>CM018695.1:76828308-79411461 GCA_009363875.1 Mikania micrantha | reverse complement strand
TTTCATCTCGTCTTCAATCTCCCATGTAGCCTCAGATCCTTTTTGGTGTTTCCATTGAACCTTAACTTGTCTAATCGTTTTGTTACGTAATTGTTTTTCTTTCGTATCAACAATTGCAACTGGCTCTCTATGTAATTTAGCTTTCATCAACTTCAATGTCATTCAAAGGCACATATGCTACATCATCTGCTAACATTTTCTCAGATGTGAAACATGAATGTCGAATGAATTCCACCTCCGTTTCATCTGGCAGATCTATTCGGTAAGCTACCTTACCAACCCGTGCTATTATTCGAAAAGGTCCAATAATCTCGGACTCAGCTTTCCTCTTTTCCTGAATCGAATAACTCCCTTCCATGGTGAAACCTTTAATAGTACTTGATCACCTACTCAAACTCTATTGGCCTCCGTCTTTTATCGGCATAGGACTTTTGTCGATCCCTGTCGCTTTTTCATTCGTGCTCTAACAAGCTGGAGCTTTTCAGTCAAATCAATTACTGCAGCTTTTTTTTCCCACGTCTTTTGTCCAACTCCTCCCCAACACACAGGCGTCCGGACAACGCCGTCCATACAATGTCTCGTATGGTGGCATGCCAATACTAGCATGATAGCTGTTGTTGTATGAGAATTCCACTAACGATAAATGATCATCCCAGCTACCACCAAAATCAATAATACAAGCTCTCAGCATATCCTCTAAGGTTTGGATAGTCCTTTCAAACTGTCCATCTGTTTAAGGATGATATGCAGTGCTGATATTGAGTCTTGTACCCATCGATTCATGAAACTGTTTCCAGAATCTTGAAACAAATCGTGTGTCACGATCGGACACTATAGAAACTGGAACTCCATGTCTTTAATCATTTCTTTCATGAATAATTCGGACAATTTCTCTGATGTATAAGTCTCATGTATCGGCAAGAAATGAGCACTTTTCGTTAATCGGTCTACAATCACCCAAATAGTATCATGACGTTTCGCCGTGAAAGCAACTTGGTAATAAATCCATGGTGATGTGTTCCCACTTCCATTCTGGAACTTCTAGAGGTTGCACATAACCATAAGGTTTCTGATGTTCAGCTTTTACTTGCGCACATGTCAAACTTTGTTTACATACTGCATCACATTAACCTTCATACCTGGCCACCAGTAATCCTTTCGGAGGTCTTGATACATTTTTGTTGCACCAGGGTGAATAGAGTAACGTGACTTATGTGCTTCGTCTAGAATCCTTGACCTGATGTCCCCATTTCGTGGAACCCACATTCGACCAAATCGGATCTTAACCCCAAATTCATTTTCTCTTCTAATTCTTAACTTGACCAAAGATTCTTTCGATCCAACATTTTCTTCCTGTAGTCTTTCCTTCTATGCATCCTTGAGCTCATTCAGGAAATCTGTTTTATATCACCAAACTATAAGACTTAACTCTCGTATAACAGGGTGTTGCTGTCTTACGACTTAGAGCATCGGCCACCACATTTGCCTTTCCCGGGTGTACACAGATCTCACAGTCATAATCCTTTAGCAGCTCAAGCCATCTTCTTTGTCTCATATTCAAGTCTTTCTGTTCAAAGAAGTATTTTGGCTTTTATGATCCGTGTAAATTGTACACTTGACTCCATATAAATAGTGCCTCCAAATTTTTAAAGCAATGGCAGCCAATTCAAATCATGTGTTGGATAATTAGCCTCATGGCTTTTCAATTGTCTTGAGGCATACGCATTACCTTTCCCCTTTGCATGAGTACACACACCCAAACCCAGAATAAGACGCATATGAGTATACAACCATGTCTTCATTACCATCCGGCAATGCTAAAATAGGAGCTTCAGTTAATCTCTTCTTTAGTTCTTCAAAAGCTTGAACCTGAGTTGGACCCCAATCATATTTACTTCTTTCCTAGTCAATTTTGTCAACGTGTGCAATCCTAGAGAAATCCTGAATGAATCTTCTGTAATAACCTGCTAATCCAAGAAAGCTACGAACTTCCGTGGTGTTTTCGGAGGATTCCATTTCATTACTGCTTCTACTTACTAGCTGGGTCCACCATTATGCCTTCTGGACTAATAACATGACCTAGGAACTGCACTTCTCGTAACCAAAAGACACATTTGGAAAACTTGGCATAAAGTTTTTCTTTTCTTAGCATGTCAAGTACTTCCCGAAGATGACACACATGATCACTTTCACTCTTTGAGTATATTAATATGTCATCAATGAACACAATTACTGATCGATCTAACTGGGTCTGCACACCCGATTCATCAAATCCATAAACGATGCAGGGGCATTAGTTAACCCAAAAGACATTACAAGGAACTCATAATGTCCATAACGTGTGTGAAATGCTGTCTTTGAATGTCTTGTTCTCTTACCTTTAGTTGATGATACCATGATCTGAGATCGATTTTTGAAAACCAACTTGCCCCTTGCAATTGGTCAAATAGATCATCAACTCTTGGTAACGGATACTTGTTCTTTATCGTAAGCTTGTTCAATTCTCTATAATCTATGCACATTCTCATGCTTCCGTCCTTTTTCTTGACAACAACACTGGTGCACCCCAAGGTGACACCTTGGTCGTATAAAACCCTTGTCTAGAAGGTCTTGTAGTTGGGTCATTAATTCTTTCATCTCTGTTGGAGCCAGACGGTACGGTGCCTTGGCGACAGTTTGAGCTCCTGGCACAACATCAATTTGGAATTCGATTTCCCGATCAGGTGGAATTCCTGGCAAATCCTCAGGGAATACATCAGGAAAGTTACACACCACGGGTACGTCTTCCAGTTCTTTTACCTTAGATTCTTTATCGATAACATAGGCCAGATAAGCCCCACACCCTCGCCTCATAAATTCATTTGCCTTAATCATTGAAATGACTTTAGGCACGTTGAACACCTTATCCCCGTAAACCGTTACAGAACTCCCATTAAGAGCCGTTAAGAAAATCATATTTCAACGACAAACTATGTTAGCCTCATATTTGGCCAACCAATCCATGCCCAAGACTACATCAAACCTCCTAGCGTAATCAGAAACAACTTAACAGGGAATCTATGACCTTCTATATCGATGTAACAATCATCCTCAATGGCCTCCGTTACTCTAGTCGATTTACCAAGCGCAGTTTCTATGTTAAAGGCATGTTCTATCTTTTTAACACTTGCATGCAATTTATCCAAAAAGCAATAGCCACAAAGCTCATACTTGCACCATAATCAAATAGCACTGAAGCAGGGATATCATTAATCAAGAATGTACCTGTCACCGCATCAGGGTCTTTGTCTGCCTGATCTTTTGTCATGGTAAAGGCACGAGCTTTTGCCTTTTGCTTCTCACCTCCCTTGCTACTTTCAGGTTTGTTGGCTTCAGTAGGTATTGTCTTTGGTTTAAAACAGTTCTTGCTCACGTGACCGAGTCCACCACAATTGTAACACCTTGGTATACTCGGGCAATCAAAAGAGTAATGTCCACTCTTCCCACAACGGTAGCACAAAGTAGTCCCCATACGACATTCTCCTCCATGTTTCCTTCCACACTTAGGGCATTTTTCAAATTCTTCCGTTCTAAACCTTTTCATAGGGGGTCCTGATTTGTCATTTCTGTGTCTTTTAAATTTAGATGACCAATTTTTCTTCGGTTCCTCCTTTATTGGTTCAGCTTTAAACACATCATCCCAGACAATGCTGCTAATTTCTACGACTGATTCAAAAGTTCTGGGAGCATGCGCCTTCACATGTGTGCAGACTCTAGGTGGTAATCCTTCCACATATAACTTCATCCTACGTTCCTCCGTGTTTACCAAACGGAGAACCAGTCTTGACATTTCATTAAATTTTGAAGTGTATTGCCGATGATTCATACGTCCAGCTTTCAATGTCAGAAATTCCCGCTCAATTTTGTCAATTTCATTCTTTGGACAGAAATGTTTTATAACTAATTCCTTCAAGTCCTCTCATTTCAAGCCCTCCACATCAGTAGTGGTCTTTGACTGCTTGACAGTGTTCCACCAATGTAGAGCTTCTTCAGTAAATGAATGAGCTGCAAATTTCACAGCTTGGTCTTCCCGGCATTCACTGATAGCGATAACCGCCTCTAGGGGTGTCGTTCGGGTTGGTTCCTCGGGTTTCGGGTTGTTCGGGTCGGGTTATTCGGGTTTTTGTAATATGAAATTGGAACCGAGAACCGAACCATTTAACTTCGGTTTAATTGGTTCTCGGTTTCGGTTCTCGGGTTTAATCGGGTTGGGTTAAACGGTTCTCGGGTAATACTTGAAAACAAAATTCTATTTTCAAACAAATAAATTTAAAACATGTTTAACCAAAACATATATTTTCTTAAAAATTTCAAATGTTTAACCATAACATAACTAAAACGTGTTTAACTAAAACATACATTTCTTCAATAATATCAAAACATATAGAGGATTTGAAAATAAAAAAATGTTACCGCCCCTTAGAACCCTAGTTCGGGTATTCGGGTTTACCCGAACAAACCTCGTGGGTACCCAGGACCGAACCATTCTAATTTTTCGGGTTCGGGTAATAGGCTTTTTCGGGTTGGGTATTTTCGGGTTCGGGTAAAAAACACACCCCTAACCGCCTCCATAGCCGAAACCCAGTGGCAGGTGGTCACGGCATCCTTCTTACCATCAAAGGAGGGTGGATTGCATCCTTTGAAGGCCTTGTAGTCACAACCCTTCAGTTTCTTCGACATGGAATCACCATTCTTATTCTCGATAATCACAACTTCGTCCTCTTTGGTGCTCTCCTTAGTTCCTTCAGACTTGTCTTTCAAAGTATCCTTCAGTGCCTTTATAATCAAGGTTGGTAGCTTCTCATCCAAAACTTTGGAGAACTCATCAGAAATAGCCTTCACTACGATAGGCTCTAGAGTAAACTCGTCTTAATTCTCCGATTGCTCGTTGTGCTCGTGGTCTTCCTCGTTGACGAGTTCTTCATTCTCGATACTTAATTCTTCAGGTTCCTGTGGTTGCTTTCGTGGTCTACCCTTTTGTCCAGCCATCTAACTATCTACAGAATGCAACAATTGATGAATCAGTACAGGATCACTTTAGCACGAAATAAGCTTTGTAAATCATTAATGACGTTGATCAGGTGTTATTAACCATTTACCCAACTCATAGGCTCTAAACATTTCCCATCCCATCATCCCAACGTGCATGACACTAACTACACTCCTAACCTTGCACCTACGTCTTAACTCATACATAACATTCAGCTCGTGGCATCGGACTACCCTTGACTGGCATTCTTATCATTCTGTCCCATTTTCAGTTTAAGTCCAGGCATTAGGAATGACCGGATCTCTCAAACTATGGCTCTGATACCAACTTGAGAGGCCCCGTTCCCCGGGAGTCCCCTCGGTTGGTAACCATCAAACCCATAGTCCTTAAACCATAATTTCATTACTATTGCAGCGGAATTTAAGGTGGTTACATAAAATATTATACAGATTTAAACAAACATTTACATATCACCCAAGTATCTATAGTTCTATAACATAGCCAGATTTTTTTTTGTCAGGGTAGTCTTCAACATATGCCACGAACCCTCCTGTTATTCTTTCCAATCCATTTAACCTGATATGCACGTAAAACAAGTCAGCTTTATGCTGGTGAATTCTAAGTTAGATTTTTAAATAAATCTTTTATCATTCATATCATCACATAACATACTTCGAATACATAACATACCTGTCATCATATCAAAAATACCTTTCATACTCATCATCATAACATAAATCACATAGTGCAGAATTTAGCCTGAACTGCTGACCGAAGTCAGCTTGCTTGTGCAGCACAAGACTCTATAACTATCAACCCGAAGTCGATAACTCATACATGCATAAGATTTCCTCAACTGGCGACACACAGTCGGCAGGCTTGTGTTTCCACAAGACTCTTTAACCATCAACCGAAGTTGACGGCTCATACCGGTACAAGACTTCTTTACATACATCATTCATACACAACATGGTTTAAATCATTTAAACCATTGTAATCATAATCACTTCCTCGCACCCCAGTGCTCAAGTTCTGCCCAATTGCAGCTGGCAAAACCACATTTCCTCCTCGACCTCGGTCGAGTGTCTTTAAAAAAGCATTTCTTTCTCAACCACCGTTGAGACTTAAAACATTCTTTACATCTCAGCTGAAACTCTTAAAATCATTTACTTCTCAACCACAGTTGATACTTAACACATTCTTTACATCTCAGCTGAAACTATTAAAATCATTTACTTCTCAACCGCAGTTGAGACTTAACACATTCTTTACATCTCAGCTGAGACCCTTAAAATCATTTACTTCTCAACCACAGTTGAGACTTAACACATTCTTTACATCTCAGCTGAGACCCTTAAAATCATTTACTTCTCAACCGCAGTTGAGACTTAAAACATTCTTTACTTGGAAACATTCTTTATCTGAAAACGTTCTTTTCCTGAAAACATTCTTTATCAGAATACATTCTTTACCTACCCTTAATCAGGTTAAAATCACTTTCATACAATAACTTTATAACATGCATATCAACCCAAAATGATAAAACATTTAAAATAGGGCTACAAAGAACTCACTTGATGTCTTACGTAGCAAGATCACTCGCAACTGGTACTTATGATATAATTCTGCATTGGTTTACGTTTAATAAGTTATTATGTTTTAATTTCCTGATTAAATCTTTTTGAACGTCCAATGTCAAAGACATTGCCTTGATAGTCTTCAAATAGTTATTGTTGTTGGTTATAATGCTAAAACAAGTTCCTAGACAGATTAATGGCTTAGGAATGATCAATCCTTGTTATTGATTACCCAGATATCATGAAATATCTCAACGTAGCATTAGAATAGGTTTAACAACCATGTTTAACATACTAATCTGCCTGTTATCATAAACATCAGATAATCGTTCCAATGAGTATGTTAATGGTTGTGATTAGTTTGAAACACCTGGATTTCACGTTGCATGTCAAGGATTAATCAAACTAATCACCTACAATGTCATAATTAAATGGTTTAAACCATTATAACCGTTGTTATGATTCCATGCAAACCGGGCATTACAATGGCTTAAAACAAGGATTTACCCGTTAACAATTCGAGTTTGTCATTTATAATCAATCCTAGCCATCATCTAGGCAATAATCAACAACCCTAACTATATCATTACGTTTAAAAACAAGATTTAATCATTCATTATCAATCTAGAAGGTTAAAAGGAACCGTTACCTATTCAGACGAAGTTCTGCACGTAAAAAGACGATCCGGACTTGTATTAACGATCCTTAGTGCGATCCACTTGATCAAGAGGCTTCAAAATAGAGATTGGATGGCTTAGAACTGATTTTTCGTGTGTGGGATGGCTGAAATCGTCGAAGAGGAGATAAGATTGCATCTTCTAGACAAAACTGACTTTTTAAGCCAATCATCCGGTTCGCTGACGTCAGGCGCATCGCCCCACGCCAGACGCTGGTCTGGGGCGTACCGTGCGGGGCAAAGGTTCCAGATATTTTCGTTGTGATCCGTGCGTACCGCCTAGGGTCAGTGTGTGGCGCGGGGCGTACCGCCCCACGCCATTTTCATCAACTTTTCGATTTTATCTTCGTTTCGCTATTCCAGACAATCCGTAACTCCGTTTCGCGCATGGGTTTTGCTCACGCTCACATTTTCTCTCGTACTATCATCATGTAATAATTTCGATTGTCAACTCAACGTGGATTTCATGCGCGATCAAATGTACTAAATCTTCGGCTGTTACATTGATTCTAGGAAATCACCACAAAGTTATACTTTTATTGGCACCCACTTGCTCCATCGAATTACAAAACCTCCGTTTGAGACATACTACAATTGCATATAATTTTCAAGGATTTCTTTGTTAGCTAACTTAACTATATGACTATATCTATTTATCTTGTTTTATGTCAAGATTACCAGGTCTATCTCTGGTTCTGCCAATTCCTCATTTCCATTTGGAGGTGTTGAGTAACACCATTAAATTATCGCCATCATTTTTTGTGTCCAACATTCTTTGTAATTCTATGCACAACTTATTCACCTTGTTTCTATGCTTTTACCACCATTTGGCCAACATGCACAGATTCATGTCTTTCAAGAACCATAGGTCGGAAAGCATGTAATTACATTTTATGTAAGAGTCAAGTTTGTTTACATTTTCCGACGTAATCAAAATCTAGAAAAAATATTGTAATAAATATGTTTAAACTGACTTCTAAAAAGAGTAAACTTGACTTCTAAACGGTCTATCACTCATGCCACAAGAAAAACATCTAGAGACAATTAATAAAGTTGGGACACGCATGCTTTCGCATTATACTTAAATCTTAAGTGACTGGTTATTTACACACACATCTTTTTTAATTCAACACCCCCACCGACCTTATACGCCTCGTATAGATATATATGTGGCGTATAGGCCCGCGTATAGGTCTATACTCCTCGTATATGTTCCCAATCATTGGCACTGACACCCAATGATTGGTCACGTATAGAGCCGCGTATATGACATATACGACGAGTATAGGTCCCCAATCATTGGCATTGACAAATTCTGACACCTAATGATTGCCCCAAACCTTAATCGTCCCACTCCAATCATTGTTGGTTGTTGGCCACCACTTACCTAGCCTCCCCTTATAAATTATCGCTGGATACTATAACCTGAATTACATTAAACACTAAGCTCTAACATCAACTCCTATTGTCACTAGACAATACTTACTATAAAAATGCTTATGAAGTAACTTGATATTTGATGAACGAAATGGTAGAAATGGGATTTCCCATAAGCTTGTTAAGATTATCAATAGTGCCGGCTCAAGCAATTTGGTGCTTAAAAGCGGATAATAAAAATAGGGCATTGAACCTAGTTAATATAAAAATCATCCTCCTTTATCTTGAATTGAAACTGACTCATATTTATGATTTTAATTGACATCTTTGCTAAAGTTGTCGTTACTAAATGCTTAAAGGCCAATGTGAGACTAACTCACTTGGTAGAGACACTGTCTCTTAGAAAGAAGGTCTTGGTTCAAATTCAAGCTAGGGGGAATATTGATGTAGCTTAGGAGTAGAATAGTATGACTATTCAAAAAATACATAAATAAATGTTTAAATACTAACAAAACTAATTAAACAGGCAATTAAGCAACATCTATCACTCGCTAAACAAAATAACAAAATATCATAATAACAATTAAGCTAAAAACTCAGTTACTAAAAGACAATTTATCAATGAGAGTTGTGTTTATGCTAAACTTGTAAAATTTATCAAAAGATAAATAAAAGCAGCTTGATGCAAAGTAGATATAATTGGGATGATATAAAACAAAGGGTGAGGTTCTGTTTTATTCGATGTATAGTGATTAGACGCCCCGCATCGCATCCGAAACCCATCTTGCACGTCCAACGTGGACACCCTTCTTCTCCGGCGGATGCAATAATGACCGACGCACGTCCCCCCTTTGCACGTCCCCAAGTGCGTTCAAGTGCAAGAAAAGGTGAAAGAAAAATATGTTGGAGATAAAAAAAAGGAAAGAGAATGCATGTGGAAAAAATGAGTTGGAGTTGAAAAGAGTAGAGCAAATGCATGTGAGAGAGATGACTAAAAAACTGATGTGCCAGTAATGACTAGGATGCATATAGTAAATGCAATTGTTAACATTGCGGGCAGTCTTTATTAAAAAAAACCTCCAAAATATCAATTCATTTTTTTTTAAAATATAATTTACCCTTCTTTCTCATATTTTACACATTTTTTTATCATTTAAAAATAGATGGTGTTAAAAGAATTGTATTCAATATATAGTTTTTTTCCTTCTTTTTTGTGTAACACGTCTCCTATGCAATGTTTTAGTTTAAGTTTACTCTTTCATTAACATTTAATTTTTTTTGACTTGCTAAACATTTAAACCATCTTTTAATTTATTTTTGACATGCTCAACATCTAAATCATCTTTTAATTATTTTTTGACTTGCTAAACATTTAAATCATCTTTTAATTATTTTTGACAATTTTTATAACCATCTTTTAATGGTTATTTATGTGTTAACCGGAAGGTAAGTTAACTTGTGAGTTTTACTATTCTTGTTTTATTATATATTTTTAAACATTTTATGCTACAACACGTACTTGTTTGGGAATATAATATATGTTATGTGAGGATTTTTTTTCTAGGGTAGGGCTAAGGTTTTTTTTATTTATCTATTCTTCTATACTTCATTTAAAAGTGAGAATTTACTGGGTATGCTTGTTTTTTTAAACCACGTCATAAAAGTGTTGTGTATCACTTCAAACGGTGAGATCTCTACTAGTGTGTTATGTTAACCATGTAAGTTTTTTTGGTGATTGCATGCGATTAATTGGTGATATGATGAATTGAATATACATACTATTAAATAATATGGGATGTGTGTTCTAACACGTTAAGAATGGTGATATGTTGATGTTTTGAAATTACACGAATTCTTATAGTAACGATATGCAATGGGTGTATATATGTTCCATGAGAATGGGTGATTATACAATTGTTTTGTGTAATTTAATTGGTGATAATATGTTGACAATAATTGGATTTAGGTGCAGTCATCATATCAGGTCATATTATGAGCTATTTGGATTTGACTTTTTTTTGTCTCTATCCGAGTCCAACCCGACCGACCCGAACTAACTCGAATCTCATCCAACTCGAATCTATCTAAATTAGAATTCGATTCGGATTTGGAAATATCCGAATAACCCGAACAATTCGAATAAAACTGAATAAAAATTTCCTAATTTTTTCTTGTTTTGTTTATTTATTTTTGGCAAATTGGCTTTTAATAATCCAAACTTTGACCCATTGGCCGCTGCTGGTCCCAACTATGAAAATCCCCAATAACGGTCCGAACTTTCGACATATTTTCACGTGGCGGACCGCCGTCAAATAAACCCTAATGGCGTTAACTTTTTTTCGAGTTTCGAACGGATTTTTGAGGTCTTTTGTTCATATGGAGAATACGAGACGAATGGCGTATAACTTACCTCGAAACGTTGCTCCAAATTTCTTAATTTGATGATTTCTTTGACGAATTGAAAGTTTAAACACCAAAATAGGGAAATTTGAAGCAACGTTTCGAGGTAAGTTATACATCATTCGACTCGTATTCTCCATCTGAACAAAAGCCCTCAAAATCCGTTCGAAACTCGAAAAAAGTTAACGCCGTTAGGGTTTATTTGACGGCGGTCCGCCACGGGAAAATATGTCGAAAGTTCGGACTGTTATTGGGATTTTCATAGTTGGGACCGGCAGCGGCCAATGGGTCAAAGTTTGGATTATTTAAATCCAATTTGCCTTTATTTTTTCCCTATATTTTGATCCATAAAAGTAAACATTTTACTAGTTTAGATTCATAATCAACATTTTAAATTTAAAATTAAAAAGTGGTCACAAATCTATGGTAATAAAATATTCTAAGTAAATTCCATGATTCATAAAAAAAAAATCTGAACAACCCGAATAACCAGATTGAAAAACTCGAATTTAATAAGGGTTCATTGTCTCGTAATCGGATTATTCGAATATCCGAATAACCCAAATTACATAATACCAGAAATCCGAATCCGACCATAATAGCCAAATAACCTTTTCGGATTCAAATTGATCCAACCCGAACAACCTGAATCAAGATTTGAAACGAGTTTTCGGTTTTGGATACGATTTGGGTTTCGATTTTTCTCATATTTTAGATCTTTTGAACAACCTTAATTGAATTGTTATGTGAGCTTGTTTATGTGAATGACTTTGTATAAACACGTTATGGTGTAAGTTCATGTTTTTAAGCTAAAATGGGTTCAACGAGGAAGTAAATTCCTCGATTGGTGTATTCGATGATGTTTGACCAAAAGTTGTAGGTTGGGTTCGATGCTTTGTTTTAGTCACATCTCACATGGGCAACGAGTGTTCAAGTCCAAGTGGGGTGATAGTGGGTGTTAACGTTCACATGAGGTGACATTGTTCGAGTCAAAGCCAGGTCTTTTTAAAGAAAATTTAGACGGGTGCTTATGACTTTAAAATTTTGGGGCTCAACTCTAATAATAGTATTTGTATATAGTTTTAAAAATATTCAAAACCGAACAAACAAAAAACCAAACCAAACATTCAACACTACTAATTCATGGTTGACCCTAAATTTGAAAATAGGCCTCGAATTTTATATTCTCCTTAAGCCTAATAATAAATGAGCCGCCTGGTGTAAGTCTATAATAATGATACCCGAAGTTAGTAATAGTGAAAACAAAAAATTGCTTATGTTTAAGATAATGTTTAAAGGGATATGAAACGTAGGTACTCAAGTTTTCTTAATTTCTTTTGGAATTTAATTAGGAAGTTAAAACATATATATTTAATTATATAGCTATTGACGTATTTTTTGAAGGGCCCGAGGGTGCCCTGCCCCCGCCGTTTTTCCGTTAAGAATGACCGATTTAGTAGCTTTTTTGTCAGAAAATTTTATAGATATTGAGTCCGACCTCCTGCGTTATTTCCTAAAAATACTTAATACTCATTGAAGTTTTTTTTTCTTTCTCTATCACTACACACACAGGGTGTGGTTCATTTGTTAACCCATGTTTATTGTGTTAACCGAATAACTATATCTTATTATTTGGGGCTCACATTAAATTAAATCTAAATGTGTAGGTTTTTTTCTTTTTTTATTAATATGAGTGAGCCCTACATTAAGTATATTAATTAAAAAAAGAAAAAACATACACCTTTAGATTACTTTAACGTGGGCCCCAAAATAATAAGGTGTAGTTATTCGGTTAACACAATAACGAGGTGTTAATTTTTTATCATCTCCCTATATACATATATCTATATATAGCTATGTTATTATGACTTATGAGTGATTTATGTAATGAACTAATGATAGACATATTACAAAACAAGAATGAGATGTTATAGCGGGTGAGTGTTATACAAAGAGGACCAAACTTATAATCTAAACCTAATATAATCTTTAACATAATAAATAATACACAATAAATAAGTAATTTAAGTGACATGTGAGACCTTTTAATAGAATGATTTTTGTTTCTTGTCTCTCTCTATCTTTTTTTCTAATGCTAAAGATTATAAATAATTAAACAATTTTTTTTTGAAAGGCAAATAATTAAACATTTCAGGGATATCGTCTTACTCTAATAATTTATTGAAACCTAGTTATATATCTATTTTTAATTATATATTATCTTAAATATAATTAGATAATTGTTAAATGTTTAGTATTTTTTATTTATAAGTGTTAAATCTATATAATTTTTTATTTTAACAATAGTTGATGATATCAACATACAAATTTTAATAATAACTATTGGTTTATAATGTGTTAAATTTATTTAATTCATGTAATATATGACTTTCTAAACAACTAAATTAATTCAATCATTTTTAAATCAATAAATATTCTAAGAAAGGTAAAAGATTTTATATTTTTATAATAAAATAACATGTATGTTTTTTTGTATATCTTTTATCTATGATTAAAAAGTTGCAAGAGCATCATCGGAAACACATTTTTCTCATTTTCTTAGCAGCCAGTGTCTTTAAAATTTAATTTATTTTTTAAAAATGATAGTGTGTGGAACCAACAAATTGCTTGATTAAAGGCTCAAAAGCCTCCTTTGTATCCTCAAATAGACCTGAATAAACCACACGTTCGTTGATACGTCTATTTTCTCTCTCTACACGATAATAACACCAAAATCACTTATTAAATTTAAATATATAAAAAATAAATATATTATTGAATAATATAAATATTCTACCAAGTTATAAGATTTAGTTTTTCCTTCTAATAAAAGTACTTCCATATTTTTTATATTCAC
The DNA here is from genome assembly GCA_009363875.1 of Mikania micrantha. NCBI lineage: Eukaryota > Viridiplantae > Streptophyta > Magnoliopsida > Asterales > Asteraceae > Mikania > Mikania micrantha. The sequence goes on along the minus strand of CM018695.1, from coordinate 79,397,545 downwards.
ATTTTCTTTATTGGTCAAGTTGCATGAGCATCATATCAAAAACAATTTTTTTCTCACTTTCTTTGCATCTTAAGCCCTTTTATAATATTATTTGTCACAAGAAAAAAAATAAATTTTCATAATATAAATTATAGGCAAAAGATCAAATAAAATGAGCTTTTTAACTAAGAAGAACGAGAACTAATAGTATTTAACATGAGCCATCATAATTTAGATATAAAATCTTATTTTTTGTACTAGTTTTTTTATTTTTTTGGTACTATATTTGTTCTATATTTTTTGTACTGGATTTTTTTTTTGTTTTATGTACTAAATTTTGTTTGTACTAGATTTTTGATTTTTTGTACTGGATTTTGTTTATTTTGATTTTTTTGTTTTTATGATGACATATGCTAAATTTCTATTGGTTCTTACTCTTATTAGGCAAAAATTCTTCTTAGTTAAAGACAGTATTAGTAATATAATTATGTCCTGCGAATACAGCCTACCGATTGGGGTTTCACCTTATGACCGTGAGGTCATGGTTTCAAGCCTTGTCAGTGGTGATTTAAAAGACATCCAGGTGAGGGAAGAAATCTTGAGCTTAATCTCGGATTCTGGACCAATGGGGAGGGGGCAAGGGTTTACCCATTTCAAGGTGTTCCCACGCATCTGGTGTGGCCGCGTCTTAGCTCTGCCAGGTAGACCCTGTTAAGATAACATACGTGGTATGTAGGATTATCGTCGTTAAAAAAGGTAAATAATTATATTGATGTATTCTCAAACTTCATCAACTTTTGCTCACAATGATGCTTTTGAAGGTATTATGATAATACAAAAGCAAAATCGAATCAAAACTAATAATAATTGTGCTCCTAGAAGTTTCATTAGCAATTAAAGTCAATCAATCAATCAACGTACTCAGTATATCCCGCCATTAGCATGCTAAGGCAGGGTCTGAGGAGGGTGAGATGTAGACAGCCTTACCCCTACCCCGTAGGGGTAGAGAGGCTGCTTCCAGTGAGACCCTCGGCTCATGATGCTTGATCAACCGTCCAAACGATTTTAACGTTATTTTCACTGAATAAGTAAAATGACGTTAAAATTAGTGCAATTTTACTTTTGCCCCTCAAAGCTGTCGACACATATATACATTATATGTGCGCACCGCTAACGGGGCGTTCATTAGCAATTAAAGTGAAAGCTATTATTATTTTTTTTCAAAATTTTTTTTTGAACAACTAACGAGGGCTCAGCGTCATGCCTCTTCATAGCCCAAATGGATCCTCAGACCCAACAACCCACGCGCTGCGACCACAGTCCGCTACCAACTCCCCGGTATCTAAAGCCCAAGTGTTGGCGAGCGCTGGATCGAGCAAATACACCTGCTCCTCAGGAGGAAACCCGCTATGTGGTAAAACCCTTTACTGACTGCTTTGGTTAGGATTTGAACCTATGACCTCACAAAGCCTAAGCTTAATGAGAATCATGGAGTGCCAGCTGAGCTACAAGCTCATTGGCATTATACTTGATAATTTCATATGGGCGTGATATTATAGCGTAAATATTAATCATTTTTAAGTTTTAATCATTCTTAAGTAATAATCTCATTTTCCCTAAACTACTATTACTTACAATTTGTAGTTATGAATCATCAAATCTATGTTTTTATCATCTTTGCGTGATTTTATAATGTAAATGTTAATAATTTGTAAGCGGTAAACATTCTTAACTAATAATTTCAACTTTTCTAAAATACTATTAATCCGTTTGAGATAGAAGCATTGTTTATTAAAAAAATGTTTTTGTTTAAATTCAACTAAAAGAGAAATATTGGTATTAAGAAGTAGTTTAAAAATATAAGTAGGATAAAATGTCTGTTAAAAAAATCTATTTATTATTATTATTATTATTATTATTATTATTATTATTTTATTTTATTTTGTTCAAAAATAGGATGCGTGGTGGACCAAGTTGGTTGATTAAAAATTTATAGCTCCCTTCAGTAGACCCAAGTAACACCACATTCGCTGATACGTCTCTTTTCTCTCTCCATATTTCCTAACCCCCAGAGATGACACCCCCAAAATCTCTACTAAAATTGCCTCCAAATCTGTAAAAACAACCACCAAACCCTAAGATTACTGTCAGAATGACTCTCGTCGGAGACTACAGTCACCGGAATATTCGAACAGTCGTCGTCGGAGTGAAATTAGACTCAGAAAGCAGAGAGCTACTCACCTGGGCTTTGGTCAAAGCAGCTCATCCTGGTGATCGAGTTATCGCTCTTCACGTTCTCACAGATAACGGTATGTGTGTATTTGTTTTTGTTTTTGATGAGTTTGTAGAGAATGATAACGTGTTGTTCACTTGATTTGATTTGAAATTGGGGTTTTCGTTATGTGAAATAGGTTTGGATGCTGATGGGAAATCTTCACTGCTTTCACTTGTGAAAGCCTTTGATTCCATTCTTGCTGTTTACGAAGGATTCTGTAACCTCAAGCAGGTCAATTTTGCTAAGAAATAAATGGTGTAATTGGGGTTAGATTATGAAATTGAATTAGGTTTTGTTGATTTGTAGGTGGATCTTAAGTTAAAGATCTGCAGAGGTACTTCAATTCGAAAAATTATTGTACGAGAAGCAAAATCTTATGATGCTAATGAGGTTATTGTTGGAACCGCAAGAACACATCATGCTATCAAATCATCATGTTCTGTGGCTAAATACGGTGCTAGAAAACTTTCCAAAAATTGTTCAATAATTGCAGTTAATAATGGCAAAATTATGTTTCATAGGGACTCCCCTTCATCACCATCAAATGTCGGTGCAAACGGTAAAAAAAACACACACACATGACACAACTACACAAGCATCTACTGTTTCTGCTGCCAAAAAAATAATAATAAATAAATAAATTTACTAACTGTATAATAATAAATAAATAAATTTACTAACTGTATCAAGATTTGACATATGAAAAGACTTTTAGTTAACATAATATTTTTTTTGTTTTATTTTATAACTTCTAGCATATAATGTTATGAATTTTATAAAAAATAGAGCCGTATTAAATATAAAATTTTGTTGGGTATATTTCATATGAGACTTTTTTTATAGAATTTCTATCTAGCTAAACACCTATTGTTTCTGATGCCAAATTTTTTTTTTTTACCAAATTTATCAAGATTTGACATATTTATTACCATGGGTAGAGGTAAGGTTGTTCATATTTTACACTTATCACATCCTATCTTAGCTTTACCAATTATAAGATATACTGAGTACAATAATATCAAGATTTGACATATGATAAGACTTTTAGTTAACATGAAATTTTATTTTGTTTTGTTTTATAATTTCTGGCATATAATGTTATGACGTTTATAAAAAATGAAGCCATATTAAAGATAAAATTTTGTCGGGTGTATATCATACAACTATTTTTTTTATAGAATTTCTAACAAGCGGTAGATAAAAGTATACATGTCACAATGATATTTTGTTATTTATGAAACATTATATACTGAAACTTATAAAAGAAAAAACAAGATTAAGTGTTATCTTAAGTCGGATCACTTGGTGCAAATAGTAAATGTTTGATGCAAATAATAGACCCTTTTTGTTTCTAGTTTCTGAGTAACACACTGGGTATTTGCAGGGAGTTCATATCATCATGGAAACCGATTATTGAACGTGTTCCAAAAATCATTAAGTTTAAATCCCAAGTTACTGAAAAACGGAAACGAAGAAGATAAATGCAATCAAATTGATTGCAAGAATCTGGAATTAGCCTCACTTAAAAACAAAACTGATTCCTCTAGAAATGGTTCGAAATACACCTGTTCAATTTGTTCACCAGATTCGGTTCTTCCAACCACTGCTTGTGTTCTTGAAGAGACTGATGATGGTGATGATGATGACAATTTTATGGCTTTAGTGCCTGTACAAAATCTAGAATCTTCTAGGAACTTGCCCCAACTGGCACTTGGTTGGCCATTGCTTCGTCGGGCCATTTCTTCGAATAGGCTTTCAACTGATAGATCACCAGCCCGTAAGATCTCTGTAGTCCAATGGGCTATGAGACTGCCCCCTAGAAGCCCATTATTAATTACAAACTCAGATTTTAATGATGACCAACAAGACGGATCTTTAGATGATGAAAATGGAGCCATTGTTGTTGTTCATGGTGATGAATTTCAATCTGATTCGTTTTCTTCGATGAATAGTGATTTAACAAGTTTACCAGAAGAATTAGAGGGCCTTCATGAGAAATACTCGAGTAGCTGTAGATTGTTTAAGTTTCAAGAACTTGAAGCAGCAACTATGAACTTCAATCCTGGTTTCTTTCTTTTAGTGTTTCCATTTTGTTTATTCACTTTATGGCTATAATATAAGGCTTTTTGCATAAATAATAAGATAGCATGCCTCTTTTTCTTATTCTAGCAAGCAAGTGTCAAAAAAATTTAAAATACTAATGACATATTTCATATTTTTTTCTTGCAAAATGCAACCTTTTAATCTGGTTACCATTTACCAGTATTTTTGGCTTTTTCCCTCCTCAGATATTTCTTTTCTTTTTTTTTGTAAATTTATTTCTAATAATATTAAGTAAAAACTGACCTTTCAATTATTAGTCAGGTAAAATGTCACTATTTTTTCAGAGTAGAGAATTTTCATAGATGGTTGCTAGAGTCTGGAATTAGCACATAATTTCTTGCTATCTATGCATAGAACCCGATATTATATGAATTTTATTGTTTTCTTATGCAGTTATTTGATTAAATTTTCAGATAATATAATTGGAAAAGGAGGGAACAGTCAGGTGTACAGAGGTTGGCTTCCTGATGGAAGGGAACTTGCTGTTAAAATTTTGAACACTTCTGAAGACGCACTGAAAGAATTTATGTTAGAAATCGAGATTACTACTGCTTTACATCATGAAAACATTATTTCCCTTTTTGGGTTTTGTTTTGAAGACAATAAACTCCTTTTGGTCTATGATCTTCTATCAAGAGGAAGTCTTGAGGATAATTTGCATGGTATGCTACTTTTTCATGTTATTTACATGTTAATCTTTCATTTTCATGTTGATTTATCTCATGTTGTTCTTGTTATATCAGGGAATAAGAAAGATACCAACTTTGGATGGAGTGAACGATATAAGGTGGCCACAGGCATAGCTGAAGCACTTGTTTATCTACACAGTAAATGCGATAAGCCGGTGATTCATAGGGATGTTAAATCATCAAATATTTTATTATCTGATGATTTTGAGCCACAGGTGACATGTCTGTATATTTACTACATTAAGTTAGAAACTCATGTATTACACTTGTTGAACAAAGAAAAAATAAATTAAAGGAAAACTGCATTTTATTAATCCAAATGATCACTCGTTGGCTGATAACAATCCATGCTAGCAATTTGACCAATGTTAATCCCAACTCACTTTTGTTGCCAAGGGCAATTATAGTAGCATAATCATCATTGATTTATACTTAGATTTCGGTAACTATGATGATTGCAATGAAATGAGAAAGCCTACGAGTGAAATCGAGTGTAAATCAACTATGATTATGCTACTGGAATTGCCTTTTGGCAGTGATAATAAAAGTTAGGATTATCATTGGTCGAACTGCTAATATGAATTATTATCGCTAATGAGTTGGTTATAGTTTAAACTATTAAAATCCAATTTTCCTAAATTAAATATTTAGCTTTAGAAATTTAGAAAGAGAAACAGGGAAGAAGCTTATTTATTAGGTGAGGAAAAAGATGCAAAATAATGAATTAATAGGTGATAAGCTCATGTTGATTTTTTTTTTGTAATAATTTTTAATAGTTCATTCTTATGCTTTCAGCTCTCTGATTTCGGTCTTGCTAAATGGGCTACACCAACCGGGCTGCATATAACTTGTACTGATGTTGCTGGCACATTTGGGTTTGCATCTTCCTTTTCAACTTTACAGTTTTGTGAATTTTTTTATAGAAACCAATAAAGTTGCTCCATTACCATCTCTAGATCATTTGAAAATGAAAGTTGCTTGCTTTTTTAACTAGTTTATGATCTTATACAATGCAGTTATCTGGCTCCCGAGTATTTAATGCACGGCAAAGTCACTGAGAAAATAGATGTTTACGCATTCGGTATTGTTCTTCTCGAGCTTCTTACTGGAAGGAAACCGATAAGCAACGAATACCCGAAAGGTGAAGAGAGTTTGGTTATGTGGGTATGTAACTCATATATGTGTTTTTTTTTTCTTTGGGTGGTTGTTTATCTTAAAAATATGAGCAAATTTATTTATGCCCAGGCAAAACCGATTCTGATTAGTGGAAAATTTGCCCGAATATTAGACCCGAAATTAGGCGTTGACTATGATGTTGACCAAATGGAGCGAATGGCTCTTGCTGCTATGCTTTGTATCAGACGTGTACCTCGGGCTAGGCCCCAAATCACCACTGTAAGTCTCTTGCCATGCTTAATGATTTGATTTATCAAATAATATGTTATTGTGATAATTTAGTACTTCCAAACGGGTTAATGTGTTTGTCGGGCGGGTTTTAGGCTAGTCAAAATGTCCGGGCGGGTTGACCCTCAAAAGTCAAAACCAACATTGTTACAATAGCAATAATAATGATATTATTACTAAACTATACAAGTAGATAGATTGGAATTATCACATGCTCCTTTGATCTAATTGCATAGATGTTCTCTATCAAGTAAAATAACAAGCTTGGGATCTAAACCAAAAAAAAAAGTTTAGGCTTTATGCTTTTATTTTTGTGACGAGTTTGAGTGTTAAGACTAACTTTTCTTAATTTTTTTGTTAAATTACTGTGAAATAACCAAAAATACTCGTTGATTTTTGAAGAGTCAAAGTCGAAGGATATTTTTATTTATCATTTCCCTCTAATTTAATGGAATTGTTAACGGAAGTTGGTCTTAATACCCGAACTCATTGCAACACTGTAAACACAAAGCCCAAAGTTTACTTTTAAAGCTTAGTGCCCAAATTTGTTACCTTACTTAAACTACATAACACCATATGTGTAATTAACTCATTCCTTAGAAACATAGTTTCACTTGTATCTTTTTCACCTAGAGTTGAAATGAATTACCTTGTCGTGCAGATTCAAAAACTGCTTCAAGGTGAGGTGGAGGTGACAAAATGGGCCCGACAAGAACTCGATTCAACAGTCGGGCCAGATGCGAGACTACAAATTACCAACATACCCGAGGAAACAGACGGGCTGGAAGATGAAGGGTTTTCACAGTCGAATCTAAGATCACATCTGAACCTTGCATTGCTTGACATTGAAGACTCGTCTCTTTCGATGAGCAGCGTTGAGGATAGCATCTCCATTGAGGATTACCTTCGTGGAAGATGGAGCCGATCATCAAGCTTCGATTAATAACGTGTAAATAATATAGTATTTTGGAAAAAGAAAATTCAAGAGTGTTGAGACTAAGAGCCATGGGGTTGATTGATTAATGTTAGGTGGATGAGAGGTTTGGTGGTGGTGTTAGACCTCCTCCTCCTTGTTCAGTTAAAATTTAAAACTGAAGTCAAGTCAACTTCAATAACAGTTAGATTTTATTTTATTTATTTTATTTTTGTGAGCTAATAAAACTATTTCTGTCATTTTTACAACTATTTGTGCTTGCTTAATAAATGATAGAGTAAATTACTGATTATGTCCTTTAAAAATATAACAATTTGTTGGTTTCGTCCTTTGACTTCGAAAATTACTAGGGGTGTCCCTATTTTGAATATTTTGCACTGGTTTTGTCCTTTGTCACTAACATCGTTAACTTATTCTGTTAAAACCCCCATGTGTCAGTCACATGAGGGGTAAAATAGTCATTTCATCCTCTTCTTCTTCCATATTCACGCAGGTCACCCTCTCGCCGGAATCCGGTGAACCTCTACCTCCGGCGACACGATTCCAACACGAAACTGACCCTTAGATTCACAAAAAGAATTTAAAACATGATTCTTGAATTCCGTTCGTTGTTCTGATCTAATTATTTTTACATGGTGGTCACTTTCATTCTCCACCCTTAGTATGAATGACTTTAGGATCTCAGCAGTTTCATCCTTGGTACTTAAGAAAAATACCCAGTTATAACGAGAGAAATCATCAGTAACTACCAAGCAATATGATTTTCTACCAAGACTTTTAACACTTGTGGGGCCAAACAAGTCCATATGAAGCAAATGCAGGACTGTTGTAATCGAATTTATTTCTTTGGCATGGTGAGATGTTTTGTGTTGCTTACCTTTTAAGCATGTAACACATTTATCAACACAGATGAATTCCTTTGTTGGTAAACCAGTTACTAAGTTATTTTTGACAAGTTTATTCATATTTTTAAGGTTTACATGACAAAGTCTCATATGCCAAAGAGATGATTCATCAAGTGAAGCTTTTGAGACAAAGCAACTTATATTACTAAGTGGTGCAGCTGTGCTCATGTCTAGCATATACATGTTGTTTCTTCTTGGAGCCCTGAGCAGGATCTGATCATTTGGAACTACAAATCCTGGCCTCAGAACAATGCATTCATGCTCAGTAAACAACATGTTATGCTTTTGGTCACACACCTGTGATACACTTTGTAAATTGTAATTTAGTTCTTTTACAAAGTGCACATTCTCAAAGCTTACCTTACCATTTGTGATTGTGCCCCTACCTGTGATATAACCTCCCATCGGATCACTTCAAAATGCAACAGACCCTCCAAAGAATGGTTCATATTTGTGCAGGTGAGTCTTGTTGCCTGGAACAGCCACTGTCAACTATCTACAAGTCGCTTTTTGATTCCTGTTGTCCCTGCACATGACCAGAAGTGAATTGGTTCCTGATGGGAGCCCAAGCCCATGTGGTCTTGGGTTTTCCATTTGCATCATTGTAAGTAAATTTCTTTGACATCATCTTAGGTGAAACAGATGATGATTTTGTTGGTAGGACAGGTGGTTGAACAGATGGTTCAGTTTTTTCCTTCTTCTTCCATATCTGCTTGACTTTAGAAATTGAGCAAGAGTTTGCTTCTTTTGATAGTCATCGGAAGCAGTTTTAGTCTTTCCTTCCAATGTTCTTCTTCCGAAGGAATATGCTTTCTTGGGTTTGTAGGAAGACTTCTTTGCATGTGCTTTTGATATTCTCTTTCCTTCTGAAGCCTTCTTTTCATGTGCTTTCGATGCCTTCTTTTTGGAAGCCCTCTGGTTTTGTTTCTTCCGACTATCAGAAGTACTTGATTCCGATACTTTTGTTTCTGAGTTTCTTCCTTGTTCTTTCGAAGAAACAGATGACTTGCTCCAGCTCTTCTTTCTTCCTCCTCCTTTTGTTTCAGAAAACATTATGCTTTTTGGATTATAGAAGCAATCAGCAGCAAAATGATTCTTCTCACCACACATCAGACACATGGTCTGATTGTTGAGAGATTGTTGATGCTGGTCTTTGTTGAAAAAGATTAAGCTTTGGTTCATAGAGGTTGATTGTTTGGGTGTTTCAACAGGCTTATGGGCTGGGTGATTTACCTGTTTTCCTGAAAAATTGGCTTTTCTCTCCTTTGATCTACCCCTTTTGGACTTGTCAGATGGACAAGTAACATAGTCATCTGAGGAGGTACTCCCAGTTTGTATGTTTTTAGCTTTAATAAAAACTGATGAATGTTTCTTAGTTTTCTTATTTCTTTTCTTATTTTTGAAAGCTGGTTTTTCTGTTTCTAGATTACTGGGAGTATCATCCTCATCTGAGCATGCTGAGCTACTTGGGTTCAAATCAAAGAGGTTATCATCTTGAGCCACTTTGTGTATGTCCAACTCATCATCATACACAAGATTAGTTACTGGTTTACACCTAATTTCCACCATAGGAGCATAGGCAGATAGAGGTTCCACCCTGTTATAACCCAAACCAGCACCTCTTTTCTTGACTAACTCAGCTGTGTCACTCATTCTGAAAAGTTTTTCATACTTTTTACCTTGACTTATCTCTGTAAGACTCAGCCAATACAAGTTCTGTCTTGGCAGTAGTTAGTCTTTCTAAAAGATTTTTGATTTGACACTGTTTGTTAGTGTCTTCATGTTTTAAGCTAGAAATTGTCTTTTCCATTTCTTCAATCTTTTGTTTGTAATTTCTTTCAGATTCAAAGAAATTTGCCTTGACTACTTGTAAAGACTCAAGTTCATTACAGAGTTGAAAATTTATTCTTTTAAAAACATTTAACTTCTCTAAACATTCAGGTGTGCATATGTCATCAGTTACCTTGAATGAAGAAGTTGAGTCATTTGCCATCAAAGCACTGTTGGAGATGGAAGCATCCTCAGCTTGGAAGCTCCAATCTGCAAAGTCCTGTTCTGCAACATTTGCACTGTTTGATGAATTTGATGGTCTTTGATGAGGTTGCCCAGATGTTGATGGCTGAGTGCCTGTGGATTTGCACTCCCTAGCAAAATGCCCTAGCTATTGGTAGTTGAAGCATTTGAGCTTAGACTTGTCAAGCCCAAACCCAGTCTTCATGTTGTGCTTTTTGAACTGCCTGCCAGTTCTTTGATAGAACTTCTTTGCTCTATAGGAGATCATGGCCATATGATAATTGATGTCCATCTCCTCAAGATCATCTATAGGAATGGCAGCTAAGTCTTCCTGGCACAGGTGAAAGTAGTTGGTTTCCTCAGCCATGAAAGCTTCTTGCCCAGAGGTCAAAAGTGGAGTTGGGTTGGAAAAAGGGTTAGTGTGTGGTTGATGGAGTTGGTGTTTCAGGAAAGGTGACATTGGGTGTGGAGGTAGGGTGGTAGATAGGTTGATAACTCTGGTAAGGAGAATTGTTAATGGGTGCATAGAGTGCTGCTGAACTATAAGTTATATGAGTGGGTTTAGGTTCCTGGGCATCTATTTCCATCTAGTAAGCACTGAGTATACCAAACAGTTCACCAAGTTTTAAAGTTCTTAGATTTTATGTTCTTCGGATGGCAACAGAATATATGTTCCAAGCTTGTGGAAGTGATCTAAGAAACTTTCTGATCACATCTTGGTTCTCTATTTTGAGACCTGCAACTACTAACTCATCAACAAGCTGAACATACCTGAGACATTGAGAAGTCATCTTCTCATTGTTTTGTTGACAGAAGTTTTCGAACTTCTGTTTCAGCATGTCCTTCTTATTTTCTTTGACATCTTCAGATCCTTCATACATTTGCTGTAGAGATTTCCACAGCTCTTTAGCAGATTTGCATTTCTTGAATGCATGTATGATTGACTTAGGGATGGCCATCTGGATGAGCCACAAGGCCTTCGAGTCCACCTCCATTCTCTTGTAGCCTTCATCTGAATAGAGAGATGGATCTTTTGGCACAGGTGCTCCACCGGCGCCTGCAGCAGGAACAATTGGGATGAAGGGCTCTTCAAGAACCGACTTCCAGAGCTTGAAGTTCTCATTCCTGATGAATCCCTTCATCCTGACTTTCCATGTGTCATAGTCTTCAGGAGTAAACATCGGTGGTTTGTTGAGAGTACCATTTTCTGTATCATGTTTGTTTAGAGCAGCCATTTGAACAAATACACAGAATATGAGTTTTGAAGTAGTGAGATTTTATAAGAAATAGAACTGGTAACTTAATGATAAATCATCAAAGTTCAAGAGCAAAAGCTTTGATACCACTTGTTGGATCGGATTGTTTACTCTAAACAACACTTTACAAGTATTTCTTTCTTACAATCTAACAGATGCGGAATATCTGTTAGAAGGATCTCTCAAACACTCAATGGTAAGCTAAAAATCTTTGAATAATAGTAAGAACACAAGTATAAATTTAAAGCTCAAAGATATGTTTCTCTCAAAGTATTACAAGTGTTGCAATCAGACAAGCACACTAAACAGGTTCACAATGAGAGGTTATATAGCCAAGGCTACAACCATATACTCGTAGGAATACAAGTTGGGTATACTAGACAATACATAAAGTAAAGCTTATTCTAGTATCTAAAGTGTCTTAACAGGCTAAGACACTTAATTACAATCATTACTAAAATAGACATTGACTTTACAAAGACTAGCTAAATACAAAAGGCATTTAATGTTGTTGATCTTCAAGGCCTCAGATGATCTTTTGCATTTAATGCAGCTGAGGAGAAGTAAGGTGTTGTGTCTGACTCTCGATATGTTATCTTTGTTGTTCTCAGACCAACATGTCTGTTATCAGCACCTTTATGTACCATAAAAGGTATTCAACTACAGTCTTTTGTCAGAGTGTACTCTTTGGAAGTCTTTGTCTTAGGAAGATGTTGAGGAGAATCTTCGGAATCCTTTGTTCTTCTTAATGTCTTCGGAAGGAAGCTCTGAAGCTTTAAACCTGTTAAGGGTTGGCTTTCCGAAGTAGTTTGTCTTGTATAGCCTTCGGTAGAAGTGAGTTACCCTTCGGAAGCAATGCTGCTTCCGATGAGTAACTCATTCCTTCTGAATGTTGTTCGTCTCTGTAGAGTCTGGTACTTAGACAAAATTGAAGTTTGGTGAGCATCAACCTTTATTAGTCTTTACAATACAACAACCCACCGGAGCTACAGTTACACCACGCCGACGAATTGAAGGGCTAGCCAACCGATTTCCTCGCTACAGACACACCACGAGAATCCCAATTGGTTTCCAAGATCACCTTCTAATTTAAGCCAAAAAACTAGAATAGCATTGGAACACTCAATTCCAAAATAAGATTGAGTAAATTTAAGGAAATCAAATTTGTCTTTTCATTCCTCAAATGATTGATTACATACTACCAAACTTGAAAATAACTACCCACGTAAGACATGTGAGAACATGTCAAAAACTGAAACAAAATTAACATAAAATAATAAAAATGAAAAAGAGCAGCAACGTGAGAAATGCGAACAACAATTAAATTAAATGGACTTCAGTTGAGGCTGAACAAAAGTGACCCATGTGATTCCAACGTGACCTGCATGTTCAGCTGAACATAATTCGGATGCCACCATCGAATTCGGATCCTCAGGAGCTTGCCTATCACATATGATTGTAGTTCTGTTTTGTAAACCTGCCGTAATGACTGTTAATTTGTCATAAAACAATAAATCGAACCATCACAAAAAATACGACAATCCCGAAGAATACGAAAACAAACATAAGGACATGACTTTAAAAATCATAAAATGAAAGTAATATAAAAGAACATTGTTTAATTATTAATATTTAATTACTATTATTATTTAGATATTACTCTTGTTTAATTATTATTATTATTTAATAAAATAGTTACGAAAATAAAAAAATTTGTGTGCCGATGATGGGAATCGAAAGTGGAACCTTCCATTCACAACCATGAGCTCTAACAAGTAGGCTTATCACATATGTTTCTTTCTTTGAAAATTATATATATTTAACATGTTATTATTTTTATTTAATTATTTATACTTTGTTTATGTATAATGATTGCCTTCATGTTTGTATATATATAAATTAACTAAACAACAAAGTTGATGTCTGTATGGTCTTTCACTTCCCCATGTGACAGAGGTATGGGCTCCATTGCTTGTGATATGAGTTAGTCAAAGAAATCAGGTGGTGAAAATTCAAAAAATCACAAACCTACCATTCATAACACATTTGTTTTTTAATACATCATATAATTATAACCCGTGTGCTATACGGGTGAAGTTTGGAAAAACATGTAATTTATCATATAGTATAAAAGATATTACTGAAAAGATTTTTGTATATCTTAGAAAAAAAGATGATAAACATTTCATATATCACAAAGATATATTGCATATAAACATTAAAACTATTTACATGTTTCTAAAAATTTTCTTAGATACAACATTTGACGTCTTATTTGTACATTTACTCTCTACCTGTTATTATTATTTTAACTCCATCTTTACTTTTTACTCTTAAAAGTTCTACGTATAATTGTCCGTGTGTGAAGACCGGTTATTTTAAATATAATCCAACTAATGAAAGAGTTTGTTTCTGACTTTTATTAATTGTTATTGCAAAACAAATTGAAACTAAAAATTGTCTTTATTCAGACTTGAAGAGTAATTTTTGTCAAATGGTATCATATTGATCCTTAGAATGAATGTAAGTATACCAACATTACCACTAAATATGATTTAAGCTTTGATTACATGCTTACAAAGTGATACTATTTAATTTATAAAATTATTAAATAAATTAAAAATTAATTTCATAAATATTTATAAACATATAAATTTAAAATGGGATAATATCATATATCCCCTTATTAAACATCAAAATTACATATATCCCCAATGTTAAATTAAAATTACAAATATCCCCATGTTTCAAGATTGCCCCTTAGTAAGGAAAAATATGTAAATCATTTTTAGTTAGTTCATTAAGGATAAAATAGGAAATACATAGTTTGTTTTTTAATGAAATTGATAAATATATAATTGAAACCAATTTCGAAAGAGGAAATATGTAATTTAGTTTTATGATTAGGTAAATATGTAATAAATGGTTTTAGCAAGAGGATATATGTAATTGACCCATTTAAAATTCTGGGTTCGGGTAATTCAATTACAGATTTAGATATTTGGCACACCTGTATCAACTAACTATAAAATTATTGGATTAAACCTAATTTATTAGAAACATGAAGGACACCTATGATATAGTCTGATACCATAGGGACGAACTTGTGAATTTTCAAGCTTAGGGTTTAAGAAACAAGAAGGGTTTTTGTGTTCTCCTATTCTCATTTTTATTTCTTATAATCTGCATTCTTAATCTCAGATCAATTATCATGTGGGCGATTCGAAGAGCCTCTGTTCGTCTCAAGTAAAGTTCTTCTATCTTATTTCATCGCCCTGTTTGTTGGAATGATAGCGTTAAATTGAAGTAGGAAAACTTGCGATTGATTTCGTAGTTTCATTGCAATGAATATGATCGATTAAACGGAAATGATGTTGTTCTTGTTATTTGTATCGTCGAATCTGTTATGGCTGCCTCTAGTTTCCCTAGATTGATGAGTAATTTGTGATGTTACAAATTGAGACGCAGTTAGCATTTGATTTTTTCTGGAAGGGGTTCAAAATCATTTATTTCCCCTTTTTTTGTCTGAATTTTGTTGTTGTACTAGACATTAGGTAACACAATCTTCTAATCTGTGTTTTATCTGGTATGTTCATATGATTTATGCAAAATCTGGTGGAGAGTTTTATTTATTGGGATGTAACCAATTATCATTTATGTGTTAGGTCATATATGGAAGAAACTGTCCCTGACTTTTATTTATTGACATTGCAAAACAAACAGAAACTGGAAATTGTCTTCTTTGAAACTTGAATGACACTTTGTTGTCAGATGGTATCAAATTGATTCTTGGAATGAATGTTCTTGTACCAAGAGTACCGCCATATATTATCTCTGCTTCAATTACACGCTTACCAATCGATACTATTTGAAGTCTCGTACCATTACATAAACCATTTTGTTGATCAATGTTTCTTAGTATCATCACAGGTACTCCAACCTTTAGTACTAATTTATGATTTGGCAACCCAGATAATTTAAGACCATTTAGTACATCAGGTGAGTATAAGCTTTCATGAACTGCTTCATTCAATTGTTCAGTTTGACAAAGGCTATCTGAACTAAGGTATTCTACTTCATCCCCAGGGAAAAGTGAGAGCAATTGATCAATTATTTCTTGAACAAATTCATTTTTAGGTGCCAGAATTGCTCGTTCTCGAAAGTATTCGGGATTTTTGAACTCTTGGAGAATGGACAGATAAACAAATTGAATTAAAGTCGCCAATGGATCCGTTGTGTTACCAATCAGAAGATCATCAGGAATTTCAATAGTTGTGTCACCATCATCAGGAATCTCATTGTTCTATCCAATGCTTCATCCCATATTATCAGTTTTGTTTCCTTTAACAATTCATCAACATCACTGTTTGGTTTCATGTAGCACATAGAATCCTCATTAAGGTTTAAAGGAATATGAAATCTAGAGTGTGCAGTCCTACCTCTGGTCAACAACAAAGACGCAATTCCACTTGATGCAACATTTATAACAATCTGCCCTTTAGAACCTATGCATGTTGATAAAGTCTTCCAAAAAAAATTCTTGCCCGTAGAAATAAGGAACTCATTGTTGCCATAATATGATCCCAAATCCAACTTAAGTTGTTCTATGTACTGCTTTCGTGTTGCTCCCTCTTGCCTCAAAGAGGTGAAATTTGAGAGCACTCGTATAACTTGACAATATAGTTTAAAAATGCAAACATTAAAAAAAAAATAAAGAATATAAGTGGCAAAGGTTGAGTATTATCATCGCATGATAAGACTCACTATCTTTTATTATTTGTTGAAGAGCAGTAAGATCAGGGGGTCCACGAGCCTCCACTTCAAGTTCCTGAAGTAAATGGTTCCTTTGTTTACAATTGCATGAAACATAATGCATCACAACATGTATAAAAGTCAATATGGATAGCACTAAAACCTCTTGTGTGGGCAATCTGAATTCATCAGGTGCTTCTTTTATGTTAAGCTGAAGTTCCTCTAAGGCCTCCTTTTCTTCTCTCTTTTTTGCTTCATCAATAGCCTTAGATTGGTCTTCAATATCAGAATCATCAGAATCCACGTCTGAATGTGAACCAGACCCCATTTCTGTGTACAAATGCAACCAACCAAAAACCCTAAGAATATTGGCATAATTTGCACTATAAACATAACATACTACGGCAACAATAGTACAATTGTTATTAGCGTTATCAAGAAGGTCCCAAATTCCTAGTTTCTATCAAGTTTCATTGAATATCTCAAAATTAATTTTTTGAAAAAATTACGGTTAAATACTATATTTTTAAAATGCTAATCTAATTCTTAAGAATGAAGCGCTTTAAGAGGCTGCAAGAATACGAATACCCATTGTGTGACCTTCAACCAATTTGAATCATTTCAACTTCAAGTTTCTAACCATTTTCTTGGAGATCAAGTAGAACCCAATTAGACCATGTTTGAGTTAAATGATCAAAATAAACACCTATAATCAGCACTATATTCTTATGCAATTCCAGATAAATTCAACCCGTTATGCAGGGTGTCAGACCAACTTGGGTCTGATGTGTGCGTCCTTAACCTGTGTTTCTGCAGGAGGTTGTTTCCACAACTCGAACCTATGACCTCGCAAAAACCTTAAGGTTGCTCCAAAATTTAATATTGAGACAAACTTAGTTTTAGTACTCCTTATATGTCATTGGTTTGAATTGGTTTTTAGTTTACATAGTTCATCATCACAATCCACAGTTTCAACAAAACATATCAAAATCCAATAATTATAATAACCAAAACATAAAAAGTACCTTCTTCATCACTGCCTTGTAAAAAATCGCCTGCAAATGCATCATCTCCATCCGAAGACAAGTCGGACTCCAACTCTCCTCCTTCTTCACCATCAAGACTCCGCTTCTCTTCAAAATACATAAAGTTTTTGTTATAGAGCTTTATACATGTTGCATGAATACAATAGGGGATGGTAGAAATGTATGACGACTTTTAGCGTCTTCCTGAAGTGTTGTGTGACACCCCGTAAATTCCAGGTCAGCTTTGATTTTATTTAAATGTTTATTTAAATGCATTATGTACACGTGGCACTAGAATTAGATTAATTTAGTGTGACACGTGGCACGACAGTATGAACACTGACACATGACTTGATAATTCGTGGAATTATCGGCAAACAGCACACACGTGTCAAAACACACGAACGTTGGTGAACGTCTACCACATTGTGAAACACAGCACTCGAAACCTCACGAAACACTCACACATTGAACTTGGAAGTTCAAACAAGGCCAAACGAAAGTTCGTAAACGTGAAAACGGCAACGAACGGATCAAACCAATGAAAATGGGCCTATTGGGCTCACCAGGGGATCTGTCGCGCTACGCGACGGCCCACAAGGACACTGTCGCGATACGCGACAGGTGGCGGGGGAAATTTGAACGCGGAACATCCTCGCGCTACGCGAGGGGAACTCTTGAAGCTGTCGCGCTACGCGAGGAGACCCAGTTCGCAGAATCTTTATTTAACCAAGATGTAATCATCACCAGCCAACCTAGCCTCTCATTTCCGATTCCAAGACACTCAAACTCGTCTCCTACACCTGCAAATCACCATTTTCATCAGCTGGAAGCCATTGTTGAGGAGATTGAAGCTCAAGAACATTGAAGCAAGCCTCCTAGACCACCACCCATCACCACCATCTTCTTATTCGTTGAGGAACCTGCTGTCCAGAAGCTCTTAGAAGCCTTCTAGCTCGATTTTATCATCATCTCAGCCTTCTTGGAGCCTTAGAAGGTAGTATTTACATTCCTCCATGGCTAGAACGTCCATTTCTCACCACCACACGCACATGCATGTGTTAAAACCCACATGCAAGCACCCATGGCTCACATGCACGAATTTATAATATGGGTTTGTTGATTTTAAGATGATTTATGATGATCTAACATGATTAGAATGCATTTGGTGATGATCTATGATGATGTGTATGTAAGGATTTCATGTTTTGTTCATAAAGTGTTGAATGATGGCCATGCATGCATGATCCATGATGGTAGGAATGATCTTGAGTATGTTGATATGCTTATTGATAATGTTAGAAGGATTACTCATGGTTGGATTTGTTTAAAATGATCAAAATGTTGATTTTTAGTAATCTTTCCATTATTAGTAACTTTTATTTGCAAAATGATTGTTGGAGATGAATTCATGAACATGCAAGTATGTGGACTTGCTATTAGGATGATAATATGATGATTTGATTTGTTAGAATGTGGTTTCGATAATGAGTATGGTCATTTCTAGCAATATTACTAAATATAGAAACTTTTGTGAATGAAATATTGATGGATGATGATTTAGACTATGTTGACATGATTAGATGATAGTAAATAGCATATTATGATGAATGATGGTATGAAAAATTGCTTGGAAATGTTAAATGGTCATTTTTATGCAAAAAACCACAAAGTTACTATTTTTAGTAACTTTATGGTTACAAAAACCGACTTAGGAATATGTTGAATGACTTGAGCATGCTAAATGATTTATTATGTTATAATATGATGTTTAGATGCTAAGTTAGATGGTTTCCGATGTCACGTATGCTAAAAATGGAAACTTTCCATTTTAGGAAACTTTTGTGCACTAACATGCTATAAACGACGTATATGAACTTGTATGATAATGTGCTATGTGCTAACATGACCCCGTAGGACCATTGAGCATGCTAGAACTCGAACACCGTCATGCTTTGTGAACTTTCTAAAAATGGAAACTTACTATAAATAGTAAGTTGTCCATAAACGCGACCTACGCGTTTTGCACACGACAAACACTTACACGATTGCTACATGAGTCACAAACCGTCACACGGTTCACCAACGGGTCGTTGACTTGACACGGTCAACTTTGGTCAAACACGGTCAACTTTGGTCAGACACGGTCAACTTTGGTCAAACACGGTCAACTTTGGTCAGACACGGTCAACTTTGGTCAAACATGGTCAAACACGGTCAATGTGGACCAACACGAGCAAACACGGTCATTGTGGACCGACACGGGCAAACATGAACAACCAAGGGTTGTTGAGCACAAACACGAGCACTAACACTAGCACGGTCACCTACACGAACTCACATACGATCTACGATATAGGTTGCCGGTGACCGACGTGCTACACGACAACTCGGGAGCTTACGCTTACATACATTCGTTTCACTAAGGTGAGTTTACGGCCCCTCTTTACTCTTTTTCAAATGCTTTTAAATAGGGGGAGAATACTAGTTGCATCGAGTCAAACATTATTGCTATTACAAACATTTTTGTGTATGCTGGTTTATTGGACAAACATTAAGTGTTGAACTCGTTACAAGCCCTCACAAAGTCTTACCGTTAATGTACGAACAACGTGGTAGGTTTGGATGGATCCATTAGGGAATGACTAACCCCACGGGGCACCATGTTGACTGAGTGTCATAACCCGTGCAAATTCTGACCTAACTTGCTATGTATACGAGGCATAGCGGAGGCAAGAGCAAACAAGTCTAGTTCGGTAGTGACGCACTGACACTTTGGGCCTAGGGCTCGGTACTAACATTGATAAACAGCATGACACACTTTTCATTACTATATGTATATCAAAACCTGTGAACTCACCAACCATTGTGTTGACACTTGTTTTTAAACTTGTATTCTCAGGTAACTAGCATGACAGGCTCGTGGAGCAGGAAAGCACATAGGGGACATGAGCATAGGGCCCCACATGCATTTGTTTTCGTGTCTTTTGAAAACAATTTGACTTTATCTTATTTAAAACGTTGTTGTATTAAACTACTTACAATTTCCGCTGTGTAAACAATCATTTTCCGCTGCATGTTATGACTTATTTATTCCGCTGCAATACTACTTTATTTCCGCTGCAAACTATTTTATCAAGTGTATGTGTCAAACTTGGATTTGTAAACGCATATAGAGGTGTTCTATATGACCTTGAGCTGTGATTCTGGACACGTCACATCCACGTGGACATACGCCACGAGTGGGAAATTGGGGGTGTGACATGTTGTGCAACAAAATTTCAAAAATTCATTAATAGAAGCATATTAGATTACTGGTGCACACAACAATTATGAACCCTATATCTACAATTAGGGACATAATCCTTCAAAGAAGAACCAAAATCTATTATATGGAGCAACGATGAACCCTAGATCATAACTTCAAAGAAGAACCAAAATCGTGTCTGTATATATACAAAAAAAAAGAACTTCAATCAAAAGAAGATCTTCAATCTTCATCAAAATCGTGTAACATGATGAAAAGTTTATTAAGTTTGAAGTTAGGATACTGATACCTTATGTTAATCACCAACATTTGCCATATTCGGAATCTGAATCTGTAGATGTAGACGAAGAGATGAAGGTTCTAGGGTTTCTTTGGAGTATGCGATGTTCACAAATGTGGGTAAATTTGTGGCAGACTTATGGGTAACCGGATATATCCATGGTTAATTTAGATCCGGGTGTGATTTTTAGCTAAATACAGTGGGCGGGAAATGGTGTATAATAGGTGGGTCATTGAACGCCACGTGGCAAAGCAAAACGTTGCTTTATTATAGTACATAGATAAAAATCTTTGAGGGACACATGGCACAATTCTAACACATCTAAATTTTTTCCCCCCAAAAAATAAAACCCGATTCTTGCACACACGGATCTTTTTGATCCATATCTAAACACAGACTCTTCCTTTTTCTCTTTCTATACACCGTATCTTGCAAAAACCCTAGAGATGATCCGCGATTAACACCATCCGAAAGATTGTGCTCAACCCCTTTCAGGTATGTTTGATTCCTAGATCCATATATATCCATTAAAGTTTTCTTTGATCCGTGTTTCTTGAAGACACGTGTTTACAAAAACTAAAAAAACGAATCACGAATCATGCTTAATATTAAAGATTTTGTGTGCTGATCTGTTTTGAGAATGTATGTTTTTGTATATCCTTGACTTTCCCCATAATTTTGTGTTTGATTTTTATTGATTTCCTTAACCCTAACACCTTGTTGATATTCAATCATCTTCGTTGTCGTTTCTTTTGGTTAATCATCTTTTAACCCCATAATTTTATGTTTTTATGTATATCCCTGCCTATTACATTTACGTTTTTTTTTATCCTGATTGTTTCTGCTGAATCTATCGATGACATTCAAGTAAATATTCTAATATATATTAATTATTATAAACTATCATATGATTTTTAAGTTGTTATGATGATGGGTTTGTTGCATATGATAGTTACACATACTCAACATAGATAATATGATATGATTGGTGTTATTTAATGGAAAAACATCTTAAATTCTTGGCTAACACTTGATTTTAACACATGATTAAATCTTTTGGGCAAAACTTTGTTATGGGGTCTGTTGTTATCATGTTCTTCATACATTTACGGGTTAATTGACCTGTAAAATAATAGTTATTCATGTATCACAATTCTTTGATTATATTATTGGAAGTTAAGCACTCTGTTTAGTTTGTATGTTGCATTTTGTGTGTTATGGTCATTTTGTCGGTTTTCCATGTTGGGTTAATAACATATTTAAAAACCAACTTTGGATACGAATATAAACAAATTATAAGCATGTAGATAATCCTATCATAATTCGTTTGCATTACAAATGAATTTTATGAATTATCTTGCTTTTGTGGTTCATATCATAATTTTTTGTTTGTTATTGATTATACTACCATGTTAACTGATATGATGTTTGTTGATGGTTTTTTGTATGTCATAAACTCATCTCTCTTTGTATACTGAAGTAATGATGGAATTTAATTTACAACAAACAGACTTATGAAACTCAATTTTGTTGTACTGTTTCATTGCTTTAAAATTAACCCAAATTGAATAATTTCTAAGTTATAAAATTCAGATTTGCATATTACTTGATGTGCCTTGATCATTGAAACAAGTCAGAAAGATTAACAATGTGATCCATTTTAGGTTAGCATAATTCTAATCAACCTACTGGAAGAGAATATTAGTTTAATAATGACCTATTGTTATAATGATCAAACATTGGCTATATGTGACTCATTCAATAAAATATAGTTAGAACAGGTTCAAGGGTTACGGTATTTCATGTCTTCGTTTGCTTTAATTTTGTCTTTGAATCTAAGATATTTAATTAAATAAAATCTTTATAATATTGCAACTATTGCCTACTTCGTTTGTGAATCATCTTCTTGAAAAGAAAATGCCACCAAGTCAAATTACCATATTTGCGAGTGAGTTTCACAAGTGAACAATTACCATAAATAAATCAGAAAATTTTTATTATCTTCTATGTTGGATGGACAAAGATTGCAGATTGCATGTCTTGAATCTAATATGAGTGAGTTTTCTAGATTTTCTATTATCTTCCAAATAGACCACTATGTTATTGATGTTGATGATAATGCTTTGGAAGAACAAATAGACTAAAATATTGTTGATGTTGTTGATAATGTTTCTGAAGAACAAAGAAATTAACATCAAGATGTTGATCTTAATAATTAAGAGAACACGCATACCAACTACCAAGATGTTGTTGATGCTGATGATTATGCTTCAGAAGAAGATAACACCTACTTTAGTAGCGTCCTGCTTGGCAGGATATGGGATCTTCCTTTTAAAATATATGCCAACTTAAATTGGTCTGTATTTACTTTTTTTTTTTTACTATTTATTTCTAGTACATTAATTTGAATTCCAGCCTTTCCAGTTAACTTTTCTAGAACGGTTGGATTAGATGTCTGTATGTTTGGAGAGTAAAGAATGATCTAGGTAGGGCCGGCCCAATGTGCCTAAATTTTAGGCTATTGCCTAGGGCCTCCAATTTTATAGGACCCCTGTTTTAAAAATCAAGTTTATATTGTGGGCTTGCTATCTGCATGTTTTAACAGAAAAATGGGTACTACCGTACTGGGCTTAGATTATACTGCGAATTGGGCTCAAGTAAATTACTTGGAGGCCGGAGAAAACGCAAAACCCACACGGCATGCCCTCGGCTCCTGATAGGAAATTGGAATTTTAGGGTTTCATACTTTCATATCACAGTTGTTAGTATTGAGTTACGAAGAAGACAATAAAGCGAGCAGCGGAGCAGGCGACATCACGCTTCGATTCTTCCTCCATCTCGTAGGACTAGGATCCATCTTCTTCTTCTATACCTCTGTCACAGACGGCGCCCCCTCGTCTGCTCGATTACTCTCTCAGATTACTCGTCCGCCAGTCCTCGTTACTCGCTCCATCGCTAGTACGCCCGTAGCCACTGCCACAGCGGAGCAAGCAGCCGGAAAACCGGTCGGCATTTGGGTTCAGGTTTGATTTATGTCGTTTGGTGTGCACCTGTTAAACTTTAGTATTTGGTTCTTAATACTTTGATAGTTTGATTAATTTTCTAGTCTTTTTTTGATTGATTGTTAGTTTGATTAATTTGATTTTCTGGTCTTTGTAGTTTGATACTTTCATTCAATTTTTTTGGTTTGAACAGGTTACTTATTAATTTTTTGGTTTGATATTTTTGATTCATAGTTTGGGCTCAGGTTTATTTTTTTGTTTGATACTTTGTTAGCTTGATTAGTTTGATACTTTGATTCATTTTTTGATTTAGAACAGGTTAAATAGTTTCAAGTTTGATTCGTTTGTAGTTTGAACATGTTTGAAGTTGGATTAATTTGTGGTTAGAAGTTTGAACAGGTTATTAGCTACATCTCTTATTAATTTCAATCATTTGATTTATTACATGTGAATTAGTTTCAAGTTTGATTCATTTTTAGTTCAAACAGGTTTGGTAGTTAGATTACGTTATCTTATTAGTTACTTAGTTTGATTCAATGTCAAATAGAAATAGAGAATACGAATCTATATCATCAAAGGAGAAGGGTTTATAACGACAACTATTTAGTGTGAGAGAAGGGCCCCGGATTTGAATTTCGCCTAGGGCCCCGGAAATGCTTGAGCCGGCCCTGGATCTGGGTCCTGAATTGGAAAGGCATGTTTTGTTCGAGAAGTCAGATATTTACAAGAGGTATTGTGAAAAGGATAGGTACAATTCAAGATAGATTGTGGTTTATGGAACGGAAATCAATGTGTTCGCTTTATCATTAAAGAAGGTACTATAACCATCACTATCAAAAGCTGGTTGTACTTTTGTAATGACGAATTGATGATTAATAAGAGCCAATAACCATCACTATCAAAAGCTGGTTGTGCTTAAAAGAATCAGTTTTCACCCATGAACGATTGTATCTGACACTATCAAGAGTGAGGAGTATAGATGGAATAAAATTACTAATATTAAATGCAGAAGGTAAAGTTACAAATAAAACATCTAATGTAGTTTAGAAAGAAACATTTTGAGATTTATGATTTGCTTATAAGTACTGCATTATAAGTTTAATTTGACAGTTGTGCTTATTTGATATGGTATGGAATATTTTTAATTGCTTATTTTATACATTTATGAGTTACATTAGTTATTTTTATTCAACCCGTGTAACACACGGGTTTCTGATCATACCTTTAAGGTTTGCCTTTTAAATGGCTAATGGCTAAACTTGAGGCAAAATTTGTGATTATTAATACAATCAGATGACAAAAGCTCGCAAGATAAACTTTCTCCCCACAAGCCTTGCTTTTTGTGGTGTTCTAATAAACAACATAATCGACCGTTTCTTTTTTGTATCTGATCTTGATCTTTTCATTCTCCTCTTTATTCTCAACAACCAATGAAATATGAAATTCTTGATCTTGATCTTTTCCTTCACCTTTCTATCCTCAACAACCAATCAAATGTGAAATTTGTATGCCCCTTTCAATTCCAATTACTCTCAAACACAACTAAAGAATAAAGCCCTAAAAGTTTTAAACTATAGACACCTAATCTATATACATAAATTGCTGAAAAGATCTCGATTTTGAAATCCCATCTAATCAAAGTTGATTTTCATTTCACATGGGAGTTAGGCATGATAAAACTGTAACTTATTGTGAATTTAAAGAACAACATTAACATAAAACGCTGAAATTACATGATATTTGAAACTCCATCCAGTTATACTTTAAATAATATGAAAACATATATAAATAAATTGTTTCACCTTTTTCTAATGCCTTTTGGGTTTAAAGATTTATACCATGTGAAGCAAAAATAATGTATTATTTTCTTATTTTAAAACTGTTAAAATTTTTATATTATTTGTATGTCTATTTTTTATTAGTGATTGCTAGAGGTGCACAAACCGGTTAACCGAACGAAAACCGGTTAACCGGTCAAAGTCTAGAAACCGGTTTTTATCAATAACCGGTTCGGTTAATAACCGGGTTTTCAACCTCTAATACCAAAACCGATATAATAATTGAAACGGTTAACCCACCGGTTAACCACAAAATAACCGATTTTTTACTAAGATGGACCGGTTAACCGGTTTGGTCTCTTGAAACCTCAAACTGGTCCTGAACCGTTGGTTTTTTCAAAATCTATAACTGATACGAATAACCGGTTACGAACCAGTACCGGTTCGGTTAACCGGTTTTTTTGTGCATCTTTAGTGATTGTTTTGTAATGTTTACTTTTATATAACTCAATACACACGTCAATAAACTAGTATGTATATAATTATAGTGTTTTAATTTATAAAAATTATTAAATAAATTAAAAATTAATTTAATAAATATTCATAAGCATATAAATTTAAAATTCTTGGTTTGGATAATGCAAGTTTAGATTTAGATATTTGGCACACCTGTATCAACTAATAATAAAATTATTGGATTAAACCTAATTAACTAGAAACATAAAGGACACCTATGATATAGTCTGATACTATAGGTACGAACTTGTGAATTTTCTGGTTATGCATTTCATGCCTAGGGTTTAAGAAACAAGAAGGGTTTTTGTGTTTTCCGATTCTCATTTTTATTTCTCATAATCTGTATTCTTAATCTCAGATCAATCATCATGTGGGCGATTCGAAGAGCCTCTGTTCGTATCAAGTAAAGTTCTTCTATCTTATTTCATCTCCCTGTTTGTTGGAATGATAACGTTAAATTGAAGTAGGAAAACTTGCGATTGATTTCGTAGTTTCATTGCAATGGATATGATCGATTGAACGAAAATGATGTTGTTCTTGTTATTTGTATCATCGAATCTGTTATGGCTGCCTCTAGTTTCCCTAGATTGATGAGTAATTTGTGATGTTACAAATTGAGACGCATTTAGCATTTGATTTTTTCTAGAAGGGGTTCAAAATCATTTTTTTCCCCTTTTTTTGTCTGAATTTTGTTGTTGTACTAGACATTAGGTAACACAATCTTCTAATCTGTGTTTTGTCTGGTATGTTAATATGATTTATGCAAAATCTGGTGGAGAGTTTTATTTATTGGGATGTAACCAATTATCATTTATGTGTTAGGTCACATATGGAAGTTTCCATTCTACATTAGGAAAGATTGATATCTTCGCTGAATCCGTGTAAATTTGCACTTTTCATTGATTGAATTCAATGACAAATCCAATGACTGTTTATTCTTATTGTAAATTTGGAGACTAACAAGTGGATAGAGAAGCAACCATCAAAACTAGAGGTGGCACTTTCAAACCATACATGTAGAATGAGTCAATCGGGTTGCGCTTTATCTCTGATGGGTAAATTAAATGAAATTAGTTTAATAAGAAACAATTGGTTAAAAGTTACCCAAAAAATATTTAAATGTATTAAAATTCCTTAATCATTTTATTTAAAAAATTACATAAGTATTGAAAATTTGAAATAATATAATCTTTAATCACACTTTACTGACTAGTTGTTAGTAAATAAACTAAAGTTTTTGTACATCAATGTTTCATAAAAACCCAACCCGATCCCTTCAAACCGTACAAAAAACTATCTTCTTTTCACTAAATCCGGATTTGAATGTTACCCAACTCACCTGAATAACTCATTTTTTCCACCTCTATGTTTGATGTCTTAACTCATTTTTCTACATCAAACGTTTTCAGAGACTACATCCTGGAAGACGTGTCATTTAAGTATCAAAAGGGTTAATAAATATATATGAAAACTTGATTTTTTGGTTCTACATATTCTAATATTTTTTTCTGTCATCTCATCTAGGTCCCAACCATTGTCATCATTAGCTTTTCATACTTGTAATGCGAAAACTGACACAACAAGCTCCACTTACATGGGCCACATTGGGTTTAGTGGGCCCCCACCAACTCTATCCGATGGATTCCTACTCTTAAGGAAGTATTCTTCTCAGGCTTGTGTTCCCAATAACTTTTCTTCACAGGCTGAATCTGAATCTGAAAAAGAACCAATTAAGGAAGCTGACATGTTTGTTTCTATATCTGAATCTGGATCAGAATCTGAATCTGAAAATGAGCTAGATATAGTAGATACCGAGGAAGAGACAACAGGAGATAATGTTGGAGAACAAAGAGGTTCTTCAGGGTTGTTTAAGGTGGTCGTTGATTCTTCATCAATGTCTCCTAAGATTGCTCTAGATAAGTGGGTTATAGAAGGACATGATTTGTCTAGGTCTGAGATATCACATGCAATGTTTGAACTCCGAAGGCGAAAAATGTATGGGAAGGCTTTGCAGGTACCTTGACAATCATACTATGTTTGTTTGCTGGTTTTTGGTGGTGTTTGGATGTGCGTTATAAACCTGATGATATGATTATTTTGATTTGAAGTTGTAATAATTAGTTTTAGCGTTTGGATAAAATGCTTATGGTTTTGATTATTTAGTGATGAAGTCATTAATATCAAACAAACTGCAACAAAACTGATTTTTGAAGAAACAAACATTGCTACTTTTTTTAAAAAACTTTCACCCCATTTCCATTGTTAGTATATTACTTGTAGAAAATAATTGTTGGAAGTATATATGCGAAGCTGATACAATATAAATAGTAAAATTTTAGATTTTATACTCCAACAATATATATATAAATATAGTTTTTGGTCATTTAGTCTACTGGTAGCTTAAATAATCAGAATTTGTCAAGCACATGAGCAATGATATTTATAACTTCAAACAACAAAGCATGTATGTGCATCTTTTGCACCACGCATAATTACTGCTAATTATCCGATCTGATTTTTTGATTATTACATAATAAGTTTTAAAAAGGGGATGTTTAATTGTTGGTCTTGAAACTGATTAACGTGAGTTGAATAATCAATCAGATAATCAGTTAACTAGATCAAGGGATATAGGTAATGTTTATCTAATTGACATTTTACCATGGTTTCTTCATAAATAATCTGAATTTTTGGTTTTTTTATCCAGGTAATATGTTACTATGTTTACTTCATTCTTTTTGTAATGAAAATTTTTCACATGGTTTCATCTGCATATATAAGTTATGTGTATACGCCCTTTCAGTTTTTCCTGTATTCCTCTAGGTGGTATGTTTTATGTGTGAAACTCTATCATTTCAATTTGATATGCTTGATCTTGTAGTTGAATAAGAGACATGGCATGCTACAAAAATAATTAATTATGTTGGACTAATCTTGTAATATAAAATAGTTTAAGGGTTTAAGTTAAAGAGTTTAGTTTAAATTAGTTTTGGATTAGGTTGTTTTGTTTCTTTTAGCATGTTTTTAGGATAGAACTTTGACTTTATTGATGTTGGTTTTAGTATAAATAAGGGTTCGGGTTTTAGGTTGTTTTGTACCTCATATTTGATTCAATAAAGTTTTGGCTTTTCTGGTTTTTATAATCTGAATTGGAGGATACCGGTCTTCAATTGGTATCAGAGCGCCATTGAAGGCTCATCCCAGGCGACGCTGAAGAGCTCATCCCAGACGAAATCGAAGGTTGATTCCAGGCGACGACGTGTTCTAGGTCAAAATTGAAGAGTCGTCTCAAGCAGCTGGGTTTCAATCGACGACATTGAAGGCTCACTCCAAGTAATCGAAACAACGATTTTTGTTTGCGTGTTGAAATTGAAGTCGAAGAAAAAAGACGGAGTTCCCTGTTTCTGCGTTAAAGACTAAATCACAACCGAACAGCTCTGCGTGTGGGAAAAAGGAGAAATCAAACCTGTGTGGGAGTAATAGTGCCTGTGTGGGAGAAGAACGATCAAAGAAAAACACATGTGTGGGAGTAATTGAACCTGTGTGGGAGTAAGTAGACCTGTGTGGGAGTAATAAGAACCTATGTGGGAGTGATTAGAACCTGTGTGGGCTTAATTGCTGTGAGAGGTATTGAACAATTGTGAATCAAAGAAAATTATGGGGGGCAATTAGACCAGCTAGAGAACAATCAAGCATCTTGATAAGAATAATACAAGGGAGGAGCCACCTAAGCCTCCCATTCTACATGTTTATTCTAGAAGGGGCAAAATAGGCATTAGCCATTAATAGTTTGTTACGTTTTAGTTATATAAAGGAATAAGGGTTGATAGTGACGCCATTGGTGAGTTTGTTATTGAGGGCTCCTCTAAGTTGCAGAGTGAGAGAAAGGTCTTGTACTTGAGTGATTTACTTTTCATTGTAATTGATTTGAGCTTCTGATTAATTACAATATCCGATTACATCATTATTTGTGTGTGTGTTGTATCCGTCTTCATCATTGGTCCGACCTGCCGTCGACCTGCCAATCGATCGTGGAGACTCGCACGCAGAATGCACGTTTGGACGTCCATGAGCAACAAATTAAGCAACTCCAATCCGATGTGACGGAGATGAAACAATTGATCACCACGGGTAACGCAGAATCGGCTGAGTTCTGTAAAATGATGTCTGCTTGGATGACGCAATTCGAGAAACGTCCTGAAGATTCATCCACCTCAGGTACGGGTCCCAAAGTTATGGGTCCTCATGGTCCTCTTTTTCCCCCACCTCCACCGGATTCTTCTTCACCACCATTTCCATGGGCGGTGAAGAAAATCAAGCTTCCAGAATTTTCTGGGTTTGATCCACAAGGGTGGATTAACAAGGCTAATCTGTATTTTGACATTAATAACACCCCCGATGAGCTACGTCTCAAATTAGCTCAGCTAAGCATGCAAGGGGTGGTGCAGCATTGGTTTACGGTGGTCACCCAGGTCCATGAATCCTTAACATGGACCGAATTCCAATTGGAATTGTTGCAGCGCTTTAGTGGTTTGGAAATCCATAATCCATATGAGCAACTTGCAACCATAAAGCAAGGAGACTCTATATTAGATTACATTGATGATTTTGAGTACCTGCTTTCCTTGGTACCTCGGTTGTCGGAAACCCATACTCTGGGGTACTTTATAGCCGGTTTAAGGGATGATGTTAAAAAATGGGTTCGCTTACATATAGGCCTCAAACGCGTTTGGATGCTATTTATTTAGCAAAGGATGTGGAGGCTATGCTGCGCCCTTCCGGTTCTTCTGGTCCTTTATCTCGTTTTCGTTATGGGGACTCTTTTGGGGGGTTGGGAAACCCTAATTTGGACCACACACTTGGTAGTAAACGTAGTGATTCGAGAATCATTGCGGGGAATCGATTCTCATCTCCTGCACTAAAATCCGACACTCTTTCAAAGTCTTCTTTTATGGGGACCAATTCAGCGGGCCTCAATTCCAATAAGGAAAGGGGTGTTCGTTACTTGTCTCGAACGGAATGGGAAGAACGACGGAAAAAAGGCCTATGTTACCGATGTGGGCAGTTGTATGGGCCGGCCCACCGATGCCCAGAGGGGAAATTAAGGGTCTTACTGTTGGGTGAAGATGGAGATGACAGTGTAAATGGGGACCTGTTAGTATTGGATACCCCTTGTCCGGATGCATTAGATGAGCAGGTATCGGGCACATGTATGGCTTTAGTAATGGCAGGCCTTTCAGTCCATCAGGGAGTCCTTAGCACTTTCAAACTAGAAGGTGCAATCCAAGGAATTCCTATTTGTTTGTTGGTCGATAGCGGGGCTACCCACAACTTTATTTCCAGCCAATTGGTGTCTGCTTTAGACATCCCATCTGAAATCTTTGCTGGTATTCACATCTGCCTAGGAGATGGCCATGTGGTGTTCATCCAAAAGCAATGTGTCAACCTACAAGTTCAGATTGGGTCTTGTACCTTTTCTCTCAATTCCCTAGTTTTCGACACAGGGGACTTGGACCTGATATTGGGAATGGATTGGTTGCAATCCTTAGGGGAAGTTACCCACGATTGGAAGAACACATCGATGAAATTTCGTTATATGGACACTTCTGTTGTCTTACAAGGGGTGTCCAACAAACAATCCCAATCTGCTACCCTCCACACTTGGCTGCCAACTGATGACGGGGCCTTGTTCTTGGGTTCCACTGAGCCTCCCAACACCTTCACTCCACTCCCTATGTTCTCTTCAGGAGAGCTAGCCGAGACACAACAAAGACAATTGCAACAACTCTTACATGACTTCCAACACCTATTCCAACCTCCAAAAGGCCTACCTCCTCGAAGGACCCATGACCATCGTATTCCCCTCATCAATGACCAACCTGTAGCAGTGCGCCCTTACCGCTATCCCCACATCCAAAAGAATGAGATTGAGCGCCAAGTTCGCGAATTATTAGCAGGGGGACTAATCCGACACAGTAACAGTGCGTACTCGAGTCCCGTCATTCTGGTACGCAAAAAAGACAACTCTTGGAGAATGTGTGTTGACTATAGGGCCCTAAATAAAGCTACTATTCCAGACAAATTTCCTATTCCAGTGGTGGAGGAATTGCTGGATGAATTGCACGGTGCAGCCTATTTTTCGAAGTTGGATCTGAAGTCGGGTTACAATCAGATTCGCATGCAAGATGAGAGCATCGCGAAGACAACTTTTCGAACTCACGAGGGACATTACGAGTACTTAGTAATGCCCTTTGGCCTAATGAACGCCCCCGCAACTTTTCAAGCAATTATGAATGACATATTCCGACCCCTGCTTCGCATCTCGGTTGTCATTTTCTTTGATGACATTCTGGTTTACAGCCCTACCTGGAATGCTCATTTGTCCGACCTCAACACTGTTTTCCAGATTTTATCTCACAATTCCTTTGTTCTCAATTCTCATAAATGTACTATGGGCAAAACAACTGTGGACTATTTGGGCCACATTATCAGTGGTCAAGGGGTTTCCATGGACCCTGTGAAAATCCAAGCGGTTTTGGATTGGCCCACTCCGACTTCGATCAAAGGTTTAAGAGGTTTTCTGGGCCTCACGGGCTATTACAGAAAATTTATTCAGTCCTATGGAAGCATTGCTCGGCCTTTGACTGATCTGACCAAAAAGAATGCTTTTATTTGGTCGGAACAGGCTCACTAAGCGACCGGAATCTTGCAAAATCGGCTTACGACCGAGAAATGATGGCTCTTGTCCTAGCTGTTCAACACTGGCGCCAATACTTACTGGGAACCCATTTTGTGGTTTACACGGATCAGAAAAGCCTAAAGTTCCTATTGCAACGAGTCACCACTCCCGACCAACAGAACTGGGTGGCTAAATTGTTTGGTTACGACTTTGGAATTCAATATAAGCCGGGAAGATCCAACAGAGCCGCGGATGCACTGTCAAGGCAAGCGGAATATGGAGCCATCAATACTATCTGTTCGGGACCCCTTTGGGTACAAGGATCTCTCTTAATCGACGAGGCAAAGAATGACCCGGCTGTTACAAAAATCATACAAGGATGTACTTCTGATCCAATTAAGTATCCTGGGTTCCACGTTAAACAAGGGGTATTATTCTATAAAGATCGCTTAGTCATTTCCTCAAAGTCAAAACATATTCCAGCCCTTCTACGTGAGTTCCATACCACAGCCATAGGGGGACACTCGGGTTATTATCGGACATACAGGCGCTTGGCTGCAAACTTGTATTGGTCCGGAATGACTTCAGTGGTCAAACAGTATGCCCGCGAATGTGATGTATGTCAAAGGTGCAAAGCAAGTACACTGATGCCAGGAGGATTGTTACAACCGCTAGACATTCCAGAAGCAATATGGGAAGATTTATCTATGGATTTCATTGGTGGACTTCCCACGTCAAAGGGATTCAATGTAATCTTGGTGGTGGTTGATCGCCTATCTAAATATGCGCATTTTATCACTCTTAAACACCCCTACACAGCCAAAGGTGTGGCTGACCTATTTGTTAAAGAAGTGGTGCGACACCATGGAATTCCAAAAACTATTGTAAGCGATCGAGACCCACTCTTTATCAGTACCTTCTGGCAAGAACTTTTTCGATTACAGGGCACAACCTTAAAAATGAGTTCAGCCTATCACCCAGAAACAGATGGGCAAACAGAGGTGGTCAACCGCTGTTTGGAGGCGTATTTACGATGCTTTGCACTGGATAAACCCAAGACATGGGCACAATGGCTACCTTGGGCGGAGTTTTGGTACAACTCAACATTCCATTCATCTTCGGGAAGGTCTCCCTTTGAATTGGTTTATGGCAGGAAACCACCTACTATTTTTCACTATGGACAAGGGGAAATCAAAGTCGAAGCAGTAGCACAAGAATTTAAAGATATAGACCAGGCACTTCAATTGCTCAAAAGGAATTTAGCCACTGCTCAATCAGCTATGAAAGCAACAGCTGATAAGCATAGAAGGGAGCTGAATTTTCTGGTGGGAGAATGGGTTTATGTAAAGTTGCAACCCTATTGACAACTATCGGTGGTTAGCAGGAAAAATCACAAATTGGCTCCTCGTTTCTTTGGGCCATTTCAAGTTTTGGAGAAAATAGGAAAGGTGGCTTATAAATTGCCGCTCCCAGCTACTTCTAAGGTACACCCAGTTTTCCATGTGTCGTTACTAAAGAAAGCCATCAGGGGAGAGTCAACAACGGTGTTCCCAGCAGACTTAGAGATGGATGTTTCAGACCTTTTAACCCCAGCGGCTATTTTGGACTCTCGTTCAAGGCAAGAAGGGACAACAAAAGTGACGCAATGGTTGGTTCAATGGAAAGATCAGTCACGGGAAGAGGCTACATGGGAAGACAAAGAGTGGGTGCTGGATCAGTTTCCAAATGTAAGTCTTGAGGACAAGACTCTTAAAGATGGCGCGGGCAATGATAAGAATAATACAAGGGAGGAGCCACCTAAGCCTCCCATTCTACATGTTTATTCTAGAAGGGGCAAAATAGGCATTAGCCATTAATAGTTTGTTACGTTTTAGTTATATAAAGGAATAAGGGTTGATAGTGACGCCATTGGTGAGTTTGTTATTGAGGGCTCCTCTGAGTTGCAGAGTGAGAGAAAGGTCTTGTACTTGGGTGATTTACTTTTCATTGTAATTGATTTGAGCTTCTGATTAATTACAATAGATTACATCGTTATTTGTGTGTGTGTGTTGTATCCGTCTTCATCACATCTCTTTTCAATGTCCAAAGTTAACATCCACAAACTATACAACATGGGCAATTTTGGTTGAATCGATCTTGCAAGCGAACGGGTTGCATGAATCCATTGATCCAATAGCCGGAGTAACAGTCGACACAGAAAAAGTTTACCGCGCGAGCTTTTATTCTTCAATCCTTACCTGAAGATATATTGCTACAAGTAGCAAAACATACCGAGGCTAGAGACGTATGGGAGTCAATTAGGGTTCGGTTTCTAGGAGCGGATCGGGTACAAAAGGCAAGGATTCAAACTCTTAGAACCGAATTGGAGAAGCTTCTCATGGAAGAAAGTGAGTCGATAGATGAATTTCGGGAAAGATGTTGGCGGTAGTAGCAAAGTTTAAAGAACTTGGTTCATTAATCAAAGACGAGGTTGTGGTGAGAAAGTTGCTTAGTGCGGTTCCGACAAAATTCATGCCTATTGTTGCTGCTATCGAGCAATTTGCTGATCTTGATGATATGTTTTTTGAGGAAGCTGTGGGTCGGTTAAAAGCCTATGAGGGAAGAGTTAAAGTGCATAATGTTAATGATCAAGAAATATTATTGCTTTCTAAAACTGATGAACAAGAGAAGAAAGAAGAGTCTTGTTGTGAAAGTTGTGGACTAGGGTGCTGAAGTCAAAGTAAGAATGGAAGAAGTAGAGGTCGTGGTAGAGGACGAGGTCGGTTTCGACCCAATGAAGACCGAGGTGAACGAGGTGCAAATAGAGATAAAAGCTACATTCGATGTTACAATTGTCAAGAATATGGTCACTATGCGTATGAGTGTCCAAAGTCAAAGCCAAAGGAAGAAGAAGCCAATTTTATTCAAGATGATAATTTTGGGCCAGCACTTGTGTGATCAAGGAATGAGCATTACAAGATTAGGGGGGTGATTGTTGGACTAATCTTGTAATATAAAATAGTTTAAGGGTTTAAGCTAAAGAGTGTAGTTTAAATTAGTTTTGCATTAGGTTGTTTTGTTTCTTTTAGCATGTTTTTAGGATAGAACTTTGACTTTATTGATGTTTTAGTATAAATAGGGTTAAGGTTTTAGGTTATTTTGTACTTCATATTTGATTCAATAAAGTTTTGGCTTTTCTGGTTTTTATAATCTGAATTGGAGGATACCAGTCTTCAAACTAAAGAAAACAAAGAGAAGATTTATTGTTTTGTTTTCATGATAGACTGATATTTTACTTGCAATTATATAAATGAGTACCAGGCTACCAGCAAAGAGTTGAGAGTTGATACAGGAACATAGTGTTGCAAACTTTATAGCTATAATTGAACAAATTTGATGCACTATCTAGCATATCATTACCCTCTTCCTGACAAAAGGAAAGTTTGAATTAATGTTTAGTTTAGTGAGCATGTTTGGCCATCAGCCAATTAGCCAAATAAGTAAATGTCCCCTGAATAGGGGCAAGACCACAAAATGGAGGAATCGTATATTTCCTGAGGTATAGTTAGCAAAATAAACAGGTCTGTCAACAGTTCAAAACAAGATGATATTTTGGTGCAGGCTGAATCGCTTTGACTTGAAACACTGTTTGCCAGAACTGTTAATATCTTTTGTCTCAAATATGATCAAGACAACTGTATTATTTCAACAATAATTTATTTTTTTGAAAATTGTGATTTAGGGGTTTTTATACACTAAAGGTATTCTTTGGTTCAACCTTAATTCACCTATCTAACCCATTTCCTCTTTAGTGACTTTTCATAGTTTTAATCAGGCAATCATGAATCTTATGTGGTAAAGGGAAGGATGTTTACATGTGTGGTTAAGTCATCTTACTTGTATATTTCCGCCTGCTTGTTGGAATTATTTCATTGAATGGATGTATTGCTGATCTCAAATAGTGATTTGTAACTATGTGTTTAATATTACTGTTGTTTTGTGTCTCAATTTATGAAATTTGGTTTTGCAGCTATCAGAATGGTTAGAATCACAAGAGAGGATAGAATTTTCAGAGAGAGATTACGCGTCTCGCGTTGATTTAATGGCCAAAATACGAGGCTTACAAAAGGCAGAAGCCTACATTGACAAAATCCCAGACTCATTTAAAGGTGAAATAGTA
Source organism: Mikania micrantha (assembly GCA_009363875.1). NCBI lineage: Eukaryota > Viridiplantae > Streptophyta > Magnoliopsida > Asterales > Asteraceae > Mikania > Mikania micrantha. Next base: position 79,360,528 of record CM018695.1, on the reverse strand, counting down.
TACAGAACACTTTTAGCTAACTGTGTTCTTAACAACGACATAAAAAAAGCAGAAAAGGTATTTAACAAAATGAAAGACCTGAATTTACCTGTCACTGCCTTTGCTTGCAATCAACTGCTCCTTTTGTACAAGAGAACCGACAAGAAGAAAATAGCCGATGTGTTGCTATTAATGGAAAAAGAAAACGTGAAGCCGTCACTATTCACATATAGATTATTGATTGAAACTAAAGGCATGTCAAATGATATTATTGGGATGGAACAAGTTCTTGAAACCATGAAAGGTGAAGGCTTGGAACCAGATTCAAGATTGCAAGTTGTATTAGCACGACAGTATATATATGCAGGGATGAAGGAAAAAGCAAAAGGGGTTTTGAAGGAAATGGAAGGAAGCAATTTAAATGAAAACCGAAGGGCATGTCCTTCTTTACTTCTAATTTATGCATTAATTGGAAGTGAAGATGATGTTAAACGAGTCTGGGAAGCATGTGAAAATAACCCGCGATTAGAAGAAAGCATAAGAGCTATCGAGGCGTTTGGAAAACTGAAGAAAGTTGAGGAAGCAGAAGCTGTTTTTAACCAAATGTTAACAAAATGGAAAAAACTAACCGCCAAACAGTATACTTGTATGTTGAAAGTTTATGCAAATAACAAGATGTTACTCAAGGGAAAAGAAATTGTGAAACAAATGAGTGAAAGCGGTTGTAGACTCGGACCTTTGACATGGGATGCTTTGGTCAAACTTTACATAGAAACAGGGGAGGTCGAAAAGGCAGATTCGATTCTGAACAAGGCTTCACAGCAACTTAATATGAAGCCTTTGTTTGCTACATTTATGATGATTTTAGACCATTATGCTAAGTATGGAGATGTGCATAATGCTGAGAAAATATTTTATAAAATGAGGCAAACTGGGTACGTTTCAAGATACAGGCAGTATGATTCACTTCTGCAGGCATATATAAATGCTAAAGTTCCCATTTACGGGTTTAGAGAACGGTTGAAGGCTGACAATATGTTCCCGAGTAAAATGCTGGCAGAACGGTTGGCTCAGGTGGATGCATTTAAGAAAACTGCAGTGTCTGATCTGCTTGATTAACAAGGTTTAAGGTACTGGTTTATTTTATGTTTATCTGGAAACCGGGTCTGAATATGAGAGTTGGGTGACTGAAACCTAAAATGGGTTATGAATATCAGATCTGAATGTTAAATCATTGGATTGTTTTGAAAAGTGAAACTAATCTAAATGTTTTTTTTTGAGTATATGTATGTGATCATTGTGGCTTTAAATAAGCTACGTATCTTTTATTTTATAGTTTAGGAACTTCTGGATTTTCATAGTGTGGAGTAATTTTTAGTGGTGGTTTTGATTGAGTTTGCAATTTTTATGGAGATATATGTATTTGCATGTTATATGAGGAGGGTTTGGTGATGGATCAGGGCCTGAATTGTAGTCACTTTTAGAGGTATACAGACGGTTTTTTTTTTCCTTTCTGGTTTGGTTTTGGTTTCGGTTTCGTTTTCAATCATGGTCTGGTTTGGTTCAACTAAAGTTAAAATCCCCCTGTTTTTTGTGAAATCTGTTGAGTTTTCGGAACCAATTTTTGAAGAGGGAAGTGATTGGTTTAGTTTTGGTTAGGGCTCTTCAAATTGCTCGACGCTTAAAACTCGTTTGACTCTCGCTCCAAAATGTTAGGAAATATACTCGGTTAAAAAGCGCTTGATGAGCATGAGCAATGGTACACTATCTCATTGCTAGAATTAGTTACCTGGATTTAGTTTCTTAATATATTTTATATATACATATATATACACACACACATAAATATAATTATATATAATTTTCAGTAAATTAAGTGATTCATTTCATGTTAAAATTATAAGCGTCAATAAAAAATACCAAAAATTTTTTGATTAAAAACTAGAGTATAACGAAAAATAAAAAGAAATATTTCGATCTTATTATTTCGTTACTATGATTGAATTTTGAAACTAGTTCTTTATTAATTTATATGATTAACATAGATATAAATAGATGAGAAAAAGATGTTATGCCGGTGTAGTAGTTTGACCCATTTAGGTGGGTAGTAAACATGGGGCAATTTTGGAGGTGTCTATCGATGCGGTACTATTTATTTTTTATTTTTCCTTCTTAGTTAATTTTTTAAGTATTATAATTTGATTTTGTCATCGTTACCTGCACATTAGTTACATTCATTTTTAGTGCACTTTTCCTTCAAGGATAACAGCTGGACTAGTATTTTTTGTGAATAAGATTAACACTCCCAACCTCACTCAATTAGGAACCTCAACCTCCAGTGACACGATTCCAACACGAAACCGACCAAATCGGACCCCAATTGACCTGGTTTTTGTTGCTTCATGACCCAAACACGATTTTAAACGTTTTAAACTCATAAACATGCCATAAAAACAACGTTTTTTAGCCACCCCCTCGCCGGAATCCGGCGAACCTACGGCGACACGATTCCAACACGAAACCGACCAAAATCGGACCCCAATCAACCGGGTTTTCATTGCTTCATGACCCAAACATGATTCTAAACGTTTTAAACTCATAAACATGCCATAAAAACAACATGAATTAGGGATCTGAAATTAATGAGATTTGAAAACCCTAGGTGGGGAAGAAGAAGATGGGGATTTGACCATTTTACCCCTCATGTGACTGACACATGGGGGTTTTAACAGAATAAGTTAACGGAATTAGTAACAAAGGACAAAACTAGTGCAAAATTTTCAAAATAAAGACACCCCTAGTAATTTTCGAAGTCAAAGGACGACCAGCAAATTGCTATATTTTTAAAGGACATAATCAGTAATTTACTCTAAATGATATATCAAAATAAGCTTGAAACAAATGCAGTCAGAGTAATTTTTATCCTTTTTATATAATATGTTCTATTTTTTATATATGAATATTTAGAAAAATGTTGTGTTATATTGGATTTCTACATCATAGGGGGTTGAAGATTCCTGTAGGAACATGTGAAGGGTGTTTGTACGTGTTGTTATTATATAATTTTGTTTCATTATGTGAGATTCGACATTTACGGTTGAGTTTACCTTCGTAAATCTGTGTTTTGCGTTGATTATTCATGTTTGTTCATGAGCCGAGGTTTTCATGTAAGCAATCCATCTTTCTGTATGAATAAAGTAAGGTTCACTTACATTTTATTTTTACCTGATCTTACAAATACTTATGTTATAAATAAGATTTACTAGATATGGTTATTATAAGAGTTTGAGTTTAATAATAACTATGGATGAAAGTGTTAGGTTAGCACGTTAATTTGGCAAGCGAATTTATACTTTTTATATATTTATTTGTGTCAAAATTATTAACTCTAATGAGCCTTAATCATCACTACATGCTTAAAATCAGTGTGTTTAAAGTTTAAAACTACAAATTAGTTTTTTTTAATTTAAATTTTACACGCGATTAACTCTAATGAACCTTAATCACTCCATACTCAAAATCGACTCGTTAAAACTACATTTTATGTAAATTTTACATGGAGGATTTGTTTTAATACAATCATAGCACGAGACTATTATTAAACTAGTTGTGTAGCTTTATAAATTATAAATAAAACATAATGTCCACAGAAAGAGGAATATAAGGCCTTAAAATTGCGTGGCTCTATCGTCGAGCCAAAAGCTACTAGCAGCTACTCCTTTGATTCCCTTTGTCCTATAGGTGAGGCGTGACCCTAATTCCATATATAATAAAGACTTAATTATAGCATAATTATATTAGTGTAGCTAAATTTATTTTAATTAATTAATATGACTACAAGCAATCGGTGACTTCTAAGGAAAACGACCTTAACAAGAATTAAACTTGAGTTCTACAAGCTCTCACTCCTGCACTCTAACCATTACATTATTTTCTTAAAGGTTTCATTTGGTTGATGTTAGAGTAGTGTAAGGAGAGAGGTGTATAAAAATCTTTAAATTTCGAAACCGAACTTGAACTATTCATAATTTTGAATCCAAATTATGCAAAAATTTAGATATTGGGAACATTCAATTATTTAAAAATTTCGGTATGGATTCAGATAATGACTTTATAAATTTTTGGATACCAGAATTATTCGAAATATTATACTTGTATATGTTTTAGATTATTTTTATTATTTAAAAAAACAAAATCCAAACTTAAATTCAAGATTTTAAATTTATATGTTTAAAAATATTTGTATAGTTGATTTTTAATTTATTTAATCACTTCTATAAATAAAAAAAAGTTATATTTGTCTATATATATATATATATATATATATATATATATTTTATCAACTTAGATATCCAAGTCATTATACAAATTGGATAGTGAAATCAACTATCCGAAAACTTTCGTTATTCGAATTTTCAGATATCTGAATTTCAACACCCTTAGCGAGAATACAATTGCGTTCAAACCTATCTCGATGATAGTTCGTTGTCATTCTTTTACTTCTTGTATGAGAGTTAAAACTATAAAAATATGCATACGAGAGATCGTCCAAAAACTACATGAATCATCTATGTGTAATTGTATGTAAACCACTCTACACCATAGTGTTTGCATGATATCTTTCTATTCTCAATTATTTACTTGTTTTGCTTGTTATTTTTATAAAGAAATCCTTAAAAACATTTAAAAAATGAAAAAAAAAACAAAAAAAAACTTGATCAACCACCCCATTGGGCAATACGCATTTTCTTTTTCTTGGAATCTTGGGAGACCATAACTTGAACCTTCCTAGGGGCTTGGTGATGTTACATATGCAACTCTTTCAATTGCTAATAAACATTTTGAGTTAATAAGGCATTAATCTGTCATACTGCATTTTGGTTACATCCCAGATATTAAGTTTGGTTCATATATAGGCATGTAATTCATTTTCACTTGAAGAGCCTGAGCTCATATTTTTGTGTATATTATGAGCATAAATTGTTTAACTTGAAAATGCTTGAGTTTAAGATTAACTCTAAACATTTAGAGTTGTACTTATAAAGCTCGGGCTCTCTCCATAAGTGGCTTTTCAAGGTTGAGATTGGCTTACTTCTTTGTTACTTGTTAATTATGTTATATGTATTTATAACTACAATTTTTATATCTAACATAACATGATATCTGTTAGGTTTACGAAGGCCTTTAGGGAGATTAGGGCACTCGGCCCTACACTACAACAATAAAGATCCATTGGGGCGACGGCTATAGCGACTAAACTTGTCGTCGCTATAAGTAGACCTATTGCGACGACAGTTCGTCGCAACAGAGGAATTTTAGTTTTTTTTAATCAGAGACCTATAGCGACGACATGTCGCCTCTGAAAATTAGTCTGGCCCTGTGTTCGGCCCGCTTAGTTGTTTAACTTAATTTGTATCTCTATATATATATCATTGTCATGTGATTGTAATCTTTGTACTGAGCATACTAATAAAATACCTAGTTGCAACCCGTGGACGTAGGTCACTCCAACCGAACCACGTTAAACCTCTCGTGTCATTTATCGCTCTCTCTTTTGCGTGTGTGTTAGTGTGTGTGATAACCCCAACAATATCTACTTATTTTAATCATAAGTTTATATGTAAAATTCAAGATATGCTTACAGGTAGTCATAGTTCAACTTCTAGCAACAATCTTATAAGTAAAGAAAATTTGTACAAAATTCCAGAAATTAATAAAGGTAAGTTTATTATTAATCTTTTTGTAATGTTTATTATTAATGTTATAACATAGGAAGGAAAACAAACATGCAAACATGAAGGTGAGAATGTGACGATTTTTAAATGATTATTTTATTATAAAGATTTTTAAGAAAACTATTTATTAGCAATGCAAATTTTATTTGCTGATATGTTTTGCTTAAATGATTTATATTTTATTATTACCAAAGGGCATTTGCCCCAATGGTACCAAAGTGTGTTATGGTGTCCTCCCTAAAATAGGTTGAGAGTTCTAGTCACATAGTAAACAAAGGTGGAAAATTTTGCTATTAAAAAAAAATATATTTATGATTATAATGATCCTTTTTTGTTTTTGTTTTTTTTGTTGTCTTTGAAACATTTTAATGAAACACAACTTTATAGCCCATATTTCCAACCAGATTAAACCAAGTAAAATTAAGACGATTACCAACTAAAACAAACATTAATTGCTTTAGTAATTGATATAATCTTGTAATAAAAAACTCAACAAACTTGACTCCCTGAATTTGACTCGAAATACACCCTTACTCTTTTTTTTTTTTCACAACAATATTATTCTCTTACTTTCATTTGAACACAAGACCTTCTGTATAAAAGACAATGACTTTTAAGATAGGTTAGGGGTTGTTTGTTTAACTCTTAATGAAACCATTAAAAGGCCACCTCTTAACCGTTCAGCATTTAGCGTGTTTGATTTGAAATAAATTAACCTCTTAATGATTCAGTTCAACACTTAACCATTCAGCACCAATACCACACTTAACCATTCAGTACCAATACCACACTTAACCATTCAACATTAATACCACACTTACCGTTCAACATTCAGATGTACAACCAAACGGTCTTAATCGTTTCAGCACTTAATGGTTCAGAGTCTCTTAACTATTCAGGCATCTTAACCATTCAGTATTTAAAGATTCAGATCCAACCAAACAACTCCTTATTTTTGTATTGCTAAAATAAGTTGATGGTAAAAAAATATTGTAAAAAAAAAAAACAAAAATTAAACTTAAATGAAAAGAATCAAAAGTCCAACTCTAACTTCCAACCACTCGGGCCAACAATCGTTAAAATTCGCCACGCGGGTTCGCCTTTCGAAATCAATTCATTAATGGCATCCAACGCCAACGCTCTGTAAGTCTTCTTCTCCATTAAAATTTTGTGCATTTTTTCAAATCGTTGCTTTAATGGCTATTCTTCTTCCCCTCTTTCTTCTTTTGCAGTCATGGAGTGTTGTCACCGGCGCCGGAGATTTTCTTGCTCCGCTTCTCTCACCGATTTTTGGTTTGTTTACTAGTTACAACCTTCGGTTCTTGTTTAATTTTCATAAAATCCGTTCCTTGTATTCGAAACTGATTAATGGCCTCAGTTTGAAATGATTTAGCACGAAATACGTTGAAAATTAGTTTTTATTTTTGACCGTAATCGTAAACGTTTGTAAATTGATTACGCTGACGAAGTTGTAACTGATGAAAATTAGGTTTGGTATTCTCCATTTTTTTCTTTAACAAAATTTCTTCAATATGTCCATATTTTTTTGAAGAATTTCAGCTTAAAATTTGTTATTCAAATAACTACTTTTAAGTTTAATATCAAAGGAAAATTACTAAAATAGTCAAATTTGACCTCATTTTTACCAAATTAATCATTCAAATTTAGTCCCCGGTTTATTTTTAGGTGTCATTTTTCTGTATTTTTTATAAACATACGGTCCCACATGTTGGCTTTTTGTCGGGTCTAAATGGGTGTCTTAAGACCCCATTTCTACCGGCATCTTAAAAGACCTTTACACACCGTATTTAGACGCCCATTCTGAGGTTTTTTTGGAGTCTCTAGACTCCAAAGCGACGTCTTTAGACGTCGGTTCTGGATGGAGGTGACCTTACGTGATTTGAAGCCTTAAAGACGTCAGAATGGACATCTAAAGACGTCACCTTGTTGTCTAAAGACTCCAAATAGACATCAGAATTGGCCTCTAAATTAGGCGTCTACAGGCTTCTTAAGACGCCGACAGAAAAGGGGTCTTAAGACACCCATTTAGACCTCGACAAAGACACCAACATGTGGGCCAGTATGTTTACAAAAAGTAAAAAAAATGGCGTCCAAAGAGACGTCTAAATATAAAACCGAGGGCTAAATTTGAATGATTAATTTGGTAAAATTGGGTCAACTTTGACTATTTTAGTAATTTTCCCTAATATCAATGTTGTATGTTGAGATACTAGGTTTGAGATACAAAAGTTCAATGTTTGGATTGATTTTTGAGGTGCAAATTATTTATATCCATGTAGTATGCTGTGAGATACTAGGCTTGAATTGCAAAAAGTCAATGTTTTATTAATGTTTAAGGTGAAAAATGTTCATATCCAAGTTGTAAGCTGTTAATACTAGTTTTGACCTACAAAAAATCAATGTTTCTGTTGAATTTTTGGGTGCAAAATATTTATATCCATAGGTTTTACTTGTAAAAAGTCAATGTTTCTTTAATGTTTGTAGAAGATGTGTGCAAACAAGTTAAATGTGGTAATGGAATCTGCAAGCCATCAGATAATAACACTATCCCATTTGAATGTGAATGCTCACCTGGTTGGAAGCAAATAGCAGCTACTTCTGATCAGTATTTAAAATTTCTTCCTTGTGTCATCCCCAATTGTAAGTATTAATTTTCTTGAATTTTGTACATTTTTAATCATGAATATCTATGAACTTGAAACTGATTATACTATTATGATTGTATATTTGAATCATGAAAGAGACATTGAATTTGGTTTTACGTGTAACAATTTGTATACATAGTTTTATATAATTTGGTTTGGGATGTGAATTTAAAGTTTCTAAAAGTCTAGTTATCACCATCGCAAATAGGGATGTGAATTTAAAGTTTAGTTGAATTTAAAGTTTAGTTGAAGCAGGTTGGGTCAGTATTGGGTTGAACCCATGAAGAAGTTAAGCTAAAAGTGTCATGTCATTTTGGGTCAACCTGAGGGGTTCACAGATGACCTGTTTAACCCTCCCCTTGCACACACACACACACAATTTTGTGGTCACTGTAATAACTCTGTCATGATCAATTCAATTTTTATTCATTATCATTATTATACTTATACAAGACAACAACAACAACAATAACCTTACCCAGTATATTCCCACTTTTCAGTAGGGTCTGGGGGGAAGGTTAGATACAAACCTTACCCCTATCCCAATTGGGATAGAGGCTGCTCCGAACGAGTCCCCAGCTCAAAGTTATCGTTTAAAGTTGATCATCCCAATGATTTTAACGTTATTTTCACAAATAACTAAAATAACGTTAAAATTAGTGCACTTTTACTTTTGCCCTTAATGGCTCACACATATATACATTAGTGCACTTATACAAGACTTTCTTCTTATTCAATTTCTTTTCATTATCATATGGTGTTTGGGTTGTTTATCATGCTCGGGCTCGACCCGACAACCCCTGGCAAAGTTCATCATAAGTACATATGAAAATGTTTCTGCATTATTATCCTGATGTCAATGATTTAGACCATCTGATAAATGCTAGGCACATTTGATTATTCATGTTCAAAAGCATCACCACCAGTGCAGGAGAAGGATAACCGTCGCAATGAATCGATTTTTGATGGTATTTTACTCATAATATTAAAAGTTTCAGCCATTTTACAGATGGTTTATTGGTATTGACTCTAATTTTTGGTTGCTAATTGCTAATGCAGTATGTCAATGGATCGATTGTGGAGGCGGAAGATGCGAATCGATGTCCCTATTCACCCACAAATGCACATGCAATGAGGGTTACCATAATCTTCTCAACTTAACGTTTTCTCCCTGCTTTAGGGAATGTAAGCCCACAAACAAACCTCTATTTATGTTTTATATTGTTAGATAATAGTCATAAACCTATGATTTTATAATGCTTTATATAAAATAGGGTCTGTACTATAAATATTGTTTCTCTTCTCTTTCTCAGTAATGTATTATAAATATATGCGTGACTAGTGCTGTAAACGAACCGAATGTTCAATGAACAGTTCGTGAACCATTCGGCTTGAAGTTCGTTTATATTTGTTTGTTTAATAAATGAACGAACATGAACTGGAAATTTCATTTGTTTAGTTAAAGAAACAAACATGAATAGAGGTCCTGTTTGTTGATTTGTGTTCGTAATCGTTCGGTAATATGTTTGTTTACATTCATTGATTAGTTTATTTGTTAAATGTGTTTTATATTCTTAAATTTTTGTTTAATACTGTAACATGTAAACTAGAAATATATTTATTTGAAATTTAAATCTTGTCAAAAGCATAGTAATTTGAAACATAGATCTTTTAAACATCAGTTTAGGGAATTTCAATTATGATTATTATTTTTTAACTTTTTCTTTTTTTTAAGATGATTATATATATTTTTTTATTTTTATATCAAGCATTTAACTTTATTATATATGTCTAATGTTTGATACTGAAAATGTTGAATTTTATTTTTTAAATAATATATGTTTGTTTGCATTTATGAACCGTTGTGAACAAGTTTAATTCCTTGATAAACGAACACCAACAACAATTATTGTTCGATAAGTGTTCGTGAACCGTTCATGAACAAGTTAATGTTAAAGGAACGAACACAAACAAGACTCGTTCGTATTCGTTTATGCATCTATGTGTGACCAATACAAAACCCTAGATCTGTGATTTCAAATGTCTTGTGGGCTCCACAAGTTGGTGACCCGGCCCATTTGTCATTTGTGTAGGTATGGGTTTGAGTGAGTTTTCTTGATTTAATAAAATATTTGAGAGTTATGATTAAGGTTCAATTACAAATGAGTTGGGTAAAATAAGTTTAATATTTATACATTGAAATGAGTTAAATACATAAATACCTCTTAAATCGTTTTTATTAAATTGATTTTGTTGTTAGGTTCACTTGGATTGGACTGTAAGGACCTTGACATTGGATTTAATGACAAACCTTCTCCTCCTCCTCCCAGCTTGTCAGGAGATAGTTCGAACCAAGGTAAGACTGCACCCATAATTTGATTATGATACAAGTAAAATTTGTAACTATTAAGGTAAATAAGTAATGTTAAATAGTTAAGGCCCAAAACAAGCTTTAAACTAAAGATCGGCTAAAGAATGAGATAAAAATTCGGGTCAGCAAATGGTAATTCTGATCGGGTCAAACAGTTTAAACTCAAGGTAAACAAGTAATGTTAAATAGTTAAGGCCCAAAACAAGCTTTAAACTAAAGATTGGCTAAAGAATGAGATAAAAACCGACAAAGTGAACCCTTAAAAGTAATATTAAAACTTACAATATTAGTTCAACTTTATTATCTTTTAAAATCCAAGGGAGACTAAGGAATTTTAGGAAGAAAAACTGAAGGGACCGGGCTCAATATCTATAGAATTTTCCGACCGAAAACTACTATATCGAGGCTTCTGTCCAGAAAAACGGCAGGGGCCGGGGCACCCCCGGGCCCTTTAAAACATCCGCCCCTGTATAAGATTATGTTTGTCATATCTAACACATGATAAACACGTCATATTTAACTAAGGGCTTGTAGCCTAATGGTTAGACTTTCCTATGGGAGGTCTTAGGTGCCGAGGCTTTGCTAAAGCAAAGTCAGGGGGTTTACCTAGTTGTGAGGCACATCCTGGGTGGGCTTGGGCATACTCCCCATAGCGTCAAATCCAAGGGGTCTGTTGAAATCCCATCGTAGGTATTATTGTACCAAGCCATTAAAAAAAGTTGATATATTGATAACCATTTTAATAAACAAGTTGTTTGTAGGCTGACCTGTTTAGCCAATTAGCTAAACGTGTCAACCCGCATTCAATTTATAATCACAACTTGCTAACTATGACGTGTTAACACGTTTACAACTTGATTACAACACGTTTAACTTGTTTAGATAAATGTGTCAAATAGGTCGTGTTAAGTGTGTATGGGTTATTGTTAATGCCTTTGACACCAATAAATATACGGGTTATGTTTGGTTAAAAGATTTAGCTTTTCAATCTTCTAATCCAAACCTTTTTTTTGGTTGATTTGTTGTGTATTTCAGCTAACTATAAACTAAAAGGAGGCTATGACTGGTTGGTATTCACGTTCACCCTTTTGGCAATATAGATTGGTTTTGGATGTTTTACACAAATTTTCACACGGTTGTCTAGCTAGTCACCTAGTGTAACAGTAGTAATTTTTGTACTTCCATATATTAACATATGTAACGCATATTACTTATTTGTGAGTTTTGAAATAATAGGATTTTAGCATTTTATCTTTTTCTTATTGGAACTTGGTAAAATGCGATGTTCTAGAACCGGACTGGGAGGGTAACCGATCATAAAACTGGTTTGGTTAAGTGTTTTTGAAACTTCCTAGTTTGAACCGGACGAATTGGTTGAACCGGTGAACAAACACTGGTTGGTTAGACTGGATTTCAATAACTTTTTTAACTTTGTAATTTTTTTTCTTTTCCATTCAAATCTCGTTAATTATTATTATGTTTCTACTTTAGTGTTCATATTTTACTTATTTAAGATTTTGTATTCTATATTAAGGTATAAATTCATTCTAAAAATAACGTACTTTAGTATTGTGTTTTAAAAATGATATATGTTTATATATGAATATTTTAAATTATTTATGAAATGATTTTCTTAATCACCTGCTTTATCAAAACAATAATATGCTAAAACACTAAATTTGGTGAGAAGGTAATTGAAATAAAACATTATACTCGCAAACATTTTACTATTTTAAGTTTTGAAATGTCACGTAATGATCTAAGACCATCCTCATTGGTGAGTTTTAGATGGGTTGTGACACTGTTTAAAAAAAAAAAGAAAAGAAAAATTGCAAAAGTTTCCACGATCTGGTCGACCCTCCGATCTTGATTGCAACCCAATTAGTGTTTTTTTTTTCCTTTTCTTTTTTACTTTTATCATATTTAGTATTATTTAGAGTAAACTTCGTTTTTGCTCCCTGTGGTTTGATCAAAGTACCGCTTTTGCTCCAAAAGTTTCAAAATGCTCGTTTTGCTCCATAACTTATGCATTCGGTCTCAATCAGCTCCAACCCACTAACACCGTTAATTCTTTCTATTAAATGGAAGGGTATTTTAGACTTTTTACACTTAAGGACTAATTGTGTCATTTACCTAAATTGATAATAAAACAAAGAGATAAAACAAAGGACTAAACATGTAATTTACTCAAATACCCTACCCACCCCTACCCACCCCTTTCTTCCCTTAACCGGTGACAACCACCGTCGACCATCACCACCATCGTTGGCCGCCATGAAGCTCAACTTCCAACGATGAAGAAATCGATCGAGATTCCAGATCCGAGATGGAGAGTCGATCTAATTTCGGATCTTCTGTTCATAGCGAGTCAGTGGCTCGACAACCGTCTACCAAATCGAAGTTCTCGACGATGGGTAAATCCGAAAAATCAGAAGATGCGGCGTCATCATCGCCGTGAAGAAGACGGTGTTCGGAAGGTGGGGTTTCTTGATTTTCGCGGGGAGAATACGAAGCTTCACTTGATTCAGAGAGAATGTGAGGGAGTTTGACACTAGGTTTAGGGCGGCGTAAAGCCGTAGATGGTGATTGATAGAGGCGGTCCGGCGAGGGGTGGCGGAGAGATTCGGCGGGAGTTTTGAGCTTGCAACAGATGGAGATCGGGAAACCGGTGCCGCCGCAAGTGGTGCCGGTGCTGGTTTTGGTCAGCGACGGATGAATGAGTAGGGAGGAGGACCGCCGGAGTCTGGTCAGCGACGGAGAGGGGTTCGTCGGAGTCCGGTGAGTTTGAGCGACCGGCAGTAGTCGAAGTGAGAGGCGGCTAGTGGTGGATGCTGGTGGTGGTAAGGAGGTGGTGGTGATGGCGGCCAACGGTGGTGGTGACTGGTTAAGGGAAGAAAGGGGTGGGTGGGTAGGGTATTTAAGTAAATTACATGTTTAGTCCTTTGTTTTATCCCTTTGTTTTATTATCAATTTAGGTAAATGACACAATTAGTCCTTAAGTGTAAAAAGTCTAAAATACCCTTCCATTTAACAGAAAGAATTAACGGTCTTAGTGGGTTGGAGCTGATTGAGACCGAATGCATAAGTTATGGAGCAAAACGAACATTTTGAAACTTTTGGAGCAAAAGCGGTACTTTGATCAAACCACAGGGAGCAAAAACGAAGTTTACTATATTATTTATAATCTTTTTTTTAATAACTACTAATAATTAACGTTTTTAAAAAATCTAAAAACACAGTCTTGATCAGTTTTTTTTATAAACATGTCGGTATAAATTTTGTTAAAAACATAGTTCGTTTAAAATACAATATTTTTTTAATATTTTAATTTTTTTAAATTAAAATTTTTATTTTTATAAATAAAATTTTTATTTTTTTATCTTTCTAGTAACTTTCAATAAAAACTAAAAATCATAAATTATATTTATTTAATAAAAAGTAGTAAAGGTTGGGTTGTTAATGAGAGTAAAAAATTAGGTTTGATTGGGTTGTGTAGGTGGAAGAGAGAGAAATTAGTTTTTTATTAAAAGATTGGGTTGTATTGGTTTGTGAATGAGGATGATCTAAATGAGTCAAGCTGAGTTGAGCTTGTTTTTACTTTAGAGATCTTGAGTTTGAGTTCGGCACATTTAGAGCCTTATTTTTAAAACTCAAGCTTGGTTTCTAATAAAAATTTTAGGATTAAGCTCGGTTATTTTCGTTTATTATTATTATTATTACTACCACTATTAGTTATATATATATATATATATATATATATATATATATATATATATTATAAATATATTTTTCATATATAAAATAATATATGATTTTATAATATTGATCAAAATTTTAAATATTAAAATAGTTATTTATATAAATATATGATTACTTAAATAAAAGCAATAAATAAAATACTCATCTAGGCTCCCAAAATGGTTTGAGCATTACATGTGAAGCTCGAACTTGATAACTAAATAAGTTATATTTCAAGGCTCATGTTTAGGCTCAACTTGCTTAGATTTTTTACCATGTGATTTTGGGTAGCTAATAAGCATGCTTGATTAATTAGTTATAGGTTATAAACTATAGTTCACAACACTATCAATGATGTAAGATCTAAAGGCTTACATCACTCAAAGATGTACAAACCATTTTTTTAACTGGTTGGGTTACAAACCGATTCAGCTTGGTAAACTTTGGGTAAGGCTAAATGTATCATCCTTTCTGACTAGTCATACCTCCCTTCAAAATATCAAATATAAATTTGTTAAAATCAGATATTTAAGTTTTTTTAAAAAATAATTTTTTTAGCTAACTGTTATTTTAACTTTATTTTTAAAAAAATCAATATTTTTACATGTTCACGAGGACATTCTAGTGGTAATGTTCTTCCCCTTTATTCAACAGGTCTAAAAATTCAAATAGGATAACTTTGTAAAATAGTAAACAAGTTTCTTAAGCGTTTCAGTAAAGTTTTTTTTTTTTTTTTAAGTTACTCAACTTTCACTAAGTGTTTCTATCATACGCAATTTTTTAGTAAATATTAATAATTTTTTAAATTAATTCAAAAAATAAAACATTTATGAATATTTATTTGCATTTAGTTATTGTTTTTGCTAAATTTGACTTAAATTTAATAATTATGAAGTTTTATTATCAATTTGTAAATACGTTTTTTTCATGATAAAATCTTATTTCAAGTTAATTAGAAAAAAAATTCACTTATTATTAATAAAATATTTATACATGTTTCATTTATCTCAGTTAATTTTCAAAAATTTAAACAATAAACTACATATGATTTGAACACATTTGAAAGTTGAGTGACTTTAGAAAGAAAAAAAAACTTTAACTTTTGTGTAACACTAAAAAAACTTGATTATTACCATGTCAAATTTCCATTTAGATACTGCAAGATGCACGTATAGATTAATAGGAGTATATTGAAAGCTATTTTGCAAACATAAAATTTAATTACTCATTAATGTTAACGTAAGACTAGCCTATTTGATATATATTTGGTCTCTTATATAAAATATCACAAATTTAAACCCAAATACAAAGTAATTTATGAGTAGAACCATCATATATTTGAAACTAGGTTAAATCCCGTTTGTTACACATGTTTAATAAATAAATTTTAAAATTATTTAAACTTGATATCATGTAATATATTGGACTTTTTATAAAAAATTTAAAATATTTCTTTCGATATAATCATATTATTACCAAATTGAATAAAATTATTATTATCATTATTTAATATAAGAAAGATAAGTCAAAACCTAATAAAATGTCTGCATATAAATAATTAATAAGAGAGAGAGGTGACAAAACCAAATTTTATGTAGCCTAGAAAACTTACATGTGTCATATAAATCATTTATTTGTTATGTAGTATAAATTAATAAAATAAGTGCTCATTAAATTCAAACTAATTCTTTCCAAATTCTTTCATACAATAAATTTTGACCATATGAAGAACACACCATTCCAACTCCACATACCAATGAAACAAAAAACCTTATCCACACCTTCAAACTTGCAAATTTTGACCATATAATCGCCACAAACTTCAAACCACAACTCAAACACCCAACAATGGCATCATCTTTATCGTCAATGGCGTCGATAATGCGTTCGAAACCGTTGAACAAACAAGAAATCTTCATTTCCAAAAGAAAAAACATCAATGAATTCAAAGTGTTTGCTCAACAAGTTCAAGAAACAACTTCACTGCAACAAGAAGAACAGAAAGAAGCCAAACCGGTGAAGGGTGTGACCCAACCCAGGCCCGTTGAACCACAAGTGAACGTCGAAAGCAAGAATATGGGCCGGGCTTACGGAGGGCAATGGTTAAGCAGCACGACGAGGCATGTGAGGATTTTTGCAGCCTATATCGACCCGGAAACTTGTGCTTTTGATCAAACTCAGATGGATAAGCTAACACTTATTCTTGATCCGACTGATGAGTTCGTTTGGACAACGGAAACTTGTAACATGGTTTATTCTTACTTTCAGGAGCTTGTTGATCACTATGAGGTAATATTCTTCAAATGGTTTTACTTCGTTATTTTATTTTATTTTTTTAATTTTTGTTTGTTAGATATGTTAAATGGTTTATCTTCAAGGACGTGGTGTAGATGTTAAAGTAGAGAGACAATCTAGAGGTCTAAAGTTCAATTCTCATTTAGGACGATTATTCTTGATACCACTAACCTGATTGCTTGCGGTCGTGCTTTACCTATTTCTCTGGTTAGTCGGGTATTGAGAGACTCGAAGATTTGGCGTAAGTAGAAATTCATCTATAATCGCTTGTTCTGGAGCTCAGAAAATATTAAACGAGTGTGCACTCCGCACCTCTAACTCTTTAATATTCCTTTACATATAATTACACTAAAATATACAAGTAGAAGATAATTATATGTAGTAAGAGGCACTTAGCTAGAAACCATAATACGTATCACTAATTAAAGCAATTGTTATTACTATCTGTCGGAAAGGGATCATATAATAACCCTCATTAATTGCGGTAACCCATTAACCCTGGCAAAAAACGCTCAAATCGCAAAAAAAAAATTTTCATGGTTTTTTTTATGCAAAAATAGGGGGGGCTCCTTTTTTAACCGTTCGCTAATTCACAAGCGTTAAAAAGTTAAACGAAATGTAAGTTTGCGTTACACTGCGACACTTAAATAAATGTTCGCAGTGTAACGCAAACTTACATTTCGTTTAACTTTTTAACGCTTGTGAATTAGCGAACGGTTAAAAAAGGAGCCCCCCTATTTTTGCATAAAAAAAACCATGAAAAAATTTTTTTTGCGATTTGAGCGTTTTTTGCCAGGGTTAATGGGTTACCGCAATTAAGGTGGGTTATTATTCACTCCTTACCCACTATCTGTCTACTTTTTTACATAGAACTCGTTCAATATTCAATGTATGTATGTCTCTCTCTCTATGTATGTGTTTGTGTGTGTATATAGAGGAAAGTTTAAAAAGAAACCTTAGAAAAATTTTAAATGGAGAAACATGAATTAATCATACGATAAACACATAAAATTTCATGTTTGTGCACACACAGAAAAACGAGGTTTTTATGCGTTTTTTGTATGAGAAAACTAATGGCTACAACTTCATTCCCCATTATTTTGAGGTTCCTCAAAGAGCCCATCCATATATATATATATATAGGGACTTATTCTATTGAGAACCACTAAATATGAAAGAACCAAAGGAACTAAATTTGAACCATATGTTATTAGGGGTATAAAAGTAATTTAACCTTAAAGTATGAGAAGTTACTATTTTACCCTTTTAAATAACCACTCTATGTACAAAACTTAAAGCATAATGTACAAGTGTATTATGCAGTTCTCAAGTTTCTAACATAAAAGTGGTTCTTAATGGAATACCTCCCTATATATATATATATATGTGAGAAAGATTAAATAAAATGTTTATTTTGCTAAAAAGGCTAAAAATATTTTTAAAACATCTAAAACGACTCAAACGAACCTCAATTGAACTCATTTTGATGTCATTGGAACCGTTTTATTTAACACTACAATATTAGCTTTTTGGTTTTATCTTTAAAATCACGTTTTAGAGTTTAGGTTTAGGGCTTGGTTTAGCTTTTAGGTTTTATTTTTAAGTTAAGTTTGTTTTTAAAGTCTAGGTTTTAGTATTAGAGTTTATTCTTTATGATATAAAGTTTGGGTTTTAGGGTTTGATAAGCCAATTCCAACAACGCATAAATGAGTTCGTTCGGAGTTTCTTTAGGTCAGCTTTAAATTTTTTAAAAATCTTTTTTAGTCTTCTTAGGCAAAATATACTTTTTTTGGTGAACCTTCCCCCCCCCCCCCCCCCCCCACACATACATATATAGGATTGGGAATAATATATAACCACTCTTATTATACTAACCCAAATAACTCCGCCAAGATCAATCCATATCTTGGATTTTTTTTCCGAACATCATTGTAACATATATAGAAGCTTTCTTCTTTTATATGTATGCATAAATTCATTGCCTTTTAACTAATAACATCATTGTAAGTTTTTGTATCTAAACAGTTACAATGATCTACGTCAAAAACTTACAACGATGTTAACCCTTAAATGGTGTTAAATATACACACATACATAAAAGAAGAAATTGTTCTATATGTGTAACAATAATGTTAAAAAACATGTGGTACAATAATGTTTAAAGAAAATCAAATATTTGGCTTGATTTTGGCATAATAATTGGGGTTAGTATGATAAGAGTGAGTTATGAAAGATTTCAAGCCCTTACACACACACAAATTATATATTTATGTGTGTGTGTGTGTGTGTGTATAGGGTTCATATTTAATTAATTAGTATATTAATTTGATGGTTTCGTTTGTAAAAGATATGTATGTGTGTATGTATGTATGTCTGTATGTATGTGATTGAATTGGGGTGATGGACAGGGTGCACCATTGACAGAGTATACACTTCGGCTCATTGGTTCGGACATTGAACACTACATAAGAAAGCTTCTTTACGAGGGTCAGATACAATACAACATGAACGCACGGGTCCTTAACTTCAGCATGGGTAAACCTCGTGTCGGTTTTAGTTACCAAATTGATCATGATAATAATGTAAATCCCTAATTAACCTTTTAATTATACTCAAATTAATTAATTACTTAATTGTTTATAAAATTACAACAAAACAAATTATATGCTCAAATTAATGCTGCCATTATTATTATAATTATGATTTTGGTAAAAAAAAAATACACATATGCTTTTTATATATTTTTTTAGTTCAACATATACAACTTTTGTTTACACTCAAATACGACCGTTGCATAATTATTTCAAGCAGTGCAAATTATTATCCATATGCTATTAATTATCTCATTCACGCCATAATAATGATAACATAGATACCATCTATAGATAATCATCTTACGGAATACTTTAAGAGGGTAAGAATCGGTTGTTAACCTAACTTAATTGCAGTAACCCGTTAACCCTTTCAAAATCAACCCAACCCAAATCTTTGAAATTTTTTTCCATGGTCTTTATTATACATAAACATGGGGTTCATTTTTTGTGTATTTGCTAATTCACAAGCGTTTAGAAAATAAAAACAAGTGTAAGTTTGCGTAACACTGCAAGCACATATTTATTTTACGGCAATTACACCGACGTAAGATCCTAAACGATGATGAATTAACAAAAACACAAAAATAAAACCCCTATTTATGCATAACAAAGACCATGAAAAAAATTCGAAGATTTGGGTTAATTTTGCCAGAGTTAATAGGTTACCGCAATTAAGGTAAATTATTATATGAGCCAAATCCTACTTTAACATATATCATATGTGATATATGTACAAACTTTAAATAACAATCTAGTCAAGCCCAAAATACGAGAAGTTTAAGCTCTTTTTTTGAAAACACTTTAGTTAAGATAAAGTTGACTCTTACGTTCATGAAAGGAAACTCGTACATCAGTCAAATTACATATATCATACTAATTCAGGAAGAAACTTATCACTAGAAAAATCCTTGCTCATTCAGGAGCAGTTACTCTTAAAAAGACTTAAACCCAAAACATTTTATAAGAGATGTAAAAAGAATAAAAATAGGCTAGAAGCGTTTTGGTCAACAAAAACTATCTAATAAAGAGTAAAGAAACTTCCTACTCATCTTAGTTTCAAGAGGTAATTATTACTTCCACAAGCTTTCGCACGTAGATTCAATGCTTTTTCTTGGGTTGTCATTATCTTTTTGCGTTTAAAGTAATTGATTTTTTTCAACTTGAACACCTGCTTTACTTTATTTCACAAGCCGCCTAAAATCATTTATGATTTATCACATGAATTTATTGATGAATGTATAATTAACTCATTTCGTAGAGACATTATCTCTTATAAAGATATGTTATTGGTTCAAATCTAGACAAAAAAGATTAATCTGAATTAGTTAAGTATTCATAATGATAAAACGTTTAGGACCGGAAATTTCTGTAATGGACGGAAGGTTTAGGGCAAGAACACATGACGAATATGAATCAAATCAATGTTATATTGAATAAACGAATGATTACATGATTGAATCCATACACATAAAAGAACATAGTCATTGCCGGGGAGATATCGAGCATGATCTCTCCCCCTCTCCTGCTCAAACCCTGAAAACACTCAAAACCTTAACCTTCAAACACTGAGAACTGATATATAGGGCAGCACTCCATTCGTACGAATGGACCTAGTCACATTAAATTTATTCGCATATGCCCCTGCGAATGACTCAGTTCCCAGTGTAACAACATATAAATACATACAAGTGAATACAACTCAACATATACTAATTTATATTATTCCACCAGCACCGGACATCCAAAATATGCATCAACACATAAAAATATGATAGATTCGTCGTTATTAAAAAAACCATAAATTTATTCATCAAAAGTCAAAACATAAAGACATCAACCATAAAAGGATCTACCAAAGCAAATCCATTTTCTAGAATTTTTTTGGGCCTATTTTCTTGTTGGGCCAAGCTTGACTCAACATCTCTTATGGATCGGCCATGCAATTGTTTTGTTGGAGGCTTGGAGCCAGGATATTATAATCATCAAGGGTTTGTCATCTTTTGTGTTTTCTTATTTGTCTTTGAGACTTGCAATATTTAATTGTTAGAGTCTCCTCGAATCACATTGTGATGTTTGAATGCTAATTTAGTGAGCTATCTGCTCAAAACTTGAAACATGATAAATACAGTCTTTGGGACTTATTATTTGAGAAGGTACAACATATGTATTTGTTTTCTTGTCGAACTTTACCTAAAACGGCTACAAAACTAGTCGAAAATACGGGAGTGTGTTTATTGGAACTGGTTAGCCTTGTGTGTGTTTTGAATCGACCTTACCATCTGTATTAACATGTTAAGACCAGTCAACGTCTCCACAAGTACACAATTATGATTGGTAAATCATTATAGACCAGTTGTAACAATTGTTAATTTGTTATTGTTTTTATAACCATAGTTATAACATGTTCAATATGTGTGTGATAGATATAATAAATTTAAAAAATAAATTAAAATTACATGTCGAAAAAAATAGACTAGGTTAGCCATAATTTGACCTCATATTTGGTTTAAATACTATTTCGAATGCCTTAATTTAAAAGTCAATATATTACTTGCTTTTACTTCAATTTATACGCCCAATCTTGAAAGTTATTATTAATACAAGTGCAACAATAAACAGTATTTTTATGCCAAAAAATGCTAAAAATGATTTTTAAAACGTTCGAAACTGACTCTAACGAACTCCGATTGAGCTTATTTTGACGGCATTGGAACCGTCTCATCAAACCCTACAATATTAGCTGTTAAATTTTAGTTTTTACAATTACATTTAGAGTTTATGTTTTAGGACTTGGTTTTTAGCTTTTAGGTTTTGTCTTTAAGTTTAAGGTTTATCTTAAAATTTTTGTTTTAGCATTAGGGTTTATTGTTTATGGTCAATGGTTTGAAGTTTAGGGTACGAGAAGCCGATTATAATGATGCAAAAATAAGTTCAATTGGAGTTTGTTTGTGTCAGTTTTTAAGTTTTTAAAAATATTTTTTTGCCTCCTTAGGCAAAATGAACTTTTTAACAAAACCTTTCTCTATTAACATATCATAAGTTTTTAAGTGTATGTACTTAGTGTTATTAGAATCACATTTTCCACTAAAAATTCCTTAACATTTTCATATTCAGATAACCAATTAAACTCTTCTTTACAAAAATTTATACATTGCACACTATAGTCTAAAAAAACTAATAAATAATCTAAAATATGAAATGCTTTAATTATGGTATACTTTTTCATATTTTAGTGATTATTAATATAATAATATTTAAACATGATTTTGATCATGTTTCTAATTATTTTAAAACCATTAATTGATGTAGTTAGGTCATATAAGAAATCCTTTTGGTAGTAAGGGGGTAGAATTTCTAACACACTTGACAGAAGCCTATGTTTTTAAAGAGAAGTTTTAGGGTTTAATTCATAACAAGAATATATCTAACTTAGTTTAAAAGTAGATAATTGGGTCATGAAAGAGGGATTTTGTTTTCTGTTCAAAAATAATAATAAAAAAAATTAAGGGGCAAAACTGGTTGAAGCTAATGATCTTACCAAACTGATAAAGCAGTAAAGAATTGTACTTCAATCATAAAATTTGCATCTTTGTAGCAAAATCTATTTCGACAACAAGTTAATAGTTGATAGCAAGTTTGCACTTTGATAGTAACTTTTACTTTGGTGGTAATTTTGTACTTAGAAATTGGAATCTTGGATAACAAGTTTACACTTCATAACAACTATATACTCTCATATGGTGATTGACTATGGTAAGCAACAACAATTCATCGTTTCTTTAAATATTTAGTTTTAAGAAACTAATTTTTGAATTTTATATTTTATAATAATTTGGTTTTTTAAATAGTATATATATTGGTATTAATATTTTTTTAATGTGTTAATTTTTTTAATTTAAAAATGTATAAAATATATATATTTAATATTTAATAGTGTTATTTATTAGAAAATACTGGAAATAAAACCATCAACAAAGGGGCCGCTTATCACCCATATAACACTTTAGGCAAATCTCACATCAACGCAAATCTTACATCAGCCGTAGACAGAAGAAAGTTTTAGTTTATAAGTAATGTATGTCATTGGCTGTAGATGAGAGGAAAACTCCAATATTAAGCGTTTTTAGGTGACAAAAACCAGGGATGAATGACCTTCTTATGAATTTTTCACTCGGGTAACCAAAAGCAAAACTGTGAACTCTGAGTGGACAAAAAGGTTACATGTGTAATTAAATTAGGGCAGATGGTACAAATGATACCAGAGCCACTCTTGTGGAATTCTTGATGGCAGAGCAAACCTCATCGAAGGTGATGCGTTATCGGGGGTATTTAGAGGGAAATTTTAGGCAAATCCCACATTCAATGAAAGGGTAGTGGGGCAAACCTCATTAAGGACGATGAGTCCAGGGGGTGAGTGTAACACCTTAGGCAAATAGCACATCGATTGTGAACATGAGAATTGTGAACACGGGAGATTCTTAGTTTACAACCAATGTATGTCCTCTAATATCACTAACTTTGGCACATTGACTGTTAAAGAAGAGAAATCCACAGTTAAGCGTTTTCATGTAAACAAAGCGGACAATATTTGTGGTAATAATGCCTGATGTTACACATAAAGCTACTTTTCATATTCAGAATTCAAGGGTTTTAAGAAATTCTTACACTAGTTCGTCTTGAATCAGATCTAGAATCGGATATTTTATCAAAAATATTAACAAAATTTGTTTAATTATTTCAACCGAACCCTATATTACTTCTAAAATGCTGGTCCTTTTTGGGATGTTTTAAATTTGATATGAAATTATTAGCCACTAAAGTAGAATATAATATTATATATTTAGTGCACATGGTCAAGGTGTCTACTCAAGTATATTGAGTAATTAATTAGGTATGTGTGAAAAGTGTCACTAAACATCGTGTGCCTGTTTTGGCCAAGAGAAAGCACTCTATACCTTTTTGACTAAAACGTTTAGAAACAATCATAGATAAAAGATCAATAAATCATTACAATCTTGGCTCCCAATATTCCCCTTTAGGCCCACTTAGGCAACCACCTACAAATTGTCATTTTATTATTATCGGCTCGTGAACATTTTATTTTTTTTATTAGTCTATTAGGAATTACACATCACCCAACCATTGAATTTAACATTACAATATTATTCTAATCATGAATCAATATTTTAATTAACATTTCAATCTCATGTTTTAGTTTGCTCAATGTTATTTACCTCCTCACAATCTCATTTCTTGTTTCAAATGTGCTTTGCCGGATGTTTGTAATAGTTTGGTTGTAGGTATCTTCTGCAACGAAAGAAAGGTTAGGGTGAAGGGGGCACCCATGGGTTAACCCATTGGGTTATCTTCGCCATAGTCTCGAGCTCCCCTATCGGCTGGCAAACTCAGATAAATCTTCTGGAAGAAATCGAATGAGAAAGAGAGGTTGAATCATTCAAACTAAGACAAATCTTCTAGATATATGTAATAATTGGTTTTTTGGTTCATTAAGTGCTAAATTAGTAATTAAGAGGGCTGAATTATTCAAACTTTGTTTACAACTTAATGGTCAAGAGGCTAACTTACTCATATAAAAGTAATTTTAGTGGAACAAACAGTTCTAGTGTTTGATCGATTCAGAGGTAGCATACTAAACCAAAATGACGTAACTACTTTAGATTTACCCACACAACCTAGATTATGTTTTCAGACACTTGTTCCTAACCTAGATACGGTCCTTTTCAATATAATGATTTGTTACCTTTCTTTTTTCAGTGTTGTACACATATATATCTAAATTTCCAACCTCTTCTATTGGTAAAGCAACACATTTATACTATTAACAACTTTGTTTTTATTTTGCACAAAATGTAAACTATCCCTCATCTATTATACCAACAACGTGTACGTGACACAGTAAACTTAATCATAATTTAAACATTAATGATCTCAAATGTTCAATGATAAAGAACAGTAGAAAGTTAAATATGTCTGAAGGGACAAAGGAAAAATACTAGTTATTAACTCTCTTTTTTTAAATCTATTTCCAACATTTTTAATTTCTAATAACTTTTATATACTTTTGATACACTTTTATAAACGTGGTATTTTTTTAAAATATTAATTCACTATCTATTACAACAATCATAAAAACAAGTTACAATGATTTGCCCATATTAAATAACGATGAGCATAACTTTACAATGACGTATCAAATTTTACATTATTTGAGTATGAATAAACTATATATGCATTTACAATTATGGGTATGACCTATTATATGGGTACATTAAAAATCACTTTTAATTAAATGGAGACAGCCACTTTACCAAAAATATTTGTCTCACATTCTATATTCTTGGCAAAAAAAAAAAAAAAACACAAACACTTTCTACAGTACCCGAATCGCATAGATACACACATAAACACTCCTCTATATATACAAACACACAACATATACATACATACATACACACAAATATATATATATATATATATATATAGGGCAATGTATAAAAAATAACCCTCATCTTTTGCTACAACTACATAACTCATTTCAACCAATCATAAACTTACACATAAACATTTCATTAAAATATTAAAAAGGGCATCATAGTCATTTTACCTCTTATAAGTTTTTCCCCCCATCTTTTTTAAACATTAATAACTTTTTTATAATATATTATTTTTAAAAACAATTGCACCATTATATTCGTCTCATTTTTCTCTTTAATTCCGTTATAATTTCGACTAATTTTTTTTACTTTTTTTAAATGCCCTATATTTACATCATTGTAACGACCTTAAATATAACAAATTTATTTGAAATTTTTTAAAAGATGATAAATTACAGTGATGTAATTTACATTGACGTAATTTATCGTGATGTAATTTACATTGACGTAAAATTCGGTTTCAGTTTTTTTCGGTGAATTTGGTTTAAATTACAGTGATGTAATTTACATTGACAACAAATTACTTTAAATTTTTTTCGAACAATGATAAATTACATTACTATAATTATCATTGTGAGAGAAAAAAATCAAAATAATGTGTTTTATTACATCACTGTAATTTATCATTGTAATTATCATTGTTAGAGAAAAAAAATAAAATAATGTGTTACGTCACCGTTAATTATGTCATTGTAAATTACTTCATTTTGTGTTACATTACTTCATTTTTTGTTACATTACTGTAATTTACCATTGTTAGAAAAAATTTCTAATTAATTTGCTATCTTTAAGCTCGTTACAATGATGTTAATACATGACATCAAAAAAATAAAAAAAAAACTAGTCGAGACTATAACGAAATTAAAGAGAAAAATGAGACGGGTATAATGGTGCAATTTTTTAAAAAAAAATAATATAGTATAAAAAAGTTATGAATCTTTAAAAAAAAGGGGTAAACTTTACTTAAATAACAAATGTCTTAAATGCCCTTTACATTAAATAAAAGAAAAAAAAAGAATCTGACATGTGTCACGATCCTATAAACTTACCTTTTGAAAGTAACCATTGGATGATGGTTATGTAGTTGTAGCAAAAGATAAGGGTTATCAAAAATTCCATCCCCTATATATATATATATATATTAAAATGATAAGTTTTAATTTAAAAAACATAACAGTTAAACAACACAATTGTATAATTTTTATATGTAAATTACAATGAAAATAATAACAAATTTATCTAAAACATAAAAAACAATCACAAAGATAAAACCAAATGATATAAAATAAAACACAATCATTAATACATATTACAAAAAACCTGAATGTAAAATACAATAATAAATATATATTACACAATAAATTGAACGTAAAACACAATGCCAAAAATATAATTATTAAAATATTAAAATAATATTTGTTTTCAAATTTATAAGTTCTGAAAAATATAACGGTAAAATAACGTAATCGTATGTTCCTAATATGTAATATATATAAAAATTAAATAACTAAAATTAATTTAACGTATATAAAACAATGACACAAAACGACTTAAAACATAAAATATAATGATAAAAACATTTTCTCACTATTAAATAATTATACTAAATAGTAATTTATCTTTTTTTCTCCAATTAACTAATGATGATATTAAAAACAATATTTTTGAAAATAAAATAATAATTTATTATTTTTTTGATAATATATAAGTATTTTATTTATATTATTTTTTTCAAATATTTCTTTTATTTCTATCAGGTGTGTAGTTCATATTGATTCATATTAAAGTAAAAATCAACTATAATATAAGCTACAAATTTTTTTAGTCTTTAAAATTAGTGAAGGTATTAAAAATGAGTTTAAGGGTTAACTTTTTAAGGTTGAGCTATCTTAGAATTATATTCGTATATATATAATTTTGAAAGATTACATTTAAAGAATATTTTATTCGATCTGATTAATCATAATTGATATTGATTAATCCTTAGTTTTTAACATATCGTTTGACTAGTTCTAGTGATTTTCACGAGAGTGATGTAAAACTTAGAAGGTGTAAGATTCTTTCTATACATGACACTACATATCACATATGTGCTAGTTTGAATTATTAGGAGAAAAGGGTTCTTTACGTGCATTTAACTAACCATTATGATGGTTTATTTGTAAATTAAAATGTAGGGTTCGTGTAAACAATGGAAAATTTTCTTTTGGTCAAAATTCATTACATCATAGAATTTGAAAAAAAAAATGGATGTACATTTTTAAGTACTTAGCCATAACAATTTCAAAAATGCAATGTGTTTAATAAAGTTTGTAGAATCCTACATTGTATGTCAGATGTCATTTTTTGTATTACATATACTTTTTGTATTAACTTATTTTTTTAATTCTTTTTAATATTATTTATATCTACTGTACACATGTTTCAATCATACGCTTTAATTTGCTTAGCACATATATAACTTTGCTCGTTTTGAAATATATGGTAAGATTTCTATAAAATAACACTAAAGCGCATGCAAAAGATTCAAGGATAAAAATGTTAAACATCATTTAAAAAATGTAAAACTAATTGTAACTTTTTTTCCCTTTGAACCATGTTTAATTATTTTACTATTATTATAAAATCACATTCAAAACTTTTACCAAGTATATTGTGATTAATTATTCTAAAGTCTCTTTAAAAATATTGATGTTGAGATAATGTTTTGCGTACAAAATTAAAAATATTTCTAGAATGTCGATTCTCATGCATTCACCTAATAAAAAAATATACTCACGGTTTAATGTATTATATTTCCTACAATATACCCATGCTTAATTCAAGGCTCCTAGTTAGGCAACAAGGGTTCTTTAATTGACAATATTTTTGTTTATAAATATTATATATTAATTATTATATAATATAGTAGTCTGCAAGATTTGGTGTGGTAAGATGCCATACTTTCTATTGGATGTTTTGGGTTTATTTCTCATTGTTGTCAAAATTTTGTGAGACATGTCAATGACGCGTGACCCGGGTTATCACCCGGCTTTGTGTCGGAGAAAAAAGGGTTTTACGCGGCAAAGTTAAAGCTCTCTGCCCGGTTTTTCCCTGTAACGGTTGGTTGGTGAGTCTTCGAGTCCAACCAACTTGGACCGTCAGAATGGTTGGGTGTAGCCTTCGCTGTAATCGCAGCATGTGGGAGCCTCTCTAATGTCACTGAAAATGTAGTGCTGCAATTGTAGCATGAGTGTAAGGCTGGGGTTTCGATACTCAGTAACTGCAATCTGAGGCAACGGTCTTGTCATTACATCAACCGCCGTTCAAAAAAATATATTATATAATATAATAAATTAATTAATTAATTAATTAAACCCGATCTCATATCTGTGGGTATTTGCATCATTACCATTTCAGATAACTCCTAACGACTATTTATTAAATCATGACCACCTTATAAAAAGTTGCCTCCATGCTCTTAGTGCCTTGATTTCATTCGTTCTTCCACGTCGTTTCACCACTCTCAACCAAGAATGTAAGTCAACCATTAATTCCCATTACGCATGATGATCACCATAAAGTTGTAGGGATAGTGACTGACAGCCCTTACCGGTTCATGGAACTTTTGATTACATAGAAAACGTGTTATAAACCGGTTCGAGACAGCTAGCTAGCTAGTGGTTGTAGTCAAACTTTAAGTCGGCTCGATCGGTACTAAAGATCATGTTCTGGGACCCTAAGATTTGGTGTTCATTATGAGAATATCGACCTTAAGGTAGGTTAATTTCCATGTGTTATGTTGTCTTGTCGATCGTACGAGCCGTGATGGGTCAAGTCATGTTGGCTCTAGCTTCCACATATATGGTATACTTCCAAGTACCATGTCCCATTTACTAGAAGGGTACTCTTAACTGACGGCGCCTTGCATATGGGTAGCAAGAGGGCGCTTATGCCCCAACGGTGGAGCCTTATGGGGAAGGGCTCAGCCCAATAGGGACAGCACACCCTTCACTTCAAGCGCAATTATGTGATATTTTTATGTTACTTTCAACTCATCAACATTAAAATTAAAAAAAAAAATGGTGTCGTTACTTTAATGCTGTAGGAAACATATTACAAAAATATATAAAAATCTAGAGTGACGATGATAGTCGTTATAGGGTTTTTCAGATTTTTATTATAATATTTTCTTTATTCCTTAATTTTGTTTTAGAATTAAAAAAAACCTGGAACAAAGAAATAAACCTATAGCGACGATAGTTAGTTGTTATAGGGTTTCCAGAAACCGCGAAAAAATTAAGGTCTTCCCGCCTAATCTATTGTGACGACAATTCGCCGCTAAACTGTGAATTTTTTTAATATTTTCTTTATTCCTTAATTTGTTTTAGAATTAAAAGAAACGTGGAAGAAAGAAATAAACCTATAGCGACAATAGTTAGTTGTTATAGGGTTTCCAGAAACCGCGAAAAAAATTAAGGTCTTCCTGCCTAATCTATTGTGACGACAATTCGCCGCTAAACTATGAAAATTTTGGACAACCATGCTAGCTGCTACAAGGAGTCGTCACTATACCTCTATTTATTATGAGGATGCTTGTTGTTGCTATACATTTTGACACCAAAGCTTCTTATTTTTGTAGTGAAAGAGAAGTGAAGTACATAACTTTCAAATTCTTTTAAGCTTTAACAACACTATGTTTATGTGATTAATTGTCATTACATGTTTTCATGATTGATTAATATTAACTTGCTAATGATAGAATGTATCAAGTACGATGATGATATGTTTCATGTTAATACGTGTTACGTTAATTGGAACTTTGTTGATTTTGAGTTGTGTCCCGATAAAAAGTTTATCGAACATCCCAAAACCAAATCATGCATTGTGACACTGGTAAACTTAGTTTTCATGTCATATTCTGTTCCATATCGTTAGGGATGACCTATCCATATATCCCTTTTAGTGTTTTTTTTCCACACTTCACAATGACCGAAGGCCAAAAAGTCTTGATACACGAAAGCATGATATCTTCTGATTGTAACACAACTAGTAATGTTACCCGTCGCGTTAAGGCGGGGTCAAAACGTATAGTAACTCGAATATATTATTTTAAACGAAAACACATCATATTAGACACAACTTGTTTCCGGACAAAATTTAAATTAAAACGAAATGTAACTGAAAATACACATAAAATGAGCTCGTTTGAGCTGACTCATTTCTAATAAGTTTACATCAAAACATTTATCAAATCGAATCTATGTGGGCTCTTACATAAAATTAAGCACGTAAGGATTTTTTTTTAGTTAAGGAACAAAAAAGATAAATTCAAAATTTTAGAAACATAAGGAGATCAAAATAATATTTTACAATGTTTTCTGAAAATTAAGAAGGTGAAAGCGTCAACTCCGATGCATAAGAGGAGCAATTAATAAACAAAAGGGATATATCCAAAACTTTAGAAACTCGAGAGGGTCAAAACGATATTTTACAAAGTGTTTAAAAAGTTAGATGTTTGAAAATGTGAATTTGAAACTCGAAAACATGTATCGTAGTTCAACTAAAACACACATAAAATAAGATGAAAAAATAATTATATTTGACCCGTTGATGAAAAAAATTCTACATCAAAACATGAATAAAATCGAATTTATACAAACTCACACGTCAAAAAAGTTTTTAGAAAATTGAAGGGGTTAAAACGACAAATCAAACTATAAATATAATTCACGGGATAAACTAAAAAACTTAGAAATTTGAGGGTTTAGAGCGATATTTTACAAAACTAAGAGAGAGTTGTGAAAATTTTCCATCAAGAAAAAAAAACAAAAAAAGGTGTTAAATGGAGTCGAACCCAGGTTAAACAGGTATCCCCAAAAAGCTATGCTTGGTTTTACCGGCTGCGCTACTTCGGTTAATACTTCTAAAGTTGGCACAAACGTATTTCTATAGTAAATGTAAGAGGCAACCAAATTAACTTCCAAAAGCAGTATTTAAAAATATGTTAGATCCATAATTCAAACCCGGGCATCATCGAATATTAGCATACACCTCTACCATATGCTCTGAAGTGTGTTTGTTGATTTTCTGTGGAACAACACGTATTTTTCTGGTATTCGCGCTGTTAAACCACCGCCCTTTCAAATTGTATATATATACAATATCCCATTAGTATTTTGTTGTTATACATAACTATTAAATGTTGGAAATTGCCTTCCAAAAAAAATGTTGGAAATTAGGTCTAAGAACACAAACACAAGAACAAACATGAACTTGCACTTTTATTTAAATTAATTAATGTGTATACTTTAAAACCAAAGATCCATACCCTATTTAAACTAAACAAAAACATTAAATCATTAATAAACTAAAACTTAACAACAACATTTTTGGAAATTCAAATAATTAATAAACTTGTAAACGGTTAAAATACTAAACAAATACTTGCATAAACTCTTACTTGATAAACATGAAACTTACCTAGAAAAACATACCAACTAAATGTTATATAAAACGCTGCCATATCTTTCCTTTTGTTATGAACATTCATAATATTTGACTCCAATAATGGTTAGAATTATAAACAAGTCGAACTGAATTTGAGCTTGTTAAATCTTAAGGTTTAGAATCTACCATAATATTTGACTCCAATGTACCAGGTTTAGAATCTACCATTTTGTAACGGTTAAAAATTAAACCTAGGGACTTCTTATTAGGAGCATCCTCTAACAAATACTTGCATACTATTGAATCCAATTATGCCTGGTAAAATGGGCGGGTTGGTTGGGTAACGGATCAGAACGGGTGTGGGTTAGGATGAGTGCGGGTTAAGACGGGTTTCAAGCAAAATCCATTTGGGTTTAAACAGACCGTTTTAAAAAAATCAATTTCGCTCAAGTTGTAACTAAACAAATAGTTTATTTGAATAATTTTTAATGATTTTCTCATTAAATATATTATTGATCATCCTTACCCATGAAATCCATTATGTTTACATGGTTTTTAAGTTACCATCTTGACCCGTTTTGTGTTAAGGTGTTACCCATCTCAGCTCATATTATGTCAGAATGTTACATATTTCAACCTAAAATGTTATAATTGTTTACCCAATTCTATCTATTTATCTTGCTATTGATCAAGATTGCCAAGTATAAATCCAATAGTCCCCACGGCTTATGCATTTTAATAAACATCAAACTAAAAACCAGACACATCATCAATTATATGGTTAATACATATACGATACTCATTCTCCCACTACGATTTCCTAGTTTTTCCAATGTTTTCTTCATCACAAGTTATGTAATTGTTGTATACCATCTTTGAAAATCTTTTTTTTATAACCGTGGGAACCCACTTGCGTGGTAAACTCCCGGGTCCCCACAATACCCGACTAACCGAGAGGAACATGTAAAGTGTGGCCGCAAACAACCGGGTCGGTTGCTTTCAAGAAAAATTGCTTTAAGTGAGAATTGTACTTGACACCTCTAAGTTGTCTTTCCTTCACTCTAACCACTATAATGGCCACTTCCTTCAAAATTCCTTCAAAATTTTCTACTTTCTGTAGTTTACTTTTCATGTAACAAACTGCAGGTTCTTCACTCCTTTTTATTAACTAAATATGTTACTGTTAAGTTTTTTTTTTTTTTTTTTTTTTTTTAATAATTGCCCATGATGTATAGAACTCACTTTTAATTAAAGTATTTTATGTTTGTAAGAAATCTGTAATCATATAAGACTAAAATATTTTTCCAAAGAACAATTAAGCATATGTTTCTTGAAAAAATTCATATGGAAACTTATTATGAAAACAAATCAAAATATATACTTTATATATAGATGACGCAATGACATAATTAATGGTTGCAAGATTTCATAAATAGGATAATCAAATCGTTGACGGTTACAACCATCAACTACCAGAAGGGGTAATTATTAAGGATTATAACTGTAAACTACCAAAGTACAAACAAGCTTCTGAAGAAGAATTTCACTACCAAACACAAGTTTACTAGCAAAGACGCAAAGTATCAACTTTTTACCAAATCACGTCATGCTACTCATATAACCTGCCCCTCCTCCCCGATCATATATACTCATTTACCTGATAAGTTTATCTGATTTTCTTTTTCATATATTTATTTTTGTTTTTAGTGTATAATTGATTTATAATTTTCACATTATGTTCTTGGCATATTTAATATATATCTTTTGGTTATGAAAAAAAATGCATTCTTAGTTATTCGATATATATACCCAACGAGTTTTAAGTCAGTTATTCTCAACGAGTATATATATTGAGCTAACTAACGCGTATACCCGATACAAAATGGTATCTGATAGATACCCGATGGATTTTGAGTCGGGTATGTGATAAACTTTTATACTTGGGTATGAGGTTGAGATTGCTCAAACCCGTCACAAACTCGACCAATTGTCATCCTAGGTGAGAGTAGCATGTTTCAAAGAATGTAAAATAAAATATTTTTATCAAGTATATTTTAAAAAATGGATATTAGGTAGAATAATTTCCAAATTAAATACATAAATATTATTGATTTGATATATCAATAATTGTTAAAATAAAAACAATCTCATACAAAAACAACAGCATAATGCCAAAGGAAATTAATATTGACTCAACCCATGTCTTGGTCCCCTCCCTCACCTTTTTAAGTGATGAGATTCCTTTTTTTGCGACTCAGAGGCTTGCCGTCTAAACAGGTTCATCGTTTTTTCTTCCACTGCCACTCTCATTCACATCTAAAATTGACACTTCATTTATTTTTTTCAAAGAATTAATACACGAAACCAATCAAATACTTCGAAAACAATATATATGCATATATATATAATATGTATGTATGTATGTATGTATGTATGTATGTATGTATGTATGTATGTATGTATGTATGTATGTATGTATGTATGTATGTATGTATGTATATGTATATGTGAAATATAATATATTAAACTATTACTCTATTTTTATTATTATTATTTTATTTTTAGGCATATATTAAAAAAAAAAAAGATATTTTTTTGATAATATGAACATGGATCTAAAATAAGAACAAAAAGTATGAAAAAAGTTTAAAAATTAAAGATACCAAAACAAGTATGAATATGAAGTTATTATTATGTACTAAAAAAAATTCTCTTTATTGTAAAAAGTTTAACAAAAGTTGTGAGATTGACATGTATAATTCTTTTAAGTAAGAAAATACATTTTTGTCAATTTGTTTTACGTTTATGTCATTTTGTAATAATATTTGTCATTTATTTTTTTTATTTTGGTTAGATTAATGTTATTTTATTAATGTTTGTATGTATTTTATAAATATTTGTTAGTTCATAAATATGTTTTACATATTAGAATATATATCATATTACTATTTCACCATTTTATTTTATCTAATTCGTTAAATTTGTTTTATGTTTTTGAATTTTAAATTTTAGTTTATAACAATAAAATTTAAACTATAAATCTAATACGTACTTTTGAATTTGTATATTGTTAAAATTAAAATATAAATGTCTAAAATTTAAATCTTTGAAACATTAATTAGGATTATTTGTCAACGGTTGATCCAATTTGATATATTCGCCTTCTGAAACAAGAACTTCATTTAAGGTAATTATAATTATGATTATTATCTCTAACTTTGTTTTGTTTAAGATAACTATATTTTTTATTTTCATATCAAATGTTTAGCTTTTTATTTATGTATTATATCTAATTCTAGAAATTAAAAAAGTTGGCTTTTTAAATATTATGTGTTCGCAAACAAGTTTAATTCTTTAGTGAACGAACACAAACAATAACTTTTATTTGGTTAGTTTTTGTGGTAATTAAATATAGACCAAAGATAAATTGCTTTAGTGGTGGGGATGGATCGAAGTGGTTTTCGGATGCCTTGGTTGACCCTTTGTTACAAGTGTTTTCAAAACTAATATTTTATGGTAAAATGAGTCTAAATCTCTATCTTATATAGTTATACATCTTATAAATAAAAATATTGACATACACACATCAATTTAATAGGTTATCAAAAAAATAATTTTTTTTCTCTGTCTCTTGTTAAATACCGGATGTCACGTGTTGACTTTTAATAAAATAAATATTATAATTGTTTCATCGTTGATATTAAAGACCTTTTTTTTAATTTGATAAATAATATTATTATATAATAAATATATTTATTTACTTTTTTTTAAACGTTTTGAAAATCTATGATATTTTATTTAAAATATATATTTAAAAAAATATATATTTAACATTTATAATATATATACATTTAACCTACCGTTACAGAATCAAAGTCTATAGAGACGACATTATCGCATAAGTCTATGAGTTAGTTACGCTTATAAGTTGACCATATTCTGTCCCAACAAATTAATAATACTACTTTACATATAAACTTTATAGTATTATGGAGAGTGAAGTAATCAAGCCAAGCATTTCATAACATATTGTACAAGTGGAAATTAAGGACTTGAGAGTCTACGATTGATTCATTTTGGACCTTTAAGAAAAATATTATATGATTTTGACATGATTTTATTGTTCCCAACTATTTTAAAATTCAAGTTTTAGAAATGGGTGTGTTTATCTAATTATAGTTAATAAAAATAATTGTTAACTTTTGACAGGAAAGAATTTGAATTTCCAATGTTTTTTATTTTATCTTAAATTTGTTACAATTTGTGTTGGAATTTGGTTATAATCACATTTCAGAACAAATTTCTGACATCTGTTTTTTGCCAGAAAAAACATCGGAAATTAAATCTAGTAACAAATTTCTGACGTAAATTTGCATAACAAATCTTTTGGGTAAATCTTGACAAGTTAATGGGTACGGGTCGGTTAAATAAGATGGGTCAGCAGCTAAATGGGTCATGGATCATTTGGTTTTATTTATTTAATCACATGTTTGTTTGTCTAGCAAGTTTTAGTTAGTGGGTTAGATCATGGGATGTTCTTCCTGGTCTTTAGGTTGTTTTTACGTGGGTTTAGTGCATGGTATGAGTAGTATTTAGATTCAATAGTTCTTTATTTGATGTAATTTTCTTGGTTCACGTTAATTAGAAAGAGTCAAATCTTTTGTTATGTCAGAATTAATTTTGGTTGTCTCTGGGCCTGGTGTGTGACACCCCGTATTTTCCAGGTCAACTTTATAACTATTTAAATGTTTATTTAAATATTTATTGTACACGTGGCACTAGAAATAGATTAATTTAGTGTGACACGTGGCACGACAGTACAAACACCGACACACAACAAGATAATTCGTGGAATTATCGACAACCAGCACACGCGGGTCAAAACACACGAACGTTGGTGAACGTCAAGCACATTGTGTAGCACAACACTCGAAACCTCACGAAACACCCACACTTTGAACTCGGAAATTCAAACGATAGTTCGTAGACGTGAAAACGGCGACGAACGGATCAAACCCACTAAAATGGGCCTATTGGGCTCTTCAGGGGACGTGTCGCGCTACGCGACGGCCCACAAGGAACCTGTCGCGATACGCGACAGGTGGGCGGGGGAAATTCGAACCCGAAATTCCTCGCGCTACGCGAGAGACTCTCTTGAGCATGTCGCGCTACGCGACAAGACCCAGTTCGCAGAATCTTTATTTAACCAAGACACCATCATCACTAGCTACCCTATTTCGCACAAATCGAACCCCAGGCACTCAAGATCGTCTTCCCCACCAGAAAAACTCCATTTTTACTCTGTTACAACCATTATCAAGCTCTTGGAAGCTTGAGGTGAAGATCGGGAGCTTAAAGAACGACGTTGGAAGCTCGACACCATCACCACCTCTACATCCCTGCGTGAACCAGCTGTCCAGAAGCACTTAGGAGCCTTCTTGCTCGATTTCATCATCATCTCAACCATTTTAGAGCACTCAAAGGTAGTTTCTATACTAGAAACTCACTTTCACACCTCTTACACCCACATGCAAGACTCTAAACTCACATGCAAGCATGGGTAAAGCACAAGCACGAATGTTGTTTCTGGGTTTATTAGTTTTAATGTGATTTATGATGATCTAACATGATTTGCATGCATTTGGTGATGATCTATGATGATGTGTTTATGAGAATATCATTATTTGGTTATAAAACGTTGAAAAAGTGCCATGCATGTATGATCCATGACTCATGGAGTGATCTTGTGGTTGTAAACGTGTTTATAAATGATATTAGAAGATCTTCACATGATTGGATGATGTTGAAATGGTCAAAATTACGATTTTTATGAAACTTGCCATTAATAGTAACTTTTTACTTATGAAATGAGAATGTGAATGATATTTGGTGTCATGCATGTTCATGGATGGTTGTTTAGATGTTATTAGGATGATGATAAGTTTAGAATGTGATTTTGATAATGTTTAATGGTCATATTTAGCGTTATTACTATTTTTAGTAACTTTTCGGGTCAAAATGTTGATAGATGGCAATTTGGGTTATGTTGACATGTTTAAACGATGTTAGATTGATCATTAGGATGATTTGTGGCATAAGGATGGGTTAGAAATGTTAAAATGATCATTTCTATGCAAAACTAGAAAGTTACTATATTTAGTAACTTTATTTTTACAAAAACCGATTTGTCAACGTGTTGTATGATTTGAGCATGCTAAATGGCTAATTATGTTATAACATGATGATTAGATGCTAAGTTAGATGGTTTCCGATGTTACGTATGTTATAAATGGAAACTTTCCATTTTAGGAAACTTTTATGTGCAAACATGTTGTAAACAACTTATGTGAAATCGTATGATAATGTGCTATGTGTTAACATGATCACGTAGGACTATTGAACATGCTAGAACTCTTAAATCGAAATGCTTTGTGGACCTTCCATAAATGGAAACTTACTATAAATAGTAAGTTGTCCATAGACGCGATTTGCGCGTTTTGCACACGACAAGCACTTACACGGTCGCTACATGATTCACAACCGTCACACGGTTCACCAACGGGTCGTTGACTTGACACGGTCAACTCTGGTCAAACACGGTCAACTTCGGTCAAACATGGTCAAACACGGTCAATGTGGACCAACACGAGCAAACACGGTCATTGTGGACCGACACGGACAAACATGAACAACCAAGGGTTGTTGGGCACAAACACGAGCACTAACACCAACACTAGCACGGTCACTTACACGAACTCACGTACGGTATACGATATAGGTTGCCAGTGACCGACGTGCCATCTACGCAGGAGCTTACGCTTGACTTACTACTCTATCGCTAAGGTGAGTTTACGGCCCCTCTTTACTTTTTTTCAAAACGCTTTTAAATAGGGGGAGAATACTTGTTGCATCGAGTCAAACATCTATTACTGTACAAACATTTTGGTGTATGCTGGTTTATTTGACAAACATTAAGTGTTGTAATCGTAAGAAGTCCTCACAAAGTCTTACCGTTAATGTACAAACAACGAGGCGAGTTTGAATGGATCCGTTTGGGGTGTGACGAACCCCGCGTGGCGAAATATTGACTGGATGTCATAACACGTGAAAACTTGACCTATATTGCCATGTTATTACGAGACATGGCGGAGGCAAAGACTAACAAGTCTAGTTCGGTAGTGACGCACTGACACTTTGGGCCAAGGGCTCGGTACTAACATATGATAAACAGCATGACACACTTTTATTACTATATGTATATCAAAACCTGTGAACTCACCAACCATTGTGTTGACACTTTTCTAACTTGTATTCTCAGGTAACTAGCGTGGCTAGCAGGAGGACAGGAATGCACACTTTAAGGAACGAGCAATTAGGAACTTACATGCATTCTGTCTTGTCATTTGAAAACAATTTACTTTCATTATGATAAAACAATGTTATGTTAAACTATTTACATTTCCGCTGCATTTTTGTCGAACACTTGATTTTCCGCTGCATCATGATAAGACAACTTTTATTCCGCTGCAAACTATCTTATTATGTGTATGTGTCAAACAATGGATTTGTAAACGCATATAGGGGTATTCTATATGACCTTGAGCTGTGATTCTGGACACGTCACATCCACGTGGACATACGCCACAAGTGGGAATTTGGGGGTGTGACAGACTGGTATCAGAGCCTTGGTTATAGAGAACTAGGTTTGCATGTAGTAAACTTAGACTATAGCCATTGCTCAACTTTAGACACTACACTAGTTTCGCACAACTAATTATATGCATAGTTTAGCAATATGCTTTGTGATTTTATCGGATATTTACGAGCATACCATTGGAACCCTTCGCGGGTATACACATCCGACTATGCTTGAGAACTGCGAGATGGGATTAGTGAAAGGACGAACACAAGACTAAAGGGAACTCTTCTATGCTCTGAAGAAGACTCCTCTAGCACGATCTAACTCGAATCGAGCGCCTCCTCCAACCTCTTTCTTGAGTGTAAACCCAGTCAAAAGACACATGTTTGTGGACTGTGACCATAGTATTGACACTCAGGGAGCAAACGTC
Source organism: Mikania micrantha (assembly GCA_009363875.1). Lineage (NCBI taxonomy): Eukaryota > Viridiplantae > Streptophyta > Magnoliopsida > Asterales > Asteraceae > Mikania > Mikania micrantha. The sequence continues at coordinate 79,320,197 of CM018695.1, read as the reverse complement.
AAACCCTAGGATGTTTAGTAGTTTGAAATTGAATGAACTAGAATGACTGTGTAAGATAAATTAACGATTATGGTGGCCAACGTAATCGTGAATTTATAAGTACACACGAATTCTAGCAAATTCAAATGACACGCTACACCCACGAGGAGAACTATGTAGAACACTGCTGCTAGTGGAGATTCGAACTCCACTATTTTCACCAAGTAGTTTATTCCCTTATTGTATTTAGTACTGTTAGAATCTAATTGAGCGAGTTGTGCTCATATACATCACATTGGTAATAGTAACCTTCTAAAGCTTATAATTGTACACGTGAAGGAAGAGGATATACTATCTCTATATCACACACAGCAATCTCTAACTGTAAGTAATCCAAAACCTATTGTAGATACATACTTACCAATGGCTGGACAAGGAACGTTCGTGCGTACTAACGATCAATCAACCAATGCTGCTGCTATCGAAGCCATGATAGAACAACGGGTTAACAAAGCTATAGCGGATTACGAGACTATACGCGTAAACAATGAAACAAACAATGAGACTCGCAACAACTTAAGAGGATGCTTATTCAAGACCTTCCTTAGTTATCATCCTCTAACATTCAAGGGGTCGGAAGGAGCAGAGGGACTGCTCCGATGGATCAAGAATACTGAGACAATCTTCTGCATATGCGAGTGCTCTGAGGAGAACAAAGTGAAATTCGCCACCGGAACTCTAGAGGGACAGGCCCTCATTTGGTGGAATTCACAGGTCCAAACACTGAGTTTGGCGACTGCTAATTCCATACCATGGGAAAATTTCATTAAGATGTTGAAGGAAGAATACCATCCCCAGAACGAAATCAAGGAATCGGAGGAGTGTTGGAATCACAAAATGGAAGGAGCTGAAATTGAACAATACACCACTCGATTTCACGAATGGTGTAAACAGTACCCAGAAATGGTGACCCCAGAATACAGAAAGATCGAGCCATACGTTAGGGGATTACCTGAACAAATCCGAAGCCTAATCACCACGACAGATCCCACTCTCATTCAATCTACTATTTGCTTGGCTCACAAACTAATCGACCAAGCGGTGGCACAGGGAGAGCTACCCAAGAGGAGTGAGCATACGAAACCCCAGGAACTCAAGAGGAAGTGGGAACCCAACAACAACCAATCCCTCACACCTCAACAACAAACCCAGCCTCGCCCAACCCTTGCTAAGGTCTTCACTGCCGCTCGGAGCAAAGGAAGATATCAGGGCAAAAGCCCAAAATGCAACAACTGTAACTACCATCACTTTGGCTCGTGCAAAAGGGTCAAATGCACGAACTGCGGCAAAGATGGGCATGTAACCAAGGAATGCCGAACAAACCCTAACCCCAACACCAAACAGAATGCCAATAACCAACACACACTCAAGGGGTGCTATGAGTGTGGAAAGCCGGGACACATGCGGAGGGACTGTCCACAACTGAAGAAGGCAGAAGAAGGCACAACAAAGGATGGTGTATTTGTGATTGGCTCGGGAGAAGCCAAGGACGATCCTAACATCGTAACCGGTACGTTTCTTTTAAATAATGTCTATGCTAGCATATTGTTTGATACCGGTGCCGATAGGAGCTTTATATCTAGTGAGTTTAGCAAATTACTAGATATTACCCCAACACCACTAGACTACAAGTATACCGTAGAGCTAGCCGACGGCAAGCTAATTGAAACACAACACATCTTTCGAGGATGCGTCATGGTATTGGCGGATCATGAACTCGAAATCGATTTGATGCCGGTGACTCTCGGAAGCTTTGATGTGGTCGTTGGAATGGATTGGTTATCCGCTAACCAAGCTGAGATCGTATGCAACGAGAAGATCGTACGAGTGACGTTGCAGAACGGAGAACAGATCTCGATTCAGGGGGAAAGACGGGGAGTACCTCTGAACATCATATCATGCATGAAGGCGAACAAGTACCTACAAAAGGGATACACTGCCATACTAGCCCTCATCGCCGAGCAACCCAAGAAAGAGAGGAAGATTGAGGACATCGCCGTAGTCCGCGATTTTCCCGAAGTGTTTCCCGAAGACCTACCTGGACTACCTCCGAAACGACAAGTCGAGTTTCAGATAGACCTTACACCAGGAGCAGCACCGATCGCCAAGGCTCCATACCGACTAGCACCAACGGAGATACAGGAACTGTCTAACCAGTTACAAGAGATGTTAGACAAGGGATTCATCAGACCGAACTTCTCACCTTGGGGAGCACCGGTCTTGTTCGTAAAGAAGAAAGACGGATCATTCCGTATGTGTATCGACTACAGAGAGCTAAACAAGGTGACGATCAAGAATCGATATCCCTTACCGCGAATAGACGATCTGTTTGACCAGTTGCAAGGGTCAAGCTACTATTCAAAGATCGACCTAAGATCGGGCTACCATCAATTGAGGATACAGGAAAACGATATTCCTAAGACTGCCTTCAGAACCCGATACGGACACTACGAATTCTTGGTTATGCCCTTCGGACTAACCAACGCACCAGCTGTGTTCATGGATCTCATGAACCGAGTGTGCAAACCCTATCTTGACAAATTCGTAATAGTATTCATCGACGACATCCTGATCTACTCTAAGAATCAGGAGGAGCATGCTGAACATCTGAGGCTAGTCTTAGAGTTGTTGAAGAAAGAGCAACTGTACGCGAAATTTTCAAAGTGCGACTTTTGGATTCGCGAAGTCCAATTCCTTGGACACGTGGATAATAAACGGGGAATACACGTAGACCCAGCCAAAATCGAAGCCATCAAGAACTGGGAAGCACCCAAGACTCCGACGGAGGTGCGACAATTCCTAGGTCTGGCCGGGTACTACAGGAGATTCATTGAAGGATTCTCAAAGATTGCCCAATCACTGACGTCCTTGACACATAAAGATAAGAAATTCGATTGGGGAGACAAACAGGAAGCTGCATTTAACCTGTTGAAGCAGAAACTATGCACTGCACCTATCCTATCCTTACCGGAAGGATGCGATGACTTCGTGGTGTATTGTGACGCCTCGAAACGAGGACTCGGTTGCGTGCTTATGCAACGCGAGAAGGTGATAGCATACGCTTCACGCCAACTGAAGGTGCATGAGAAGAACTACACGACTCATGATCTTGAGTTGGGAGCCGTGGTGTTTGCTTTGAAGATCTGGCGACACTACTTGTATGGCACAAAATGCACTATCTTTACCGATCATAAAAGCCTACAACACATCTTCGATCAGAAGGAACTGAACATGAGACAGCGAAGATGGGTCGAACTCATCGGCGATTATGATTGCGCTATCAAAGGCAAAGCAAACGTAGTGGCCGACGCACTGAGCCGAAAAGAAACGACAAAACGCGTGCGCGCACTACAACTCACGATCCATTCTGAACTGCCGAATCAAATTCGGATGGCACAACTGGAAGCTCTGAAAGCTGAAAACCTTACTCTCGAAGCCATGCGTGGTATGGATAAACAAGTAAAGGTAAAAGATGATGGAGCTTACTATCTGATGGATCAGATTTGGGTCCCACGCTACAGGGGATTGAGAGAAGTAGTGATGGACGAAGCACACAAGAGCCGGTATTCCGTACATCCGGGCTCTGACAAGATGTATCACGATTTGAAGACAACCTATTGGTGGCCAAACATGAAAGCTGAAATAGCAACTTACGTGAGTAAGTGTCTAACGTGCTCAAAAGTCAAGGTTGAGTACCAGAAGCCATCAGGGTTACTTCAACAACCGGAACTACCAATGTGGAAATGGGAGCAAATTTCCATGGACTTCATAACTAAACTGCCTAAGACGGCAAGTGGATGCGATACCATCTGGGTTATCGTAGACCGACTGACAAAGTCCGCACATTTCCTACCTATCAAGGAGACTGACAAGCTAGACAAACTCACTCGTATCTATCTGAAGGAAGTGGTTACTCGACATGGAATGCCAATCTCAATTATATCTGACCGCGACAGTCGATTCACGACCCACTTCTGGAAGTCTTTGCATAAGGCTCTGGGTACAAGATTGGAGATGAGTACCGCTTACCACCCGCAGACGGACGGGCAGAGTGAGCGAACCATACAGACACTGGAGGACATGCTCCGGGCAAGCGTTATCGACTTTGGGAGTAGCTGGGAAACTCATCTACCATTAGTTGAATTTTCATACAATAACAACTACCACACTAGCATCCAAGCTGCACCCTTTGAGGCACTTTACGGACGAAAGTGTCGATCACCCATTTGCTGGGCGGAAGTTGGAAACAGCCAACTGACCGGCCGCGAACCTGTGCACGAAACGACTGAAAAGATCGTGCAAATACGCAAGCGAATGGCAGCAACTCGTGACAGACAGAAAAGTTATGCTGACAAACGACGCAAACCGTTAGAATTCCAGGTGGGAGACAGAGTGTTACTCAAGGTCTCGCCCTGGAAGGGAGTCATTCGGTTTGGCAAACGGGGAAAGTTGAACCCTCGTTACATTGGACCTTTCGAGATTACAAAACGAATAGGCCCTGTAGCCTACGAACTGAACCTGCCAGTTGAACTGAGCAGCGTGCACAACGTGTTCCACATCTCGAATCTCAAGAAGTGCCTATCTGATGAGACACTTATTATTCCTCTCGAGGAAATACAAATCGACGAACAATTGAACTTCGTTGAGGAACCGGTGGAGATTATGGACCGGGAAACCAAGAAGCTCAAACTCAGCAAGATCCCGATTGTGAAAGTACGATGGAATTCGCGACGAGGACCGGAATTCACGTGGGAACGTGAAGACCAGATGAAACAAAAGTACCCACACCTATTCGCGGAACAGGCAAACACTAGCAACACAAGTTGAATTTCGGGACGAAATTCTTTCTAACATGGGGAGGATGTGACACCCCGTATTTTCCAGGTCAACTTTATAACTATTTAAATGTTTATTTAAATATTTATTGTACACGTGGCACTAGAAATAGATTAATTTAGTGTGACACGTGGCACGACAGTACAAACACCGACACACAACAAGATAATTCGTGGAATTATCGACAACCAGCACACGCGGGTCAAAACACACGAACGTTGGTGAACGTCAAGCACATTGTGTAGCACAACACTCGAAACCTCACGAAACACCCACACTTTGAACTCGGAAATTCAAACGATAGTTCGTAGACGTGAAAACGGCGACGAACGGATCAAACCCACTAAAATGGGCCTATTGGGCTCTTCAGGGGACGTGTCGCGCTACGCGACGGCCCACAAGGAACCTGTCGCGATACGCGACAGGTGGGCGGGGGAAATTCGAACCCGAAATTCCTCGCGCTACGCGAGAGACTCTCTTGAGCATGTCGCGCTACGCGACAAGACCCAGTTCGCAGAATCTTTATTTAACCAAGACACCATCATCACTAGCTACCCTATTTCGCACAAATCGAACCCCAGGCACTCAAGATCGTCTTCCCCACCAGAAAAACTCCATTTTTACTCTGTTACAACCATTATCAAGCTCTTGGAAGCTTGAGGTGAAGATCGGGAGCTTAAAGAACGACGTTGGAAGCTCGACACCATCACCACCTCTACATCCCTGCGTGAACCAGCTGTCCAGAAGCACTTAGGAGCCTTCTTGCTCGATTTCATCATCATCTCAACCATTTTAGAGCACTCAAAGGTAGTTTCTATACTAGAAACTCACTTTCACACCTCTTACACCCACATGCAAGACTCTAAACTCACATGCAAGCATGGGTAAAGCACAAGCACGAATGTTGTTTCTGGGTTTATTAGTTTTAATGTGATTTATGATGATCTAACATGATTTGCATGCATTTGGTGATGATCTATGATGATGTGTTTATGAGAATATCATTATTTGGTTATAAAACGTTGAAAAAGTGCCATGCATGTATGATCCATGACTCATGGAGTGATCTTGTGGTTGTAAACGTGTTTATAAATGATATTAGAAGATCTTCACATGATTGGATGATGTTGAAATGGTCAAAATTACGATTTTTATGAAACTTGCCATTAATAGTAACTTTTTACTTATGAAATGAGAATGTGAATGATATTTGGTGTCATGCATGTTCATGGATGGTTGTTTAGATGTTATTAGGATGATGATAAGTTTAGAATGTGATTTTGATAATGTTTAATGGTCATATTTAGCGTTATTACTATTTTTAGTAACTTTTCGGGTCAAAATGTTGATAGATGGCAATTTGGGTTATGTTGACATGTTTAAACGATGTTAGATTGATCATTAGGATGATTTGTGGCATAAGGATGGGTTAGAAATGTTAAAATGATCATTTCTATGCAAAACTAGAAAGTTACTATATTTAGTAACTTTATTTTTACAAAAACCGATTTGTCAACGTGTTGTATGATTTGAGCATGCTAAATGGCTAATTATGTTATAACATGATGATTAGATGCTAAGTTAGATGGTTTCCGATGTTACGTATGTTATAAATGGAAACTTTCCATTTTAGGAAACTTTTATGTGCAAACATGTTGTAAACAACTTATGTGAAATCGTATGATAATGTGCTATGTGTTAACATGATCACGTAGGACTATTGAACATGCTAGAACTCTTAAATCGAAATGCTTTGTGGACCTTCCATAAATGGAAACTTACTATAAATAGTAAGTTGTCCATAGACGCGATTTGCGCGTTTTGCACACGACAAGCACTTACACGGTCGCTACATGATTCACAACCGTCACACGGTTCACCAACGGGTCGTTGACTTGACACGGTCAACTCTGGTCAAACACGGTCAACTTCGGTCAAACATGGTCAAACACGGTCAATGTGGACCAACACGAGCAAACACGGTCATTGTGGACCGACACGGACAAACATGAACAACCAAGGGTTGTTGGGCACAAACACGAGCACTAACACCAACACTAGCACGGTCACTTACACGAACTCACGTACGGTATACGATATAGGTTGCCAGTGACCGACATGCCATCTACGCAGGAGCTTACGCTTGACTTACTACTCTATCGCTAAGGTGAGTTTACGGCCCCTCTTTACTTTTTTTTCAAAACGCTTTTAAATAGGGGGAGAATACTTGTTGCATCGAGTCAAACATCTATTACTGTACAAACATTTTGGTGTATGCTGGTTTATTTGACAAACATTAAGTGTTGTAATCGTAAGAAGTCCTCACAAAGTCTTACCGTTAATGTACAAACAACGAGGCGAGTTTGAATGGATCCGTTTGGGGTGTGACGAACCCCGCGTGGCGAAATATTGACTGGATGTCATAACACGTGAAAACTTGACCTATATTGCCATGTTATTACGAGACATGGCGGAGGCAAAGACTAACAAGTCTAGTTCGGTATTGACGCACTGACACTTTGGGCCAAGGGCTCGGTACTAACATATGATAAACAGCATGACACACTTTTATTACTATATGTATATCAAAACCTGTGAACTCACCAACCATTGTGTTGACACTTTTCTAACTTGTATTCTCAGGTAACTAGCGTGGCTAGCAGGAGGACAGGAATGCACACTTTAAGGAACGAGCAATTAGGAACTTACATGCATTCTGTCTTGTCATTTGAAAACAATTTACTTTCATTATGATAAAACAATGTTATGTTAAACTATTTACATTTCCGCTGCATTTTTGTCGAACACTTGATTTTCCGCTGCATCATGATAAGACAACTTTTATTCCGCTGCAAACTATCTTATTATGTGTATGTGTCAAACAATGGATTTGTAAACGCATATAGGGGTATTCTATATGACCTTGAGCTGTGATTCTGGACACGTCACATCCACGTGGACATACGCCACAAGTGGGAATTTGGGGGTGTGACAATTATCACGGCGTTTTGGCGGGTAGCCAGACGTAAGCATTACGGCGTTTGGCGGGTAGCTAAACGTTAGCATTTATCATTAGGTTTGATGTTTGCATGCTCAATTAGATTCAATTTCAAAGTACCTGTTTGATCACTTGTGATTACTACATCATGAAAATTATTGTTTGAACATCATTTTGAATCAACAAAACTTATGTTTCTCACACAACTATTCGTAGTTGACTTTTATCTACATGTTTCAGGTAATCGGGAGCGTCAGTAAAGCAATCTAGGTCAGGATCAACAGCAGAAATACTTGTGACCTAGAAAGAGAACAAAAACATCGTATTGTATAATAATTATCTTATGATAAACTTGTTGTATAATATGTATGTTATGTTTGTTTAAATGAACTTAATTTTATGAAACATAGTTAATCATGGGTTATTCTCCAACATTGGCACATGAACACATAGTCACGCGCCGTGGATTCCGCACGCGGCGTGGGTTGTGACACTATATGCTAATATTAAACGCTAATGCTACAAGCTAATACTATACACTAATGCTAATGCTAAATGCTAACACTAAATGCGAATGCTAAATGCTAATACTATACGCTAAATGCTAATGCTAAATGCTAATACTAAATGCTATTGCTAAATGCTAATATTAAACACTAATGCTAATGCTAAATGCTAATACTAAACGCTAATGCTATATGCTAATATTAAATGCTAACGCTACAAGCTAATACTATAAGCTAATGCTATATGCGAATGCCAAGTGCTTATGCTATAATGCTAATACTACAATGCTAATGCTAAATGCTAATGCTAATGCTAATTGCTAAATGTTAATGCTATATGCTAATACTAAATGCTAAAGCTAACACTATATGCTAAAGCTACGAATGCTATGAACACTTGTATGCTTATATGCTTGCCATGCTAAAACAACGGTTTGGCCTCTCAGTGCTTGCTTTACCGGTTGTGAAACTATTTGAATGCTAAAACTATCAACTATGGTAGAACATACCAATTTGGTCTCTCAATGCTTGCCATGGGGTGTTCTTCATAGTTGGGACTTGAAGGAATAGACCGTCGGTCTCTTAGTGCTTGCCATAGGTTGACCTTCATAGTCCAGACTAGAGGAATAGACTGATGGCCTCTCAGTGCTTGCCATACAGTGATTCCTCAATGTTCACTCATGCTATAAACTTAAGCTTAATGCTAGAGCTATTGGCTATTCAGAATGGACCAACTGGCCTCTCAGTGCTTGACAGGGGGTGTTCTGGTAGCTATGACTATTGTAGATCAGGTCGTTTGGTCTCTCAGTGCTTGCCAAATGGGTGTTCTACATAGTCGGGATTCTGAGGAGTAGACTGATGGCCTCTGAGTGCTTGCCATACAGTGATTCCTCATTTTCCACTCATAATATAAACTTAAACTTAATGCTAAAGCTATGAACGAAATGGATGGTAGGTAAGACGCTTAATTATCATTAACAACAATATCCTATGCAACTTAGTATGTGGTGGGACGGCGTCTGGGCGGGTCGTAGGCTCGACTCAGGGGTATGCCCTATATATAAGCATACCGAGTTGGATGATACAGGTGGTGTTAATGAGATTAAGGTTGTTACCGAGGGAACGCACAAATGCTTTTGGGTCAATAACATAAACTTTTCAACACGATGCTTGTTAAACAAATATTGAAATTACCGAAGAGGTTTACAAAAGCTATTTTACAAATACTAAAACTATATGAACTCACCAACCATTGTGTTGACTTTGTTTAAATGCATGTTTTCTCAGGTGACGAACAGGTTTAGTCACCAGGATTACAGGGACTTAGCTAGTGGACTTTAAGAAGGCCTAGCTATTTTTGTGTTGCATACTTTTGAATGACAAAACCACGAATCATCTTTTGTATATCTTGTACAGATACAAGATATGGACTCATTGATTCTTTTGATTAGATTTACTTAGTTAAATTATGAGGAAACAATGTAATTTAACTTTGTAAATTTATTTCATCGTCATGTTAGCATTTCTCATTTGATTATCATGTGCTATGTAAACAATCTGATCATTTTGATTATCATAACGATATCGCGCCCCGTGAACCTTCCGCCCGACGGGAAAGTCGATCCAGCCCGCCGGCTCGGGGTGTGAGAATAAATCTTATTAATTATATTTTAGTTATTTCCTACTATCCATAAGCAAACATATTTTCTTTTATCATAATATATCGATTTTTTTCATGTTTTTTATTGTTAATACATTTTGTAACGGAAAGTTTAAAGCAAAATAATGTCTAGTAGCACATACGTCGCCCAGTTAGGGCACTCTGATTCCCTTACGTTGGCTAAAACTTTTCAATGATTTTTTTCTTTCTTGACAGTTGACCCGTTTCTCGTCACTAAGTGGCCTTTTTATCTTTAGGTTTTTAGTTAGCTCTGTTTTATGCTAGTTTCTGTTTTATTTGAAAAAAATGTTTCATCACCAATGCAAAGTTGACGTCAGTTTGCCTCTAAGGTGAACCGATGTTTACCGATCACCCATACATAGGAACGAGCTCTTGCATCATATTGTTTAATTATAGTTATTGATTCAACAAAAGTAATGGATAAAATGAGTTTGAAAAATCAACTGTATCCATATGTTTTGACCAATGTTACAATTAACTTGTTTTAACATGCACCATTTTAACATATTACTCAACTTTCATAACACATTTACTTTACCAATCTATACATAACAAAAAAATAACAAGTGGTACAAAGTGTCATAATTATGTGAGCTTAAAATTTATTTTTCTTATTTAGTTATTTCACTGTTTATATTTTATTTCTTCCTAATATGATGCTTATAATGTTTTTCAACCTTTTTTTTTGTTTTAGTAGTTAATATTTTATTTATTTTACATGTAAATCACATGTTTCTAATATGATGATACATATAAAGAAACTAGAACAAGGAAACTAACGTTTTAACATGACATCTATGATCATTAGCAAAGAAATTTGGTAGGCTTCAATGGCACTTACAATATAAGAACAAATTTGAACAAACCTCATGAAAAATCTCAAGTATAACACTATGAAACTCCTCAGAATTCATCGATATATAACAATTCAAAAGCCGACGTAGATCTTTAGGCTTAGAAATCCGATTTGTCGTGATCATCTCTATCATGGAGTCACGGAAATCTTCTCTAAGATTACAAGACGATTTCTCCATCGCCACCATCACAAACAACCTATTACTCTCTTCTCTGACCCTCCTTCGTCTCTCTTCATACATTCTTTCTTGTCTTTCTCTAATTATCTGGTCTAATCGTTCTTGAACCATTGCATGTGCCAAGCTCGAGACGGTTGGAAATCTGTCTGATTTCCTGCTATCGGTTTCTTCTTCAGAAGAAGATGAAACACTAAGCCTACAATTGCAACAGAATGTGTTGCATCCTTTATATGGAGGCTTTTGCTTCTTGAGAAGGCCTTTGGAGGTTTGCATTTTGATTGAGGGAGTTTATCTGGACAGATTGTGTGTAAAAATATATATTTATGGCATTAGGAGATTTAAAGCAAAAAGAAAAAGGTGGTCAAGTAGGAGGTTTCATAATTGTGTCACTAAGAGTAAACTAAACCAGCCAATCAATGCACAATCTTGTGTCCCCTATCAAGTTGGAGTGCGATAGACCATGGTGTTTTGATGTATAGGGGGTTAACGGTTTGTTCGGTTTTCAAAATTTTTTACCCCCAACCGTTAACCGAACCGAACCGAATTCGGGAAATGGTTATCCGAACCGAATTCAATTCGGTTCGGTTTCGGTTATAACCGAACAAACCGATTGAAAACTAAATAAACCGATTAAAAACCAAATAAACCGAATTCAACCTTATATTATTAATAAAAATAATAAATTTAATTATGAATTCGGTTTAATCGATTAAACCGAACAAACCGAATTAAAAAAAATCTAAAACTGTTAAACGAACTCATAATGCGGTATGTTTTTTTCCGGTTACGAATACGGTTCGGTTTTCGATTTTAAACGGTTTTCGGTTTTTCTGAACACCCTATTGATGTGTGTATAAACCAACCCATGCCAAAATAATTGGCAAAAACGGATTATAATTCAAATTAATTAGGGTAAAAATAATAATATATAACTACTTAGGTATTCTATTTTGCAATTTATATAAGAGTAAGTAAACACTTTTTTCGTCGATAATTTCTCGTATTTTTCCCTCTGTCTCAGGCTGTCTCGTGAGTCGTGATAACTTCTACAACTTGACCAACAGCAGTACCTTTATAGGATATATGTGTGTGTTTAAACCAACCCATGCCAAAATAATTGGCAAAAACCGATTATATTCATATTCAAATTATTTAGGGTAAAAATAATAATATATAAGTACTTATGTATCTTATCTTGCAATTTATATAAGAGTAAATTAGAATGCTAAATAGGTATATACTCAAACAAGTCACGAAACTAAAAGTCATGTTAGATGCATGAATACAAAAAAAAATACATGTATCTGGACACAAGCATGTCCCGTTAAAGCAAGTTTTTTTTTTTTTTTTTAAACACTATAAAATTACAAATTTATAATAAAAATATAAATGTGTATAAAACAGTTTTGTTTAAATCATAAAATATTGCCTATTTTCCTTTTATCTTATAAATTTTAACATAAATTACCAAATCAATTTGATTATGACACAAAATATATATTTTTTGCAAAAGTTATGAAACTAAACACATTGTAATATTGACCCATTTAGTTAAAAAAGTTTGCAAGTTCTGAAACCGAATCGAAAGTTTCACTCGAACATATCTAGAAAAAGCCGAACTCACAAATTCTAAATATCTTCACGTCGTTTAAAGAAAAATAAATAAATAAAAGGTTCTCATATTCATACACTACCTATATCATCTATACATCATGCATATATCAAAAATAACATCATAGTACTATACAAACATAACTTTACTCACACATATTTTTAAATATTAATTAACATTAAAGAAATACAAAAATATAGTGTTACTGGTACACTGATACACCAATAACATAATCCTAAATAAATCACTCCCTATAATGAATACATATACTATAAGTAGGTGCATATGGATCATGAGCATTGCCTCTCATTTGAATAAACCAAAGTTAACACACACCAGTACACCACATGGTTTCATCATTGAAAAAAAATTCTTTTTGCTTTGAAAACTTATTAACAACTTAATCTCCATCTAGACCCTGCAAACATACCACTTTTCTTCATTTTTTAAGACATTTTATTATTTTGAGGGTTGCCAACATGTTTGTTGAACTGCTGATATGGCAGCATCAGCATCATCCCTTAATGAAAGTACACAACTTTTCTTTACTTTTCTTACTCTAAACTATTGAATTATAGGTACATAATGATTATAAATAAGTTACTTTAATCAACACAACATATATATATATATATATACACACACATATATATATATATAATATTATCTTCATTAGTGATTTTTTTAACGAAGATGTTCTTACGTACCATGTATGTTGCCTTAACCGGGTCTACTAGACAGAGGTAAGACATACGCTCCCAAATGCGCGGAAACCCCGTGGAATAGTTAAACCCTCGCCTCCTATTGAGATCAAACCCATGATAAACCTCAAGCTGACCCTTCATGTCCTTCAAACTTGCCTCCAAATATATTCGAACCCCTGACCTCAATTATAAAAGGTGAGAGCCGTAATCATTAGGTTGACTTTTTAGGAGCATTAGGGATTATTTAACTTCAAGAAATTGATTTTTGTCAAAGTTCTTTTTTTGGATAAAGCAAGTCTATTATGTGCTGTTTTTAGGTGGCTCCCAACTTCCTCCCACTCTTGTTTGCTTTCTTGATCCCAAAGACCCAAACCCCTAATAATGCAAAGAATTGCAAGAGGATTGTACCACTAGATAGAATCTTTTTTTAAGGATTGTTGTTGAATTTCTCATCTAATATATTTCTCATTCTATACACAAAATAGTAAGGTTTTAAATTTTGTAATTAGTGCTTATAATGATACTTTTAATGGAGAAACTCCAAACTTGTGGCCTAAACAAACACCCATTAACAATTGTGTGACAAGTTTAATGTGAATGGAAAGTAAGGAACAAATGAATATTTATGGTTCCTAGATTAATGTGATAGAGTCAGGTTCATGTTAGAACCAGAAATAATTTATCATTATTAGTTTTGACACTTTTGAATAATCTTATCTTATCTTACTATTATAATTAACAAATATTTTTTGACACATGTCAATTTTTTAGACTATCATTGTCATGTGTTACTTTTTTAAACAATTATTAACATATGCCACTCAATTTCTCTCATATTAAATGATAATTACAATTTTTATTTTATTAAATAATTACAAATCTTATAACTAATAATATTATATATCTTTTTTTTGTATTAAAAAATAGTTTTTGATATATTAAAAACTTCTTTTTTATTAAAAAAACACACTTTTAATTTTTTTTACAAAGTATGATTTTTTTTTTTCTAAAAATCATAGTTTTAAATAATAAGAAATAATTTAAATAAAGCTTGATTTTATATGTTCTCTCACTTTTCATTTCTTATTGGCAACAAAGACAATTGATCCGTTAAAAAAATACAAAATAAAAAAGACAATTGATTAATTTTCAGAAAATAACTAATACCTTTCTTGTGAAATCATTAATGAAGATGACATGGTCCATTGGACCACCTATTGACGAAAATTATCCAGGGCAATCAGCATCAATATGAACGAGTTGCAATTTCAGTGCCTCGAGGAGAAAATTAACATGTTTATAAACTAAAATATTTTAATCTAATATGAAATATTTATAAACCTAATATATTTTTTAAATTTTATAGTGCAATAAGGTTTTACACAAATCGGCTTTTAGTAGAAACAACAAACCAAACCGTTTTGTTACGGTTTGAAAATTTTGAAATTGACGGACAAAAAGTTAAACGAAAAAACCAAGCGTGAAACAAACCGATGAAGTGGCTTTGGACCATGCTCTACAAGATGTTTTTTTCCTTTTAACTTATGTTGTATTTTTTTTAAACTATTAAATTACCTATTTACGTTTCAATCTTTACAATCATATAACTTCATATTTCTTATGTTTCTTTTAATTACATCATCATGTCACAATAATCGAGTTTAATCATATCTATATGCTATAACAAACGAATAACTTTGCTTCATTTATTAAGCATCAACTTAAATCTTTAAAGAAGTTGTGCGGTGATTTAAGTGGAAGAAGAGGTCAAAGCTATCCAAGTTGGTTTTCCTTAGAGATAACTGATATAGTTGACATAGTTGGTTTTTCTTAGCGTTTTATCTGATTCGTTAAGAATTGAAGAGACATGGAGATTTAAAGTTGAGTCCCATGGTTATAAAAAAAATAATAAAAAAACTAAATCAATTGTTTGATAGGAAATTACAACATTTTCACACACCCATGCTTTGTTAGATGTTAACTAGGGGTTTACCATACTCGTTGCAACGGTAATCTGACATTAAACATGATAAAAACACACGATCTCAAATATCAAAGCTCTGATCAGATTAAGGCCGTCACTTTATCATAAACTTATAAATCGTAAAACACGTAAGTTTAAAAAAATAAGAGTAAAGATTTTTTTTAAAACAATGTTTCACATAAAAAGGTTGAGTCATGTTACCATGTCATAATGATAACATCACAAATATCAAAACATAGACAAAAAAATCGGTCACAACATATTTCAATCCATCCTAAAGCAATAAATAAAACATTCGCAAAAATAAGCGTCATTCTCTAGTAATAAGACCTAAGAGTTAATTATATGTATGTTAACAAGAACAAAAGATAAAAGACTAAATTGTAATAAACAAAAGTTCAAAAAAATAAAAATAAAAGAACACAAAATTATAAAAATTAATTTAATTATAATGACTGAAATTAGAAAGAAAGTTTGTATTTTAGCACCACCACCACCGCCGCCGCCGCCGCCATTATTATTATTATTATTATAGTTTTACTATTTACTTACGATCATTTGGCATTTCAAGACAATTCAAATGATAAATCATAAATGTATATATGGACATTAGGTTAGTATCCCTTATATTATATGAGCTGAATAAAATTAATTAGTATTCAATAATATAAATCTAATAATTGTAAATGATTTTTTGATTTAATATATGTTCAACATTACATGGAAAATAAAATAATAATATTATATTTTAAAAAATTCATTTTTTCAAAGTTTGGTTTTTAAACATTTCATTTTAAAAAAGTTGATTTAAAAAAAATCATTTATCAATTATTACACAAGTTGATAAAGAAAAAAAAACTTAATAATAATGACTTATATATTATAAAAGATGTTATAAGTTATATATTATTGGATAATTTTCATATTTTATAATAATTTGATTTTTCAAAAGTGTGATTTTTAATATTAAAATATTTTTTATTATATTAAGAAATCCTTTTTAACTATAAAAGGTATATATAATATATTATGAAGAACTTTTTTTAATTGAAAGGGTATAAAGAATATATAATTATGAAATTATTATTTAATAAAGTTGTGTATTTATTAGGAGAGAGAAGCAAAAAAGATTATGTGAGGATAATTTAGATTTTTGACAAGTCTTTCTTAATTATTTTGATTTATTTAGTACTAGCCTAGAAACCCGTGAATTACATTGGTTGGATAATATGAAAACATAAAATTTTTAAATGTATATATAATCATAAATGAGGTATTCTTTTAGAAAGAAAAATCATACAAATGAAAAATCACTTAATACAATAATTTTTGGGTTTGTGTTTAATTTATTAAAAACGTAAAATATGGGGTATCTATTTGCTATTTAAATATTAAAAATTAGTTTTGATCAAGTAATAGACGGAAAAATGAAAAATTTGAAATGCTAAAAAATTGAAAAGTATTTCCTAAATATACTTTTTTATTAGTTTAGAAATATAACAAATAATAGATATGTTAATTTTCACTCAAAAATCATTTAAAACAAAGTCAAAGGCCCATTTCTAGATTGATTGGGCTTCAACAAATCAAAGCAGACTGTTGTTCTTTAACGGATGAAAACCAGATACATGCTGATTCTCATCTCCAACAATTGATGGCATGACGTCAATCGCAATCTTAAAGTTGAATCCGTTCTCTTAAATCTTCAGATATCATGAACAAGAAGGGTCTAGCGATTTTGTTGCGTTCTAAAATGAGGCCGCTCTCCCCTGTTTCTGTAAGTAATCATCGTATTTTTCACTCAATTTCTTCGATTGTTTGCTCTGATTTCTGTTGAAATTGGGAGTATTATGTTTGAATTACCATGTATCATTCTGTTGTTTCTGATTGTGGAAAATACATGAGCAATTAGTTATGTAGTGGATGGTTAATTCATACCGATACCTTCATAATGTATGCAAATTGAATTCTGTTTACATTTGACCTATTGTTACTTGACGATTGCAATGTTTGTGACTAATTGTAATGATAAAAGTGTGGTTGACCAAAGGCAATTAGGTTTTGATATATTGTAAGGCTATGTTTTGTGGTACGTGACCCAGGCGTGATGCCCTTGGGTCACGCCCTGGTCGCGCCCACCCCCATAACACAGGGGCGTGAGGGTGGCGTGATGGGCAAGGTGGTGAGGCCCCTCATGGGGTGATGCCCGTTGGGGGGGGGGAATTTCAAACGGTAACGTTACCGTTGAAAAACAAAAAAAATAAAAAATAAAAATAATTTAACCCTATATAAACTCATCCAACCCATTCAAAAAACTTCAAAATCTTCCAAAATTCTTTCAAAAATTCTTAAAAAATCTTTCAAATCTCCAAAAACTTCTAAGCTACCATGGATCCAAACAACCCATACTTTAACCCGTTTATGAATTGTTACCGACCTCAACTCGATCCAAACAATCCAAACCCGAACCAATTTCTAACCTTCTCAAATTGGTACCCACAAACACCTTTTTTCAACCAAAACTCACTCGCCGGTGACAACATTTCTGAGAATCAACCGGATACCGATGTTGACGTGGTTCCGGAAACACAACCAAAGACGCCCAACCGGCTTCATCGCGTCGTAAGCACCGACGAAAAGAAGTGCCTGAAAAAACAACCAAACCGACCATTACTCGATGGTCGGAATCTGAGGAGGTGGCACTAGATCGTGCCTACATTGACGTTTCCGAAGACCCGATCGTTGGTAACAACCAAACGAGCTTGGATTTTTGGAGACGCGTGAGACACCAGTTTTTTCGGGCAATGGGTCGTGGTTCCTACCGGACGAACGACATGATTTCCGGCAAATGGCGCGACTTACAACGTAAAGTCGCGAAATTTAACGGCATATGGGTTCAACACCACAACAACCGTAAAAGTGGTGAGAACGACGAATCGGTCATGAACGAGGCGTTGATGGCCTACGCACGAGAAAACGGGCCATTTGCTCATATCGCGCCGTGGCAAGTTATGCGGAAATCAACCAAATGGCATCCCGTCCTGAAGTTACAAACTTCGAAACGGACGAAGACGTCATCGTCCGGAAAGTACACGACCACTCAATCCGACTCAACCGGTCGATGTTTCGTTAACTTAAACGAGTCGGATGAGGAAGTTGAAATGGACATGCCCCCACCAACCTCTCCTCAACGTCCGCCCCGGTCGAAACAACAAGGGTAAACGACCACAAGCCTCGTCTTCAACCGATTACAAAGACACGTTGGAGACCATCTCCGACTCGTTGCAAAAATTTGTCAACATATAGGAGCAAAAACAATACAACAATGATATGAAATTGTTGTGGACTCCAATCGATCACTTAACCGGTCGCGCTCGTGAAATAGCCGAGAAGACGAAGGAGCGGATTATGAAGAAATATAATTTGGATTATTTTTTTTTATGTATTTTTTTTTAGTATGTAATTTTTTTTATTATGTAATTTTTTTAGTTTAATTTTGTAATTTTATATTTTTTTAATTATATTATGTCTTTTTTAAATTTCATTTTTAATTAAAAAAATAAAATTCAAATAATAAAATATTGAAAAAGGTGGTGATGACGTGGAGTGATGGGGAAGTGATGGATAACATAGGAAAAAATGATGTTGAGTGATAAGGGGATGATAGTGTTGTTGATTATGTGGCGCCTACGTGGAGTGATGAGGGCAACTTGCATTACACATAGCCTAACTGTGAGCAAAGAGGCTATCTGATCCAACCACCTCAATCTTTACTGGACACTTCAAACGTAAATTGTTGCAATTTTTCATTGGTTGAAGAAACTATTTCCCTGAATAAAAAATATGTTAGATTTGATGTAAGCATTGTGATTTTAGAATTACGCAATAGGTGTGTCTGTATGCACTGAATCAGAAAAAATCATTTTGTTTTGAAGCAAGTGTGTTTGGGACTGGCATACTAGCATATCAATTTTTCTTGTGGCCCATGAGTATGTGTAAGGATGTCATGTTCTTGAATCCTAGAAATTTACATTTACCATCTAGCTATCAATACTTATCATACTCAATAACTTTGTTTGGGATCATTTGTAGCATATTCCTGCTATTTTAGGATAAAAGGTTTCTTGTGATTATGTAAGTAACTGGAAGAAAAAAAATTCTTCTAATATTTGATGTTGATCTGTATTTTTTATGTTTCTGGGTAGAAGAAAGTTACTCAACTGCAACATGCTCCTTTGGAAGAGAACATATCAGCCACTCAAAATGCATCTATCAAGGCCCAAAGGTCTGTGTGGACAATCATTGCATGCAAGCTCATCAAGAAAATATAAATTCTTTTCTTTTTATGCAATTCTAATCCCTTTCAAATACTAACAGAGATTTTGGGCAAGTAAGAGAATCAATGCATTCAGTCATATTAATGAACAAAAAAGAGATACTAGATACTGCGCTAAATGAGTTCTCAGAGGTAAAAAGATCACATTTTTATTTTATTTTCTTAATGTTCATGTATGTTGCCTTTTGATAATTGAACTGACATATGGCTATGGTGATACAGGGTTATTTTAGTCTTTCTCAAGAAAATCGTCGCAAATTGCTACTCATTCTTTCTCGAGAGTATGATCTCAATAGGACTAAAGTTCGGGATTTGATGAAGCAGTATGTTAGTCTTGAGATCCCAACAGGTGAGTCTTCTATTGTTACAACTATGCATTTCAGTTCATATCGTTTGGTTGTAAATTGATTTAACTATAGGTGATGAAACTCATGAGCATGGGCATGAATTGGATGGCCAACTTTCTTCCTTTTATAGAATTGAAAGAAATTTGAGACATGCCCTTAAGCCAATGTATGAGGTTCTATTCGAAAGGCTGAACACACATCCTGGTGGTTTGAAGTTTTTGGCCTCTGTTCGTGCTGATATTTTGTCTATTATCGCGTAAGGTTATGCCCAAAACTGTTTTTATTTGATCTCTGAATTCATAAAAACTTGTGGCGTATGAGGTTGAATGACCTTTGATGTCTTTACTTGCTATATATAGTTTCCTGACATCAATTCATTCAACTCTTTTTTACATATGTTATCAAGTGTGATTACTTCATTTTGCACAAATTTATTTTGGTTATGTTAAATACTTAGTTATTTCATTTTTTCAAATAGTTGGCTATGTTAAATATTTAGGGATGAAAATGTTGCACCAATACGAGCTCTTGACTCTTACTTGAAAGAAAAGCTTATTACCTGGTTGAGTCCTGCCAACCTTGAGCTTCACCAAATTACTTGGGATGATCCCGCTTCTTTGTTAGAGAAGATTGTAGCATATGAGGTTTACATATGTTACTGCTTTTCAATATAATTGTTTTCTTGGATATCTTAATGTTTATGATTTTAATAAAACTAATAATCACAGGCTGTGCATCCTATCAGTAATCTTATAGATTTAAAGAGGAGACTGGGACTGGGTCGACGCTGTTTTGGATACATTCATCCATCTATACCTGGTCAGTCCTACAGTTGGCTTCTACAAAAATATATACCCTTTTATGATGCATATTTCTCTCTCTCTCTCTCTCTCTCTCTCTCTCTCTCACACACACACACACACACACATGAAGGGAAGTAATCGAGAACTTGATCAAACAAACTCCAGTTGAAGCCATTCTAATGGTGTTAGAACTGTTTGATCAAATTCTTAATAATCTATTTAGGGTTTAGGGCATGGCTATATGGTAAATTATGGTTTAGAGTTAGATTTTATGGTTTAGGTTTAGGTTTTTGGGTTTCTTGTTTGGCTTTGATGAGCCAGTTCCAACGCCACTGTAATGAGTCCAATCGGAGTATGTTTGATCGAGTTCTTGCAAAAACAAGGTTTCTCATTTGAACCTTCCCCTATGTATGTACTCTGTATGCATATGTGTGTGTGTATTTGATATATTAGTCCCTTTTATAGGTGAACCTCTTATATTTATTGAAGTTGCACTTATGAAGAATATAGCTAGTACCATTCAGGTAAATGTTCTACTTTCGTCGTTAATAGTTTTTAACTATTTTCTCTAGTAACCAGTACTTGCTGCATTCCAGGAAGTTTTGTGGCATGATCCTCCAACACCTGAATGTGAAGCAACCACTGCATTATTCTACTCTATTTCATCAACTCAGGTAACCCTCATTTGATTTCTCACAATATTGGTTTCGCATAGCTGTTCCAGTTATTTAACTTTAATGTTTTGCGATTAAACAGATGTCTTTTATATGACCAATACGAATAACTTTTGATATTGGCAGCCGGGCTTAGCAGGGATCAACTTAGGAAAGTTCCTCATCAAACGAGTGATATATTTGGTGAAGAAAGATATGCCAAATATACATGTAAGTGGTATCAATCAATATTCAGCCTGCATAGCAAAATTAATTGTAGTTTTTATCATATAATGTCAAGAGAGCTACAGTTTCAAAGTGCTTTTTAAATATTCTTCCTTGAATTCTGACTATATATGTATATACATATTTTTATAGAGTTTTGCAACCCTAAGCCCTATCCCAGGCTTCATGCAGTGGCTCCTATCTAAGCTGGCATCATCTGAGAGATCTGGGCCCATTTTCTGTGAGAACATCCTCGAACCTGAGGAAGAAAAAGCACTGCTGGATGGACACATGTATGTTAAATTTACATGCCATATTATTACTATTATCATCAATTTTTTAGGAGTGAGCAAAAATGGAAAATATGATTGTGGGCCCTACTTGCTTGGTTTTCGTATTATTGTTTCATATCCTTTCATTACAGATTAAAAAAATAAAATATGTTCTAGGGACTTCACTACTGAGGAAAATGGAATGGAAGTGTTGATGCACTTGTTGACCTCAAAAAACCATGAGTGGACTCAATCTGATAGACTGATAACTGTATTAGAACCGATTTTACTAAGACTGTGTGCCAGGTACCTTTTATTATCTTTTATCATGTAATGTTATTATTTTTTTTAAAAATGATAAAACCTACAGCATTTTAAAAATTAATTATTGATAACTTATGGTAATTTACCTTGTTTAACATAACAGGTACCTTATCCTTGAGAAGAAGAGAGGGAAAGCTCTAGATTCAGTTGCCAATTTCCACTTGCAAAATGGAGCTGTATGTGGAAAAAGCGATTTTGCATCTATTTCACTGCCTTCTTTTTTTAAATTATCAACCATTGTTAATTTTCTTTTACAGTTGATTGGAAGACTTAATTGGATGGCTGATCGATCGGAAAAGGGTTTTAGTCAAAGCGGAGGAATCATGGTAAATTATATTTACAGGTAACTAATATTTCTAAACTTTCATCTAAGTTTATAAAAAGATGATCAGTTTGACCAACCATATCTCCAATTATAATGCAAGAGAATCACATCTAAGCGGATTCAGATCGTTTTTAATTCTATTTTTTTTCTTTCCGTTGTCAAATCAAGAACTCAAGAAATTTTGCAGACAGAAAAACACAAAACTACAATAATATACTTGTAATAACATAATTGCAGTCTGGAAAATATTGAAGATTATGCTCAAGCATATTTCAGCACAGGCCATATCCAAGCTTCTCCTGATGTGCATCACTATATCAAGGTAATATCTTACCTATCATAAAAACCTCAACTTCTCTCTCTCTCTCCCTCTCTCTCTCTCTCTCACACACACACACTCACATGCTTTCACTTGTAGACATTGGAGAAAAATGAAGGTGCAGTAAATTAGGCACTAATCATGGATGGAGAAGAATATGCTTATCTCATCATATAGTCATACAGGTACTCCCTATGTAACCGGTTTCTGTAAATACTTTGTAATATGTAACCTATATTTAAAAAAAGTGTGAAATGATACTAACAGGATGCATTACATGTAGTAAATATACATGATTGTATGCAACACTTAATGGAAAACAAATTAGTATATTATCCATCAGAGTTTTCGTTTTCTACATGACTTGTTTCCAACACGTAATCCCTCATAAGTCTTGTGTTAGATTCATCAGCCATCTGCAAAGAAACATAAAAATAAGAACAATGAAGTTAGTGAAGCAATAGAACTGAATTACACAGATATAAAAATTACCTTTTTCGCTAACCGCTGTAAATTGTCCCACTCAAAATCTTTTTTGCAGTATGCAGATCGAACCTAAGTAAAATAAACAATTATTAGATTAAACATGTTTAAAATTTAGTGCTTAGCAGAAGAATAAACTTCATAATGAACAAGAACTGTACTTACTTCCAATATTCTCATAGCTAGGAAGGGGGAAGCGTCATGTGAATCCAACAATTTAAAAAAGTAGAAAATCCCAATTGTTAGAACTTATAAAACAATATAAGAACAATATTTACTCTAAATAGTGATAGTTGACTTTTGTAAGTTGGACACTACTCTTTAACCAAACATAATTGATAATAGAACAATACAGTAGTGTATGGCTGTACCAAACATAATACAAACTTACCCAGTATATTCCCACTTTTAAGTAGGGTATGGGGAAAAGGATAGACACAGACCTTACCCCTATCCCAGTTCGGATAGAGAGGCTGCTCCGAAGGAGTCCCCGGCTCATGGTTATCGTTTGAAGTTGATCATCCCAACATTTTTAACGTTATTTTCACAATATAAGTAAAATAACGTTAAAATTAGTGCAATTTTACTTTTGTCCCTTGAGGGCCCACACATATATACATTATATGTGTGCACCGCAAATGGGGCGAACATGACTGTACTAAATATATGGAAAGAAAAATAGACTGTATAATACTAAAATATAGGAATATCATTATATCATATATCAGTTTCAAGTTTAACAATTCTGCTCCAATTCCAAAATATTGGTCAATTTAGGATATATATATATATATATATATATAATATATATATATATAACTTTTCTTTAATATTAGTTAATCTGGGAAGTATCAAACAATGTTTCACCTTGAACACCCTTTATCTACCTTTGTCTCTCCATGCAATTAGTTCAAAGTTTGCTTAATTTACAAAGTTTAATAAAGTATAAACTTTATATTCTGTAGTTAATAGTGATCGACTGCTAGTTTTAAAGATGGAAGTTTTGACCCGTCTATAGTTAAATGGGTCAATTTGCATAATACTTTACTTCTAACGGGTCAAATGGGTAAAACTTATAAAATTAGCTAAAAGTTGTGTTTCAGAAATAGGGAAGTTGCGGAATACCTAGGGTTTTATGCCTTGATGATTCACGCATTAACGCTGCACAGAATTTATCACCATCATTCAAAGAGTGTCTGTCCAGAAACTCCATCAACTCCTTATAGGCCTCAAGATTGTAGCTCTGTTCTGTCAAACTATATGTCACCAAATATTGCATTTCTTTTGGAAAATTAAAATTTCATTTTGAGTTTTCTAGTATTGAAAATTTGTCTTTATTTTGAACTTTTAAAAAACAATAATAGAATTAATTTAAATGTAGTTTGATAAACTGCTTTTTTACCTTTAAAATTTATTAAATTCTTAACGAAATGTATGTTTTTTAGGAGGAAGAGTAACACACCTCAAGCTGTGCAGTGACAACTCTGACTGCAACATATGTAAAGAAATTGTGGAGATTTTTTGCTGCTTTGCTTTCTGGTGATGCTTCTCCAAATCCTATCAAAAGTCAACATTCAACAGTCAAACCAACCATAATTTCAGAAAATAATAATAATAACATAATAATATAATAATAAAATAGCAGATGAGCTTCTACGATTAAAACTGAAAAGCTCTGACCCAACTCGTTGAATCTGGCATAGGCCGAGTTACATTAAATTTACAATGATTAGCTAAAATCAAACCAGTTGAAACTTATCTAAACAACTCTTTAAAATTATCTTTTTGGAGTATTGGTTTTTGATTTTGGTATATGTTTTTCTATGATCTTAAACTGATTAGCTATTTGTGAATTACAAAAAAAAAAAAGGTTCAACCAACCCGATTAACATGTTCTTGTCTGCCCTTCAAATTTATCCATTTTGACCCGAATACGTTTTGATCTTTACTTTTTCTTCCCAATATGCCAATTCAAATCTCTTTCTCTAACAGATGATGAAGATAGCTTTCTGTCTATATATATACACGACAAACATATCTAGTAAATCTCACTCGTAACAAAATTATATGTAAGTCTGAGAAGAGTGAGATGTAAGTATGTAACCAATTCATACACACACACAAAACAGATTTACACACACACAAGTATACCCAATAAATTTCAGTGGTAACAAAACTATTTGTAAGTCTAAAAAGAGTGAGATGTATCCAAATCTTATTTTATCCCTAGGTAAAAAGAAAAGAGGCTGATTCAAAAGAGATCTGGCTCGAAAACAAATAAACAAATACAACAAAGACACTCAAACAACAAACAAACTATTTTTAGCCTATAAAAACAAAGGGCTACTAATTCAGGCCACATTATTACAGAGAGATAACCCAAGAACCTACCTGAGACATGCATCTTTTGACAATTTGAAACAGTGATGGTAGATGATGATCGCTTGAATCTTTTAAAATTACAAGGAAAAGCTCCAATATTTGTTCCATGGGGTTTATGATAGAAAATAGAAACGTGAGACAGTGGAAGAATGGTTGAGGATTCCATATTCGAAGAAGAAGAACAATATGATTATTGTTGTGATATTTGTTTGTTTTTATCAAGAAGATTGATTGGATGGGCATGTAACAAGATATCTTTTTTTGTCATAAATATCTTGATTATGTTGCTTACAATGGTCCATATTCAACATGATAAAAATCTTCTATCCATGCTTTTGAATTACGACATACAGTGGCGGATCCAGGAATTTTTTCTAGTGGGTTCACTATTTTCAAACGTTTCAATTAGATGGAACCAAACATAAAAATTTACGGGTCGGTTTGACGGTTCGGGTCTTGTAAGTTTCATCACATAATAACTGTGCGATATATTAAGTCAATAATTAAAAAAAAACATCGTCATTAAAGAGTTCGGAGGTGCGGACTTAACACTCATTTAAGATTTCTGAGCTCCGGACCAAACATGAGTCAAGGGGTTGTTGCCCCCTTGCGGGGACTTAGGGGCAGCGCTCTTGGTGGGGTCCAAGGGGCTAAGTAACGGTCCTCTGGTCAGCCAGCGGGCAGGAGTCAAGGGGCAGCACCCTTTTTGGGATTCGGGACAACGCCCCGAAACTTAAACGAATTTTGGGAAGAAATATTGATTTCAGAAAGTGATTTTTAAAACGTCATCATTAAAGAGTTTGAAAATACATAGTGCATTTTCATTTAATATTTCTAAGCTCCAAACCAAGCGAGAGTCAAGGGGTCACGCACCTTTGCGGGGTCCAAGGTGGCGGTCCTGCTGGCCATTCAGCAGGCATGGGTCAAGGAGGCAACGCCCGTTGTAGGGTTCGGAGCAACGCCCCGAAACCTAAACGAAATTTGCTAAGTTTGTATGACCAAAATTAACTTGATTCGAGGGTTTAATTACTAATAACTACCATTTTGTTTGCTAAGTTTATATGACCAGAAAGTGATTTTAACACGATCATATAAAATATAATCATCGATTATCAAGATTTTCTCTAACAAATATCACTTGTCTCAATCAAGTTAACAAATTACTGTGAAAATTTCATTAATAATTCACTCTTAAAAATCTTAATGGTTCACTTCAGGATTCACCCCTAAAATATTAGTTGGTTCACCCTATTGTTAAACTCTTTCAAAATTTTTTTTCCTACTAACGAGCCGAAGCTCGGTGGCTTCCTGTGAACCCATCCTTTATATGTACATCCACCACTGACCACATACGAAACAAAACAGAAGTTGATAATAGTTAAACAATAGTGATAATCATCATTTAATATTTATAATAATTAGATAAAAATAATAATCAAATAATGTTTTTTATTTATGGGTCAATAATTGAAATAAACTAATAGGTTAACCAAATCTGAGGAGAATTTTTTTTGGTCTAACACTATAATTTGACCGAAAAAATTAAGCGTAAATTACTAAATTTACTCTACTCTTTTTATTTATTTTATTTCTTTTGTTATTTCTTTAGATTCTTTTATTGTTTTGGTTTTATGATTTTTTTAATATTGCACATTTATATTGGGTTTGTTTCTTGACTATTCTTATTGTTTTGGCTTTATAATTTATATTTGCGTGCTCACGTTGGATTCGTGTTTCTTGACGTCATATTTTACGACTGAGCATGTCTTTTTTTGTTTTGATTTTACGATTTTTAACATTGTGCACTTATATTTGAATTTGTGTTCTTCGGGAGTGATGTTTGTTTTTACAATGGGGTTCGATTTAGTGTCTTAGGATGGCTTGATAGACTGATAGTTATTGGGTTTTTTTTATTTGTGTTTTGATATTCATGATGTTGGCACTTGGCACCGGTGTTTTAATTGAGTTGTCATATTGGCATAACGGTATGACTCAACTTTTTTTTTTTTTTGCAAAAATTTTGATTTGGTCGTGTTTTATGAAGCGAGTTTTAAGCCATTTGTGCTTTATGCTTTAAGGTTTTACCATGAAGTGTCAAAAAAATAAAAATCAAACACTCTCAACAACTAAAACACAATCTATTTAATCAATAAAAATCGAATCAGACGAACGTAACAAACATTAGAACAAGCAAACATAATCACTCATAGCAACGATCTGATTAGAAACAAGAATCAACAAGAAAAAAAATCAAAACCTAGACGAAGAAAGAAAAATATAACAAAGAACTTGTCTGGATCTCAAAGAAGAAAACCCTCGTTTTTTAGTCTTTATATCTTCTAAGAGGTGGGCAAACCGGTTTTTTTGGAGCTGGTTCCAGCTCCAAACGGTTTCGGTCCTCGTCAACAAAGTCAATAACATGTTCTGTTTAGGGTTTTGACTTATTCTGGTTAGGGTTTTGACTGGTTCTGGTTCGGGTATTGCCGGGTAAAGGTGGAACAGGTTCCGGTTATGATTTCTCTAAGGATCCGAAACCACTTGTACGATACAAGTTGTACCCACCGGTTCTAGTATGACCGGTTCGGGTTGTCGGTTCCGGTTCCGGGTTTTTTGCCCACCTTCTCGTATACACTATCTTCCAGCTCTCACTGACTAGGCGCACCAACCTTAAGCTTCAGCCCACCGGTCTTTAGCCTCATTTGAATAAGTCCAGCCAAGCCAAATAACAATTAAACCCACATACAAAAAAATAGAAAGCAACTATAAGTATATTAAAAAAATAAGATTATAAAATTGAAAGTTAACATATTTTTACACAGAGTGACAACTTTAATTTGATATGAGTTTTGATATTTGAAATCGTGTTTTTATCTTGTTCAATGAAGGATTAGTGTTGCAATATCTAAGGTAAACTCCTAGTTTAAAGAGAAAAGCCCTCCAACATATATAAAACCAAATACAGCAAAAACGAATCTGTTTAAGAGCCAGTGCTTTTTTGTAGTATGGAAATAAATGATACATAAAACAATGCATTTCTTATGTCTTAGTATCTCTCATGTGTACATAACAAATAGATAAAAGATGTCTAAGATGTTAGAAGCAATTTTGGGGTTCAAAACCGGGTATCTTGTATTTCAGATATCCGAATTAGTATCCAAAAGTTCCGATATCCGAACTTTTGGATATACTAAATGTCGGATTCGGTTATCCATCCTATTTCAGGAAAAAAATTTAAACAATTTAAAAAAAAAAATTCGGATAACCGATATCCTAAAAAATAACTATTTCGGATGGTTCGGGTATTCGAACTATCCGAATTTTTTCAAAATATGTATCCGGAACTTCTGGATATCCAAATTTCCGGATATTTCGGTTTCGGATTTTCTATAGTGAAAGCACAATTTGAGTCAATGGGATGCTTTATAAACTGGCTGGGCTCTGTGACGTAGGGATCTTGGTCACATCTCATTCTTTTGTTTTTATTTCTTTCTTTCTTTATTTTTGTTTATTTTTTATTAATAGGATAGCACCCCGTGTATTACATGAACTGAATAATAAAAATATAATAAACAATTATTAATGAAGATTTTAGATAATATAAGATTTTTCATATAAAATATGGCTAAAGTTATGTATAATTTAATAATTTAAGTAATAAAATAATTATATTATTTCATTAAACAATAAATTTTTTCAAAGATTGTTTCTTAAATTTTTTTAAAATACTATTTTTGAAAATTGTATATTTTATAATAAGTTGGATATTTAAAATGTGTTTTTTAAATATTAATATATTTTTAGCGTATTATAAAATATGTTAGTTTAAAAATGTAAAACAAAGTATTTTATATTTAATATTATTATTTCATAGAAGGTGTATTTAATAGAAGAGAGAGACGAGAAATCAAAGATGATGTGCTATAGAATCACGACATGTATACATAAAACATTGATTTATTAGAATAGATAGATTTTCAGATTTAAACTCTGTCCTTATTCATAAATTCGTAAATAATTTTGAGGGTATGGTTTATCACCATGTAAACTTTACATATTTTAACACACATCTCGCTTGTTGAAATATTTTTTAGGTATGGTTTACCCATCTCAGCCGCCCTCCGCCGCACCAATCTCAGCCGAATCGAACGATTTGAAGGTTGATCGGGACAATTTGAGGGTCGATTGGGACGATTTGAAGGTCGATTGGAAGGCTCGATCGTTTGGGAGACCTCGACGGAGGTGGCGACGGTGGAACCTCGACTGTGGTTCAAGACCGTACCTCGATTGTCGAACACGATGATGGGGCACCGCACCTCGAGTAGGTAGCGACGGGCGGAGACAGGCGGCGACCTCGACGGCGGAAAATGGCTTCGATGGACGGTGGGTTCGACGGGTGGGGCTGGGTATTAGGGTTTTGAATGAAAAAAAAAGAATTTTTTTTTATTTTTGTTCAGATTCAGATGTGCAACCAAACACTAATGGTTCAGACCCTCTTAACCATTCAGACGTCTTAACCATTCAGTACTTAATGGTTCAGACCCAACCAAACGGTCCCTTACTTTAACACCACTAGGGTGTCCATCGAGTTGAATAACAGTTTATTCAGATTTAAAAATTTTAAGACCCTATCAAAACTCGTATTCAACCCGAACAAAAAATATGTTTATCCTATATGAATATCCGAATAAAAATTTAGATTGGTGTTTTCGGTAGTATCCGGGTTTTGGATTTTTACAATTTTTTTTTTTAAAACACTAAAGCTATTGTCAAGTTAGAAGATGCTTTTTAAGTTAAACACCATTTAAAAACACACTAGAAATTTCGTTCGAAACAACACATTTTTCAACTATCAAACGATCCCAATTTCATTCTCAACACAATCTTATTCTAATAAAAAAAAAAGCAACACTTGACACATGTCATCACCTCATTAACTTTAGGAAAATTTTCCCACCTATCTCTTATATTAAATACTAATTAATTGTCTTTTATATTAAATAAATTAAATCCTAATGATTTTAAATAATTAAATTATACTATTAAATATCAAATTCTTATAAAACTTTTCGATTATATAATCATAAAATCTAATTTTATAATTCCTAAATTTCTATTATTTATAATATATTATTTTTAAGTATTCATCCTTTATTATTTATCAACAATTAATGTTATTAAACATACAAATCTTTATAAAAAATATTGTTTATAACATACTGGCCTAGAAACTCATGTATTACATGTGTTGAATAATCAAAAAAATATAAAATATTAACATAAAATAATAATAAGTATTTATTAATTATAAAATTATATTTTAATATAAAATATAATTGATTTATTCTTATAATTTATTAATTTAAATAAATTAATAAGAAAATGTATATAATTAATATTTAATTATATAATATAATTACTAAAAATTAATAATATTTATTAGGAGAAAGAGGCGGAAAAAAATATTTTCAGATTTAACCAAAACGCACTGTGTGTCTCCTATAAATACTCCTTTATTAGAGTAGATTTGATTTAATTAACACATGTAATACATGGGTTTATAAGCTAGTTATTAACATGAAAAAATAGTCACTACAATCAAACAGGTGATATCAATGCATAACAATATAATTTAATTTAAAACCTTTCGCATTTTTAACGAATAGTTTTACAACAACGTAACTTTTCCTTGATTTCCAAAAATATATATTTTCTATAAGTTTACTGTTTTAAAGCCGGGATGTGATAACCTCACTCGCTTCACTTGACGTACTTAACCACGTTAGTGTCACCGGCAATACGTGCAACCACAACGTTAACCATCTACTGACCTACATGTTATTTTATAATTATTGAGTTAAGATGATATTAAATTTAATAATATAATAAATTTTGGTTATTGTTCTTATTGCAGGTAACATCAAGAACCATAAACAAATAATAAAAGACAACAAACAAGGCACATGAATTGTACTTGTTCATGATTCCTTCAAAATTCCTTATGCTATAAAACAAAGGCAACATTTATGCAATCAACTTCATCATCTCTATCCATCTTTTTTTTTTCATTCAAGTCATGAACAATAATACATCAAACACAAAGAGTCACATACTACAATTGGGGCTTTGGCTTCTTTTTTTCATCATCAAAACTGTATCCAAGTGTAGCAATGGTTGTGATCTTGCCTTTGCATCATATTATGTCACACCAGGATCAAATCTCACTTACATAAGCAACATTTTTAGCCAATCAATCCCTCTGATTCTCAAATACAATCCTCAAATCACGAGGGGCGACACTATCGAAAGTGGGACCCGAATCAACGTCCCATTTTCATGTCTATGCTTGAACGGTGACTTTTTAGGCCATACATTCAAATACCAAACACAAGTTGGCGATACCTATCGTAAGATTGCTAGACAGGTTTTTGCAAATCTTACTAATGAGTATTGGGTCCAACGGGTCAACGTGATTGAGCCGGCTCTGATACCAGATTTTGCTTTTATAAATGTTACTGTGAATTGTACATGTGGCAACCGACATGTGTCAAAGGATTATGGGTTGTTTGTGACATACCCTCTTCGATTCGGAGAAGATTTATGGTCCTTAAGTACGGAATCGGATGTACCAACGATATTACTGGAGCGGTTTAACCCGGAAACCAATTTCAGTGCCGGGTCAGGGCTAGTGTTTGTGCCGGCCAAAGGTAAGACAACTTTTCAACTTACTTGAGCAAAAGTTTCCATAAATTAAGTGTTCTTGTTGACTTTTAAGTAGAATAAAATGAAACTTGCATCATTGAGATGTAAATTAAGGGGAAATTGATAAATTTGACTAAATGCACAGAACCTTTTATACGTTTTTTGACAAAATTCGTTTTGACACAACTATTAGTTATTAGTAATTTATTAGCAAAGACTTGTAGCGTGATTAGTATCCAAGTGTACACGGCGATGCTCGTTTATGAATCATAGAGTTTGAGCATAGCAGAAAACAAACATACCCGGTGTATTCTCACTTTATGAGGCCTGAAGGGAGGGGGAGGAAGATAAAGAAAAACCTTACCTTTACCCTAAAAAATATGGTTTGAACCTAGTAGTAAACGCTATGATACTATTAGAAAAATTAATATTATGTGACGACTCAGTTATCAAAGTACTAACCAAATGATATTTTTGAATTGACTCGCACTAATAAAACCTGTGAGGCTCGTAAATTTTTAACATGTATTAACGAATCAAATCATTATAATTTTACAAGGGTTCTCTTACATTATTTTGATTACAAAATTTGTACCTAAATACTAGTTTTTTTTAAAAAAAAAAATCTGAACAACAATTTTTTCTTGGCTTGATTAAGGTTTGAATTTACAATCTTTTTTAGTCATATTACTTTTCTTTTACCACTAGTTCGCAACCTCCTACCCAAAACACATAGAAGTTTCTAATGGATAATAATTTTGGATTTAGAAATTTATTTTATTAAAAAATGTGAAAACAATTTTATTGTTATTTTTAATAAAAAAAATGAATTAAAATACTTGCACTAGACAAAAGGGCGTAGCCAATAAGGCAAGGCTGATGTCTGATGACATCATTCATTGTGATTTACTTTTAACCATATGTGGTTAAAATTACTTTTAACCATTTTTAGTATTTTTTAATATTTAAAAATTACCAAAGATGTTGATATCCATACACCGGTGTACCAATATCCATACCTTTAACATATATATATATATGTATGTATATATGCTTTCCCGATATTATTGATATATTTACAAGAAAATAGCTTTTTCTAAACCAAAATTAGCATGCCAAAGAGCTTTTGTGTGTGTATATACATATAGTCATGCAAATAAATACATTATAGCCTAGCGGTATATTGACAGTAAGATCAGGCTTAGGAACCAAATGATAATGTTTTTGAATCCCATAATAAGGTTTTTTCAAAGTATTGAGTTTCCTTCAAAACTTGTG
The DNA here is from genome assembly GCA_009363875.1 of Mikania micrantha. Classification (NCBI taxonomy): domain Eukaryota; kingdom Viridiplantae; phylum Streptophyta; class Magnoliopsida; order Asterales; family Asteraceae; genus Mikania; species Mikania micrantha. Next base: position 79,286,357 of record CM018695.1, on the reverse strand, counting down.
ACTTGGTAATGCATATGATCGGGTAATACTATTGGTAACACAATGATACTTCAATAATCTGTCAATGATGCAAAAATTAACCGTTAAAAAAATATATACTCATGTTAGTAACCAATCACTCGTCTATCCATGAGAGAAATTTGGATGGGTAACACACCTACACACAAAAATTAAATATAACCTATATCAAACTTAAGGATTCAAGTCAGTGTTAAAAATATATTGGTGCAGTTAAAAAAAATACTAAAATAAAAAAAAAATTTAATTACATGAGATGCATCACCAAGAATTTCACATTTTGAAGAAAATCTTACAATTTCGGAGCAACATCTCCTTTATAATTGTGATAGGGGTCAAGTTTGTTTTCATCCTTCCTGATACCTTTCTGAACGAAGAAAATCTTACAAGCATAAAATTTTAAACCATTGTGCACGTATAAAGGACCCATTCAAACAAGAATTATCATCGTATTAGAGATTATTCGTCAGTCAATTGACTCCAAAAACTATCCTTTCTGGACTTAATTTCTATGTTTCTACACAGAATTTGACCAAGTCACTTCGTTGATTACCAAACTATGACACATATAAATCCATTGCTAATTGGGTGTTTATTATTTCTCTAAATCAGCATATGTTCATGCGAATTCATCAACTAAATTTCTCCAAATCAGCTAGCTTTAGTCCAAGTTCTCATCATGAAAAAGGAAACCAAGATAAAAATCAAATTTTTAATCCAGTTTTTGGTGCTGTTTGTGATTGTTAATCGAGTCGAATCAAGTTGCAAACAAGAATGTGTTGCTTTAGCTTCTTACCAAATGTTGAATCAATCAGATTTAACATTTTTGTCCAAAATCTTTTCAACCACAATCCCACAAATTCTAAGCTACAACCCACAAATCACAAATCAAGATATAGTTGCTGCTGGTTCAAGAACAAATGTCCCGTTTTCATGTGCCTGTAACGATCAAGATTTTTTAAATCATCGGTTCGTTTATAATGTTAGTTCAGGTCCTTCAGGAAACACCTATTCACTGATTGCAGAAACTTACTTTTCGGGTCTCACGACAGTCGATATGTTGAGGAAATTCAATAGTTATAATGAGCTGAGCATACCTTCGGGTAGTCAAGTTAATGTTATAGTCAACTGTTCTTGTGGAAATAGTCATGTGTCTAAGGATTATGGGTTGTTTATCACGTATCCGATTGGAATTGGTGAGAATTTGTCCACAATTGCTAATGAAACTGGGATAAATGAAAATCTTTTGAGAGGTTATAATCCGGGATCGAATTTCTTGAACACTGATTTGGTGTTTGTTCCTGGAAGAGGTAAAGATTTCCCTTCAAAATTTCAAATTTTTAACATGGGTTTTGGTTGATTCTTTTGATTTTGATCACTTTTGCTAGTGGGAATATGAATTATCATGATCATTGGTCATAAATTCATAATCATAAGTCGTATGATTTATGTTACTCATAAAGTTTCTATTTTTCTGTTATTACAGATCAAAATGGAACTTTTCCACCCTTAAAGATCAGGTAACATATAACCCTTTCATTTTTTTAAGAGTAAATTACTGATTGTGTCCTTTAAAAATGTAGCAATTTGCTGGTTTCGTCCTTTAAATTCAAAAATATACTAGGGGTGTCCCTATTTTGAAAATTTTGCACTGTTTACGTCCTTTGTCACTAACCCCGTTAAAAGTTTCTGTTAAAAGGCTCATGTGCAAAAATCTCTATTTTTTTGCAAAATTTTCAAAATAGGGACACCCCTAGTATATTTTGAATTTAAAGGACAAAACCAGCAAATTGCTACATTTTTAAATGACACAATCACTAATTTACTCTTTTTTTAATCTACACGCATTCGGCTTCGTTTAAATCTGATTCAATCCTTTTGTTTTGCAGCTCAAGGGGTTATCTTCTATACCTGCTCATTTGGATGAATCTTTTTTGTTAAATTTTGATAAGTTTCAAGTCAAAAGTCAAATGTGAGAAGTCAACTGTCTGTTTATGATGGTTTAGCAGGTTTATCTGGTAGTGCCACTGCTGGTGTATCTGTTGGAGCAGTTGCTGGTGTTTTTTTGTTTGCCATTTGCTTGTACTTTGTCTTCAACAAGAGGAAGAGGGTGGCTGAAGGATCATTGCTTCACGAAAATGGATCCGAACGCGTTCATGGTAAATTGGTAATCCTAACACTATTCCTTTTTTTCTTTTGTTGGAACATTTCTTGTATAAAATTTGATCTAATGTGTGTTTCAGACTTTGGATATGCATCTTGTTGTTGATGATCTTATTTACGACTTGAAATCACAATAATCAGTAACACGGAAGCAAAAAACGCTTGTATTACATGGTTAAATAAAGAAAAATAAATAAATACTCTGTAACACAAATTTAGAATTTATAAAACGATACTTTTGGTTTTAAGTAAGTAAAAAAAACAGAAACAAAGAATTTTAGGGAATTAGAATTACGACATGTTTTATGCCAGTTGATTATTTGATTGTGATTGTTAAGACCCTATTTGAGATTGCTTATTTCATTTTAAACTTTTTGTTAAAAAATACTTGTTAACTTATAACTTTTTGAAATAAAATTTTTAAATCATACGGTCTTTTTCAACATATCAGTTTCCTTTCTTTTTTTTCAAAAGTGCTTTTTACAATTTATCTCATTTCCTTATGTTACTGCAAATGCCAAATGATTCATACAAATATTCCTTTTCTATATGCAGGTGCAGGTAGTAACTTGGGAAGAACCACAAACTCAGACCCTCTTATTGGCGGTGCACCGCCAGGGGTCACGGGTATAACCGTGGACAAGTCAGTGGAGTTCACATATGAGGAGCTTGCTAACGCTACCGATAACTTTAGCACCGCTAGCAAGATTGGTCATGGTGGTTTTGGTACTGTTTACTATGGCGAGCTCAGAGGCGAAGTACATGTTTTTTATAATCATGCACTTTTTTTTTTTGAATTTTAGTAGCGATATACTGGGTATGGTTGTATTTGTTTTATAGTGTTTCTTTACTTTTTTTTTTAAACAAATGCAGAAAGCTGCAATAAAGAAGATGGATATGCAAGCATCAAAAGAATTTCTTGCTGAATTGAAGGTGCTAACACATGTGCATCACTTGAACTTGGTAACTACTCCAAACTTATGAACTTTCTTAGTGTCTTCAAGAAATTATATAATTTAGCTTAGAGATTATGCATCCGATACGAATGCGAACCGAAACTTGTATCTTTGGAAAATCTTTATCCATTTTGGTTTGATGTTCTTGTAATTTTTCAGGTTCGTTTGATAGGATACTGCGTCGAAGGATCGTTGTTTTTGGTCTATGAATTTATTGGCAATGGCAATTTGAGCCAACATTTGCGTGGTTCATCAGGTAAGGCTGGCAAAGAAAGGCAAACGGGCTGGTTAAGACTAGGGGTGCTGAATGGGTCGGGTTGACAATGGGTTCAACCCAACCCGAACCTGAAAATTTTACCCCAACCCGAACCAGAGAAATTTTACACCAACCCGAACCCGACAATCAAGCCAGACTCACCAACCCGAACCTGACTCGAATTTTTATGGGTTGACCCGAACCTTACCCGTTTGACCTGAAATATATATATTTACTTTTCATATTTTGCTTTGAAATTATAAATCATACTCAATATACATTGTATAACCAAAAATAGTAAACAAAATACATCAAGTTGTGTAAATACATAAGTTTCCAAAATAAAATAAAAACATTATTTAATAAAAACAAGTTATTTTTCTATCTTGTTTACAATATATGTTTTTTTCTAAATAAACGGGTCAACCCACCAACCTGATGGTTTGCCCCGAACCTGACCCGTTTATATAATCGGGTTGGCAGGTTCGACCTGAAATGGACCCGAACCTGTTTAGCATAAACCCTAACCCAAAAAATTCGTATTAGGTTCGTGTCATGTTCTCGAGTCGTGTGGAAAATTCACACCCCTAGGATAAGTAACGGGTCAAAAGTATTCGGGTTGGACTTCTTTTACTACTATAATACTATTTGAAACGGGTCTGGTTAATTGGATCGACCCACAAACAATTTCTTGTGTTCATTTGTTACGAATATATAATGACCATGCTGCGATTTAGGAGGCTGTAAGCATCAAAAGTAGTCTTCAACCATTTGATTCTCTATAAGTCAAATTCTTTGATTTGGCCCATTTGACCAAATCCATGACTCCAAAACCGTTTACAACTTATTCAAGTAAATAACCAACTTTTAGCTATGAACTTGTAGGGAGAAGCCCAATTTCATGGGCTACAAGAGTTCAAATCGCGCTCGATTCAGCTAGAGGACTCGAATACATTCACGAGCACACGGTTCCAATGTATATCCATCGTGATATCAAGTCTCCTAACATTTTAATAGATGAAAACTTCCGTGCAAAGGTAATAAAAATCGACAGCTTAAAGCAAACATTCCATTAGATTCAAGCCTTGGTTCATCAGATCTTTAAAACTAGATATACTCTTTACAGGTTGCTGATTTCGGGCTTACAAAACTTACAGAAGTCGGGAGTGGCTCTTTACAATCCCGTTTAGTTGGCACATTCGGATACATGCCACCCGAGTAAGTTTCCTTCAAATCTTGCAACAAGAACATGGTCTAAAGTGAAATGTTTTGGTGTAGATATGCTCAATATGGTGAAGTTTCTCCAAAAGTTGATGTATTTGCTTTTGGGGTCGTATTGTTTGAGCTGATATCTGCTAAAGAAGCCATAGTCAAGGCAAATGAATTCGGTAACGAGTCCCAAGGACTTGTTGGCTTGGTTAGTTCTTGAAATCTTAATGATATATCTACTGCCAAAAAAGTAGCAACAATTCGGTAGAGGTGTACATAGGGCTGTAAACGAACCAAACGAACACGAATGAGACATTTTTCGTGTTCGTTCGTTTAACTTTTAACTTGTTCACGAACGCTAACCGAACGAAAATTCTTGTTCGTGTTCGTTCATTAAGGAATTTAGCTTGTTCACGAACGGTTCATAAATGCTAACGAACACATGTTATTTAAACAATAAAATCAACGTTCTTAATCTCAAGCATTAGAAATAATCATTTTTAAATATATAAATTAAAATATTATAGCATTAAACTAAAAATAACTTAAATATTATGGTATTAAATCAAAAATAAAAATTAAAAATATAGAACACATTTAATAAATAAATATAATAAATGAACTTAACCGAACATAAACGAACATGTTACCGAACGTTCACGAACACAAATGAACGAACACGACATCTATTCATGTTCGTTCCTTTAACTAAACGAACTTCCCGCCGAACGGTATTATATCATCAATATTCTTAATCTCATATGTGGATGATTTTAAATAATTTTTAATTTATTATTTACTTTACAAAACTATTATATCACCACTTAGCATATTAAATAAGTTAAATATGTAGAAATTAGCTATAATCTGCTAGTCAGGTTATTGATATACGATTAGAACAACCATACTAAATTGAATGACCTAATTGGGACAAAAAAAGTTCCAGTGACTTAATTGAGACAATATAAAAAAATTGTTACATGTGTGTAGAGTTATCTCTTTGTTTTAATGCATACTGTTCTTTTTTGTTTATAGTTCGACGAGGTCTTAAATTTGCCTGACCAAAGTGAAGGTCTACGCCAACTAGTCGACCCAAGGCTCGGAAACGATTACCCTCTCGAATCTATCCGCAAGGTGAGTAAAAACCTTAAAAAACCTAAATTGAAGACTACATTTGTTTTTTTAGGTTTAAATTTGTAACTTTTTAAATGCACATAGGTAGCACTACTTGCTAGAGCATGTACACATGAAAACTCTCACTTGAGGCCAAGCATGCGGTCTATTGTGGTTGCACTAATGACACTCTCATCATCGACCGAGGATTGGGACGTTGGATCGTTCTATGAAAATCAAGATTTAGCTCAACTAATGTCCGGGAGGTAGCATAATGTTGCGCCGCCAACATTGATACAGTTATGCTATGCTACATAAGCATCAGGATAACGTAACTCGTATTGAATCTATAGCATGTAAGGTTTAGTAAACTTCCAACGATCATGATACAGTAAAAAGTATAAGAAGTTAATTATTTTGTATGTTTCGAGTAAGTTGCATGTAACTAATGATGTAAAGTTATACTATCATTTCTAAAATCGAGTGTTAAAATAATCATGGTATGCCTCAATAGAAGTATGGGTAAAGGGATTCTAGTATATATGTTTTGTTGTGTGTATACATAGTTCACTTTAGATAACTTAACGGAGATAAATATAGATGTTACTTGTTAGTATCTAAATCTGTATCCAATGTTTGGATATTTGAAAGAAATTTCAGATACACATTCAGATATCCAATCAGTATCCGAACTTAGGAAAAAAAAAATATAAAAAGAACATATTTCGGTTCCGAAAATTATCGGAATATCCGAAAATATCGGCAAAATATCCGAAAATTTACCCGAATATCCGAAATATCCAAAAAATTATCCGGAAAAAAAAACTATTTCGGATATCTAATATCCGAGCTTTCCAAAAAAATTGTAAAATAGTTATCAGAATCCGAATTTCCGGATATCCGAACTTTTTGGATATTTCGGATTCGAATACGGATTTTTTTAACACCTCTAGGCACTAAATAATATATCAATACTACATGATTTTTCAAAACAAATATTAAAAAGCAATTTACTTTGAATGCATGATTGAAACCAATATGCTTTTTAATATCCTAGGTCGCACTCAATACCAAACTAACTAGGAGGAACAAGTAAAATACGATAAGAAACAAACCGGGTCGGTAATTTTCAAGAAAAATCGTCCTAAGTGGAAACTAAACTTGAGACCTTTATATTGTTTCTTTTTCACTTTAAGTCTTTAACTACTATACCACTTTCTTGAAGGTTAAAATTTAAGATTTGACTATGTGACTTTGATTATTTTTTTTATTTGTTATGCAAGAGAGAACTATTTGACACCGCCTGATTAAAAAAAACATTGTAGATATTTATTTATGCAATTTTTGGGTGGTTAAAGAAGGTTGCATGTTTTTTTTTATAATGCTTTGATGATCTTATAAAATTATTGTACCACTTTGTATGATTTTTGTTTAAGGTTGTGTTACATTGTTACTTCGTACACATAATTTACAACTGAATTTGGGTATGAAAAAACATGAAAAAAAACCATTAAGCATGTTGAAGCTATGGTTTCAATCATGCATTTTCACAAAACAATTAAGCTACTTGTATTGTAACTAAGTCAGGTTTGAGCTGAAACTTTAACTTAAAAAAAGATTTCATGCTTGAGCCAAGTATGCTTTCAAGCTAGGGAGACCCTAGCTTGACTCGTTTACGAGGAAACGATTTATACACCAAAGACGTTACTATGTACATCATCATGTACAACATATACAGCACATAACATAAACATGTTATTACATGTTTAGTTGTATACATAGTAGCTTTCGTGTTGTACAAACCACTTATAGTTAGTTTAGAGATTAAGTAGGATAACATTATGCCTCAAGTGTTTTATGTGTTTCATACAATACCATCCGGGTACAAATTAGCACAACCTAAAACCAGACATTCAAAACACACCAACAGTTGGTGGTTTCAAGCGACGCAACCTTTGTCCGACTATATAAGCTTCAAAGCATTATGCATAGGCATCCCGTATATTTGGTTTTTTATGGCCTGCACAAGTCCATGGCCTGCATGACTCAGATGGAAAATTCTACCTGTTTAGGTTTATTCATATTTAATATTTGAATTCATGGCTATGATGCGAATTCATTCATTGTTTTTTCGGGTACTCCCTGGCTCCGAAGATGGTAGATCCAACTCTCACGTTAGTGCTGCCCATTTCAATCTAGAGAAGAAATGAAATAACGGTGTGTTAACAATCAGATTTGTAGCAAGCCTAAAAGATGGAAAACAAATAAATATTTATATATATCAACACTGAAGAAGAATTTAAAAACAAACAAACCATCATTCTTGCAGATATGGAAGAACCAAAAAAATATCCAATGCGAAAACCGTTGCAAAAATCATTCAACTAAGTAAGCATTTTATACAACTCTCATTCTACCACAGAGGTGACAATATTGGCTCGTTATTAACGGATGGTTCAATTTGGGCCATGTGAGATTTGAAATGGGTCAAATTGATCAAATCAAAAATATTAGGTCATAATGGAAATGGGTGAAACATGTCAAAAGTCACCTAAACCTAAAGCTTGATTATTATCGCATATATCATAAATCGTTTAGTAGAACAGCTAGATTATAAATGCAACAATAAAGCCATCATAGTTAGATTTAACACATCAATGGTCACAATTATAACTTTCAAATTTGGACAAACTACCATCCCTAGATCCTATAAATAGCTTTTCTATGAGTGGAATTAACTAGGTATAGATGTGGATATGTAGTATCCTTGCAGGTCATTTTAATCAATTTAACCAATCAGGGAACCACCCATATTGCCACTAATGGTAATCAAATTTGAAAGTACAGTGATTTTAGTCACAATTTTAGGTCCATTGTAACAAATTAGAAATGACATCAGCATGCTGCCATTAATAAAAGATTGCCCCTGCTTAAAGGGAGTACCGAGGCTTGACTTAGTTTGTGCTTTGCACAGGGAACAAGAAGAGGCCAGATCGCTTTGCCCCTGCTTATATTATGCAAATAGATTGCCAATATTAGAAGTTCCACTTACAGCTAGCTCAAAGTCACCAGACATGCCCATTGACAATTCACATTGCTCCTCGGAAATTTCAAGAGCATTGCAAACCTCGGTTCTGCAATTGGCTAATGTCTGACATCAACAACAACACACAATTGGTACAAGACGTTAAAACTATAATCAACTTTAGAACCAAAGATGTAAAAATATAAAAGATAAGATGTGTTAGGTATCACCTTGAAGTTCTCTGGAGTTGATGTATAATCTGGCATCCCAATTGTCATTAGGCCACAAAACTCAAGGTTTGGGCAGTTTGAAGTAACATGTTTCACAAGCTCCAAACACCCATCAGGGTCAACTCCATATTTTGCTGCAATGATGTTATTTTTAAATAAGTAATAATTCATAATATGTTAAGAAGGTTGGTTACAAAAAATTGACGACATAATATTTGTAAATTGATCAAAATCATATTTTCTCACATGTTTCTCCACTTGTATTCACCTGGACCAATACCTTCAAAGGCTTTCTGCCAATGTTCCCAATAACTCGATCAAGATTATTAGCTATCTAGACAAAAATATTAAGAAAAAAGGGTATTAATTGAATCACTAATAACACAAGACATCATATAGAAAAAACAAGAAACAACCAGAAAAAAATAGAGCTATGTCTGCCTGGTAGTAGAAGATATGCATCAAATTCCACAATATGAATGCTTTTTAAAACACCCTCTATGGAGAACTCATTCAGAATCTCTATTATTTATGTGTTGCAAAATTCCTAGTAAAGACAATAGAAGCAGCATTCAAATGGTTCACTTTCTCATCTCACTTGTTTACTCAACTAAGTAAGAGGAACCACAAAAAGTCAACCTAAACGGCTAAACATGATAATTAAACAACCGTAAGAAGTAACTGTTCAAGGCCTCACTAAATTTAGAGAAAACAATTGCTGTAAAACTTTAATATAAACATGATACCAACATTTTAGAGGCCCCCCTGCCACTAGCATGACATGATACAAATTACAAAAATCAGTATATCTCCAATATGGAAAACAATCAACCTACAGAATCTTATCTCCTCAAGGACTTTACTAGGAGGTAGAAAGCCACCTGATTTGCATCCATCTCTAATATTCTTCATGAAGTTACATTGAACCATGTACTTTTGTATCATTGGCAACTTATCAATGCCGAATCAAACTTCTTGAAGTTTGAAGTAACGAGTTTCATTCAATATCTTAAAAATGTGAAAGTAGAATGAGTTCCCCAAACATTTACAAGCATAAAATAGACTTCATATCTAATTTGAAAGAAAATTTCTCAGTTTACATAACAATACTCAGCAGATAAATAATCAGCCATTCTGCCTTACAAACATGTGCTGTTATGTAAAAAATTACAAACAAAACTATAATTACCTTTTCATCATCAACAGTCTCCACCATAGCAAGATTTGGTACCCCAGCTGCACATAGTATATGACAAAGAAGAAAATGTTTAAACAAAATGCCAACATTCTTCTTTAGTCCAATCAATAAAACACAATCCCTATCTCCTTCTCTTCATCATCATATGAAACCCTAACTGATCAACTATTTTCAGGGGTACAATGAGATGCTTACCAAACCCCATAAAAAAAAAAAAAAAAAAAAAAAAAAAAAAAAAAAAAACACACACGAATCTCCTTATTGTAAAGACTATGGCAATAAACCCTAACTAATAAATATATAGTCTCCCTAGAGTTTGCAAAGTTACAATCTTATGCAACAAGCATAAAGCACTTACTCAACAGAGGTTTCACTTTGTTACTCTGTAAATTCCCAATAAAATGCCACTCTATATCTTCAGGAAGCTGCAAATACAATCAGATGTAAGCCCTAGCTTTGATGATTGGTGAGATTAAGATGAAATCGGAAGAAAATGAAGACCTGAGGTGCTTTTTCAACGATTTCCTGGACGTAATTTTCACCAAAGCAACGGTGACCGGCATCGTATACCTCGCGGAGGAGTGAAACGGGCTTTGTTTTGCTTACAGCGACAACTCTTATCCGATCAGAGGGACGAGATGATCTTTCAGCTGCTTGTTTCACGCGATGAATAACTGACCTGAGAGCCGTCGCAGCGACGCCGTCCATGGCGGAAGCTGCCATACCGTCTGTGCCGATGACGGGATGTTATAGTATGCCTAACAACCATCCGGCCCATGTGACATTTTATAATTTATAGTTTATGCTTTTATCTTTACACCAGAGGTCGCAAACTCAGTTTTTCTAAGAAGTTGTTATAGTTAACAAAATGAATCATATAGATAAAAATAAAACTTTTTTTGTTGTTAGTTTTGGGTTTTTGATAAGCCTTTGAAGTGTTTGACCGGGTGGGTTTCGATTTTTGAAAATGTAAAGTTTAAACTGGTTTTGATAATTCTGGTTTGATTATGATTACTCTAGAAAAATTTGAATCGTCTCTTGATGTGTGTCTGGGTAAAATCATTTTCGGTTCCAGATCCCGTACCGGTACCCTTCTCCCCACTCTAGTCTATACCGTCCTTCTCAAGATAATTTATTTTATTCAATAACTGAATACTAACAAAAAAATTGTTTGACTAAAACATAAACACATGTCTGCTTTATTTAATTAAGGACATAAAAGTTTGTTAAGTTACATCTTATCTAATTCTCTAAATGGATAATTTAAAAAAGAAAACACCACATGCATTCTTGCATTCTTTCTCAAAAAAAAAAATTATACGTATTGTTTTTAAATATAGAAACCTGATAATTCATGTTAATAATATATATTGTCACAAATACACTAAGTCAGGGCTTTCCAAAAAGCTCGAAACTCGAATTCGGCTCGTAACTCGTTCGGAAAAAGCTCGGATAAAACTCAGCTTGAATAAAGCTCGTTTGTAACCGAGCCAACTCTTTAAAATATAAAATTTATAGGGTTACTTTCACTAATTATGTTAAAAAATAAAAATAAAAGAAAAGATGACGGGAATACAAAATGAATATCAATTCTCACGTGCTTCACTAATTCCTAAATCATATTCTTAATTCTTAGTTCCACATATTATTAGATTTCTTATGTAAAAACTGAGCCAAAAACCAAGATAAAAACGAACTGAGCCGAGTTGAGGTGAATGCAATTCAAATATTAGATTTCTTATGTAAAAAGCGAGCAAAAAACGAGCCGAGCTGAGTCCGAGCCAAGATTTCAGGCTCAGTTTACAATCTCAGATGAGCTAAGGCAGGCTCGGTTTAAACCCGAGCCGAGTCCGAGCTGACCCCTGGCTCGGCTCGGTTCGGCTCATGAACACCCCTGCACTAAGTTAATACTCATATTTAATATTAATAATAAATATCATCCTTTTTTATTAGTGTTATTGGATTAAAATACTCAAAACTTTAACCTTTTGATCGACGATACTCCTTACTTAAGAAATGTTTCATAACACTTCATACTTTAAACTTAGTTTTTGCTGGCACTCCCATCCTAACAGAACTGTAACTCCGTTAACACTTTTGATGATTATCCTCAATCCTAGTATTACTTTTCAAATAACCTTAAATTAATTTATATGGGTGGATTCTCACACATTAGAAAGTACGTCTGCACCTCTTCTAGACGTACCTACTTAAAACCAATGTTTTAAAAATCGGTATTTTTAGGTGTGCCGGATTTGGCTCAAAAATTGTTCAACCGAACACACTAATTAACATAGAATTATATAGAAATACAACTTATACTCAAATAAATTTCTAAAATGTATACGAATTCATCCAAAAACAATTTAAAAAATACTCAAACTCATCCAAAACAATATAAAAGTACTCAAATTCTAATAATTTTTTTTAATAAAAGTGCATAATAGGATTATGACATTGGCGTGTTAAACGCATCAAGTTCACGATCGCTTAAAAGCAGAAAATCGCTTAAAAGCCGAAATTTTGTGTTTTTTTGATACCGGAAATACCAGATTAAACCGGATTAAACCGCCGGCACGATCGATCAAAGGAACCTGCATAATACCGGATGGTTTCGTACCGGATTAGTAACCGGCAAACGGTTGAACCGGTTCGAACCGGAACATTGCTTAAAACAACATACTACAATAGTACAATGTGAAGACCATTATTTCATTTCATTTAAAAACAAAATCATTCCGTCAAATAAAAACGTATGAACGACTTCAATGTTTCACCGGTCAAAGTAAACCAACATAAAATTCAAGTAATGTCACGTTCTTTGTTTTAATCAACGCATGTCATAGACTGGTCAATTACACTTTCAGTTTTTATTTTATTTGTAGTCCCCTTTTCCAATTTAACACCGCCGACCGAAAATCTCATCTCCGGCAGCTGAATCACATCTCCGATGGACACTTCAACCCTTGAATCTCAAATCCGATCCGACAACTTCGTCACATACGAATCCCCCTACACTCTCTACTCCATGGCCATCTCCTCCCGATCAACCCACCGGAGACTCGCCGTCGGCAGCTTCATCGAAGAATACGCCAATCGCGTCGACATCCTAACATTCGACGAAGAAACGCTTTCCATAAAACCAGACCCTAACCTCTCAATCGACCACCCGTATCCTCCCACCAAACTCATGTTTCACCCAAGCCCTAAATTTTCCAATGACATCCTCGCCTCCTCCGGCGACTTTCTTCGCCTCTATTCCGTCCGTGACACCTCCATCGAACCCATATCCGTACTCAACAACAGCAAAAGCAGCGAGTTCTGTGCGCCATTAACCTCCTTTGACTGGAACGACCTCGAACCCAGGCGAATCGGTACCTCGTCAATTGACACCACGTGTACGATCTGGGATGTGGAGAAAGGTGCTGTGGAGACGCAATTGATCGCTCATGATAAAGAAGTTCATGATATTGCTTGGGGAGAAGCTGGTGTGTTTGCATCAGTCTCAGCAGATGGATCGGTTAGGGTTTTTGATCTTCGCGATAAAGAACACTCAACAATCATATACGAAAGCCCTCAGCCCGACACACCATTGCTGAGATTGGCTTGGAACAAACAGGATTTGAGGTACATGGCTACAATTTTGATGGATAGTAACAAGATTGTGATTCTTGATATCAGGTCACCTACATTGCCGGTGGCTGAATTAGAGAGGCATAGAGGGTGTGTGAACGCAATCGCGTGGGCTCCGGTTAGTTTTCAGCATATTTGTTCAGGTGGGGATGATTCTCAGGCTTTGATTTGGGAACTGCCCACTGTGGCTGGACTCAATGGGATTGATCCTATGTCAATGTACACTGCTGGGTCTGAGATTAACCAGGTGCAGTGGTCCGCTGCAATGCCTGATTGGATCGGTATAGCATTTGCCAACAAGATGCAGCTTTTGAAAGTTTGAGGTTGAGCATCTGTTCTGTAATCTATACATTTAGTTTCTGTTTTTATTCAATGCATATCATATATAGTTAAGTGGTTTTTTCGCATAATATTTATATCCCTGTATTGTATAGCACTGTTTGTTTGTCAACCGAATGTTTTGGTGTCGTAGACTCCTTTGAAGCAGTCTTTTTATCTTTCTTTTTTTCTACTTTAGAGATAAAGGTAAGGTTTGCGTTCATAACTCTCTCTGTAGACCCTATCAATAGTTTCGTGATGATTGTGGTTTTGGACATGGTTGTTGGTTATTGTGTTCCTCAAACATGTTCAATCCAATGTTTCTACTTTCTTGTAGAAAATTTATGTTACTATATTTACCTGGCCATCTATAAATTAAGATTTGAAATTTTGATTTGAATGTAAGTATGGGCACATGAACTTGGTTTATTTAAATGCTAGTTTTTTTAATTATCTTTTAAGTTTAATTTGACTGATTGATATCTAAAAGGCCTGCGAAAAACAAGTCATAAATGAGTTTATGAATCCAAGGTGTTATGATCATCATCATCGTACTCAGTATATCTCACCATTATCAAAGCTAAGGTAGGGTCTGAGGAGGGTAAGATGTAGACAACCTTACTGTAGGAATAGAGATGCTGCTTCCAATGAGACCCCTGGCTCATAATGCCTGATTAACCGATCAACTCAATGATTTTAACGTCATTTTCATAAAAATAGAGTAAAATAACGTTAAAATTAGTGCAATTTTACTTTTGCCCTTAAGGGCCGACACATATATACATGATATGCGCGCATCGCAAACAGGGCCCCAAGGTGTCATGATCAAGAACACTATTCTTTAAGCACTTCAACTGTTTACCATCTTGATCAACCGAATTGTAAAAGTAGTTAAGTACTAATTGACATTTTTTTTTATGCATAAAGATATGTAGTGGTATATTGATATGGCTGTTAAGAACCCTGTATTTATGATGTTAAGTTCTTATGATTATATCAACAAAGATTTGTTGAATTCTGATCAAAGGTTACAAGTGATCAAGATGTCTACAAGTAGTATTATGCTACTTTTGTCACGAATTTTTCGTACAGTTAACCATCGATATGAAATGCAACTCATAAGAAACCAACAAAGTGACTAACATATAGCAGAATCTTGTTTGGTCATGCTTATGAGGATACAAAGGTATATTGTAATATGTTAATATCATCTGTCTTTGCAATCTTGGTCCAAATCATGCTGTTCTACTTACAATTCATTTTGTTTATGCAATTATGAATCATACCATTATGTAATATGTTAATATTAACCCTGAAACATATAAATGATGTTTTAGTTTTTAGGTTATAAAGACTGATTGGTTATAGTTATGAATGGTTTGGTTTTATGGTTATTAAGACAGTTGGCTCAGTTAATTCAAGCAATTGTGGGTTGTAGGTTTTGGTTACCTCTGCATCTAGCTCATTTCAGTTGGTAATTCAGTTAGGACAACTTATTAACAAGTCTATTATGTACAAAAAGTTGTAACAAAACTTTAATAACATGCAAGTATTATTTATAAAAAAAATACAACCAACTATACCCAGAAAATGTCACCTCGTAACATGTTTATTTATAGGGCTGGTGAGGATAGGATGAATGCAGGTTTTACCTCTATTCTTGCTAAAAGAGAAATTGTTTTCATAATGACTTGTGAGTTAAGTATAAATGATGGATACAACTATTTGAAGATAGATAGATACTATAACTAATGTTTAATTTAAGTTAGAAAATGTTAAATGTTAGGTCTTAACTTAGGTTCGGTTCGATTATTCAACCTAAATATCATCTTAATATGAATTCATATGTTTTTTTTTTTTTTCTGCTTTGAAAATAAAAGATGTTTAGTTAGGCACTTGTGACTTAATGAAATTAGTCCTATTCGACTTGTTTAAGTTTTTTTAAGGTAGTTTATTTGCCTAATTATTTTTCTGTAAGTCAAACTTTTATTTCTTTTAGATGACTCTTATTTTATATTTATTTTTTATAAAGATATTAGAATTTGTTGAGGACCTAGCATTGAAAGTGGTACTTAAACTGATAAATATAAACATATATTCGGCCAATTTTGAATTCTTTATACCTGTCTAATGGGGGAACTTGATTGCGAATTCCATGGTGAGTAAATTTCATACGGAATCAGAAAGGCTGACGTGTCACTTATACGGAATCAGAAGTGAATACAACAATCCCAAATGTACTTAAAAACATAAATACAAAAGTCTTAAGTTGATAATTAAACATGCCCGAAAAAATTTTATGTTCTAAGTATGATTAATAAATTTACTAAAGAGACTGAAGTTTTCAGATTGAGCTCAAATTTTACTCTCAGAAGTTCCTCGATTGATTTCCTTGATTACCTACACAATACAGATAAACACTAGAAAAACAAATACGACTGAGCCAAAGAATGCTCAGTAATGGTTAAACAACAATAATAAAGAAGTTTATTATGTGATGAAAATTAGGTAAATGCAAGTGAAAATATAACCGGACAGTGGTCATAAACATGATAAGAACAGTAATCAGTGGTCTAACTTTGATAAAATATATCATTTCGAAAACAATAACACATGTTATATTGTAAGTCAGAATTGTAGAATCAGAATATAACATGAGCCGCATATATTAAGTGTTAGGTTCACGGGTAGCTACTCCCACTTACCAAACACGTGAGATAGTTCGTGTTGGCATACACATCACTATCCCAACAAATCAGAAATGTACAGTTTAAAATATCCATGAAATAGTGCATGTTGGTATTGATCAAACTTTTCTTTTAATTAAGTGTCATTATGTGAGGCGAGTTTTAGGTCATTTTTCATTTTTTTACTATTATTAAATGTGTGCATATTAACAATATTACAATGATATTATTGCTAATTTGTATGTACATTTTATTTGTTGATCTTATTTTTATGTTTTCTAATGTTAGATTTTATGACTAAACATGGTCCTTTTTTGCTACGATACGTTTATGACGACTACACTTTGAGGTTTATGTCGGAGTGACAATCTTTGTGGTGTGTTTTATATTTTCATTTTGATATACGAGATCACGCTTGCTATCTGATATTCGCAACCGTGACGGAACTCCCACCATAATGCGCGAGAGAGCCCAATGGTTGTAATACAAATACATTTATGATTTTTGAATTCGACATTTCTCTATTTGAACGACAAATCAACCTTGGCCCACTACGTATAGATGTACCATACGTCTAGTATACATAAATAAATACATCAAATTTCTAGATCGACATAAGTAAGTGGATTATTATCTAATTTTTTTCAATTCCTTCGTACAAAATTATCAGTCATATATAATTTTCTTCAAACACCTAACTCTTTTTTTTCAAACGCATTTATGCTATGTAACCATTTTATCAATAACCTGTGGGGTGTTCATGGGTTCATACTAATTTATTTGGTTTTTAATTTTTTGTTGATCCATCTGAAAACCGAACTAATCTGGAAAAAAATGTATCTATCAAACCCATTTTAATTTGGTTCGGTTTTAAGCTAAAATCTAATAAACCTGACTCAAATGATTTGAACAAAATAACATATTAACATTTACCAAATGTGCAACTATTGAGTTTTGAGTCATTGGTTGTTTATTATTTTCAGTTTGGCCTTGGCCAAAGGTGAGTTTGAGTTCATTTAATATATAATGCATGGTTTAAAATCTTTGACCATTTAGTAAATTAATTAAAATATATTTATTTTTACACAAAATTACATGACAATTGTCGGCTCAAATCAATACAATTAGTTTATTAGGTTTATTCATGTGACCGGGCTTAAAATGTATTCATTGACGGCTCAAAAAAAAGGTTTATTGGTCATGTGTAAAGAATTACAACACATAAGAAACAACATCCCACAATTTCAGAATCTTTTGATTGTAATTTTGAGGATAAAAAAAAAGAATTTTGGATACAATCTTTAGAACTTATCTACAATCCAATTTGTTTCATGAAACAAAAATTATTTCTAAAGATTTAGTTGTTTCACAAGTTAAACCTAAACCTATAACCAATGTTTGGTTTCAGTTAAGTATGGTTTAAACTTTTGTTACGACGACAGTTTTCGTTCAATTAACAACTAATTGCGGTTTTTGTCAACACAAGCTTGGGCCAAATTAAAGACATCAAGACGTAAGATTTAGAGATGATCGTATATATTCTTCTCTAAACTTATAAAATTACATATTTTTTCAAAACATAAGTTTTTAAACTTCAAGCTTAATTTGAAATAACGATCCATCGTAAACATACTTAATTGTAAAATCTTAAAGTATACACAATCAATAGAGTAAGAATACAACAAAAACATGTCATTAGATAAAACCTAAAAACCAATGAGGTAATGCCTCAGCGGTACCCCGGGATTCTTCTAAATGGGAAGTCTCGGGTTCAAAACCCTTCCGCAGAGAAAAAGGGGTCTGTGGGGAGGGGGGGTCAAGAGGTTTTCCTGTGAGGTTTCCTCCTGTGGGGGTTCATGGGAGGTTCAGGTAACTAGACCTTAGTGACATGGACTGAAAACAATGGGTTCACACGATTGAGACCTCGCCGTTCAAAAATAAGATAAAACCTAAAAATATAAATCTATGTATAAATTCATTTTCTTGTCTTTAAAAACAAAAAGAAAAACAATATTTAATAATATATTTGTAAGAAAAGGTGATACAATTTTGTAGAGAAAATTATTTTATAACCACATCATCCAACAAATGGCGGCTCACGTAATCCAATTAACTAATTAGTCTTACAAATTAGTGTTTGCCAGTTGGCATCTTAACGGAACCGGAATCAGTGAACCACCCCTGAATCGTTATATACGAAAGTAAATATAGGAACACCGAACACGCATAGAATTTTTATTTCCTTTCGTCTAATTAAAAAAACGAACATAAACGTATGTTGTTAGAGAAATTCGATAATAAGCACTTTGAATTTCTATCGGATCGATTATGAAATCACTATCTTTAATCAATATGTATACCCTTTCTAGTTCAATACCCATTCGCACCTCCAATTCTTTAAGATTTATATACATCAAATTACACTAAAATATACAACATATGTTTTGTCGTAGTGTGCTGGTAACATTACTAGTTTTTACCCAAAAAATAATAAAAATAATATTAAAAAAACACAAAAAATTACTATTCATTCGAAATTATTTTGTTATTAAAAGATCTTCATATACTAATAACTGATTTCAAAAAATATCACATGACAATCTCTTAGTATTTCAAAAATAAATGTTTATTTTTAAATTTAAATATAAGAACTCACAATTAATGTTATTAATAATATACATTATTTAGATAAATATACTAAATTAATACTAATAATTGATAATATGATATAAATATCATCAATGTTTAATGTTACACACACACACATATTAAGAACATTTTTTATAAATTTTTATTGTTAAAATTTTTAATATAGAAAAGGTATAACTAATAGCATTATTTTAATTATATAAATATATAAAGTCATAATCAAAAAATAACATATTTATTCACAAACAAGTATAATACATGGGTCTATAACCTTATTAATATAAATACAGCTTGACATCGTTTGAAAAAAAAATGATAAATGCAAGGAGTATTCATTGCTTTGCCTAATTAATGTAATGTACTAATTGAACGCTCACACCATATGTTACTACGTACTATGGCCACTAGTGGTACGATCTTGAATATCAAAATAGATAGTTTAAAAACACGTCTCATTGGTTGTAACTTCATCATAAAATATTTAATGTACTCGGCCATAAAGCAGACATCACTTCATTGTCGAATTTGCAAGTGTATCTTATTGTAAAAGTAAGCATCAAACAACATGAATGCAAACATAGATGTAACGAAAAACCTTTAGTCACAAAAGTAGGTTTTGAACCCGGATGATGCTTGAGGAGATGATAAGAATAAACCACCTAAGCAATTTATTTAAGGCTACAAACTTGTACATAAAAAAAAATTTAGTTGTTGTGAAGTGTCATATTCACAAACTTTGTGAAATCTTGTATGTATATAATAATAATAATAATAATAATAATAATAATAATAATAATAATAATAATAATAATTATTATTATTATTATTATTATTATTATTATTATTATTATTATTATTATTATTAGAGGGTTATAATGCTATTCAAAAAAAATCCAAGAAGGTTTTGGAAAGTATACAACTTTCTTATCTAGAAAACGTGTAGTATGCTAATGTGGTGTATGGTGATGTAAAATAAACTCCATAATAAAATAAAAAGATGTTTAGTTTGGCACTTGTAACGTTTGACTTGTTGAAATTTGTTAGGTTCGACATGTTTACCTTCTACTAAAGATGTAAGATTAATTTATTTGCCTAATTATACGTCAACCTTTTTTTAAACAGAAAAAAAAAAAAGTCAAACTTGTTCTGTAGTTAACAATGGAATTTGGAAGTGGTCAACATAAACATGCATCCGGCAAATTTGAATTCTTGGGGCCATTGTATAACTTGTTTATTATTCTAATTATATGATTAGATAGGTTTAATTTATTTAATTAAATAAATTCGATATTCTTACTATATTTTGTTTCAAGAAAAATGCTATACGAACAAATTAAACTATTTTTAAAATCCAAATCAAACTAAACACATTAGTATGTTGGTTTGGCTCAGTTTATAATTTGGCTCAATTATTTGTTACAATTCTTTTTTTTCTTTGTTTATTTTTTAAATTGATCAAATATTTTTGGCCAGTCAAACTTAAAAGAATTAATATTGACTTTTTTTTATTTTCAGTTTAACGTATAAGGCTATTTGGGACGTATGCAAGATCGGTGGTTTGGGTTAAGGGTTGTGCGGTGCAACCCTCTGACTCTGGTTCTATCCGGCATCACCTATGGGCTCATGGAACCCATTATTCAAACCCAAGTTATTCATAATATCACCCCCCCCCCCCACTTTCATACTATGCAAAGCATGTCTATTCAAATCGTGTTCGGCCAATTTACTTTTTATCATACCAAAGAATCAACAATTGACAGTCATGTGTATATCACAACATATTGTTTAAAAGAAATACTAAATATACTATCTTATTTAATTGTCTATGCATTAAGCCTATTTATTTAAAATCAACCACACACAAATATCCAAGTATCCAAACAACAACCAAAATAACCCTAAATAAACAATTGTCTCAAAGCCATTAATAACTAAATTGTAAATCTTTAAATGTATGATACTATTGTCATGCATCCAAGCATCTAAATGGTTATTACTTGAAAAACAAGTTTGAAAAATGAACTAAAAAGTTAATGAGCTCATAGGCTTTTGACTCGATCAAATTTATATAATAAGATCCATTGTATAGCCAAGTATACCATGTAATTCAAAGTTCTATGATACAAATAAACATCATCACAATCTACTTGATGACTTGAAGCCCTAGCAAATGCTTTCAACATTATTCAATTAAATAATTTAAATAAATTGAACCCGATCGACATTGCGTGGAGTATATTTATCTACCTGCCTAAAAATTAGAAGCTTGTTTGAATGACAAAACCCGTTAACCTCAAAATAGTAATATCCATTATCTATCCATCAACTTGCGCGCATATCATATTAACTAATTGTGATGTGTGTAATGAAGACATATGGGTAATATTTGAGTCAAATATTAACCCTCCTCATGAATGTTGACATATCAAAATAACCAATTCAAAACATGTACACAAGACATAATTGTTTGCAACAAAAATTATAAGTATTAAGTAACATGTATGATGTATTCCACCCCAAATTGAAATAAATTTATCATAAATTTGTCTAGTAAATGAGCGGGGTCAAGATATTTTGTCTCCCAATCATGATCATTATTTGATGCCATTGTCTCACTATATGGATTAAAATTTAAACACACAACATTGATGATCCTAATAAGGCGTATTATATGATTTTTAGTGTTCTTTTTGTATTCAAAACTATTCTTGTTAAAAACATGGACCTTATTCTTTTCTTGAAAATGTTTTGATTTTACGTGCTATTTTGTGTTAAACATTGGGCTAATTAAATAAATTTACTTAATCAGAGCATATTTTTTTCCGTCTGTTATCTACATAGGGATTTTACATGTTGTGGTACATAGGGATGTCCGTGATACGATTTGGTCAGTTTTGCAAAAAATTCTGAACCAAACCACCAACTACAGTTTCAAAAAAGGACAAACCAAGCCGACCATGTAAATTAGGTAAACCAAACCAGCCGTTGATATAAGATGCAAAATATCATATCACATTTCAAAAGTCGAAAACTATAATCCAAAAGCCAACCATTATCAAATTAACAAAACTAGTCCAAAAAAGTGATGATATGTTAGACAAAGTCATGATATGATAAAATAGTCTACAATAAATTTCCAAGTCATATTTAATTTCGAATGCTTCTGGTCTTCATATATTTCAAACTCCATTTCATACAAATATGCTTTTCATAAACGAATAATCATATATATATACACACACGGTTGGTGCGGTTTATAAGGTTTAGTGAAAATGCAAACCATAAACGCACTAAACCACTCGATTTTTAGAATACTCAAACTATAAACCGAATTATCAAGTTTTAAAACCGACCAAACCAATCAATTGTCTGTGATTCAGTCTGATTTAGACAGTTTGGTCGGTGTTAGTTTGTCAAAGCTCATTATTGGCACTTTAACTAGTTTGTATTTTGGTTAAATAGATCTAAAAAAATTGAATGTAAACTGTATATGTATTTTGTTATAAGAATATTTCTATATATAATATATATAATATATAAAAAAAATTAAAATTTCAAACCCCATTAAAAAAAGAGTCATATGTATGGTTGTTCACGAATCACGAACCTAGCCGATTTAGGGATACCTTGGACTTGGCTCTGATTATAAACCAAACTGGATCGGCTCGGATTGTAAATTGTGCCTAAATTCTTAGCTCGAACTCGGCTTGGTTCATTTTTAGCTTGGTTTTATATAAGAAAATTAATGCATGAAAGTATACAAAAACAAAACATCTCAATTAAATTAAAAGAGCAGCAAAAATGTTATTTTGTAGTGTAGAAATTTTATACACCACCAGATGAAAGAGTATCAACAACAATTAAAAAAGAGTAGCAATAATTAAAAAAGAGCAATGGTATATGTTTTATAAAATAGTTTTTTTAAACACATTATACATCACCATACATGTAAATCATATTCATGCTCAAAGTTAGTTTAATATTTTGGTGTATTAGGAATTAGGATGTTGTGTGAACGAGTCGAGCCAGCCTCGTCTCGGACTCGGCTCAGTTACAAAACGAGTCGTTTTGGTTCGGCTCGGTTACGGACGAACTTTATTATAGCTGAGCTTTATCTAAGCTTTTTCCGAACAAGTTCCGAGCATTTTGAACAGTCCTAATCATATGCAATGTTATCTCTCACACCCCTCTATTACGGGCCCTGGTTATAAAACTCAGTAAAAGACAGAATGAATATGTTCGTGTCTTCTTCTTGGAGGCACCACTAATTAACATTTTTTTTTTCTAAATTTGAGCACGTTGTTGAAAGAGAAACAAAATGATTTAGATTTCCACTATATTCTCTTTTCATGTGTCATTTCTTAAATGTTTACGTATAGGAAGTAAGATTTATCTTAAAATTATTAACTGCATCAGCAAACTTGTAATACTACGTCGAATTGTATGTAATACGTGTTGTGTCGACTTGCATGTATATATACTTATAATATTAGTTTTTTTTCTCTTAACGACAACAGTCGAATAGCTGACTTGTTTTCAATGGAAAGCTTGTACATCAACCACACCATCTATATCTTAAAAATTCACGGAGAAAACCCATTAATGTTGTTTTATCATTCTTAAGATTTTATTACTAACTATTTAATATTTTATTATTAATCCGTGTATTTGTTAATAACCTAGTTATATTAATAAATTACGGTTATTTTCAAGATAAACGAACCGAAACCATACACCTTAATTAATTATTGAATTTGTTTTACAACAAACAAATTAAATGATACAAATACGATCATTATGATGTCATTTGTATGACCTCGTTCCACTAACTATTCATGTACCGTACGTTTGGTATGCACAAATACTATCCAAATTGATCTAGATTGAAATTGGTTAAGTTAGTGGATAATTATCTAATTTTATTTCAAACCCTTTGTTAAAAATATTATTTATATATAATTTAATTTCTCCAAAAACCTAACTCTTTCAAACTCGCTCATATTTCATCTCTATAAATACCATTTAATTTCATTATTCCCATCAACGGCTAGCTTCAACACATTCCAAAGTCACCATGACCACCCTAGCCAAGATCTTGATCATAACCCTCACCATTCTCATGGCCCTAGCCATAACTCACTCAACCACACCAACCCATGAAACCCCATTAGACATTGAACACCATAAACACGATACCATAAGGGTTGGCAGGTTCCTAGCACAACAACCCAATGGCTTATTGAAATGCAACAAAAACCCTAGACTTTGTCATGCCAAAGGTAGCCCCGGACCCGACTGTTGCAACAAGAAATGTGTTAACGTGATGACCGATAAACAAAACTGTGGACTATGTGGACGGAAATGCAAGCATATGGAGATTTGTTGCAAAGGACATTGTGTCAACCCGATGGTGAACAAGCATCATTGTGGTGGATGCAACTATGTGTGCGAGAGAGGCGACAGTTGCGTGCGCGGAATGTGCAGTTACGCTTAAACGTATCGTTTAACTAAGCAGCTATGGCATTATGTAAAATTTGAATATTTATTTATTTTTATGATGAAAATATTCTTGCAAAACTAGGAAGGCAAGCTATGACATTATATTGGTATATATATGTGTATATGTAGCTTGCCCATTGATTTGTATTAACTAATTAAGATTATTTGGATCATAAAAGGTATTGAAAGCAATATATATAAATCTTCTATGTTATATGAATTCTGTGATTCTTGTCTATTTAAACTGGTTAAATCTAATGTATTTGTAATGTGTTAGTATGAAATATATTATGTAAATTTAGCATTAGAAGTAGAGGTGTTCAAAAAAATTCATATCCGAATTTTAAATATCCAAAAATCCAAACCTGAAATATCATGAAATTCATATTCGGATACCTATTTTGAAAATTAATTTTCGAATAGTTCGGATATCCAATATCTGAAAAAGGTTTTTTCGGATATTCGGATATCCAAAATATATTTTTATCTTTTTTCCCTAATTTCAAATATCCGAAATTTCGTATTCGGATTCTGATATTGAAAATTATTATCCGAAATTTTCATATATCCGAAAATGAGTACCCATAATAAGAAGTTTCTAAAACAATGCTAGCTACCAATAATTTCATAAAACATCTTAAAAGAAGGCATCGATATATATAATATCATGGACCCCTATCTATTTAATAATATTATTTTTACTATTTCTTTTTCACCATTTTTAATATATATAATAATATACATATGCATTGCTATTTATTTTATTATACATTACTATTAATATATATATATATATATATATATTAAATTTACTATTCAATATAATATTTATATATTTACTATTCCTTTTTCATAGATTTTAATATATATAACTAGAGTTATTCCCTCGCGCGTTGCTGCGGGTTATCACAGTTGACTCACAAAAACGTGTATTATACATCGTTTGCAGAATCATAAATTACATAACAAAATCAAATATCTCATGACTCATCACGAACTCTATACAATTTTTATATAAAACATAAAATCATGCAAAATCCTCACCAAGATATTACAAAAATAATATAAAAAAATACTTAAATTCATTTTTGCCAACAACCAATCGTTTGAACTAAAACAAAAACATAAATTTCTAGATAAATCTCTTTAATTTAATAAAAAGTTAAAAACTTAAATCTCTAAGAATGTCTCAATTAAATTTAATATCCTTATATATGTTTATTACTTGTCAAAGTTAAAAAAAATTTTGGTGGTCAAAGTCTAAATTATCAAAACTTTACTACTCCTTTTTTTGTCTATAATAAACTAAAACAATTATTCATTTTCAATATTTTTCTAATTCGTAGGTGAAATAAAAAGACGGTTTCACTAATACCTGGTTTCTAATACGTGATTTTTCTAATAAAAATGGCAAGAATTGATCTATAACATTTGGACTATGGAAATTATTTTTTCTCCTTCTTTCCTTTCCCTGCATAGATGCAATCCTTTGGTGACCATATTTGATTGATTGAAGTTAAAATATTTTTAAAAAGTTTAGGTGGTCAAAATTGAAAAAGAAAAACTAATCTATTTCTTTCACATGCTTTTTAATTATATAGGATAATAATAATACTAAAAACAAGATAAAATAAATTGGCTGGTGATTTGGCCTAAAAAATGTCGAAGTGATTTAAGAGAATGAAAATACGTTAAAGAATAATTAAATTTGGCCAAAAAAAAAAAAGCATGCGAGAAAAAATAAAAATAAAACATGTGAAGGATAATAAACATGGGGGAAAAATGTCATAATTAAAGCCAGACATGAAATAAAATAAATGTACACGCACGCTGGGAATCCAAACTAAATCTCCAACGACCTAAACTGGAGCTCTTATCACTAATAGACTTTAAGTGTGAGTTTGCCAAATTGATATGATTGAAACTTGCTCATCACAATTGGTTAAAAAGATTGAAACGTACATAGAAAAAAAAATTCTCTCATATGTTATGATATAAAAGTTTTAAAAAGATTATTTAATAGAAAAAATATAAGAAAAGGTTAAAAGTGACATCACATGATGTGTCATTTTATATTACAAAAATAGTAGAAAAAAATACTCAAATTCATTTTTGCCAACAACCAATCGTTTGAACTAAAACAAAAACACAAATTTCTAGATAAATCTCTTTAATTTAATAAAAAGTTAAAAACTTAAATCTCTACGTCTCCAGGTGTCCCAGCTGATGACACAGCATGGACAGATGGTCGACATCATGCAGGAGCATGATGGGCGTATTACCGAGAACCGAGTTGCCAATGAGGAAACTCAGGCGATGGTTCATGCCAGCGATGCCATGCTTAACGCATGGGCTGCACAGTTTATAGAGGAACCTCCACAGGAGGATGGTCCTGAATTCGAGGTCAATGACCTCGGAGAAGAGGATTTTGACGAGGATCCCGATGAGGATCCAGAGGAGGACGATGACGACGGAGACGCTGCCAATGACATTTCACACGTCTCCATGGACTCGGACTAGAGGACTATTTTATTTTGTATTTCTTCTTATTTTGGCCTAGACGAGCAGGATGTGCTCGAAGAACTCGTATTGTATTTCCTTTTGAAATTATTGTACTTCAAGCTTATTATTAATGATAATTATGCTTTGTTATTATCTATTGTATCATTACGACTGTTGCTAACACAACTTCTGACATGACATTTGACTTGACTTCTAACATGACATTGGCTAACGCTCCAACATGTGCTAACTAACATTCTAACTTTTCCATATAGAAACATGTCTGGAAGAGGAACCAATGCCCTCAGACTCAAACGCAAGGCCGAAAAGGCAAGGATCGACATGATGGTCGAACGTAAGTTCAACAAAGTACTCGCGGAGTACGAAGCGAACCGACATGCCAGTGAGATTAGTGGCACTAACAATGGTAATAACTTCTGCCTAACCTGACTAACATAGTATAGGCAGCATAGACACTAACACGCTACATTGAACTCCGATGCACAGGATCTCATGGGGGCGTGGCGAAGGGATGCTCGTTCAAAACTTTCCTGAGTTGCCACCCACACAAGTTCCAAGGAACTGAGGGAGCAGTGGGACTGCTTCGCTGGATTGAGAAGCTGGAATCAGTCTTCTCTATGTCTGAGTGCTCGAAGGAAAACCGGGTGAAATATGCTACGGGAACTTTAGAGGGACCGGCCCTCACATGGTGGAACACCCATGTCCAGACTCTGGGACTGGAAACCGCCAACTCTATTCCTTGGGAGAATTTCACAAGGATGCTCCATGAGGAGTATTCCCCTTGTGACGAAATCCGGAAGCTCGAAGGGGAATTCTGGGTGCACAAAATGGTGGGATCGGAAATCGAGAAGTACTGTACTCGATTTCACGAACTGTGCAAATTGTGCCCGGCTATGGTGACGCCGGAATACAAGAAGATCGAGCAGTTCATCAGCGGACTGCCCGAACAGATTCAAAGCATGGTGACTGCGTCTGACCTCACCACTATCCAACCACTGATCCGACTGGCTCATAAATTGACCGATCAAGTTGTAGCTCAGGGCAAGCTACCCAAACGAGGCGAACACCTGAAGCCTCAAGAAAGCCAGAAAAGGAAGTGGGAGCCCAGTCAGCACCAGCCTCACCAACCTCAACAACAACAAAGATCTGCACCAGCCAGAGCTTTCACTGCCACTCAACCCGACGACAAGGGGAAGGGTGTATACCAAGGGAAATATCCCTTGTGTAACCGGTGTTCATACCATCACTTCGGGCAATGCGATCGATACCGTTGCCTGAAGTGCGGAAGACACGGCCACATGGCCAAAGATTGCAGATCAAGGTTCCCTATCAACAACAACCCCAACCACAACCAGAACAACAACAACAATCAAAACACCCTCAAGGGGTATTACGAATGTGGCAAGCCGGGCCACATGCGAACACTACAGCTCCCAACTCCAGATCATGAGTTGTGTAATTTTTCTCGTGCACTTTCAATTGTCGTGACGCATAAGCTATGACCTTCTCGCGTTGCATCAGTACACAACCGAGTCCTTGCTTCGATGCGTCGCAGTAGACTACAAAGTCTTCGCACCCGTCTGGTAGTGATAGAATTGGTGCACTGCACAACTTCTGCTTCAACATGTCAAAAGCAGCTTCTTGTTTTTCTCCCCATTCAAACTTCTTGTCTTTATGCGTAAGGGAAGTTAATGATTGCGCGATCTTCGAAAATCCCTCGATAAACCGCTTGTAGTACCCGGCCAATCCCAAGAACTGTCGTACCTCTGTTGGAGTCTTAGATGCAGTCCAGTTCTTGATTGCCGCAATCTTAGTTGGGTCTACGTGTATCCCTTTCGCGTTTACTACGTGCCCAAGGAACTGAACTTCGCGAATCCAGAAATCACATTTGGAGAATTTCGCGTACAATTGTTCCTTCTTCAGTAGTTCTAAGACACGTCTCAAGTGGTCGGCATGTTCGTCTCGAGTCTTAGAATAGATCAGGATGTCATCAATGAATACGATTACGAACTTGTCGAGATACGGTTTACACACCCGATTCATGAGATCCATGAACACGGCCGGTGCGTTAGTCAGTCCGAAAGGCATGACTAGAAATTCATAATGTCCGTATCGTGTCCTGAAGGCCGTTTTTGGTATATCTCCTTCTTGTACTCTGAGTTGATGATAACCGGATCTTAAATCGATCTTTGAATAGTAGCTTGACCCTTGCAATTGGTCAAACAGATCGTCTATTCGAGGTAATGGATATCGATTTTTGATCGTTACTTTGTTCAGTTATCGGTAGTCTATACACATACGGAATGATCCGTCCTTTTTCTTCACGAACAATACCGGTGCTCCCCAAGGTGAGAAACTCGGTCGGATGAATCTTTTATCTAACAACTCTTGCAGTTGATTAGATAATTCTTGCATTTCAGTAGGAGCCAATCGATATGGTGCCTTGGCTATTGGTGCTGCTCCTGGTGTTAGATCTATCTGAAACTCCACTTGTCGTGTTGGTGGTAGTCCCGGTAGATCGTCAGGAAAGACCTCTGGAAAGTCGCGAACAATAGCGATGTCCTTGATCTTCCGTTCCTTCTTTGGTTGTTCGGTAATAAGGGCTAGGATAGACGTATATCCTTTCTTCAGATATTTGTTCGCCTTCATGCAGGACATAATGTTTAGCGGTATCCCACGCCGTTCTCCTTGGATTGAGATCTGCTCTCCACTTGGCAATGTAATTCGCACAATTTTCTCATTGCAAACAATCTCAGCGTGGTTTGCAGATAGCCACTCCATTCCAATCACCACGTCGAAGCTCCCGAGAGTTACCGGCATTAGGTCAATCACCAGTTGATGGTCTGCTAGTGTTAGAACACATCCCTTGATGATATGTTGTGTTTCGATCAGCTTGCCGTCCGCTAACTCTACGGTGTACTTATAGTCTAGTGATGTTGGTGTCATATTAAGTAATCTGCTAAAGTCGCTAGAGATAAAACTCCTATCGGCACCGGTATCAAATAATATACTAGCATAGACATTATTTAAAAGAAACGTACCGGTGACGGCATTTGGATCGTCTTTAGCTTCTCCCGATCCAATCACAAATGCTCTTCCCCTTGGCGGGTTGCCTCCAGTGTTCTTGTTTTGTGGGCAATCTCGGCGCATATGCCCTGGCTTCCCGCAAGTGAAGCATCCCTTTAAAGTGTCAGGCTTGTTGAGGTTGGGGTTGGGGTTTGATCGGCATTCCTTAGCCAGATGTCCATTTCTGCCACAGTTGGTGCACTTGCCCTTTTTGCATGGGCCAAAATGATGATAGTTACAGATGTTGCATTTTGGGCTGTTGCCCTGGTATCCCGCTTTGCCCTGAGTGTTTGGCTGAGTGGCAGTGAACACTTTGGCAGGTGCTGGTCGATGTTGGGTTGGTTGCTGAGGTGAGAAGGTACGGTTATTGCTTGGTTCCCACTTTCGCTTGGGTTCTTGGAGTTTCAGGTGTTCACCCCTCTTTGGCAGTTTTCCCTGAGCTACCGCCTGGTCAGTCAGTTTGTGTGCCAAGCGAATCAGTGGTTGGATGGTAGAGTGGTCGGATGCTGTTACGGTGCTCTGGATTTGTTCCGGCAATCCGCTGATGAATTGCTCGATCTTCTTGTACTCTGGTGTCACCATTGCTGGGCATAGTTTGCACAATTCATGAAACCGAGTACAGTACTTCTCGATCTCTGATCCTACCATCTTGTGCACCCAGAACTCTTCTTCCAGTTTCCGGATTTCATCCCGAGGACAGTATTCTTCGCGGAGCATCCTGGTGAAGTTGTCCCACGGAATAGAGTTTGCGGTGTCAAGTCCAAGGGTTTGGACATGAGTGTTCCACCAGGTGAGGGCCGGTCCCTCCAGTGTTCCTGTGGCGTATTTTACCCGGTTCTCATCCGAGCATTCAGCTATAGAGAAGACTGACTCCAGCTTCTCTATCCAACGAAGCAGTCCCACTGCTCCTTCAGTACCTTGGAACTTGTGAGGGTGACAACTCAGGAAGGCTTTAAACGAGCATCCCTTTGCCACTCCCCCATGAGATCCTGTGCATCGGAGTTCAATGCAGCGTGTTAGTGTCTATGCTGCCTATACCATGTTAGTCATGTTAGGCAGAAGTTAATACCATTGTTAGTGCCACTCGTCTCGCTAGCATGATGGTTGGCCTCGTACTCCGCGAGTACCTTGTTGAATTTCCGTTCGACCATCATGTCGATCCGGGCCTTTTCGGCCTTGCGTTTGAGTCGGAGGGCATGGGTTCCTCTTCCGGACATGTTTCTATATGGAAAGGTTAGGATGTTAGTTAGCATAAGTTAGGGTGTTAGCAAATTGTTAGGTCATGTTAACAGCAGTCATAATCATGATATATATAAGCAACAAAATAAAGCATCTTTCCATTAATAATAATAAGTTTGTGTACAATGTTTTCCAAAAGAGATGCTGCAAAATTTGCACAAGCACATCCCGCTCGGCTAAGTGATACAAAAGTAGAATACCGAAATAGAAATCCTAACTAGACAATCGTGGAGTGTGAATCTCCACTATCAGCAGGGCCGTCATCGTCCTCCTCATCAGGATCCTCATCTGGATCCTCGTCAAAATCTTCCTCTTCGAGATCCTCCGTCTCGAATTGGGGTTCTGGCTCAGGCTGTGGCTCCACTATGAACTGTCCGACCCATGCATTTAGCATGGCGTCGCTTGCCTGGATCATGGAAAGATTCTCCTCGTTGACGTCCTCCACAGCTGCTAATCGTCCAGCGTGTCCATGTGACACTGCAGCTAAGAAATCCTGCTGCTCCTCCAGCAACGTAGTCCTATCCTGGATATCTGTGACCTCAGACACAATCTCCTCATGTCGCTGAATCGTGTCCTGAGTCCTAGCGACTAACCCATCTTGTGTCCCCTCAACA
This sequence comes from Mikania micrantha, assembly GCA_009363875.1. NCBI lineage: Eukaryota > Viridiplantae > Streptophyta > Magnoliopsida > Asterales > Asteraceae > Mikania > Mikania micrantha. The sequence continues at coordinate 79,253,961 of CM018695.1, read as the reverse complement.
CGTGCGAGTCTCTCCTCTAGCTGCTCCACACGACTCTGGAGTTGCTGATTATGCTCCAACAGATCCCTAAACCCATCGGTCATCACACGTAGCTGACAGGACTCACGTCTATAACGCGAGATCAGTGCAGCAAATGCCCGCTCCATATGCATTCCAATAGGTGGTAGTGATGGTCCAGTAGATGCGTCACCTAACAAAGGTAACTTAGGTACTCTCTCTTCCCTTGCCCAGACAGCAAGGGTGGTAGGGTACCAGTCCCATGGTTCCCTGCTGGTCGAGGGTCGAAGCCTCTTGGACTCTTGAGAATATACTTGCTCCACTATCTCTTGAATCTTATGCTTGTCCTCCTCGGTAAGCACGTACTCATATGAGTGTTTCTTCGTGTCCTTTCCTTTCTGATCTTTGTTATTGTCCATTCCTGCGTTTAAATCAAATAAGTAACATCATATGATAACAGAAAAATTACTGTTGTGTAATTTCTAGTGTAGTGTCTAGTGTAGAGCAATGGCTATAGTCTAAGTTCACTACATGCAAACCTAGTTCCCTATAACCAAGGCTCTGATACCAGTCTGTCACACCCCCAAATTCCCACTCGTGGTGTCAGTCCACGTGGATGTGACGTGGCCAGGATCACAGCTCATGGTCATATAGAACGACTCTATATGAGTTTCACATTCACACAGATTTGCAAAATAACATAGATTCATTTAATATGCAGCGGAAAATGTTTCAACATCATAAGTAAATAAGTTTGCAGCGGAAAGTAAACTATTTAACAGACACTACATTGTTCAAATTTGTTTAAAACCAACAAATGCACACACAAGCCTAGGACATGAGTCTATATGCCATTCAAACTCCTTAATGCTTCCTTGAGTGCGTCCTAGCGTGTGCTCCATTAGTTACCTGAGAATACATGCGAAAAGTGTCAACTAAAAAGTTGGTGAGTTCACAGGTTTAGACAGACATAAATAGTAAACAGACATATACTGGGTATGTTAAGTTTAATTGTTGGATACTACGATCCGTGGAGTGTGTCAGTTCATCTTACCGAAACTCGACTGTTTCCGTTTGCCTCCGCGGGTCATCGCTGAACCCGACATCATCATCGAAATTACACTCGTTATGACCTCCAGTCAACATTGGTGCCGAGTGGGGCTAGTCAAACCCAGTAGTACTACGTAATAACGACTAGTTTGTAACAACTAACGGTAAGGATAAGTGAGGACTTTAAGCGATAATAGTTACACTCGAAAATGGTTTTCACAACATACCAGTCATATATCTAAAACAGTTGCATTTTATTCTCACCCCAATAGTTTAGCAAAACAGTTAAAGAGTAAAAGTGGGGCCGTAAACTCACCTGAGTTTAGCAGAGTGTTTGTACAAGAACCGTGTAGCTCGCCGGCTAGTAGTTACCTATATCATATAGGTGTTATAAGTTTGTGTTCACATATGTGGGTCTCACAGGACCGTGTTCGAGTTTATCAACTCCGAGTTGTTTTGTGAGTCGTGTTGACCGTGTTTGACCGTGTTGACCGTGTTTGACCTAACGACCCGTTGGTGACGGTTTTTGGATCAAGTGTTCGTGTAATGTACGGTTTTGTGTCGTGTGAAGTGTACGGATACCAGTAGTCATTTTTGTGAGGAAACTTACTTTATAGTAAGTTTCTATTTCAGAATGGTTTCCACATTAGGCAAGTCATGCAAGAAATCATATTCCGATTATTCTAACATGCATATTTATCCTAAATGAGCATATTTTCACATAGCACATAGTTACACATAGCCGGTTTTAGCATAGTTTGCGCGTAAAAGTTTCTATAATTAAAAAGTTACAAAATAAGCATGTGTCACCAAGTCTAGCTAATCATCTCATCTTAATATCGTCATCCTAACTCAAAATAACCGTTAACCCGTATTCATTACAACAAATATGTCATCATTTATAGACTTTGTGAAATAAAGTTACTATTTACAGTACTATTCATAAAAATCATATATTTTATGATTTTAACAATTTTAACACATCAATAACCATCCTTTTAGTTTCTAAACATCATTTTGAACATAACTTATAGATCTAACCACACGCATTAATCCATTTTATCATAAATCAACATTTCATGATATTAAAGTTACCACAATTAGTAATAATCATATTTTTGACATATCTTGTTATTCATAATACTTCTAAATCATATCCAATAACATTTCAATATCCAACTTCATATCACTCCACCTAGATCATACATACATGTTGCTAGAACATTCAGTTGTGACCAAATCATTAACATGCATATTGACATTATCATGGTTCATCATAAACTCAATCTATCATCATAGATCATTATTATTCATACTCAAATCAACAAACCCAGATTCGAAGTGATAGGAATTCGTGTATGTGAAGTTCATGCGTTGGTATGTGTGTGTGTGTGAGCTTGTATGTGTGTGTAAGGGTGTTTTTAGACTACAAAGGTGCTAGAATTACCTTCTAATGCTTCCAAATGTGGCTAAGCTAGCTTCTATCACGAGAAAGGATGAAGTGTGGTGTTCTTGGATCTCCTTTGTGCTTCAAACCTTCAAGACCTTCAAGAACAAGCTTCAAATCTCCCAACCATGGCTTCCAAGACTTCAAATGAGTGTGATATGGTGTTGTAGTAGTGAAATCAGACGTTTTTGAGGCATTAAATAGAGGAGTTTACGTATGGTATTGGGTAAAAGGAGTATGGTGTGATAATCATGAGATTTACAAGATATTTAGGTGTCAGACACCCCAGGCGTATCGCCTGACGTTGACCACCAAAGCCAGGCGTTACGCGCGGGACAGACAGATGAGAGGCGTTCCTTCCTCATCCGCGCGCATCGCCTGAGTGGGGGTTGTCGGATCAGGAGTACCGCCTGGACCCAATTTGGCCCATTTTCATGTTTTGGTCAAGTTTTCGCGTATTTCTTGATTACGATCATCGTTTCGAGACATATGAACATCATTTTACCTATTTAGGCTCCCTAGAACCTAAGTGTTGTGCAAATGGACTGTGGTCTGTGTAATTCACCAACGTTCGTTATTCAAGACACGTGCGTTGTGTTTTGCGATAATTCCTTAAATTATTGGTGTGTTTGGTTTGTTGCGTCACGTGTCACACTAAATACCAAGTATTCTAGTGCCACGTATGAAATAACAATACACATTATTATTAAAATAGTATAAATGCTGACCTGGAAATTGCGAGATGTCACAGCTGAATAAGGTGACGATCAAGAATCGATACCCATTGCCATGAATAGACGATCTGTTTGACCAATTGCAAGGGTCAAGTTACTATTCGAAGATCGATTTAAGATCGGGTTACCATCAACTAAGGATACAAGAGAATGATATTCCTAAGACGGCCTTCAGAACCCGATACGGACACTATGAATTCCTGGTTATGCCCTTTGGACTGACCAACGCACCAGCTATATTCATGGACCTCATGAACAGAGTGTGCAAACCCTACCTCGATAAATCCGTAATAGTGTTCATTGACGACATCCTGATTTATTCAAAGAACCAGGAGGAACATGCCGAACATCTGAGGCTAGTCTTAGAATTATTGAAGAAAGAACAGCTGTATGCGAAGTTTTCAAAATGCGATTTTTGGATTCGCGAAGTCCAATTTCTTGGACACGTGGTTAACAAACAAGGGATACATGTAGACCCAGCCAAGATTGAAGCCATCAAAGACTGGGAAGCACCCAAGACTCCAACCGAGGTGCGGCAATTCCTTGAACTGGCCGGGTACTACAGGAGATTTATTGAAGGATTCTCAAAGATTGCTCAACCACTGACATCCTTGACACATAAGGATAGGAAGTTCGATTGGGGAGACAAACAGGAAGCTGCATTCAGCCTGTTAAAGCAGAAACTATGCACTGTACCTATCCTATCCTTACCAGAAAGATGTGACGATTTCGTAGTATATTGCGACGCCTCAAAACAGGGACTCGGTTGTGTGCTTATGCAACGCGAGAAGGTGATAGCATACGCTTCACGACAACTGAAGGTGCATGAGAAAAACTACACGACTCATGACCTTGAGTTAGGAGACGTAGCGTTTGCCTTAAAGATCTTGCGACACTACTTATATGGCACGAAATGCACAATCTTTACCGATCATAAGAGTCTACAACACATATTCGGCCAGAAGGAATTAAACATGAGGCAATGAAGATGGGTTGAGCTTATCGGCGATTATGATTGCGCTATCAAATACCATCCGGGTAAAGCAAACGTAGTGGCTGACGCATTGAGCCGAAACGAAACAACAAAACGCGTGCGTGCACTACAACTCACGATACATTCTGAGCTACCAAATCAGGTCCGGATCGCACAGCAGGAAGCCCTAAAAACTGAAAACCTCTCTCTCGAAGCCATGCGTGGTATAGATAAACAACTGAAGGTAAGGGACGACGGAGCATATTACCTAACGGATCGAATTTGGATTCCACACTACTGGGGACTGAGAGAAGTAGTGATGGGTGAAGCTCACAAAAGCCGGTATTCTGTACACCCAGGCTCTGACAAAATGTACCATGATTTGAAGACAACCTACTGGTGGCCAAACATGAAAGCAGAAATAGCAACTTACGTGAGTAAGTGTTTAACATGCGCAAAGGTCAAGGTTGAGTACCAGAAGCCATCTGGGTTACTTCAACAACCAGAACTACCAATGTGGAAATGGGAACAGATTTCCATGGACATCATCACTAAACTGCCAAAGACGGCAAGTGGCTGCGATACCATCTGGGTTATCGTAGACCGTTTGACAAAGTCTGCCCATTTTCTACCAATCAAGGAGACTGACAAGCTAGACAAACTCACTCGTATCTATCTGAAGGAAGTGGTTACTCGACATGGAGTGCCAATCTCGATTGTATCTGACCGCGACAGTCGATTCACGTCGCACTTCTGGAAGTCCTTGCATAAGGCTTTGGGCACAAGATTGGATATGAGTACCGCTTACCACCCGCAAACGGACGGGCAGAGTAAGCGAACCAAACAGACACTAGAGGACATGCTTCGGGCATGCGTTATTGACTTCGGGAGTAGCTGGGAAACTCATCTACCGTTAGTTGAGTTTTCGTACAATAACAGCTACCACACAAGCATCCAAGCTGCACCATTCGAGGCACTTTACGGACGTAAGTGTCGATCACCCATTTGCTGGGCAGAAGTTGGAGACAGCCAACTGACCGGCCCAGAGCTTGTGCACGAAACGACTGAAAAGATCGTACAGATATGCAAACGAATGGCAACAGCTCGGGACAGACAGAAAAGCTATGCCGACAAACGACGCAAACCGTTAGAGTTCCAGATGGGAGACAGAGTGTTACTAAAGGTCTCGCCCTGGAAGGGAGTCATTCGGTTTGGCAAACAAGGAAAGTTGAAACCTCGTTACATTGGACCGTTCGAGATTACAAAACGAATAGGCCCTGTAGCCTACGAACTGAACCTGCCAGTTGAACTGAGCAGTGTACACAACGTATTCCACATCTCGAACCTCAAAAAGTGCTTATCTGATGAGACACTTGTTATTCCTATCGAGGAGATACAAATCGACGAACGATTAAACTTCGTTGAGGAACCGGTGGAAATTATGGACCGGGAAACCAAGAAGCTCAAACTCAGCAAGATCCCGATAGTGAAAGTGCGATGGAATTCACGACGAGGACCGGAATTCACGTGGGAACGTGAAGACCAGATGAAACATAAGTACCCACACCTATTCGCGGAACAGACAAACACTAACAACACAGGATGAATTTCGGGACGAAATTCTTTCTAACATGGGGAGGATGTGACACCCCGTAATTTCCAGGTCAGCAACTTATTTATTTAAATGTTTATTTAAATGCTTTATGTACACGTGGCACTAGAATTAGATTAATTTAGTGTGACACGTGGCACGACAGTACGAACACTGACACATGACTGGATAATTTGTGGAATTATTGACAAACAACACACACGTGTCAAAACACACGAACGTTGGTGAACGTCAAGCACATTGTGTAGCACAACACTCGAAACCTCACGAAACACTCACACATTGAACTAGGAAGTTCAAACAAGGCCAAACGATAGTTCGAAAGCGTGAAAACGGTGACGAACGGATCAAATCCAGTAAAAAGGGCTTATTGGGCTCTCCAGGAGCCCACCGCGCTACGCGGTGGCCCAACAAGCGGCCCATCCGCGATACGCGACAAACATCGCGGAGTGTTGACTCCCGAAATCCACCGCGGTACGCGGAGAGGATTTGAATGCACCATCGCGGTACGCGACACCGCCCAGTCGACAAAATCTTTATTTAACCAAGACAAATCCCATCCTACTCTACCTTAATCATTTTCTTCAACCCCCCACGCCATATCTCGACCACTCTCGGCTATAACCACCAGATTTGACATCTAGGAAGCCATTGAAGGATACCTTGAAGCTCCACACTTGAAGATTGAAGCTTGGTGACATTGAAGGAAAGCTTCTAGACCGTTATCCACCACCACTCCCATCTTGTTCCGGTTGAAACCCACGAACTAGGAAGCTTGAGAGCTGCTCTCATCATCATCTCAAGGGTTTGAAGCTTTGAAAGGTAGTCTTGACATCTCTTGTGGCTTAAAACCACCATTACACACACATGCAAGGCGTTATACTTACATGCAAGCATCCATGGCTCACATGCACGAGTTTTACTTCTGGGTTTGTTAGTTTTAACATGATTCTTGATGATCTATGATGTTGCTATGATGATTTGCAATAATCCAAGTTGTTGTACATAGGTATCTATGCTTAAAATGATGATTGGTGATGATGTAGGTGCATGTATGTATGATCTAAGATATGTTAGATAATCTTGAATGTTGTATTGTGATTATAGAAGTCAATGAGGATGATTTGTATGGTTGGATGTCATTAGAATGGATAAAACAATGATTTTTGATGAAACCTTCTATTTATAGTAACTTTTTATTTATAAAATGATGTTATGGTTGATATTTGCAACATGCATGAATATGGATTTACTACTAGGATGTTATTAGGATGATGTTGATACTTAGAATGGGATCTTGATGTTGAATATGATCATTTTTGGCATGGTTACTATTTTTAGTAACGTTTTGGTTTAGAAATGTTAAAATGGTTATTTCTACGCAAAACTACAAAGTTACTATAATTAGTAACTTTATTTTTACAAAAACCGACTCGAGAACATTTTATATGATTTGAACATGCTAGATGACTTGTTATGTTATAATATGTTGATTAGATGCTAAGTTAGATGGTTTCCGATGTCACGTATGCTATAAATGGAAACTTTCCATTTTAGGAAACTTTTATGTGCAAACATGTTGTAAACGACTTATGTGAAATCGTATGATAATGTGTTATGTGTTAACATGATCACGTAGGACTAATGAGTATGCTAGAATCATAAAACCGTTATGCTTTGTGAACTTTCCATAAATGGAAACTTACCATAAATAGTAAGTTGTCCATAGACGTGATTTACGCGTTTTGCACACGACCAACACTTACACGATTGCTACACGATTCACAAACCGCCACACGGTTCACCAACGGGTCGTTGACTTGACACGGTCAAACATGGTCAAACACGGTCAAACATGGTCAAACACGGTCAATGTGGACCAACACGAGCAAACACGGTCATTGTGGACCGACACGGACAAACATGAACAACCAAGGGTTATTGGACACAAACACGAGCACTAACACGAACACTAGCACGGTCACTTACACGAACTCATGTACGGTATACGATATAGGTTGCCGGTGACTGACGCGTTACTTTCTCAAGGAGCTTACGCATACTTTCATTCATATCACTAAGGTGAGTTTGCGGCCCCTCTTTACTCTTTTTCAAACGCTTTTAAATATGGGGAGAATACTGGTTACATCGAGTCAAACATCTATTACTGTACAAACATTTTGTGTATGCTGGTTTATTGGACAAACATTAAGTGTTGAACTCGTAACAAGCCCTCACAAAGTCTTACCGTTAATGTACGAACAACGTGGTAGATTTGGATGGATCCATTAGGGAATGACTAACCCCACAGGGCACTATGTTGACTGGATGTCATAACCCGTGCAAATTCTGACCTAACTTGCTATGCATACGAGGCATAGCGGAGGCAAGGACAAACAAGTCTAGTTCGGTAGTGACGCACTGACACTTTGGGCCTAGGGCTCGGTACTAACATTTGATAAACAACATGACACACTTTTATTACTATATGTATATCAAAACCTGTGAACTCACCAACCATTGTGTTGACACTTTTTAAACTTGTATTCTCAGGTAACTAGCAAACTATGGATGACAGGAATACGCACACTAAGGAACGAGCATTCGGAACCTCATGCATTTCTGTTTATGATTAGTTTTCGAAAAACAATTTAACTTTCGTTGTTAAGACAATGTTGTATTAAACTTATTATTCTCCGCTGCATGATTTAACTTATTAATTTCCGCTGCTATGATATGAAACTATTATTCCACTGCAAACTATTTTATTAAGTGTATGTGTCAAACATGGATTTGTAAACGCATATAGAGTTGTTCTATATGACCTTGAGCTGTGATTCTGGACATGTCACATCCACGTGGACATACACCACGAGTGGGAATTTGGGGATGTGACAATTAGAGACTGAAGAGGTTGAGCCAAGAAGAAGTAGGAGGCAAAGGATTGAAAAATCTTTTGGACCTGATTTTCTTACTTATATGGTTGAGGGAGAGCCCCAGACCTATCATGATGCAGTCACCTCTTCCAAAGGACCTCAATGGAAAGAGGCAATCAAGAATGAAATTGATTCGATCTTACAAAACCATACTTGGGAGCTAATAGATCTTCCACCAGGGTGTAAACCACTTGGATATCGATGGATATTCAAAAGGAAGATGAAAGCCGATGGTTCCATTGATAAGTACAAGGCAATGTTAGTGGTCAAAGAATTTAGACAAAAAGGAGTAGATTACTTTGATACTTACTCGCATGTGACTAGAATAACCTCGATAAGGTTGGTGCTTGCAATAGCGGCTTTAAGAAATTTGGAAGTCCACCAAATGGATGTTAAAACCGTTTTCTAAATGGGGATTTAGAAGAGGAAATTTACATGGAGCAACCTGAGGGTTTCTCAGCTCCAGGCCAAGAAGGAAAAGTGTATAAATTAGTCAAGTCATTGTATGGCTTGAAGCAAGCTCCAAAACAATGGCATCAAAAGTTTGACTAAGTTATGCTTAACAATGGTTTCAAAATTAATGAATCCAACAAGTGTGTTTATGTGAAAAACACAATGAGAGGTTATGTGATATTATGTCTTTATGTAGATGATATGCTTATCGTGGGGACTGATGATAAGATGATCATATCTACAAAAGACATGTTAAAAGCGAGATTTGACATGAAAGACATGGATCTAGCTGATGTGATTCTTGGTATAAAGATCAATAGAACCCAACATGGTCTTGTGTTAAGTCAATCTCACTATGTGGACAAAATCCTTGAAAAGTTCAATGAAAGGGATACGAGTGTGGCTCAAACTCTAGTAGATACCACCCAACATCTATCAAAAAATAGAGGTGAGGGTGTTGCTCAGTTAGAGTATTCAAGAATTATTGGAAGCCTGATGTATCTGATGACATGTACCCTGCCAGACTTAGCATATGTTGTGAGCAGGCTAAGTAGATATATTAGTAATCTGAGCTCAGAACATTGGAAAAGCATGACAAGATTACTAAGGTACTTAAGATACACAAGAAACTATGGGCTGCATTATGGCCGAGATCCAGCTGTTATAGAAGGATACAGTGATGCAAACTGGATATTCGATATGAAAGATTCCAAATCCACAAGTGGTTATGTGTTCACCCTTGGTGGAGCAGCTATAGCCTGGAAATCGTCCAAGCAAACTCTTATAGCTAGTTCTACGATGGAATCTGAGTTTATCGCGTTAGATAAAGCTGGAGAAGAAGCAGAATGGCTACGTCAATTTGTGGAAGACGTTCCAGGATGGCCAAAGCCAATGTCGGCTATTTGCATACATTGTGATTGCCAATCGGCTATTGGTAGAGCTCAAAGTGCAATGTATAATGGCAAATCACGGCATATTATGTGACAAACCGGCTTTTCCGGATAACCTCGTTAATCAAAAACTAACAGAAATAATATGAAATCGAACAAATACAAACTAAAAGGGTTAAAATTTAACAAAATCAATTATAAAACATTTAATTTACAAGAATTAGACTTGTAAAAATGTTAAACAAACAATTTTGACTTCTAAAAGTCAAAATTCGGCCAAAATAATTAGGGAAATTCGAATTTCACCTTGAACCATTACAATTAACTGAATTAATCACTTAATCAATATGCAATGATGATGATTAAATGTTATTATCAGTTATTGAAATCATTAAATCTCGAATTTAACTCGGTTGATGTCTAAAAGTCGAAACCGCTATAGACCATCATCAAAATCTCACAATTCGGTTTTACTACATCAAATTGAAACTCCAAATACACTAATCGGCATCATTAGAGCTTTCTACATACCACAATTCCAGTCTAGAGGTTGCGGAGTGAAGAAGTCGATCGGGAGTAGGCCGAACCTCAAGTATATAGTCGAACTACATCTATTCGACATCAAATCAAGTAAGTAATCAATCCTACACAACCTAAAGTGGCCGACTAAGACTAATCCTAAGTCAATTTCGGCTAACTACATCGAATGATAGGAGTTCACATTCTAGGGTTCATATCTTAAAACGATTTGGGGGTTTCTATCTAAACGAATTCAAAAATCAAATCAAACTACATGCACAGTTTCGCAACCTCATTTTAAATGAAAAACCTATGATAATTCTAGGTAATCATAACAAATTGATGGATTTCGAGTTTAGGGTTCTTGATATTAAACGGGTTTGGGGGTTTTGATGCGAAAGAAAGTAAAATTCAAATCAATTCATATCAACAGGTTCATAAGACTCCGATTGGTGATAATTCTATGTTAATTGGATCAAACAACAGTGAATCGATTGATAACCGATTCCGTGAAATTGAAACAAAAATGTGTTGGGGGCTTTTGACTATAATGGACTTGAAAATCAAATTAAACCATACTGATACGTTTGAAATATCTTGTTAAATGAAAACCTTATGGTTTTTCGAATTAACATTAACGGATTTGATGATTTTGAATCGGAGGATATAGAACTCGGGTTCGAACACGGTTACACTCAATTAATCGGGATATAGTGTCTTATTTTTCGAATTAAAACCACAAACATGGTCGTTTAGATCCATGGGACAAAAGCCCCATGGTTGGGAAATCAATCGGGTTCGAATTGAGGGAAATCAAAGGTCGATTAGGTTCGGCCGGGTAAAGAACAAAGGGGAACCCGAATCTTTGTGTTTAAGATTATCTGGAAACAAAGATGTTCACAAAATCAAACATAGAGGGATCGGTTAGGACTTGGGCGTGTTGACCGGGAGGTCACGGGTTCGAACCCGGCCTCTACCGGTTTTGTGCTTTTAAAAACCAACTTTGGTTTTTAGCCCATAACTTATTCGTTATAACTCCGATTTAACCCGTTCAAAAGGCGTTGGAACCGAAATGGAATTCCGAACATCTTGTAACAATAAAATCTATATTTTGACTCGAAATTATAATAGCGTATAATTACGCGTGATTAAACGACATCGTGTACAACTTAAACAAACAAACTTGAAACTATACGTACTTTCGTATGAATGTTTCAAATGACTTAATATACGTGTGTTGACCCGTATAAGACCACAAACACAATTTAACATTACAAATAACACAACGTTATTGTTACAAACACAGATTCTTCGTAGAAGTTAATTTACGTGGTTTTCGCGAACGTTTGATTATTCTGCTACATTCAAAGGTGCGTACACGGCCCCTTTTCTTATTTTAACTGTTTTGGGGGAGAAAACATGTGCAACAAACACTTTTAGATGCATATCACTTGTGTCACACCCCCAATTTCCCACTCGTGGTGTCAGTCCACGTGGGTGTGACGTGGCCAGGAATCACAGCTCTTGGTCATATAGAACGACTTCTATATGAGTTACACAATCACACAGTTTGCAAAACCAAACAAGTTTATATAAGTATGCAGCGGAAAATGTAGATCATCAAATACATATGTAGCAGCGGAAAGTAATTGTTGAAATAAACACTACAAATGATTAAATTGTTATAAAAACGTAGCAAATGCACACAAGCCTAGGACATGAGTCTAAATGTAAGCTTGACTCCTTAGTGTGTCCTTGTGAGCGTCCTAGCGTGTGCTCCATTAGTTACCTGAGAATACATGCGAAAAGTATCAACTAAAAAGTTGGTGAGTTCACAGGTTTAGACAGACAGAAATTGTAGACAGATATATACTGGACATGTTTAAGTTTAGTTGTTGGATCTACGATCCGTGAGTGTGTCATGTCATCTTACCGAAACTAGACTGTTTCCATTTGCCTCCGCGAGTCATCGCTGAACTCGCAATTCACATCGATTATTACACTCGTTATGACCTCCAGTCAAAGTTGTTGCCGAGTGGGGCTAGTCAAACCCAGTAGTACTACGTAATAACGACTCGTTCGTAACAATTAACGGTAAGGATAAGTGAGGACTTTATGCGATAATAGTTACACTCAAAAATAGTTTAACAACATACCAGTCATACATCTAAAACAGTTGCATAGTATTCTCACCCCAAGATTGAGTAAAAGCAGTTAAAGAGTAAAAGTGGGGCCGTAAACTCACCTGAGTTTAGATATGCGTTAGCTCAAAAAGTACGTGTAGCTCGCCGGCTAGTAGTCACCTATATCACATAGGTACTATGAGTTTGTGTTCACAAGTGTGGGTCTCTCCGGACCGTGTTAGTGTTCAACGACACTAAGTGGTTATGTAGGTCGAGTTGACCGTGTCTGGCCGTGTCGATCGTGTTTGACCTAACGACCCGTTGGTGACGGTTTGGATCAAGTGTTCGTGTATCGTGCGGTTTAGTGTCGTGTGAAGTGTACGGATACCAAAATCATTCCTATGAGGAAACTTACTATTTATGGTAAGTTTCTATTTTAGGAAAGTTTCCAAATTTGGCAGGTTATGCATATAGTTATATTCCGATTATTCTAACATGCATATTTATCCTAAATGAGCATGTTATCACATAGCACATAAATACACATAGCCGGTTTAACATAGTTTGCGCGTAAAAGTTTCCATTTATGGAAAGGTACTAAAATAAGCATGTTTAACCAAGATTAGTAACAAACCTTTTCTAAAGATCATTACCCTAGTCCTAAATTATCATAAAATCATATTCGTTTCAACAAACATATTGCTATTCATAGACTTTGTAAAATAAAGTTACTATTTATAGTAACTTTTGATAAAACACATTTTTCAACCATTTTAGGACTTAAAATCAATTATCAACATCATAACAAGGTTAGTTATGCATACCAAACATACAACATCCCTCAAATTCATCATTCTCTAGCAACATTGTAACAAAAAGTTTCTATTTATGGTAATAACCATAAAAATCATATTTTCAATAATTCTAATCATCCCAATGCATCAATAATCATCATATTAACTTCTAACATCATTTCCTAGCATAACATATAGATCTAAACATATCAATGTGGTCATTTTATCAATATTGCACCTTTTGTAACTATAAAGTTACTATTTTTAGCAATACGCCCCAAATAACCTATTTTGATATCATCCATCATCCTAAATCATGTAGAACATCATTATTAACATATCTAGCAACATTTCCATATCAAGTATCATCAAACACCTCATGGATCGTGCATGCATGTTGGTGAAAGTACCCATTTTATCATAAAATCGACACATGGTCATTTATTTCAATAATAATCATCATAGATCATAATCATTTCATCAAATCAGTAGCATTAGCATCTAATAACATGTTCACAAGTCCAAAATTTCGTGACAATAGTGGTGGTGATGATGCATGTGGCCTAAATGGCTTGCATGTGTGATTTTGGGTGTTATTAAGCATTATTGACTATAGAAACTACCTCACAAAGCCTTGAATCCACGAAATGGGGTTTGAGCAGCCTCTGGAACAGCCCTAGAGAGGCTGAGATTCGTTCGAATGCAGAGGGGATCGATGGTTGGACGTTCTTGAAGCCTTCACCACGCCTTGATCCTCAAGAATGGTCTTCAATGGCTCCTAGATGGCTCCCTTCTGGTGTGAGATGGTTGTAACAGAGGTTTCTAGGTCGAAATTGAGTGTTCAGTCGAGAGAAATCGGAGGGGAAGGTAACAGAATGATTAAGTCTTGGTTTTATAAAGATTTTTGCGTGTAGGGGTCGTCGCGTACCGCGGAGCCTGTCCAAAAAGTATCATCGCGTACCGCTATGATTAAAATAATCATTCTGTTCCCGAAACACGCCGCGTACCGCGATGGGTGAAGATGATCGGTCGTCGCGTACCGCGACGTTTTTCGGTGAATTCAAATTCTCCCGCTCAAGGGTCGCGTACCGCGAAGGCCCAGTCAGTTGCCCATCGCGTACCGCGATGGATCTCGGTTGAGCCCAATAAGCCCAATTTCATTGTTTTGAACCGAATTTCTCGTATTTCTCGAATACGATCATCGTTTCTCGACACATTGGCTTTGTTCCAGCTAAATTAGGTTCACCGAACCTAAGTGCAGTGTTTTGTGTTACAGATTGATCCGTTCACCAACGTTCGTCATTCAAGACACGTGCGATTGTTGTGCGATAATTCCTCGAATTATCGGTGTGTTCAGACTGTTGTGCCACGTGTCACACTAAATGCATTTATTCTAGTGCCACGTATGAAATAATAATAAACATTATTATTAAAATAATAGAATTGCTGACCTGGAAATTACGAGGTGTCACATCATCCCCCAGTTATTGGGAATTTCGTCCCGAAATTCAGTTCATGTGCCGGTGTTGGCTTGTTCGGCGAATAGGTGAGGGTATTTCTTTTTCATCTGATCCTCCCGTTCCCAGGTGTATTCCGGTCCTCGTCGTGAGTTCCATCGAACTTTTACAATGGGTATCTTACTATGTTTCAACTTCTTGAGTTCCCGGTCCATAATTTCCACCGGTTCCTCTATGAAGTGTAGTTGTTCATCGATCTGGATTTCCTCTAAGGGAATTGTGAGAGTTTCGTCCGACAAACACTTCTTGAGGTTTGAAACGTGGAACACGTTGTGTACGCTACTTAGTTCCTGTGGTAGCTGTAGTTCGTAGGCCACCGGGCCTATCCGTCTAGTGATCTCGAAAGGTCCAATGTAACGAGGGTTTAGTTTTCCTCGTTTCCCGAATCGAATCACTCCCTTCCAAGGCGAGACTTTAAGTAGTACTCGGTCTCCCACTTGGAATTCCAAAGGTTTGCGCCTTTTGTCGGCATAGCTCTTCTGTCGATCCCGAGCTGCTGCCATTCTGTTGCGTATTTGCACGATCTTTTCAGTTGTTTCATGCACAAGTTCGGGTCCGGTCAGTTGGCTTTCCCCAACTTCCGCCCAACAGAGTGGTGATCTGCATTTACGCCCGTAAAGTGCTTCAAACGGTGCAGCTCCAATGCTTGTGTGGTAGCTGTTATTATATGAGAATTCTACCAAAGGTAAGTGAGTCTCCCAGCTGTTACCGAAATCAATTACACATGCCCGAAGCATGTCCTCCAAAGTTTGGATGGTTCGTTCACTCTGACCATCCGTCTGTGGGTGATAAGCAGTACTCATATCCAACCTCGTCCCGAGTGCCTTGTGTAAGGACTTCCAAAAGTGAGCCGTGAAACGGCTGTCTCGGTCTGATATTATGGAGGTCGGGACTCCGTGTCTGGATACGATTTCCTTCAAGTAGGTTCGGGTCAACTTTTCCAATTTATCAGTTTCTTTGATCGGCAGGAAGTGTGCCGATTTCGTAAGTCGGTCTACGATAACCCAGATGGTATCGCAGCCATTTGTTGTCTTTGGCAGCTTTGTGATGAAATCCATGGAAATCTGCTCCCATTTCCATACTGGAATTTCTGGCTGTTGAAGTAATCCCGAAGGCTTCTGGTATTCTACCTTGACCTTTGAGCAAGTCAGACACTTACTCACATACGTTGCGATTTCTGACTTCATGTTAGGCCACCAATAAGTTGCCTTTAGGTCATGATACATTTTGTCAGAGCCTGGATGTACTGAGTATCGGCTCTTATGAGCTTCATCCATTACTACCTTCCTTAAGTCTCCGAATCGTGGAATCCAAATACGGTCCAGCAGGTAGTAAGCTCCGTCGTCCTTTTGTTTCATCTGTTTATCCATCCCTCTCATGGCTTCGAGAGTGAGGTTCTCGGTTTTCAACGCTTCTTGTTGTGCGACCCGAATTTGGTTAGGTAATTCGGAGTGAATGGTGAGTTGTAGTGCGCGCACGCGTTTGGTTGTTTCCTTCCGGCTTAGCGCGTCGGCGACTACATTGGCTTTACCGGGATGATATTTGATTGCACAATCATAATCACCTATCAGTTCGACCCATCTGCGTTGTCTCATATTTAACTCTTTTTGGTCGAAGATGTGTTGTAGACTCTTATGATCAGTGAATATCGTGCACTTGGTGCCGTATAGATAGTGTCGCCAAATCTTTAGTGCGAACACTACGGCTCCCAACTCTAGGTCGTGAGTTGTGTAGTTCTTTTCGTGCACTTTCAATTGTCGTGACGCATATGCTATAACTTTCTCGCGTTGCATCAGCACGCAACCGAGTCCTTGCTTTGAGGCGTCACAGTACACCACAAAGTCCTCGCACCCGTCTGGTAGCGATAAGATTGGTGCACTGCACAACTTCTGCTTCAACAGTTCGAAAGCAGTTTCCTGTCTTTCTCCCCATTCGAACTTCTTGTCTTTATGCGTAAGGGACGTCAACGATTGTGCGATCTTCGAGAACCCTTCGATAAACCGCCTGTAGTACCCGGCCAATCCTAAGAATTGTCGCACTTCAGTTGGGGTCTTAGGTACTGCCCAATTCTTGATTGCCTCGATTTTGGCTGGGTCTACGTGTATCCCTTTCTCGTTTACTACGTGTCCAAGGAACTGAACTTCGCGAATCCAGAAATCACATTTGGAGAATTTCGCGTATAGTTGTTCCTTCTTTAGTAGTTCTAAGACACGTCTCAAGTGATCGGCATGTTCTTCCTGAGTCTTCGAGTAGATCAAGATGTCATCTATGAATACGATTACGAACTTGTCGAGATACGGTTTACACACCCGATTCATGAGATCCATAAATACGGCCGGTGCGTTAGTCAACCCAAATGGCATGACCAGAAATTCGTAATGTCCGTACCGCGTCCTGAATGCGGTCTTTGGTATATCGTCCTCTTGTATCCTGAGTTGATGGTAACCCGATCTCAGATCGATTTTCGAATAGAAGCTTGACCCTTGCAACTGGTCAAACAGATCGTCTATTCGAGGTAGAGGGTATCGGTTCTTGATCGTTACCTTGTTCAATTCTCGGTAATCTATGCACATACGGAATGAACCGTCTTTCTTTTTCACAAACAAGACCGGAGCTCCCCATGGTGAGAAACTCGGTCTAATGAATCCCTTATCTAATAACTCTTGCAGTTGATTAGATAGTTCCTGCATTTCAGTAGGAGCCAGCCGATATGGTGCCTTGGCTATCGGTGCTGCTCCTGGCATTAGATCTATCTGAAACTCCACTTGCCGTGCCGGTGGTAGTCCCGGTAGATCGTCAGGAAAGACTTCTGAATAATCGCGAACAACAGCAATGTCCTCAATCTTTCGTTCCTTCTTTGGTTGTTCGGAAATAAGAGCCAGGATAGCCGTGTATCCTTTCTTTAGATATTTGCTGGCCTTCATGCATGACATGATGTTTAGTGGTATCCCGCGTCGTTCTCCTTGGATTGAGATCTGCTCACCACTCGGTAACGTAACTCGTACGACCTTCTCGCTGCACACGATCTCAGCATGGTTTGCAGATAACCAATCCATTCCAATCACCACGTCGAAGCTTCCGAGAGTTACTGGCATCAGGTCGATCACCAACTGATGGTCTGCCAGTGTCAGAACGCATCCTTTGATGATGTGTTGTGTTTCGATGAGTTTTCCATCCGCTAACTCTACGGTATACTTATAATCTAGTGGTGTTGGTGTCATGTCAAGCAATTTGCTAAATTCACTAGAGATAAAACTCCTATCGGCACCGGTATCAAATAATATACTAGCGTAGACATTATTTAAAAGAAACGTACCGGTGACGACGTTCGGATCATCTTTGGCTTCACCGGATCCAATCACGAATGCCCGACCCCTAGCCGGGTTGCCTCCTGCGTTCTTGTTTTGCGGACAGTCTCGGCGCATATGTCCGGGCTTGCCGCAAGTGAAGCACCCCTTTAATGTGTTATCCTTGTTGGGGTTAGGGTTGGGGTTTGATCGGCATTCCTTGGCCAGGTGTCCGTTCCTGCCACAGTTGCTGCACCGAACTTTTCGGCATGGGCCGTGATGGTGGTATGAGCAGTTGTTGCATTTGGGGTTGTTGCCCCGATATCCCCCTTTGTCCTGATTGTTTGGTTGTGTGGCAGTGAAGACTTTGGCTGGTGTGGGTCGGTGTTGAGTTGGCTGCTGGGGTGAAAAGGTTCGGTTGTTGCTGTTGTTGTTGTTGTTGGGCTCCCACTTTCGCTTGGGTTCTTGGGGTTTCAGGTGTTCCCCCCTTTTTGGCAGTTTCCCCTGGGCTACCGCCTGGTCAGTCAGCTTGTGCGCCAAGCGAATCAGTGGTTGGACGGTGGTGTGATTGGCTGCTGTCACTGTGCTCTGTATCTGCTCGGGCAATCCACTAATGAATTGCTCTATCTTTTTGTACTCCGGCGTCACCATTGCCGGGCACAACTTGCACAGCTCGTGAAATCGAGTACAGTATTTCTCGATCTCGGATCCCACCATTTTGTGCGTCCAGAATTCTTCTTCCAGCTTCCGAATTTCGTCCCGAGGACAATACTCCTCGTGGAGCATTCTCGTAAAGTTTTCCCATGGGATGGAGTTTGCAGTATCCAGTCCGAGTGTCTGGACATGAGAGTTCCACCAGGTGAGGGCCGGTCCCTCCAGTACTCCTGTGGCATATTTCACTCGGTTCCCGTCAGAGCATTCGGCCATAGAGAAAACCGATTCCACCTTTTCTATCCATCGGAGCAGTCCCACTGCCCCTTCCGTGCCCTGAAACTTGTGAGGATGACAGCTTAGGAATGCCTTAAACGAGCATCCCTTTGCCGCTCCTCCCTGGGGTCCTGTGCATCGGTAGTTCAATACAACGTGTTAGTATCTAGGCTGTCTATTCTATGCTAGTTACGTTAGGCAAAAGCTAATACCGTTGTTAGTGCCACTCGTCTCACTGGTGTGACGGTTGGCTTCGTACTCTGCGAGTACCTTGTTGAATTTTCGCTCGACCATCATGTCGATCCGTGCCTTTTCGGCCTTGCGTTTGAGTCGTAGAGCGTTGTTTCCTCTTGCAGACATGTTTCTATATAGAGGGGTTAGAATGTTAGTCATCATATGCTAAGTGTTAGCCCAAGTTAGAATAGTTGTCATGTCAAATGTCAAGTTAGCTATCGTAACAAAGCTTCAAATACAGTAGTAATAATAAAGCAGATAATAATAATAAAGCATAATTTCCATTAATATCAATCTTGAAGTACAATAATTTGAAAAGAAAGTACAATGCGAATTTTCCGAGCACATCCCGCTCGTCTAGGCCAAAAGGAAATAAAATGAAACAAACAGTACCAAAATAATAAAACCCACTAATCCGAATCCATGGAGACATGGGAGATGTTGCTAGCTGCGTCCTCATCATCATCCTCGTCCTCTTCCGGGTCCTCGTCCGGATCTTCGTCGAGACCCTCGAGGTCCTCGGCCTCGAACTGTGGCTCATCGTCCTCAGCTGGTGGCTCCTCGATAAATTGCGCCGCCCATGCGTTAAGCATGGCGTCGCTCGCCTGCACCATCGCCTGCGTTTCGACGATATCTGTCCGGTTCTCGGTAATACGCCCGTCGTGCTCCTGCACAACATCAACTATTTGCCCATGCTGGGACATGAGCTGAGCCACTTGGAGACGTAGTGTCTCCACCGTCTCCTCTAGACGATCCTTCTCCTCCTCCAGCCGGTCACTTCGCCTTTCCAGGCGATCGTTCTTCTCGCGAAGAACACGAACCTCATCGGATAGCTCGGCGTTCCTCCGTAACTCCCGCCGGGTTACGGCAACATGAGCCGCGAAGGCTCTCTCCATCGGCATCCCAAGTGCCGGCAGTCGTGGACCCTCAGAGGTATCACCTCTGTATCGCGGGGTAGGCACCCGCTCAGCTACAACCCACTCTTGTAGGAGGTTAGGCAACCATCCCCAATAGCGCTCCCGTGCTAACATCTGGGTCCTCCTCTCCATCTCTGCATCTACCTGTGCTACTATGCTGTCGATCCTACGTCGACTGTCCTCAGTCAAGTTGTCAAGGACTGGGCGTCTGCCCGGGTTCCTGTCAGCGTTTCCGTTGCTGTCAGCCATCCTGTAAGTTTTCAGGTTAGTACATAATAGTTCAATAAAAGAATTAACATCAGGGTGCGAATTCTAGTGTAGTGTCTATTGTAGAGCAGTGGCTATAGTCTAAGTTTACTATATGCAAACCTAGTTCCCTATAACCAAGGCTCTGATACCAGTCTGTCACACCCCCAATTTCCCACTCGTGGTGTCAGTCCACGTGGGTGTGACGTGGCCAGGAATCACAGCTCTTGGTCATATAGAACGACTTCTATATGAGTTACACAATCACACAGTTTGCAAAACCAAACAAGTTTATATAAGTATGCAGCGGAAAATGTAGATCATCAAATACATATGTAGCAGCGGAAAGTAATTGTTGAAATAAACACTACAAATGATTAAATTGTTATAAAAACGTAGCAAATGCACACAAGCCTAGGACATGAGTCTAAATGTAAGCTTGACTCCTTAGTGTGTCCTTGTGAGCGTCCTAGCGTGTGCTCCATTAATTACCTGAGAATACATGCGAAAAGTATCAACTAAAAAGTTGGTGAGTTCACAGGTTTAGACAGACAGAAATTGTAGACAGATATATACTGGACATGTTTAAGTTTAGTTGTTGGATCTACGATCCGTGAGTGTGTCATGTCATCTTACCGAAACTAGACTGTTTCCATTTGCCTCCGCGAGTCATCGCTGAACTCGCAATTCACATCGATTATTACACTCGTTATGACCTCCAGTCAAAGTTGTTGCCGAGTGGGGCTAGTCAAACCCAGTAGTACTACGTAATAACGACTCGTTCGTAACAATTAACGGTAAGGATAAGTGAGGACTTTATGCGATAATAGTTACACTCAAAAATAGTTTAACAACATACCAGTCATACATCTAAAACAGTTGCATAGTATTCTCACCCCAAGATTGAGTAAAAGCAGTTAAAGAGTAAAAGTGGGGCCGTAAACTCACCTGAGTTTAGATATGCGTTAGCTCAAAAAGTACGTGTAGCTCGCCGGCTAGTAGTCACCTATATCACATAGGTACTATGAGTTTGTGTTCACAAGTGTGGGTCTCTCCGGACCGTGTTAGTGTTCAACGACACTAAGTGGTTATGTAGGTCGAGTTGACCGTGTCTGGCCGTGTCGATCGTGTTTGACCTAACGACCCGTTGGTGACGGTTTGGATCAAGTGTTCGTGTATCGTGCGGTTTAGTGTCGTGTGAAGTGTACGGATACCAAAATCATTCCTATGAGGAAACTTACTATTTATGGTAAGTTTCTATTTTAGGAAAGTTTCCAAATTTGGCAGGTTATGCATATAGTTATATTCCGATTATTCTAACATGCATATTTATCCTAAATGAGCATGTTATCACATAGCACATAAATACACATAGCCGGTTTAACATAGTTTGCGCGTAAAAGTTTCCATTTATGGAAAGGTACTAAAATAAGCATGTTTAACCAAGATTAGTAACAAACCTTTTCTAAAGATCATTACCCTAGTCCTAAATTATCATAAAATCATATTCGTTTCAACAAACATATTGCTATTCATAGACTTTGTAAAATAAAGTTACTATTTATAGTAACTTTTGATAAAACACATTTTTCAACCATTTTAGGACTTAAAATCAATTATCAACATCATAACAAGGTTAGTTATGCATACCAAACATACAACATCCCTCAAATTCATCATTCTCTAGCAACATTGTAACAAAAAGTTTCTATTTATGGTAATAACCATAAAAATCATATTTTCAATAATTCTAATCATCCCAATGCATCAATAATCATCATATTAACTTCTAACATCATTTCCTAGCATAACATATAGATCTAAACATATCAATGTGGTCATTTTATCAATATTGCACCTTTTGTAACTATAAAGTTACTATTTTTAGCAATACGCCCCAAATAACCTATTTTGATATCATCCATCATCCTAAATCATGTAGAACATCATTATTAACATATCTAGCAACATTTCCATATCAAGTATCATCAAACACCTCATGGATCGTGCATGCATGTTGGTGAAAGTACCCATTTTATCATAAAATCGACACATGGTCATTTATTTCAATAATAATCATCATAGATCATAATCATTTCATCAAATCAGTAGCATTAGCATCTAATAACATGTTCACAAGTCCAAAATTTCGTGACAATAGTGGTGGTGATGATGCATGTGGCCTAAATGGCTTGCATGTGTGATTTTGGGTGTTATTAAGCATTATTGACTATAGAAACTACCTCACAAAGCCTTGAATCCACGAAATGGGGTTTGAGCAGCCTCTGGAACAGCCCTAGAGAGGCTGAGATTCGTTCGAATGCAGAGGGGATCGATGGTTGGACGTTCTTGAAGCCTTCACCACGCCTTGATCCTCAAGAATGGTCTTCAATGGCTCCTAGATGGCTCCCTTCTGGTGTGAGATGGTTGTAACAGAGGTTTCTAGGTCGAAATTGAGTGTTCAGTCGAGAGAAATCGGAGGGGAAGGTAACAGAATGATTAAGTCTTGGTTTTATAAAGATTTTTGCGTGTAGGGGTCGTCGCGTACCGCGGAGCCTGTCCAAAAAGTATCATCGCGTACCGCTATGATTAAAATAATCATTCTGTTCCCGAAACACGCCGCGTACCGCGATGGGTGAAGATGATCGGTCGTCGCGTACCGCGACGTTTTTCGGTGAATTCAAATTCTCCCGCTCAAGGGTCGCGTACCGCGAAGGCCCAGTCAGTTGCCCATCGCGTACCGCGATGGATCTCGGTTGAGCCCAATAAGCCCAATTTCATTGTTTTGAACCGAATTTCTCGTATTTCTCGAATACGATCATCGTTTCTCGACACATTGGCTTTGTTCCAGCTAAATTAGGTTCACCGAACCTAAGTGCAGTGTTTTGTGTTACAGATTGATCCGTTCACCAACGTTCGTCATTCAAGACACGTGCGATTGTTGTGCGATAATTCCTCGAATTATCGGTGTGTTCAGACTGTTGTGCCACGTGTCACACTAAATGCATTTATTCTAGTGCCACGTATGAAATAATAATAAACATTATTATTAAAATAATAGAATTGCTGACCTGGAAATTACGAGGTGTCACAACTTGCATGAGTTAGTTGTTTACTATAAGTGCAAACATAGCATTACAAAGCCTACATTATCGAACCGTTTAGTTTGCCGTAGTGCAAAGCGTGGTAGTTGAAGATAGATCTATTGGGTTTGACAAACCTCACTTGGTAGATGGGATCTACGCAAGTGTTTAACTGACCAAACACACATTACTATTGTTTATGCTAGACAATAGGGAAAAGGCTATCAAACATTGCAACAACAGTCAGCTTCGGTGTCGACCACTTATATAAATAGTACAATGACTAGCTATCATAACTATGCAATGTGTGATTATGTGATCTACAAACATTTCTTACAAACAGCTTGTTCAAACATTTGGTTCAAATATTTGTGATTACTCATACAAACCTGTGTATGCACCAACCTTTGTGTTGACTTGATTTACATGTTTTCTCAGGACACTAAGGCACAAGCAAGGACAAGCAGGGACTAGGACGTTGAGTCTCATGCATACAGTTTACTTTAGTTGTTGATTCAAAACATTGAACATTGTATTTATGGTTTTGCAATAGTTACTCTCTATTATTAGTTTTCAAACGCTTCCGTAAATGTTAAACTTTGATTTTACAAATTAAGACTCAAGTATGTTTGAAAATCATATAGAGGTCTTCGTTATGTCTAATGATCTGAGATCCTGGTTTGTCACGTCCCAAACGGTATGATTCCGTTAGTTGAAAATTGGGGGTGTGACATATTAGACGTAGACACAATACGATAAGACAACTACTCTCAATGGGAGTTATCTCAATTGACTATGTGAGGTCAAAAGATAACATAGCAGATCCTTTTACAAAAGGCTTAAGCAGAGAGTTAGTCCACAAGTCGTCAAGAGGAATGGGACTAAAGCCCTTTGAACAAGTTTGTACAAAGGAAAACCTATCCTAGAAGATTGGAGATCCCATGACCTAGGCTCAATAGGACAACCTAATTGTATGAATTAAGGTCACTGTGGGGGAGTACCTCAAATATAAAAGGTGAATACTTCCTAGTTCATTCCTTTATCAAATCAGTGATAGCAATGGAGGATAAGCATACGACTTTTAATTATTTGTGTGAAATCACCTATGTGAGAGAGAAGTGGGGTCGCTTTGAATGGATTTGTAGGTTCCCCAATTCCTAGAGCTCTTGCAGAACCAGGCTAGTGTTCCATGACCATAACGGACACGAAAATGAGGGGTTAACCGTACCAGGAAGAGTATTGTGTGACATGTAATAACGTCTACGTAAACAGGGATTGGTTCAAGGACATCGCGTCTACTAATCGCTAGGAGACAAAGTGCATATCACAAAGGAGGGTTCAAAGGGAACACCTACTTCTCATGCAATACTCAACCGCTGAAATTTTATCGTGACGCTTGGGTGTAAGGATCGATTTCTTTTCATGTGGGGGATTGTTGGAATTTTGTGTGTGAAAAGAAAAAGGAAAAAGAAAATATAAACTTTTAAACTTTCACCTACCAATTCATTTGTCATGAATATGGTGCTTGTTAGTGGGCAATTGGCCATGAATATGATAGTTAGTGGGCATAATGTCAACCTTTGAAATGCCAAGACTACGAGTATAAATAAAGCCATTTGGCCTCTTGTTGAAGTTGCTACTTTTTGAGATCATTACACCACTTGAGATATATACACACAAGCTCCAAAGGTTCCAAACACAATCATTTGCTTTGTTGAATTCTCAGCAACCTACAACGATCGGTTCTCGTGTGAAACACTCTTGTTTCAGGTGAAGTTTTGGGTTTTCGGTTAACTCCGGCAGTACACACTGCTTCGCCTGTTGTACCATGGGAAACAGTCGGGTTCACCTGGGTGGCCCGAAATCTGTTTTAAGGGACCTTTGTTGAACAGAAATCCTCAGCCACCGAATTCATTTCAATTCGTTTCATCTTGTTTTATACTTCTTCTTGTAATTTCAATTTTAGCATTTTTATATTTCTTGTATTACTTTATTTTAGATTATGTATTTCTCTGAATTGTAATTCGAGTAATTGAGTAATAAAAATATTTGTTTATTTTGTGAACGGTGTTCCTACAGTCTATTCAAATCATGTTCGACCAATTTACTTTTTATCATACCAAAGAATCAACAATTGACAGTCATGTGTACTGTGACCCGCTGCAAACCTCCGCACAAATAGAAACACGAGAATGCAACCAATTGTATATCACAGCATATTGTTTAAGAGAAATACTAAATATACTATCTTATTTAATTGTCTATGCATTAAGCCTATTTATTTAAAATCAACCACACACAAATATCCAAGTATCCAAACAACAACCAAAATAACCCTAAATAAACAATTGTCTCAAAGCCATTAATAACGAAATTGTAAATTTTTAAATGTATGATACAATTGTCATGCATCCAAGCATCTAAATGGTTATTACTTGAAAAGCAAGCTTGAAAAATGAACAAAAAAGTTAATAAGCTCATAGGTTTTTGACTCGATCAAACTTATATAATAAGATCCATTGTATAGCCAAGTATACCATGTAATTGAAAGTTATATGATACAAATAAACATGACATCACAATCTAACTTGATGACTTGAAGCCCTAACAAATGCTTTCAACATTATTCAATTAAATATTTTGAATAAATTGAACTCAACATTGAGTGGAGTATATTTATCTACCTGCCCAAAAATTCATGTCCTTGCTATCGAAGTTGACTACTGGATAGGAATTCTATCGGTATGGCATTAGAAATGCTCGGAGAAGTTCGATATGAAGGGATACAGTTGATAGATCGGTATTGAAGTGAGATATTCAATCCTCTTTCTATTTAATGGTATTCCAATTCCAGTTTTGAACTACCGCAGACTTGTTTCATAGTTTTCAACTGAACGGCAGACCCAACACGACTGACAGATAAGCCGACGTTAATAGCAGGTCTAATTCTGCGATAAAAGAGCCACGTTTCCGAACAGATTTTTCCATCAGTAATGGAAGCTGGTAAAGTAAAGACAGACTATTTCGAAAGCAATGGTGGCTAGGAATGTCTTCCGTCGCACGCAAAACCCTAGATGAGTATTGTTAACCATAAAATAGTGCTATCCATTATCCATCCATTGGCTTGCCTAACATATTAACGAATTGTGATATGTGTAATGAAGACATATGGGTAATATTTGAGTCAAATATTAACCCTCCTCATGAATGTTGACATATCAAAATAACCAATTCAAAACATGTACACAAGACATAATATATTGTTTGCAACAAAAATTATAAGTATTAAGTAACTTGTATTCCACCCCAAATGGAAATAAAAATAGTAAATGCATTACAAAACTCACCTAAAGTTGGATGAGAGTATGGTTTGATCAAAAATATGGCACCAAAAGTCTCGATCAAGACTTCAAGAGGGTCTACAAATAATAGCAAGTATTTATCATAAACTAGTTTTATCCCAACCGCGCGTTGCGGCGGAGAATTCATGAGTCAATCTGGATTTAAAACGTCAGCGACCAAGTATTTGTACATCGGGCTTTATAGTAAATATATAACAATCATGCATGCCGTGAATGCAATTTAAGAAGATCAAATAACCAAAATACAAAACCCAAATTTAACATCTACATGACTACATATTCCAAAAGATCACACTTGGAATAGATTTGCTTAACACCCTATTTAGAACATTGATTGGGAGGATCATTTTATAGAAACCAATTAAAGCTATGCTAGAGCGAAACTAATCTCAAAATAGAAGAACAGAAAACATGTATGAATCAAATTATTTTGAGGAACCCAATTTGAATTCAAATATGAGCTTCATGTGTAAATTAGAGAAAAAATCATTCCTTTGCATACACGAATTGAAAAGCTACAAAATTTTGTTCAGATCACCTTCTCTCAAGGTAGGGCGGTGCGACGTGGTGCAACCCCAACTCACACATGTATGACACATAGCCTAATGAGTTTCTTGATACAACTTGTGAGACGTGCGAAGTTTTCCTGTATATATGTAAGGTATAAAATAGTAATGCATATTTAGATGTTACATGATTTATGAACATAAAACAATACAACCTAGTTAACTGGTTTGATATCTCATCCTATTGGCAGTTAAAATATGTAGTTGACGCACTCGTTAAGTTTTTAACCTGTTAACATTTATACACCCATCTTGTTCAAATATCTGTTATATAATACATCCAACATATCTTTCTAAAACATTCTATTGTTTCTTTTTATTTGATGTATGATTAGGTAAACTGAATCTAAAATTGAAAAATATAATACTTAGGACAAAATTATCAAATTGGTCGTATCTTTAATTTGGGTCATTAACTCCGAAGTTTGATTACACAATAACTTTGTATCTTACACAAATTTTTTTACATTCCATATAGAATGTTCTTACATTTCACTCATAATATTTTAAACTTATGCAATAAATTCTAAACATCATTGTAATAATTATTTAATATTAAAAATGATTAAATTGGTCAAATATCAAATCTCATTGGGCATGACCATGTTTCTACAAAAAATGTGATGAAAAACACTTGCATGAAGATTTTGAAAAAGATGAATAGATGATCGACAAAAACTGCTACCTCAAGAGCTTGAGAAACATAAATTAAGTTCCTGTAAGTGAGCCTCACCAAAAAAAAATGTTAACTGAAAATACAAATTCACAAAAAAACTTACTTGTACTAAAACAATGGCATATTACCTGTGCATCAAAGCTGCTAACCCTTAGCAAACCTGCAGTCCAAGCACATTAAAATCCTAACAAAATATAAAATTTATAGGTCATACAAAGACACCATGTTCTTAATAAAACATCAAAGACGAACAAACCATTTACTTCTCTTTTTAAGCAATCATTATTTTCGATCAACTAATAAGTGCCCTAGTTAAGACCCAAAAAAAAAACAAAGCCATGAACAAAGGCATTAAGTTGCC
The DNA here is from genome assembly GCA_009363875.1 of Mikania micrantha. Lineage (NCBI taxonomy): Eukaryota > Viridiplantae > Streptophyta > Magnoliopsida > Asterales > Asteraceae > Mikania > Mikania micrantha. Next base: position 79,225,257 of record CM018695.1, on the reverse strand, counting down.
TCATTATAAAATGTTGGTACGTATATGCTAAGCGAGAGATGGGCTTACTAAAGAAAACAACAACTTGCATCAATTGATGCACATACGCATCGCTTCTTTCTTGCAATAATAGAAATAGCCTGCAAAAATAAGAGTACATACACCAATCTCTTACCATTTGAACGCTAATAATGCAAAACTCAAAACTCTTTAGAAGCTATTGAGCTTGCAGTCCTGTGCATATTCAAGTCAGCCTTATTAAGGATCATTCGAACCTAGACCAACATGATTTGGAGAATCTCTCTTTACTTCATGACCTCTTATAGACCTTAACACCAAACTATATATGGATGGATAGATAAGCAGAATTTAATACATAAAAATGTCTATAAGTTTCGGATTCCAACAATGAGTAGCGTGTGTCTTTCACCGAACCAAAATAGTTGTTTCACCTTTTAAATGGGGTTTTTCCCCTTCTCCACTAAAAATAATCAAACCATCAATTCAAAAATTTGAGAAGGTTTAGAAATATATGTGTTATTAACTTATTATCCGGTTAATAAACAATGTATGAATGCCACATGAGAATTGTCATATTTGTAGTTGCTTTTCTTTCTTTGATGTCAGAGATTCTAAAAAATGAAGATATACTAACCATAGAATGATGCAAGAGTAAGTTTTTATAATATATAACCAAAAAACATCATTAATATATCTACACAACAAAATAAAAAATAAACATTGCCTACAAAAGTAATTTCCCTAATCCTTGTCTCCACCAATTTCGAAATGTTTGCATTTATGCACGAATATTACAAACCATAAAACCATTAATAAAAAAGTGAAGAAAACATTTTAGCAAAAAGGGTACAAAGCTGTTACCTTAATCAAATGTTGAGACACATGCTTGCAACTTTTGTCACTTTGGCTCTACAACCTCATAAAAATCTTATTGGATTAAAATAATATGTTTTTCTAATTTTTTTATAATAAAATTAATTATCTGTTTTAATTCATAATTGTTAGATGAACTTTGGTCAATTTATGGAAATTGGCTATTCTAGTAAGAGAACTTACGTGTTGCTGGATTTGAGTTGCTCTTTGAAGCTCATAAACTTAAGATTCCGCATGTTCTCAAAGTAGAAAATATACACACAATTGTATTTCTCAACATCTATTATAGAACTGACAATGCTCTCTTTATGCTCCCTACCGGCTACATCTTTTGTTTACCTCTGAGAATGTCACTACATATTTGAAACTTAATAATATTAACACGAATTCTGGCATAGTCAAAACATATTGAAATGAATATTCAAACAAACCCTAAAACTCATATAAAGAAAAATTAGCAAAACTTTTCAATCATATGAGTTGCAATGTCAATTTTTTAAACTAAAAATCAACCAACACTAAAGCTCGAGCCAAAAAAATGCGAGTATGGTTTATTTTAGGGATCATACAGTAACACAAAGCTAGTCACATAACAAAAAGAAAACTCATTCATATCAAATTAATATGCATAAATATCTATAACACAGATAGTGAACCTCACCCTGAGGTAAATTAATCTCTTAGCAAGACCAAAACACATGAGTTGTATGTTTAGCTACCACTGGAGACTACCGTGAAACCCTAGATCATTTCCTGCCGATGTCATAATCCTTCCCCTTCAACACCATCTTCGATTCATAAATCCTAAAAAGAAAACTCGGTTTGATTGTCCTCGATCATTGATTAACCGCATCTCTGAGCCAAAATTGAACAAATACATACGTGATTCCTAAATAAAAACTCATGGGGTTTTTAGAATGAAAACTTCTATGTCAATCTCTGCAATCGTCAGTTCCAACCTAGGGTTTTGTTCTCACCTCTTGAAAATACATCAAGATGTCACGAACTTCAATTAGGGCTTTGTCTCCCTCTTTCTCTCTAAAAGTAAAAGTCAAAGAAGAAGTTCTTGATGAAAAGAAAAGAGGTTGAAGATGATAACGACGATTTCCTTATCTGTGTTTGCTTTTGCGTGTGTACATGCCAAATCTAGCAGAAAATGGCATTCGAGCATGGCCTCTCATATAAGTTTCACTGCTTCTAAAGTTAAAACCTAACATGGTGGTCAAAATTGAAAGCACTCAAATTTCACTATTCCTCTTGGTTGATTTTTAATATATAGAATAATATGTCTAGTAAATGAGCCGGGTCAAGATATTTTGTCTCCCAATCATGATCATTGTTTGATGCCATTGTCTAACTTCTTTTTTTTTTTTTTTGAACGACGAAGGTTTCAATCGTGTGAACTGACTGTTTCCAGACCATGTTACCAAGGTCTAGTTACCTAGACCTCCCATGAGCCACCACAACCACCCAGGAGGAAACCCCACTGGGAAAACCCCTGACCCCGAAAACCCCTGACCCCCCCCCTCACCGAATTATCAGGTTTTAAAGCCGACCAATTGTCTGTGGTTCAGTCTGGTTTAGATAGTTTGGTTGGTTCATGGACAAAAAATGAATTAATGCTTTCTCTTCCTCTAAAGCAAACATATTACAGAGTACAGCCCAAATCAAAATTACAACCTTTTAATTGGTGTCATCTTCATACTTATTTAAAATATATTTAAAATTTGTAGTTAAAATCTCAAAATACCCAACATTTATTAAATACTAGCTTATTGACCCCGTGTATTACACGGGTTGCATCATAAAATTATATTAAAAAATATGAATTAGCAATTAAGAAATAAAAATTGTAAAACGATTTTTTGTGATAACCTTTTGTTTTTTTTAATTTGTAGAATGAAGTTAATTAAAAATAAATATTAATTAGATAATGATGATAGATTTAAGAATCATAAAAATCTGAAATCATTCACAAAATATAATTATCATCATTATTCTTTCTTTTTTAATTAGAATTTAAGATTTGTGTATTGAGTATCTTGATAATTTAATTTGAAAATTTTTTGAATTTCAAAATTATTAATCAAAAATGGAAAGTTGGATATGATTAGATTTTAATTAGTATTTAAAGAAAATAAATACCATTTTTTCAAATTAGGAAGTTTGACTTGATTACGTTTATTAAATTTAATCTATTTTTAAAACATTAAGGATTAATATAATCATGACAAGTGGCATCAATTGCAATTTGTCCAATCATTTAATGACATGTGGCATGTGGTTTAACCAGAAAACGACAAGTGGCGGAGTGTTATTCTTTTATTATATAGTATAGATATAGATGTTTAGTAAAGCTTGGTTTAGTATTGATGCATGCAATCGTTTTATATGGATATGAAATTGTTTTGAAGATTTAGATAATGTTAGTTTCTCAAAGTTCATTATCTTCCTATACTAATAAATGATTCCAAATAATGCCATATGGCATTCTCTTATTTTTTTTCAAAATTATTTATTTAATTTTAAATTTAAATATAAAACTCACAATTAATGTTATTAATTATATATATTTTTTACATAAATAAGTTATTACTAATAGTTAATAATATGATATTAAATATCATCTATGTTTATGTTATATACCCACACATATTAAAAACACTTTTTATTATTTTATTATTTTTAAAAAATTTTAATATTAAAAATGTATAACTAATATAATTATTTTAATCATGTAAATTTATAAAAAAAATAATAAAAACTTAAGTAATTTTTATTTACAAACCCGTGTGATATACGGGTGTATAACCTAGTTGTGTAATAAATTGCTTTCTTCTTCTTGTAGACATGGTTTGTCTTCAAGATTTCAGGCGATATGCGAGTATTAAATATGAGTTTTATATATAACAAATTACAAGTCGACAATAATTGTGATAATTGGCACTTTAACTAGTTTGTATTTTGGTTAAATAGATCTAAAAAAATTGAATGTAAACTGTATATGTATTTTGTTATAAGAATATTTCTATATATATAATATATATATAACATTTAAAATTTCAATCCCCATTAAAAAAGAGTCATATGTATGGTTGTTCACGAACCTAGCCGATTTAGGGATACCTCGGACCTGGCTCTGATTATAAATCAACCTGGATCGGCTCGGATTGTAAATTGTGCCTAAATTCTTAGCTTGAACTCGTCTTGGTTCATTTTTAGCTTGGTTTTATATAAGAAAATTAATGCATGAAAGTATACAAAAACAAAACATCTCAAATAAATTAAAAGAGCAACAAAAATGTTATTTTGTAGTGTAGAAATTTTATACACCATCAGATGAAAGATTATCAACAACAATTAAAAAAGAGTAGCAATAATTAAAAAAGAGCAATGGTATATATTTTATAAAATAGTTTTTTTAAACACATTATACATCACCATACATGTAAATCATATTCATGCTCAAAATTAGTTTAATATTTTGGTGTATTAGGAATTAGGATGTTGTGTAAACGAGTCGAGCCAGCCTCGTCTCGGACTCGGCTCAGCTACAAACGAGTCATCTTGGTTCGGCTTGGTTACTGACAAGCTTTATCGAAGCTTTTTCCGAACAAGTTCCGAGCATTTTGAATAGTCCTAATCATATGCGATGTTATTTCTCACACCCCTCTATCCCGGCCCTGGTTATAAAACTTCAGTAAAAGACAATGAATTTTGTCTTCTTCTTGGAGGCACCACTAATTAACATTTTTTTTTTCTAAATTCGAGCACGTTGTTGAAAGATAAACAAAATGATTTAGATTTCCACTATATTATCTTTCCATGTGTCATTTCTTAAATGTTTACGTATAGGAAGTAAGATTTATCGTAAAATTATTAACTGCATCATCAAACTTGTAATACTACGTCGAATTATATGTAATACGTATTGTGTCGACTTGCATGTATATATTCTTGTAATATTAGCTTTTTTTTTTCTTTAACGACAACAGTCGATTAGTTGACATGTTTCCAATGGAAAGCTCGTACATCAACCACACCACCTATATCTCAAAAATTCATGGAGAAAACCCATTAATATTGTCAAATCCCCAAAAGTCAGAATTAAAACTTGAGACCTGAAGAGGTCCAAGTTCTAGACCATTGGTACTTATAATATTATTAATTGTTTTAAACTCGTCTATTGATTAGGTATTTTAATGTGATAATGATATAGCTATATTTATTTTTTTCATTTTAAACAAAAACAATAATCAATCATGTATATTCTTATAAATCGTTGGACTAATAACGACCATCTTACTACTATAATAAATAAAAATCATTTTTGTCACTTGTCAAGTTTAAATAATACTATTTTCATATGTCATCTTAATATTATTTCATTTAATTCTCTTTCTTGCCAATGAGCTTATACCTCAACTGGCACTCCATGATTCTTATAAAACTTAGGCTTTGTGAGGTCATGTGTTCAAATCCTGGCCAAAGCGGTCAGTATGAGGTTTTACCACATAGTGGGTTTCTTCCTAAGGAGCAGGTGGATTTGCTCGATTCAGCGTTCGCCAACACATGTGCTTTAGACACCGGGTAGTTGGTAGCGGACTGTTGTCGCAGCGCGTGGGTTGTTGGGTCCGAAGATCCATTTGGGCTATGAAGAGGCATGTCGCTGAGCCCTTGTTAGCTGTTCAAAAAAATTTTGATTATCTTTCTTAATAAATAATTATATTATCTCTCTTATTAAATAATTATAATATTAATCAATTTATCTATTTTTTTCATATTAAGAATTAAAAGTAGTTTTAAATAAATTAAAATTTAGTTTTTATTAAAAAAGCACATTAAAAAAGTTTATAAAATAAGTACTTTTTCTATAAATTAGAATTTATTGCATATAAGAAATATTTAAAATCATTATTTTTAGGAAATTAAAAGATTTCTAAAAAAATTTTTCTTAAACGATGATTTTTTTAAATAAATTAATTTTAAAAATAAGTTTTTAAACAATATGATTTTTATAAACAGATGACATTTTTTAATGATAAAGAAATTATACTTTTTAATTTTTACAAAAAAAAAAAAACTGTATGAAGTTTTCAAAGTCATATTTAAAAATCACAGTTAATACAAAGTAACAAGGTTAGATAATGATTTTTTAGTTATTAGAGTTTTTAATTATTGGTATATTACATTAAAATTACTTGTTTATACTTACTTTAATCATTCTATACCAAAATATTGTTTTATCTTTCTTAAGATTTTATTACTATTTAATATTTTATGATCAATCCGAATAATACACGGGTTAATATCCTAGTTATATTAATAAATAAACCGAAAAGCATATAACTTAATTAATAATTGAATTTGTTTTACAACAAACAAATTAAATGATACAAATACGATCATTATGATGTCATTTGTATGACCTCGTTCCACTAACTATTCATGTACCGTACGTTTGGTATGCACAAATACTATCCAAATTGATCTAGATTGAAATTGGTTAAGTTAGTGGATAATTATCTAATTTCATTTCAAACCCTTTGTTAAAAATATTATTTATATATAATTAATTTCTCCAAAAACCTAACTCTTTCAAACTCACTCATATTCATCTCTATAAATACCATTTAATTTCATTATTTCCATCAACGGCTAGCTTCAATACATTCCAAAGTCACCATGACCACCCTAGCCAAGATCTTGATCATAACCCTCACCATTCTCATGGCCCTAGCCATAACTCACTCAACCACACCAACCCATGAAACCCCATTAGACATTGAACACCATAAACACGATACCATAAGGATTGGCAGGTTCCTAGCACAACAACCCAATGGCTTATTGAAATGCAACAAAAACCCTAGACTTTGTCGTGCCAAAGGTAGCCCCGGACCCGATTGTTGCAACAAGAAATGTGTTAACGTGATGACCGATAAACAAAATTGTGGACTATGTGGACGGAAATGCAAGCATATGGAGATTTGTTGCAAAGGACATTGTGTCAACCCCATGGTGAACAAGCATCATTGTGGTGGATGCAACTATGTGTGCGAGAGAGGCGACACTTGCGTGCGCGGAATGTGCAGTTACGCTTAAACGTGTCGTTTAAAAAGCAGCTACGGCGTTATGTAAAATTTGAGTTTTTATTTATTTTTATGATGAAAATATTCTTGCAAAACTAGGAAGGCAAGCTATGACATTATATTGGTATATATATGTGTGTATATGTAGCTTGCCCATTGATTTGTATTAACTAATTAAGATTATTTGGATCATAAAAGGTATTGTAAGCAATATATATAAATCTGCTATGCTATATGAATTCTGTGATTCTTGTCTACTTAAACTGGTTGAATACAATGTACTTGTAATGTGTTAGCATGAAATATGTTATGTAAAACTTTAAGTAAAGGTGTTCAAAAAAATTCATATCCGAATCCGAAATATCCGAAAATCCAAACCTGAAACATCCGAAAAAAATTGATATTCGGAAATTCAGATTCAGATACCTATTTTGAAAATTAATTTTCGAATAGTTCAGATATCCGATATCTGAAATAGGTTTTTTCGGATATTCGGATAACCGAAATATTTTTTTTAATATTTTTCCCTAATTTCAAATATCCGAAATTTCGTATTCGGATTTGGATATTGAAAATTGCTATCCGAAATTTTCGGATATCCGAATATGAGAATCCCTAATTGCTACCATTAATTTCATGAAACATCTTAAAAGAAGGCATCGCTATATGTATGTCACTAAAAGGAAAGAACAATTGGTTCAGCGGTAGTTACATTACTTTCATAATGTAAGGTAATGAATTCAAGTCTTGTCTAAAGCAAATATTGTTATGGTTTAAGCCGAAAGGTTTTTCTAGTTGTGGATTTCATCATTTGCGATTAAATATTTGGACCTTAAAAATTGAGAGATGGTAAGTTTAAATTTGGTTGTTTAACTTGGTACCTGATCGAGCTTCTCAATCATTTAGGAGCTCAAGACGAAGTGGAAAGCTTGGAATTTTTTCTGTATTATTTTTGAGTTCATAAGTTCAATTTCTATAATAAATGGAAATACTAAAAACAAGATAAAATAAATTGGTTGGTGATTTGACCTAAAATGTCAAAGTGATTTAAGAGAATGAAAATACAGAATAATTAAATTTGGCCAAAAAAAACATGCCAGAAAAAATAAAACGTTTGAAGAATAACTAACATGGAAAAAAAAATGTCCTAATTAAGGCTAGACATGAAATAAAATAAATGTACATGCATCTGGGAATTTTTTTTAACGGCTAAGCTTACTACCACTTAAATTACATCATAATTACATCTTTATATGAAATTGAACCCATGACCTTTCATTCTAAGAGGCAAGCCTCTACCATGTGAGGTAGTCCCACATTGGCACGCACGCTAGGAATCGAAACTAAATCTCCAAGGACCTAAACTGGAACTCTTATCACTAATAGACTTTAAGTGTGAGTTTGCCAAATTGATACGATTGAAACTTGCTCATCACAATTGGTTAAAAAAATTGAAACATACATAGAAAATATTTTTTTGTCTCATATGTTGTGATATAAAAGTTTTAAAAAGATAATTTAATAGAAAAAATATAAGAAAAGTTAAAAGTGACATCACATGATGTGTCATTTTATAAACTTAATTACGCCGGTTGTTTCAGTGAAATTCGTGTGGTTAAGTGCATATAAGAAACTTATAAAGTTACTACAACTCAATTCCAAAGATAAAAAAATGTATGAAGTTAGTGACTCGATTCTAGAGATCGAAAAATAGATAAACAACAGTTATATAATGGTATTAATGTTCTTTAGTCAATGTCGGTCTTATTCTTTACGGTACCAGCACATTACCGTTAATCATTATAACCCATGATTATCATTTTTTAATTAACGAACAAAAGTTGGTAAAAAAATCATATTATGTATACCACAGGGGATAAAATTTAAATAAAAGGTTGAAAATGTTCAAGTAACAATTTACAAACTTAGAAGGTAAAGTTTGAGGCTTTTTAAAGTTTGATGGTTAGTTTTGGGATGTGACAAAGGCTATCGCCATTCCTTATTGAGTTATATAATATCTAGAACAATAATAGTAATAAATAGATTTTGTTCAACTGAAGACCAATATTTAACCCAAAAAAACCATTTATAACAATAAGTCTTATAATTTTAAATTAGAATAGATAAAAGATATGTTTATCCCATTTAATGATGTGGTTTATAATGGTTTGTTTTTTAATTTTTAACATCTTTTGTTCTCATTTAATTGTATGTGTATAATTTATGAATGTTTAAAATACATATAATATTGTTATACAAAAAAAATAGAAAATTATGTTTTTCAGCTCGATGTATTTTCTAATGTGTCATTGTGTATTTTTATTTATCATTGTGTCTTATTGTTTTTGTAAATCATAATTTCTGAAAAATACAATTGTGAAAAAACACAATTATTTACTTTTAATATGTAAACCATAATGATAAAATAATAAAAATTTTATTTAATATATACAAAACAATGACAAAATAACACTAAATAACTTAAAACATAAAACACGATGATAAATCTATTTAATATATAAAAACAAATGTACACTTCTAGCAAACATAAAAATTAAATAATAATACAATTATTTAATATATTTAAAAATGGTGAAAAACATGAAATGAACTAAAACGTAAAGCATAATATTTAATGCATATTTAAAAATGACATAAACGTAAAAAAACAATGATGAATGCATGTTATGAAATAGTATTTACATAAATTACAATGATCAAAATGTTATATTTAAATTTTAGTATACATATAACACAATAATCTAAATTATATGTTTTATACAATGATTTTAAAAAACACAATTGTATGCTTTTAAATGTAAAACATAAAAATTAAATAACTTTTTTTTAATGTACAAAAAATAATAACAAAATAACATAAAATGAGAGAAAACATAAAACAAAATAATGAAGATATATTACACAAAGACGTAATATATAAAACAAAATAATCAAAATTGTCTTTTTTAAAAATTAAGAGAAAGACACGTCTCAAACACATTTTTTTTCACTCTTTTTACTATAACCCATTTTTTTAAAAATATTCTAGGATAGAAGCTTTTTATTCTCGTATTTCTATGTTTTTTGTGTATTTCTTTTCCTTTTATTAAATTTTCATAATGCTAATGTAAATGTTTTAAGATTGTTGTTTTTCTTTGTATTGTGTTTTGTATTAATCTCGATTATTTTCTTCTTCTTTTTTCTCCCAACACAAATGCTTATATATATTTATTTAATATAATATTTTTTTATTTTCTTTCTATTTTTTTCTCTGTATAGTATTTTTTCTTTTATATTATTTTTAAACATCAATAGTAACATACTTCTACTTAATTTACACCCAAATAAACTACCATTACTTGAATTTGAACCCAGATACTTTTTTATAAAAGACAATAAAACTAACAAGTGGTATGTGATTATGTGAATTCTATAAACCTTATTTTGAATAAAATGGGTGTGACACGTATTATTGGGCTATGGCTCAATTTAGCCACGGAAGACTTTTTTCCAAAACATGTAATATAAGGCATTTGACTCAACAACGTTTTTAGAGGTTCGTGCCCTCACGTCTCCACACACATTGCAAGTCAAAATCGTGTGTACCACATACACATAGTAGTACCTTTATTTACATATAGCTCCCTCATAGTTGTATAAGATCCAATTTCATATGCAAATAAGTTTAACCAGCCGTATACTATTAAACATCGACGAGCGAGTCGAGTTTAAAAGAGTTTCTAGCAAGCTTAAACTAGACTCATAAGCCTAAATATAACAAACGTTATTATAAATATTTATGATAAATTTACTGTAACATTTATGTAAACATATATAGTATATGCATAAAAAGAAGTAAATGAATTGAGCTTTTAATTTGTAAAACTACTTACAAGTAAATTAGTAAAGCTTGTAGCGTTCGAAATGATGTGAACTCAAGGTTAGTCAAACTCAGGCTTAGCGTGGCTCGTTTACACCACTTCCATGCAATATGCAATATTAATTATTTGGGTTAGTTTATCATGTAATTTAATAATAAATGTTATTTTGCAATAAAATAATAAAGATGGGCGAAAAATGAAGAAAAGACAATAATAAGGATGCAAAATGTAATTATAGAATCTTATATATTTTGATGAACTCAGATTGTTTTTTCATCTCACATTGCAAGATCATCCATGGCCTCACTCTTCTACATCCTAAGTCTTGTATGTTTTCATGCCTCAATCTCACATGCAATTTACTATAATGCCCCTAAAGCCATCACCCCCTACATTTCAAAACCAACCTCAAAAGCCTCGAACTTGATTGATGCATGTAGGCTAAAAACCTCAAACTGGGCGTCAAATCGTCGTGCATTGGCTGATTGTACCATTGGCTTTGGAAAAGGTTCAATAGGGGGGAAGAATGGTGCAACGTATGTGGTCACAGACCCTTCTGATGACCCGATCAACCCTAAACCAGGCACACTTCGTTATGGAGCGATCCAAACGAGACCGCTATGGATCATATTTGCAAAGGATATGGTGATCACTCTCAAGAACGAACTCATGATGAACAGTTACAAGACTATCGACGGACGAGGGGCAAAAGTGGAAATAGCATACGGGCCGTGTATTACTATACAAAAAGTAAGCCATGTGATAATTCATGGCATTAGCATACATGATTGTAAGCCAGGGAAACCAGGCATTGTGAGAAATAGTCCCACACATGCGGGTCATCGTCGAGGCTCGGATGGAGACGCGATTGAGGTGTTTACGTCGTCATACGTGTGGATTGATCATTGCTACCTGGCTCGAGCTTTTGATGGGCTGATTGATGTCATTCATGCTTCAACATTTATCACAATCTCTAATAACTTCTTTTCTCAACACGATAAGGTAAAAATAATGCATTTTACAATGATAATATCATGAAGATCACGTGTTTAAATCCTTTTGATTCTTACAAAACGATGTAGGTTATGTTATTCGGGCACAATGACAACAATGTTGAAGATAAAATCATGAAAGTGACCGTTGTTTATAACCATTTTGGCCCGGGACTAGTTCAAAGGATGCCGAGGTATCTATATTTATGTCATAAATATCATGAAATGTTGCAACTTAATCTTATATATCTATGTTGCATAAAATTATCAGGGTGCGGTTAGGTTATGCACATGTGGCAAACAATCGATACGATGAATGGCATATGTATGCAATCGGTGGAAGTGCAAATCCAACGATATTAAGCGAAGGCAACTACTATATCGCGTCTAACAATCCATCTACCAAAGAGGTAGAATCTTGAAAAACTCTCTCTAAATGTTAGGATTTAAAAGAAAAAAATACATTATTTTCATTGATAAAACTAGAACATCATTCATTCGGCGTTGTTCATGATTCGAACCCACAATATTGTCTAAAAATTGTCAAATTATCTATAGGTGACTAAGAGGGAAGCTAACAAAGGATGGAAAAATTGGAAATGGAGGTCTTCTAAAGATGTGTTTGTAGATGGAGCTTATTTCATTCCATCTGGATGGGGAAGTTGTACTCCTGGTTATACCGGAACACAATCTTTCCCCGTTGCTCATGGGTCTCAAGTCCTTGGTCTTACGAGCAACGCAGGACCCCTACGTTGTAGTAAGAACAAAGCATGTTAAGGCATGCACATTTTGAATCGTGTTATATCGTTTGTGTAATCATTTCCTAACACATTTTCAAGTTTTTTCAACATGTTTGGTCACAAGTGTTCAAGAAAATAATGTGAACCTAGGCCACATCATTTACTTATCACTAGTAATGAATTAGAATTATCTAATTAATAAAGATTTACTTCTTTGATTGTTATGTAAACAAAATCAAGACAAATTCAAACATAAATTAATCCAACCCAAAAGGATTAAATACAAAACAACTTGAGTAATCAATGGCGTGCACCTCATCAGATTCAATTTCATTACTAATGTGAAAAAGAATCCAACCCAGAAAGATTCTTCCCAAATCAACATAAGCGATAAAACCCTGATCAAATCTAGAAAGAATCAACACTGATCAAAATCAAGATGATTTAAAACAAACCATGATCAAACCCAGCAAGAATCAACACTGATCAAAGTCAAGATGATTCAAAACAAACAATGATCAAACCCAGAAAGAATCAACACTGATCTAAATCAAGGTGATATAAAAAAAAAACGTCGATCAAACCCAGAAAGAATCAACACTGATCTAAATCAAGGTGATGTAAAAAAAACGTCGATCAAACCCAGAAATAATCAACACTCAACAACATTAGTAATCAACGATATCAGATTCAAGAACACAATAAACAAGCAATTCAAACAGCAAAAAGGATTGATTAAACAAGAAAGTTTTCATTACATTAACATCAACTTCCCAAGAAAACAAACAAACATTTCAATTAGCATGAAATAAAGTTTAGCCTCCAAATCCATAAAGAGTTCGTCCTTGCCTCTTGAGAGCATAAACAACATCCATGGCGGTGACCGTCTTCCGGCGAGCATGCTCAGTGTATGTCACCGCATCACGAATCACATTCTCCAAGAATATCTTCAAAACGCCTCTGGTTTCTTCATAGATCAGGCCACTGATTCGCTTGACTCCGCCTCTTCTGGCCAGCCTTCGGATCGCCGGCTTGGTGATGCCCTGAATGTTGTCCCGGAGTACCTTCCGGTGACGTTTTGCTCCGCCTTTGCCCAGACCTTTACCACCCTTTCCACGACCTGACATATTTGAAGAGACTAACGATGAAATTGAATTGGGTTTGAAGATGGCGGATTGTGGGGGTGGTTTTAAAGGTAAATTTTTGGAGGGAGATTTTGAATTTTGGGTGGAAAAGTGTTGATGGTTCATATGTGATCCGCATGAGGTAGTGTAGGTGACTATGAACCGTTGATTAAAAAGAACGGGTTTTCGTGCGGATTGCTGACATGGATTTCTAGAGAAAAAAGTCGTCTTAAAATAAGAATAGCTTTCGGAAAAAAGTACAAAATAAATGGAATCAATTGTCACAAAATAAATGGAAATATCAAATATCTAAATGTTTCCTAACTATTCGAAAATTATCCAAAGAAAAAAAATATTTTGAATAACTCAAATATTCAAAAATATCTGAAAATTTTTACTGTAGGTATTTGAATCCTAATTTTTGTATCCAAAGTTCTAGACATCTGAATTAACAAATAATTTGGGTTCGGAATTTCGGACAATCAGGGTTCGACTTCGAAATACATATTTTTTTAACATCATATCCATGACTACATGTATAAATATAGATAGTTGGTCTCTTGTTTTCTTGTTTAGTTTTTGAGAAATCTCTACACAAATTGAGACATACACAAACAAGTTTCAAAGGTTCTCAACACAAGTATATAGTTGGTTGAGTTCTCAACAACCTACAAGATCGATTTCATGTGTTAACACTCTTGTTTCAGGCAACGTTTCGGGTTTCGGTTAACTTTGGTAATGCATACTGCTTCGGCTGTTGTACCCTGGGAAACAGTCGGGTTCACCTGGGTGGCCCAAAATCTGTTTTAAGGGACCTCTGTTGAACAGAAATCTTCAGCCACCGAACTCGTTTTAATTCGTTTCATCTTATGCTACACTTCTTATTTTAATTTAAATTTTAAAACTTATTTCATCTTGTACTACATTTCTTTCTTGTAAATTAAATTTTAGCACTTTTATGTTTTTTGTAATAATGTATTTTTCATTGTATATTTCTCTGAATTATAATTCGAGTAATTGAATAATAAAAGTATTTGTTTATTTTGTGAACGGTGTTCCTACAATCCTTATCTATGAGCCTTTGACTTCCATACCTTCGACTTCGATAGTCACTGCTTTGCCTCATGTTCACTGCTGCTCGGTTTTGGGTTGGCTTTGCCCATCAGTTTCTGTCAACAAAAGTTTGCTCGATCTCGTTATCTCCATTAGTCATTAGTGGGTATCACTTTTTTTCTTTCCTCAAAAGTTTTTAAACACCTGAAAATGTGTTCGAAAGGCAATAGTCTCTATATAGACAAATATCGGAAAAATACAAGTATCGTCCTCGTAATAAACGACACACGATGTGGTTCGTGGGTATAAGTTTTAGGAAAGGATGTTCGCAGTCTGTTTTTACTGTTTTTTAGTTCCTGGAGTCATTATTAACTTTTTTTTAGCCAAATTGTTTAAAATAAAACGGAACCATTCTAAACCATTAAAGTGGAAAAATATTATATATGTATCCCAACTTTAGACATGATTTGTAGAAAAGGTTGTTGCAAACTAAACAACCACTACGACGGTAGATGGTAAAGAGGAAACAGACTTAGATGAAATCCTCATTCGTTTGTTTTGACAAACAAGCCAATCTAAACCTTTTAGTTATTTTAGTCTATCCATCTTGACCCATCTTCTCATTTTGATTTGCCCAAGCAACTAGGGTTGCACAAATCGGTTTTTTTACCAAACCGGTTTGGTCTACGGATGGTCAAAACCGGTTCTGTTTGGAAACCGGTTTGGGAGATGAGTATGTCAAACCTATAAGAACTGTTTTGGATAGGTTTGAAACCGGTTTGGAGGGGTTTGAAACCGGTTTGGGTCGGTTTACTCCCGAACCTATGCAGTGGCGGATCCAGGAATTTTTTTTTGTGGGTTCACCCATTTTCCGACGTTTTAATTAAATAGAACCGGACATAAAAAATTTCGGGTCGGGTTGACGGTTTAGGTCTTGTGATGTTCTTCACGTAATAACAGTGTGATATATTAAGTCAACGATTAAAATTAAAAAAAAACATCGTCATTAAATAGTTAGAATGTACATAGTGCATTTTTGTTTAAGATTTATGAGCTCCAGATACCAAGCGGGAATCAAGGGGGTCACGTGCCCTTGCGGGGTCCAAGCAGTGGCGTAACTTGAACAAAATGAGAGGGGGGTGGAAATTTTTGAAACCCAGAATACATGTTAATTTTTTGAAGCAAAGAGACGGAACCACTATTTTTAACTAAAAATAATATTTCGACCGAAAAATTAACACTACGAATGGAAAAAGAGGGGGCGGTCGCCCCTTGCCCCTATTAAGCTTCGCCCCTGGGTCCAGGTGGCGGTCGTGCTGGCCATTCAGCATGCATGGATCAAGGGGGCAACGCCCCGAAATCATAAAGAAATATGCTAAGTTTGTATGACCAAAATTAACTTGATCCGAGAGTTTAACTACTAATAACTACTATTTTGCTTGCTAAGTTTATATAACCGGAAAGTGATTTTAACACGATCATATAGAAATCTAATAATTAATTATCGAGATTTCTCTAACATAGATCATTTGTCACAATCAAGTTGACAAATTTCTATGAAAATTACATTAAGAATTCACTTTTAAAAATCTTAATAGGTTCACCTCAGGATTCACACCTAAAATATTAATGGGTTCACCCTATTGTTTAACTCTCTCGAAAAAAAATTTTTCCTACCAACGAGTCGAAGCGCGGTGGGTTCCTGTGAACCCACTCAATTAAACCTACATCCGCCTCTGAACCTATGCCAAACCAGTGATTTGGATGGTACCGGTTTTTTTGTCCACCTCTACAAGCAACCAAAAATAAGCCCGTTTGAAAATCTCTTAAGACCAAAAATGACCTAGATGGCCATTATCAGTCATCATGCTTACCAACAACAGGGTATTTGGGTTTATTTTCTCAGGTTTATGAATAAAGAATCGACGGATTTTATCTAAAAAAAATAAATCCCAAATTTAGGGGTTCAGTAAACGAATCAAGGTTTGGGCCGGGTTACAATGCTTTTTTGTTCTTTCCCAGTCACATTTCTCGCATTTTCCTTGATTAATGCTGCTTAACTTTAATCCTTTTCAGTAATTACTAATCACCTTTGCTAAAAACAAATCCAACGGTTCATATTAATTCGTGATCTATACGTGCCTTTCTTCAAGCTTAAAATGCTTGAATTAAGACTTTTAAACATCCTATAGATGATACCCCTTTAAATTTAAGGAGTGTGTCATATCATGTCCTTCTGGATTACAATTGTGTCCAGTATTTCCCAAAGTTATTTTTAACTTTTTGTAGGATGGTAAGTTTGCTTATTTTTTAAATCCATATTTTAGAGTACGTATTTTTATTCTTTAAATATTTAATCTCAAACTTGTCTCAATTAATGATATGATGATACTACATGATTTTAACATAGAAAAAAAACGAAGGATAAAATTCTACAAATTTTTGTTACATACTATATGTTATTCTTTAAATGCTTTGGTTTTACTTTAACCAGTTCCCCAAAGATCTATGAAGATCTATGAATCAGCGCATGCTTAAAGAGAATGAAACCTAGCGAAAAAGAAATTAACACTTTGCTGAGGAACGAAGCTTCCTCTTTGTTTTTCTTCAAAGCCCCAATACGCTCTCTCTCGCAGCCACTAACGGGGTCCCGGTTGATTTCCTTTCCTTTAGTTAGTCAGATGTTCCAGTTCGCTAAGTTTGAAAAGTTCAAAGAGCGCACCTAATCAACTACTTATCATAATGAACATTCCAAAACTAAAAAACCCTTTCATGGCCCAAAAATCGAAAACCTAATTTCTAACCCGCAGGTTATTCAAAAACCAATGGTAAAAACCAGTTTGGTTCCTCTAACCGGTTATTTCATGCACATCTAGCATACCCACTGGCAACAACATTTGTGTAAATAATAAAAGATGGAATTTATGATAGTTATCGGGTCAACACAACTAGGGATGCAATATATTGTTTAATATATTAACCATTCAATGTTAAGGGGCTGATTTTAACATTATAAAAGTAGAAGGTACCTAATTATACATAGCCCTAAACGAGGGGCTGTTTACCTAAATGGCGACATGATTAATCCAACGGCCAGGATTGAAGTTTCGGGGGCTCCATATAAAGTGCAAACAACGCACATATATGATTACATGATTCCCCTTGTGACCGTCTAAAACTCAAGCTTAGGAGTTTCATCAATTCATTGTAAGTTTTCTTCCTCATTTTATTTCTTTTTGTTGCTCAAATTATGTTTAAAAATATAAATTTTAATGATCCAAATTAAAAATACTCATGCTTGAACCTTAATTTAAAGGATTACTCATTTGTTTAAGGATAAAATCTCTTCAATGGTGCTCAAATTACATTTTGTTATATATTTTTCTGAACATGATTTTTTTACCGTTAAATATCACAGTAAATTTGTCACATTGGCAAACAAATGTTGCTAATATAGAAGTATCACATTTGGTAGAGGCTTAAATCTTGGATGATATGTCATGGTTCAATTGTGAGAATATATTAATTTGAAAGTAGTGTAAGAGTATGATAGATTTGTCGTTGAAAAAAATATAGCAGAGTTTTAAAATTGTACGGATTTAAGCTTACTAACACTTATGTAAGCTAACAATTACTAGTGTCACTAAACTATAACTAATTAGTAATATATATGATATCTTGATATATAAGAAAGAAAAAATGTTTGAAAATAAGTGAGTTACACACATTACTTGATACATGGAATTTAACGATCTCGATATTATACATATCATGTATTTTTAAAATTATTAATGAGTTATTAAATAACTACAAAGAATAGTCCGCATTTAAACATTTTTATAATTTATAAAATATGAACAGTCCATGTGTAAAATTTTTAGTTATTTTCTTTTCAAAATGCTATTTATATAATATCTATAATTTCAAAAACACTGATTAAAATTTATAGATTAATGCGGATATCAGGTTAATTATTAAATCTATTTCCTCGCATTATGTTTTTTTGACTTTAAAATTTAAGAGTGAATTGTTGAGATGTTCATGTGTTTTACTACCATTTTATTTTTTTCCCTAGGTTTCGTAAATTACGTATATGATCACAAATTTTATACACTTTTAACATATACAGTCCTTATATGAGGGTAATTTGATAATAATGTGAGGGTAATTTAATGACTTAAGAATTATATGATAATATGTGTTATAAATATTTAAAATTTTATAACCATATGAGTAATTTATGAGACTTGTGAATTAAAAGTGAAATACTATCAAAACAAAACACAAGAACCATGTTGACAATTTACTCTTAATTTAATTTATTCACATGTATTGCATTTTTTTTTCTACATGTATCTGTGTGTATGAAATCTTATTTTGGATTTTGCAGATACGAGATATCATATTCATACGGTATTTTTTTTAATGAAATTAAAAAAGGAAACGAAATAATTTGTAATAATAACTAATAAATGCAAGATTCAATTAAAATATGCATAATAAATGTATAATTATTTTTCTTAATAAATGTAATGAGTCCACGTTCCAAATCTAACAAATTAGGATTTCTTTAACCAGTATCAGCCATCAAATCATGCATATTAAAACTTTTAGTTAAGAATAATGAAAATTAATAAATAAAAGATATTTAAGTTCATCATAAAAAAAATATTACATGTATTACATAAGTTAAAAAATATTAATAAATTGTAACTATAGTTTTTATAAATATTGGTATATTGATATCATTAGTTATTAGTAATCTAAAAAATAATATTGATATGAGAATTAAATAATAAATAGTGAACATGCATTAGTTAAAAAAAATATATTTTATAATAAGATATGATTAAACTAATAAATTATTACAACGAAAAGACATGCTCTAAGTATTTAATTATTTGGAATCATGTCATTTAATAGACGGCCCTTCCTATTTTTTCCATCAAATCATCAATAGTTATTTTTTTGATAAATACTTAAAAACAAATTATATGTATTCGACACCGTTTTAAAATTTTTGTCTTGTCCGGTCTTAACAACATTGATTATAATAAGATAACCAATATATATCAAATATACTTGATTTACTATTAACAGTTTATGATGCAAATAGTTGTAGGCCAACATGAGACATCATCATCAAGGAATTGCAATTTTCCTCATTTTATCATCAATTTTGTATCCTCTATTGATCCTTTCTGAGCCGACTAATGGACACATTAGAGTCAAACTGAAAAAACTGAAACCGAACCACGCGAGTCGTGCTATGACACTCTCCGGGCCAAGCTATTCCTTTCAGGCTCGAGGTGAAAATGATCGTAACGGGTCACACACGTCCGATATTGTACTGTTAAGGAACTACATGGACACTCAGTATTATGGTGAGATTGGCATTGGCACCCCACCTCAAACATTCACTGTGATTTATGACACTGGTAGCTCTAATCTATGGGTGCCATCATCAAAATGTTTCTTCTCGGTTAGTTTATATAATAATTTATACCATACATACACAAACACACGTATACACGGATTCATTATATTAATAATCAACAAGCTCTAAAGAACTAAAAGAACCATATTTATGATCATATGATTTAAGATATATAAAAGTATTTTAAAATATGAAAAGTTACTATTATACATTTTAAACTTATAGCTATAAATGGTTCATTTATTTCTCAAATAACAATGGTTCTTAGGGCATGTTTGGGAATGCTTATTTAACTTCAAAAGAACTTTTTATCAAAAGTCTTACTAACTTGTGACTTTTAAAAATGAATTTAAAAAAAATGTTTGGATTGACTATTGATATGTGAATAGTTAATAATTCAATAACTTGTTTGGATTAATTTTTAAAAAAAGTGTTTTAGACTAGTTTTTAACCTATTCTATCAAAAGTTAAAAAACTCTTTTAAAAGTTATAAATTATAGCTTATTGAAAACAACTTTTTAACCCTTTTTAAAAAAGTTAAAACAAAAAGTTCTTTTAATATTGCCAAATATTTTTTTAACTTATTACATTCTTCATAAAGCAAACAAGTTACCTTCAAATAAAATCCCAAACATGCACTAAATTGAACATAAGTAAGAAAACTTCTTATTATAGAGAAAATCAAGAAAAGTTATACGAATTAATAAATTTTACAAAAAAATCATAATTTTTTATTATAAGATTAGATTTGTTATAAGAAAAAAAATTATAAATACATGTATATAACAAAGTTACGTATGTGTAACTCAAAAAGTTTCGCATGTAACTAATAAAGTTACATATTTGTAACTCGTATATATGACGTACAAGTTACGTGTATATTTAATAATATGAAATACATAATTTTTGTAATTTTTTTCCTTTTTCTTATATTTTAACCTTAAAATATAAAGACATAAAAAAAAAAAGTTTCAATGGTAATGATTATGTTAATTTTCTTGTGTTTCTCCAAAGTGAAGGTTTCTCACGAACCACCCCCTATATATACATACACACATACATATATATAGATGAAATTTATCATATATACAAGAATTATGAGCTTAATCATTAGTTGGATTTTGTGTAGATGTCTTGCTACGTCCATTCAAAATACAGTTCAAGAATGTCAACCACATACAAGAGCAACGGTTAGTCAAGTTATAAAATATAACATTGTTATTAGATAACATATAATGTACTTAATATAATATAAATAAACTACAAAGATATACGCCCCATTTGTGGTGCACGCATATCATGTATATATGTGTGGGCCCTTAAGGGGCAAGAGTAAAAGTGCACTAATTTTAACGTTATTTCAATTATTTTGTGAAAATAACGTTAAAATCATTGGGATGATCAACTTCAAACGATAACTTTGAGCCAGAGACTCTTTCGGAGCAGCCTCTTTATCCCAATTGGGATAGGGGTAATGTTTGTATCTATCCTTCCCCCCTAGACCCTACTGAAAGTGGGAATATACTGGGTAAGGTTGTTGTTGTTGTTGTTGTAAACTACAAAGATATGGACCAATTAAATTTTCAGAACCCGACCCGTTTTAAATATTTTCACATTTGTTTGACAGGGCAATATGCTGCAATTGAATATGGCAGTGGATATATATCTGGATTCCTTAGCAAAGACACTCTCAAAGTTGGTGATTTGACAATTAAAGACCAGGTGAACATGAGCTAGCTTTTCATATTCTTCTCGATCATGTTATAATCGCTAAGGAGCTGATGGTTTGGGTGTATTATTTAGGAGTTCGTCGAGGCGACCAACGAGCCTGGACTGACATTTACGTCTGGACGGTTCGATGGCATACTTGGACTTGGGTTCAAGGAGATTTCTGTAGGAAATGTTACCCCAGTATGGTATGTTTTAATTCTGACTAATGTACATGACATAGTGGTAAGCGCTTGTGTCCTTTCAAACCTCTCAATTTGTAAAACAGGCAAAACCGAATCGGAAAAACCGAGTCAAACTAATAATCAAAGACTCCATCATCTTTAATTTGTAAAACAAATTTGTTTTTGTTTTGGATTAATAAAAACCAAACCAATGCTGACCATATGAAGATGGTGATAATGCTTTAAATATTAACTAACTAGGTTAAAATCTGAGTATTACGTATGTTAAATATTTTTCTTAAAGATATCTATTTTAAGTGATATATCATATATTTTTAAAAAATATTTTATAAATAATTAAAGAAAAAGACTTATGGACTTATGGTATAGACGTATCGTCGTATTATTTATCAAATTTTAGAAAATATTTATTATTTAATAAGAAAAAAAGAAGAAAAATTAAAATATATACTTCAAGAAAAGTTTACACATAACATTCAATGATAAATAGGAGAAAGGGGAAAAAATAACTTTTAAATGACCTACAAATTGACACGATTTGTTCATTATTTTTATTTATTAGATATATAAAGGAAAAAAATACATCTATCCTCATATTTACAATTCTAATCATATACATACACAAGTCAAAAGTTAAATTACATATATCAAATTCTTTTATAATTTTTCTTTTTTAAATAAGGGTATATATGTAATTTAAAATTTTAGGTGAAGTGATATATGTAATTTAAATAGTTAGATAAGACATAAGAGGTTATGTAATTTATTTTTTAAGTCGGATATATATGTAATTTATGAAGTTTAATATTTCAAATAAATAAACTTATATGTTTAAAGTCAAGTATTTCAAAGTTCAAACTTAAATATCGAGTTCAAAGTTTAGAGAAGGATTTTGTTGTTTAGTGGATGGATTCAATGTTTAAGATGTTAGATTCGATGTTTTAGAGACATATTAAGGTTTTTGGGTTGAGAAATGTCTCAAACAATCATGAATCTGATCCTTTTTACCTGAAAAAAGTCAAAAAAAAAAAAATGACTAGGCCCCGTCTAGCGCCTAGGGTTAAATCGACACAGTTGGAGGCCGCGGCATCTAGGCACCGCTTAAACCGATTTTTACAACACTGGTTTCTACCTTATACAACCCTTTAGGATCACTTGCTTACCAAGCCTATTTGTTAGCAGGGTATTGATGTGTTTTGTTTCAATACCGTGTTCACATGGTTTAAAAGCAATTATAACTAATATGATTACAAAAAGATATTTGAATAGCCCATTATACAACAGGGACAATATGGTTAACCAAGGTCTAGTTAAGGACCCACTGTTCTCAATCTGGTTGAACCGTGATGCCAAGGAAGAAATCAAAGGTGGTGAGATTGTTTTCGGAGGTGTTGATCCCAAGCATTACAAGGGTAATCATACTTTTGTTCCTGTTACACAAAAGGGTTACTGGCAGGTTGGTTAATCTACCCATAATACTTGTAGTTTAATCGTACCAGATACGATTAAATGATTGATCTTTTGATGTTTTACTCTATCATAGTTTGATTTGGGTGATGTTCTTATCAATGGTAACTCAACAGGTACGTTTTCTTCTTGTTTTGATGTCAAATTTCATGTCAGTTTGTCGCGTTTGATACGAAACAATGTTTTCTTTACTCAGGACATTGTGAAAATGGGTGTTCAGCAATTGCAGACTCAGGAACTTCTTTGATAACAGGCCCAGCAGTATGCATATATACTTCTGAACTTAAGTTTTCTTTATTTTGATGCTTGTATTCATGATGAAAGGCTCATAGTTATGGTGTTTATACATTTAGTCTGTGATCGTCGAGATAAATATGGCCATTGGAGCTACAAGCATCGCGGGTCAGCTGCAATCTGAATCTGAAAAGGTACAGACCATGAGACTATGGGGCGTTTGAATTCCTTCCATTAGTTAACCAAACATGTCATAACAGTTTGCTTCATGTTTAGTAGTCGATTTTCGAAGAAACTAACATGCTCATTAAACTCAGGTTTCTAATCGTTCTTCGGGGATAATGGGCATCTCAGGTGTTGGTTGTGTGATTACTAGCACCATGCCTAATATTTCATTCATAATCGGTGGCAAAGAATTTGTTCTTTCGCCATACCAGGTAGTCCTCTAACTTAATACTGTTATAACATGTAAAGCCTGCTTATCGGTGTACCAAGTTTGAGCTTTCTGATGGTGTTTGTAGTACCTTGTTAAAGATGGAGAGGGTGATCATGCTAGTTGTGTTAGCGGCTTCATGCCACTCGATGTTCCTCCTCCTCATGGCCCTCTGTGGTACGTTTGTGTAGGAGTGTAAATTTATAACAGACACGTAAACATAACACAAACCTAACATAAAATTTTATTAACATGACATGTTTAGCCCCTCTACATGTGTATGTATAGTGTTGTTTGAACGCATGTGTTTACAAAGAGGTGTTAATTCAATCCATTTATCTAAAAATGGGTTAATTTGGGCTGAATTTTGATGTCTTAAATGAGTTATGTTTATAAACTTACATAAATGAAGGGGTGAAACAGTTTCAGTAAAATGTTTTCATAATCATACTAGAACAAGAATTTGTCATCTTCTTGGTTTAGTGGTCGGACTAGTTAAACTGGATTCAAGAAAGCGTATGATATAATAAATAATAGCAAAACTACAACTATTTGCATATATTTAACTGATAAAAAGTAACAAATATCCTTTATGTTTTGATATAGATTTGTAATATTAATAAATATTGAGGCTTACATAAAAAATATATGAATACTAGAATATTAAATTAATAAAAAAATGAGATTTTGAAGAGAAAAAAATAAAAGATAAAATATGTTATATGATTGACTACCCGGTCCAGTTTATCGGTGTGACTATTAACTGGTCTTTTTAAAAGGAAATGGTACGGGTAGGCATAAACGAACTAGTTCTATAGATGACTGGCTCAGTCTGTTCTTGAAAACATTACATTCAATATTTACGGGTCAACCTCGTTATACTTATTCATTGTTTTTAACCTCTCTCTAGCAATTTTCTTTGATATATTTGGTATAAGGTGTGCAATAACATGTGTAATGCTTTAGGATCTTGGGTGATGTTTTCATGGGTTGTTACCACACCATATTCGATTATGGGAATCTGAGAGTTGGATTCGCTAAGGCAGCATAGATGACGCTTGTGTTATTCGATCTGCTCGCCTGGTGTATTGTTACCAACGTCGCGGAATAAGAACGTTCATGCAAATACATGATCAATTGTGGTTATAATCTTGAAAGGAATAAGAATGTTCATGTAAAACCAAGAGAGAATTTATTTTTATTTCTTCATACTCGACTAATAAGATCATTGCATTGCTAGGGGCAAGAAACTTAAAGGACTGATTTGAAATTTTCTAAACATAAATGACCATTTCTGAAATTTTATGTAAACATAAAAGACTAAAAGTGAAATTTTTCCTGTTATTTCAAGGTTGTTTGGTTCATGAAATATTTTTTTTTTAAATTCGTTGCGCTCAGGTTCATGGCTTACAACTATTCATGAGCTAACATAGTTGTGTGTGTGATTAATGAAACTTAATACGCACGTAAAATCGAACCATATCATCGATTCTAATCAATCACCGTTATAATACATAGATGCTAATGAGCAAACCCGTCTTACTATTTTTCCATTTTTAGAGAAAAAAAGGATCGCAAATACAAGTAAACCAACCTTGAATAACTTAATAGCTAATAAAAGAGCCAAATCCACAAACTGCAGCAATAAATGAGGTTTCTTGAGAAGCTCCATTAAATTTGCTTAATCTTTAATCAATGCCATTGATCTTGCTCTTAAAGTCAAGAATATGCCCCTATAAATTCAATTAAAAATTAATAAATTAAGTTGATATGTCATCATTGATGACAAGACTCGTATAATGGAATGGCGAAAATGGCATAACTAGATAGAACCTTCAAGGGGTCGTATGGAGGAAAGCGTCCGATCCCCCTCAAATAGAGGTTTCAGATTTGAATCCAGCTTTCACTGGTTCCCTATTACCCCATTTGCAGTGCACACATATGATGAGTACATGTGTGGACTTCAAGGGACAGAAGTAAAATTGCACTAATTTTAACGTTATTTTACTTATTTTGTGAAAAAAAAACCCTAAAAACATTGGGATGATTAACCTCAAACGATAATTTTGAGACATGACCTCCTTTAAAGCAACCTCTCTATCCCAACTAAGATATGGGTAAGGTTTGTCTTGATCCTTTCCCCCAGACCCTCCTGAAGAATAAGAGTATACTGGGTAAGTTTGTTTGTTTTTACCGGTTCCCTATCTTAACCCCTTGAAATCCAACTTACCAACATAACTTGTGCTTTACTTGGTCCTGCTGGTTAGCAACTTGGTTTTAAAAAGCTAGCGCCGCTCTGATGTGTTTTGATCCCAAAAGTCGAGCATGATGCCCATATCACGTATGTGAGGCGTTTGTTATTAAAAAATTGCTAAAAAAATAATTTATAGATAATATTTTAAATCGTGATAAGACATTTTTATCATCTCTGGTTATATTTCTTCAACCAACAACAACTTTACCCAATATATTCCCACTTTTCAGTAGGGTATGGGGGGAAGGATAGATACAAACCTTACCCATATCCCAATTGGGATAGAGAGGCTGCTCCGAAAGAGTCCCCGGCTTAAAGTTGTATTTCTTCAACCGATGGTCTAATTTGTTCAGAGACTTAAACTTATTGATCAATCAATAGTTATATTTGTTCAATTGATGGTTAATTTTGTTCAATAAGATTTAAGAAACGCACATTCACTGCAATCAAACATACTGGCCAGTCACATGATGCATCAAGTCACACCACATCAAATATAAGATCGCATCAGAGCACGATGTGCTCCTGATGCATCATGGAATCGCATTGAATCAATGCATCAATGCGATCTCAACATCCCATTATGCACTCTTGATGCGTGCGTTTTAAAACCAAGGTTAGCTGGGTATTGGGTATTGGTAGAATCCCATGATTACTTATTGGATTCTCATGGTTTGTTTTACTCAAAAGATAATCACTCGTGATCTTTTTTAACATCATGTTTTTTAATCTTTTTATTAAACTGAAAACACGTACCAGCACATGGCGATAAAGCTTTGGACGATGACCCGGAATTGCAGTGGCACGTGGCGGTTATTAAACCACCCGACTACCGGCCAAAACTGCACATTGGTTGGTAAATATCATTCAATACTCCCACATAAATGTATAAACAAAAATAACACAAGCAGCTTAGAAAAATTTCGATACCATCCATGATGCATACTGGACTTTCAGGTATTCCGTCTTGATTTTGGATTTTACATTGGCCCATTGTCTTCCTGCATATATCATAGCATAAGCATAAGTTATTATATGACTTGAAAACAGTGGTGGATTCAAGATTGTTGACATGAAAATACAATATCTTGACTGTAAACTCTGAGGGATCATTAGAATAACAATTTTTTTTAATCATATCAGTATCTGATTTCGTTAAACACCCGCTTAGCATTTGAGTTTAAAGTGACTCGTCCATTTTTAGAATCATTTATTCACTAAAATAATAATAAAAAACATTTTTAATACAATGAATTCAAAATACTAATGCTAATAACAGTAAGAAGATCTTACCCTCAATAACAAACCCGTAGTAGAGCATAAACATCAAGTTGTTAAATGGACTTGACGTCAATTGATCAATCACCACCTGAAATTGTAGATGAAACCGCCAATTAGGCATCATATAGCTTGGTTGTAACATTGCAAATTTCCATTTATACTATTATTCAAAGGTTCATAATATACCTTCTTAGCAACTGTTTTCGAGTCTTTCTTGCCCTTGAACAGTTTATCCAAAAATGTGTGGTAAAAATGCCCAAATGGTCCAAGATATGCGCACCCGAAAAGCTGCATGGCAACAAATCCATAAAGGAACATAGAATATTAGAATCAAAAGGGTTACTTAAATCAGTTCCGGCTTCCAATCGATTTTAGCATAAGAAATCCCAAATGGAATACATATTTCAATTGTGGAATAGGAAATTTTCTAATTTATGATTTGTGCCCTATAATTTTTGAACAAAAAAAAGATGAACATGAGTGTAAATGTGTAATACATTACACTTCAAGATTCTTGCAAGTTTAATTCCAATATTATGACAGACAGATAAACAGCTAAATACTATTGTGTATGTATGTCAAGGGATTGACTTTAAAAACTCAACAAATACTAGATCAATTTGAAATATATTCATTCAAACCCTAAGATGAAAGATGATCAGATCATACCACTTTGAGTATAATTCGACGGATTTGCAGTTTCTGGATGCCGGAGAGCTTTTGAGACAATACATCACTGATCGCCGATAGTAATCCGGCGGTCAAAGCCTTAAAAATGCAAAATTTCAGTGGTTAATTCTAACAAAGCAAAGAAAAGAAACACACCCAACTCATTATCAATCAAGAATCCCAAAATCCAGTTCTAGATTCAACTAAAAACGCAAAATCAGAGAAACAACAGTTCATATTTCGTCGTATTGAATAAAAGAACAAATCCCAGTTCATAATTAATCAAAACAAACATGACCCAAATCGAAATCGATAAAAGATCGCACCTTTGTTCTTAAAGGATGTTGTTGAAGCTGAAGCAAGTATTGTTGAAACCCTTTCTTTACAATCGACATTTTTGAGTGATTGTTCTTAGAATTGGATGTGTTTTCGTAAACCTAACAGTACCTGGTCTTGTACTACCTACCTATAACCGTGCAATTTCACGTTTTTTGAATTTTTAAATTGAATTATACGTCTACCTAACACCATAACGGACGCTGGAGACTACAAGGGCCAGGGAGGCTGCCCGTAGCAGGAGCAGACTTTCGTGAACCGGTCAAAAAATTACTTCTCTGTGGTGGTCAAAAGTCAAAACCATGATGCCACCCAATGATTTTCTTTGGAAAATAATCTAAAAAATAATAATGATGACCACCTTTTGACAAAATTAAACATTAAATTAAATAACACAAAGAGGTAATGTTTTCATAACCGGGCCGGACGTCGAACCGGTCTTCTTACTAGTCAGAGGCATGGGCGAAGGTTTATTCTGTTTTTTCGTGTAGGTGTAAATTTCCCGATACGTAGTGTAAAAATTTTTAAAAACCTTTATTTCGCCCCCCTAGAAAACAAAAAATTAGTTCGCCCCCCTGGGATTATGTTCAAACTTCGCCACTGGTCAGAGGTCCGACCGTTCGGACAGTTTGAACCGGATTTAAGTACCGGATGATTTTATAAACATTTTATAAATATATATATATATATATATATATATATAATTAAAAAATAAAAATATAATAAAAACCGGTTCGACCGACGGTTCACCCAAACAGCCTAGAACCCTAACCGGATCTGTCCGACCGGGCAGCCCGGTCCGTTTTTCAAAACATTGATGTTTAACTACACAAAAACATTGCAACTATTTTCTGAATGAAACAAACTCAAAAGCCCTAACCAAATCTCTTTGAGTTGTTGAATTGGATTCAAGAATAACCGAAGTTTTTCAAGAACTCAAACTCGTTAAATCCATCATCAAATCAAGTGGGTTATGTGTGCATTATAATCGTAAGCAAGTCTAAATCAAAAGCCATAATGATTCAAGGGCTCCTGATTACTCTATTCTTCAAATCAGATCAAAACATTTTATAGGGTTCGTACAAATTGGGATGTAATCGAGAATTTATATAACAAAATTTCGGTTTGGATACTATCAGCGAACCTCGGCTCTAGCACAATGGTAAGACATGATTGCATGGGCTCGAAACCCGGCTGGAGCCTCTTGATCCGGTTCTCCCCCCCCCCCCCAGCCCTTTTTTTTGTATAAAATGTTTTTAATTTTTTTAATATTTAACCATTATTTCCCACAGTTTGATTTTATTAGAAATGATATTTTAATTATTTTAATGTTTTTTTTAATATTTATTTATTCAAGAAAATTAAATCTGCATTTGTTTTAAAAAAAAGATTATTAAATAAAATCAAATTACAAGATGTGAAAAAATATGATCTCAATAAGATTATCAAAGAAACATAAATTCATCCCTCAACTGCATAAAATATCGGAATTAACTGTATAAAATATCAGAATTTCGAAAGTTACATTCATGTATGTGTCAGTTTAGGTTCGGGTTGATATATGTATTTATGTAATTTTTTTCCCGAAATGATTCTGGTCAAATATGACACATTTTTGTCCTTATTTAATTAATGTTTATTTACACTTGTTCTACCTTTCTGCTACATTTTTTGTTGGAAAAAGTTGGAGCAAATACAACATGTTCGTGTTCTGCAGTATAAATTTGAGTTAATCTAGGTTTTAAAATCATCGCAACACGTGACTGGTAAAATTACTAGTTAAAAGTAATTTGTATTAAAGTTATTACATAAATCGCTTTTTATATTCATTTAGTTTAGGGATGACATCCTTTATTAGAAATGGTTGTTATAAAACATCATTAAAATGAAAAATTTATAATTAATTTCATCCTTTAAATTACATAAATAGACGTTTAATTGCATTACATAATGTCACACCCCCACCTCTCTTCACCTGAGAATGATGTCATCAAAAGGGTAGCGGAAGCATAGTGGTGATGTCTCAGAGCATGAGGGGTGACTTACTTGATCCGGTATCATCATAGCACACAGATTACGAAAAGTAAAACTTACATTACAAGGTTCGTGGTTACAAATATTATTACAGTTTATACATATTATAATTTATTTAATTACAGTTGTTGCTAGTGCTGTGAGTGCATCCTCACCGTTGTCCTTGATTGCCTGCAAAAGTTTTAGTTTCGAAAACATCAGCACAAAGCTGGTGAGTTCATACAGTTTAGTTAAATCATACGATATGACAGTTAAGTTCAAATACATGTTCACAGTTCCGGATAACCATGGGACCCGTATCTAGTTCCTTTCGGACGATATGTTCAGTTCTCGATATTACCCGTCGGTACATATCTTATTGCCTCATTATCTTAATGTCTATCACACCATTAAGAAGTTCAGGAAACAGATAACAAACATTCACACCAGGGGAGATGCAATCCTCCCAGTGAATGGGGTGTCAACCGATAGTACTATCAATGTTTTCTGCTCGGCCACACATGGGTTCACTAGATACAGTTCAAGAATGAGGACTTTGATATCATGATAGAGATACTAACGGCAACAATCCCATGAAATCCACAAATTCAGTTAATCACATGAAATCACGCAGATAACAGTGACACATATCATATGATCAAGAAAAGTTTAGCAGTTATACCCCGATGTTTATAAAACATTAAAAGAACAGGGGTGATACGAAACTCACCTGATGATATAAGGTAGCAAAATCTCTCAAATATAACAACAAAGAGATGATTATGCATTTAATTATATTTAATAAGTTATTTATGTTCTAGTTTACTGATTAGATCTTTCTGAACGTTCAATGTCAAAGACATTGCTTAATAAATCATCAACTCGCTATTAATTATATAATTAATTAATTTAAGGTTATATCATACAATGTATGATAATGTAGGAACCTACATTGCATTAGATTCCTAATACAAAGTTGATGACTCTCTTGATTAATCTAAATAATCTCGAATTAATCAAATAGTTAATATTGTTGATTATAATACTAAGACAATTTTTAGATGATTTAATGGCTTAGAAATGATTAATCCTTGTTATTGATTACCCAAATATCATGAAATATCACAATGTAGCATCAGAATAGGTGAAATAACCAGATTTAACATACTAATCTGACTGTTATCACAAACATCAGATAATCATTCCAATGAGTATGTTAATGATTATGATTAGTTTGAAACACTTAGATTTAACCCTTGCATTTCAAAGATTAATCAAACTAATCACCTACATTGTCATAATCAAATGGTTTAAACCATTATAATCATAGGTATGATTTCATGCAAACCGGGCATCACAACGGATCAAAACAAGGATTTAACCGTTAGAACTTCGTGTTCTTTGTTTATAATCAATCCTAGCCATCATCTAGGCAATAATCAACAATCCTAACTATCTCATTACGTTCAAAATCAAGATCTAATCAATCAAAATCAAACTAGAAGGTTAAAACGGATCATTACCTGATCTGACGGATTCCTGCGGGTAAAACTACGATCGGGACTTGTATATATGATCCGTGGGATGATCCAGATGTTTGAGGAGCTTTAAAATGAAGCTTGGAAAGGTTTGATGGCTGAAAATTGCGTCTAAGGGTGATCAGGGACGAGAATGGTGATGTTCTGGACGATTCTACGCGTTCTGATCTTAAAAATAATTTTTTTTGCCGACATAGTCGCCAGGCGTAACGCCTGGGTTGGTGCACCCACGCCAGGCGTACCGCCTGACCCGTTTTTCATCCCATTTTTGATTTAAACTTCGTTTCGCGATTCCGGGAGCATACGAACTCCGTTTTGCGCACGGTTTTCGCCCACGTTCATCATTTTTCACATACTTTCAATCCCCAATAACAAAAGTTACTAAATCCTCGTGGATTTCATGCACGACCAAATGTGCTTACGTCATAAATGCCGAATTCTTCGTACGCAACTGCCACACATAAAGCATCCTTTATATTAATAAAAATGATGAAATCTATTATAAATTTTAATTTTTAATGATGATTTTTGTAACTATTTCTAAAACAAGACGCCGTTTTGTAAATAGAATGAATATAAAAAACGATTTGTATAATCTACTCTTTGGATAATTTTACAGATGCTTTGATAAAAAATGAGAAATTACATATACCCCTTATAAACTTGAAAAATTACGTATGTACTCGACTTAAAAAATAAATCACATATATCCCTTATCTAACCTTATAAATTACACATATCCCCTTACATAAAGTCTTAAATTACATATATTCTCTTATTTAAAAAAGGAAAATTAAAAAAGAAAGATATATATGTAATTTAACTTCTAACTTAGGTATATATGTAGTTAAAATTGTAAATACGGGATATATTTAATTATTCCTAAAAAAAGTAACATCAATATGTGTCAGAAACTATATGTGAAAAAAAAAATTAAGCGTACATGGACTATCGTGCAATTAATTCCTTTCTTTATATTTGTTTCCCTGGTTTCGAGTCCAATCGCTCGTGCCCCAATTCAAATCAACGTAGATTACCATGGCCAACCCATCAGGAAATCAGTGTCGAAGATCCATAAACCATCGCTATCCAAGCACTATTTTGACTTTCTTGTCAAATATAGGGCACTTCTCTTGGTTTTTGGGATTATCTTTGTTCATCTTATGCAACTTACATCGCAACGATATAGAGGAGATTAAGAATTTGATTGAAACTAGTTTATTGACTAGATTTAGAGTCACTTTTGGTGGAATGTATGTGGAATTCAATCCTCAAGGATGGGATAACTTCACATTTGTACAAGTTGGTACCTTAGGTTTTTTTATGAAGATTCTTGTTGGCTTTTTCGCTGAATCATCGTTCCTGAAGCTAATCAAAAATGGCATGTTTAACAAGAAGGTATGATTATTTAAAAAATTTTAAATCCAAGTGTTATTTATAAATTTTGAATTACCTTTTTGTTTGCAGATTCGTGAATCGATTGTTGCGGAGAATCCTTGCCCGGAGATCTCAATCACAATAAGAGGTGAATAATATATATACCAAGACACACATACACACATATATATATATATATATGTATATATAAATCGGTACATATTTAGCATTAGGATATTATAGGGGTGTGCGTCTAATTGATTTCAACAAAAAGAGGAGCATGTTTAATTGATTTGTCATATAATTGATCAATTTTATCTTTTTTTTTATTTTTCTTATATGCTTGTAATACCTTAAGGGACAAAAGTAAAAGTGCACCAATTTTAACGTTATTTCAATTATTTTGTGAAAATAACGTTAAAATCATTGGGATGATTAACTTCAAACGATAACTTTGGGCCGGGAACTCTTTCGGAGCAGCTTCTCTATCCCAATTGTGAGATAGGGGTAAGGTTTGTATCTATTCTTCCCCCCCAGAACCTACTAAAAAGAGGGAATATACTGGGTAAGGTTGTTGTTGTATATGCTTGTAATAACACTAAAATGTTGACGATTGATTAATGAAGAATAAACTGTTGAAGATAAAGTTTGAATTCTTTTTTTAAATTTTTTAAGAGTTAATGATTTAAACTTTATATGTTACTTTATTTTGAGCATATATATATATATATATATATATTATTTTTCATGTATGTTTGAAGATTTACTTATATTGATTTGAAAAATAAATGATTTTATATTTAAACTTTATATTTGACTTACTTTGAAAATAAACGGTCCGGCCCGACTCATTTATTAAATCGACCCGTTAAGCCCGTTTTACCCGAGACA
The DNA here is from genome assembly GCA_009363875.1 of Mikania micrantha. Lineage (NCBI taxonomy): Eukaryota > Viridiplantae > Streptophyta > Magnoliopsida > Asterales > Asteraceae > Mikania > Mikania micrantha. Next base: position 79,190,659 of record CM018695.1, on the reverse strand, counting down.
GGTATACAATATTATGGGCTCGTTCACGGGTTTCATTTTTTCAACTTAGCGGTTCGAGTCCAGCCCGGGTTTAGCCTGTGACAATCCGGCATTTCCGGGATTAACTCCGTTAACCCAAGATTAACCGAAATGATACAAAAAACGAACAAAACCAAATTAGAAGGGTTAAAATTAAACAAAATAAGTCCCAAAATGTTCAAATTACAAGAATTAGATTTGTAAAAGATTGTAATTATAAATTTTGACTTTTACAAGTCAAAATTCGGCCAAATGGTTAGCAAAAATTCGAAATTAGCATTAAATCCTTGTTAATAACCGAATTAAACTGTCAATAATCATCACATTGATGATGAGCAACGGTTATCAACAGTAATTAACTCATCAATGATCGTATTGAAGTCAATTAACAACCAAAATGTCGAAACCGTCACTAAGTGACTATAAAAACACAACATTTGATTAAATCTCTCACAATTGAACTTCTATACCTCCAAGTCGGCTGTGACAATCCGACTTTTCAAGTTAACCTTGTTAACCTTCACAAGCCCAACAAGGCCAATAAAGGCCCAACAAAGTCAAGGAAGGCCCGGTAAGGTCCAATGGAGTCTATGAAGGCCCAACAAAGTCTAGTAGGCCCAATAAGATTAATTTAGGCTCAAGGAAAACAAGGAAGGCCCAATTAGATCAAACAAGGTTAATGTAGGCCCATTAAGGCCCAATGTAAACAAAGTAGGCCTAGGGAAGGCCAAGGTAGGCCCAGGAAGGCCCAGTGAGGCCCAATTATAATTGAAAAGCCCAATTGGATTAATTTAGCCAGTGGTAGTTCAATTTGGCCCAATTAGTGATAAATTATAATTTTTAATGTAACTTTGTTAATCGAAATATTGCGTTGTTGACTCGGAAGGACCTATGGAATTTAAGAATTAAGAAAAATCAGTTGTTAAGTGTTAAAAGGTTAGAGATTAAGACTTATAATTGAATTTAGTACAAATTTTGACTTCTACAAGTCAAAATTCGGCCAATTTGAGATGAAATTCGAAATTTTGTAAATTCAAAGTTGTAACTGCGAAATTAGCATCCATAATCATTGTAATAATGATTACAAACCGTTTACATACGTTTTAATCCATTAGAATTCGAATTAAATGGAATTAAGGGCCAAGAGTTGAAACCGTTACTACTCATTACTCAAATTCACATCATTCGACTTCGTTACATAAAATTGAAGCTTCATACTCTTTAATCGGCACCTTTAGCATCTTTTACACATCACAATTCGATTCCAGTAGCTTGGGAAGCAGGAGTTCGGTCGAAGGATTGCCGAAACTAGGGCTCGAAGTCGTTCGACTACAATTCGACATCAAAACAGGTTAGTAAATCATCCTACACTTCCTAAACATGCCGACTAAGGTTTAATCCAAATCAATTTCGGTTGGTAATATCGAATGATAAGAGTTCAAGTAATTAGGGTTCTTGTAAAAGTCGTTTTGGGGATTTTTATACAAATGAGTTCTGGAATCAAATTAAATGGTATAGAAAGTTTCATAAGTGATCGATCGAAGTAAATGATAGATTAATTTCATCAAAACAGTTCGGGATTGTGGATTTTGAATCTAGGGTTCTTAAAGGGGAACGAATTGGGGGTTTCTTGTTTAATTGGACTGATAATCGAATTAAGCTAGATAGGAAGTTTCAGAATGTTTCGGTTAAACGAAAGCCTAAGTTAATTTGATGTTATAATCGTGAATTATAAGATTTTGTGTTGAAAGTTAGTTCGGTTCAAAACCGAACCTATTTGGGATCAATTGGAACTCATTGATTAAGGTTTGATCGAATTGGAACCATCATTAGGTACGTTTAAGAGGTTAGAATCATAAACTTGTGTTGATAAGATCAATCAGATTCGAAATATTGATCAATTTGGTGGGTTAAGCTTCGGCTATAATAGCATCAAAGAGAACCAGTGAGTTAGGATGTAAAAGAATTAAATTCCAGTTATCTAACGCGATACCCTAGCGGGCGAGATGGTTAGAGGCATGTGTGTTGGTGTTGAGGGTCGCGGGTTCGAGTCCCGGCCCAACCATATTTTTAGGTTTTAATATAAATTTTGTATTTTGAGCATAACTTATTCGTTTCAAGTCCGATTCGATCCGTTCAAGTTGCGTTGGAACCGTAACTAGAATACGAACGTGTTAGGATGATAAAATTTATATTTTAATCCGAACACGAAATCGCGTATAATTACGTTTAATTAAATAAAATCAAATGTGATTTTATTTAAACGATTTCAAAGGCACGCGTATATACGTATGCACATTTCTGACACTTTAACATACGTGTGTTGACACGTATGTGATTTCAAGCACAAAACGACATTTCGAATAACTGTAGGTTATTGTTTAAATCACAGATTCTTCGTAGAGGATTTCTACGCAAGTTCACACGTATTTGATCATTCTACTATTATCAAAGGTGCGTACACGACCCCTTTCTTATTTTAAACTGTTTTGGGGGAGAAAACATGTGCAACAAACTGTTTTTAGATACATATCACTTGCATGAGTTAGCTGTTTACATTATGTGACAACATATCAACTTGAAAGTCCTTACACACCTCGAACCGTTTAGTTTGCTGTAATGCAAAGCGTGGTAGTTGGAAATAGATCTATTAGGTTTGACAAACCTCACCTGGTAGATGGGATCTACGCAGGTGTTTGACTGACCAAACACAATTTTACTATTGTTGTGATAGACAATAGTGGCAAGGCGAAAACATGCTATAGCATGGCAATCCGTCAGCTTCGGTGTCGAACACGTATGTAAATAGTTTATATGACTAGCTATCATGACTGTGCATGTGTGATTATGTTATCTACAACTTATTATTCAAACTGATGTTTTGAACACTATGATTATTTAAAACCTGTGTTATGCACCAACCTTTGTGTTGACTTGATTTGCATGTTTTCTCAGGACGCTAAGGCGCGCGTTACAGCTGGCATGGACTAGGAAGATAGAGTCTCATGCATTATAAACACTTTGAATTTGAACTTGAACATTTGAATATTTAAGTACAGTGGTTTGTAATGTTTACTTTACAACTGTTTATGGTTTTTAAACGCTTCCGCAACTTTTTGTAAACTCTGAATGTTATGTTTTAAAGACCAACGTATGTTTTGAAATTCATATAGAGGTCTTCGCTATGTCTAATGATCTGAGATCCTGGTTTGTCATGCTCCCAAACGGTGTGATTCCGTTAGTTGAAATTTGGGGGTGTGACATCGGCACCCTTAGAGATTGTTTCAACAATCAATTCGACTCCAGAAGCTTGGGACGAAAGATTTGATCCAAAGGTCGACCGAACTCAAGCAAAAAGTCGAACTACATCAAATCGAGATCAAACGAGGTAAAAATGTATACCTACATACTCTAAAACATGAGACTAATAGTTACCCTATATCAATTTGGGCTTGTAACATCGAACTGAACAAGTTCAAACAATTAGGGTTCGTATTAGAACCGAATTGGGGGTTTTGATCGAAATGGGTTTAAAAACTAAATTAAATTGTACTTTTAGCTTCAGAGGACCTCGACTAAGCAAACCCCTAATATAATTTCATCTAACATCATCGAATTGCATGAATTCGATTTCTAGGGTTCTTGAACAAAAACGTTTTGGGGGTTTTTATTCAAACGAGTTTTATAATAAAATTAAACTATTCAGAAAGCTTCTAAAACATCCCTATAATTAAAACCCTATGTTAATTGTATTAAACAAAAACGAATTCTATGAATTGGACTTCTAGGGTTCATGGGATGAACGGATTTGGGGGTTTGGATCAAAATGAATTCAAAAATAAAATTAAACTATACAGAGAGGTTCTTAATCATCATTTTAATGAAAACCCTCTGCGAATTTCATAAAACAACATCGAATTGTACGAATTTGATTTTTAAGGTTCTTCGGAAGAAATTATTTGGGGTTTTCAGTGAAATTGAGATCCATAATCAAATCAATCAATTACACAGCTTTTAAATGATGTTTTTAATAAAAGCCCTAAGTTAATTTCAAGTTTTAACATCAGATTGTACGAGATCGAATTTTAGGGTTCTTAATCAAAATCGATTTGGGGTTTTTGATACGATCGAACTCAAAAATCAAATTAAAACCATCCTTAGATTCGTTTGGATCTCTGGAACAAAAGCCCCATGGTGGGGAACTTGATCTTGGTCGAATTGGAGCTCAATTAGAACCCATTGGGTTCGGTTAAAGAAAAAGAGAACCAGGCTGTTGAAGATTAAAAGAATTGATTTTTGAATCATGTTGCAAAAACAATAGCAGACCAGCTGGTGGGGGCGTGGGTTGTTGTCCGGGGGGTCTTGAGTTCGAAACCATGTCCCGCCAATTTTTGAATTAAAAACCAAGTTCTAGTTTTTAAAACCATAACTTTATCGTTTTAACTCCGATTCGAGTCGTTCAAATTTCGTTGAAACCGTAACGGAATCACGAACAAAATAAAATGATAAAATTTATATTTTGACCAAAAATCACGATCGCGTATATTTATGTGTTTATAAACATGATCGTGCATTGTTTATACGATTTAAATAAATTAATACAAATTCACATACACTATTGTATATACGTTTCGAACATTCTAACATACGTGTGATGACACGTATGCGATTACAAACGTGATGTGACATTTCAAATAACAAAACGTTATCGTAAATTACACAGATTATTCGTAGAAGATTATCTACGCGAATTTACAAACACGTGATCATTCTATTCGTAATCTAAGGTGTGTACACGGCCCCTTTTTACTTTTAATGTTTTGGGGGAGAAAACATGTGCAAACAAACGCTTTTGGATACATATCACTTGCATGAGTTAGCTGTTTACTATAAGTGCGAACATAACACTAAAAGTCATTACATTTCGAACCGTTTAGTTTGCCGTAGTGCAAAGCGTGGTAGTTGAAGATAGATCTATTGGGTTTGACAAACCTCACTTGGTAGATGGGATCTACGCAGGTGTTTAACTAGCCAATTCAACATTACTATTGTTTGTGTTAGACAATAGTGGAAAGGCAACCAACATTCAAACAGTCAGTTTCGATGTCGACCGCTTATGTAAATAGTACAAATGACTAGCTATCATGACTATGCATGTGTGATTATGTTATCTGCAAACATTTCGTTTCAAACAGTTGTTTCAACATTTGTGAATACTTAAACCTGTGTATGCACCAACCTTTGTGTTGACTTGATTTACATGTTTTCTCAGGACGCTAAGGTACAAGAACAGATGAGCATGGACTAGGAGATCGAGTCCCATGCATGTTTTACATTATAGTTGTTTGGATTTGAATAATTGAGACATTAGTATTGTAATTTACATTTTGCAAACATGGGATTGTTTACTTTTTACAAACACTTCCGCTGTATTTTAAACTCTTAATTTTTTTAAATTAAGACCAAAGTTATGTTTGAAAAGCATATAGAGGTCTTCATTATGTCTAATGATCTAAGATCCTAGTTTGTCACATCCCAAACGGTATGATTCCGTTAGTTGAAATTGGGGGTGTGACATAGCCCGACGCACAGCCCTAGAATATCCTAATGTTGAATATGTGCCAATCTATATATATATATATTAATATATATATTATTCACCTTTTATTGTGATTGATATCTCTGGGCAAGGATTCTCTGCAACAATCGATTCATGAATCTGCAAACAAAAAGGTAATTCAAAATTTATAAATAACACTATGATTTTAAAAATTTTAAATAATCATACCTTCTTATTAAACAGGAAATTCTTGATTAGCTTCAGGAACAATGATTTAACAAAAAAACCAACAAGAATCTTCATAAAAAACCCTAAGGTGCCAACTAGTACAAATGCGAAGTTATCCTATCCTTGAGGGTTGAATTCCACATACATTCCACCAAAAGTGACTGTAAATCTAGTCAATAAACTAATTTCGATCAAAATTTTAGTCTCTTCTATATTGTTGCGATGTAAGTTGCATAAGATGATCAAAGATAATCCCAGAGAAGTGCCCTATTTTTGACAAGAAAGTCAAAATAGTGTTTAGATAACGATGGTTTATGGATCTCCGATGCTGATTTCTTGACGGTTTGGCCATGGTAGTTCTACGTTGATTTGAATTGGGGCACGAGCGATTTGACTCAAAACCAGGAAACAAATATAAAGAAAAGAATCAATTGTAGGATAGTCCATGTACGCTTAATTTTTTTTTTCGCAAATAGTTTCTGCCACATATTGATGTCACTTTTTTTAAGAATAATTAAATATATCCCATATTTACAATTTTAATTCATATATACCTAAGTCAGAAGTTAAATTACATATATCTCTTTCTTTTATAATTTTCCTTCTTTAAATAAGGGAATATATGTAATTTAAGATTTTATGTAAGAGGATACGTGTAATTTAAAGGGTTAGATAAGGGATATGTACGATTTATTTTTTAAGTCGAGTATATATGTAATTCATCAAGTTGATAGGGGTATATGTAATTTCTTATTTTTTATCAAAGTATCAATTAGACATGCTCCTTTTTTTGTTGGTACATATTCAACATTAGTACTAGTTCTTATCCTGTTGCAATTTACTAACACAAAAAATACACACCAACAGTCTCTGGGAAATTAGGGTTTTGCTCATGGGATTCTTTTTGACCTATCAACTCTTATCAAGTAGGTAGAAAGGAACAAGTTAACATACTTGCTATCAGATCTTGTTGTTGATATGGTGTTTGACAGATTATAGATATGGAAGAAATCATTAAATAGTAAGAAAAGATCACTCCAAGTATCCAACTTTCTATACATTTTGACCGATGATTACATTGCAGATTAGAAAAGATGATTTTAATTGTTTTCTCTTAAGTTTGTTTCTTTGTTTTGATGTGATACACTATTTAAAGAGTGTGTTCATTCTTTTTTTTTTTTTATTTTTTTTTCACGTGATACACCATTCAAAGAGTGTGTTCATTCTTTTTATTTTTTTAATTTTTTTTTATGTGATACACCATTCAAAGAGTGTGTTCATTCTTTTTTTATTTTTCATTGTTTTTATATGATACACCATTCAAAGAGTGTGTTCATTATTATTATTATTATTATTATTATTATTATTATTATTATTATTATTATTATTATTATTATTATTTTTGCAAATCTAGATTTTTTATTCTATAGATATTTTTTTTCTCATTATTATATTATACACCTATATTTTTGTGCAAATCTTGTTTTGTGTTACTTTATGTTACTTTTGTGTGAGTGTGTGTGTATACACACACACAACAATGCAGTTCTAATTTACCATTACATTGTGTAACAAACATTGTGGTAATGTAAGAGAGGTATAACATTAGGGTAATGATCTTATATTATTATATAAAAGTTTTTGTCAAATGATGCTATAGGAAAATACGTCTAATAAATGAAGCGAGTAAATACATTAAAGGAAATAAATAGTACTATTGCTATAATCATCAAGCTACTATAAATAACAAGAAAAATTTAAAATATTAAACAAACTTTGGTTAAGGCATAAAAAGCATAACAAAACTTTGATTAAGGCATAAAAAGCATAAAAAAAAATACTATCTTTATTTTTTTTGAACGACATTTGATCTCAACGTGTAAACCACTGATTTTCAGGCCACGTCACCAAGGTCTAGTTACCATGATCTACGTTAAATACTATCTTTATTTAACAAGGTATTACGTTAACCAATATACATAATCATTTTAAAAGAAAACTACATTCTTAAAATATAGTCTTTTTATATCTTTGTTTCTAATATAGTTTTGTCAATTTTTTTCAATTGTTAATAATTACATCAATACATGAAAGTGATATTACATTAAATTTAACATGTAAAACCAAATTAGTTGTTGAATATGATATTACATAAATAAAAGAAACTGTCACATTGACGTAACATGGCTATAACCACGAATTAACAAGGTATTAAATAAATGGGGCTGTTAGGGAGACGCCAGGGTGGTTCACTGGACACCAGGCATACGGCTCGTATTGGTACATACGGGTCGTATGGAAAAGAATATTCTGACAAAAGCTGGCACGTCAAATCATAGGGCTGACGCAGGGCTGACACGTAGTACATACGGCCCGTATAGGGCAATACGACCCGTATGGAACGCCAATAATTCCAGTGCGCGCAAATTATTTGAATGGACGTAATAGGTGTGTGGAATACGTGCGAATTGGCAATTGTGAGCTATATATGTTGATGGAATACGCAAATTATTTGATGGGAGCCAATAATTTCAGCTTACTTCGGTAAATATTTGCGTGTTTGTAATTTCGAAGTCGTAAAGGTTTAACAATGTCGATGGGAGGCAACAACTTCGGTGAAGAATATATGTGTGTCTATGAAACTGATCAGGTAATATACTTATTCGTTTAACGGTTGTTAGTTTACAAAATCTTATACATTTGTTGTTTTCAGGTGTTTGCCGGTGTTGATGAACTGGTTGATTTGGGCGATTGCTAGAGGGTGTGAAAATGGTTATGTGCTAGTTAGACGACGAAGCAAAACTAATGCAACCGGAGTAGTCATAAAGGTGTGGCTTAAATGTGATCGCGGTGACGTGTATCAGGGTGAACCAAAAGCTAGACGTAATGGTTCGAAGAAGACTGGGTGTGAATTTGAGCTAAATGGTAAATACGAGAGAAGTTGTGGTGGTTGGAAGTTGCGTGTGGTTAATAGTGAACACAACCATCAAGTAGGCAAAATAATTAAATAATAACGTTAAAATACTTATTATTTTACAACAAAACGATTAAAAATGGTTACGTTTTTCTTTCGAACAATTAAACGATATTATAAGTTACTTAAACACGTACGTGTTGCGTTTACGAATACCGGATTTCAAAACAAAGTACGATTAGAAGCTATTATAAACAAATATTATTTATAACTTAAAAATTAAACAACTAGACGATATGATATAACAATTAACGTTAAACGCGTACGTATACCGGAATTCAAACAAAGTACGATTTTATAACATATATATATATTATATATTTAATATATAACGTTAAAAATGTACGTATAGCGATTAAACATAATTACGTTAAAATATATCTTTTAACCATTTAAAACACTTAGACAATTACAATGTTACAAATAAGTTAAACACGTACGTATATAGGGTGGAAAAACAAAAGTTATAAATTTTCATGTTTGAAAACGACCCGTATAGGCCAATACTACTCGTATTCTGTTTTCAGCCGCCAGACATCTTACTGACATTTTCTGACACACTCTGACACCTATACGGCCCGTAAAGCCCTTTACGGCCCGTATAGAGGTAGATAGATGTTAACTGATCCGTAGGGGGTGTCCAAATAACGCGCCTCTAAATAAGACTGTAAAAACATAGATACAAACTAACATTTATATACTTAAATAACACTTAAGAACCATGTTTTTAGAAGTTTACACCGGTGCAACAAAAATTTCAATGATGTAACGAAGTAAAAAACAAAATAGATGATTTGATGAGATTATAATTTAAACTATAGAACTTAGTCTTCCCCACTTCTCCATCTTTGAAAATGTGTCAAGTAAAAGCATCATAATTTCCATCTAAATTCAAGAAACAAAATGTTAAAGAAAAAGATGAAAAATTTCCAAGAACTTTTCAAATTTTTTAATCAACACAAAAAATGATTATTCCTAAAATATTCAACCTTGGCGATGTAACAGTTTATTACACGTCAATTTCTTCATTCTCTTAATTATCCCAACCTGTTCATGACAAATTTCATAACACATACTATAAACGTTCAAAGGTCCACTATTGTTCCTGTGGAAGTTCCGAATAAAAGATCCCTATGTTTTCTAGTCAAGACATGTAATGTTAATGTAAGCAGTGGCGGAGTTTGGGCGAAATGACGGGGGCAGAAATTTTTGAAACTCATAATACATGTTGATTTTTTGAAGTGAGGGGGACGAAATCACTATTTTTAACTAAAAATAACATTTCGGCCGAAAAATAATATTACGAACGGAAGAAAAAGCTTCGCCCTTGAGTGTAGGTTTGATAATAAAAGAATATACGGTACGCAAATGTAAGTTGCATGTTAAATTATAGACAATACAACAATGCATCTAAGGAATAAACTCAACCTTTTAATACATTAAATATATTTACGCTAATGTAAGTTGCCTAATTATCTAATCACCTTATAGGCAGTATAACTAGATATTATAGTGATGCAATAGCTAATTAACTCTAGTTTGTATTGAACTAAATATTTTAGAAAAAATGTAAAGTGTAGGTTAAATTTATCTAAACACCTTGCAAAACAGTATAACTATATATTACATTGATATAACAGTTAATTATCTAAATTTTGATATAAATCAAGTACATTTACGCTTAATGTAAAATGAAGAAAGCAACCAAAGAGTTAAACATATGCACATAGTTACAACATAAAATAGATATTGTAAGACAAAAACATCGATCCACACCATTTACAATGATGTAAGATTGAAAAAAAACAATAAAATGTGAAAAATTAACATCAAAAATAAAAATGTATGCACGATTTGTATGACATTTCCGTTCCTTTTTGCGAGGGAATTTCCTAACTTTCCAAAATTAATTACTGAATTAATGTAATTATAAGTAAATACACACACATATGGAGAAATATATGTATACATGAAGGGGAATTACAAAAAAAGAATATGTTTCAGAAAGTAATACATAATATTGTCGAATCACGCGAAACTGCAATATCAGTGCCAAATTCAAGGGAATTTAGTGATAGAATCAAATGAGAAGTTAAAACAAATATAATATAACCTATAAAGTACATATATAATGATGTATATCAATAACTCAAGGAAATTGAGAATTTAGTGACAGAATCAAATGAGAAATTAGAACAAATATAATATAACCCATAAAGTACATATATAATGATGTATATCATTAACACAAGGAAATGAAGAAATACATAAGTCAAGTAATTTTAATTCACATATTTTACGTAAAGTGATTTGGTGCGCCTAATTGACAAATTATGGACAACCCGACCTCCCTAATCACATTGTATATTTAATGGTATGTAAATGGGAGCATAACAATAGTGATTTATGCATTGTATCAATTCCTTAAGATACACACGTAAAGTCAAGGCGAACGATCGTAAAATCGTAAATTAAGCAAACTTGGTAAATCCCCTTCGCACTTAAATGACTTATAATATGTAAGTTTAATCATTTTATATCAAAATATCATTTTATAATTTATAAATTTTTATTACTAATTATTTAATATTTAATATTAAATTTATGTAACACATAGAATAATAGTCTAGTGTGTGTGTATGATTGTGATCAAATAGTAACACATCTTAACTATGGTCATACAACTAACTCCGTTAAAATCTATCCAAATCTTTAGTTTTATTTACATTATATTTATTACATGTAAAATAATATCTTCTTTTATATGTTTGTGCAAATTGATCTTCGTTAAATATCTTACACATGTGTAAGTTGTCATCACATTAAATAAATATTTACAGTGTAGTGCAAATTTAACTTTTTAAAATCGTAAACACTTGTGAATTAACACACACATAAAAGAAGATGATCTTATACATGTAAAATAAATGTAACGAAAAACCCCTAAAATCTCTGTTGATTTTGTTAGAGTTAGCCGGAGTCTCATATTTAAAGTGGTTAATAACGGTCAACGGATCCGCCGATCCGTGTCACACATACATATAAATAGGTTTTGGATAGATACTTATTCAAACATATATAAATAAATTGATATCTGAAAAAAAAGAAGAAGAATTACACCAGCACATTCGATGCCAAACCATTTTTGAAAATTATCTATCAGAGGCTTAAATACTGATACAAAATATCAAAATACACAATTGGAAAAAAAAAAAAAAAACCAAATTATTCACAACATCATATCAAATCGGTGTATATATATTTTTTGTTTTTATCGGTACCCAAAACCAAAAGTTACCAAAATTCAATACCAGTAGCGTTCATCTCTGGTCTTTTTTTTTTAACGGTAGATGATCTGTCGTGCTACCTTCAGTTATCCTGATGGTTGGTAACTAAGATCGATTTTTCGATCGCCGACTGTGTGACCGTACCCCCTGATGAGCGGGAACCCTAAGGAATAGGTAAGCCCTCGCCCCATATTGATTCAGAACCCGATATTAAGCTTAAGATTTCCCCTCTCACCTGCTATTCACTAAAATGTCACCAGTAAGATTTGAACCGTAGTCTCTAAAAAAAGGACCAAACATTAACCACTAAGGCCATGTATGGTAGCCTCTTAATCCTATTCAGATATTGCCTCTTAATGGTTCATAGCATCTGAATGATTAAAAAGTATCCTTAAGTCTGAATGGTTTTCTTTGAACAGCTGAAAATTTTATTAATCACCAAAAACAAACTAGCAAGTTGCTAGCAATTAATCCCCATACATTATACAATTAATATGATCAGTTCATACGAAAAAATCTCCACTCATCCCAACCCAAACTTGCTTTTTTCGCCCTAGTTTTATACCACAAGAACCGGTTCTTTTGACGTCTTCAACCAATCGATACAGTGACGGCCTTGTTCGGTTAAACACCACCTTATTTCTCAACTTCTGCAAGCACCAACAAGCTGTGAAAATTATGGAATGGATCACCTCCTTATGTTCCTCCTTTGCCAGAGTTGTAGATGATAATTCCAACAGGTCCTTGATTTCGAAAGCAAATATAGGAGGCACCTTACACCAATAAGAAACCTGCTGCCAAAGAGCCATGGCAAATTCGCACCCAATTAGAAGATGAATGGCAGACTCCTCCTCCTTATTACATAATGGACATACACTCGAACTGATGGAAATATTTCTACGAATTAGATTGTCCCGAGTAGGCAGACGCCCCAATTATGCTCTCCATGCCAATTAAGTCTGAATGGTTAAGCGGTTGATAATGGTTCATAACCTCAGAATGGTTAAGAGGTAACCCTAAGTCTGAATGGTTAAGATATTATGAACTATTTAGAGGTAACCTCTTAATGTCATTCAGTTGCAAACAACAACACCTAAGCTAGCTTTGGTAGATTGTTCATCTTTAGTCTAGGGATGAGATCGGTACCATACCGGTACCGTACCGGTATCGATACCGAAAATACCGGTACCGAAATTCTTGAAAAATGGGTACCGATACCGGTACCGGTATTTTCGGTATTTACCGGTTTTGTACCGTTTTCTCAATTTTTTGTTGAGATGAAGAGGAAAAATATTATTATTCGAATTATAGATGTTATTATGTCATAATTATAAGAAAAATTTATGTATATGAATGCATCATATGAATACATTATAAAAAAAATCAAGTTCACAAAACGAAGAATTGCAAACAGAAAAATATGAACGCATTGTCCTTTGGATTTATATAGTATTTTTTACATTTAATAATTAAAGTATTAATTTGTTTTAACGCATCATGGTAAAAAATGTTTAAACTATACTAAGTTAGTAAATAATCAAATTCAAAACAAAAAAAATATCTATATTTCGGTACCGGTACCGTTTAGGGAATTTTCGGTATTTTACCGGTACCGGTACCGGTTAGTACCGCTACCGAAAGTTCAGAAAATGAAGTACCGTTACCGGTACCGAATCTACCGGTACGGTACGGTACCGGTATTCGGTACAAAAATCTCATCCCTACTTTAGTCTACCAATTCCTTATGATAATAAAACAATAATATTATGAGTTAAATCAAGCAAACTTTTAACCAGAAAACATTAATATGTTTAAATAAAAAACGTGGCGATCTCTGCATCGTTAGATCTAAACAACGGCTCAGACTTGATAAAATTATTTCATCTTTCCGTGTGTTATTCTCTCTCATCCTTCGATTGATTTCTGTTCTATTGTAGTCGATTAATCTCCAGTTCTTCATCACCATTAAGCAGGTAAGATCACCCAAATTCGATTGTGTTTACGCTTTTGATATATTTTTAATCGAATCTAGATCTTGAACTCTTGATAGGCATAATCTGAAACGTCGTCAATAAAAGCGATGATTTAGATTGTTGATGTTACGAACCCTAAATTAGTAGATCGTAAATTTAAAATCGATGTGGTAATTTCTTTTTAATTCATTATAATTCGTAATCAAAAGCTCCAAATCACTAGAGATTCAAAGTTGAAAAGCAATATGATTGTATAAATCCATCCTGTTTCTCCGACTTATAATGATGAAGTTGCTTCATATTATGCAGGGAAGATTATAAGGATGATGAGTGCAACCATCAGGCGGAAAGCTTTAGCTGTGTGTTCATCTGCTTTTGGAAAGAATGTATGTATGCTTTAAATAATTCTTTGATTTGTGAAGCTTCCATTTTTTTTTCTTTCCATTGTTAAGAACATTTAACAATATGACAACTTGAAAGCTAGCATGCATATGCTTTATATCATGTTTAAGCTTTTGATTTTGTTAAATAGAAACATAATTGTTAAAAATAATGGTGGATGTAAGTAAACTTAGATGAATACTCCAAGATTATGATTTCTGAATGTTTAAAGTGAATTTTGCTACCTGAAGTCGCAATCATCAGGTTTGAGTTTTTGGGTAAAGTGACTATGATATTTGATTGTTTAAGGTTAGAATCATTAGGTTTGGATAATTGAGCAAGAGTTGCTGTATGAAAACTGATTATATCAAGATAAATATAAAATTAACCGATCATCCCCAGCTTTAAAAATTTGACTATCTGATTCTCTTTCTGATTCTTCAATTAGCTATAGTCACCTTGGTTTTAAAGAGGATGAGGCGCTCCTAGACGTTTAGGCCTCAAAAGCCGAGGTACTATGCGTGAGGCGAGAGCCTCACGTACGTGGGGTGTTGCTATGTATTCAACAAAATAAGCACTAGCAATGTGTCGCTCTATGTACAACAAAATAAGTGTTATCTACAACGAAAATCCTTTTTTTGCTTATTAATCATGCAAATCATTCATAATCTCTTAATCCCATTGGTTGTTTGTACATACCACCCTCCTACATAACTCGATGTTGACCAATGTTGATCAAATTTGACTCAAATATGCATGAGGAGCCGCCTCAAGGACCCTAAGGCATTTTCTGCATGTGCCTCACCCCTCGTGCCTCATGCACTATTTTTAAAACCAAGATGGTCACTTTGAAAACACGCATCCAAATACCCTTTTGTATATGTGTATTTCTGTCATTCCCATGTAGCTGTGTGCATAATTGATCAAGTTGTGATCATATATTAAATTTAAGTTGTTAATAATTAACAGGGTGCTATTCAATCATTGGAGAGGGCCCAACCTGCATTAGCAGGATCCACATCACGAGGATATGTTGCTGGTATCCTGATGCTAGAGGTAGTTGATTGCTATCTCTACCTCATTTTATTTCTTTTTATCATTCATTTCATACAGTGATTAAAATCGATTTGACCATCTGTACATGTGAGCACTTAATTTTGTTTTATCTTAAAGCTCTTATGCCATTCTGACTGATCACATTTTTGCTTTCGTTGCACACGATTGTGCTAGGAATTTGGAAAAAAAACAAAACTAGCATCAGGATTTCATCAAGGTATGCTTACTGTAAATAAAACATCCAAATCACCCTAAAAAATCATGAATCTGTTAACTTTGTACTAGATAATGTGTTACTGAAATGATTGCAGGTGCTCCTGTTTATTCAGTCACATTGAGGTAAAGTTTTCAGCAACATGAAAGTGAAGGATGTATATCTTTCAATCTTCCTTGTTATCCTACCAGGTGTTTGGATGTGTGATATGAAATTAATTATTTGATCCACAATAATCAAATTGTAATGTTTGGATAAAGTGATTCTGATTATTAGGTTATTTAGGTGCAAATAGTCATTTTTATAATTTGTTTGTCTCATACCAATTATAACAAACAAAACTTAATCTTTGGGAGAGCTAAGACTTTTATATTACCTTTCATGCAAACCTAAATACATTGTGACTCATATTTCTTGTTAATTTTATGAAAAAATGATTATTTTGGAATTTTAAAATGATACTGTTTGTAAAAATTTACTAGCATACTGTTTATGACAAATATAATCATCATTATACTTTAATAATATAAAAGGCTCTAAAATGCGCATCCAAACACCCCTTTATTTAACTTAAATTCCAAGTTGACTTCTCTGTGGTACAGGGACGCATCATTTTCTAAGACAGTTATTTCAACTCAGAAGTGGATCAGATCTTTTTCTACATACAGTGGTATGCTTGTTATGATCGATGCAAGTTTTTAAATATTTTCAAAGCATGTTCAATCTGATTGTGCATGTTGTTGACACTTTATTTGTTGGTTTAGTGTTTTTACTATGAATATATTATTTTAATTCAGTTGTAAAGTCAATTTTTCTGTGACAGAGCCTGCAAAAATAGAGAAAATTGTCAACACCTCAGTCAAAAGGGTACACAATGGCTCTGCTTATATCCCTGCATCTGGTGCTGTGTTTGGAAGTGTTTTGAGTACTCCTGTTGTAAATGCTCCACAGGTAGGGTGCTTAAACTCTTAAAATTTAAATTTCGAACTTAGTTCTAAATATATGATATAGCTAGTTGTTAAATGTCTAAATACTATGGCTGGAAACAAACCAAACTTCAACGAATAGTAGGTGAGCCATTCCACTGGAAATTTGTTTGTCAGCGTCCGTTTGTTAATTTGTTTAATAAATGATCGAACTTGAAAAATAAATTATATTCATTTAGTTAAATTATCAAACATGAATAGTGTTGATGTTAGTTCATATGTTGTGAATGTTTGGTTATGTTTGTTTATTAAAGTGTTATATATTTTTAAATTTTTAATGTTTAGTTAATTACCTAAACATTTAAACTAGAAACTGAAGCACCAGGACCCCTTCTGATCAGACTCCGATTAGAATTATGAAGCAGCAAAAACCAAAATTTTATTGATAAATAATTGGGTACAAGAAAGCCAAAGACTTTGCCCCTATTTATACTAAAACAAAACCACTAAAGTCAAAACGTTATCCCTAAAAACACTCAAACTAAACAATCTAATCCAAAACTTTATCTAACCTTAAACTTTAAAACTCAATTTAGATAAAACAAAACAATTAAACTAAAGTTTCTAATTTTAACCCCTTAACTATTTAATAATTACAAGATTATTCCAACAATCACCACCCTAATCTTGTAATTCTTGATGTGGCTCTATCTAGAAAACAAAGATTCTTTTCAGCATCAATCTCTTGCACATCCCTTCTGCCATCTTTTGTTTCTTTGTACATCTGCACACAATTTTTCTTCCACACAGGTCTTCTCCAAATCACACAGATTTTTTTTTCTACAAATCCTTTTCCTCTTGTTCACACAGAACAACCGCACAGCTCACACAGAACTGTTTTGTACACAAAGAACACCTCCTGCTGGCTCACTCAGAACCATGTTTGGTTCACTCAGAACCTGATCACACAGATCGTTTCTTCTTTCTCTCATTTGGCTGGTTTTGATCACTCACTGATCAGACCTGATCAATCTGTCACAGATTGATTTTACCCCTCAATTCCTGAATCACTCAGGATTGAAGCCAACTGAAAATTTTCACAGCCCCCCTTTACCCTCTTCAGCCCTCACAGCTGTTGATTTCTGACTCTCACAGCCCCCATTGTTCAAACCTATCACAGGTAAACTTTAAAGCACAGAAGCCTTCACAGCCCCTGCCCGACCCTAAATCACAGAGTTGAGACCGATTGAAGCTTTCACAGCTCTCGGTCTGACCTATCTAGCCCTCACAGCCTTCAAGACAAATCCGATTGAAGCTCTCACAGCTCTCGATCAACCTGATTGAAGCTCTCACAGCTTCCAAAACTAATTCGAACCTATCCCGGGTTCTTTTCTTTTCTCCCGATCGCTCCAACTTGAATCACACAAGTTTCGATCACCTTCTTGATTGCTTCCGGTTGTTCACCTGTTGGGTGAGCTCGGTCAAGTCGACCCTCTGGGCAGCAGCAACTTCACCTAATTGGAAACCACTTCCGCAATAAACCTGCAATTTTTCAACCCACTGCTTCCGTTGCAATGGCAGCCACCCGAAGGCCAACTCCCTTCGAAAGTCGACTCTCAAAACTGCAGAGACTAGCTCTGATACCAATTGAAGCACTAGGACCCCTTCTGATCAGACTCTGATTAGAATTATGAAACAACAAAAACCAAAATTTTATTGATAAATTATTGGATACAAGAAAGCCAAAGACTTTACCCCTATTTAAACTAAAACAAAACCACAAAAGTCAAATCTTTATCCCTAAAAACACTCAAACTAAACAATCTAATCCAAAACTTTATCTAACCTTAAACTTTAAAACTCAATTTAGATAAAACAAAACAATTAAACTGAAGTTTCTAACTTTAACCCCTTAACTATTTAATAATTACAAGATTATTCCAACAGAAACCTTGTCAAGTTGTCATTAAAGCTTGTATCTTGTTAATAAACTTAATCATTAGAAATTTAGATCTTTGAGACATTATTTTGGTATTATTATGATTATTATTAATCATGTTTTGTTTTGGGATAATTATTTTTAAAGTTTTTTTTATCAAGTGCTTAACTTTATATTTATTTATAATTATTATTATGTCTAATGTTTGAGATTAAGAATGTTGATATTTGTTTTTTCAAATATTATATGTTCGTTTGCGTTTGTGAAAATATTCAATTCCTTAACGAACAGACACGAACAAGAATTTTTGTTCTGTTATGTCTAATTCAATGCTAATAGAACAAAAATGATAAAGGCTTGTTTGTGTTCATTCGGTGTGTTTACAACCCTACTAAATGCTCATTAATGATTGAATATGGTGAAATAATATTAAGCTATATCATTATCATCAATTCCAATTTTTAAGGAGGCAAGTTCGACCCATTTTCTTATAAATGATCGAGTTGGATTATGTTTTATCTCACGTCAAATGGGGTGAAATGTAACTTCAAAAGAAACGGGTTATACCGTGGGTCAAAATAGTCTGAAGTCCCCAAAGTTTATATTTGATGTATAAGACTTTCCAAATAAATTTTAAAAACTCATTTAGTTCTGATGTAACAATATAACTTTTATTTTACATTTGCAGGCTACTAAACTAGGCTTGAGTTCGACAGTCTCTTCAACTTTTCTCCCAAATCTTGCTTTATTTTGGCACATAAATAACGGGATTGAAGAGATTCTGGCAGATTATGTTCACCATGAAATGACCCGCAGCTTAATCTTGGTTTTAATGAGACTCTTCCTTATAGTTGCTGCAAAAGATGTGTTTGTGGCTACAAATTGAATCAACAGGTTCCAAAATCCAAAGATTTGGTCGAAGGTAGAGGCCGTCGGTGGTTTTTGTTTATGCATGCTGTAGATGCTGACATGGATACTTTGTCCTTGAAAAAAGCCGAATAAAGATTAGTACTGGGAAGTTGTAGGATTCTTGGACTGCTATAATAATTCAGTTTTGAGGATAAAATTGATGGAATTATTTGATTGTTAATTTGAAAGTGTGTTGTTTTTTCAATCATAATGATGGATGTTTTTATGGACATTGATCATCTTTTGTGCACTTAATATTGATATTTGGTGGTAAGTTGATCAAAAGTTGGGGTTGACCAAATTATTGTGACCTTAGTCAACCCAAACTGACCTTGCTCTAGGTCAATTGATTACATGCACAAAACGGGTGAATGAGCTTAGAACTGTTGGAATTTTGTGTGAAAAGAAAAAAAAAAGGAAAAGAAATTAGAAATCTTTTAACTACCAATTCATTTGTCATGAATTGGTTATTAACTTAGTAATGAATTGGTTTGTTATTTATCATGAATTAGTTTGTTATTTGTCATGAATTGGTTATTAACTAAGCCATGAATTGGCTTGTTAATGGACATGATGGCAACGACATATGAAACATATATAAATAGAAACATTTGGTTTCTTGTTTTCTTTGTTAAGTAGAGAAATCTCTACATCATTTGTAACACACAAACACAAGTTTACAACACAAGAAGATACTTTGTTGAGTTCTCAACAACCTACAACAATCGATTCCTAGTGCTAAACACTCTTGTTTCAGGTAACATTTTGGGTTTTCGGTTAACTCCGGCAGTACATACTGCTTCGGCTGTTGTACACTGGGAAACAGTCGGGTTCACCTGGGTGGCCCGAAATATGTTTTAAGGGACCTTCGTTGAACAGAAATCCTCAGCCACCGAACTCGTTTTAATTCATTTCATCTTATGCTATACTTCTTATTTTAATTTAACTTTTAGAATTTATTTCATCTTGTACTATATTTCTTTTATGTAATTTAAATTTTAGCACTTTTATGTTTATTGTAATAATGTATTTTCATCGTGTATTTTCTGAATTGTAATTCGAGTAATTGAATAATAAAAGTATTTGTTTATTTTGTGAACGGTGTTAGTACAAGATCATGCTGCATTGCTGCCCGTGTTTTCACTTTTGATGTATTTGGTATTTTTTTAAAAAAATGTTACTAGCAAAATGTATATTAATTTGTTTTCACTTTTGATTTTTTTTAGAAATTGTTATTAACAAAAAGTATATATATTAAATTGGAAAATAATATGATGAAAGATGAGGTGCTTAAATGAGATTTTGGTAGTGATGGGGTAAAACTATGAAACTTAATAAAGTGTGGCTTTGTAAAATATAAAACGAATCAAGGATTAAATTTTATACGAGTTTGTTACTTTTTAGATCAAGCTCGGCAGAGATGATGTTTATACAAGCCAAAGATTAAGCTGAGTTACAAGCGAGTTTGTATCTGGCTAACTACGGGTGAGTTAAAAGGCACAAAAGAGTTTATCTCAAGTATACCTGGCAATTTTGACCGAAAGTAAGATAAATCGTTTGGTTTGATTAAACAATTATTGTATTTTGGGTTGAATTATAATATTGAACATGTTGAGATGAGTAATCCTAAACATAATACGGGTCAAAATGATATGTAATTTATTTTTTAAGTCGGGTATATATGTAATTTATGAAGTTTATAGAGGGATATATGTAGTTGCCCCTAAATATAATTGATGTAATTTAAATACGACTTAGGCCAAAATTGATTTTTGCTTAAAACTCATCATGATCGGCATCCATCTTGACTCGAACCCAATCTAACCTATTACCCAACCTCACCCAACCCGCTCCTTTTGTCATGCTTAATCCCAAGGTGTTCTAATTTAATCCAAGCATTAAACAAATAATTGATTTTGACTACATCTTAGTTCTTTTTTGGCAATTTGATTGGTGTAAAGTTGATAATAGTTGGTGATAATTTTTCCATAAAACATGAATTCCACATATGATCTGATCAAGAACAGCAACTAAAATGATATTTTTTGACTTTAAAGGTCAATATACTGTTTCAAAAGTAAACACTATCACTTCATCTTTCTTAGGCTTCCTCCAGTGCGCAACCCCTCACTGCATTTGCACGTTTCACGTCGAACCTTTTATTTCTGACGGATGCAGTGGAGCACACTGCATTTCTCTCCCCTTGCACTTCAAGAAGTGCGCAGAGTGTGGGCCCACTCTTTAGAAATCAATTTTTTTAATAAATAATTTGTTTAAAAGAAAGATAGAAAATAAAATGGTCATGTGAAAGAGAGAATGTATATGAGAAGAATGAGTTGGAGTTAAAAAGATAAGAGAAAATGCATATAGAAAGAATGAGTAAAAAGCTAATGTGGCAGTGATGATTATGATGCATGTAATAAATGCAGTCTTTACTCTTTAGCATTGCAGATTGTCTTGGGCGTTTCAAAACAAGTCTAAAAATAGTTGTTTCTAAACGAGTCTAAAAGCTTAGAAATATTTGGAATTTATGAACCAAATGCATTTGTAATTTAAAGGATCCATTGCCACAACTATGTATGGGATTGTTAACTACTTTTCAGCAATTCATTCAAGGTGGTTTCAGAATCTACTTTACTTTATAACTACCATCGAAAATGAAAATAACACAAGAAAAACAAATAAAATTAAGGATTTGATTTGTCCGATTAGCCAAAAGCCTTATTGATCGTTTCTTTCTCTTCCAAGTGTATTTGACAAACACAGCATACAAAAAGATCAGGCTATATTGTGGTCTATAGAGTGGTATCCATCGGGTAGCAGCCAAGAACACGAAGAAACCTGGAAAATTCCTGCAATAATCATAAAAAGAAACTGTAATTAACATCCTTTTTTTTTTTTAAGAACCAATTACTGGAAAACTCACACGACGTAACTGATACCCTGCTAAAGCTAACAAATTTGATCAGGTAAAATGCAGATTATGCAGTTTGTGCTGGACATGTGGACCTTTAAGGAGGCTCCATTAGATTATGCTTTAGGTATGATCTTTGATGTCTGTATTATGATGTTAAGCAAAATAACTTCTTCATTTGATATTTATCCAGCAGATCAAACAAATTCTTGTTCATCTTGGTTTATACTTTAAACTACATTGAAACTTGTTTATGATATTAAGGTTTATGCTTTAAAATTTGACTTTAGAGATCAAATTTTAGGACTTTTTATCGAATCATTATATGAACAGAGAGTCAGAGACCACCATTTCTCCATTTCATCAAAAGGTAACGAATGCTATTCGTGGAAGAAGGAAATATTTTATCAAGTATACAATACATGAAGAAGGTGGCAAATTTTTTTAAAAATACTTTGCATGTTTGAAAGCATCAACTTGATCAAGATGACCCGCTTCCTTTGGTGATAACTTTTTTTAATGTTAATCGTTTGAGCGTTGTAGATAAAGTACAACGCAAGTCAACCCATTTCAAGTATATGGGTCAAAATTGGCATCTCTAGTAAATGCTGAAGTTTTAAATGATTGGTTTGCCTATTGTTTGTTTGTGTGTTTGTTCTTGGAGCCGTAGGTCTCTTTGGAAGCAACTTCTTTTTCCCTAAATATAGAAGTCAGGATTGTCTACATCATATGCTCCTCAAACCCTACTACTAGCTTTGCTATAAGTGGGATTTACTGGAAATGCTGTTAAAGCATATGTTAAAGCACAAATAGTGTACCTGTAGATGTCCTAGAGCATATTGGGCACGAGGCTCTGCCATTGAAGCTTCAAAGTCAATGTAGAATAGGTAGTCAAAGTATCTGTAAGAGTCAAATATCAAGTTATAATCTCATTCATTTGCAGAATGTGAATTCAAGACAATTTGCACTCACTTGGCACTACCCTTGTTGCTATCATCAACAATCCTGAGGGGACGTTTCCTTTGGGGTCGGCTCTCGATCTTTGAAAATATTTAAAAAGGGGTATTTGACATATTATTAATTGTCAAATTTAGGGTTCTCCATAATGAGAGTTTTTAATGAAGGAGTGAATAGTGAACTTACCTTTGATAAATTGATCTCCCTTAGAGCAAACACAGCTAATGCTTTAAACAATACCCCCGGGCCTTCTTCTAATGTAAACACAATGCTTGTCTTGAAAAATAAAAAAAGATTAGATTTTGGCATTAATACCATGCTTCAAAAGATAGCCGTGTTTTTTTTACCTTATGGGGTTTGTCAGTTCCTGGGATTATAGGTTCTCTTGCTAGAATTAGAAAACGTGTAACGTTATCTAAATCATCCTGGAAAAAGCAATAAAAAATTATGAGATATAACACTCCTAAATCATTTCATATTTTCATTTAAAAAATTAGATCATTATTGGACTAATTTAAATTTTATAAACATGGCTTACTAAAAATATATACAAAAAAAACTAATATTTTTTAACAACAAACATATCTTGCCAACCTAACTCGACATGTACCAAAAAGTACCTGACTTGACTCATTACCCAATATACCCAAACCCACCACTAATTTTCAAGAAAAATTGAGGGCTATATGATCATAAATGATGTAAATGTGGTGTTATAATATAATACTTTTACATGTGAAAGATGATAATTAGGTGACACCTGGATAGTTTGCGCTAGAATATCAAGTCCATAAATTTCTGCAGCTCGAGAACTTGCAACTGCTCCAGTCTCTCGTATGCCTTCCAAGGATACAATCTATCCAAAATATAAAATAAAATAAAATATAATAAATGAAAATAAAACACAATATTTAATGTCATTAATTTAAAAGTTACCTGAGCTGCAAGAGCAGTATCTTCAGCACTAACTCTCACAACACCTAATTTACTTAGTGCATTCTCACATTGATCAAGTGCCTGTATGATCAACATATTATCAATTTATCATTTTCTTTAATTATTGATGATGGGTAAATAAGTAATTTCATGTTTTGAAGTAAACCTGAGGGTGACTTAAAACACGCTTTAGCTCCTCTTTTCTTACTCCTGGGATGCCCAAAAGGCAGTGATTAACAATTAACTGCACTTCACCAACAATGTGCAGCCGATGACGAAGGAGTAAATCGTAATTTCTGTGAATACTTCCACCCACAGAGTTCTCTATTGGCAGGACTGCTTTATCTACCAACCATAATTCAACTGCCTGAAATTTAAATAATTGCATCAACAATTTTTTTAGATTGTTTCACACTTCATAAAGTTAATTAGTAGTCTGCAAAAATAGGTAAATTAGTAAACTCAAAAATCGAAATCTTCTCAAAATATGTAATTTTATATTTCCTTTACTGGTGGAAGTTTTGATTAAATTACTTATGAAAGATGATTTAGGTTATTCATTATCTTTTACAGCCATTTTTTGCTAAGCAGGCCAAATGGGTTAAAAGCAGCCAAAACTGTATTTTCTGTGCATACAACCTCCTAATTCCTCAAATTCAAAAAAATTAAATCATTATGCATACAACCTCACACACACCAATGATATAGAAACAAGAAAAAGAAGTGATACCTTAAATACAGATTCAAATTGGTCACATGGAACTGTTTCACATTTTGGGTATGCTTTAAGAGCAGCAGCCTCACTGTATGCACCTGGTAAACCCTAAAGTAACCAAAAAAAATGAAATGTAAAATTGAAAAAGTGATTTATTTGTATGAAACAATAATGCACTTACCTGGTAAGCAACTCGGACCTTTGCACCATCATTAACAGAAGAGACAAGATCCATAGCCGTTAGGGGCTCTGCAATTATAGGTGTCATCAAAACAAAACTTTGACTTTGGAAGTCAAAGCACTATTTGCAATCATAAAGTTAATATTAGCAAAAAAGAATGACTAATTTTTAACGGAAAAATAAACTAACATATATACAATGATAATTGTTAATATTTTATATCAAAAATACTGAATTCAGTTTTTATAAATACAAGTTTGACATTCAAAGTCAAAGGAGATACTAATACTTGCAAAGATCGAATGGATGCAAAAGCAAAACACGGATATGCTTGTGATCACGACGAATCAAGGGAGATAAGCACTATTATTATAAAAAAAATGATTTAGACATTCCTTAATATTTTAATTTTTTCTATTTTTTATTTTCAGCTCTATGAAAAACCCTTTTAGTTTTGTCCCTGTTTGTGATCATATGCCACCATCCCACATTGAATCCAATATTTGACTGATATATAGTTTAGTATAAGTTTGGATTAATTGAACTTGATACACTATTGTTAACCTAATATTGAAAAACATAGTACAAATAGGGTTTTGTGTCAACAAACGTGCAAAAAACACCCATTTTGACCCGTTACCAAACCCTCCCACTCTTGCAACATCTTATAATTATTCGTACAGAAGAGGCATAAAACCACATTAAACTGAGCAGCAAATCCACTGATACAGCATATAATTTGAACAAATTGTGTCAGTATAATGGATGTGAATTACACATATAGCTTGAATTACAGGATACAAAAACAATAACTATACGTAAGTGGCTTGGGAAATTCTCCACATATAACAACTAGTCCTTGTGAAACCACCTATTAAAATTTTCAAATCTAAAAAGTTACCAAAAATATGTCCCTAAAATAAAAAAAAATAAAAAAAAAAAGGAATGACCTCAAGAAGTTACAAAGGTACAAGCATACATCCTCAAAGTTGCATCAGGTGCGTTTTCAGTCTTGATAATTTTTTTTTTTAAATTTATTTTTAAACTCCAGCACTATTCCAATCTTATTCATAGTACGAATCACAAGAACTATATCGACATTTTTATAAATATTTATGAAATATTCTTATCAAAATTTGAAGATGGAAATTTGCTACTACACTTTAGTAACGTCTCCGCTTTTTTATGATTCTATGCAGAAATTTAGTAACATCATAATTACTACAAAAAGAATGTTACACCTGCAGAAATGAACATTATCAACAAAAAGTTTCAAATCTGTCTTTTTTTTTTTTTTTGCATTTGCATCTTCAAAGTTATTCCAAAATCATTCATTCTTGTCCAATTTAATATTCTTTTCCCCTTTTTTTACAATGAAACAATAAAAAGTCAAAGTTTAATAATCAAAACTGCAATCAATCTTTGCATAAATAACTAATAATCTCAATCAACTTGGAATAATAGCTGTCAATTTGGACCATCAAAAGTAACATCTAAATTAAAAAAAAAAAAACAAAAAATTGGTAGCTTTCTGAACAACAGATGGATGGATTAACAAAAACTTTCTAAATAAATCCAATCTAAACAACAAATTCAAACAAGAACATATAATCTTCAACAATGCAAGTTAACTTACTTGGTAAAGAATTCAAATCTCGATGAAATCCTTTGGATTCCGTGATCTGGGTCTCTTCAATTGTGCCATCTGTAGCAGTCGAACCCAAATCAGGTGGAGTCAACGGCTTCTCATCATCGTCAACATGGATTTGCGATCTTTCAGGTTGGGCTAATTTTAAACCCAGACACTCCCATTTCCTCAATTTCGCAAGATTAACCGAAAAGGGGACATTTTTCTTGTTTTGAACGAAATCCGATTGAGAAATAGAGTGACTTAAACAGACCCAGATTGGTGTAGCCTTCAAAGCCATATCTTTTTGTACCAATGTTGAATAATTTCACCAATGTTGTACGGTTGAAGTCTCATTTTCATAGAGGTTTCAACAACATTATCGGAAATTGTGTGCGTGATGCTTTTGTCTGCAATACTTCTTCAGCTAGAGCTTACAACTAGCTAAACCATAAATTACAGTGTATATGCATATATATATACATACACACATATATATATATAGATAGAGAGAGGTGGCCGGTGGCAGAGAATACTTCGACCGGCACGCAGAGATAGGGGTGTTAGGTGTGTGTGAAAGAGAGAGTACAAGCATTTCTTCTTGTTATTATATTAATTTAATTATGTTTGTTACTAAATCACATCATGTTATGGGCGTTACATTTAGGTAACTCTTTTAACACAATTAGTTTTTTACCCGAACCAGAAAAATACACATTTATTTGATTATAAAACCATAAAGTTTAGTTTACGGTAAAAACATACCGTAGATTCTGTAAGTGTTGTGTCTTGAAACCTGAACACAAATACATACGTAATACATATAAACATATAACTAGCACGCTAAAAGCCTGAGCGAGTTGCGGTGCATCAAACAATTGAAAAAAGTTATAATCAAAAGCTTTACGTAAACTCATCATTTGCTAATAGAAAGACCGAAATAAAAACAACCTAATATATTTTCATTCTCACCAAGCATAAAGAGTTAGTATGGACTTATTTCTTGTTGGTGTTAAAGTTAGTGTTTTCAAAGTGGATCAGCCTATTAAGAATTTAGTGATTGTCATAAATAATATTAACATTTTAAATATGAAAAAAAATACAAAATTTGAAAAGAAAATATTTTTAAATAAGCTATGAAAATAGAAACAATATTAATAGAGTAATAGTGTCCAATCTTTATAATGGGCCTCGTGGCCCAAAATCCCCAAATTTTATTTCAAAAACCTGCATCGTTCAAGTCCATCTCCGGCAGCTTCTGTCGGTTGCAATTTTACGAAGTGATCGTCGGCGATGCCTGGATCTGTTCCGATCTCACGTTTCTCCTTTTTCATTCAATATTCACGATCGATTTTGAAGTAAAATCTGATTGGACCGTCTCTCCGTTCGTCGAAAATGAAAATTTTGTTCGCCGGAGAGGACCACGATTGGTCCACCGTTAAGAGCCACTTGAAAGCCGTCGCCGTGGAGCTCAGGGAAGAAGGAAGCTCCGGCCATGTCTTCGAGAGTTCGAGGTACACCGGAAAAATACAAAGTTTAAAAACTCTAGGAAACCGCCAGTTTCAAAAAAGATGATGATATTTGATTTATGTATACGACCTCTTGATAAAATCAAGAACCTTTCCTCTAAAAGTATCATAAAATAAAATAATTTGAAGAACACAACAGCTATGATTAAGAAAATCAGTCGTTAAACTAATTATCTCAAGAATTTAGCTATACCAATTGCAAAAACGATTACGAAACATTATTTATCTTATTTGTGAAGATCAAGCATATTAAAATTAACGAAAGTAATTGAAGATGAGTAAAAAGTGAATAACAAAAAATCTTAAATTTTACATCCTTTATAGCTATCATATAAGTATACGAGACGTATGGAAGGAATGTCAATCATTGTTTGTCACAATTTCTGTGTGTTAATGATTAGTTTAGTATAGTATTGTGTAGGCATATATGAGAGGTATATGTCATATATAAGACTAATTATTATCGAAACAATGCGTGTCTGATGGGGGTACACGCCTCGTAAATACCTATACGAGACATATAGTGTCGGTTGGAGTGTTAAATTAAAAAAAAAGGAAGTATGTAAATATCAAGACCCTGTAAGAAATAATGTAATTTAACCAATAATAAAATGAAAACAACAAATAAGATTCATTAGTCAGTAAAGTCATATAATCCATCTATCACATGTTCTTAAATTTCATGGATAATTCATGAAATTTTTGAGGAAAAAATCTCAACATTACATTGAATCACCCTCACGTGCTTATATTTGGTACCCACACTACAAAATGAAGGCTATCATTTATATATAGTGTATCATAACTCAAAACCCTAAAAATAAAAAATAGGACAATAACATAATAACTAATAAACATTAAATCATGCTTCATTATTTGTTGTGGCCTTTGGGTCCTCAAATCTTTGAAATCTTGAGTGTTTAGTGATTCTTTGCTTCTTAATCAACAAGTATATAATACTTTATGTTTACGTTTTATCTATGCAAATCAGCTCTTGGTCTTGATTTCTATAGACCTATCCACTACCTATAACTTTATTAATTACTTAATGTGAAAGAACAATGTTCCATACAATAGCTGATATAAAACAAACTTAAAACACTTAAAACAAAGTCATAAAACGTGAAACCAATCTTATAATGTGTATGTATAAATTACGATTATAGGATCTGGTTAGTTACACGTTGCCTATCCGCTTAGAGAAGACTTAGGCAAATTGCTTTTCAATATACATCTCATGTTAAAAGAGAAAAATATACCACCATTTCAAAACACTTATTATATCAATCCATGAAGTTCTTTTTAAAGCTATCATATTCAATGTTTACATTTCAACACATGCTTTTTTAGTTTTATAACTTCCTTGATTTGAATTCTTAGGCCCTGATAATTTTCTTATGTTGTCATTAAGGGCAATATGCTTCCCTACTAACTTATCAAAACCTTAAGTTGTAGGAACTCATTGTTGAAATAATGAAAGGTAGACTGCCTAATAATTAATCAAGTCTTGCAAAGTATCAATTTATTTAGAAACTGAAAGTTGGAACAAATTTTGAGAATCAATTAACATATTCACATACACAGTTAACAAAAACATTTAAATTACCTTAGAACTATTTAGTCTTTTAAGTTTGAATACACATGTTAGAAGTATTCAACTTGATATAGAATCTAACACCAAACATGTTATGATATGATAATTTCTAACATTTTGAATTAGCATGGATTTCAATCAAAGAGTAATGCATAAATGGAGTAAAAATTAAGGAGAGAACTGGTCACCTAATACTTTATCTCAACATCATTTTGAATATAATAAGGTCTCAAAAATTTTGAAGACCCATAAGATTTTAACATAACAATAAGTTTATTTTCTTGACATGGATAAACGGGTAAATGCAATTTATTTTTTTAATCAGGTATATATGTAATTTATAATCTTTATAAGAAGATATAAACAAGTCTATTGTTTTTAAATAATAAACTAGACGGGTCAACTTTCAATAAGCGAGTGTTCCCTCATATTATGGTTGCTCTATTTTCTTTTTTTTTCTTTTTTTAAAAAACTTCCTATTTAAGGTTTTAAAAAAACTCTCATTTTTATAATAAAACCAAGATCCACCAAATCACATCATTTCTTTTGATTTATTAATTTTAATTGTCAAAAGAGCATTTGTGTAATCTTACACCCCGCTAATTTAGGTAACTAATTTTTTTTAGTACAAACCCTAAAATCTTTCATTCATTCTCCTAACTTCCAATTGATAGAAAAGCCATAAAAAGATAAGGAAAATCAGAGATGGAATTTACCGATCTTAATATTGCCACTGGTCCACCACAAACCATCATCGGCCACCACCAAATTGAACTAGGTAACTGACACCTACGTGTAAACGAACCAAGGCAGCTCATGAAATCCTCGGGATCGGATCGGTAAAAGCTCGAACGACCCGAGCCTTAACAAGACCGAGCCCGAGCCCAAAAGTGTGGCTCGTTTAGTTCCCGAGCTCGAGCTTTACATATTGAACCCCTACCTAGGGGTGTAAACGAACCAAGGCAGCTTGTGAAATGCTCGGGATTGGATCGGTAAAAGCTCGAACGAGCCGAGCCTTAACGAGCCCGAGCTCGAGCCCAAAAGTGTGGCTCGTTTAGTTATCGAGCCCGAGCTCGAGCTTTACATATCGAGCCGGCTCGCGAGCCTTAACGAACTTTTTGAATATATAATTTTTATTTATTATATTAAGTGTTTATTTATAAAATTAATTATTTTTATATATAAAATTATGATAAATATATTTAAATCAAATATTTTATGTTAAATTTTGAAAATATAATTATAAACATAATTAAATTAGTAATTAAAGTAAATAAATTAAATAAAGAAAATGCAAACGAGCCGAGTAGAGCCCGAGCCTAAAAATTTTCTAACGAGCCGAGCTCGAGCCTGGTAAATAAAGCTCTTAACGAGCCGAGCTCGAGCTCGAGCCCGAATTTATCTAAACGAGCCGAGCTCGAGCCTTAACGAGCTCGGGATCGACTCGGCTCGTTTACGCCCCTACCCCTACCCCACAAGAAAAAAAAATAATTTAAAGAACATATGTGTAATCATGCACCGCCAGGAAAACAATGTTGAAGATGAAGAACACAACATACATATGTGTAAGTAGAAGTGCTCAAATCGGTTAACCGGTCGAAAACCGGTTTTGGAATAACCGAACCGGTTAGGTCAAAGGCTAGAAACCGGTATTTTTCAATAACCGGTTTTTCAAGCACAAAAGCTGAAACCGTATAATAACCGAAATCGGTTAACCGAACCGGCTAACCTTCAAATAACCGATTTTTTAGTGAGTTGGACAGGTTAACCAGTCCTAAACAACCGGTTTTTTCAAAAACCAATAACCGATTGCAATAACCGGTTTCTAACCGGTTCGGTTAACCGGTTTTTTTTGTGCATCAATATGTGTAAGCGCTGATACAAAATCCAAACATGAATTTTTTTTTTATATTAATTAAAAGAGAGGAGAGATAAGAGTGATTTTAGAAATTTTATTAAATGCATAAAAGATAAAAAAAAATGTTTTGACTGTTATATCCTTGTGATCTTATAAATTAAATCATTTGATTATTATTATTTACAATATTGTCGTTATATTATATCAATTATATCAATGGTGAAAAAATGTTTTTTTTAATTATCTAAAATATAAGGGTTTTCTCTTTCGTCCGTCCACATTCATGCATACATACAATTGTATATCTATATTTAAAAAAGCATTATGCTGTTAAGAAACAATAAAATAAAATATATTATGTTTGACTTTAGTTGATTTCCAATAAAATTTATATCATAACTTAGATATAAAAACATGTGACAACAATGTATAGTTACCACATGTTGTGGCAGTGACATTAATCCATTTAAGCGCATAAAAGAAACGTGTGAATTTGTTATTGTTCAATTTCTAATATCATTGAATATCAAAATACGTATAAAAAAAGCACGTAACAACAATATATTCGGAAATCAATGAAGCTAATATCTTTAGACTTTTAGTAAACATTAAGAAACTAGAGAGCTTATCTCAAAAATGCAAAGTTAATATTTTACCTACAGTTAAAAAAAAAAAAAAAAACCCGTCTATAACTTGATTTTGAATGAAATTTATATCAAAACATAGATAAAAGTAACTAAACTGTTAATTAAAATAATTTTAAAAAAATGTGTGTGACTGTGAGATGCTTTAAAGGGAGTCAACAGAAGGAAGATGTTTAAGTCTCATCAAAGAAATAAAAAAAAACAATAAAAAGATTATTGTGTGCATGTGAGAATCAGTAGACATAGACGAGTTTAAACGAATCAATTTAACAACTCATTTGTTAAAAGAATCTTTAATTAGTGTAAGTGCACAGATAATTAATTTGGTTACCAAATCTACCAATCAACTTAATTCTAGTAAGCATAATTCGACCACTTGCGATAAGTTAAGGATGATATGGATCTAAGCAATTAACTAATTATGGTTTTTATCAAAAAAAAAAAAAAAAAAAAAAAAAAAAAAAAAAACAGGGACTCCTTTGGAGCAATATCTCTATCCTAATTGAGACATGAGTAAGGTTTGTTTTCATCCTTTCCTCTAAATCCTACTTAAAAGTATGAATATGCTGGGTAAGTTTATTTATTATAAACACAAAAGGCAGTTAATTGGTCAAAGGGTTATATGGATCTATTTCACAGTAAATTACACATTCAAAACAAATAAAAAATTTCTTTTATTATTCAAAAATAGTGTATTCTTTTGTCATAATATAACATAAAATTATTATTTTAAAAAAAGAAGAGTTTCTTAAAGAAAACACTATCAATGTCATCAACAAACACAACCTCATCATCTAGAGAATCATAATTGCAGAAGAAAAACATAATGTAGACCTGTACAAATTCTTCTATGGCTGCTGGCTTTTTACTTATTGAATCAAATCAGACCGCGGTTTTCTTCATTAACTTATCGAATCTTTCACTTTCGAGCTGCATGATAGAGCTCCAGATAATCAAGAGCCGGTCGGTTCCATGACCAATCTTGCTCCATCACCGTTTTGCATAACGAATTGAACCAATCCCTACTTTCATACCATGCTGAAATTGCTCTGCGCATATATTAAACATAAACATAGAACTTCTGTAATGACTTAATAAAAAACTAAGAACTTTGAACAAGTGTTTTGGGTCAACTCGACTTGACCCGTCCCATTTTGATATGCTCCTAGACCTGTCCACCTAGAGACGTACAGATTCTAGCATGACCAATTTGGCATCAAAATCTTGTGACTTTGAAACAAAATTGGTCATTCCAATGTTTTCAAAACCAGACCAACAGTGAATCGGTCGTCTTATGGGTTCATTCGTCGGACTGCTTGGATTGGCCTAACCGAATTTAAGAACCGGATGATGTTATAATCAATAGAAAAATTAAATGATTTATATATATAATTTAATACAAAATATGAAAATAATACAAGTTTTTACGTGGATTTTTAGTTATAATATAATATGAAGTCTAGAATAATTTAGATCTGGATCATGGAAGACTAAAATAATAAAAAAAGGAGACTTTAAAGAATAAAAAATAAGTAAATTTCAAATCCGGTCTGACCACCCAGTCTTATTTAATCAGTTCACCAGCCTGACCAGTTCAAATGGAAACGGTGCAAATGAGCAGAACTAGACTAGTCCAACCAGTGGAGGAGTTTGAACGTTTTGAGCGGGGGAGGGGGGGGGGGGGAATTTACGGGACACAAAATACATGTTAATTTTTTGAAGCGAGGGGGCGTAAGTACTATTTTTAATTAAAAATAACCTTTCGGCCAAAAAATTAAAACTACGCATGGAAAAAGAGGGGGCGGTCCAGTTTTGAAAATTGTCGCATTAGTCCATCAAATTGTGTAATCACCTATTGACTGCATAATCAACACCTGCAGCATCGGCTCCTTCAAAATTAAACCCATTTGGTGCAAGCCCTTGTGATTGTGCTCTCTCTTTATCATGTTCAACATCAAATACAGTATCATACAGACCTGCAAGCAATGTCAAAAAAAGGTAAAACATTAAAGAAAAAATATATACTTTTTAAACTATATAGAAATAGTATTTCAAATGTTTGACTTAATGGTAGATATATAAGGTTACAAGTATATAGCCAACAATGATACCTCCGGTTTTACGCACAATAGGTATTGAACCATATCTCATGGCTGTGAGTTGAGTTAGCCCACATGGCTCGAATATTGAAGGGACTAAAATGAAATCAGCACCAGCATATATCTACAGCGAAATAAAAAAAATGGTAACAAAGTCAACACACGTTAAAAAAGGCAACTAGATTTTTTTTGAATAACAATCCTAGGATTTCTAGAATAAATAAGTCGCAACCTGTACCATACACGATTAGAATCTCAACCTTTTGGTTGTGGGGTACACCACTTAACCACCAAAATGTCCCCTTGGGGACTGTCAACTAGATAACAGGCTCAAAATAAAAAAGAATATAGTGTATAGTATATACCAAGTGAGATAGAGGTTCATCATAGGTCAAACATAGGCGAGCCCGATCATGATGTGTAGAATGTAGCTGACTTGCTAAATTAACAAAATCATTTTGGATGCGAGGATCAGGAGCCGAGCCCAACAACACAACCTGACTACCACGGTCCAAGGCCCGCCAAATGGCGTGCTTGATTAGGTGGATTCCTTTTTGATGAGTCAAACGGGTGATGATACCAACTAAAGGTAAATCAGCTCTCTTTAGACCCACTCGTTGTTGCAAGGCTTCCTTGGCTGCTTTTTTGCCTTCCACCACATTTTCTGAAGTGTAAGATACCTAAGATTGCAATTAAAATGCATATTTTTAGATGATAACGTGGATAAGGTCCTAGTTTCATTCACCATCACACCAAGCGAATGGGGCCCACCATATAAATACAACTATACATAGAAATCTCACTCAAAGCATAACTATTTATAAGGTCCGGAAAATGTATGATGTAGGCAAACATTACTTCTATCCATAGGATAGAGAGGCTGCTTCTAGAGGACCGATCATGTCATATTAAATGGCCAAAAGGACAAAAAGAGGACATGAAATGCAACTTAATTCAAATTTAATAAAATCCCTAAATAAATATTAAAAGAGATACAAAAAGTATAAAATTACAATTGTAAGCTACTCACAGGAAGGAACTTGTCGTTAAACGGGTCCCAAATATCTGGGTCAATGCCATTAAGAATCCCATGAAACTTGTATAAATGAGGGGCAATTACAGGATTTCCAGCAACCTCTCGTGAGTAAGTTGGAGATACCTACATAAAGCATACACGAAATTATTGTTTACATAAATATAGTTCTTAAAAACAAAAGGAAACTGAAGAGAAAATTTATGAACATAAAGATTTACCGTAGTAGCCTTGTCAGCATACGCCATTGCTTTGCCAATTAGTTGGGCCCCGAATTCAAGATTATGAATTGTGAAGACAATTTTTGCTTTACTCAAACCATAATTTCTATAATTGTCTTTAAATAACCATGCAACAGGTGCACTAGACCAGTCATGACAATGAATCACATCCTGCAAAATAAAACACTCCTTACAAATACTTATAATTGTACGAAAAACCAATACAAGTTTCAAGGGAAGGTTTTAATGACTTTAAATAGAGGTAGCAAGAGCAAACGGTTCGTATTTAGTACAAGTATGAGGCAGGCCGGATCATATTAGGCTACTTGGCAAAAACTTTTTGGTCGATTTCCTAAATTAGGTAAACAAATAAACAAACATACCCAGCA
The DNA here is from genome assembly GCA_009363875.1 of Mikania micrantha. Classification (NCBI taxonomy): domain Eukaryota; kingdom Viridiplantae; phylum Streptophyta; class Magnoliopsida; order Asterales; family Asteraceae; genus Mikania; species Mikania micrantha. Next base: position 79,154,497 of record CM018695.1, on the reverse strand, counting down.
AAATCTCACTCAATCATATGACTTGAGGAGGGTGAGATGACATATAAGGTCAAGCCTTGCCTCTATCTGATGGGATAGTGAGGTTGCTCCTGAAAAGACCTAGAGCTAGGAAAACCTCTTTTTTCTCTTTTTAGGAAAGATACATAAAACATACAAGAAAAAAAACAAGTAATCATCCTAAAATAAGTAATATGTTAAATATAATTAGAAAAATAGTATTGTTACTATAAGTCAATACTAACTACAAATTTTTAAAAGCAATTTCAGATGTTGTATGCATAAAAAATAACTTTACATGATTTTCAACATGTTCAGCAATTTGAATGTTTCCCTAGATGCTACTTTTTTTTATTCAATCGTTATAAATAAAACCATACAAATCGACATATTCACAAGCAGATGGATCAAATTTGCCACCACTAATTATAAAGCATCAACATACAAAGCCGCTTTGACTTTTAGGTAACCTCATCTAACTGAACCCATCCAAGTTTTTAAACATCATGCTTGATTATTTTTGTTGCGAACAATATATCTCTTTCTTAATCGCAAAAAGACAACATTTTGCAAGAAATGGTGATTTGGACAGAAAGAGACAAAAGCTAAGACTATCTTTTATTTATATTCATAAACTTTATCTGAAAGTGCTCATTCTACGAATGGTTAATCTATTTTATGTAAAAACCCTTACACCTAAAGCTTACAGGATGAAATCCACTTTGAAGAAGGAATTCAAGAGCAGCATGACAGAAAAACCCAAATCTTTCCCCGTCATTGTTGCAACCATAAATGCATCCTTTCCAAAAGAGTCTGTTAGGCACAAATAAAAAATTTATACTTGCATCAAATTCTATATTTTTTATCCGAAAAACTAGGCAAAATAAATAATAAAATGACTATATTTTACCCGTTTTGGGGCTCCAGAAAGTAGACCGAAAGTCCTTCCACTTTTCCGAACCAAACTTTTATTTCAGTCCCACCCCATGAATAGTTCTTATGGAAACTAAAGTCCTTCACCTACAGCAAAATGGACAGGGAAAAGTAGCAAGGAAAAAATTATTTCAATGCTCGATAGCATAGGTTTGCAATCATATTTATATTGAGCATTCATGAATTTAAAGAAAGAAACAAAAAAATGTTGATGGGTCGGCCCTCTTGCCCCAATACTTACCTGCATACCAATATAATAGTGTTTGAAGAGTGAATAACTGTGGAAGAAAACAAGAAGGTTTGTGTTTTTTTTACTACGATCTTGATGTGAATTCCATTATTCCAAACAGATTTTCGCACGTTTGCCTTAATATATATTTGTGAGCTCAAAATAATGTTTCAAGGCACAATAATATATATTTTGAAGAATCATAATTATAATGAAAACGTAATAAAACCTAACAAACAGCCATGGAGCTTACATTGCTAAGATTCAAGCAATCATACTTTGGAAGAATAATATCCACATTATGGTTTAAATCCTGAACAGCACGAGAGAGACTAGTGACCACATCGCCAAGGCCTCCCACCTAAAAAGAAACACAAGTTGAGAAAATGAAGATGTTTAATCAAGAAAAACTAAATAATTTATGGAACACAAATATACAGTAAGATTATTTTGGCTCAATGTCAAGTCGTCATCTATCCATCATCTAAACCTAAAGTTGTTAAAAGGACACATCTATCCATCATCTGGCAATTTTTTTTTTTTTGGAAAACTCATGGATTGGTACGGTATTACACACGAACACACTAGAATAGACAATTGCTGATGAAAAGATCTGGAGTGCTGCTGCCAGGGGCAGCTATCACGATTAGGTGCAATAATCACATCTGACAAGGTGCAATTTGATTAAGAAAAGGTGGCAGCTGTCACTTTTGGCCGTACCAACATCGGTACGAGAGGTCAGGGGTTTCTTAGGACTAACAGGTTATTATCGCCACTTCACGATTTTGTTATCATTGGAAAACCATTAACTGAACTCACAAAAAAAGATGATTTAAAGTGGTCTGATGTAGCCCTCACCGCTTTTAGCAGGCTTACTTCAGCCAAGGACGGACCTTCTTAGGCTGTTTTTTCCGGTCAGAAGGGTCGGTATAGCAGTATTTCGTTGGAAAATCCCTCGGTTCCCTTTGTTTCCTTCCTAAAAATTCTTCGCCCCCCTCCGTTTTCTTCCTAAAAATCCTTCGGCCCCCTCCGTTTTTTCCTAAAAATCCTTCGGCCCCCTCCGAGCTTATTTTCAAGCTCCGTCAATGACTTCAGCCCTAGTACTCCGGTAACTCGATTTTAGCAAACCCTTTTGCGTAAATTATGATGCATCTTTGGAGGGAATTGGAGCCATTTTGACACAAGAGAATCATCCTATTGCCTATATCAGCAGCGGTTTTTCCACTTACAATCAAGTTAAATCGACATAATGACATATGGCTAGGAACTCCTATCTCTTGTCCTTGCGGTGCAAAAATTGAACGACTATCCTGGAACTCCTACTGGGACATCATTTTTCTATCAAAACAGATCATTACACTCTCAAATTTCTTCTGGAATAAAGGATTACTATTACGGAACTGGGGAGCAGATTATCGTGAAGACCCAGTTTACGAATTTAGTTCTACCTTATTGTTTGAACATTCGTGAAATTCAAGCTGCCCTTAAGAGGATCCTTTCACCGCTAGAATCATCCAGCAACTCATATCTGATCCATCTTCATGTTCGGATTTTTCATTAGTGGGGGAGACTTTGTTGATTTGTTCTATAAAAATCGACTAGTGATATCGGGTCAATACAACATTCGTGAAAATATTTTATGAGTCCCATTCTACTCCAACAGCAGGATGTGGCAGGTTTTTGAAGATTTATAAGTGGGTACTTGCTCAATATTAGTGGCCCAACATGAAGCAAGACATCCTTCTATTTGTCCAACATTGTCTCATGTGTCAACGACAAAAATATGAATCTTTATTCGCCCGCCGGATTACTCAAACCACTTCCCATTCCGAAGCAAATTTGGGAGGATATTTCCCTCAATTTTATCATCAGGTTCCCCCTCCAATCGTTTTGACACGGTGCTAGTGGTGGTTGTTTGTTTGAGTAAATATGCTCATTTTATCATCAGGTATTTTTTTCGCACTCACCCTTAACGAAAAAGGAGATGGAACTTCCAATTGAGGCCCGTATTCGTCCTATATTTAATGTTTCAATGCACAAACTTGCAAAGGGTCAACTCCTAGATTAGCCCATTGCACCACTTCCTATTACCAAACACTGGGAACTCAAGTTGCAGCCAGCATATGTGGTGACTCATTGTTGGGTTACTGAAGCTGGTACCAAAGTCCTGGAGCTGCTGGTTGAATGGGAGGGCAGATCTACTGAAGAATCAACTTGGGAGTCTTATGATTAATTGTTGAACCAATTCCCATCCTTCTAACTTGAGGGCAAGTTGTTTTACAAGACTGGAAGTACTGATACAAACCCGCTCGAAGTATACACTTGGAAGGATAAAAGGGTCAATCCAGGTTCGATGGAGCAGCTAGAATGTTTTTTCGGGTCAATCGTCAATCCATTGAAAGGTGAGTAAGTAGCATCATGGAAGTAGTGGGAGTTTATTTTTCTTTTGCAGTATTTTAACAATGTTATTGCTGTCGTTTTGAGTGGTCTTTTTGGTTGATTATCTAGTGTAATTTGGAGACTTTACGTATCGAATCAGGCCAATTAATGCTATATTATCCAGTTCTTCTCTTAATGTCTGGAATTTATCACTTTCACTTCACTGCAAATTTGGTGATTAGACTACTGAAACGGTCAGTTACAAAAGCCTATTTCTTGTATAAATTATCAGAAATATTCACTTTTAAAAATCAAGTTTTATAATTAAATTGGAAGGTAAAATGAAAATGAGAGGTTACCTTTGCAATGGGAGCCATTTCAACAGAAATATGTACAATATGCATTGGGGGTTCTTTAACAATTCCGCCAGACACAGGTAAATGGTAATCCATGCCATTCTTATTATCAAAAACACCATCATCAGTTTCCTTCTCAGAGAACACAAAATCCATCACATATGCATCTAGTGGCACCTTAACTGCATCACATTACATAGAAAAAATCTCATTTTACACCAAAGTAAAGGTGATTATAGAGTGATCAATTCTCCACTTTTGACATTAAAATAACAGCTTACCAGCGGTTTTCACATGTGTCCCGTTATCTGCAGGCAACATTTTCTGAGGTGGCAATAGACCCATGCGGTGTGTCCAACGGTTAAAAGAGCATCTAAGCCATACCTCAGGCTTCCCATTTAGAACCGTATTTGCAGGATTGTAGAAAACTGTCACAAGGGCGCCAGCTTGGACATCAAGTGGGTCCGTGTAGACAATGTTCTTCTGAGACAACAAAAATGTTTTAACGGTTCTTTCTTTCATTTCTGCTTTCATGCATGCTGTTTTCTCGGCCTACAAATAAAAATACACAAAGAAAAAAACAAAATTAACTAATGATAAACAATTCAATGACAATACAAATATTTATGCAATTTGGTAACCTTAGCACGGATTTCTTCTTCCCTTATCCGTCTTTCAGCCTGAAGTTTCTTGTAAATTTCGCTTTCTTCCTCAGCCCAAAAGAGATCTTGTGGAATGGATATGGGGACAATTGCATGGAAATCTTTGCGGTTATTGTTATCATACAGGGTGGCACGCTGAGGTGGACCATCAGCAAAAACCCAATCCAAGACAAGTGAACGGTAGGGAACAACAACTGTATAAAATTGAAAACCCAAGATAGTTAGCCAACCAGATTAATATAATAGCCTATAAATTTAATTTTCCAAAAGACAAGAAGCTGATTAGATCACAGTCAAACTTCTGAAAGGTATGCTTAAATTCATGTGAAAATCATATTGTTTGACTTCGCAAGTAGAGTTTTTTTGATTATTTTTCAAATACACATCAATAACAGAAATCTTGTTGACTCCAATTAATGATATCAAATTATTTGTAGCAAAGATAAATTAGGCAAGTTTAATAGGAAAACATGTCTAAAAAATTTTTAACCTTATCATCTCTTTTACTCTTTCCTAATAATGAAAACTACAACATTAGACTAGCTACATAGTTTAAGACAATGTTTATAAATATTTAGAAAATGTCTAAAATTCCCTTCAGAAAGACAAATAAATAAATCTTGTGGACTAAAATTGATTTGATTTCATAATTGCAGTGATGCTAAAGGGCAAACATGTAACTATAATAAGAAATCTTCCCAAAACAATTCTACATAGCAATTTCTTTACTCCTTCCATCGATGAAAATTACATTATTGGTCTTCAATGTTTGACTAAGAATGCCTAATATGCCATTAGAGCCTTTTTTTTTCATGCTTTTCCCCGAGGTCTGGAGAAAGCTAAAATCATGGAAGCTCATCTTGTAGACCAAGATTAATTACATAATCTAATTTGTATTGATGATAAAGGGAAAACCAAAATCTTGAACATAAATACTATCTAGATGTAAATTCCATTGATGGAGAGAAGATTGAAGTATTTTATAAATGACATAAATATTGAAACACAAAAACTAGAGGTGGACAAATGGTCGGTCATATTAACCCAAAAAAATTGTTGTCGCTGTTTAATATATATCTAGTGTTCAAATATGATTACAAAAACTTACAAGGAGCTTTATGTAGTAAAATTACAACTTTGGGGGACATCTAAACCGTTTAAGCCAATTGACCTGTTACCTCTCAAGCTTTAGTTCTACCCTTATGATATGTTATTGACTTGTTGGTAACGAAGTTGAAATGTCCACATTTGATAAATATTAAAACATGCGTACTATTCAATACAAGAATTAGATAATGGATACCATTACATACCATCAGCATACCACCAATTGCCAACTTTTCCCTCAAATTTCTCAAGCTTCTCAATAATTGACAATCCATCTCTCCAGTTATTATACCCTCCATGAACCCACACATCTTTAGCATTTGCAAGCGGGCCCACACTCTTATTATAATATAATCTAACCTTATCTTCCCCTTTAAACTCACTAGGTTCTATATACCATACATTATCATCCGATTTCACCGCCTTTTGTAAGTGTTCTTCAAGTATCCCCCTTCTTCTTTCAGCTTCATTTTTAGCTTGCATCCTATCTGCTTCACTAGACACCTTTTCTGCCTCAATTCTTCTTTGTTCTTCTGCTTGTTTCTCTCTCTCATATTCTTCTTTTGCAAGTCTTTCTAGTTCTCTTCGTTTTTCCTCAAGCAAAAGTTCTTCGAATTCATATACATCCATTCCACCCTCCACATCGATGCAAAAATCTTTCATTTCATTGTTTTCATAAACATCTTTCCCATTGAAAAACACAAAATTTATCTTATAAGCTTCTTTTGGAACATGTATTTGGCAAGACCACCAGTCCATGCCAAAACTTGTTTTTTCCAATTTTACAGTGAAAGATTTATACCGCCAGTCATTAAAGGCTCCCATTATCAAGATTTCTGATTCTTCATATAGACTTGAGATGGTTCGGTTAAGAAATATTTCTATATCTTGATCAGGCGTCACAATCTTAGGATAATAAAATATTTTTTCACCTTTAACAAGAGTCTCAGTAGCAAGGGATTTGAGTTCTTGAGTTCTTAATTTTTCTTCCGTTTCTTTCTTACGCAGTTCTTCTTCCATTTTCAGTTTAAGTAATTTTTCTTCCTCTTCTTCCATTTTCTGTTTAAGTAATTTTTCTTCTTCTTCCATTTTCTGTTTAAGTAATTTTTCCTGTTCTTCCACTTTCTGTTTTAGTAATTTTGCTTCCATTTCTAACTTTAACATTCTAGAACCTTCTTCATGATCATCATTATCATTACCGTCATCATCATTTTCACTGCTTAAAGTTTCAATCAAACTATCACTATTATTGATTGCCTCTAATTTCATTTTTTGTGATCCCGGTACACTTATTTCATCCATAATATCAATATTCACATTTTCAGTCCTTTGATTGAACTCGGGAACTTTATCGATTTTGACTTCGATTTTACTTTCCTTTTTGGTGGGATTCACAACCTCTGTAGAAATAGAAGGATTCATAACTTCTTTCCCATCAATTGTTTTTTGATCTTTTCTTGGGCTGCTTGGTTTAGGCTTAAATCCTTTTGGTGCAGAGTCATTTGCTCTTGGTGCTGACACTTTATATCTCCTTTTTCTTGAGAAATCTATAAAAAAACACAATTAACATATCATTTAAAACAAATTGAAAGTGTTTATATGTGCATTTTGATAGTGATCATTTGATTTTTGCCACTCTAAAGTCACAATAATCAGTGTTTACTGTTTAGTGTTTTGACAACCAACTTCTGCGCATGATTATCTGATTATTTAGGCCTTTAGGGGTCAAATAACATTCAGAAGTTAGCTGCTACAAAACTATCAAACATTATAGCAAAATTACACATACCTTTTAGTATTGCTTAATACATGATGATTAATTTTCCAAATACGAAACGTCGTTTTATTAGAGCTGATTATCAGTCATTGATTATACAAGATCACCCAAACTGTCAAAAACACCCACCATTGAAAACCCAACTCATTTCTCAAACAATTTACTAATAAAACCTCAATAAATTTATGATATACAAGTCGAATCTCAACAACTAACCTGAACTTGCAATGATTTGATGTGAGAATCCAGCAATCACAGAGTATTTATGCCACGAACAAGATTGAGTAAACTAAACATAAATACAATTATCAACTAATATCCCATAAAAGATAAGACAAAAGCGAAGCAAATCACTGCAACAATCTTCATTCAAATCAGTTCTGATCCGAAACAAGATGCTACAGTAACCCAGTTTCGTAAATAAACAAGAAAACACAAAACCCTAAAACTTATCAGACAACAATCCGCCCAAATTGGTACCACACATGTAAAGATTCACAGACATTTCATCAAAAAATAAACCGAAGACAAAATTCAATCGAATGAACTCTGGATAACAACAAATCATCAAAAACGAATGATGGAATTGATTAATGGCTACCTGCGAGAACAAATTTGTTCTTCTTGAAGGGTGGGACCCAATGAATGGTTTAATCTTCACTAGGGTTTTGTTTCGGAGAACAATTCTTCCACAATACACTGGTGTATGAGCCTGTAGAGATGCTTCCATAGCTGCTCACTTTCAGTGTTCTTGACACAAATTCCCCTCAAAATTGCCCCTTTTGATCGTATCAGCTCATAATTACTGTGATAACTGGCTGATTGTTTATATAATTCGAGAAATTGAAGGAGAAAGAAGAGGTCTAATGAGTGGAAGATTATGTTTGGTTTTGATCTTGTGTGATGGCAGCAAAATCTGGGCCTCAAGGTTGCTGCAAATGCATGTGATTTTGAAAGTTTGTTCCTTTATTTTAGTGCAACTTACAAAATCATCCATGTAGAATTTACTAAGTGACAATTTTAGTCCAATTATTGTTTTTCTAAACCTCATGGTTAGGGCTGTAAACGAACCGAACGTTCAGCAAACCGTTCGTGAACCGTCCGATGGGAAGTTCGTTTATGTTCGTTCGTTTAATAAAGGAACGAACACGAACAAGAACAAAAAAATTCAGTTCGTTTAGTTAAATGAACGAACATGAACAGAGGTCGTGTTCGTTTACGTTCGGTAACATGTTCATTTACGTTCGTTATGTTCGGTTAAGTTCATTTATTATATTTATTCATTAAATGTGTTGTATATTTTTAATTTTTAGTTTAATACCATAATATTTAAGTTATTATTAGTTTAATACTATAATATTTTAATTTATATATTTATAAATGATTATCTCCGATGATTGAGATTAAAAATGTTGATTTTTATTGTTTAAATAATATGTGTTCCTTAGCGTTCGTGAACAAGCTAAATTCCTTAATAAACGAACACTAACAAGATTTTTCGTTTGGTTAGTGTTAGTGAACAAGTTAAAAGTTAAACGAACGAACACGAACAAGGAATCGTTCGTGTTCATTCGGTTCATTATTATGAGTCCACATACATAGTTAAATTTGAAGGTCATGGGTTTAATCACATACAAGGGTGTAATTATGGTGTAATTTAGGTGGAGAGTAAGCTTAGCCGTTCAAAAAAAAAAGAGAATATGATCCTAGAGTTTCTTGTAATCTTTATATAATGTAACATGTGGTATTGTGGTCGGTTGATGTCATATTGTGTGATAATTTATCTGTTACGACGTAACTAACAGATTTTTTATCTATTGTTTACGTGTATAATTAACTATTTTAAAGAAATGACATGTGTAAACAAAATCCTTGATTAGCCAAAGCCAATGCTTAGACTTTTATATAAAAGTTTTAAATCATCATCTCTATACACTTTTATGTGTAATTAAGCAAATCCAAAGGTTAATGTAGTTTGTTTTCCTCACGATCACTAACTTATAGTTTAATTTGGAGCTTGTACCCTAATCATCTTTCTTAATAATCTATTAATCACAATTAAGAAAAACTAATTTGTTGTTCTGTTGTGTGGTTGATTCTTAGTAGTCTTCAACAACTAAAAACAAAAGTTGTAATTCACATTATATTGAGAATTTTATTTTATATTCCAGAAGTTATTTTTTAGTAATTAGGATTTGAAAACGTATAATAGTTTTAAGATATTTGTATCCTACATGGTTTTTAAACAATGCTAAAATAGTTTCTTTATTGTAATAGGTTATTTATATTATTGTTATGACTTCAGGTTTTTTTAAGTACTTAAAATTTTGTAAGAACTTTTTTATATATGTACATGTGTAAAGAGTTTATTTTTGCGCATATTTGTAGTTCAACATTTGTAAAAAAATTCTAGTTCTAATAAAGAACAATAATAACTTTTAGTTTTGTTATGGTTTGACAAAACAATTTTAACATTGTTGTAATGAGTTCAATTTGAGTTTTTTTATTGAGTTATTGTAAAAAACATGAGTTTTCATGTGTGTAAAGTATACGAGGCCATCTGGTGGCATCACTAACTTCTTCAAGGGAGAAGGGTAATTTCATCTGCTACATAATCACATAATTACCAATGAGTCATTGACTTAATGATACCCTAGGATTCTTCCAAATGGGAGGTCCTGGGTTCAAAACTCTCTCGCAACGAAATAGGGGTCTGAAGGGGGTCAGTGGGTTTCCCACCTGCGGCGGATGTCAGCTGTTCGAGTCCCTTCTCTTCTGTTTGAGAGTTTCCGCCAAGCCCTTCTCCTCAAAGAGCACTAGTTGCCTTTCCCTTTACGCCACGCCGACTCCCCTTTTGTTCTTATTTATTATAGGATGAAGATGATTCACTTGACTCTCCGTCATCTATCTTCTTTTCACCTGAAAATGTTCGAATGAAGAGAAAAAAGTGGAGGCTGTACTCCTCATTTTCCTGGGATTGTAGTTCAATCAGAACAGTTGTATGGTCTACCATATGTTTGTTAGCGCTCGGCATCCAATTGGAATGGGATTTCCGCCTGGGGTGGTTGTGATGGCTCATGGGAGGTCCATTCCATGTAACTAGACCTTGGTTACATAGCCTGGAAACAGTGGGTTCACACGATTGAGACCTTCGCCGTTCAAAAAAATAATAATCACATAATTACGCATGCTATTAGTAATGACACATAATACTCTTGCAAACATGAATAAAAATTCACATACAATAATTACACAAGCTACATAAAAAATTACGCAAGTCAAGTGATTTCAAGTCATGATAATCACGCAATCTATGTTTATAATTACACAACTTATGGTTATACTTACTCTAAACAACAATTCCGTAAATTATACACTCAACACATGTATGTTTTTCTTTAAGTTAATATTTTTTTAAAAGAATGTATAACAAGATTATACTTAAATAAAAGAGAATAAAATACTCACTTTTATAATGTAATTTTTGTTCAAAAAATAATAATGTCATATAAAAGGTTAAATACCATTTAATAATAATGACATAATTTAAAAACAGGTAGTAAGACTATTTTAGCTTTATCCTTCTAGATTTATTTTTCACACACAAAACCATGGACAACGGTCGCTCCCCTCTTTTTTCTGTACGTAGCGTTAATTTTTCGACCGAAAGACGATTTTTTGTTTTAAGTATTGGTTATGCCTCCTCTCGCTTCAAATATTAACATATGCCGTGGTTCCCGTAAATTTCCATTCCTCGTCTTTCAAAACGTTCAAGGTCTGTCACTCCATAAACGATTAAGACTTGTTACTCTTTTATCTCAACCTTAGATTTACTATATTAATAGTCTAAAACCCTTCATGTGTTTTGTATTAATAGTTTTATTTTATATATAAAACTGTGCGTGTGCTAAAAAGTTTAATTGATAAACGTGGGATGATTAATTACTGACAACTATACGACTATTTGAAGTTTCCAACAAAATTTGAGACATATTTTATCGAAACTGTTATAACTAGCGGTATACCCGTCCGGTGGCCGGGTAAGTTATTGCAATTATTTTATCACTGAGTTATACCGCAAATAAAAAACATTTTCTTTAACAACAAAATACAAATTTGTTCAAATAATTAACCACTAAATTCAGAATTACATGAACAAAAGCAAAAAAAAAAAAGAAAAAGAAAAAAGTAGTTGTTAAACAATCTAGACATAACAATGTAAATGGATACATAGATTGAAAATGACACATAATAGTCATGATAAATAATTTAACTGACAAGATAAATGAAATGCTTTGTTAACCATTGATCTTTGTCATTATGCTAAATCACATATTAAGAAACATTTTGTTTAACAACAAAGTATAAATTTGTTTAAATAATTAACCAGTAAATTACAAAGTACATTAACAAAAGCAACAAAACAATGTTAAGAAGTAGATGTTAAACAACTTAAGTATAACAACATAAGCGGTCGTATAAATTGAAAATATCACTTAATATTCATGAAAATAACTAAGTGACAAGACCCGTGGAATGGTTTGTTAATCATACATGTTAATCACACCTAATACACTTTGGCTTCTGAATTATCCTGTTAGGACTTATGTTTGTTTTTTTGTTAGTCCTTTTTGTTTTGGACACTTGACGGCATGGGAACTATTGCATTGTCACAACTCAAATCTCGTGTAGACATGTTATTAATTCCCGCTTGATTCCAAACTGTTGTCTTGGTTTATTAAAACACCATTAAAATTTGTAGAAAATAAAAACAACATTAAAAATAAATTCCGATGATGATGTTGACACAATAGATTAGACATATGGAACACATTTTGCCCATAACGCTTCATTTGTAATTTATCATTCATCAATTGTGATCCTTAAAAGAAACTCGTTATCTTTTTTGTCTATTAAACAAATGCATTTTTTGTTATATAATCATATATTCTTAAGTTTATAGTATAAACGAATTTGTTTTTATATAATCATATATTGATAAATTTTTTTTTTTATAAAGTTAACCTTAAATAAAGGCATTGTAAATCATGAAAAAAAAAAGTGGTTGCAAAAAACCAAACCAACCCACAATCTTGTATTTAGTTTAAACATAAATTGTGCTTATTTATTCAAAGCTAAAATTAAAAATAAAAATAAAATACGAAGAATCAGTGATAAAGGGAGACATTAAGACTATAAAATATACACACGGTCATAAAAATAATATAGATAAAATTATATTGAAATTCAGTATTTTTCTATTTTCTGATATCTTCATAATAAATTTAGGCTTACAAATACAAGTGCACACATTATGCAATATTCTATTTTCCGATATATTCGTAATTTGGGCTAACAAATATAGAGTTTACACAGGCCCAAACAAAGATTGGGTTGACGTAATTTATTCATGACCAGAAACCCTATCTCATATTCGTTTCCTTTGTGTTTCCTCTCTCGCAAGTCGCATCACTTGATATCCAGAAGGTTTCCGTTTGGGGGCGCTTCACCAAACTATCAGATCTATAATGTGGAAGTTATGATTAAGTCGATCGGTATATTTTTTATAGCCTTTTAGTATATTGTAATCGTTTGATATGGTGGATGTTTTTATGTTCATGCTATCTCATCGGTCGATGGACTAGATGTTCGATTTTGTGGTTTCTTTCCAAAAGATTTTCTCGAGCCGATTAAATGTTCGATTAAGTTGATGTGTTCTTTCTATATCTTTTATCTCTTTGAGTCGTGGGTTCTTGGCTATTTTTAAGCTTTAGAGTTAGATTAGGGTTTATACAACTTATAATTGTGGTTTTTTGAACTATCTTTTCTTTTATGGTATGATTCCAGTTATGTGAACATGTTTTGTCGAAATAGGGTTTTGATGTTTATTTTGTTATTTTTTTACCGTTTTACATAGATTTTTTTTTAATTAGGGTTTTCTAGAGTTATATGTGTGCTTGTATTTGTTGTTTGCAATCGTAAGCTACAATAGTTTCTGATCCTGATGTTTAAACTTGTTTGTTGTAAAACATGCGAATATTTAGAAAAAAATTATCACAGTAAAAGACCCTAATGCAAATTTATCAAAAAAATTCAGGTTCATCAAATCTGTGATGAATCCTGGGGCATTTGTTACTTCAAATGACATATAACATATTAGCTTTTTATGCACATGTTCATTCTAATTAGATGTTTTTTTGTCATGATATTGGTATGTCTAACTTCATAGTTTTATACATTCAAATGTTTTAATAATTGCGAAAATCAAATTTTAAGAAGTCAATGGCAATAAAATCGAACAATGAATTACATAGACAACACACAAAGATCGTAGAACAAACCGGCATTAAATTAAAAACTGTATAATTAGATGTTCATTCTATTTCATGTTTCCAAACAAAGTCCTAAATTCAAGTGTTTATGTTAGAGGGTGAACCAATTTCATGGATGCCAACAACATAACATTTTCACATCCAGCTTTATTGATCGAGGTATAAAATTGCTCCCTATATATTTTATTCCACTTATTAAAGAAGTTCAAAAATAAATTAAAGCATTTTTATTTTTTTTCAATAAAATGTTTATTAATATTTAATTGCACTTTCTGTTGTGTTGTTTTTTTTTTTAGTTTTTATATGAAATGTTTACAAAAAACCAGTTTAAAAAACACTCATAAATGTTTTTGTACACAACTTAATGAAAACTTTAAATTTAACCACAAACTGTTTAATTAAAATTAAATTTAAGTCATTTAAATTCAACTATGTTTCTTGTATTTTTTTACATCTTGTGAATTATTGGTTTATTAAACAGACATTTTGTTAAACAGATGTATAACTATTAGACTGAAAGTGAACCTTGCATCAGCTGGGATTCGTACAAATTCTGCAAAGTGCGTTTCATTTTGTATCATAGATCGGTACGTGTCTTGAATATGATTTTGAAATTTATGGAGAAGCAGTAACAAACACCTATAAATTTAAAAAAAAAAAAACAATAACGACAACCTACATCATGTTAATATTCACATGCAATTATTACAATCAACTATCATGGTAAAGAAATGAAAAAGTATATAAATTTTAAAAAAACATAAATCAAGTTAAATCACATTTCTTAATGCGGAATTAATAATTCAATAATAAGTTTAAAATCATTTGTTTATTTCAGTCAAAATGAAAAAAAAAAGCAGAAAAAAACTTTTATATATATATATATACACACACACACACACTAAAAGTTTGTTTACCTCATTTGTTTGGCTTTGTCATCATTCTGTAAATGTCAAAACTAAAAAATAAACATGTGCAAACTACCTAGATAAAGTTAAAATTTTAACCTAATGATGGAGATGGATGAAGGTGTGAGCATTTTGCCTTTTTATTCTCTCATTTTTCTTTTTCTTTTACCTCACTTGAGCATATTACAACACTGTTTCACTCGGTTATGAGCCGGGGTATGACAACTGCTTTTTAGCTCTTATTCTCTCTTTTTTTATTTGCACATGCTCAGCTCACTTAGTGTATTGTGGAATTTCTTTTTATTTAGCGGGCGCCATAAGTCTCGGATTTATTTTCATAAAAAGAGAACATATGTGCCAGGTTAAAATTTTAAATAATCTAGGTTGTTAGTTTACAGAGGTTCCTTTATTCACTATTACTTAGTTTCAGATTTCCCAAATTTTCCAAGTCTTAAACCCACAAGAATCCTGAATTTAAGTTTATTCTATCAAATCCTAAGGAACTTTCTATCGGCTGGGCCTACCAACAAATCCCAAATCAATACACAAGTTAGCCTATAAAACCTAAGCCCTAGTCATAGTCCGATCATCTTCCATTTATAAAATGCAAGCCAAAACAAGGACATTTTTCAAGACTCTAGCTATATACATCCTAAAACTCTAGACTCAATCAGAAAATGCAAAATAAATGAATAAATAAACGAATATTTACAGAAAAAGAAAATTAAGGTAAAAAGTGGAAAAGACTTAGCTGATTATGCAGAATCAACAAGCATGAGTCTGATCCGAAAAGAAGTCAGTCAATTCAGTCGGTCGTTCGCATATGTAATAGCCTAAGTAGTCATCACCCGAATGTAATTGAGCACGAGTGGTTAAAACCAGACTGCAATTAAGATCTCAAACAACCCAACTAGATTAACTGAAAAATAAAAGACTCAATAACTGACTTGATTAAATATTTACAACTGACTCAATTGAAAGAAAAATCTTTTTGTGAATTTTTTTTCAATTTTTTAATTTTTTTTTGTGTTTTTAACTTAAAAATATTTACAAATTGAGTTATTTAATTACATGTTTTTATTTATTTACAAAAATTTCAAAAATTTTATTCAAAATTTGACTTCAACTATACAATGACTTAATTTACAAAAATTAAAATTAAAATTAAAAGGCGCCAGCCTGACATACCCACACTTAGAACAACACATTGTCCTCAATGTGGATTTAGAACTGGCGAAAGATAATAAAAACTAGAATACAACAAAGTAAAGAGGCGGACTCCCTGATAATTTGTAATCATGTCGTGAGTGAAGCCGCACGCCTTTCTATATACAATCATAACTCATATACAATTGTTAATACAACAAATGAATTACAATAATACAAACAACATTAGAACAAAGTTACAACATGAACAATAATATACAATTTGAAACAATCATACAACAACAACAACAACAACAAAATATTACAAACGACATTTGATATAATGACACACTAATGTAAACAAAAAAAACAACTTACAAATTTGTACAATAATTTACAAACAACACATGATATAAATATACAACTTTTATTTTAGTATACAATTTATTTAATAAGTTACAAAAATTATACATACATATTATACATACATTTTGTGTTCAATTATTTCATACAAGTATAAATTTACAAATTTTATTTATGTTAAAAGTAATATACATATATATTATACATATTTATTATATTATTGTACATACAATATTTATTAATTTAATATAAGTAATAGTACAAGGTTACAAATTTATTTGTTAGGTTACAACATGATACATAAATATAATTTATTTATTTCTAAAATACATACTAAATTTTATAGTTTACAATACAATTGTTTTTTTATTAAAATTATTTCCCCGGCAACGGCGCCAAAAACTTGATGAGAGCGGTTAGTATACTAAAAACATGACTAAATTAAAGCGATTTAACCTAAGCTAAAGACTCAAAATCTAATCCTAGACCTATACTTAACCTAAACACCTAGTAATAATCGGAAAACCTAAACTAGACCGCTCCTAAGGCAAGTGTACCTGTCGGTGGCAGAATAGCTGATGGAAGTCCGGATATCGAACCAATGGACACTAGTATAACAAACTAGTACCTAAACTGTGAACTAACTAAGGTAAAAAAAAAGGGGGGGTTTTGGTGCAACTGATAACCTATTCTGACTGAACTGACTGAAACCACTAAATTACCAACTACACTAAAACAGTAAACTAAAACTGATAATGAAACTGGAATCTAACTGTAGTGAGGAAAACTGGTGTATCTAGGCTGGGAATCAAAAGTGTGACAGATGCCTATCTGGACTGATTTATTAACGATGAAGACTAGGATCTTAATGAACAGACCTAGAATTACCTAAAGGGGACCCAGATCAGATACCAGGCAACTCCAATAGAAATCCTAAGTCTGTAATGAATATACTAGTCAATCGGGTATCCTCCCGGACTCCCCGACATGCATTTGCACTCTAACTGGTGGATCACCTCCCGGATTTCTCCACCAGTTTGCATCCTAAGATACTAGAGAGTCATAAAGTTGAAAACTTTAACATGGATTGACACTTACACTAAGTAAATCTAAGACAACGCCCTCCCGGGTCGTTTAACTCAAAATTCCTAAGTGTGAGAGACCAACCATCTAACCTATCACCTCCCGGATTTCTAGGTCAGGTTACAAATGCAAATAACTATATTTAGTGAAGTCTAATCCTATGGAATGTGATCAACAACCCATAAACTAACCTAAAACACAAAGTAGTAGGCCTAACATGCATCTATGTGTGGAAAGACATTCCTAAACACATGTGGATCAAACATACACCAAATATAATCATTCAACATCTGTAATAATCATCAAAGTTTCAAGCTTTACAACTGATTACAAAGCAAACATCATCAATAAGCATAAATCAAGTCCATAATCATCAAAGTTCACAACTTTATCATCCCAAACCTAAGTACAACCATAGATCTAGCCACAAATCATAACTACAGTAGCTAAACAAGTCTGAACAAGGTCTATAAACATTAAAAATCCAAACTTTAAACTAAGAACATGAAAAGTAAAGAGAAATACTCAAGATCGAGCTCCTTCTTCACTCTAACAAGCCCTAATCAAGCCAAATACTCCATGGTTAAGCTCCAGCTGCTCCAAGGCTTGATTAGGGTTCCAAATACGCAGGAGAAGGTCCCTAAAACGGCTGGAATGCGATCCCTTTTATAAAGGGCTTGAAATTAGGGTTTTAGGCTAAAAACCCATCTGGGCGCATAGCCTAGCGCTGACAAGGGTGTGGCTAGGCTATGCGCCTGGAAATGCCAGGAGCATAGCCTGGCGCCAAGAAGCCCCACGCTAGGCTATGCTCCTAGGGCCAGTTTTCCTGATTTCTTTGTATTTTCACCCGCTCTTGATTCCGATGCCCGTTTGCCTTCATTTCCGCTCCTCCGGGACACATTCATACACAAAAACACTAAAATGTAAAAAGGAACTAAAATCGACTCGAAATATTTACAAAACTAACGAAAACAGACTCGAATATGTACAAAAATGGATGTGTTAAACTAACACATCAACATGTTAATAATAAAATAATGTTTATAAAAGATTACTCAACATTTATGTTTATTAAGGTTTTGTAAATTGAAAAGGGTAGCAAAACTTAAAGTTTATAGAATATCCTGATAAAAAATATGTTGCAAACACATGATCACATGGTTTGAGTATTTGTATTTTTTACTGAAAATGAATCAGGTATCATTTTCCTACATAATTTCTTATTTCACATTTTTGGTTATAAATGTATATTATATTATATTATAAGCAGTTTACAGAAAAAACGTAAATAAATGTGTGTGTGTGTATATATATTAAAAGTTAGTTTGCCTCATTTGTTTGGAACTTGTCATCATTCTACAAATGTCAAAAGTTAAAAATAAACATGTTAATAGTAAATTAATGTTTCTAACTAAGTCACTTGACAACTAATTTTATGTTTCTAAGTATATATATATTATCAGTAGTAAATGGCAAGAAACGTGAATATATATATATACACACACGCAAATTAGTTTACCTCATTTGTTTGTAACTTAGCCTCATTCTACATGTGCTCCAAGTAAAAATGAACATGTTAATACTAAATTAATGTGTTAAAACATAAAGTTTACAGAATATGTTTATAAAAAAAAAAAATTACTTTACCTCATTTGTTTGGGATTTGTCATCTTCTTTCATTGTAGGTAGCTTCAAGTCCTTTTACGTCATTTTTTCTTCTGTAATTGTTTAGTGTAAATAGTATGTATTTGAAAGAAAGAAATGGACGAATTGAAAAGGTGAGGATTACCTTTCGAATAAGCATGAATGCGATTTTTGATGATCCTGTTGGTGCTTTATATAGGGGTTGCGGTTTGAATTTAAATTGTTTAATATTTAATCATTGGTGGTTTTCTTGCAGGATAAAACTGCTATTTACAGGATTACTGACTTAGTAGGACAGTTATTTCATATAAAATAGGTAACCGCAGCTTGGTTACTTAATTAATAAACTCACTTTGATTACCTTTATATTTTTCATGACTTTTGTATTACTAATTTATAAATTTTGTAATATTTATTATATAAATATTTAATTTATTGGGAATCTTTAGGTTCAATTTTTATTTGATGCAGATCAAGTGTAAGCGATACCATTCGATTATGAAATCCATGTTGTCGAGTTTTATAATTTTTATTTTATGAATTTGAGTTTTTTGTTTTAGATTTTTTTTATTATCTTTTGTTTTTATTCGTTTTGGATTTGAGTTGTAATAAATTAGTTTTAAGACGTATTGTTCAGGTAGATGTTTTAAGTTACCGTGGCTTTGACACCTGGTTATAAACCAAAGCTGTGGGGTTAAATTATGCGCATAATCATGTTGACGTGTAATGTGGTGTAATGTAACCGATTAAACTCTACAGCTGTTCTTATAAGTATAGGCAGGCGGTTTATTGGGAGTTCCAATGCCTTTTAGTGTGCAGATTATTAAGGGACATGGCATAAACTGTTTGTAACTGCAATTTGACAGGAAAGAGAGTGTAAAACTGCTGTGAACTGCTGCTTCTAGAAGCATTTTAGGCATTTTGTATGGTTGAGATTTAATATTGATGACTTTAAAGGGTCAAGATTTGCCTAAAAGTTAGTTAATTTAATGGTGTCATAATAATATATAATTAAAAAGCTAAATCCACATAGTTGACAATACTTGAGGGTTACTTTTATAATTTTCGAAAATATATATGGACGGTGGAAATATACTTGATTTTTCCGGTTTATCCTCGCAAAATATTATTTCATCGTGACTTAGTAATTTAGGAAATTCTAACGGTACACAAAAAGCATATAACATTTGCATATTCTGTGCTAAATAATAAATATATGTATGGTAAAAATGCTCTCTCATTTTTTATACTAAGAAATAAAGAGATTTCTTCATAGTATCGTTTATTACATTTATACTCAAGTAAAAAAATCAATTACATATTTGATATTTCCTCTTATTGAAAGATATTTCTACTTCCAAATAAACTAGTTAATTGCATATTTTCTTCTCTTAATAGAAAATATGTAACTAATTTTAAATGTTGGGTAAATATGCAATAAGTGTTCTTAATAGGAGGGTATATGTAAAAATAAATAAAAATAAACTAAACATGTGTTATTTTACATAGCATTATTATATTAATTTAATCGCTTTGCTATCAAATTAAATGTGTATCTCATCTATTAAATCTTATCTTACTTACTATAATAAACAAAAATATATTTTGCTACTTGTCAAATTTTTAGGTTAACAATATCACATGTCATCCTTTTATGATATTACTTAATTCTCTTCCATATTAAATATATTCAAAATTATATCTCCTATTAACTAAGTATAATACTAATGATATTATTTACTTTTTTAATACTAAAATTAGTTTTTAAATAAAAGCAAAATCAAAATTTATTTTATTAAAAAACATGGTTTAAAATTTTTTTCTAAAATATGAAAGTTTTCTGAAAATCAAAATTTTGAATGACAAAAAAATTTTAAATCGCTATTTTTATTAATTTTTTTCTAACAAATAATTTTCTCTCAAAAAACAATTTTTTTAAAAGAATTAAATAAACTATAAAACAGAGAATTCAAACAAAAAGATTGTTATAAACAAATGATGTTTTTAACAAGAAATCCCTAAAAATAAATACATTAAAGTACTAAAACTTTAAAAATGATAATGAAAATTACACTTTTGATCATTTATGTTTAATGATATTTTCAATTTATGACATAACTAAAAAATTGCACCTTACATTCTTATTTTGCGAGAAAAATAATATTTTTTATCCTTTATATTTATGGATTTTTTCAAATTTAGTCACTTAACTTTGATAATTAAAAAAAATGATACATTACCATCTTAATTTTACAACAAAAATTTTTTGAGGAAAAAAATAAAATTTTTAGTGTCAATTACTTTCAAAATTCAAGTTGTTACAAATCAAGAAACTTGGGTATAAATTGTTTAGATGTTAAAAATTTTAATTATTATTTATTACTTAAATTACTTATTAATACGTAAATTAATCATTTTATAATTACTAAATTGTTATTATTAACTGGTTTATATTTTATATTAAACTCGTGTAATGCACAAGGTAATAGTTTAGTATTAAAATTAAATATTAACTTTATTAGTTATACTTTTTATTATTAAAAAATATATTTCTTAATATATAATAAAAATATTTTTATCAAAAATATTCTTTTTAAAAATAAAATTGTTATAAAATATGAAATTTTTATCATATATAATTTTTAAAAAATGACGAACCCTTTTTGAAAACATAAAGTATTTGATCTTTTTTTTAAAAAAAAACAATTTTATAATTTAAAAAAGGAAATAAAATAAATAAATAAAGTACCAAGTTTTTAATAAAGAATAAAATTTTTTTAAAAACAAACTTTTTAAAAATAAAATTTTAAAAAATAATATTATTGATTAATTACTTAAATTACTTAGTTATACTTAACGTTAATAATATTTTTTCTCGAATATTAGGTTTATGCTTTCTAAAACTTTATTACTAATTATGTAATATTATTTTATCTAGCTTGTGTATTCCACATAAATACATAGTCGATATAAATCATATGATTTGCTTTAAATAGTAGATTTCATGGGTCATCGAAACCATTTACGAATGTGGTAATTAACTATTTTTTACGTTTGGTTCCTAAGCTACTAGACTAAATAAATTGGTTGTGTATAGTAATTAAAAACAAGGTCAAGGGGAGAGAGCACAATGTGAGGAAAGGATAGTCCATATGTACTAAAGTTTAATTATTTTAATTTTGATCATAAAAGTTTAATATTATAATTTTGAATATAAAAGTTTGAATAGTTAAATTTTGGTTGTGTTTATTTTTGTCATAAGTATTATAAATTTGAATACAGAAATTTCACCTAATATCATACATACATACATACATACATACATACATACATACATACATACATACAATGTTAGTTTAGATTTTTCTTTAGGTTATAGTTATTGTGTGTTTGGGTTCATATGGGAGATTTTCATTCGGTTACTTGTATAAAAAGGTATGCTTTGTAGTTTATGGCAAAATAATAGCCACTTTTACAATGGAGTATGACTTTTATGACAACATACATTCAAGTTTTAGAACAGAGTGATGCTTATTTTAATGACAAACATATGAAGTAAACTTTATGGTTATATAACAGAGTGATAGATGTTTTAACTTGTTTTTTAGCGTTTTGATATTCAAGATCGTGTCATTGCCAATGCCTTTCAAGTAGGGGTGTAAACAAACCGAACGTTCAGCGAATAGTTCGTGAACTGTTCGGCAGGAAGTTCGTTTAATAAATGAACGAACACAAACAAAAAAATTCGTTCGATTAGTTAAATGAACGGACTGAATAAATGTCGTGTTCGTTCATTTGTATTCGTGAACATTCGGTTACTTGTTCGTTTACGTTCGTTTATATTTATTTATTATATTTATTTATTGAATGTGTTTTATATTTTTATATTTTCTATTTCTAGTTTAATACGATAATATATAAGCTAGTTTTAGTTTAATACTATAATATTTAACTTTATATTTATATAATCTAATGCTTGAGATTAAGAATGTTGATTTTCATTGTTCAAACAATATGTGTTTGTTTGCATTTGTAAACCGTTCATGAACAAGTTAAATTCCTTAATGAACGAACACAAACAAAAATCTTCGTTCGATTAGCGTTCGTGAACAAGTTAAAAGTTAAACGAACGAACACGAAAAAGGGCTCGTTCGTGTTCGTTCGGTTCATTTACATCCTAAGACTACACAAAACTTAGATTTTTGTGTTTTTTTCCTTTTTTTTTATCGTTTTGAGTTTTCGAGGGTGTAAGCATTATGTGATTATGAGTTTGCAATAAAAAGATCAAATGTGTAAAGAGCTAATTTTGTAATTCATCCAGGACATGAAAATGAGATATCATTATATTAGGTTATCTATAGATTTTATAAGACAAAGAGTCTTTTACACAAATTCAGAAAAATACATTCATCCATTTATATGCAAGAAAATACCGATGACTGATAGTAACTAGAAAATTGGTTTTAAGAAAACCTTTCATAACATCTAAATAAGAAGTTATTTGATAGTATTTTAATAATTATTAAAATATTTTTTTAATAGTTCATAACCTGTTAAAGGTTAAAATATAATTTTAAGTCTAAATGATTAAAATAATATTTCTTAATGTTACCTCTTTAAGTATATTTTAAGAGTTCACATACACAACACAGGTAGTTTCAATTTTATTTTATCATACATTGTTTAGACTATTTCTTTGCTTTTATTTTGTAATTTTTTTATTATTAGTGAAATGCATTTACAGTTGAACATAAAAATAGGTTTTTATCAGTTAAGCAATTCGGTCAACCAAAGAAGCATTCCATCAATGTCATATCAGGATTCTTCTAAATGGAAGGTCTTGGATTCAAATCCCTCTCGCAGCGAAAAATGAGTCTGAGGGAGGGTCAGGGGGTCTTCCCAATGGGGTTTCCTCCTGGGGTGATTGTGGTGGCTCATGGAAGGTCCTGGTAACTAGACCTTGGTGACATAGCCTGGAAATAGTGGGTTCACACGATTGAGACCTTCGCCGTTCAAAAAAAAAGCAATTCGGTCAAGCCCAAACCGGTTTTATACGAGCAAGGTTTTTGGATCCTCAACCGATTTTGACCTACGCGACCAGAAAGCGGTTAAGTTAAAACCCAAAATGATTACTTTTTTTTTCTTTTTAAAAATTGGGTTTGTATCCTCACATCTAACAAAATCAAGAAAAGATGAAGATGTAAGAACGAGAAACTCTTGTTCAAGTCAAGAAAGTTGCCCAGCCAACTCTTGTGACAGAACCTGAAAACAGTTTCAAAATTAAAAAAAATATTAAAAAAAAAAAAAAAAAAACTCGCAACAACTCACTTAAAAGGCTTCATACCACATGATATGTATCATATTAGTCGCTAAAATAAAAAAAGTTAAAGAAATGTAAGAAAGGTCAGATATCATTTTCCCCGACCGCTTTTTGTCAGTTTATAAGTTGTGGGTCCTGCTTCGCTTCTAACAACTCTCAAAATCAGAATCTGAAACTAGGATCCACATCCATTGACCAAGCAAACTTTGCCAATAAAGACTTGTTAAAAATCTGTATCACAGGTGATGGGTAAATGCATCAGACTACTTTTAATTTGAATTATTATATAATAATGAAAAACAATTAAAGTTAATTACTTGATTTAAAAAATAAAAAAAAAAACTTATTTTTACCTTTTCAATGGGAACTTCATGTCTCTTGCACCAAGCCACAGTTATCCTAGGGTCGAGGTAGTTGATTTTTGAAGTGCCCAATGCTACAGTTTTCAAATCTTCCTTGGTCTCTTTATCTCTTTCCATTTTCTCAATTTTTGCTTTAGTCTGAGCTATTTTTTTCTCTAATCTGCATATTTCATCAACAATTATAAATGCTTAAGATAATCTACATATTTTTAGCATCAATTTAGGGGTGCTAATTGGGTCGTGTTCACGGATTGATTGGTAGAACAAAACACCAAGCTCATTTCTCTAGTTTCTTTTAAATTTTGACATAAAGCTGATCTTTTGTGTTTTGACATAAAATGTGTAATGTTTTTTTTAATATGAAAATGTATGGAATAGATGGGTCAACTCGCTGTTTAACTAAAAATACTCTTGGGTTCGATCTAATTGACCCGAATTTGTTTATACTAATCATATCGGAAACCCACACCCCCTATACTACTGATGACAAAATATAAGTGATGTTACGCTTCAGGGTTCAGATTTCGCTTTGGTTTTCCATCAGAGCTTTTTAATGGCGGCTTCCCTTTCTTTGCACGAGCCAAATCAGTTTCCAGTTCTTTTACAACATCCTATAAAATAGAATAATTTTCAAAGATTAGTAAAAAAACAGAGAACATGACGAGATAAACAAATAATACCTTTAATTCATCTATCTTCTCATTCAGTCTTGTCATTTGTGCACTATGAGACTTTGAAACACTACGTTGATGGTTACATATAATCGCGACCTACCAAAATTAATAAAAAATATCAAACAGAAAAATTATAAAAAACTGACATAAAGTTTAAGAGAAAATTAAGAGTAATACCTCCTTGTTTGCATGTTGGTAAACAACTACATTTTCAGCAACATCTCTACCCTTTGTTTCCCTACTCAACTGAACAAAACCAAAAATAGTACAAAGATAGATGTTAAAATCACTTACTTACCCCTTGTCACCATTAGAATTAGCTGATTATTTGTAATTATTTATGGGTATTTAGGATGGAGAGAAGGTGGTTGATAGTCGGGTATTCTTTATTTATATAAGTGCACCTATTTCTCAAATTTGCATATATTTCCTGGAACTTGAGAACTTTTCTCAAATAGTAGCTTGATTGACACACAAAAGTCAAAAGTCGACTAATAATTTTGGTGATGGTGGTATCAAAAAGGCCACATGGAACAAGTAAAGTCCTCGATAAGGATCGCAACATTTTGGCTCATAATTTGTGGGAAGTGTTCTTATTGGTCAAATACAAAAGGAAGGAATCTTCCGTATCAAGTCATGACTTTTGTCATTTGTGACATTAAGGCATTATGCAATTGAAATATGAAAATTTCCCAGAATAAAAAATGAAGAAATGGAAAACATTACCATATCATCTAATGTGATGGATGCATTATAAGTACGGAAAACTTTTGCTGTAAGGCCGGGCATAAGCTCCTTCAGATGAGCATTCAATTTACTTGTATCCAGCTTATCAAAAAGATCATCACTGCCCTGTTTCCCTGAGTTATGTGAAAGAAAAGTCAAACATATGACACAAGCGTAATAAAATTTTGATAATACTATTAAGAACCTGTTAGAGGTGATAATTTTGGATTGTTTTGGGTAAGTTTGACCAAAACATGTCAAATTGAAAGTCACCTAAGATTTTTTTTCAACACAACCTCCTATGTTGCTTCATTATATAAATCCAGATTACTATAAAAATAATATAATTTTTAAAAGGTATGCATAAAAAAAAGTAACATTCAAGAAAATGTTTGATGGGTGGTCAGCCCAACCCATACCAAAACATTACCCTTTTGACATATTCATTTTGCCACCTCTAGAGTGTGTCAACTGACCTGTTCGGAACTGTTGAATGGCCTTGAAGACAGGAAGCTCTACTTCAACCTCATTTTGGTATCTTATAGAATCTTTACCAAGAAAGTCAAACTGGAAAAACATCAAACATCATATCATTATTTGACTTCTGGATAAATAAAAAATATAGCAATTAAAGTTACTCAAGTCTAAAAAGGATCCACTTGATGCTATAAAACAAGAAAAAAAACATAAGTTAAACATTTTTCATTAAATTAATACTCTATTATATAAAAATGCTCTACCAAAAACTTTTTTTTTTCATTTAACGTTCAACATATTCATTTTCTAATATGAAGCTAAAATTGAAGCTGTGACTATAATAATTTGGGACCCACAAATGAGAATAAGAAATGGAGATACTCTGTGTAAATGAATATTAAAGATATCCATTTTCTCTCTCTGTTTTTTTTTTTGTTATGACTTACAAAAGAGCAAAAATCCAAAAAAAGATGAATATATAACAAACCTTTAAGATATTTGGAGGACTTGGCTCAACATTTTCCACTTTCAAAGTACAGCAACCTACTGTATCAGCTTCATCATCATCCTATAACCAAAAAAAAAAGGTTATGAGGTTATAAGCAACAGTCTGTTAAAGAATTCTTCTTTACCCATGCTTTACACAATCCAATTTGTAGATAAAGAATTTTGAAATGCTTAATCTAAAAATTGCCCAATTTGGGTTAAATTCTGAATATCTCCAACTGGTTAAATTTAAAAACTTAGCAAAAACTAAAACAGATCAAACAGGTTGAATATCACCTGCGTTGTATTCAAATGTTGATGCCCTCCATTTATTAATAGAAGGTTTATTACATAGAAATTTGTAATAATATATTGAACAATCTCAATATTTATTAGCTTCAGAATGATGAACAATCTCAACCTAAACCAATTTTGACGAGTTACCCAACCCATCCATTTGTCATCTCTACCATTTTCTAACTAAATAAATAATTCTTAATCATAAAAAAATTAGCAAAGGGACCATAAAGGCCACCAAAAAATCTAGATGCACGCATACTCTAAAATGAATTGTTGTATAATGAAGAGAAGGCAAGCATGCATGTATGTAAGCTATATATATTAACTCATTTACACAAACAAAAAAAAATGAAAAGGTAAATATAGGATGAAGGGCATAGAAAGTCTACTTTCTCATTTCCTGCCCTGAGTGCAAGTTTATCAATGAGATATGTAGCAACTGCTACTTGTCTCTTTGTCACATCCTTGCTTCCAAAATTTTTAGTGTAAGCAGTTCTAATGCCTTGTATGTGGCCCTATAAACAAATGGGAAAACAATTACAATAGCATTTGCCAGAAATATAGAGATTGAGATTTCAACCCAATGAATTATGAGCGGATCTTCAGGTTATGTTTTATCATAACAGTTAACATTAGCTAACAAATAACCAATCAAATGGGTTAAATATTGCCCTGAATGTACTTTTAATGCATAAAACCTCCTACATTATCTTTAATTCTTTATAAAAAACATATTATTATTGAAATAATCTTTAAGAGTCACAAGTTGCCCAGAAAGTACTTTAAATGCATAAAACCTCCTAAATCATCTTAATAGATAATAGATTTAAATTCAAATAATATAATTCTTTTAATCTTATTCAACACAATATTATTTATAAAAACTTAAATTTTTGAATAGATATTGTTTCTGGTAAACCCAATCGATCCACTTTTGACCCGTTTCCCAACATGTCTGTCTCGCCTGTTTGCCACCTCTACGTATGTATAACATTTACTTGACATACCTTTAACATCCTCGCCTTTTCATATTTTTCCTTGTCGCTTTGGCCCTTTAAAGAACTGCTAGCAGCTAGAAACACATATTTGAATTCCTTTGTATTAATTGGATCGTTCCAATAAGCTAACCATGTAACGGTATTATCATGCCTGATTTCTTTCCAACTGCAACACATTGGATTAATCTCAAACTTGGATACTATCTAGAGGAAACTTCATTATCTTTTTAATTTTGATGTGAGATAAACAAATAAAAAAAGAACTAAACCAAACCTTTCACCAGGAATTGGGCATTCTGGGATTGGAGCATCTTTTCCAATGTTAATGGTAATATCACTTGGACGGATACGTTTTTTGAGCTTTCCCATCTAGGAAACAATGACAATTGTTATTTCCAGATGGCATTTGCAACTTTTAACTTGGTAAAAATGTTCGAATATTTGTCAAATAACTACAACTAAGGAAGAGCATAATAATGAAAAAACCGATTCGAAATCGAAACCAAAATCAAAATTAACTGAAAAAATAACTAAAACAGGCAATTCTGTTTATAAATATTGGTTAGCCAAAGTTAATAATTCGGCTACGGTTATATGTAACAAACAATCAACTATTAACCGAACCGAATATGAAGCAACTTCAAAAAAAAAATTTCAAAATATAATATGATATGATCTTTTACTACATTATATTATTTAGCTACATTATTTAGTTGCTAATATAATATCTTGGACCAATAAATAATAATAATCACTCTTCCGTTCGATAGTTTGCTACTTCTGTTGGGCTGAATTTTTTTTAAAAAAAAGGGCATGCGTAAATGATTGTTGGGCCGAAGACAACCTTGAATTTTGGCGTTAACTTAATTCAGCCAAATATAAAAAAAGACCCACCCTTGAAAACCAATAACTGACTCACCATATAACTGAAGATCAATTTAGAAAATCTCACAGTCGATATATCTGGTTTGTGTTCAATTTTGAGTCATAACTGACCCATAGTCCCCTTTATCTAAGACCCTATTCAATAGAAGACAATCTTATAGGACCCAATTGCACAAATAAGTCCATAGTTACGATAATGAAAAAAAAGGTAATTTTTACTTGAAACCCATGTGAAAAGATAGTGCTGTGATTTTCAAAGGAGACAATTAATAATCTCTTGTGAACTAAATAGAAACCTTTTATAAAAGGGACAAAGATGCATTCGAACCTTTGGATGTTCCCCACGGCCTCGAAATAACCCAGGTGGTTCCACACGGAAATTTCCAACCTACATCATCAATTAAAGAAAATTGTAATGATAGGATAAAAAGAAAAAAAGAATGGTGAGCACGTAATAGGTTTTATAACTTCAGTTGTGTGCAGCCTCTCTATCTCTTCTTGGGGTAGGGGAAAGGTTTGTTTTCATCTCACCCCTCCCAGACCCTACTTAAAAGTGGGATTAAACTGGGTACGTTTGTTTGTTTGTTTGTTTTGTGTGCAGGAATGATCATTAAAGCTTGGTAAGGAGAACTTCATTAACAGAATAACTTTACAAATGGTTGGAGTAAAAGCATGCATTCAAATAACTTATGACAAATAAATATTAAGAAATAACTTTAATGCTGCATGCAGTTTATAGAAGTGGTTCATATCGGCATTGAGTTCCATTTGCTCAAAACTTACATACCTGCATATCAATATACAAAGTTTCTTTCTTTTCAATAATGTAACTACCCTAGACATGCAAAAATATTTTTGTCATTGACTATGAGGTAACATCATCCATTTACAAACACATGGCTTCAAAAAGATGTCTAAATAAACTTAAATCACTATCTATCATTACTCTAACAAATAGATTTAAGGTCCTATTTGTTTTGGCTATTTAATGATTTCATTTTATGGGATAGTTTCCCATTTAATTCATGAGAGAAATTATGAAAGTTGATGCACTAGAGATGAAAAGAGGTATAAAGGATCGAGCCTAAGGCCTTAAGGGACCGATTGTTAAATAAATAATGTGACTACTGTGATCCTGCAAATATAAAATTTGAGCTTCCTTTACCAGCTTCGTTTATAACAATTCTTGTTGATCCTTTTCACATGACATGATGACCCAATTTCATCATATTAAAAACAAATAAAAAACCTGATATCACCTTCTCTTTGACACCATCGACAACTGCCCACATATACTTCTCCTCTAGCTTCATCTTCTCTTCTTTCAAGGCCTTCTTCTCCTACACAAAACAAATCTTGCATTCAAAATCTGTTCCATTAGATATCCACAAGCGTGTGACTATTAATTATATTTCCAAACATTCATCTATAATTACAAAATAAGTTTAATCTTGACTACCATCCTAATTACTAACAAGCAAAGATGTAGTATTTGCTTAAAGATCAGTCAATTTTCTAAATTCCTTACTTCTGTACTCATTTGTTTCTTCTTCTCTTTTTCGCTCTGATGCCACTCATAAATTGGTTTGAAATCACAGTCGTCCAAATTCTGGATCAGATGGTTCTTTCCCAGAATCTTGCGCCAATCACCCCAGAAATTCTCTTTAAACTTCGGTTTACTCATATAATCTGTATCTAACATCACTGCAAACATTGTTGCAACCTATAACACGTACCATCAACAAACATCAAAATATGTTAATCAAGATTATATATGTGTATGTGTAGTGCATATATGTATGTATTTGTGTAAATAAAATTCACCTCCTCTTGTTCAGGAGTCAAATCAACAGGCTTCCCTTTATAGAGCATCTTCACACCATGTGGTTTGTACGCAGGTGGGAAAATTACACCACTATGAACCAAGCTGCTCCATTTCTGCCCTTCACCAGAGCCGGGTGGGACTTTTGATGGCTTTGAATACTTTGACTCTTTGATCACCTTCTTTGACTTCTTGTTTGTTTGGTTTAAAGATGAGGAATTCTTTTTTATCACCTTTTGTTTTGAAGATGACTGTTTACTACTTGATGAAGCCTGGTTCTTTGTTCTTTGTGCTATGGGAAGATCATCATCATCATCTGACTTGGTTTCTGCTTTCAGATTCACTGGTCTGCGATTGACTGGCGTTGAAGAATCCGAAGGCTTTGGCTTTTTGATCGATGATTGACCTGGAGACCTTTCATTATCTAATGGTCGCTTATTAATGCCAATATTCTTAGATTGATTATCTCTTGATGCAGAACCATTTTGATGAACTTTGTTTACTGATCCCACATTTGGTTTAGATATAAACTTTGAAGATAATGGTTTTTCATCATCAGAATCTTCATCTTTTACTCGTGGTTTATGAGCTGTAGACACATTCATATGGGGCCTGTTTTTGGAATTATTGGTGTTTCCCTTTGATACAGTTGAAAATTTTGAACTCAGCGGTTTATCATCTTCAGAATCTGAGTCATTGCTTGGTTTAAGAGAAGGTTTGGGAGGCGGGGAAGAACACTTCACTTTATCAGGTTTTGGATTCCTTCTAAAAACCAAGGGTTTATCATCCTCATCAGATGAACAATTCATTTTTGGTCAGTCTGCTATCGTATAGCAATTCAATCCCTCCAATCCTTCGGTTATTGCTCGAAGCTGTGGTTGGGCAACCGACATGAAAAATAAAAATAAAAAAAATTAGTGTCGTAACAAAAAAAAAAGATACAAGTATTAATGAGATTGATTGCGGTTCACAAGCTTTCCTTTGTTTAATCTGATAAAAGGGTATTCCCAGTATTTGAAAAATAGTAAAATGCTTTTACTAAATTACATGTAAAGTCACACATTGCAATCCATGGAAGAGGGAGCATAATATCTTTATATCTTCAGATAACAAAAACATATCAGAGTTGAAATTTAGGTGCAATTCATGTTCCATATGACTAATCTTATCATTACTTATATAAGGTTATACACAACATTTAGGATCAATAACCATATAACGTCACAATTACAGTTTCAATCGATCATGCACAAAGTACATACAAGGTTTATAAATTTATACAAATCCAAAATATTGTCATACAAATATACAATGTTGGTAAATCATTATATCTAAATTACAGCCTTTTGTGTGGTTAAAGTTCAAGATTTTGGCAATTCTCACCCAAATAAGTGTACCTTTTTTAGAATAACTTACTCACACACCCTCTAATCCTACTCCTAAGTCTACACCTTTTGTCCACCATCAGACTTGAACCCTCAACCAATCAGAGAGGGACAGCTTTCCTAAACACATTGGTAACACTAGGTCACCTAAATTATAATGTTGCCAAGAATGTTTGAGTACAGTAGTATATATACACTATATTGTGACAAGAAACAATAAAAAATGCAAACGCCAAGTCAAATCCAATACCTGTTACCTACATTGTGAAAAACTGGTAACAGACTAGGGTTTGCAAGTTACTAAATTGATTATGGTGCAAAGGTCTAAGACACATTTTAAACATTTCAATTGCAAATTCAAACCTATCAAATACCTACAATAGCATTCCTAACTTGAAAACGCTCAGACAACTTATAAACAGAGTTCGATAGTCTGTTGAACTAGTTATAATCAATTTATTATAGCACTAATTCAGATTAAACCTAAAAACCTTTTTTTTCTTGGTTTATCGAAATTCAAATACCAAAATTAAAACTAATGAGAATGTTTGAAGCTATGAGAAACAAAACCCAGCTCGTTTATTACTCAAAAATTTGCTAATTGCTTGATTAATTCGTTGTTCGGACTTCAAATTCTTAACTGTAAAATATAACCGATGAAACAGAAAAAGGGTTCTACCGATTGAACGGCGGCCGGAAGCTGGTTGAACCCTAGATCCTGCACCGTCCCCGATGATGTATGAGAGGGTTTCACGGAGCGAGGAAGGAGATAGAAAGAGGGTAGCCCTACAGCACAAAAAAATTGGGGCAACAAGAAAAAGAAACAAGTGGTTTTCTGTTTCGGGTTAGATGCAACGGATCGGGTACATGAATATGTCACCTTTATTGTAGGGGTGTCATTTTTAACCGAACCCGAATACCGAACTCGATTAAAATCAACCCGAACCCGAATAATTGTTAACCCGATCTACCGAACCCGATCTAGTAATCAACCCGAACCCGATGTATTTAAATGGTTCGGTAAATGGTTAATTTTTTAAAAATTTGCTAACCCGAATAACCCGATTAAAAAAAGCAAGGCTCCTAAATTTTCTAGGTTTTTATTTATTAATTAAGGTAACTGTCGTAGCCTTGTAGAGACGTCTCTAATTCGCCTCCCAAATCCCAATAGTCCCAGTCGGCTGTCGGCAAACTTCAATTCAATATCACCAACCTGCAAACGTAAGTTGATAAGCTTTTTTCTTTAATATATTCCATTTAGTATATTTTGTATTGGATGTTCCTATCAAATTGTTTACTTATAAATTAATACATACACTCAATTTTGAATTCGTAAGTTTATGATTAATATATTATATGTTGATTCATATTATACTTATAAATAGATGTCGGGAACATACAACTCATCTGAAGAACAAACGATTGATCTTGAGGGCAATGATGATCCACTCCTAAAAACAAGTCAAACAACTCAAAAAAGAACTAAAATCTACCAACCAAGATCCAAAGTGTGGAAGGATTTTGAAAAGTTCACAGACAAAGATGGTGTTCAAAAAGCTAAATGTAATCATTGTTGTTCCGTGTACAAAGCTGACACCAAACATCAAGGTACGACTACTCTTACTAATCATTTAAAGAGATGTACCCCGTACTTAGCTAAAAATAGTGGTGGGCAAACTCAAATTGTGTTTCAACATGGGGATGAAAATAAAATCACAACATGGAGATTTGATCAAAAGGCAATACGTAGTGCAGTATCCCACATGATTATACTTGATGAATTGCCCTTTAGTTTTGTGGAAGGTGTGGGCTTTAGATATTTCATGAGCATATGTCAACCTTCATTCAAAGTTCCATGTAGAAACACTATTGCAAAAGACATATATCACTTGTTTCAAGAAGAAAAAATAAAAGTTGGTGATTTCATAAAAAAAATATGGGAAGGATTTGTTTGACAACTGACACATGGACATCTAGTCAACAAGCCAGTTACATGTGTCTTACCGCTCACTTTGTAGACAATGATTGGAATTTGAGGCAAAAAGTTTTGAACTTTTGTCCTCAAGAAGGTCATCGTGGGGTAGACATTGGGAAATCGATTGAGAAATGTTTACAAGAGTGGGGGATTGATAATGTTTTTACTATTTCAGTTGATAATGCAAGTTCTAATGATGTGGCCGTCGAGTTTTTGCAAAGGATATTCCAAAAATCCAACAAGTGCCTTTTAAATGGTAAATGGACACACATTAGATGCGTTGCACACATTTTAAATTTAATAGTCCAAGATGGAATTAAAAAAGTTGATGAGGTGGTGGATAAAGTTCGTTGGGTTGTTAGGTGGATTAGGCATTCACCTTCAAGGATTGATAAATTCAACAAGTTTGCTAAGATTGTTGATGCTAATATAACGAAGCACCTAATTAGAGACGTTCCGACAAGGTGGAACTCTACTTATCTTATGTTGGATGTTGCACAATCTTATGAGAACACCTTTGAAAGATACGATCTTGAA
This sequence comes from Mikania micrantha, assembly GCA_009363875.1. Taxonomy (NCBI): domain Eukaryota; kingdom Viridiplantae; phylum Streptophyta; class Magnoliopsida; order Asterales; family Asteraceae; genus Mikania; species Mikania micrantha. The sequence goes on along the minus strand of CM018695.1, from coordinate 79,119,634 downwards.
GAGTTTGACTTTAGATCCGACCTTGAAAAAGCGGGTTTTGGGGTACTTACAGATAAAGATTGGCAAAAAGTTAGAGATTTATGCCATTTTTTGAAACCATTTTATGATGTTACTTTGAGGGTATCCGGGACACATTATGTGACATCAAACTCATGCATTGAAGAGATATATTCTATTTATAACATATTAGATTCATCTATTAGCACTCCTAATCTTTGTGAGATCGCATTGGCAATGAAGTTAAAGTTTGATAAGTATTTTGGAAACATCCTTAAAATGAACTTACTGCCATATTTTGCTTTAATTCTAGATCCAACAAACAAAGTAGAGTATCTGAATGAACTATTTCAGGATCGTTATGGGGAAAAGGTGGCAGATGAGAATAAGAAATTCATTATGAATTCTATGTATGAATTGTACAATGATTATGTTAGGATTCATTCCACAAATTCTAATATTTCTACTGCAGAGTCTTCAAGTTCATCAATATTAGGAAAACGTCAAAACCTAGAAGATTTGGCACCAAGAGCAGAATTTAGAAACAAACTAAGGGAAAAGATGAAGACAAATAAAGTTGAATCTGTTTGTGAGTTAACCAAATTTTTGAAAGAAGATACCGAAGAGGATTTGAAGAACTTTAATGTTCTAGAATGGTGGAAAGTTAATAGCCTCAGATTTCCTACTCTATCATTCATGGCTAGAGACATATTCGCCATTCCTGTGTCAACAGTGGCTTCTGAATCCGTTTTTAGCACAAGTGGGAGGGTTTTAGACCCGTTTAGGAGTTGCTTGACTCCTAAGATTATTGAAAGTTTAATATGCACACAAGATTGGCTTCGAAATGGTTCAAATTCAAGTAACAAACTTATTAGTGAGGAAGACTGGGATGTGATCCAAGAAATTGATAAAGGTATTTTTTTTATTAATTATTATTGTAAAATTCATTCATGTTATATTTAACTATCATAATTTTTTTATTTGACTTGTTTTTAAAATAGCACTGGAAGAAGAGAACATACATGGCAAGTGAAGAGTTGAAGACTTTTAAACATTTATGAAGACTTTTTTTAAGAAGATTTGTTTTTTTTTGTTTTCCAACTTTAAGTTTTTTGATACTTGCTTAAGTTATCATTGACTCTTTGAATAAATTTTTATTCAGTCGTGATTCGTGAAACCCGATTACCGATTAATACCGACCCGATGAAACCGATTACCAAAAAACCGAATACCGAATAAAAATAAGTTAAATGGTTCGGTAATCGGGTTTATTTTCAATTTAGAAAACCCGATTAACCCAACCCGAGAAACCTGAAACCCGATTAAAAAACCCGAACGACACCCCTACTTTATTGGACTCATTACCAATAAATCACCCTCATTGTGTTTTTAACTTTTATAAGGAAGATTTGTATAATCTTAATCTTTATTAAATTACTAGATTATTACTCCGTGTATTACACGGATAAAATATAAAATATCAAATAATTAGTAATAAAAAATTAAAAATTATACAATATTTTGTTATAAAATAATTAAATTAAATTTTAATGAGTATTTTTACTAATAAAATAATAATTAAAATTTTCAATAACTAAATAAATAATACGTGACTTATTTGTTTTATAAGATTAAAGATTCTTAAACTAATTGATGTTAAAAATTCATTAATTTTCTTTCAAAAACTAATTGTTACAAATCAAGAATATAATGTACAATTTGTGTAATTATTAAAATTTGATGACTTAATTTGGAATATCATTAAATATAAATAACTAAAGTTACAATTTTCATAACATTTTAACAACTTTTGGTTTAAAATAATTAGTTTTAAGCATTTCTTTTTTAAGAAACATCGGTTGTTTATAAAAATTCATTTATTTGAAAATTATGATTTATAGTTTATTTTATTTTTTAAAAAATTTTTTTCATTAAACTTTTATTTTCTAAAAATCCTAACTCAAAATATTTTTCTTACTTTAAAAAAATAATTTTTTAGAAAATTTCTAATTTTATTAACTTTTTTTAAGTGTGATTTTTAATAAAAGTATTTGATTTTTAATGTATTAAAAACTATTTTCTTGCATGAAAAAAAATAATATTATTACTCATTAATATTATAAATATTCAATAGGAGAAAATGTGATTCATTAATATGATAGATAATTGAATAAATTAGTAGAAAAATGACAAGTGGCAACATAATCATGAGAATTTGACAAGTGTCAAAAATTATTTTTGTTTATCAGAATAGAAATATATATTACACTATAGGTTTAGCCCACGTGCTATGACAAAAAAGATGATTATACACAAACACTTAAGAAAAAACAAAAAAAAAATATTTTTTATAACAACAATATGTTCATTTTAAAGATTAAAAATGCTCATTTTAATGATATATTTGTTAAAAAAATAATATCATATATAAAAGTTATCAACGTTAAAAAAAGATTGAAAGTGATCATTACTAAATTACGCTCCAACAATTTTTCACTCTAAAATTTTGAATTTTCCCTTTCAAATTTGACATCATGATCAAATGATCAAAACTCCTTAGACTTTTTAAGATAAATATACTATTTCGTTGAACATAGTCATATTATATTATATTATACTTATAAATATATAAAATAATTATAAGTTATTAAACAGTCTGCAATTACTACAATATATAAAATTATATTTATAAATATATATGTAATACTTCAATATATTAAATAACTAGAAGCTTTTGTTTATATGTTCTTATTTAATGCATTAAATACATATTTATATGCATTATTACAATATATAAAATTGTATTTATAAGTATACTAGGTTATAGACCCGTGTATTACACGGGTTTAAAAATAAAAATTATGTAAATTTATGATATTTTATTAAATTTAAGTACATAATTAAAAGAATTTTATTACATAAAACAATATAAAATAAAAAATATAATTATGATTTAAATCTTTAAAAAAAATTTACGTCACATTTATGTTTTATTTGAAATTAATTTTTTTATTGTATTTATGCTTATATTATGAGTTTCAAAACTTAAAAAAGTTGTTATCAATTAATAAATTTTTGTAAAAAACTTGTTAATAGAATTAATGTTTGAAAAATAACAATCTTTGTTTCAATTTAAAATAAAACAAAATACATGGTTTTGTTCTATTAAAAATAATATTAATAGGATTTAACACAATACTAAATTAATTAGAAAAAGTTTTTGATTAAACATTCCTTAAATATGATTTTTATAATTTATAAAGAAAATAATGTTTTTATTTAATTGTCATTTAAATAAGAAAGTGGATGTAGGAATGCCATGTGACATTTATTTGGAATCATTTATCAGTAGCAGGATAAGAATAATTAGTATTGTCATTATTTTTGAATATTAAAAAAAAAAGATTTATTGCATACCAATCATGCATAATTATTAAAAGTCCATGATCATAGATGACTGGTGATGTGTTCGGATCACTAACAGAAACAACATTCATAACCCAACAATCTAGTTGATTGTCAATTAAGGTTGTTGTGAAACTGCCAAAGTAAAGAAAAGATTGAGGATATGAATAGATATATAAAAAGTCCTATAACGGACATGAAAAGACTAATATCCTCTATATCCAACTCTCATATTCATGACAGATAAATTATTTTTTTTGCATTTTTTGATTAGTAATCTTGAGCCATCTTCATGGTTTCGGAAATAAATCTTGTTTGGTATTAAAAAATTGCATAACCAACCTAGATTTTGCTTTTTTGATGCAATCTTGATCCATTTTCTTGCCTTTATAAATAAATCTTGTTTGGCATTAACAATTAAATAACCAACCAGGAGTTTGCCTTTTTTAACTAAAGCATCATGTTACCCTACACTTATCAATTTATAGCACATAGTACTAACGAAATTCTCTTGTTAGATGGATATGAAAAATAATAAATTCTTCAACTTTTTTAATATATGTGGGTCAGTTAAGTAGAAAATAGAAACAACTACATTGGCAAATCTTACACGTCTAAACCATTTTGAGAATTCTTCAAAGTACCACATAATCCCTTTGTATAATTTGTAGTAAATCTATGAGGTTAATGAAGCAGAAATGACAATGGAGTTTCAAAACCTAAATATCAATTATGGTGTTCGTCATACCAGTTCAAAATGCCAGTAACCGGAAACATTGTAATAAAATGATTAAAAACAATAGTATTATCTAAATTGGCATATATCCATGGTTAAAAACAAACTTTGAACCGGAAAGCACACAAACAATTATCTAAATAGTAGCATGTGAACCCGAATATGATGGCTAATAGATCAACCGTGTTGCTAGTTGCTACAAAGTCATACTGCATATATATGGCTATATTTGAGAAGTTGTATAACATACTTTTCTTGCTCAGTATAAAAGAGACCAGCTGCATGCATAAGATCAAAGATTCTTGGGTATGTATCAAATGGCTCACACCTGTGATATAGTGTGATCAAGATCCAAAGCATAAAAATGATTTGTACTATCGTAATAAGAATAATTAGCAATATCATTATTTGTAACAAAAGATTTATTACATACCAATCATGCATAATTCCTAAAAGTCAACGATCGTATATGATTGGTAATGTGTTCAGATCACTAACAATAACAACATTCATAACCCAACAATCTAGTTGATTGCCAATTAAGGCTGCAGCAAAACTGCCAAAGCAAAGAAAATATTTGTAATATGAGAAGATATAAAAAGGCACAAAATACTTTAATATTCGTAAATAAACAAAAGGGTTGGATCGATTATTCATACCTTTTGATTGTCTTCAACTCTTCAAGGTTCTAGATTGTCGATTTACAGAAAATTGGATGCTAGCGTGGACAGGAACAACCATGAGGAGATGGAGGGTGGCTGTGATTAATTGGGAAGGGTTTAATTAGGGGTTATAAGCAATTGAACATCAATGGTTACAAGATATTAAAAGGATCATTTTTTTTAGTAGAATGGGTAAAAAATAGGATTTTTAAAATGTTGACATGTGGCATGTAGTTGCATTAGAAGATGCCAAGTGGCAAAATTAGATTTTTGTTTATTAGTATAGTAAGATAAAGAAATTATTATAAGCTATAAAATAAGAAATTGAGCTCAACTGCTCAAGCCCATCCTGAGGTTAAATAATTAACTAAAAATTATTTGAGTTACAGTACTACTAATATAATTCATATGCTTACATAGTGTTTAAATATTATTTGTTTCTAAAAAACTTTAACATTGGGTGCGTTGGTATCATCTCTAAGTTATCTAATTGATTATCACTATTACGCTAATATTTTATTATAATATTATGTAGTTAATAAATAATATGCTATAAGTAGTATAAAGGAAATATGTTACAAAATTCAAATTTTAATGGATATAATAAATTAAAGTAACACGTATTACATACTTTAGATATTCTCTGCAAATTAATGTATATGATATATATTATTTTTTTATATAAAATAAAAAAATATTAAAATCCCCTTTATTAGTATGAAAAGATGGTTTAAAGTTGGTAAAACTCACCTTATTTGTTTGTTCACCTATTAACAAGGTTGAATATTTTATAATTGTGTTTGGATTACATCTAACATTCCAAGCTAGTTGAGCTGAGCCTGACTCAAACTCAAGTTTATAAATTCTAGGGCCAAATCAAGCCGGTTTATTTAAGAGCTCAAATTCAACTCGTAAAAAAGCTCGAGTTATAAGCCAAGCTATGAGTCGGTATATTTTTTTCTTTACACACATATAGAATATACATGTAATGTAATGCACATACACATATATTATATGTGTATGTTTATATATTGTGTGTATATGCAAGGCGATTCCTGATAATTTAAATACCCAGTACGAGAAAGAAAAAAATACGCATAGGTTCAAACGAATTATTAATTATATAACTTTTTTTTAAAATGACGACGAATGTTATAGCAATAAATATTGCAAAATCATATTGTATTGTCATGCTTTATTTGGTTGCAGAGTTTAAGAAATTGGACCTGATGAATACTTTTGATCAGCCATAAATTCTAAACACCACTAGAATAGTTAACCTATGATTGATAAAGTTCGCCTAGCATGCTTGACAGCAAATTATTTGATTACCTCTTCGCTTTTTTTAGTCTCTAAGTTTTCGTTTTCGATAGCTATCATTGCCAATCTGCTAAGTCTTTCTTGAGACATTGGGTCGTAGGCTGAATATATTACTCAAGTGAATAAGTATGTGTTTGATTCTAATAATATTATGACTCAACCAATGAGCTCATTTTTTTAGCTTGGATATTAGACTTATTTTTGGGTATAAAAAAGTTTTATATAAAATATAAAAAAACTTCAAAAATTTTGGGCTCGTCAAAAAACTAGGCCTGGGGCGGTGACCCGGTTTGCCCTGGTCACCGCCCTTGCTTTGGGCTTCGTGTATATGAATTATATTACATATATATTATATGTGTGTGGAATACATACGTATTATATATGTATATATATTTATAAAAAAAGGTCGATACGACTAGAGCCATGAGCCGAGTCAACCCTTGCTCGAACTTAGGTCGATTACAAAACGAGTCAAGCTGGCTCGGCTAATTTACAAATGACTTTTTATTTTGCAAAGTTATTTTCAAGCGAGGCACGAGCCACGAGTTTTTGAACAACTATAATTACATCAAATAATGCTAAATAAATGGGTAATATATCAATCAATGTTTTATTCAAATGTACATGTATCTTCTTTATCTCGATCAAAGAATAAAAAGACTTATATAGGGTCAATATATGTGATTTCACTTTAATATCCATGTTGACTAATAAAAAAAATGGTGAACGTCACCATTAGACGCTTCTCACCAACTGGTCTTACAGATAACATGAAAGAGGTAAATCGCGTGACCCAGAGAAAATTGAGTGGTGCTAGGCTTTGAACCCTAAACCTCTATTATAGATTCTCACCCACTTACCACTAGGCCACCATCACGAGGAAATGTTGACACTAATAAAGTACAAGCAATAGAAGGTTTTGAAGGTCATTAGTCATACGGCAAAGTCTTCTTAAAACAAATGTCATGTTCACTTTATTATAGGTGAGGATCATGTAAACATAGATATTACATTTAGCGAAACATTACATTTTAACTTGTAAGATGGTTGCATGTGTGGTCAAGTTTAATAGCCAATGAGGTTAATGAGTGTGTCGTGTTAGTCGATTGCATTTATGAACATGGCATTCTTTTCAAGAGTGGTGCTTCTATATATAGTACTTCCTACCATTGACTTGTGATGTGTATCAAGTTTTATTATTCAAATTAGTTTTGAAAATGTGTAAGCAATGTTAGGATAAATGGGAGAAAATAGGTGAAAAATGAATTTTTTTTATCCTGCTAACAAATAATTGCTTATCAACATTGGATACAAATACTATATACAACTCAAGTTAATAATTTAATATAGTCCTTATTTATTTGGTTTGTGTGACACTTTGATGGTGCAGTTTGTGTGTGGCACTGGTGTGTACAACTCATGGGTTTCCAGTTTTGCAATTCTCGTGTGTACAACAACCTACTAGGATTTGTCACCACCTAGTAGCCAAGTCACAACACTAGTTCTCATACATCCAAAATCTTAAAACACCCATTTCTATTTCCTGACCCTATTTTAATCCAGTAGATGATGAAAGTTTCTATCTACTTTGTTGAAGTTACCAGTTCCAACTTCCATGTATGAAAAGCTAATTGCCAAGAATACAAGTGCACATATTATATCAAATACCACTTTGTATGAAGACTATAGACAATATATATAGTAAAGGGCCAAACGTCTCATTTGCGGTGTACATGTATAATGTATATGTGTAGACCCTTAAGGACCAAAGTAAAATTGCACTAATTTTTAACGTTATTTTACTTATTTTGTGAAAATAACGTTAAAAATGTTGGGATGATGAGCTTCAGACGATAACTTTATGCTGGGGACTCCTTCGAAGCAGCCTATCTATTCCAACTCGGATAGGGGTACGGTTTGTGTCTATCCTTCCCCTCAGACCCTACTGAAAAGTAGGAATATAATGGGTAAGTTTGTTATATAAATATATAGTAAAGAGACACTAGACAAAATAATAATAATAAAAATAATAATCAAATAATCAACCACAACCCAAAATTTTATTAAATATAAATACCATATCATATCATTTTAAAGTTTTCATTGGTTACACAAACCAACAAGCACAAGACCCACAAATCAAAACGACAAATGATTGAATGAGCAGATACCATCTCTAAAGAAATTGACAGATCTTATTAAAGTAGTCATAAAACAGGTTTACAGACAGACATATAGTGCCTACCAGGCTACCACTACCAGTATATGAAGACAATCTGCACTGTCTTTATAAGGTTTACACAGGTGTATATAACTTGATACATTTATACAAACACAAAAGAAGCTAGAAATAGATCAAAGATGTAAACTTTTCCATATTCAGCTTCTGGGTGTTCTTAACCAACCGAGTTTTCAAGCTTCAAGCTCATTAACTGGTTAACTTCAGCACCAAATTCATCAGGAAGCTCGTTGAACACGTCCCTACAGAACCCAGAAATCATGGCAGCCATGGCTCTCTCATAATCAATCCCTCTTTGTTGAAAATAAAAAAGTTGGTCTTCCCCGATTTTGGAAGTGCTTGCTTCGTGTTCTATACGAGCAGATGGGTTTTTGGCCTGTTTTGAAAAAAAAAATGATAAAACAACAGTTGTTATATAAAAAAGAAAACAAACATTGATAACGTTGAATATGGAGTTTAATTTTAATGGTTATTACAATTATGAAATTGGAGATCATACATGATCTTTTGTGATCCAAGAGTAACAGGAATCATAGTCATAAACATAAGCTAGCAAGTGGTTAAATCACATAAATATTGTGCCTTAAAAATTATCGTCACTTTTTTAAACGTATTTCCCCGGTCCCAAAAAATAATTGAGCACTAGACAAAAACAAAGAGTTTTAAGGAAAGCATAGTTACAAGGCTTTTATTTAGCAAAATGACAGTTGTACCCTTTGACCAATTATAAAATGCTTCCTTTGAGCTTTGTGACAGTAGTTGTAACTAGGGGTAATACGGGAAACTTGATTTATTGTACCGAATCATTTTAGAAGTGGACAATTATTTCAGGACATATTAATATAGTAAGGTGGACAATAGTTTTGGAATGGATTATTAAACAGAATAGTTACTGAATGAAATTCATAATAAAGGAACAAAGCAGTGTTTGCAGAATTGTGGGTCAAACCAACACAACCCAAGGTCAAGACCTACCCTGTTTAGTCATGTTACCCACCCTATCTAACCTACCTATCTTGCAGCCTCTAACAAATAGTTTTGAGTGCCCCATTGCATGGTGGAACACACACACACATATATGTATGCCATAGTTATCAAATGCGTAAGGCGGCCTCAAGGCGATTGGTCCCTGCCTAGGGCCTAGGCTTTAAGCGCCAAAAAAGCGGGGGCCTGAGAAAAAAAAAGCGCCCTTTCCAAAAAAATTATAAAATAAAAAATAAGACTAGAAATCCAAAAAGTTCTTACTAACCAAACACAATGTTCAAAATAGCAAATAGCAAATAGCAAAATCATACCAAATGAAAAAATCCCTCAAAACCAAAAAAGTTTAAACTTGAAAACAAAAGGTTCATAAAATAATAGATAATATTTCTTCATAACCAAAGTGGCGCCCGACTTTCCTAATTATGTTAACAACAACCTACAACAACCTTACCCAGTATATTCCCACTTTTCAGTAGGGTCTGGGGAGGAAGGATAGATACAAACCTTACCCCTATCCCAATTGGGATAGAGAGGCTGCTCCGAAAGAGTCCCCGGCTCAAAGTTATCGTTTGAAGTTGATCATCCCAATGATTTTAACGTTATTTTCACAAATAACTAAAATAACGTTAAAATTAGTGCACCTTTACTTTTGCCCCTTAAGGGCCCACACATATATACATTATATGCGTGCACCGCAAATGGGGCGCTTCCTAATTATGTTAACTTATAATTAATTTATATATTTTTCATAAATTAAAAAAAAACAAGTTTCCAAGTGGCGCCTGACTTCCCTAATTATCAAAAGCGGGATTTTACAGCCTGGCTTCAGATTGGAGCCTAGGCGCTCAAGGCGCTCGCTTTTAATAACTATGATGTATGCATGTTTAAATATATCTATATGCGCGTGCGTGTATGGCAGGCTATTGCTAGATGGAAAATAGATGGAAATGGCATGTTAATTCTTTTGCTTGATGGGTGCTTTGACGTACGGTTTTTAGGGGGGTCTCGTCTGGTAGAAAGACCGGCCGGCGCCCACCCAACTCTTATTGAAAATTTTCTTTCATATGAATGCTGTGAGGTAATAGATGTGACTGGAATTGATAAAGCTTGGTTTTATAAAGGCATGTATGACTTTAGCATGATAGTAAAACTGTATTGTATGCTGTTTGTTTGGATGGTAATTTGCGACATAAAAAGTTAGCCTCTAATTTAACATCACCATTTACCACTTTGTAGGTCCTGTTTATATATTTCTAAAAAGACAATGCATGGAAATGGAGCTTCCAAAATATAAATTTATGAAAGTGAAAGAGCTTTGTGAAGAAGTGGCATGATCGGAGGGTTGATAAGGGTCATTATTTACTATGAATCAGAATGGATTGACCTATAAACAATTTTCCTTGCACAATTAATGTGCTAGTTATGATTACAGAAAAAAATATAAGAAATAATTTCTTTGAACAGAATAATTTTGTTGGTTGAATGCGAAAAAAAGTAGACTTGGGGCAATAAGCAAGCTCTACAACATATTTTAATTTTGACTTGTTTGAAATAAAAGACTATCTAATTGACCCGCTTATAAGTAACCAGGTCAAAATTGCCACCTCAAGATTTATTGCAGCTAAACAATTAAAATTTGATTATTAAAAATAATAAACAAGTATTGCAGCAGGAGCATGGAGTGCGGATATAATAACACATGTTTAATAGATATTTTTTCGGTACATCTGTGGCTAGTTTACAATGAAACTTCAACTATAATAGTTCACAAAATCAATCACTTTGACTTTGCATAGATTACATGTCATTAAGGATGTACAGGGGTGCTTATTGAAGATGATTTATGTGATAGAGAATAATCAGAATCATATAAAATGCTATAATATACAACATGGGAAAAGAAAACAATGTTTGGATCTTCTTTTTTGCATAACATTCAGATAACTACATACTATGGTTTTTCACAAATTTTAATTATTCGAGGAAGTATAAAATAAGGGTTTACATGTAGTTTTATTATACCCTTTAATTATTGGTTTAGTTACAGCATAAAATTCAAGTTATCAGTTAATTAAAAAACATGCTATAGCATAAAATTCAAGTTAAGTACCTGAATATAAGGGTAAGTATTAGCAGCCGCCTTGTCTCCAATAAGCATTGAATCACATTGAGACGAATTTCTAGCATTATCTGCACGTGATTGAACCTGTACAAGACCCCTATAACAATTTCTTGAATTTCCAGCTGAAATTCCCTTTGAAATAATCCTACTTTTAGTATTTTTCCCCTTATGAATCATCTTTGTGCCCGTATCCGCTTGCTGATAATTATTAGTCAATGCAACCGAATAAAACTCACCAACTGAATCATCACCCTCCAACACAACGCTTGGATACTTCCAAGTAATTGCAGACCCAGTTTCCACTTGGGTCCAAGAAATCTTGGATTTTCGACCCGCACAAAGACCCCGTTTTGTCACAAAATTATAGATCCCTCCTACCCCTTTTTCATCCCCAGCATACCAATTCTGCACCGTGGAGTACTTGATCTCAGCCCCTTCATTACAATAAAGCTCCACTACAGCAGCATGAAGCTGATTTGTGTCATAAGAAGGGGCTGTACACCCTTCCAAATATTCAACAAAACTTCTATCATCTGCTACTATTAAGGTTCTTTCAAATTGACCCGTTTCCATAGCGTTTATTCTAAAATAAGTTGAAATTTGCATGGGGCATTTGGTGTCTTTAGGTATATAAACAAAAGATCCATCACTAAAAACAGCTGAATTCAAAGCAGCATAGAAGTTATCGTCAGTTGAAACAACTTTCCCCAAATATTTCTTAACTAAATCAGGATATTCTCTGATGGCCTCTGAAATTGAACAAAAAATCACTCCAGATTTCTCTAAAGTTTTTCTGTGAGTTGTTGCAATTGAAACGCTATCAAGAACAGCATCCACAGCAACATTAGCCAAACGTTTCTTCTCATTCAAAGGAATACCCAATTTATCAAAATACTTGATTAGTTCAGGATCAGCTTCATCAAGACTATTCAGGGTTGGTTTCTTTTTAGGTTCGGAATAATAACAAACGTTTTGAAAATCTATTTTGGGGTAATCATTGTCGGACCATTTCGGCTCAGTCATCTGACAGAATTTATGATAAGAATTTAACCTAAACTCAAGCATCCAATCCGGTTCGTTTTTCCGTGACGAAATTAACCTAATTGTTTCTTCAGAAAGCCCTTTGGGGATCGTGAACGAATCAATTTCTTGATTAAACCCCCATTTATAATCTCGTTTAAGAAATTTCTGAAGTGGGTCATCGTTTTCTGACGATGAACTAGATGAATTACCTTGAGTGAGTGTCTCTGTTTTTGCCTCGGCTCTCAGCTTCAAGAACCTGGAACTACGTGACCTGTATTTCGATTTTGTTGCAGTTGTTTTGGACGAGAAATCGAGATTTGTAGTTGACCCTTTTGAGATTTTAGGGTTTTCTGAGATGGGTTGTGAAGAAAAGCTTGAAAGAACTCCATTTGCGACGAGAGAAGCCATTAATTTTTTGGTAGATGTCTCAGAAACGAAAGAGATGATGACGATGATATGTGTGTAATTGTGTATTATGTGGTGTGTGGCTGGAATTTAGCATTCTTTCGTATGCAAACCACGAGCCTTTGAAATATTTTCCAAATTGTGGTGCGCATTCAATTCTTGATTGTGTTACTGTTAATTTGTCCTCTTCGTGTAGATAACATTAAGTTATTTTGATCCAAATTAAGATAAAAAGACGTTGAAATAAATAATATTATAACATAAATGAATATGATTCAAAATAAGATTCCTAAAATCTATGTTAATATAGTTTATTCAAATGGATAACAATTATTAATAACTAGGGTTTACCCCGCGCGTTGCGGCGGTAACCCCGTATTGAACAGAAAATAACACTACATCTACTTAATAAAGATTCTATAAAAATAAATATTTAGTCATATCACTATGTTAATATGAGTATTTAATCACACTGGTGGTAACAATACCATGAATATCAAACACAGATAAAAAAACTGGTCATAACGGGTGTTAGACGCTTGAAGAATCTTTTCCATTCTTTAGTTATGTATGAAAAGATAGAAATAAAATGACCACAATTTTAGGTATTCACTTAATCTTGTTGTAAAACAATAAGTTGAACTGTGCAATATCAGGTGTCAATCATGAGAAGTATGAACCCAAATATAACCACAAAACATAAAATAAACAAAGATTAAATTATTATTATTTTTAATTATTAACATTAAATTAAATTGGTAATATTTTATATTTTTTAACGTTAGTAGATCTTCGCATGCTAACTATAGTGAACCGGGCTTTGTAGCCAAGGTCGATTCCTTGATTGTTGCAACACCATATCCTTCAGGTCAGGGTAAACTGGATAGATGTATAAACTCTCTCCCCTTCTCAGGTTCGAACCCTTGAATGTTTAATTATTTAATTTAAGAATTGTTAATTTTTTTTGTTATAGTTGAAAAAATTCATGAAATAGAGAAAAAAAAAAGGTGGCATAGACGAGAATCGAACACGGGGCAACGGGAAGGAAGTGTCCTAACTCCTAAGTCACTGGCCAATTGGCCAATTACCATTTTATCTGAATGAACAAATGCAAATATAGACCATACTAATATTTATTTATTTAAAATAAAAATCAAAAAAAGAATCTATTACATTTCCAAATTGTTATATATACTATGGTTTAACCCGCGCTTTGCTACGGTAAACCCGTATTGAACAGGAAAAAAACACGATATTCAAAAAAATATTGAGACATACCGCTATGTCGACATGAGTATTCGATCACAATGCCATTAAAAAAATCACGAAAACCAAAATGTAGACAAAAAAACACCCACAAAAGTTATTAATCCATTCTAAAACAAGAAAACGAATTTTCGCAAAAGTTAGTGTCAACCGTAGGGAATATGAACCCAAATATAAAAAATATCGAGTCATACCGCTCTAGCAATATGAATATTCGATCACAGTGGAGGTTTTCGGATATAACTCTACTCAATCAATTGTAAATAAATAAAAAAATTATTAAAATAATAACAAAAAATTAATTAACAAAAAGGTGACGTTTACCTTGCTTAAAAGAAAAAAAAAACACCCAAAACGGTTCGAACTCAGGTCAAAGGCTACCAGAACCTTAAAATGTCGATATGAGTATTCGATCACAATGGCATTAAAAAAATCATGAAAACCAAAATGCAGACAAAAAAACACCCACAAAAGTTATTAATCCATTCTAAAACAATAAAACGAATTTTCGCAAAAGTTAGTGTCAACCGCAGGGAATATGAACCCAAATATAAAAAATATCGAGCCATACCGCTCTAGCAATATAAATATTCGATCACAGTGGAGGTTTTCGGATATAACTCTACTCAATCAATTGTAAATAACAAAAAATTATTAAAATAATAACAAAAAATTAATTAACAAAAAGGTGACGTTTTTACCTTGCTTAAAAGAAAAAAAAGATAACACCCAAAACGGATCGCACTAAGGTCAAAGGCTACCAGAACCTTAAAGAAGCCATGCATCTACCAACTCTTCTAACCATCATTAGTGTGTTGCTTTCAAACATTTAGAATATATTTAAAAGAATCTTGAAATAAAAAAAAAAATTGTACTGTTCACACAATCATTGCTTTTGAAAAATGTATAGATAGTAATATGTTTAATGAGAAAATTATTAAAAACTATTAAAATGGACTGTTTGTTTAATTATAACTCATTTTAACTTAAACGAAATTGTTTTTTTTAAAAAACGACTCATCAAGACTCAAACTGATTAACTCCTTCTGACCTGTTACCTAACATGATCCAACTCATCCATTTTACCAAGATTGCGTGACACCGTAGCTTTAACTTGAACTTTAACTTGTGTGTATGCAACCTGTTGGTTTTTATAAAGTTTGTAAAATGCATTGTATGATATGCTTTCTAGCGACCATCAGAAAATTTTAACAACCATTAGAACCACGAAAAAATATATCAAACTTTGAAAATTAAAATCATACAATTATACACATATAATAAACAAATTTACAATAATAAAATTTATCTAAAACCATAACTAACTAAACTAATACATAAATAAAACTCAATATACGTTACATATAATGAAGCCTAGTAACAATTAATAAATTAATCCAATACTCTATTATCCATAACCTATTTTAAAAACATAAATATGAGAACCTAAATGCTAGTTTTGATAATTGGATACTAATTATCAGTTGCAATTGAAATTCATCAATTATGCACGATATCACTGTCATTGACCGTCAACCACTATTCTACTACAACTTTGTGTGTGTGACACACCAACATCGCCAACAAAAGTAAACTAGATGTTCAGACTACTATTAGTGCATCATTCTTGATTGCTTGGTTTGTAGTTAAACTTTTATGATTTTTTTGTTATTTATTGAATTTTATCATTTTTTATGTGAATATTTATTTATTTTTTAGATTATTTTGTTATTATTCACTTTATAAGTTATTTGCCAATTATTAGATACTGAGGTTGCTGTGTAATTTAGGTATAATTTTGTGTGTTTAGATAATATGAAACAAATTTTAAGGAAAAAAAACTTGCACCTTTCCAAAACCTAAAAAAATAGTATTTGATGCTAAACAACTGATAAAAAAAATTCCATCCCTTATAAAAAAGTTCCTCGAATCCATCACTAGATGTTACAACACAAATGTTGTAGTTCTAGTTATGAATAGATTACACCTAAAAAATCCAAATATTTAAGCCAAAGTTTGCATGTACAAAAGTCAATAACCTTTTTATTCGGACCAAAGTTGGCCCAAACGAAAATAACTATGCTAAATAGACACGTCATGCATTGAATATAACCTACCATTTCCATGATTGATAAAATTTAGATCTGTATTTACTGTTAGAAGTATTATCAGCTAAATGAGACGTCGCTCATACTTGCTAGTGGTATTTGCTACAAGATTTTATAAATAAGAGAGACGCTCATGAATGTCAACCCGAGCCATATTTTAACTTTATGTTACTTTTACAAAAATAATAGTTTTTGGATTTAATATTAAAAAGTCCATTTCTACATGCCAACTCACTCTTTTTGTCAACAGCGTTTTAGTCTTGTGTGTAGAGCGAGAAAGTCTAAAACACATGGTGTTTTCTATGCGAAGTATATGAAGCATGCGTGATAAGATCACGCAAGAGTTAATTGTCCTTGCGTGATTTTATCATGCAGACATGGAATTATGAATTATCACACATAAAGCCTTTGTATTTGAACGGTTTATGCTTGCATATTTTATCATTAGACTTCCTACATTCGCATATAAAAAAACCTTTTGTATTTGCACTAACCCTATGTGTGTGTGTGAATGATTTTAGGCTTACTCTCAATTAGTCAAGAACATCTTTCTCTCCTCAGACCTAAATCAAGAACCGATAACCTAGTATGTGTTTGCTTAAAGCAATTTGTTGACAGTTTCTTAGAAGGACAACACGTAATTTTATTTAACTCTTACTAAAAAGGAATTTTTCTAAAAATGTTAATGTTTACTTTGTTTCTTATTTTCCTAATTTTAATTTTGAAGGGGGCTGACTTCATGGCATGTTTTGGATTTGTTGGATGAAAACAAGCTTGTTATTCACCTTTTTGCTAAGTGTTACATGTTATTTCACTTGGGTTATTTATTAGTTTACAGTTAAACTTTCACGGGTTAGGATGTCACATCCTTTGTTTTCTTTTGTAGTTTTGGTTGATTTGGTTATATAATTTGACACTAGTTTAGTATTTAAGTAACTCATATTCGAAACTTAATTGGGCTAAGTTGCTATTTGAAACGAGACTTGATTAGTTTAAGTAGTTCATGAATAGTTATTAGTTCACTATTTAAGTGGAATAGTTATTGAAATATTTTTGCTTGTTACTTTCAACAATAACATTTTGAAAAAGGCCTCTAATTTTTACTTCATCTTACTCTCAAAACGATTAAGTTGCTCTTTGATTTGACATATAACCACTTTTCTTGTTTTAAAATCATACTAACCACTTCCAAAATTAAGTTGCTCTCTGCTTTGACATGTAACATTTTAGAAGTGGTTAGTATGATTTTAAAACAAGAAAAATGGTTAATTTAATCGTTTTGAGAGTAAGACGAAGTAAAAAATAGAGACAAAGTGGGTCTAGTGTTCACAGTCCATGACGGGGACGTGGGGTATTGTAGGTTAGTAGAAGATTAATTGACTACCAATGAGGCATTGTCTTAATGATACCCCAAAATTCTTCCAAATGTGAGGTTTTGGTTTCAAATCCTTCCTGCAGCGAAAAAGGGGCCTGAGGAGAGTCGGGGGTTTTCCCAGTGGGGTTTCCTCCTGAGGTGGTTGTGATGGCTCATGGGAGGTCCATATAACTAGACCTTGGTGACATGGCCTGAAAACAGTGTGTTCACACGATTGAGACCTTTGCCGTTCAAAAAAAAACAAGAAGAAGATTAATTGACTGCATTTAAAGCATGGATGTGATCGTTCATTGTTGTGTAATATAATTGTTTTAATTAAAATTGACAAAGAATTTGACCTAAAACCTTGCTTTACTTCATTATTTGTTAAACCCACTAACATTATTTCACTAATTAAGCAAAATCATATGTTTGCTGTTTGCCTGTTTGTTACTTTGTTGTTTGTATCAACCAAAACATTACAAATTGAATAAAGATCTACCAAATTCTTGGGCCCAAAGTGGTCTATTAGCCTATTAGGTAAACACTTACAATCATACATTGACCCAAATCTAAATATTTAGGTCTTGTTTAAGTGATAAGACTAATTTCCTTCGATACTACATATGATTTGCTATTATTTTACTTTTGATCTTAGGTTTCATAAATTACTTATATAGTCTCTAACTTTAATGTAACACATAATCACATACAGTCCTTAAATTATCAAATTACCCTAATATGTTTCACCAAATTACCTTCACCTAGGAATTATATATGTTATAAATGTTTAAAGCTTGAAACCATATATGTAATTTATGAAATCTAGAGATCATAGTAAAATATTAAAAATCACAAGGACAATCTTAACAATTTACTTTAAAAATAGTAAATTTTTGCTATCATATCCATGATAACTGTAACACTAACCACACAAAATGACTCAAGGAGAATCAGTATATATTGTGATCTCCTAGATTATAAACTTTGTGTTGGTTGAAATTTGAAAAGATCTTGCCGGTATAGGAATTGAAGAAACTTCAAGGTGCAGGTGAATTCATTTTCTGGGTTTTTTAGGGTTTATCAAATTAGGAATGTTGTCTGTCTATATTTAAGCCAAATCATGAGTCAAAATATTACACCCCATTTACGATGCACACATATAATGTATATATGTGTGGGCCCTCAAGGAGCCTAAGTAAAATTACAGTAATTTTAACTTTATTTTACTTATTTTGTGAAAATAGCATTAAAAATGTTGGGATGATCAACTTCAAACAATAACTTGGAGCTGCGACTCCTTTGAAGCAGCATCTTTATCCCAACTAGGACGGGGATAAAGTTTGTGTCTGTCATTCTCCCAGACCCTACTGAAAAGTAAAAATATACTGGATAAGTTTGTTTGTTTCATGAGTCAAAATATTGATTAATTTTTTTTAAGAAAGTCAATCATAAACCAACCGATACCAATTTGAACAACTTCATCAATTTGAACATACAAACAAGCATCTTTAATTTGAACATACAAACAAACATCATTTCATCAAATAGCTCGTCTTTGAGAAAAAGATTGTGCAACTACAAGTAGATGAATTTTAGGGTTTTGTTTGCATTGCTTAGATGTGATACCTACAGATTGATTTGTGGTTGAAGAAAACTTTTGGGCAAATATTTTAGTGGTAAATGGGTGATTGAATGTAACAGCTGAAAATTCTCCAAAGTAATTCACACGTGATGCTTTTGTGAAATTAGAGGTTATATGTTTTATCCGTTTTTAAACGGGTCAATACGGGTTGTATTTAATTATAGCTTTGTATGATTCTCTTAAATAAAAATAAAAACCCGAAGTGTAATATTGTTTTTATAGTATCTTACCTGCATAATAGTAGATAAAAGATGATGGTTTTCTTGGTCTAATAGGATTGACATGATATCAAAGAAGAACTCAAACAAGTGCAGGAATTGTTCAAAGAAGCTGCAGATAATTCAAAAGATGTTAATTTTCATTGTTTGTGCTTCCGCTCTCTAAATACATAATCGCTTATTATCTTCGTCATACGCGTGCAAAATGGAAACAAGTAAGGAAAATCCTGACCCACGGCCTCGTTTACTTGAAAACTTTGAGTTTCAAAACAAATAACATTAAATACCACTCGCTAGTAAAACAATTGTTCAAGAAGAAAATAAGTAGAAAAGTCACAAACATCTCAACGCAGATTCAAAAGAAACAAATTTGCTCAATGGAGTTGATAACATTAAATTAACTCCAGTACCTGATCCTTGTTCATTTGCCTGGAACATTACACACCTCCGACTTCAAACGCATGCATATCACTGCACCATCACAATAATTACATACTTTTACAAAAAAAAAATTTTAAAAAAACAAATAATTCTGTTATGATCATACCTGATGCTGCTGAGGTTGTGGCTGTGGGACTTGAGGGTAACCACCATATCCTGCATAGCCTCCATAGTACATAGTAGCAGGATCTTGTGCAACATGACCATACCCATAAGTCTCGTATCCCTGTCCATAACCATAGTATCCTCCACCATTGTACTGGCTTTGCTCCATCTGTGGCTGAACAAATAAACTCAAGTTTACAAGAAAGTAACATGTTTGGGTACTATTTGTTTGGTATGAGGTAATGGAATACACAAGGAATAGAACAAACATTGGAATGGAATGGAATGGACAAGAGAAACAAATTATTCATTACCATTCCATCGTCATGTTTGGTTAACCTATGAGAATGAAATGAACCATTATTTGATGTTTTTTTGGTAGGGAGATAAAGACAAAAGAAATGGAACACAACTCATGAGTCAAGTCATGGTTCTGGCCATGACTTGAGTCATGGGTTGGGTTATTGTTCATCTTCAGTCAAGTCATAATTTCGGTTATGATTCAACCCATGATTAAGGATTTCAGGGCATGGATTATGATAGAGATTGAACAACCCAATCGACACAAACAACAGAAATTAAGTAATGAAATCAACAGACAATGAAAGAATGAGAACGATGATATTACTGAAGATCCAAATTACATCAAAAATGGAATCCACAGCCCAGGGTTAAACCCTTATCTCTGCCATAAGCAGGAGCCAATACATTTAACTAAATCTCTTCCTCCTCAAGTCATCAGTCTCACCACTATTTATAACCCACAAACAAACACCCTAATTGTTAATATTACCAAACTACCCATATCTAGCATATACCATAAACTAAATATTACCAACATATTTAATATAACTATAATCTCTATCATTACTCTCCCCTTATTTAAAAGTCTTGTCCTCAAGACTTGAGAATTAACCATGACACGTGCTTTGCTCCAATTATCTTTCCTTCCGGACATTTGTGAGCTGGCCCGTATCGATTTCCTCAACGCAAACAAATCATTTTCTTCTTACGTCCTTTCCAATCCAAACGTGAAAGATATCGTGCTCCTCGATCTCGGGGCTGAATAGAGCCTGCCTCCCCTGACATCAACGATCCCAATTTGGAAGGGAAGTTGCGATACGTATCCGAACGGGAAATAATATTCGGATCATTGGCTTGGAAAGAAAATTTTGGTTTGGACTCTGCTTGGCCCAACATAGGAAGCCCATCAACATACAAAAACCCATAACGATTCCAGTATCGACACCTAGCAAATGGTACGTTACCGTCGGCGGAATGAGGGCGCACGGTATCCTCGTCGACGACATCACCGATCAAATCGGAAACCAAATCCGATTGTTGAATCGTAACGAACTGCTCTGAAGGATTATGAAGTTCTAAGCTACCAATCGTTACGTTCTTACCGTAGACGACATGGATTGAATCATCGTGAATCGAATCCAATTGCTCAGAAGGAGTAGGAAACACGAAACAACTAAATCGCTGCAGTAGCTCTGATTGGAACTCCGATTGCTCTTGATGTTTAGGACGATTTGCCTGAATTTAGCTGATTCCGCACGCTCGACTTCCAAGGATTGCAACGTGGTTTTGATTTCGGTGACATCTAATTGCAATTGACGAATCTGTTGATCGTGAACCTCTAGGCGAGCGTAAGTATCACGAATTTCTAAAATCGGAAACGATGTGGAAGATGGGGAACGACTGATGTCCGGCAGATCAAGGGCAGGTCAGGCCATTGATAGAGATTGAACAACCCAATCGACACAAACAACATAAATTAAGTAATGAAATCAACAGACAATGGAAGAATGAGAACGATGATATTACTGAAGATCCAAATTACATCAAAAATGGAATCCACAGCCCAGGGTTAAACCCTTATCTCTGCCATAAGCAGGAGCCAATACATTTAACTAAATCTCTTCCTCCTCAAGTCATCAGTCTCACCACTATTTATAACCCACAAACAAACACCCTAATTGTTAATATTACCAAACTACCCATATCTAGCATATACCATAAACTAAATATTACCAACATATTTAATATAACTATAATCTCTATCATATTAGGTCATGTTGCAGGTCATGAAACAAGTCATGGTTCGGGTTAGGATCCAGGTGACGATTCAAATCATGATAATGGTGATACATCGGATCATAGTTCAGGTCAAAATATTTTTAAAGAAAAAATAAAATTGAACTAAAAAAATCATTCCATTAAAGGAATAAAGAACACCTCTCCAAGAAATGAAAATCATTATAAATGAAAGAATCATATATTCTTTAATGCGCCAACTCACTACAGAAATGAAAGTATATAACCCAAACCTGTTACTATAAATCTTTAGTACCCAAACCAGTTATTTCTTAGAAACCACAAAGACCATTTGTGTAATTAACTCTCAATATTCAATGATATATTCACTTTTTACGAAAATGATTTAGAAAAAATGCATTGAGAAAGCTTAAACAGACCTGTTTACTTGAAGGACTACGACCCCATGAAAGTCGCACAGTTTGTCCACCCAGCTGAGTTCCTTGTAGCATTCGCAGTGCTTCTTCAGCACAGCTTCTGCACACGTGTGATCATAATCATGCAACTAACCACATTTAATTATTTCTAATTACTTTTCCTAATGCGTTGAAGATTGGGAAAAAAGAAATACCTATCAGCAAATTGAACAAACCCACACCTCTTGCCCACAGGAATCTTCACATGCACCAATTGTCCATATTGGCTGAACACTTGCTTAAGAAGATCGTCTGTAACGTTAGGATCCAAACCACCCACAAATATCTGCAATTAAAATTCTCAAACTTGTGAGGTTTTTGTTTTTAAAGAAATATGAGATCTTGTAACGTGACAAATTACTAACAGTAGTATTATTTGGATCCTCCTCATTCTGTGTTCCCTGAGTATTCGGGTATGAAGCTGCAATTAAAGCATACTCAAATAAAATTAAAAGTATGTAGAATCGGTTACAGGCTTCAGCCAAGAAACTATAATAAAAAGAACATTCTGCAAATTCAACCGCATATGTCGATCACAAAGTACAATCATAAAGCAACATCACCATCCACAAAAACAATAAAAAATTGGAAATGGGAGTCATGAAAGCAGAGCAAGTAATCATTTATAAAAGAAAACATATGTATTGCATAAACTGAAGAACCAAACAATTAATGTTGTCATATGCTTTCTTGTTTCTCCAAGTTTGTTTATATAGTGAATGCACTTATGCACTGTACAAGATAGTGTTAAGTGACTTGTTTTTCTCGTGTTATTTGTGTTTTAATAGTGCACTTCAACAGCAAATAAACAAAGATATATTTTTTAGCTTTCAAGGTTGCATAAAGAGAGTCTAAACTGTAATAAATACTCCTACATGAATGCAGAAGAAAGTAAAAAAGTACAAAACACTGAATTCAAGCATGGATTCCCATGAAGTCAACTTAGAAGCATAGTTCTCACTTCTCCATAGCGAATAGCGGTACATAGCCTGTATGTTACGTAGTGACTAGCGGCAAATAGCGACTGCTATTCCGTGTTTAGCGATAAAATAATATAAAAACTCAATAAATATTTTTAGTTATCCAAAATAGCAACGAAATAAACATTCATAATTTTACACCACCAAAATAGCTAAAATATGTTATAACTTCTCACCACTAATCACTTAAATCTTCATATTCCAGGTAAAACACAAAAAAATAAAAATAATAAAAAATTGATGTTCCCCGCCGATTCCCACTATATCACATTTTTTAGCCTCTAAACACCAATAACGGTTGGTTCACGCTTCGCGACGTAGCGCGCTATAGCGCTCACTAGGTTTCTATTGATAACTATACTTAGAAGGGGCAATTCTGACTTGTGCTGACTAAAAACAACTTTCTTCATAAGCTCTAATTCCAAAAACAAAGTACCCATGTACTTGCTCAATTTTACTTTAGAGAAAAATTTTTTGGTGAAAACTAACAAGATCAGGATGATTGAAAAGTTGAAATATAAATGGAAGGGACATCATCATAGGTATAGTAATGTAAATATTGGTTTTAAAAATGCAAGGCACTCCAAGGTGTTTAGGTTTTGAAAGCCAAGGCACGGGTAAAACTCAAAAGCTTTAGGTATGAGAGGCATTGATCTATGTATAACCAGATAAGTTTTATGTAGAACCAAAAATTGCATCTCTATCGTCTCTTTTACGTATCAGTCTTTTTATCAAGTAAACCAATCATAATTTCTTATTCCCATTGGTTATTTTACATTTAAACATTGTACAGACCTTAACTCTGACTAATTTGCCCCAAATGTGCACAAACAACAGCCTCAAGACCCTGAGGCATTCTCCCATTTGCCTAGAGGCACACTTAAGGCGCTCTTCTCAAAACCAAGACATAAACTATAGGTAAAGAGATGAGGGCAATGAACATAAAAATTTACAAAAGGAAACGGATCCAAGTAGAAAGTAAAATAATATATAGAAAACCTTAACCAGAAACTAACATGATTTTTCGTGATTGTTGAAATAAAAAAAAAAAAAAAAAAAAAAAGACAAAAGAGCAATTGAATGGCAGGAACTTATAAATTGACGGGAAGGAAAAATAAAATTTAATAAACTTTGATTAAAAAAAGTACTCAAATCACAGCATAATGTTGCCTTGAGGAATTTAAATAAAAAAGAAAGGGCAATTTAATGGCTTAAAATGTAATACTGACCTAAGCAAGGCCACCCATTATAGGGGTAACTATTTCTGCTGAAATCAGTGCCAGGCCCTTACATGATAGAGCCTCTTGATACCCTGCTTTGAGACAACAGTTCTTATAAGCTTTTGCATGTTTAATACATCACTAGTATTTAATGCCCAAAATTGCTCAAAGCACGGGAAGGAAAAGACTCTGAAAGCTCAAGAATATCTTCGGAATTTAAATACAATACTAATGAATTGAACCTCAAGAATATCTTTGGAATTTAAATGCAATACTAATGAATTAAACCTCAAGAATATCTTTGGAATTTAAATGCAATATTAATGAATTGAACTTGAGAGTTGAGAACATGGTTCTAACAACCAAGGATGAATAAAACTCACATGTAAATAAATCAAAAAACACAGATCAAAAGGTTGCAAAAAGTAAAAATTTACATGGATTTGATATCCAAAGTTATAGTTGAAACATGTACCTTTCGGATATTGTTGTGTATCAACATTATTTTTGTTAGCAGCAGGTCCAATGCGCATTGGTCTGGTTGAGCATAATCTTCCATTCATCTCAGTCATAGCACGTAGTTGTTCAGTTTCATCACCAAACTTGACAAATCCATAACCTTTGGTACGTCCTGTCATCCGATCAGTTACAACTTTTGCATTCTTTACAGATGCATAATGAGCTCTAAATGTCTCCTGTAACGTATAATCCGTAACATCAGCTGCCAAATCCCCAACAAATATGGTAAAATCAGGAGCACCATCACGTTTTTCACCAACGCCAAAGGAAGCCCAGTTCAATCTAAAATTTTGCTCGACATTGGGCATTAGAGTACCATTATATGTCTGTAAATGCCTTTCTGCAGCAGCACGACTACCAAACTCAATGAACCCGTAACTTTCTGATTGTCCAGTTTGCTTGTTACGAATAACTTTTGCAGAAATCACCTGCAAGCAGTAACATGACTTCAAATCATTCATGAAAGAGAGCATTGCATGCATTCAGTAATAAAAAACACAAAAAAAACCATGTACTGCAAGTTACTTTTACTTCATAACACTGACACTATCTATTTGCAAACATGGAAATAGGGCTGGCAAATTTTGACACAGACCTATAACATGACACATCACGAAGTTATCAGGTTTCGTGTTAGAGCTTGATATGTTTCGTGTCATAAACAGGTCGACATGCTTAGGATATGAAATAAATAGTGTCTGAGCAGGTTAAACATTAGTTAACCTGTTAAAGATTTGTTTAAACATTTTAATCAGTTCACGACCTGTAGTAATATGTTTTGACCTCGTTAAAACAATTGTTTAAACCTGCCAATAACTTGTTTAACCTGTTAAATACATTTTTAAATATGTTTTAACACCTGCAGCCTGTTTACATTTTTAAAAAAAATTTAAAAATAAATTATGATTTTTATTGTGTCCCTGTTAGCCTTATCGTGTAGCCTGTTTCTAAATAGGTTTGTGACTGTGTTTAAAAAAAATGACACGATTAGTTTTCTAGTCATGTTCGTGTCTAGCACTTATCATGTTCGTATCTTGTTGTGTCATGCCTAACCTGTTATGCCAACCCTACATGGAACTTACCCAACAAATGGGAAAAAATTAAAAATTACTAGTTTTGATCAGAAAGAATGAAAGAGACAAATTTGACCTCCTAATTTATGGTGATGAGGCAATCTTTTAACCAGGAGCAAATTTAATACCAAAAAACATCTTGACTTTTTCCTTTCAAATTACAAACTAAAACATTCTGAAACTTCTGCTGAAAGGTGCAGAAACCACGTTATACTTTGAGTTATGCTTAACAGTGTTATATTTGAAATATGATTAACCAGAAAGATATTGTCACAGGATCGTTACTAGCTACATATGTAAAAAATATCAGGCTTTTCGAAATAAATCAGTGGGCATGAAGTGAAAAAATTCAAAACCAGCCTAAGGACTAGATGCATATGTTCTGAATACTACGATTAATCCACCATCATATATTCAAATCTGTTACCAGCACATCAATGTTTGCTCATTACATTTTCGTCTACTCCTCGAAAGATGATCTTTTATATATGAAATATACACGATCATATCCCGAAGGAAAACAAAAAATTCGTGATGCAAATCGAATACTACAGAATCAAAAAAATAAAAATCTAATCAACAGGAAATCATATATACCTCTCCAGATTGGGCGAAACAGCTAACGAGATATTGTTCGTCCATCCAATACTGTAAATCGCCGATCCATAGCGTACGGATTTCATCGGCGCTAGCTGGTTGATGAGTCGCACCGGCTCCGGCAGATGGTGGTGCTGCCGTGTACTGAGGTGCAACAGGCGACACCGCCGCAGCCGATGGCGGTTGCTGGTTATAGGTGTACATTTGTTGAGGCGGTTGTTGATGGAACTGTTGCTGCGGTGGTTGCTGTTGATTCATCATCATCCACTGTTGTTGGTACCGAGGATCCATCACCGCCGGTGTTGCTGACGAAACCCTAGAGAGAAAGAGGAAGAGATCGGAAATATGAGGACGTAACGTAAATAAGATGCACACGCCCGACTTTGGAGGTTCTCAATTTTACATTTTTTTTTTAATTTTTTGATTATTCTTATTTGGCCTTCCGTTAGTTCTTTGTTTTAACTAGTTTTATAATCGTATAAAATGGTATAATCGAATCAATTTAATACAAAAAATAATAATTGTTTAACTGTGATAAATGAGATAGTGGTGATAAAGTGTTTTCATAACTACCTTTTAAATTGAATTTCCACGGCTGAGATTTATTATCAGCCACTTAAAACGACCCAGATCTTCTTTCAAAAAAGTTGAAGTTGAATCTGGAGAGGTATATATATGTGCAACTAGGTTAAAATCCCGTGTATTACACGGGTTGCCAAAAAAATATTATATATACGTATTTGGTAAGAAAAAGTTACGTAACTAATAAGTATGTATATTCCATAATTTAACTAAACTCATGTATTATAAAAGTTGTATAAAGATGATATAATTTGTTAATACAAAAGGCCATCAAAATATGTTTAAAACATTTGATCTATACTTGTAAATTATGTTTTAATTTTTAATTTTTTCCAAAATGTAATTGATAAACTTAAATTTAATTAAAGTACTTATTCTTCTTTAGCATACTAAAATTAACTTGACTTAAAATTCATATTGATACGTATAACTTGGTTTTTTTTTTAAATTACTTACTTTTTATTACTTCAACATAGTATATTTTTATCACTAAAAACATCCATTCATATTAATTTTTTTTTAAATTTTAAAATCACTCATAAAAACAATTAATATCTTTAATCTTTATTTTCCAATATATTAATAAATATAATTTGAATATAACTATACTTAAAGAAAAGTGGTTATCATAAATAATTTCATCTTAATACTATTAATTAATAATATATTAATTATTATTTCTAATTAAATACTAAATATAAATAATTAAAGAGGAGAGAGAAGCGGGAAAAAAAAAAGTTTAGATGTCATAAAAAGATGACAAGTGTCCCAAATTATTTTTATTTATTAGTATAGATAGATTTGATTTTTAGCTTATTGTTAAAGTGTTGTACTTTTTTCTTTTTACTTTTTTATCACCCGCAAATACATTTTACGCTCAGTCATCCGAGCCACTTCGTTCATGAAACGCAGATAGCGCTGGTTACCTAGCTCGCTTACTGTTATAAAGGAAACTCACCATTCGAAAACTTACTTTGCTTGGCTCATCCGACGTATATTTTTCTACGTGAGACTCGAATACATGACCCTTTATATTATAAAACTTTGAGTTACCTTCTTCAAACCAATTGATTTATGGCTCATTATTAGTTGTTATATTTTTTTAACATTTATAAAAAAAGTGTGTGAAGTAGATATTCAATTCTAACACAACTGGAAATATATATATTACACTAATACACAATGTTTTAAAAACCGGTTCGACCGGTTCAACCGCTTGTCGTTTACTAATCCGATACGTAACCCTCCGGTATTATGTAAGTTACTTCGATCGATCGTGCCGACGGTTTAATCCGGTTTTACCGGTATTTTCGGTTTAAAAAAAAAACACAAAATTTAGGTTTTTAATCGATTTTCGGCTTTTAAGCGATCGTGAACTTGGTGCGTTTAACACGCCAATGTCATAATCCTATTATGCACTTTTATTTAAAAATTTTATTAGAATTTGAGTACTTTTATATTATTTTGGATTGTTTTTGGATGGATTTGTATACTTTTTTGAAACTTATTTGAGTATAAGTTGTATTTCTATATAATTTTATGGTTAATTAATATGTTCGGTTGAATCATCCGGTACAACCCGGTTCAACCATTTTTTAGCAAAATCCGATGCACCAAAAACATCAGTTTTTAAAACATTGCTAATAGAAACACAACTTGTAGTTTCATTTGTTGTTAGTCGGTCATGATGAATTTAGCTAATCAATAAACATATTAAACTTTGAAATTGGATTCAAATCTAAGTAATCATTAAACTCTTAATAGTGAATTTATCTTGCATCTTTTTTTAAAACTAAAAGACCCTAAAAAAATTACCCGTTGACTTAATAATGTGGAATAGATCTCGACCATCATTTGAACATTTTTAGTTATGTATTAAGTATCCTAGCCGTTCAAAAAAAAAAGTATACTAAAATAAGTATCTTATTCCTTTCTGACTTCTCATTTTATACAAGTCATTTATTTTATTTTTCTATTATCGATGAATGTGGAATATCTATATGCATTATGTGTTGGTGATATTATGATGCATGTTAAGGTAATAGGGTGTTAAAAAATCCAAAATCCAAATAAACAGAAATTTGAAAAGTATTTAAAACCATCAATTTGAAACTTGATTCGGGTTGTTCGGGCAGATATGCCCGAATTTGAAAAATGTATCAAATATTCAAATTGATTCGGATTTCAAATTTCATTTAATTCGGGTTGTTTGGATATCTGAATAATCCAATCACGAGGCAATGTGTTGTTATTATTTACAAGTTATTCAGGTTGTTCGAGTGTTTATTTATGAATCATTGAATTTATTTACACAATTTTGTTATGATAAATTTTTGATCAGTAGCAAAATGCTTAATCTTAAGAACCAAGATGTAGTAAAAAACAAATAAACAAACAAAAACAAAAAATTAGGAAACTTTTATTTGACTTTATTCGTGTTGTTCGGATTTATCTAAATGTGAGCCAATACCTATTCAGATAGATTCAAATCGAATGAGTTTCGAGTGAATTCAGATTGGGTCAGATTCGCAAAGAGACAAAACGATTTCAAATCCGAATAATTCGTCATCCGACTCAATGAACACTTGTATGTACTTATACCATGTGTTTAAGGTTTTAGTGACCTCTCAAACCTCTCCAACCCATCTCACAATACATCCTAAAAAATATCCCAGTCAAATCTGCTGCCAGAAATAATGTCAGCAATCAATTATGTATTCACTATACTCATAGGTTTCATCTAATCCACCTTATAATTATTAAAACTGTTTTCGTAAATATTTATAGTCTAATACATGAATCGATCAAAATTGTTATCTACTCATGCCACCATATTCATTTGGCTCAAACATATGGATTTCAATTTTGGAATAAAATAAGTAGAGTAAACTTCTCTTTTGCTCCCTGTGGTTTGACAAAAGTAACCATTTTCATCCAAATTTTAAAATTTTGCAATTTTCCTCCATTAGTTTCAGAAAATTAACCATTTTCATCCAAAGTCCATTTAAACTTTGGATGAAAATGGTTACTTTTGTCAAACCACAGGGACTAAAATGGTTAATTTTCTGAAACTAATGGAGAAAAATTGCAAAATTTCAAAATTTGGATGAAAATGGTTATTTTGTCAAATCACAGGGAGTAAAAGAGAAGTTTACTTAAATAAGTAAGATGTTACTTTAGAGTTTGGATAGATTGATAAAAATTAATTTACGATTTGGCAGAATTATAATGGTCAACGGTCAACAATCCGGTTTTATTATATATTTTTATTGCAAGATCAAAAATAACATGGATCCGTGGCGCAATGGTAGCGCGTCTGACTCCAGATCAGAAGGTTGCGTGTTCGATTCACGTCGGGTTCAATTTTTTTTTTAATTTTTTTGATTTTTTTTTCATTTAGGTCCCTATACTTTTGACTGAACTTGTTTCTTCTCCATTAGTTTACAACAATTACACTTAAACCCATTATACTCTCAGCTAACATAACCAATTCCCACTAGTTTATTTTAGATTGATCGGTTGGTATCCGCTCTCACCTTATTTTTAAGCGCCAAAGTGGGACTAGCCCACTTGGTAGAGACTTTGCCTCGTATAATATGAGGTCATGGGTTCTAACCTATACAATAGTATAATTAGTTTGAAAGGAGATAACATTTGCCGTTAAAAAAAAAAGGTGCATTAAGCATTTATGTTCAGTTTTTAAAAGGAAATCACACAATATACAATTTTCTTTGGAATTTTTTTTAGGTATAATCGTATTTCATGACCCTTTCCACATCATGCTATTATAAATCAATTGCAGCTAAGTTAAACAAAGCACAATTAATAAATTAGGGCTTCTGCCCCATTTGCGGTGCACGTATATAATGTAGATACGTGTGAATTCTCAAGGTCCAAAAGTAAAACGGCACTAATTTTAACGTTATTTTACTTATTTTGTGCAAATAACGTTAAAATGGTTGGGATGATTAACTTCAAATGATAACTTTGAGCCGGGAACTCCTTTAAAGCAGTTTATCTGTCCCAACTATGATAGGGATAAAGTGTGTCTTCATCCCCTCCCCCCAAATACCCTACTAAAAGAATGATAAGATTCCAAATAAGTTTGTTTTTTTGTTAATAAATTAGGGCTTCTTTGATAGGTGATACATGTTTGGTACTTTTTATGGTGATTTCCAACCACAAATGTCTTATTTTTGACTCATATTAGGATGCCCATCAGTATGATCATATCATTATTCTATAATATATTTGATATAAATAGGGACTATATGGTATGTGCTTAAATCTATTTTTTAATTTTTATGTTTGCATTTCTCATAAGTTTGTATTATGATGTTACTTTAAAACTTCGTTGCAAATAAGTTTTTTGATGCATAAGTTTTCAAGCGTATAGATTTGGATGGAAATGGAGTCGTGACAAAAAATGAAATTCAAGTCTTTTATGAGGAGCAGTTGCATCGCATGGAATGCATCAAGAGTTTGTTCCTTTTAAGGGTTCAAATCTTACGAGCTCTAATTTTGTTTGTGTTCAAATCTTGTGAACTCTAATTTTGTTTAAGGGTTCGATTCTTATGAGCTCTAATTTTGTTTGCGGGCTCGAATCTTATGAGCTCTAAATTTTTTTTCACTTCTGACTTTTTATAATTGTCTTCGTAACACTTTGATTTTTAACCGTAACGTCCCGGCACATCGCGCGAGTTTCGTTACTAGTTTGTATTAGAAAACGACTACATAAATGGAAATTACTGAAACGCCCCTAACAATTTAAGTCACTCATTGCCACTAAAAATTTAAAAAGTAATTAAAAAGCTGTGTGTGTGTGTCATCTCCTATTTACCCATTCATCTTTTGAATGAAAATTGATCTGTTCTTCAGATGTCTTGTACCATAAGCTGCAGTGGAGGCAATTGTTGTGGTAGCCACCAACCAGCTGTGTTCAATGAAAGATCAAAGCTTTAGAAATTAAGTATACTATAAAATCACCAATAACATTTAATTTAATATAAAGTAAGATGTATAAATAAATACCTTAGGTATGCAATGTATGATTCAGTTTCGTGAGTACCAAACTCAGGTTGCAGAAGAGCCCCTGTAACTAAGGCTAATTGGAAGCACGTATTAACCTATAACAAGATACTGGTTAGTAAGATCTCAAGAATGGTTCACTACTAATCCCCATGTGTTTGCCAGTCTACAAAATGATTACATTTAAAAGCAAATTTAGCATGTTTAAGATTTCATTTAAAAATAACTTATTAACTTACTAGTTTTATCAAGAAGTTCATAAGCAAAAAGAACATTTGGCAATGACAAAAGACCCTTTAGTTTTGACTTTTTGAGTAAGGTTAAAAAAATTGTTTTTAAGAAACTATAATTTTTGGCTTTTTGAAATGTTAATTTTTTTATAAGCTAGTCCAAATACTTTTTTTTAAGTTTTTATTTTGACTTTTTGAGTAAGGTTAAAAAGTTGTTTCTAAGAAGCTATAACTTTTGGCTTTTCGAAATGTTAACTTTTTGATAAGCTAATCCAAATACTTTTTTAAAACTCATTTTGAAAAAGTCATAAGTTAATAAGCATTTTTGACAAAAAAATCTTTTTAAAGTTAAATAAACAATCCCAAACATACTCTAAGTTGATCACTAGCTGTCATTACAAGATATATTGACATTCATTGTGATCCACAAGTTTTATCCATTATGCCTTATGAAGGGTATATCAGGTACCACCACCACCACCATACCTAGTAACGCCCACTCATAGCAAGGTTATTGGTAGGGTCTTGAAAAGGGCGAAATATAAGAAATGATCGGTAAATTTAGACACCCTATAATTATAATCTAACACCCTTAGGGCATGTGTTATGCAGCGTGAGGGGGGCTTGACCACCATCCCTCACGCCCCCATCACCATGACACATTGGGCGTGACCACCAAGTGGTGGTTCAGCCGTGAGGGCTGTCACGAGGTGAAGGAGAAGAAAGGGGAGAAGAAATGGGAAAAAGTGGTGATGACGTGGAGTGATAGGAAAGTGATGGGGGAGTTATGGATAACATAGGTAAAGATGATGTGGAGTGATAAGGGGGTGATGGTGTTGGTTGATTACGTGGCACCTACGTGGAGTGAGGGGGTGTGATGCATAACACATAGCCTTACCCAACTATACAGGTCATATAGGTCTGTACGCGCCGTATATATACGACCCGTACAGATCTATATGACCCATATTGCCCTAAGCTGAAATTCCCTCGTAGTCTAATCCCACCTACCATGTACTATAAGAGTGTAAGAATAACAACATGTCAACATCCATAAGAAACCTTACCCTTGAGGAAAGAGAGGCTACTTGCAGAAAGACTCACGGCTCCAATGAAGAGTATTACATGTATTTGATGTTAATCCATGACTTATGAAGTAACTCAAAAAAAGAGTGGCCTTAAATATCTACCATATACATATGTTATTCTATTATTATGAGACCTCTTAATTGGAAATACACATGGCCCCATCAATGCTATGCTAACCGAGAGGACCAAGTAAAACATGGCTCATGTTAACAGGTGACTTTCAAGGGGCTAACCACAGAATATAGTGAAATCTGGATTATAACCTAAGACCTCTGCTAAAGAGAATCAGATGCTTACCACTGTGACACCCCTTTAAAGGTTACCATATTAAATAACCCGACATTCTGAAGATTATTTTTAATATGTTACATGCTTATCTATAAGGGAAGGGACACCAGGTGAAGATGATGTTTACCTTGCTGATCATTAAAGGTTCAACTTTCTGTGGGCGGATCCCATCAAGATTGAAGAACTCGGACCAACTCCTTGACTATTGCAAAATACACATACAGAAACTGCAAATAAATATGCAGATTAAGCAAATAAATTACTAAACTCACTTGAAAATTACCCACCTTTGAACCTAAGTGGTTAGCCCTTATATACACTGCACCACCAACTAGAGCAAGATCTCGGATCACAACTAGTGCAACCAGTCCTGCTGCATAAATTTGAAATAAATCAAAGAATTGGAAACCAATAATCAATAAATTTAAGATGCATGAAACACTCTTTTGAAATATAAAAATAAAACGTGATCAAATCATCAAATCAATTGTTCCTAAACAAGGTATGCCCAACTTCTTTTGATAATTGGCAAGATAACAGGTCAATCACAAGTCAAATCAGGTATATCTTTACGATGACAAAACAAGAATAGTTAAAACCGTACTTACAGTGCAAAAGACCCCTTTCTACCATGGCCATAGCAACACATCCAATTAGAACCTGTATTAACAATTTCCCGTAACTTGTTAGGCATAATCAGATAATCTAACCACCAAAATTCCATAAGAACCATAATATGCATAGGGGTAGGATCCAATAGATGGTCTATTTTGCCTGAAAAGGATAAAAATGATTACCATAAACTCCAAAAGCAGCCTAAACGAACTCTGATTGAAATCATTTCAATAGCATTGGAAATCACAAATGTTAAACCCTAAATATAAACCTTACAAGCTAAATATACGCCCTATCACTAAACATAAACCCTAAAAGCTAATATATTAAAGCCTTAAAAGCTAAACCCTAAAAAGTAATATGGTATGTTTCGAAAAGCCGGTTCCAAAAGATGAGTATAATCAGAGTTCATCGGAGTTGGCAAGTGTCATTTTTCTAATCCTTTTTAGACTATTAAGACAAAAAAAAACTTCTTTAATCTTTTGCCTGTATACATATAACAATCAATGGTTGTGAACCGATAATCCGTTAACATCTAATGAACAAAACAACTAATCAACAGCACTTACTTTGTCAGCAAGAGGATCAAGGTATGAACCAACCACAGAATTGATTCCCATTTTTCTGGCAACATATCCATCTAACTGCAAGAAAAAAACAAGATTCTCATTTATAATGTTTGAATATATTTATTACTTGACATGAAAAGATCTCAAGTGCCATACCCAGTCTGTTGCCCCTGAGACAAGGAGCCCAAAAAATGCAGGAAGATACAAATCATTCATGATCATCCTGCGTTCAACAAGTTACACTCTAAGCATGGCTCATGAATCTTGTATAACAAATGCACAATCAATGTTAATTCTGTCAAAAGAGCTCCTACTAATCCAACATCTAAATGCATATCTTTTTATGCACCAAAACATCACCTCTAACAATAATCTTATTTTATTTCAAGAACAGGTTATCATTTAAACAGAAAAATGCGCACCAGCTTACTTCACCAAATCACCAATTTCATGTTCATACATAAAATACACACGAAAATGGTCAGAAATTGAAGGTCATACCATCCAAGAACAGGACCAGAAACCAATCTACTCATGGAGATGAAATTAGGCCAATTAACGAAACTCTGAACCAAACCATCACCGCCACTTCTACCGAAGACCTTCGAGTCTCTCCGATCACCCAAATTCCCCTCCGAATCAACAAACCCTAATCCTAATTTGATCGGAAACTTCCGTTCTCGGAGCAAGTCAATAGGGCGTAGTTTGGGGATGGCTACGACATCGGATTGGAAGTAGAGAGGAGTGGCGGATTGCAGAAGCTTCCATGGCGGAAAGGAGAGGAAAAGGGGGCCATGGAAGGGGTGATCCCACTTGGATGCAGGAAGAGAAAGTGAGTTTGAGGAGCGAGTGAGGAAGATTGAAGACCTTAGGGTTCGTAACGACGTCGGATTGGGTGTGGAGACGAAGAAGGGTCTGGTGTTGGAGGTTTTCTGAGCAAGCTTCCTGAGTGATCTGAGGATGGCCATCGGTGGCGCATTGCAGGATTTGGAGTTGATTGCAATGATGAGAAGAAATAGGTTTTTGCAGAGGTTTTATGGTTTGACTAACAACGAAGAGAGTTTGACACGTGTGAATCCTTTCCACGTTTTTTTAACAGCTAAACGAGTCCTCGGACTCAACAACCCACGCGCTGCGATCGCACACCGCTACCAACCCCCGGAAACATTTAAAGCCGGGTGTTGGCGAGTGCCGAATCGAGAAATCATTTCCACGTTTGAGTTCCCTTCTCTTCAAATCGGATAAAACGTCGAACCGGTCTCTTCACTGGTCAGCAATCAAACCAAGTTTAAGAACTGAATAACATCAAAAAAATTATATACAACAAAAACTATATTTTAAAAACAGGTTCGGTCGTCCGGTTATCCGGTTGGAACACCGGCCAAGTGGCCAACCTGTTCAACCATTTGGTTTCTCCAAAAACGGTTCTAAGCACATAACCGACCCAACTTTGGTACCAAGACACGATTCAGTTTTGAAAACATTGTTTTTTTTAACACCTAAATTGCATTATATCAGTCATCAACAAGGCTTACACATTTAAACTTATAATAATTACATTGTCAGTGCTACTTTGTGTCCATTATGTGAGGAAGCCTATAATTCTTAGACTACTTATCCACCTCATGTTATATATCTTCTCTCAGTTTGTTCTCTGGATCAGTGTATTGTGTAATATCGCTCTCATCTTCGCATTCTCAATAAAAGATGTACTCTCTCTCTATATATAAGATGTGCTCTTCAAACACAAGAGGAAAGTGGTGCAAGCGGTTGTAATTTTTTTGTGTTGGTGTTTATGCAAGGTAATGAATGAATTTATCTTTTCTAATAAGGTAGTCTTAGTAAGAAGACTAGTAGAGGAAATAAAGGCACGAAGTTATCTATGGATGAAGACTAGGTCTAAGGGTATCAATTTTGATTGGGAGAGATGAAGTAAATTTTCTTACTTGTAAAACGCAATTATGTTTTGTATCTGACTAGTTGTTGCTTAGATCTGAATATCTCTGTAACTGTTTTGTATTTGTTTAACTAATGGCTGGATCTAAATGTCTCTACAGTTTCTTCCATTTCTAATATATTTGGCCATTCAAAAAAAAATGTACTAACATTTAACCCCGATACCCCGACACTATATCTAATGACTTGGTCATTATATATGCAACTATATAATGTTTGATTAAACTCACATCATAAATCATAACATCTCGCTAGCCTATTGGAAACACATATAATATTTTTGGTTGAAAAAATTAAGTGGCCTAATCAAATTAATTTTTTATAAGTCATTTGACTGACTTGAGATTTTTTACCAGTAAATGGTTTAATTTATGTTTCGGTGGTTTTGGTAGTACTGAATTGTTGTATTCATTGTTGTTATAATCTAAATATATATTTATAATCTAGGTTAGCTACCGTGTATTATACGATAAAATGCAAAAAACATTGTGAAACAAAAATGTGTACATAAGTCTTAAATCTATAAATATAACTTTATATATAAAAATTGATGTTTTATTTGTAACTTTATCATGTATGTTTAAAATTAATAGTTTTACTCCATCTCTATTTTCAACCTTGAAGATCGTCACATACAATCGATTCCATGTGTGAAAACCAATAGTCTAAAAAGCAAGCAAACATTCGATAGTAAATGTTACTTTTATTAATTAATGTCATATTAAAACATACAAATAGTGTAAATGGTTTCAATGGAATTTGAAAGGGTTTCTTATATCAATTGCATCATAATAATCTTTAAATAAAAGTGCGATTTCTAATGCTTGATCCAGATATGATGTGCACTTCTATGTTCTATGAGACAATTATGAAGTAATATGATCTGTAATCTAGTTTTGTTTTATAAATCACTAGTTTTTCGATATTTTATAGTAACATTACTGGAATATCAACTAATAATTTGACAACCCGAATATTTTAATGGTATTAAGAACATATGAAATGTGTATACTTTCTTGTAACATAGCATTCAAATTTTTGGTCTCATATACTATGTAATTAAAGGTATTTCTTTTTTATTTATTTGTAAACATTGAAATCAAATGATCATTAATTTCATGAATTGTTTTATTATTTAGTGGAAATATCGCTTTTTTAATAAAAAATCATGTATTTTTGATATATTCAAGAATTGAATGAAATACCAAGTGCATGTTTGAGATTTCATTTAAAATTAACTTATTACCTTTCTAGCTTTATCAAAAAGTTAATAAGTTAAAAAAATGTTTGGTAATATCAAAAAAACGTTTTGTTTTAACTTTTTGAATAAGGTTAAAAAATTGTTTTTTAGAAGCTATAATTTGTAGCTTTTAGAATGAGTTTTTAACTTTTTGATGAAATATGCTAACAACTAATACAAAAACTTCTTTATAAGCTAATCCAAATAACTCATCAACTTATTGACCATTCATATATTAAAAGCTAATCTAAACACTTTTTTTAAAAACTTCATTTTAAAAAGTCATAAGTTAATAAACACTTTTAATAATAAGTCCTTTTAAAATTAAATAAGCAATCTCAAACATACCCCAAGTAAATTAAACTCAAAATATGGTCTAACGAATCAATAATTAGGAAGGGCCGACTTACATATAATAAAAACATATTTTATGAATATTATACAAGGCTTTAAAGTATTATAAGCAAATACTCTTTCAAAGTTTTATACAAGGCTTTTAAAAATATAATTTAATATATTTATGAATATTAATACTTAAGGTTATTTAAAAAGAGCCTACTTACATCTAGATTTGTGCTTTTCACTTCCATGCTCGATTAGACATGTTTTAGTAATGCAAAGAGACCAGGTCGATCACATGGTGTAACATCTCTATCGTCTAAGCACTTGATTTTTTTTTATTTTGTTTTTTATTTTTACTTTTAACAAGCAAAAACAAAAAATCTTGCCAATAAACTCAAGACCATGAAACATGAAAGCATTTTGTGACAAAACACAAAATGACAAGGGTACATGATAGAAGATACCTTAAAATTTTTTAAATGCGAATAAAATCAAGATTTTGGTAAAATAATTGTTTTGCAAGTAGAATGAAATTTGTAAAAAAAATGTTGACAAAAACCTAATTACGCCGTTGAATATTTTTATAAAAACCAAAATGTCTATAAAATGAATGTTGAGACTTTAACCCATTTTACAAAACAAATGTTGTTTACATAAAATCTTCCAAGGTCTCTCATTGACCAAAGTATAATAAAGTTGGAAAGAAACTTGTGTAAAAGAATATGATTAAGATAAAAATCGAAAAAAAAAAAAGATTGATTTAATCAAACATGAAAGTGAGTAACTTTCTAGGAAGAAACAAAGTAGTGTCCTTTTGATAACAAAAGAGATAACTGGTATTTTGAGGAATTACCTCTATCTCACCTACTTAGTCAAAATTTTTGAAGAACAAATTTTTTCCATTATTGTCCACTATAGGACTAGAACCCTCAACCTATTTTAAGGAAGAACACCTTAACACACCTTATACCATTGGGACAAATGCCCTTTGGTACCTACTTAGTCAAATAATACAAGTTTGAACAAATCTAACAACTCTTGCATCAATGTCTAAAAAGAAGGGCTAAAACACACTTACAATCTAACTTGCCTTTTTATTACGATAATTAGGTCAAGAGTAATGCACATCCTTTTTTTTTTTCAATCACATTAACCTATATACATTTGGAGTAATAGTATTAAACAAATGTTTTACCCTTAGTTTTACAAAATCTCACATTTTAAATTACAAAATAAAGATGTATACTATTCTAACCGTTTATCAAATGCAATGTTTTCATAATCGTACCGGACGTCGAACCGGTCTCCTTACTGGTCAGAGGCCCGACCGTCGGACCGGTCAAACTAGATTTAAGAACCAGATGATTTTATAAACATTATATATATATATAAAAGCAAAAAAAAAGTTCAACCACCAGTTCGCCGGTTCGACCGGCCGGTTCACCCAAAAACGGCCCAGAACCCCTAACCGGACCGGTTCACCCACCGGTTCCCGGTCCGACTGGCCGGTCCGGTTTTCAAAACATTGATCAAATGTCAACATAGAGAAATGGTTGTCTTGAGATTTTTTTTCCAAAGGGTCTTGAGTTCAATTATGAGCTGGAGCAAATTTTTTTCCTCATTACTATAATAATGATATTATAGTTATATTTTAGAAAGAATATTGCAAAGGCAAATATGGTATACCGGTTTAAGCTTTGGTGTTTAAAACGCACGGTCAGTTGCTTGAGCCATGACCAAGACTTTTTTTTTTACACTTTAATGATAATAATTAAGTAACAGTAGTAATTAAATAATGATATTAATTATGTTATAATAGTTTTGCTCTACATTTTTATCACCGCATTTTATGTTTGCGTTTTTATTCTTTGGGAGTGTCGCATGCTTTTGCAATTGTTCTGTTTATTATTTTAGGACGGATTGAAAATCGCGACCAGTTTTTAGGTCTATGTTTTGATATTCATGATATTTTTACCGGTTTTGCGACGGTGTATTTATATCGGCAAAACGGTATGACTTAAGATTTTTTTTAATTGGGTGACATCATGTACATACGCTCTGTCCCAAATGAACAATATTATTATCTAAATATATAATGCTTA
Organism: Mikania micrantha; assembly: GCA_009363875.1. NCBI lineage: Eukaryota > Viridiplantae > Streptophyta > Magnoliopsida > Asterales > Asteraceae > Mikania > Mikania micrantha. Next base: position 79,078,658 of record CM018695.1, on the reverse strand, counting down.
TTACTTTTTTTCTGTTTTATTTTTTTGATTCTATATTTGTGTTTTCTTGATGTTAGATTTTATAACTAAGCTTGACCCTTTTTTGAAGTGACGGCCACCACTTAACAATTACATTTTAGGGTTTATGCCAAAGTAACAACCGTTGTGTTGTGTTATATTTGACTTTTGATATACAGGATTATGTCCTCATTCTGTTATTAACAATCGTAACGAAATTTCCGCCGCATCGTGCAGAGGAACCACTAGTTATTGAACAAAAGAAGAGATGCTAACGCTATTATAGTTACATAATCCATGTTTTATAGTATAATTTATATCTATATCTATATATATGTATACCTATACTATATAATAAATAAATGTTTTCATGAGACACGTGTCAACTTTATAAGTCATCAAAAATTGGTTTTTCTGCCTCTTTCTTTTATTAAATATTTTCAGGAGACATTTTTATATTTTAATTTTTGTTTCTCTCTTCTATCAAATTATAATAATTTTATTTAAGCTTGTAATAAAATGATTACAAAATAAGTCATATTTATTAAATTTTTATAAAACTATATTTGAAAAATATATGATATGTTATTTAAAATATATAACTTTAAATTTTATTTATTTAACCTGTATAATACACATATTTCTAAGCAAATCTTTCTATTCTAATAAACAAAAATAAGTTTTGACACATGTCATATTCTCATACTTTCTTGCCACTTGTCATTTTTCTATGATTTTATTAAATTTTCTATCTTAATTATTAATTATATACATTCTCTCATATTAAATACTTATAATATTAATGAGTAATAATATTATTTGTCTTTTTACATGCAAGAAAATAGTTTTTAATAAATTAAAATCAAATATTTTTATTAAAAAGCAAACTTCAAAAAAAAGTTTATAAAATATGAAACTTTCTAAAAATCATTTTTTTTAAAGTTAGAAAAGTCAGTATTTTTAGAAAATAAAAGTTTAATAAAAAACAATTTTTAAAAATTAAATAAAATACACTATAAATCATAGTTTTCAAATACTGGTATTTTTATAAACAAATGATGTTTCTTAAAACAAATTGCTTAAAATAATTATGTTCAACCAAAAGTTATAAAAATGATAGGAAAAATTAAACTTTAGTTATTTATGTTAAATGATATTATGAAATTAAGTTATCTAACTTTAATAATGATATAAATTATACATTATTTTCTTGATTTGTAACAATTAGTTTTTAATAGAAAAGTAAATGAATTTGTAACATCAATTAGTTCAAAAATATGTATTCTTTCAAAACAAGTAGGTCATTTATTATTTCTTTAATTATTAAAAAATTTAATTATTATTTTATTACTTAAAATACTCATTAATACGTAATCTACTTAATTTATAACAAATTGTTTATTTTTTAAAATTTTTATTACTAATTATTTAATGTTTTATATTTAATCCGTGTAATACACGGGGTAATAATCTAGTTAAATAATAAATACATGTATATTTCTTACAGTTATTTACTACATTTAAGGTACAATTCTATATATATATTAATTTAAACTTGCAAAATTACATATTTTTGTATTAAACAGTGTGTAAAACATGATTATCTATCTATTCTAATAAATCAAAGTTTCTTTGAACACATGACACATTTTTAAAGCATCTAAACTTTGATTTTCCGTCTCTCTCTCCTATTAAATACACCTCATATTTAATAATAATATTAAATATTAAATATGTTTTTATACATTTTTTTTAAATTAAGAAAAATATTTGCTAATGCATTAAAAATATATTAATATTAGAAAACACATTTTTAAAAAGCAATTTATTATAAAATATACAATTTTTAAAAACAATATTTTATAACAAAACATTTAAGGAAACAAATATTAAAAAAATTAGTGTTTAAAAACATAATATAATTATTTTCATTGATGATCAACCGTGTAATACAATGATACTAACCAAGTATATTATAAATTAAAAACCTGTAATTTGATAAAAAAAAAAAGTAATTTTGCAGAAGACATCTCTGAAATTTCTGATTATTAGAGCGAGGGTTGAGGCTTGTAATTAAGTTTGGTAAAATGAGACAATCTTGCCCATAGCATTTGTCAAATTTTATTATATTCAATAAATTAATAAATAAATAATATAATACTTATCATTGTAAAATTTATATCTATACTCTATAATAAAAGAGTAACAAATTTGCCACATGTCACATTCTTACACTACTAATGACACATGTCACCTTCTTACACTACAATTGCCACTTGTCAACACCTTATAATTCCACTTAATTTTCTCTCCTATTAAATAACTATATTCTCTCTCTTATTAAATAAATAATTATAATACTAATAACTAACATATTATTTATCTTATTATTATAGAGCACACTTTAAAAAATTTTTATAAAATATGAAATTGTCTAAAATAAAAACTTTTAAAGTAAGAAATATTTTATTTTCAAAAAACAAAATTTATGTAAAAAAAAAGTTATCTTAAAAAACGATTTTTTTTAAAAATAAAATATATTATAAAAGGATTTTTTAAACAATGAGATTTTTATCATCCAATGACGTTTTTTAATTTAATATTTTATATTAAATCCGTGTAATACACAGGTTTATAACATATAGTGCAATATATACAAGTATTCTAAAAGCATAATATTTCATTTATTTCACCCGTGTAACACACGGGATTTTACCTAGTATAAACAATAAAGTAATAATTTTTCGTGCATCGGTTTCTTCCTGCTATCATAACACGTAGCCTGTATATTTTCAGCGTTACTTGCAGAATCGAATCAAAACATCCGAGGGAGATGACACGAGTACCTCATGGACGGATGAGACACAAGTGCCTTTTGTAAAGCAAAATCAACACGATCTCCTCTCAGATGCATCGATTCATAGATATCGCACATGAATTTCGAGAGTTGTTCTTCATCGTCATCATCCAAATTTAGGGTTCCTCGATCTGTACCTGGAGTAGTCATGTTTTCCCAATCGCTGATAGGGCTTGTGGTTCGTAGATCTTCATCTTCAGGATCATCCACTCCGATCTCGAATTTGGGATTCTGTAATTCAATTAGGTCGCAAGATCCATAGAAGGATGTTAGATGTGTCTCTTTGGGCTCTGTTGAAGGGCATACGACTGCTTTAGCACCCGAGTCTAGAAATGCCTTTATTAGAGCTGGAAATGGCCCGTATAAACCACTGTATATTATAATCCTGTCTCTCCAACCACCAACCTGTAAAATTTCATTTTTATTAATCCAATTTTTTTAACCCTTAAACCATGCACCGACAAACAAGCAACTTAACACTATATTCTAAAAGGAATCTCACACTTTCACTCCACGTAGGCATCACACAAACAACTATCTCTGTCACCCTCTCCTCGTATACACATATATAACCCTCCTCGTATACACATATATAACCCACCCTTTCTTCACATACAATATGTAACTTTTCTTTTCTTTTTTTTTTAACAGCTAAAAAACTTTTATAAAACCAAAAGATATATACAGTACAATTACATGTTGAGTATCTTGTATGTGTAACTATCACTCCATCACCCCTTCTCTTCTCCTCTCACTCCCGCCGTGACCGGGCTCACGCCACTACCGTCCGGTTTTGTAGTGGTAGGAAGGTCATGACTGAGGCGTGACACCGTGTCACCCGTGAGTACACGCCTGGCTAGACATGGCCTAAGAACACCCAAAGCTCAAACTCAAGATGTCTTTGTCAAAAGTGTTGGTAGTATACTAGGCTAGAAGTCACTAATAACAACAGCACAAGGCGCGTGGAGTATAAAGCCACCAAAATCGTTGTGATTGTTTCAAATCACGTGAGTGTTTACATAAAATCTTAAAGATGTTATTTTTTTTTTTTGAAATAAATAAATTATAATAATTAAACTCTTTATTATTTTAAGATATGACGTATAAGAACCTCCTATTCTTATAGACCTTATATGTCACCTTAAATTGTTTAGGTATTTAATTTTATAATTTATACTCAATTGATTTATAGATATATGTAATTTTTTTTGTGATTTAAGAGTATTAATATATACATGTCAAGTTCGGATTCATGGGGTGCTATGATTTTAGGTTCACGTGGGTTCTCATAACCATTTCATAAACACGACTTGTTTAGTATATCCCTAATATATATCAAGATGTAGTAGACATAATATATTACCAAATGCATGTCAAATACAATTACAAAAACTATGCTATTAGGATAAGATTTTCGCTCTTAATCAAGGAATTTAGATATTTTTATGTCACCCTTTGGGTCATACGTTCAGTTATTATTTATAAATATTTTATCAATTTGACTACTTATCGTAGAAAAAATAAAATAAATGACGGTGTAAAATCTAAAACATACCATCCAACGAACATCTCCAGGAGCCAAGTGCATAGAAGGAATTGTCCTGTGAAACATGTATGCCCCAATTTCTTGACCATCTTCATTCACCTTCACCCAAACTCAGGTTATTAGTTTCCCATTTTGCTAGAAGTCATAAAATCAACTGTTAAGAAATATATTGACTTGTATTTTGTTTTATCTTTAACGCCTAGCACATAACATTGAAAATTTGAAAGTGGAAATTAGATGGAAAGTCTAAAAGTTGTTTGTGCTTGACCCGACACGTATTGACTGTTTACACAATCCATGACCGGCCCATGTTGGCAGCAAACCTGAGTCTGGCGTCCTATGTAGCGGTGTAAAACAACACCAATCTGAAAGCAAGGGCTGCTGGCAACCAAATCAGCAACAGTAGATATGTTTGAAATGTGTCTCTTACGCCGCCCTTTCATCATTGACTGAAAGTTGCATTTCACATTTTGCAGAAATTTGTCTGCGAGTTCACCAGGTTCGGCAACCACAAACACATCATTTTCCCAACTGGAACAATAACCACACATCACCCATGTATGTTAAAAATGTGTCCGCTCCTGATGCTAAAGGGTGGAACATAGTTGATGCAATATTGATCCAAATACTAAGAATGTTTAATTTGGTTATCAAAATATCAGCTTGTAAGAAAACATGTCAAATGGGTCTTTAACATATCAAAACTCAGCTAGTCGCCCAAATGTATTTTTATGCATACAACCTCCTTAATTGCATTAAAAGAGAACTAGATTACTGTGGTAATAATATTTAAAAAATTCTTTATTTACGAAAAATATAAATGAATAAAAATGATAGTGACCAAAACCACATACCAAATCTGCCTACTCAACCTAGGGATGGTAGAAAAACCCAAACTCAATGAAAAAAACCTGAAACATTCAGGATGTATACGGGGAGATTAATTATAAGAACTTTTACAGGTTTGGGATGGATATGGTATTAGGTGATACCCGCCCGCTTACATCAACCCTTACCCATTTCCCTGCATTGGAACAAATACATTAACTAATTATATAATCTTGAAAATATAATAAAAGGTACTTTGAAGTTGTTGAAATATATCATGATCATCGTACTCAGTATATTCCACCATTAGCATAGCTAAGGTAGGGTCTGAGGAGGGTAAGATGTAGACAGCCTTACCTCTACCCTGTAAGAATAGAGAGGTTGCTTCCAATGAGACCCCGGCTCATGATGCCTGATTAACCGACCAACCCAATGGTTTTAACGTTATTTTCACAAAAATAAAGTAAAATAACCTTAAAATTAGAGCAACTTTACTTTTGGCCTCTTAAGGGCCGATACATATATATATTATATGCACATACCGCAAATAGGGCGTAGTTGTTGAAATATATAGAATTGTCAAATATGAAGCTAATTGTTTGATATCTCAACTCGGCTTATCTGGGTTAGTTTAAGGTAATTTTAGCCACATAAGATGATACACAGATATACCCAATACCTGGAGTGAAACTAACAAACCCAGCTGGTTAATGAGTAATGGGTACCCAGTGAGTATAAGACTGGGTATGAGACAGTTTTATAATCAAGTATGAGACTAAGATTACCAAAAAAAAAAAAAAAACTATCACCTACTTGGCTCAATGCAGTTCGTACCTAACCAGCCCATTCTCTTACCTCTAATCAGATGTAAAAAGTATTAGGAGTATTCACAGTCAAGCATTTACAGCCTCCTAAATTCTTTTAACAAAAAAAACATAAATTGGATCCTTAATTTTACTAAGGGGGTGTTTGTTTTTTTAAAGGAAAAACGTCTGCAGTCTGCGGACCATGTCTGCGAAACTCTTTTGCAGAAGAGTTGGCCAAAACCCCTGCAAGAAGAGGGTTTGTTTTTCAAGTTTTTCAAAACCTCTTCCCCAACCCTTAACCCCACCTTCCCCGATGTCTGTTCACCCAACCCTACCGTCCCCGGTGTTTGTTCACCCAAACCCACCGTCGATTGAGGCTACCAGTGGAGGACAACTACCAGTGGAGCGCGATAGAAGAGGCGGTGGAGGAGAACCGTGATAGAGGAGAGCGGCGGTGGAGCAGAGCCGCGATAGAGGAGGTGGTGGAGGAGAGGCGCGATAGAGGGCGCGGTGGAGCAGAGCCGCGAAAGAGGAGGCGGTGTAGGAGGGCGGCGGTGGGCTGGTGGGGCGCCGATCGGGAAGGAGAGCCTCGGTGGAGGTGCTAGGGTTGGTGGGAACCGACTGTGAAGGAGGAGGGCGGCGGCCGTAAGGGCGGTGGTGGAGGAAGGGGGCGGCAGCTGTGAGGGCAGCAGTAGGCAGTGGTCGTCAAGACTGGAGCTGGGCGTCGGTCGTCGGCGAGTGGAGGGCGACGTTGCTGTAGTGGAGGTGGAGGTGGGGAAGTGGAGGGCCATGTGAATGATGAAGCGTGACCTAATTCAGATGAAGAAGAGGTGGGGAAGTGGTAAGAAGTCCTTGGACCATGTCTGCCACAAGAAGAGGCCGGGAAGACGTTTTTTAATGAAATGTCTTCCAAAAAACAAACGCACTGCAGAGGTAAACCTCTTCCCGTGGTCTGCTTGGCGCAGACATAAGAGGTCAGGAAGACCTTTTTCAAAAAAACAAACACCCTCTAACTCCTTTCATAACCATTATCACTTATACTATACATGCCCGCGCGATGCGACGAAAAACACAACACTCTAACACATACATTAGTAAAGCACTTAAACAATTATTTAGTAAAGTATTATATAGATTTGTAAGTTTAATAAAAGTTTATAAAATATAGTAAATATGAAATTCTATTACTAATTTATGGTATTTATAATCATTATTCTTCAGTATTTTTTTTTGTATTTAGTGACATAATTCAAATTAATAATAAAACAATTTTTGTCCCCTTAAACTCCTATAAATAAATATAAAAAAAAAATCTCGTCTTCTCAAATGTATTATATTATAGTATAGATCAACTAAAACTTAAAAAAAAAAACTAGTAGTAACCCTGCGTTAGTCAAGACCAACCATTCTACCACCTATAATCAAACTAATTGTATAAAGAAAATGCAGCCAAAAACTTATAAAAACCAACAAACTAAAAATGGTTTTCAAATACGTAAACTGTGTGTTGAAGGAAGAAACAACTCACCTTAATATTGATCCATTTGTATCATTCTGAAGAGCCAAATGAACAACTCCAACATTTGGGGAATTTTGTAACCTGTCATACAACAATCGAATACGAACCGAAAGCTGTCTGGGTGCAGTTGGTGATTCTTTGGGGCAACTTTTATCATCAAGACTTAAATGCGGCATCATATCACAACTGTATAGACCTGCATTTGATGGAAATGGTGATGGAAATGATGTTTCTGATACTGGCTTAAGTGTTGATGTCATCACATCTACGGCAGATATTTTAATTCCATTTCCACCACAAAATGTGTCAAGTGATTGAACATGATTGAATTTTTTTCCAGAATTTGAAGCCTTCACAAGCAACACATTACGTCTCCAACCTAAACAGGCTCCGTTTTCACCTATTTTTACAAAATCAGAAGTTAATATTAGAGATGGCAAAATGGGTGGGCCGGGTTGTGCCGGTTGGGTAACGGGTCAAATAGGTAATTCTTAGTACAGACAGATTGATGTCGGTTTCTTATCAAATTGTTATTAATAATTAGTTTGTTACATAGGATTACAAAGTAATGATTTAGGATGTTACGTGCAATAAAAAATATATATATGGACATGGGTAGTAAAAAATTTTTGTGCTGCTTTCTAAGCAATGAGCATAAAATTCCAAACATACCCAAAATAACTGATGGTTAGGTTTTTTTTTACTAACAAGAAGAATCAGTTTGCTTAAGGTTATGGTTTTGGGCAAAAATTGTATCACTAATAACCGATCCACCTCAACTTTAAGTATACTTGATATATATTAGTTTTAAATATATATAAAATGTTAGGCTTTTGACATCTTCATGTTATTAGTTGATTTTGTTGCATTAACAACTGTGCTCCCACTGTTGGCCAAAAACTATGATGGTTAACAGGATTAAATCAAGAGTAAATTCCCAATTTGTCCATTTTGACCCAAAAAAGGACCAAAATGTCCAAATGGTTTCTATTGGCTTAAACCATGGGCGTCCCGTCCGTAATCGGATCCAACTATGGGCGTCCCGCCCGTAGTTGGATCCAATTACGGGCGGGACGCGCATGGTTTAAGCCAATAGAAACCATTTGGACATTTTGGTCCTTTTTTGGGTCAAAATGGACAAATTGGGAATTGACTTTTAAATCAAACCAATTTGGTATTGACCAATAACTGAAACTCATCTGTTTGTAAAACTGATTAATAGACATTCTTTTATGCTTTGGTTTTGGGTCATAACCGACCCATACTAAGCCAGTGACCCACCCTTATTCCAGAAAAAAAAATTAAGTCATATCAGTACCTGGATGCTTTGTCTTGAAGAACTGCTGAGACGGTAGATTGTCAGGAACTTTCTCATTATTATGATTCTGCAGCAATTTTTCACACACATTTTTGAAAGCTAAAGAATTGTTCTTGATATAATCATTAGTGGCTGCCTCCAACTTAAGCCATATTGTGGGATCAGTCTCATCCAACTCCATATCACAGCGTTCATCAACTGTAGAAAAACAACAAAAACTTCTTTAACCACAAGTTTCAAACGATTAACTGAACATGATATCATGCCCATTTACTTGTGAATGGATAGATACATGTCCTAGTTTGTCTCATATGGGTTGTAACTAGTAAGTAAACCAAACTGTATTTTAATGCATACAATCTCCTAAATCTGTCATACTTGAAGAAAATTAAATAATTCTTGTAATTATATGGTCTGTGCAATCACAGTTAAGCACATTAGATTTTGTTGCTACTACTGACAATACATTGTTTGTGTAATAATATTTAATAGTATGCCATCTCCTAAATGTGTTAAAGTTGATTTTGTTGCCATTTATTCTGAATGATAGACAAAATGTAACATTATACAAGTAAAAAGGGTGGAAAATTCTAAGAAAAAGAATCCCACCTGGATTGAACCGAAAATACTGGATGTCAGGAATCATGGAAAGCAATGTGCTCAACATATCTTCTATGCGGTCGATTGAGCATGCACTTTCAACCAATACTTGACCTGTATCCAGATAACGCCACCCGCCTTTTCGAAGCTAGAATTGAGACAGATCAAAGCAAAAAAAAAAAATATATGGTTAGTACAAGTGGTGCGTATGTATCAGTCAAGTCCAAAAAATTTTCTAGAACCATGTGATTTGCAAAACTGCCATCAGTATGACTTCAAGAAGTCCAGTTTCTAGTAGGAGTAATAATGATACATTGGTAAACATAATAGAAATTACCTTAGTTGGAACAGTACAGCAACCAACTGAAACTAAGGTATCAATTTTAGCATCTGGCCATAAGAGCTGTGCTTCACGTATAGCAAATATGGTAGGGTTATTAGCAACAATAGCACCATCTTGCCAACGAAATACACCTGCAGAAATTTTAGAAGAAACTCAAAGTCATTAGGCATACTTGTTTAGTTTTTTTAACAAATTGATGGCAATAGGATTTCTTGAATATGTCACAGTTCACCTCTACTGTACTATACTTGGTTGGCCTTTTTTTCATTCTTACCTTATTTCATTTAACAGTTGTTTCTAAAACTTCATCCCAGAAAAAAAAAAATGAGGAAATATGTGTTGAGATAGACAGAGAGCTAGAGCTAGAGGTGGGCCGGTGGCAAATGTGACCCATTTACTATTGTTCTCTTAAATCTAATGGGCGAGACAGGTAAACAAGAGCTACATAAAAAGGAAACAAATCAGATGGGTTGAAAATGACCAAATGTGTATTTAAAATGTATAAAACCTTTTACATCATTTTATTCAAAACATTAGACTACTACTGGAAAAGCAAAACTGTATTCATGTTTAACATGCTAATTATATACAAAAAAAGAGCAAAGTGATGATAGAAAGTGTTTTGGTTCAACCTAATGCATACAAAAAAAAAGTCAATTCTTACCCAAGCTCACTATGCCCCGCCCCACCCCGCTTTGACGAGACAGGGAGTTCATACCATCAGAGTAATCATCAAGATAATATGGTGCTGCAGATGATGCTCGTATAGCTTGCCATATATGATGTCTACAACTTCCCATGTGAGTACCGTGCTTATATCCAATTTGAGCACCATTAGTTGATGTTATTGACTCGCTGTTTGCTGAAATTGTCAAGGGAGCTTCCAGTGTTCCAGCAGGGTACTATAGTTCCAGTGAGGAAATATTACTCAATATGTTAATCCATAATATGATCTATCTTCTATCAGCAAGCATGTGGTATGTTAATTGTACTTGGCAAAAAAGTAGTCATTGCACAAACCTGATAATTACGAAATATAAATGGCTGAGCTGGCGCCACATTGACTAAAGTTGATATCACAATAACTTTTGGAATCCCATTTACTGCCGAGTCTATTAAGAGATCTCCATCTTCTTCGGCACATATTTCTTTCAACAATCTTTCAAACTCATCAGCGCTGTGCTGGACATAGATGGAACTGGATAGTTTTAGCCCATTTTACATTCAGTAGAATTTTTGTATCCATACCATGAGAGAATCCACAAATTTCCTAGTTTATTATGCACAAATTCCACAAAAGGGTAACAAAATTTGATCCAAATTATTTGGCCATGAAAAAAGTTAACATTAAAAATTTTAATTTTAAGGTCGTCTTCAGATTTTTAAGGTAAGCAGTTTCTCAATGTCACATCAAAGAAAATCAACATGGTTAACTTACTGCCATGTCATCATTTTGACCTGGTATCGGTAAGGTGGCTTAAAGGTTTTTGCAATTATCAAAATGCTTTTTTCTGTAGAAAAAAAATCTTACTTGAAACTGGACATAAATTAGTTTTCATTTTAAGTTATATTACAATTAGCCCACAAATTTATACATATCAAATATACGAAATTAAAACAAGAGAATTGCATACTTTAGATCCATGTACAACGACTCTAAAACTTTGTGATGAACTTTTGTAAAGCTGATCAAACTTCTCTCGCCATGTTGCTGATTCGTTATCCTTTGGAACGTGTTCCGCAAACACAAGTTTTCCTGTAAAATTATACAAGCAAAATCTGACAAGACTACCAAAAAAAGACATTAATAGCAAGTCTTGGTGTCAAATTTGATTTATCTACTTATGAGCAGGTGCATACGGCTTGTGTTTATTATCAAAGAGTCAATTAAATATATCTAGCTAAAAGGCAAACAACTCAAAGTCCAATTTTAGTGCTCACAAGATACAATATCCTCAGTCCTTGCAGTTATCTTCGAAGATTCATGCTATAATTGTAGTAATAATATTTTTGTAATCATGTTTAACACTTTAATTTTTAAAAAGAATATAAAAAAATGGATAAAAAGTGTTTGCAAGTCAAGCCAAACCGGCCCTGCCCTTTTTGGCCTGTTTTAACTATTATCCAACCCGCCCAACTAGCCTATATTGCACCAGCTAGTCTAATGCATAAGGGTCATCTAACTCACCAAGACTTTTGTATATATCTTCACATTTTTCCAAGGACATTAGTTTTATTCCAAGAGCAACTGCAAGCATGCCACCGGTTGATGTGCCACATATAAGGTCAAACATCTCATGTATCCGCTTACCTGTACCCTTCTCAATTTCCTTAAGAATTTGTACAGTAGCAAGACCTTTCATCCCACCTCCATCCATTGTAAGTATCCTCAGTCCTTGCTTTGCTACCTGTCTTCCTTTTATAGAACGCCTAAGACTCTCATTCTCCCCTAAAGTCACATATAACTACACTATATAATGAATACAAAATTACCAACCATTAAATTCACAGGTATAGAAAATTTAAAAAAAAAACAACCTAGAATAGCTAGAGCACGAGCTGCAGCTTTCCTCACACGTTGCTCAGATGCAACTGTATGTCGCAAAAGAAGATCCCTCAAACTTTCAGAAGCAACAAGAATCTTTCGGTTTTCTAAACAAAAGGCTAAGTTCCCAATTGCTAGTAAAGCAGACCTTTGAACCTGGTGATTTATATAACAGTTCAGATATTGTGAGTTTAGCATTAGTAGGGTTAACTAGTAAACTAGTCTACTTTCATAATTTTGTAATCAAAATTAGCAATGAAAGCATTACCATAGTGAAATAACTCTAGAGATACAAATCACCTAATATTATACAAAACAAACATACCAAGTAAAATGCCCCTAATCGGTAGGGTTTGGGAGAGTGAGACGAAGACAAACCTTACCCCTATCCCAATGAGATAAAGAGATTGCTTTTGAGGAGACTCATGGCTCCAATATAACACAACTTTTATTTAAATTATTATGATTATATATATATATATATAGGGGATGGATATTTTGAAAACCCCCTTGAGTTGAGAAAACTTTGAAAACCTTGAAAAAAAACATTTTTTTATAGTTTTGTAACATTATTAGGGTCATTTTTATAAAAAACAAATGAAAAAAGCACCAACATGTTTTTTGTTTTAAAAAAAATAATTTGTAAACGATGTAGCACATATATAAACGCCTTGTAACACATCTGTCAGGTTTGGACGAAGCAATTACATCTGTTTTACATCTACAAATTATTTTTTTATAAATTTTGTCAATGCTTTTTTCATTTTTGTTTCTATAAAAATGACCCTGATAATGCTACAAAACTGTAAAAAAAACAAAACAAAAACTTTTTTACATGGTTTTTTCAAGGTTTTCAAAGTTTTCTCAACTCAAGGGGTTTCTAAAATATACGTCCCCTATATATGTGTGTGTATGTATATATTATATGCTTTATCTCTGTTTTTTTTTTACACAAATGCACAAGCACTGACATACACATAAACAATACAATTTAATGAACATACGAAAAAAACATGATAACTAAACTAAAACAGAAGAGAAGAGTACCAAGCAGAAAACAAAACAAAGAAGAATAATATTATAAATATACTAAATTGAGCATCATGGTTGTGTCCCGAAAACAATCAGGTTTTGTATTTCAGACTTATAATATTATTATCAATAAAACCTGTTAGGTCCTATACATGATACCATGAACCAAGAAACTAACAAACACGAAGCAAGCTTATGTTTACCTCTGGATCTTTATGTACACATAACAACTTTAATAATTTTATCACATCCTTATTCATCATGTTTTGGGCCACTTTATCAGAAACAAACCCGAGCTTTGCCACGACTTGCAAAACAGATTTCAGTTCTTGAGGGCCATTATAATTTAGAACTCTTTGAATGGGTTGCATGATGTCACATTTCATCAACTGAAGTGACACAGAAACATCTGAGGCAAGAGAAGTAAGTGCAGAACAAGCCTGTTCAACCTGGAATAAATTTACAGCTACTTGAGAAATTTCTCAATGAGATATAGTCATATAGTCGATCTATATTATGATAGAAAATGCCAACTAACCACATGATGATTATCGCTACTTATCATGCTTATGAGTTGTCGTACCGCATTTTCATCTTTACCAATAACTACACGGTTTCCTTCATCCTCAGCTATCTTTGCGAGGGCAGATGCAAGCAAAGGATGGTGACATGATGAATAACGAAATATTAAGGCAAAAAATGCACTCAGCTTGTGACGTGAAGCAGCAAAGTAAGAATTATTCTCCATCTGCATTCCACCTAACACAAGTTATGTTTATGGTAGACCTACAAATGGCAATGTCTACCATTTGCATATGAATGTACCTCTGAAATAATTTTTTATTCACATAATCTTGTTTTTTCACGTGTTCCTTGTTTATAAAAAAATTGAAATGTGGAAAAAAAAGTGTTTATAGTCAGCCGTGTCAGTTTCAATCTACACTATAATTGAGCAACTTCAACCAAAACCCATTACCCAACTAGCCTAACCAATCCATCTTGCCATCTTTAGATAAAAAACCAGAAACCATGTCATCTTTTACCTCTATCTGCACATTCACAGTTCTTAGATAGTCATCAGCAACAATCCGAATGTTTGCAAGAGAAAGATGACGGAGTTGGTGCAAAGGCAAAATTTCAGGAAGAAATTCAAGTGGATTGCCAAATAGCCTAAGAACACGCAACTCAGCCATGGCCCTGAAAATAAAGACGAAGATAGTTTACTGTATCTCAACTTAAGAGCATGTATAGCCTTCACTATAACTAAAATACATCATAATCAAATGAAAGACCTGAAATCAAGAAGAGGACAGACTAGCTTATTGTGTTCAAGTGATAATTCCACAAGTCCAACACACCGTCTGAGTTCAACTGTTTGCAGTTCAAACAAAAAAGGAAGATGTCACAATCTTCAAACCTGTTCAATTACCTACATAAATTGTAAATCACTTCTAAGGAAGTGACAGGGAGAATGACATCACTCCAGAAGTGGGTAAAATGAGATAAGAGATGAGCACATTAATACAAGCTTGCCTGGTACTGTAACCAATACATTGTAGTCAACTGTGAGTACTTTAAGGTTTTTCAAATCCCCGACTTCAGGAGGCAAAACTAACAGCTTGTTGTTATCAAGATGTAGCTTCTCAAGAAGCGGCAATTTAGTCAACTCTACCGGAAACATCTGTTTTGGTTCAATATTTCTTAGAAAAATGAGTAACAATGTGCACTTAATCATCTTCAAACACATAAACTTTTAGGTTAAACTACTCTAACAGTACACTTTTCCATCAATATCCTGCTAATTAACAAGATAGTGTAAAATGCAGCTTGCACTAGGCAGGTACCCTCCAAGGGGACCAAACACTTACCATCTAGTGATATTTCAAGGGGTTTAGAGTTGGGTACTTATAAGGGGTTTATACTTAGCTAGTGTTACCATATTGCCACCCCTTGCACGTTACAACTCTAATACATATACGAAATATATTACTGCCTTTCGCTAACACCATCTAGTGTAATTTCATTGTATCCACATCATAACACTAATGATATAAAGCACAAGCAACAAAAACAAGAAATCACTGTTCAACAAGAAAAAGAAATCCTACAGAGAACCCGCAATTATGGATGCTGACAGCAGTAACATTCATCCAATGGTGACCACATAATCTGACCCGCACCCCACCACCATGACCCGCAGCCGAACCAGACTCGGCTGCAAAGTCTGACTTCAGCAACTTCGTGAATACACCCATCCCATCATGATGTTGTCCAGACCCTCCGATTCGTGACATGACCACCGCCCTAAGTGGATCTCTTTGCTTCACAATCTCCATGCTCAAACACACCAAATTTCCATCCAAATAATTATCACATTCAGACAACTTGATCACCACCGTATCTTGTGGCAAAGGCAAGGCTACCATGACCTGGGATTGAAGCCTCAACGCGACCTGAGCCTCGTCATCGTTCGCATTCCAATCGAGATCGATGCGAAACCCTAATTCACGACCGTTACAAATATTGTTCTCCTTTGGCGATGATCTCGAAGAAGGTGATGGAGATGATGAAGGTGGACGGCTTTGATCATCTAACGTCTCTTCCGTGCCGTAATACAAAGATAGATGGAACACATCGGATTGCCTCTTCCAACCTAATCCCCACGACATTGTTGAGATAAAATTTTCCGCATGTACGAACGATGATCATCGATCAAAATTTGAATTTTATGAACATTTCGTGCTTTGGGACGATTCAATTGAAGGAATTTAGGGTTTAATCGAAGCATTTACGACGCATGAAATTTATTGTTAGAAATTTTGAAGGATCAAAAGTTGGTATGATATGAAAGTATGAAATTCATTGTAGTAAGTTGGCACATCAAAAAACGGTCCTTGTGACCTGCAAGCCCGCATTAATATTTGATAGATCACAAACTAACTTTTAATAATTCAGTTAGATTCCATAAATAAATAAATAAATAACTATTAATGAAAACCTATGTAATATAATAATTCAGGTTTGATTAACCACGTGTCAATCATCGGAGCATGTTTTGGATTCATTTCCCGCTCATACCATTGCTACAATATGACACGCGGGTCTACGGGTACATGGATATATTTGTTAACCCATGTATAAAGGCATCTTATAACCCGATTTACGCTCTCTTCCAAAAGAAACCCTAAATTCGTTCTCTCAAGTCTCAACTGCGTGGAAGATTCACCCTACCGGTTGTCTTCTTCATCACGATTAACACCATAATACTCTTCTCATCTTCCATCGCCCCAGATGTTCATCATCATACAGATCCTCAACGGATTTGAAGCATCCATATTTTTGAACGACCCTCAGATGTTCTTAGTCTGCATCGGTATAAATAGCCTACCATCTTCATCAAGAGCAACATCACAAGATTTTCATCTTCCATCGTTTTAGGTACATGCCTTCTTTTTCGTTTTATTTGAAAGTACGATTTAAATCCATTTATCGTTACTTTCTTCTACCCTAGAAGTTAGAATTTTTCTTTTTAGATTTGAATATGTAATCATTAAAGTCTTCATCTTTTCTCTATTTGTTCAAAATCACGACTTGAAGGCTTAGAGTTCTAAAAAAAATTGTAAATAATGTTGATTTTGGTTCACAAATGCATTCATACATGTTTAGACTTAATTGACTGCAACAAAACAAACCAGATTCATCACCTAAAAGCTACGTATTTTTGATTTTGTTATTTAGTTATCTAGGACTTGTTCTTTGTAACTTTTGAATTTTTACTATTCAATCCGATTTGTGAGTATAATATTATCATATATGAACATATTACGTGCTTTCTCAATCCAATTCAGATGATCTGTTGATTTTATTTTATTTTGTTTTGAAATTTTGATTTTGATGTTTTGAAATGGCAAACAGTGATGAATCAAATTCATTCTTTTCTTCACTAATTAAGGTTTTATATCAATTCAATTATTGTTATTATTTTTTAATTTTGGAAGGCATATAATGAAATATAAACATCTATTACAGACTGAACAAAAAGCACAACTATGATAACAAGAACTTCAGTGTTGATGCTTCCAAAAAAAGTTGACATAGATGAGTTGAGTATATTGCAAATCCTTTATGGACACCGAGGCATTTTTGTTGCATGTTGTTTGTAGCACTGATACTTCTTTAAGTCATTGTGAATAATATGCAGAATGTTTAAACTACATTAGATGCGTTTGCATTCTTGTAACTTTAGTTACACTTTGAATTGGATGTAGTAAAAACATTGAAAATGAAAACACACACATACACATACATGTCACAGTTATACCCATTTGTGATGTTTTGAAGACTCCATATAGATAAGTTTTCAACTCGAAATAACTCGGCTTGCCATCTTTCCACTTTATTGATGTCATAATTTCCAAAACCACTACCAAAAGTCATGATTTGTTCAAGACTATGGGTCTGGTCAATGTTGTAGTTAACCGGAAAAACTACTTACTCAAAAAAGTTTTGAACATGGTTAGTGCAATTAACAATCAATTTCATTATTATTTCTACGATATTTAGATGAAGGTTATGTTTTGTATGTTATACCAAAATATTATATAAAGTATGCAGCTTGCCAACTCACTTTGGATAACAACATATCCTTAAACTAAGAAGACAAGCATGTAATACTACAATAAGTCATATGTACTTCTTATTGCTATGATATCAAGTGAGCAAAGCTGTATTGTTTTTTATTTACTTTGCTTATAATTTAGGCATTTTACATGTGAGTATCATTACACATATTGATATTGAATTATATTGGTGTCCTTTTTTATTGAAAGAAACTCTCAAACTTATAACATCCTTTAGACGAGACACTTTGGATTTTTCTTTAATGATGGTTATAAAATTTTTTAATTGATATAAGACTCATAGAAAGTGTATACTTACTAACGTATACATAGAAAAGTGGCATGAATTGATATAAGACTCATAGAAAGTGTATACTTACTAACGTATACATAGAAAAGTGGCATGCCTCTTTTTGTTATTTAGTTTGAATTTGTCCTCAAATCTTTTTAGGCACTTTTTCCTTTATAATAAGTTATACAACTACAACACTTGCATAGACCTTAACACAATAGTTGGTATAACATATTTTGTGTGGATTTGAGCCTTTATATTTATGTTTTAGTTTGATGTTTTAGTGTAGGGTTAGAGTTAGAACCCTAAGGTGTTTGGTTACTAATTTGGTATGACTGTTCGAAAAAACTTTAGTTTTCTACTACTACTATGATCATCTGAACAATACGAAATACACATTTGATGTATGGGTTGTATCTTGGTAGGGTGAGACCCAAATGGCGCCTCTGGCTTGGTCTTATTATGACAGGTATTTGTATATGGGGTCGTTTTCTTGTATGACACCTAATTGTGGATATTGCGTATTACAAATTTTGTGGTTTCGTTTCAACTGTATTGTTCATAGCTGCGTACAACTCTGATGATACGGGCAGACTTTAAGACGCATTTGGTATCTGGGTCATATCATGGCTGGGCAATATCTAAATGGTATACTATTATTATGCTACTGGTCTAGCAGCTATTAAATCTCATACTTCTTCCGGATTATGATTCCTAATTTCAAAAATGAGTTTGTATATTATTTGAAGACATTAACTTTTGCACATATGTTGTCATCAGTCTATTTTCCATGCGTTTGTATGTGGGCTCTTTGTATTTATGTATTTAGATCTTAATATCGTCAACTGTTGGTAGGTAACTTCTACCATAACATGTTATTATATTTCATATTTTACTCAATTTGTAAATTCTTTTTCAATTTAATGGTTGCATTAGTTTGTCAAATGCATGTTTTAATTGTTAAATAATTTTCTTGAACCCTCAACCTCAAATCTAAGAGGCAATGTCTCTACCAAATAGGCTACTTCCACATTGGCAGATTGCATTAGTTTCTCGCAAGAGGGATTCAAGTAGCATGGTTCAGGAAATAACTACCGCACGTATAACATATATGATATACTTGCTGCAAATAAGAGATCGTGCAGCTCCTATATGGCTTTACTTATTAAATCCAAATTCAACAGCAGATTTCTAAATACCCCATTATAAATAGTGCCCTTTAATTTCTCCATAAGGCCACCGACCCGGGTGCTTGCGCCCGCGGTTTACCCGTTCCCCCCGGTTAGTCGGGTATTGGGGGGCTCGAGGTTTACCATGCAAGTGGGTTCCCCGGTCATTAAAAAAAGTAAACAATAAATTTCTAAATACCCCATTACAAACACTATCCTTTAATTGCCAACTACAATGAGCTGAAACCAAACAAAAACAATAATTTCAATTTGATTAAACCCATGCTAAAAATTCAACAAAGCAACACCACCTATTTAATCACTACTAACAATAAAAGAAAAAATTAGCTTCAAATACAACAAACACAAGCTCAATTCGTTTCAAAAGATGTTAAAATCTCAATGATTTCTAATAGAAGTTCACTGGCCATTTATTAGGTTCTATTATCTTTTCCTTTTCTATGTTGTCATGTTACTTATTTTTCATATAATAATTTGATCAATAACGTTGTTGCCTATAGCATCTGTAATGCTGAACAAAAAATACACCGTATGAATAATTTGAAAGAACCGGTCTTCACACATGCGTAATTATTCGTGCCACTTTCAAAAGTAAAAAGCAAAGATGAAGTTAAAATATTAATATTAATATTAGATAAAGATGGTAAACATACAAATAAGACATCAAATGTTGTATATAAGGAAATTTTTAAAACTCGTAATACATTGAAATGTTTGTATACAACTTATCTTTCTAATGTATGAAATGTTTATTATCTTTTTTATATGATATGTGACAATCTTTCAAATATATTTTTATACTATATGTTTAAGTACATGTTTTCCCTTGCTCCACCCGTGTAGTACACGGGTTATAACCTAGTGTATATAATATAAGTTAATTTTAGTGTAAAATATGATAAAATTTATTTAGGAATAACTTAATACTTTAAATAAAGTAATAATATTATTTCTTTAAATATTAATTTATATTTTTAATATTTCTTATTTTATAATTATTTTGCTTTTTGAAAAAAATGTATTTATTAATGTTAATATATTTTTAATGTCTTAAAATGTATGTTTAATTTAAAAATGTATAAATGCGTATTTAATATATGATGCATTAAATATGAGAAAAACGGAAAAAAAACTATAATAATGGTCTATAGTAATGACATGTGTCATTTTTTATATTTATTTATTGTATAGTATAGATGACTATTCAAAGTTGTATTTTATAAGTTATCATCAATTTTTTTATTTGTAAACATATAAAAATAGCTAACATTGAATCTATCTTTTTTGCTTTTTGCATCATTTTATTATATATCTTTTTATACTCATGTCATTGGAATAGTGGCTCAAACCCTAACTATGATAGTTGGCGTAAATTATTATCCATAGTATGAAAGGTAGCTAGTCACTAAAAAATGAGTAAAATGTTATTTTAGTCTCTATGGTTTGGCAACTTTTGTCATTTTAGTCCAATAATTTAAATTTTACACAAGCATTCTATTACGAAGAGAATTTTCGCGTAAGATTTTTTTTTGTTAAATTATATAAAAAAATAAGTTATGTGTTTACTCATAGGTCAATGCACATGTCATTAATGGATTTTCTTTTCCTTGGTTTTAGTTTCTTTGTATATTTGTTTGTGACAAAAGGTTAAACTAATATAAGTCTTAACGTAGAATTGTCGTGCTCTTTAAGACTTTCATCAATAGCACCAACATATTATCCATTTTTACCCTTGTCGGGTTGCCCACCCACGAATTCATGTTTTCTTTTCGCCTGAAAAGTTGCCCATCCATAAAAAATGTGTCTTCATAGGAAACGTATACATCTCCTTATAAAGAAGATTTAGTTATCCCTCTCAAGTAAGTGAGATATTAAAGTCTACATCCTCAATTCATCTAACTAAAACATCATTGTAGTATTCGTCAAATTAGAGGACATTAAAACAAACGGTTAGTGAACATATCGTGGCTTAAAAATGCATCTTGATTACATTTTCTCTTCTGATGATATCCATACATAACATTTGACAAATAGTTGAAACCTTAAAGTTGATAAAACAAGTCATCATTCCTCTATAAGAAATTGATTCTTGAGATCTTTTATAAACGATGCACGTCTTAAAAAGCTATTTAAGACATGTCTTATCAATGTTATATAGTATTTACTAAAAATTTGTAAAACTTAAATAGGAAATTAAAAACACAAGTGTTACACATTTTAACATATAAAAATACTATAAAACAGTAAATTTTACTACATATACTAACTTAAACACCAATATCAACAACACATTTCAAAACGACTTCAAGTATCCATTAACACATTGGTAATAGTTTAAATATCCGCGTTTTCATTAACGTGTGAATAGACTAGTAGGTGTGTAGATGAATCGGTTGTAGTTTGATTTAACATCTCACTTGCATCAGATTCACACATCCAGGTTAGTAAAGATATGTTTATCTTGTGTTTCTAAGTTTCCCTCATTATATACGTCTACTATGTTTAAGCTTAAGAGGTTGTTTGCTAGACTCTTATTGGTAATTAAGAGAATACCTCTTGATGATTCATAGCATTTTAATTGTTAAGAAATAATCTTAAGCTTAAATGACCAAAAGGTAACATTAAGAGGTATCATTTTAATCATTTAAACTCAAGGTTATCTTTTAATCATTAAAAGCTATGATATATCAAAAAGTAGCATCCTACAAGCCATGAAAAGTTTAATTATGTTACCCAATGCCCTTTTATTTGCTTAGATATTGGACGACTAGTTTAGATAATTGATGGATCAATCATCACCGTAGTATCACGGTACCACTAGCTAGCCACTATGAAGTTATCAGTTTACGAGGAAACTCAATACTTAAAAAAACCTCTATGGTTTACGAGCCTTACCCCCATCAAATATCAGATTTTGGTTAGATTTGTGAGTCTTTGAATACATGCGATGGGGTGGTGGCTGTTGAAAAACACCTCTTCGCATTTACTCGATGCTAAATATATATATATATATATATATATATATATATATATAGTATATGGTTAGGCTACAAAGACCAAAAACCTTAAAAAGGATAGGAAGGATTCTAAGGATGACATGTGGCATAGATTAAATTTAATCAAAAAGGACATTTTAGTAATTTGTATTAATTAGCGGGTATATTCAAAATTAAAAACCGTAACCATTTACGCATCATATTCGGTAATGAAATTAATTCCATTTTTAATTTCAACAAAACAAAGTAATCATAATTAACATAAAAACTAGATCTGACGATGATATCATTGTTCAGAAGTTGATCATATTACGATTACGATCATTCAAAGAAATAAGATTTTGATGGATAATTCCAATATAGAAGACGAAGACGGTATTTTGTTTTTCGCGATTTTGTTTGTTTGAATTTTATTTACGTATGTTAATCATGGCGTATTCGATGTTATGTGTTTTCTGGTGTTTTATGGCAGAGTAAGTATATAATTAAATCGTATTGAGAGTATGATGTATAGCGATAATATATATGGTGTTTAACTTATGATTAAGTAGTTTTTAATAATTGAGTATGTTTTTTGTATTAAATTGATTGGTGTGTTTTTATTATATGAAGTATGTATAACGATGAATAAGACATGGCGTTTTAAAATGGTGTTGTTAAATTAGTTGTAGTGCATTGTGGTGTTTATGATATTTTACAACGATGAATGTAGTAATTTTTTTATTGTAAATGGTGTTTTTCGAAAAATGCTTGGTGTTTTTTTGTATAATTTGAGGTGTGTAAAGACGCATGTAGAAACGGGTTTTTAAAATGCATGATTTTTTTATATTGTAATGATTGGTGTTTTTTTTATTTATGGTGTTTAATATGTTGCGGCCTTTTTTTTGGTGTTTTTTTTATTTATGGTGTTTAATATGTTGCGGCCTTTTTTTTTGGTGTTTTTTTTGTAAGAAGGTATTGAATACTGTCATATAATTGGAATAGAAAGCGTATCACCTAACTCGGGTAAAAGGCTGTATATTCCTGATGTTGAAGATGCTGTTAAACCAAAGTTTGGTATGATTTTCAAGACACTTGATGATGCGTATATTTTTTACACGAAGTATGCTGCGGTAGGGGGTTTCGCTGTAAGAAAGGGTACTGAATACAGCGATCCAAGAGGTGTGAAGAAGTTGAAATATTATGTTTGTTCGAAAGAAGGAATAAATAAAATGAAAAAGGTTGATACATTGGATGAATCTTATAAACAAAAGATTTCAAGATCAAATTCTTCAAAGAGGACAGGATGTAATGCACACATTCATTTGGAGTTCACTGATAATAAATGGAAAATTTACAAATTTGTAGAAGAGCACAATCACTATTTTGTTCAGCAGCAGGATATGCATTTTTTGACATCATCAAGACAATTGACACATTTACAAAAACATATGATTCACAGTATGTCAAAAATAAATATTGGCCCTGTTAAGGCATTTAACGTGATGAGGACTATTTTTGGTGGTTTTGAAGAGGTTGGTGCAACAAAGGAAGATTGCAAGAATTTCAAAAGAGAATTAAATTTGTTTATTGTCGAATATGATGCTGAAATGGCGGTTAGTTTTTTGATGAAGAAGAAGGAACATCTGCCAAATTTTTCTTGTGAATATTTCACAGATGATGAAGATCGACTTAAAGGGCTGTTTTGGGCGGATGAAGATGCAAAGAGGAATTATTTTACTTTTGGAGATGTTATGTCGTTCAATGCTACGTATCGTTCCAACAGGTGGTTTTATAGTATATGGTGTTTTTATGTTTATAATACATATTTTACTTTCAAATTGTTGTTAGTAATTACATTTTTTACTTAATTACACAGGTATTCTATGGTGTTTGTACCGTTCACCGGTATTGACAATCATTATAACAATGTTTCATTTGGTGCCACGTTATTGGGTTCCGAAACTGCCGATACTTATAAGTGGTTATTGAGGTGTTTTCTGAAAGCTTTTGGTTATGAACCAAAAGTGGTTGTTACTGATCAAGATCCAGCAATGAAGAAGGCAATAGCAGAAACTTTTACCAACAGTCGTCATAGATTATGCATGTGGCATGTTATGCACAAACTTTCAATGAAGGTGGTCATATTATTTGTTTACATAGAAAGTATTTGTAGCGTTTTTAATTTATCTATTTTTTTAAAAATAGGTTGGTGCACATTTATGTAATAGTACGGACTTCAAACAAAGAATATGTGACATCGTGTGGACTGATGATATTACACCAGAAGGATTTGAGCAGGCGTGGAAAGTATTAATTGAAGACTTCGATCTACAAGAAAACAGTTGGTTGGATGACATTTTTGAATTAAGAGATTCATGGATACCAGCATACTACAGATATGAGGATATGTCTGGATTGATGCGTACCACGTCCAGGTCTGAGAGCGAAAATCATTTTTTTGGACAAGTATTCAATCCAAAGGCTACGTTGGTTGAATTTTTGACAAATTATGAAACTGCTATTGAAGCTCAACGTCATACTAATATGAAGAATGATCATGATACTCGTTACACAATCCGAGTTTAAAAACTGATTTTGTATTGGAGGAACAAGCTATGATGATATATACGAAGATAATTTTTCTTGATGTTCAGAGTGAGATTGTTGCGATTGGAAAATGCATTAATGCAAAGTTTGAGGAGGTTGAAGATTTTGTGAAGTTTTATGTAAAAGACTTTGAGCAGCCCTGTTCTTCATTTTTTGAGGTATTTTTTTAGTACAAATGAATTGTGTATACTGCATTAATAAAATTGTATATATATAAAAAATGGATTAGTTGAAGTATTTGTTATGTTATGGTGTTATATGTATGGTGTTTTTGCACATAAGGTTTTGTTTTAAGTTGGTGTTTTTTTTTTGTATTAAAATGTATGGTGTGTTTACAAAAAATAAGTGTTGTTATTTTTGGTGTTTTTTTTTGTATTAAAGTGCACGGTGTTTTTACAAAAAATATGGTTCTCTGTTTATTGTTGGTGTTTTGTTTTTTATTAAAGTGTATGGTGTTTTTAAACATAAGGGTTGTTGTTTTATATTTGTATTTTTTGTATGTTTGGTGATGGTGTTTTTTAAAAATAAGTGTTGTTTGTTTACATGGAGTTTTGTTTTTGCATTAAAGTGTATGGTGTTTTTCTTTTTTCAGGTTATGTTTCGTAAGAAGGATATGACCATATATTGTAGTTGCAGGCGATATGAACAATTTGGGTTGCTGTGTAGGCACATATTTTATGTTTTAAAATTGTCTGATGTGCGTGAATTCCCAAAAAAAATATATAATGAGAAGATGGACAAGAGAAGCAATACCGAGAAGGCCACACATGAAAAACATTAAGAGTGTTGAAGACGATGATAACGTTCAGTCGACGATGCGTGACATTTTATTTGCAACAGAATATACAATAAATCGTCTTTCGAACAATATGAGTGAACTTTCTCTTTACAAAGACTATGTGCAGGGGTACATGAAAAAGGCAGATGACCTACAAGTTGAAGCACCACCCGCAAGCAAACGAGATAGGATATCTCAGATGCTTGGTCACGAGCAAAACAACAAGCATTCAGTAAGGGTACAAGTCGCATACAAAACTAAAGGGTCAGGTTCTCACAAACGATTGAAATCGAAGCAAGAAGAGGCTATTGTTAAAGCAAACAAGAAATCAAGGCAGTGTCAAAACTGCAAAGGATATGGCCATTATGCTTCTACATGTAAAGTGAACAATAACAAAAAATAGGAAAGAGGTATGGTTTTTCATGGTGTTTTTTATTTTTTTTATTGTTTTTTTTTTGATTAAAGGCTGAAAATAAATTGAAGCATACATTTTTTTAAATACATGTGTATGGTGTTTTTTTATCTGTATGGTTTTTTACATATTTTTTTGTATGTGTTCTTTGAGTTTTTTGTGTTTGTGTGTATCATAGAGTTTTGATTTATATTGATGTTTTTACATGATCTGGTGTATATGCATAAAATAAAAAAAAAGAAAAAAAAAGTATAAGAAGTTAAATATTTACTTCATTAACTGTTCAGATTACATCATTAAGAAAAAAAAAAAGACAAACAAAATACCATTAAACACAAAATAACAGCATAAGATGGATGTCACCCATTAGTAATCAACAAGGTGTTTGGTGTTGTTGATGTTCTTGTCAACAACACGTTTGATTGAATAGCTAAGGGCTTCATCCACACCTTGTTGTGCGTAATAGTATGCAAGAGCCTTGTCCCTTGAATCAGTCTTTGGCATTTCAAGGAGTTTGGCGATGATCCTCGTGTCGTGGAGTTCATTGCCAACAGACAGATAGTAGAGGTTGTTGACGGCTTCGGAGAGTGTTGAGCTTAGTTGTTCCGACTTGAGTTTGATGTTGGTAAGTGGTGTTTGAGAAGAAGATGATTTTTCTGCCATTTTGTTGTTTTTAATTTGTGTGGAGAAATGTGGTTGCATATTTGTTGTGTTCGTGTTTGACGAGGATATGCATGGATATATAGTAATATAGTAAAGATAGTGGATGGTCAAATAGGAATACGAAGAGTCGAAGTATGTATAAAATCATTTATGATTATACGGACGGTGTTAGATGCAAGTAAAGACGCAGTAATTATTTTCTGGCGTTTTTAAATGATGATAATTATGGTGTTAGTTGAACATCACCTATCATACTGAGCATGTATTTAATGCAATATTTGGTATATAAATCGGTCAGTAGTAGGCTATTTTTTCATACGCAATAAGTATATTAGATGGCTTTTCAAGGGGAATATCATCATCATCAAGCGCCGGCAATGATTTGTTCGAGATGATTATGAGACAGTACAAAAAAGATATTGTTTTCGTGGACAAGTTGGGCAGGACCATTAAGAAAGTTGAAGATGGTCTAAAAGAGATCGAAGAGATGGTAGATGGACTTCCTGAGGATTCTCTGAAAGACCTTGCGAAGAAATTCAATGTTAATTGTCAGGGTAACAACAAAGAGATGATTAAGATTGTTACTGGAATCATCAGAGGCATCGAAGTATCAATGGATCTTAAAATGAAATTTCTTAAGTCATTGAAGTAGGAGTATAAATTAATATTATTTGATCTGTATGGTGTTTTAGTATGATTTATTTTTTTGTTGTTTTTTATGGTTTTTTTGTAATGTTTTTAATGAAAACGTATCGTTTAATGTTAATGTATTAATTTATGTTATTAAGAATATGTTTTTTTAAAAACATATTATGGTGTTTTTTATTAGAATTAATAGTCTTAAAAAAATAAAAAAAGAAAGGAATAAAAAGAGTATAACTTAGCACTTTTTTGTATGGTGTTTACGATGATTTAGTTTTTGTTGTTAATAATATGGTTTTTAAAACACGCAGTATGATGTTAATAATAGGTGTATTTATGAATTTATTTAACAAGGATAAAAAGTTTATAAAAAAATGGTGTTTTTTAGTAGAATTTATAATGTTAAAAAAATAAAAAAAGAAAGATATATAGTTTTTAAATATATTTTTTAAATGTTAAATGTTAAAAATAAAGTGTTTAAACGTAAACTTAGTATGGTGTTTTATAAACATAGTATGCTGTTTAATAATAAACAAAGCATTAGTCAAACATGTATTTTTAGCATGTAAACGGTGTGTTTAAAACAATGGTGTATAAGCAGTAGTAATAAAGTGCAACAATATGGTGTTTAATCATCATGAAAGGAGTTATAGTCGTCATGTAAAATTATCAGTAATAAAAAGAACTAGTTAAATCACAAAAATTCATTGTAGGGTGTTTTTCTAGTCAGCATGTTCAAGCAAACGAGCTGCAATGTTGCCATGCGCATTTCTATCAGCCTCTCTCCTTACTTCAATTGGTAGTCGCAGGTATGTCATCATATCTTTAGTCACCCAATCAAACCGTTCGTTTAGATCATGTAAAATGATCTTGGTCACATACTTCTTCCTTAAGTCATTAAGTTGAAGTTTTTGTAAGTTGTTGACTTCATTTTCTCCACACAAACCACATTCCCAATTTAACAAACACCCCTTATATGTCTCCATGTGTCTCATTAGAAAAACACCACAGTCAACCTTATTAAATTCAGTTCTCCAAGGCATTGCCAGACGATGTATTTTTGCTGTTGAGATATGGCGTCCATTGGGGTGGTGATTCTGAATCAAGTAGTTTGCAAATGTCTTTTTCTACATTTAAAAAACCAAAACATATATTTACATTAAAACTACAATAGGATATGGTTTGGTGTTTTTCAGTTATAAAGTATTAAATAAACTACCATTTTATCTGGCCAGCCTGAATATTTCTTGGTAACAGACATTCGCGGCATGACTCCACTATTGTCAATAATTTCAACCTTAGGAGTTTTTAGATTGAAACACATCAGGTAGAAATGTTGTTGGTTAATGATAGGTACAAAAACAAGATCAAATTCAGATAGGGTGTGATGGTTAACTTCACCAAGAACAGATTCCATGTTTCGGTTGAATTCAATGTTCATTTCCTCAACACTTTTTTCATACGTATCTCTATTCTGTTAATATAATGCATTAAAAAACAAAAGTATGAGACATATGCCAAATAAGGTGTTTTGAAGTAAGAAACATATAAAGTATAATACAAAACTAACCAACAACAGATGTGTGCAGAACAGTCTTGAAATGGAATCCTTTGACTTGTATTTTTCCTCATAGTTAAGGATTTGAGTCCATGCAAGTATGACGTTTAGGTGGATGTAATGATCCGGACGCATGCTCTCAAATATAAGCCTTGGAACATCAGCTTTAAGTGTAATTTTAAAAAGTATATCCCTATACACACGTATGAAATTAGAAAATATATAAATTTTGTTGAATTTTGGTTTGTTTTAGAAGTCACGGTGTTTATTACCATGGTTCCCCAAAAGCAGAGAATACATAGTTTGATACATTATTCTCCAGAGGTGTTCTCTTTAGATCCAAATCGACTACTCGTTTGAAGTAGGGTGAGCAAAGCACAGATGCCAAATGTTTGCGTCTAACCGGTCTTTCTTGCTTCAATTCAATTTTATCAACTTCGGTAGTAACACCTTCCGGTGAACTGCATTGTTGCAACTTACCTTTAGCAACATGATCATCAACAGATGGAGGGTCAATTTGCTCACCAACATTCTTTGTTGTTTGGTCATACACAACTGTATCTGATACATCAATTTGGGGTGGCTGGACAGCTGTATCAACTGTGACTATGGCCACACCGACAGTTGTTGGTGTTTTGTCATAACTTGGAACATCATCTATCTTTTCTTTACCTTTCCCACCATCTGTAGTGCTATGATGCATATAAGATTCAATTGTTTTATCTACCTCAGATAGGAAAGTACAAGTGAATTCTGGTGTTTGATCAAACACAGGCTGTCCTGGAGCACTTTTATCAATTGAAAGACCGGCTGGTGTCACTTGTGATGCATTCAAATCAAAAGTAAAACTACTTGTAGAGGGAACAGCTGATGGTGTTTTCAGTATGGTGTTTGAAATTTTCTCTGACAATAAGTTCCATTTGTTTAGATGCACATCAACAAGTTCACTGTTGGGGTATTCTGAAATATACCTTCTCAACAACTCAACTAAAGAAGAAAAACTACCTTCAACCTCAACAAACAAGGAATCCAACTTATGAAGTAGTGAATACTGTAATTACAAATACATTAAGAAAAGAAAATAAAATAAATGTAAGTTTTGGTGTTTGTGTTTTTGAAGCAAATAAATTATGAACCAATATGAATACCTCTTCATTATTCCCTTCAGATTGACATTTTGTTTCTTCATCTTGACTCTCATCATATGTTGGTCCTCTTTGCTGACTCTGCGGATTATAAAATCAAGTAAATGTTTTTAATTGTAAAGTATTAATATTATTTTTTTATATCAATCACAATATAATGAGAAAATATATACCATGTGTCCAAGAAAAACACTGACATCTGAAGTTGTATCCGCTGATGTTGCTTGGTGTTTTTCATAAACTGATTTGACGTTCTCAATAGGTGTGTTTTGTGGAATATCATACTGGGATATTACTGGGACCAAAAAATGATTACCTGAAGCGAACACTTCATGCAGCTGATTTTCGTTGTTAATGATTTCATTACATATATCATCATCAGAATCAGACATTAAAGCGTTTTCATTTAAAGGTGTTTCTGGCCCTCCTTTGTACTCCACTATTTGCATATCAAAATTTTCTTCTTTTGATGGAGCATCCTCATTAACACCACCTCCATCATCTTGTTGTTTTGATTTTGCTTTATTAGATTCAACGATATTATTCTTCTCAATCAAGTATTTTTCTAGACTAAAAAGAGTTTTTTTTTGTAACCCAATCTATAACATGTATTCCGGGGTTTATGTTCTTCCTTCTCTGAATATCGTTAAGTAGAACAAGCTATAAGAAAAAAAAGGAAGTCAAAAAATAATTAAAAAATTAAATGAATAAGTAGGATGAAAACATTAAAAAAAATTAAAGTTTTAGCTATACCACCAAAATAAGCAAGGGTCCATTAAAGTGAGCATCAGTTTTCCAGCTTGCTTTGTTCCTTTTTAAGCATGTGATAACATACTCACACCAATTGAAATCTTGGACACGGTTACCTGGTTTGACACATGTTAAAAACCGTTGATTTACCACACTGTTTTTGTTGGTTTCACCAACAACTGTGAAGAAGGCAACCAAGAAATTCAAGACAAATGTCCTATCAGCATTTCGCATTGCTGAAAACCTTTTGAAGAATTCCATTACGAATGGTCTCTTGATCCAAGCGGTGTTTTTGAACTGATTTCTCCATTCAGCAACCACAATATCTTTGTTAGATGGTCTTTTATCTTCAACAACATTTGGACCATTTGGTAT
This sequence comes from Mikania micrantha, assembly GCA_009363875.1. Taxonomy (NCBI): domain Eukaryota; kingdom Viridiplantae; phylum Streptophyta; class Magnoliopsida; order Asterales; family Asteraceae; genus Mikania; species Mikania micrantha. The sequence continues at coordinate 79,047,258 of CM018695.1, read as the reverse complement.
ATTCATCACCTCATTAACTAACTCTGGTGTTATGTGTATAAGACGACCAGGAAGTTTAAGTGTACTGGTTTTTTCGTTGTAATTTTGCACCAGCCAAAACGCCAAAGAGGTAGGTATAGATTCAATTTGCAAATTCAAGACACTGCTAAACCCTATGCCTTTAACTACGTCCTTTTGTTGTTCATTGAATGCTGAAAACAAATTAAGAAGGTTTGCCGGAGAAATTCTCTGAAGTATTTTCCTACCATCAAATTTGTAGTAGGTCTGTTTTGAACTTTTTGAATGGTCTGTATCTTTGTTATCTGTTTTGGACTTGTGATTCGTGGTGTCTTTTTTCTGATTTGGGATGGTTGTGTTTTTCTTATGTTTTTTTGGTGATGGACCCATTTTTAGTCGGATAAGCAGCCTTCTCTGATGCAGTGTTTGTTCATCATCAGATGACACAAAATCAGAATCATGGTCATCCACAGACTTGTTATATGTGGTGTCTTTTCCCCGTGTTTGAATGGTACTATCTATTTTTTGTTTTTTTGGTTGATGACCTTTTTTTTGTCGGATCATTATACTTCTCTGATGCAGTGTCTGTTCATCGGCTGATGACACAAAATCAGAATCATGGTCATCTACAACTGATTTTCCTTTCATTTTTGACTCAGATTGTGTTGTAGAATCAGGAAAGTCAATTACGATGGGAGTTGTCTCGGTGTTAGTGAATTTGCTGAAGGATGTTCTGACGGCTATTCGTTCACTTTTTCTAGCTCATGGGTTATGAAAGAAGAATATAAAACACCATTTCTAAAGTGAAAAACACCATATTAAAGTGGAAAACACCATAGTAACAGAAAAACACCATATTAAATTTTAATACTAATATACACACCAAGAAATACAGCAACAGTGTAAAAAACACCATAAAATTATAGTATACATGAAAAAGTGTAAAATCCCCAAATAAGAACTTATACAAATCATACAAACAATACACACACAATTAAACCACTTAGAATTAAACACCATAGTACGATCACTGTTATACTAAGAAAAACACCATGCATGACACAACGATTTACCTTTGTGATGAGTAAACAATTTACTTGTTTTACTACCTTCAATGTCGGATTCGATTTCACCTTTATTAGACTTTCGACTTCGATTACCTGTAAAAAAATTAAAAAAAATATAAAAATATAGTATGAAAAACGTCAGATAAATCATAAACTTCAAACGAGTTGAAGAACTAACGTTTGTATTTTACAGAGAATAGATCGAATGAATCCATTCTGGTTAGAAGATGATGTTAATTTTGTAAATGATTTAGGTTTTCACGTTTTTTACGGAACATTACGAAGAATCCGGTGTTTTTGTTCAGTTTTTAAAAACGCCAAATTACTCTTTTACCCTTATTTTCTAGTTTGCGCGCGTCAGAAACACCATATAATTTACAGAAATGCCACCGCTAGATCTGACCGTCAAACGCCAAGATCAAGGGTCTGATTTGCTTCCTAGCCTTTTTAAGGTTTCTCCCCTTTGTAGAATATCCCTCCCCTATATATATATATATATACATATATAATTTCATGAAAATTAATAGCAATTATATACATATATCTATATTATTGAATAGTAAACACACACACATATAGAGAGAGGACATATCATATATGAAATGATTTTTGCCTAAGAAGAGTAAAAAATAATAGAATTTAACATGTGACATAATAATTTAGATATAACATATTACAATAAAATGAAACCATAGTGACCAAAATGACAAAATTCAAACTATTTGACTAAAATGACAAAAGTTGCCAAACCATATGGACTAAAATAACATTTTACTCTAAAAACTAATCACATCACTCTTTTAAAAAATGTAATCCGAACAACTTACTGACTACGTGTATATATATTTTTTACTTTTTTAGTAATTTTGATTTTTGTCGCACAAACATGCCTTCTGTATCCGACGCAAGCCCTCTTCTTCTTCTCTCACCAAACCCAAAATACCATCACCTCCTGCAAACACTCCTTAAAAAATGGCGATGGTTTCATCGCTGCTGTGTTTCAGCAACTACCGGAGCCTCATTGTTGCCCCTGCCAAAATGCTTGGAACATTAGCCGCTGTCACCAGCAAAAGCACCGGGTTTTGCTCTTCAATTTGGGATTCCGAATACCACAACATCAGCAACAGCAGCAGAGCCTTCGCATCTGTAGCATCTACTCCTCATCCCCAACGGTATCCTTTTCCACCTGCACTCTTTTCTAACCAAATTCATAATAGGATTGACACGCATATGTAGATATTCAAAATAAATTCATTATTGGATTACAACTTTCTTAAAAACAGAGAAGTATCATGGTGGATTGATTGGATGTTTTAAATGTCAAAATCAAGTATTGCAAGGATGATTGATAGAATGTTATGTATTGCTAGGATGATTGATTGTTTGAAGAACTACAATGGTGTATTGTTACAACATAAAAAGGGTGATACGCATGTTCAACTTTTTGTAATTCATATTGCATCAGAATTTTGCTATTTTTTCATGTTGCTTATGTTGTGTTGTGACATTTTTGATTTGACATGAAGAGGCTGTTTGGTATAATTTTCATACGCACAAAGTTTGGGTACCTGTTAAATGGTTTTTTGATACTCAAATTTGTTTTTTTTCCCCCTTTCAGCTACTCTGAATATGGTCGCTTGCTTCCATGCCCTGCCGAGAATTTTCAACCTAGAATCGAGCACTTGGTTGTTAAAGAAGGAGGGACCATACTCAATTTCATTACCAAGGCTTTGGATCTTCCACCTTTGTGAGTTGTTATATTCTTTTACCTTTCTATCCTTGTGTTATATTAATGACCAACTGATATAAGCTTGGATTAAGATGAATATGTTCCTTTTTGAACACAGTTGATTTTTTATTTTATCAAGTGAATGCTCTATTTTATTTATTACAAGCATTTATCACAAGGTTATGGTTCAAACAACTCAAAATTGTTATTGAGGATACGGATTCAGTTTATACGTTTGGTAGTTTGATACTTTGATGAAACTGAGTGACCTACAAAAGAATAGGGAACACAATTCATGTTCCCGAACTCTAGGTATAAAATTACATATCAATAGAATATATAATTGATAATGGCGTAGTTAGCTAGGTATAACTTGATCAATATTGCTCTCACATTTTTTAGCGAACATGAATATATACGTTTGGTATAACGGATTCAGTTTATACGTTTGGTAGTTTGATACTTTGATGAAACTGAGTGACCTACAAAAGAATAGGGAACACAATTCATGTTCCCGAACTCTAGGTATAAAATTACATATCAATAGAATATATAATTGATAATGGCGTAGTTAGCTAGGTATAACTTGATCAATATTGCTCTCACATTTTTTAGCGAAAAGATGACATATTTAAATTATTTTCCAATTATGTTATCTGAGGCATTATTATTTATATATTTATTGAGTTAAAAAGGATTAAAAAACTCAATTTGTAGCTGAACTGAAATCTCAAGGTGACTTAGATTTCTGTTGTACACTAGGTATCACTAATTCAGTAGTTATTAAAATTAATATTCTATTGTGAATGACAAAATTGCATATAAATCAAACAAGTAAACGTTTTCAAAATGTCAAATAATTATTATAATACTGTTTTGAAAAATAGATTGCTTTAATAGAAGGCATTGGAGATTATGTATGAAGAAGTTAGAATTACAAAATGGTTTAGAAAAACAAAATAGTTGGATATTACAGTTAATATGGTTAAACATTGAAGGTACGTTGCAGATCTTATTCATTTTGGAGCAGTTTTCTATGCCCTTGTATGCCCAAAGCCTCCTTTAACTGCCACACCAGAGGAAATCAAGTTGTACAATGAAGTTACCGACCCGTCAGTCCTAAAACTGAGACCCTCAATTAAGGGAAAAACTGTGAGGGAGGCACAAAATACTTTTAGAATTACTCATACTGATCAGTTTGTTGAAGCAGGGACATATGTGAGGGTGCATGTACGCCCAAAAAGATTTCCAAGGTACCCTGAAAATATTACGATAACCTAGTTTCTATTTAAGCTGAAGCTGTTAAATAAGTATCCAGCACTCAGATCAGTTTTTTAGTGTAAGTAAATTATGTGGCATTAAATTAGTTTAAAATTATAAATGGCTTTATGTTAAGCTAAATCGAAGCATGCACAAGCGAGCAATACGTATATTTTTATTTAAAGTAATTTTTTTTAGAAAAAGAAACATTAGGTACCAATACTAAAGTCTTTTTTCAAGAAGTATTTCCTTAGCCTAACTTCTATTCATTTTGGGTTCATTTAACGAAAAGTGATTTGTTTTTTGTATCTTTTAGTTATCTGGCATGCCACGCATGCATCATGGTATGCCGCTAGAATTTCTATAATTAGTGTTCTTTTTATTAATATGATATGAGAATTTAGTTAAAAAAACGTTTTTTGTTCATGTTGGCGAATGGTAGAAGTAGGTTGATCTTTATTGTAATCGACCCTGATGAGATGGAAGTTATAATTAGGCTAGAGTATAACTGGTCCTTTATTAATTTTATGGGTTTCTTGTAGAAAGTAGTTAAGAAAATTGGGATTCTATTTGGAACAAAGTGCCTTTGTAAAATAATTGTTACTTTGTCACAGTTATGATTAGATTGATGTTTTTATGATACACCAGATGTTATGAGATTGACTGGAGGTCCAGAATAATTGCTGTTACGGATTCCTATGTGGTTCTCAACAAGCCTGCTGGCACATCAGTATGTGAATTTGTTTTCCCCTTCACCTATCTTATCATGTTTATGACCTATTGAAAGGTGTTATGCTTCTTGCTTCAAAAAGATGTTGGTTACATTTTACCATGATACCCAAAATTACAGCAGCTTTATGCCAATTTTTTTCAGCAAAACCAAACTATGCATGTTTAGTTATCTCATTACAGTCACTTATGAATTTTGTTTGTTTTAGGTTAATTTTTAGTAACATTTCCTGTTCTCATTTTGTGGGTCTCTTTTATATGGTTTGAGGAAAGTTACCAGGCTACTTTGGGTCCCTTTAATTTTGTGTGGGAATAATAACTAGAAACGGCAGAGATGAGGATGCTTAGATGGATGTGTGGGCACACGAGACTTGACCGAATAAGGAACGAAACCATCAGGGGAAGACTGGGGGTAACGTGCATCTCAGACAAAGTCAGGGAAGGGAGACTGAGATGGTTCGGTCATGTGAGGAGAAGACACGTGTTGGCTCCGGTTAGAAGAGTAGAGAATCTGAGTGTGGAGGGGAAGAGGTACAGGGGTAGACCTAGGCTGACATGGGAGGAGCAGATTCGTCAGGACATGATAGCATTGCACCTCTCAGAGGACATGATCAGTGATAGGAATTCTTGGAGGCGTAGAATAAAGGCTAGGGACTACTAGAATGATAGGATATATGTTAGCAGCCTTACTTATAGGTAGAACTTTAGTTTTTACAAATGCATGCTTGACTAGTTGGTAGTGTTTACTCTGTGTGCTTCAACTTTTTTATGTGGTTTATGTCCTTAAATTATATGAGCCTCTTATTTTGCATAGGTTGCATGCGTAGTCATTGTGTATATGCCTTGCTTTTAATCATGCTTTCTTTATATATGATTGTGTATGTAACTACCATATGATTGAAATAAGTGTTTATATTCTTTATGACTGACATATACTTCGGTAGTTTTAATCATGCAAGGCTTACCCTCTTTTCTTAATAAAATGTCTTTGGAAAAAAAAAAAAAAAAAACTGACGCAGCCTCTCTATCTCTTCTTGGGGTAGGGGAAAGGTTTGTTTTCATCTCACCCCTCCCAGACCCTACTTAAAAGTGGGATTAAACTGGGTACGTTTGTTTGTTTGTTTGTTTACTTCCCTTTTTCTTAGGTAGGTGGAACTACAGACAACATTGAAGAAACTTGTGTAAATTTTGCTACTCGTGCCTTGGAATTTACTACTCCATTAATGACAACTCATCAGATTGATAACTGCACAGAAGGCTGGTATAATGTCAAGTTTGGAATTTGGATCTTATCATTGTCTATTTGTTAGTTCTTTTATAATAATGACTAATCTCATCTCATCTTGTAGTGTTGTGCTAGCTAGAACTAAGGATTACTGTTCAGTTTTTCATAAAAAGATCAGGGTAGTCTATTGTTTCTCTATTAGTATTTTTTGTTATTATAATGACAATGATTATTATTAGTATCCTTGAGTTCTATTTATTTTTTAATGATTTTACGCAACTAAGTGATGAATTTGTATTTTTTTGTTCATCAGGAGAAACAAGTGAAGAAGCTTTATCTGGCACTTGTTGCTGCTTACGTGCCATGTGGAGTCATGACGCATTACATGCGACCTTTACGTATGGCTCCTAAAGTTATTTCCAAAGGTGAACATAGCTGTTACTACTTTTTTATATTTCATAGTATATGTTAAATTTCAAAAATCAAAAACTTCGGAGAGATTATGGCAGTGGTGAATGGTGATCTTTAATGAACAAATAAAGATGAACATTCATTTCTTTTCAGATTAATCATATTAAAAATCAGCATGTGCATAAATTTGCATGGGTGCAAGTTTATATGCTACTTCTTTGATTTAAAATGGAAGACTAAAGCGTAATATAATATTAGTATGGCAATTGTCATACTTTCTGGTTTTGGTGACGGCATTTTGTTATCTAAACAGTGTTTCAGTTTCTGATCTTTATTAACACTGTAAAGCACTAATGCATTCTCGTTTTTGAGTTATTATTCAATGTATTAATTAGATAAATATTGTGTTTGGAGAGGCTTGAATCCTAAACTTAATTTAATCTATAGGACATGTTTTCATAATTCATAGAATAACTGTTAACATAAAATTGAAATCTTAAAATGAAAACCATAAAACTAAGTCTTGTATTAATCATCACAAAACTTTGAACATTTTGTTGAGCATGCAAAATGAATTCATGTAAATGGATAGTGTTATTGATGCAAACCCTTGCATATATTTCATTATTGTTCATTTTCTTGATTTGTGTAAAACACAAATGATTAAATGAGCATGTACAACTTATCTTTAGAACATGCAGACTTCATCAAGGGATGGAACATGTGCCAACTTGAGGTCCTGGAATGTATAAAAGTCCCCTGGCCTAATGATTTAGTTGAAAAGGCATATGGAATTGAGGATATTAGTTGGCCTAATAAAGAGTTTGCATACCAGTGCAAAATCAGCCTCTTAACAGGCCGTACTCACCAGGTAGATGATACCATTTGCCTTTATCTGATTCTTACTATTTTTATGCTAAGTTATATAACTTTTTAGTAGAAAAGTTGCTTGCAATACTTCTTTCTGAAAATCATTAGTGCATTTCATGTTAGTTCTTATACGGGATACTTGAATATTCTTACAAATTCATGCTTGCTAAAACCTGCAATAACTTCCATTGGAGACATCCAAAATATGTTAGAAAGTTGCTATTTTATTTTGTTAAAATTTCAAGCTAAAGTTACATATTTTTCTTAGTTTTTCATCATTTGATGGTATTTTAGCCGTTTAATCATCATCAAACACTTCATTGATCTATGTGGCCTAGTCAAAGGTTGTGGTTTTCATGAGATGGAGAAAAGCACTTCAAATTGTTGATTAATCCTACCAACTAATTGCGTGTTACTCAATTCTAGTAATTGTAGCAACACACATCATACCCTTTTTCCTAAAAATACAGAGTACAATATTACTTTTGGTGAATTCCAATTAGTATTGACATATTTTTTGGTGAAATTTCATCTAAATGACCATGTTGCTTATTATTATTATTAGAAATTGTCATACAATACCGACTGTTGGGAAAAATACGACCTGGTCACCAACAAGTAAACAAAAAATGCGGAATTTATCTTCGTTTGACCAAACTTTTTCGACCTGAATGAACCTATGAGGATGCAAACAAATAGAGTATTTTAAAACAATTAAAGAACACCAAAAATTTTAGTGGGAGATTGTTGAGTGTGGAGGCTTCTAAAGCCTTAATGGGCTGCACACGGGTTGGGCTTAGCTTGTAGGTTAAGTTAGAATACCTAAATGTAATCTCTATTTAAATGTCTCATTGTACTTGTAATCTCTTGAGCACCTAATAATACGAATCCTAGTTGTAGCACAGTGGACGTAGGTCACATCGACCGAACCACTTTAAATCCTTGTGTCGTTTACTGCTTTCGTGTGTGTGTTAGTGTGTGTGTGATTACCCAACAGAAAACCTTTCAAATCAAGAGTAAAAATCACGGGACTACTAGAGTTGCTTCAAATCCACCATCACCAAAATCAGAGCAATATAAAGTTTTCTTTAGGTATACTACAGGTATACAACAACCATCATACATTTAAAAACAATAAGTCACTAACATCAAGCATATAAAAAACAAAATCAAAGACAAAGAGGAGGAATGGCCACAAAAACACAGCAGCAAACAGGTGCTTCAAAACCTGATTTTCGGACCTGATTTAACGAAACCCACCTTTGGATAAGCCCGCCCAGATGTTGTGGAGCTGCTGTCAAAAAATCAGGAAGATCCAACGGTTGAAACTCCGTGAAATCGACAAGAACTGCAGCTAGGTCAAGAAGTAACAAAAATTCACTCTTCTTCTCCCCCTTTATTCTTATCCAAACAGCAGCAACAACACATAAACCACTACTGATCTGTCCTCCACACTTTGTTTTAAAACCTAAGAATTGGCCAAAGAAATTGTGGGCTTTTCTCATGTGCTAAAATAAGCCCAACACTAACAGCAAATCATTGACCGCCAAAATTCTTGTATTTTTTCTTAGTTTCTGGACATTTTAGATATATGGTTTCTAGTCTATTAATATCGTACAATCTGAATCCAGTCAGATGTTACATTTACTTTGGGTATGGATGGAGAATTTTTTTTTTCTTTTCTTCTTTCTCTACATGACATGGTGATCAGTGTTATTGTGTTGGATATGCAGATCATTTTTATTGTACTTCAAATGACAGTTTTGCTCAATTATATCACAAAATTTAAAGGGTCCCACTTTCTTGTTATCCGTCAGATTTTTGTTAATAGGTGTTGGTAGCCTTTACTATATATGTGTTATAAGTTTTCATGAGATATATAGTCAAAATCTTAATCTTTGTTTTTGATCTCTTCATTTCCTTCCTATAAACTTTTATTTTGTGTGAGTCATCATTGCTCATACAAATAGAACAAACACATTCCATTTTACAAGATTTGCATGGAACAGATTCGAGCTCAATTGGCAGCATGTGGTGCACCAATAGTGGGTGACTCGATGTATATGCCAGCTGCAATGGCAGAGCTAGCCAGCCCTGGGCTAAATCCTTTTGGGGAGTACAAACAGCAATTTGAAAATGAGGTCCATAGAGAACGGGCTGCTGAAGAATGGGCTGCAAAACATGGGAAAGAACCAGGGGTGGCCATTGGCCTGCAAGCATGCCAAATTTCATGGGATGAAGGTGACCATTTCTATGAAGCTGGACCTCCTTGGTGGGCTCAACAGTAACATCTAGAATTTGATTCCTGCCATGTTCTGTGTTCATGGGTGACTCACTGATCTTTGCATAGCATATACTTCTTTATGAATGTGAGTTCGTTTTCATCAAAATTCTAACTTTTAAAAACAAACAAACATATCTAGTAAAGTTCTACTATACAGTAGTGTCTAGATGTAAATTTTAACTTTTATTGTCCTAAATTGTATCCTTTTGGGTGTGCACTCGGGTGGACTTGACATAAAATTTAGAGTTGGGTGGTTGGTTGGGCAGAGGTAATAGGTTAAAATGACATATGATTGTAAAAGTTTTTTTTAAGTAAATGGTCAGAACAGAACGGGTTGTGACACATACATTTTTGTATATCTATTTGTTTGGCTATTTTACAAATGACTGTAACACTCTTCGAGTAGTATCATATTGATCAGAGAACTTTGTGGATTAAATTAGTGGCATCAGGAATTATAATTTTTGGAGTAATGTATTCAGGCGATGAAATATAGCTATATTTGAAATCTGGTTTACGAGCCACAGAGAGATAAAAACAGCGTGTGAACCTCATGATAAATTGTAATTTTTTAATGTCAAACTCACTTACCCTTCACACCTGGGCCAGCTAGGACTAAATCCCACAACCACTTAATTCATAGGGCATCTTATATACCGGTAGGACAGAGGACAATTGTATTTAGGGCTAAGTTTAATACTTAAATTTTCTATATTATAACTGTGAAGAAATCATTTTTCTTTGATTAAGTCATTTGTGCATGAGTGCATGCGACCTCACAATAACCTTAAAGGTTGGAGCATGCTCCATAATCTTTTCTAAATGAAGGATGAAGATTATTACTCCTCTGTCTTGAAACTTGTAAGATTCTGGTTTGAGATGTTTAAATTTTTTTAAGTATTCTTTGAGTGGATTATGGTTTTGGCTTTTGTTTTTAAGTTCAAAGTTGAAAAGCTTTGACTTTTGGATTTGAAGTTAATTATCTTCCTCATCTTCATCCTTCCTTTTACAAGTGATAAATGTGGATGACAAAAAAACAAAAAAGAAAAGAAAAGAAAAACAGAAAATTAATTAAAAAACTGAAGTAACATGAAAACATGCTACTTTATTATAACACAAACAGACGTGAGTTTATTTGCTCCCATTTTAAGTAGCTTTTTTTTAGTTTATTTTTATAAAGTTCACCTTTCCATTCATTATATTACTTACGTTTATAGACTGATATTCACTTTCTTATTCTTATACTTGGTGCAGGTGAGTAGGTAAACTACTTTTTTAAAAGGGATTTAAAGATGACTTGGCCAATTTCTTAATCTCATTGCATGAATGATACAAGGCAAGGCAAAGGCAAAATTGTACATTCACACAAAGGCAGCGTTGCCTCATAGAACGATGATTTTAAGGTGTTTGAGTTTAAGAATATACGATAAATTGCCCAAACTGCGCCTACTACAAAGCAAGGTGTTGTAATTACATGATTCACATTCACTATATTTTCTTTGATTTTCTCTCAATCCACAGTGAATATATCTGCAATATTTTTCTGAAAGCATTTAACTTTCGCTTATCATGCCTTTTGAGAAGTAACAGTTTTTATTTTATGAAACAATGATTCTGTTTTCGAGTTAAATTACACTATCATTATTGTGTAGTGAGATCATGCTCTTCCCTTGTCATTAGATGTTTTTATGAGCATTTTGGTGGCTTGTTTATATTCCAAAAAAGGTTCCATAAAATAAAAATTAAACAAATTTACCTCATTTAGGTTCTTAGAACACACTGCTTACCTATTTATTTTTTATGAAGTTGTAAATTTTCAGCACAACAGGTTTGGTGCTTCCTTTAGATAGCATACTTTTCTTTAACTTGCATGATATGTTTTCTTCCCGTACTTACATGCAAGACCCTCATTTTTACAACCATTATAATGCATCAAGACACCTTAGTTTAGGTTCCGGTTTATTTTAAAAACAACTATTACTTACACAACATCAAACAAAACCTTATTAACCTGTGCATGACATTATAAATTAACACGAAATAACAATTGTTTATCCATCAAAACCCTTTAATTAGCTGCACCATTATTGACCTTTTGAAAGTCTTGTTTGATCCTCATCGACCTAATCATGATCATGCTAGCTATCTGATATTGACCTTGTACTAGAAAGCATATACCACCAATTAGTTTTATAAAATTGAGTACTCTACAGCCATTCTTGAAAGCATACTATATTATATTAATGTGGTTTAATGCTTATGTTTCATCAACTTTGATGTGGTATATCAATAGAGGGTAAAAACTAATGTGATGATTGTTGAAGATGGGTGTAAATTGTATATAACGGATTGTAAGTTGTGTGACCAATTTAAGTTTTATTTTGGTGAATGTATTCATTAATGGATTTTTTATACTACTTAGATATTATTTCATGAGTGTTAATACTTGGTGTTGAGTTTAGTGGTGATAATCAACTAGATACTATGTGTAATAATGTGATGACTGATAATAGGTGAAGGTGCAAGTATATATATATTGAACCATACAGCGTATTTGGTGTATGCCAATAGGATTGTTACAGTAATGTATGTCATACATTATATGAATTTTGATGAATATTAATGTGTGTATTACTTTTATGTAAAACACATGTAATCTCAATGATGAGCCTGATATATGACAGGGGGATTAGACAAATGTATTCATTTTAAACATTATTTGATGAAGGTAGATATTACTGATATTGGTAATCCACATATATACATGCGGAAATATAATGATGATGATCCACATATGTGTAGAAATATAATGATGGTGATCTATATACATGTGGAATTATAGATCAAAATGGTGTGTCATGTAGATATGTATAATAGTAATAACAATGGTGTGTGGCAATGAGGGTTTGGATGGTGACCCACTCAGGTAGTAATTCCATTTCGAATGAATTATTGATGCATGATATGCATATAATTTTATGTCATATAATGTCAATTGATGTATGCTAATCAGGTGGAAAGATGAATGCAAGTCGGGTTAAATGGTGATGATCAAACGCATAAAAATGTTCAAAAACCTGTCAGAGGCATGCTCTACGCTACACTGGGTTCAACCTAGCCTACTGTCACGGAGTCAACTCTTGAACTTGCGTGCAACTCTTAGCGCCAACTAAGATCAATCTCCTTGACCGACAATTGTAACGAGTATACGAGACTATAGCGAAAGTTGCAACCTTGGTAAATATAACAACATTTTATTGTTTATGAAGAGAAATATACAAGGCAAGTGTGTATTTGGGTGATTACAAATGAGGCCTCTCATTCCTATTTATACTACATGTGGCTGATTTAGATGTATATTATCTAATTCTATACATATTTGGTACATGGTAATATCTAGAGAAATCCATGCAATTATCCAGCAGTGTTAGGCACTTTGAAAGCCTTTCCAGTGCTGATTGAAAGCCTTACTTGGGGCTGCATCCTTAGTCCATCTTTCTGGTATTTTTCTTGTAAATATCCTCTTTCCATGCTTCTTCAAAGCTGGTCTAGAACCTTGAAAACACACTCATGAACTGAACTTTGGAGTGTTTTTCAAAGAATTCTGCCAACCCATTATGCCTCTTAAGCAAGGAAGAGTTGAGATTTAGACCAATCGTACTTGTGTAGCGGTAGAGAACAGAGAAGAACGATACCTCCAAGAGAAGATCATGCTAGTATTTAATCTGGTTTAAAGCTATGTGATTCTATCAAGGAGGTGATCAAAGTTGTGTACAAGAAGCTCATACTCAGAATAGCTTGATCCATGTGGTGATCATTTGTCCCAGTTGGAAGAAAGAGTTCATCATAGTCAAAGAATAGAGGGTCAGACCTGTGATTGGCAAGATCATTCTACTCAATATTAGTCACAACCTATGTGGTGTAATCAGATTTCTGAAAAAATCATGAGTTGTTCTTTTGATCTGAGTAATAGAGACAATACAATATAGATCGCTGTTTGAGGAGCAATTGTAGAAATCCTTGTTTTGATTAATGTGGTGCAATCATAGAGATTCAAGGAACCGTGAGTTTTGATTTACAAGTGAAGGAATACATGAATGAATTAGGGTGTACAAGGACAAAATGTGTGTGATACAATTTGAATCAAAGGAACTGGGTCAAGGCCGAGAACATAACTTTTCTTGGATGAAAAAAGATAAGAGTGAGAGGAAAGTAAGGAAAAATTATCAGGTAAACAAGTTGATATGCCATGGGAAATATGGAGTCATTTTATTCATTGTTGATGCTTGGTTTCTTGAAAAGAAAATTCATGGGAGTGAGGCTAAAATGCCAAGAGAGATTACATGGAAGAAGGATGTAAGTATATATCCATGATATCTAAAATGCAAGTATATTGTTGTTGCTTTTTGAAGATTTACATATTCCATTCTTCATCATCTAGTCCAAGGATTAAAGTTGAGGAGCTACAAGTCTTGTTGAGATTTCAAGATCTTGAAGGAACACATTAAGATTAAGGTAAGAATGATATGATTGAAATTTGAAAGTGATGTTTTGGGTTGGTTTGTTTGAACCTAAATGGTTGAAGGGTTGAATTGTCATAAAACAAAGTGTTGGCCAAGATTTGTGCAAGTTGTCTATGGATATTGATTTGATGGGGAAAGATCAAATAAAAAGTCTTTTTTGCCTAAGAAGGCTAAAAATGATTTTTAAAACCTCCAAAACCAACCCAAACGAACTCCGATTGAACTCATTTCAATGGCATTGGAATCGTCTCATCGAACCCTACAATATTAGCTTTTAGGTTTTAGCTTTAACAACTAGTTTTAGAATTTTGATTTTAGGGCTTAATTTTTAGCTTTTTGATTTTATCTTTATGTTTAGGGTTTGTTTTTAAAGTTTTGGTTTTAGTATTTGGGTTTATTGTTTATGATTTAGGGTTTGGGTTTTATGGTTCAACAAAACGGTTCCAATGATGCAAAAATGAATTCAATCGGAGTTTGTTTGGTTTGGTTTTTAAGTTTTTAAAAACCCTTCTTAGCCTTCTTAGGCAAAATAGACTTTTTAGGGGAATCTTTCCCTTGATTTGATAAGTACAATGTGTTTATGTATAGATAATATGGCGTTTTGTGTTTATCTTGTATTAGAATTCGAGTAGGATAGCTTGACCTTTTTTTTTAATAACCGTGAGAACCCATTTGCGTGGTAAGCTTCCTGGTCCCTCCAATACCCGACTAACCTAGAGGAACAGGTAAAGTGCGGCCGCAAACAACTGGGTTGTTGGACTCCAAGCAAAATTGTTCAAAGCGGGGATTGAGCTTGAGATCCGCAGGTTGTGTCTCCTACATTCTAATCACTTCACCCCTTTCTAATCACTGCAATTTTACTGTTGTCTCTTGAGGACCCATACACACACATTATATATGTGAATTGCAAATGAGGAGAAGAGATATGTTCAGATACAAAATAAGATTTTTGTAAAAAGTGTAAAAACTAAAGTGATATTATAAATAACAATGTGCTATTATTAACAGAAACTGTTGAATATTATAATAACACTTTATTATTTATAATATCACTTTGTTTTTTATACTTTTTACAAAACTATCACTTTATATAATAACCTTACTTATGAAAAGTAAACATGTAATTTAAATATTAAGAATGTGATATATGTAATTCTTTCTTTGTGTCAAGTTTATCTGTGCTGGCATCTCTAACATTCGTGTTGGCATGATGGCATCAAGTGTGAACAACTTGCATCATTGCTTTTCATTCCTAGCTGGGAATTTTGAACCTAAAAGAACAAACGGTTGCCACACTCACACAAACGATAATTTGGAAATCCATTTGGTGCAAAATTCAATTTTTTTGTTAAAGTATATAATATATGTTATTATAATAAAATAAAAATAACAAAGAAAATTATAAGTGCTTGTTACACATATATTACATAATGATGTTTTTATATTATGTGATAATAAAAACAAACATGTAAAAATATATATAAAATATATGTAACAAACACATATAACTTTTTTATTTATAATTATTTTATATTTTATAACAACACATTACATACCTAAACACAAAAAAGATAAAAAAAAAATAAAAATTGAATATTACATTGGGTTTTCATGGGTTTTCTCAACTTAAGTGGATTTTTAATTTATCCTTCACATAAACATATATAAATAAGAAGGTTTATAAGAAAACTCCTCAATTTGGAGAAAACAAAAAAAACTCATATTTACCAATAAATTTAAAAAAAAAAATTATTCGTAATTTTTTTATTATAAGATTAAAAATGTTATAATAAGAAATAAAATTTTAATAAATATATGTAAATCACGAAGTTATGTATACGTAACTTAAAAACAAGGGCGGCCCGGGGGAGGGGCAAACCCGACCCCTGTCCCGGGCCCATTTTTTGGGAGGGCACAAATTTTTTATATATACGTATATATACGGATTCATTCAAATAAGAATTGATAAGGCGAATCGAACTAAAAATAAACATTTATAAACACATTATTTAATGGTGCAATAAATCATTTTTCTTAAAGTATATATGAAGTTACTTTCATGCCCTTTAAACTAAATATGTCAATTGGTTCGGTTAATGGTTTATTCGGTTTTCAATTTTTTTCCCTATAAAAAAACCGAACCGAATTCGAGATGTGATTTGGTTCTAATTTCGGTTAAAAGCAAATAAACAGATTGAAAGCTATTTAAACTGCTTAAAGTTCAAATAAACCGATCCAAATAAACCGAATTCAATTGAATAAACTGATTAAAAACCGAATAAACCAATATGAATAAACCGAATTCAACCATGTAAACCGAATTCAATCTTATATATTATTAATAAGATAATAAATTTAAATTTGAATTCGGTTTAATCGGTTAGCCAAACAACCAAATTTATAAAAAAATTGGAATCAAAAACCGAAATTCGGATATGGTTAGGTACTGAACCGAAAACCGAATTCGGAATTTGATAAGGCTAGAACCAAAACGAAAACCGAATTTAGTTCGATTTTTCAGTTACGAATACATTTCGGTTTTCAATAGTAAATGGTTTTTTGTTTTTTGATCACCTCCACTCTAATTATCTGAATTCTTTAGGGGACATTTTTTTTCCGGTTCGTCCTGGGCACGCCAAATCTCAGGGCTGCCCCTGCTCAAAAAGTTACGCATGTAACTCATAAAGTTACACATGTAACTCATAAAGTTACACACACACACACACACACATATATATATATATATATATATATATGAGTTATAACTAGTATGTGTAAGTGTGTAACATACAAGTAACCAATGTTTTCAAACCCGGACCGGACCGGACCGGCCGGACCGGGTTCCGGCAACTCAGACGGTCCGGTCATGGCCACACAACCGTTTTTGGACAAACCGGCCGGTTCGACCGGCGCCCGGTGGTTGAACCGTAAACCCGCCCTTTTAAACCGGTTTTCTGAAAGTGAACACCTGTTCTTCCCGGCAGCTCCGACCTCGCCTACGACAAGTTTGTGATCTTGCACTGATGCGACAACGACCTGCTCTTTGGATATGTTGAAGAAGCTGGATGCAAAGAGGAGCAAGATGAGGTCGACCGGCGACGGAGTTGGAGAAGGAGCACTGATCGACCGGAATGGAGTTGTAGAAGGAGCACTGATCGACCGGAGACATGGTTGCAGAAGGAGACGAAGCTGCAGGAGTGTGAAAATAGGGTTTTCATATTTCACTTTACAAATGAGAGGGGTAGGTGAAATAAGAGCCGTTCAAAAAAAAGGTGAAAATGGAGATGATGGCCTCCTCGATTGATGTTAATTGACAAGATGTAGGCATTCAACATTATTTTATTTTCAATACTTGTATTTACTATTTTTGTTTTTTTAACATTTTAACTAGTTTTTAATTTTTCAATATATATATATATATATATATATATATATATATATATATATATATATATATATATACAATATTTATAATATTATCCGGTTCTTAAATCCGGTCCAACCGGTCCGACCGGTCCGACCACTGACCAGTAAAGAGACCGGTTCAACGTCCGGTCCGGTTTTAAAAACATTGCAAGTAACATATATGTAATAAGGGGAAGTTACTATTTTACCTTTTAAACTTGTTGCTAGAAATGGTTCCTTTAGTTTTCAAGTTACAATAGTTTTCATTTGAAGATCATATCCCTCTATATATATAGGGAATTAATAAAATAAAAACCCATTTTAGTGAGAAAACGAGAAAATTAAGACAAAAATTAAAAAACATATTTTTTTTGAAATTTTTTTATGGGTTTGAAACACTATTGGGATAATTTTTATTAAAAAAAAAAAAAAGCGATGAGGAAATATTTTAAAAAAATATTTTATAAAACCATGTAAAACATACGTAATGGAATAATTAAATTTAATTACTTTGAGGCCCACATTAAAGTAAATTTAAAGGTGTATATTTTTCTTCTTTTTTTATTAATGTAAGTAGGCCCTACATTAATAAAAAACAAGAAAAAACATACACTTTTATATTTACTTTAATATAGGTCCCAAATTAATAAGATATTGTTATTCGGTTAACGCATAAGAAAGAATTAATTTTCTATCATATCTTTATCATGTGAAAACATGATTTTTGATAGAAATCCTTAAATTCTATGTGAGCCATTGATTTGGAATCTTAAAAATAAATATGTGTTTCACATTAACCATATTAAAAATGATTTATTTATTTCAAAACCCAATTTTTTATTTAGATTTAATTTGAACAACATATTTATTTTTAAGATTTAAAATCAATAACTCAGTTAGGATTTAAAAATTTTCTTTCTAATATTAGGTTTTCACGTGATACAATAAATATATTGTTTTTTTCATCGTCATAATCCCCTACGTACTCAACAAAATAATCAAGAGCCTTTCGCTACCATACTCATCAACATGATTATTTCAACACGTAATTATTCAAGCTCCCAATTAACCAAAGTCACCTCTATAATTCTATAAATATATTATAAAGATCAAATCTACTCTTGTTAATTTACTCTAGTTTTTAACTAATATTCCACTCCTTGAAAATATTAAATGCAACATGTTACTTAAAAAAACACCTTTATGTGAACCATTCATGAAGATGACATTAATAATGTATACTTAAGACATTAATTTTACTAAAAAATTAGGAATTAATTTGTGACTGTAATTTCAGATGCAAATAGTCTTTTGTGACTGAAAATGCAAGGGCAAAAACGTTCATTGGACACGTAAATTATTTTGCCACTGAAGTTAGCTATTGAATTTCAATATCAGTTATTGCTAGGGCTGTAATCGAGCCGAGCCGAGCCGAGCCGAGCCAGGCCGAGCTCGAGCTCGAGACATTTCGAGCCGAGCCGAGCCGAGCCAGGTCGATAATTTTTTCGAGCTAAAAATTCGTGCTCGAACTCGTAAAGAAACTCGAGCCTCGAGCCGAGGCACGAGCCAACTCGGTTTTTTCTTCTTCTTTTTTTACCTCCTCCACTTTACATACATACATATATAATATATATAAAATTTAATACATAAAATTAAATATATATAAAATCTATTTTGTATATATAATCTAATATATATAACTATATATAAAATTTAATACATATTTAACTAATATATATATATATTATAAAATTTAATACATCTATCTGTATGTATATATATATATATATATATTATATGTGTGTATAATAAAATTTAATACATCTATTTGTATGTGTGTGTATATATATTATATGCGTGTGTGTATGTATACATACATATATATTATACATAATATATATATTTATATAAATTTGTGTATAAGATATTAAATATATATACATACATTTATATTATACATAATATATATATTTATATGTTTGTGTGTAATATAACATATGTGTGTGTGTATAATTTAATGAATATATATATGTTAAAAATCGAGCCGAGCCACGAGCCGAGCCAACCATGGCTCGGGCTCGGCTCGTTTTTCTTTAGCTTTTATCGAGCCGAGTCTTTTTCGAGCCGAGCTTTTTTCGAGAGAACTTCGAGCGAGACTCGAGGCGCAAGTTTTTTGAACAATCATAGTTATTGCGACCTATTTGCGACCCACCATTTTATCACTGCTATTTGTGACAAAAATTTACAATTGTACTTTATAATTTGATTTTGATTAATAATTATTTTTTTCTGTGACAGTTTTGTGACCGGATTGAAACAATTTGTATCACTAAAAAAACACAACTTAACTATTAAGTTTTAAACTGAATCTGAATGATTCAAATAAGACTGAGTCATATCCGTGATTAATTAACATGAACAAATTGAACTGAAATTGGCGGATTAAAAATTTAATTTATCAATTCATCACATGTAAAAAGTAAATACATATATATTCCTAAATTATATTAATATATCCTTTTTGATAACCCAATTAACAGGCGAATTGACATGAGATGAAAGGAGACAAGTACACTATCAAAAGCTAGAAAGGTTCTACAAGACCATCATATCATTCGAACACTACACTACAAACACATACAAGCTTAAATAAACCAAAAAAAAATAAAAAAAAATCTCTAGACCATGAAGAAAGTTATGAGTTTTAACTTAAATTCATCACTTGATTGGTTTTAAGGTTCTAGTTTACTCTCAAATCTTCAATAAAACTTGGTAAAGTCAATACCCGAACCCACAACCTTCAACAGAAGGTGAAAACCGCTTTCTTGATGTTAGTTTTCGCCTTATGCCAAAGGATTATTTTAGGTGCGTTCTTGACTTCTTCAGTTAGTTTCAAATGATCGATAAGAGTAAACGTCGCCCCGCTTAATCTCCTTCATCTCAACCCTTGAATTCACACGCTACAAAGCACACAAACAAGAGTAAATTAAATAAATAATCAACTGATTAAGAAAGACACACCTTATCCCTACCTTAAAAATATGATAGAGAGCCTGATTCAAAGAAGACCCATGCTCAAAAAGACTAACTAAAGAACATATATTATCTTACCAAATAAAACGACGAAAACATGAATGCATGCCTGATTATGCATTCTCAGGAGCAACTGCGGCTTTGATTCTTTCAACGGTGCACTTAATAAGACTATTAACCGTCGCAACTGAACCAAGTGATAGTTTTGCTGTAGGAACCGAATCAACCAGAATCTGAAACGCAACCGTTAGTAAAGATCCACCATTACCGACCTCTAGAATTCTCCCTCCTTGATGTGTCCCTCCCCCATCTGGAAGTATAGCAAAACCAGATGGTAGTAAAGCAACGTAATCAGGGTCACCCCCATTTAACACCACATTCATTGCTGCAATATCTACTGGTGCATATATAACATACGAGCCCGTTGAGTCATTTGAGCTTTCTTGAAGTATTAGCATGTTTCCTTGGCTTGAATTCGCGCTCTAGATCGAATAGTAGTTAAAAAAATCAATAGTCGAGCGAGGACATTATAACATTGTACGACGATTATTCGATAAATCTTTTCTAATGAACTTGAAATCTTACATTTACGCGTAGAAGTGATACGCAGTTGCCTGGATCGCGACCATTAGCGATATGAGCCATTTCTTGAACCAATCCACCGTTTGAGAGAATGTCCCACTTCATATGTTTGTAACATAGAATCAGTAAACATAGGTCACTAATATGATTTTGAAAAGGAAAGTGATGTTACTAAACTAATTACAATCTAATCTCGCATAAAAAAAAAGGATGTTCGATTATTTTTCAAACTGCTATTTGACTTTTTCAAGGTTGAAAAAGTCAAAAGTAACTAAAAAGTTAAATTTTAAAAAAAAATCACTCATGTTTGACTTTATTCAAACATGTAGTGCTACATTGTTACTTTTCAAAGTTTGAAAAAATAAATAGTTGAAAAGTCAAACTTTGAAAAAAATCAAATAATAATTGAACTTCAAATTTCAATTTTTTTATATTAATTTACATATATAAAATTTTCTTATATATATAAGAGTATATTATCGGAATGATATATATGGTTTGTTAGTATTTAATTTTAGTCCCTATGTTTTATAAATTAATCATATGGTCTCAAAACTTTAAACATTTATAACACATATAATTCTTATGTAAGGGTAATTTGGTCAATTATGTGAGAGTAATTTGACGACCTAAGGACTATATGTCTCACAAATGTGTAAAGTTTGGTACCATATGGATAACTTATGAAACATAGGAACCAATAGTGAAATATTAGATTTACTCTTTATATAATGTAATATGGTTTTTACATTTGACCCGACACGTAAGTCGTAAGACAATGTATGATATGATTATCTGGTTATGTGACAAGACTTGCTAGTTATGACTGATAATTTCATTTAATTATGACTTTTATTATGGTTGCTGTACGTAAGTTGTTACCTCACTCCTCGAGTTTTCATCACGAAGAAAATCAAAAACTCGTTTTGGTGGAACTGGGATCCAAAACGATGTAGCAGCACTTAGCACGATACCAGGAGGCCTACCCGGGTCATCCACACTCTTTCGAGTCATAACTCTAACATCATCTGCCCCGCTGCCAGATAAAGTTGTCCATGTATGAGTTGTCGAAGCTCCAACGCCGCTACAAAAACTCAAAACCATTCTCTCCGAAAGCTTCAGCATACTCTTTCGCCCTTCTAGAGTTGTTATAACTGTCCAAATGTTGTGATTTGTAGACAATCATCAATCAAACTATTATTAAGTGTTCAAGTATGTTGATTTAAATCATAGAAAGAAAGACAACACAATGATTGAATGCTAGAAGCAAGCAAGCAAGCAAACAAACAAACAAACTTATCCAGTATATTCCTACTCTTCAGTAGGAATGTAGGATCTAGGGGAGGATAGAGACAAACCTTACCCTGTCTCATTTGAGATAGAGAGACTGCTTCGAAAGAGTTACCGGCTCATAGTTATCATTTGAAGTTCCCACGTTTTTAACGTTATTTCATAAAATAAGTAAAATAACGATAAAATTAGTGTAATTTTATTTTTGCTTATGTATGGTTTCTAATTGTGATCAACAAGTTAAAAACACAACTCTATGTACAAAACTTAAAGCATAATGTACAAGTGTATTATGCAGTTCTCAAGTTTCTAACATAAAAAATGTTCTTAATAGAATACCTCCCTATATATATATATATATATATATATATATATATATATATAGTTAGTGTATAAAATCTCTTTGATCATTTTCCTTTACTATCAAAATAATAATATCATTTTTGTAAATGTGTTTTAACACAACACTAAATGTTAATCAAAATACAGAATTTTAATTTGCACAAAATTAGGATTCATAGTAACCTGTTAATTTTACCCTCTCTAACTAGCTTATTGACAAATGTATTACCTCCAACGTCGCCTCCGGGAATATTGCTAGCCATCGAGCTTGCAAGCCGTTCACACTGTCTATCAAGTGTTGATACCCATCGGGTCGCCCCGAATGCTAAACCAGAATTCACTAATAATCGATAGATATCATGAACAGCTCTATCATCAACTTCAACATGTTCAACCCATGTCACCTAAACATATATATAAAAGAGAAACATGAACCCTCATTTTTTTTAATTATTACTTGATTATTTACTATTTAATTATTATTTGCATTTAGTGTTATTTAATTTGTATAATTGTATGTATAGTAACTAGTAGTAACACAGGCAAATAAACTTTGTAGTTAACATATACATGTGGTTACACAATCTAACTTTATATCAATTACACAAAGAGTTCTTTTGTGTTTCCACGCCCCCTTTGAGACCCCGAAAAATGGACAAATTCAATTGACTATCTAGAAATGTCCGCGATCGAGCAAATAGCTCGAATCTATAAATTAATTGGAACATTAGAAGTTTCACCTTTGAATATCCATTGGGAAGTTCTTGAATCAAACAACCTGATGGCCTTCTTCTAGATCTTTCCATCGTGGAAGGTCGAAAGTTGTCCAAAGATACATCTACCACGGCCCATGTCCCATCAGTGTGCTGTTTACAGTACCTTACAAAATAGTATTCTCTGGTTGGAACAAGTGGTGATGGAACTTGATACTCAGATGTCATCTGCAAAACACATGTTTATCGTATCAATCGTGTTAAGTATACGTTTCGTTATGGTTTAATCGATCTAGTAGACGTTCGTACCACTTGTAGCGCTCCGTTGTAGTTTCCAGCCACTCCAGTAGAAAGGACTTCTACTGTCATTGCTCTTGAAACAATCGCGGAAAACACATTTGCCCACTGATTCTGCAAATTCATGATCAAAGAAATGATTTCTTTTCATTAACAAAAGTAAAAGATTATAATAAACTGGCATGTAAGCAGACAACTAGTTACTGCAACATATTTTGCAGCAATTCCAGATATGATTTAGATCAATCAAAAGTTAAACACAAAATCTAGTCTTCTCCCTTACCACATCCATTAAAATTTCAACAAGATTGATATGATTCATGATGACAACTGCAGATCCTCTTGAAGCTTCAGTTTTCAATCCCAACTGTTTTGGTCCAATGCCTCTAGGAAACATTTGCAGGTAATGATCTTCATTCAAGATCTCTGATGAGTTATCAGAGCTTGGAATCCACAAAGGCTCACCAGACTCAGCCATTCTAATCAGTTCCTCCATGGCTGCAACGGCTAGTTCAATTATAACTGGCTTGTCAGCCTCACTAGGACCTGAAACTGACCTCAGAAGGTTGCTGGTTCCAAGCATGTCATCTACCAGTGCAGGTTGACTAAAACTAGCCATCGGTAGGTCAAGCGAGCGTGGTGGTCCATTGTGTGAGAGATTAGGGTAAGTTAGCAATGGTTTGCCAACATATTTTGCAGCAATTCCAGATATCCTATCAATCTGTTGAGGGTACGATAAAAAAAATTATAGCTTTAGCTAGAAATTGAGTTGAAAGTATTAGCAAAATCAAAGAATTGTCATTTATATATGTTGTATATATGCTGATTTATTTCTTTTGTTATTCTAATTTATGCTGTTATAAGTTTTAATTGATTACTTCTTCGCGTAGGCGAGCATTTTCGATTCTGAGGTGCTGTTCATCGAATGACATCTCTCCGATGGCCGCAGGACCACCACAGTTGGGACATGTTGCATTGGTGAGAGCTTCTTTGTATCGTATGTTCTCCATTCGTAGCTTTTCGTTTTCGTTTCTCAATTGCGAGTTCTCATGGCGTTCATGTTGGGCCTAAAGCAATTAAAAGACAAAAAAAAACTTAATTTAGCAACCTTTCAAGTGAAACCATGTGTGTTAAGTGTGTAAAATACCTTCATTTGAGTTCTTTTGTTTTGGAACCAAAACTTGACTTGCAATGGCTCTAAAGTTAGTCTTCTTCCAAGTTCTTTCCTTTGTTTATCATCTGGATGTGGGCATTCTTTGAAAAACCTTCAATTAACACAAACATGTGCGTTGAATGCGCGTAAATCTTAACTAACTAAATGGGTATATATATTGTGATTTAACTTGATCTAACTAATGAACTTACGACTCAAGTTCTTGAATTTGATGTTGAGTGTGACGATGGTAACGTTTCTTCTTGTTTGGGCGTTGATTGGGATCTTGATCATCACCTGAGGGAGCGTCCATGATATCGGTGCCGGATTTGCTCTCGTAATCTTCATCTCTAAGCATATCAAGCTCATGTTCTTGGGTCTTGTGGCTCATATCAAGAAGATGGTGATGGTGACTCTCGAACATGTTGGGTTGAAACATTTTTTTGGTTCTTCACACTCCTGATCATAGAGTATTTACTTGATCTTAGTTAATTCAAAATGATCAAAAAACATAAAATATAAACAAATTAATAATTTAACGTTGAATTTGAAAAGTAAAATGAATATTAGTAAATTGATTGTAGAAAGCAACTTGACTTTGAATAAATAGTCAATGATCTTAAAATATAACGTTTGTCTTAAATATTCTAACTACTAAAAATTAATAATTGGAGCAAACGTACATAGTAACTGTTAAAATTTAAATATGTTAAAAGAATATCGGAACATACATATGAAATAAAAACAAAAGGTAAATATGCTTCTGTCTCTAGAATTGTAAATTACTGTAATATTTTGGCTGCACATCTTAAAAAGATTTTAAACATATAAACATGTTTAAATCTTGATAATATATATAAAATAACATATTGAAATACATAAAATTTCTATGAACTAAAGGAACAATTAGTTTCTTAATGAAGAAATTTAATTAAAAGAATGTGTATAAATATATATACACAAGCTTGAACTTCAAAATTAATCAATTGATAATACGAACAGTCAAAATAAATGATAAAATTAATAGGGAAAACGAAAGCAATACCAGATGTGTTTTGCATTGATGATTATATTTGGGGATAGTTATGGGACATTAATAATATATCATATTAAATATATTTAATATCAAAGTATTAGTTAAACTTTATATTAACAATAATATTAAAACTAGTGAAAGCGAACATATATAAAAAAATGAGGGTAAAGTTGGATTGTCGATATAGTGTACATAAAAGACGACATAAGTGAATTTATTGAAGGTCAACAAATCTCTATCTTTTTTGAAAACATAAGTCAACTTTAAAAGAAATATAAAAAGTCTAGAATAATTTTGATCTCTTGTTTCTTGTTAATTTCTAGCATTTGATGCATGTTTTTATGCAAAATTATAGTTACCGGCTAAATAAAAATAATACAAAAACTTTGTCACCGCTTATAATGTTTATGAAGATTGCCTTGATTTGAAACTGCAAAAGAGTTTAGTCGAAATTCATAGCTACAAATCAATATATAGATACACACACAAACGTGTATATATATATATATATATATATATATATATATATAATATGGATGTGTTTCTATGTTTCTTTAAAATGGTGTTCGTAAACAAATGAAGTATAATAAATATATTAATGATAAACACATATGCCTGATTTCCCTTTGTTTTCGATCGACTTGAATCTAATCAAACTTGTAACTCATCTGGGGTTTTTTTGTAACTTAAACATAAGAAATAAAGATCATAAAATATATCCAAGATGCATACACACACAAACACACAGTTACACGTTCAGAAACCCTAATATACTTCTAAAAGCATTCTCTCTCTTGGGTTTTTTTATTTTTAATAATTAAAGAAAGCTCAAATCGATCAATTACTAAAATTGAAGGTAAAAAAGATTAAACATGAATCTTTATATCTTTCTTGAAATTGCAACAAATAAAGTCTTTTTTTTTTCTGGAAAAAAAAACAAAAAAAAAAGGATGTTCAAGAAACCTTGGAAAGAAAATGAAAAAGTCAAAATCTTATCACTTTCTTTACAAATCCAGACGAAAAATTGAGAAGGGTGGCATGGTAACTTACTGGTATGTATTGATCAGTCTTGGTTTTGCTGGTTTATTGGATCAAAATTCTGGTATTCAGGGAAAAGGGTCAACTGGAAACCACTTTTAAGAGAGTAAAAAAGTGGTTTTCAGACTGGTTTCCATCGAAGCTACCTGTATTTTTCTTGTGAATAGAATTTAAGAAGAATGAAGAGAGAGAGAGAGAGAGAGAGAGAGAGAGAGAGAGAGAGGAACAGTTGGGAGAATTGAAGAGATGAGATGGGGAGATGGAGAGGAGTTAATGCACTGTATAGAGAGGATGCAAATGCATTTAAGTAGAGAGAGAGAGAGACTTCTTGCAAGCTGGTGTTCAAACCTAGCCTCTCTCTCACACATACTCACCATGTCTAAATGTATGTCTATTATGAAGTATCAAAAGTAATTAATGGTATTTTTACCATCAAATGTTTTTTTATGGTTGATTTGATTATGTAATTTGTTGTTATAATTCTTTAGTTATACATATGATTAAGGATTATTATCATCTCTATCATTTAATTTAGGTGCATGGATCGAGAGCTTGAATCTTATTAAAGACACTTTGAATTTAATCCATATATCCATTTGATAGAGGCTAGTTTGTTAAGGTTAAACATAAGACTAGTTCATTTGATAGAAAGTTGTTTCTTATAAGTGAAAGTCACGTTTTAAACCCGGACATATATGTAATTTAGTTTAAAATAGTTAAGAACTACAAGCATGAAAGATTTTTTGTTAAAAAAGAGTCCTACTATATACAGATACACCACCCCCTATATGGCCCGTATAACTCTATATACGACCCGTTTAAAGTCAGTCAAACAGACAAAAATTGCAATTGTTGATGTGTCAGAATGATGGGTTACTATACGGGTAATATAGACTTATACGGGCCGTATAGTTTCATCTATACGGGTTTTATAGAGTTATATGGGCAGCATAGTTTGAATCTATATGGTCGTATAAGGCGTGTAACCGACAAATTCCTGACAAAACAATGTTATACGACCCGTATAGATCTATACAGCCCGAAAAATCACCCTGGTGCATGATCCTATGAATAACCAAGTGGTGTACAAACAGAGAGAGCCTAAAAAAAGGTTGTTGGATTAACATTTAAAAGAAGGATTACGTTAGTGTGTATCAAGCTAGCTTTATATATCTACATAGAGGTGCGCAAATCGAGTTTTTCTGCAACCAATTCCGATTCCGATTCCGATTCCGGTCAACAAAGTTAACAACCAGTTTCGCATCCGGTTCCGGGTTTTTGACCGGTTGCGACCAGTTTTTTTTCCAGTTCCGAATACGATTTCGTTTTTGGTTCCACTTCTAATTTCTCTGAAAAACCGGACCCGTTTGTACCAATCGGTTCGGTTATGACCGGTTTCGATTCTGGTTTAGGTGAAAGACATAAAAACCGGTTCTAGCCATAAGTTTGAAGAACATAAAAGTAATTTCTTATATTTTCAAGTGAAATTGCATTTATACTATTTAAATCATGTGACTATAAATATGGTTATTTTAGTTCTTTACAAATTTTGGTTCTTAATAAAATGAATACACACACACACGTCCAGGAAAAGAAACTCTTTATTTTGAAGAAACCTACAAAACTCGTACCTACCAATAAATTTTTTATATTTTTTTCGTAATTTTTTATTATAATGTTAAAAATGATATAATGAGGAATAAAATTTTAATATATATAGATACGTAAATCAAGAAGATACGTATATGTGACTCAAAAATGTACCATTGTCATAAAGTTACATATGTGTAACTAGCATGTGTAACATGCAAACTACATATATGTAATAACATGAAATACATAATTTTTTATTTTTTTCTTTTTTATACATTTCTTACCTTATAATAATAGGAAATAAAAAAGAAAAAATGAAAATAAAAATTAAGTGTGATTTTGGTTAATTTTCTTAGTTTTTTTTTCTTTCAAAATGATAGTTTTCAAAGGAGCCCTCCTATATGTATATATACGGGCAGTGGCGGAGCTTGGTCGATTTGGGAGGGGGGTGAAAATTTTTGTAACCCAGAATACATGTTAATTTTTTGAAGCCAGGGGGCGAAACCTCTATTTTTAACTAAAAATCGCATTTCTGCAGAAAAATTAACACTGCGGACGGAAAAACAGGGGGATGGTCGCCCCCTCCTTGTCTCTACAAAGGTTCGCCAATGTTATATGGGTGTGTGCACACGCGCATAATGTTTTATCTGATAACTCTTATTTAAAAAGTTTACAGCTGTTAATTTTTTTTACAAAGTTGATTTTTAAACTCATTATGAGCCACTAATATATATTAAACAAGAAAAAAAAGTATTGTAGATTAAATCTGGTTGAGAGACTTTTTTTATTTCTTTTATTAAATTCATATTCATTAAATACAATCTTTTTATTTAACTTGACTTTTTTTATTACAATTATATACAATTTTAACTTATAAACATAATTTTACATATGTATACTTAAAAATATATTTGAACCCTAAAATAAAATAATCAATAATTTTAAAAATGTTACATAATTTTACATATATTAACATAACTTTATACATGTGCACTTAAATTAGATCTTAAAAATAAAATCTTGCAAATAGTAATAATAATAAAACAAAAACACAATAACAATGCTATATATACTCAATTTAAATGTAATGAAATTTGTAATGTCACATTGTATATTTTTTTAAATAATAAAGAGCATAAAAGTTATTAGATTTATAATACAATCACGGGCGGATGACCTGTTGTCGGAATCTGATTTGGAGAAGCGGGAAAAATATTGGCACGCGCGCACAAATGGAGGAAAAAAACCTAGGCTAGTCTATGTCGAAGAGCTGCTGTCGAGAAAAGGCAAAAAGCAAAAAAAAACTCGTGTATTGTGTCGACTAGATGTCGTCGTGGGAGGTGAGCTATACCGACTACTTATTGTCGTCTGGAAAGATGACGACATATCAGACTAGATTTCTTGTCATGAGAGAGGGAAAAAATGCAAAATTACCATAATACCTAGCAAATTTAAAAGAAACTAAAAACATTGCAGAATAAAAATAAATAGAAAAAGGATTGAAAAAAATAAAAACGATCATTCCTTAAGAGTTAAATTAAAAATTATTTTTACACGTTTTATTATTTAAGAAAAAAATATATCATAAATAGAAATTTTATTATCTTTAATTGAATACTGTGGTACTATAGTATTGTTTGATTTTTTGTTTGACTTTGTATGTGACAAGTAAACATGTGTTAGATTTAAAGGGAATTTACATATTTTTACTTTATAACTTGTAAATTACATATTTTCTCAAATAATGTTTTAATTAATAACCTTGTATATTATGTATTAAAAATTATACCTTGAGAAAATATGTAAGTTTGTAAGTTAAGAAGGGGAAATGTATAATTGTATCTAAATTTAATGTTCAAGATCTTGTTTAATTAATTACATATGTGTATAACTATGTTCACATATGAAAACTAATGTAAATGTACATGCCTAAAATTATCAGTTATTTATTTAATTGTTTCGGGTTCAAATTTGTTTGAGTCATAATCAAGTATTTAAATATATGCATGATATAATACATGTCTAAACATTTTTTCTTCAACCCCTTTAATTAATTGCGATTTATTAAAAAAAAAACTAGTCACAAAAAAAAATTTAAAAACGAAAATTTTAAATTGCCTTTCTGCTCTTTGAATTAATCTAAGCAACATATTTTTGTTATCATAAATCAAAAAATCAATCTAGATCGATTTAATCAATATTATATATCTTTTTAATTATTTTAATACGTGGTTTAAAATAAGTTAAAGAGTTTAATGTCTAATTAATATTATCAAAGCGTACATTTCCGTTACATGTACATACTTATTTGCATACGTATGAGGCTTCATTTAAAAATTAAGAATTTGTTAAAGGACTATGAAAACTGCATAACGTAAATGTATTTTTTTTTTCCTTTTAAGTGATGCAAAATACGGTATATATATAACGGCTAACCTAGTATATATTTCAATAAATCATTTATGTTTAAGGTAATTCATATGTTCTCGCGATTCTCAGAATGAATGAAAACATCCATATATGTATATGCATGTGCTAGTTTATTTAGTTGATTAATTAGATTTTTTTATCCCATATATTGGACTTTGTCCCATAAAAGAACTGGAGTTTTCTAATAAATAATACTATTAAAAAAACCTAAAGTTATAACAAAGACACTTTTAACGACGACAATGTAGTTCAGGGCTGGCTCAGAGCATATATAAGGTGGGCGACCACACATGGCCTATCTTTTTGAGGGAGCCAAAATTATATAAAAAACTATGTAGTATATGTATTAGATAAAAAAGTATAACTAATTTTAAAAAGAAATTGTTTCAAATTTTAGCATACTCTTTTATTAACATTTGATTTATTTTAAGTTATTTAATATTTAAATATCTTTGAACTACACTCATTTACCAATTATCTAATTGTAATTATCTCGTTTAAATTAAAAATGCCAATTAAAAATTATATCAATTGACTCATTTAACATGATCTTTTATTTGTTTTTATCACATTTAATTTATCTTAAGTATATTTAACATTTGAATCATCTTTTTATTTATTTTTTATACTAAGTTATTAATTCCATTGAGGCAGTTTTTTCAGTTGCACTAGGTCCCAGAATTTTTAAGGGTTCTCAGGAACAACTCTTTATTTAGTTATATAACTTTATTTGTCGCGAAGGCAGTCATCAAGATTACTGTAGATTTTTTTAAAAACTAAATTGAAGCAATAACAAATCAACGCCATATATAGACGTTGTAAGGATGATGCAAAATTGTCTCGCTTATATAAACCTAAACCTTATATCGATGACATCATATGTATAAGTATAAGACAATAAATTTTTTTTTTCAAATTAATACTTGTATAAGTATAGGACAATAAATTTATTTTTTACTTTATTTGATATATAATTCATTTGTTCAGTATAATAAAAAGTTTATTTATAATTTTCCTAAAAATGATGAATAATGTCGCTATAGTTTAAAGGGACGTACAGTTACTATATTCTTTTACAAATTTTATAAATACCCGATTTAAAAAGTAAATTAAGTTTAAATTATATATATATATATATATATATATATATATATCTTATATAAAATTTTAAATTACGTGTATCCCTTCAGTTACAAAAATATAAAAGAAAGAGATATGGAATTTAACCATTAAGTTTCTATATATGTAATTAAAATTGTAAATAAAAGAATATATTTAAGTCTTTCTATTTATTTTACTTTTATTTTAATGCAAAATTTAAGGAAAAAAATACCAACATGTAGCAATGAATTTTTATCATTATACTTAATTATCACACACACTCACACACACACATATATATATTCTTTTCATTTTGATACAAAATATAATAAAATAAAATAAAAGATTTCATCAATAACAACATTGTCTTTAGAAACACAGAAACTTAGGTGAAATATTAATTAGAAAAAATAAAAATTACTAAAATATAATAATTATTTCGCCTTCACTTGAAAGTGAAAACACAAACACCTTGTATATAAAAATATTATGTTAAACCCAATGTATTACACATGTTAAATAAATAAATTTGAAATTTATTTATTTTTAATATCATATATATAGATATATATATATTTCAAAGATGTTCTATAAAACATTAAATATATGACTAACATTTTAGTCATATTATTTACTAAATTTAATAAAATTATTAATATTAATAGGATAGAAATGAGAAAAATTAACATTTAATAAAATGTGACATATACTATTTAATTAGAAAGAGAAGAGAAACTAACTTTTTTTAGATGACTTAAAAGATTGATACTTGTCTATCAAAATCTTTATTTATTAAAGAGTATGATATATATATTTCTATAGAAAAATTTCTATAAAGATAAATTTCACAACCAAAAATTGTAATTATAAATAATGATTTGTACCGTGGTCATATCGTTGTATACAGAAGATGAATTGTCATAATAACAAATAAATAAATTAGAAGTTTTATTTATTAGAAATTATATATTTGAAAATTTAATAAAATATAGAGAAATAATAAGTAACTTATTTTCAAAATGTTAAAATGTAAATCAAATTATTAAACATAAAAAAAAAGAAAATTATGATAAAGATAAAACAAAATAAAAAAATAATATTTGTTTTAGCCTATGTAATATACGAGTTAATATCATAGTATTAAAATAAAATAAAATAATAAAAAATTAAAACTAAAATAACTACTAAATTTTAGGCTTCTTATTTCTTAAATAAAATATGCGTTATAAAAACAATATATAAACGTCAATAGACTTGTGGTTAATAACATTAAAAATAAAGAATGCAGCTTGAAGCTTGAAGCTTTTTGATATTTTAAGTTCAATCCTTACTTTACTTAAGAGTGACTCATATACGAGTTTTTTTGTCAAAATTGTGATAGCTAATCGTTAGTTGCGATTCAAAAAAGAAAAAGATATATATTGATTGGTAGAAAAGAATTAAACAGAAATCAAAATACGAGGTTCAATATTTCATCTTAATGAACATAAAATTTATCAAAATTTTGCAATTCTCATTAATTGAATAAAGGGTTACAAGTTTATAATTAGCGAAAATAAAACAAAAATTCGCCAATTTGGAGACCACACTATTAGCGAAAGAAGAATTCCAAAAATTTTATTAAGGAATGAAGACGACAACTGTATGTTGTTGGAGCTTTTACACCATTTTTTTTATTTTTATTTTTTAAGTGTTTTAGAACAACAACGAATTTACTAAAATCTAACCCAGTAGATGCTGGGGAACCAAACCATAAGGTCCATAACTGCTTGAACTGCTAGGCCAACTACATCTCCAAAAGTAAGTAAATTTTGATTACTCAATAGGAGTAGCCTTTAGTTTTTCCAGTCGTATAATGGAGGTATGAGGGAAGTGATATGAGACACAACTTCTGGGTTCGATTCTTGATCTCACCCGGTTTTACCAGCCTACACCATCGTGCCTTTGGGCGGGTGCTTGGGTCGGATTTTCCTCGGAAATTGGTGGCTGGTGAGCTAGAGGCTCCGTCCGTCTGGACTAGTGTCCAGCTTGGGCATCCTTTAGCCATTGGGGGCCTCGTACGGAGTACCTGATAGCTGATTAGTTGGCCGTTAAAAAAAAATAAACAAACGTCCTGATATGTGTCAGCTCAATGATTATCGAGACTCAAGACGAAAACGAAATTTGAGATCTATTTTCAAAATTGAGGTTAATCATCAATTATGGGTGTTGAATGATTTGGTTTTCGTTTTGTTTGATTTTGGATTATTTTAAGCCCATCCATTAACCAAACTAATCCGTAAAAAGATTTTTTTTTTTAAACCAATTGATCTATGGTATCATTCTGGATAGATTATGAAACAAAATATACATATACTATTGTGTTTTTTTAGTAAGGGTCCTAAAATTTTGAGGGCCCAAGCACCCGCCTAAAATTTTGAAATAAAAGTAGTCCTTGATCCTAGTAGCATTGGTGATTATCTCCCAAAAAAATGGCAAAAAGGGTATGGAATCGAATCGTTTTAATGACAGGATTTGAACCCATGCAGTTTGATTTTGGATCGGTTGTAAACGAGCCGAGCGGCTTAGTTTAACGCTGCGCCCAGGTGTTACGTATTTTTACATGGTTTTACAAAATATTTTTTTAAAAAATATCTACCCGGCGTTTTTTTAATTTTTTTATAAAAATGAGCCAAATAATGTTACAAACCTGTAAAAAAAATTTTAAAAAAAGTTTTTTACATGATTTTTTGATGGTTTTCACAGTTTCACACTAAGGAGGCGTTTTTAAATTATATATACCCTATGTATATATTTATATAATTAAATATTTATACATTAATTAATATATATATATATATATATATAGAGAGAGAGAGAGAGAATTATTTTATAGATATTATATCACGAAAAAGACAAATGTTTAAGCCTTTAAAGAGTAAATATTCATATTTAGGCCTGTAAACAAACACGAACACATTAACGAACATGAATTTTGTGTTCGTGTTCGTTTATTACGAAAATGAATATGTTCGTGTTCGTTAATTAATAAATTAAACGAATTCTTTATTAACATAAATGAACACAAACGAACCAAAATAAACGAACAAACATAGATGAACATTATTTAGGCCCTGTTTGGGATTGATTATTTAACTTAAAAATGACTTTTTATCAAAAGTACTTATTAACTTATGACTTTTTGAAATAAAGTTTTAAAAAATGTGTTTGGATTAGCTTTTCCAAAATAAATTTTCAAAATTACCAAAAAGGACATTTTTTATTGATATTATTTTAAGGTTATTGGGTAAAAGGTAAAGAAATGGTATATTTGTAATTTTATGTCAATAAGCCATAAGTTATTTTGAAAAACACTTATTACCCTTTTACAAAAAGTCATTTTTAAAAGTCCTTTTAGGTTTGACAAACAACTTATTGACTTATTGCCTTTTTCAAAAAAACCAATAAGTTAATAAGTTGTTTTTAAATGAAATCCCAAACAAGGCCTTAATACCATTGAACAATCATAAACGAGCATGAACACTATTGAACAAACATAAACGAACACAATAGAACAAGTATAAACGAATACAAATGACAAATCTCTTAAATGTAAATACATATCATTCGTAAATTAGATAGTTAACCTAACATAAACTAACATTACATAGTTAACGAATATTAACGAACACAAATAAACGAACATAAATAAACGAACAGTTCATGAACATAAATAAACGAACACTTGGTGTGTTCATATTCGTTCATTTAATTAAACGAACATAAACGAACCTTTCTGAACAGTTCTTGAACAGTTCACGAACGATTCGGTTCGTTTACAGGCCTATTCATAATATTCTTAGACTCAATTTGTATAATAAGGTGAAACAATAATAATAAAATAAAAAATCCAAACCTAAATCGAACCAAAGTTCTAGCATTAAAATTTCACTCAAATTTTTAAATTCGAACCGAACCGAGCATCTCAGTTAGAAAATGAACCAATTTCGAGCAAACATGTGCTCGGTTTGGTTCGATTCAACTCGTGAACAACCTTGCCCCTATCATCAAACAATTGTTTAATTGTTAATGTTTTGGTATGGCCGTTGTTAACATGATACGACATGATTATGTTTCTTTCAGCCAAGATGACACGATTTTGAGCCAATACTCAAATAAAACTTATGACTTATATAGGAACCCATTTGTGCCGTATGCGTTTTGGTTTTCAGAATACTGAAGGCCGCTAATATTGATTTGAGGGATTGAATTGAAGATTCAATGCTTTTGTGTTTTCGATTTCAAAGATATTTGGTAACCAATTTAAAAAGGATATGTTACCAAACCATGCATCATGCCTGATTTTGTTTCAATTAGGTCACTCATATGAGTGACTTAATCGGAACAAAAAAAAAGTATGAGTGACGTAATCAGAACAAAAAAAAAGTATGAGTGACTTAATCGGAACAAAAAAAAAGTATGAGTGACTTAATCGGAACAAAAAAAAGTATGAGTGATTTAATCGGAACAAAAAAAAATATGAGTGACCTAAGTGGAACAATGCTGAAAGTTGGTTACATTTGTATGATGTTTTCCCTTGTATTATATGTACCCTTGACTTTCACTATCAATTTTGCATATGTTCAACCATCTACATGGTAGTGTTTTTTTTTCTTGAAAAACTAGACATAAATAAACTATATGTAACTTCTATTAGTATAAGTTTTATTTATTGGGTTTGTGTTCTATTATGTTATAATTTTGCAACGAACCAAACCATGTTTAAAATGAGTTCGGATGTATGAGAGATTATTGCTTAAAGTTATGTGTTTGAGAATGGAAAATATATAAAATTGGGAAATTTTCCAAAATGACCATTTTGACTAAAATTTGCCCTAAAATATCCATTTAACTTTCCCTTTCCAGAAATGTCCACACGTTAGCAGGCGTCTAACGTGTGGACATTTCTGGAAGGGGAAAGTCAAATGGGTATTTTGAAGCAAAGTTTTGTCAAAATGGTTATTTTAGGAATTTTCCATATAAAATTTTACTTGTGAAGTTAGTTGCAAATGAAAAGCTTTACTTCTGAAGCACAAAGTTGCTTTCGAGAAATAAGTTACTTTTGAAGCTTTTGAAGAACAAAAGTTAATTTCAAAAGTACAAGTTTATTTCTATAAAACAAACTTATTTTTGGTTACTTTTGAAAAACAAAGTTTGCTTCAAACGGCACACTAATTTTTTTTGAACGGCGAAAATCTTAATCCTGTGAGCACATTGTTTTCAGGTCATGTCACTAAGGTCTAGTTACCAAGGCATTCCATAGCCCTCATAACCACCCTAGGAGGAAACTCCACTGGGAAAACCCTCTGACCCCCTCAGACATCTTTTTCGCTGCGGAAGAGTTTCGAACCCGAGACCTCCTATTTTGAAGAATCCAGGGGTACCACTGAGGCACTACCTCATTGGTAAAAAAGCACACTAAATGGGATAGAAACAAGATAGATTTGAGGAATTAAAGTGATGACAAATATATATATATATATATATATAATAAAAATTTTGAGAAATTAAAAAGAATAAAGTACATTGAATATGTTCAAAGCAAATTAATTCTTGTATTAATTCTTGATTGAGATATTTCAACTTTGTTTTAACTATAAACACCAAGGAATCCTTGGTAGGAAATACACCAACATTCACATATTCTCTAATCAAAGTATCTATACAATATCTTTTTACATTTTTTTTCCAAGGTATTCTATAAGGTGATATTGTACTCCTTACTTCCTTAGTAGAGATGGCTAGATGGGCAGAAAACCTGGAAGAGGAACCGTAAACCTGTACCGAGACCGGTCCTGTTCGAACCAACGGTTACAGGAGGGTTTGGTTTCTTAGAGAAATCGTAACCACAATTACCATAACCGGTCCCACCTTTAACCGACTAAAACCCAATAAAAACCGGTCAAAAAAGCCTGGTCAAAAACCCGGCTCTAACCATAACCGGTTCTTTACTTTGCTTATCAAAACCGAAACCGGGTTTTTAAAAAACTTGGCTTCTGCACCTCTACTCCTTAGTGGTACCTATTGCTTCGATTGTTGTATAGTAAGAAACAACAAGTTCTCTTAGACTTTCTGCAATGCAAGCAGGTGTGTTTAACACATGCATCCTAGTCATCATTATCACCTCAACTTTTTAACAATTCTTACCACATGCATCCTCTCTTCTCTTTTTAGCCCCAACTCATACTTTCCACATGTATCATCTATCTTTCACATTATCATTTTTTTAAAAATATATTTATGTTAATTTTGGAAGAGATGGCACACAAGAACTCCAAGTGCATCGCACTTCCTAAGTGCAATCTCCGAAGTGCAACCGCCTAGTCATCTCACTCCAATGCATCCTTTCCAAGTGCCACCTCCACATGCGCGTTGAAGGCAGTTTTAGAATGTCACACCCCCACCTCTCGTCACCTGGGATGAGGTCATTCGTCACTCTGAGAAGTTCGCGGAAGCATAGTGGTGATGTCTCAGAGATGATGTGTGACTTATTTGAACCGATATCACAGCACACAGATTAACTTAAAAGAAATACATTACCAAGGGTCTTGTAATTAAATCCAACATTACAGCTAAGTTTATTACACAATCAGATTTATTTAATTACAAATATATGATGTGCATCCTCACCCGGTGTTCACTGTCTTCCTACAAAAATGTTAAGTTTAAAACGTCAGCACAAAGCTGGTGAGTTCGTTAGTTCAATTTAAAACCATATGATATGATAGGCAAATGTTCAATAAATATACAGTTTCAGATAACCATGGAACCTGTATCTAGTTCCTTTCAGATAATCTATAATTTGATAAAGACACTACTCGTCGGTAAATATCTTGATGCCTCATTATCTTAATGTCTATCAAAAACATTAAGAAAATGATTTGCAAACAGGTACAAACATTCACACCAAGGGGAATTGCAAGCTCCCAGCAAATGGGTTGTCAGCCAATAGTACTATCATTAATGCATGTTCGGCCCCACATGGGTTCACTAGATACAGTTCGAGAAATGAGGACTTTTGAAACTGTGATAGAGATACTAAAGGCAAAATCCCATAAAATCACACAAGAGTCACATGAAATCACACAGATAACAGTGATGCATATCATATGTTCAGAAAAGGTTTGCAGAATTATCCCGATGTTTATAAAACTTTAAAGATAAAAGGGATTGTACTAAACTTACTTGATGTCTCACGGTAGCAAGATCACTCGCAAACTGCTACTAATGGTGTAATTCTGCATTAATTTATGTTTGATAAATTATTTATGTTTTAACTTACTTATTAGGTCTTTCTGAACGTCCAATGTCAAAGACATTGCTTTGAAAGTCATCAAACCATTATTAAGTATTTAATTGATTAATTTAAGGTTATATCATACAAGGTTGATGACACCCTTGATTAATCAGAATAATCTCTGATTAACCAAATAGTTAATGTTGTTGATTATAATGCTATAACAGTTTCTATATAGTTTAATGGCTTAGGAATGATCAATCCTTCTTATTGATTACCCAAATATCATAAATATCACAATGTAGTATTAGAATAGGTTTAACAACCATGTTTAACATACTAATCTGACTGTTATCGTAAACATCAGATAATCGTTCCAATGAGTATGTTAATGATTGTGATTAGTTTGAAACACTTGTATTTAACCTTGCATTTCAAAGATTAATCAAACTAATCACCTACATTGTCATAATCAAATGGTTTAAACCATTATAATCATGGGTATGATTTCATGCAAACTGGGCGTTACAACGGATCAAAACAAGGATTTACCCGTTAAAACATCGTGTTCTTCGTTTATAATCAATCCTAGCCATCATCTAGGAAATAATCAACAACCCTAACTATATCATTACGTTCAAAATTAAGATCTAATCTATCAAAATCAAGCTAAAAGGTTAAAACAAACTGTTACCTAATCAGATGGATTTCTGCGGGTAGAACAACGATCTAAACTTGTAGATACGATCCCTAGCGCGATCGGGATGTTTAGACGCCTTTGAAATGGAGTTTAAGGGCTTAAGATCACGTTTTGGTCGCCTGGAGTTGAAGAACAGTCGAGATAAGAAGAAAAATTAGGTTTCTAGATGCAATCTGATCGTTTTAAGCAACTTTTGCCGACATAGCACCCCAGGCGCATCGCCCCATCTAGGAGGTTGGCCCGGGGCGTACCGCGCGGAGTGGGGATCTCAAATATTTTGGATTTTCTTGTTTTCGCGATAACTTGAGCATATGAACTCCGTTTTACGTGCGGTTTTCGCCCACGTTCACGATTTTTCGAGCTCTTTACAATGGTTATAATTTCAAGACCTGAAGAGTTCAAAATATCTGATCTCTTATTTAATGTTATATTCTACTCAGTGTATCTTGAAATCGGAGTCTCGTTTCATGATTTCGCTTACACTTATTCTCTTTATTTCTGAGTTATGATTCTATACATGAAATCGGTTGGTCACCTATTTGAATAAGCATTAGGTGATGGATGTTTCTTTGCTATCTACTAACATCATTTCTTGCATCCTATCAACATGTAATAATTACAATCATCAAATCATCGTGGATTTCTAGAACGACTACATGTGTTCATGTCATCGATGACGTAATTCTCAACTGCAATTGTCACATAGAAGACTCGAAAGTTGTTTCAAGAGACCTGTGTTTAACATGAATTTTCTAGCCATATCTATTCCTTTTCATTTTCTAACACTCCAATTAGTTTGTTCTTGTGAGGTTATATAGGAGGCAATTCACCTATAAATATAAAATCGCTTGCATACAAAGTGTATGCTATAAAAGCGGTTGTTTATACCTATAAAGAATTCACTATATCTGCTTCATGATTGTCTAAGAACTTTCGATCAATTGTGTCGAAGCCCTTTTCAAAATCGACTCAAGTGTCTTGCTTTTACAATGAGATGCCCATCGGATATGTTTAAACCTTTTAAAAACATTGATTTTTCGTGATCAGTTACATTATGATGCATTGTTTGGACTCAAAAGTCAAGAATTTTGAATATGACTCTAGACATACAACCAACCAGACTGATCGGACAATGTTCTTTCAGGTTCGAAATGGGTCGGGACTCTGAAACAAGAGAGAGAAATAATGTGTCACATCATTTTGCAATGCAACTTTACTAACAGAATTCTTTGATGAAGCTAATGAATTTGCACTAATAATTTGTCACATCCTTTTGCAAAGTCATAGAACAACTTTGTGGTTCCCCTTTCCATTCAATCGCCCTGTCCCTGTGAATTATGTCTTCTGACTTGGATACTGGGCTTCACACTGGGCCCATTTATTTGGTCTAAGGCCCTCCTTGTTACCCCTTCTGCCAATTATGTCTTCTGACTCAGATATTGGGCTCTCCACACTGGCCCTTCTATTTGGTCTAAGGACATCCTTGTTAATCCTTGGGCCCTGCCATTGATATGCTGTTGAGTGTTGACCCACTTTTTATGAAATGGTTGTTCAGAAAAAAAGGAAGAGACATTTATGGTAAATTATCAGGATACACTTTAGTTGCATTTATGACACCATGCAACTGTTTGTAGACAGTATGATTGTATGAACAGTATATATATCCTTTTGAATTGCGTTTCGTCGTAAACAAATCAAACCGGCTAGTAACCTACTCGAGATCAGATTGGATCGGTAAAAAGCTCAAATGAGTCAGGTCTAAACGAGACTGAACTTCAGCCTAAATACTCGCTTTTTTAGTTATCAAACCCAAACCCGAGCTTCACACGTCGAGCTCGAGTTGGTTCGCAAGGCAACACGAACTGTTTACATATATACTTTTTACTTATTCTATTGAATGTATATTTATTTTTATATTATTAACCATTTTTATATATAAAATTATAAGAAATATATTTAAATCATTTATTTACTTATTTTAGTAAATGTATATTTATTTTTATATTATTAACCATTTTTATATATAAAATTATGATAAATATATTTATAAATATATATTAAACTATTAATTAAAATAAATAAATTCAATAAATAAAAATAAACAAGCCGATCCGAGCCGAGCTTGAAAATTTTCTAACGAGCTAAGTTCGAGCTTGAGCTATGTTTAGTCAAAACGAGCCGATCTCAAGTCTTAACAAGGGCATAATTACGGACAGACGCCTGTGAGGGTATTTTTTTTAAAAAAAAGTAGACGCCTGTTTGGTAGGTTCGGGCGCCTGTAAGAATGACGACCGTTATTTTTTTTTCTTCACTGGCGGCCGCCCGTGACAAGATTTTTGAAAATACGGGCTTGCGTCAGAGTTCACGGGCGCCCACGCCCGTATAAGCCAGATGACACTTTTTAAGTGGATCCCATATAGGCGCTCGCCCGCTTATTAATAGGCGCCGGCGCCTGTTAAGGATGTGGACATTTCTAATTTTTTGGAAGGGGAAAGTCAAATAAACATTTTGGGGCACTTTTTGGTCAAAATGGTCATTTTGGGAATTTCTCCCAAAAAAGTTCAAGGTCAGGGGGGAGAAAAAAAATTGGTCTTTTCAGAGGTGGACCAGAGAATTGAGGGGCAGCCCAGAATTTAGTTTGTTTGGTTAACCGATTAAACTAAATTCAGGTTTAAATTTATAATCTTATTAACAA
Source organism: Mikania micrantha (assembly GCA_009363875.1). Taxonomy (NCBI): domain Eukaryota; kingdom Viridiplantae; phylum Streptophyta; class Magnoliopsida; order Asterales; family Asteraceae; genus Mikania; species Mikania micrantha. The sequence goes on along the minus strand of CM018695.1, from coordinate 79,004,479 downwards.
TATATAAGGTTGAATTCAGTTTATTCTGATCGGTTTATTCAATTTTTAACTAGTTTATCAGGTTTTTAATTGGTTTATCCGATTGAATTCGGTCTATTCGATTTTTAACCGGTTTATTTGGTTTTAACCGAAACTAAAACTAACCACTTCTCAAATTTGGTTCGGTTTTTGGATAGGGAAAAACATTGAAAATCAATTAAACTAAACCGAATAAATCATTAACCTAACAAATGTACATCATAGTTTTAAGAACATGAAAGTAACTTCCTATACTCTAAAGAAAATTACATTTTCAGCCCTTTAAATCATGTGTTTTTAAATGATTCTTTTTTGTTTTCTCCAACTTATTGGTTCTTAGTTTAATGAATCTCTATATATACATATATATGTTAAAAAATTTGTACCCTTAAAAAAATAGGCCTCGGATGGCAGTTGTGGACTTGAGCGATGGTGGGTTTTGGTCTGTGATTCAAGTTCAAACCTAGTCCTTATCAACTGGTTGTGATGAAGACGCACAACATGTGGTGAAAGGAGCGATTGAGGTCAACTTGAACGACCTTGGATAAGTTGATAGTGATCCAACGGTTGTCGGCAATTCATTGGTGATTTGTACCGCATTCAATTTTTTGATGTACAAGTTTAGTCGATAAAGAGTTTTACTGATGATAAACTGTTAGAAGAGACTACTAAATGTTAGCTTAAATACAATGTTAGAAATCTTATTTGAAAATGTGACAAAGTTTACAAAGGAGAATGATTTCAAACACATAAATCACAGCAATATAATTAAAAACCATAAAAATATAAAACCCATAAAAAATATAAAAAAATAGCGGACGTCATTTAACCGTAATTTAGGCGAAAAATGTCATTTTGCACATAGAAGCTTCCTTGCGGCGTGGGAATCAAGTGAAACATCTGCAAATATTCCGGCGTCAAATTAGTTTTTTTTTTAACGGCAAAGATTATCTCTTTCTAAACTACTCTACATTAATTACACCATTGCATGGGTTAGAACCCATAATCTTCCATTCTAAGAGGCAAAACCTCTACCAAATAGGCTAGTCCCACATTGGCGGCATCAAATTAGTTAAATAAATATATATGCATAAAATAAATTTAATAATCTCTGTTTTCTTTATATTATAGTTGTGAAGTAAATAATGATGACGATGTTGTGATGACAATTTGTGTAACAAAAAGTTTTGATTATGAAATTAAATTCAATTTTGGTTATTAACCATTTAAAATTGTGGTTTTTCTAGCAAATGGGAGAATTATAGAAACCTGGCTAAAACGAAGGGCGTGTTCTTCACAGGTGAGTCGAAGGCTTCCGCTAACAAACACCACGATGCTACCAGAAAACGACGCTGGTTGGGTGTCGATTGTGCTAATGAGATGCTGACATGTGTCAAAAGGCAGTTGATTAATTTTGGAACAAATATCATCAACACCTTGTAGCTTTTGACCTTCAAAAGTCAACATGGAAGATTGATGATAAAGTGAGGCAAGAGATGATCTATCAGTATCAAATAAATGATAATAATGTTCCACAAATGCCCTTCCAACCAGTTCTACATGTTCTTCCATTTTTGCTTGTTTCTCCATTGGTAGTTTGGATGGGGAGAGAATATAATAGGGGGAGGGGGAGTGTCGTGGAGGTCAAAATTGGAATATAATCTGCTGTAATGCCACGCAAAGTTCATCGAAGCATAACACTTTTTTATTAATAAAATAAAAAAAATCAATGTTGGTAAAATAACTAGATAGCATCAGCACACGTGCATTGTGTTGCTGCGAACGTTCAACCGTCCAACACCGATTCTTGTTGGAGCTGAACCATATTTAAAAAAAATTAAGAGTAAATTACAAAAATCATCCTTTATCTATATAACAAATAACAAATTTCATCCTTAAACTTCAAAAATTACGCCAGACATTCTTTATCTTCATGTTTTATAACAATCAAGTCCTTTACACATAACTGAGTTAATTTTTCTGTTAAATTTTTATAAAGTGACCATTTTACCCTTATTATAAAAAGGATGAAACACACAAATATTTATATAACTAAAGGACATGCCATGTAATTTGTTATTTCTGTTAGTTTTTTTTTGTTTTCCTTTTCTTTTATTTTTAGCAATTTCATTTAATAAGTTATTAATCAACTAATATATTCGTCTATATTATAAATAAAAATTTAAATATATATATATTATAATATATTTATCTTCATTTTTTGTTTAGATTATCTTAATTTAAATTTTTAGTTGTATTTTGAGCTATATATTTAAATTTCCAATTATATAACTTATTCTTTATTTATATATTTTTTTTACTATCGAGATTCTTTGAGGTATTTTATTTTAAATTTTCACTTAAATTTGATTTTAAAAAATTAGAAATGTTTTTGTTAATGTAACAAAAAATCAGTTCAAAAAAAAAAATTGAAATATATTTAACAAAACCGGCTCATCCGAATTCAATTTGGTTCTTTTTATTATTAATTGAACAAACCGAATTCAACCAAATAAATCGATTAAAACTAAATAAACTTGTTAAAAACCCAAAAAACAGTTTAATTTAATCTAATAAACATAATTCAATCGAACAGAAACAAATTATGTGTCCACTAATGAATTTATTCCATTAGGTTTTATTCAGTTGAATTCAGTTTATTTAGTGTCACACCCCCAAATTCCCACGTGAGTTGTCAGACCGCGCGGGTGTGACGTGGCCAGGATCACAACTCTTGGTTATATAAAACAACTCTATAAAGATTTGGTGTGTAGGATCAAAGAAAATGATGAAAAGTGATAGTATATGCATGATTGTCTTGGTTTTATAAAAATTTGGCGTCTGGATGTCGTCGCGTACCGCCATGGAGGTTTAAAATATGCTCGGCGTACCGCGATGGATTTCAGGAATTCAAACTCCCCACCCACTCGTCGCGTACCGCCATGGGCCTCTCCAGGGTCTTTAGCATACCGCGACGAGTCCCAGAAGAGCCCAATAGGCCCAATTTCGGTGGTTTAGTTCATTTTTCGCCGTTTTCTCGCTTATGGACTATTGTTTGACATCGTTTGAACTTTCAAGTTCAATGTTCGAGGGTTTTGTGAGGTTTCTAGTGTTTGGTTACACGATGTGCTAAACGTTCACAAACGTTCATACTTTCTTAGCCACGTGCGAACAATTTGATAGTTCCTCGAACTATCGGTTTGTTGTGTGTGTTTGGACTGTTGTGCCACGTGTCACCTTAAATATTAATAATTCTAGTGTCACGTAGGTAATAATAATACACATTAAAGTAAATGCTGACCTGGAATTTACGAGGTGTCACATTTAGTTTGATTTAACCGCATTATTTGTTTTTAATTGGTTTATTTGGTTTAATCGATTAATTAGTTTGAATTTGGTTTATAACCAAAGCCAAAGCAAATTGTATTTGGAATTCAGTTTGGTTAACAATTTTTTGAATTGGGTTCAATTTGGTTTGGTTACCGATAAAAAAATGGTTCAATTTGGAATGGTTACACATAAAAAAAAATAAAAAGTGATTACACCAAATCTAGTAAACTGCACAAACTGATAACAATACCTATAAACACTGATAGTATTAACGGAATTTTGTTAATTAAAAAATATATAAATAAAGAGTAAATTAGAACTAGAAATATAAATATATAGCTTAAAATATAACTTGAAACTTAAATCAAGATAATCTAATCAAATGAAAAAAAAAATATATATATATATATATATTATGAAATAAAAAAAATAAATGTATATAAATTTGTATTTACAGTATGCATGAATTATTTAGTTAATTTATAAGTTAAAAAATATATAAAATAAAAATGCTAAAAAATCAAAGAAAACGAAAAGAAAAAAATTAATATAAAGAGTAAATTACATAACATGTCCTTTAACTATATAAATAATTACGTGTTTCATCCTTTAATAATGAGGACAAAATGGTCTTTTTTAAAAAAATTAACGGAAAAGTTAACTCTGTTAGGTAAAAAGGACCTGATTGTTACAAAACACAAAGATAAAGGACGTCTGGCGTAATTATTAAAGTTTAAGAATGAAATATGTTATTTATTATATAGATAAAGGACGATTTTTGTAATTTACTTAAAAATTAAACATAAACACAAACACATGTTATGGTCAAGAAATAAAATTAGGAAAAAAATTTGAAAAAATAATTCAGCGAGAAAAAAAATTGCGCTAGATGAGACTTAAAAGTTAAGGGTGTTCATTTTCGAACATTCGGTGTTCCGGATATCCGAAAATTTCGGATATTCCGGATATTTGAACATATATCTGAAATCAGAAAAAAAATAAAAAATATATTTCGAATATCCAGATTTCCGAAAAATTATCCGAAATATCCAAAAAAAATAACTATTTCGGATATCCGAACTATCCGAAAATTTTCAAAATAGGTATCCGAAATTTCGAATATGGATTTTTTTGAACACCTCTATTGAGATTTGAACAGCGCAAAACATGGATGGAACACGTATCTAACCTTTCTGTTTGGTTACAAAGTTTTCATCAATATACATATATAAAACTTTGTTTTTCTAAAATTTTAAAAAATCCCCAACCTTGGAATCGAACCTGCATCCTTCATTAAGGAGGGCTTTACGCATCGCTAGCAAAGTACTCAATCAGTCCATATTTGTTTAAAACTAGAGAGTTCCCCACGCGTTTCCCGCCATAGTTGCGAATACCAGAACGAAAACATGAACACATATATCAAAATGTAGATATAAAAATGCGCCACAATGATTTTCACTTCGACGTAAAAGTTTAAAGTGTCGTAAAATGTTGCCGTTATACCGAAAAGAAAAAGGCAGTCGTAAGATCTAAAATCAAGAAACACAAATATAAGACTAACAAATAATATGGAAAATCTTACTATTTATTTAGATAATATTACGGCTAATTTTACGAATCTAATAATAATAAAACAATATAAAAACTTGCCTCACACAATTCCATCCAATCAAAAAAAGAGATAATTACATATATCATCCTCTTTGGAGGTCTAATTACATATATACCCAACTAAAAAATTTAATTTCATATATACCCAACTTTACTATCTTTACACATTGTGACAAACATACCCTTTTAGTAACCTATGAATTCCAAACACACATACGTAAATTCTATACGTAAACACCACATTCGTTCATCGCCCGCCCCCGATACGACTGAAGCTCCGTCAATTAAAAATGAAAAAAAGACAAGAAAAATGATAAAAAAAAGAAGCAAAGATACTAAAAAAAGAGAAAAAAAACGTAAAATAAAGGTATATTTGAAGCAATGGTAAAATAGATATAGTAAAAAAAAATTTAGTAAGAGTAAAATAGTAATTTCTTAATTCGTTTTAATTAAAATGTGTATATCTGAAATTTTAGCTTTAAATGATGGGATATATGTAACTAAAATTTGGAATTAGGTATATATGTAATAAATGAAATTTATAGGGGAGTATATGTAATTGCCCCTTAAAAAAAGTTTGATTCATACCGTTAAAACTTTTTATATATCAAAATAATATTACGACAAATTTGTATGCATTTAATTATAGTAAAAAAATACAAAACTATACAAAAACTTGACTCACACAATTCCACCCAATTATAAAAAAGTTTAATTCATATCGTTTTGCCGATATGAGTAGTTTGTCACGACATCAGTATCAAACTATCAATAGCGCGGATATTTTGATAGATTCGAACTGGACATCCGTTTTTCAAATTCGGATAGGATCGGATATAGGATATACAAAATGTTGTTTATTCGGATATGATATCCGAATTCAATCTGAATAACACGAATAAATCCTGTTTATTCGGGTTTTTCGGATGTAAAAATAAGTTATTCGGGTTTTCCATGTTATTCGGATAGATTTGGATCGGGTCGGGTTCGGGTACGGTCTTAACATTTTCAAATCCGAATAAATCATTATCCGACCCGATGAGCACCCCTACCCAAAAACCATTTGCAATTGATGTCAATCCATCCAAAAATAATAAACCATTACTACTATAATTATTTTATTATCATTACCTAATTAAACTTGTAGGGTTAAGTTAAACTAAATAAGCCCCTTAACCTAAAAAGTCTAAGAAGGATCTTGAACCATTAGATCATTAATCGATGGTTATAATTAAATCAAGTTGTTGAAGGGTAGTTTAGTCATGCATACTTTTGTTGACTTTTTATCAAGTTCCCCCATATTCTTTAAACGTTTATAACTTTTACATGCGAAATTATTTTTTTTTTAAAAAATATACCATAAAAACAAGCATTTTTTATCTTCAAAATTAATATAGTTTTCGCTATAGAAACATTTTGTTTTTTTAGTTCATTGTGTCTTTTGTGCAGATCATTATGTCTTTTGTGTTTCTACTCAATGATGTGTTTTAACTAAACAATTTAAGACATAATGATATTGCATAATACATAATGTCAAACAAGGATGACAAAATGACGAGTATAAATACACAATGATCTTTAAAAAAACACAATTACATGTTAAAAAACACAATGACGAGTCATTGTATCTTTTGTATAGACATTGTGTCTTTTGTGTTTCTCCTCAATATTGTCTTTTGTATATACATTGTGACTTTTTTACAAGTAATTGTGTCTTTTGTAAATGTCATTGTGTCTTTTGTGTTTCTGCTCAATATTGTTTTTTCATAAACAATTTAAGACATTGTGATGTTGTATAATACATAATGTTAAGCAAGGATGACACAACGATGAGTATAAACAACACATTGATATTTAAAAAAGACACAATTACCTACTAAAAAAGACACAATTATCTTTAAGAAAAACACAAAAAGATAATTATACACAAACGTTTAAAAAGACACAATGATAATAATTAGACATAATGAGCTGAAAAAATTTATTTTTTGTAACAATATTATACTCATTTTAAAGATAAAAAAATGCTTGTTTTTATGATATATTTTTTTTTGAAAATGTGGGGGAAAGTGGTTATGACTAAATTACCCTCTAAAAACTTTTCCCTCCAAAATTTTAAATTTTACCTTTTAAATTTGATCTCATGATCTAATGGTTAATAATCATTCTCAGGCTTTTTAGGATAAATGGACTATTTAGTTGATCCTAATCCTGTAAAAGAAAACAAATAGAAAAAATGAAATTTATACAACCTTAATCGGAAGTGTCGGTGGCAAAGGGCCACTGTCACACCCCGGGCCGGCGGGGTTGGATCGGAGTCCCCGTCGGGCGGAAGGTTCCCGGGGCGCGATATCGGGTGTGATAATCGGGTTGATCAGATTGTTACATAGCATCAATGTTAAGAATCACTAAAGCACAATAAAGCATATGAATAGGATTACAAAGTTAAATTACAATGTCAATGTTTAATAATTTAACTTGGTAAACCTAACAAAAGAATCAAAGTATTCTATCTTGTAAACTGTACAAGACATCCAAGAATGATTCGTATGATTAACAAAATATGTGCTTTCCAAAATCACTAGGTCCTCTAACTAGTCCGCCTAGCATGCAATCCAATAGCTTGTGTTTAAACCTGTGCATCACCTGAGAAAGCATGTAAGAAAACAAAGTCAACACAATGGTTGGTGAGTTCATGTAGTTTATAAGTTTAAATAGCTTTAGCATAACTCCTTTCGGTAAAACCTTAATCTTATTAACTCCACATGTAATATCCAAATCGGTATGCTTATATATAGGGCATACCCCTGGGTCAAGCCTACAACCCGCCCAGACGACGTCCCACCACATACTAATCCGGATATGACACTGTTATTAATAATAATTAAGCCCTTTACCGACCCGTCCGTATAGTTTCCCTGTCATAGTTTAAGCACTTCTGTTTGTAAGTTTACCCCATACATCAATAGTATCCGTGAGTTTGTTTGAATGTTACCGGAATAGACAACTGAATGCCCGAAGGAATTCAGTATCAGTCCATACCAGCCCCAGGATTTACGTGTAACTTAGGGGGAGATAAGGGCTACTCATGATGACACAAAGTCAACTAAGATTCACCAATACCGTCCTAGTCACTGATCACCTGAGTAAATAGTTTATGGGAAACACTGCATGGCAAGCACTGAGAGGCCATCAGTCCATTTCCTCGATAAGACTATGAAGAACACATGAAGGCAAGCACTGAGAGACCAACTATTGTTCTTCAAGTCCCGGCTAGGAAGAACACCTGAAGGCAAGCACTGAGAGACCAACTATTGTTCTTCCATAGCCTATAGTTTTAGCATACCAAGAGTCCAGCATTTACGTAACTTGTGCACAAGAACTAGCTTTACAACCGGTAAGGCAAGCACTGAGAGGCCAAACCGTTGTTTGAGCATGGCAATCACATAGCATTCAAGAGTTTACAGTATCCATAGCATTCAAGTGTTCAATGTGTATGTGTGTATGATTGTGTTTAGGATTCCCATAGCATTGTAGAATCATTAGCAATTAAAGTTTACATTAGTTTCTAGCACAAACCCTTAGCATTAACAAGTAACATAGTCTCATAGCATTAGTATTAAGCATAGCCCGTAGTGTTAGTTCATAGCATAAACCCGTAGTATTAGCATTTGGTTTAACCCATACCCTTAGTATTTAGCATAACCCGTAACGATCGTTTGTAACATGATTCCATAGAATTAGCATCCATAACAGCTTGATCACATAGTAAATACCTTTAGCACTTGGTATTATCACATAGCTTAAGTATTAGCAAGTAGCTTATGCCTTTAGCACTTGGCATCATCAAATAGCATTTAGTTTAGATAAAGTGTTATGCCTTTAGCACTTGGCATAATCGAATAGCTTTTAGTTTAAATAGAGTCTTATGCCTTTAGCACTTGGCATAATCCATAGTGTAAAAGCATTTTGTTAAATTTAAAACATTTGTTTTAAAATGAATAACATGCTTCTCAGTCCCGAGTTAAAAACCAAAATAGTTTGAAAAGGGACAATGAACTCACCTTGTAGTTGTGGTAGTTGACTTAGTCTTAAACAAGAATGCACGCGCTCTTTGTTGTAATTGATATTGCTTTCACAATCCTGTATTGATTTCACGTTGTTTAGATTTGTAAGTATAAGTTGTATATGTTTAAGCGTGTGTGTGTAGGTGTTATCCCTAATTTGGTCAACCCTCCTGGGTCTCGGTAATGATTCGGCCCTTGTCCATTATTCCTAGATCTTACTACGTTTGAGTCCATTAACTTAGGTTATTAATGATCACTATCATAAGTTGTGTTAATCCCAGATTATAACTGTGTCTTAAGCTCATGAGTTAGAGGTTTGTCTTTTATCTTGTTCTCAACAAAATTGCAACTTCTTTAATAACTCTAATTTTAATGTGTTGAACTACTCTGTTGCAAAATTATTAAGATCCATTGAATTGAATTTATAATTTATAACATATGTGTGAACCAATTTATAAGAACCATGGGCCTCTTGGGCCAACATGGGCCGAATCATATCACTTGTCTATTGTCATATTGGGCCGTATCCATAAAGTTTAGGCCAACCTTTGGGCCGAGCTAGTAACAGTGGGTCGGAACAAAGTTCTTGGGCCACTATCAAGCTATGGGCCGAAATGAATCTGTTGGGCTATTGTTGGGCCAACCACAGTGGATATGAATCACATGGGCTGGCAGTGGGCTGTATTGGGCCTGACAACATATTAGACTGAAGCAGAAAGCCTGGGCCAACTGTTCTGGGCCGTAGGGGAGTGGGCCAAAGCAATTATTGGACTAATGACTTATGTTGAGTCAAAAGGGTGGGCAGTGGGTCGAAACATATGGCTACCGGGCCTGGATTCGCGGTTAAGTCCCATTAGACCTTGGGCCTGGATATCGAATAATGGGCCTGAGTAGTCGATTGACCAGTGTAGTGACCTTGGCCATATCACATACTATTGGGTCGTGGGAGTGTTGTTGGGCCCAAACAAAGTTCATAGTTTAGATGGTGCTACTTCCCACTAATTGGACCATGTTGGGCCAGTCAAAGACATTTGGGTCTAGCTATAGGCTATTGGGCTGTTCTTTGTAACCAAATAGATTCAGCTAACTAGACAAGCCCAATTCCAGAATGAGTGATCAAGTGGCTGGCCGAATGAGTCCATCTCTATGTCGAATGTCAATGCCGAATGAAGAGGAAAAGTGGCTGGCGAATGAGACAAGAACGACTGATGATGGTTGTCGAATGGAACATGGTCGAATGACTCAAATGCTGCCGAATGGATGTGGTTCGAATGGCCACCAACGAATGAACATGGGTCGAATGAAAGAGGCCGATCGAATGAGAGGTGAGTCATTCGGCCGAAGAAATGGTGGTGCTCATTCGACGGGCTGTTGCATGGCCATTCGGCCGTTCGAAGGGTAGCAAGGTGGGGCTCTTCTACTTTCGAGCAAATCGACCAAGGATTGAAGAGATCTGGTTCCTACACCCTCCCACATAGAGACGAGGTGATTTCCCTAGTGTTTCAATCGATTTTAACCGGTTAAAAGGTGGTGGTCGACTAGTGACTAAAAAACCCTAAAATCGCACCATTTGACCTCGACTTTACCTCGTTTCCAGTGAGTTTTAGAGTAGATCCCTTGTACTTTCGTGTAGAGAATGACGAGGGCTTCGTGTGGGTTCGAAAATGGAACGATTTGGTGGAGTATGGACCAAGATATGAAGCTTTTAAGCTTCAAAAATGGTGATGGAGGCTTAGATCCGGAAATTTGGGTTGGAAGAGGGAAGGAGAAGGAGAGAAATGAGAAAATAATCTCTAACAAGGGTTTTTATACCCCGAAGGTGTCCGGGTTCGTTTTCGTAGCTCGGTTCGCGGTTTCGTTACGCTTCCGAAATTTACGCGCGTTCTTCTTAAATAAAATAAAAGAATTATTTTATAATCGTTAAAATTTACAAATATGTTCCTAAATATCACAATATTTATTTATTTACTCTAAATTAATTTAAGTGTCGTTTTAAACAAGTTATTTAACGAATTCCGTATCTTTACGCGTTTATTTAAGTTTATTCGCGATTTTCTTAAAATAATGTAATTTAATTTATTTAAATGATGAGTTTCAAAATTGTAAAATAAGAATTATCTTATTTCTTTGAATTTATGATCGTTCGTGTCTTTTATCGTTTTCGTTTTCGTTTCGTCAGAACGCGTCACCATCGCGCGTATTCGTTCGAATCGTCATTCGAACGAACACGACGATGGTTTTGCTTTCCGACTTTTGTTTTCTACTTTTCAGTTATTATTTCAGAACGTTAAACTATCAGAATCATTCGTACAGGTCGTCACCTATGCGAATAATTCATCGGTTTAGCATTCCGTAACAACAACCGTTATCGCTTCGTTTTGTTTAACCTCGCATACGTTTACACAAAATAACACATCGATAAACATTAGTATCACTGCTCCATGTTGTCTGATGTGTTTCTGACTGTTAAACTGTTACGTTTAATCAGATTTCAGAAACACTAGCATAATAGTTTACTGTTTCACATTACGTATTCAACAGTACATCAATAGTTTGCATAGTTTGTACCTGAGTTACTGTGCCGTTACTGTTCCGTTCACTGTTCCGGTGAAGGTTCCGACACAGTTGTTACAGTCTCCCCTTGTTAGAGAAATTTCGTCCCGAAATTTAAGCATTGCTATCGGGTACAGCTTCCTCTGTGAACAGTTGGGGATATTTGTTTCTCATGTGGTCTTCGCGTTCCCAAGTAAACTCGGGTCCGCTCCTTGAGTTCCAACGCACTTTGACAATAGGAATACGACTTCGCCTTAGTTGTTTAACCTTGCGATCCATGATTTCTAACGGTTCCTCAACAAAACGTAAGTGTTCATCCAATTGAATTTCTTCAATCGGTATGATAAGAGTTTCATCAGCAAGGCATTTCTTTAAGTTTGAGACGTGAAACACGTCATGTACACCACTAAGTTCATCCGGTAAGCTTAGTCTGTATGCTACAGGACCAATACGTTCGATGATTTCGAACGGTCCCACATATCGTGGTGTTAGTTTGCCTTTCTTTGCGAATCGAACCACGCCCTTCCATGGGGAAACCTTCAACATGACCCGGTCTCCCACTTGGAATTCCAACGGCTTACGCCGTTTATCGGCATAGCTCTTTTGTCTACTTCGTGTCGCCTGTAACCTTTGTTGTATCTGAGCAATCTTGTCTGTAGTTTCTTGTATCAGTTCTGGCCCTGTGATTCGATTATCTCCCACTTCGGACCAACAGATCGGTGATCGACACTTTCGGCCATAAAGAGCCTCAAATGGGGCACAACCGATGCTGCTGTGATAACTGTTGTTGTAGGAGAATTCGATTAGTGGCAAATGAGAATCCCAATTACCACCGAAGTCTAGAACACAAGTTCTCAACATATCCTCCAGGGTCTGAATAGTACGCTCGCTTTGACCATCCGTTTGTGGATGATAAGCTGTACTCAAGTTCAACTGTGTCCCTAGAGATTTCTGTAACGATTGCCAGAACCTTGATGTAAATCTGCTATCACGATCTGAGATGATAGACAATGGCACACCGTGGCGTACCACTATCTCGTCAATGTAAAGCTTTGCTAGTTTATCCATAGTGTATGTTTCTCGCATTGGCAAGAAATGAGCAGATTTGGTTAATCGATCAACGATAACCCAAATGGTGTCATGTCCACTGGAAGTGCGGGGTAGCTTGGTAACAAAGTCCATAGCTATTTGTTCCCACTTCCATAGTGGAATTTCAGGCTGTTCCAGTAAACCAGAAGGTTTCTGGTGTTCTGCCTTCACCTTAGCACACGTAAGGCATCGACCAACATATTCAGCTATGTCTTTCTTCATGCCCGGCCACCAATAAAATGCACGTAAGTCTTGATACATTTTATCAGCACCGGGATGCACCGAGTACTTGGTCTTGTGTGCTTCATCAAAAATAAGCTTCCTTAACTCATCTACTGCAGGAATCCATACACGATCCTTACAGTAAACAAGTCCATCGGGTTTTGTTTCTAAATGTTTCTCCATTCCACAATCTAAGTCTTTCTTCAAGTTTCCTCGTTCAACTGCCTCTTGTTGTGCTTGCATAATGTGGTCATGTAAGCTTGTCTGCACAATCATTCCCATTGCTCTAACGCGTAGGGGTTTGACTCGTTCCTTCCGGCTCAAGGCATCAGCAACAACATTTGCCTTGCCCGTATGGTACTTGATTACACAGTCATAGTCATTCAGAAGCTCAACCCAACGTCGCTGTCGCATGTTGAGTTCCTTCTGATCGAATATATGTTGCAGACTTTTGTGATCAGTGAATATGGTACACTTGGTGCCATATAGATAATGTCTCCAGATCTTTAAGGCGAATATCACAGCTCCCAGTTCCAGATCATGAGTAGTGTAGTTCTTCTCATGAACTTTCAGTTGTCTCGAAGCATAAGCAATGACTTTGTCTCGTTGCATGAGTACACAACCGAGTCCCTGATGAGAGGCGTCGCAGTATACTACAAAGTCTTCACAACCATCTGGGAGAGATAAGATCGGAGCATCACATAACCTCTGCTTCAAAGTCTGAAAGGCTTCTTCCTGTTTTTGCTCCCAAACAAACGGCTCGCTTTTCTGTGTTAGCTTTGTGAGTGGCAGGGCTATCTTAGAAAAATTCGAGATGAATCTTCTGTAATAGCCTGCTAAGCCTAGAAAAGAACGTATCTCCGTAGGTGTCTTCGGAGTGTCCCAATCTTTTATTGCCTCGATCTTAGCAGGATCAACATGTATTCCCTCACTGTTAACCACATGACCTAGGAATTGAACCTCTTTTAACCAAAACTCACACTTAGAGAATTTGGCATAGAGCTTCTCTTCCTTTAACAGCTCCAAGATCGTTCTAAGATGTTGCTCATGTTCCGTTTTGCTTTTAGAGTAGATCAATATGTCATCAATGAACACGATAACAAATTGATCTAAGTATGGCTTACACACTCGGTTCATGAGATCCATGAAAACCGCGGGTGCATTCGTCAAACCGAAAGGCATCACCATAAACTCGTAATGCCCGTATCTGGTACGAAATTCCGTCTTTGGTATGTCTTCATCTTGCACTCGAAGTTGATGGTATCCGGAACGTAGATCTATCTTCGAAAAGAACTGAGCTCCTTGCAATTGATCAAACAAGTCATCAATCCTCGGCAATGGATACCGATTCTTGATGGTTAGTTTGTTTAGTTCCCTGTAGTCTATGCACATCCGAAAAGATCCATCCTTCTTCTTCACGAACAAAACCGGAGCTCCCCAAGGTGAGTAGCTCGGTCGGATGAAACCTTTATCCAATAACTCCTGCAATTGGTTAGATAACTCCTGCATCTCCGAAGGTGCTAACCTGTAAGGAGATTTAGCAACAGGTGTTGCTCCAGGAACTAAATCAATACGAAACTCTACCGGTCGCACAGGTGGCAAGCCAGGTAGATCTTCAGGAAACACTTCAGGATATTCTTTCACTATCGGCACGTCTTGAATGGTTTTCTTGTCTTTTTGTTTCTCCACCACGTGAGCCAAGAAAGCTATACATTTCTTTTGTAAACACTTACGCGCTTTTATGCATGATATGATCTTTACGTTTCTCTTTGATTGATCCCCACGAACTTCCAACACACGATCATTCATCACTGGAATCCGAAGTAGCTTTTCAGAACAAATGACTTCAACTCTATTGAGTGATAGCCAATCCATTCCCACAATGATATCGAAACTGCCCAACTCCATCGGCAACAAGTCGATGGTAAATGTGTGATCTGTGAGTGTAAGTGGGCAGTTCCTAAGTATAGTGCTAAATGTAACCTGCTTTCCGTTCGCTACTTCGATAATGTATGGGGAATCTAAAGTTTCCTCAGTAAGATTAAGTTGACGTGCAAAGTCAGATGAAATAAAACTCTGATCTGCACCAGTGTCAAATAAAATAGATGCATAAGAGTCATGTATAAGAAATGTACCAGTGACCACATTAGGGTCTTGGCGTGCAGCATTGGCTCCAATAACGAAAGCCCTTCCACGTGGTGCTTGGGCTCCTTGTTGTGCTCTTTTCGGACACTCCCTGGAGAAGTGGCGTATTTCTCCACAGTTGTAGCATCCTCTGTTGTTGTTGTTGTTGGGGTTGTCAGGTCTTGGTGGTGGAGGAAGTGCTACAGCAACATTGTTTGCAGTGCGGTTTGCCGGTACACGGCATTGCTGAGCACGGTGACCTAATCGGCCACAGTTGTTGCATTTACGGCATTGCGCCGTGGTAGGATGATGAAATCTGCATCGTGCACACTGAGGGTGCGGTCCCATATAGTTCTTGGGTGCAACCTGAGCAGGTGCTGCAGTAATTTGTTGGAGAGGAGTGACAGCCGCATAGTTCTTTACAACCTTTTGCTTCTTCTTTTGATGATAATCTAGTTTCTTCGCTGTTGTTTCCTTGGTTTTTCCAGCATCATCTTTTAGAACTCCAGATTTTACCATCACCTTAGTAAGTTTGGCTGAGAGGGAGATGGCTGACTCTAGTGTAGCAGGATATGCAGCCAGCACGATACTTTGAATACAGGAGGGTAATCCCGCTACATATCGATCGATCAGCTTTTCCAGTGTCGGTACCATTTCTGGCACAAGAGCTACCAGTTCATGATAGCGGTTGGTATAGGTCATATGATCGGCTCCCTTCATCACATGATTCGAAAGCTCAACCTCTAGTTGCTGCAGTTCATGTTTCGGACAGAACTCATTCCTCAGTAAAAGTTTGAACTCTGCCCATGGCATCGTCATTGTTTCATCCCTTCCTTTTGCCCTGATTTGTGCGTTCCACCAAGTTAAAGCTCGCTTGCTGAACGAACCAGCTGCATAGCGAACTTTATGATGCTCTGGACAACTGCTAATGTCCAGAGTATTTTCCATCTTTTCAAGCCATTGGATAAGTCCAACAGCTCCTTCAGCACCAGTGAAGCTTGGGGGTTTGCATCCTACAAAGGATTTGTAAGAGCAGTCTGAAGTGTGGCTAGTGTTTCCACTAGCTTCTCCAGTAGTATGGCCAGAGTTGTTGCCATGACTTTGAATCCGGTTTATCATCTCTGGGATGACATCTTTCAGTTGGCTTGTTAGTTGCGTGCTCAGAAGTGTCGCCAAAGCGATAGTAGCAGGGTCTATCATCTGAACACTGCTTGAGCCTGGTGGTGGTGAGTGTGGAGGAGGCGGAGGAGGGGGAGGTGGCGGTGGTGAATCTGCAGGTGAGGGTGTAGAAGAGTGTGGGGCAGAAGTCTGAGTAGTAGGCTGTTTTCTTGGCGGCATTCTGATCATAACCAAAAGAGTTTGGTTAGTGCACTGATCGAATGCAGAAAACATAATGCAAACATACTCCTAAGTTCTCTACATGAGGGTCCCTAAGTTATAGTCTAGGCCAAACCATTTGAGTAAATGACCTAATATTCTCTATAACCTTGAGCTCTGATACCAATCTGTCACACCCCGGGCCGGCGGGGTTGGATCGGAGTCCCCGTCGGGCGGAAGGTTCCCGGGGCGCGATATCGGGTGTGATAATCGGGTTGATCAGATTGTTACATAGCATCAATGTTAAGAATCACTAAAGCACAATAAAGCATATGAATAGGATTACAAAGTTAAATTACAATGTCAATGTTTAATAATTTAACTTGGTAAACCTAACAAAAGAATCAAAGTATTCTATCTTGTAAACTGTACAAGACATCCAAGAATGATTCGTATGATTAACAAAATATGTGCTTTCCAAAATCACTAGGTCCTCTAACTAGTCCGCCTAGCATGCAATCCAATAGCTTGTGTTTAAACCTGTGCATCACCTGAGAAAGCATGTAAGAAAACAAAGTCAACACAATGGTTGGTGAGTTCATGTAGTTTATAAGTTTAAATAGCTTTAGCATAACTCCTTTCGGTAAAACCTTAATCTTATTAACTCCACATGTAATATCCAAATCGGTATGCTTATATATAGGGCATACCCCTGGGTCAAGCCTACAACCCGCCCAGACGACGTCCCACCACATACTAATCCGGATATGACACTGTTATTAATAATAATTAAGCCCTTTACCGACCCGTCCGTATAGTTTCCCTGTCATAGTTTAAGCACTTCTGTTTGTAAGTTTACCCCATACATCAATAGTATCCGTGAGTTTGTTTGAATGTTACCGGAATAGACAACTGAATGCCCGAAGGAATTCAGTATCAGTCCATACCAGCCCCAGGATTTACGTGTAACTTAGGGGGAGATAAGGGCTACTCATGATGACACAAAGTCAACTAAGATTCACCAATACCGTCCTAGTCACTGATCACCTGAGTAAATAGTTTATGGGAAACACTGCATGGCAAGCACTGAGAGGCCATCAGTCCATTTCCTCGATAAGACTATGAAGAACACATGAAGGCAAGCACTGAGAGACCAACTATTGTTCTTCAAGTCCCGGCTAGGAAGAACACCTGAAGGCAAGCACTGAGAGACCAACTATTGTTCTTCCATAGCCTATAGTTTTAGCATACCAAGAGTCCAGCATTTACGTAACTTGTGCACAAGAACTAGCTTTACAACCGGTAAGGCAAGCACTGAGAGGCCAAACCGTTGTTTGAGCATGGCAATCACATAGCATTCAAGAGTTTACAGTATCCATAGCATTCAAGTGTTCAATGTGTATGTGTGTATGATTGTGTTTAGGATTCCCATAGCATTGTAGAATCATTAGCAATTAAAGTTTACATTAGTTTCTAGCACAAACCCTTAGCATTAACAAGTAACATAGTCTCATAGCATTAGTATTAAGCATAGCCCGTAGTGTTAGTTCATAGCATAAACCCGTAGTATTAGCATTTGGTTTAACCCATACCCTTAGTATTTAGCATAACCCGTAACGATCGTTTGTAACATGATTCCATAGAATTAGCATCCATAACAGCTTGATCACATAGTAAATACCTTTAGCACTTGGTATTATCACATAGCTTAAGTATTAGCAAGTAGCTTATGCCTTTAGCACTTGGCATCATCAAATAGCATTTAGTTTAGATAAAGTGTTATGCCTTTAGCACTTGGCATAATCGAATAGCTTTTAGTTTAAATAGAGTCTTATGCCTTTAGCACTTGGCATAATCCATAGTGTAAAAGCATTTTGTTAAATTTAAAACATTTGTTTTAAAATGAATAACATGCTTCTCAGTCCCGAGTTAAAAACCAAAATAGTTTGAAAAGGGACAATGAACTCACCTTGTAGTTGTGGTAGTTGACTTAGTCTTAAACAAGAATGCACGCGCTCTTTGTTGTAATTGATATTGCTTTCACAATCCTGTATTGATTTCACGTTGTTTAGATTTGTAAGTATAAGTTGTATATGTTTAAGCGTGTGTGTGTAGGTGTTATCCCTAATTTGGTCAACCCTCCTGGGTCTCGGTAATGATTCGGCCCTTGTCCATTATTCCTAGATCTTACTACGTTTGAGTCCATTAACTTAGGTTATTAATGATCACTATCATAAGTTGTGTTAATCCCAGATTATAACTGTGTCTTAAGCTCATGAGTTAGAGGTTTGTCTTTTATCTTGTTCTCAACAAAATTGCAACTTCTTTAATAACTCTAATTTTAATGTGTTGAACTACTCTGTTGCAAAATTATTAAGATCCATTGAATTGAATTTATAATTTATAACATATGTGTGAACCAATTTATAAGAACCATGGGCCTCTTGGGCCAACATGGGCCGAATCATATCACTTGTCTATTGTCATATTGGGCCGTATCCATAAAGTTTAGGCCAACCTTTGGGCCGAGCTAGTAACAGTGGGTCGGAAGTTCTTGGGCCACTATCAAGCTATGGGCCGAAATGAATCTGTTGGGCTATTGTTGGGCCAACCACAGTGGATATGAATCACATGGGCTGGCAGTGGGCTGTATTGGGCCTGACAACATATTAGACTGAAGCAGAAAGCCTGGGCCAACTGTTCTGGGCCGTAGGGGAGTGGGCCAAAGCAATTATTGGACTAATGACTTATGTTGAGTCAAAAGGGTGGGCAGTGGGTCGAAACATATGGCTACCGGGCCTGGATTCGCGGTTAAGTCCCATTAGACCTTGGGCCTGGATATCGAATAATGGGCCTGAGTAGTCGATTGACCAGTGTAGTGACCTTGGCCATATCACATACTATTGGGTCGTGGGAGTGTTGTTGGGCCCAAACAAAGTTCATAGTTTAGATGGTGCTACTTCCC
Source organism: Mikania micrantha (assembly GCA_009363875.1). Classification (NCBI taxonomy): domain Eukaryota; kingdom Viridiplantae; phylum Streptophyta; class Magnoliopsida; order Asterales; family Asteraceae; genus Mikania; species Mikania micrantha. The sequence goes on along the minus strand of CM018695.1, from coordinate 78,985,183 downwards.
ACTAATTGGACCATGTTGGGCCAGTCAAAGACATTTGGGTCTAGCTATAGGCTATTGGGCTGTTCTTTGTAACCAAATAGATTCAGCTAACTAGACAAGCCCAATTCCAGAATGAGTGATCAAGTGGCTGGCCGAATGAGTCCATCTCTATGTCGAATGTCAATGCCGAATGAAGAGGAAAAGTGGCTGGCGAATGAGACAAGAACGACTGATGATGGTTGTCGAATGGAACATGGTCGAATGACTCAAATGCTGCCGAATGGATGTGGTTCGAATGGCCACCAACGAATGAACATGGGTCGAATGAAAGAGGCCGATCGAATGAGAGGTGAGTCATTCGGCCGAAGAAATGGTGGTGCTCATTCGACGGGCTGTTGCATGGCCATTCGGCCGTTCGAAGGGTAGCAAGGTGGGGCTCTTCTACTTTCGAGCAAATCGACCAAGGATTGAAGAGATCTGGTTCCTACACCCTCCCACATAGAGACGAGGTGATTTCCCTAGTGTTTCAATCGATTTTAACCGGTTAAAAGGTGGTGGTCGACTAGTGACTAAAAAACCCTAAAATCGCACCATTTGACCTCGACTTTACCTCGTTTCCAGTGAGTTTTAGAGTAGATCCCTTGTACTTTCGTGTAGAGAATGACGAGGGCTTCGTGTGGGTTCGAAAATGGAACGATTTGGTGGAGTATGGACCAAGATATGAAGCTTTTAAGCTTCAAAAATGGTGATGGAGGCTTAGATCCGGAAATTTGGGTTGGAAGAGGGAAGGAGAAGGAGAGAAATGAGAAAATAATCTCTAACAAGGGTTTTTATACCCCGAAGGTGTCCGGGTTCGTTTTCGTAGCTCGGTTCGCGGTTTCGTTACGCTTCCGAAATTTACGCGCGTTCTTCTTAAATAAAATAAAAGAATTATTTTATAATCGTTAAAATTTACAAATATGTTCCTAAATATCACAATATTTATTTATTTACTCTAAATTAATTTAAGTGTCGTTTTAAACAAGTTATTTAACGAATTCCGTATCTTTACGCGTTTATTTAAGTTTATTCGCGATTTTCTTAAAATAATGTAATTTAATTTATTTAAATGATGAGTTTCAAAATTGTAAAATAAGAATTATCTTATTTCTTTGAATTTATGATCGTTCGTGTCTTTTATCGTTTTCGTTTTCGTTTCGTCAGAACGCGTCACCATCGCGCGTATTCGTTCGAATCGTCATTCGAACGAACACGACGATGGTTTTGCTTTCCGACTTTTGTTTTCTACTTTTCAGTTATTATTTCAGAACGTTAAACTATCAGAATCATTCGTACAGGTCGTCACCTATGCGAATAATTCATCGGTTTAGCATTCCGTAACAACAACCGTTATCGCTTCGTTTTGTTTAACCTCGCATACGTTTACACAAAATAACACATCGATAAACATTAGTATCACTGCTCCATGTTGTCTGATGTGTTTCTGACTGTTAAACTGTTACGTTTAATCAGATTTCAGAAACACTAGCATAATAGTTTACTGTTTCACATTACGTATTCAACAGTACATCAATAGTTTGCATAGTTTGTACCTGAGTTACTGTGCCGTTACTGTTCCGTTCACTGTTCCGGTGACGGTTCCGACACAGTTGTTACAGCCACCGACCACTTCTTTGATTTAAACATTAACTTCTAACAAATATCAAACAAAGCTCTCTAGATGGGTTGGTAAGGTGGTGTGTAAGTAAACTAGAGGTCGCAGGTTCGATTCCTGTGGCTTCCATAATTTTTTTAGGCAGCTCACATCTTTGTTATAAAGATCCTTTGCCACCGACCACTTCTTAGATTTAAACAATGACTTCTAACAAATATCAAACAAAGCTCTCTAAATGGGTTGGTAAGGTGGTGCGTAAATAAACTAGAGGTCGTAGGTTCGATTCCTGTGGCTTCCATAATTTTTTTACGTACCTCACATCTTTGTTATAAAGATTAATTACCAACACTAAACCAACAAAATTGGCTAGATGAGTTGGTTACATAGCTCGTGTTTCTCCAGGATGTCCCATGTTCAAAACTTGCGGATACCATATTTTATATTTTAGGTTTTAGCCACTTTATTTGTTAAATAAGATTTCATTATACTATTAGACCAAAAAACTACTTGGATAAGTTGATTAGGACTTTAAGGTGTTATTTTTGGGGTCAAAAGTTCAAAACTTTTTGCTAACATATTTTTTCCATTTAACCATTTCTAATGTTTCAATCCAACTCACTTACTATATAAAATATATATTATAAACTTATCAGTTTTTTTACTAATTTATTTTTTTTATCTCTTTTTCCTATTTTTCAACTTTAGCATCTTACTATCATAATGCTAACCTTTTTAGTTTTTAATGTTTCAACTTTAGCATATTATTTTTTAATCTGCATTTTAAGCTGCATACTTTGTCTATGAGAACCTTAGTACATACTTAGATAAAAACACTTATATCTTACAATGTACAAACAAGCATAAACCCGTCGCGAAGCGCGGTCACACCATCTAGTTGTGCCTTAAACGGGATTCGGACCACCGACCTCCTATTCACTTGATGTTGCCTTACCACCAAGGCAATCCTTACATTAGTGTCTACACTTGAAAATTATTGTATTTAATTAATAGCTTTTATTAATAAATTAATTCACACATGATTAGATTTGTGTTTTGTATATATGTATAATTCCTTTAGCCAAATATGTATCTTAAGGCTATGTGTTATGAGGCTTGACCACCCTCCATCACGCCCTCATCACCCAGATCCCCACTACGGATAGGGGCGTGACCACCATGTGGTGGCAAACCCGTGAAGACTTTCACGGCGTGAAGGAAAAGAAAGGGGGAAACTAAGGATTTTTTTGGAAAAGTGGTGGAGAGTTCAAAAATGAAATGGAAAATAGCGTGGTCAACTAATGTTTTTGGAAAATAGGTGATCCGTGTCTGTTAATAGCGGATTCACAATTGGCGGTTACATTCCGCCATTGTGACCGGCGGATCCGGCAATAGGACTAGTGGACTCTTGGGTTTGTGGACGGGGTTAACGTGGTTGTGGATGGAGCATTAACGGAGGCTGCATGCGCTAGTACCACTAGCGGAACCTAGGGTCTCCGCTCCTCCCACAAGTGGACCCTAGGGATTCGCCATTTACACCAACGGATTCAAAGGACACCCATAAATGCTTTTCCTGCATGCCTTCTATTGTGCGTCTGTTTCCTGCAGTGTAATGCATGCAAGCTTTTACATGCACACCCATCAATGCTTTTTTTTTTGAACGGTCATCCATTTACTTATTTATTTTTAAGTTGGTTAGCTAGTAAATGAGTTGTTGGTTCGTATCCTATATAAAGAAACAACATCCATTCACCAATTCACACAATCTCTATTCATTCAAAATTACAAGCAATCTTTGGTTTTAATTTTTAACTTATCAACATGAGTCTAAGAGTTAATCCAGGGCCACTTGTAAATGATCTTCTGTTTTTAAAAGACGGGCATCGTGCTACTCATTTGTTTAATTCAAATGATTATGCAGACAGAGACCCGTTAAACGTTAGACTTGGTGATCAAAAATTATGGCAATATATTAAAAACCATCCTATTCATCCGATGGTTAAAATATATTAAACGATACTGGTTTTGGTGGCATTATCGACCGCGGTTATCGTAAGGTCGATCATGCGTTGATAACTGCTCTGGTTGAAAGATGGAGGCCAGAGACACATACATTTCACCTTACTATTGGTGAAGCAACGGTTACGTTACAAGACGTAAACGTACTTTGGGGTTTACCAATAGAAGGTGAGCCAGTATCCGGGGTAGATTTCTCGTTCAAACTAAACGAGCTAATCGAAAGGTGTGAACTTTTGTTTGGGGTCACACCTTCAAACACTGATATAGTTGGTGGAAGGATTAAATTAGTATGCTTTCTAAATCAACTAGAAAATGATTTTCCTGAAAATCCAAATGCTCTGCAGTGCACTCAGCATGCACGTCTTATCATTTTGTATTTATGTGGTGGTACACTGTTTCCTGACAGTACGAAAGGTAAGGTGCCACTATTATATTTAAATAATCTTTTAGATTTATCAGTTAGTTCTAGGTATAGTTGGGGAAGTGCTGTACTTGCATGCCTGTACAGAAATTTGTGTAAGGCAACACATCCCGACGCTGTAGAAATTACCGGACCTGTATATTTATTACAATTGTGGGCATTGGAGAGGTTTGTAGCCCCGAGTATACACTCGTTGTATACGTATGATCAACCAATCGGTTATCGGTACGTATTTCAAGTCAACTATATTCTTTTATAAACAAAATTGTCCGTTTAATTTAAGATTTTTTATAGATGGTTCAAGAATTTAAGTTATCGAGACAGCCCGTCTCATGTGTTGAAAGCTTACCTATCGCAACTACAATCATTACGAGATGAGCAGGTTATTTAAAAATTTTTCTTTTTAATTTATTAACACATTGTTAGTCTTAATTGTGAATTTTTTTTTTGTTGTAGTTTGCATGGACCCCCTACGATAGCATAATGGAAAGACTACATTTCATCTGTCGTAGCGGTGAAGCTAGTTGGACGTGCGAATGCTTTCTCATTCTTTGGGAAGTTGCCAACACACTTGACAACCCAATCTGTTAACTATATGGGCAATGAGAATGTATCCCAAGTTGTTCGTAGACGTGGTAGGAGACATAATACACGTGGTGCCGGCCGAAACAACGAAAATATGGCCGATGAAGCAGGACCGTCTGGCTTTCAAAATTTCGAAGCAGTCACAACTCGCTTTCAAAATTTTGAAGTAGGAGGAACATCAAACATTCAAGATGAACCAAATGACCAAAATGTGTTTGTAGGTCTTGAATCACCTTATATACCTACATTCAACAGCCCTAATTCACCTGCTGGTTCATATAGTGAGTTTGGTGTGACACCTCAGCACCACATGGATTATACCGTTACTCCAAATGTGGTTCCAACGTATGGACAACAATCTTCGTTTGATTATTTTGCTGAAGATCTGTCTATGTATGAACAACCACGATACTCGGATGTGTCACCAATACCATTGAATCTGAGTCTGGGTATGATGCCAAGCCAAGAAAACGTAAACGAAAACAATCAACGCCGCAGAAGGCAAACAAGACCACCACCTTGTGGTACAGGACACCGGCTTAGCCGTCATGATCATTAGGAATTTTTGTATTGTATTTGTAATCTATGATGAGTTATAATATATTTGTAATATATTTTCAGTGTTTGACTAAAAATTACAAAATAAAAAAAGAAGCCATAAATTTTCATTATAAATTAAAGTTAAACAAATCAATATTACAAAAAAAAAAAACATAAATCTTTAATCAGTGATTCACATATGGGCAATTGGTCCTACGATGTCCTAATTCCTTACATATACCACATTTATAATTTCGAGGTTCATCGGCATAATGGACATCCATCTCATTTCGGATTCTTCTCGCACGCCTCCTTCCCCGTAGTGTTGTAACTTTTGACGAGTCTCCTTGTATTCTCCAACCAGCATCGGACCAAAGAGACTTGTGGCGTAGTGGGTAATAATGACCATCATACTGTTGTCAATATGTAGACGTGTGGAATCGAACGTCGATAATCTCATGAGGCAACCCATCTCTGTGTCGACAAACAGCGAGCATGGAAATCTTTCTGTTTGCTATTTCCTACACGTGCATTTTTTCCTGAAGTATTCAACCGTGTAGTCGTTACCACCGTCATCGTTGGTTTCCATTTTTGACGTGACCCTGTACCGTGCTTCAAGGTGATCATACAAGAAAACTTCGTGATCTTGTGCACGCCTGTCACGGTTATTAAAAACACGCCACATACGAGGTGGTAAGGCAGTGTTGCAATTGTTAGCAATCTTAGCATGCTTTACATATTGAGAAACATCTTTCTGAAATGTAAAGTCAATGCATGCTTTGATTGGCAACAAACGAGCATCAGGCAAAACGTTATTCATGCTTTCAGAAATGTTTGTTGTTAATATACCCCAACGACGACGACCGGAATCAAACAGAAGTGTCCACTGCCGTTTTTCAATATTTAACAAATATTGCCATGCCTCTTCATTAATGCTCCTCAACTCTCTTACAGCTGATATATACTTCCTTTTCTGGGTTGCGCTCCCAATTGCCCAACATAGTTTCTTTATGCTCGCGCTCTTAAACCGGTTCATTAAGTTACTTCTAACATGACGTAAACAAAAACGATGATATGCATTTGGTTCCTTCCAATCATCCATATTTTTCATTGCATGTATGATTCCTTTGTGTCAGTATGATAAAACACACAAAGGTCCCATTCTGTCATCAGCAACATGATCGTGAAACTGCTTCAAAAACCAAGACCAACTCTCAATTGTCTCTTCATCAACAATTGCGTATGCAACTGGAAGTATGTAGTTTTTTGCGTTCTTTGAAACAACAATCAACAATTTACTCCGATACGGCCCTTTCAGGTGGGTTCCGTCGATGGATATAACTGGCTGACAAAGATGGAATGCATCGATGGATGGCTTGAATGCCCAAAACATATATTTAAAAGTAGCACAATGGGATGTTCCGTGAGGATGATGAAACCATTGTACTAATGTCCCATTGTTTCTGTTTTGCAACTCTCTCATATATGAAGGTAACTCCATAAAGTTAGTATCCCAGCTACCATGAATATTCTCTATTGCTTTTCTACGACCAAGCCACGCCTTCGAGTAAGAAACATCAACGTGTAACGTATCCTTTAGATACGCACGAATTTGTTTTACTGGAAAACTTACATCAGATTGAATTAGTCGAGAGATATGAGCCGCGACATCTTTTGATTTTAGACAACGGTTGTTGTTGCGCACCACTGTTCGATAACAGTTGTGTGTGTCAATCCATTTGGTGAGTTGCCACATGTGTTGGTTCTTTTTTTGACATGCACTTGCAACCCAACGACATGAAGGGGTGTTTGGAAGTGGGTCACTGTATTTTTTACTTCTTGTGTAGCATTTGGCCCGCCACACGTTTGGTCTGCTTTCAGAAACAATAATTTCTCTATTGCAAGCAACGTTCCATTGACGAACGGCGCATACCACCTCCTCCTTTGTTTTGAAAAACATACCAACACGGATTTGATTGGCATTTGGGTTCCATATATCCATGTCGTCTTCGTCATCAAAATCAGGAAGTTGACAATCTCTTAACTCCGCAACTTCGTCATAATCTTCAGTTGGACCATTACAAAATCCTTGGTAAACACCGGTGTGATACTGTTTAGATGATTGAGGGAGTATGAACTCATCATCAGATTCACTGTCAGAAGGAGGGACTTCACAATCTTCTGTTTCACCATCTTCTTGTGTGTCATCTTCGTGTTGTATTTTTTCATCTGCATCTTCAAGCTCTTCATCTGCATCTTCTTGTTCTTCATCAGCAGTTTGTTGGTAAATAAGTTGATTATCAACATGTGTTGGTGAACCCATTTCACCAACATAAGACTGAGACGCTGAAAAACCACGTAGTAGATCCATCATACTAGTTGGCTAAAAACAATTTTGGGTTCCCAAGTGACAAAAATATCACCAATAAAATTAATTTGGCTTGCAGCTAAATAATACAACATATTAACACCTTCGTCTCCAAACAAATTTGATGTTAAAGGAACACATTGGAATGTGTAATACAAAACCAAATTCACATTCACGGTAGCTCTATCAATTTGAACGTGACTACAGACCATGTCTAACAATTCATTGTAAGACATTGAATTAGTACGCACAATAAAAGAAGATGTTAAGGTATTCTAATCAATGGAAATAACACAATCGATATTAGAAACCTTACCCCCCCAATAAAGCTTAACAATAAACGGACGATAAGATGACATATTTTGTAATTGAGAACAGATGAAGAAGAAAATTATAGTTTGAAGACTGAATGTGAAATTTGATTCATATCATGGACAATATATAGACATGATTTAAAACTCTACCTACCACCAAAGTTAAAAACGTGCTAAACACCAACAACACTTGAACTCTACCTACCACTTACCACTTGAACTCATACCTACCACTAATCACTAAAACTCTACCTACCACCAAAGTTAAAACTCATACCTACCACCAATTCAGTAAGCAAAATAAAAAACGTGCTAAACACCAACAACACTTGAACTCTACCTACCACTTGAACTCATACCTACCACTAATCACTAAAACTCTACCTATCACCAAAGTTAAAACTCATACCTACCACCAATTCAGTAAGCAAAATAAAAAACGTACTAAACACCAACAACACTTGAACTCTACCTACCACTTACCACTTGAACTCATACCTTCCACTAATCACTAAAACTCTACCTAATCACTAAAACTCTACCTACCACTTAAACTCATACCTACCACCACATATATAAATAAGTGACTCCATCCTAACAATCAATCACCACTTCTTAACAAGCAATCACCGCTTCTTAACAAGCAACATTCCTATATTTTTTTAAGAAAAAATGGATAACCGTTGCAACAAGCAATCTGTGAATGATGAATATAATTCTCAACCGGTCCAAAAGGCTTCAACATGGGTTTTCCAAAAATGGAGGCGTACAACTAAGAATGCAAGTTCATCAACATCAGCGTTTCATGAAGAACAACCACGAGAAGAACAACCACAAGAAGAACAACCACAAGAAGAACCGGAGTACACACACAACAGACGTAGTGTACACCGTCAACGTGTTAGCAAATGGGCCATTTTGGACGATGAGTCTGAAAATTGGTGTACAAATGTGGAACAATTTTATCTTAATGGAGACGCTCCATTATGTTATTCCGGTGTTTTTAATACGCATCTACCACTAGACTGCAGTTTTTGGGGAACAATGTTGGGTTACACTAGTAATGGATACCGTAGGCCGGAGGTTAAAAATACTATAAATGATTTTCATTTTTTTAAAATTAAATTTAAAAAAAATAATGTTTTTTTGTTTAATTGAACATTATATTTTCAGCATATTCAAGGTTGGGTTGGAAGAATGATGAACTGGAGACAAAGACAACAACAAAAAGGAGCTATTGATATGCGTTGGTCAATTATGCCGCCTCAGTTTTATGACTATCTGGTAGATTCATGTACCAAAAATACCGTTAGCTTTGCAAACGAAAAGTTAAGCCCATTTCCGTCTTTTTTTGATGTTGATTATGTTTACTTTCCATTCTGTGTTGAGAAAAACGAGTGGTTGCTTGTTCAAGTGGAACTACGAAATGTCAATTTGGTGATGTTTTGTAGTGAGTACTTTTCAAGTGAAAAGCACAGAAGGGCGGTTCACTCTAAACTGATGCAGATCTCGGTTTATTTTTGTGCTTTGTTGGTTAACATCAAGTATTTTAAAAAAACCGGCTTTCCACCGAAATTGATGAGTTTTGAAGTCAACGAGGACTATGTTCAGTCTCACGCTGACTTGTATGGTAATCAAGGGGTGCATGCATGCATGTTAATGGAGCATTTGGTTACTGGCAAACCGTTGAACATCTCTAATAACTTCAGGGAGTCGTGGATAGCATACAGACGATTGATGGCCGACCAAATGTACTTTTGGAGATGTTTGCCACGCCCGGGGTGATTCTTAGGATTTAGTGTTTTATTGTTAAGATTATTATCTCAGTTGTGTTGTAATCGACTAGGTATTCTAATTTATGAAATCATATGTCTATGTTTAAATATTGTTATTTATTAACCTATGTATAAGAAGACTACCTACCAAATTTAAAAATATTAAAAAACCAGTTAATTTATTCAAACATTTCCTCATAAAGAAACACAGGGTGATAAAACATTAAAAGCCATACATAATTAATCATTAAATATTGAATCGAACGAGCAATCAGAATCTATACTACGTTCGTCCTCCCATGGGTCGTGATTCCTCCAACGATTTATTGTCTCTTCATCTACATCATCATCAACTGCCCATGGATCATTCGGCACGTACTCATCTTCTGGTTCTTCTTAATAGCCCAACTGTTGTTCAACTATCTGTTGTTCCTGATCTTGATTATCAGGAAATAGGCTATTGAAAGCCCAATTCCAATAAACATCATTTCCTTCTTCATCCCATTCCTCAATGCTAGAAAGTTTGCAAGAATGTCTGCAGGCGGGTTTACAGGAATGTTTACAAACGGGTTTACAGGAAGGTCTACAACCGGGTTTACAGGAAGGTCTACAACCGAGTTTACTGGAAGATCTACAACCGGGTTTACATGCATTTCTTCCTCATTACTAGATCTCTCAGATACATCTTCAGGAGGTGGTTTTGGAGTAGGAAAAAAACTGTATCTTTTGTTAGACATTTCTTCATGCAATAAAACAACAACACCCACCATACTTTATATATAACAATATTAATTATTTTTTAATTTATAATAAAAAAACAAACATATATACTCGTTATTTTCAAAAGGTATGGACGTGTTTGTACTGGGTCAAAGCAAAAAAAACGTGAATCGTATATCTTTTCATGTGTGTGTACGGCAGTAAAACAAAAAACAAAAAAAGTCTGCATGCATGCAGAAGTCACGTTGAATGGAGACAATATTGAATCCGTTGGTGGGATAAACGGACCCTAGGGTCCGCTGCTGGCAAAGGCGGATCCCCTCCTCCGGTTAACCTCGTTAATCCACGTTAAATAAGCTTTTTTGTCGCTTGCTGCCATCTTGGGTCCGCTGGTGTGATCCTCGGATCCGCTGGTGCCACTAGCGGACTCAAGCATTTTATTCTGACTCCGTGGTTGGGACTAGCGGACCACCCATAAACCATTTTTAATCGTTGACCAACCTACTTTCCATTTCAAACCTGAAAGCTACACCATTTCTCCAAAAAATTCGGAAAATAAGGGGGGTGATGGGGGCTTGATGAGAAGGCGATAATAACACATGTGATGATGACGTGAAGTGATAAGAGGGTGATGGTGTTGATGGATTATGTGGCGCCTAAGTAGAGTGATAGGGGCTTGATGATAACACATAGCCTAAAGCCATGTTTGTAAATAAAAAAGAAATAAGCATGAATTGATTGTTCATCATGCTTTAACTATGATACGTGAAACTATTTATATTTAGGAGAAATGGTAAATGGTACCATCATTACCGATCCAAAACCGAAATGGACAAAAACCGATAAAAACAGGTCAAAACCTGAACTTAATCGGAACCGGTTTAAAAAAATCTTGTTCGTGCACCTTTAGGAACAAACATGAAGCAACACTCCAACACAACGTCACAAATGGAAATGGTGGTGGTTTATGGGCTAGACAAACATCATGGGCTTTGGTTTGATGTACCAGCCCACATAAACTGATAAACATATAATACATAACGTATAATGACCCAAATAATAAACATAAACAATTGTTTTTAGAAACAATAACTAGCATAACTATTGAACAACGAAAGGGATTAAACTGATCAACTCGCAGCCCTCATAATCCATAATCTCATGCTCTTAATTATTGTTTCACATAGAAACATGATTGCAAAAGTTGTTAAAGGAGCCATGTTAACTTAATAAATAATTTCAAGCATTCAACTTAAAAGGGAATCGGGACGTACTAAACATTGATAGCATAAAGGAATTAATTTTTTAAGAAATTATATATATGTTAAATATCACAAATTTAGTAGTATTTATAACAAATAAAATTAATATCAATGTATATCAAAGGGTATATGTTGGAAAAATATAAAGTATTTAAAAATAAATATTCATTCTTTAATGTTATAAAACATAGTAATCATTTTATTGTCCTCTTCTAAGACATCTCTATGAAAACACAAAAAATTAAACAACAATTGAAGAAAAATAGCGAAAACCGGTGAAAGCAACAAAATTCAACTTGACTAAGTTAAGCCAACTTGGACGAGTTGCTTCAAGTTGGTCAAATTTACTTTTAGGTGGCGTTTAGTATGCATGAATGATGGATGTAATGGAATGAGTCGTTACATTGGAATGAAAAGAAACGTGTTTGGTTACCACATAGGAATGGAATGCATTATTTCATAAGGAATGTGATTCCTTCACTTTTGATGATTTTTATTCCTTAAAGTAGGGGTGATTTTTCTTCATTCCTTCTCTACAAGGAATGATCAGACCAATCACCCGACCTATGTCCTAAACCATGACCCGACCCATGTTCAAAACCATGAGCCGACCCATGACTAAAACCATGAGCCGACCCTTGACCTGACCCATGACCCAAATCATGACGTGAACCATGACTCGACCCATGACCTGAACCATGATTCGAACTATGACCCGACCCATGACCTGAACCATGACACGAACAATGACCCAAACCATGATCCAAACCATGATGCGAACCATAACCTAAACCATAGCCCGATCCATGACTCAAAAAACTTACCCAACCCTTGACTCAAACAATGACCCGACCCATGAACCAAACCATGACCTGAACCATGACCAAAACTGTCACACCCTCAAATTCCCACTCGTGGTGTCAGTCAAAACAATGACCCGACCCATGAACCAAACCATGACCCGAACCATGACCAGAATCACAGCTCAAGGTCATATAAAACACCTCTATATGCGTTTACAAAACAATGTTTGACACACACACTTAACAAAAGTAGTTTACAGCGGAATACTAAATCATATTGCAGCGGAAATCATGTGTTTAACATTTGCAGCGGAAAAGTAATAAGTTTAATACAACACTGTTTAAAACAGAATAAAAGTCTAAATTGTTTCGAGAGACAAGAGTTAAAATGCATGCGGGATCCTATGCTCAAGTCCCCTAAGTGCATTCCTGTTTCCGAGTGCCTGTCAGCTAGTTACCTGAGAATACAAGTTTAAGAAAAAGTGTCAACACAATGGTTGGTGAGTTCACAGGTTTTGATAAGCATAGGTAGTAATTCAGAAATCATGTGTCATACTGTTTACGTAATGTTAGTCCCGAGCCCTAGGCTCCAAGTGTCAGTGCGTCACTACCGAAACTAGACTTGTTAGTCCTTGCCTCCGCTATGTCTCGTAATAACATAGCAAGATAGGTCGAGATTTCACGTGTTATGACCTCCAGTCAACATTTTCGCCACGCGGGGCTCGTCACACCCAAATAGATCTATTCAAACTCACCTCGTTGTTTGTACATTAACGGTAAGACTTTGCGAGGGCTTAATTACGATACAACACTTATGTTTGTCCAATAAACCAGCATACACAATTTGTTTGTACAAGTATAAATGTTTGACTCGATTCAACAAGTATTCTCCCCCTATTTGAAAAGTTTATAAAAGAGTTAAAGAGGGGCCGTAAACTCACCTTGGTGATGTCAGTACAAATCAAGCGTAAGCTCCCGCGTCGATCTGCGTGTCGGTCACCGGCAACCTATATCGTACACCGTACGTGAGTTCGTGTATGTGACCGTGCTAGTGTCGGTGTTAGTGCTCGTGTTTGTGTCCAACAACCTTAGGTTGTTCATGTTTGTCCGTGTTGGTCAACATTGACCGTGTTTGACTGTGTTGGTCCACATTGACCGTGTTTGACCATGTTTGACTAGAGTTGACCAAGTTTGACCGTGTCAAGTCAACGACCCGTTGGTGAACCGTGTGACGGTTGTGACTCGTGTAGCAATTGTGTTAGTGTTTGTCGTGTGCAAAACGCGCAAGTCGCGTCTATGGACAACTTACTATTTATAGTAAGTTTCCATTTATGGAAAGTTCACAAAGCATATCAGTTTTATAGTTCTAGCATGTTCAATAGTCCTACGTGATCATGTTAACACATAGCACATTATCATACGATTTCACATAAGTTGTTTACAACATGTTTGCACATAAAAGTTTCCTAAAATGGAAAGTTTCCATTTATAGCATACGTGACATCGGAAACCATCTAACTTAGCATCTAATCAACATATTATAACATAACAAGTCATCTAGCATGTTCAAATCATACAAAATGTTCTCGAGTCGGTTTTTGCAAAAATATAGTTACTAAATATAGTAACCTTCTAGTTTTGCATAGAAATAACCATTTTAACATTTCTAAACTAATTTTCACATCACCAATCATCATAATAGGCTTCCTAGTATCATGGAGATACGTCAACATAACCAAATTCATCATCTAGCAATATATTGTCTCAAAAAGTTACTAATTATAGTAACTATGTTGTGTAATGACCAAAACATTATCAAAATCACATTCCAAGTATTTCAATCATCATATTATCATCCTAAGAACAATTCTACATACATGCATGCCCATTATTTTATCCAAAATATCATCTTGTCAAAATAAAGTTTCCAATAATAGAAAGTTTATCAAAAATCAACCTTTCAACCATTTAAATCAAATCTAGCCATGAATAACACTTCTAATATCATCATAAAACATAGTAACATACTCAAGATCATTCCAATACTCATGGATCGTACATGCATGGTGATATTTCAACACTTGATGAACAAAACACGAAATCTATACATACACAACATCTTGTATCATCATAAGATGCATTCTAATCATCCTAGATCATCATAAAACACATCTAAATCAACAAACCCAGAAGATAAATTCGTGCATGTGCACTATAGGTGCTTGCATGTGGGTTTTAAGCCATGCATATGTGATTGTGAGTGTGTTTAGGCTACAAGAGATATGTTACTACCTTCTAGAGCTCCAAATATCTTGAGATGGTGATGAAATCGAGTTGGAGATCTCTTGGATGCTTCTGGACAGCAGGTTCTTCAACTAATATGAAGATGGTGGTGGTGGGTGGTGGTCTAGGAAGTCACCAAGCTTCAATCCTCCAAGCTTTGAGCTTCAAAATGATCAACAATGGCTTCCTTGAGGTCTAATCAGTGATTTCCAGAGACATCAGTCGAGATGAGGCGTGTTTGGTCGAGAGAAATGATGAAGGTAGAGTAGGATATGATTTTCTTGGGTTTATAAAGATTTTCTGCGAACTGGGTCTCGTCGCGTAGCGCGACACGTTCCAAAGGGGTTCTCGCGTAGCGCGAGAGGATTCGGGGTTCAATTTTCCCCGCCCCCCTGTCGCGTACCGCGACAGATCCCCTGAAGAGCCCAATAGGCCCATTTCAGTGGGTTTGATCCGTTCGTCGCCGTTTTCACGTCTACGAACTATCGTTTGGCCTTGTTTGAACTTTCAAGTTCAATGTGTGAGTGTTTTGTGAGGTTTCGAGTGTTGTGCTACACAATGTGCTAGACGTTCACCAACGTTCGTGTGTTTTGACCCCGCGTGTGCTGTTTGTCGATAATTCCACGAATTATCTTGTTGTGTGTCGGTGTTTGTACTGTCGTGCCACGTGTCACACTAAAATTAATCTATTTCTAGTGCCACGTGTACAATAAACATTTAAATAAACATTTAAATAAATATGTTGCTGGCCTGGAATTTACGGGGTGTCACATCCTCCCCATGTTAGAAAGAATTTCGTCCCGAAATTCAACTTGTGTTGTCAGTGTTTGTCTGTTCCGTGAACAGGTGTGGGTACTTGTGTTTCATCTGGTCTTCACGTTCCCACGTGAATTCCGGTCCTCGTCGCGAATTCCATCGCACTTTCACTATCGGTATTTTACTGAGTTTGAGCTTCTTGGTTTCCCGGTCCATAATCTCTACCGGTTCCTCAACGAAGTTCAATTGTTCGTCGATTTGTATTTCCTCGAGCGGAATAACAAGTGTCTCATCAGATAGGCACTTCTTGAGGTTCGAGATGTGGAATACGTTATGTACGCTGCTCAGTTCAACTGGCAGGTTCAGCTCGTAGGCTACAGGGCCTATTCGTTTTGTAATCTCGAAAGGTCCAATATAGCGAGGGTTCAATTTACCTCGCTTGCCAAATCGAATGACTCCCTTCCAGGGCGAGACCTTGAGTAGCACTCTGTCTCCTACCTGGAATTCTAACGGTTTGCGTCGCTTGTCGGCATAGCTTTTCTGTCTGTCCCGAGCTGCTGCCATTCGTTTACGTATTTGCACGATCTTTTCAGTCGTTTCGTGCACAAGCTCGGGTTCGGTCAGTTGGCTGTCTCCAACTTCCGCCCAGCAAATGGGTGATCGACACTTACGTCCGTAAAGTGCCTCAAATGGTGCAGCTTGGATGCTGGTGTGGTAGCTATTGTTATATGAGAACTCAACTAACGGTAGGTGAGTCTCCCAGCTACTACCAAAGTCAATGACACATGCCCGAAGCATGTCCTCCAGGGTTTGTATAGTTCACTCACTCTGTCCGTCCGTCTGCGGGTGGTAAGCGGTACTCATGTCCAATCTCGTGCCCAAAGCCTTATGCAAAGACTTCCAGAAATGCGACGTAAATCAACTGTCGCGGTCGGATATGATCGAGATTGGTACTCCATGTCGAGTGACCACTTCCTTCAAATACATCCGAGTGAGTTTGTCTAGCTTGTCAGTCTCCTTGATGGGTAGGAAATGGGCAGACTTCGTCAGTCGGTCTACGATGACCCAGATGGTATCGCAACCACTTGCCGTCTTAGGCAGTTTAGTGATGAAGTCCATGGAAATCTGTTCCCATATCCACATTGGTAGTTCCGGTTGTTGAAGTAACCCTGATGGCTTCTGGTACTCAACTTTGACTTTTGAGCACGTTAAACACTTACTTACGTAAGTTGCTATCTCAGCTTTCATGTTTGGCCACCAATAGGTTGTCTTCAAATCGTGATACATCTTGTCAGAGCCCGGATGTACGGAGTACCGGCTCTTGTGAGCTTCGTCCATCACTACTTCTCTCAATCCTCCGTAACGTGGAATCCAAATTCGATCCATTAAATAGTAAGCTCCGTCGTCTTTTGCCTTTATTTGCTTATCCATGCCACGCATGGCTTCAAGAGTGAGGTTTTTCCGTTTTCAGAGCTTCCTGTTGTGCTATCCGAATTTGATTCGGCAGTTCAGAATGGATCGTGAGTTGTAGTGCGCGCACGCGTTTTGTCGTTTCTCTCAGCGCGTCGGCCACTACGTTTGCTTTGCCTGGATGGTACTTGATAGCGCAATCATAATCGCCGATGAGTTCGACCCATCTTCGTTGTCTCTTGTTCAGTTCCTTCAGATCGAAGATGTATTGTAGGCTCTTATGATCGGTAAAGATAGTGCATTTCGTGCCGTACAAGTAGTGTCGCCAGATCTTCAAAGCAAACACCACGGCTCCCAACTCAAGGTCATGAGTCGTGTAGTTCTTCTCATGCACCTTCAGTTGGCGTGAAGCGTAGGCTATCACCTTCTCGCGTTGCATGAGCACGCAACCGAGTCCTTGTTTCGAGGCGTCACAATACACCACGAAGTCGTCACATCCTTCCGGTAGGGATAGGATGGGTGCAGTGCATAGTTTCTGTTTCAACAGGTTGAAAGCAGCTTCTTGTTTGTCTCCCCAATCGAACTTCTTATCCTTATGAGTCAGGGATGTCAATGATTGAGCAATCTTCGAGAATCCCTCAATGAATCTTCTGTAGTACCCGGCCAGTCCTAGGAATTGTCGCACCTCAGTCGGAGTCTTGGGTGCTTCCCAGTTCTTGATGGCTTCAATCTTGGCTGAGTCTACGTGTATTCCCTGCTCATTAACCACGTGTCCAAGAAACTGCACTTCGCGAATCCAGAAATCGCATTTTGAGAACTTCGCGTACAGTTGTTCTTTCTTTAATAGTTCTAAGACTAGTCTCAAATGCTCAGCATGTTCTTCCCGATTCTTCGAGTAAATCAGAATGTCGTCAATGAACACTATTACGAATTTGTCAAGATAGGGTTTGCATACCCTATTCATAAGATCCATGAATACAGCTGGTGCGTTGGTCAGTCCGAAGGGCATAACCAAGAATTCGTAGTGTCCGTATCGGGTTCGGAAAGCAGTCTTAGGGATATCGTTTTCCTGTATCCTGAGTTGGTGGTAACCCGATCTTAAATCGATCTTCGAATAGTAGCTTGACCCTTGCAACTGATCAAACAGATCGTCTATTCGCGGTAAGGGATATCGATTCTTGATCGTCACCTTGTTCAGCTCTCTGTAGTCGATACACATACGGAATGATCCGTCTTTCTTCTTTACGAACAAGACCGGTGCTCCCCAAGGTGAGAAGCTCGGTCTGATGAATCCCTTGTCTAACAGCAATTGTAACTGGTTAGACAGTTCCTGCATCTCCGTCGGTGCTAGTCGGTATGGAGCTTTGGCGATCGGTGATGCTGGTGCGAGGTCTATCTGAAACTCGACTTGTCGTTTCGGAGGCAGTCCAGGGGGATCCTTGGGAAACACTTCAGGAAAATCGCGGGCCACAACGATGTCCTCAATCTTCCGTTCCTTCCTTGGTTGTTCTGTGATGAGGGCTAGTATTGGGGTGTATCCCTTCTGCAGATACTTGCTCGCTTACATGATATGATGTTTAATGGTATTCTCCATCATTCTTCCCTGGATCGAGAGTTGTTCTCCGTCTTGCAACGTCACTCGCATGATCTTCTCGTTACATACAATCTCATCTTGGTTTGTAGATAGCCAGTCTGCTCCATGACTTCATCGAAGCTCCCGACAGTCACCGGTATTAAATCGACTTTGGGCTCGTGACCAGCCAAAACCATGATGCATCCTCGGAAAACGTGTGCGTTTCGATCAACTGGTCGTCGGCTATCCTTATGGCATACTTATAATCCAGTGGTGTTGAGGTAACATCAAGCGATTTACTGAATTCACTAGATACAGAAACTCCTATCGGCCCTGGTATTAAATAATATGCTTGCATATTTAAAGGAACGTACCGGTTATGATGTTGAGATCATCCTTAGCTTTTCCGGATTCAATTACGAATGCCTTATCCCTTGCTGCGTCGCCTCCTGCTCTCTTGTTTTGTGGACAGTCTCGGCGTATGTGCCCAGGCTTGCCACAAGTGAAGCATCCCCTTTGTGGTGTCACTTTACCTGCTTTTGACCTCGGGTTGGCACAACACTCCCTCGTAATATGCCCATTTTTCCCACATCTAGTACACTTGATCCTATTGCATGGGCCAAAGTGGTGGTATGAGCATTTGTTGCACTTGGGGTAGTTACCTTGGTATACTTTCTTGCCTTGTGCATCAGATTTAGTGGCAGTAAAGACTTTTGCTGGTGCGGGGAGATGTTGGGTTGATTGTTGTGGTGAGAAGGTCCTGTCATTACTTGGTTCCCACTTCCGCTTGGTCCCTTGGGGCTTCAGGTGTTCACCCCTCTTGGGTAGCTTACCCTGTGCTACCGCTTGGTCAGTCAGACAATGGGCCAAACAAATAGTGGGTTGAATGAGTGTGGGGTCTTCCGTGGTAACCAAACCTTGGATCTGTTCAGGTAATCCACTGATGTATTGTTCAATCTTTTTGTATTCTGGGGTCACCATTTCTGGGTACAGTTCACACAGCTCATGGAATCGAGCGGTGTATTGTTCGATCTCGGATCCCTCCATTTTGTGAATCCAAAACCCCTCCAGTTCTTTGATTTCGTTTTGAGGACAGTATTCTTTCTTCAACATCTTAACGAAGTTTTCCCATGGGATTGAGTTAGCAGTCTCCAGACTTAGTATCTGAATGTGCGAATTCCACCAATTGAGTGCCTGTACTTCCAAAGTCCCGGTAGCAAATTTTACTTTATTTTCTTCAGAACACCTGCTCATGCAGAAGATTGACTCAACCTCCTTAATCCATCGAAGCAGTCCTACCGCTCCTTCCGGTCCCCTGAATATATGAGGATGGTAGCTAAGGAAGGTTTTGAATGAACATCCTCTTGAGTTGTTGTTGTGAGTCCCGTTGCTTGTTTCACTGTTTAAACGTGCAGTCTCGTAATCCGCAATGGCTTTTCTAACCCGTTGTTCTACCATAGCTTCGATAGCCGCATGACTGATTGATTGGTTGTCAGTACACCCATACGTTCCTTGACCAGCCATTCGCAGTATCTATATACAATAGATATTGTATTACCAATCGTTAGAGATGGTTGGGTGTTAGCATGTGCAGAGGGAAAATTTATCATGTTCTTCAAAAGTAAGATAATAATTTTCATAAGACTACTACTACCAAAGGGATTGGTATGAGCATAGCTTGCTCATGTAGGTTCTAGTAATACTAAATATAACAGGGAAATAAACCACTCGGTGTGAGTAACGGAGTTCGGATCTCCACTAGCAGCGGTGTGTTACCCAGTTTCCCCAATGGGTGCAGCTTACAACTTGAATTTGCCAGAATTGTTATGTATCTATAAATTCACGATTACGTTGGCCACCATAATCGTCAATTTATCTTACACAATCATTCTAGTTCCTTCAATCTGAAGCCAGTGATCATAGTAGTGCTCGAGGTTCATCTTCGGAGTGCTGTCGCTAAGGTTCCAGTCCGCAAGTGTACGTCAGGTGACTGGGTTTACGCTCAAGGATGGAGATTGGGAAAAGTGTTCGATTTGAGTTAGATCATGCTAGTGTAGTCTTTTTCCGAACATTGAAGAGTTCCCTTTAGTCTTGTGTTCGTCCTTTCACTAATCCCATCTCACAGCTCTCAAGCATAGTCGGATGTGGATACCCGCGAAGGGTTCCAAAGGTATGCTCGTAGGTATCTGATAAAATCACAAAGCATATTGCTAAACTATGCACATAATGTGTTGTGTGAAACTAGTGTAGTGTCTAATGTTTGAGCAATGGCTATAGTCTAAGCTTACTACATGCAAACCTAGTTCTCTATAACCAAGGCTCTGATACCAGTCTGTCACACCCCCAAATTCCCACTCGTGGTGTCAGTCCACGTGGGCGTGACGTGGCCAGAATCACAGCTCAAGGTCATATAGAACACCTCTATATGCGTTTACAAAACAATGTTTGACACACACACTTAACAAAAGTAGTTTACAGCAGAATACTAAATCATATTGCAGCGGAAATCATGTGTTTAACATTTGCAGCGGAAAAGTAATAAGTTTAATACAACACTGTTTAAAACAGAATAAAAGTCTAAATTGTTTCGAGAGACAAGAGTTAAAATGCATGCGGGATCCTATGCTCAAGTCCCCTAAGTGCATTCCTGTTTCCGAGTGCCTGTCAGCTAGTTACCTGAGAATACAAGTTTAAGAAAAAGTGTCAACACAATGGTTGGTGAGTTCACAGGTTTTGATAAGCATAGGTAGTAATTCAGAAATCATGTGTCATACTGTTTACGTAATGTTAGTCCCGAGCCCTAGGCTCCAAGTGTCAGTGCGTCACTACCGAAACTAGACTTGTTAGTCCTTGCCTCCGCTATGTCTCGTAATAACATAGCAAGATAGGTCGAGATTTCACGTGTTATGACCTCCAGTCAACATTTTCGCCACGCGGGGCTCGTCACACCCAAATAGATCTATTCAAACTCACCTCGTTGTTTGTACATTAACGGTAAGACTTTGCGAGGGCTTAATTACGATACAACACTTATGTTTGTCCAATAAACCAGCATACACAATTTGTTTGTACAAGTATAAATGTTTGACTCGATTCAACAAGTATTCTCCCCCTATTTGAAAAGTTTATAAAAGAGTTAAAGAGGGGCCGTAAACTCACCTTGGTGATGTCAGTACAAATCAAGCGTAAGCTCCCGCGTCGATCTGCGTGTCGGTCACCGGCAACCTATATCGTACACCGTACGTGAGTTCGTGTATGTGACCGTGCTAGTGTCGGTGTTAGTGCTCGTGTTTGTGTCCAACAACCCTAGGTTGTTCATGTTTGTCACACCCCCAAATTCCCACTTGTGGCAAATGTCCACGTGGATGTGACGTGTCCAGAATCACAGCTCAAGGTCATATAGAACACCTCTATATGCGTTTACAAATCCGATGTTTGACACATACATAATTAAAATAGTTTGCAGCGGAAAAGTAATTCATCATATAGCAGCGGAATATTCAAATGTTTGACATATGCAGCGGAAATCAAAAGTTGTTAAACACTACGATGTTTGATAAAGATACATATTCATAATAAACAGTGTTTGTATGAAAACATAGATAAATGCATGCAGATCCTATGCTCGATCCCCTACGTGCATTCCTGGCATCCATGGCCTGCTAGTTACCTGAGAATACAAGTTTGAAAAGTGTCAACACAATGGTTGGTGAGTTCACAGGTTTTGATATACATATAGTAGTGAAAAGTGTGTCATGCTGTTTATCAAATGTTAGTACCGAGCCCTAGGCCCAAAGTGTCAGTGCGTCACTACCGAACTAGACTTGTTTGTCCTTGCCTCCGCTATGCCTCGTATGCATAGCAAGTTAGGTCAGAATTTGCACGGGTTATGACATCCAGTCAACATAGTGCCCCGTGGGGTTAGTCATTCCCTAATGGATCCATCCAAATCTACCACGTTGTTCGTACATTAACGGTAAGACTTTGTGAGGGCTTAATACGAGTTCAACACTTAATGTTTGTCCAATAAACCAGCATACACAAAAATGTTTGTACAGTAATAGATGTTTGACTCGATGCAACTAGTATTCTCCCCCTATTTAAAAGCATTTGAAAAAGAGTAAAGAGGGGCCGTAAACTCACCTTAGTGATGAAGTAGTGTGTAAGCGTAAGCTCCTGAACGTCAAGTAGCACGCCTCGGTCACCGGCAACCTATATCGTATACCGTACGTGAGTTCGTGTAAGTGACCGTGCTAGTGTTCGTGTTAGTGCTCGTGTTCGTGCCCAACAACCCTTGGTTGTTCATGTTTGTCCGTGTCGGTCCACATTGACCGTGTTTGCTCGTGTTGGTCCATATTGACCGTGTTTGACTGTGTTGGTCCACATTGACCGTGTTTGACTAGAGTTGACCAAAGTTGACCGTGTTTGACCAAAGTTGACCGTGTCAAGTCAACGACCCGTTGGTGAACCGTGTGACGGTTTGTGACTCGTGTAGCAATCGTGTAAGTGTTTGTCGTGTGCAAAACGCGTAGGTCGCGTTTATGGACAACTTACTATTTATAGTAAGTTTCCATTTTTAGAAAGTTCACAAAGCATGACGGTTTTATAGTTCTAGCATGTTCAATAGTCCTACGGGATCATGTTAACACATAGCACATCATCATACGGATTCACATAAGTCGTTTACAACATGTTAGTGCACAAAAGTTTCCTAAAATGGAAAGTTTCCATTTTTAGCATACGTGACATCGGAAACCATCTAACTTAGCATCTAATCATCATGTTATAACATATTAAGCCATTTAGCAAGCTCAAATCATTCAAAACGTTCATAAGTTGGTTTTTGTAAAAATAAAGTTACTAAATATAGTAACTTTCTAATTTTGCATAGAAATGACCATTTAACATTTCTAAACCAATTTTTATATCACCAATCATCATAATAAACCACTTAACACCATTTAATCATGTCATCTCATCCCAAATTATCATTTAACAACATTCTAACTAGAAAAGTTACTAAAAATAGTAACAATGACAAGTATGACTACAAACACCATCAAAACCACTTTCTAACAAATCGAATCATCATATTATTATCCTAACAACAATCCTTTATACATGCATGTTCACCATATCATCCATAACACTAGTTTGTAACCACAAAGTTTCTAAAAATAGCAAGTGTGCCAATTAATCACATTTTAACCATCAAGATCATGATCTAATCTTGCACAAACTCTTAAACATCATCAAGAATCATCCTAATGTAACTAAAATTATCTAAAATGCTTTAGATCATACATGCATGCATCAATATCATCACAAATCATCATTTTAAGCATAAAGGTTCATACCCATCACTTTAGATCATCACAAAACTCAATAATAACATCATAGATCATCATTAACAGTAGAATAACCATCAAACCCAGATCTAAAACTCAAGAAATCCGTGCATGTGATGGGTGTGTGCTTGCATGTGGGTTTTACCCATTGCATGTGAGATTGTGAGTGTTTTTAAGCTACAAGGAGAGTCATACTACCTTACAAAGCTTCTAGAAGTGCTGAGATGATGCGTAGCAGCCCCTTTGACCTCCTGGTTTGTGGGTTTCAATGGGTGCAAGGTGAGAACGATAGAGTGTGAACTTCTATATGGTCTTCAAGTTTCCACCTCCAACTTCCAAGCTTCACAAATGCTCAACAATGGTGGTTTCAGTGGGTTGTGCAAGGAAGAAGACGAGAATAGGCGGAGGGTGGCGTGTTTAGTCGAGCAAAATGATGAAAATAGGTGTGATGATGATCTTGGAAGTTTAAAAAGGAAAATCTGCGATTTCAGGTGTCAGGCGTATCGCCTGACGTGGGCGGTTTCCTCCTGTCGTTACGCGCGGATCCGGTCGGACGAGGCGCTCAATTTCCTCCCGCGCGCATCGCCTGACGAGGGCGTCTCGGGTCAGGCGTACCGCCTGGCCTGTTTTTCAAGCCCAATAAGCTTGTTTTGTTGTTATGGCCCATTCTTGCCCGTTTCTCGATCATAGAACGTCGTTCGAGCGTCGTTTGGACTCTATTGATCAATTATTAGTCATAATTGACTTGTGACAGTGTTTCGTGAAGTTTCGAGTGTTGTGCTACACAATGTGTTAGACGTTCACCAACGTTCGTGTGTTTTGACACGTGTGTGCTGTTTGCCGATAATTTCCACGAATTATTTAGTCATGAGTCAGTGTTCGTACTGTCGTGCCACGTGTCACACTAAATTAATCTAACTCTAGTGCCACGTGTACATAATGCATTTAAATAATCATTTAAATAGATAAGATGCTGACCTGGAAATTACGGGGTGTCACAATGTTTGTCCGTGTTGGTCCACATTGACCGTGTTTGACTGTGTTGGTCCACATTGACCGTGTTTGACCATGTTTGACTAGAGTTGACCAAGTTTGACCGTGTCAAGTCAACGACCCGTTGGTGAACCGTGTGACGGTTGTGACTCGTGTAGCAATTGTGTTAGTGTTTGTCGTGTGCAAAACGCGCAAGTCGCGTCTATGGACAACTTACTATTTATAGTAAGTTTCCATTTATGGAAAGTTCACAAAGCATATCGGTTTTATAGTTCTAGCATGTTCAATAGTCCTACGTGATCATGTTAACACATAGCACATTATCATACGATTTCACATAAGTTGTTTACAACATGTTTGCACATAAAAGTTTCCTAAAATGGAAAGTTTCCATTTATAGCATACGTGACATCGGAAACCATCTAACTTAGCATCTAATCAACATATTATAACATAACAAGTCATCTAGCATGTTCAAATCATACAAAATGTTCTCGAGTCGGTTTTTGCAAAAATATAGTTACTAAATATAGTAACCTTCTAGTTTTGCATAGAAATAACCATTTTAACATTTCTAAACTAATTTTCACATCACCAATCATCATAATAGGCTTCCTAGTATCATGGAGATACGTCAACATAACCAAATTCATCATCTAGCAATATATTGTCTCAAAAAGTTACTAATTATAGTAACTATGTTGTGTAATGACCAAAACATTATCAAAATCACATTCCAAGTATTTCAATCATCATATTATCATCCTAAGAACAATTCTACATACATGCATGCCCATTATTTTATCCAAAATATCATCTTGTCAAAATAAAGTTTCCAATAATAGAAAGTTTATCAAAAATCAACCTTTCAACCATTTAAATCAAATCTAGCCATGAATAACACTTCTAATATCATCATAAAACATAGTAACATACTCAAGATCATTCCAATACTCATGGATCGTACATGCATGGTGATATTTCAACACTTGATGAACAAAACACGAAATCTATACATACACAACATCTTGTATCATCATAAGATGCATTCTAATCATCCTAGATCATCATAAAACACATCTAAATCAACAAACCCAGAAGATAAATTCGTGCATGTGCACTATAGGTGCTTGCATGTGGGTTTTAAGCCATGCATATGTGATTGTGAGTGTGTTTAGGCTACAAGAGATATGTTACTACCTTCTAGAGCTCCAAATATCTTGAGATGGTGATGAAATCGAGTTGGAGATCTCTTGGATGCTTCTGGACAGCAGGTTCTTCAACTAATATGAAGATGGTGGTGGTGGGTGGTGGTCTAGGAAGTCACCAAGCTTCAATCCTCCAAGCTTTGAGCTTCAAAATGATCAACAATGGCTTCCTTGAGGTCTAATCAGTGATTTCCAGAGACATCAGTCGAGATGAGGCGTGTTTGGTCGAGAGAAATGATGAAGGTAGAGTAGGATATGATTTTCTTGGGTTTATAAAGATTTTCTGCGAACTGGGTCTCGTCGCGTAGCGCGACACGTTCCAAAGGGGTTCTCGCGTAGCGCGAGAGGATTCGGGGTTCAATTTTCCCCGCCCCCCTGTCGCGTACCGCGACAGATCCCCTGAAGAGCCCAATAGGCCCATTTCAGTGGGTTTGATCCGTTCGTCGCCGTTTTCACGTCTACGAACTATCGTTTGGCCTTGTTTGAACTTTCAAGTTCAATGTGTGAGTGTTTTGTGAGGTTTCGAATGTTGTGCTACACAATGTGCTAAACGTTCACCAACATTCGTGTGTTTTGACCCGCGTGTGCTGTTTGTCGATAATTCCACGAATTATCTTGTTGTGTGTCGGTGTTTGTACTGTCGTGCCACGTGTCACACTAAATTAATCTATTTCTAGTGCCACGTGTACAATAAACTTTTAAATAAACATTTAAATAAATATGTTGCTGGCCTGGAATTTACGGGGTGTCACAAAAACCAAGACCATGATCCCATCCACAAATGAAACCATGACCCGATCCATGAAATGCCCCATGATCAAACCATGAGCTAAACAACAACCGACCATCGAACCGACCGATGATCCGAACCATGACTCGACCCATGACACATGACCCGATCCATGACCCGGCCATACCTATGATTCGAACAATAATTATAACCACGACTCGACCCATAAATTGTATCACATTCCTTCATATTCTCATGTCTAGTAAACAACAAGAAATAATGAATCATTTCATTGTCAGAGGTAACCAAACAGGACAATAAAATGGTAATGATTCATTTCTTTCTCACGTCCATTCTATTCCCTCATTCGTTCCATTCACCTGTTCATTCAATTTCTTCATACCAAACAGACCCTTAGTTTTACCAATTTTGAGTAATGCTAACCGCGTCAAATCAAGAAAACCGCCTCGGCATATTATCTCATACCAAGTACCCAACCACCTGAACTGACCTTTAATTACAACTATGCATATAAAGACATCTTGGCTAAATATTTTTCTTTGTATTCCAGAATCCCATAAAAATCTGAACAGGAAACTGGGTACGTTTTTACTTAACTATTGTATCCTCAACTATTGTTTTTAAGTGTGAAACTGCCGTCAAGCAAGTGTGTAGGCTCACTAAAGCATAAAACTAAGCACGACAAAATGGGTCGGGTTAGGTAACGAATCAGAAGGAGTGCGTGTCAAGAATAGTTTTTATCAAAATCAGGTTGAGTTTAGATGATCGTTTTTAAAAAGCTTCAATTTAGTTTAAACTAAAATGAATTATAACTAAACAAATAGTCTATTTGATTAATTTTTATTGATTTTCTCATCAAGCATATTATTAATAAATTTTATCCATTTTAATGCTATCTATTTACGTAATTTTTGAGTTACCAATCTTGACCTGCATTATGTTAAGGTATTACTCATCTCAACCCAATTTATGTGATGATGCTATTAATTTAAACCTAAAATACAATAATTATTCATTCAAACTAACATATTTATCTTGTTTTAAGTCAATATTATCATGTGTAGTAAAACGAGGACGACAAGAATATGAAGGCCTTTGTCATCCACTATGGTTCCTCACTTAAAGGTACCCGTACACAATGGCGGAGCTTGAAAAACATGTCCAATGGGGCCGAAAGTCATGGGCCAATTTTTTTTCTATTGTCGCTATGTTTCGGGCTAAAAATTCGGGTCGACAAATGGTAATTTGGGACGGATCAAACAATTTAAAATTTAAAATTTAAAATTTAAAATATCAAATATTTGTTTCACTCAAGAAAATAAATACGTTTGTATCAAGCAAGACATAAAATGTTTAAGACGAAAATATGGGTACCCAAAAGAAGAATCACAATTCAGCGCGATAACATTTAAGCTTTTTGAACTCATTGATTATACACTCTGAAATCCGAATCAATAGGTAATGTTCAATAGTTAAAGTCCATTTTAATTTTTAAGACCCAAAACAAGCTTTAAACTCAAAATCGGCTAAAAATGATATAACAACCGACACTGTGAACAATGTTAAACTTACAATATTAGTTAACTTTATTATTTTTTAAAATCCAAGAAGGCCCAAGGAATGTTAGGAAGAAAAACTGAAGGAGCCGGGCTCAATACCTTTAAAATTTTCCGAACAAACTACTATATCAGGGCTTCTAACCAGAAAAACGGCAGGAGCCGGGCACCCTGTGCCCGTAGAGTGATATCAAGAAGATAACCAACTCGATATCAAGATATATGTGTGTGTGTGTGTCAAAATCCATATATTTCAACCCACTCAAAAAAGAAAAAATAAAAGAAACTGAGAGTTGATTTTGCAAATCAAAATTTATTCAGAGAAATGCTTCTTAAAAGCTCATAGCCTTTAAAACTAGCATGCACTAATGCCTTCTATAAACCAGGGTGGGCTTTATAAGATTATGTGGTTTTTTTGGAGGAAAAAATTCTTTTTAAAAACAAGAAAATATTGAATCTTGATAAAAAAAAAATAAAAAAAGGAAGTGATTAACATATTCACTTATACCAACTGGAAGGCAAATAAGCATGAACAGCATATCCAGTTTTCCAGTGATTCAACCTCACAACTTGTTTCACTGCCCAGAATGAAACAATCATCGCACCAACCATCATCAATCTCTGCATCATCGAATCCTTCATCCTAACAACCATTCGATTCACCAATGAAAACAACAAACCAACAATTGTGAACAGAAATCCAACACACATCCCCTCTGCTCCAAACTGCATCCCATGGCCCTGGAAGAAGAAGATCAACTTATTCGGATCCTTTCTATCCATGGCAAACAAAGGTATTCTTTGGATCAATATGAACATACATCCCGACACACTGAAGAAATAAACAAACAAAGTCCCACAAATCCAGATCCTCTTATTGTGGAACATAGTTTCACCATCGTATACTTTTTTAATCATGAATGGAACCCATATCAGAAACCCCCCAATCACCAGCCCTAATTGCGTTTTCGAAAGAATTGGGGGACGGTGGATCGTGCCTATTGTGATTCCGGTTTTCAAATTGATGAAATCCGCCATGGATTCGGCTAAATTGGAGGAATCTCCGACGTTGATTGGGATTGAATCAGATTTTAAGTCGTGGGCGCCAGGTGGAACGATCCGGATGTCGGGTAAAGCGTGAACACCGAACCGGAGGAAATTGTGTTTGGATTCACCGAGTTCGATTTCGCAGAAGAAGGCTTTGTGGAGGAACAATGAGTTCTGGTTGTTGATGACGAAGGATTTTGAAATCAGGGCAAATTCCGATTTGATTGATTTGAGATTTGGTTCGGGTTGGTTGTGGAGTTGAAGAGTGTCGAAGAAGATGATCAAATGGAAGGAATTGGCGCCAGATCTGAAGATACGGTCTAGGAGAGTGTCGTTGAGGTGGATGACGCCGGAAGGGGAGTGTGACCGGAGGGAGTGGAGATCGGAAACTAAGGTGATGGTGGAGGAATGTGTAATGGTGGTTAGTGTGAGTAGGAGAAGTATTGTTGGTTTTGAAGGAATCATCGCCATATCTGGATCAGGTTAGGGTTTGTGGTATTTTGGTGTGAAGATGAAGAAGACGATGGATGATGATGATGATGATGCATGAGTTTGCATGGTTATGGGGTGGTCACTGGTCTGGTTGAAAGGGGGCCTAGGAAAATTGGATGAATTGGTCACAACGTTTTTACACAATTAGTAATGAGATTTAGAGCTATAAATCAAAAATGTGTTTGAGCCAAGCGTTGCCTTCAACTCAAGCTAGAAAATTTTCGAACAAACCATGTTAATTTTATTTTTTTTCCTAATTTGAAAAGTCAGAGCTCAATTCATGAGCCGACTTGATTTTTTCATTTACACACATGTGTGTATTATTGTGCATGTAAATATATAAATAAAAAAAAGTTTTTGTGTGCGAAATGTATGAAATTTGCGTGATTTTATCACACAGTGTTACTTGTTTTTTACGTTATAAAATAATACAAACACAGAATTATCACACATATATGGATTGATCACACAAAAACAATTATCACTTGCATGATAAAACCACACCAACTTTATACAATTTCCTAGCAAAAAATCTTTGTGTGTGCATGTGCGTGTGTGTATGATCAAAACCATAATATTTTTATTGTGCTAACCCATATAACACTGCTAAAATAAATTCAAATATTTGTTTTTTTTAATTATCATTATAACAAATGTATAACACTTTGGTCTTATATATATTGTTGACCCAAAAACTTTATTTTACATGTGTAACAGACTAATATGAAGACAATGGTGAAGACATATAATAAGCTTTAGTGGACCTAGTTAAAATTTTAAACATTTGTTTAGAATTTTATTTGTATGTTTAGATTTGAATTATGTAATACATCTTTAAACTGGGTTTTATGAATTGTATTGAATGATGCTTGGTTTAATTTGAAGTGCTTTAAACATTGAAACTTTCAAATAGTACCATGAGTTAAGGAACAATCAAACTCACATCTCGATGTATTACGACATTGGTCGATGTGTGACAACCTAATTGGTTCAGACTTAACTTTGACGGAGGTGGACATGTATTGAATAGCACAATTTGGGTTGGCTCGCCATTGAAGGTTGGTCGCTTCAACCAACACCTTGGACATGACACTTAAATGAATATACTCCAATAGACTTAATAACGATCTAATGTTAAGCATAATGTCATTGTCTTGTACTTTGATTTTTGACTTCAATTATCACAACATGAATTATTTATTTGCGTCTTAAAACAGCAGACTCACCAAATTATAGTTGATAATTTTAAGCATTACTTTTCAGGTGACATTTAGGGGGTTTGGACAAGGATCATGTTAGAGACTTTAGAAGACTTATTGAACTTTTGGTTGTTTACTATTAGGACTAGTTATTTATTTGTGTGGTTCACTTTTAACATGTTATGTTACTTTGAACTATTGTTATTGTGTGATCATTTTGAAACCTTGATGGATGCTTGCACATAATTTATTGAATTGTGTCGAACTTATGTCATAACTCCTCACATTAAATGCATTTTGTATTTATATTTAACCGGTGTGTTATGGGATACAATATGTCAAATTCCCACATATTTCGCTTTAGTGATGGTGTGACAATTATGTTTATTAGTTATAAAATTTTATATTTTATATTTTTAGTTTAACCAATAATATTTTAACTAAAAATCTAGTTATTTAAAATTTGTATTTTGTTAAAAACATTGTACTTTGATACTTAAATCTTTGAAATATTAGTTTAGAATAATTTCAGTAATAAATATTATTAATTCTAACTTTTGTTTTGCTTTAAGATAACTATTTTTTTATTTTTATATTAAGTATTTAACTTTATATAAATGTAAAATAATTACGTCTTAAGATCGGATTCGAAGAGACAAGAAATCGGACAAGACAACGAAGAAACCAAGTTGAAATCAGTCTGGGCGTATAGTATTCTTGTTTGGGTGTATTGTATGCCTAGGCATACCACTGGGTGTATTTTCAGGCGTATGTCAATGGGTTTAAGACGTATTTAATAGGGGCTAGGAAAATTGTATGCCGGCATACCATACGCATGTATTAGTTTCTTGACTTTGTTTCAATGGTTTGGGACGACTTTTATTGGGAAAACTTTAGTACTTTTAAGGAGATTCGACCTTAAAGAGTTAGATAACAAGGCAAAGATCTTAAGTGACAAAGATCATTCTATTCATATTGTTTCCTCAATTTCTTCCCAAGAACATCGAACTGAAGTTGTAATCATGAACATGCTTGGCTAATTCTAATTTCATCTGTGATCATCATTGGGTGTCGGTATGGGTTAGTAGACATATTTAGTTTTCTTGGTACTAGACATGAATGATGTTGGTTTGTTTGCTATGACAACAATTTATGTTGATTACATGTGTTTAATATTCAATTGTGTATTTGAAATACATAAGTATCTGTTTTGTTATAATGTTAGTGTATTATAAGACTTGGATCATTAACCATCTAATGTTGAGATATATTCATATGCTGATTATTATGATATCATATAGTGTAAGTCCATTATTGGTCTTGAATCGTTAACCACCTATGAGCTAGGTTACTTAGTCTCACAATCATTTGTCAATTTTTTATGTTGAACAAAGTTATGTCTATGTAGTTGTTAGTACATGATTAAGTCCAAACCACATGTAAATATGTAATGCTTTCCATTTCCAAACCTTGATGGTGATTACATTTTAATCTTTTCGTTTAATTACTTAGTTTTTTTTAAACATTAATTAATTAATCCAAAGATTAATTTACATTATATTAAACAATGGCAATGTTTATTACTAACAACTAACTCTTCCTGGTTTCACACCATATTTATTTTATCTAGTTAAGATATTTAGTCACATTTTTCTTTCAATTGATCGTTAATTACTTCGGCATCGATCAATGACCTATTCTTTTTCTTATAGTAAAAGCTAAATAATATAACGCTTTTGGTATAGCATTGTTTTCACTTAAGAGTTTAGATGATAAATATGTTAAATTGCAAAACAAAAGCGGTCATGTATGCTAAATTTTCAATTCCTTCATTATTTGAATTAGATTTAAATATTAGAAAATTCAACAAAAATAAATTTGAGTTGGTTTTTTAAATTTCAAATCAAATTAGCATCATAATCAAATTCGAAGTTGCAATTTCCAATAGATCCAACTCTCATATTCAAATTCGAATTGTATGTATACTTTTTTTTCATAAAAATACCTGTATTTTGATATATGTTACCTTTTTTTATTTTCTTATTATTATTATTATTATTATTATTATTATTATTATTATTATTATTATTATTATTATTATTATTATTATTATTATTATTATTATTATTATTATTATTATTATTATTATTATTTTGCATAGTTCAATTTGTTCAAAAGAACCCGGATTCAAACCAACGTTAAAATGTTTAAATGAGCCCTTAAAAATTCTATTAAATCTCAAGATGAATTAAAAAGGGTTCAAATTCCAATAATTCAATTTTAATAAAACAGGCAGAATTAGACGATTAGCACTATTAGGCTATGTGTTATGCAATGACCACCATCACTCCACGTGTATAATCAACCAACACCATCACCTCCTTATCACTTCACATCATCTTTTCATATGTTATCTATCACTTTCCCATCACTCTTATCACTCCATGTCATCACCACCTTTTTAAAAATTATTTAATTTTCAGTTTTTCAATTATAAATTTAATTAAAAAAACACATAATATAATTAAAAATATTAATATTACAAACTAAAATAAAAAAATTACATGATAAAAAAATTAAAGTACATAATTAAATAAAAAACATTAAAATAAATTTAAAACCTTTTAAAAAAAAACTACAAATTATATTTCTTCATAATCCGCCCATTCGTCTTCTCGGCTATTTCAAGAGCGCGACCGGTTAAGTGATCGATTGGAGTCCACAACAATTTCATATCATTATTGTATTGTTTTTGCTCCTATATGCTGACAAATTTTTGCAACGAGTCGGAGATGGTCTCCAACGTGTCTTTGTAATCGGTTGAAGACGAGGCTTGTGGTCGTTTACCCTTGTTGTTTCGACCGAGCGGACGTTGTGGAGAGGTTGATGGGGGCATGTCCATTTCGACTTCCTCATCCAACTCGTTTAAGTTAACGAAACATCGACCGGTTGAGTCGGATTGAGTGGTCGTGTACTTTCCGGACGATAACGTCTTCGTCCGTTTCGAAGTTTGTAACTTCGGGACGGGATGCCATTTGGTTGATTTCCGCATAACTTGCCACGACGCGATATGAGCAAACGGCCCGTTTTCTCGTGCATAGGCATCAACGCCTAGTTCATGACCGATTCGTCGTTCTCACCACTTTTACGGTTGTTGTGGTGTTGAACCCATATGCCGTTAAATTTCGCTACTTTACATTGTAAGTCGCGCCATTTGCCGGAAATCATGTCGTTCGTCCGGTAGGAACCACGACCCATTGCCGAAAAAACTGGTGTCTCACGCGTCTCCAAAAATCCGAGCTCGTTTGGTTGTTACCAACGATCGGGTCTTCGGAAACGTCAATGTGGGCACGAGCCAGTGTCACCTCCTCAGATTCCGACCATCGAGTAATTGACGGTTTGGTTGTTTTTTCATGCACTTCTTTTCGTCGGTGCCTACGACGCGATGAAGCCGGTTGGGCGTTGGGTTGTGTTTCTGAAACCACGTCAACATCGGGATCCTGTTGATTATCAGAAACATTGTCACCGGTGGGTGAATTTTGGTTGAAAAAAGGTGGTTGTGGGTACCAATTTGAGAAGGTTAGAAATTGGTTTGGGTTTGGGTTTGGATTGTTTGGATCGAGTTAAGGTCGGTAACAATTCATAAACGGGTTAAAGCATGGATTTTTTGGGTTGTTTGGATCCATGGTAGTGTAGAAGTTTTTGGAGATCTGAAAGATTTTTTAAGAAGTTTTCTAAGAATTTTGGAAGATTTTTGAAGTTTTTTGAATGAGT
Source organism: Mikania micrantha (assembly GCA_009363875.1). NCBI lineage: Eukaryota > Viridiplantae > Streptophyta > Magnoliopsida > Asterales > Asteraceae > Mikania > Mikania micrantha. The sequence continues at coordinate 78,950,356 of CM018695.1, read as the reverse complement.
TAGATGAGTTTATATAGGGTTAATTTTTTTTTGGCTCAACGGTAACATAGCCGTTATATATATATATGATTGGGATCAAATAATAACCCACTCTTAAAGCAATAACCCAGATAACTTTGACAAGATGAAGCCAAATCTTGGATTTTTTTTTTGAACATCATTGTAATACATTTAGAACACTATGTTCTTTTATGAGTTTGCAAAAATTCATCACCGTTTGAGAGTTTATATCGTTGTAAGATTTGAACCTAAAACAGTTACAGTGCTGTAAATCAAAAACTTACAACGATGATATCTCTTAAACTGTTATGAATTTTCACAAACTCATAAATAATTATGTTATAATGATGTTAAAAAAAATTCAAGATTCGGCTTCATCTTGGCAAAGTTATCTGAATTATTGCTTTAAGGGTGGGTTATTATTTGAACACTTCCCTATATATATATATATATATATATATATATATATATATATATATATATATTCTTTCCCTCAAATGGTCATCATCACGTGAGTGCCCTCACCATCTTGCCCATCACGCTACCCTCACGCCCCTGTGTTATAGGGTGGGGCGCGACCATGGCGTGACCCAGGGGCATCACACCTGGGTCACGTACCACAACACATAGCCTTATGGTGTACATTTCGTTTTTTTCTCTCAAACCAGTTCGGTTTATGAACTGTTTCGGTTCCAATAGTTGACATTGAAACAGGTTTGTCCCCAAACCAATTCGGTTTCAAAACCGGTTTATAGCATGAATGGACCGAACATATGGAACCTATTTGGATAGGTTTCAAACTGGTTCACAGCAGTAACAAATCGAACTAGTTATAAAACCAGGGTTCATATCGGTTTGGGACTGGTTTAAGCAAAACCGGTTTGGTTGTACACGGTCCCATAACTTGTACAATATATACCGACTCTAAATCCATGGGCCAATCAATACACGCTTAGCCCAATAACTGCTGAAAGAGAGTAGTTTCCCTGGTTCCCCCCGAAATGCGGCCTGTCGGCCTGCACCCTTTGTTTGATTTTCGTAGCAACTAATCCTAAATACATAAATACAAATAATAAAACGTTACAGTAGACCTAACTATCGTGACTAATAACGAGATAAATAAGTAGAATTGAGTAAACAATTATTGTAGGATTGGAATGAGTAGCAATATGATACAAAATAAGTTAAGATATGTAACACCTTAATACAATACAAGTCAAGATGATAATTTAAAAACCATGTGAATATCATGGATTCAAATGACTCATTTAAACAAAAATTGATTTTAAAATGGCTCATTTAAAACAAGTTGATATTGCTTAATACCTATCATAACATGTTACCCAACTCAATCTGCTCATTTTGTCAGGCATATGCCACAACTGTCATTACTCTACAAAATCTTGAAATATACTCTGCTGTAAAAACAAACATTACTTTACCCAAAAAACTAAAAGTATACTCAGTTGTAAAAATAAGCATCAAGATACCGGGGAAAAAAATGAGAACACATAAATGACAAATATATTTTTAAATAAAATAAAAATCAATTATTTTTTATTAAAAAATACTTTAAAAAGTTCTAAAATATGAAAGTTTTCTAAAAAACAAATGACAGATTATATCGCTATTTTTTTGAATTTTCCTTTTCTAAAAGACAAATTTTCTAAAAAAACAAATTTTTTTAAAAGAATGAAGTAAATAATAAAACAAAGATTTCAAACAACAAGATTTTTAATAAACAAATGACGTTCTTTACACAAAATGCATAAAAAATACTTTTAAAAACCTAAAGTTGTAAAAATGATAGTGAAAATTACACTTTTTACCTTTTATGTTTAATGATATTTTAAAATTATGACTTAATTGAAAAAATTGCACCTTATATTCTTATTTTGCTGGAAAATTATACTTTTGATACTTTATTTTATTGATATTTTCAAATTAGTTCACTTAACTTTAAGAATTAAAAAAAATGATACCTTGCCATCTTAATTTTGCAACAAATAGTTTTTGCAAATAAAAAAAAACAAATTAAAATTTTTAAGGTTACTTACTCTAAAAGTTTCAGTTGTTACAAATCAAGAAACCCGGTTACAAATTCTTTAGTCACTAAAAATTTTAATTATTGTTTTATTACTTAAAGTACTTATTGATTTGATTAATAATTTTATATTAAAATATGGTTTTATAATTCTTAAATTTATGTTATTAACTGGTTTATATTTTGTACTAGATTAAAACCCATGCATTACATGGGTTAATATATATAATTTGTTAAAATTGTTATTTTTTTTCGCATATTATATTGACGGAATAAATATAAGTTTTTAAGTTTCTATTTTTATATTTTGTTATAATCTTTACTTTCGTTTAATTTTTTATCTTTGATCAATTTTATATTTTAACTTTTGTTATTTATTTATTTATAGGTAGACAATTTTATTATTTTAAACATAATTATTTATTTTTCATTTTATTTAATAAAAGAAAGACATTAATAGAAGAAAGAGAGACGAGAAATTCACAAGTTTACTTAACCAGAAATCGAAATGTGGTAGGGGTGTTCAACGGTTCGGTTTGCGGTTTAAACGGTTTATTCGGTTCGGTTTAAACGGTTTTGAATTTTTTTGTAAACCAACCGAAAACCGAACCGAACCGTATTCTGGATGAGGTAAACCGAACCGAATTCAATCGTATTCAATTCGGTTCGGATTCGGTTAATAACCGAACAAACCGTATTGAACCGATTTCAACCGTATTCATCTAAAATACTAATAGAATCAAGGGAATATCAATTCAGCAACAGATTAAATGGAAATGCACCAGGGAAGCATAACGCAAATTCAAACTAATCTTGCAAACGAGATTCACCTACTGAAACAATTCAGAATCCATGTCGATGAGCAACTTGATTTCCTAACCCATCGTGAGGAACTTGGTTTCCAAGACAACTAAGAAACAATTCAAAATCCATATTCAGGTGTTCCCTCCCGTCCTGTATATACCCTACGAGTTGTGATATTGTATATTTAGGGTTTATTAAAGATTAAATCTCACCTTCTAATGGTGGATAAGCAAAGCCACCAACTGAAAGAGTTTAAATCTGCAACCATGGAGGCTCTGCGGCTGGATGATGAGGTGTTGAGGTACGATTTCAACCGTATTCATCTAAAATACTAATATAATCAAGGGAATATCAATTCAGCAATAAATTAAATGGAAATGTACCAGGGAAGCACAATGCAAATTCAAACTAATCTTGCAAACGAGATTCACCTACTGAAACAATTCAGAATCCATGTCGATGAGCAACTTGATTTCCTAACCCATCGTGAGGAACTTGGTTTCCAAGACAACTAAGAAACAATTCAAAATCCATATTCAGGTGTTCCCTCCCTTCCTGTATATACCCTACGAGTTGTGATATTGTATACAAATCGTTTTCACACATTAAAGTTTCCTAAGAAGGAAATTTTATAAATATAGCATTTTATCATCGGAAACCATCTAACTTAACATACAATAACCATTTTCCATCATGTTAGGCCATTTATCATGCTCAAAACATATTTAGCATCTCTAGATCGATATTTCACAAATTAAAGTTACTAAAAAAAGTAACTATGACAAATATCATACAAATGATTATTCTAAACATTCCTAATTCATTTTTATTCCAAATAGCACCATATAATATCATGAATCATCATCTAAACATATCCATTTAGTCAAAATCTTCATTTAACAATAATCGGTTTATAAAATAGTAACTTGGTCTAAAATGACCATAAATCTATTCCAAACCAAAACTCTTAAACTTATATCATCATATTATCATTCAAATAACAATCTCTACATATGCATGTTCATGATTCCATTCATATCATCATTTTGTAACGAAAAAGTTACTAAAAATAGCAAGTGTTGCAAATGCTCATATTTTAACCATTTTGACAATAACAAATCATGTAGCACATTACCAATAACATCAATAATCATCAAAAACTCATTTAACAATCTTAGATCATGCATGCATGTGGGTATTTCATCCATTCATGTCCAAATCATGTCTTATACACATACCCATATTCATAGATCGTCATGAAACACCAAGATACTTTATTAAATCAACATAGATCATCAATAATCATGTAAATATCAACAAACCCAGATTCAAACTACCAAAATTTCGTGCATGTGATGGCGTAGTGCTTGCATGTGGGTTTCAAAGCTTGCATGTGTGTTTAAAGGTGGTTTTAATAGAACTACCTTCTAATGCTTCAAAATCCCTGAGATGATGCACCCAACAGCTTCTAATGTTCCTGGATCGTGAGATTTTGCAGCCACAAGATGGTGTTGGTGATGAACTACCTCTAGAGTCTTCCTTTCAAGCTTCTGTGTGATCCTCTCAAGCTTACAAGCTTCAAAGTGGGTCTCTAATGGCTTCCAAGGGTTAAATCAGGAGGTTGTAGGTGTTTTGGGGCAGAACAAGTCGAGGAGTGGCGTCTAAAACCGGTTAAAATGAGTTTTTAGGTGTAATGATGGGTTTTGGGAGCTTAAAAAGCTGTTTTGTGACTCTAGGCTCCCAGGCGTACCGCGTGGCGGGCGTGGTGGGCTCCAAGCGTAGCGCGCGTGTCGACCAGCTGAGAGGCGCTCTCGCTTTCTCGCGCGTACCGCCATGGTTGGAGTACTGGGCCTAGGCGTACCGTCTGACCCACCAAATGAGCCAAATAGGCCCAAGTTTGAATTTTGAGTTCGTTTTTGCCCGTTTCTCGATTGTAACGCGTCATTTTAGCATCGTTGAACTCAAATAGCCACTTATTGACCATAATTGGTCTATGAAGTGTTTTTGTGCCTAAATGTTGTGACGTTCATCAACGTTCGTGAGTTCTGACACGTGTGTACGGTTTTCTCGATAATTCCTCGAGTCATCCTGTTGGGTGTCTGTGCTTGTACTATCGTGTCACACTAAATTAAACTAACTATAGTGTCACGTATGCAATTGTAAATTAAATAATCATTTAATTAAAATAGATATTGACCTGGATTTTACGGGGTGTCACACTTTGGGGGAGAAAACATTGCATACAAACTGTTTTTAAACAACATACATACTTTTTGGTTACATTTGTACATGCTAATATCACGTATGGCCACTGTTGCGCGCCGTATGGCCACCCCGACTAGAGTTTGGAACAGTTGCATAATTGACCAAACAACATTGCCATATCTTGTTGGATGGATATGGTGGGAGGCAGCATGTTAGCTTCGGTTGCGAACCCGCATATGATATAACTCGTATTGACTAGCTATCAATGGATATTGCATTGTAATGAAATGTAGACATGTAAACTCTTACTTTAAACAGTTGATGTTTATTGATGATATAAAACATGTGCTCTCACCAACCTTTGTGCTGACCTTTTACTCGCATGTTTTTCTCATGTAGCTAGGGCACGCGCACAAGGATTAGGATGCTAGGACGGGTCCCATGCATCTACTGTAGTGCTTTAGGCTTTTGAAACATTTATCATATTATTTTGTGTTGTATTGCTAAACAATTTAAATTGCTTCCGAAAAACCATTACTTTATGTTATCTTGAAAACTATTTCATTAATGCTTCTGCAACTCTGATTTTATAAAACTAATTTTGTCCAATTATTTGAATGTACGTATGCAACCAGACATGTAGGTCTCGCAACTGTATGACCGGAGACTGCGGTCCTGACAGTCTGTTGTTCGTGCCCCGGAAGGGACGAGATTTCTCTGGGTGCGACAGTTTTAAACCGAACCGAAAACCGAATTTCCAATCCGATTCGGTTTTTTCGATTACGGATACGGTTTGGTTAACGGTTTTACACGGTTTTCGGTTTTTCTGAACACCCCTAAAATGTGACATAAGAAAAATTTTATTTATGGTAATACATATATTAAATATCTATATATATAGTATATAATAAATAAAGGTTTTGGTGGGACACATATCACCATTGTAGACAACCTAAAAATTAGTTTTTCCGCTTCTCTTTTATATTAATTGTTTGTAAATCATCTTTTATTATATTTTGATTTTTCTTATTTCTCTTCTATTAAATAATAATAATTTCATTCAATTTAACAAATAAAATTATACATCATAAGTCATATTATTTATTTTTTTTAAATTCTTTGAAAAATATGTAAGATGTTATTTAAAATAAATATTTTTAAAATTTGTTTGTTTAACCTGTGTATTACACAGGTATTTACCAAGTGTATAATACAATAGATAATAGTCTAGTTAATAATGTACAAATATAAATCATTTCAAAAGAAAAGAAGATTTTAAAAAGAAAAATAAATATAAACAAAGAAAAACATATTCAAAAGAAAAGGAAATTAAAAAATATGAAAATTTTTGAATTGATCCTTTACAAGTAAGGGTGTAATTTTAAAAAAGTAAATAAATTTTTCTGACTGTACTTAGTATACTAGATGTAATTTACTTGCTTTAATAAAATAGTATTTTGTAAGAAACGTGTCGTGTTCTCGTTAAATTTGAAAATGTTTTACCACGTCTCTTTCCTAATAAACACTACTAATTTTTGGTAATTAAATTATATAATTAAATATTAAAAAAATATAATATTTCTTATTCCAATAATTTGCTAATTAAAATTTAATAAACAATAATAATAATAATAATAATAATAATAATAATAATTCATTTACGTCTTATCCTAAATATAATTTTATAATTATTATATATTTATTATTATCTAACATTATTGAATCATATTTTTTATTATTCAACCTATTTAATACAAATGTTTCTAGGCTAGTCTGTAATAAAACATTAACATGAAGGATCTTAATCTAGTTTTATATATATAAAGGTTGAAACATTTAATTTTAAATAAATGTAGAAGACGTTTTTTTGTAATTTTATAATAAAAAATATACACTTGCATCATATAAGCAGTATGGTCTCAGAAGACGAAAGTGTGACCCTACATTCAAAATTGGATGAAGGATATCTGACAAATGAAAAAAAAAATACATGTTGATGTAAAACCTTTGATTATGAAGATCTATGATCAGATCTCGTGGATTATATTACAAACACCCAAATATCTAGCCTACAGGGCTTGTATTGTTATTTAACAAACACAATATATCTTATTTGTAAGCTTTTATTTAAATTAAATTTTGTATTTTTAATAGCTTTTATTTCCGCTATATGTACTAATATGATACTTTTATTTAATTTTCATAATTTATTATCAAACTAAGTTAAAACATGTGTATTACACCGATTAATTAATTGAATTTTTAATTTATCTATTTTAAATAACTTATCATATATTTCTCAAAAAAGTTTTTAAAAAATAAAAAATATAACTAATAATTTAATAATAGTAGTTATCAAAATAAATAAAACTATTAATCTTAATAGAATAGAGATGAATAAAATCAATATTTAATAAAAAATGACTTATAAATTTATCTGTTATAATAAATCAAAGTTTCTTTCAACACATATCGAGTTCTTAAAGCATGTCAACTTTGTTTTTCCGCATACCACTCATATTAAATACACATCATATTAAATATGGTTTCTATACATTTTTTTAAATTAAGAAAAAAATTTAATACATTAAAGATATATTAATATTATAAAAACACATTTCACAAAAGCAATTTATTATAAAATATATAATTTTAAAAACAATATTTTAAAACACAATGTTTATGGAAACAAATGTCGAAAAAATTAATCCTTAAAAATAATATATTTATTTGCATTAATAATCAACCCGTGTAAAACACTGGATACTAACCTAGTATATTTAATATATATCTATTATAATAAATAAAAGTTTTCTAAAGACACATGTCATCTTTCTAAAGCGCCTCATTTTTAATTTCCCCATTCTCTCTCATATTAAATACATCTTATATTAAATAATTATTAAATATTAAATATATTTTTGTTGGGTCTAGAAAAGCCAAGACCAACGGTTAATTTGGATAAATGGAATGTAAACAAGAAGTATTATGTATTTGTTGATTAGCGAGCAACGAGTTACCACACGAGCTACTAAAGACTTAAGATTACGAAGACATTTGATGACCAAAAGACCCGAAGACCACAACAAATGATAGAGCTTAAATTATTATTTATTATTTATTATCATTTTGTTGTATTTGTTGTTTTTAGGGTTTTAGGTCATGTGACACTATAAATAGAGATTATTCTCATTTGTATAAAAAAAACACAGACAAGAGAGTGGTGAGGGTGTGCTTAAATGTAATCTTGAGAGAACTCTCCCCAATGAACTCCATGGATTCTTTATCCATGGAATTTGAGAGCATGTGAGGGGTAGGTAATGTAATCTTATTGACTAATGAATCTTATTTCTTTACATTGTTAGTCGTTGCATTACATCTCATATTCGTTCTTGCATGTGTTCTTCAACATCTCCACCCATATTCAAGATTTTCTTTGTTTTAAAATGCTTCATCTTCACAAATCAGGTAGCTCCTATTCCGCAACCGTTTTTACAATTGGTATCAGAGCCAAGTTCTCGAGATTATCATTCTAACCATTAATTCTCTCAAACTTGTGCTCAATATCCTAATTTTGTGAATTTTTGTTAAAGTTCTTTAAAGATGTTCTTGTTACTGGGTTCGTCAATTTATTTTGGTTTTTGTGGTTTGATTTGTTAAAACCCAAGTGGGTTTTGGCTATCCCTAATTTCAGCCAAAACCCCACCCAAATCCGATCATCATCGGATGTTCTATCAAATTTTTATTCATCGGGTAACAATGTCGGCTGTTAATAAAATTAGGGCAGCTGGGTTTGTTTCAGAAATGAACATGGTGATGACGGCGGCGTTCTTGAATTTAGGGTTATCAGAAGGTTTTAGTTGATTGGTTTTCAGAAGCTTACCATTGATATTCTTTAAAATTATAAGCTTCCGATGGCTATTGCTTCCTATGGCTACTGCTTCTGATCGGAAATTGCTTCCTGAGAATAAGTTGCTTCCGAAACATAAAAATTGCTTCCTAAGCAAAAGTTGCTTCCGAACCATAAGTTGTTTCCTAAGCATAAGTTGCTTCCGATTGGAAACTGCTTTCGAGGCATCTTCTGAAGACATCTCATTCTAATGAGTGAAGTTTTTTTTATTCTTCCGAAATTGAATTACTATCGCTTTCGAAAGTTACTTACAAAGAGCAAAGGTATTATTGGTATGTAAAGATGTTAGTTTCTTAAGTGTTAATTTGTGATATCCAAGTTCTAATGCATCTACAAATTAATACTTCTGAAGTTAACTAAACTGTTTAAAGAACCAAAGTTTTTGGTATAAAATGAGGTTAGCTTCTTAAATACTTATTTATGATGTCCAAGTGCTAATGCATCTATAAATCAGTACTTATGAAGTTAACCAAATATTTCTTAAGTAATATCATCTCTTGATATGTAATGTCTTCTTCTTAAGTGTTAATTTGGATGATGTCCAAGTGCAAATGCATCTTCAAATTAACACTTTAGAATTTGACAACATATGATTTTACTTCTGAAACACATTTGACTTTGGTTCCCTCATTTGGTATGACAAGATGTTAATTTTCTAAGTGTTCATTTATGATGTCCAAGTTCTAATGCATCTACAAATTAGTACTTTGAAATTAACAAAAGGCTTCATAAGTGATGTCTTTTCTTGATATGCAATGTCCACTTGTTAATTGTTTATTTCTGTGATGTCCAAGTGCTAATGCATCATCAAATCGACACTTTAGAAACTGATAACATATGACATCACTTTTGAAACACATTAGCCTTTGGTTCGCTTGTTCGCTCACATTGTTGGAAGTGCTAAACTCTTTGCCATGATAGAGCTGAAACTTATACATCATCAGAAAATCAAAATAAGTTAATGATATCTATTATGTAAGTCCAATTGGTGTTCCAGATCTACAACATGGAACATATTACCTGTTAGCAATGATTGCTTTCGAAGATCACTACTTGTTTTTGAAGACACGGTGGGTTTTCACACATCAGTTATCTTTAGCATCAGTTTAGGGGGAGATTGATGAATTGAAACTGATGACAAGTGTGTTATTAGTGGTTTATCAGTGAAGACTTCGGTTTCATTGATGTGAAGATTCCTTATTTCTACTTTGAAGACTCTCAATAATAAAATTGTTGGGATATGATTTACATTCATCTTTGAGCCTTTATTTGTCATATGTTCATTACAAGGAAGGCTGAGATTCCTGTAATTAGACTGACACCCTATATTCGGATATCTTTTGGGTTTGGATTGAAGATTAAGATTATTTTTTAACCTTAGAGGGAGCTTTATTAGAGGGGGAGAAGATAAATGGAAGACATGGAACTTTAAGAAGATTATTTTGGGTTTGAAAAGTGGAAAAATAAAACCTTCACCATTTGTTGCGGTGAAAGAAACATGAATTGCATCTACACAAGTTCAATCTTATTATTCATGTTTGTTTCATGATATTTCTGCATTTGTTTACATTGATCTAACCAAATAGGGGGAGACTGTTGGGTCTAGAAAAGCTAAGACCAACGGTTAATTTGGATAGATGGAATGTAAACAAGAATTATTATGTATTTGTTGATTAGGGAGCAATGAGTAACCGCACGAGCCACTAAAGACTCAAGATTATAAAGACACTTGATGACCAAAAGACCCGAAGACCACAACAAATGATAGAGCTTAATTTATTATTTATTATTTCTTATCATTTTTTGTATTTGTTGTTTTTAGAGTTTTAGGTCATGTGACAATATAAATAGAGATTATTCTCATTTGTACAAAAAAAACACAGACAAAAGAGTGATGAGGGTGTGCTTAAAACTATCTTGAGAGAGCTCTCCCCCATAAACTCCATGGATTCTTTATCCATAGAGTTTGAGAGCATGTGAGGGTAGGTACTGTAATCTTGTTGATTAATGAATCTTATTTCTTTACATTGTTAGTCGTTACATTATATCTCAGATTCGTTCTTGGTTGTATTCTTCAACATGTTCACCCATTTTTAAGACTTTCTCTGTTCTTAAAATGTTTCATCTTCACAAATCAGATAGCTCCTATTCCACAACCGTTTTTACAATTTTTATACATTTTTAAATTAAAAAAGTTTTTTATTACATTAATATTAAAACATATTTAAAAAGACTAAATTATTATAAAATAAGAAATTTCGTAAACAATTTTTTAAAATATAATGTTTAAAGAACAAATTTTGAAAAACTTAGTATTTAAAATATAATATATTTTTATTACTTAAATATTAAATACATTAAACTTTAATCATATATCATATTTAAAAATCATCTTTCATTTTTTAAATTTTCATTAGTAACTATTTATTATATTTTATTATTTAACATGTGTAATGCATGGGTATTAACCTATTTTTTAATATAAGAGGGAAGAGAAACTAAATTTTAGACGAGTTAAAAGATTGTCATGTGTCAACCAAAACTTTTATTTATTTAAAAGTATAAATATAGATACTTATATGTCGTATGCGAGAAAGGGGCACTCTCAACAGTCAATTCTTGGGTTTTTTTTTCTAATATGTTTTATAAAAATATCTAAAATTCCTACGTACAATATACATAAAAGTGTTTCAAATCAAATAATTACCTAAAAATTTTAACTAGAATGGACTTCCGGCCGTATTATTTTTTTTTATTTTATTTTATTTCATTTATCGTCACGTACTGCCACAAAATTTATGGTTAATGTATTTGATAACAACCAGGAATACTTGTACAGTTGCATAAACTTTTATAAAAAGAATTTCATAACAATTAACAACTAGCATTTGCGGTGGGTGTCAATTATTAGTCATTACACCGACACTACAGAAGATGGAGCACGTGTACACGAGAATTTTGGCAACGTCTCATTTCTTTTTAGGGAATAAAAACACTTTTACTTTTTTTTTTTTTGAATGTAAACCAAGCTGAGGGTCATGTCTGTTCGTATCTCAAATAGATCTTTTAGTCCCAATAACCCACGTGCATCGATTAGATTACGTTATCAACTCTACAGTATCCAACGATCATGTGTTTTTGAGCGTTGAACCGAACAAATCCACATGTCTATCAAAACGATACATGTTATACATGTTATGTCGTAAAACCCCCTACTGACCGCTTTAACCATGATTTGAACCCAAAATCTCACATAGCATAAACCTTATGAGAATCATAAGGTGGCACTTAAGCTAAAATACACTTTTAGAAAATTATTCACATGATAACATAATTGTTGTTTTAGTTAGTGGCTTTTTATGTAAATCTATAAGACATTTCATTTTTTGATTATTAATTTTAGTCATTCTTCTATATAAACTCGATCTATAGGAGTGTATTATGTCTTTATGTGGTTGAACTAACTTGATTTATAATAGTTTCATTGTCTAGTCTTAACAAAGATATTGGATTATATTATAATATGGCTTATATGATTAATTATCATATATTCCATTTAATTAACATAAAATTAACACCAATTATGTCTATGTAAGCTGTCAGTTATAACAGTGGGATTGCAAAGTAAATTAATGACCAAATCCGGTGATTACATCTTTATTTACCGTATTAATCTTCGTTCAATTAAGCATATATCAACTAAAATTAATAATGAACAATCTCAATCATAATGTTTATCTTTCAACAAATTAATTACCAACCTTTAACTCCTTCTAGATTTGATACTTGTACTTGTTTTATTGTGTCCAAGATAGTTAGGATCAAACTTTTTATATTTTTTTATGACATTTGACGTCTATTAGTACATCACCATCATCATTTACAAATCATATCAATAACAATTCACCCAAAATATCACCTTTTATCCCTTTAACAACAACAACAATAATTATCATTATTGTTATCATTATTATTGTTATTATTATTATCGGTTAACAAAAATCATTAAATATCAAATTTGTATGGCGTATTAATAATCTATGTTATTTTTATACATGCTCGTATCTCATGATTAATGTATGTACTATTTTTAGACTAAAAATAATCAACAACAAAAAATACATATCACATATCTCAGACTATTGGGTATGCCAAGTGACCCAATCACTCCACGTATGCGCCACGTAGGCGCCACATAAGCACTCACCACAACCACTCACCCCACCATTTTGGTGGAAATGCCCCATTACCCACTCACTCCACGTCATCATCCCTTTTTTAAACTTTTATATATATATATAGGGGAAGGTTCCCCTAAAAAGTTTTTTTTGCCTAAGAAGGCTAAGAAGGATTTTTAAAAACCTAAAAACCGACTCAAACAAACTCGGATCGAATTCATTTTTACATCATTAGAACCGGCTTGCAATTACCTAAAACATAAACCTTAAATCATAAAGAATAAACCCTAATCATAAAACCAAAATTGTAAAAACAAACAATAAACATAAAGATAAAACCTAAAAGCTTAAAAACATGTCCTAAAATCCAAACTCTAAAACTAGTTGTTAAAGCTAAAACCAAAAGGCAAATATTGTAGGGTTTGATGAGACGGTTCCAATGCCGTCGAAATGAGTTCAATCGGAGTTCGTTTGGGTCGGTTTTTATGGTTTTAAAATCCTTTTTAGCCTTCTTAGGCAAAATAAACTTTTTATTTGATCCTTACCCTATATATATATATATGTGAGTGTGTGTGTAAGAGAGAGAGAGAAAGAGAGGAGAAAGAGAGAGAGAGAGAGAGCCCTCTCACGCCGTTGCCCCTATCACGCCGGTCCAACCACGCCACTAGGGGGGCGGTGTGCCACGCCCCACCCACGCCCATTCACCGGGCATACCGAGCGGTCTCATAATTATTAAATTGGTTTTCTTTAAAGAAAATTAGTTATTTAGATTGTAATAGTAATAGTAATATTAGTTTTTGTTACATGTTTGTTTATAATCGCATGACCAATTACCGTAATTCTTATAATAAGTTATAATTTGAAACTTTTGTTCAAGTTGCTTTCATAAATCCACAATTATCATAGAAAAGAAAGTTTGTAAAAACTTTAATTGTTATTACGTGAGTTTATTTTTTAGAATTATGTTATTTCTAAAAATATATAAAGAACATGAAATAATGAGGTAAATCAATTTGGAAACATATTATCTTTTTTTATTCAACCGATAATTTTTGGATAACTGACGGATTTATGTAGTATCATTGTGCTACCCCCTAATCATATCCACCAAATATCACCAATTTATTAAGTAAACTCAATACTTTAAGAATATCCCTTGTGAGATTTGAACCCAGAAACATTTGATTCTTGAGTTTCATTCCACCATACCGCCAAGTTATAATACATTTGGTATGTAAAAATTTGGTTGTATTATTCACACACCCACCCATCTCACACCCCCTGTACGCCTCGTATAGGTCTATACGAGACGTATATGAGGTAATCATTGGGTGTCAGAATTTGTCAGTGGCAATGATTAGGGACCTATACGAGATGTATAGACTTATACGTGTCGTATAGGTCTTATACGCTGGTCTAGACGTGACCAATCATTGGGTGTCAGTACCAATGATTGGGGACTTATATGAGTAGTATAGACCTATACTCGGAGCTATACGCCACGTATAAGCCTATACGATGCATATAGAGTCGGTGAGGGTGTTGAATTAAAAAAGATGGGTTTGTGAATAACCAGTCCATAAAAATATTATCTGACATAATTAAAAGAACGAGGACCAACAATGTCACGTTCTTTCATGTAACACCAACATGTGAGTTATGACTACTGACCAGAGATGCTACTTCCACCCGGAGGCAGCCTGGATCTTCTATATTCCTTAGTCATTATTTATTTATCTATTTATTTATTGGGATAACTCTACACAAATGTAACCAACTTTTCATATTGTCCCAATTAAGTCACTGAAACTTTTTTCTGTTCCAATTAGGTCACTGAACTTAATATTGGTGTTCTAATCCTATATAAATAATCTGAATAGCAGGCTATCGTTAATTTTCTACATATTTAACTTATTTAATATGTTAAGTGATGATATAATCATTTGATAAAGTAAATAATAAATTAAAAATTATTTAAAATCATCCACATTTACGCATGATATTTGAAAAAAGTTAAGTTTCAAACGTTAAATATTGACACATATTGTTTGAAAAACTTATTTTTTTCAAATATATTGCGTAAATGTGGATGATTTTAAATAATTTTCAATTTATTATTTACTTTATAAAATGATTATATCATCACTTAACATAATAAATAAGTTAAATATGTAGAAAATTAGCGATAACCTGCTATTCAGGTTATTTATATAGGATTAGAACACCAATACTAAGTTGAATGACCTAATTGGGACAGAAAAAGGTTCCAATGACTTAATTGGGACAATATGAAAAGTTGGTTACATTTGTGTAGAGTTATCCCTTGTTTATTTTAATAAAATATAGAAAATCAAATTTTACTTTAGCAAATTTGGATTTAGTTTTTTAGCATACTTAACCTAAAACAGAATTTTTTGGTAGTAAAGTCCATGTTATATAAACAATTAACGGTTTTGTTTCTTGTAGTTTAATTAAGTCTTTTAATTTCCGTTTTTCTGATTCATATACCATTTAAAGTTTTCAGTTTTAGGTGATAGTCAAAACCGTTAATTATTTGAAAATCATGAACTTCGTTGTTAAAATTTTTTGTTTTGAGTTAATATGTTAAAAGAGTTAAACCAATAGATATATTTATCTTTCATAATTTGTGAAATGTATATTTTCATACAAATAATCAAAAAATAAAATATATTTATTCATAAATGTTTTGAAAATGTTATGAATACACATATCTATTATCTACCTACTATAATTAAAGAGTATATTTAGGAGACACGCGTCACATTCTGATGATATCTGTAATTTGTTTTCCCGCCTCTCTCTCTCCTAACTATTTTAACAATTTTTAATAATTATACATTGAAAAATATGTATTTTCTTATTCTAATAATTTATTACTTTACTAAAACTTGGTAAACTATAATAATATTTAATTTATATATTATCTTAAAATATAATTATATAATTATTGAATATATTTATTATTTGTTTTATGATTTTTAGATATTCATATTTTTCTTATTTCATCAATAGTTGATAAATCTAATATTTAAATTTTTATAAAAATTATTATTTGTAATATGTTATAATTATTCAACTCATGTAATACATGGGTTTATAATGCTAGTATATAATAAATCAAAATAAAAGAGGACACGTGTCATTAATCTACACTATCCTTAAAGTAATTTTCTTGCTTCTCTCTCTTATTTATTGCATCATACATTAAATAATAATTTTAAATATGGAATACACATTTATACATTTTTAAATTGAAAATATTTTTTAAGATATTAAAAATAAATTAATATAAAAAATACTTTTTTTTTCAAAAGCAAAATTATTATAAAATAAGAAATATTGAAAACAGTTTTTTCTAAAATAAAATTTTTAAAAAAACAAACTTTGAAAAAGTAATATTTAAAAAAATAATATTATTAAAGTGTTAAGTTTTTCAAAATTTTTAATCATATTTTATTTTAAAAATCGACTTATATTATAAAGATTTTCATTAATGACTATATTATTTTTGTATTTAACCCGTATAATAAACGGGATATTAACCTAGTTTTACAAATAAATAAATGCTAATCATTAGACGACTCGATTTTAAGTTTTAAAATACCGGTCATACAGTAAACCATGAAAATTAAAATAAAATAAAAAGAATAAAGGCAACAATTTTGACAGAGAGGTTAAACATGTCTCTTTTTCAGCTAATCAGCTTCTATTGATTTGAGAGCTAGACAGATGGTATACGACAAATATACATTAGAATAAGTAAGATTTTTTTTTTTTTTTTTGAACTGTGAAGATCTCAATCGTGTGAGCTCACTGTTTCTAGGTTATGTAACAAATGTTTAGTTACCTGGATCTCTCATAAGCCACCACAACCACCCCAGTAGGAAACCCTATTGGGAAAACCCCCTGACCCCCCTCAGACCGTTTTTCACTGCGGAAGATATTTGAACCCAAGACCTACCATTTGGAAGACTTTTGGGGTACCATTGGTTATATATCTGTCTCACTTACGTAACAAAAAAAAACTACGAGAGAACGAAAAGTTTTAGAAAGAAAAACGAAAGAGGCTGATTCAATACATATAATATTTCTAACAAAATATTACTAAATTGATTTTTTTGAACAAAAAAATGCCATCTGAGAGTGTCGATAGGTGTTTCTATCGACATCCACGTGTCAATTTCTAAGTGGTCTTGCCAAATACATTTTGTTTATATATATTTTTTCTTTATATAAAGCATATCTATTTATGCTTTATTTGATCTTTTTGATTATATATTTTTTTAATGATTTTGCTTCAGTTGAAAGCAGTGTTGTTAGAACCGCATCGAAAACCGGGATCGACCAGCCCAAAAACCACATGTGAACCGCCCTTAAGGGACCCGGCCGGTTGAGCCGGTTTACCGGTCGGACCGAGAATCGATTCACTGGTCGGACCAAATTTCAAGTTCTTTTTTTATTTTTTACTAAAATCTAAAATATTAAACATTAATATTAAACCTTGTATTTTTTTTAACATGATTATGTTTGTTTAATCATTAATTATGTTTGTTTAAATGTGTTTATAGTTCTATAAATTTTTTGGAATTTTTTATATATTTATTATGTCATCCAGTTCTTAAATCTGATCCAACCGGTGCGACTAGTAATCAGTAAGACGTCTGGTTCGAAGTCAGGTTCGGTTATGAAAACATTGGCTGAAAGTATGAAGTATAGACAACGATCTCACCATAAGGCATGAGTTTGCGAAGGTTTTCATTTATCATATCAAATTTCTTATGTTTTGAATGTTTATGTATCTAATCACATTATCAATCAAAGGTATTACAGCCTAACGGAATCATTATCGTCGTCATACGCAAAATAAAGTTTACAAACATGCCCTTAACAACATTAATATTATCGTAAACAGGCCCTTTGTCGGCGGGTAAAGGAACGATGCATCTTAACAAGCTCCTCTCGGTAACTTTAAAAGTCAAAAATTGAAGGGAAAAAAAACAGAAAAATATTAAAGGGATCCTCACACTTGTACTCTCTCTCTCTCTCTATATATATATATATATATGGGAAAGATCAAATAAAAAGTCTATTTTGCCTAAGAAGGCTAAAAAGGATTTTTAAAACCTCAAAAACCGACCTAAACGAACTCCGATTGAACTCATTTCGATGGCGTTGGAATCGTCTCATCGAACCATACAATATTAGCTTTTAAGTTTTAGCTTTAATAACTACTTTTAAAGTTTAGATTTTAGGGCTTGGTTTTTGGCTTTTTAAGTTTTATCTTTATGTTTATGGTTTGTTTTTAAAGTTTTGGTTTTCGTATTCGAGTTTATTATTTACAATTTAATGTTTTTGTTTTAGGGTTCAATAAGCCGGTTCCAATGATGCAAAAATGAATTCAATCGGAGTTTGTTTGGATCGGTTTTCGAGTTTTTGAAAATCCTTCTTATCCTTCTTAGGCAAAATAGACTTTTTAGGGGAACCTTCCCCTATATATATATATATATGTATGTGGGGAGATGTTCAAAAATAGACTCTTTCATGTTACGTTACGTTAAGCGAATGACTATATTTTATTACTTTGAGGGTCACATTAAAGTAAATTTAAAGGTGTAAGTTTTTTCTTCTTTTTTAATTAATTTAATTAATGTAATACTTATTTACATTAATAAAAAAAAAGAAGAAAAAACATAAAACTTTAGATTTACTTTAATATAGGCTTCAAAGTAATAAGATGTAGTTATTTGTTTAACTAAATAAGCATGGGTTAACAAAGGAACCAGACCCAGTGTGTGTATGTATATTAGTATATATAAAGGTCAAGAGAGAAGGATTCAGTTTGTTTATTCCAAACACATCAAGTCTTGATCTCCTTCACCAAAAACCAGACAATGGAGAGGAAAGCTTCAATGGGTGCGATCTGGTGCATGGTTGTGTATTTCGCCATGTCTGCAGCCGCTGACTCAAAATCTTCATTTTATGATAATTTCAGCATCATGTGGTCTGAAGATCATTTCAAAACCTCAACAGATGGTCAGATCTGGTATCTTTCTCTTGACAATGACACAGGTAATCAACTCATCTATACATTTACCGAAATTATAATTCCAAAATTAAATTACAAAATTATGAAAAAAAGTCAAGTTTTGACAACTATATATGAAGCAAATGAAAATGTGTTTGATGATTGAACAGGGTGTGGGTTTCAGACAAAACAAAGATACCGATTCGGTTGGTTTAGTATGAAGCTAAAGTTGGTCGGAGGTGATTCCGCCGGAGTTGTCACGGCTTACTATGTAAGTCATCTTAAAGAATGTTTGACTTTTTAAAGTCAAAAGCAGTCATCATTATTATTGAATTGAATCCCGAATTTAAGCGGAGATTTATTTTGTGTTATTTTTTTATATATATTTATGTATAATATAATTATATATTATGTAGATGTGTACGGAGGATGGTGCAGGGCCAACAAGAGATGAGCTTGATTTTGAGTTTCTTGGAAACCGGACCGGTGAACCGTATTTGATCCAGACCAATGTTTACAAAAATGGGACCGGCAACAGGGAGATGAGACACAAGCTTTGGTTTGATCCAACTCTTGATTACCACACTTATTCCATCTTATGGAATTCCCATCAAATCATGTAAGTTTCAAACCATGTCACTTTTTAGTTTTGAATTTTGTGTTTATTTATTTATTTAATACTAAAAAAAAATCATCAATGGAACTATAGGCATCAATGGGGACAAATCCATGAAAACCAACTTGTTAAACTGGTTTAACCCTGTTAGCTAAGTTAGTATTGTTAAAATAGACTAACTTAGCATATGTAATGTTGATAAACTTAGAGTAGCTTTACCGGTTTGTAACTAAAAGTCAATATTTATGTTAATGAATTTCTTTTTGATGATTAATTTTGTTTATAATCAAGACAGAGGTGGGCACATCGGGTTTTTTATTGAGCTACCTGTTACAAATGGTTATGATTGCAGTCAACAAAGTCAATAATCGGTTCTAGTTTCGGGATCAAATGAATTGAAATCATGCTATTTACAAATTACCCATCAGGATCAAAACATGTGACCTACCCTTGAATACGGATCAACACAGATAGATGTTTAAACCTCTACAAACAAGTCAAATTCTAAATATGATTATAGCAACTAAATTACTAACACAATAACATCTTTAGAATAACTTTTAATTCTTATTATTATTATCTTTTTCACCAAATCAAAACAGATTCTTCGTCGATAGAGTTCCGGTGAGAGTATACAAGAATGCTGATTACGAGAACAACTTCTTCCCAAATCAAAAACCGATGTACCTGTTCTCGAGCATATGGAACGCGGACGACTGGGCAACACGAGGGGGTCTCGAGAAAACCGATTGGAAAAAAGCACCATTTGTATCATCGTATAAAGATTTCACTGTTGATGGTTGCCAATGGAAAGACCCTTATCCTGAATGTGTTTCAACCACCACCCAACATTGGTGGGATCAATATGAAGCATGGCACCTTACAAAAGACCAGAAACTGGATTTTGCTTGGGTTCAAAGGAACTTGGTGATATATGATTACTGCCAAGATACCAAGAGGTTTCCTACAATGCCTGAAGAATGCTCTCTAAGCCCTTGGGACTAGATGGGTCCATTTTTTAGTTTATAATGTGAGATTTGATTCAATTTTTGTTGTGTTATTCATATATGGTTACAAGGTTTTGTTTTTCCCCACCACAAAATGCCAACTTAAAGAAAGTTGGTTACAGCCTCATGTCTCATCAGCACCAAATCATCAGCACCAGTTTGGCACAATGACTAGGTTGGGTTGGGTCAACTCAAAGCTAAAACAAATTATATATATATAGGGGATGTTTTATTGAGAACCAATGTAAGTTAAGAACTAAAATAACCATTTCTAGCAACAAGTTTGAAGGGTAAAGGTAATTTTCCCTATTTTCAAGAGAATAACTTTTATACTCTTCAAAACTTGTGAGTTATAAATGTGGTTACTTTAGTTCTTTACAATTTGTTGATTCTTGTTATAGAATGAATCCCTGTATATATATATATATCAAAATAGTTCAGAATGTTATATTTGGTTTTATAGCCACCAGAGGCCATGGACAGCAAAGGCAGTGGTGCAGGTTGCAGCACTGGCTGCTGCTGCCAGCACCGTCACGGTCATGTGTGTTTGACAGTGTTGATTACAGCCACATAGGTGTGTATTTAAAGGTGTAAACTTTCCAGATGATAATTTGTGTTTATATTTTGTATGTAAAGACTTTTCGGCTTTTATAAGCCATGATTTATATCAGTTAATAAAAAAATGAGTCATAATCAGGAGGTATGATATGCACAAACCAACCTTTGGCTAAGCTCAAGCTCGTTGTGCTCCGAGTAAAATAGGATACAAAAATACTGCAAAAGTGAAGATCAGACTCAGAACAACGACATATTAGGATCAACAACCATGATGTCACAATCATCAAAGATTCTACAGAGTTTATAAATCTGAAAAACAAGCATTAAGATCAAGAGGCAAACAAAAAAAAAAAAAGAGAAATTACAAGCAACAGAAAGCAAATGCAATAGAAGCCTGGATGATGACACAATCAGATGAGAAACACCGTTTAAAAACCATGAATTTTGATAAGATCTTTCTTCACAATTCCAGCCTGTTTCAGAATATAAAAAAGATAGAAATTAGGAGAGTCTAAAGTAGGATAGTGGTGGTAATAAGTATGAAGAATCATTACTTGAACAAGAAAGGTGGACACGTTTTTCCTCTGATCTCCTTGAAGTTGGATGACCTGCATTACAACAATATCTTAATTTATCAAGCTAAATTCGGATAATTATTATCATTATCGTACTCAGTGTATCCAACATTAGCAAAGCTAAGGTAGAGTCTAAGGAGGGTAGGATGTAGACAACTTTACCTCTATCCCGTAGGAATAGAGAGGTTGCTTCCAATGAGAACCCCAGTTCATTATGCATGATTAACCAGTAAACTCAGCACCGTTATTTTCACAAAAATAAAGTTAAATATGTCAAATTCGGATAATTAACCCCCACAAATAATATTTATACACACGCCCCGTTAGCAGTGCGCACATATAATGTATATATGTGTCGACAGCTCTTGAAAATAACGTTAAAATCGTTTCGGACGGTTGATCAAGCATCATGAGCCGAGGGTCTCACTGGAAGCAGCCTCTCTACCCCTACGGGGTAGGGGTAAGGCTGTCTACATCTCACCCTCCTCAGACCCTGCCTTAGCATGCTAATGGCGGGATATACTGAGTACGTTGATTGAAATTATATTTATACGATACTATGTTAGAAAACCCAGCCGTGTATTACACATCAAAAGAATAGTAATAAGCAGAAAAAATTAAAGAAAAGAAATATTTAATATTCATAAGTAAATATTAATAAAGAAATAATAAATAATTTAAAAACAATAGGTGGGGCGAAATTTTCAACCAATTAGTTATTTATAAGGTATATCTTGGGCATACAGAAAATAAGGTACTTACAAGTTTCAAGACACGTTAATTCTATCAATAAATCTAAATGAGAATAAAAGAAAACACACTACTTCGAATACTTTCGGCTATAGTGATATATGAAAAAATACCGTGGGATCTAACAAATCATACCATATACTATATCTTTGAATATGCAAATACACTGTTGTAAAAATCGGCCTAGGCGGCACCCATCTACTGTCTCGATTTTGGCCTAGACAGAGTCTAGTCGGCCTAGACAGATTTTTTTTTTTTTTTACTTTCTTTGACTTTTTTCTGGTAAAAATGGACCAATTTCATGATTATTTAGACATTTCTCAACCAAAAATCCTTGATATGACTCTAAAACATCGAATCCAGCCAGTTAACATCGAAATTTATTTCTAAACTTTGAACTCAGTGTTTAAGTTTGTACTTTGAAGTACTTTATTTAGTATATTTAAGTTTATTTTTTAAATTATTTGAATTATTGTATTAAATTATTGATATTGATGTGTGTATATAATATATATTTGTAAAATTACATATAAAAATTCCAATCCGCCTAGCGCTGATTAGAGGTGACAATTTTTACCCATGTCAAAGAAAATGGGTTGCTTTGGGTGAACAATTGTAGTATAATGGGTTGAAACGGGTAACATCATAATATTGAATGGGTTGAGATAGGTAGCACTTAAACACAATGCGGGTCAAGACGGGTAACCATAAAAGTATGCAAATACAATGTATTCAAACATTTAAGAATGATTAATAACATATTTGATGAAAAAATCACTAAAAATTATCTAAATGGACTATTTGTTTACTTATAACACATCTAAAGTTAAATTAAATTGATGTTTTTCAAGAACAATCCATTAAGACCCGAACTGATTTCGCTTAAAACCCGTTCTGACCCTCACCCATCCTGACCCGTTACCCAACCCGCCCATTTTGCCAGGTATAGCGCCGATTAATCCCGATTAATCCGTAAGCAGTACCTCGCCGCCTGACTAGCACCTAGCGACTTCTACAACCATGTGCGAATATATGATTGGATGGTTTTTCTTAATTAGATCCTTCTCAACTATAAAATCATTTTCGGTTTGCAAAATTTTAAAAATATATGATTGAACAATTTAATTAATGATAAACAAAATTTTGAATTCAAAAAAAATGTAGATAAAAATTGAAAGGAATAATTAAATCTAGTTGTCTAAGATAGTAAAGTTGATTAGAATGTAAAAGATTCTGATAATATAACAACTATGCATAATACAAATTTATTTTTCAAAATTGATAAGAAACGTCAAAAATTGTAACCATCTATAAGTAATTTCATATAAATTTATTTTGTTAATGATATAATAACTATATATACTTACATATATATTAAATTTATAAAAATATATTATTAGTTACTTATTAGTGTCTAATAAGAAGTATCTAATATTAGAGAGAGGAGGAAAACTATTATTTAGTAGAATTATTTAATAAAAAAGAAAAGAAAGTCAGAAAAATAAAAGTTACAAGCCACAAGTAAGTGACACATGTCCAATATTATTGTTATTTATTAGTATAAAGGCAAAGATATGGTATACAAGACATTAGTCTAGGGCTACAAACAAGTAGAGTTGCTCGTGAAACACTCAAGATTGACTCTCTAAAACCTCAAAATGAGAGCTTATTAAATAAAAAAGCTCAAGCTCTAGCATGAGTTTGATTGGGCTTACAAACATAAACAAAGTTTATTATTATTTATACAAATACGATCAAATTTATTTTATAAATTAAAGTTATAGTTGAATAAGACATTCACGTTTCACCAATGGAGAGTGGATAGCTGCCCATTTTTATGCAGCCCTTCTCTTTTCATCCTTTCTCTTCCCCAGCTCAGGAAATGCATTGTAAATGCAATGCACTAGAGAAGGTCTTACAAATACTATTTATATTATATAATTTTTTTATGCATAGAATTTTTTTTTTATTGAGTATTAAAGGTTATGAATACAATTAAAAAAAAAAAAAAGACATGTAAACCCAGCCATGTTTGTGTAGCTCAAGCCTTCTAACCATGTGGTCATGGGTTCAATCCCTGGGTCCCGCGTTTGATTACATTTTCTAAGCCATATTCAATTTTAAATTCAAAGCCACTTTCTTAAACATTCAACAATTATATCTTTTAACTCCTTGTTTTCTGTTATTCTTATTTTTTCTTTTCTCATATCCGGAGATTGATCACAAAAAAAAAATGAAAGCAATAAAAGCCACTACTACTTGTCACGGGTCAATAAAATGACACATTTGACAACCATTTTCGTATTTATGTAAAACACATTCTCATATCTTTTTGGGCAAATTACAGCTTTATCTTTTAGCTACGTAGGGTCTACTTTTGTTTTATTAAACTTACACAGTTTTGCAGTAGCATCATCCAGCAGGGGGAAATACTACTAATATATAGATATATATATGGGAAGGTTCCGTTGTTAACCCACTGTAATTGTGGTAACCCAGATAACTTTGACAAAAAATGCCCGAATCTTTGGTTTTTTTTTTTCATGGTCTTTATTATACATATTTAGGGGGTTTCTTTTTTGTGTTTTGGCTAATTCGCAATGCAAATCGAATTTGCATCGGTGTAAAATCACACACACACTTACGTACACCGAGGCAAATTCGATTTGCATTGAGAATTCGCCAAAACACAAAAAAGAAACCCCCCCTAAATATGTATAATAAAGACCATGAAAAAAAAATGAAACATTCGGACATTTTTTGTCAAAGTTCACTGGGTTACTGTAATTAGGCAGGGTTCTTATTTGAACCAAATCCTATATATATATGGAATATATAATTTGAAAACCACTTCTTAGTGTGAAAACCATGTAAAAATCATGTAAAAAAAACGTTTTTTTTGAAATTTTTTTACAGGTTTGTAACACTAATGGGCACATTTTTATAAAAAAAATAAAAAAAGCGCCGACCATATATTTTTAAAAAAAATATTTTATAAAACCATGTAAAACATACGTAACAAAACATAAAAAAATTTCGTCAGATCTGACGAAGAGTTACGTATGTTTTACATGGTTTTATAAAAAAAAAATTTAAATATATATGGTCGGCGCTTTTTTTATTTTTTTTATAAAAATATGCCCATTAGTGTTACAAACCTGTAAAAAAAATTCAAAAAAATACGTTTTTTTTACATGATTTTTACATGGTTTTCACGGTTTTCGTATTAAGAAGTGGTTTTCAAATTATCTATTCCCTATATATATATATAATTTTGAAAAATAACTATATAATATATATTTTATTATATATAAAAAATAGAAAATTATGATTATATATATTTATAAAAATAATTATATATCTATATAAACATGGTTATCAAAGGAGCAAAACACACTCGATACACAAAAGGTGAGTCTTGTGACTAGATGCAAGGTGTTTAAAAAGTGAGGGCCCAAGATTAACAAGGAGCGTAACATAAACATACTTTTTGTAGAGTTTTAGACATTTATAGGTAGTTTTGGCTAGTATAGTTTGAGGCCTTTTTTTTTAAATTTCAAGCAACTTTGGCTGGTATTTGCAAAACTTTGCCAAAATTTGTAGAAATTTGGAAGGAGAAGGCCCAAAATCTTTGCCTAAACTTTGTTGGAACCATAGTCACAGAATTCGCCAGAATCACCACGATTTTCGGATTGGATCGTTTCGATCCTATTCGAATTCGATAGCGTATCGGATCGTTCTTGGTTCGCGAACCAAATGAAGGCTAAAATCGTTTGAAATCGATACTAATTCGAACCAAATTCAGACTAAAGTTGAACGACGATGAACCCTAAATCGCGGTTTCAATCGAAAATTAGCTAATTGCTGAACCCTAAAACATGAATCGGATTTGGAGCAATGGAACGACTGTTGGAATTGGAGCGAAGGTCGACCACAGGAGTGAAGGACGGTCGACTACAGGAGCTAGAACAATCTGCGACTGGTTATTTTATTTATTTTATTTATTTATATTTTATTTATTTTGGAATTTGTTTTTTGATTGTTGAAACAATATGTTTTTGAAATGGAATATACGTTTTAACTTTTAAGATATATAATTATGTTATTTTAGAAAAATCCTTATTTTTAACATACATGTAGCGAACCGAAATATGGGTACACCGAACCGGATCGTACCGGAATGAACCTACCCCCACGCGAACCGAATTCGTGACCACTAGCGAATCGCGAACCCGTTCCTCGTTCCCGAACCAAAGCGAACCGCGATCCATGTGACTATGGTTGGAACCTCACCTGAGGGCCTAGATGACCTGTAAGGCCTATCTTCGCGCCTCTCCTTGACTTAAAGACTAGGCATGCCACGGAAAGCTTTTAATAACATGATATACAAATAGCTATTAAAATATATGCAAGTCATGCCCCAGCCAAGGTTAAGCTTGAAAATTACGAGCAAACCAAACTCAAGATTTAGACACAAAGCTCTAGCTTAAGCAAGCTCGTACTAAGGCTCGACTCATGTACACCGCTACACCCTAATTTACAATTAAAAATGTTAGAAGAAATGTTTGCTTACTTGACCAAGCTCTGGATCCTGAACAACAGTACCATTGCAGCAAAATTCCTTTTTAAGGTCCTTAAGGATCTTATTATAGCTGAATTCTTTCTTTAGCCCTTGAACAGTTGTCAGGCTTTTTCTACCATTTCGTTGTTGTATACGTATATGAACGTATTCTTTGGACCCTGCACTCGAGTCCTCAGCATTTGCCTCAGCAAAAGGATCTGCACAAACATACCAAAACCATAATATGTTTAAATGGTCTTAAGAATAATGGTCTTAAGAATCACTACAACATCTTCAAGAATAAAAAAGCAGTAAGAAACATACCAAAGGCACTTGGAATCTGGAGGTCGATTTCAGACATGAAATTTGAGTACTAGGATTTGAGGCAACAAACAAGCAATGTTCTTCTTTGTCCTTCTAAAAAAGGTTTGAACCAAAATAATAGTTATATTACAATCAGCTTGTCGCTACTAAAAGCATACAAGTTTAAGATCATTCAACAAATACACATCAATTTGTCAAATGTCTAGAAATCCCATCAATAGCATGACAAAATAAAGAAGTTGAGAACTACAAAGGGAAAGTTAATAAGTAGCATGTCAAGAAAAAATATGCTGCAAGTGGTGTTAATGAACCATTGAATCCAACCAAACTATATAAAACAAATCAAGTAGGCCGGTCGAGATTTCTATAGCACGGTTCACAGTTCGGTTCTAGCAGGTTGACGGTTTAACGGTCCAGCTCAGGACTAGCCGTTTAACATCTTTTATTTATTTCTTTTTCATTTTTGAAATATGCAGCTATTTATATGTATTGTATTCACGAAATGCATCCTGTGATTTTAGAAAGGTTAATATAAACCAACAATTCAGAAGAACGTCAGCTGAAACCACAAAACTGAAAGGTTAAACAAGGTAAAACCGCTTGTCCAGGCCACCCCAACCTGGCCAGTTTGGTTGGTTGCTTCCCAAAATCATAGTCAGTGGTTTGGCTCAAAATTTCATCAAAACTGGCCAAAGCAAACCATGAACAGTCACAGCCGTAATAAAAACATAAGCGCCACAATGTTTATGTGGAAGGCCTGTTAGTTTAACTTGAAAACTTGTAAAAAATAATAAACAACTCTTATGATTTTTTTCCATCTTTTGACAGACAAATCAAAACATCTAAATATAAATAGAACTTAAACAGTAACATATCCATCAGAAAGCAACTTTAAAACTGCAAATATTCCCCATAACAAAAATGAACCAAAGGTAAACCTAAACCCTAAACAGGATGTCCTAATAAACTAGATTCTATTAACACCTCCAATGAGCAAACCCCTTCACCAATAATACATCTTTCTAATAATATCCACAAAATAACGCAATTTGTAAGCCTAAAAGATCATTCTTACATAAAAACACAAATCAATATATTAGCCCTAACGATTCCATAAGAATAACAAGCTTCCATCCCAATTTATACATACCTTGTATAGAAACATCCATAATTACAGAAAAAACGCATAAAATACGAACAATTTAATTCAATATCTACAAAAAGAATAAAAACAAAATCCAACGACGACCGACGCCGTAAGAATATTATCTAATGAGCAACAATCAAAGAACGACCGTAACTCAAAATTTTAATTTGATCGAAGAAATTGCATAGCCTCAACTGTATATATCAATCACTACACGATAGATCTAAACATATTCGTAACCAGTAATCAATTTCATCGTCAAATTGTTAAACTTTAAAAGCTATTACAAAACGATCGCAAGATTTCCAATTGACCAAAGAAATTAAAAATGTTACCAGAATCACAGAGCTGATTGAATCGAATTATAAAAATTTGAATCGAACGCAGAGACGGGATACGAGATTTGGGATAGGAACGAGGCTGGCGTTTTATATACGCCGGTAGTTTGTACTTTGTAGCGTTCGGGTGCCTGGTACGCTAAGGGTATATTGGTAAATTTGCTTATCCACTGTGTTGCAAGCAATGTTTTTAAAACCGGACCGGACGTTGAACCGGTCTCTTTACTGGTCAGTGGTCGGACCGGTCGGACCGGTTGGACCGGATTTAAGAACCGGATAATATTATAAATATTGTATATATATAATATATATATATATATATATATATATATATATATTGAAAAATTAAAAACTAGTTAAAATGTTAAAAAAACAAAAATAGTAAATACAAGTATTGAAAATAAAATAATGTTGAATGCCTACATCTTGTCAATTAACATCAATCGAGGAGGCCATCATCTCCATTTTCACCTTTTTTTTGAACGGCTCTTATTTCACCTACCCCTCTCATTTGTAAAGTGAAATATGAAAACCCTATTTTCACACTCCTGCAGCTTCGTCTCCTTCTGCAACTATGTCTCCGGTCGATCAGTGCTCCTTCTACAACTCCATTCCGGTCGATCAGTGCTCCTTCTCCAACTCCGTCGCCGGTCGACCTCATCTTGCTCCTCTTTGCATCCAGCTTCTTCAACATATCCAAAGAGCAGGTCGTTGTCGCATCAGTGCAAGATCACAAACTTGTCGTAGGCGAGGTCGGAGCTGCCGGGAAGAACAGGTGTTCACTTTCAGAAACCGGTTTAAAAGGGCGGGTTTACGGTTCAACCACCGGGCGCCGGTCGAACCGGCCGGTTTGTCCAAAAACGGTTGTGTGGCCATGACCGGACCGTCTGAGTTGCCGGAACCCGGTCCGACCGGTCCGGCCGGCCGGTCCGGTCCGGGTTTGAAAACATTGGTTGCAAGGCGAAAAATACAAAGATCGACTATAGACTCGTTTAACATATGATTTTTTATTTGATTAGATTTAATCGATTTGCAACAAACTTTATTTGAAATAGAAAAATTTTATTTGAAATTGTAAAATAGACTGACCAAAATTCGAAAGATTGAAATAAAATCAATATAATAAACCGATTTAAAATCAAATAAACCGGTTAGAAGTCAATTAAACTAAACCAAATTCAACTTAGTTAAACTAAATTGTGTGATTAAATTCCTTATATAATAATAATAATAATAATAATAATAATAATAATAATAAAAATAATACTTCTATTTGTAGATTAGGTTTAACCAGATAAAAAAAAACAAATCGATTTCAAAAAAGTAAGGAAATGATAATCACACACCAAAATAAATTCAAAATTCAAATATGGTTAGGAATCTTATTAAATAATTCGATTTTGTTTTTTGTTTCTTTGATTTTCAGTTTTCTAAAACTCCTGTTTTAAGAGTAAGTATTTATATGATTTAGTAATGTTTTATCATTTTACAAAGATACATTCTAATTACTGTTTGTCCCTTAATTATATTAACTATGTTAAAACCCATGTATAACATTGCATGAGTTAAACAAATCTAATATGTTATAAATAATTCTTTTATGAAAATTTGTATGTTTGATAACAACACAACAACAACCTTACCCAGTATATTCCTACTTTTCAGTAGGGTCTGGGGGAAGAATATATACAAACCTTACCCTTATCCCAATTGGGATAGAGAGGCTGCTCTGAAAGAGTCCCCGGCTCAAATTTATCGGTTGAAGTTGATCATCCCAATGATTTTAACATTATTTTCACAAATAACTAAAATAGCGTTAAAATTAGCGCACTTTTATTTTTGCCTCTGAAGGGCACACACATATATACATTATATGCGTGCACCGCAAATGTGACGATATGTTTGATAACAATAATTGTTAATAAAATAATAAATGACAAATACTTATAAAAATAAATTACAAATAATAAAAATTTAAGAATTATAAAATTATATTTTAAGATATTATATAATTGAAGTATTCTTATAAGAAAATTTATATATTTGATATTTAGTTGTATAATTTAATTATCTAAAATGATTAATATTGAATTTAATATAAAAGTCAATTAGTATTTAATAAGAGAGATACGAGGAAAAAAAAATTTAGAGTTTACAAAAAGGTAATAAATATTCACTCTTGATATTATCTTGATATTATTTTATTAGAATAAAGATTCGTTTATTTTTACCAACCCCGGAAATCTTAAAGGCGCCGTTTTTTTAGCCAAAACTTCAAAATTATTATACAATTAAAAGGCTGGCAAGTAGGGAGGGTATGAACCGTCTCAAATCTCAATAAATTCCTGGAAATGCGTAAACGATGATGTCTATTTTCATAAGATCAAACAAAGTAAATTAGATTGCTCTTGAAAAAAATAAAAAAACAAAAAGCTTGGTCTAGGGTGTTTCATCTTGTATAACAGGCGTGTGTATGGGTCGGTTTAGGTCGGCTTTTTGCATAGTCCAAACCCAAAACCGAAATTTCTGTTTTTTCGGTTTTTAAAACCATTTGGGTTCGGTTTTTTCGGTTTTAATCTTTTTAAAACCCATTTGGGTTTCGGTTTCTTCTACTGAGGCATAAAATTATGCTTACATAAAAGTAAACCAAAATATTGTATTTGTTCTAAAACTATTTGAGGTACTACACTTCTTAACATTTAAATCATATATAAAAATTTTTAAATTTAGTAAAAATCATATATGTTTTTTGTATCATAAGCCTAAAAAATAATAAAATATACGATTTTTATATGATTTTTGGCATCAAGAATCAAGAAAAATAAAAATAGACGGTTTATAAATAATTGAATTTTTTGAAAGTTAATATATATATATATATACATACATACGCACGCATTCGGTTTTTTTTTGTTTTTATTGTAGGTAAAACCAAACTTAAACCCAAACATTCGGTTTTCTAGAAAACTTAAACCAAACTCATCGGTTTATATTTGGGTTCGGTTATTTCAGTTTGAACTTTTCGGTTTTTGGGTTTTGGATCGGTTTTTTCGGTTTCATGCTCACCCCTATCGTATAAGGTTGTGTGTAGTATGGCATGCACACCAAGGTGACGGGGTGTCACGTCCCAGTGTCGCTCAACACCCCATTACAGGGGCGACGTGATTGTGTGGCATGACAGGCAAGACGTGAGCCCAGCCATGAGGTGAACAACTGCAAGTGAGAGGAGAGAAAGGAGGTGTGATGGGTGAGACGTGAGTGGGTTGTGTGTATGTGAAGAGGGATAATAGTTATACATTGATGTGAAAAGTATGTGATATGAATAGATTTATATGACGCTTACGTGACACGTACATGAAATGATAAGGAAGTGATAAGTACACAGAGCCTGATGGAATTTTCAATGGATGTCTTCGGTATAATTTCCTGTTCATTGGAGGATTGGTTTCCTTTCTATACTTTGAAACTTACATATTCTCTTACTCTTGATTTTTTTATTTAATTTTATTTAAAAAAAAAAAAATTTGCATTACGATATAAGGCATGATTATCTTCAAGAGTTTGTTTTTCAAAAAGGGATAAATTTTTATCAAGTATGAATTCAATGATCAATTTTTTTAACATCAATAGTCTTACTTTTAAATTACACCCAAATACCTTTTAAATGGATCCTAAAAGGCAATGCCTATATCAAACAAGCTTGTATCACATTGGCAAATTGAATGATTAATATGTTTACTAGTAATTATTAAAACCCATATATCTACAACAAATTTAGAAGAAAAAAAGGAAATATTAGACTCGATTCAGTAATATTAAATCGATCTTTTTGAATTACAGTAGTATTAGTTTTATTGTTTTTTTAAACAAATTTGTTTTGATCTTACTACCAACCAATCCTGGGTTTTCTAGAATAGTAGCACTAAGCTATAACAACTAGGGTAGGAAGTTTAACGGGTTGGTTACGGTTTAAACAATTTATTTGGTTCAAGTTAAATGGTTTTGAAAATTTTTTTCCCAACCAAAAACCAAACTACGTTTGTAATCAGGTCATCTGAACCAAAATCAAACAAACTAAAACCAAATAAACTAATTAAAAGTTAAATATAAAACCAATTAAACCTAACAAATAAACCAAATTTAACATTATATATCATTAATACAAATAATAAATTAAAATCTAAATTTGATTTAAACAATTAACCAAATAAACCAAACTTAAAAATTATATATAACTGATTTCGTATATGATTAGGAATCAAACTAAATACAAATTTTGATTCAGTTTGTCCTTTTTCTTTTAACATTCGGAGCCTGTAATTAGATCATAAACCTTGAATTTTTTTTAAGATTGGTATATTTTAGAAAAAAAATTAGGATAAAGGTAAAGTCAAAAAAAAAAAAAGGAAAATGGTTAAACCGAGATTCCTATTTGCGGTTTAGGAGTAAATTTTTATTTTAGAAATTTGTGCTTTGCAGGTGTCAGCTATACCGCAATTCACAGTTGCGGTTTAGGACAAAACCATTAATCCGTAATTCATAGTTGCGGTTTAGGAACAAACCAAACTAACGGCGTTAAACTTTGGATTCTCTTTCTCAAGCAACAATTAGACAACACAAATAATGCAAAGGATGTGCAAACCTATATATATTATTCCTCAAACAGTTGAAAAATTTTACGGTAATTCATGGAAGTTTTCATCCCAGGCACCGTATATGTTTTCGATGGTTTTTTTTCTGGCAGCCCAAGCCTTGCCGTAAGTGATATCAACATTCAGTTTCTCTTTGATTAGAGACTGAATTTGTTTCACAGGGTAAGATAAATCTGCAAGAATATATACAGGTTTGCACATCCTTTGCCGTAATAATATATACAGGTTTGCACATCCTTTGCATTATTTGTGTTGTCTAATTGTTGCTTGAGAAAGAGAATCCAAAGTTTAACGCCGTTAGTTTGGTTTGTTCCTAAACCGCAACTATGAATTACGGATTAATGGTTTTGTCCTAAACCGCAACTGTGAATTGCGGTATAGCTGACACCTGCCAAACCGCAAATTTCTAAAATAAAAATTTTCTCCTAAACCGCAAATAGGAATCTCGGTTTAACCATTTTCCTTTTTTTTTTTTTGACTTTACCTTTATCCTAATTTTTTTTCTAAAATATACCAATCTTAAAAAAAATTCCATAAACCTTATAACCAGGAAACAAGAATTATTCATATTTCATTACCAAATACACAATAGCCAATTCATCAACCAAATACTATTCCATTCATCCCATCAAACCAACACACAATTCATCATAAACCAAACAATGAAACAAACACAACCGGCGGATCCTTAAAGCCCACCACGAAGCCGAAGAACAAGGTGAAGCGTTGACTCCTTCTGGATATTGTAATCAGCAAGAGTCCGACCATCTTCCAGCTGTTTTCCGGCGAAGATGAGCCTCTGCTGGTCTGGTGGGATCCCCTCCTTATCCTGAATCTTCGCCTTCACGTTGTCAATGGTGTCAGAACTTTCAACCTCCAATGTGATCGTCTTGCCGGTCAACGTCTTCACAAATATCTGCATACCACCACGAAGACGAAGGACCAGATGAAGGGTAGACTCCTTCTGAATGTTGTAATCCGCCAATGTCCGACCGTCTTCAAGCTGCTTCCCGGCAAAAATCAGCCTTTGTTGGTCCGGTGGGATGCCCTCTTTGTCTTGAATCTTGGCCTTCACGTTATCGATTGTGTCTGAACTCTCGACTTCCAGAGTGATTGTTTTCCCGGTGAGGGTTTTGACGAAGATCTGCATACCCCCACGAAGACGAAGGACCAGATGAAGAGTGGACTCCTTTTGGATGTTGTAGTCGGCGAGGGTGCGACCATCCTCAAGCTGCTTGCCGGCGAAGATGAGTCGCTGCTGGTCCGGTGGGATGCCTTCTTTGTCTTGAATCTTGGCCTTCACGTTGTCAATAGCGTCTGAACTCTCGACTTCGAGAGTGATGGTTTTACCCGTGAGGGTTTTGACGAAGATCTGCATGCCACCACGGAGACGGAGGACCAGATGGAGGGTTGACTCTTTCTGGATGTTGTAGTCAGCCAAGGTGCGACCGTCTTCGAGCTGTTTTCCGGCGAATATGAGTCGTTGCTGGTCCGGGGGGATTCCTTCTTTGTCTTGGATTTTGGCCTTCACGTTGTCGATGGTGTCGGAGCTCTCGACTTCGAGGGTGATTGTCTTTCCGGTTAGAGTCTTAACAAAGATCTGCATACCGCCACGGAGACGGAGGACCAGATGGAGAGTGGATTCCTTCTGGATGTTGTAGTCCGCAAGGGTGCGGCCGTCTTCTAGCTGTTTTCCGGCGAAGATGAGCCGTTGCTGGTCCGGGGGGATTCCTTCTTTGTCTTGGATTTTGGCCTTCACGTTGTCGATGGTGTCCGAGCTCTCGACTTCGAGGGTGATTGTTTTTCCGGTGAGAGTCTTAACGAAGATCTGCATCTGCATCAGAAAAAAAAAATCAACCATAAGAAACTGTTCTTGATAAATGATTTATAACAAATTTCCAGATCTTCGATCTTGAATTACTGAACATATAAATCAGATCCACAAAACAATTTTATAAAACAATCGCGTGGAGATAATCTGTAAACCTTTAAACTAAACTACGACATACAAAAACACGAAGATAGTAAAACTACGATTTATCGTCAAAAAACTGAAGAACAACCGATAAAAGCACGAAGATCTGAAAACTTCGATTTAATATCACAAATCAAAAGCGCCTTTTAGATCTGAGGAGATTTTATGATGAATTTCTCAATTTCAATTCCACCAACGGATTGGAAAAAGATTAAATCGCAAAGTGCAACCCGATCGATCGTAAATTGAACAAATTACACAAAAAAAAGAACCCATCGATCAAAACAAAATCATACCGTAATTTAAATCTGATTGAACGAAAGTAACAACCAAACAATCGAATAACATACCTTAGAGAATTCTTGATTGCGTTATTATATGAATCAGAGAGAAGATTGATTTGTGAAGAAAAGGGGAAGGATTTAGGGTTAAATTTATAGGAATGAGATGAACAAAGACAACCAGTAAGAGTGTGCCACGTGGTCGAGGGAGTCGTTTTTTATTGCCGCACGCGAAGGCCAGGAATGAATGATCGAGAAGCATTCGGTTGCCTTCATTGACCGCCAGGAACCTTCTTTTAAATTCTAGTAACATTTCTAATCTAGGAATTTCGTTAAACATGTAAATTGGGAGTATTTGAAAGGTCATGGATTGAAGTCATGATATGAACAAAATAAGGGTTTCATGTTAGGTTAAGGGGTTTTCTCTTATTAATGGTGGGTTTCCTCCTATTAGGTGTGGATATGATCGGTGGGTCTATGACCTGTCAGTGATCCAAATTGCCGTTAAAAAACATATAAATTGGAAAGAATTTTTTTTTTCATATATATTTATTTATATTCAAGATATCATCGATAACAATTTAATGGGGAGACTTACAAGTGAAGTTTTAAAGTTGTAACTATTTATATATTGATTTACGATATGTTTTATTTTAAAAATTTAACAGATTTAAGACAATTCTTTAATATGAGATATAATTAAAATTTTATACAACTTAATATTTAAGGAAAAGAATAATTGAATTATCTATTGAGTAAATTACTGATTATATCCTTTAAAAATATAGCAATTTGCTGGTTTCGTCCTTTGACTTTGAAAATTACTAGGAGTGTCCTTATTTTGAAAATTTTGCACGTGTTACGTCCTTTGTCACTAACACCGTTAACTTATTCCGTTAAAACCCCCATGTGCCAGTCACATGAGGGGTAAAATGGTCATTTCATCCTCCTTCTTCTTCTCCACCTTAATCCTTCTGCCATGAACACCACCAAACACCAATCTCTGAATCTCCACCTCTTCACCTTCTTACTTCATGTCACCACCGTCTCCGCCATCGATTTTATCATCAACTCCTTTAATTCATTTCGATCCCTTTATCTCCAAAAAATCCCCACCAAAAACTACTTGTCAGTTATCCCCTTCGTGACCTCCTTCATCTTCGCCATAGCTCGTCTGCTGTACACATCGAAGGTTTATTAGAAACCTTCTGGTCGTGGATCGAGACATCAGCCACCGTTTCATCGATAAAGAAGGCTCAAACCGTGACAACCTAGGTCAACCGGATTGACGAAGACTGAGGTAGGTTGTGGACTGCGAGTTTCCTGAAGAGGCGGCGGAGGACGGTGGATGCAAACAATGCCATTTGAAGACGAACGATACGGGATGTAGTGCGTTTGAGGTTGAATCATCACCGACAGATCCATTGGTTTGGGGAAATCAAAAATTCTGAAGAAACAATTGATATTGCCGAAGACGAAGGAAGGTTGCGGATGACGAGTTGCCGGAAGAGGCGGTGGGGACGGTGGATGCTAACGATTGCATTTGAGGTTTAATCATCACCGATTGAGCCATTAATTTGGGGAAAATTAAAAGTTCTGAAGAAATGGTTGAGAGATTGCAGGGAGATGATAGAGATGAAATGACCATTTTAACCCTCATGTGACTGGCACATGGGGGTTTTAACGGAATAAGTTAACGGGGTTAGTGACAAAGGACGTAACCCGTGCAAAATTTTCAAAATAAGGACACCCCTAGTAATTTTCAAAGTCAAAGGACGAAACCAGCAAATCGCTATATTTTTAAAGGACATAATCAGTAATTTACTCTTATCTATTTGAACACTAATTTTTCAAAGATTGTTTTTTAAACACTTGTATGATTTTTTTGACATTTATGTCACATATTCTTTATATACTTAACAAAGTTAGCTGAGAAATAACTGAGTTTGCAAAATTTGGAAACTTAAATAACTGATTTTGACATATGGAAACATAAACAACAATTTCTCAAATTTTGTGAAAATATATAATCGAAAAAGTAAAATTTAGCCACTCATTTATTTGAATGGGCACAGGAACTCCTATTTCATTATATATACATGGAAGGAGGTTCAAATAAGAAGGATATTTTGCCTAAGAACAATAAGAACAATTTAAAAACAACATTTGATAACCCTAATGAAATCCGATTGAACTAATTCCAGATGCGTTGGAACCGTCTTGTCGAACTCTACGGTCTTGTCATTTAGGGTTTAGATTTTAGGGTTTAGAAATTTGGTTTTATAATTTAGCTTAGCGTTTGACCTTAAAGTTTAGCTTTTAGGGTTTAGATTTATTTTTTATGTTTAACTTTCGGATTTATGATTTCTTTTTAGGGTTTAGGGTTTAGGGTTTAGTTTTAAGGTTTAGGATTTAGCTTTAAGGTTTAAGATTGTGGTTTAGCTTTTAGCATTAGGTTTTAGGTTTAACTTTAGAGTTTAGCTTTAGTTTTAGCTTTAGAGTTTAGATTTAGTATTTAGCTTTAGAGTTTAGGATTTAGCTTTAGAGTTTAGGGTTAAGGTTTAAGTTTTAACGATACAGTTCTAATGCATCAAAAATGAGTTCAATCGGATTTCGTTAGAGTTGTCAAATATCATTTTTAAATTGTTGTTATTGTTCTTAGGTAAAATCTTGTTCTTATTGAAACTTACCCCTATATACATATATGTACTAAAGGAACAAAATAGTAATATATCTAAATATCTTAAAATTAAGAGTTTGCAATTCTTATAATACATTGTACAATTTTTTAAATCTAATCTTAATGTTTTGTTTCTCTTTTCACTTAGTCTTATATTGTTAGATTTTAAGAATAGACGTTAAATAAAATGATTATAAAAAAAACAACTCCTTAAAAAATTAATCACTTTGCCACAAGACTCTTGAGCACCCTCTCTCTCTCTCTCTGTTGCATTCCCCGAAGTCATTTCGTAGCTGCAAGGTCTCCACCGATGTGGTGGTTCTGCTTTTCATTTTGTCATTGTGTTCCTTCTTCCTTGCCATGATAAGTCTCGTCGTTGCTAGTCGTTCGAGCCAATGTTGTTCAAGCAATTAGATTGTCCTTTTTTCTAAATTATTTTTTTAAGGCTTTGTAAAAGAACCAAAAAAAATTGTGGATGGGATTGGTCTTAGTCTTTCAGGAGATAAGGAAGCTAACCTAATTTTTTCTCCTGCACAACCAATCAAACTTAATTTTTTCACTTTCATTTACAACCAACCTCAACCTAATAAACCAAATGAAAAACATAGATACATGCATCAAAAAAAGTTATATATAATAATAAAAAAAAATACTCAACCAATAGTTGTTCAAGCAACCAAATTGCCCATTTTCTAAATTATTTTTTTATTGCTTCCGTATAGCATCCAAGAAAATAATTGAAGATGGGGTTGGTCTTAGTCTTTAAGGAGATAAGAAAGCAAACATGATTATTTTTTAACATCTTGGAATTACAGTTGTTCTCTCGGGTATAACATTATGAAACGTACACTCAAAACCATCTTAAGAGGAATCTTACAACTAGATAAAATCATTCTTTTGTCTCATCCAAATAAGATTTTGACTTGAATTTAAACTCAAAATTTCCGGTTTAAGTAAAGAAGATAAAGTAGTAGGCTAGTAATTTGTGTTGAGATGTGTGAAAATTGACAACAAAAAAGGAGTAATATGCAGTGTGATTATTCCACATATGTGGGTGACCCCCTAAAAAGTCTTCGTGTTGCAACCATTTTTTTTATCAATGATGTTTTGTTCTTTGGTAAGATAGAGGTATGACTTAAGTAATATGAGACCTATGTCTTGGGTTCGATTCTTGATCCCACCCGGTTTTATCGGCCTTTCATCGTCGTGCTTTTGGGCAGGTGCTTGGGTCGTGTTTTCCCTGAGAATTGGTGACGGGTGGGCTATGGGATCTGTCTGTCTGGACAAGTGGCCAGCTTTAGCCATTGGGGGCGCGTACGAAGTACCTGGCGGTTGATTAGTTGGCCGTTCAAAAAAATACTAATTCATATGCTTTGATAAATTATAAGCACTTGCGCTTTTACAGGTTAATAATAAATTCATAGAAAATATTCGAAGTTAATTACCGATGTAGGTCATGTGGTTGCTAGTATTTCATTCTTTATCTATACTTTTTATAAATTACTCGTATGATCTCAAATTTTAAGAATTTGTAACACATATAGTCCTTAAATAATCAAGAGTAAACTTCTCTTTTACTCCCTGTGGTTTGACAATGTTAACTATTTTGCTCCAAAACTTTCAAAATGATCACTATGCTCCCTGTGGTTTGACAGTTTAATCATTTTGCTCCCTGTGGTTTGACAATTATAACCCTTTTGCTCCCTATGGTTTCGAAAAAAATGGAGTATAATGAAGATATATTGGAAAAGTTTGGAGCAAAATGATTAAACTGTCAAACCACAGGCAGCACAATGATCATTTTGAAAGTTTTGAAGCAAAATGGTTAATATTGTCAAACCACATGGAGCAAAAGAGGAGTTTACTCAATAATCAAATTACCCTTACTTTAGATTAGAGATGCACAAAAAAACGGTTTTTAAACCGGTTATTCGTATCAGCTATAGTTTTTGAAAAAACCGGCGGTTTAGAACCGGTTTTAGGAGACTAAACCGGTTATTAACCGGCTTT
Organism: Mikania micrantha; assembly: GCA_009363875.1. Taxonomy (NCBI): domain Eukaryota; kingdom Viridiplantae; phylum Streptophyta; class Magnoliopsida; order Asterales; family Asteraceae; genus Mikania; species Mikania micrantha. The sequence continues at coordinate 78,909,695 of CM018695.1, read as the reverse complement.
TCAAACCGGTTAACCGGTCAATCTTACTAAAAATAGGTTAGTTTACGGTTAACCGGTTTCGGTTTTAGAGGTTGAAAAACCAGTTATTAACCGAACCGGTTATTGGTAAAAACCGGTTACTAGACTTTGATTGGTTAACCGGTTCGGTTATTCCAAAACTGGTTTTCGACCAGTTAACCGGTTTTCGACCGGTTAACCGGTTTGTACACATCTACTTTAGATATTTGTAACACATATAACCTTTAGACATGTGTTACAAATGTTTAAAGTTTGAGATAATACAAACACTTTATAAAACACAGGAAACAAGAGCATTTTGGTAATTTACTCTTAATAAAAACCATGGTTTCAACGGCAAACAACAATATAGAATACTTAACATGTATTTTTATTTTAATCCAAATAGTAAAAACTAAAAAGTAGCCGCTAATATGAGTCTATGTGACAAGTGGTCATAGGTTATTACATATTGTTTGACTGTTTGTTAACGTCACAATGGTTTGAAAGTAGAATACCAATAATGGACTTTTTAGTCAATCCAAGCTGCCAAACAAGAGATTACTATTCTAATAAAAACTAATGGTTCGAAAACTTCAAATTTAACAACTACTTAATATAGTGGTTTGTTAACATCTAAATTATTAAGTGTTAAAACAATAAGATGTTTTAATGGTTAAAAGACTCTTAACCATTTAGTACTGAACCAGTTGAAACTTTTTGGTTAAATGCAGTATGGTTATTTTACCCAACTGAATCTGGTCTTACGTTTTTACTTTGAATTGTAAGCAGAAAATGCATGGGACTACTTATATGTAAGCAGAAAATGTTCGGAAATGAGGGATGTACGATAGCATGTCACCGCAACCACAAAAACCGCCAGTAAATTTGGTTGTCACTGGAATGTGTGACGGAGACGTTTACTTCCGGTAACGGTTTAGGGTTTGCAGATCCGATGAACATGGAGACGGACATGTGCCTATCGTTCGTCACCAACTGCCGAGACACGGTGGTGTGGACCAACAAGGCTTATAGAGGTACGATGGCTGGTGGTGGTTCCGACGAGATGGCTTTAGTGGTGTTAATGAAATAACGATCCATTCTCCTTTTTTTTCCCGTTCAGACATGTTTGTAAATTTCGACCGTTTTTTTTTTCATGAAAAAGACGATATTAATCTTACACACATTCAGATGTAAACAAAGAGCTAATAAAAAGCCCATAAAGAACCCCTTAGTCTTTAAAGGCTTTATAAGTCGATTAACTGCTCCTAGTCTGAAAACTTCAAAACATAATTATGCAAGATTATAATTTCATGAGTTCTAATGATCAAATATGAAAACCAGAATTCTTAGTAATGGATTTAAGTTTTTACTTGTAGTGGCATAGAAATTAGGACCATTGGTGAGTCACCATACGTATACATGATAGCTAAACCACATCTATTTCAGATTCCAGATTATAAGTTGTTCATTATTTATTGAAGAAATGTTCCACTTCATTTCATATGTGAATGGAAATTTGAGTTTTTATTATAATTATTTTTTAATACAGAAAGCCAACTCATTATAATTATTATAATGAGTTCGAAGTTAAAAAGGAAAAAAAAAATCAAAAACAGACACCATTCATTATTCATAATACGAGTTTATTCATTCATTCATGATAAAAAAAAACCAAACACATCATCATCATCATATATCATCATCATCATCACAATCGCTCAACAAACACAACCACCACCTTAGATCCCACCACGAAGACGAAGAACAAGATGAAGGGTAGACTCCTTTTGAATATTGTAGTCCGCCAGGGTACGCCCATCTTCCAGCTGTTTTCCGGCGAAAATCAGCCTCTGCTGGTCTGGTGGGATCCCTTCCTTATCCTGAATCTTCGCCTTCACGTTGTCAATGGTGTCCGAACTTTCAACCTCCAACGTGATCGTCTTGCCGGTCAACGTCTTCACAAATATCTGCATACCACCACGAAGACGAAGGACCAGATGAAGGGTGGACTCCTTCTGGATGTTGTAGTCTGCCAGAGTCCGGCCATCCTCAAGCTGCTTGCCGGCGAAGATCAGTCGCTGCTGGTCCGGTGGGATGCCTTCTTTGTCTTGAATCTTGGCCTTCACGTTATCAATTGTGTCTGAACTCTCGACTTCGAGAGTGATGGTTTTACCAGTGAGGGTTTTGACGAATATCTGCATGCCACCACGGAGACGGAGGACCAGATGGAGGGTGGACTCCTTCTGGATGTTGTAGTCAGCCAAGGTGCGACCGTCTTCGAGCTGTTTACCGGCGAAGATGAGCCGTTGCTGGTCTGGGGGGATTCCTTCTTTGTCTTGGATTTTGGCCTTAACGTTGTCGATGGTGTCGGAGCTCTCGACTTCGAGGGTGATTGTCTTTCCGGTGAGGGTTTTGACAAAGATCTGCATACCACCACGGAGACGAAGGACCAGATGGAGAGTGGATTCCTTCTGGATGTTGTAGTCCGCAAGGGTGCGACCGTCTTCGAGCTGTTTTCCAGCGAATATGAGACGTTGCTGGTCTGGGGGGATTCCTTCTTTGTCTTGGATTTTGGCCTTAACGTTGTCGATGGTGTCGGAGCTCTCGACTTCGAGAGTGATTGTCTTTCCGGTGAGAGTCTTAACGAAGATCTGCATCTGTATAAGAAAAATAATTTTGCATAGGATTAGAAACCTAATCAACAGATTAGAACGCAATTCCTATTTCCTATAGCCAGATTATACAAACAAATTCATAGATTGATTTAAAAATTAACAAATAGTAGTCATGAATTCGAATGAAGTCCAAAAACACGGACGGATTATGCGCCAGAAAAACTCCAGAAGATTCTTATTTTCATTAGCCAGATTAAACAAACAAATTCATTATAGATTAACAAATTAACAATTCGTATTCATGAAGTCAAATCATATCAGATCCGATCGGTTGTAAAAACGCCAACTATAGGAGATTGAACTAAAATTATTATTCAATTCGAACCGAAAACAAGAACAAAATTCAAGTTGAACTAAAATTATTATTCAATTCGAACCGATCGAAACAAAAACTAAAACTTTATTCAAGTTGAATCGATTAAAAGGAAAATCGATCGAAATGAGAATGAAAACTATGAACATAATACAAGAAGAAACGTACCTTGAATTAGAAGATTAGGGATTTTGATTGAAGATAAGAATTGTGAGGATAAGGGGATGGTTTGGGGGTGAATTTATAGGGCAAAAAACGAGTCTTCAACGTGAAGGAAGGAGAGGCGGTCACAAAGATCCAATTATATCGTGACACGTGTTCATATAAGTAGGTATCTGGATGCCGCACGCCAAGGTGCCCTTGCCTTCTTTCCTAGACTTTTCTTTTGTTTTTGGGTTTTAATTTTTAATTTTGAAGATTATGGCTAACCGGTTATCGGTCAATGTTTTATAACCGGTTTTTCGGCCTCTAAATCAAAATCGATATAATAATTAAAGCCGGGTAACCGACTGGTTAAACGTAAAATAACTGATTTTTTAGTAAGATGAACCGTTTAATCAGTTTTGTCTCTTGAAACCTAAAACCGATCCTAAATCGTCGGTTTTTTTTAGCATCTCTAATTACCAAATAGTTATCACTTACATTATCTAATATTTTGTTTATTTTTGGTAGTAAAGGTAATGAAAAAAATTACAATTTTGTTTTATTATCACAAGGAAAAGAAATTTGAGGTCATTTCATTAAGTGCTAGTCGTCTAGTTGAATGGAAGAGGGTGAACATAATCGAGTGAAAAAACTAACCAGACAATAAAATTTAATTGTTATAATTATAATATTAAATATAAAACTAAAATAAAAAATCTTATTTTAACATTTGTTATTTTTGAAAGCCTAAACAAACAATAGTTGTTTTAACGATTTTTCTTTGGTTTTGTAATTGATATTAATACCGCTTCAAAGTGACTTTATTTAACGTTTTTATTTTAGTTTGTGCTTAATATTACCGCCGTTAAATTTTTTGTTTATTTAATTTTTTTCCTTTTGCTCATAGTTTCGTTGGTATAGTTTCTTAGACAATTTTTTTTCGGTTTGAAAAATAAAAAGTATCATAATAAGTTACAAAAATAAAAAAATAAAAAACTAAAGTAAGTGGATTGAAAAAATAAAAAAATGATAATTTGTGGAATTACAATAAAGCATAATAACTTAGTTAAAAATAAAAAAATAAATGAAAAACATTTACTTAGATAAATATTTTTTTAAATTACCCATGTTAGTAAATATTTTTTTCACTTACGCCTGAAAAAAAAAATAATAATAAAAATTCCATAAACTAAGCGAGAAAAATTAATAAATTCGTGGTGGTGTCGTGTCCGTGATAACTTCAGGGTGCCACGGCTCGATAAGGAGTTTAAAGGGCATGGATAAAGGCAATTTTCATGATGGATAGAATGACACGGCTTCGGCATCAAATAAAATAATATTTATTGAATTTAAATATCTCAATATATCAGAGTATCTCCAACAGTTCCTGGTTCAAACCAGCCACATCACTGCCACATTAACTTTATTAAAAACCACCTTTTTACTCCAACAATACACCTTCTCAAACCATCTTTATATTTCCACATCATCACTTACTTTTACATTTATTTTAAATAACAATTTCACAATAGTATAAAATATTAAATTTTTATATATTTATTTAAATAAATAGCAATATAATAAAAAATTAGCAAAAAATAGATTAACTAGCCGTTAAAAATTTAACCGTTAAACTAGCCGTTACGTAAAAAAATTGGACAAACAAAAAAAATACATAAATTTTTAAATAAATAAAATATATATATATAAAATTTTTTTATATTTTTTTATAAATATAAATATAAGTATATATATGGATTAATATTTTAATAAATATTTATATATGTATGTGATGAGAGTGCAGGGTCCACATTATTTGGTTTTTCTTGGTTTGAAAATTAAAATCACTCTTTGTTCAAACCAAGCCTCCAACAAGGAGGTGATAAATATCTTTGTTCAAACCACCATCAAACCATCCGTTGGAGATGGTCTCATAGAGGATGATAAGCATTATACGGACAAAAAAGATTCTTTCTTTTTTCCAAAGCAGAATTCAAAAGTTGCCGAAGTAAATCTCACTCGTACTATAGTTATTTATATAGTCTACAAAGGTAAGATATAAACGAACATTACCTCTATCTCTAGAAAAAGAAAAACACATTTCAAAGAAATTCTCAGCTCATGAGCAAAATAGAGATGTTAACAAACAAATAAAACAAACTTATCCAGTACATTCTCAATCTTCAATAGGGTCTAGAAGAAGGATGAAAACAACCTTTATATCTGTCCCAATTGGGATAGAGAGGTTGATCCGAAAAAATCTCGACTCAAAGTTATCGTTTTCACAAAATAAGTAAAATAACATTGAAATTAATGCAATTTTACTTTTGTCCCTTCAGAATTCACATATATACACACATACACATTATATGTGTGATTATATGTGTGCATCGCAAATGGGGCGTTCATATAGAGATGTTAACATGATAACTAACTTCTACTCATTCCATAATACCTTATAAAATTAGTTCAGATGTAACAGAACCTTTTCTGATGATGAAACAACCATCCATTTGGTTGTTTATACACACTGATTGTTAGAACTCTTGAGATGAAGAAATTAACCAACAAACAAAAAACAATATATCCATTTTCTCAAACCAACAATCCGATGGCTTTTGCTTCGAACTTGTCCTAAAAATCAACATATACATAATAACACAACGTTTCTAAGGCCAAACTTGACCCAAAACATCCCTCTTCTTATATTGCCGATCCCACGACCAAGGAACATCTGCAGCATGGTAAACAACAAATTCAATGTTGCCAAAAAAACAAGTTTAGTGATTCAAAAATTATACTATGATTATTATATCATATAATAACATTATTTAGACCAATTCATTTGTTATAAAAGATAAAACTTTGGGCAAAGTCTAACCCATTTGAGAGGTTTCTTTTTTTATATATATTTGTTTGTTTAACAATTTTATGTTGTTCGTAAAAACAGGTGACCTTCTGAAGAATAGCGCGGTGGAGGGAGTTCGTATGGCACAGGCAAAGTAATAACATCTGACAGATGCATTTTCTTGCTATGTGGTGAAGCCAATGTTACAAGTTTTGTTCTTTTTGCCTCATCGGTTTTCATAGGGGACCCACAATAACTATTCTGAAGTAAAACATTTGAGTTGTATAACAGTCAGCCAAAAAAAGATAAATATATAAATATTTTCTCATAAAATGGAGAGACATAAATGATGGAAACAAACATTTTACCTCTGATGTGCTCTCATTTTCGGTACAAGAAAATGCATGAACATGATTTTTTGAAGATGGTAAAAACAGCACCCCTAGCTGCAAGGGTAAAATAGCTTTGTATTTTGTATAAATACGAGTAACTTCACAAATAATATTATTAAAAGAAACCTAGAAATCTTTTTTAATTAACGAACTTGAAGCAACAAAATTACTCCTTTGACAACCAAAAGTCAAACATGCAAGTTTTGTGGGGACAGATAGTATCAAATACCTCGTATGAACGAATCATCAGTTGAGTGTTGTTTTTCTGAAGTGCTCCCCAGGCAGCTTTACTGAGGTTTGATGAAGTCAGTAAGAACCATCTGTAAATTTAAAAAAAAAAATTCAAAAACATATCAGAATTATATTAGCCAGAAATAAAAGTAATAATCCCAACCTCATATGCATAAGAAAGGAGAAGACAAAGAGCAACAGAGGTGGCAGATTGGGCACTTTGGGCCCAGAATACTTTTTGTTCAAATTATATAGATGATTTGTGTGTTTAATATGATAACAAAGAATATATTCTAAGAACACTATATTAATTTGTCAAATAAAAATGATGTACAAAAAACTGGACACTTCAGGCTTCGGCTACTTTCGACTCATATTACCCGTTTCGTATATAGCTATTTTTTACCCAATTTAAAACATTAAATAAAAAACAAACCTGAATTAAACCGCTCATAGTTACTTACGCAAGATTTTGACCGTTATAACGTGTGAATGTCTTTATATGAGGCATTGCGCGACTGGAACATAGAAAATATATATATTAGAATCTTGCACAAGTAAATGATTGATGACCATCTATACAATTAAGAGGCAGCAATCTAAATTCTTAAGTTGTTATTAATTATCGCTGACAGATCAAGAAGGTCAAATAAAAAGATTAAACTTAAGCAAAAAAGGCCAAATGGAGTAATCATATGAAGTAATTTTTGACGTTTGAGCTATTTAAAGCATTTTGTTTATAAAAATCCATCATTATTATAATTGCATAATTTTTGTAACCATATTAACACATTAGCCAACGTGAATGAACCCTAATTTGACCCATACTACAAAATTCCTTTCAAACCAAGTATCCAACCTGTTTTGACCCAGTACCCACCCATTTTTGCCATATCTACTAAAATCATGTATGCTTCTACTTGCAAAAACAGAATCTAACATCTTTGTAGGTCTAAGAATATGGTGTAAGAGCCGCAAATAATCACAGGTTCATACAATTAAGAGGCATAATATTTCATACCAGCGACCAGTGTGGCTTGCTTTCCATTTTGCCCAATATTTCTTCAAAAATGCTTTCTCTACATTCTTTTGAGGGCTTGGAACACAGCTCCCAGCTGCATAACCCTTTTAAGTACAAGAAACCATATCGGATGAAAATGAACATTTTTAATCAAAATATTATACCATAATTTAAATTATACAGAACAAGGACAAGAAAATCTACTGAGTAATTTATTATGCACTTTTTCAATTTTAGCCCATTTGAATATGTTATTTTTCCCAAACAAACCCAAAATATTAACAAACAGGCCCAAATACACCCACTATTGTCTATTTTGGATCAAAATTATCCCTTTAACCATGAATACAATATATGTGATATGAGTGAATATTACCTCTAGAGAACATCTAATATCCTCGACAGTAGGCCATACAATTAAAGGTTCCCCCAGGCCCAGAGGCTTCTTATCCTCTGACACTCCCGATGACATTGAGAACGCAAATTCAGCCATCCACTTTTCGTCTAAAGAACCCAGAGATGAAAACTGTTGCACTTTAAAAACATTAGTGTGTAACTTATGTTCATATAATACTTTGGGGTTTTTATGCTTGACAAAAATTTATCATCACCATTTCCTCTTTAGCTTACACACATACACACACATGTATTGGTTCTTTTGGTTTTCGACAAAATATTGGTTAAGCATGCACGCACACACATATATATAGGGATGCAATCAAATGAGAACCAACAAGTTGTAGATTCATTTATGATCACATGATTTAAAGGGTATAAAAGTAACTTCTCTTAAAGTAGAGGGAAGTTACTTCTATAACCTTTAAACATTTGATTATAAATGATTCTTTACATTCTCAACTAATATTAGTTCTTAATTGAACATCCTCCTAAGTCCTAGATATACATATATATAAAGGGTATTGAGCTTAGCATGTGCTTAGCTTCAGTTAATCCCTTGGCTCCTTTTTATTATGTAGAAACTTGCAAAGGTCAAATTTTTTATGATTCCATTATTTGTTATTGAGTTGTGAAAAATTATGGATAGGTATCCGGGCATCCATCCGATGCATGCACTATGGTTATTTTGTATGAATTTTTATTTTCTTTTATTTTCTCCCTACAGAGTCACGAAATAGCTGGGGAGAGCAAAGGTTTCTTTCGAGAGATAATTTGATTTGGTTAGACGATGTGTGATTGGTAAACAAGGATCGGTTTTGCTTAAGTTCTATGGTCGGTTTGTGACCTTTGGATGCCGAAGGCGTACTTGGGGTAATCTCGTTATATATACATATATACAGGAGGATGTTCAATTAAGAACCAATAATTGAACTAATATTAGTTGGGAACTAAAAGAACCATTTTATAGCCATATATTTAAAGGATATAAATATAACTTCTCACTACTTTAAAGAGAAGTTAGCTTTATACTCCTTAAAATCATGTTGCCATAAATGGTTCTTTTTTGTTGTCTATAACTTGGTGGTTCTCATAAAAATTCATCCCTATACATATATGTACACATATATGTATAAGGGATGGATCAATTGGTAACCCACTCTATTTAAGAAAACCCTATAACCCAAATTGATTGGTTGTCAAATATAATGAATTTGAAATGAGTGGTCCATATTAATTCTGAGAAAAATGAGTGGTTGAGATTTGTTCAAGGGTATTTTGGAGATTTGTTAGGTGTACTTGATTTGATTTTAAAAATAAAAGTTTACCTCCCAATTTTTTAAACTTTCATAACTTTTATATACATTATTTTTTTTAAAAAAAAATTACACCATTAAATTTGTCACATTTTTATCTTTAATTCATATATAGTTTTGTCAAATTTTTTTAAAGTATTTGAAATTACACTGATGTAACGAGCTGAATTTTTTCAAAGTGTTCGTAGTTATACTGAACGAGCTGAATTTTTTCAAAGTGTTCCTAATTACACTGATGTAACGAGCTGTAACTTATTATTTTTTTTACGTTACAATTATCTAACTTTCTATCTTATTTGATATAAATTTATTTAATTAACTAATTTTTATAATAAAAAATAAGTTTGTAATATGTATTTAAGATGGGGGGGGGGGGGGGGGGGGGAAATTTTATGGAAAATTTTTGAAAAAGGAGGGAAATTATTGTACTTATGTTTTTTACGTTAGTGTAATTACGCACGCCCAGAAAAAAAATTGGCATGACTATAATGGAATTAACGAGAAAAATATGATGAGTTTAATGGTGTATTTTTTATAAAAAAATAACATAGTATAAAAAAGTTATGAGTGTATAAAAATCAAGGGGGGAAACTTTAATTTAAAAATAAGAAAATAGATGGTTTTTTTAAGAGTGTGACACTTGTCACTCTCTTATTAAATCTGATTTTTGTAATTAAGACAAAAGACTAGAATGCCCTTTTGTATTTAAAATTAATTAGTGACACATGTCACCATATGGTTAAATAGAGAAAATTTGAACCATTGGATTTGAGTTATAGAGATTTCTCAATTAGAGTGTGTTCTCATTTGATCCCTTCCCTATATGTATATATGTGTGTGTGTGTGTGTGTAGACCAATCTATAAGTGAATGGGTGAAAACTGTCTCGGTAAAAACAGAATACGTGCTCCATACCTGATATATAAGGGGTGAGTTTCGGAATTCTTTATCAAAAACATAATCCTGTAGAACTGAACGGATCTTCATGTGTCCCCATTTTTTGATAGTTGAACCTGAATGATATCCAGGTACAGAAGCTATTAGCCTTACCTGAAATTTGTGGTTACCCCATTTTAAGAAAATAATTTTAAGCAATACTTAAACCATCAAATTTTTTAGAGAGGGAGAAAAAAAAGGTTACCGTTGCCTCACTGTAATCAAATCTCTTAAAGAAAGATGAATTGAAGCTGAACTTGCCTAGTTCAGGGAGTTGGACAGAAAACTCAGGCCACTGCAATTATCATAAAAGGAAGTACCAAAATATAGCACTGTGATTTCAATACAAACATAATGAAAATGTTGAAGAAACTGCATTAAACCACAAACAATATAAAATCTAGCAACGACTAAAAAAATGCCAGCATTATCGACTTTTTATAAACTTTAAAAGCTTCTAAAAAGCAATACACAATAACATATGTTTATTCTTTACCCTAATAAGAGATTCGTTTAACTTAGTTTGGCCATCTAAATCAAGCTACTTGATAAAACAACAGCTTACAAAAGAAAAAACACCAACTGTACTAGTATAGAGACTAAGAGATACTGATAAAATGTGTGGTAAAATTGGGTTGTTCAAACAGGTTGGGTAGCAGATCATAAAGTAGTTTTCAAAACATATTGACATGTGTCAGGTCAAGTGGCCTGAAACTTATTTTGTTTCAAAGAATTTTTGTTTAATAATTAGTGTGTCAAATATGAATTACAAAAACACATCAACTCAATGTTTTACATATAGTTAAATAAAATAACCTAAGAGGTTTTATGTATTATTATTACACATTTACACTTTGGGGAATTTTCAACTCAGTTTCACTAATTGAAGCCTTTCATTTTTGTTCAAACTGTTTGACCTGTTAGCTAAACTAGATTTACCTCAGTTACTACAAACTTAGTTGGCATGTAGTAGTATGGTACCTTCAGTGCACTAAGATAATCAATAAGGTCAGATTCAAATCTACTTCCTTTATCTGAACTATCTTGATTTTTCCATGGAAAATCTTGCATCCACAAACCCTGGCTTTTGTTATTCCAATCAACATAGATTAAGTTTGCCGTGTGAACAATAATTCTAACTCCTTGGGGATACACCAGAAACATTGCTTTGGAATGGTGGGTCCCCCATGCAATAGGTAATGGAGGCTTGTGAAAAATCCAATTTGTAGGTTTGTTTTTCTATAAAGATATAAATAAGATACAAGTAAAAAAATGTATGCCAACAGGAAGGTTCAAAATACATATATTATAACTTTGTTAATGCATACCTTCAGATGCTCCTGCCTACCATCACTTTCACCATGAACCACCAAAACATGAGGAATTTTCTTTAGAGCTGGACAGGCTATACCACAAACAAAATGATCATCATAAGTCACCTAAAATGCTAGAGAAACTACAAACAATAAATCATACCCAATAGTCCCACTAATAAGTAGTGTCTAGTGGGTGAGACAAAGACAAACCTTACCCTCAAGCCGAACCGGTTTGGGTTGACTCTCAAGTACTTTGTTGTCCATTTTGAACATAAATTAGATATCACTAATGCCTTAGTATGATTACAAGAACAGTATTACACTATTACTGCAACAATAATCTACGCCTTCAAATATAATAAGGCTGTATGCATTGATGATAGACTTTGGGCGTCTTTCAAGCCGTTTGACTTGTTCCCATTTAAACTGACTTTTATATTGTTGTCCCCGTTTGAGATATAAAACACCCAAATTACTCATAGCAAATGCATTGAAACAACATGGAATTCTATCCTGAAAGTGACAATATTACCAATGCCATATAAGAGGGATGTTCAATTGATAACCAATATTAGTTGAGAACTAAAAGAACCATTTCTAGTCACAAGTTTATAGGGTATAAAAGTAGCTTACTTTAACTTAAAAGAAAATTACTTTTATACCCCTTAAATCATGTAGCTATAAATGGTTCTTTTTAGTTCTCTACAACTTGTTGGTTCTCATTTGAATGAATCCCTGCCATATAACACATTTGTATGGATCTTTCTCACCTGACATCAACCAGTCAAGGTCAACCATGTAATTCGAAAGAACAGCAACGAGTACATTCCCCTAACCATCGTATAAAAACATAAATCAGAAAGTATCCATCATACTGCAAGTGATATAACTGAAATCACTTCTTTTCTTGCAAATATGCAGAAGAAATTGCCAATCACCTGTATCACATCCCCAATTGACACAGAATTCGTATTAGCCCATGACTGCAGGCCTTTCACTCTCATAAGTCGAAACGTAAGTGGAATTTTATCATTTGGAGGTTTGAAATTGCAGATTGCCTCAACGTTTATTTCCTTATCTTGCATATCATTGTTCATCTCACTCTGTGTAAAATAGAAATAATTTAATAATAATTCACATGAATCAACTAAATACAAATAAATAACTCATTTTTGTGAACTTTTCATTTAATAAAAATATTACCTGCAATTTTCTAGCAAACGCCTCATCTTCACAAAGTTGACGCGACCGCTTTTGTGCAATAGAATCATCTTGGGCACCTTCAGTTGAAGGTCTTTTTTGTGTGTTTGGGGAATCTCTCTTTTTTATACCATTAAAAACCTTATACTTAAATAAGTAATGCCCGGGGATTAATTCTATAATATCACCATCTTTAATCGTTAGCTTTTCACGGGATAAAAGCTTCTTCCTTTGATCCTGAGATCTAATGACAATAGGATTTGTTCCTTCCTACAAGTCAATTTAAATCAAACATAAGTTTCATTTCATTTTTATAGTATTACAAGGTACATACACGTAAAAGATAAAGATATGAAGACAAAAAACACAAAAGGGATCAAGATGAGATGCATTTAATAATCCAATGTTGTCATACAAATCTTAATTAAAAAGAACACCTAGAAACCTTCATAAACCCACAAATTTTGGCCAGGTTTGCAGGTTATAGTCTTTTCTTGCAGCCAATATCAAAACCTAAATCCCATCGGAGATAAAACAGTTTAATATACTAAATTCCAAATACAAAACCATTGCATTCTCACAGCTTCTAAAGCAGTAAAAGAAAAGTTAAATTTTTTATCTATAGTTCATGTTTCTTCTGTGATTGGAACAAGATACATTCATATAAAATATCAAAAGTCAATGTTACATGCTTACATAATTGCTTAATTGTATCGATCTTATCATCTGTTAGGGCAAATTTGCAAATGTTCTTAATCTACGAAAATTCAAACACATTTATACATAAAGATAGACAGATAAGAACTTATACCACCGCCACTTCAGTAGAGCCATCAGCAAAGACGGTGACAGATAGATGTTTGCGGCTAAGTCGCTTGTCAGTGATCGGTATAACATCGCGACCTAATACATTAATTCCTTTGTTGATTTCAACTCCAGGGATTGAATTCGAAGAGTCTTCCTCTAAAGTATCGTTCAGTGGCACCAAAACCCCAAACTTCTACATATACAAATTGAAAAAAAAAATGCGTATGCATTGTGCAATAATCGTATGAAAAAATTTCAAAAATTACGTACCTGTGAAGAATTTTCCATTGACGAATGCTGTGTGATTAGAGAAGCATGATCTCAACGGAAAACTATGAACCCTAACAATACATATGCTCTTAAAATACTATTTTAAAAAAAAATTCGTTTCTTAAAGAAACTCCTTAAATATTTCGTTCCCCTGTTTTCAAAAATTTAAAATTTTATATTAATTTAGTTTTAAAATTGTGTTATTTAATATTAACATACTTTTTAACTTTTAACTAGTAATTTAACCGCCGCGCGTTGCGGCGGCGTCTCAAACTTATATTGTCGAATGAACCGTAATAACTGAAAGCATATATAACACGAGTCGTTTCCAAAAAAAGTTTATTCAAAATGTAAATCAATTCGATTTATATCAACACATAAGGGGGGTCGGAGTGGGAGCCGGGAGAGAGGCGGGGAGATTTGGGGCCGACCGGGAACACCACCCCCCCGGAAGTGGGGTGGGGTGAATCGGGGAGATGGCACCGTTTCAAGCCGAAATGGGAAAGTGGGTAAAATGACCGTTGGGGAGACCGTTGTGGGTTTAAAAAAAATCTAATTTTTTTTTCTATTTAAACAACTCCAAAACAATCACAACTCACACTCTTTATCATTTTATTCTTTCATTCTACACTCAAATTTTATGAAGTTTAAAACAATGGATCCGTTTACATTGGAGCTTCCCACATTTAAAAGTAAATCGTCAAGTTCAGAAGAAGAGGAGATCAATATCAAACAACGAAACTTTTAGTTTTTTTATATTTTTTTTTATTATGTGTTTTACAATATATATGTTACAATTTGTTTAAAAGGTATATATGTCGGGACGATCGTGCCGAATCACACAAGAGGCTTGTCGATCATTATTTTAACACCGAAACCAACCCAACATTCACCAACGAATTATTTGAAAGAAGACATTCTTTATCAGCTACGATCAAGAACAACGCACGAAAATCTTCGAGCCGACCTTATCGAGCATTTGGAGCATTTATCGCAACAATATCACGTCAATAACCCGAATAATTAGTATTTTCATTTAATGTAATATCTTTTTAATTTAATGTAATATCTTTTTAAATTTTAATGTAATTTTATATTTTATTTTTAATGAATCTATTTAATTATTATTATTTATTTATTGTTAAAATAATTAAATAAAAATAAGATTTGAAAATGGAGAAAAGTGGGGAAAAGTGGGACGACACCGTGCAAAATGGGAAAAAGTGGGGAAAAGTGAGGAAAGCTGATGTGGCGCTGATGTGGCAACAGGGAAAAGTGGGGAGTTTTGGGACGACTCCTAGTCCCCTAAGAGGTAAGTTCAAAACTTTAGAACCAATAATTAACAAAAAAGGGGTAAATCCCAAACTACAGAAATTTGAGAGAATGAAAATTACATTTTTTACACAATTTTTATACATTTTTTAAAGTTATTTTAAAAGCTTAAGGATTAAAAATGGTAAGCTCTAAAAGTTTGGAAAGTTGTAGGATTAGAATTTGTTGTATAGAAAGAATTTCTCCCATTGTAATTTAAAGAATGTTTCATCTGAATTATGAAACCCAAAATGTATTCTAAAAAGGTAAAAACACCGACACAACGTATGTAACCCGGTGTTTTTGACCAATATTTTATGCCAAAATGAATAAAAGCTAAAAATCATTAGAGTTAACTTGACCGAAAATATAGACGGTCTCGATCTTGATTAATATTATATCTAGATGGTTATTAAAATAATGTAGCAACACTAACCTAAAGAGAAAGATTATATTTTAAGGCCAAAAGGAGGTAAAAAAAAGAAAAGGAAAAAAAGAAAAAGTCGATGAAGTCTTTGAAGAATATTCCTAGGTTCTGATCCATACATCAGACAAAAACCACCAACGGTATGAATTTAGCTCGACGGAGCTCGGTCTCCTCAAGATTATTGCCACCACAACCTCCTCTGTCGCCGCCTTCCTACACCGGCGCCCCTTCTCCTCCGACGACCAACACAATTACCGTCGAAACAAACGTCCCCTTCACCGGTCAAAAGTGCGAGCCTCCGTCGAGATCCGTCGACACCACTCCAAAAGAACTAATGACTTTCTTCACCGACATAGCACCTATGCGTCGTGATGTATGGATCAGAACCTAGGAAGGCGGGATGGGAGCCGCGATTACGAAGAAGGAAGGTGGGATTACAATCACAAGTCGTGATGTATGGATCAGAACCTATGGGGCATAGTACCTCCTCCGTCGCCGCCTTCCTAGAAGTCGTGATGTGTGGATCAGAACCTATGGGGCGACAAGTGAGTTCTTCGAAGGAGAAAGGAGGTTGAACACATTTTTTTAAGAAGGATTGTTGTTTCTATGGGTCATGGGATTCTGGGAGCTCAGGTGTCGTTATGGTGTGAATTGGCGTTTGCAGAAGTGTAGGAAGAAGAAAATGTGTCATTTGTTATGTTCATAGAAGTTGGAATATGAAGAAATTTGAAGCCCTGAATATGGCTGCGATTTGGGATCTGCCTGGGTTTAAAAAAAAGTTGGCCGTTGTTGGATTCGAACACGGTAGCTTGGGTTTTGAAGTGCAAAGGTTTTACCAATTGAACCAAGCATTAATTTAATTAGATTTTGTACTGAAAATTATATGTCATGATCTGAAAGTGAGGTAATACAGACAAAGAAGCCACCCACATTCCAAATTAAGAGATATATAATGTATTGAAAAAAAATTTTAACTAAAAATGTATAAAATATATTTAATATTATTATTTAATATAAGATGCATTTAATAGTAAAAAAAACGATAGATTAAAGTTAACAAGTTCATGTAAAATTTTGATTTATTTTAATGGATGGACTAGACAAGTCATCAGGAAATAGACATGGTGAATGGATACAAATTATAAATAGGATACTTTTCAATTCTAAAAATGTATAGTTAATTTAACTAGCAAATGATATCAAAAATTAAAGGTAAAAACATTATAGTTTATAAACATCCAAATATTTTTTTATACACAGCATTCAATGTTTTTAGTTGTAAGTTATCTTATTTTATCTAATATTAATATTTTAAGTTTTTCATCTGCTTCTAACTATATATAATTTAAAGTACAATTGGTCATGTGTGAAAACTAGTTCTTAAAAAACAATCAATCATTAATAACAAATAGGTTAGTACCCCGTGTGTTACACGGATTGAATGAAAAATATGATAAATGATTATTAATTAAAATTTAAACATTATAAGATGATATTTAAATATGACATGCGATTAAAATTTTTTGCATTTAATACTTTAAGTAATAAAATAATTATATCTTCTATTTAAATACTAAGTTTCTTAAATTTTGTTTCTTTAAACATGTCATTTAAAAAATTGTTATTGAATTTTATATTTTATAATAATTTGATTTTTTTTAAATGTTTTTTAATATTAATATATTTTTAATGTGTTAAAAATTTTTTTTAATTTAAAAATATATAAAAGTATATTTAATATTTAATATTATGATTTAATATAAAATGTATTTAATAGGAGATGGATATGGGAAAATTAAAATTGATGTGCTCTAGAAAGGTGACATGTGTCACTAGAAAACCTTTATTTATTACAATAGATAAAAGATAGATTGTACTTGTATCTTGTTTATTGTCATCACAACACGTACAATAAGTGAAAATTGTCTTCCTTAAAAGAATTTTTTTTTTATTTTATTAAAAAGTGTCAAACTCAATCTTGAAATAATACTTCTATTTCCAATGATTCTTCCATATTCGATTTGAGCTTATATAACACAGTTTGACAATGATATTTACTTTTAGTTTTGTTTCATTACATAATCTACTTTTCTTATCAATGTTTTTAGTAATATCATTTAATAATTACTTATGGTTTGGTAAGTTGGAGAGTGTAAACTCGTCAAGAAAATCAGTTAATTATAAATTGGCATTTGAGCTATTGGGTAGCTGCTATGATTGACATATAATGTCCAAACTTTGTATTTTTTTTATTCTTGTGAAAACACAGATAACAAACGACAATATTTTTTCTTGAACTACCTTGAGCTATTGGGTAGCTGCTATGATTGACATATAATGTGCAAGTATTGCTCTTTATTGAAATGGTTTTTGTTTTTAACATTTTCAGTAATTGAAGGATAAATAAAGTAAATTAAACTAGTTACAGGATGAATTGAATAAATTATGAGAATAAACTTAAGTATACCATTAATAGTATCTCCATAATTTAAACCAATACGTAATTTTTCTTAAATCCGAAAGCTAGTTTGCAAATACCTAAGTCTTTACAACATCAAACGACTCACTTTCAACAATTAACCTCGTGTTTTTGTTAATTTACAAACCTTGTATTTTCTTCAAATGTACGAATAACATAATGATGCATTAACAATGTCTTGTTAAATTTTATTAGGAAAAACTGTCACACCCCAACTGACGAATGTTACAACAATTGGGATAATTTGTCTAAAATTTTATTTGAAAACAATTATTTTTCCACCAAATGATATTTTTGATTTTGTCGAAGTTGTAAAAACTCAAAATATCTTTTAAAGTCTCTCCAAAAGCTTCTAAGGCATGTTTATAATTTATTGGTGCATCATCCTATATGATAAATATTTTTTTCTTTTAGTAAACATGCAACACCATTGTGAGGTTTATATGACATAGAGAATCCTCACTAGGATTTAAAAATACACAATGTGTAGTTTTGTTGTCTAACAATAACAACGTTTCAATTCCATTTGAAACAACATTTAAAACAATATCAGATCTTCTTGTTGCATATAATGTATTCCAAATAAAGGTTTTATCAGCCTCACCATAAACTGCAAAAAAAAAAAAAAAAAAACGCCTTTGTCGTGCTGTACAACTTTTATTATATCATAAAAAGGACTCATTATTATGATGTTAATGTAAAAAGAATAATATGAAATTCGGCTTTAGACTTGTTATGTGATAAGATAACTCCTCGACAATAAAATGATTATTTGAAGAAGATATTAATTTATAATCAAGGTAAGTCGTCCTTTATAAGTTTCATAATATTTAACTATTGCGAAGTAAAATTTACTCAATCTCAAGCAATGTCAAATTTTTAATTTGATCTTTAATTTGCTACTTATTGTTATAATAAAATAAATATTTTGTTGTTAAGAAACAAAATAGTAATGAAAAAAAAAACTAACTTTATCTTTCAAAGTTATTTAAATTTTACTATCAAATTTTAAGACTTAAGAAAGCAAGATTCAAAAAAAAGAGTGATTGTGAATTCATTGTAGTATCATAATTTTTTCACTTGTATTTAGTGAAGTAGAATCCCACTAAAATTTAGAGATTTATAAGGACAATCAAGACAAACATGATCACCATCTCGGGAGGGAGGGAGGGAGAAACAAGTTGATTAATGCATACTTAATGGAAAAATAAAAAGAGTGATTACTGCATGTCAAGTAATAAGATTATGATCATTATGACTACTGAAATAGCAGAAGTTTTGACAAAAACAAATAAGAGTATTTTTTTTTTTTTGATCAACTAATCTACTATTAAATCCATCTAACATGTCAATTGAACTTTTGAACCTTTGACCTCAAAATAAGGTAACATCCATTTTACACACGGATACCATTGAGCCAAATGCTCCTAGATGATAAGAGGATGCAAGGTGAATTATTAACATTCTCCCAAGCTATTATAAATCATGTGTTTTTATATTGATCTCCTTTTAGATATCTTTTCAAAGGTTCCAACCTAGTTCATCATGTGTTTTATACACCTATTGCCCACCCACTTTTAAAACCTAGGTTTTTGTTCCACTAACTTGAGTAATAACATCACCATCTTTTGAAACCCTTTCGAAATCTATATAAAAATAAACGAGTCAACCTATAAACCCGTTACGTTAAATCAAACTTGACATGTTTAACTAAGGTTCAACCCCAAACAGATCCAATCACTTATAAATGAAGTCAAACACATAAATTTTCTGTTAGGATTGAGTCATGTAAAAAGTTCACACAATTAACATGGTCAACTGTAGGTTTTGTTGCCTAAAATAACAACACAATTCAACAAGTGTCTACATCTACCAACACATACTCAATGTAACCATACATTGAATATAATACATCATCTATATTCTGAACATAAATAGACCTAACAAAGTATAAAGTTTTTCTTAATAAACTGTATAAATTAAAGTAACACTTCTGAGTTCTGATGATAATCAACACATTGACTCATTTTCTTTTAGGCTAATTTTTCGACTTTACCCCTTAATCTTGTTAATAATAAAACATAAATAAAATAAACTCTTTGTATGTAAAATTTCACTAACAAATAGCTTACAAAATAAACAACCCAAATCTGGGTTTGAGGTACTGTAATTTTGGTATAAACTATGGAGGCATATTATATTAGACTAGGTTTGTAGGTTTCATGATATTTGTCAGACAAAATGATGGGAACTAAGTTTAAATCTTCTATAATTTAATTCCAATTTTGACCATCAGCAGTCAAATCTTTGACTTCTAGTTTGTTTACCTTCTCCTCTTCGACTCTTTTCGCATCTCTGAAAGATAGCTCTCTAAGTTGGACTTCACCCATAAGTGTTGACCAATAAGATCCTTCTTGGTTGATTCATCTAACAATTGCAAACTCCATGTTAATTTAGATACTACATATAGGGGAAATAAAAGAGGGCAATTAAATAAGGTTAAAAATATACATCCTCATACAAATTTAAAAGTTTTTAAAAAATACACACTTATTAATGGGTTCTGTGGTTATTTCTCCCAACTAGGGGTAAACTTAAAAGAAATTTAACTAAATTAGTAATATCAAATGATGCATAAGAAATATTTAACTAAATTTGTAGTAATTGATCAAATGAAGCATAAGAAAACATTTAACTAAATTATTGTTTTATATAAGAAGGGAGATATTGGTAATGTCTGAAACCTTCAAATTTCAAAAATAAACTTTACAAAGGTGACATTTAGACCAAATTGATACACACGGCTTATGTGGCGGCCACATCATCAAACTGACTGAAAAAGTTTTTAAAGGCACAGGTGCACCAGGTGATAGGGTCCCAAAGCCAAGGCACAAGGTTTTTAGTTAACTATAAGAACATAGATTCCTATCATAATATACACAAAATTTAGATATAAAAAATCTCTATTATGATCTAATATACACATAACCTCAATGTACCCCCCCCCCCCCCCCCAAAAAAAAAAAAAAAAAAAACACCAAAAAAAAGTGCACAAATTCAGCCCATGTACAAGAGACGCTCCCAATGTGTGCGTCTCGTGCCATTTTAACATGCGTGTCATGTACACTCGTCACTGCACGCAGTCAGAAGCAGACCACTCACCTAAGGGCGCCTCACACCTCCGGCACCCTATTATAAAAACTATGACTTGCGTACGTCCCACATTGTATAAATCAGGAAGACATGTCAAGTATATTACATTAAATGATAAAAAATAGAAGTATGTTGGTAATGTTACATAATGCAAGAAAGTTGTAGTATATTTCTCTTTAATTTTTATAAAACTGAACCTAGAAGCTCAAGAAGTAAATCAGCATCTTGGGTTTTTTGCTAGAGGAAGAATATTATGCGAAAAAAATTAAATTATTCCTCAAGTATAATGGATTGTTATGTTGCTTCTCAATCAATTTGTTAAAACAATCTGATTGTGAATAGGAGCACTCTTGGGCACTTGGGTGCTTTTTTTTTTTGGCCAAATTAAGGCCAAAAATCATCAGAAAAGGTTTAAACATGTCTAAAACAATTATACTAGCCCTAAATAAGCCTAAGTTCAACCTAAAACACCCTAAACTAGTCCTAAACAAGCCTAAAGCATGCTAAACACATCTAAAATGGTATTTCCATACCATGCACCTTGCTTAAAAAATCCATGCTTCTTAAAAGCCTTGTGCCCAAGCTCAAGGTGAGGCCTATGCGCCTTGAGTCAAATAAATGAATGATTTTGCAATAGAGCTGAAAAGAGTTACCAAGATATTCCCATGAATCAGGAGGTGCACCGAGAGCACGTCTGGTCAAATAAGACGCATCTTCCCAAGAATATGAAGTTTTGTTTATCTTGTACCTCCAATACCAACATCCATACCATAAAACAAGCTGCAGAAGTAAAATTTTGAATTTTTTTATCAACTTTTGTATCTTAACCTGAATTCGATAGATACAAGTATACAAACAACCTTTCCAAGTGTATATGGCAAGAGTATAAAACGAACACCAAGAAGTCCCCACATCGATGGCTTTTCAGCACCTTTTATCTGCAGTTCAAGTTCCTTGCTAAGGTCTTCCTGCATTTTCCTGTCATATAAAAATATTATTCTTGTTTCAGAATTTCCAAAAATAGGCTCAAATAACGAAAGCTAAATGTTATTATGCAACAAAAATTCCATACTTGTCGATCTTGTAACCACCCTTCTTTTTGCTGGGCATTGCCCCAGTGCGTTCTAGTTCCAATGACTTCAATTTATTTTTATAAGCTGGTGTCCTCTTGACCATGTCAATAGCCTATAAATTATGATATATGCAACATAATTAAGTGAAAATTTATTAAAAAGAAAAAAAAAAGAATGAAAATCTATGAGTTATTATTAGAGGACTAAACTCTAATTACAAGTACATCTGTACATGTGGCAAAATGGGTGCTTAAGATGGGTTGGTAAACTGACAAGTTTGGAATGTGTGGCACATTTCTTTTCCATTTATTTTCGAATGCTTTATTAGTAATTAGGGTCTTATATCAAAAATTGTATTACTTCAACAATAATCTAACTTGATGAACAAAATAAAGTAGGATGTTTTACGCGCTTAAAAACTAATTTGATAATTTCACACCATTTAGCATGTTCTCTTTTAAGCTAACTTTTTGTCTTTAAACTTTAGACCATTAGAAAATACAATCTCACCCTGCTCATACCTTACAAACAACTTTTGCTATGAAATATGATTTACTAGGATACGGTTGTTGTTGTAATTTAAACAATGCATAGTTTATCATGGGGTATAGAAAAGCTAAAGAACCGTAAAATAATGCACAATTTCACCCAATTAAAATAATATTGGCATATTATTTACCTGATTATACCTTGTCCACTGATTTAGATATTGAATTCCTGAAAGGACTAGTAGAAGTCCCACCAAAACAGCACGGGGATCCTAGCCAATGAAAACGTAAGGAACTATTAATGTCAATGATTAAGAAAAAGGTGCTAAATCTTCATTAAAAAAACAAAGTGTGCGTCCTGGACTCACAGTTTTGTGACCATAGTAAGCATGATAATAGCGAGCTGTATTGTAGAATACCTAAAATTGGGAAAGAAGGGACACTAATATTATTGATACAGATGAAACATATGTAACTTGATAGGGTTCGAAGCTTCATATTCTAGCAGAAGAATACAATGTATATTTTAATCAGACAAGTAGATTATTCTTAAGCTTTAATATATGTCAATCAGGTTTAAAACATAAGTTAGAATCCAAATGATAACTTACCTCCTCTGGATGCTCGATTGCATAATCATATTGGCCTCTTGTAACTTCATCCTTTAATATCTATGAAAGCAAATGGAATGTGACAAGTAACTAGGTAAGTGACATAAATTTTAAGTACCATGTTATCGCCCATTTTAAAGCATGGTGCTTATTTGATATAAAATCAATTGAAGTAAAGAATCATGAGTACGACATAAGCACCAGGTACCTAGTGTTCACATATAATGAGGAGAGAAAGAGAGCATAGGTAACATAACTGCCTTATGTATTGGAACTAAAGCAATAGATATTGATGTTTAAGGTTCTAGATGTTCTCTACTTCAAAATTTTTTTTGTATTGAATGTCATTTTAGAAACATTACTTTTTTTTTTTTTTTTTTATTTCTAACACTTTACATATACTTTCATGCATCAAATTATCATCCAATTAACCCTAAAAATGGATGATCAACATTATAATCTTATGTTCAAACCTGGTACTATACTATAGCAAGATGGGTCAGATCTGGATACAAATTCACACCATAGATTGTAAATGTTAACAAGGTTTGATGCAGTAACCTATTATCTAAATGAAATTCATAACCTATATCAATCTTGAAGTTGATAATTAACTTGTTTAGCATTAAATGCCAACTAGTTGTCTTCCTTTAGTGCTGAAATGCATATGGCATACAGAATTGCAAAAAAATCAATAGGAAAGTTCAATTAGGTACCTCATAAGCATTTGCAATTTTAACAAACAACTTTTTCGATTCAGGATCTGGGTTTTTATCCGGATGACTGAAACAAACATATCAACCCAAATCAAACAACAAATCCAATCTAACTGCACATTAATTACCAAGAAACTTACTGCTTTAACGATAGCTTGTAGTAAGCTCTCTTGATTTCAGATGCATTTGCGTTTTGCGAAACCCTATAGATATCAAATCAAAAGAAATTGAGTTACAATTACGGACAAAATTGTAGTAATTGGAAAGCTGGGGTTAAAAATGTTGCTAACCCGAGTAGATCGTAGCAATCGTCTTCGTCACAGTAGATGGAGATCGAAGGTTGTATGAAGAAGATCATGAGAAGCGATACGACGGCGAAAGATCGAAACGACGTCGTAGCCATCGTCTTCATCGCTTTGATCCGAGAAGTCGGATTTCGT
Organism: Mikania micrantha; assembly: GCA_009363875.1. Lineage (NCBI taxonomy): Eukaryota > Viridiplantae > Streptophyta > Magnoliopsida > Asterales > Asteraceae > Mikania > Mikania micrantha. The sequence goes on along the minus strand of CM018695.1, from coordinate 78,885,133 downwards.
CGTGAGCTCCTTTTGTCCCAACAGGGGAATGCGTAATTTGTAATTAACTAATTACAATTCTGACCTTAAGGTTTTGTCACTACTCATCACACGTTTAAATAGGTGTTTCGGCTCGTAAAAAACCGAACCAAATTTTGAATTGTTTTTTGTTCAATTCCTAAATCCTAACCATATCTGAATTCAGTTTTTGGTTACAATTTATTAAATCAAGTGTGTTTGGTTTATTCGGTTAATTGAGTAAACTGAATTTAAATATAAATTAATTATTTTTATTAATAATATATAAAGTTAAATTCGGTTAATACTGTTGAATTAGGTTTATTAGGGTTTTAACTAGTTTCTTTGGTTTTTTAATCGATTTATTCGGTTTGTATGGTTTTAACCAAAACCAAAAGAAATTGAATTTGGTTCGGATGACTTGATTCCTAATATGATTCGGTTCGGTTCCGTTTTTGGTTAGGCTAAAAAAATTTAAAATCATTTTAATCAAACCAAATAAACCGTTTGAACCGTAAATCTAGCCGTTGAACACCCCTACGTTGAAATTAATTTTGATTTTATTTTTCGAATTGTTATGGGCCATAACGGCGTTTTGATTTCTGAGTACCTAAATTAGGGTCTTAATATAAACAAGCAACACATATGAGTATATGACGTACCCATTAAATTTTCATTTTTGAGTGGGTCTAAGGGGGAGAAATCAGGGTCTTAATATGCGCCCTCATATCGGGTCCAGCCCATAAGAAGAGATGTGAAAAAAAGGGTTTTTGGACCGCAACTAATGACCCGATCTTAACTCAAACCTCAAAAAACCAATTATTCATAACTGTAGGTATAATCAAAATATAAGTCTTACGGTAATCAAAAGAAAATGTTACGAAAACATAATCAACTTTTACTTTTGTTTTAGTTAAATCATTGAAATTTTGTTTTGTTTTAATTAGGTAACTTAATTTTGATTATATGTTCTAGTATTATATGAAAAAACTAAATAACAGGTAATTTTAGTCCGTTTGGACGTATTTTGGTCTGTTTATGCTTTGTAAGTGAATTTTTGCGTGAATTTATGACATGTTTGGATGTTTTAGATGCATTTTAGACCCATTTGGGCGTTATATGTTTTTTTGTAATCAACTAAATATTTTTACATTTTTTTTAAATTTTCCTGGATTTTTTTTAATTTTTATTTTTGTAATTTCTATGTCATCATATAATAAAGATAAAAAATAAAACAAAGTTTAAATGACTTAGTTAGAAACAAAATTAAAGTTTGGTTATGTTCTACAAAATTACCCCTAATCCAAAAGAATAAACTAGACACTTATCAGTTTGTGATATCTTTTCAACTTCTTACAATTTTTTTTATATTAAGGGGACACGGAATGGGCATCGGGAAGTAGCCGGGGAGGGTTTTCCCGGATTGGGGAAGAGTGGGAACACCACCCCCCCGGAAGTGGGGTGGGATGAATCGGGAACCACACACCGGTTGAAGCCGAGCTTGGAAGAGGAGGAAGGGGTGACCGTTGGGGTTTTTTTTTTAAATGGGGAAAAGTGGGGAAAAGTGGGACGACACCGTGCAAAATGGGGAAAAGTGGGGAAAAGTGGGGAAAACTGATGTGGCGCTGATGTGGCAACGGAGAAAAGTGGGGAGTTCCTAGACGACTCCTTGTGCTCTAAATGAGATGATACATTTTATTACTTTTTTTTTCTGAACGGCAAATATTATCTCCTCCTAAACTACTCCACAATAATTACATCATTGCATGGGTTAGAACCCATGACCTCTCATTCTAAGAGGCAAAGCCTTTACCAAGTAGACTAGTCCCACATTGGCAAAAAACCGGTTCGGTGCAACTCCCGGGTTTCGAGCCCGGGTCTCATCATTAATAATAAGTATATTAAAATAATATATTTTTTTAATTCTTAAACACATTTAATTATAAATAATTATTATATTTTATGACTAAATGATTATAAAATATTAGTACATTAAATAAGGTAAAAGCTAAATTACAATTATTATCCACAAACCCATTAATAAATCATATATCTCTAATTATTTTTTAGGATACAACATTTGATATTATAATTTTTACTTTAGAACATCCAAATAATCTTAGTAATTTTTTATACACTTTTTAATTTTGTAATGCTACATATAACTGTTCATACATTATTAAAAAGTTACAAGAAAATTATGAAATATGGTTTCTATATTAGAATTCAATCATTATTTTCAAAGATGGTTTAAAGCATGTAACAACTTGAAAGTTTAAAAGTCTGTAACAATATTTAAAAGAATATTTAATTCTGGTAGTTAATATTTTGTAATTGATTTCTAAATTAACAAAAAAAAAGTTAATAAGCAATTGATTTGTCAAACTTATTATAAATATCTTAAATTGAAAATTATTTATCATTAATATTAGTTATATGCGTAATACTACGTGATTTTGAAAGTCAAAGTATTATATAACATAGTTTCAATAATAGAATAATTTCTCAAAGATGGATTAAATTAGATAATAATTTAAAAGTTATTTGAAAACAATCTTAATTCGGGTAATTGCTCGAATTTTTTAAAACTAAACTCTAAAAGTTAACAATGTAAACTATTAAACTTTAAAACTAATCTGTAAATTGTTAGAATTATTTAATGTATATATTATGACAACTGTAAAAAGTGTAACAAATCATTTTTAAAACTTAATTTAATTGAAGAGTTAATTACACGGATGTTCCATGTGGTTTACCCAGATTGCACTGATTGTCCCTAACTTCATAAAATTACAACGATGACCGAATACTTTACAAAAACGTAACACGGTGGTCCCTCTCTCCCCTCCGGTGACCACCGCCATCAACCACCACCACCTCGGGGAAGTTTTTGTCATCAAATCCACCAATCGGTCGAAATCACCCAAGAAACATATGAGATTCCTTCGTAACACCTTCACCTGCACACCGCCACCTGTGCTAGAACAGGCGGTTACCGGAGCCGAAGCTAACCCTGGCGCAATGTTGTCGTCGCCGGACTGCAAATACTTTCGTGGCCGGCCTCTATTCTTCCTAGCCGGCTCAATGTTAAACCCACCAGTCCTAAACCCGCTGGGAGGAGGCGATCGTAACCTCTGTCCCTTCAATGTCCTTCGGGATGCACCAAGTCCTCGGCTCCCCATGATTAGCACTTAAACCTAACCTTTCAACCTCTAAACACAATCGTTCCTTCATTTCATGATCTTTCATGATATGGATTTTAGAATTGATTTGCGCATCGACGAACAACTTCACCAGATCGTCCGCTTTGGTTGTCGTAAAAGCGTCAAAATTGTCTTCGAGTTTTTGCTGCAATTGTTTGTTGGTGACGACGACAGGACTGTGAGCTTCGACAACGCCCCAATCGACGTCGTATAGGACGGAGGTCGGACGGACATGGAGGAGGATGACAGAGTTGCCAGGACAGACAGACGAAGGTTCGGCTTGTTGTTGCGTCGGTTTGTTGTTGTCGAGTTGGAGAAAGGATTGGCTGGTGGTGGTGTGGCCGCCTGAGGTGGTGGCGGTGGGGAAGGAAACAGGGGTGGGTTTTTTTTTATTTTCAATAATAGAGAGGGTATTTTGGTAATTTTACATCCCACTTAACATCAAAAATTAATGGACAACCACTCGGGGGACCATATGTGTTAAGTTTTTGCAAACTGTTTGGCCACCGATGTAATTTCTTAAAGTTAGGGACCACCAGTGCAATCTGGATAAACCACTGAGACCATCCGTGTAATTAACTCTTAATTGAATTAATTAACTTTTTATGGTAATTTTAGTAATTGGGCAGGGTCATGGACAACCTCTAGAATCTGTGTATAGTTGATAATGAATTATTATGGTTTGGGAAAAAAACTTAATTTTAGGTGTCTTTATTAGCTTAGACATGTTCTCAAACTTTTTTATTTATTATATACAGAAGACATGTTAGTATAAATAGCTATTTGAGGTATTGGTTCAATCACAACTCATGTTAGTATAAATAGGTATTTGAGGTATTGGTTCAATCACAACTCTTGGAACGTTCTCTAATCTCTCAAAATCAAACTATTTCAAGTGGCGTTTCATAGTGGACAATCTTCAATCAATTTCCTATTTTATCATTTTTATTTTCTTTTTTATTCCACCACTTGTGATTATTGACTTGGAAACTTATTGAAGGCGACATCACACATTTATTTATTTTCATAAATGCATATGCCTAATAGCAACAAGCATGCTTTATAAACTATCAATATATAACAAAATTATTGATATAATCTGAAAAGCGTGATGTGTAAGCAAACATTTTCTCCATTCTAGAGGATATCTAGGGGGTGTTTGGTACAGAGAATGGAATTGTAGAGAAATGGAATAGAGAAATGGAATTGCAGAGAAAGGGAATTTGGTCTGGAGAATGAGAATTGAATGTTCTGTTTGGTAGTACAGAGATTTCAGTAGAGAAATATAGCTGAGAATCATTTCTCTTGTTTGGTACATAGGAAATAAACAGAGAATTATATCAACTTTATCGTTAGCACAAGTCTTTTTTTCATAACAAATATTTATTAAAAAATAAAAAAACATATAAAAAGATGCATAAATTCCAACCAAAATATGCATTGATAAAACCAATTCACATACAAAACATAGTTTTTAAGCAAAAAACATCAACCATATTTACTAGTAAAAGTACTTCAACCATGCTGAAACCAAAAAAGGTACTTCAACAACCACGGTGAAACAAAAAAAATTACTTCAACCATACACAACTATCCCATTGAACCATCGGTATACAACTCGACCATCTCAATTTTCTCTTCTATTGTCAACGCAAGAAAAGAACGTCCTAGATCCACATCTTTACCAATCAAATGAGCTGCTTTGAACCTTTTTTTCGTAGTGATACCTGGTAAAGCTTTCAACTCATCACTAACCTTTTCATAGATTTCACGAGCCTCCATACCTTCTTTGCTAAGTTGTTCACCCACCATCTCCCCAAATCGAAGCAAAACTTCCTTGATATCTTTGCAAGACTCTCGATATATCTCATCTGCATCCGTGCTTCTACCTCTTTTGCGCTTGCTTGTTACACTTCCTGTTTGTCCTTCAGATCTATCAACATTTGGAACGACTTCATCAACAAAATCAAAGTCTTCAATATCAACAGGTGAGCTTTTTTGCGTCTCTTGAACAACATCTTCTTCTCCAAGGTCAACTGCTTTACTACCAGTAGCTCTATCCTTACCGAATATGGTACACAATTTGTCATAGAAAGGAAATGCCTTGTCACGAAAATTCACAGCACCTTTGTGAGACTACAAGACAATTACAAATAAATTAGACTAAAATTTTAAAATCTCAAAAATATATTTTTTAGAATATACCTTCACATATTCATTCCAAACACTATCATCGGCAATAATACAACATTTTTGTTCATCCCAACCAAACCCACTTGTATGCACCATATCATATACAATGCTAAAGTGTGTCTTCCATGTCTTCATCCTAGACTTTATATGTGGTTCTGCTTTGAGGCCAGAGTTAGGAAGACTTACATCTAGCAATTGTTGAACACCATTTAAATAACCTGGTTTGAATCCATTGTCAGCACCAGCATACTTTCCGGATGCATGTATCTCCATTAATGCATCAATTAGCTTTGCATCTTCATCATTTGTCCAGGTATGCTTGCTCCGAGTAACTACTCTCACTATATTTGAATCTGCCATGTCTACGTACAAATGCATAATTATACAATTAAAAATCATAATTCATGTAACTACAAATACAAATATAACAAGAAACATTAATAAGAAACAAATAAAGTGCATAAATAAACATTAATAAGAAACATCCTTGGTTCTACAAATAAAAAATACATAATTGTCAAACATAATTAAGAAACATTGTTGGCACGGTGCGCACGCATCGCAGTCCAACTATTAAACATTTCATTAGCAAGAAGGTCTCTACGATCGGTCCATTCTTGTGAGGGCTCGATCATAGAAATAACATTGTCATGGTCATTTGCAGGTTGTGTGTGATTTACTGGGATTTCGTTATCAAGAGGGTCTTCACTCATTGTTGTTCGTATGAAATTGTGCAATAAACAACAAGCAATGATGATACGTGGCATGGACTCTATGGGATGATATGAGTTATCACGCAAAATAGCCCATCTATCTTTAATCATTCCGAAACATCTTTCTATAACATTCCTGGCCGATGAATGTCTCATATTAAAGAACTCCTTAGCATTCGTAGGAGGACGAGACCAATCGTTAAGATGATAACGTTGACCTCGATATGGAGTTAAAAATCCTTCACCATTTGTATAACCGGCATCACAAAGGTAGTATGTTCCTACAATTAACCATAAATATCATTCTAATTATCATACTTACATCTATGTATATTCTTTGAAAATTGTCTATCACATACCCGGAGTTATTTTAAGACCATTGGGTCTACTGATTGCATCACGCAAAACTCTACTATCAGCTGCAGAACCCTCCCATCCCGCTAAGACATACGTAAATAAAAGGTCTCTCGTACATACTCCGAGTACGTTAGTACAAATCTGCCCTTTTCTTGTCCTATAAGGTTTTCTATCAATAGCAGGGACTTTAACTTTAATGTATGTTCCATCTAATGCTCCTAAGCATCCCTGAGTTAAAAGAAAACATTACTTACTAATTTATGTTAGCAAAAAATATCTTTAATAAAAAATGTGTTTGACTAACCTTAAACCATTTCCATCTTTCATCAGTTTCATTATCTGGCACTGGCACGGGTGACTTGTAGAGTTCTTTGTGTAATCTACATATAGCATTTAAGACTAACTTGAAATACCGACTTACAGTTTCCCCGGACCGATGAAATCTGTTGACTAGTATCCTATTCTTTGCATTATGAGCAAGGGTATGTAAAAACATAGCAACTTGCTCATCGACTAGCATGTTTTTACTATTCTTTAGTCCCCCTCTAGTTTCTAGCATATCACAAAGTGTTGTAAATGCATGTATATTCATTCTTATGTTAACAACACTCGTAACATCACTTTCATAAACCATCCTCACCATGTTTTCACGCCTATTATGGTAACTCATTAAATATTTTGTACGTAAAGTCATTGACTCAATCGACTGACGCAAATGATAAGTACACAACATCCACCTACGAATCGTAACATAAATGACATAAAATGCACCTATGGCAACTATTCTTTGTCTGGAAGGTGATCTTGCCATCTACACATAAAAATATAAGAAAATTCAAGAAAAGCAAATAACTCCAAAATATAATCCAAATATTAGCAACCAAGGTGTAAATTACACACTAGTTAAGACTTCTATGCTCCTGACCAAGCGGGGGTCAAGGGGGCCGCGCCCCCTTGCGGGGTCCTAGGGGCAGGGCCCCTCACGGCGCCTTTTTAAACCATGTTAGCAACAAAGTGATCATGAAAGCAAGAAAAATGATTACAGGCTACTTTATTCACTGACTTGCTGAATGTTGTTTAATTGCCAATGTTTACATCAATATATATGTTATTTTGGATGAAATTGAACATCCAAGTTTCCATGTGAGTTACAAGTCAATGTTATACAAGATATTGTTTGAACAAAACAGCATTATGATCAAAATATTGTTTGAACAAAACAGCATTACAGATTTCATCAGCAACAGCATTCAAGCAACTCATGTAAACATTCAATTTATCGGTTCCAACATTCAACCTAGCATCTAAATATCATTCTAACATAAAATTCATGATTCAAACTCATCAATTTCATACCATATAATGTTCAATTCCAACCTAGACATCTAGGGCACCAAAGATTTCATCAAGAGTCGAATTAAACATAAACCATTGAAATCTAACATATCTAAATCGATTACCAACAACATACAAACATCCCACGATAACAATCGACATCAGCAGCTGAGTTTGGATCGAGGTTTAGGTCTGGTCGAGCATAAGAAAGTCGAAAAAATGAAAGTTTCATACCTAGGATCGTTGGAATCGAAGCAAGGATCGCGAATACGAACTCGGTTCTTGGATTGGAGATGATTTGTGGGTGATTAGAGGCTGCAAGTCGATCGAACAGCAGGGAGAGGCGTGAGAGAGTGAGGCTGAGAAATGAAACCCTAGAAATCCAATTCTCCGCTTTTTTTAGAGAAACAAAATCAGAGAAATGGAAATGGTTTATTTCCATTTCTCACCTCTTTCTTTCATAAACAAACAAGAGAATTCTTTCTAATTCCATTTCTCACCCCTCAATTCCCTCTACCAAACACCCCCTAGAGGTTGTTTCTACAAAAACCTTTGGCTCCAAAACAAAAGTACACATACAATTACAATTAAACATATAAAATAAAAAAAACTACTAACTGACGATAAAAATTTATCTAAAATAAGATATTAATATAAACAAAGTATGGACATAAGATGACACTAGCATACAAAGTTCACTTATAGTGTATCAAAATTTTATCCCCTAAAAGTCGAAACCAAGCTACATCGACATCCTTTACTAAAAGTTATAATCTTAATCATATATCTCTATAAACTCATATACTAGATCATGTCCTCAGCAATATGTAACTCTAATAAATCATGTTGTATTAGCTCATCCCAAGTTAATGTGGACATGTCTTAGCTCCTCATTCATTTACAATAACAGTTTTTACATATGTTCAAACCATCTCAATCTTTTATCCCTTATCTTTAACAACTTTGTTTTCTTATCTTGACTAACCTGATGTTCACACAACAACCTTAGCATCTACATCTTTGTTAGAAGTGCACATATAATTTAGGTGGTTCATGAATAATCTATCAATGTATCACCATCATCCATAGCTTGTTTTATTTAATAACTGGCTTTTCAAACATAAAAATGTTAACTGATCAAAAACCAATCCGGCTACATAGTCAATTTTTTTAATATTAGTAGACTAGTTAATCAATAAAAATTGGTTCCTAACTGGTTCGCTCACTTGAAATCAATAATTAGTCCTTAACCAACAGTTAGAAATAGTTTAACAATAGGTAGTCAATAACCGGTTCAATTATCAATTCGATTTGATTTTTTTTTGCCTCCTACGGATCTCTACCAACTTATCTTACGCACATGCCACTAGATTAAATTTATATATTATTAATTAATTATGTAAACAAATAGATTAATTAGTGATATTTATATGCACATTTATATATTGATGTACATATATGTATATATTTTGCCTTTTTGGTCATGTTTTCCGGAAGTTTTATGTCACACCCCAAAATTCCCACTCGTGGTGTCAGTCCACGTGGGTGTGACGTGGCCAGGATCACAGCTCATAGTCATATTGAACGACTCTATATGAGTTAACTCAATCATACAGTTTGTAAAATAAGACTAGTTTCATAAGTTTAGCAGCGGAAAAGTTCATCATTAAAGCAGCGGAAATAAGTAATCAGAACTACACTGTTAACATCGTTTAAAATGACAAAAATCAAAACATAAGCCTAGGATTAGAGTCTATATGTATGCAGACTCTTTTGTGCATCTCCATGTGCCTCCTAGCTCATGCTGTTCAATTACCTGAGAATACATGCTAAAGTGTGTCAACATAAAGTTGGTGAGTTCACAGGTTTAAGTATTGAAAAACAGTAATACAATTATATATACTGGGTATGTTAAATAGTTTTGTTGGATCTACGATCCGTAGAGTGTGTCATGTCATCTTACCGAAACTCGACTGTTTCCATTTGCCTCTGCGGGTCATCGCGGAACCCGACATCAACATCGATATTACACTCGTTATGACATCCTGTCAACGTTGTTGCCGAGTGGGGTTGGTCAAACCCAGTAGTACTACGTAATAACGACTCGTTTGTACACAACTAACGGTAAGGGTGGAGAGGACTTGTTGCGATAATAGTACACTCAAAATAGTTTTTCGACATACCAGTCATATATTTTAAACAGTTGCATAGCATTCTCACCCCAAAAGATTAGTAAAACAGTTAAGAGTAAAAGTGGGGCTGTAAACTCACCTGAGTCTGCTTGAGTGCGTTCTTACGAGAACGGAGTAGCTCGCTGGCTAGTAGTTACCTATATCACATAGGTGTTATAAGTTTGCGATCATATTTGTGTTGGTTTCACAGGACCGTATTCATGTCTAAACAACTCCGGGTTGTTATGCGGGTCGCGTTGACCGTGGTTGACCGTATTGGTCGTGTTGACCGTGTTTGACCTAACGACCCGTTGGTGAACCGTGTGACGGTTGTGAATCGTGTAGCAAATTTGTAAGTGCTCGTCGTGTGCAAAACGCGCAAGTCGCGTCTATGGACAACTTACTATTTATAGTAAGTTTCCAGTTTTGGAAAGTTCACAAAGCATAACAGTTTTAAAGTTCTAGCATGCTCGTTAGTCCTACGTGATCATGTTAACACATAGCACGTCATCATACGGTTTCACATAAGTCGTTTATAACATGCTAGCACATAAAAGTTTCCTAAAATGGAAAGTTTCCATTTATAGCATACGTGACATCGGAAACCATCTAACTTAGCATCTAATCAACATATTATAACGTAACAAGTCATCTAGCATGTTCAAATCACACAACATGTTTACAAATCGGTTTTTGTAAAAATAAAGTTACTATAAATAGTAACTTTGTAGTTTTTGCATCAAATAACCATTTTAACATTTCTAAACTAATTTTCATGTTACAAATCATCAAAATAATCCATCTAGCATCACTTTAAACATACCAATATAGCCAAATCATCACTTAACATTATTTCAACAAATAAAGTTACTAAAAATAGTAACAATGACAAGTATGACTATTAACATTATCAAAATCACTTTCTAACAAATCAAATAACCATATTATCAACCTAATAACAATTCTACATACATGCATGTTCACGGATTCATCTCCAACAATCATTTTGCAAACAAAAGTTACTAATAATGGAAAGATTACTAAAAATCGACATTTTGACCATTTTAAACAAATCTAATCATGTAAATCATCATCAATATCATCTTTGAACATTTCTATATACATAAAATCATCCTAACATTATGGATCATGCATGCATGCATGCATGCATCAATATCATCTCATATCATCATTTTAAGTACAATGGCCTATACCCATCATTTTAGATCATCATAAAACATCATCTAATCACTTTAGATCATCATAATACACTGAGATATCAACAAACCCAGATTAGAACAAAGGGAAATTCGTGCATGTGAGCCATGGGTGCTTGCATGTGGGATTTACACATGCATGTGTGTGTAATGGTGTGAAAAGCGAAGTTTAGCAATGAGAACTACCTTCTAAGGCTCCAAGAAGTTCTGAGATGATGATGAACAGCTCCTACACCTCCTGGTACGTGGGTTTGATCGAGAACAAGAAGGTGGTAATGAAGGGTGATGGTCTAGAAGGTCTTCCTCAAGGTTCTTGAGCTTCAAAAGGGCCTTCAATGGCTTCCAATGGCTGCTACAGGGGTCTGGAGGTTGAAGATGGTCGAATGGTTGCGTGCTCTGCCGAAGATATGGGTGAAATAGATAGACTAGCCATCATTGTCTTGGTTTTATAAGATTTTGCCGTCTGACACCCGTCGCGTACCGCGACACTAGGCCAGAAAGATGCTTCGCGCTACGCGAAGGAATCCGGGAGTCAACTCTTCGCGACGTCTGTCGCGTACCGCGACAGGAACTCCTGTTGGGCCATCGCGTACCGCGATGGGTTCCTGAGAAGCCCAATAAGCTTAGTTTTGTTGTTTCGAACCGATTTTCGCGTATTTCACGATTATGATCATCGATTCTCGACATATAAACAGTGCCCTCAATATTTTGGATTCTCTAGAACCTAGGTGCAGTGAAAGTGTACTGTGGTTTCACCAACGTTCGTTATTCAAGACACGTGCGTTGTGTTTTGCGATAATTCCTTGAATTATCGGTGTGTTTGGTCTGTTGTGCCACGTGTCACACTAAATAGTAGTTATTCTAGTGACACGTATGAAATAATAGTATCAATTATTATCAAAATAAAATTAGTGCTGACCTGGAATTTATGGGGTGTCACATTTTAAGAGTTCAAAGTTTGAGCACAAGGCTGTCTAGAACTTCCACGTGTTTGGTAATCTCAAAAGTCGTCTTTACATTGTGTTATTCATACATATTCGTTCACCAAATGAACCCTAACCAATAGCACTTCATTCCTAGAAACTTTCGATCTTCGTTCTTTCATGTTTCATATAATTTTTTCTTATCATTTACATGGTGTTCAACTTGTGCCCATAACTTAGGGATGTGGAGAAGTGTTTCACATCATGTTAGCACAAGATTACATCCCTCTATTATTGTCCTCGAACCTGCTCAAGAGTTGTCACACAACTATATATATTTCTCGTGAACGACAAATCTAATTTACTATACTTTTATGCTATCCAAACTAATCTGTTTCTTCACATTTCACAAGATTTAACTTAAACCCAAAGCATTGATCTAAGGGTTTTCTCTAATAAGCTGTTCTTCATGCTATAATTTTCTCCTTTTCAATTGTTAGTTTTTCTTTATTAGTAGGGCCAACTTAAGTTTCGTGGGAGTCTAAAGCAAATACTAAAACCAGGGTCATTTTTGTGTACATATATTTTTATTTTGATATATAACACAACCCATAAATTCTAAAAACCGGATAAATAAGTTGATGTTTCTTAATTTATTAGTTTTTTTAATGGCAAACAAATTATGCACTGATCTTATCCGAAACTACACTAAATGCACTTCTTGTTAGATATTGATGTCTAAACCCTCTTTGTAAGAGACATAATTTCACGTTATCTTATAACATACTTGTGCAAATTAAATAAACTGATAATCCCAAGTCTTTAACAACTAGAAAACACTAAGTCCTAACTTAAATTTTTGTAGTAACTAGGGATGTAAATGAACCAAATGTTTAACGAACGGTTCCTGAACTCTTTGGTGGGATGTTCGTTTATGTTCGTTCGTTTAATAGATGAACGAACATGGACAAAAAATTCGGTCGTTTAGTTAAATGAACAAACATGAACAGAGATCATGTTCGTTCATTTAGCTCGTAAACAGTCGGTAATGTGTTCGTTTATTATATATATTCATTAAATGTGTTGTATATTCTTAAACTAGGTGAGTAACCCGTGTAACACACGGGTTGAATTAAATTTAAGATGGAAATAAAAAAAAGAATTTAATATAATTATATAATTAAAATCGACGTATTAAACTATGATTAGAATCATTAGACATAAATAAAAATAAACTGTGAAAGCATGATTTCAAATTATATAAGATACTTGAGCATATAAAGTTATATATCACACAAAAAATACTAAATTATAAATAAGAAAGTCACAATAATTTGTTCATAAGTTTTCAAATATTTCATTGTATACAACGTTTGTTGTTGTATTTGAAACTTTTCCCTCTTTATCTAAAATCAGAAGCTTTAGTCCATCCCTGCTTTTCACTCTAGATAATGCAACATATAGTTGACCATATGTAAAAACCGGATCTTTTAAATACAACCCAACTTTTGATAATGATTGCCCTTGACTTTTGTTGATTGACATTGCGAAACATACAGAGAGTGGGAATTGTCTTCTTGTAAATTTAAAAGGGATCTTTTTATCAGACGGTGTCAAATTAATTCGAGGTATAAACGTTCGAGTCCCAATATTGGTTCCTGAAATGATTTCTGCTTCAACAACTCGATTACCAAGTTTTATCACTTGCAATCTTGTTCCGTTACATAAGCCATTTTTCTGATCAATATTTCTCAGCAACATAACTGGAACACCAACCTTTAAAATCAATTTGTGGTTTGGTAGTCCTGATAGTTTAATTGTATTAAGAAACTCTGGTGAACATAAACTTTGATCAAAAGTATCACTAACACCGTCAGACTGACAAATGCTATCGGAACTGAGGTATTCCATCTCATCACCTAGAAACAACGACATCAAGCGATCGTTAATACCTTCAACAACTTCATTCTTCGGTGCCAATATTGCTCTCTCTTGAAAAAAATTTGGGTTCTTGAAATTTTGAAGAATTGAAGGATAAACAAAGTCAATCAAATCAGAAATAGGATCCAATGAATCTGCAATGAGAAGATCATTTGGTACCTCAATAAGTCCCTCGCCATTATTTAAACCACCAACTTTTCCTTCTCCAATATCAAGAAGCCACTCTGCAAATTTCTTTGTCTTCTCTAGTTCATATGCATCAGATCCGGAATTTAATCTCATGTTTTTGGTTAATCTTAATACCTTGCATTTTGACCAAATGTATGAGGAACTTAGTGATGCACTCACAATGTCATGCCTACTACCATGGGATACAACAGGAAGAATTTGTCTAAAATCACCTCCAAAAACCACGACTTTACCACCAAACAGATTTGTTTGATTTTCAAGAGAATCACAACTCAAAATGTCTTGCAAAGTTCTGTCTAACGCCTCAAAAGCATGCTTATGAACCATTGGTGCTTCATCCCAAATAATCAATTCTGTTTTTTTCATCAATTGGGCAAGATCGCTATCCGGTTTTATGTAACACATAGAATCCTCATTCAAGTTTAAAGGAATTGAAAACCTTGAATGTGCTGTCCGACCTCCGGCTAATAACAATGAAGCAATACCACTTGAAGCAACATTTAAGACAATTTGACCCTTTGATCTTATAGCAGACGATAATGTCTTCCACAAGAACGTTTTGCCAGTACCTCCATATCCGTACACAAAAAAGACACCTCCTTTTTTTTCTTGTACAGCATTCATTATATTGTTAAAAACAGATTGCTGCTCTTGTGTTAATGAATTGAAAAGAATGTTATATTCAGTTTCTAAAATTTGTGTATCATAAGAGAGCTCCTCATTGATCAAAGAATTGTTTGCAGAAGATACACACTCAGCATCAGGAAAAGGCATGGTCGTGAAGTCTCTTAGTGTGGAATTATTCCGAACCAAATATTTCTCGATCTCAATCAAAGCCAAGTTCTTTATTTGATCTTCGGTAAGTGACAACCCTAATGCATGTAAAAAACAAAAAAATGCTAAAAGATTATTTGTAAAAAAATATAGTTGCATGTAAATAATAAGAATTAATTTCATTCATATTTGTTTTACATACATAAAAAAAAATAAATGTTAGAAGAAGGTTATTCGGATGATTTTTTATTATTGATAATAATAAGTGTTGTAATGTTAGGTTACTTTTGTATACGATATTACTAATACTTAATTTATTTAGATAAAAAATTATTCAACTATTACCAAAATATGACCATATATTTAATTAACATTATAATACTTTGAGCTATAATGATTTAAAAAGTTACAAATATATACTCTCAAATTTGTACAAAAACATTAATAGTTAATGTAAAAAAATTGAATTTAAATATTTAATAACTTTTAAATTAATAATATACCCGGGTACTTTAGAAGTTTTTGTTGCATATAAAGAATGTCATCTGATAAATATTTCCATGTATTCTCCCACACAAAATCAGGTCTGGAAAGGCTATTAGACATTAGCATTATTGCAAATAAACTTCTAATATAATAACCAGTTCCAGAATGACTCGCTTCTTGAATAGCTTCAATATACTCAGTGTCATCGTCTAACAGTCCCATAGCATAACATGCATCTCGAAATGTAGGGCATTTAAGTCCGTTCACTGTTAGAATATCATCAAATGATTTTGGTCCTTTCACTTTGTTCAACAGAATTCTTAAAAAATAAGCTTCACCAAGTGAAGGAGGAACTGAATGAATTCTACCAATTGAAAATCCTTTTTTCCTTGGTTCCCAACATCTGTCTTTGGATTTCCACACAAATTGTTTGGGGAATTCAACATATGTAAGTAACCTTGCAGATTCATACGTTTCATTACACTTCATCCAGGACAGGAACATTGAAGAAGCAACAGAAGACTTGCTAAGAACACTGTCAATATCATCCTCCGCACCATATACAATTTGTTGTTGACCAGGTAGATGGAACGGAAGCCTCATAACAGAAGGAGTTCTATAATGAATATCATATGAGAATATTCTCCATGATGCTTCACATGCAGATATGTATCTGCAATCATAAAATCCCTTGATTTCATCAACAGGTTCATCTTCATCATTTGTTGTTGTAGAATCAACTAAAGAGATAGTAGCTCTATCAGGACCTTTGTTGATGTATTTAAACAAATATTTTATGGATCCTGCTTGATTGCACCACTCAACATTTATATGAGCCTGATATCGTTTTAGCAGAACTTTGTTATATGCAACAACACTTCTATTGTCCAACTTCACTCCCGACTTTTCAACGTAATAACCAGAATCGCTTCTCTTATATATGGGGAAGCCACCGGAATCAACAGATGTATGATTGTAAAACTTCTTCGGAAAGTTTTTGGAACACTTTCTATCTACCATGCATGGACAATTCATATTATCAGCACCACAAGGACCATGAATCATGAACTCCCGTACAAGTGAGTACAACTCAGGATCAACACTTTTATCAGGGATCTCAGCAGAAATAAATTGATCAATATGGTCAACTGTAGGACACTTGTAGTCAGTTTCCATGAACAAACATATATGAGCATGCGGCAATCCACGTTTTTGAAACTCTACAGTATAGACAACTGTACATGCAGTTTAGACAAATGTTAAATTAGAAGTTATGTAATAGAATTACACAAAAAATAAAATAAGACCTAATATAAAAAGTATTAAAAATTTATAACTTTAGTAAATAAATATGATAAAATGTTTCGATTTAAGTATGTATAATAAATTACCTCCTTGAACCTTTCCAAGTAATGAATTATCCTTCAGATCTTTAATGATTGAATCAAGCTTTATCTTGAAAATTCTACATAAAATATCAGGTCTGTCTTCAGGGCTTACATTTGTGTCTCTGAGAAACCTTTTAACCTCCGGCCATTTTGGATTACATGTTATTGTAATGAAAAAATCTGGATATCCAAAGCACTTACAAAGACTCATAGCATCCAAGTAATTTTGCATCATGTATCGAGCACCTCCGGTAAATGAAGAAGGTAGTATAACACGTTGGCCGACATTAGACACTTCTGAGGTTCCTTGATTCTGAACATTTCGAAGGTTTTCGTAAGACTCACATCTTAGAATTTTTTGTTGCTTACGTATGAAGTAAAGTCTTTCGCTTTCAATCATCGTGTATGCATCAACCAAAAACTGTTGAAAAAGTCTTCTTGAATTTAGAATCAATGAGAAATTGTTCAATCTGTCTTGTATTCTGTATGCAAAAAATTCTCTCATTGTACAGTTTGACCGGATGGTTTTGTTGACAGATGTTGCAATTCTGTGAGGGATGTCAACTCTATAACCATCATCACCGTAAGGGAATAACAATGGATACTGAAGAGCAAGATATGATGGATGCAGTTCACTTATTCGTTGAAGACTGCCTGATTTGTTTTTCACAACAATATCCCGATTATCAAAAGCATCACCAATGTCTCCAACAATTAAAGCAGCAACTTCTGAAGCTGTTGGTAGATTGTATGTTCTACCATCTTTTTGCCTTTTTCCAATTAGACGAAGCTTTAGGTCAACATGAGGATTTTCATCAAAACAATCTCTTACCATTCGATAACACTTCACGAGTTCGTTGTGTGAATCTAGCATAAGCTTCAAGTCATTGATAATCTGAATATCAATTTTGTCTGAAGTTGTTGATCCATCTTTTAATTCTCTGTTAAAAGTTAAAAATGAATATATTAAAAAATCAATATTATAAAATTTTATAATTTTTTGCATTCGCTTTACTAATAATTAAAATATATCATAAAACCAAGAAACACTTATATTACGTCTTCTATTCCTTTATTAAATTAAAAAGTATCACATAGATGTAGATAAAAAATATATATAAAATGAATATATATCTTATAATAAAAATAATGATAACTAAGTCTTAAAACTTAATTTATCATATATTTATATAAAATTTAGTAAATCATGACAGTAAGTTGTAATATAAAGAAGGCTGTTGATAATGATAAATAGAAGTACCAATAACATCATTTTGTGTTAATTTCTAATGTTATAAACTATTTAAAAAAATGTATAATTAAAACTTAGGTGAGGATGATGTGGGTGATTCAAATAAGTGTGTTTTAAACATTTTTATATAAGGGTTGTAATTTGAGAGACACATAAATTTCAATTTATAAGGTTGAACACATACATATTTTAAAATTATTAAAATTCAAATAAATTGAAAAAAAAATACAGATAAACATACACGTACCCGCAAACACTTCTTCTATTTGAAACTTCATTGTTGGTGTCATAAATGTATAATTGCGAAAATCTTGGTTTTTCTCCAGTTGCAGGTAAGAGACTTCCCATTTGATGATAATTTTGACCGCCTAATCTAAAAATAAACGGAGCTTTGCCTTTATTAATTGATGAATCAATTTTTCCACCCATGGAGGTAAAGGAGAACATCGAATTGTATCGACGAATATATTTCAAAAAGTACTTGCTTTTTGCGTCAGCTCCTTTATAAAAATCTTGATAACTTCGTGGAGGGTCTTTTAAATCAGGAAGCTGAACCTTTCCGTAACCACAACAAAGAGAATAACATGTTTTCCCCCTAGGTTTATTTCCTCTATCGCTCTCATGTCTCCATAGTTTTGCATGACATAATTCACATATAACTGTTTGATCACCATGATCTAGGTAATCTATTTGATATGAAATAAAGAAAAACATAAATATGTAAGTTTAATGAAATAAGACTTTAACATGTAAATAACCAAGAATGGTATAGAGTATATATGAATATTCTACCATAATCATTTATTTAAACACATATAAAGTCGAATACATTGTTAGTGAAGATATGATTAGAGGGAAAATCCAATAGTAAGTATTTGAAAAAAATGCATCATCGATGCTTACTTCATTTTTTTAATACAATTTTTTATTATATTTTAGTTTAAAATTGAGTTTTTTATATACATATTATTGTGAGCATTCATAAAAAAGTAGTTGTATAATAACATATATCAAAAAAAGTATATTAGTATAGCATGTTATAAATTGTATGTAAATAATGTAGTTCGTTATGTAGTTGGAATACTGTATAAAAATTTCATCATTAATAACACTTAATCATTTGTTTTAAATCGTTAAATTTTGATGTATTCCTAAAACATTATATGTATTTAAAAAACTAATATAATAAACATAATGGTAGTTTATAATAAATACCTTTTGAAATGCCTGTGAATACATTTTGAGTAGATTCACGAAAATTAAAATGTTCATCTTCTGTTAATTCACTCATACGTATAGGAGAGATGCATCGCTTCTTTTTTCGTGCGTTATGTGAAGCTGATGGTAAGTTGGTTAAACAACTTTTTCCAGTGGACATGAATGGAGTACTTGATGTCATGCAATTAGAAGTCATATATCCATGTGTGGAACCTGAAAAATGAAACTTAATGGATGAGTTTTATAATTGTAAGTTAGAGATAAAAGATACATGATTTTTATATAATAAATGGTAATATAAATTTCGAATAAGAGATTAGCGATAAATTATACCAACAAAGTTTAGTTTTTACCATCGGATCCTGTGATACTTGAAGATACCAAACTTCTGTCAATGACGGGACCATTTCTAATTTTATCATTCCTTTGAGCATCCAAATACAATTTTCTTTGTTTTCGTCGTTCATCACAATCGTTAATCACCATTTTAGAATGAGAAGCTGTAAAATATTTTATGAAATTTATTGTTAGTATGGTAAAAATTTTAAGGTATATAAATTATTTACCATTTCTTGTGTTTTCTTTTTGAGTCTGAACTTTGTTGTGAACATTCGAATTTGAACCTATTAAATAATTAAAAAGATTGGTCAATAAAACTCTGTTGGTAAATGATTAAAACATATTCAATTATTGTTATGTATAATATACTATTTATACTTCCATAAATTTATAAGTATTTATTTACGTAACCGTAAATATGTATTTACCATGTGATGTAAGTGGAACGGAGAAAGGTATTCCAATGCATGTTTGGCTTGCATTATGGAACATTTTTTGAGAAGCTGAACCTGTTGACGTATAAGCAGACTTTTTGCTATCAAGATATATCTTTCTTTGGTGTCTTTTTTGAGCAGCAAGACTTTCAGCAATTGTGGGATAAACTACTAATAAACAATATAGTTTTAATGCATGAAAAAAAAATTATATATACAATGGATTTATATTTAATAAATAAATATAAATAATCGGGATTTAATTTTAAAACTTCAACGCACATGTATTTTTTAAATTAATTATAATGTAAATATATTGAATAACATAAATAGTTATTAACTATAAGTAAGTATTTCTTTATTGTTTGAAAGCGCTCGGTGGTTTAAAAAAAATCATAATCGTTGTTAAAATATTTTTCATATAAATTTAGTGTTATATATATTTAGAAGTAAGTTCAAGATTGTTTAACTAAGTAATAAAATTTTTTTTCATGTGATGAAAAAACATCATAATTATTAACTCATTGCACGTTTGTTGAATGAAAATCATTCAACTCAATATGTGTTTAAAGGAAAAGAAACTCACCAAGTGATGATAGTATATTATAATCCTTAACACATGGTTGATTTGTTGTAACAAAGTCATTAATCCAAAGATGTGTTTAAAGTAAACAATTAAACTCACCAGGTGATGATATTGTACCATAATTCTGCAGACATGGTTGGTTTGTTGAATGAAAGTCTATGACAACATTTGATACTCTTGGAATGTTAGGAGCTTTTTTAGCATCCAAATATATTTTTCTTTGTTTTCTTCTATCAGCAGAAATACTTTGCAAAATGTTTGGATCTTGAGCTGTAAAACAATATAATAAGATAATGTTAATTGATAAACCGACTTCATAAAATAAATGATTGATATATATACATACCATTTGAAATGTCTGAGAAAGGACTTCTTGTATTGTAAACTGTATAAAACGTAAAACATTAGTAGAGTAAGTTTTTTTAAAAACAATAATAATGTAAACTTTATTTTAACCTATTTTTGACATGGTACCATTTAAATTGTAATTTAAAGAATTAATACTTGATGTTGGAAGAAAAGGTTGACTCTTCTCTGGATCATTTTTCTTCTTTTTCATTTTCACCTATGAAGGATATAAAGATGTTTACATAGATGAAAATAATAACCTACAACCTACAGTATGATTGCACCTCAAACATTTGTAATTAGGATTAGTATGGCAAGAGAAGGCGTGGAAAATTGATACCGGTTTATGCAGGATATGAAGGTAAATATGAGAAAGGTTTTACATCCGTGTGGACATGATGCATATATTACGAATATATACGAATGTAATGTTAATTAAAATAAGTTAAAGTGGTCATATGAATGTACAATAGATACAAAAGATGAACGAAGTCTAGTAACGTACCTAATATGAAGAATGAACAACCTTTGAATAATAACTTCAATAGAGAGAAAAATTGTGGGATGAGAAGGATGTTGTGGTTATTAAAGTTTATTAGTATAGTTACATATAAATGATAATAAATGACCAGTTATATATGATATAAAATATTATTATAAAATAATTATTTAGATATTAATTGTTATTATATTTTTGGTATGTAATTTGAATTTAGAAAAATTAGTGGAACAATATAAATGAATGATAATGATGAAGATAAAATATAAAAAACGGATAAATTAATTGTTACATTATTTTTTTTATGTTTGAGGTACGGAACATTAAAATACATCATGGTTTTTTTGTCTGATATTACACTTTTAATGAAACATTGTCTAAATGTTTTATTGTAGGAAATACTTAAATAATATGGAACAATTACATGTAACTGTAATAATTGTAATTTATTCGGTTACGTAAAAATATTAAATGACGTTAATTATATGGATTTAAAATGTTTATAATTTTTTAGTTAATTATACTATTGTTGTACAGTTATTTAATAATAAGAAATGTAAATATATTCATTTACTTGGTCCATTTATTTCCTATTATAAAATAATTATATATATTATTTTAAGTTTTTATATTTTAAAAAATAGTTAGAAAGTTGAAGAATAACTGTCATAATTTTAGTTTGGGAAATGCAATTAATACATGTTAAAGCATTTACAAAAATAATCAACTGATTAAAAGGAGCAACAAACTATATACCGGAAGTCTCGCATTACATCAAAATCTATATGCAGATTAGGGACCTTTGATGCGGCCTGAATTTATGCTTTAGTTTGAGGTACCAGCGTAGCGGATTCCGTATGCATGGATTGGTCACATTCATGGCGATTTATTTGTGAGATTTGATATGTATATTAAAAAAAAACAAGCATGTAACTGAAAATTAATTACAACATCTGCTCAAAACCAGCCAAACTTTAAACATTAAACACCAATCATAAAATTTAAAGTTTTCACCAGCAACAATACGAGTCACAAATTGAAATAACATTAAAAAGATAACTTGAAAAAAAACACCAAAAGGACAATGTCTAAATAAACAAATCAAAACTTCTCAATTTTTGGAATTATAAGCGGAGTCTTGGAAGCCACATGTAGGTTATTTTCTTCAAAATGACTTGTATGCGATTTCTTGTCGCAGACGCTTGATTCATCCTCTAAATCATAAATATCCAAAAGTTTACATTTGACCTTAGAGAACGGAGTCGTATTGTCCACAGTGAAGGTTTTAACCTATTAATATAAAACAGAAAAATTGAGCATTAATGTCGAAAGTTGTATCATATATATACGTATACACACAGACACACATAAATATATATCTATATATATTAAAATGATACCTTCATCGCACCGGTGTCTTGTGACTGAAATTCAGACATTGTTAAGTTAAGAGAGTCGGATTCATTTGGCTACATGATAGATTGAAATAATAATATTACATTGTTGGTTAGATTAAACAGTTTTACTATAAAATACAAATAGTGTAGTAGTATGTATCAAGATAATACCTGAATTATGTTGAACCTTTTATCAAGTTCTGCAATAACTGATGAGTCATCTGTTAGTTTCAAGATCCCATAAACTTGATAATTGTTTTTCAAGTTGAACTCAGAAACTTCAATCTTGAAGGCATATTTTTTTTCTAGTAAATGATTAATTTCAACCGGATACTTCCCGAAATCATCTTCTTGTAATAAGAAATTTAATTCATATGACAAAATTATGAGAAAACAGTTATTTATGAATATCAAATTGTATTAACCAAATGATGTAATGGTTAAATAATAAAACTTCACACTGAAAAACATATATTTCTACCTCTTTTAGATCATCAAGAACCTCCCTTGCAGCTTTTGGATGAGTTTTGTAACATCACGATCAAATAGGGTGAGTGATACAACACCGGTGATGTCTTGAACTCTAATCTGAATCTTAAACCTTATGATTTAATATATATTAGTTTAGAATAATGTAACATCAAAAATTGATGTGATTTAAAAAACGTGAAATCCGAAAATATTAGTACTCAATACCTCGGGACCGGAGATACCACTTTGACATTACATTTATGGTTGTTACATTCAAAAAGCTTTTCATCTTCAAAATCTCCACTTCCATCCTCTTTAAAATGTGTTACATATTTTGTTCCGACCTTGCGATTGCATTTATCACATGCCATGTAATACCAACACATGTCTTTAGATATAGCTTTTATTGTACCCATGATCACAATACATTTAACCTGAAGAAGGTTTTGTCATAAATTTTTTTTATAGTTTTTAAACTATTTAAAAATTAATTAAACACAAAGATATGTCCGTACATCAATAATTTCACAAATTTCACCAATATTAGTGAAAGCAGTGTTGGTAAGGAACTCATCTTGAAGGGAGCAAAACATTGACAAACCAAATGGCAATTGGATCGACAAAGGGTCATCAACTGCTTTTTTCTCCAATCTGTGACCAAAAAACGATATGTTATCAGGTTTATATTTAAAAAAATAAAAATTATAATAAGAAAATAAGTATGTAAACCTTTTCTTATATTTTCTGATATCATCAACTCCATCATTGATGAACAACCTGCTGACCTCTGAACCAAATGAGTTTGACACGTATGGATTTCCTATATGATATTATTATAAATTTACGTGTCATATCTATAACCTGGTTTGGTCAATTAAATAGTAGAAATAAAAATTATTAAGACAAACCATTGAAAAACTTGACTCTTGCAAACTGCAGAATGATTACAACTTGTTCATCCATCTTATGTTTAGACATATAGTTGAACAACTGGTTAGCATAGTGATCCCATAAGGTTAAAAACACAGCAGTGCCCCTGTCATTAAAAACATACAAATACACATGTTTATAAAAATTTCAGTACACATACAATTATAAAAATTATATTTTTCAAACTGAAGGTCATGAAGCTGCATAGTGATCCGGGTTTTGTTTTTATCTTCATTCAAACTTTGACCGTCTTTGTTGAAAAACTTGACAACATGCCCAATAATATCTATAAAAGATAACGAATATATTAGTAAGGTTATTAAAATATAATAATTATCAAATAATAAATTTAAATACCTATTGTTATGTTTTCAGGCAATAGGTTGTTGATAACATTCTGAAATGATGAAAATGAAAAACCATGTTCTTGACCCACGAAATCGTTGCACTTGGATACATAAGTTTGGTAATTGAAGTTGACTTTGTTAGGATTGTCAACAAACTTGTACTTTGATTGATTGAATCCCAAACTTGGCCTCTTAATCAACAAACAATCATTTTCATTCAAATACTTCTCAAATCTGAAAAACCATTTTTTCAGAACATGCGCTTGTATTTTATTTCCCTGCATTAATAAACAAAATATATTACATTATAATGAGTAATGGTTATCAAGGTACGGATGAAAATAATAAAAATAAACAGCAGAGATCACAAACCTCTTCATCAATTAATATCATCTCAATCGAGTAGTCCTCGTTAGGATTTTTTCGGTCCGGTTGACGCCACTTTCTTATTATCCGTACCTTGATAATGTAGTCATCAACAGAAACATCCAGATGGTTAAGCATTGTTATCTCTGCTGCACCAACAATTGCTTCCATTTGTGAATTAAAAAGTGTATGTTGTATGATCACAAGTGATGTGAATTGTTGTAGGAAGGTCTATTTATATGGGAGAAGGTACACACGTTTTTTCAACATTATTTTCGGTGGTGATTAAAAATATAAAAACGGTTATTTAATTGGAGTGGAATCCGTGTATAATTTAAATAACGCTTCTCATTTAAACAGGTTTTATCAGTTATTTAATTTGTATCCGGTATCCCCAATTCATGAGATTTGACTATTTTGAAAAATAATTAAATGTAATCATGTGTTTAATAAGAAGCGTGAGTTACTACCAATTAATTAGAAATTATATTATTTTGATACACACATATAAAACGGTTTGAAACAATTCCGTGGATTTAGAGTTTCTATAATTACGAAGTTATTACAATTTGATTCGTGAAATTTAATCACCTTTACTGTCTAAACACAATATGAACAGACAGGTCCAACTGACCAACCCAGATAACAATGTTTGGTTTGTTTCTTCCCAAAATAGTCATTAGTGTTTAGTCAAAAAAATTTGTAAAATCCGTGCAAACTAAAACATGAACACCTTAATGAATGCAATCCCTTTTATTTTTCCTGTAGCAATCAGGATCCTTAATGAATGCAATCCCTTTTATTTTTCCTGTAACAAGATTGATAATCAAGAAACTTTCCAAATTGCAGCAAGAGTAGATGTTTAGTAAGCAAGAACAGACAAAACCAATATAACAATTAACAACAATCACATTAAATTATTAGTCAATAAGATATGCCTATGCTGATAGAAATTAATAAAAACCATAACACATTTCAAAATACCTTAATCCTAACATGAAAGAGATGATAACATGCATTTCAAAATACGTTTATAACATGCAAAAAAAAAATTAGTTAAAGACAATAAATCATAATTTGCAATCTAAATTGCACACCATCAATCATCTAAACGAATAAAACTACACAATGTATCTTTAAGAAATCCCGTGTTGGGCAAACAAAATATTAGGGTTTATATGTAATTCTAAAAAAAAAAAAATCATGTCGATCAATGAATCCCAAAAGGAAGATTTATATATATTAAAATAGGGTATCACTTCCTTTTAATCCCAAATCCTGAAACACGGCATACATGCAAATAATTTTAAGGTATAATGTTAATACAGGAATCAAGATAGTGAGATTTATTAATAAGGATTCTTGGTCATTACCTTCAATATGGATCGGATATAGAATACTGTTTGTTCATCAATCGCAAATCCCTTAAAATTCGAGATCCAAGTATGATGTTAACCTAAAAGATTTAGAAGGGAAATACATTTATATTAGTCGAAGGGTATGATCGGAGGATACGATTTCATGGAAGATTGATACGATCGAATGGTACCTGTGATGAGAGGATTAACCCTAGTGTAGTTGACGGCTGGAGAAGGAAGGATTTTGGAAATCAGGGATTCTTCAAAAAATGTGGATCCGCTCATGACTCATCTGCATAGTGATCCATGGAGCGGGTTTAAAGATCCGCGTGTCTTTTCCAAATGGGTAGAGTAGATAATTTCGAATTGGGAGCATGTTTATCTTCTTGACACGTGTATTTTATAACATGTGGCATATTATCAACTTGACATGTGGAATATTAGTGATGTGGATAGCCTAGTTAAATGCCATGTGACATTGGATTTATTCTTTTATTGGGAGTAGAAGATTTTTTTATTTGCTAGTTTAAACAATAATATTTAATCCATTTTTAGTTTAATAACATAATATTTAACTTTATATTTATATAAATGATTATCTACAATGCTTGAAAATTGAGATAAGAAATTTGTTTTTATTATTTAAATAACAAGCATTCGTAAACAATTTCAACTTCTTAATGAACGAACATAAACAAAATTTTCAGTTCGGTTGACGTTTATATACACTCATCATTGGACCTTACACTCAACTAAAAACAGAACCAGGAGGGAGTAAGAGGAAAGCATGAAACTAACAATATCCGAACCCACTACCGTCAGCAACCCGACTTCCGAACGTTCTCCGACTCCAAATGCCCGTAAGCTCAGAAACGGTAGCTCCCAACTGAACCGCTGGTCCAGAGCTCGAGTCATCAGGTCTGGCCGTAGGCTGGACCGCCCTGGTCAACCTAAACAACCGAACAACACAGAAATCGCTGATCCACAGCTCATTCGGTCAGAAGGAGGTGATCCGTCTATAACTACTACTAGCATGTGTTTCTCGTCTTCGTCATCGGAAGATGACACCGGAGGAAGAACGGATGAAGCAGTCGTTAAAGGGAAGGAGATATATTTGGTTTCCGACGGATCAGGACGCACGGCGGAGCACTCCGTCACCGCCGCCTTGGGTCAATTTGAACATTTTCTGATTGACGGTGGTTGTCCGGTTTATACTCGCTTGTTTTCTGGGGTAATTGCATGTCCAAATTTTGATTTCAGACCTAATTTTCTATATGTTCTATATTAACACTGTTCTAAAATTGGTAAAGATTAGGTATTTGATTCCTGTAAATTCGGAAGTTACTTGATTTAGGACAATTTCTGTATACAAACCTATGAATGCACTATAACCTGAAGCCAATTTTGATTGTAAAACAAGTAAAAACTGCGTATTATGAACTGCTGATGCAAAATTTCTTAGCCAAATTCATGTTAATTTTGAATTCTAGGTTTTAATTTTACTTCCAATGCTTCTGCAAGCAGATTAATGATTCAGACCGGCTTATGGAGATCATAATGCAAGCAGCCAAAGAGGATGCAATCTTTATTTACACATTAGCTGATGAAAAACTAGCTGATTCAGCTCGACACGCCTGCAAATTATGGGGTGTACAATCAACAGATGTTCTTAGACCAATCACAGATGCAATTGCATCCTATTTAGGAATTTCACCTTCCAGGCTTCCTCGTGGAGCCCTTGGGAGGCGATTTCCCCTAACCGAAGAATACTTTAAGCGAATTGATGCTATTGAATTTACCATAAAACAAGATGATGGTGCTTTGTCACAGAACTTAAATAAGGCTGATATTGTTGTTGCTGGTGTATCGCGATCCGGAAAGACTCCATTGTCAATTTATTTGGCACAGAAAGGATTCAAAGTGGCAAATGTGCCTATTGTTAAAGGTGTTGACTTGCCTAAGACTTTGTTTGAGATTGACCAGAAAAAAGTGTTTGCTTTGACTTTGAATCCTGTTGTATTGCAAACTATAAGACTAGCAAGAGCAAAGTGTTTAGGGTATGTTGAAGATGAGATAAGTGAGTATGCAGAGATGGTTCATGTCAGAGAGGAGGTGGATTATGCTAACAAGATTTTCAGACAAAATCCTACTTGGCATGTTATCGGTGAGTATTATCTTTATCGAGTTCTACGTTGGGTATTATATAAGTAGAGATGGCATAACGCCAGGTCAGGTGGGTTGAGCAATGGGTCAAAATGAGTTTGGGTTGAACAATGTAGTTTTTAGAATGGGTTGAATGGGTAGGGTTGAGTTAATCTACAAACATTTTTTGTTCATTTTTATAGGTAAAAATATATCAAATATGAACTTTAAAACTATGAAAATTTTAAAAGAGTAAACTACGGATATGGTTCATGTGATTGCTTGTATTTCACTATTGGTTTCTAAGTTTCATAAACTACTCATATGGTCCCAAACTTAAACATTTGTAACATATAATGTTCTTATGTGTGGGTTATTTGTAAATATGTAAGGGTTATTTGGTGATTTAAAGACTATATGTGTTAAAAATGTCTAGAGTTGGACGAAGAGTGAAATACTAGCAAACCACATGGACCATATCAGTAATGCAATATAAACTATGACTTATTTATTTAGTTGATTTAATATTTTTAAGATCCAGTCTAACTAGACCACCTTTGCTGGATGGTCCTATGCTGGATCAACATGTTTTTGCTGAAAAAAACCTGTTGAGTCTGATATTAGGGTTAAGATTATGCCTAGTTGGGCAATGCATAGTTGGTAACATCCATAACTTCCTGATCTTTAGGCAATTATGTATTAACAGTGTTTTTGATGACTACAGAAGTAACCGGGAAAGCAATCGAAGAAACCGCTGCTATCATATTGAGAGTGTACCATGACCGGAATCACGGATCATCCATGCCAAGAATCTCAAAGCTATACTAGAAATGTCACAGGTTCATCTTAATAACGTGTTGTATTTCAAAAGACTACAACTTTTGACAACATTTCATGTCGAAATAATAATACTTTCATTATATACAAAATATCTTAAAAAAGGGTAAGCATAACATCTCTTTTCTCCAAATTCCACATCCATTTGTAACCAGGATCCATGATTTTGTTTCAAGAGTCTGATTCTTTTGAAAATGTACAGTGAATCTATGTATAACTCGAGTGTCGCATACATGTATATCGAATACTATATTGTAACACATAAAAGAAATGTACTGGTGTCATCCACCCTACTTGTGTTTCCTGGCTATCACTCCAGCAACCTTTTGTCCCCATTGTACTTGGCCATAGAGAGCGTGAAGTATATAAGTAGGATGGTTCCCATACTTGACCTGTTCAAACGTTGAAACTGAGTAAATTTCGGTAACGGGTCAAAAATAAGTGAAAAATCAAGCCGAGTAAAAAGGACATTCTTGAAAGAGGGGTTGGGTTGAACCAAATATATAAAACACGAGAGGATTCTTCATGTTCTTACAATGTGGCAAAAAAGAAGACGATTCTTGTGGGGTTGATGATAGATGTTTGTTTAAAGCTACTTGATCTTTTGCCAATCATTTTACTTTTAGTTGATGGTGATCCGGTGGCGGCGGCGTTGGCAGTAGCAGCAGTAATGATGGTTATTTGGTGGTGGCGTTGTGGGTCGATTGTTCCTATGGATGCTGGTATCGATGTTTCCGGCATGTTGCCTGTTACAAGTTGAAATTCCATTAATAACTAATACAATTAACATTTAGTTGAATAATCGACTTTAAGGTGTTTTTGTTTTAGCAAAGAAATTTATTATTATTTTTTTTGTAAAAAAAATGAAATTAAGAAATAGAAAAAGAAACCGACCTTTCCAACGCATGCAAGCAAGCAAGCAAGCAAACGTATCAAATAATTCCATCCTACATGTGCAATTTGGATAGGAACAAAGGGAATAATTTTGGTCTAATTTATTTTGTTATTAAATTAATAATATATGGTTAACTTAATATCATCGTGAGGAAAAAAAAACTTAAAAAATACGTCAGGTAAAAGATAGGGCATGTTCTGATGTTTTATTGAAAAAACACAATAATAAAAAATTAACTTTAAAGATTATAAAAATAATTTTAACGTGATTATTTATATTGTTAATTATAATTGTTTGAATCAGTACGCTATATAATAATATCATAAAAATGAACATGATACAATGATTTTGTTATTTGTCATTAGATTTGTTTTTTAATTTTTTATTATGAAATAAAAATGATAACGTGTAACATCACTCAACGATATATATATCATTAAAATTTAACTTATAAAACTCCAATCATAAAACTAATCAAAATACATATATTACAGGCACAAACCATGAACAAGTGACACGGTGACACACAAGCATAGTAGGCTGAAATATTGATGTTGATGATACGTAGCGTGTTTAGAGACGTGTCTTTGTTTGGCTATATCGTAATGATAAAGATATAATAATAATAATAATAATAATAATAATAATAATAATAATAATAATAATAATAATAATAATAATAATAATAATTATTATTATTATTATTATTATTATTATTATTATTATTATTATTATTATTATTGTTTTACCACTTAAAACCAAAGGTCGGTTAAATATATTATTTTCAAAAAAGTACGTTACCAAAGTGGTTAGATCTTTGGTCTTTTAAAGGTGTTGTTCGAACTACTTGTGGAAAATTTATTTTATTTTATTTTACTTTTTATTTTGTCATTTAGCATATTGGTTTTTCTATCTATCACACAACTTTATAAGTTTTCTTCATATATTTAACCATCTAAACATATTTAAGTTTTATAGTTTCAAAATTTTCATTTTTGTTTTTCAACTTAAAAAAGCTAAGATCTTTCCGATTTAGTTTTATGTATGTGTCTGTATAAAATCAATTTGCTTAATGTTTCGTTGTAAACTTTTTTTTGAAAAACAAATATAATACGTAAATTCAATTATCATATGTTTCAACAAGCACTTACTAGTTATTATTAGACCACGTAAAAAGAGAAGTAAAAGTATTATAATACCATAAAATAATAATAACCACCAATACAAATTAAAAATTTATGATGCTCTTTATTAAATATTTTTTAACAATTAATTATATATGATTTATACTTCATCAAAATAAACTAAACATTTTTATATCACAGCTTCTAATATACTTCTATTAATCACATTTCACATGATTTAAGATCTTAAACTTTTGGAAATAAAGAATGCACTTCACCTCATGTTATGTTATGTTTGTTGATGCACATATGATGCGTAACCGATAAGTTAATAATAAATTACCAAATTTAATTTAGTGATGCTCAAATTGCACCTCTTAATTCTTTAAATAATTGAAATAAAATTCTCTTATTATTTATATAAATATTTAAATGCTATTAAATTGGTTAATAATGAGTTGTTCCTTTTGTCAATGTATGATTGCATACGACACGCCAAAAATAAATAAAGTATAAACCTAATCACCTCCAAGTTCGAAATCATTAGTACCTCACAAATATTATGATTGATTGTTTAATTGATTAAATATTAATATAATAAGTTCTAACAATAGTTGTTAGTGGGCAAACTAACAAGAAAGCCCTACCACCTTCGTTAATTTGCTATTATATATTTCATATACCTACTATATAAAAGTAACTCTCTTATGTTCATATCTATAACAAATACCAATTTTGCTATTGATTTGACCGTTGCTACAACATTACCGGTAATTTATTTTTTCTATGAAATCATATTTGCTAATAAAAGGTCGTTGTTATTTTAGATATAAAATTTG
The DNA here is from genome assembly GCA_009363875.1 of Mikania micrantha. Classification (NCBI taxonomy): domain Eukaryota; kingdom Viridiplantae; phylum Streptophyta; class Magnoliopsida; order Asterales; family Asteraceae; genus Mikania; species Mikania micrantha. The sequence goes on along the minus strand of CM018695.1, from coordinate 78,852,864 downwards.
TTACACAAATGTTTGCGACGAATTTTTAGTTATGGAATTCTAGACAAAAAATTGAATGATATATGCCAGTTTGGTTAAGCGTCTCTTTTTTTTTTCAAATCTCATTTTTGTTTAAATTAGACTCATCTTGTTTGATCTAATGCCTATTATAACATCCATAAGTGGCTGTAAAACACATGATTTTGCAAACCGAATTGCTTATTGCAAAAATTGCACTAATTTTGATGTTATTTTACTTACTTTTTGTAAAAATGACGTTAAAAGCGTCATGTTGGTTGATTTATCAAACATCATGAGTCGAGGGTCTTATTGAAAACAACATCTTTATTCCTACAGGGTAAATTCATCTTACCTTTTCAAATCATACCTTAACTTACTAATGATATGATATACTGAACATGATAATATGTTTTTTTTTCTTTCAAAGTATTAATAAGACAAAGGAAACTCTTGTTTGTATCGAACAACTATATATGTTTCCCTCTTTGCCTCGTGCATGTCAATATATAACATAAATATATATGACAAAATGCTTTTGATGATTAATTTAGAGTATTTCAATTACTAAGATTTTTATGTATTTGATTTTATGTTTAATTTTTGTAATTTCATGATTTTTATAGAAAATCATTAAAAAGAAGTGGCACCTTTGAGCGAGAAAATCGCATTCCTCTCATTGTCATTGCATGGATCACTCATCATCATTTTCTTCTTTTCTTCTCCTTTTTTGGATAAACTCCTTGGCAACTAATAATTAGCAAAATAAAATATAGAAAATATATTAATAAAAAAAATCCTAAACATAATACAATTTGTGTAACAAAATAAAATATATTAATAACACATTTAATCTCTTAGCAGTGATTAGCTGAAGACTTATTCATGGATTAAACTTACTATTTATAAATCCAAAAACTTGATTTATTTTTAATTGAATTAAATAAATTATATAGAATTATTATTCTATCTGCCTTTTATTTATGCACCTTTTTCAAATAAAAACAAGAGGGAAAAGCAAAGCAATGGTACCACTGTTCTAACGAATCCTTTTTCCTTAACATCTCTAATTTCACAACACACTTAATATCACATGAAAATAATCTAATTTTAGTTTAAAATTAATTATTTTAATAAATTTAAATATAACAAATATAAAGTGTTTTATAAAAATGTCATTTTTTAAAAAAAAAATACAACGAAAACCTAACTTATATTGACCTTTATCTTTGTATAAACATTCAAAATAAATAAATAAATAAATAATATTAATTAATAAAAATATAAATAAAATAAAAGCTTACATATGATCTTGAATTAAAACTCTCATCTTTGTTGGTAAGATGTGAGAAAGGTTTCATATCGACTTGAAAGCTATCAGATTTCATATTCGATATTTCATTACAAACTGATATTTCCTGTGTCATCTTCTCATAAGAGCATAAATACCCACAATCCGTTGACTCCATCAAAGTCAAATCTCACAAATTTCAACTAATCCAATCCAATTGGCCACAATCTTTCTTTGTTTGATCTGTAAAGATATTAGAACCCAAAACAGAGCACCATTAATTTTGATCAAAGATAGAGTCAACCCGATTCAATAAAAGTTAATTCAGACAATTTCTCGTGAACATTAGATTGAAAGAAACCAAACCCGTGATTCTTTTTTGATATCATAGACTACCAACCTTTGTTTTTCAGCTTTGGTTAACAACTGTTTTGTGGCGGTGGGTGGCGGCAGACGGTGGCGATGATGGTGGTGGGCCGGTGGCAGGACGGTGAATGTGTGTGTGAGAGAGATAAGGCGGTTGTAGGGATGGAGATGTAGACGATGAAGATATATGAAGGTGTGTCATATGAGATGTTTTATCGTTTTTTTGGGCTTTCGGTTATGGTCATGATGAGTTACTTTTGTTTTTATATTATCTGATTATGATTTTATATATTATTGATAGGAACAACGACAGCACACAATTACACAAATATTAAAAAAAAAATTAAAAAAAAAGAAGAAATCCTTGCAAGAAAAACACAAGGGACGAGAACTAGAGGTGTAAACGAATAAAGCTGATAATTTGGCTCGTGAACAACTTCAAATTGGATTGATAAAAACCTCGAATGAGTTGAGTTTAAACGAGCCCGAACTCGAGACTTAAAATATTACTTGTTTAATTATCGAACTCGAGTTTTACGTATCAAACTTAAGCTGGCTCGTAAGTAAAAACGAGTTTTTTATATATAAATTTTTATTTAATCAAACAAGTGTTCATTTATATAAATAATTATTTTTATATATAAAATTATGAAAAATTGCTAAAAGTTTTATATATTAATGTTATATATGAAAAATATATTTATAAATATATTTAAAAATAATAATAAAATTAGGTTAATTATTTAACTAAATATTAAACGAGCCAAACTGATCCAAGCTTGAGCTCGTAAAGTTTCTAAAGAGCTGAGGTCAAGCTTTAGAAATAAAACTTTAAGAGAGCCGAGCTCGAGCATGATCTCTTTTAATTTTTAACGAGCTGAACTCAGTGACAGAGCATGACTCGATATACAGGGGATCGGGGGCCGAACTCATAAATGTAAGGGGCGAACTCAACTCGTATTATTTTTTCGGACGAAAAACACTAAAATGACACTACGGTGCGAAAAAACAGAGTGACGATGGCCTCCCGGCCTAAATATCCTTCATCAATTGCTGAACTCAAGCCTTAGCAAGCTCGGATTTGGATTCGACTCATTTACCCCCTAACAAAAAAAAAAGACTTAGTAAGTTCATAAAAACATGCATTTAAAACCACATAAATTAAAATAAAATGTCATGCGTTATGCATAATAGGGAAAATTAACAATATGACTAGAACATAAAAAGTCATTAGCAGAATTTAAAGAATTTAAACATTATGTTGAAAATTGGTTTTCTGTTTAAATTATAAAAAGCTAAAAACAAAACCATGGCCAGCTGCAAAAACACCAAGACCAGAATTTAACATAATGTAAACATTATTTTTTTTGAACGGTCAACTAATCAACTGCCGGGTACTCCGTACGCGGCCTTCAATGGCTAAAGGATGCACAAGATGGCCACTAGTCAAGACGGACGGAGCCCCTAGCCCACCAGCCACCAATTCCCGGGAAAAACCCGACCCAAGCACCCGCCCTAAAGCACGACGATCAGGTGTAAAATGTCATAAACAAAAGTTAACAACAATGTTTTTAAAACTAGACAGTAGGTTGAACCGGTCTCTTTACTAGTCAGTGGTTGGACCGGTCGGATTGGTCGGATCGGATTTAAGAACCAAATAACATTATAAATATGTTATAAATATGTATAATATAAAATATATTTAAAAACCGGTCCGACCGCCGGTCCACCGGCAGGTTCCTTCAAACACGGTTCTGAGCTCAAAAACAAGCCCGCCCTTAGTAACGGTTTCCGGTCCGGGTTTGAAAACATTGGTTAACATGCTATGTCCAGGTGTGATTATGACGCTATGATTATAATGTAAAACACGAAATTGAAAAAACCTTTAACGTCATATGTAACTTGACGTCAAGATATAAAACTCCATGTTGAAAATGACAAACTTTATCTGTTTTATAAAATAAAGACAAATTTAAAAAAAAAATCACAAGATTATACTCACTTTAAAGATAAAAACTGTTTGATTATCTAATTTGAATGAATAAATAAATGAAATATTAGATTGTATCCTAAAGGTACAGGTTTAAAAAAGTTATACAACAACATGCATAACCAGTAAAAATTTCACTTAAAGTAGGGTCTAAGAGAAAAGAAAGACACCCTATCTAAAAATAGAATAAAACGACTGCTTCGTAAGAGTCATTCGGTTGTTTAAAAAAGTTATAGTGACGTATAAATGTATAATTGAATTTTTGATTCATCAGATATGAACGTGAATAAAACATGTTGTCAGTTTCTAGATGCAAGAATAGGTTTGGCTAGACACTTTGTAAACCGGGAACCAACCCGTGAAAATGTGATATACCTAGAACCGACACAACTACATTTGGTGAATTGGTGTGATTCTTGGTTTTTGATTTATGGTCTTTTACGGTTTCGGTTCGGTTCAGTTCCGACCAGATACTCACCCCATGTTGTTAGTTTGTTTTAAAATGGGTTATCCGAACACACATATCTTATACTGGGAAAAAATTGAAATAAGTAGTAGGATATATGAGTTTGAAAATATTATTTTGTTTTAAACTCAAAGTCATGGGTTTTATTTTATGCAGCCAGTAGGTACTAATTTTCAATATTAACAAAATTGGTTTAAAAAAATAATTTTTTAAGCATTTTAATTAAATTTAATATTTATAAATAAATTTACAAGTTTGTTATTCTTTGGCAACTTTTAGAATGCAATATTCTCATAGACTCGAAGTAAGTATGATATATTTTTCACTTTTTTAAAGTGTTTTCTTGTTTCTTAATACCAATTTTTATAACGACATGATATTTATATGTGTTTTCTTGTTTCTTAATGTCAACATTAATTTTTAAAACATCGTAATTAATTGATTAATTCATTGTTTTTTTGAATATATCGTCATGATGAGTTTTTTTATATGTTTCCATATTCAGAACCTAGTTATTGCAAAACTTGAAAATATGGTGTTTTCATACATTTCGAAAATACAATTGCAATATCCACATTTTTGTCTATGTTTATGTATATTTTTTGTTCAATAAACCCGAGTTGTTAAATGTTTTCACAAAAATTTTACTCAACCAATTTTTAGTATAAAATGTTTTCATGTTTTTTTTAGCGTTTGTTTTTACAATGACGTAACTTTTCTTTAACTTGTGCACGCGCCATTGTTTTTACTATGTTTTGATTTTCGTACGTAACCTTCATACGTGCGCCTCTTTTTGTGTATTGTCTACCTTTTTTTTTTTTTTAATTTATATTCAAATATACCGTTGCAATGTAATGGTTTAGGCTACTTGTCTTTTTTATAATATATTAATTTAAGTAGCTTATCTATATTTTCATACATGTGTTTTCTATTACAATCTCACACTTTTATTAGAGCCTCTTTAACAAACAAAATGCTCCAAATTTTTAGAGATTCATTGTAATATTTATTGCACAAACACTTTTAACTAATTCCCAGGGTCATGACATAGCTTTAAGTAACAATCGAGGCAAGCAAACCACAATAATAAACATGTTAACCGCTTACCACTGAGACATTGCCTCAATGGTAGCCCAAAATTCTTTCAAATGGGAGGTCTTGGGTTCAAAACCCTCCCGCAGTGAAATAGGGGTCTGTGGGGGGTCAGGGTTTTCCCAGTGGGGTTTCCTCCTAAGGTGGTTGTGGTGGCTCATGGGAGGTCCAGGTAACTTGACCTTGGTGACATGACCTGGAAACAGTGGATTCACACGATTGAGACCTTCACCTTTCAAAAAAAAAAAAAACAGGTTAACCGCATATGCGTTTGGGGACGTCAATGGGCCTATTAAATCATTTACAAAACTTTCTGACCTTTCAAAACTACATAACTAACGTTAAACAACTCATAAATATTAAACATACATCAAATGCAATTTGTAAAAATAAAAGATTAAATTACAAAATCGTCATTTATTTATGTTGTTAACAACATATTTAACACTTAAGCGACTTTAATTTGTGTCAGTTGTCTTTTATCTTCATGTTTTATAACAATCAAGTTTTTTTCAATTAACATAATTAAGTGTTCTGTTAAATTTTGAAAAGTGACCAATTGTAACAATCAATTCATTTTAAAAAGTGGCCATTCCATTTTGACCCTTATTAATGAAACGGTGAAACACATAATTATTTATGTAGTTAAATGACATGTTATATAATTTACTGTTTTTATTAATTTGGTTCTTTTCTTTTATTTTTCTTTTATTTCTTTATTTTTTAGCATTCTGATTTCATAAATTTATTTATAATTTATTAATCAACTAATAAATTCATTGATTTATAAATCAATATATATATATATATATATATATAATTTCTAGTTAAAATTTACTTTTTATTTACATATTTTTTAACAAGATTCCTTTAACCTATATTATGTTAATATTCATGGTATTTATCTGTTATATTATCAATTTTTCAGTTTATTAAATCTCTGACAAATCAAACCAAATTCAAAAGAGCATTAACCAAACCGAATTCATCCAAATTCAATCCAGTTCGGTTTTGGTTATAAACCGAATTCAAGCGAATAAACCGATTATACCAAATAATTCGATTCTAAACCAAATAAGCCAATTAAATCTAACCAAATAAACCGAATTCATTCGAACTAAGCCGAACATAATAAATTCACAGGCAACGATACATTTCGGTTCAATTTGATTGAATTCGGTTTATTAGGTTAGATTAATCTATTTATTCGATTTTTAACTAGAAAGCTCTTCGTTATACCAATTTTTTGTCTGGAAGTGATAAAACCTCGATTAAGGTTAACCAACAGCTTAAATACCCCAAAAATCGTGAAATTTGGTGTTCCTTGACTAGCCAACTCAGTGACCATAAGTTACAACCACCTGCATCCAAACTTCGCCTTACGGTTTAATCTCTCGGGTTTACGGTATCCATTACAGGGGAAAACCTCTCACCGTAAGACCATCGGGCCATATTAAGTTATGGCCAGTGCATCCCCAAATTTTTTGTTTCGGCTCTCCGTTGTGCCCATTCTTTGTTTCAATGCCTGGTTTCTTGCTAAAATCGACGTATATCTTTGTTTAAACAAGAAATACACAAGAGCACACGGTAGTTACTATCCTCATGAATAAACTCATAAAAAATCACAATAACAATCATTTAAACAATTTAATCACAAAACCAAATCCCCATCAACAAAACCTATGAATGATAACGAAATTTTATTCTTGGAGTAGAAAGATCGAACCGGGTCAAGACATCTCAGGGCCTCAGGCGATGGAAGTGGGCTTCTAGTTTGTTTTATCTGGATTGGTTTTCTAAATTGAAGGGCCTTTAAATATTGAAATAAAATTAACACTCCTAGTTTGTTTTGTTTTTAAAGTAGACCGAAGCCCACTATCAATTCGCTTATGAACAAGCCCAACGCACACGCACACATAGGTAGAGGTGAACAAAAAAACCAGTTTGGGTCTACAAACCTCTTCCAGCCAAACCAGTTCCCAAACCGGTCTGAACCGCTTGTTTGGCATAGTTTCAAGATTTTGGATTTAAACCAGTTTACAAACCGACCCAAACCGGTTTCAAACCCATTCAAACCGGTTTCAACCATCAAAACCGGTTTCAACCCCTCCAAACCGAACCGGTTTCACCTCAAACCGGTTTAGGACCATGATTGACCAAACGGAACCGGTTCCTAACCCGAGCCGGTTTGGCAAAAAAAGAAAACCGGTTTGTGCACCACTACACATAGGGAATGAGTCAATCGTAACTCATTTTATTATTTTATTTTGATAAGTGGTAGCCCAGGATAAACCGTAAATTGATTTAATTGTTGTTTTTATTCTGAATATCATTAATTTACATCACTTTTGTTGTTTTTTATGTGTATGTTTGAATTCACACGTATTTGTGATTTCGCACCGTTCTACAATTTCTAAAAATTACATGTAAGAATTTCTAAAAATGTAGTGACATGTGCAAAAGAAGAAAAAACTTGCATCAGTTAAATGCACGTGAATTTATACATATTCAATTAATGTTTTTTCGTGCATAGTCTTCATGATAAAATCACGCAAGAGTTAATTGTTTCTTGCGTGATAATTTAATTTTTGCGTGCGATGACTTCGCATCGACATGATAAAATCATGCATGAACAATTAATGTTGGCTTAATTTATCACGTAGACTTTGTACCTTTGCATGTAAAAATTTAAAATTTGTTTGAACACTTTGTTATACCACATTTGTTATTTCAAACACTTTTTGTATACAACGTTTGTTATTTTGTTGAAATTAAGAATTTTGTTAATGTATATTAGCTTATATTATCAATTTAAATAATTTAAAATTTGTAACTGATGAATTTTGTAATCAATTATTTATAGAATTAATATTCAAAAATAACAAACTTTGTTGTGGTTTGATTGATATAAAACATAATACATGGATGTGTGTGTATATATATATATATATATATTAAAAATTAATATTAATAAGATTTAACACTATACTATAAATTAGTCAGAATTCTTTTTAGGTTGAATAAGATTATTAGGATTTAAATAAGAAAGACGAATATCAAATCAGAGAAATGATTAATTCAAATGATTTTGAACTTTAATGCTTAAAAGTTTATTAAATTACATATTTGAAAGAGGATGAGAATGACACGTGTCATTTTGTGAGTTTATTTATAGTAGTAGGATATGTATGTATAGATATATGTATGTGAGCCTATGTCAACTAAACCTACGGGAGCATCCGATTACTCACTTCACACTCCAGACATTCGGTCACCTTCCATGCTTTTCTCGAGAAGTTAGAAACCCAATTGTAAGACTCCAAAATTTGGATAGGGCATACGAGCATGTATATATCTCCACTTTTGTTCGCCTCTACGTACATGTATGTGTATATAGAGGTGTTCAAAAAAACTGAAAACCGTTTAACCATTTCTTGAATTCGGTTTATTCGGTTGAATTCGGTTTGTTCGGTTCGGATAACCATTTCTTGAATTCGGTTCGGTTCAGTTAACGGTTGGGGGGGATTTTGAAAACCAATTAAAACGAACAGAATAAACCAAACAAACCGTTAACCGAATCGATGAACACCCCTACATCTATATGCATGTCAGCATGTGGTCCAACAACTGAATAACTGCAAAATGGAGGGATGATGCGGCCCAACCCAATATAGTACAAGACCCAATTAATCAGCTTTACAATACCAGCCAACAAGCCCAAATGGATTGAAGAAATAAAAAATTCACTTGTTATTGTATACTAGTAAAGTACCCGTCGCGCGTTGGGCGGTATCAAACGTAATGGACGTGGAATTTATTTCGTCAGATGAAAACGCAATATATTAGACCCAGCATATGTCATAAAAGAATTTATGTTGAAATGTAGACCAATATAAAAAGTATATAAAATAAGTACAAAAATGTATTATATTTAACCAGACTCGATTATTGAAAAAATTTATATCGAAACATGTATAAACAAGAATTTATATGGACTCTTACGTAAACTAAGCACGTAAAAATTATTATTTTTAGCTAAGGAACAAAAGAGGTAAATTAGAAACTTGAGGAAGTTAAAGTAATATTTTCAAAGTTTTTTTGAAATTTGAGGAGATGAAATTGATAACCTTGAAATTATAGAATGAAGATTTAAAGATCAGTTGCGACGAAAAAAAAACTGTAAAAAGAAAGACGATGAAAAAAAGTTTGGAAAATGAGGATAAAAAGAAAATCAGGAAAAATAGAAGAATATGAAAAAAAGAAATCCGTGCGAGGGATTAGAACCCACGCCCAAAGCATCAAAATTAAAGTGCCTTGCCAACTCAACCAAGACAACAATTATTTACTAGTTTTGAAATTACTTTTATTTAACAAGAAATAAAACGTAGGTAATTTATATTTTATATTTTATATGATTACATATATACAGAATGGAACTTATGTAAGTTGCCACTATAGTAAATATATACTATGTTGCAACCGCGCTGCAAATTGACGTTCGTTCATTGGTAAAGCATGTGGAAGTAAGCAGTGGCAGATTCATAAAATTTTTCATTAAGAACGGAAAATTTTTGGGGACATTTGAGCATTATATATAATAACTTTTTCTACTATGTTTCGGTTAAGTTGGGCCGGATCGGGTCGGTTCGGGTCGGATCATGTTATAAAAAGGACAATTAAACTAAATTTTATGTATAAAAACAATATAAAAATAAAATACGTCTAAAATTGTCCTCTACGAATTTTCATTAATTAAAATCTATCTAAAATGTTGTATAAGGAGATTTTCATAAGCAACTCTTTATTTACTAAATATTGTTATCGCTTAATTTCTCATCATTAATCTGATTATGCAAATTTAAAGGGGACACTTACAAAATATTAAGAAGGTCGGTCGGGATTTTAACATATATATACACAATACCAGATTAGTTTTTGTAGGACTCCACGTGGCACCTTTTCGGTTGGGAAGTCAATTCTTTTGTCTTGCTTTCTCCTTTATATTACTACTTCGCACTTCTTCACACCTTTCGTTAATGAGAGTATGGTGATTTTGCAGCTACGGTGGAGGTTTTGAGATTTATCTTAGAACCAATCTAGAAAGTGACGGACCCACGGTATTTCTTATGGGTTGGGTCGGGTCGAATTACCAAAAATAGATTACAACTATGTAAATCTTAAAAACACACACACATATTGCAAAGGAACTCTTTTCTTGTATATAATAAACTAGGTTAATATTCCGTGTATTACACGTGTTGAATAAAAATTAATAAGTATTCAATAACATAAATTTAATAACTGTAAATGATTTTTTGATTTAAAATATTATTAACATTACATATAAAATAAAATAATACTATTGTTTTTTAATTAAAAACTCCTTTTTCAAAGCTTGATTTTTTTGAACATTTGATTTTAAAAAAGAGTTGTTTTAAAAAAATGTCATTTTTTTACAAAATAATATGATGTTATCTATTATTACACAAGGTTATAAAAAACAAAATTAATAGTTAATAATAATGATTTATAAATTAGAAAATATATTATGAGTTATAAATTATTAAAAAAATTTCATATTTTATAGTAATTTGATTTTTTAAAAGAATGCTTTTTCATATTAAAATATTTTTTATGATATTAAGAAATCCTTTTTAATTATAAAAGGTATATATAATATAGTTAGTATTTAATACCATTATGTAATATATTTTTTTGATGAATCTTTTACATATTTCCCCCTCCAAACTTGTAGAATTACATATTTCCCCAAATTATGCTTTAAGAGCATTGTACATTATGCAATGAAAATTTGTACCTTAGGAAAATATTTAATTTTTCAAGTTAAGAAGGGAAAATATGTAATTCTCTCTTTTTTGATATTAAGAATTTTTTTTAATTGAAAAAGGTATATGAAATATATAATTATATAATTGTTATTATTAGTATTTAATAAAGTTATTCATTTATTAGGAGAGAGAAGCGGGAAAATAGTGTGAGCATACTCTAGATTTGTAACAAGTGTCCCAAATTATTTTGATTTATTAAGTAGTAGGTTATTAACCCGTGTGTTACACGGGTTTAATATAAAATATTAAATAATTAGTAATGAAAATTTAACAATTATAAAACGATATTTGGCATACTAATACATTATTTTAAGTAAGAAATAAATAATTAAAATTTTTAATCATTATTCAAATGATATATGAACTTATGATGTATACCAATTGATATTATTGAAATAGCTGACGTTAAAACTTCAGTTTGTATTATATTAAAAACTAGCTTTTATAAATTAATAATATAAAATATATTTTTTGTAATTATTAATGTTAAACAACCCAATTTAAAAATAGTGTTAAACATAACAGAACAAAAATGTAACTTTTTCTATCATTTTTAATACTTTAATTTTTAAATAAATTAAAAAATGTCATTTTTTATAAAAATTTCATTGTTTAAAAACTCATTTTATGGTATATTTTAAAAAAATCATTTTATAAGATAACTTGTTTTCTACATAAATTTTGTTTTTTTTGAAAATAAAATATTTCTTTCTTTATAAAATTTTGATGTATTTTATAAAAATTATAAGTGTGTTTTATTATAAAAAGATAAATAATATATTAGTTATTAGTATTATAATTATTTAATAAAAGAAATAATTTATTTAATAAGAGAGAGAATATATAGTTATTTTATAGGAGAGAAAATTAAGTAGATTAATAAGAAATTGACAAATGTCAATAGTGGTGTGAAAATGTGACATGTGGCATATAGTGGTTTGTGAAGATGACATGTGGCAAAAATTTACTCTTTTATTATAGTGTATAGATAATAGATACAACTACACTCAGTTTTTTTAACACCAATCCAATTATACAAATCATATTTCATATGCTTCATTGAAGAAAAACCTTCTCTGCTAATGTTACAATGTATAAATGAAAGCTTAACTTCAAGAAATGGCCAAAACTAGAATCCGCAAATCACTAATCAACTCCCAAATCAAATCCCGAAGATTTTTTATTTATGGGTAATTGACTAGTTTGATATTACATTAAAATTTAATTAGCAATGAGCATCAAAAAAACTTTTTAACGGCAATTTGGATCACTGACGAGTCATATACCATCCGATTATATCCACATCTAACAGGAGGAAACTCACCACGTATGAAAGAAAACCCTTAGGCCAGCATGAAACCCTATTTTGTCTATATATGCCAGAACTTGAACAAGTGAGCTCTTCAATATGGAAGCCACATGGTACCTACACTAAACCACCTGAGCTGAGATCATTGGTATGAGCCTCAAATAATTTATTTCTAATGTATATTGGATTTTAAAGTTTTTTTTAGAATGACAAATCTACAATACCGATACTTTCATTTCTAAACTATTCAAAACTAATATATATTTTATTTCCAGGATTGAACATAAAATTTATAATCAAAGAGGAAGTCTATATCTTCTAAAAATGCCATTCTCAGTTTGTCACATTCACATATTGGGTTTTAGAATGGTTTTAACTAATAAATTGGTTTCCAATAGTTTCATATTCAATGTTAATAATTTTAAAATTTTAAAAGTGACAAAATTATTAGGAGTTGAATAGTGTTACAAAATAATTTTTTTAAAAAAAATCCTCTTGGCGTTTTTTTTTTGATTTTTTAATAAAAATGAAACAAATAATGTTACAAACATGTAAAAAATAAAAAATAAAACTTTTTTTTCCTTTCACAACTTAGGGTGAGTTTCAGATTACAAATTCTCTACACACATATAACTATAATTTTTTTTATAGGTGTCGGTCGACCCATACCCACAACATTATTCCCATCAAATTACACCTAAAAATATTTATATAATTACAATCTTTTTTATTTATTTATTTTTTCACAAAACATATGGAGCATTTAACTTCAAAAAAATGCTCTCAGTTTAAATGACCGACACAAGCTTCACATAATTCAAAAATTCATATAAAATATTTAATAGCAACATGTATAGATGCAGTTAAAAAAAAGCAACATGTAAAGATTAAAATTAAAGAATCATTATCTAGTTGGAAGATCAATTTTATAACGTTGAAGTATTTAAATCACCTTGTATGTATAATTATATATATTAAAAACAACAAAACGTACTTAAATGACACAATATTATATCGTTATTTAAGCTAAAGGCAACATGTTTTCTGCAATCCTTAACCTAACACATGGATTATACCTTGACCTCATGTAGTTATAAAGAATCATCAAACAACTTGTACAACCATATTTAATCAAAACGTCAATTCAAGCTGATGGCTTCGTAAATAAACTGGTTTGGTAACGTTTTGGATTTAATATTAAAAAATATGACATAAGCACAACGTACGATATATACTTAATTAATTAACCGCCCCCCTCTCTTCATATATATACACAGATTTATGTGTATTGTGATGTTTTTATGTCTTTCAAGATTTAAAGAGTATAAAAATAATTTTTATTTAAAGTAGGGAAAGTCACTTTTATGTCTTTCAAACTTGTGGATAAAAATAAATTTTTTAGTTATTAAGTGTGGTTTTCAATTCAACATATGCATTATAACAGATTTATGTTTTTTTTGAATGGCGAAGGTCTCAATCGTGTGATCCCACTGTTTTCAGGCCATGTCACCAAGGTTTAGTTACCTGAACTTCCCATGAGCTACCACAACCACCCCAGGAGGAAACCCCACTGAGAAAACCCCCTAACCCATTATGTATAAAATAAGAGATAAATAAATTAAAATCTTGCATAACTTTATTGACCCGGTCAGGAAAAAAGAAGTAACTCTACTTTTTTATAATAGTTCTTAATTATTCAATTTTCAAAATTCCATTTTCATAGATATGGATTGATGTAGATATAGTTATTGGCCTAATCTCTCAAAAGAGTAATTTGAGTCTTTCTATTTTCAAATTATCAATATGTACTATAGAAAAAAAATCTTTTTTCATATTAATATAAATGAAAATACAATTCTCGCCCCCTAATCAATATAATTATGAATATAATTGCAGTTATTCACCAAACAAATCATTCTTTTAGATCAAAATGAGTTCTTAAATTTTTATTTCAGGCAAATTTAAAATTGTTCGAATTGTGTAATCGTCAATTATTGACATTGGTAACCGACCCAAAGCAATTTGATTATAATTCAATTCGTGACGATCATAAGTAGAAAGTTCATATTCTTCAGTCATCGATAAACAATTTGTTGGACAATACTCAACGCAATTACCACAAAATATACATATTCCGAAATCAATACTGTAATTAAGCAATCGTTTCTTTCTAATATCAGTTTCCAATTTCCAATCAACAACGGGTAGATCTATGGGACATACATGAATACATACTTCACAAGCAATGCATTTATCAAATTCAAAGTGGATTCGACCACGGAAACGCTCGGATGTGATCAATTTTTCGTAGGGGTATTGAATAGTTACAGGTAAACGATTCGCGTGTGATAAGCTAATCATGAAACCTTGACCAATATACCTTGCGGCTCGTACTGTTTGTTGGCCATAATTCATGAACTCAGTTACCATAGGAAACATATCGTGAATATCTATAAAAAATAAGATACTTTTTTCTTTCTCTTGTTTGAGACAAGTCGTGAATATAGAAGTATTTTTTTTTACAGTGAAAGAAGTTGGAAAGAAGTTGTTAATAATAGATTACCTAGAGAAATAGGTAAAAGAAATTTCCATCCAAGATTTAACAATTGATCCATTCTTAGCTGCGGTAAAGTCCATCTTGTTGCGATAGGAATGAACAAGAACAAATAAGTTTTAGCTAATGTATTAAAAATACCAATTATTGTTCCAAAGACTCTACCCCTTTTAGTAATATCAAAAAGCTCGGGAACAGATGTGTACGGAATAGAAAGATTCCAACCCCCCAAGTAAAGAATTGTTACAAATAATGAAGAAACTAGTAGATTTAAATATGAAGCAACGTAAAATAAACCAAATTTGATACCGGAATATTCGGTTTGATAACCTGCTACTAATTCTTCTTCTGCTTCTGGTAAATCAAAAGGTAATCGTTCACACTCGGCTAGGGAAGAAATTAGAAAAACTAGAAACCCTATAGGTTGACGCCACAAATTCCATCCCCAAAAACCATATTTTGACTGTGCTTCAACTATATCAACTGTACTTGAACTGTTAGATAATCATAGTAGATGAGAACATCACTGTTCTCATCCCTATTACAGAACCGTACATGAGATTTTCATCTCATACGGCTCCTCAAAGGTCACAAATAAATCTAAGGACCCGTCCATTATTATTTTTCTTGATATGTTTATAGATATAAAATGAAATCCATTGTAAGGTCCCCATTAGACACTGGAATTCTGTCTGCTATATATAATAAAATGCTTCTGAATTCATCTTATCTTTTAATAATTTAAATTCTTCTTTGTTGAATAATAACTTAATCCTTAAATAAAATGTTTCTTGTAACAATATCAATAGATATTTCAACCTAACGTAGATATTTCCACCTAACATTTCCCTCAGACCACTATTTCGCTGCAGGAATGATTTGAACCCAAGACCTTTCATTTGAAAGAATCTTGAGGTACCATTGAGGCAATGTCTCACTGGTATTACAGATTTATGTGTATTGTGATGTTTTTGCGTTTACTTTACGTTGGCTATATGATAATTAAGGGTGTATTAGGTTTCACAAAAAATGTCATTATGTTTTTTTTGTTTATTCATTTATTATTATTATTAAAAAAAAGTTTTGTGCATGTTATTCTTATTTTTAATCTTATTTTTACATCTATTATAACAAGTATACTTATTATAATTTCTTTGGATTCTGCGAAGATATTTTTATAAGACAACGAACTTAGAGATGATATATTGTTTTTTGTGTGTCTTATTCTTATTTTTTATTTTTTTATTACAACTATTGTCATTAATTATTATAATAATAATTATTATTTCTCTGGATTATGCAAAAATATTTTAAAAGACAAAAAAAATTAGAGATGATAAAGTCGATGATCTTTAAATGCAACACGTTAATTAAATAAAATTTTTCTGTACATATATAATGAATATAAAGAATGATCACGTTTATTTAATATAATGGAGGAGCTTCACGAATAATTTTAGAGCTGGGCGGAAGAGACGAAAATTTTAAAATGGGTCGAAATTAATACCTATAAAATTTTAAACCATTTATGTAATTAAACTCTATATTTAATACATATATATATAATGAAAATAAGGCAGGCCACAAGCTGAGCCAACCACTACAAGAAAATCGTTATATTGTAGTTAACCCTGACTCAAGCTCGGCTAATTTTTAACGAGCTTTTTTCGAGCCAAACTTTTTTCAAACAAGCCTCGATTTTTTTGACCAATTTGAACATCATATAAACATAAGTTGATGACCCATATCTAATAAGGAGTTATCCTACCGATAAAAAAAAGAAAAATAACAAATACGAAAACACTTATTAAGTAAAAGTAAAATTACATATTACCATTGCATCTTACCATTGCACATCTTTTTTGATTCACTTGTGTGATGCCTACGTGATAAGTGATCAAACACCCATCAAACGTCAAATTACATATTACTTAAGAATGAGAGTTGTGGTCAAAGTGATAAAAGAAAGTATCACAACCAATTAAGAAGAGGAAGAGAGTTGAAAGAAAATGTGTGACTTGGATCCACTTGTGGTGTAATGGTGGTATAACATAGTTTTTGTAGAATATCTAAATGCACCTAGGACTAGATTTTTCAACGAATGTCATTCAACGTGTAACAAGAAACTTATATTACTCTTTGATATCACGTAAAAACCCGATTTTAGAGAAAAATCACTTAAACTTTATATATATAGAGGAAAGTTAAAAAAAAAAACAACTTACTTTAGAAAAAACTAAAAAAAACTCTTACTAATTAAACAATCTTTTTTTTAAAAAAAATTCATTAATTTTTATAATTAGTTAGAAATGTTATAAACAAAAACCTTTTTTTAATAAAAATATGTAAATCACGAAATTACGTATATGTAACCTATAAAATTACATATATGCAATAACATGAATTACATATATTTTTTTATTAACAAATCTAACCTTATAATAAAACAAAATGTAAAACAAAAAACGAAAACGAAATTGATTGACAATAATTGTGATTAGTTTATAAGATTTCTTCAAAATGAATGTTTTTATTGAAACTCTCTCTCTCTCTCTCTCTATATATATATATATATATATACCGAGTTCGAAGACTCAAAACCCATATCATGTGGCAATACCTGAACCCATGATAGCCCATCCGAGTAGGAAACCATTTTGGAAAACCCCCTAACCCCTCATCAGCCTTAATATGCTTTGAATGTGATTTGAACCATTACCTTGTATTTGGAATGTCATGAAGTACTGTTAGAATAAAACCCCTTTGGTCCTTAAACTTTATATGGGCTATTGATTTGAAGCCTTTAAAATAAACATGTGATACACATAACAGTCAGCTTCTTAATTAATTAATTTAACTTTTTTTTACTATTTTTTTTTATTTTTAAAAACTTTTCTTTATTGCAAATTTAATTCTTATCTTTGTTTTTATTTTTATTTTTCTAAGATAGAATTTAAAATTTCGATACTAGCTTGCAACTGATCGTCTTTAACCACTAACTTTCAAAATTTTTAAATTTTACTTTTAAAATTTTAGTTTCTATTATTTTTTATATGTTTTCAGTTGGTTTATATTTAAGCGTAAATTTTGCTAAGAAACAGGTTGAGTCAAATATAATACGTTTTTATTTAAAAATATACATTCGAATATATTATTATATGTTTCTACGTTGCCACGACACACTACGGATAAAATTATCGGTTATGTATTATATTCTGTAAAGTCCGTGGAACATACATTCTTCACCTTTCATAAGAAACATGAGTAATATCTAGCTGTAATTGAGTCGAGTCGAGCTAGGCCTGGCTCCAGCTTGGCTCGTGGATTTTCAAGCCGAGTTGAAATTTCTTTCGAGCCAAAAATTCTGGCTCCAGCTCAGCTCGTAAAAAACTCGAGCCACGAGCCAGCTCGTTTTTTTTTGTTTTGTTTTTGTTTTCCTCCACTTTACATACATACATACATATATATACACACACACACATATAGATGTATAGGGAAGTGTTCAAATCACTGTTGTAAAAGTCGATCTCCAAGACCGAGTACTCTCCGACTGAGTACTCTCCGAGTACTCGCTCCAAGGAGTTGTTCCGAACCCGAGTACTTCCTGAGTATTACCCGAGTACTCCCGCCTAGGGCCGAGTACTCTCCGATTACTCCTCCACTCGCTCCAAGGACCTGTTCCGACCTAGGAGCGCTAGCGATTTTTGCAACCATGGTTCAAATAATAATTCACTTTTAAAGCAGTAACCCAATAACTTTGCAAAAATAAAGCCGAATCTTGAATTTTTTTTTGAACATCATTGTAACACAATTAGAACACTATGTTCTTTTATGAGTTTATGAAAATTCATAACCGTTTAAGAGATATCATCGTTGTAAGTTTTTGATTTACAACACTGTAACTGTTTTTGTCAAAAACTTACAACGATGATATCTCTTAAACGGTTATAAATTTTTACAAACTCATAAAAGAACATAGTGTTCTAATTGTGTTACAATGATGTTCAAAAAAAAATTCAAGATTCGGCTTCATTTTGGCAAAGTTATTGGGTTATTGCTTTAAGAGTGAGTTATTATTTGATCCCAATCCTAGATGTATATATATATAATTATATATAAAATCTTATATGTCTATATATATATATATATATTATACATAATATGTATATTTATATAAATATGTGTATAAGATATTGTATATATAATTATAGGGGATGGTTACATTGTTAACCCTTCTTTATAGCGTTAACCCATTAACCCGGACATTTTAATTTTTGCCCGAATCTTTGTTTTTTTTCATGGTTTTTATTATACATAAATAGGGGGTTTCTTTTTTTGTGTTTTTGCTAATTCATCACGTTTAAAATTAAAACAAAGTGTAAGTAAGTGTAGGTTGCTTACACTTACTTACATCAGATAGTGTAACTTAAACTTACACTTGATTTAAATTCTAAACGGTGATGAATTAGCAAAAACACAAAAAAAAACCCCTATTTATGTATAATAAAAACCATGAAAAAAAAAGATTCGGGCAAAAAATGCCCGGGTTAACGCTATAAGAAAGGGTTATTATATGATCCCTTCCCTATATATATATATTATGTATAATATATAGGTATGTGTGTAATATAATGTATATGTGTGTGTATATGTTAAAAATCGAGCCGAGTCATGAGCCAAGCTCGAGCCGAGCCAACCCTGGCTCCGCCTCGGCTCGTTTTAACGAGTTTTTTTTCGAGCCGAGCCTTTTCGAACGAGCCTCGCTCGAACCGCGAGCTTTTTGAACAACCCTAGTAATATCTTGTCACGTGACGGAAATGAACTAAACTTTTTTGAATTTTACCTATTAGACTATATTTTAAAGAAACTATATTTAGAGTCAAAATGGAAATATTGGTGGAGCTTGACAGTAATTATCGAAGGGCTAACTTTTTTTTTAAAAGGTTGAGTTTAAGTTTCTTTTAGAGAAAAATGCTTTAAGTTGAGTCAAGAAGGTTTTTTAAGCTGTTTCTTTCATCCTGGTAAGCTTGGTGGCATTGTGTTTTTGAGAAGATTACTTCGAGACTGTTTCACCCCATCTTTTTGTTTTGTTATTCAAAAGTCGAGACTGTTTGGCAGCAACCTTTTGTTTTATGTTTTTTTGCTCCTTTCTTCTTTACATGCATTTTTTAACGATTATGTTGTTTTACATAAGATTTTGGATATTATCAAAGCTATTGATACAAAAATATACATATTTTTTTTTTGTTTATCACTTCAATATGTTAGTTTTTAGCAGTTTAATGCACTGAAACGTGTAAAGGTTTAACTTATTTTATATAAGGTAAAATTGGGTGTTCAAAAAAAAAGGTAAAACTGTAAAGATTTTGAATTTTTCACGGTTTAATGTATCGTAATATAACACACATTGCAAAACACGGCAACGCACCCTACGTTTCCGGGTCACAAACAAAATAAGTAAATAAGGGAAGATTCCGAAATTTATTCCTGATGTAACCCTTGACCGTTTAGAGTTTACTGTAATTCAAATATCTCATTAACTTCGGATATGATATACAAATTTCAAACAAATAGTGAATTTCAATATTCAAATATTCGATATCCAAACAAATGTTCGTACGCACAAAACAAAAAATAAAAATATTTCGGATATCAGATATATACGTAAAATTGTCCGAAAATTATATGAAAAAAGCTATTTCGGATATCCGAACCATCCCAAAATTTTCAAAGTAGGTATTCGAATCCGAATCCGAATCCAAATTTCCAGATATCCGAACTCCAAATATTTTGGGTTCGCGTTTTTGGATTTGATTTCGGATACATATTTTTTGAACACTTTTAACAAAAACTAGTCTAGGGGTTTATCAGGGCCGTCTCTGAGATATTAGGTGCCTTGTGCGAATGATAAAAATGGGCCCCTATGTGTGTGTGCACGCACACACACAAATTGACGATAATTAAACAACAGTAAAATCAATATAAACAATATTGCTTTAGCAAAATGATGCATTTCAATGTTTCAAATAACTAAATAAAACATGACGTTCTTCTTGCATTTTTTGATGCAAAGTTGTTGATAAAATCTTCATAATCCACAATATCTAGTATTTCATTCTCAAATAGTTATCATTGTCATTCCATTATGTCTTTCTTGAGACATTATCGATCGTAAGTATGACTTCAACAACTTTTATTTTGAAAAGTTTCTTTCTACGGATGCTACAGTTACCGGAATAGTCAACAAGATTCTATATGCAATTGATGCATTTGGAAAACAATCGACTCGCTTCAAATATTCTAAAACATCAATCGGGTTTAGAATCTCACTAAGTAATAAAGTATCCAACAACTTTAACTCCATATTAAGCTCATAACCATAAATATATGATCTTTCATCATACTTCAAAACATACTCAAGAAGAATACAACATGAACTAACGTCATTGTCGTCCAATTCCTTTCTCTTTTTAGGAAATAAAAATCCAAATAATTTTTCATACTTTTGGTATTGTTCAAATCTTGTTTGAAGTGAAGTACTTGCTTGATCAACAATATATAAAAAACCCACTTTGGTTTTTGGTAATTAGTTTTTAATTAGGTTAAATATATTTAAGAATTGGATTGTAAATTATATGTGTTTGTTGTAAAAATAAATTAAAATATATATAATATATACAAATTTTTAAAAAAATTTAGGGCCCCCTAAAAAAATGGGCCATGTGTGGTCGCACCTCCTGCACATGCTCTAAGACCCCCCTGGGGTTTATGTTCATCAGGTCAGATTAAGAGTTATTCGTTTTATTCAGATTTTATTTTTTTCCTCTATGTGAACCCGACGTGACTCAAATTGATTTGAAACTCATTCGACCCAAATCTTTCCAAATTAGATAAATCCGAACAATCAGAAAAACTCTAATAACCCGAACAAAGCTGACTTTTTGTTCGTGTTTTGGACATTTATTTTTCATATATTTTGGTTTCAAAAATTAAATATATTACTAGTTAATATTCACAATACAACACTTTAACCTTCAAAATTAAAAAACGATCACAAATTCTTCACAATAAAATAGTTTAAATAAATTCCATGATTCGTAAAAAGCGGCCGAACAATTCAAATAACTCGAAATCAATAATATTTCATTGGCTCGTAGTCGGATTATTCGGAAATCTGAACAAACCAAATTGCTCAAAACTTGAAATCCGAATCCCGAATATATGAATAACTTTTTTGGATTCGGATACAATGAAGAAGCTTCTTTACGGGCGGGCGGGCGGGCGGGCGGGCGGGGGGGGGGGGGGGGTGGAGGGGGAGAGCGACCACCCCCTTTTTTTCATCTGTAGTATTAATTTTTTGGTCGAATGGTTATTTTTTAGTTAAAAATAGATTTTCGCCCCCTCGCTTAAAAAAATTTAAAATGTATTCTGGCTCCGGTAATTTTTTGCCCCCCCCCCCTTTAGAGCGTTCAAGCTCCGTCACTGTTCGGACATACTCGACCTGAACAACCCGACTGAAGATTCACATCAAGTTTTTCAGTTTTAAATACGACTCGGGTAAAGCAAAATGCAAGGCTAATGACAAAATGAAATATCATCTAACATTTGCAATAGGAATGAGCATGTGGTATCAAATTCCATAACAAACCGGTATCATACCGATAGATTCGGTACAATATTCGATACCAAGACCCGAGATGATTTGAGAGGTTCCCAAGGTTTAAAGATAAAGTTTGGTGAGGTTTGGGGTGATTAAATGACAAGTTTGGAAGTTTTTAAAGATCAAACATATTATAGAACTACAGGAGCTGATTTGTCAAAGATGAAAGTTCTAGCCGCCACCCACTCTCACAACCCATGACCTGGCCTATATGTGGCTTGTGATCGGGTCGGTAGGGGCTGAACTTTTTAAACATTTCAAAACCGGTTTTGAAACCCTAATTCTCCTATCCAACCAATTTTGGACAACTGAGTTTGATTAGGAAATGAAAATATGAAGGTTTTTTGAAGACTTGAATCGATCAAGAAGATTCCATTTCGTATTCAAATGTCTGTGGTGCTTTTCGGGTTCATTAATGCATGTTTTCTCGTGTCTTTTGTTTGTATTCAGATATTTTATTATGTTTAGATTTAGATTTTTTTTTTAAACGGTCAACTAATCAACTACTAGGCACTTTGTACGCGGCCCCCAATGTATAAAGAATGCCCAAGCTTGCCACTAGTCCAGAGTACTAGGGGTGCTAAATGGGTCGGGTTGTCAGGTTGTGGGTTCAACCCAACCTGAACTCGAAAAATTTTACACCAACCCGAACCCGAACCCGACCCAACCCGACAATCAGGTCAGACCAACCAACCCGAACCTGACCCGAAATTTTATGTGTTGACCCGAACCTGACCTGTTTGACCTGAAATATGTATTTATTTTTCATATTTTACTCTAAAATTATAAATCATAATCAAAATATATTATATAATTAAAAAGCAGTAACCAAAGTATATCAGATTGTAAAATACATTAGTTTTCAAAATAAAATAAAAACATTTTTCAATCAAAATATGTTGTTTTTCAATCTTGTTCATAATTTATTTCATATTCAACATTTTTATCATATTAAAAATTAACGTCTTCAATGATATCAGTTATTTTTTTTGGTAATATCATAATCAAAATATAAATATATTAAAATTCAACATTGAATACTATAATAACATAATATATGTTTTTTTCTGAATAAACGGGTCGACCCGAACCTGACCCGTTTATATTTTCGGGTTGGCGGGTTCGACCTGAAATGAACCCGAACCTGTTTAGCCATAACCCTAACCCAGAAAAATTCGTGTTAGGTTCGTGTCGTGTTCTCGGGTCGTGTCGAAAATTCACACCCCTAGTCCAGACGGAACCCCTAGCCACCAGCCACCAATTCCCAGGGAAAACCCGGTCCAAGCACCTGCCCAAAGGCAAGACGGTAGAAGGTAGGTAAAACCGGGTGAGATCAAGTATCGAACCCAGGACCTGTGTCTTCTATCACTTCCCTCATTCATCTATCTTACCACTAGACTAGACATCATTGGTCATTGTTTAACTGTTTTAAACATGTTTCTAGGCTAATTCACCTGTATTACCTAGATTTAGAACATGATCGACTAACTTTATTTGGTTTTCGGGTTTGATTATACAGGATTTTAATTATTTATGTTTAAGATCATATTATACGTGATTAATACTAGTTTACGTACTATTACTGTTAGGCGTGTTCACTTTTCGAACTGGATTCGAAAAACTTGAAATACCATTCAATTTGAAGTCTGATGTTAAATTTTGAATCTAATTTAGAATTTGTGATTTTTGAATTCGATTTGATTTGAAATTCAAATTTAAAACATTTATAATCATATTTTTATTATATATATAATAACACTAGTTTAATATGCATAAAAATTGAACTTTATAGTGCGGCATTTGTTTAAGATTTTGATTATTTGATGTTTTGATTTTAAAAAGAGGTAATTTTGTAGAAACATAACCAAGTTTTAATTTTGTTCCAATCAAGTCACTCAAACTTTGTTTTGTTCTAATTTGATAACTTAAGTTTATTTTTATGTTTCAATCTTACATATGTGACCTATATATAACTTGTAACTTATTTTTATATTTTTATTTTTTATTTTTATTGTATGATAACATGAAAATAACATGGATTTTGAAAAAAAAATCTCTAAATATTTTTAAAATTGCAAAAATTTTTAAAAATTAAAAAATTTGTGAAAATTTTTAAAATTATAAAAATATTTAGTTGATTAGAAAAAAAACACAAAATGCCCAATGAGTCTAAAATACTTCTAAAAGCTCGAACGGATCCTAAATTCATCTAAAAATCCACTTATAGAGCCTAAACGAACCAAAATTACCTGTTATCCATTTTTTTTATCTAGTATTAGAACATAAATCAAACTTAAGTTACATAATTGAAACAAAACAAAGTTTAAGTGATTTAATTGGAAGAAAATCAAAAGTTAGTTATGTTTCTATAGCATTTTCCCTTTTAAAAAAGTTTAATTTAACTATTTAAGTTTGTAAATTAAGTTTTTAAACTGTATAAATAAAAATAAAAGTTCAATAGGATCCGTCCGCTCACGTGCCCGTATATTTCGGATGGTCCATGACTAACCTCAAAATTAAATTAGACTCTTAAATTAATGACAATGAGTTGAGGATATACATTTTAATTATTAAACTAATATTTCATATTTGTGGCTTCACTATTATTTTATATTTATTTATTTTTTGAAGAGCTAAACAAGTCATCGGACTCAACAACCCACGTGCTGCGACCACAGACCGATACCAATCCCCAGAAACATTTAAAGCCGGGCGTTGGCGAGTGTCAAATCGAGGAACCGTCACACTATCTAGGAGGAAACTCACACTGAGAAAACCCCCTAGCTCACCCAGATAATTTTTTGTTCCAGACGAGACTCGAACCCAAGACCTTCCATTGCTGATAGTCAGGAAGTACCACTAGGCTATAATCCCAATGATTATTTTATATTTATTTGGAGATTAAGTCATGGTAATGTGATTGGTTAATGCTTATATCATTGCATGTTCTTGGTTTTAAAGTCAACGCTTTTTTGCTATTAAATTATGTTTCTTTAAAATTTGCCGTGCTGGATGACATTCCAACAAATTCGATCCAGACAGATTTTAAACTATTATTAATAACTCGTTTAACCGAAACCGAACCGAATTGAGTTATGTTCAGTTAGTAATCTTTCGAATTTAGTTGGGTTTGAACTTAGGTTTCCAATATTTTTTTAAAAAAAGGAATAAAACCAAACCGAACAAACCAATAATCGAATCAAATGAACAATCTTGTTATTGCCAGTGCTTTTCGATGACTAACATTTCGATCTTAAAGTTTATGACGGGTTAACGATTGATACATATATATTTTTCCTTAGTTTATTTGTATTGTTTAAGGGAGTTAATGTTTATGTAAAGTTGACTAGACCTAACAATCTTGACCTATAGTAAGAAAAATGAGCAGATTTTGGTAAAAATTATTGTATTTTATGTTGAAATACGTAATATTATGGCATAAAAATGAGTTAAGATGAATAATATTTTAACATAATACGGGTCAAGATAAGTAATTCAAAAACTATGTGAATCCAATCAATTCAAATAAGTAAGAATAATTTATAATATATTTTATGATAAAATTATTAAAAATATTTAAATAAACGTTTTGTTTCATTACAACTCATTTATACTTGAGTTATATTGATATTTTCTATAAGCAACCCATTTATACCCAAACTGATTTTTTTTTTAAATCCATCCTGACCCGCATCCATCTTAACCCACACACCGTTTGACCCGTTACTCAATCCAACCCAACCCATCCATTTTGCAGACATAATGTCAATCATGTGCAGATCAACCTGCTCAAGAACATGGATCGAGTTTCCACCCCATCTAATCCACAATCATGCATAAAAAGTTAATTAAACTTTCAATTAAAATACAAAGTGTTGACAACATGCATGACATATTTTAAAGTACCATGTCTCTCTAATCTTACTATAAGAAGATTAGCTTGATCTACTTCACAATCCCACAAATAAATCTAACTTTTGAAAGACATTCATGTTCAAATTAATCAAACAAATGGCCTCTTCCAAGCACTCATTTGTGCTTCCAATCTTGGTTATAGCACTCTTCACTTTGCAAGCTGAAGGCCAAGGCTTAAAAGTTGGGTTTTATGACAAATCATGCCCATATGCCGAAAAGATTGTATCCGGTGTCGTTAGCCAAGTTATGGCTGTGGCCCCTTCTCTTTCTGGCCCGTTGTTGAGAATGCATTTTCACGACTGCTTCATTCGGGTTTGTAACATCTGTTGTATATATTAACATAAAGATTTCAGTTCTTTAGCTTGTTCAATTATCTAGTCAACTAACCTAGATGTGTTATATGAACCATGCGATCGATTGTAGGGTTGTGACGGATCCGTTTTGCTGGATTCTGCAACTAAGCAGTCCGAGAAATTCTCACCCCCAAATCTCAGCCTAAGAGGGTTTAACATCATCGACAGGGTAAAGACGGCATTAGAAAGCAAGTGTCCTGGCGTAGTTTCATGTGCTGATATTGTAGCTCTTGTTGCAAGAGACGTTACATTTGCGGTAGATTTCAAATTTAATATATACCAACTTTTCATTCTTTTCTTTTTCTTTCTTTCTTTTTGTTTTTGTTTTTTTTTTGTGATTATAATGATTTGTTATCTTGATTCTTATATATATCTGGACCATATTTTCTTTTGTTAACAGACTAAGGGGCCATTTTGGGAGGTTGAAACAGGCCGAAGAGATGGAAAAGTGTCTTTATTCAATGATCCTATAAATCCTGTCACAGGATTGCCACCATTTTTTTCGAACATCACTTTCTTGAAACAGTCATTTGCACTTAGAGGCCTAAACACAAAGGACCTTGTTGTTCTATCTGGTATATCCCTCATTAATATCTGAATTTGGACATGGATCTGTTAGGGATGTCCGTGATATAGTTTAGGTAGTTTTGCAAAAATTTTTTAATGGTTTAGACGGTTTTGCCAATTTTTTTGATACAAACCACTAATTGCGGTTTTAAAAATGGACAAACCAAACCAATCATGTAAGTTGGGTAAACCAAACTGACCGGATTGATGGTTTCACGATTTCATAGTTTAGTTTAATTTTACGGTTTTATAAAAAATAATAGAGATCTGATTGATATAATGATGCAAAAGAACATAATACATTTCAAATTCACATTTTAAAAGTTGAAAACCATAATCCAAAAGCTAACCACTATCAAAATAATAAAACTAGTTCAAAAAGAGTGATAATCTGTTAGATAAAGTCATGATCCATTAAAATGATTTATAACAAAATTCAAAGTTGTCATGTCTCAATTAGATAGTAAGATATCGATAAAAAAATGAGAATTAGATATTTTCAGAAGTTCTTTGTAAAAAATATGTTTTTTATAAGCAAATAATCACATACACACACAGAGTTGGTGCGGTTTATACGGTTTACTAAAAATTCAAATTGTAAACCGTACCGAATCACTCAGTTTTTAGAATAGTACTTAAACCATAAATCGAATCATCATGTTTTAAATCCGACCAAACCAACCAATTGTCTTTGGTTCGGTCTGATTTAGATGGTTCGGTCGGTTTATGGACATCCCAAGTTTCTACGTGGTTGTTTTGATTTCTAATGTCTTGAGATAGCACATGTGGCTTAATTTTAATGTGTTTTGCCATCTATCTAGCTAAGATAGAAGATGTAGATTAAGTTGTTAATTTATTTCCATATGTTCTTGTCACCACAGTCACATTACCTAAAATCAAAACAACTTCCAAAAAAATAAAAATCACTTTCTTAAACTACATATTTGTCAAGACGTGTTGTACAAATTTTTATCATCTGGAAAGTTAGCATAAAAGCATACATGACTAATATGTGGATTCTTGATCATTTTGTAGGAGGGCATACCATAGGTATGTCTCATTGCTCGTCGTTTGATAGCCGACTCTACAACTTCACGGGGAAAGGCGATACGGACCCCACAATGGACCCAAACTACATTGCAAGATTGAAACTGAAGTGCAAGCCAAAAGACCAAACCACAATAGTTGAGTTAGACCCAGGGAGCTTCAAGACCTTTGATGACTCCTACTACAGGCTAGTGACCAAGAGGAGGGGGCTTCTTCAATCAGATGCAGCCTTGCTTGATGATCCAGAAACTAAAGCATACTTGGTTCAAGCTACGAGCCATGGGTCCACTTTCTTTAAGGATTTTGGTGTGTCTATGGTTAAAATGGGGCGGATTGGGGTTCTTACAGGCTCTCAGGGTGAAGTTAGGAAAGTTTGCACCAAAATTAACTAAACTTAATTTTGTTTTCTTGGTTCATCAGCGTTTGATCATGTGGTTAGATCTTGTTTAATGTGACCTAGAGACATCAGTTTCAATCTCACATATGCAGTGATGCTGGCTTTAATATGTGTTTGAGAGTGTGCAATAAAAGTTTCTTCCACCAAATAATCATGAATGCACTCAAGCATACATACATGTACAAGTTATTTTTTCTTTTTATATAATTCTTTGTGATTTCGATTCATTGAGAAAGTTTATATGTTGTATTTTAAATTTTTGTATGAGAGTATTGTATTAAATTTTTGCATAAGAATTATGAGATTCACATATGATATGTTTTTAATTTTTAAAAGCAAGAGTTTTGATCGTTATATTCTGCTTTTCTAATAGTTGTATAATATTTATTGATTATTCTGTGTTATAGTCACATATTATTTTGACATATTTTTTATATATTATGTAAATTTGTTTTTATTTTATTATTATACTTTACATATTAAAATATACAATTTTTTTTTTATTTTACTTTTATGTTTTTCAGTACTTTTCATTTTAGAAATATAGTCAGGCAAAATAACAAACAAAAACAAAAAAAAAGTTATGAGAAAAAAAAACACAATCATGCAAGAAGTTAAAAAAAATATTTTTTTTAATTTTTTATAACAATACTACGCTTGTTTTAAAATTTAAAAAACTTCTATTTTTATTATGTAACTTTTTAAGAAAACAATGTTGCATACAAAGTTACAAACATATAAAAAAAAGTAAGAGACCTTTATAAAAATTAAAAAAAAAAAAAAACGTTGCATACAAAAGTTATAAACATATAAAAAAAGCATGAGACTTTTATAAAAACTTAAAAAAAATGTTATAACTAAAATAGGGAAAAAGGAAGATTCCAAACCAAAACTTCTTTTATTTTAACCTTTAATTACAAACTAGTATTTTAACCCGCGCGTTGCGGCGGTGTCGAAATGTATATTGATTCAAATATATCAAGCCGCATGAAAACGTATTATATTTGAAAGAATATCTAAGCATTTGGATAAAACCTAAAAGCTTATAAATGAATCCGAAAATAGGGAAAAAGGAAGATTCCAAACCAAAACTTCTTTTAAAGAGTTACAAAGGGTTTGCCTCACATGTGGTGCCGTTAATCTCGTATTGAACAGAATAAAAATAAAAATACGATCTCAAATATCAAAACTCAGAACAGATAAAAGTTGCAAGGACTAAAAAATCGGTCGCAACGGCTTTCATTCCCTCGCCGCACCCAGTTGTAAACTCTAACGTTAAGAAACACAAACCTAAACGTAAATGATTAAAAACATTAAAATTTAGTTTATATTAATATTATTATATTTATCAATTATCTATATCTAATGAAACAGTTGTACCCGTATATGCTTGAAATACAATAGGTTTTGCGAGAGAAGCCCATTTTAATGAGGGCAGATTTCTAACGTTCTGATGTTTTATTACCTAAATAAAACGCGTTAAATTCTAGTAACCTTTTTTTGTCCGAAATCTTTAGGAATTACGTTCAAAATGATACAAATGATAGAAATATTTTGATAATGTACGGACTCGTTCTAAACCCACAAATGACGCACAAAATTTCTGTCCTTTTGGGTTCGAATTTTATAAAAGCGTTCGTGAGGTAATTACGATCGAATTAATATAAACGTGACTGTTATTCGATAAAGTATGGACGCAATATACGATTGTGAGTATTAAAAATAATTAAGTAAAGTAAAAGGCGTTTTAAAAATAAGAACAAAAACTTCAGGGTTTAAAACGTAATTATCAAAATTAAATGAGCCTTCAAAATTTGACTTTGTGTGCAGCATATATGGAAAGAAGGCAATGGCTTATAAGGTTGTACCATATGCTTTACAACTTGTAAAAAATGAATAGTTTTTTACACTCACAAGTTTTTTTTGCCTCTTAATCTATATAATAATAAATGGCCTTATATCTTTACTATACTTTTACAACCAGCCATATGTTTTTGCGTCGGTGTAATCCACCGTTTGTTGTCAACAAACATTAGCGATAACAAACACGATGATCGGAACTCAAATCTAAATTAATCGTGAACTCGCATAAGCTCGTGAATGATTAAGATACTTAAGTATAGTGAGAGAGGGTATTAAATATAATAGACAAAAATAAAGGGCACAAGATGTAACATCTTAATTAATTTAGGATGTCACTTGATGACGGGAGTAGGTATATCCCTTTAGCCGAACTAAAAGTATACCATGACTGTCATTTAGCTTGGATAACAAACAGCCCGACCAACCTTAGCAGGGCTTGCCCAGTCATGACCTGGCTAACCTTAGCAGGGATACAGCTAGATAAGGTAAAGTCTATTTCCCCTATATAAATAGAGGGGAATACTACACATTTGGGGGACCTGACATTTGCAAGTGAAACACACTTAGCATTCACTCTTTTCCTTTCTCTCTCTATCTAGATAACAAGCTTCTTTATGATCTTCTAATCTTGGCTTATCTCTAGCAAGACTTGAAGATCATTGTATGTTTAATTGTTTGTTCCTTTTCCTGCTGGAATATATTTCTTACCCTACTCTCTTACTATTAACTTTGGTAAGCATCAAACACATATTTTCTCAATAGACTCTCATGGGTTATATTGTTCATCTTCATATGCTTTCTTTACATATTCATACGCTATAATATCATTATGTTGTATCGATTACTGACTTGAGCGTCAGAGTGTCCTCGGGGGTAACCCCCTTGGGCCCTCTAACGTAGGTTTTCTATGTTGTTGCAGGTAGGATCCATGCTCGGGATAACAAGGCATGACTTAGCCCGACTCAAGCCCGACCAGGATTCCGATACGTCAACATTGGTGCCCACCGTGGGGCACGAGACTAAACATCTTGTGTTCTCCCTGTAAAACCCAGGTTCATTTATTATGTGTTGAGGTTGTTCTGATATTTCAACATTTTATTTTTAAGTCTGGTACAACTTGTTTGAGCATACTCGTACAATTTGTACAGCTGAGTGTTAGAAGACCTTTTTTATTTTTTTTTCAAATTATGCTAGTTTTCAGGTATGCATAATCTTATGAATCTTCCAGAAACAAAAGTAAGTTACAACTTGTACCATCAATGAATGAATCTCCGTCTCTTTTATTATATACACAAAAAGATAACACATTGTATTTTCCATCAAGAGTCATATATTCTTTATATTTATATTCTTATCAATTTTTGCATGTTGGTCTCAACTTGAGGTAAAGGTGTAAGACACGTCCAAAGCTTTTTTTTTTTTTAAATAAAAAAATAAAAAAACAAAGTTGCTTCATATTTTTTAAAAGCTGGAATAAGCTGAAAAAGCTGGAAAAAGCTGAAACAGGCAAACTTTATGCTGAAAAGCTGGAATAAGCTGAAAAAGCTGGAAAAGGCTGAAACAGCCAAACTTTATGCTGAAAAGCTGAAAAAAGCTGAACTTTATGATAACAAGCTAGTAAAAGTTGAAAAGACTAAGTTTTATGCAAAAAAAAAAGAAGCTAATTTGATTTAAAAAAAAAAACTTTTACAGCAACTCATTATTTGAGCTGTCTTTGTTTCTCAAAATATACATTATCTTGTTACAAAAAAAAGTATGGTCATGACATTTCTTTAACAGTAAAGTTGCATTTCAACCAAGGAAAGCTGCTTGTATATACATGCAGGAAATTTTCTGACAAGTACTATCATAGCTGTGAATAGCTATCTAAGAAGACTATTAAAGTTTTAACTTTTACTGACAATGTACAATATGCATGTTTCCTATGTTATGACCTATCATTTCAATATGAACAATGGCATACATTTTATTAACTGACAATTATGCATTAAAAATATGTTTATTATAGTTCGTCATATGAAGCCCAACTATTTAGCAAGGATATCAGGATTCTTTACCAGAGCATAGCTTACCAAGGCCTGGCTTACCAGTGAAAATATTTTTCTAATAATTTGTCATTTGAAGCCTAGCTATTAAGCAAGGATATCAAGAATCTTTACCAGGCCTTGGCTTACCAAGACCATTGTAAATCTCAATATTCGAAAAAAAAAGGTATTTTTTTTACCATGGCTAAGCTTACCATGGCCTGGCTTACCAGGTATTGTTATGACTATGAATAGCCATTAACCGCGGTTATTACTATACTTTTTACCTTTATTGACAACGTGCATCATGTGTTCCAAACGTTAAGACTTTTCTCTTCAGCATGGGCATTAACATGCATTTAATTTTTTGACAATGTGTAACAAGAGCATTTTTATTGTAACTTTTCATCTGAAGTGCAGCTCCTTCACAAAGACGCCTCCAACATTAACTAAGGCTTGGCTTATCAGAACCACTGAAAAAACAATATTCGGTCAAAATAAAAGCAGGGATACCATTAGGCAAAGCCTTTACCACTACTTAACTCAGCAAGTACCCGGCTAGGCTTGGCTGAACCACAAGTAACTATGTTTAACAAGAGCTCAAGAGGCTTGGCCAAGTCACCCTTCATGAAAAATGCTACAGTTATCTTGCTTGTAATGACAAGATCTCCTTGCTTTGAAATGTGTCAAATCACTTTCTTAGCAAGACATCAAAGTCACCTAGCATGATGGCAAAGTCACCTTGTCATGAATTCAATCAAGTTATTCTGTTTTAAAAAACTCAAGACACCATGCCTATAAAGCAACAACATAATTGTCTTGCTTGATGATAGGCATGACTTCATTCTTACAAAGGAACTCAATTTATATTGC
Source organism: Mikania micrantha (assembly GCA_009363875.1). NCBI lineage: Eukaryota > Viridiplantae > Streptophyta > Magnoliopsida > Asterales > Asteraceae > Mikania > Mikania micrantha. The sequence continues at coordinate 78,819,251 of CM018695.1, read as the reverse complement.
TTCACAAAGGCTAAAGTCGCTTTGCTTGCACAACGCAATGCTACATTGCCTTGGCTGAAGTCACTTTACTTTACAGGCAATGTTATATTTCCCACAAAGAGCTAAAAGTTAACTTACTCGTCAAAGAACAAAAAATACATTTTATCCTTGGTATGGATAAGCTCAAATTGTTCCCGTTTAGTATGAACTCATGTTCCCTTGCCTAATGGAAGGAAAGATCATATCTCCATGAAAGAAGTCGAGTCACCATACATGACAAATATCTACATCAACATTCAGGTCACCTAGTCTTGCTAATAGCAAGTTTTCTGTTTAGCCATGGCTCTCTCACAAACATATCACATAAACGTGACATAAAACTTCACCGTCCGTGCTAAGCTTACCAAGGCAGATTTCTAATAAATGAAGGAAAAATTCCTCCCTAACTAAGAATAACAAAGACACATGTTGGCTAAATCACATCTCAGCCTTGCTGAGCGTTGCAAATCAGCCTAGCTAAATTTAGCCATAGCGTGGGGGTTAATACTCATATCTCGACTAAGCATACCAAGTCAGCTCGGCTAAAAATATTCATGACTGGGAACATAATAATTTTTATCCTGGCTAAAGCGCAACAAGGAGACCTGGTTATAACGCAGTTTATCCGAAATACGACCACGCAAAAGCACTTGACGACGTGTTACTTTTGTTGAACAAGAAGATCAAATAATAAGGCAAAGCCTAAGTCATCTAACTTGGAATTACTCCAAACTTCCTTACTTTTTAAAAGTACCAAGGTTGTCCCGTCTGACAAAAGGCAACTTGCTTTGATAAAAGCAAGTCCCTTTCACCTTGACTTGCAAATAGCATGAGGCAGTTTGGCTGCTAAACACCAAAGCCGGTTACCTGGCACGAAAGAATCCGACCTAGATTAGAAAACGCTCATGCTATATTGTTTAATAAAATCTCGAGTCACTTTGCCTAGAACAAGGCAAACATATCTTAAAATTTTGACATTCCCATCTTTCATGGAGTTGAAGAAGACATACATAACTTATATCTACCTTGAAATTATTTTGTTCATCATCTTCATAATTACCTTGCTACAACATTTCAACCAAGGTTGATATTCAGGCAAGGACCAATGATCCTACTTATGAGTATTGGGTATAGGAACTTTCAGTTCTATCTTCCTTACCTAGAAAAGTTCATCAGAATAAACTCATGATAAGTTGAACACTACTAATGCTATCTTAGTAGTATTGAACTGGGGGCTAGCATGGTATAATACTGCCAAAGTCAAACTGATTACATTGAAAAATATTTCATGATATGAAAGAAACATCGTCATGACAATACAATACATTTATTCTTAATGAGTTACAGGCTTGTCCTTCTCATGTAAAGGGTGAGCACCTCATAATGAAGCTCCATGGGGTCCGGCCTTGACTTACCCATGTAAAGGGTGAGCACCTGTTACAATAATGCTCCGTGGGATCCGGCCTTGACCTACTCACGTAAAATAACGCGCGTAAATACAAAACTGTCAAAATTAGACAAACTATAGCATAATCAAATGCTTGGCAAAAATCTCTAGCTAAGAGTGCCTCTTACCAAAGGTAGTTTGTAAGTACTCCAACATACCGAAGTATCCGGTTAAGTAAATTGCATTTTCTCCAGTTGGCGAGGCGCTATGGAAAACTTGCCCTCTTACTTGGGCACATATAGCAATAATTGTATCTACGAATACGTCAATTAAATACTGCTTTCAATGTCAAGAAAGCCTTATGCTAGGGAAGTTTTGTCAAAATACTTTCCTTCCATAGCTTTAAATATCTACTCATTGTCATGGGATTTTCGAGACAAGATATGATCATAGGGTCAAACAATGGCATATAGTAAAGCTAACCTTATGTCATGCTTTTAATCAATTTTCATATCCTTGGTTACTACCGACATGGTGAGGACCAGTTGATAAAACACATATATTGCATGTAGTGGCAAACGTGTAAAGGCCAAACTTATCACAGCCAAAACTTGTCACGGCTAAACATGTCACATCCAAACGTGTAAATGACAAACTTGTCACAGCCAAAACTTGTCACAGCTAAACATGTCACGGCCAAATGTGTTAGTGCCATACGTGTCACGACTAAACATGTCACGGCCAAAACTTATCATGGTCAAAAGTGTCACAGCAAAAAATGTCACGGCCAAAATTTTCCAGACTAGTACGTGGCACAGCCAAATGCGTCATAGCCAAATTTGTCTTGGTCAAAAAGTTATGATCATATTGGATCTAACCAAGCCTTGCTAGGAAAAAACAGTCTTGGACTAATAGACATCAGGTGAAAAGACAAAAACTCCACCTAATGACGTATCATGAGGTCTAGCTTACCTTTGTTTTTTGCTAAAGGGACAAAAACCTTGCCTATAACAATGCTTGCGTTTAAATCAACCAAGAAAGTTTTTCTTGCATTATTCAACAGTACAAGACCGTGATTAACTACCTAGTCTAATAAGACAATACCTCATCTCCAAGCTCAATGTCTTACAATAAACATGTGCATAATCTGAAGATTACAATGCATTTGCATGATGGAAGAGACAAATATGCAAATATGCAATTCAATTCACATACAGTACCTCTTCACGTGATTGGTGACACGTATAAACAATCTATATTTTTGGTTTTACTTTATATGAATGATACTTCAGAAACCATCTCAACACAACTTTGTGCTATATCCAACAATTGTATGTGGAGTTAGAAGCCACACATATGCATTAAGAAACAATGTCTAAAACTTTCAAAAAACATCTCATCAATCAGGCCACCTTACTTTCCCTTGTCAAGGTAGCCTTGTCCCAGCCAGGCTGCCTTGCACGTTCTCACTCAAGCTGTTTTACATGGTTCCAACAAATAAACTTCTTTTCTAGCTAAGCAACCTTGCTTGGTCTTACTCAGGGAGCAGTGTCTCATCAATCGTCCATGTCTGGTTATGCCCATCAAGCATTGGCCCAACAACTTGCCTTGCCGACCTCACTTGGGCAACTTGACCTTACCTTAAAGCTTGTTTCAGCACAACAAGAAGAATGCTCAAAGCTATGTGTATCCTTATAGCCAAGGATCAAATTACCACACCGACAACAAAATAAAAGAAGATAGAATCAATCATGCTGGAATCAGTTGTGGTAAACTCATCATAAAGAAACTCAGAAAGTTTAGATTTGGCAAACCAAATCTTGCAAGTTTGAAGTTAATATTTTCAAAGTGTAGATCCCGCAAGTCAAAGGACAAAAACACTAAAGAAATAAAAAGTATGAGTCGAGTCTAGTATAATGTAGTTAAAACTACATCACACTAGACTGGGGGGATGATGACGGGAGTAGGTATATCCCTTTAGCCGAACTAAAAGTATACCATGACTGTCATTTAGCTTGGATAACAAACAGCCCGACCAACCTTAGCAGGGCTTGCCCAGTCATGACCTGGCTAACCTTAGCAGGGATACAGCTAGATAAGGTAAAGTCTATTTCCCCTATATAAATAGAGGGGAATACTACACATTTGGGGGACCTGACATTTGCAAGTGAAACACACTTAGCATTCACTCTTTTCCTTTCTCTCTCTATCTAGATAACAAGCTTCTTTATGATCTTCTAATCTTGGCTTATCTCTAGCAAGACTTGAAGATCATTGTATGTTTAATTGTTTGTTCCTTTTCCTGCTGGAATATATTTCTTACCCTACTCTCTTACTATTAACTTTGGTAAGCATCAAACACATATTTTCTCAATAGACTCTCATGGGTTATATTGTTCATCTTCATATGCTTTCTTTACATATTCATACGCTATAATATCATTATGTTGTATCGATTACTGACTTGAGCGTCGGAATGTCCTCGGGGGTAACCCCCTTGGGCCCTCTAACGTAGGTTTTCTATGTTGTTGCAGGTAGGATCCATGCTCGGGATAACAAGGCATGACTTAGCCCGACTCAAGCCCGACCAGGATTCCGATACGTCAACATCACTCACGTAAATAAATTCAAATTTTGTATTATTTCTAGCAATCGATATAACCATGAAACTCGGTAACCCACCTTCACTTCCTGCCATGATTTAAATCATCATTTCTGTTATCGAAGACCAACAGATGCTACCATCGGAGACCATCTTCATCATCAATTCACCATCAGACACCGTTACCATTGCCTGAAGGTAAATAGAATAAAATACATGTTCATCGATTTCTCAGTTAATTTCATACACCTTCCATTATAAAATCTATAATTTAGTAAACTATAATGAATAAACTAGAAACAATAATCGAATTATAAAAGCAGGAATTGAATCGGATCACAGTAGGATTAATTGATTAGAAACATTGAAGGAGTGTGACTTTGGATGAGTCCTAAACAGTACGTAGCGCACGCAGAAAATTTTTTCATTGAGAGCGGAAATTTTTTAAAGTCGTATCGTTATATAATTATTTTTTCTCCCCTGTTTACGTCGCATTGGATTGGGGTATTTCGTATTCTGGATATCCGAAATCAGAAAAAAATAATACAAAATTTGAAAAAATATATATTTCGGATATCCAAAAATTATCCGGATATTCGAAAAATATCCGGATATTCGAAAAATTATCTGAAATAACAAAAAAATATCCGGATTTCCGAAAAATTATCCGAAAAAAACTCTTTCGGATATTAGATATCCGAACAATCCGAAAATTTTCAAAATAGGTATCCGAATCCGAACTTCCGGATATCCGATTTTTTCGGATATTTCGGATTCGGATTTTCGGATTTGGATACAGATTTTTTTGAACACCCTACTTTCCCTCTCAAGGAAGTATATGTAATTGATTTTAAGTGTTAGGTAAATATGCCATAAAGATTTCACTAGGAAGATATATGTAAATAATCTTAAAAAACATAATTAAGACACTTTTTGTATGCCATTAAATGACATTTTATTTGTGATGTAATTTCTATAATCAAAGACATAATGAAAATAAAATATATCTAAAGTTGTTTTTTACGAATTATTGTTTAAATTCTTATTATAAATACAATTAGACAAATTTGACTTCAAGTATTATGTTAATATGTTTTTAAAATTAATAATGAAGTTGTTTAAACTTTAAAGTGAGTTATAAGTTTGGTTTTAAATTGGGTTTAAACTATTAGTTGAGCCTCTATCAACTAGATTTTATTAAGCAATACTTGGAAAATAAAAGTAAAATAAAAACGATTGAAAATTTTATTTGGGGATGGGTAAATATTTAAACATATATGTACCACTAATTTTCTTTTTAATTCCAAGGTGATCAGCTGCCTCCCATCTCATAATGTTGGTAAGCCCATGGTCCCTAGGATCCCTATGAATCAATGGATCCGAACAGATTCAGACACTGCGTGAACAAGCTCGATAAGTTTGGACGTCTTGCTCAAGTTGGACAAGTTTGGACAACCCGAACAACTTAATACAATCCGGACAAGTTTGGATAGCCTGGATAACTTCTCTATGACCAGACAAGTGCTGCTACGTACAGACTCGGATAAGTCTAAGATAATCCAGTCAAGTCCTATGGCGTCCAAGTAAAACGAGAAAAAACCACGGACCATAGCTTTTGTTGGGAACCAAGAAAACACACAAACAATGCATACTAAGGGTTTGTTTGGTATGAAGGAATGGAATGAATGGGGAATGGAATGGACGAGGAATGGAATGAACGTGGGAAAGAAATGAATCATTACCATTCCATTGTTCTGTTTGGTTACCTCTGGTAATGAAATGATTCATTATTTCTTGTTGTTTGGTACTTGTTGTTTGCTAGAAACGAGAAGATGAAGGAATGTAATACAATTTACAGGTGGAGTCGTGGTTATAATCATTGTTCGAATCATGGGTCGGGTCGGGTCATGTGTCATGGGTCAAGTCATGGTACGGATCATCGGTCGGTTCGTTGGTCAGTTGTTGTTTAGCTCATTGTTCGATCATGAGGCATTTCATGGATCGGGTCATGATTTCGTTTGTGGATGGGGTCATGGTTCGGGTCATGGGTTGGTCATGGTTTGGCTCATGGGTCATATCATTGTTTAAGTCAAGGGCCGGGTAATTTTTTAAGTTATGGATCGGGTCATGGTTCGGATCATGATTTGGGTCGTTGTTCACTTCATGGTTCATGTCATGGGTCGGGTCATAGTTTGAATCATGGTCTGCGTCATGGTTCAAGTCTGGGGTCGAGTCATGGTTTGCGCCATGGGTCGAGTCATGGTTTGCGCAATGGGTCAAGTCAAAGGTCGGCTCATGGTTTTGGTCATGGATCGGCTCATGGTTTTGGACATGGGTTGGGTCATTAATTTGATCATTCCTTCAAGAGAATGAATAAAGAAAAATCACCCCTACTCTAAGTAATGAAAATCATCAAAAGTGAAAGAATCACATTTCTTATGGAATGGTGCATTCCATTCCTATGTGGTAATCAAACACGTTTTTTTTTCCATTTTAACGTAATGACTCATTCCATTCCATCATTCATTCATTCATTCATGCATACCAAACGCTACCTAAAGCTTTTATACGCATATGGTCCCAAAACTCAACTAACTTAGTCGGGACATTGCTGTATTGGTCAAGCAAACGTATGAATTGCATGCATGTGTTGTACGCATGGCCTAGTGTGTGTATGCTTTTAATATATGCCAAGGTCAAGTAACTCAAGAAAGAGCTTAGAGCCCTCAAAAATATATGACCCCCAATTATATTTTTTTAAATGTGAATTTTTTTACTTGTGTGTGCTCGTATTTAAATAGTAAAAGCAAGGAAGCCTCATGCACAATGCCCCAAAGCCTATGCGGTATAGTTAGGGTAGGGATAGAACAACGAGAGGTAAGAGGACTCTAAGCACGCGACTGAGGGAAAACTAGAGGGTGCTTGGGAAGAATGGAAGACGAGGAGTCAAGGTAGGGTTTCTATAGGTTTCAAAGAGTTGGCCATGTAGACTGATTCGCTATGGATTAACTCTTGATTCATTGTTGATTGATTAACTCTATATTCCAACTGAGCGGCTCTGCTTTGTGCTGACTGCCGATTCAGACCGATTCACTTTCGATTCCAACCAATGATCTGCTGCACCAGTGCTGATTCACAATCTAAAGAACCGATTCCCTTTCTGTGGTTCCGCACTTTAGAGTTTCGCTGACCGCCGCCTACTGGCCCTACATCACTCCAGGTAAGTTTGTCACTTTATTTATTGCTTGAAAATTTTAGTTAGTTTTAGTTGTTGTATTGTTTATGTTAATTTGATTATTGGTATTCGTAGTTGCTTGTGAAATCATCGTTTGATCCTAAAAAAATTTTGGTTGTTGCTTTTAATTGTGCAGTTGTGGCTTGTGTTACCATGAACTTTGGTTTAAAACTATCGAACAAGTTAAGTTGTTTTAGATATAGATGAGAATAAGAATATAAACCTACAAAATGAAGACACAAATAAAAGCCCGGAATAAAAGGAGTTAATTAATGTGTATTCAGGTTGTTAAAATAGGTTAGTAACCATTGGTCCTAGAACCGAATCAATTATAGATATATGTGTTTGCATGCATAGGTCCTAGAACCTAATCAATTATAGATTATTCATGTTGGAGTTTCGTACGTCATAAAATACAAATATGACTATATGAGTTCATTAATGTGTATTCAGGTTGTTAAAAAGGGTTAGTAACCACTGAGTCAGGGACATATACGTGCACGATAGGGGTGTGCATAAAACCGAAAAAACTGACCCAAAACCCAAAAATCGAAAAATCTAACCCGAAAAAACCGAACTTAACGGGTTTGGTGTAAGTTTTTTAAAAACCGAAAGTTTGGGTTTGGGTTTAGTTTTACCTTAAAGAAAAGCCGAAAAAACCGAATACATAGTATATATGCATATATATATATTACATTTGAAAATTTTTAACAATTTATGAACCGTTTATTTTTTATTTTCTTAGCTTTTAATATCAAAAGTAAAATAAGAATCGTATATTTTATTATTATTATTGGTTTAGGATATCAAAAACACGTATAATTTTTACTAAATTTAAATATTTTGTATATATATTTTTAAATATTAAGTAGTGTTGTTCTTAAAATATTTTTAGTAGAAATATAATATTTTAGTTTATTTTTTATAAGCATAATTTAAGACCTAAGTAGAAAAAACAGAAAGCCAAACCGAACCCAAATAGGTTTTGAAAAGATAAAAACCGAAAAAACCGAACCCAAACGAGTTTAAAAATCGAAAAAACTGAAATTTCGGTTTTGGGTTTGGACTAAGCCAAAAACCGACCCATGCACACCCCTAGCATGAATGGTATGGGTTTTATGGGTATAGATAACACAAGGGAATCATGAGTACAAGTGTATAATAAGTGTAATGTGAAACAGGTATCAAGAACATAGAGAAATCTAGAGAATACTTTTGGTAATTGAGAAAATGGAATTATTTTTAATCTCAGTTACAACTTATTCTTTTATATGCGATTAACAAACTAACCAACAAACTAAACAAGATTAACAGAAAAGGAAATATTACAAAACAACCCCTAGAGAAGTCTTGGAATTACAAAATACTTCCAACAATACTCCCCTCTAATTCCAAGATATTTCCTTCAGATTTTCCAAACCAATTAAACTTCTCATCTCAACAAACTTTACTTCCGCCAAAGACTTAGTCAAGATGTTTACTTCTGCAAATCACCACACACAAAATCTACTTTGATCTTTTCTTGCTCAATACACTCTCTTATAAAATGATACCTCGTGTTAATATGTTTACTTCGACCATGAAATACCGGGTTCTTCATAAGAGCCAAAGCCGACTTATTATCAACATATAACATAGGAACATCCTGACTTCTTCCAGTTATTTCTTCAAGCAGACCATGCAACCATATTCCTTGACAAGCTGCTGCAGTTGCAGCCATAAATTCAGCCTCACAAGATGATAAAGCAACAGTCTGTTGCTTTTGTGAACTCCATGACACCAAACCTCCATTATAGTAAAACACACAACCAGAAGTGCTCCTTCCATCATCACAACTTGTCATATGATTACTATCACTGAAACCAATCAGCCCACCTTCATTAACTCTGCTATACTTGATTCCAAAATGTTGTGTTCCACTAACATATCGGATCAAATGTTTAACAGCTTTCAGATGTTGTTCTTGAGGCTGCTGCATAAAACGACTGGTATAACTCACTGCAAATGTAATATCCGGTCTAGTCTGTGTCAAATATCTCAATGAACCAACCAATTTTCTATATAAAGATGGATCCACACTTTGTCCACCATCTTCCTTAGACAATTTCAGACCAGGTTCCATAGGAACTTTCACACTATTACAATCTCCAAGTCCAGCTAGCTTCACAACCTTATCAGCATATGCAGATTGCTTCACAAAAATACCATCCTCCTTTTGTATTACTTCTATCCCTAGATAGTAACACAATAAACCCAAATTAGTCATTTCAAACTTAGAACTCATACTCAGCTTGAAACGTTCAATTTCTGATTCACTTGAGCCTGCAACCAACAAATCATCAACATACACACAAACTATCAAAACAGACCCATCACTTGTTTTTACATATACTGCCTTTTCATGTTGACATCTAACAAATTTCAACTCCTTTAACACCCCATCCAGCTTTAAATTCCAAGCCCTAGGTGCTTGTCTTAACCCATACAGAGCCTTAGACAGCTTGTACACTTTATACTCTTCTCCTTTCTTCTGGTAACCTTCTGGTTGCTTCACAAATACACATTCTTTCAACTCCCCATGAAGGAATGCAGCTTTTACATCCATGTGATAAACCTTCCAACCCATTTGAGCCGCCAAGACCAAAATCAATCGTATAGTTTCAATTCGAGCTACAGGCGCAAACACCTCATCAAAGTCAATTCCCAACTGTTGCACATAACCTTTCGCAACCAACCTGGCCTTATACTTCACAATTCTTCCAGCTGCATCTTTCTTAATCTTATAAACCCACTTTAAGCCTATCGGATTACAATTATTTGGCCTTTCTGTCAAAACCCAGGTCTTATTTTTCTCTATGGCTTTAATTTCTTCATCCATGGCCAATCTCCATTCCTTCTCCTTTACAGCTTCTTCATAAGTTCCAGGTTCTTCTTCTTGTGTTAACAACAATTCCACATTATGAGCTTCCTCCTGTCTATTCATTCCATAACTCACACTTCCATCCAAAACATAATCATTCAGCTTTGATGGAAGATTGTGAATTCTTCTGGATCTCCTTCGCTCAGAACTTTCACCTACATTTTGTAATTGACTCTGATTTCCTGGTATTAAAGCTGAATCATCTCTTATATTCTTGATCATTAACTTCATTATCAGAAGTCAAATGAATAAAATCATTTTGCACAGTAAACTCTACCACTTCAGAATTAACCCCATACCCTTCATCTGCGTAGGCTGACCAGTCCCAGACCTTGTTTTCTTCAAAACAAACATCTCTGCTTATAACCAGTTTCCTTCTTATCACATCGAACATTCTATATGCCTTTGTTCCAGGTTCTACACCCAAATGAACCATAGGCACACTTCTAACATCAAGCTTTCTTAATCCTGGTTGAGTCAACCTTACATGCCCTACACACCCAAACACTTTCACATGACTTAGGTTCGGCTGCACACCCTTTAAGGCTTGATATGGAGTTGAGTTTACCGCTTTTGTGTATAACCTGTTCAGAATGTAGACTGCATGTCTTACCCCTTCAGCCCACAGATCCTGTGGCACATTCATAGCCTTCAACATACTCCTTGTCATGTTTAATATGGATCTATTCCTTCTTTCCACCATTCCATTCTGCTGAGGTGAATATGGAGCTGTTAACATCCTTTCAACTCCTTCCTTCTTGCAAAACTGATCAAAATCCAGAGAAGTAAACTCTCCTCCTCTGTCAGAACGCAAGACTTTTATTTTGAAGCCATACTTATTTTCAACACTTACCTTGAAAATTTTGAAATGCTCCAATGCTTGGTCTTTACTTTTCAGCATATAACACCACATGTATCTAGTACAGTCATCCACCAACAACAAAAAATATTTATTACCTGCCCTAGTGGACGGAAATATGGGCCCACATAAATCCATTGAGATCATCTTTAGTGGCAAGTCTGATCTATAGCTTGTTTGAACAGGAAACGCCTTCCTTGTATGTTTGCCAGCTAGACACGCCTCACAGACTTGATTGATATGACTTATATCTGGTACACCTTTCACCATACCTTTACTAGTCATTAATCTGAGCGTTTCAAAGTTTACATGGCCTAGGCGACCATGCCACAGCCACGCAGTGTCTTTCACACTTGACAGAAAGCACATGGGTGCACAGTGTTTCAATTGTACTTTGTACAATCTATTTGCTGACCTTTGAACTTTCATTAACAAATTTCCATTTCCCTCATAAAGCCAGAGAAACTCATTTTTCATTCTTACTTCACTTCCTGTCTCAGTCGCTTGACCAAGACTTAGAATGTTATTCTTTAATAGGGGAATAAAGTAAACATCATTCAGGAGCCTCTGTTCATTATCCTTCCCTTCCAGGATTACTGTGCCCCTTCCCTCTATGTCTACTTTCGACCCATCCCCAAATCTTATTGTTCCCCCCACACTTGTATCAATTTTAGAGAAAATTGATGCATTTCCTGACATATGGTTGGAAGCACCATTGTCAAGATACCACATGAGTTCATCACAAGATTCACTTGCATACCTTGTGGGATTAACTTTCTGCTCATTTAGAAAAACAAACTCTCTTTTGACTCCAGTTTGAAGCATCAGCAGAGCAGGTCCTTCTTCATCATTCTGCATCAAGTTTGCTTCATTTTCTTGTGGTTTCGGTCCATCGGGGCATTCACTTGCATAATGGCCAAGCTTGTCACATTTGAAACACTTCACCTTTGACTTGTCTCTTTTCTGTCTTTCAAAGTGCCTCTTCTGCTGATCTCGGTCCATACTTCTGCCCTTCGAAGTTGACCTGGCGTTGTGACTTCCCTGCTCACTATTTTTCCCAGACTTCTTGGCCTTTGCATCATTATTTTTGAACTTCTTTTGCCACTGAGAATAGGTCATTAATAATTGATCATCCTCTTTTGTGATTACTTGCTTCTTTTTCAAGTTTGTTCGCTCCTCGAACGCCTTTAATCGACCAATAGCTTCTTGAAACAACAGTGTATCAAGATCGAGGAATTGTTCTATAGAAGCTACTATTTGAATAAATCGATCAGGTACCGAATCGAGTAACTTTCGAACTAGCTTCCTTTCCTCGATAGGATCTCCCAAATCACTTGACCTTGAAGCGATTACACTGATCTTTCCTGCGAATTCATCAATGCTTTCACTATCTTTCATCTTCAGTGACTCAAATTCATTCAGCAACGTCGCCAGTCTTGCCTTCTTTACACGATCAGCTCCAACGTACCGAGTTTTTATCGATGCCCAGATCTCTCTTGCAGTGGCGAGATTCGCTACTTGCAGGATTAAGTCTTCTGGCATAGCTTGAAACAGGTACACAATTGCTGCATTATTTTTCTTCGCAGACACCGCTTGGCCAGCCGGTGGTTCAATTGCATCCCAAAGGCCATGAACATTGAAGATAGCCTTCAATTTCACAGCCCAGATCGTGTAATTTGTTGCTGTCAACACCGGACATTGAAACGGGATAGTTGGGAAAGTATCCCTATTCTGATTGTTGCCGAGTACCACATTCGCCTCCGCCATTGCTGTCCTTCGCAAGTGCGTTTACCAAAAATCACGAGCAGCTCTTCCAGTCCTTCGGAATCTCCTCTGTTACTCTCAAACCCTAACGAAGCTCTGATACCAATTGAAACAGGTATCAAGAACATAGAGAAATCTAGAGAATACTTTTGGTAATTGAGAAAATGGAATTATTTTTAATCTCAGTTACAACTTATTCTTTTATATGCGATTAACAAACTAACCAACAAACTAAACAAGATTAACAGAAAAGGAAATATTACAAAACAACCCCTAGAGAAGTCTTGGAATTACAAAATACTTCCAACATAATGTTATAAAAACATAAACGGCTAAATACATTGGGTGTACACATGTATAAAAACTAATGGGATAGAGGTTATACTCGGGGGTTAGGGTTTAAAAGGGTATAAGTTAGAGCGCATGTGAAATGGTGACAATTGGAGTTTAAAGTGGGTGAACATGAGTAATGTACAAAAATAATTAAACGGTTAAGTATGGTTTATAGTTATAATCAACGAGAATATAAACGTAACAAACCAAATTTAAATCCGATTAAAAACAATTAAGCATATGAATTCGTGTCGTAACCAAATCTCAAAACATAACATCTTAATATGTACACTAACACTATTTTTACTTGTTTTCGTAGAGGGAAAAATATGTCAAACTGTGTAACTATTGTGCTAGATATAAGATATGTTAATTTCTCTGACTTGTTTTGTTGTTGTATGGCAAGTAAATTGAAAGTGAATTATGTATGTTTATACTTGAAGTGCATATAATACACTAGACTTTAGACTTTCATAATTGTAATGTCATTTATGATGGAACTTGGGGTATGTAGTCACGATGCTTGATTGTGGGCTAGCTTATGATAATTACATCACCTCACTTGTGTATTATTTTAACAACATTATCAATTCAACTAAAACTTTTAGCACTACTATTTTATTTAAAACTTGTGTAACTCACCAACTATTATATAGTTGGCACGTTTTTTTTTGACATGCTTAATAGGTATTAACTAGAAGTATTCAAGATAGTTGACACATTATAGGAGCTTGTTTGAGACCTTATCGTCAAATCTACGAAAAATAGTTATCAGAATGTAATTGTGTTGAGACTTGTATTGTTGTATTATTTACTTTGTATCGAAACTTATTTGTAGTAACGACGGATGGCGCGGTATATTAATTAGAAATGCATTTACTTAGTATTTCTCCTATATTAGTGTGTTGTGATATGCAAGTAATGAACTGCCTAAGCCGCTGACATTCTGATTTTCAAGACGAGGAGTAGGAAGAGATGAAACATGTTGATTCAAAGGATAGGAGGATAATGCATGTAGTATTGCAATGTATGCATTAGGAGTTGTACAACTTATAATTTTAAAAGTTTTTTGTAAAAGACAAGTTAGGCCCGTTAAATTGTATTACATAAACTATAAACTCACAACATACATATTATACACATAGTCACCATATATACACACATACAAACTAACAAATGAACAATATATTATTATTATTAGAGTAAAATAATGAGATGTTTTATTTGGTTTATTAATATTTCACTCTTGATTAATAAGTTTCATAAATTACCCATATGATTCTAACATTTAAACATATGTAACTCATACAATTCTTAGATTTTACTTTTGGTCCCTATGTTTCTTGTAACCTATGAATTATATGTGTTATAAATTTTTAAAGGTTGAGATCATATGTTTAATTTTTGAAATACATGAATAAAGAGTGAAATAAAAAAAATCACAATGGTTATGTCGACAAATTTTTTTATTATCATTAATTTATCATCATATCATTATTATTAAAGTAAATTTCTGATTTGGTCCATGTGGTTTCTTGTATTTCGCCCTTGGTTCATAAGTTTTATAAATTACTAATATGGTCCCAAACTTTAGACATTTGTAATACATATAGTACTTAATTATGTCATCAAATTACCCTCACATACTTCACCAAATTACTTTCACATAATAACTATATATGTTACAAATGTTTAATGTTTGGGACCTTATAAGTAATTTAAGAAGAAAATTACCAAACTAATCATTATTGACCATATTTTTACCAAAATAATCAACCAAATTCCGGCGTCTAAGACTCCCTTTAGACTCATTTTTTCTATGCTTTTTGTAAACATATCATTAATTTATCATCATATCATTATTATTAAAGTAAATTTCTGATTTGGTCCCTGTGGTTTCTTGTATTTCGCCCTTGGTTCATAAGTTTCATAAATTACTAATATGGTCCCAAACTTTAGACATTTGTAACACATATAGTACTTAATTATGTCATCAAATTACCCTCACATACTTCACCAAATCACTTTCACATAATAACTATATATGTTACAAATGTTTAATGTTTGGGACCTTATAAGTAATTTAAGAAGAAAATTACCAAACTAATCATTGTTGACCATATTTTTACCAAAATAATCAACCAAATTCCGGCGTTTAAAACACCCTTTAGACTCATTTTTTTATGCTTTTTGTAAACATACGGGCCCACATGTCGGCAGCTTTGTCGGGTGTCTAAGACCTCTTTTCTATCGGCGTTTTAGGCGCCGCTTTAAACGCTACTTTAGACGCCCTTTTTCTGTACTTTTTGTAAACATATGGGCCCACATGGTGTAACCCCCGGTTACTATTCAACATTTTAAAATAATATCAGAGTTGGTCCCAGCAAATTTTTCAATTTTAAAACCTTGTCTGACCCTCTTTATTTAATAATATTAAACAAAGTTTAACGCAAACGTAAACGTGTCACACATTTTACAATACTTATTTACATAAGTAAGTTAAACCAAAATTTCCAAACGTTTGCAACAAGGTTTGTTTGTTCGATTCCTGCTCCACCTCGATCCTTACAGCCGTGTACGTCATTTTTGACCTACAAACATCACACAATAATTCCCATTAGTTCATAAGAACTAAGTAAGTAAACCCCAATGGTTTCTCAACAATAAAATGTAAAAATACATTTTTCACAATCAACATTCAACTGAGTCATTTCTATTTGAATTGACTCTCACAATATAAAATATCACATTACCAATCATCAACTATTGCTCACAATAGTTTAATCAATATTACACTATGGGGTTCACATTTCTGTGTTTCCACCATAGCCAATTGCCAGCACCTCTGGCTATCCACCATTGTGGAGTCATAAATAATTCAAGTCTTAAGATGTTCACCAATGTCACACCCCGACCGACGGCGGAATACATCGGGGCGCGAGTTTGACTGTTCATT
Source organism: Mikania micrantha (assembly GCA_009363875.1). Classification (NCBI taxonomy): domain Eukaryota; kingdom Viridiplantae; phylum Streptophyta; class Magnoliopsida; order Asterales; family Asteraceae; genus Mikania; species Mikania micrantha. Next base: position 78,803,177 of record CM018695.1, on the reverse strand, counting down.
AGCTCATGGTGCTATTACAATGTTTCATATTTAATGCATTCATTTAATAATAATCAATTCATTCAACCAACATTTAAATAGTTATTACAAGAATTCAAAATAAATAAACTATTACATTGAAAGACTATACAATTGTTTCAAGTTTAAACTAGGTCACTAAGCCTATCTTATGTCTTCATCATTTCATTTTCTGATTCCCACGTAATTTCAGAACCGGTTCTATTTTTCCACTGAACCTTCACCTGGCTCAATGATTTATTTCTAAGTTGCTTAACTTTTCGGTCAAGTATTGCCACTGGTCTTTCCACATAATTTAACCTCTCATCAATTTCAATGTCTTCCAGTGGTACGTACGCAGATTCATCTGCTAAACATTTTCGTAAGTAAGAAACGTGGAACGTGTTATGTATTCCACTTAACTCTTCAGGTAGCTCTAGGCGATAAGCAACTTCACCAACACGAGCTATGATTTTAAATGGTCCAATAAAGCGTGGACTTAACTTTCCCCGCTTACGAAAACGTATAACACCTTTCCACGGTGAGACTTTTAATAACACAAGATCTCCTACCTGGAATTCAATGGGCCTTCTACGCTTGTCAGCGTATGACTTCTGACGGTCTTGGGCCGCCTTTAGATGGGCACGGATTTGATCTATCCGTTCATTGGTAGCTTTAACTACACCTTTGTGTGCGAGTTCACGTTGCCCAACTTCTCCCCAACAAACGGGAGTTCGACATTTCCTCCCATAAAGCATCTCATAAGGAGGCATTCCAATACTGGAATGATAACTATTATTATACGAGAACTCTGCCAAAGGTAGGTAATCATCCCAACTACCTCCAAAATCAATAATGCACGCTCGTAACATATCTTCCAAGGTCTGAATGGTTCTTTCACTTTGTCCATCAGTCTGAGGATGATACGCAGTACTTAACAGCAGTTTTGTTCCTAATTCTTCCTGAAAATTTCTCCAAAATCGAGAAGTAAATCGAGTATCCCGATCAGAGATAATGGTTACAGGCACACCATGACGAGACACAATTTCTCGTACATATATCTCTGCCATTTTATCAGAAGAATAGGTCTCACGAATGGGCAAGAAATGAGCACTCTTAGTCAACCTATCCACAATGACCCAAATCGTATTACATCCCTTCCTTGTTTTAGGAAGTTTAGTAATTAAGTCCATTGTGATATGTTCCCATTTCCACATTGGGATTTCCAATGGTTGCAACTTACCATAAGGTTTCTGGTGCTCCGCTTTTACCTGCATACAAGTCAAACATTTCGACACATGTTTAACCACATCTCGCTTCATACCTGGCCACCAATAGTTCACCCGAAGGTCACGATACATTTTAGTAGCCCCAGGATGAATTGAGTACTTTGACTTGTGCGCTTCTTCCAACAATGCAGACTTAAGTGGACAAGTGGGAGGTATCCACACTCGACCCCACCTAGTCTTCAAACCACGACTATCTTCATCAAGATTATGAGCTTGCCCTTTAATCCTGTCTCGTTTCCAATTTTCTTCCTTTAAAGCTTCAGTCTGGGCTTCCTTGATCTGTTCAATTAAACCTGAAGTAATCACAAGCTGCATAGCTTTCACTTTGATTGGTTCACACTCTTCTTTTCTACTCAAGGCATCTGCCACTAATTTTGCTTTACCAGGATGATAAAGAATTTCACAATCATAGTCCTTGAGTAATTCCAGCCATCGTCTTTGCCTCATATTCAATTCCTTCTGAGTGAAGAAATATTTCAAGCTCTTATGATCAGTGTAAATGGTACACTTTACACCGTACAAATAATGCCTCCATATTTTTAAGGCAAATACGACTGCTGCAAGTTCTAAATCATGAATAGGATAATTAATTTCATGGGTTTTTAATTGCCTTGAGGCATAAGCAATCACTTTGTCTTGTTGCATAAGAACACAACCCAGACCAAGATAAGAAGCATCAGAATATACCACAAAATCATCAGGACCATCTGGTAATGTCAATACCGGTGCCTGAGTTAATTTGGACTTTAATTCTTGGAATGCTTTCTCTTGGTCATCACCCCACACAAACTTAACATCTTTTCTTGTAAGTTTGGTTAAAGATGAAGCAATCTTAGCAAAGTCTTGAATGAATCTACGATAATAACCAGCTAAGCCAAGAAAACTTCTGACATCAGTTAGATTTTTGGGTAGACTCCAATTGGCCACTGCTTGAATTTTAGAAGGATCAACAAGAATGCCATCTGCATTTATCACATGTCCAAGAAATTGGACTTCATGCAACCAAAAGGCGCATTTAGAAAATTTGGCATATAACTTCTCTCTACGGAGAGTTTCAAGTACCTCTCGTAAGTGGCAAGCGTGATCACCTTCATTTTTGGAATAAACAAGAATATCATCAATAAAAACGATAACAGATTGATCCAACATGGGACGACATACCCGATTCATCAAGTCCATAAATGCAGCCGGTGCATTAGTCAGCCCAAATGACATAACAAGAAATTCATAATGACCGTATCGGGTTCGAAACGCTGTTTTAGGAATATCTTCTTCCCTAACTTTAATTTGATGGTAACCCGACCGAAGGTCAATTTTAGAGAACCAAGAAGCCCCTTGTAACTGATCAAAAAGATCATCGATCCGAGGCAAAGGATATTTGTTTTTCACCGTCACTTTATTAAGCTCTCGATAATCAATACACATGCGAAAACTTCCGTCCTTCTTTTTAACAAAAAGAACAGGAGCACCCCAAGGCGAGATGCTTGGACGAATAAAACCTTTATCGAGAAGATCCTGCAATTGAGTCATCAACTCTTGCAATTCAGACGGTGCTAAACGATAAGGAGCTTTTGCTATAGGCTTGGCCCCTGGAATAAGATTGATTCTAAACTCAACATTTCTATCAGAGGGGATTCCCGGTAAGTCATCCGGAAAAACGTCAGGAAAATCCCTAACAATTGGGACATCCTCCAAACACTTTATTGTTTTCTCAGCATCAATGACATAAGCTAAGAAGGATTGGGCCCCATGATTCATATACTTCATGGCCTTGACCAAAGAACACAAAACAACCCCTCCACGTTTTTCTCCTTGGATGGACAATTCATAACCACTAGGGGTTATCAATTGTATAACTTTGCGATTACAAAGAATATTGGCTTTATAAGAAGATAGCCAATCCATTCCAATAACAACATCAAACTCCCCCAATACCATGGGTATTAAGTCAACAACATAATCCTCGTTATTGATCGTAAGCTTACAGTTTCGATAAATATCAAACACACGGAAACTCTTAGAATCAGCAACCTCTACTTCTAACGGTACAGGCAACTTTTCTAAGACAAAAGATGGATGATGCACAAATTTTATAGACACAAAAGATCGATTGGCTCCAGAATCAAATAACACATAAGCAGGTATTGAATTAACAAAGAAGGTACCTGTCACCACATCAGATGTGACTTTAGCCTCCTCTGCTGATATCTGGAAAGCTCTCCCTTTTGGTTTGGGCGCTTCCGGTTTCTTTCCAGAGCTTTGAGATTTAAACGACCGGCCATCATCACTAATCGGTGCTGCCCTCTTAAGTTCAGGGCACTCACTCCTCCTATGACCTGGCTTATAACAATGATAGCACAGACTAGGAGAGCTCATGCACTGGGTTGCCAAATGTCCTGGCTTCCCACATTTATAACAGACAACAGGCCTAACACGACATTCCCCCGCGTGCATCCTCCCACAATTGGGACAAGGTTTAGTAAAAACAGGCTTTTTAAACAATTTGGCAAACTTTGCCTTTTTAGACGAACCTGTTTCTGTTTCAGCCTTTCGTTTATCTCCGCGATCTTCTTGTCGTTTCAATTCCAATTCCCGTTCCCGGGCACAATTTATCAACTCATTAAGCGTCTCACACTTAGAAGGCGTGAGAAACTCCCGGTACTTTGTGTTCAACATAGTATGATACCGGTTTATCCACATCCTTTCAGTCTGAAGAAGATCCGGACAAAATTTAGCTTTATCGAAGAAAATGGCAGTAATGGTATCAATACTTTCCTCTTTCTGCTGTAGATGCAGAAACTCCTCAGTAATACGATCAATAGCGGCTTGAGGACAAAACCGCTTCAAGAAAAGTTCTTTAAACTGGGCCCACGTCAGCCCTTTTATTCCATCTCTGCCTTTTTCCTTCCTCAACAATTCCCACCAATCTTTCGCACGATCTTTCAACTGATTACCAGCAAACATGACCTCATCATTCGGGTCACAATGACTAGTTTCAAACGTACTTTCAATATCGGATATCCAACGCTGGCTAATCAAGGGATCTACCTCCCCTTTAAACTCAGCTGGGTTACAAGCCATAAATTCTTTAAAAGTAGTTGTTTTAGAAGATTGTTTCATCTCCACTCCAGTTTCAAATTCAGACAACTCTTGATGAAGGAACTCTTTTAAGGAAGACTTAATTTCATCAATATATGTGGGCAAAGCAGCTTCGAAAGCCTTTGCCACCTCTTCCTTCACCATTATTTGAATTTCAGTGAGTTCCACCTTCTCACTGCTATTTACACCAGAGGTATGCTCGTCAGCCATTCGTGGCTGAAATCATATAATTAAACAATCAATATCATGTATTCACAATATTTAACAATCTTGTACTTATATAGTACATAATCACCTTACCTAATATTCAGAATCATGATACAATCTGACTTAATTAAGGAACGGTTATGTCATAAGCATCTCATTATACTGGCCAGGCATAATAACATGTTTATCACACACTCGTGCCCTTAACTTCATCATTTCATTTCATAATTGAGAAGTTCGGTTCACACAATTTATACACACAACAATGTGTACATACACAATTCAATACATAAATACTGACCTCATACCTCCGGCTTAATGATCGAGGCTGGAATCGAACGTTTCATCACATATCAAGAGCATAAGATTTGAGTTCAAGTGTATTTCTAACACTTGAATCCCTCAAACCAATGCTCTGATACCAGCTTTGTAACCCCCGGTTACTATTCAACATTTTAAAATAATATCAGAGTTGGTCCCAGCAAATTTTTCAATTTTAAAACCTTGTCTGACCCTCTTTATTTAATAATATTAAACAAAGTTTAACGCAAACGTAAACGTGTCACACATTTTACAATACTTATTTACATAAGTAAGTTAAACCAAAATTTCCAAACGTTTGCAACAAGGTTTGTTTGTTCGATTCCTGCTCCACCTCGATCCTTACAGCCGTGTACGTCATTTTTGACCTACAAACATCACACAATAATTCCCATTAGTTCATAAGAACTAAGTAAGTAAACCCCAATGGTTTCTCAACAATAAAATGTAAAAATACATTTTTCACAATCAACATTCAACTGAGTCATTTCTATTTGAATTGACTCTCACAATATAAAATATCACATTACCAATCATCAACTATTGCTCACAATAGTTTAATCAATATTACACTATGGGGTTCACATTTCTGTGTTTCCACCATAGCCAATTGCCAGCACCTCTGGCTATCCACCATTGTGGAGTCATAAATAATTCAAGTCTTAAGATGTTCACCAATGTCACACCCCGACCGACGGCGGAATACATCGGGGCGCGAGTTTGACTGTTCATTAGCTCATGGTGCTATTACAATGTTTCATATTTAATGCATTCATTTAATAATAATCAATTCATTCAACCAACATTTAAATAGTTATTACAAGAATTCAAAATAAATAAACTATTACATTGAAAGACTATACAATTGTTTCAAGTTTAAACTAGGTCACTAAGCCTATCTTATGTCTTCATCATGCTTCCTTATCCTGTTACACATGTAAAATAGAGTTTGTCAACTATTTGCATAGTTGGTGAGTTCACACACTAAGTTTAAATAATAAGTATAAAAAGGATGCAAACTAAAACTTAATTAGAATATGTATCAAAGGCATAGTATAATACAAGTTTGAATAATTGAATGAATACATGAATAACAAATGCTTGTGTCCAAACAAGTATCCTTACATAATAATTCAAGTATAACAATACAAGAATTATCATTTGTAATTCAACTAGTTTGCTAATGTACTTTTCACCTTTTTCACACAAAGGCCAAAGCCTTTGCGAAGATAGTATCTAACCACCCTAGGCTACTAAGTACTAATTTGCTTGACTGGCAACACACATAGAATCAACACATTGTATAAACTTAGCATCTAACACATAAAACTAAGTAAGTCTAAGGCTTGCATCATAAGTTTGAATTGAATAATAGAATGAATAATAGTTTGAATATGACATATTGACATGTGCAACATCCCAAAAACAAGAAGTAAAAGGGAGTGTGAAGAAACTCACTTGGAATTTATTTGCTAGTCCAATATGCATGCTTGATAAAGATCTTAGTCAAAAGGCATGTGTCGACCTAAAGTTTATAGGAACAACTTAATAAGTTTTATATTCCTAAAGTTTAAGTTTCATGTACCTATGACTATGGCATTCTAATGTAAGTCCTAATTGAATATGTCTAAATTTGAATGGATTATTTGGAATATTTATTATATAAATATTCTCACAGTACTGTATGAATGAGCTATGGCTAATATTTTATGGATATTATTTATTATAAATAATTCCATAATCTTGTACAATAACTAAATTAGAATGTGAAATATCCTATTTATTTATTGTTTGTATCGAATTCCTATGGATAATGTTTGAATTTTTTTTTTCTAGAAAGTATTCTTTGATTTTAGAAAACAAACTTTAAGAAAGAATTTTATAAAAGTTATGTGAAATTTAATAAAATATTGTTCATAATTGAAATAAATATTTTAGAATAATTCCCTAGAAATTATTCCATAATTTATTTGTACAAAAACTAGATTTTTAAAAGTATTTGGATTTATCAAAATTAGAGAGTTTTCATTTAAAGGATTTTTATTTAAATAAAAATAATAATCTATTTTTTTTAAAAAAAAATAAATAAATAGAATTTATAATATATATATATATATTAATTTTATTTTTATGCATTTGTAAAATCTATTTAAGTTTCTATGTCGTATTAAATTAGTCTAATAATACATTATTTTGATTTAACAAAATTAGTATTTACCTAAAAATATTTCATAAAGTTCAAGAGTTTCTAAAATATTTGTATATTATATTTTTCAATATTTTAAAAATATTTTTCTGAAATTTTGTAAGTTTTCAAATAGTTTTAAATAATAATGTTTGTAATTAAGACAAACTTTATTATTTATTTTACTAAAAAAAAATTTCTGGAAATAATGAAAAAAAATCTCAGAACGTAAGAATTAGAACTCTATTAATAAAAATATCTTATGAGTTTTTTTACAGATTTTTTTTAAGGATTTAAATGATTAAAAATGTGTGAAATGGTCAAAACCCGTATAAAGATTTCTAGACCGTATTCGAACCCGGGTTGGTGTGCCCCAAGTACTTGTGTTCTACCAAAGAGCTGGGCTAGAATGCCATGTTTGAGTCGGGTTCGACTGTTACTTATACAAACATGAAAATGAACCCAAAATCAATATGAACCCTAGAATTCATCTTGATCGAATTCGTCCGATTGTGTAACCGTGCGAACCCAAAATGTTAGGTCTATTGTTCAATGGATTAAACCGAACCAAATGGTGTCATAACTTACCTGGTTTGGTGTCGAATTGATAGAGTTCGAATGACGAGTCGAAGTCGGTCGTTCTTGATCTTGTTTCCAGCTTAGAATCGATTTTGTGCGTGTGTTTTGTTTGCAGACGAACTCGTGAGGACCAAACGAACCAAACGTGGTGGTTTAATTCGATTTTTATAGCCATTCGATTAGGATTCGTGTTTATGGTTCTTTGGGTTAATTTTTGGTAATGATTCACGTGTTTATGGTGTTCAATCAACCTTAATTACCCATTGCAAAGGTCTACGTGTTCAAATCATTGCTTAAAATAGTCATAATCGAGTTGTCAACGCGTATTTGTGAGTTGTTCACGAATGGGTCGGAGAGTCGGTTCTTTGGGTCGTGAACGGGTAGAGCAGGAAGCAAAAGGAACTTTGTTTTCATTTTACAACTTTACCCCCTGGTCTTTTAGGATTGTTTTACATCTATTTTTAAAATTCCTTGACACACAAGCAAGTTTCTAACTTAACCATTTTTACCCCTTCTATTTAAGGTTTTTTTTTTTATTATTTTATGTTATAACTCTTATAAAAGCTATAACCATTTGATTAAATATCGACCCCTTGTATTTTTATAAAAGCTTTGTAAATCTTATTATTTTCTAAATAAATAATAATAAAAATACTATTGTTTATTTATGTAAGATTGTTTATAAATTTTTGTAACTAATTTTATTACACATACATATATACATGTGTGTGTATTCATAATGAATTTTAAACAATTATTATCAAGGTTTATTTGATGACTACTCATTTTCATTTATCAAATCGTAATAGAATTTATTATACTATTATATGTTTAGAGATAATCATGATTTTCTAGTTTATTGTATTATGATTCAAATTTGAATTAGAAAACCTCTAGGGTTACAGTCTCCCCTACTTTAAGAAATTTCGTCCCGAAATTTGTTTAACATGAATCATTCACTCGAGTATTATATATTTCTTTCGATTTGTTTTATTTCTTTCCAACCTTTGATTAACGATTTTTAGGAAATTAAAAACTTTGGTTCTTGATTTGTTGTTATAAGAATTGCAATTATTAAAGTTATTGGATAGTGTCTCGATATTTAGACCACTCAGTTGTAATTTTAGAAGAGTTTAAAGTCACAATATGTTTTAGAACCTTGAAATGAGAATGAACGTTAATCAGAATTGGTAGAGTAACGCACTCGGATTTTCGGGTTCTATGTGACTTGTTTACTTGTTATGAGGGTTTTGAATTTAACGGTAGTTGACTCAACTCACGGTGAGATTAGTCGAAAAGGTAATTGAATAACTTAGTATAAAAATATTCCCCACACAATCGACTTAGAATTAGATTAATAATCTATTTGTCGATTATTCTGGACTGAAGAATAATTCACTCGGATTGTAGATTAGACTGACAAATCCTATACTTGATCAAGCTTTCGGTGCTACTATCAATGTATTAATGGTGCTTATATATAGGGTATACCGCAGCCAACCCACCACATCACTAATACCTTGATAGCATTCCAATTACCTACCAAGACTATCCTAAACCTAACTACATTTGAATAGATGCTTGAATACTTGACTATCTTTAGAAATTATATGAGCTTAGAGATATAATCAATTGCAATCTTGCAATCGAATCTCATAGTTATATGGATTTCTAAATGATTGATTTTGAATATACGAATGATACTGAATACACTAGCATTTGATATTATATAGTTATGATAACTACTTATCATTAACCTTAGTTATGATATCACCGAATCTTTGAATAATTGTTTAAACATACGAATATAGGATAACTCATTTAAGAATCATAGCATGATTCCTATGGTTATCGATATCCTTAATTTGACCTGGTGTAAGAATACACACCAAGATTAGAAATTGAGTAAAAATTGATTTAACTAGCATGGTTTCTCGAAACTGTAGATTGAAACTCTAACCTTTGATCAAGCTTTTGGTCCTACAATCAATGTACTATTAGTGCTTATATATAGGGTATACCGCAGCCAACCCACCACACTAGTAATACTTTGATAGCATACCAAACGCCTACCAAACCTAACAAAATTTTGACATGCTCGAATAGGTGTGGGAGGCTTCGACTAGCTTCTAAGAGTTGTATTGGTATGGAGGTTCTAAATGTTGCAACTTTGCAATAAAATCTCTCGGTTGTAACATATAAATTTGTAGATGATCGATTTTTGAATAGACGAATGATATCGAATACACAAGTAGTTGATATTATATAACCTTTGATAATTGTGATAACTAATTATCACTAATCTTAGCTATAATATCATTGATTTTTTTTTTGAATTGCTGTCTAAAGATATGAATATAGAATGATTTGTCTAAAAATCAATAGCACGATTCATGTGGACTTGTTTTAAAATTTTATATGGAATCACCCATACCTAAATTCATAGGTCCAAATCATGTCATTATATTGAAATCTAAACTGAATATAATAAGAAATCAATGTATCTTGGTTAAAATAATAAAATCAAAAATCATTGTGACTTGTTTGAAAACATAGGAAAGTTTTTTTTTTTTTTTTGCAGTATTAAATATATAATGACATGTTAGAATTATCTAACACCGGTCTTAGGCATAATATCTTAGTGGGTTTATAGAATTATATAACAGACATCATGATTTACAATAAGATATGTGATATATAACTTTATAGATGTAGTGACAAGTCACTAATCATAGATACCATATCATCGAATTTTCTCTCTGGAGTTTGGATAATTGGAATATGTAATATTATAACCTTTTATATTTATTGATGAATCGCACATCAATAATTCTTAAGTATAATATTACTGGTTTTCTTGAATCAAAATATACATCATAAATAAAAGAAAGATAACACCATAACCTTTTAGATTTAGTGATGTATCACCATCACTAATATTAGGTTTAATGTTAGTCAAATCATAACATAGGTAACATAGAACAAGGAGAGATGATACCATATTATGTGAGACATAGTAATGAATCACCATCACTAATCTCAAGTATGATATCATGGAAGTTTAAGAAATTAAAACATAGGCATTATTAACCCAAGAAAAATAACACCATAACCTTTTGATATTGTAATGTATCATCATCACAACTCTAAGATATAATGTTACTAACTTCTTGAATCATAACATAGGCAACATAAAACTAAGATAGATGATATCATATCCCGTGAGAATAGTAATGAATCACCATAACTATACTCAAGTATGAATCATGGAGGTATTGAATCATAACATATTCATTATAAATCCAAAGAAAAGTAACACCATTGCCTTTAGATGTAGTAATGTATCACCATTACAATCTTAGGTATGATATTAATAACTTCTTTGAATCATAATAAATATATTATTCAACAGAAGAAAAATAGAATCTTGAGTATGATATAAAGGAGTTGTTGAATCATAACATATACATTACTAATCCAAGAAAGATAACATCATAACTCTTAAATGTAGTGATGTATCACCATCACAATCTTAGGTATGACATTATTAACTTTCTTGAATCATAACACATATATTGTTATTCATCAAAGGAAATGACATCATAGCTTGTGAGATGTAGTGATGGATCACCATCACTAATCTATAGTACAATATCATAAGATTTGGAATTGTAGAAGTAATGTATTGAAATCATTTTGAATCAGATTATAAATTTTAGGGAGTTGAATCCAAGTTGGACACTTTTTGACTTATTAGAATTAATTTTGTTTGCAAGAGGTGTCATGCTTTGGCCTATAGGTAAAATACTCTCATTAAGAATCCCCAGGAAAGCTAGACTGGTCCCTCGTCAGGGATTATGAATTGCTTTCCTAGACAGGAGTCTCAACTAACGGTATTCACCCTTCCAGTTACTACATGCCCATCTTAACAAACTTAATTCTAACGAGGTTTTAAATCAAAATTGAACAGATGGAATCATTTTGAACTCATTTGAAAACATAAGGAATGGTATTCACAATGGAGTACCAGGTGACATATTAGAATCATTTTAGTTTGTAAGATGTTTGGTATAATATGTTTTGGCCTATAAGTGATTGTACTCTCATCAGAAGTCCCCAGGAAAGCTAGACAGGTCCCACAGTACATCGGGGATTTATACGAATAGCTTTCCTAGACAGGAATTCCAACTACCGGTACTTCACTCTTCCAGTTAGTACATACTCACCTCACAAACTTTAATTCTAACGGAATCTTAAAATCAATAACAGAATTCCTATTTTGTCTAAGGAATAATATTAGGCATTAAGCCTAATGATTGTTGAATTCATATCAACTAAAGGATGTTTGCATGTGTTTGAGTTTGGAATAGATTTCTCATAAAAGCAAATACTAAGGCAATTGCTTAAACTAAGTAATCCCATGATATAAAGTAACTTAGTCTAATGCATTCCTAACAAGTGCAAGCAAGGCATATTAACAACTATGGCTTTCCTCTATGGTAACAAATATAACATAACACATAATGAATAAGCATAACACATAATGAATAAGTATATAATATATAGCACATAAGCATGTAATAAACAAACAAGTGTAATATGAAGTAACTCATATTTGGGTTAGCTTAGTTATAGTCTAGGCCACCATTTTCTAATAACCTAGATCCCTATAACCATGGCTCTGATACCAATCTGTCACACCCCGACCGACGGCGGAATACATCGGGGCGCGAGTTTGACTGTTCATTAGCTCATGGTGCTATTACAATGTTTCATATTTAATGCATTCATTTAATAATAATCAATTCATTCAACCAACATTTAAATAGTTATTACAAGAATTCAAAATAAATAAACTATTACATTGAAAGACTATACAATTGTTTCAAGTTTAAACTAGGTCACTAAGCCTATCTTATGTCTTCATCATGCTTCCTTATCCTGTTACACATGTAAAATAGAGTTTGTCAACTATTTGCATAGTTGGTGAGTTCACACACTAAGTTTAAATAATAAGTATAAAAAGGATGCAAACTAAAACTTAATTAGAATATGTATCAAAGGCATAGTATAATACAAGTTTGAATAATTGAATGAATACATGAATAACAAATGCTTGTGTCCAAACAAGTATCCTTACATAATAATTCAAGTATAACAATACAAGAATTATCATTTGTAATTCAACTAGTTTGCTAATGTACTTTTCACCTTTTTCACACAAAGGCCAAAGCCTTTGCGAAGATAGTATCTAACCACCCTAGGCTACTAAGTACTAATTTGCTTGACTGGCAACACACATAGAATCAACACATTGTATAAACTTAGCATCTAACACATAAAACTAAGTAAGTCTAAGGCTTGCATCATAAGTTTGAATTGAATAATAGAATGAATAATAGTTTGAATATGACATATTGACATGTGCAACATCCCAAAAACAAGAAGTAAAAGGGAGTGTGAAGAAACTCACTTGGAATTTATTTGCTAGTCCAATATGCATGCTTGATAAAGATCTTAGTCAAAAGGCATGTGTCGACCTAAAGTTTATAGGAACAACTTAATAAGTTTTATATTCCTAAAGTTTAAGTTTCATGTACCTATGACTATGGCATTCTAATGTAAGTCCTAATTGAATATGTCTAAGTTTGAATGGATTATTTGGAATATTTATTATATAAATATTCTCACAGTACTGTATGAATGAGCTATGGCTAATATTTTATGGATATTATTTATTATAAATAATTCCATAATCTTGTACAATAACTAAATTAGAATGTGAAAAATCCTATTTATTTATTGTTTGTATCGAATTCCTATGGATAATGTTTGAATTTTTTTTTTCTAGAAAGTATTCTTTGATTTTAGAAAACAAACTTTAAGAAAGAATTTTATAAAAGTTATGTGAAATTTAATAAAATATTGTTCATAATTGAAATAAATATTTTAGAATAATTCCCTAGAAATTATTCCATAATTTATTTGTACAAAAACTAGATTTTTAAAAGTATTTGGATTTATCAAAATTAGAGAGTTTTCATTTAAAGGATTTTTATTGAAATAAAAATAATAATCTATTTTTTTTAAAAAAAAATAAATAAATAGAATTTATAATATATATATATATATTAATTTTATTTTTATGCATTTGTAAAATCTATTTAAGTTTCTATGTCGTATTAAATTAGTCTAATAATACATTATTTTGATTTAACAAAATTAGTATTTACCTAAAAATATTTCATAAAGTTCAAGAGTTTCTAAAATATTTGTATATTATATTTTTCAATATTTTAAAAATATTTTTCTGAAATTTTGTAAGTTTTCAAATAGTTTTAAATAATAATGTTTGTAATTAAGACAAACTTTATTATTTATTTTACTAAAAAAAAATTTCTGGAAATAATGAAAAAAAATCTCAGAACGTAAGAATTAGAACTCTATTAATAAAAATATCTTATGAGTTTTTTTACAGATTTTTTTTAAGGATTTAAATGATTAAAAATGTGTGAAATGGTCAAAACCCGTATAAAGATTTCCAGACCGTATTCGAACCCGGGTTGGTGTGCCCCAAGTACTTGTGTTCTACCAATGAGCTGGGCTAGAATGCCATGTTTGAGTCGGGTTCGACTGTTACTTATACAAACATGAAAATGAACCCAAAATCAAGATGAACCCTAGAATTCATCTTGATCGAATTCGTCCGATTGTGTAACCGTGCGAACCCAAAATGTTAGGTCTATTGTTCAATGGATTAAACCGAACCAAATGGTGTCATAACTTACCTGGTTTGGTGTCGAATTGATAGAGTTCGAATGACGAGTCGAAGTCGGTCGTTCTTGATCTTGTTTCCAGCTTAGAATCGATTTTGTGCGTGTGTTTTGTTTGCAGACGAACTCGTGAGGACCAAACGAACCAAACGTGGTGGTTTAATTCGATTTTTATAGCCATTCGATTAGGATTCGTGTTTATGGTTCTTTGGGTTAATTTTTGGTAATGATTCACGTGTTTATGGTGTTCAATCAACCTTAATTACCCATTGCAAAGGTCTACGTGTTCAAATCATTGCTTAAAATAGTCATAATCGAGTTGTCAACGCGTATTTGTGAGTTGTTCACGAATGGGTCGGAGAGTCGGTTCTTTGGGTCGTGAACGGGTAGAGCAGGAAGCAAAAGGAACTTTGTTTTCATTTTACAACTTTACCCCCTGGTCTTTTAGGATTGTTTTACATCTATTTTTAAAATTCCTTGACACACAAGCAAGTTTCTAACTTAACCATTTTTACCCCTTCTATTTAAGGTTTTTTTTTTTTTTTATTATTTTATGTTATAACTCTTATAAAAGCTATAACCATTTGATTAAATATCGACCCCTTGTATTTTTATAAAAGCTTTGTAAATCTTATTATTTTCTAAATAAATAATAATAAAAAAACTATTGTTTATTTATGTAAGATTGTTTATAAATTTTTGTAACTAATTTTATTACACATACATATATACATGTGTGTATTCATAATGAATTTTAAACAATTATTATCAAGGTTTATTTGATGACTACTCATTTTCATTTATCAAATCGTAATAGAATTTATTATACTATTATATGTTTAGAGATAATCATGATTTTCTAGTTTATTGTATTATGATTCAAATTTGAATTAGAAAACCTCTAGGGTTACAACCAACCGGTACTTCCATCTAAGACAATTGACAGCACCTCTGTCTATCCACCATTGTGGAGTCATATTTATTTAGTCTTAGATGTTCACCCGCCGGTACTTCCATCTAAGACAATTGACAGCACCTCTGTCTATCCACCATTGTGGAGTCATATTTATTTAGTCCTAAGATGTTCACCAACCGGTACTTCCATCTAAGACAATTGACAGCACCTCTGTCTATCCACCATTGTGGAGTCATATTTATTTAATCTAAGATGTTCACCCGCCGGTACTTCCATCTAAGACAATTGACAGCACCTCTGTCTATCCACCATATGATGTTCACCCAACCAGTACTTCCATCATAGGAGTCCCACACTATTATTTACCAAGGTATTGGATTTATCATAGGTTGTTGAACTTTTATTATTCAACATTCCCCTATCACCAATGCCATATTTATTATATAATTTATTCAACAACAATTTCAATATTTATTATGTGATGTCATAGTTGTGGGATTACTTACCTTGATCAGATAAGGGATTAGCAATTGCAGGCTCCTTTCCTGCTCTATGACTAGTGGTTTGATTTCCACTACCACCACCTAGTTGCAAAATACATATGTACAACTAGTTTCAACACGTATAGCACGTACAATCAAGTTCAACACACTTGACTGATTTGACTTTCTCAAAGTCAATTCATCACATAACTGACTCTATCTTACTATATTTAGCAAGTTTTAGTCAATTATCACAATTAATCATGTTTCATGCCTTCCCAGGCAATTTATCAAATAATTGATGTTCATTATATTAGTTACGATCTTTAATCACTTTTTATTATTCAATTTTTATTTTTAGATCATAACTATTAATAATGGTAACATCAATTCATCAAAATCATCATTTAATCTATGGATTATAATCCATAATTTATTTGAAATCATATTCAATCCATCCTGCTAGTTATCCTACCATGATATGGGTTTCATAACAACCGGACATTATCCCGGCTTCAAAACGAAGATTTCACCGTCAAAATCTCAAGTTCTTCGTTTCTAACAATCCCTAGTTATCAACTAGGCCATAATCAATACCCATAATCATATTATTACAATCAAAACTAGATTTAATCAACACAATATTAAACTAGTAGGATAAAACAAACCGTTACCTGATCTGACGGATTTCTACGGTTAAAACAACGATCGGGACTTGAAAACACGTTCCTATGCGCGATCTGGATGATTAAGGGGCTTTGAAGTGGAGTTTGGCTGTTCAAAAACGATTATGGTCGTCTGGAAGTGAAAGGAAGTCGAAAATAGAAAGAAATTTACGTTTTCGATGCGTTCTGATCGTTAAAAACAATTTTAACCGACATAGGTCATGGGGCGCATCGCCCCAACTGGACGCACCACGCCAGGCGTACCGCCCCACGTCACCAGCGTCATCATTTTGATTTTTAACTTCGTTTCGCGATTCCGGGAGCATACGAACTCCGTTTTGCGCACGGTTTTCGCCCACGTTCATCATTTTTCACATACTATCAATCCCCAATAACAAAAGTTACTAAATCCTCGTGGATTTCAAGCACGACCAAATGTGCTCTTGCCATTAATGACGTAATTCTTACATATTTTTAAATCACAACAACCACAATCGTTTAATTAACGATTATTCACAATACATTCCTTATTAAAAACCGGTTGTTACACATGGGCGTCTAGAGCGTCTAAGACGCCGGTAGAAAGGGGTATTAGATACTCATCTAGACCCCGACAAACCCGCCGACATGTGGGCCTGTAAGTTTACAAAAAGTACAGAAAAATGGCGTATTAGATGCCGGAATTTAATTGATTATTTTGGTATAAAGGTGATCAGCAATGACTAGTTTGGTAATTTTCCCATTTATAAAACCTAAAAAGTAAGAATGAAATATTAGTAAACCAAAATGACATCTCATAGTTTACTCTCGTTATTTTATTTTTATTATTATAAAAGTATTACGTAACGAAAACAAGCGGCGGCGGGCGGTGGATAGAAAATATCTGTAATAAAGTAATAGTTCAAGTAGTTCGTGAATGGGTATACCGACGTGTTATTTTATTTCTATTATCTTTCTTTAAAAAATGCAGTTTTTAAAAATGTCTAACGTATTTGCCTTGCATTTCGACGCGTTCTTATCTTATTTCTAAAAACTATTTTATTGGTCGCAAATATACATGCTACATACTTTTTATGCATTCTTGTTGTTGTTATTTTTATTACAATATATTATGCCTAATACAGAATAAACATAAAAAACAAAAAAAAAAACAGTGTTTTACAACACATTTGCGATAAACATATTTAGTTAATAAAACTAAATATTGCGTCACTAATTTGCATTGCATTCGTGATGAAAGTTGGATTTTATTAAGCTTTGTCACTTTTGTCTGAAATGTGTCGCAATTGTGACACAAACAAATTTTTTTAAGCAACCCAATTTGTTTTCTAATGATGATATGCTAATAAAAGCATTAACTAGTCCAAAGGTAGTTTAAATTTACTAAATGTTATGGACTTTTTCAACAGAATGTAAATTGTTTAGTACGTATTGAAGGAGTCCATAAAGAATTCAATTAGAGCAATTGAAATTCGCCCACTAATCAACTTTGTTCGAGATGGGTTGGGTGTAGAAGTAAATGGTGTTCTCACCTTAACTAAAGGTCGTGGATTTTAGTTTGAGAGTTATAATATTATCATAAGCTATATATCTAGATATTGTCAATTTTATCCTATATATTATACGCGGATATTATAAGTGGTTTTGTTTAGGAAAAAAAGAGTTTGTTCCAATACTTGAGATGACTAATTAAGTTTTATTTTCTTGATTTCCTTAAATTTTTGGGTTTAAATGTACACAGGGTTTAATCGGTAAATGGGTTTTGAATGAAATTCTTCTTTGTGTAATTTGTGTTTCTATTTTTGTGATTTTGTTATTGGTTTAGTATAATAAATCATTTGGTTTGTACTTGAATTCTCAAATTTAAGATGTCGACTAATTCATTTTAATTTTCAATTAAATCCATTAAATTAAAAGATATAAAGTGGATTGGACATTAAAAGCAAAAACATTTTTTCAATCTTTCATCAAAAATTGTATAATATAATGTAGGGACATTTAAATATTTTCCAATTCTAAATTGTTAACTTATATATTATTTTTTTATATAATGCTATAAGATCTTTGTATATTATGCACCAAAAATTTTTATATAGGAAAACATGTAAGTTTGAAAGTCTAAAAGAAAAAATATGTAATTCTATCTATAATGAAATACACAAGCTAGTTTGCTATGCCAGTAAAATTATATATTACATTAATTAAGGAAAAAGTTAAATTACAATTATAATTCACAAAGCTATTAATTAATAATTCATATATCTCTAATTATTTCTTAGTATACGACATTTGATATTTTATTTTTTACTTTAGAATATCCAAGTAATATTAGTAATTTTTCTCTGTATGCACGTTTTAATTTATATAATGCTACTGTCCATGCATTATTAGAGTTATAAAAAAATTATGAATATAGTTTCTATAATAGAATTCAATCATAATTTTCAAAGATGGATTAAAGTATGTAACAACTTGAAAGTTTAAAAGTCTGTAAGTTGTAACAATATTTAAAAGAATTAATAATTCAGGTAGTTAATGTTTCGTAATTGATTGCTAAATTAACAAAAAAAAAAAGTAAATACACAATTGATTTGTCAAACTTATTATGATTATCTTAAATTGAAAGGTATTTATCAAATTAAAATTAGTTGTATGCGCAATACTACGTAATTCTGAAAGTCAAAGTCGTAATTTCTACATTAAAATTAGAACTAATAGGTATTTTCTACTTACATAAATTATTTAATATAATACAATTTCCAAAAATAATGTACAAATTAAAATGTAGTTGAAAACAATTTGAAAAAAATAACATAATATACTTTCAATAATAGAATAAGTTTTTAAAGATAGATGAAATTAGATAATAATGGATTATTGGATTTAAATACTCTCAACTTTAACTTCTTAGCCGACAATACTCAACTGAGAAAATGTCTACTGACACTCCAAAGTTTCAACATAGTTTTTTGTGGCATTCAATTATGCTATTACATGCCATCAAAAAATGTCAAATGAAGTGTCAATGGAAAATGTGTTGAAAGTTGGGAGTGTCAGTAAATATTTCCTCACTTGGGAGTACTACCGACCAACAGGTTAATGTTAGAAGTATTTAAATCCAATGACCCGATAATAGTTTATAAATTATTTGAAAACAATCTTGATTCCGGTATGTACTTGCTATATTTTTTTTAAAAAAACTTGAAGTTAACAACGTAAAGTTAACAAAGGACTTTTAGCTTAATAGCAATTCTTTGAATTATCTTATTAAAGGTCATGGTCGGGTTCACGTATATCAAAGACTCTGAGAGCAATTTGCTTCTATATGAGCATAATGTTTTCACAATTGACATAGTCTAAGATGTAGGTTTACTTATGAGAATTAGTAGACCAGTGGTGTTTCTGGAATATCAGGTACGTTGCTTAAAAAGTTAGTGGAGAGAAGTCTTGAGACACTCCTGGTTCATTGCTGTTAAAAAGAAAAAAAATAAAAACACAACAAAAAAACAATGTAAACTTAACTATCCATCAATTAATCTTTAAATTGCTTATTTAATGATTGTAACATGAAACTTTTGAAAAGTGTAACAAATTTGTTTTTAAAACTTAATTAAATTGATTTAATTTAAGGTAATTTTAGTAATTGGGCAGGTCATGGGCAACCTCTAGGATCTGCTTACTACTGATATATTGAGTTATTATGGTTTGGGCGAAAAAACTCAATTTTAGGTGTCTTTACTAACTTAAAAACGTTATCAACTTTTTATTTATTATATATAGAGATGTCTTAGCATAAATAAGTACTTAAGGTACTAGTTTAATCACAACTCGTAGAACATTCTCTAAATTCTCAAAATCATACTATATCAGGTGTGTTTCAAAGTTAACGATCTTCAATTCCCTGTTTTATCATCTTATTTTTTTTGTTTTACCGCTTGTGAATCTTGACTTAGAACCTTATCGCACGCGATACCATTCAACTCAATTGCAAAGTTAAACGTGTTTGGGGGTTTTGACAAATGTCTAGACTTTCAGTGGAAGCCCTCGAATCTAACACTTCAATCTCCTTGACTCAGAAGTAACCAAGTGAGGCACCAACCGAGGTGAACTTAGATGTGTATTTATCCGTGTGTCAAAGTCCTGATTTTTTTTATTTGAACAGTTAATTTTTGAATTACTAACGGATTACTGGAGTATCATCGTTTCACCAAGCTGTACCACCCGATCATATCTATTACCAAGTTACCAATTCTGGAGAAAACTCATTACTTTGAGAAAACCCCTTATGAGATTCGAACCAAGACCATTTGGTTCACAACAAGATACCGTTAGACTGTAATAACTTTGATCAAAGTCCTTATTTTTAATTGTAAAAAATCAACCTTAATCTTGCCCAAATCATTATTAGTACATATTTTCCTTAACACCAGCTCCTTGTCTCGTTCCGCTTTATCCTATCAATCACACTACCCCTTGGATTGCTTAATTGTTTCCAACCAATATTATACTTAATATTAGAATGAATGTTTGATCCTTTTTGCAATCACTAGATGATAAAAAAGTTGTTTCTAGAATTAAACATATAAAAATAAAAAGCTACCAATAACAATGATGAAAATTGAAGTAAAATAAGATATGGTATTATATAAACGTCTAAAAATCAAAAACCAAAACTGCATATAAAATAAAAAATTTATATAAATCGCGTCTAAAAATCAAATTTATTTTAACTAACCGTGTCTAAAAACAATTAATTTATTTCAACTACCAGAAATTATTGAATCTTAGCTGTCAATTTAAAACCTCCGTGTCAATATATATATATATATATATATATATAGAGAGAGAGAGAGAGGGAGAGAGGTTTTCAATTGAAAGCCCTACTATTTGAGAATTAAAGAAATTATTTTTAACCACAAGTTTAAAGGATATAATAGTAATTTTTTCTATTTTAATAATAAATTACTTTAATATTAATTAAATCAAGTGGCTATAAATATGGTTATTTTAGTTTTTTACAATTCGTTAGTTTTTATTAGAATAAATCCCTATATACATATACACATATATATGAAATACAAATGTTTTAATCTTATCGATCACACATGTAATTCCCCAACATCATCCAAGCACATATTTTCAAACATATAATACATGTTGACATGTACCTAAGATTGCTAGTTGACAATGTTTATCGAGCATAAACATCAGTAATAAGCGAAGCATCCGTAGACCAACCCGTGTATACAACATGATCGTTGTCTGATCCGAGCAGATTTAATGTCGTAAATCCAACTCGTTTCCGAGATACGAAAGGTGGATTTTGAGGTTCTGGTAATGCAATCGAGTTACTATTGAGCATGTGGACTACAGAAGCCATTGAAGGTCTTATTTCATCATCTTCTTGAACACACAATAAGGCGATATGGATACAACGTATTGCTTCACTTTGTGAGATGGAGTCAACAATATTTGAGTCTAGTATCTCTAGTGTATCCCCATCTTTCCATTTACTCCAGGCCTAGAAAGTTTTATTCAAAAGTAAATTAAAAAGATCGAGATGACACTACAAGAAAAATACCCATTAACCATTTCCAGACGGCATGAAGTCATTGGCCAAAGTGTCGAAACACTTGCTTTCCATATATGGTCAACATATCCTGATGACAGTCGTTGGGGCACAACTTGTATTGGCAACTTAGTGAAAAATTGCCGACACAAGGAATACTTATACCGACGATGTGTTGTCTTTTTATATGTATACTTGTCAAAGGAAAAAATATATATTCTTTTCCAATGACATGTCATGAAATTCTTTATGTAGGAGTAAAGGGTGGACTCACAAAGCATATAAGGTCCTTGTAACCCAACTGATCGAACGGAGTGTTTCTCTTTCCACTAATAGTTTCAAGAAACAATACACCTAAACTGAAGACATCTGATTTTACAGAGAAGTGGCCATGCATTGCATACTCAGGTGACATGTAACCCCTTCAAAAGCAAAAGATAAAATGTCAAAACGATAGAAATTATCCAAGATAAAAAAAATGTACGTTATGTTTGGGACAAATCCTGTAAAATAAAATTTACGGATGCAACTTACAAAGTTCCGATAATCCTAGATGTCATGGCTTTTGTTTGAGTTCCGCAAACAATCCTTGCCAAACCAAAATCTGAAATTTTTGGGTTCATTTCTTCGTCTAACAATATATTGCTAGTTTTTAGATCTCGATGAATAATTCTTAGTCTCGAATCTTCATGTAGGTACAACATCCCTCTCGCAATTCCTCCAATTATTCTATAACGTGTTGACCAGTCCAATTTTACATCTATTGTAGGACCTATACATATATTAACGAAAAAGAGTTTTTAAATAAAGACATATCAATCTAAGTATACGTTGGACACTTAAAAAAAATAAACGAGTGGATTAATTGACCAAATTACCCTGTATTTAAAAAAAAAAAAAAAAAAAAAAAAAAACATTATAAAAACTCGATCCACAAAGAAAGAGTTGGGACCATTATTACCCCGATTCAAGCAACATGTTCAATATCTATTAAAAAGAATCTCTTCCAGATGCAATGGACCATTGGACCAATTGGTTTTTTTCTAAACAGGAGTGGCCATCCAAGAAATGACGTATTTGTCATCTCATCAACTTTCCGAGTCAAAAAGAAAAAGAATAAAATAAAATATCCTAATGATCTATCATGAGTAGGGGTGCTAAAAAAATCCATATATGAATCCGGACCCAAAATATCCGAAAGTTCGGATATCCAGAAGTTAATATTTGATTTCGGATAACAGTTTTGAAATATTTCGGATAATTCATATATCCGAACTATTTGAAATAGTTATTTTTTCAAATCTTTTTTGGATATTCGGATAATTTTTTGGATATCCATAATATATATTTTTTCAAATTGTTAATTTTTTTCCGAGTATTGATCTAAAAAAATTAAAAAGGTTCAAAAATCAAGCACCTACAATATATTAATAATTAACCTATTTAATTTTAAATATGGTATAAAAATATATAAAAATTTACATGTATTTATTTATTTCTATAAATTTATTCTTATATACAAGTTGAAAAAATTTATAAATGTTTTATATTTTAAAAGATGTATTTTTTTTCCAAATATATATATAAAAGTGTATATTTATTAATTTATTTTTTATAGAAACTAAAAGTATTATATATAATAGGTTTTGAGGCTAACCAAATAGAAAGAAATCAAGACTATGGTTAGCAACATATTCATAGATCAGGATTTTCTCCTCAGCATGCAGGCAAAATCCCAAAAGTCTGACGAGGTTTCGGTGTTGAAGCTTGGCTAATAACACAACCTCATTTTTGAACTCCAATGACCCTTGTACGGACCCTTTCGATAACCTCTTCACCGCTATTTCTTGCCCATTTGCAAGGACCCCCTAACAATCAATTCATATAACAATTAATTTATTTATTATAAAGAAAAAATGTATGTCATTAATTGACAATTAATTAATTTATAAAGAAAATTTAGATGGATAATTAATTAATGTACATATAAATAAAATTAAATTTGGTACCTTGTATACTACGCCAAACCCACCTTCACCAACTTTATTCTCTATTGAGAAATTGCTTGTGGCCTCTTCAATGATGCCCAATTCAAATTGTAAAGATTTCTCACTTGTTATTTCACTTTCATCTATACCCCAACCTACAAAATGTATACAAGTTTAGAAAGACCTTTCCCAAGTGTGTATAGGGGAAGGATAAAAGAATAACCCATCCTTAAAGCAATAATTCTAAATAACACGTCAAGATCAATCCAAATTTTCGAATTTTTTTAACATCATTGTAAACACATTTAGAACGCTTTCTTATTTTACGAGTTTGCGTAAATTCGTCACCGTTTGAGAGTTAGCATCGTTGTAAGTTTTTAAAACTTTGTAACTTACAATGCTGTGAGTGTAAAATATTAAAAACTTACAACGATGTTAACTCTCAAACGGTGACAAATTTACGTAAACTCATAAAATAAGAAAGTGTTCTAAATGTGTTTACAATGATGTTAAAAAAAATTCGAAAATTTGGTTTGATCTTGACGGGTTATTTAGAGTTATTGCTTTAAGAGCAGGTTATGTAAACAACCATGCCCTATATATATATATATATATATATATATATATATATATATATATATATATATATATATATATATATATATATAGGGAAAGGTTCCGTTGTTAACCCACTGTTATTATGGTAACCCAGTGAACTTTGACCAAAAATGCCCGAATCTTTGGTTTTTTTTCATGGTCTTTATTATACATATTTAGAGGGGTTTCTTTTTTGTGTTTTGGCTAATTCTCAATGCAAATCGAATTTGCCTCGGTGTAAATTTTAGTTGCATTTCGCAACATTTAGAAAAGTGCAAAAATTTGACACTGATGCAAATTCAATTTGCATTGCGAATTAGCCAAAACACAAAAAAGAAACCCCCCTAAATATGTATAATAAAGACCATGAAAAAAAAAACCCAAAGATTCGGGCATTTCTTGTCAAAGTTCACTGGGTTACCGTAATTACACAGGGTTCTTATTTGAACCAAATCCTATATATATATATGGGCTATCTATTTATTTATTTATTTTTGAATAGCAAAGGTCAATTATCTGGGATGAGCCAGACAAATAGATCACTCTTTTATTCTTAAGACTAATAACATGATGACCCGACCTGCAACCCAGAAGGAAATTCACAACTAAAAAAACCTTATATCTGCTCAACACTTAGTAAATTTTGTTTTAGATGATACTCTAACCCATGAGCTATCAAAAGAAAAGTTGCGGAGTTACCACCCTGAAGGAAATTCGCAACTAAAAAAACGTTAGGCCCAACCCTTAATTAGTAAATTTTGTTTTAGATGATACTCTAACCCATGAGCTATTAGAAGAAAAGTTACGGAGTTACCGCTTAATCATGTACATACTTACCAGTTTCATCCTTTAAATGTCTTCTCGCGGTGGTACGAGACCATTTCTTGAGGACGAACAAATAGCATATGACCAAAGTCATGACTAGAAAACCAACGGTAGCAACAATTGCTGCAATAAGTTTCGAAGGAATTTTCTTTTTATCTGCATGTTAAATCAAATTAAATGCAGTTATTTAAATGAATTTCCTGGAAAAATGTTACTAAAGCCAGTCAACTAAAGTAAAAAGTCTTGTGAAACCAATTTATCAAAGATAATTGCAATTTGTATCATCAAAATAGTTACAAAATATAACTACAAACACAATAATGGAGCAGATAACACAGTATGATCACTGCAAACGATATCTGTGATCATACTGTGTTAATATAACCGCTCATGCCAGATTATGATGATTTTAATTATCCTTGAAAATCTAGGTGTTACTGTTAAAAAAAGCAGAATAAACTCGGTTTTTAGACCTTGTTTGTGTGATGAGGCTTCTGGGAATTGTAAGAACTTATAGAACTCAAATCTAACATTACAGCTCGCTGCCAGAACTCGCGCTCCTTCTCTTCCAAAGCAGTACTGCGGCAGACGATTTATGCTCACCTGTAGACACTGCTTACACTGGGGACCTGATAAATCTGGTGTACACTGGACATACCCAGAAATATTTTTACCCTTGTAGGATATATCACCATATGCATACATATTTTTCAAATCATTCGATGCATCGTTTGCTAATCGGCCCAGTAGATCAGTAGCAACTTGCCAAAACTGATTCTGCTCCGAAACGATGCTAGAAATGTTAACTTTGTTACACTCAGGGATAAATGTTTCCGAGTTCATGATAGAGGCCATTGAATAGTTGGCATAACGTAGCATGCAGTTGTCAGACCACCACACGGCTGCTTTCGACGACGGGCATGTCGTGTTGATACCATCGCGGGCAGCGAGCAAACAGTTGCGACAATCGTTTGAAAGAATATCAGCCCTACAAAGGTAGAGGCCATAGGCTATGTCGGGTCGACTTCCGCTACTGCTGCTTAAGAATTGCTTATCATTGATGGTTTTATCTGTAGCAAGTGAGTCAAAAACATGGATGAGATTTGTAGAAAAAATGGTGTTGTTTGTGTTGCTGGTGGTGTTAAGGTCACAGTAATGGGTTTCAAATTCAGCTGCATTGGCTGTGAATATTAGAAAAGGAATCCAAAGGAAAATAATTGAAAGAATCATACTCTCAGGAACAATGAAAGGCTGCTAGCTATATGCCTCTTTTAGCAAAATTAAAATTTATTTTGGGCATAAGGATATAAAGATGCTATTATTCTAAAGTTTTAATGACCAAAGTCTGAATGAAAAAGTCAAACATGTAATTGGTCTAACGTTTGAATGCACAAGTTTGAATAAAAGTTGCAAGTAATTAATCCAAACAGGGTGTATTCGGTGTTTGACTTAGTTCTCACTTTACCCAAGAATTGGGAGGAGTCGGGTTGTTTCACGATCTGATGTATGCAGCTTTACACCATTACCTTACACACTTGTATAAAAGACTGTTTTTCATGACTTGAACCCATAATTTCAATGTCACAAAGTAACAATCTTATCAGTTGTTACAAAGCCCGTTTGATGCTTTTACTAATGAAATATGTAATTGGTTAAATTGTGTTTTGGTGTGTTGTGTAGATTATTATAATTACTAGAAGGGTTAGTGTGTGTAATCTAGCAAAAGTTAGAAACTGAATATTCTTATATTCATTGTCGTCGTTTGGTATGATCTAGGGGTGTCGTTCGGGTTGGTTCCTCGGGTTTCGGGTTGTTCGGGTCGGGTTATTCGGGTTTTTGTAATATGAAATTGGAACCGAGAACCGAACCATTTAACTTCGGTTTAATTGGTTCTCGGGTTTCGGTTCTCGGGTTTAATCGGGTTGGGTTAAACGGTTCTCGGGTAATACTTGAAAAACTAATAATCTATTTTTCAAACAAATAAATTTAAAACATGTTTAACCAAAACATATATTTCCTTAAAAATTTCAAATGTTTAACCATAACATAACTAAAACGTGTTTAACCAAAACATACATTTCTTGAATAATGTCAAAACATATAGAGGATTTGAAAATAAAAAAAATGTTACCGCCCCTTAGAACTCTAGTTCGGGTTATTCGGGTTTACCCGAACAAACCTCGTGGGTACCCAAGGACCGAACAATTCTAAGTTTTCGGGTTTGGTTAATAGGCTTTTTCGGGTTGGGTATTTTCGGGTTCGGGTACATGTTTTTCGGGTTGGTTCTTCGGGTTCGGGTACTATGATCTATATATTATTAGACGATGGATATATTATGGATGAACCGATGCTCTCAATTAAGCATCACGTCATTTCATCCTCTATTTAATTAAAATCTATAAATATGTGCGTCAATTAACAACACGTAAAGAATACGATACTTCCTTGCAATTTGTAGTAAAAATTAGTCAATGGTATTACTATTACTTATTATCTAAACAAAAAAAGATATGAATAATGTAATGCATCATATGCATCTTACTATTGCAATTTTTTAATGTTTTTTCTTTTGATTTAAACTAAAAAATATATATGTTTGACTGAAAATTTAACAAAAGTGTCTGTAGTCTGGTTGGTAGCATGCTCTCTAAAAGGCTTCAACCCAATCGGTAATAGTGTATCCTTGAAGCTCTCTTTTCCCAGCAGGTCGTAAATTCGATTCTTGGTCAAGATGTCAAAAAAGCTCTACACTTGCTTAGAAAAGGCTCTTTGAAATTCTGCTTGGTTGCAATCGAGCCAAACATGCTCAGCTTGTTTTCAAAACAAGTTGACCACGAACCGAGACAAGCTTGCACGTTTAAATATAATTCATTTTTTTAACATATATATTTACACTAATATAATGTATTAATAGTCAATTTAATTAGGAACTTCCCTTAAGAACTTTAGGTCTAAAAATATTAGCCCAAATTATATTTCCTTCAAATCTTCAAGACTTTAATCATAATTGACTTCAACTGTGATGCTAAAAGGAAGTATATATAGAACTATAGAATCAAGACCGACCGACCGTTTGATCATAACGTGGAGTTTCTTTTTATTTTTTAAAAGCTTTATTATTTTTATTATTTTAATTTTTTTTTTAATTAGATTCGCCAACGATAGATAGGGTGTTGTTTAGGTTTTTTAAAAGTTGTTTTGCGTCCGACTTAGAACGATGCTTATGACTACGTACACAAAGCGATATAAGACACCAACACAATTGCGGTAGTTAGTTAATCTTGATTATCAATTGAATTACACTTAATGATATTATTCTTTGAAAGTAAAAACTTTCAAATATTCTTTTTATTTAATTTGGCGGTATTAAAAGTTAGTCTAAAACGTTTTACGTCTACATCGAACACATTATTCAAATATTATTAGGGAAAATTAATATATCAGCATCACATATAAGTAAAGTTGCTTTGTGGCCATAAAATCATTATCGACCAAGACCGCACTAGTCACTACACACAAAAATTACTTTATTAATTTATCTTCTTCTTTGTATCTATATATGATATTCTCTAGGTATCCCTATCAAGCGAAAAATCAATTCTGGCGGATTTGTTTTGTTACACACATATATAGATATATATAGATTTGGATTAGGATCATATTAAAAAACATTTTGGATTAAACAATAACTTATTAACAATAATTCAATAGTTAACTTATTTATTTGTAATACAGAAGGGTACTAAAGTCATTTTGTATAATATACAAAAATTAAAATTAATATGGCCGTGTCATGTGTCACCATCAAATATATTTTAATAAACCTTTTTTTTAATTTAAATCCTCTTTTTTATGCATTCATAACTTTTTAATGCTATATAATTTTCTTTTTAAAAATTGAACTATTATATGCATCTTTATTTTTCTCTTTAATTCCGTTATAATCTTAACTAGGTTTTTGATTTTTTTTGGATGTTTTATTTACATTAATGTAAAAAACCTTGAAGCGTATCATTTAGTGTGTTTAAAAAATTGTTTAAATCTGAAACAAAACATATCTATCTGGAAAAACAAACCAAATTCTAAATTTGGTTTTACTTTCTTAACTGTATCCGAATTCCGAATTTGATTTTCAATTCATTTATTGGTTTTATATTTTTTAGATTCGGTTTGTTCAGTTAACCGATTAAACCGAATTTAGATATAAATTTATTATTTTTATTAATTATATTTTTAGCATTAATATTATTATTTAGATATAAAATTAAATTTTCTATTAATCAGTTTTTTTTTGTTTTGTTTAGTTTTAACCAAAACCAAACCAGATCGAATTCAGTTTTGATATTTGATTCCCAATACGGTGTTAGTTCAGTTTTCAGTTGGGCTAAAAAACTGTCAAATTTGTTTAAACCGAACCAAATAAATTATTTAAACCGTAATCAAACCGTTGAACACCATAGTATCATTTACAACATATAAATGAACATTTACATTAATGTAATGAGTCCCTGACAAATTTTGAGTCCAAAATCAACTAAAATTATATTTGTATTAAAATTATAACGAGTTGAATTTTGGATTATATTGTTGTAAATTAAATGTGAGCTACATTGAATTATTTGTTTAATTACAGTGATGTAACAAATGTTTTAGTCACACCTTATATTATTTATTTAATTACAATGATGCAATTTACTGTTATAAAAAAACTAAAAATAATGTGTTATATTTATGTTCGTTACAATGATGTAAACCCAAAATTTTTAGTTCAGAATCAACTAAAAATTATGTTTGTCTTAATTTATATCGATTTGTAACAAGTTTTGGTTACACTATTCTAAAATAACATGTGGGTTACGTTATATCATTTATTTGATGAGTTATTGTTAATATAAGGGTTTTCATTTGAACACTAGCCCCATACATGCATGCATGCATACATACACACATTTGTGCACACATACATATAGGATTTCGAATTAAATAAGCTAAAGCATTTGCATTTACCCATTTACTATCATCAAATGGTTAATCTAAAAGTCAAGTAAATAAGAATGTAATACGTGATATTATTCTTTTTTTTTTAATTTGAAAGGCCATTGAAGACATTTTGTATCGATCAAGAAGCCAAATTTAATATAGTAGAAAGAGATGTCAGCATATAATATCTTTTAATCAATTATTTTTTTAATATAAAGTTTTCCCCTCTTTTTTAACATTCGTAAACTGTCACACCCCAAATTCCCACTCGTGGTGTCAGTCCACGTGGGTGTGACGTGACCAGAATCACAGCTCAAAGTCATATAGAACAGTTCTATATGTGTTTTCAAATACAAGTTTGTCATAAATGATAACAAATGAGTTGCAGCAGAAAATAAGTTATAAATAGCAGCGGAATTTCAAATTGTTAAACACTACAATGTACTATTACAAAACATAAGTGAAATTGTTTTCAAATGATAAAACAGAATGCATGAGGTTCCTAATGCTCGTCCCTTAGCGTGCATTCCTGTTATCCATAGCTTGCTAGTTACCTGAGAATACATGTTTAGAAAAAGTGTCAACACAATGGTTTGTGAGTTCACAGATTTTGATATATACATATAATAAGTAAAACATGTGTCATGCTGTTTATCATAATGTTAGTACCGAGCCCTAGGCTCCAAGTGTTAGTGCGTCACTACCGAACTAGACTTGTTTGTCTTTGCCTCCGCTATGTCTCGTATATATAGCAAGTTAGGTCAAAGTTTCACGGGTTATGACCTCTAGTCAAAATTGTGCCCCGTGGGGTTAGTCACACCCAAACGGATCCATTCAAACCTACCACGTTATTCGTACATTAACGGTAAGACTTTGTGAGGACTTGTTACGAGTTCAACACTTAATATTTGTCTAATAAACCAGCATACACAGTAAAATGTTTGTAATAGCATAATTGTTTGACTCGATGCAACTAGTATTCTCCCCTATTTTAAAACGTTTGAAAAGAGTAAAGAGGGGCCGTAAACTCACCTTAGTGAAATGTGATAAGCAAGCGTAAGCTCTTGCGTCGAAAGGCGTGTCGGTCACCGGCTACCTATATCGTATGCCATACGTGAGTTTGTGTAAGGGACCGTGCTCGTGTTCGTGTTAGTGCTCGTGTTTGTACTCAACAACCCTCGGTTGTTCATGTTTGTCCGTGTTGGTCCACAATGACCATGTTAGCTCATGTTGGTCCAGATTGACCGTGTTTGACCAAATTTGACCGTGTCAAGTCAACGACCCGTTGGTGAAATGTGAGTTGGTTGTGAATCGTGTAACATTCGTGTAAGTGCTCGTCGTGTGCAAAACGCGCAAGTCGCGTCTATGGACAACTTATTATACATAGTAAGTTTCCATTTATGGAAAGTTTCGAAAAGCATTTTGATTTTAGAGTTCTAGCATGCTCGTTAGTCCTACGTGATCATGTTAACACATAGCACGTTATCATACGAAATCACATAAGTCATTTATGTCATGTTGGCACATAAAAGTTTCCTAAAATGGAAAGTTTCCATTTCTAGCATATGCGATATCGGAAACCATCTAACTTAGCATTCATTCATCATATCAAAACATAATAAATCATTTAGCATATTCAAAACATACAAAACATTCGCAAATCGATAGTTTGCCAAATAAAGTAAATATAAATAGTAACTTTGACTATTATCATACAAATGACCATCCTAATCAATCCTAAGCCATTATTATAACATATAACATCATAATAAGCTATTTGACATTATCTAATCATGCTTCATATAACCAAAATCCCCATTTAACATCATTTAGCTTGTAAAAGTTACTATATATAGTAACTATGCCCAAATGACCACAATCAACCTCAAAACTACATTCTAAGCATTAATATCATCATATTATTCATCAAACAACATATCAATATACATGCATGTTCACCATATCATTCATATCACCATTTTGTGAATAAAAAGTTACTATTAATAGAAAGTTTGTCAAAAACCATGTTGTTAACCATTTCAATAGCATTTTATCATGCAAAGATATATAGGGTGTTTTTTAGGTTTGTTAAAAGTTGTTTTGTGACTTTTGCCTCTGACTTAGAGCGACGCTAAATGACTACTTACACACAACAATGTATGACAACAACAACACAATTGTGGTACACTTACTAATCGTATTATTCTAATTGAAAGTAAAAACTTTCAAGTATTCTTTTTTTCTTTTGTATTAAGAGTTAGTCTCAAACATTTAACGTCTACATCGAACATTATTCAAATATTATTAGGGAAAATGAATATATCAGTATCACACTATCACATGTTAGTATAGTTGCTTTGTAGCCATAAAATCCTTATCGACCAAGACCGCACTTCACACTAAAATTACTTTATTAATTTCTCTTCTTCTTTGAATCTATATATGATATTCTCTAGGTATCCCTATCAAGCGAAAAATCAATTGTGGCATGATGGGTTGTAAAACACATCCGGTTTTTAAGTAATTCGGAGTCGATTTTAGTTTGTAAATGCGTCGTTTATAGTCATTTTTAGTTTCTTTTTACATTTCGTGGCTTTTACAGGTTTATCGAGTGAAATGAGTGGAAATCGAGTTCGAAAGCCGAAGGAATCGAGCCCCGGTTGAAATCAAGAGTAAAAGACAAATTTTAATCATTTTGCACCTGTCGCGATACGCTAAGGAGGAGAAGAAAGCCTTCGCGATACGCGAAGTAATTCGGGAGTTGCCCTCTTGTTTTGTCCATCGCGGTACGCGGAGATGTTTTGAATTGCGCATCGCGGTACGCGATGAGGTTTGAATTTTGAAAAAAGTCAAGTTGAATGTGAGAATAAAGAGGAGACGCTCCCCAGCCGTTTGAAGGATCATATTCGACCATTTTTGAAGCAGAGGAGCAAACCAGGAGCATTGGGGAAGCATTTGGAAGCATTGGAGGGCTAGGAGGCTAGGTTTTCATGTGAATCCATCTTGGTTACTACTTGTTCTTCATTTTCAGTATTTTATCACATTTCATTCTGTTGTTTATGATTGTTATTGACTGATGATGATGTTATTAGGCTAGTTCTTTGATTCTACTTAGGTTAGAATGAATGTTTGATGGATTATTGATAACTATTGACTATGGTTTTGATTTTTGATGGAAAACACTTTTGTAACAGATCTTAGTATGTCATTTTGATGAGTTTTGCATATCTATTCTTGATTATATCAGTTCATATCATGTTCCATACGTGTTTATTGAATGTCTTTCGGTGTTAGACGCGTATTAGGTCATTGACTTGGTGTTATGACTAATTTGTGGCTTGTTTGATATCACTAGCCATAGAAAAAGATGTGATTGATGTTCTTAGGGTTCTATGTGTATCTAAGTTCAGAAATCCGGAAGGTGATAGACTTGTCGGGTGATCTTTAGCATTAGGGTTTTCATAGTAATTACCAGGGATGGATGGTTCTTTGAAAGACTTAGTGTTATTGTCATTTCGTGTCAAATTAGACATTTTAAGATTACTTCTTGCATCTTTGGTGTATTGGAACAAGAAAATCAGGAATGTGACTTGTTCATTTGAGTACACAAGTGTTGTTGGAAAAATCCGAGAGGTGATTCAACTAACTAGTGTGTTTATTGCAAGATTAGGTTTTCTTAATTGGTTACATCTGGTAATTGATCCAGAATCCATTAGGTTACCCATATTTTGCTATTTAAGATCCTAGTTCCATCATATCAAACAAAGTCAATAGTGTCAATAATCACAAACAGGAACTCAACCTAAGTAGAGTTTTTCCCAATTTGTTTAGGTTTTTTCTAAAATTATAAATCATTTCTTTTAATTAAATTTGTTAATCTGATTTTAGGGTTTAATATTAGTTGAATTTGCTTTTTCTAATTTAATTAGGATAATTAGTTTAATTAAATTTAGTAATTGTTATTGTTATTCAAACCCCCCCTCTTTGTTTTAAATCATTTTCTTATCTTGTTTCGTTAAGTCAGTGTCTCGTGGGTTCGATATCCGGACTTTCATTAGCTATTCTACAATTGATAGGTACACTTGCCTGTCGTAGTGGTTTAGTTTAGGATTTTCGGTTTTAACTCGTTGTAATTAAGTTAAGTCTAGGTTAGTGTTTGCAGTTGTTTTCTTAGACCATTTTTAGGAACATCAAGTTTTTGGCGCCGCTGCCGGGGACACTTGGCAATAGCGAAATTAGCTTAGATTGTGATTTTAAAAATTAGAAGGTCTAATTTTTGTTTATTTTTAGTAGTTTAATTTTTTAGCCTTTTCTTTTCTTTCTTATGTGCCTTAATTGTTTCTTGTCTCTTAGGTGTTAGGTTTTTATTATGTTTTAGGTTTTTTATTGTTTTGTTTGTTAAACCCCCTTACTTGTAATCGTTTACAATGCATGCCACATACTCGATCACAAGGACCACCACCAGTTTTAGCTTTTGAAGAACCGGAGCAAGAGTTTCACACGAACCTTAGGAGTCGACTTTCCCAGGTACGTGTTCTTGCCCCGATTTTGTTTTCTCCCTCTTGTTCTACACCTAGTTCACCTTCACACACATCCACTTCACCTTTCTCGATCCCACCTGTTTTCTTCGACATGGCCGAGGAGATACCACCGTGTAGACGCATCGTTCACGACCGAGCTTGCGATGGATTCACCGGAGTTCGCAACCCGGTCACTCGTCCCGTGTTTGCCAATGATGCTACTTGGCAATTACCTTATAATAATAGGAAATAAAAAAGAAAAAATTAAAAAAAAATTAATTGGTAATGATTGTGATTAATTTTCTTGATTTTTTCCAAAATGATGTTGTTAAAGGAGCCCTCCCCTGTATGTATGTATGTATGTATGCATGCATGCATGCATGCATGCATGCATGCATGCATGCATGCATGTATGTATGTATGTATGGGGAAAAAATAAAATGAAAACCCATTCTTAGTGTGAAAACCATGAAAACTGATGTGCGTGAAACTATATATTTTTAATTATGGATTTTTCACACAGATTTTAGTTTTAAAAATGGTTTTTACTTAGAAACTAAATCACACACAATAGGCAAGTGTACCTATCGTATAATAATATAGCTTATGGTAAGAACCGGATATCAATCCGTGGACACGATATCTCCCAATACTAGACCTCGGTCAATGTTTAGCAACAACATGAAAATGTCGGGTTTTGTGAATTTTTAAAATAATATTTAAAAGAAGGATTTTTAAATAATATAAAGTCTAAGAAAATTGCCTAGATCATGAATCCACTTAGTCTAGTGATGTGATTATTATGAATTGGTAAACTAAATGTTGACTAAATACCGGTCAAAGATATCTAATCATATAATCTTTTGGAAAATTAAAATGATAAACACATTCTAATCACCTAGGATTATTCTATAAAGCCTAATGTCAAGGTCTATGTCAAGATTTAATCAAGAATTAGTCATCCGTTAAGAATCTTAATTCTACAATTTAAGGAAAACTAATAATCACCCTAAGTTGCATAAATTCAACAAAGTCATAATTTCTTCCAACTTACAATCTATGAACACAATCATGCAAATGAGGTCATTTGGCCATAATTTCCTAACTCACATGTTAATCATATTCAACAAATCATAATATCACCATGGTTTTTCCAAACTTTAGTGAAAGAAAGTATACTTATGCAAATTTTATAATATTCAAGAAACCAATTATCATTCCTAATCTCATGGCATAATCTTACAAACAAGTTGTAAGACTATAAACAAATGTTTAATCATGGTTTTCCAACATAGTATGACTAAACATTCATCATTCTTGAACATTAATCAACCTACACAAATTTACAACATCATTGGAATACAATCATAACTTCATCTTGAATCTTGACATAAACCCATTTGACCAATTCATAAATTCATCATCACATAAACAAAAGTTTCATCATAATCTAGACAATGAAGTGTTTAGCCCATAAGGCTTACAAGAACAATAACAAAGTGGCTAAAATTAACAAGAGACATGATTAAAATAACAAAATACAAACCACTAGCAAGCAAGGATTGAAAACAAGATGGTGTTAAATGCTCCTTGGATCTTCAAGACCTTCACAATCTCCCTTAGATAGCTTCAGGAAATCTGAACAGAAGGTATTTTGGCTCCAGGAAGTCCAACCCTTTGAAATGAGGTGAAAAGCTCAATTTATAGAAATTCTGGAACTTGGCACGTTCGTGCACCATAGGTGCACGGTCGTGCAAGGTGCTACAGTACTCTACTTTTGGTCTGGGACGGTTGCCGAAGTTGCCATTTTCAGCTAAGTCTCGAAAATTGACTCGAGGTGTCAGGCACGGTCGTGCCAAAAGTCGCACGGTCGTGCGCAAGTCGTCATGGCCGGCACTACCTCCATTTGGCCCAGCACTGCCTGGCTTTGGCCCGGCACTGGCTAGGCTGCACGGTCGTGCTTGGCTTATGCACGGTCGTGCATAGGCCGGCACTACCATGCATGGCCTAGCACTACCTGGTTGCACGGTCATGCAAGAAGGTGCACGGTCGTGCATAGGCCAGCACTGCCATGCATGGCCTAACACTACCTGATTGCACGGTCGTGCAAAGTTTTGCACGGTCGTGCATGGGCCGGCACTGTCAGTGCAAGATTTGGCATGACAGTGCGCATCTGGGGATTTGCTCAGAAAATGTTGAAATTCCATACAACGCTTGATTTTCTTCCGAGTAAGGCCGTTTATCTTACAAATTCACAAAAACAATAATTAGGACTATTTGTGAATGAATTTGCATGCTATTAACGTTAAAACCGGGGGAATTTGAGTCGAATAAAATGTATAATTTGACGTATATCAAACATCCCCACACTTGAACTTTGCTTGTCCTCAAGCAAACAATGAACCTTAAGGGTGAAACAAATTTTCAAAAATCAACTTGTAAGCAACGATGAATTAAATAATCAAAAACTTAGATTGTTTTTCAAAGGTTTACCAAAATTGAAATTTTAAGCAAGAAAATAAAATCAACATTATCAACAAGAATTTATAAACAAAAGGATTCACTAACATTTTACACCCTATATTTCTCACAATGTTCACACATACTCGGTTTATTTCGGATTCATACATGTAATGTGTATGTATAGAACACTCAATTGCCAAGACAATGGATCAACAAATATGATATTTGTAATAAAAATCAACTCTAAATCAATTAGCAAAAACAAAGCATAATTTAGTTCAAAGGTCTTTTATTGGCTTGTGTTTGGGTTGGATGATGGTTGGGGATAGAAAGGGAAATCCGTTGGCTAAGAATTTGAAAACAAAGTGTATACTACAAAGCCTTTTTGGCTTAGATGAGAATTTTTTTTTGACTTATATATATCAACAAGAAAACATTGTGTTGCTTAATTATTTGTTTCACAAGAACTACCCAAAAGAAATAGAACTCCTTGCCAACTTTGAACTTGGATTTCAATAAAAGAAATGGGTTGATGGAGAAAGTGGTGATGAGGGTTTGTTCTAGTGCCTTGATTAAATACAACTTTTTTCAAGCTTATGACTATGGAGA
Organism: Mikania micrantha; assembly: GCA_009363875.1. Lineage (NCBI taxonomy): Eukaryota > Viridiplantae > Streptophyta > Magnoliopsida > Asterales > Asteraceae > Mikania > Mikania micrantha. The sequence goes on along the minus strand of CM018695.1, from coordinate 78,765,113 downwards.
TGTATGTTTTAAACAAATATTAATTTGTATGAAACATCCGGCACACTCAACCATAAAATATGCAATGACTACTAATGCTCAAGGTTTCAAATGCTCACAAAAAAATGGAAGGAATGGGTAAAAATATAGGATATAACTTGTAGTTCCTCCTTTTGTTTAATCACAAATGATGATAACAAAAAATTTTATTTCACTTGTTAAAAATTCCAAATTAAGATACACTTTATCAAAACAAGCCTCGTTTTAATTATCAAAAACTTGTTTGCTTAACTTGTTGATTAAAAAAAATTTTATTGCACCACAAACAATAAAAGGTTCTTTGCAAAAATGCTTATTAATCTTGGACAAACAAAGTTATATCAACAATAAACGTATACCCCGAAAGTAAACCCCTCCCCACACTTGAATTGCACAATGTCCCTATTGTGCAACAAAAACATGCGAAAAATAAGAGTGATCTTGCACGAGCGTGAAAAGGAATAAGACTTCCCTACGGGTCTTTGGAGAGACCGACGTGTAAAATCTGCATGAGCCTTGCAACGGTATGGGCATTCCGTGTACCTGTACTGAAAATCATCTACAAAACAAAACTGAAAGCAACAACTCACAACAACCAAGGGACCAAAACCAAAGCACCAGATCCATCAATCCATAAAACAGCCAACCAAAAATATTGTTTACAACCCAAATGAAAAATAAAATCTACAATAAACAGAGTTAGTACGTACATCAAAATGTATAACTCTCAAAAATATAGATAACCACCAGACTAAGCTAGATTGCGGGGGAGGGAGGACATCAGACTAATCCTCCTCATCATCATGCGGTCCCGAACCGCTCGCTTCTCCATCATGACCTCCCCTGGAACGTTTCTGTGCACCACCTGAAGAATAGCCATAGTCAAACCGTGGTAGCTCGAAACATCGAACTGATGAAAAGCCGCAGCCGCCTGATGAGACGCAAAAAGCCACTCAAAGCTCCGTCTCTGGTCGTCCTGTATCTGATGCAGCAAATCATACTGCCTGGCCTGCTCAGTCTGAAAATTATCTATACGCTGATTAAATCTTTGCTGCTCAGCGTGCAGCTCCTCCTGGGACACCTGCAATCCCGTAAACCTGTGCCACAAGTCCAGATTGGACGGGGGGTCCGGACCATGAGTGGGTGCAAAGTCCAAATACTCATCATGGGGGGGATACCCGTAGTCTAAACCCCCAAGTCCCATACCATGTGGCCCCCCTCCTTCGGGGCCCCTCTCCTCCTCGTGTTCCTCTTCCTCCTCCTCTTCTTCATTCTCCTCGAGGACTGGATCCCAGATCCGACCATCCCGATCCTTCAAACGCATCCCGACCGGCGTCTGCTCCACTATCTGCATGTTACGCAGAATTCTCATATCAAGCGGGGACGTATCACATACATGAGTGAAGCTGGAGATGTTCTCTTCGGTCAGAAGCCCAAAGGAATCAGCCAGCTGAGTGATGTAGGCGCCCCCGCAAATGTGGCTGGACGCTTGCTTGCCCGAACTGGTAGTTAGAAAGAAGGCTAAGCAATGGGCAATGTTACAATGGATGCCCCTGACTAAGCAGTAGAGATAAAACAAATCTCTAGTGGGCACATTGCCCAAGCTGTCGCCTCGCTGTAAGATGGTACCTACCAGTACCCGATGAATGAACCTGTGCAGCGGGTCACGAACACCAATTGCGGTACAATAGAGTTGTAATTCGCTAGTTATTCCAGATGCTCGCCAAATCTGAAAAAAACCAGAGGTTATTTGTATTCCTCGGAAGCCCCCGCCCACATCACCATTCAATATTTCTTGGCCCACTATCGGCCAAACCACCTGATTTTCGGCGCGGGGTAGAGCAGTTTGGTAGCTCGCAAGGATCATAACCTTGAGGTCACGGGTTCAAATCCTGTCTCCGCAATACTTTTTGTAAAAAAAATTGTATTTTTTACTTTGGTAACTAGTAATTAGTTAACACTTTTTATTTTGGGGTAGAAGGCAAAGAGGGGAAGGATAGAATAAAAGCAAACCAGATGATAGAGCAAGATCTGATAAGTAATAGTCAACAAATTGGGATTCATTTATCAACAGATTTTTTTCTTCCGTTCTTCGGGGGTCATAAACCCCCTCAGCAACCTCGGCCCAAAACGTGGCCTTCTCAATCTCATCCTCGAAGTCATGCAATCCATCAAACAGTTCTGAAGCTAACTCTCCTTCTGTATATAAACTCATCCTAGTCGCGAACTGTGAGACCGAAAGCTTCCTCCAGCGTCCCCCCAAGCGGAAAGTCAATCCAAAACGTTTCCGGTAAACGTCTTGAGAAGGGAAACTGAAGGAGTATGACGAGAAGAACTCCAAGATCAGTTCACGGTACTGAGGACGGTTAATATAAAAAAGGCGGGACCACGGCTCGGTGATCAGTTGCTGAAGACGTGTTTGTTGATTAAGATTGACCACCAGGTCCCAACTACGGCACTTCATCGGTTCGATCTAGCGCCGACGCCCCCACAAAGAATGTAGCATGGGAATACAGGGGGCATCGCGCTCGTCAGTCGGGTCAAAGTGCAAGAATGGATGATCCATCTGTTCAAAAAAATTCCAAAAAAAATTAGTCTTTAAAAACGAAAAGAAAAAGAAAAAAATCGGACGAAAATAATAAATAAAATAAATAAATAAATAAATAAAAACATATGCACGGTCGTGCAAAAACTTGCACGGCCGTGCCAACCCAAAATGAAGCTAGCACAGGCAGTGCAGGGCTGGCACAGCCAAGGCGCACGGTCGTGCGTGTCTAAGGCACGGTAGTGCCACCCTCAGAATGACCTAAGCACGGGCAGTGCAAGGTTTTCACTGCCAAACCGCACGGTCGTGCGGGTCTATGCACGGTAGTGCACCTCGTGAGTTTGTTCGTCGCACAGGCAGTGCAAATGTAGCACTGTCGTTGAGCACGGTCGTGCAGGGTTAGCGCACGGTCGTGCACCTTTGATTTTGGGTCTGCACGGGGAGTGCAAGGGTTGCATCATCGGGCCGCACGGTCGTGCGGTATAGCCGCACGGTAGTGCACTGTGTAGAACCGAAATCAAAGTTGAACAAACACGAGAATTTCCATCAACAGCCCAAAAATTAACAAAATTTATACAGATTCTAACAATTCTAAAGCAAAATGGTGTATTTACAAGCCCTAATTTGAACAAATCTTAGAAGTTTAGGAATTTAATTGAAAAGAAAGATCAATTGAAGGATTGGAGGAGATTTATACCTTTGATTCTTGAATTGGAAGATGAAAACGAGAGAAATTTGATGGAAACAGATCTGGAAGTCGTAGAACCGAATTATGAGGGTAGTGGGTGCAAATGGAGTAATTATTGGGGAAATCTGACACGTTGCACGGTCGTGCGTACGGGCCGCACGGTCGTGCATCAGCAAAAGAGCACGACCGTGCAGCTAGTCGCACGGTCGTGCGAACCTGTAGATTTTTTTTTAAAGACCGAGAACCTCTCGGGATGGCTAAGTTTACTGAGTCCTCAGCGAGACTCGAGTCCCCGAATTTGTTAGTCCTTGGGGTGGAGTACGACAACCTCCAATGCCGGCTCGACGGGTCCGGAAAAGTATTTCTTCAACCGATGGCCATTCACCTTTAAAATTCTGCCATCCTCATGCCCAAACTCCACAGTTCCATATGGGAAGACGTCACGAACTGTGTACGGGCCAGACCATCGAGACTTCAGTTTGCCCGGGAACAACCTAAGACGCGAGTTATAAAGCAAAACGCGATCACCCACTTGGAATTGCTTGTTGTCCTTCAAGTGGCTATCGTGTAGCGTCTTTGTACGTTCCTTGTACCTCTTGGAACTATCATAAGCATCATTCCTTAGCTCCTCAACCTCATAAATCTGCAAGAATCGGCTCTTTCCCGCACTAGTCAAATCCATATTGATGGATTTCAGCGCCCAATAGGCTTTATGCTCGAGTTCAACGGGGAGGTGACACGTTTTCCCATAAATCAATTTGAATGGTGTGGTTCCTATGGGAGTTTTGTAGGCTGTTAGGAATGCCCACAACGCATCATTCAGCTTCACTGACCAATCCTTACGGTTTTGACCAACCGTCTTCTCCAAAATACGCTTGACCCCGATTAGTGACCTCTACCTGTCCACTGGTTTGTGGATGATATGGCGTTGAAAATCTATGGTTCACTCCATAGCGTGACAATGCCTTGTTGAGTTGGGAATTGCATAAATGAGTCCCACGGTCACTAATGAGTGCTTTGGGGGCACCAAAGCGAGAAAACAACTCTTTCAGAAATCTCACGACCACTCTAGCATCATTGGTGGGCAAGGCTTGGGCCTCTACCCACTTGGAAACGTAGTCGACTGCAACTAGAATGTATCGGTTACTGTGAGATGTTGGGAATGGCCCCATAAAATCAATACCCCAGACGTCAAAAATTTCACAGACTTGGATTCCATTCTGGGGCATCTCATCCCGTGATGAGATGTTGCTTGCCCTTTGGCAAGCATCGCAAGCTCGGACCATATCATGAGCGTCTCTGAAGATGATGGGCCAATAGAATCCGGTGTCAAAAACCTTCTTCGCAGTAAGAGTCGCTCCATGATGACCACCAGTCGGTCCCTCATGACAATGCCTCAAAATCTTGTGCGCTTCACCTCCATACACGCACCTACGCATAATCTGATCAGCTCCAATCCTAAACAAGTAAGGATCCTCCCACAGGTAATACTTGACATCAGAAAAGAACTTCTTCTTCTGTTGATGTGTCAAGCCCTTCAAAACAATCCCACACGCGAGATAATTCGCGAAATCAGCAAACCAAGGACACTCCTCATCCTTCGTCTGTATGTGCATAAGGAACTCGTGGGGGAAATTGTCATTTATGTGTGACCCCACAAGTCCTGATGAAGCTGAGCACTCGAGACGGGAGAGGTGATCTGCTGCAACATTCTCGGCCCCCGTTTTGTCACGGATTTCAATGTCGAATTCTTGCAACAACAGAATCCAACGAATCAGCCTGGGTTTAGCATCTTGCTTGCTAAACAAGTAACGGAGGGCTGCATGATCCGTAAACACAATGGTCTTTGAAAGGACAAGATAGGAACGGAATTTATCGAACACAAAGACCACAGCTAGGAGCTCCTTTTCAGTGGTGGTGTAGTGCTCCTGGGTATCATTCAAAGTTTTGCTTGCATAGTAAATCGGGTGGAAGTGCTTGTCCTTCCTTTGACCCAAGACTGCCCCAACCGCAAAATCGCTTGCGTCACACATAAGTTCAAACAGGAGTGCCCAATCGGGGGCGATCATGATAGGAGCATTCACCAACTTCTCCTTCAACAACCTGAATGCATGAAGGCATTCATCAGAAAACATGAACGGGGCATCTTTCTCAAGAAACTGAGTCATGGGGCGAGCTATCTTTGAGAAATCCTTGATGAAACGCCTATAAAACCCCGCGTGTCCTAAGAAACTCCGAATAGATTTCACAGAAGTGGGTGGCGGAAGCTTGACAATGGTCTCAATCTTGGCTCGGTCGACCTTAAGTCCGTCACGTGAAATCTTATGCCCTAAAACAATGCCCTCCTTCACCATGAAGTGGCATTTCTCCCAATTCAACACCAAGTTAGCTTCTTCACACCTAGCTAACATCTTCCTCAGATTTTCCAAGAAATGATCCAAGGAACTCCCAAAAACAGAAAATTCATCCATAAATACCTCCATGGAGTCCTCAATCATATCATGAAAAATAGCCACATATAACGCTGAAATGTGGCAGGGGCATTGCACAGTCCAAAGGGCATTCGCCTGTATGCGAATGTGCCATAGGGACATGTGAATGTCGTCTTCTCCTGATCCTCAGAAGCAATTGGGATTTGAAAGTATCCCGAAAAACCATCCAAGAAACAATAGTACGTCTTGCCTGACAATCTCTCCAACATCTGATCAATAAAAGGCAAGGGGAAGTGGTCTTTCCTGGTGGCATCATTCAGTTTGCGATAATCAATGCAAACACTCCATCCGGTCACAGTACGAGTAGGAATCAACTCGTTTCTCTCATTGGTAATCACTGTCATCCCACCCTTCTTCGGGACAACCTGCACCGGACTCACCCAAGGGGAATCATAAATAGGATAAATCAAACCTGCATCAAGTAACTTGATAACCTCCTTCTTCACAACGTCTTGCATATTGGGATTGAGACGTCTCTGATGCTGAACTACAGGCTTAAAATCCTCCTCCATCAAGATCTTATGGGTGCAAAAAGATGGATTGATGCCCTTGATGTCCATGATCTTCCATGCGATCGCCTTCTTGTGTATCTTCAGAACCTCAAGCAATTTGGCCTTCTCTCCACTCGTCAACGCAGACGAGATGATAACGGGAAACCGAGACTCACCATCTAGGGATGCATACTCCAAATGACCGGGAAGCTCCTTAAGCTCAACAGATGGTGGGTCTTCAACAGAAGGTAATGCCTTAGGTTCATCCTTGCGATCCATGACTTCAAACACTTCATCCTGAGGGGAAGGATCGTGGCTCAGCAATGCCACCATCTCCTCATCAAATCGACCCTCAGTAACTGGGTCTACATCATCCCCTCCTAACAATTGGGTGTCAAACGCCTCCACAACACACCCATCCTGTGATGGATCACTCATACATGAATCAACAACATCAATGAAGTAGAGTGAATCGTCCTGACTCTGTGGATGCCTCATTGACCTTCCGATATCAAAGGTCACCTCCTCATCATAAACTCTAAGTGTCAGTTTGCCCGAGCAAACATCAATGAGGGCTCTAGCAGTGGCTAGGAATGGACGACCAAGAATGAGAGGTACATTCTTGTCTTCATCGATATCAAGGATCACAAAGTCCACAGGAAATACAAATCGATCAATCTTAACCAACAAATTCTCAACTATACCTCTCGGATATTTGACTGATCGATCAGCAAGCTGGATGCTCATTCGGGTTGGCTTAATTTCCTCAACACCAAGTTTCTCAAACACAGCATAGGGCATTAGATTGATGCTAGCCCCAAGTCAGCCAATGCATTACTGACTGATAAACTTCCAATCAAGCATGGAATAGTGAAACCCCCAGGATCATTCATCTTCTGAGGAAGTTTGTTTTGAAGGATCGCATAACACTCCTCACTCAATGTAACATGAGATAACTCCTCCAACTTCTTCTTGTTGGTGAGGATGTCCTTCAAAAACTTGGCATACTTAGGCATCTGAGCAAGTGCCTGAACAAATGGCAGATTGATATGCAACTGCTTAAACAACTCCAGAAATTTACCATAGTGTTCCTCAAATTTCTGCTTCTTCAACCTGCTGGGGTATGAGACAGGAGGAATGTAGTCCTTGACTGGTTCCTTTGCTTGTGCTGTACTTGCTGGGCCTGGCCTGGAATGCACCTCAGCAGGAATCTCAGTCGCAACCTCCTCAATCACCGGCGGAAGAGAAGAAGAAGGGGAAGCCTGTGGAGGAGGTGCAGTGGTGGATTTACCACTCCTCAATGTGATGGCCTTAACATGAGCATTAGGATTCGGCTCAGTGTTACTCGGGAGACCACCTTGTTGCCTTTCGGATAGCAACTTAGCAATTTGTCCTACCTGATTCTCTATGGCTTGCATCGATGCCTTTTGGTTCCTCAACTCCGTCTCATGCTTATGGAAGCGGTCTTCCATATACTGATTCTGTTTCTGAGCCAACTGGCTTTGGATCTCGGAGTTAGATAGCAACCGTGCAACCATGTCCTCCAAATTGGATCGCTTTTCAGGAGCGGGTTGTGACCCACTGCTAGAACCTTGATTTTGGAACTGGTTCTGTGGAGGACGAATCTGTGAGGACTGACCGTGAGACTGATTTTGGAATGGGGGGCGTGGATTGAATCCGGGTGGTTGCTGGTTTGTGGTACCAGACTTCCAACTGAAATTTGGGTGATTCCTCCACCCTGGATTATAAGTGTTACTGTAGGGATTATTTTGAGACTGATTTTGGTTGCCCATGTAGTCAACCTGCTAGTGAACGGATCTATCCTAATCGAACACTCCCCACTATGGTTTGGTCCCCCACATATCTCACAACAAGATTGGACTTTGTTCATAGACATCTGCTCGATTTTGTTGGAGAGTGCTTCCAACTGTGCAGTCAAAGCAGTATAGGAATCAACCTGATGGACACCCTGCTTGGGTGCCTTGGCTCTCGGGGCCTGTTGAGAATAGCTCTTCCTAGCTACTTTCTCGAGCAATTCAAACGCCTCTCGTGGTCGCTTCGCTCCAAAATCTCCACCCGCATAACTGTCAAGCCACTGTCGTTCGCTCACATCGAGACCATTGTAGAATGTCTCGCATTGCCTCCATAACTCTAAACCGTGATGTGGGACCTTTCTCATCAGATCCTTGAACCGCTCCCACGCCTCGTAGAACGTCTCACCATCATCCTGCTGGAACGAAAGAATCCGAGCTCTCAGCTTCGCAGTTTTCTCAGGATGAAAGTATTTCTCAAAGAATTTTTCGGACATCTGATTCCAAGTGGTAATACAGCCCGAGGGAAGGGAAATCAGCCATGCCTTGGCTCGGTCACGTAGAGTGAATGGGAATAACCGAAGCCGAATGGCATCATCAGATGCGCCATTGATCTTGAAAGTGACGCAAATCTCCAGAAATCCCGCGATATGGAGATTAGGATCCTCGTGATCCTTCCCGTCAAACTGAACAGTGTTCTGAACCATTTGGATGATGTAACACCCAAACTTTACACACGATTACACGTGTCCCATTTTTAGGTCCCAAATTAAACTTTCTCAAAAATCATGTTCGGAAGCGTGAAATTAACATTTCATGATTTAAACACACTTAATTTCAAATCATTTACATTTATGGTTAATAAAAACTGGTGTGTTTAAGTTTAATACTACCACATACTTTACATAACGTTTGGTTCTGCTTCACAACGTGCCCGATCTGATGGCCCAATGCATATCTATCTTTGACCTGTAACATCACATATAAGGTCACAATTAGTTCATATGAACTAAGTAAGTAACCCCAATGGTTTCTCAACAACAAAATGTATAAATACATTTTTCACAATCAATATTCAAACTGAGTCATTTCTATTCGAATTGACTCTCAGCAGGTAATAATATCACATTACCAATCATCAACTATTGTTCACAATAATTTAATCAAAATTACACTATGGTGTTCACATTTCTGTACTTCCACCATAGCTATTTATCAGCACATCTGACTATTCACACATTTGTGATATCATAATTAATTCAAGTCTTAAGATGTTCACCCACCGGTACTTCCATCTAAGACAATTGCCAGCACCTCTGGCTATCCACCATTGTGGAGTCATATTAATTAAGTCTAAGATGTTCACCCACCGGTACTTCCATCTAGACAATTGCCAGCACCTCTGGCTATCCACCATTGTGGAGTCATATTTATCAAGTCTAAGATGTTCACCCACCGGTACTTCCATCTAGACAATTGCCAGCACCTCTGGCTATCCACCATTGTGGAGTCATATTTATCAAGTCTAAGATGTTCACCCACCGGTACTTCCATCTAGACAATTGCCAGCACCTCTGGCTATCCACCATTGTGGAGTCATATTTATCAAGTCTAAGATGTTCACCCACCGGTACTTCCATCTAGACAATTGCCAGCACCTCTGGCTATCCACCATTGTGGAGTCATATTTATCAAGTCTAAGATGTTCACCCACCGGTACTTCCATCTAGACAATTGCCAGCACCTCTGGCTATCCACCATTGTGGAGTCATATTTAATTCAATTCCCGAATTAACCGGTTAGCCACACATTTGTGGTTCAACAATTTAGTTTCCGGATTAACTGGTTAGCCACACATTTGTGGTTCAATAATTTAGTTCCCGGATTAACCGGTTAGCCACACATTTGTGGTTCAACAATTAAATCAATTTCACCGGCTCATCCGGCTAAATTTTAATGCATTTATATTATGCACACCACCCAAGCATAACATTCGTTTTGAAACTAATAATGCCTTCTCAAAGGTCTTATAATTCCATTAGATTCATTAATCAAGTTATGCCCCATTATTATATAAACACCAAATCATATTAATCAATCACCGGGTTATCCAGTTATTCTAATGCAAGTATATTGCATATACGTTTCCCATTGAAACTTAACAAACACAAACTAAAGGATTTCTCATCCCATAGTTTCAATCACATATTTAACATTATTCACATATATCAAATACGCAAGTAGACTCTTTCTACTACTTATATGTAATGTTACAGTAAGTTGGGTAACTTACCTGGTTCAAGCGGTTGTTCACTTCCTACAACCTCTTTTCCACCTCTGTGGCTTATTCCTTGACTTTCACCACCAACACCTAGTTGCATATTCACACATATACAACTATATTCAATACATATAATACATACCATCAAGTTTAACACACTTGACTGATTTGACTTCCTCAAAGTCAATTTATCACATAATTGACTCTATCTTACTACGTTTAGCAAGTTTTAGTCAATTATCACAATTATTCATATTTCATGCCTCCCCAGGCAATTTATTAAATAATTGATGTTCATTATATTAGTTACGATCTTTAATCACTTTTTATTATTCAATTTTTATTTTTAGATCAATAACTATTAATAATGGTAGCATCAATTCATCAAAATCATCATTTAATCTATGGATTACAATCCATAATTTATTTGAAATCATATTCAATCTATCCTGCTAGTTATCCTACCATGATATGGGTTTCATAACAACCGGACATTATCCCGGCTTCAAAATGAAGATTTCACCGTCAAAATATCAAGTTCTTCGTTTCTAACAATCCCTAGTTATCAACTAGGCAATAATCAATACCCATAATCATATTATTACAATCAAAACTAGATTTAATCCACACAATATCAAACTAGTAGGATAAAACAAACCGTTACCTGATCTGACGGATTTCTACGGTTAAAACAACGATCGGGACTTGAAAACACGATCCTATGCGCGATCTGGATGTTTAAAAGGCTTTGATTTGAAGTATGAAGGTGTTAGGAAACCATTTTTTTCGCCTGGAGGTCGCTTGGGGTCGAAGAATTGCGTTTTTGAGTCTTTCCAGACGTTCTGATCGTTTAAACAAAATTTTTGCCGACATAGTCCCTGGGCGCATAGCCTGGCTCCGGAGGGTTGGGGGTTAGGCTATGCGCCTAGCGTGTTTTTCTTCCAATATTTGATTTAAACTTCGTTTCGCGATTCCGGGAGCATACGAACTCCGTTTTGCGCACGGTTTTCGCCCACGTTCATCATTTTTCACATACTATCAATTCCCAATAACAAAAGTTACCAAATCCTCGTGGATTTCAAGCACGACCAAATGTGCTCTTGCCACTAATGACGTAATTCTTACATATTTTCCAATTACAACAACCACAATCGTTTAATTAACGATTATTTACAATACATTTCTTTATTAAAAACCGGTTGTCACAGATGATACTTGACTTGATCTCGAAATTGTTGGCCTCAACAGTCGGTCGGGTGATGCTTGGCTCCAATCCTCCAAGTGATGGTTTTGCGAAGTCAGAAATCGTCCGGTCATCATCTTGGTCAGCCATGGTCGTGTCTCCCGTGTCAAAGATATTGTCGGTCTCTCCGTCTCCTTCGATGGTATTTGCTACAACGCGGGACCGCTCCCGCAACCTTTGCCGAAAATATCGCTCCGGTTCCGATCTAGGATCGACAATGTCCGGCTCGGGGGTTGAGGACATACACACTTAATGCATAAACGAGTTACCGAATCAAACCTGTTAAAATAAAAAAATAAAATAAAATAAAATAAAAATTTGAAAAATAAACTAAAATAATTAATAAAAATAAGAGTCAAAAATCAAACTAGTGAAATAAAATAAAATAAAATAAAATAAAAATATTTTTACACTAAAAACTAAGCTAAATCACCAACTCTGATTTTTCTTGAAATCACCGTGTCCCCGGCAACGGCGCCAAAAACTTGATGTGCGTGAAAATATATATTTTTAATTATGGATTTTTCACACAGATTTTAGTTTTAAAAATGGTTTTTACTTAGAAACTAAATCACACACAATAGGCAAGTGTACCTATCGTATAATAATATAGCTTATGGTAAGAACCGGATATCAATCCGTGGACACGATATCTCCCAATACTAGACCTCGGTCAATGTTTAGCAACAACATGAAAATGTCGGGTTTTGTGAATTTTTAAAATAATATTTAAAAGAAGGATTTTTAAATAATATAAAGTCTAAGAAAATTGCCTAGATCATGAATCCACTTAGTCTAGTGATGTGATTATTATGAATTGGTAAACTAAATGTTGACTAAATTCCGGTTAAAGATATCTAATCATATAATCTTTTGGAAAATTAAAATGATAAACACATTCTAATCACCTAGGATTATTCTATAAAGCCTAATGTCAAGGTCTATGTCAAGATTTAATCAAGAATTAGTCATCCGTTAAGAATCTTAATTCTACAATTTAAGGAAAACTAATAATCACCCTAAGTTGCATAAATTCAACAAAGTCATAATTTCTTCCAACTTACAATCTATGAACACAATCATGCAAATGAGGTCATTTGGCCATAATTTCCTAACTCACATGTTAATCATATTCAACAAATCATAATATCACCATGGTTTTTCCAAACTTTAGTGAAAGAAAGTATACTTATGCAAATTTTATAATATTCAAGAAACCAATTATCATTCCTAATCTCATGGCATAATCTTACAAACAAGTTGTAAGACTATAAACAAATGTTTAATCATGGTTTTCCAACATAGTATGACTAAACATTCATCATTCTTGAACATTAATCAACCTACACAAATTTACAACATCATTGGAATACAATCATAACTTCATCTTGAATCTTGACATAAACCCATTTGACCAATTCATAAATTCATCATCACATAAACAAAAGTTTCATCATAATCTAGACAATGAAGTGTTTAGCCCATAAGGCTTACAAGAACAATAACAAAGTGGCTAAAATTAACAAGAGACATGATTAAAATAACAAAATACAAACCACTAGCAAGCAAGGATTGAAAACAAGATGGTGTTAAATGCTCCTTGGATCTTCAAGACCTTCACAATCTCCCTTAGATAGCTTCAGGAAATCTGAACAGAAGGTATTTTGGCTCCAGGAAGTCCAACCCTTTGAAATGAGGTGAAAAGCTCAATTTATAGAAATTCTGGAACTTGGCACGTTCGTGCACCATAGGTGCACGGTCGTGCAAGGTGCTACAGTACTCTACTTTTGGTCTGGGACGGTTGCCGAAGTTGCCATTTTCAGCTAAGTCTCGAAAATTGACTCGAGGTGTCAGGCACGGTCGTGCCAAAAGTCGCACGGTCGTGCGCAAGTCGTCATGGCCGGCACTACCTCCATTTGGCCCGGCCGTCACTACCATGCATGGCCTTACCATGCATGGCCTAGCACTACCTGGTTGTACGGTCATGCAAGAAGGTGCACGGTCGTGCATAGGCCAGCACTGCCATGCATGGCCTAGCACTACCTGATTGCACGGTCGTGCAAAGTTGTGCACGGTAGTGCAAAGTTGTGCACGGTCGTGCATGGGCCGGCACTGCCAGTGCAAGATTTGGCATGACAGTGCGCATCTGGGGATTTGCTCGGAAAATGCTGAAATTCCATACAACGCTTGATTTTCTTCCGAGCAAGGCCGTTTATCCAACAAATTCACAAAAACAATAATTAGGACTATTTGTGAATGAATTTGCATGTTATTAACGTTAAAACCGGGGGAATTTGAGTCGAATAAAATGTATAATTTGACGTATATCAAAAACCATGTAAAAATCATGTAAAAAACGTCTTTTTTTCTGAATTTTTTTTACTGGTTTGTAACATTATTTTGTCACATTTTAAAAAAATTATTCAAAGCGCCGAGAAAATATTTTAAAAAAAATATTTTATAAACTCACGTAAAACATACGTAACACTGCGCCTAAATGTTACGTATGTTTTACATGTTTTTTACAAAATATATTTTTTTAAAATAACTACTCGGCATTTTTTTAAAATTCTTTTTATAAAAATGTGACAAATAATGTAATAAACATGTAAAAAAAATTCAGAATAAAACGTTTTTACATGTTTTTCATAGTTTTCACAATAAGAAGTGGTTTTCAAATTATCTATACCCTATATGTGTGTGTGTAAGTATTATATCATTTGAAAACCCAATTTGAGAAGAAAACCCTTAAACTTATATAAGTCAATGATTTGGAATCTTTGAAATTCAACATGTGGTCGACATTAAATCATATTTTTTTATTGAAACCCTTTTTTTTCAATTTAATGTAAAATTACATGTTTATTTTCAAGATTGCAAATCAATGGTTCATATAGGTTTAAGAGTTTTACCTTTAAGATTAGGTTTTCAAATGATACAATCCCAATATATATATATATAGGGATGGTTAACGTACAAGAGAAATTAACATGCGAAGCGTAGGAGGCCACAGGAACGCGACACGTGTCATCTGGGTAAGGAGCATTATCGTTCATACAAAATTACATACCGTGCTTCATAAAATTACAGGCTGACATTTAACACACATAATCAAGGACCACCGAGATAATCACGAACCAATAATTAAGGACCACATTATATAAAAATCATAGATCGTAATTTAACACACATAATCAAGGATCAAATGTTTAGTCACGGGACACTGATTAATAATCACAGACCACGTTATATGAATATCACGAACCGTCATTTAACATGTATGATCAAATAACCAACTGCATAATTATGTACCAATAATTACGTACCAAGCATAAAAATCATGGGTCACGTAAAAAAATTAAAAAAAATATATAAGAATACTACACTTATTTTAAAGATGATAAAATTCTCAATTTTATGCTGTAATTTTTTTTAAAAAATAATTAAACGTTTAAAAGTGATTTTATTTTCAAAAAGATGGTGAAATGTGACATCCCGTTTTATGGAGATAAATAAAATACTATCGTTAATAGTTAAAATATTATTAGTAAAAAATATAATAAAAACACGATCAATTAAAACTTAAGGCCTCATATAATAATATAAAATAGTTTATTTCATAAACATGATTATTTGAGAATATAAAAGTAGAAATAAACGGCTAAAAATTTTAGCATTCATTCAAACGAATAGATAGGATAAAAAAATTATTATAAATAATCGTTGTTTGAACGATCATGTCCTATTATAGGAGACCGCCTAAAATTAATAAAATATATTATAATTGAATATTCTCCGTTTTTAACGAAACTTAGGTCGAAACGTAGAGAAAAATGAGCTGATCCTAACAGTATTTTTTGAATTTTATAAATCATAATATTATAGAAATTATAAGAGAAAAACAAAATTTGAGCTAAATTAATTACAATAATTTAATAATGAAAATTAAAAAAGAAAATTACGTACATACATACATATATAAAGTGCACGTGTGAGTGTGTTGTCAAAAGAAGCCACAATTAGGATATGCAAATGCTTATCCATCCATTTCATCTCAAATACATGCACACAATCAATGACATAAATCTTCGGAACGGAATAAAAGGAAGCAGTCGAGTGAAAAGTTCACAAAATTACTAAAACTTTCCAAGCATACAATCATACGGAATCCCTCAAAGACTAAGGAGTCGGTACATAATTAGGTATGTAATCTAATCTTTAAGTTTAACTCTTAGATTTGAACTTTCATATAATATTAATTTATAGGGATAGGGTTAAGATCCGACCCCATATACATATACACATACGGACAAAAATATTATATTGATTATGATCTATTTTAGAAACAGAAAATAAACGCATCAGGAATCATCCTTTCAAATAGCTCTAAGAATAGGTTGAGCAGAAACGCTGCCCAAATATATATTGAGAAATTCTAAGCTGTCATTCAACCAACCAAAAATTCAGATGAATACATTTAACTTATTTTTAAATTTATAAATGAATTTTTGAACATGGTTTGTTTAAACTTTGACGCATAAAGGGATACTACGTGACCATCATTTAGGCTATTAGTATACGTATGATTTGCAAATCATATCCGCATATGGGTGAAATTCCCATACGTGGCTGGTACAGGTGGGCTGAAAGGTTAAACGTAAGACGTACTCCGCAGGCAACCTAACCGGTGACCAGCTGTGGGCTGGAGGGAACAAAACGTAAGACGTGTTGCGCTGTAGTTCTTAACCAGTGACAATTATAAACCAGTGTATGCAGTAGTTGTATCGATCAGTGAAATAACCTGCTAAATGTATAGTATTGACATTACTAATTATGGTTAAAGGACCGAAAATGCTATGCTTACATATCGAGTCTGTTATTTGTATTCACCAACATTATGGTGACGTTTTATTCACCAACATTATGTTGACGTTTTATTTTCAAAAACTTTTCATGAATTCAAAAACTTTTGAATTAATGAAACAACGCTTCCGTCGAAACATATAAAAAAGAGTAATAAACTCTAACCGAAACTGTATTATTCATGAAACCAATTCTGGTCACAGCGCCCGGGCCGCTGAGAGCCCGGGGTGTGACATGAAACTTGATTTAGCCAAAAAAAAAAGTCAATAAAGGTAAGTTATTCTTTTTTTTACTATTTCAGCTACAAAATCACGTAAGTTTTTAATGAAAAATGAGGACCAGTAGATCTTACCATTGATTAATTTAATCAAGGGCCTAAAATCATTCCTATCATTATCACGTTAAAATCCTTTGTATATTATCTGTCTCATATATATATATATGCATTTCCTTTGTGAGATATTGGCTGCATTGTTGGATTAATTTTGATGGGTCGGGTTACGGGAAATCATGGTTTTAATTTAATCATATGATTTTAATGTTTAATTTAGATCATGAATACGTTTATATTTGTGGAAGTAGTGCTTCTAGGTTGTAGCAATAGACTGTGGCCAGAAATTTAATTCTAGTGAGACCAAAGAAAAAAAATTGGCGAGTAGGAAGACCGTTACCTCGTCGGAAGAAAGAAAGCGCCGGCGCGTTTGAATCCGTTGCCGGACAAGAAGAACTGATCCACGTTGAGCTCGAAAGGCAAGAACAAACACAAGCAAGAACGGTTTGAATCGAGATGCAAGAAGCATGACCAAGATCAAGATTAAAAGGGTGAATGTTGGATTAATTTTGATGGGTAGGGTTACGGGTCAGAATGGTTTTAATTTAATCATATGTTTTTAATGTTTAATTAGATCACTAGGTAAAATCCCGTGTATTACACGGATTAAAAACTTTGTAAGAAAACTTGTTTTAGAAAAGATGTTTTTTTAAAAAACTTTTTTTTACAGAACTTTTATTTTTCCTAAAATTACAAATTTAAATTAATTCTTATTTTTTTTTAAAAAAAATTCAATTTTAGAAAATTTTCATATTTTGTAAACTTTGTTTAAGTGTGCTTTTTAATATAAAAAAATATATAAAGTCATTAGTCATTAGATTTAAAATTCTTTAATAAATTAAAGAATATAATTATAATTATCATTTAATATGAGAGAATAAGTGTAAAGACTAAAAAATGACATGTGACAATAATTTTTTTTAAAAAATGACATGTGTCAATAATAGCCTAATAAATTGACATGTGGCAAAATATTTACTCTTCTATTTGAGAGTATAGATATAGATATAGATATAGATATAGATAGATGGGTAGGTTTATATTTGTGGAAGTAATGAGTCTAGATTGTAGGAGTAATTTGTTAAAAATGTGAGAACATGGTTCTTCACATGTTCATGTTTCTAGGTGTGTTTACATTTATTATATATGTAAGTATGAATATGAATGAAAGTGTGACTGAGTTTTTTCTACATAAAACTTCTTGTTTGTGAGTGTTTGTTTGTGTGTGATTTGAGGCTGCACCAACATGCATGCTTTCCACATACGTGAATTTTGTTATTATTATCTATGATTAAAACTAGCTTTTTTATCTCATGTTTGATCCAAAGTTTTGTTCATTTAGCAATAGTCCAATTAATTAGCAATAAAAATGGCCGCCGAATGGTGTCACACAATGATCCTTTGTGCTGTTTATAGCTAGTCTCACTTTGTTATATTGACAACATCTATGTAGTCATATCTGATTTGTTATTCATGTGCAACAAATTAAATCATAGCTTGTGCAACAAGGGGTCCAAATTTTCATAATTAACTATATATTGAAATTTTGCATGGTCGGTCTGTCTGGCACAATTAGTTTCAAAAAGATATTGATTTTTTTTTATTAAAACTGCAAGCTTGTTCCCCAGATCAAGAACATGTGGGAGTTAAAGATAGCAGAAGGAAATGGGCCCTATTCATATAGCACAAATAACTTTGTTGGTAGACAATTCTGGGAATTTAATCCAGATGCTGGAACCTTTGAGGAGAAAGAAGAAGTTGAAAGGCTGCGCGAAAGCTTTAAAAATAGCCGAAGAAATGGAGGATTTCATGCTTGTGGTGATCTGTTGATGCGAAGACAGGTAGAACTGACGACCGTGAGTTTTTGTTCAGATTTCTTGAAATATTCTAAATTTTCTAAAATAATTACCCGAGTTTGAATACAACTTAATTTTTAGATATTTTAGGTTAACAATTTTGAATAATTTAGGTTTGGTTTCAAATACGAATTTTTCTTTTTCACCCTAATAGTGGCACAATAATACTTTCTCATCTTGGACTTTGTATAGCAAGTTAGCAACCATATTCACAAGCTTTTTGGAAATATGGGTTCGGATTTTAAAACTATGATGACGAATGAGTGGTTTTTCTGAATTTAATTTGTGTCGTTTTTTAACACATCGACTTTGTATTTGAAAAAAAAAAAAAGTCTCAATTATTTGGATTGGCTTTGATTTCTTTCATCATATTATCATAGAAAACTTAACTAATATGTTAAAAGATAATAAAAAAAATATGAAAATAATTTAAAAAGTGGATAAATCCAATTAAAAAAAATATCTCCATCTTCCATACGAAATAATTTATCAGCTTGCCATCAAGCACTTAATTGACGGGATCTGATATCAATTATGTTATATAAGGCATCATGATACTCATAAATAAAAATAATATTAGACACGTAATATTCTCTCTAATGACTTCTCACTTTATTTTTATATATTTTCTCTTTTTTTTTTCACTTGTACTAATTATTTACTTTTTCATTAATCCAATGTGTAAATATGGTTTAAAACCTAGTAGCTTATAAAGGAAAATGGAATCGATGTTACAAGCATACCTACAATGAAAGTGAGTGAAAGTGAGCAAGTGGCTATTGAAGTTGTTACAAATGCCGTAAAGAAAGGTGTAAGACTACAACGTGCGATCCAAGCCAAAGATGGACATTGGCCAGCTGAAAATGCAGGCCCCATGTTTTTCACCCCTCCACTTGTATGTATAAATCAATCCATTTTACTCATGTTTTTCTCATACCCAATCCAAACCCTCAACACGTTCTATATGTCTTGTATAAACATATATGAGACATATAGGGGGACAATCATTGGTTGTTAAGATTTGTCTGTATCAATGATTGTACTCAAATACGCCTCGTATATGCATATACGTCTCATTAGGTGTCAAAAGGGCTATACGTCTTGTATAGGCATATACGAGACATATAAGGTCGGTGAGGTGTCAAAATAAACAAGTTAGATGTGTAAACTAGTAATACTCTTGCTTTGCTTGGTATGTATGTCAGTTAGAAATTAGAAGTGTGTGCAAGTGTGTTCATGTCAGTTAACACACATGTAAGTCTTTTACTATTATTTTTAAGATTTTAATTAAAAATAGAGTAAGTTCCACTTTTGTTTCTTTATGTATACACAAAATTTCATATATAAACCTTTATATTTCGAAATGTTAAATATCAATCCTTTAAGTTTTCAAATGTTGCAAACTTGATATTTACTCTGTTAATTTTGTTAAGTATTAACAGAATAAAGAATTAAATCTGAAAATTTATGTAAACATAAAGGAACAAAAACTTATATGATTTATTTTGACATTTATGCTCCATATACTGTTGTTAATACTTAACAAAGTAAGGATCGAGTTTGCAATATTTGAAACTTAAAGAACTAATTTTGACATTTCGAAATATAAATGACCATATTTTTGAAATTTTGTGTAAACACAAAATACCAAAAGTGAAATTTGCCCGTAAAAATAAAAAACGAGCTGAAAAAAAAGGATTTTTTCCCCCAAAATACGATTGTATTACATCTTCAAGACAAAGGTGTAAAATTGTCAGAATTGAGATTAGCTCATGTCTAGTTTTATGTATAAACTTTAGGCTTAGGTGATTGATAAAGTCATTATAGTTAAAGGTTTTGATCCCATGAAATCAAGGGTTAGAGTTGGTGAAAAATTTGTTGTTAATAAAGAAGATGAAAGGGAACTTTACTAATTGGGATCTTAGATATATTTTAATATTTATTAACTATATTTTATATGTGTATATATAAATTAAGCCTGACAAAATATACGAGTTGGGTCGGGGTTGAATAACGGATCAGAACATGTTCGGGTTAAGATGAGTGCGCGTCAAAATATGTTTTAAGTAAAATCAGTTTGGGTTTAAGTGTATCGTTTTAAATAAACATCAATTTAGTTAAAGTTAAAATGAGTTATAAATAAACATGTAGTTTATTTGCATCATTTTTAATAATTTAATTATCAAATATATTAATGATAACGTTTAAACATTTGAATCTATTTTATTATCATAGTTTTTAGGTTACTCATTTTGACTCGTATTATATGAAGGACTTAAGGTGTTACTCATCTCAGCCTGTTCTATGCTATGATGCTACTCAATTCAACCCAAAATACAATAATTGTTCACATAAATCAACCCATTCATATTGTTTTATGTCAAAATTGTCAGGCCTAATATATATACAATATCTAGTTAAGTTGACCTCATTTCACGTTTGATATATATAACACTTGAGGTTGGCTCAAGGAATCTTTACAAGATAAGATGGGCTTAATTATTATTTATACGAGGCATTTTCATATAATAATAACCTTAAAATTTTTAAGTGAAGTTTAACTTTTGCAAAGTATTTCAATCATTTGTAATATTTTTAGAAAAGTTGAAACAAATAAATTTGAGCAAGACAACTAAAATCGATTAATAGGATTTTAGCCTAATTAAAATCGATTAATTAAGGGTTTAAATAATGTGCACTAATATTCCTGGCACACTTCATTTAATTGCAGTTAATTGCCTTATACATCAGTGGTACCATTAATACTGTTCTAACGGAAGAACACAAGAAGGAGATGATACGTTACTTCTACAATCATCAGGTCAGAAATAAAAACCCTCTAAAACTTAACTCTATGGGTAATTGAACCAAAATTTTTTATCCATTTTTTATAAAGTTTTTAACTTGATTTAAATATGTTTTCTCACTTAATTTACGTGTGACTTCCCTACTTGATAGAGACTTTGTCTTTTAGAATAAGAGATTATACGTTCAATCTCATGCAATGGTAATTAGTTTAGGAGGATACTATGCTTAAAAACCTAAAATTTTAATAGTTAGGTATAACTAATTAACTGGCTAATTAACAAGACCATATATAAAAATACGAAAACTTTCGAAGCTAGCAAAGAAAAATTAAGTTATGTGTTTAATTGTTTGATTTCATAGACAAATAATCATAATTTTTTTTTTTGAACATCAAATTTTTTCACCTTTGTCCACTATAAGACTAGAACCCTCAACATATTTTAGAAATGACACATTAACACATATTGGTATCATTAGAACAAATGTCCTTTGGTACAAATAATCATAACTAATTAGCAAGTTTAGTATGAATCAGCTCCCGTCACTCAACATAGGCGTCACATAATCAACCAATATTGTCACTCTTATCACTCTACATCATCTTTACATATGTTATCATTATTCTTCCATCACTTAAATATCACTACACGTCACCACTTTTATTCAATATTTTATTATTTGATTCTTATTTTTTTAAATTAAAAAAACACATAATATTATTAAAAAAATTAATATTACAAAATAAAAAAAATTACATGATAAAAAAAATTAAACTACATAATAAAATTAAAATAAAATTAAATACTTTTTTTTAAAAAAAACTACATATTTTCTCTTCAATTTTTCTAGACATGTTCAACCAAATCACCTTTAAGCATGTTATGTATTTCCCTGCTTCAAATCTCGGCTCGTATTTCAACTCTTTCTTCCGGTGTAACCTCTTCAATCGGAGCATCGACCTTTTCGTAATTTTGGCAAATAGTTTTTCTTTGTCCTCCAAAATCATGTTATGCAAAATAATGCAAACATACATAGCGTCTCGAATTTTATTTTTCTTCCAAATCATACATGGATTATCCATCATATGTCATTTCTTTTTAAGTAGACCGAACGCCCGTTCGACATCTTTTCTTGCCGTCTCTTGAGCCTTTTCAAAGTATTTCCATTTGTCATTGTCTTCACAAAGACATGTAAATGATTTAAGAAACGTAGCATATTCAAGGTAGATACTATCAGCAAGATAATACCCATACTTGTAATAGGTATCGTTAGCATAAAATACACATGCCATATCCAGAGATCATTAGAGGCCACCGCTTCAAGATTTATTGTAGGATGGTGGTGATCGCCTCGTTGATGAGATCGTTGCCAAGCGGTTGGGCAATTTTGCCACTCCCAGTGTGTGCAATCGATGCTTCCGAGCATGCCGGGAAACCCGTGGACATGATCATGCACTACATAAATTTGTTGAATGTCGCTCCATGTTGGTTTTCTCAAATATCGCGAGTCGTATAATGTTATAACACCTTTATAAAAGTTGTAAAGACTATCTCGTGACATTTTATCCAACATCCGTAAATATTCGTCCCAAAAATCACTACATGTGTCGTAGGCCAACTGTCGAATAACACTTGTACGCTTTTGCAAAGGTGTGAAACCTGCTACACCCGTTGCATCTAATTTTTGTTGAAAAAACGAAAAACTTTCTTCCATATCGCTAACGATTTGAAGAAATAAATTGCGTCTAATTCGAAAACGACGTTTGAAATGCTTGTCGTCGTAAGTTGGATTTTGACTAAAATAATCTTGAACGAGACGTTTGTTACCACCTTTACGATCACGGTTTATTTTTTTTGTTGTAACACTTGCGTAGAGTTTTCTTCAATATTACCTACGACAGATGTTAATGTTGCTTGAACGCTGCGTAAAAACATGAACGCTCCTTCGTCTGAATCGGATGATGACGATTTCGTAATTTCCTCCTCCAACTCATTTTTTTTGGATTGTAAATTGGGTTATTTTATAGAAAAATAAAGGTTATTTTAGATAGATGTGTGATTATTGTAGGGAGTTGAATGTTGGTTTAATAAGAGGAGTGGTTTATTTATAGTGATTAAAATTTTTTTTTCTATCCAACAGTAAAATCCTTTTTTTCCCCTCTTCTTCCAACGGTAACTTGCTTTTATTTTAATTTTTTTTCTTGGCTAGCTTCATCGGTTGTCACAGGGTGAAGAGGCTCATGCCTCCACGTACCCATCGCACCCCCACCATACCCCATAACACATAGCCTTAGTATTGACCATGATTGTACTAGAGTGACCATATATGATTGTCCATGTTTTTCTATAAACTTAACTACATTGGCCAAGTTCGACGTACAATGGATGACTATGATCGGCTAAATTTTAATCCAGGATGACTATCATGGCCGATTATCAACCAAGTTTCATTTTCATTGACCAACTAGCTAGCACATGAATGCGCGTTGTGGCATTGTTTAATGCAAAATAGATTTCGCACCATTATCTTGAGTCGCAGACTGGAAAACCAACTTATTAAAACCCAAAATAACAACCTATTTTAAAGAAAAAAAATTAAAAATAATAACAAAAAAATTACACGAAAAAAATAAAAAACAAAACAAAACAAATTACAATATATAAAATGCTTCTCGACTTAAGAAACATACTATTTCTTCTTGTACATTATACATTTAACGATCACATATTACTATTCATGTTTATTAGTTTTATACATACAAATTCTGATTGCGACTACTAATAACCGGTCATGTTTGATTGCGGTCGATTATTTCTTCCTATCTTTTGATGATTTCAACCAATTTTAATCGTGATTGACTATGTCTATCTACAATTTGATAAACCAAGTATGAGTGTTCATATCATGCTTGACTATAATTTCCTTGCATTCACCATATTAATATAAATGATCATGATTGACCAACTTTTAGTAGTTGATGGTTTTATGACTCTATTTGACAAAAAATATGAGTTTGACGTGTTTCATTTGTGATTATGATTGACTATTACCAACTATGTTTGATTATAATTAGCCAAATATAATTGCCCATCCTCTAATTGTAAAGTTATATATTTATATGTATATTCATCGTGCTTGATCAAGTTTGCATATAATTTATTACGTTTAAGAACGAGTTGTTAGTTTTAACAAAACTTGACTATGATTGACAATTTCAATTAGTAGTAATCATGGATTGACCAAATTTTAAATATTTGTTCAAGATTTAACATGATCTACTATATATAATACTATATTATGACAACTTCAACCATAGTTAAATGTCTTAACAAAGTTTGACCATGACTAACCAATACTAGCAGTGTCTTACTACAATGTTGAAGTATGAGTATGAATGACTAACGATTACAAATATTTGATGATAATGACATGGCAACAACCCATCAAATTTAATTGTATTTAACATCATATTATGTTATTTCAATAAAAATATATGCTAATTGTTATTTATATATATATATATATATATATATATATGATGAAGCTAAAAAATATATTTTTGTGTGTTTTGAAGTTATTTATAATGAATTAAAAACATTTTTTTGAAATTGTAACATAAAATACTAGAAACATAAATTCAGGAAAATTAAATATTCTTAAAAAATAATAATAGTAATATAATCACTTTGCTCACCGCCCAAGGTTTGAGACTTTATACAAATATACAATCAGTGATCAGGACATGTATATATTTTCAATATAAAAACAAGTAAAATTAAAAACAAAATAGCAATAATCGCTATATTAATTGGTTTTGAAAGAGGCAACACTATTTCTTTTTAATGTAAATGTCAGGTTCGAGCATCATTTAGAACATTTAAGTTTTGCCATAGCGTGTCTTTTAGATGGCGTTTTTTTGGAATGGTGAACGAGCCAGGTCACCAGCACTGTTTGTGTTTCACAGACGTGACATAGGTGGCCTTCCACCATTAGCTTTACCCAGATGGACGAGTTTAAAATGTATTTATCGGCCGTTCAAAAATAAAATATCAAAAACAAAATGTTTTTATTATGCTTCTGCTCTCTCGTTTACATTTAATTTATTTTAATTAATATATAAACTATCTTTTAGTTAAACTCATTACCATTTATCTAATTACATGTAATTAGCCTATTTAAATTAACTTATACTTTTGTTTGTTATATTTCTAGCACATTGTTCATTGTATAAAAATACGAGATATTGAATTCATATTATAGAAAGCTCTTTTTTTACTATATATCTTCTAGATAATAAACTGTTGAAACGTGAAAGAAAAACTCTTAGTTACTGATGGTTTTAGCAATCATACATATTATCAATTTTATAGATATTTAGAATATCCCAAAGGCTCTTTTCAAGCTAAATAGGTTTCATTCAGAAAAATATTTACCAATTGGAACTTTTTTTTAAAAAGTTGTCAAGGAACCAATTTGAGTGCATTAAAAAAATATCTACGAAATGAGTGTGGTATCAGCTCATTATTTTTTTATCTTTAATTTTTTAGTCAACTTGTTATAACTTTTTTTTATCGTTTCTTCAAGCATCTTTTACCTCTTTTAACCAACTTATTGTAATAATATATCTTAATTTTTTCAGTCATGATTTTTTTATAAATGGTAGACGATGATTTTTTTCGTAGAACGTCACTTTTTTTAAATATTTTTATTCATACCAACTCGATGTTACAATATATAGATTGTGTATGTGTTGGCAGATCGGATCAGATAAAATAATAACATAAGATAACATAACTGAAATATGTTGATGTATAAAAGCAAATAATAAAAACATAATCTCAATAGATATGAAAAAAACATATATTCTAGAGTAGTTTTCTATAAGTATTCATCTTTTGTAAATGTTCTATCACCCGTTTGATCGAAACATTTGCAAATAACTCTTTGTTACAATATAATAAATACAAGAATCATTCCAAATTGGGGTAATCATATAATCATGATTATCATTGTTTATTTGTTATAAGGGTTGGGTTTGAGACTAATTCCATAGTTAAATATGGTCATAGTTTAGAATTAAAAAAACTATCCCTCATATTCGAGCCCCGTATCTATTTTAATGAATGGAACCATATTTCTTCTAGCTAGTAACCATTGCATCAAATTCTATTTTTCGTATTTTAAATCATATTCAACTATATATATTTATTAGGTCATTTCAAAAAATCTTATAAGATCAAAAGGGATTTCGTAATATAAGTTCTATTAACAGTTGAGATTCAATATGGTCCCGTGACCTTGATATACATAATTTAGGTCCGCCCATGGTTTTTATAATTTTGAATTAGTAACCAATTATTCTTTTAAATAGAATATAGTTATTAGTTGTATAACAAACAGGTTGGATACAGGTTCCCATTAAATTAACAATGATTTAAATTATTTTAGTAAGTACTTTAATAATGTGTAAATTATTCTTTTTAATATTGTAACAACTCCAAGTCATAACTAAGCATCACGTAAAGTAAGATAATAATAATAAAAAAAAGAGTACAGGATAAAAAAAGAAAATATTTTATAAACGTATAATTATATTATTACTATATAAAAAAAAAGATAAATATGAATAGTTAAGTAGAGACATAAGGTAAAAAGCATGTGGTAGAAGGGTCTTCAACATGTTTATACTTTGATATATATGTTATGAGAGTAAAGCTAAACAAAGTGTCATGTATTCTTGGATAACCCATTAATTACTACGAGAGGGTAAGCACAAATGACACAGTTATTGGAAATCTTTTTATATAACATAACGGGTTCTAGGCATAGGACATTATTTGGGTTTTTTAATCGGGTTTAAGGTTATTTGGGTTTCTTGTTATAGCAATCATATTCATTTACCGTTTCAAATCTGTGAATGTTGATTCGTGACATAGTTCTTGACAGTATCAGATCCAATCAGGTTCCTGTTTAAGGTATTGTTCGGATGGAATTATTGAGATACTTGATGAGGGTTACGAATTATAGAGATTAGAAATTCGTGAATAATGTTATTTTGAGTCTTATTCTCCTTTATATACATTCAATAGAAAACTATAATTAGGATAATAAGGGTAATTACAAGCTTCAAATAATTACCTATGTAAATGAGTATTTAAGTAATTTATCAATTATATAAATAATCATGAATGGCATATAATAAGTATAATTTAATGAAATAGTTGTATCATTTTAGTATTTGTTTTGTAGCAAAAAGTTATTTAATAATAATAATAACAAAAAAGTAAATTATAAACTCGTCATGTCATGTCATGTCAATGCAAGATGTTGTATAAGTGCAGAATAAGGATGGCGGATGGGGATTTTATATCGAAGGCAAGAGCACAATGATTGGATCTGCATTGAGTTATGTAGGTTTACGAATACTTGGAGAAGGTGAAGACGATTATGCAATTGCTAGAGCTCGTAAGTGGATAATTCACCATGGAGGTGCAACCTCTATTCCCTCTTGGGGAAAGGTTTATCTTTCGGTAATTATCACCCTAAAAGTTAAAATAATATTATATATATATATATATATATATATATATATATTTATTTATTTGTAACATACATAACCAAAAAAATTAATAATAAATATCAACAAGAACACTAAGACCCCTATATTATAGGATTTAATTTACTTTCTTAAATAATTTTCTTAATTTTAGAAGTTACTTAGAAGTAGGTTTTTTTGAATATTTGAGAGAAATAAGTTTTTTCCCCCTTCTCAATATCATTAAAACGATTTTAGCTCCTTGAAATTGTAATCGGCAACATTCACGTGTGAGAAATGGGCTTGTGGGCTTGGCCTTTTTTTTTTCTTTTTTTTTTCTATTGAAAACTAATACAAAAATGGAGTTTTGAATATCATATCAAGATTGTCATCACACATTTTTTAAACTTGTTACTTGTAACAAACTTTTTGAAACATATTGGTTTACATACGTAGGTTCTTGGAGTGTATGAATGGGAGGGTTGCAATCCATTGCCACCAGAATTCTGGCTCTTCCCATCAGCCTTTCCTTTTCATCCAGGTAACTATACATTACAGTTGTTAAAGACATAAGACACACTCAATGCGTAAACAACGATATTTAATTTGTACGTAGGCGTAAGGCGATTAAGAAGCAACGTCTGAGATAAGAAAGACACTTAGCATAAATATATCATTTTTTAATGTTTTAGATGTGTTTTATGCTTTTAGGGTTAATTTAGGAAAGTATAGGCTGATTCTAGCCTATTTTTTATAGTTTCAAGCAAGTTTGCTTAAAATTTGCAAAAGGCTGTCAAAATTTACAAGATTTGGTCAGAATCGTCAAAAAATTTAGCAAGAATTTTTGCTGAAACCTTTTAGAAACCTCACCTGAGGGTCTGAATGCCCACAAGGTGCTTTTCCTATGCCTTGCAATGCTTGTGAACCTAGGTGGAGAGGGCTTTTGAGAACATAATATACATTTTCAAATAATTGTAACAACTTATTGGAATGTACTTCCATTATTTTCATAATTAATAAACATAATTTGATATGATATTCAAACTCTTTTTTATCTGTATGGGTTATGCAGCTGAGATGTGGTGCTACTGTCGGACAACCTACATGCCCATGTCGTATTTATATGGCAAACGAGTTCAAGGGCCAAGAACACCACTTGTTTCATCATTAAGGAAAGAAATACACCCCATCCCTTTTGAGGATATTAATTGGAATAAGCAACGAAACAACTGTTGTAAGGTTGGTGCTAGACATCAAGGTGAAATTTGCTATGTGCTAGTTATAGATACACTAGCTAACCAAGAATTATATTCAAAAATATTATTTTTTTAAGAAAACCAAATATTCTTTTTTTTTTTTGTGAGTGGTGCTAATATAATCAAGACGTGTGTTTAAAAATGCGCTAATCAGCTTTTTGATTTTCCCAACTTTTCAAACAGTCGTATGACTGTTTTCAATAGGTGTCTAACTTTTTTTTTCAAAATTTGAAAAAAAGGTTAAATAGTTGAAAAGTCAAAGACTTAAAAAAGTCAAACGACCGACCAAAAAGCTTTTTGACTTTTCCATACTTTCTCAAAACAATCATTTGATTGTTTTCAAATGGTCATTTGACTTTTCCAAGTTTTGTATAAGTTATAGCTGAAAAGTCAAAAAGTGGAAAGTCAAACAGTAGTCAATTGGTCGTTTTACTTTTAGGGTGATGTAGGAATACTACCATCCTTTTCTTTTATGGATTACAATTAAGAAGTAATGGTTGGTTATGATTTTAAGACTAACCATTGTTTGAATTATGTCTTGTTAATTTGTAGGAGGATTTCTACTATCCACATTCATTTCTTCAAGATGCACTCTGGCATAGTCTTCATTACCTTACTGAGCCGGTTCTCAAGTATTGGCCGTTTTCGAAACTTAGGCAGAGATCTATTGACAAAGTTGTTGAACTAATGCGCTACGAATCAGAAGAGACTAGATATATGACCATAGGATGTGTTGAAAAAGTAAGCTAGCTAGTCAAAGAAAAACAAAATTAATTGCAAGTGTTATCTTAAAATCCATAACTAATTTTCATTTTTTATTTATTTTTTTGTTAAGAGTCTACAAATGATGTGTTGGTGGGCAGAGAATCCAAATGGGGATGAATTCAAATATCACCTAGCTAGAGTACCAGATTACCTATGGATCGCGGAAGATGGAATGACAATGCACAGTTTTGGTAGTCAAGTGTGGGATTGCACTCTTGCAGTTCAAGCAATTACTGCAAGCAATATGGTTGAGGAATATGGTGATTGTCTCAAAAAGGCCCACTTCTACTTGAAGGAATCACAGGTTGTCATATAAGTATGCATATTACTAACATACCCGATGCATTCTTACTCATAACAAAGCTATATGTAGGGTCTGAGTATGATAGAATGAAGTCAAACCTTTTTCTTTGTGACAGATGACAAAGAGGTTGCTTTTGTTGAGACCCTCTGCTCCAAAACCAACAGCATGCATGATTCCATATCCAAATTCTACCATGATTCCTAATCATACTGCTATAACTATATGCAGGTGAAAGAAAATCCTTCAGGTGATTTCATTAAAATGTGTCGACAGTTCACAAAAGGATCATGGACTTTCTCTGATCAAGATCACGGATGGACTGTCTCAGATTGTACATCAGAGGCACTAAGGGTATAAGTGTGATTAGTATTGGGACATTCTATAAACACACAACATTTATATTTAGTAAATAACAATACATTTTTATGTATAGTGTCTGATGTTATTATCACACATGCCTAAAGAAATAGCCGGAGACAAGGATGATCCTGCCCGACTCTATGATGCAGTGAACGTGCTACTATACTTGCAAGTTAGATACTTCACTTATTTTATATTTTAGTAAGAAAATAATAAAAAATAAATAAAAAATCTAGTAAGCTGTACATGTAACATTAAATTTAAGATGATTTATCTTTAATCTTTTTCATCCATTTTATGTCTTTTCTATTGAGGAAGCAGTAATGCAGAATTAAAATATTAGTTAACTTTTCACTTATTTACATTCAGAGTCCTATAACTGGAGGATTTGCTGTTTGGGAGCCACCAGTTCCAAAACCATTTCTACAGCTTCTGAATCCTTCAGAGATTTTTGCAGATATTGTTGTAGAGAAAGAGTAAATCACCTAACTACAGTACTCTTTATGATTTGTGAGTTATAATAACAAACTAAAATTTTGCATTAAAAATAACCAACATGACAAATAACAAGACAGAAATAGATTTTCTTATACACCAATAACTAGTAACAAAAATTTTTGGCTGATTTAGGCATGTGGAAACCACATCCTCTATTATCGGAGCTCTGGTAGAATTCACTTGTCTCCACCCAAGACACAGAAAGGATGAAATAGCACTTTCGATTTCAAAAGGAGTACGGTATCTTGAGGAAACCCAATGGCTTAATGGTTCATGGTAATTAAGCTGATATGATTTCGTGTTTGTAATATATTTTTTTTTTTGATAACCGTGGGAACCCACTTATATGGTAAACCCCCGGGTCCCCCTCCCAATACCCAACTAACAAGAGGGAACAGTTAAAATGCGGTTGCAAGCAACCGGATCGATGGCCTCCAAGGAAAGCCGGCCATAGTGGATCCAATAAAATGAAACATTTTGTTTATAGTTAGTTGGTCTTTTACCTCTTTGGCACTATGGAGCTTGAAATTATCATTTATCGACTAACAACCACACTCAAATTAATTACTTCCTATACAGAACATTGTTTGCCTATATTTTGGACATTTAGAAGCAGCTTGCTAGCATCTATTTATGGGTTGATAATTAGTTTCTTACCTCTTCTAGCTTGTTTCACTTGGTAGGTATGGTTACTGGGGTGTATGCTTCATATATGGAACATTTTTTGCTTTAAGGGGTTTAAGTTCCACCGGATTGACATACGATAACAATGAAGCAGTCCGTAAAGGTGTCGAGTTCTTACTTTCAATACAGAATGAAGAAGGGGGTTGGGGAGAAAGTCATATATCTTGCCCTACTGA
The DNA here is from genome assembly GCA_009363875.1 of Mikania micrantha. NCBI lineage: Eukaryota > Viridiplantae > Streptophyta > Magnoliopsida > Asterales > Asteraceae > Mikania > Mikania micrantha. The sequence continues at coordinate 78,733,108 of CM018695.1, read as the reverse complement.
GGTCTGTTTAGTTATCTTTGCTCAAAAGTAGTTCAATGATGAATATATTGGCTTAATAATCCCACGTTTGTTGTCTATATGCATTATGAAAAGTTAACAAACACACATATATAGTATCCTATATAATTTCAATTATAGTAGAAGTTATATATAGGGTCTGGCAAGGGTGTGATGGAGGCAAATGCTACCTCTATCCTAAGGGAAAGAGAGGCTATTACCACTGAGACTCCAATTCTCATCAAGGAAAAGTAAGATATTACTAATAAAGTTTGCTACTTCTAAATTTTACTCCTTTTTGCTTCTATTTCTTAACAAGGTATATACACCATTGGAAGGAAACCGAACAAATCTGGTGCAAACATCCTGGGCTATGCTTGGTCTTATGTTTGGCGAACAAGTTGGTGTTATTTTTTTTGTTTCAAGTATTCACAGATGCACCAAAATTCTAACTTGTTTCTACACCACTAGGTCGAAAGAGATCCAACGCCTTTACACAAAGCCGCAAAGCTGTTGATTAACGCTCAAATGGATGATGGAGATTTTCCTCAACAGGTAAGCTTTATGAAAAAATCAAACTAGATACAAAAGGCAACATGTCCCACAAATTTATATTTGGTATGTTAAAGATACCTTTTTTTTATGCCCATGACCTAGTGACATAAGTGATCACCCCATTTTGTAGGAAATTACAGGAGTATACATGAAGAATTGTCTGCTGCTTTATGCACAATACAGAAACATATTTCCACTCTGGGCACTCGGAGAGTATCGTAAGCGTGTCTGGGGGATATAATACAAATGTAAGCTACTACGGGAGATGGCGGAATTGATCTCATCTTAACATATAATTACAAAACAACAATGTCTCGCGGATCATATTTAGGCAATTGAGTTTCTGAAAGTCATATTATATATAAAGTAACTGCTTAGGGATAGGTTTGTTAAAATTTAATAAGGTACAAACATGATTCACTCTGAGAAATCCTGAATGCTTGTGGCTACATGGTACCCTTGTTAAAAACAAGTTTCACCTGTAAATGTGATTAATAATATCCCTAAAAAGTTTTTGGTGACAGTGTTTATGTGCTTTAGGGTTCTGTTGCATTCACCTATATATGATGTATGTACTAAAGTTTGAGATAAATGAATAGATCATATCTTCTCCTAGTTTCTCTTTCTACAGGACAGAACCCTTTTATCTCCAATTCTGCATTTTTTTTCTTTCTTTTCATTCAAGCTTTTAAACAAGCACTTGGTGTGCATATGACATGCAATCACCTAAAATCACTGATTAACCATCATTCATCGTCATCAAATCACAAAGTAGGTGATTTCAAGTTTATATAACTGGTAAATATACAAATTCTTAACTTTTTAATTACATTTCATTCATTTTCGGATTTACACCCATCTCATTTACATCACCTACATGACCCGCGAAAATTTGAGTAAAAACTTTATAAAAATACTTACCAATATGTTAGATGATGCGAGGATAATATTTTCTACTCTTGATTTCAAAACCAAACTCGAATACATAGAGAATTGGGGCAATTCTTCATGCATCGTCGAACACACAAACCACCAAAAAAATTCTGCATTTTTTTGGACCAAGTCAAAATCATTTGCTATTTTGTTATTTAAGTTCTAACTATTAACAACCTTGGTCCGTCTAGCTGTATTTTGGTTCTTTTTCACTTTTAACTAACTAGGTTAGTTACTGCAATAAGTTACAGAAACATCATTGTTAACCACATTTTTACCAAAATAATCAATCAAATTCTTGCGTTTAAGACGTTTCTTTAGACACCCCTTTATAACGCCCTTTTGTGTACTTATTTTAAATATACTGGCCCACGTGTCGGCGGCTTTGTAGGGTGTCTAAGACTCATTTTCTACCGGTGTCTTAGATGCCGCCTTAGACGCCCTTTTTTATATTTTTTGTAAACATACGAGCCCACATGTCGGCGGCTTTGTCGGGGTTTAAATGGATGTCTAAGGCCCCTTTTCTACTGGCGTCTTAGACGCCGCTTTAGACGTCCATGTGGGCCCGTATAGTTACAAAAAGTACAAAAAAAAGGCGTCTTAAGTATCGTCTAAAGCGACGTCTAAGACGCCGGTAGAATATGGGTCTTAGACACCCAACAAAGCCGCCGACATGTGGGCCCGCATGTTTACAAAAAGTACAGAAAAAAAGGACTAAAGAGGCGTCTAAACAGGTGTCTTAGACGCCGGAATTTAATTGATTATTTTGGTAAAAAAGGTGGTCAACAATGATTAGTTTGGTAATTTTTCCTAATAATAACAATAAGAAAATTATAACTATATGATACAACTAGTTAAACATATTTAAATATACTAGTAAGATGCCCACACAATGCGCCGGAAAACAACACAGTAGGTTGCTGATTTTGGCTCGTAAGAAGTATAAACCACCACATTTTCATAAAATCAACTTTTTTAATTTAATTTAAGTTTGATATTTAACTAAAAAAACTATTATGATTAAAGTCACAATTTAAAAGGCCAAATATGGTATGACAAATGTAACATGAATGTTAAGAAGTGATTCATTTGATTTGAGATTATTTCTTTTATAGTTATTATTTAACACTTTACTTGTTAAAAGTATCAATGTGGGACAAGCTAAAAAGTAAAACAAATAAACTTTGTTTATAATTCTTAAAGCTTTGTAAGGTGTAATTCATGCTATAAAAGTTGTAAGACTCTTAATTTTAAGAGTTTTTAGTAAAAGACAATTGTGACCTTTTAATATGCATTATATAGTAGTATAGATAGTATAGATACTAAACATCATTCATAGAAATATTAAGTTATTATATAAATATTTTCAAAACGGATCGTTAGATTCATAATTTTTAGAGTTTTATATAAAGTCTTTGTATTTTTAGACATTATTATTATTATTAAATGGCCCAAAATAGGTTTAAAAAAATAGTTAACCAACTCCAAACACTATGAAAATTGGTTTCTAAACCATTACATGAGTTATGATAGTTATCTTAAGTTTTTGAGGATTATATGGAAGCCATAATTATAATTTCAAGAATGTACCTTTAATAACCCAAAATTGAAAATAATAGGTAGGCATCTATTAAATTATGAAATTTGGTTTATAAACTTTAAAAATACAAAACAACTAGTATAATCTAGGGGTTTTTTTTCTATTACTTAAAAGTATTTATCATGTATTCATGTTGAAATTTTGACATTATAATAACATATTTTATTAAAATTCCATACAAATTTCTAAAATCACAAATTTGCAAATATTCCTCAAAATATGTTAAACAGACAAAATATGACTTGAATCCTAAATTTGACAAGATTTTTGCTAATTTGGTGATTAAGACTATTTAAACTTGAAAATCAATTCCTCTTGTATTTGGACCTTTTTTAGGGATATCATAAGATGATATCCAAATTTAATGTTTGTGCAAAGGTCCTAACAAATTAATGGTGATATAGAAAAAAAATCATGTAACAGAACGTATAGCGTGCGCGCAAATTCCTATTTTTGTTTTTGAGTGTTGATTTCATGACTTTTTATTCTTGTTACAGGCATAGATCATTATTTTATAATTATGCATAAACATTTAGGATACTTATATTCATGTCTGTGGTCATAAAACTTGTAATTGTTAAAACTCAAGATGCCACAAAATGAATGGATGTAACTAATAAGTGTGTGCGTGCTTGTTCTTCACATTGATCATAAGAATTAGGGGTGTTCGCGGTCCGGTTTTTACGGTTTTTAGGTGGAACCGTAAACCAAACCATTACAACGGTTTTTAAATAATGAAAACCAAAGCCGAACCATTCAAAATAAAAACCGAACCAAACCGAACCGTTATCAACGGTTTGGTTCCGGTTTGGTTTACGGTTTGAGGTTTTGATCTCGTTAAAAGTAAAAATTTAATCAAAACAAACCTTTTATAGTACAAGGCGAACTAATTATATTAAATCAAAATGTATTTTTTTTTTAATGACAAATAAATCATGAACTCATTTTATAGAAACACATATATAGACATGTATATATATGAATATATGCATATATAGATATATCTACATGTATATACATATTTCTATATTAGTATATACTCAAATACATACGGTCCGGTTTTTAACGACCGGTTTTTGAAGAAAACCATAAACCAAACCGTTTATTATGGTTTTAAACTTTTGAAACCGATCGACCAAATGTTTGAGAAAAAAACGACCATGAAACCAAACCGATGAACGGTTTGGGCGGTTTCGCGGTTTGGAACCGGACCGTGAACACCCTAATAAGAATAGTTTCTTAAGTGTCCTTATAATATCCGTTAGATGGTTTTAGAGCTTCAAGAACACTTGTGTGTGCGTTCAAAATTAAAAAGAAAAAAATAGTTGGAGGGTTACCAAGTTAAGAAAATTTGGGATGAAGAAGTAAAGTGTTACTACATCAACTATTCCTGATTAAACTCCCACTCAAGTTGGACATGAAAAAAGCCCTCTGTAAGTCACCCATGGTATTATTACAGCAAAAGGGTTAAGGATGTGGGACTCAAGATAATATACAAGTAATACTCTAAGGAAACAAAAGACTAGGGTGTTCACGGTCAGGTTTTACTTTTTACGGATTTTGAGGAAAACCATAAACCAAAGTACCAAACCATTAATACCGGTTTTTGAATAACGAAAACCGAACCGTTCAATATAAAAACCGAACCGAACCGTTCAAAATAAAAACCAAACCAAACTAAACTGAACCGCTAATAACGGTTTGATTCTGGTTTGGTTTACGGTTTGAGTATTTTATGTTTAAGTTTTTGACTCGTTATAAATAAAAACAAAACTATTTTACGATTTGAGACGAAATACTTACATTTCGATCCCAAATTTAATTTTTTTTGTTAAATAATGCCTAAATCATCAAACTTATCTATTCATCCATCCATCCATCTATCTATCTACTATATATCTATCTAATGTGTGTGTATACATACATATATTTACATATATATCACCATCCGGTCCGGTTTTTAACGACCGGTTTTAAGTGAAAACCGCAAACCAAACCGTTCACTACGGTTTCAAACTTTTGAAACCGACCGACCAAATGTTTTGGGAAAAACCGACCGTGAAACCAAATCGATGACCGGTCTGGTCGGTTTCGCGGCTTGAAACCCCCATAAACACCCCTACAAAAGACTATAGACTCTACAATCCTAACACAAAAATAAAAAATCCATGTCTTGTTTTCATAGAAGATGCCAAGTGGGAATGGCGTTCCAAACATGGAAGAGAATGTAAAATTAAATGATTCTACTAATAAAAAAATCTTCTTCATCACTCACACATGTCTCATGTTTAGACACATTTCACATGTCTTGGGTTAAAATGAACATAAATGAAATTGAACTACATTTAAAACTAAAAAAAATAATTAATTAATTTACAAAAATATTATAATAATGTACCTGGCTACTGGAAGGGTATAAAACTAGTTTAAATTGTTTCTATATATTTTTCTATTTAAAGAAAATTTTGTTTATTTAAAACATATGATTGGACTAAAGGAGTTTGAATCAACAAGGGTGTTATAAGTTATCTAAACCAATTGGGTCTAAGTCCGCATTTTTTTTTTTCAAGATTGTTGAAGATTGAATATAAGCATATGGGTCCAGGTCTTTATTTCAAACATATGCTTCGGACCGGGTCTTTAGCATCTTAGCTGTTGTTATTTATTCTATTTTTTTTAATAGCGAAGGTTTCAATCATGTGAACCACAGTTTCCAGGCCATGCCATCAATGTCTAGTTACCTGAACCTTCCATGAGCCACCACAATCACCCCAGGAGAAAACCCCACTGGGAAAACCCCCTCAGACCCCTATTTTGCTACGGGAGAGATTTGAACCCAAGACCTCTCATTTGAAAGAATTTTCTTTAAATAGAAAAACATTTGCTATTTATTTTATTTAAGAGTCCACTTTATGATCTCAGTTTGTATGCATTTCTTGAATAAGATTTCAGAGTATTCATTTGAGTGATTAAGGAGAGAGATACAAACACCACCTCAAAATACTTTGAGTTCCATTGGCCTAAAATCTTTGGAAAACTCGAGTAGCTAACAAAAATATTGTAAAACTACTGATCCTGATGTTGTTTCCGGTTCTGAATTCTCCAAGGCATCTTTGAGCTCCTGATTATGGAAGTACAAATTAATACAATATTAACATATGAATCAACTTGAAATACATCTAGCTCTCGAACTGTTTGTTTCACTAGAAATCACATTTAAATTAGTTAGTCACCCTCTTAACTATTAAGCTTTAAATAATGTCTGAATAATTCAGATATGTTATTGGCTCAACACTTAATGAATCAAACAGTTCTTAAAAAAATAATAATAAAAGTTCCCGAGATTAAATCTTGCAACAAAACTACTAGAAAACAAACTATTCATGTATTTGCGATTGATCAAATTGTGATGGCAAAAATCCTACTCGATCACAATCTTTGCGACCGAATTAATTGAAGTTCTCTAAGTTTGAACCATTGTGTTGTTAGTAGACATATCTACTATTGTTTTTCTTTTTTGTTTTTATTTATTTTTTTGGATTGCAAAACTTGGTCAAAATTTCCCGTGTAATACTTGATATCATTGACCTACTTTCCTCATTAAAAGATGCCCCATCAAGACAACTTATTATAGTATAATCAAGGCTACATTCAAGATTTAAATAAGCCCCTAAAATGTAACTTACAAATATAAAAATTCACTAATATGGCAATAATTGTATAACAATAAACACAACAAAATTACTTTATAAATTGTCTTGTCTTACATGGCCATTGTCCTTTTCTAAAAATATGATTACTAATAAGTTTGTATCTTTTTTTTATGAATGTTAGTTAACTTACAACTAGGTTTAATCTCACCCGCGCGTTGCGGCGGGTTATCACAGTACACTCCCGATAACGGGTATTATATATCATTTGCAAAATCATAAGTTACATAGCAAAATCAAATCTCTCATCCCAAACTCTATACAATTATATATATATATATATATATATATATAAACACAAAATTATACAAAATCGAAAAAACAAAATTTAAAAGTTTTAGTGGCCAAAATTAAATAAACAAAAATTTATATTATATAAAAGTTTTAGTGACCAAAATCGAAAAAACAAAACTTTACCATTAAGTTTTAGTTGCCATAATCGAAAAAACAAAACTTTATATTATATAAAAGTTTTAATGGCCAAAATCAAAAAAAAAAACTTTAAAAAATTTTAGTGGTCAAAATCGAAAAAACAAAACTTTATATTATATAAAAGTTTTAGTGACCAAAATCGAAAAAAAAAACTTTACTATTAAGTTTTAGTGCCAAAATCGAAAAAAACAAAATTTTATATTATATAAAAGTTTTAGTGGCAAAAATCGAAAAAACAAAACTTTATATTATATAAAAGTTTTAGTGACCAAAATCTAAAAAACAAACTTTACTTTTAGTGGCCATAATCGAAAAAAAAAAACTTTATATTATATAAAAGTTTTGGTGGCCAAAATCGAAAAAACAAAACTTTAAAAAGTTTTAGTGGCCAAAATCGAAAAACCAAAACTTTAAAAGTTTTAGTGGCCAAAAACGAAAAAACAAAACTTTATATTATATAAAAGTTTTTTTGACTAAAATCGAAAAAACAAACTTTACTATTTCTTTTAACTGCCTTTTAATATATATATATATATATATATAATTCCTATTAAACAATTAAAAAAAATTGGCCTCTTCTAATAAATTTTAATTATCCTGCACATCCTTAAAAACATCTCTGAGTAAAAAAAAAAAAAAAAAAAAAAAAGGAAAGATAAAGAAAGAAAGAAACAAAATCCGCCTAGTCAACAAGCTTCTCAACTTCCTTTTGCTACGTCCCCATTTTGTCTGTGTGGTGACGTGGGGCTGAAAAAAGGAAAGAGAGGAATGTAGTTTCTTTTGCTTTTGAAAGTATATACAACATACCTGATATAACACTAGGTGTTCCATAAGGAAATCGACCATCGGATACGGAAGTCGAAGGCGTGAGAGCGGTCACATTGACGTCTCGATGCATATTAGCATCCGAAACATTAGAATACCACAAGCTACAACTGCTCCCAAGAATCTCCCATCCACTTCTATTCATGACATACGATCTATATCTCACTAATCTATCCTCCAAGCAATTTTGACAATCCAACTTACTCAAATCTCTTCCACACTGAGCCAAACCAAACCTTTCCCCATCCACCCCAACATCTATTTCAGCTTCTTGATACATAAATGGTTGATTAGGAACAGTTGTTGCTAATTCTTGCATCATCAAAAACCCTTTAGAAAACACTAATGGGTTATCCAGTCCTTGGTTTCCAAATCTAGCAGTTGAGAAGTTAGTCCAAACTCCAATTACATTCTTACTGTTGATCTTTGTAGTGCAAAGACTGGATACAGATTCCATTCCGGTCGATTCAGTGCAACCATTGGAGGAACCTATGGATGATTTCAAACAGTTGGAGCAATCAGTTGAAGATATATTAGCTTTACATTGAGAGACACCATAGACTTGATCTGAGCCATTCCCAACACTTGAATTGTAGAATCCATCATGAAGAGGGGTGTTTTTGGTAAGCAAATCCAAAAGTTTCCCCCAGTTTTTTTGGAAGGTGGTGTTTGGATTTGAGCATTGGCCATGGCTAGATTTTTGCATAATCAAGAACAGTAATGCAAGTAACATGATCCTCATTTTTTTGTGCCACTAATTGTGTGTTTGAAGATGGATTATCAGTCATGAGTGCTCCCAAATATCATATATTCTGCTTTTTAAATGGATAAAATAATTTATTCTTTTTTTATGAACGGCAGAGGTCATGTCGTGCTACTTTCAGTTATCCTGACGGTTGGTAACTAAGATCGATTCCTTGATCGCCGACCGTGAGACCGTACCCCTCTGATGCACAGGAACTCCATGGAATAGATAACCCTCGCCCCCCATTGGTTCAGAACCTGAGATTAAACTCAAGATTCCTCTCATCACCTGATATCCATTAAAGTATTACCAGTGAGACTAGAACACTTACCTCCAAAAAAAAAGATCCAAGTCTTAACCATAGGCTAACTTTCCTGGATGGATACAATAATTTATGGATGGATACAATAATTTATTCATCGGCATTACAAAATTACATCATGTGTACATGATCTTATCTGTATACTACCAAGTGATAAATAATTTGGTCAATGGCATATTGGCATTAAAATATACATCATATGCTTGATGATACTTCCACGTGGTACCAGAATATAAAATAGCTATAAATTAAGGTTCGTGTGTGTAACTTGGATGCACGTCTTTTTTTTCTTTTCTTTTTTTTTTTCCCTATTAACATGAGAACTCACTTACATGTATATCTCGGGTTCCCCCAAATTATCATTACACAACACTATATATAAAACTGTTTCGATATGTTTTAGGTGAAACTAAAAGTAGAGGCTTAGCTCTTTCCAATTTTTTTGTGTTAGAAATATTCTTCATTTATCCTGGCTTAGAAGCGTATAACCAAATAGCCTAACTTGTCTATGTATTTCTAATTTCATACAAATGTTAGACAATCATTTCACACAATGATCGTGCATACCTACAAAAAAATTCATTAAACAGTATTTTTTTAAATCCTCATAAGTTCTCGTATATTTCATAAAATGTTGATTTCAATTTGACTAAAAACATAAAGAACTAGTTTTATACCGGTCCGATGACCGGGATTTTTAATGTTATAATAAGATAAATATTTTTATTTGAATTGTAAATAAAACATTATTTGTTTATGGAACTAAAAAAATTAGGTAAAAAAATTTTGTTAACAAAAACATTATTTGTTTGATGTGAATATGTGATGATGTGGTATTTAACATTCTAAAAAACGATAGTGTCCAAGTATTTTCGGATATAAATTTGTTTGCAATAAACCAACTAGTGGTGGGATTTACATAATAAAATTCAATACTCCACCCTTTTAAACATCTCCTGTTTGAAAAGAAAAGAAAAAAAATGAAAAAATAAAATAAAAAATCGTTTCTAGTGTAATGAAACCATCATTGTCGTACACCATAAATTTTTACACATAAAAACTATAATTATACAAAGTATAACAAACTGAATGATTTAAAAGAAAAAAAAAAACACTATTTAATCTTTAAAATACATATTTTTTGTTTAAAATAAAATAAAATTATAAGATAACTTCTGAGCATACTATTGTCACACCACCATTACTCTATCTGCTGCATTTCGAGTCTCTCTTTCCCTACTTATGGTCGCCGTAGGTTGACGTTAAGGTCAGAAGAGTAAAGGGTGATTTGGTATTCAGATTTGACGCTGCATTTGCGGTCTATCTCCACCAAGTTGCAACCTCGTCGGAGATCCGTTGGTCGTTAAGGTCAGAAGAGGCGAGGGGTGATTATTCGCCTAGGCATTTCCGGTTTCTCTCCTCCTCTAGGAGTCGCAATATCGCTGGAGATCCGCTTTTGTACACATCCGGTTAATTTTTTCCCTGTAGCCGAAGAAGTTTTTGAAGAAGCAAGTAATGCTCCACAACCACCTGTTAAAACATGGGGGCATGTGTCGGTTTCACCAGACAGGTGTCTTAGATCCGTCGTCTCTTCTAAAAACCGCCCAACCGCTAGGAACCGCCCCTTAATTGATTCGCTGCCTAATTTGAAAGGTTAGGATTTAATCTTGTTGATTTTGAACGAATGAAAATTCTTCTAGCGGCGGTTGAAACAACTTGCGTCTATATATATATATGTATATAATGATAGCCAAATAACATGTTTAAAAATGAGGTCCAGCAACATATTTAAGTGTTGCTGGTGAGTTTTTATGATATTTTATTGATAAGTTAAAATAGATAGACTAATAGTAGATTTAATAATAAGGTCCTATGACATTTGGAAGCGCTAGGCCAATGCCTTAATTTATGTTTTTTAAAGATAAGTGTAAAAAGTTGCATATTTATAGAAAAATAATAAAATTATTCAGAATTAAATACTAAAAAAAAGATTCTTATATACATGATGAAAAAAAAGGTGCAAGTGGTAGTGGTGGACGTGTGACTCATTACTTGAATACTTGATTCAGCTTATATTAGGAATCCCACCATCCATATTTATTGGTGGATTGTGACCTCGTTCAACCATTGTGGTCTGTCGTCATCATTCCTTTCAATACTACAGCTTCTAAAGTCGTCACTTGTAGTTGACAATCGATCATTCCTCTCAAGTAGTCTCCATCTAAACACCCTTTAATTACCCAAAATCAGCTTATTTTATATACTCGATCTTCTTGTTGTTTTTGTTATGGTTATGTCTCTTTTGGAAACTATGATCAACACATGTTTACACCGTTATAAATGTTTACATACAGTTTGGTTTTATGGCTTCTTTTCACAAGCAATTTCTTTGTTCTATTGTGGTAAGATTTGTCTTTGTCTTATCTTCAAATTCTAACGATGAGCGTGATTTTATAGGGGTTGTATGCATAAGTTTGGTTTCAAACTAACTCGTGATGGCACGCGTTACAAATTGTGAGGTATCATCTTTGAGGTGGAACTTTGCCTTGGTGCTAGAGTTTTGGGCCACATTAAAGGGACAAAATTTCAAAGGAAGAAACCAACGTTTTCAGAATCGGACTAGACGTCGAACCGGTCTCCTTACCGGTCAGAGGTCCGACCGGTCGGACTAGATTTAAGCACTGGATGATTTTATAAACATTTTATAAAAATATATATATATATAATCAAAAAAAATAGAAAAAAACCAGTTCAACCACCGGTTTCCCGGTCCGATCGCCGGTTTGCCCAAAACGGTCCAGAACCCCGGAACCGGACCGGTTCACGACAGGGACTCCTATGAAGCAACCTGATAGGGGTAAGGCATGCCTTTATCTATCCCCTCAACAACGCAAAGTAGGATTTCAACTGGATAGATTGTTGCTCTTGAGTAAAGGTATAAAGTAAAATTCAAATCATCTGACTTTGCAATCTATATATAATAAATAGCTCGTATGTAATCAAAAACACCTAATTCGAGATTGAAGACGGTTCGGTTTCGGTTAAAACTGAATTCAATTTAATAAACCGATTTACAACCAAATAAACCGGTTAAAACTGAATAAACTGATCCAAATAAACTCAATTCAACCGAATAAATCGAACAAGCCGAATTAAAAAATGGAACCGATAACCAAATTTGGATACGGTTAGGAACCGAACCAAAAACCGAATTTAGAATTCGGTTCAGTATTTTCGGATACAAATACGGTTCAGTTTTCGGTTTTTTTGAACATACCTAAGGGATCCCGAACTTGTTATGCATAATATAAGGCAAATACTGTCACCATCTTGTGGCAGTAGCATCATAGTTCATGTTGATACAAATTGGGCTATTTTAAAAAAAAAAAAAATTAGGCCGAAATATAAGAGCCATAAGGCCCATAATGTTATTTCCTATACGCGTTTCAATTTCTAAAACCAAAAAACCTTAACATATAAGTTTCTTTTATGTACCTAGCCACTCTTAAATCATGATGCAACATGCATTACAAAGTTCAAAAACACATCATATTAATTTTTCTTAATAAATTCATTTAGATTACTTTTATTAGGCTTTTATTTTAATTTATTGGGACATAACATACGAGACAAAATATTTTCTATATATGTTTCAATCTTTAAAAACAAAGTGTTTTAACCTATACATTTCTTTAATGTACTTAGCCTATTTAATGTTGATGACGAAACATGTAGATGAAGTTTGCAAACATGTCGCATTATGTGATGTTGTTTTCGAATTTTCTTAAATATTTCTAGTTAAATTGATTTTCTTAAAAATTTGATTAATTTAATTTTTAGGTTATTATACCGCAATGCACGTGACATAATAGTGTTTGATATCTACATTTTAACCGTCACGTCATAGCATGCGGGACACTTGCAAAACCAACTTCCAACTTTGAAAGCTTTTAAACTTAACACTTAATTGTTTTTTTATCTATGTTTTGACCTCTATTACCATGTCATTATAATTTTATACATTTTGTTGTACTTAATCACGGTAGTAACATTGATGCAACGAACATAATGAGCTTTGTAACACGATGCATTGCATCATGCTAGCTGCTTTTGACTTATCTTTTTTTTTTCTTTACTAAATTATTTATATAAAATTCTTATACTGCAACTCTGCAAGTCAGCAATACATGGGGTTTAGTAAGTTTTTCATTTACGTTCAATATTTATAACCAATCTTCACTGCTTTTATATGTTATTAAAGTCAATCTGCATAACCGATTCACAGTGACCTCCTATGTTTATAAATTATAATTGTACCGTTAAGCCATAATTCATGAGGTTTTATATACCTCTTGGCGCGCTAGAGTGCACAAGTCGCTTTGATAGTGGTTTTTTTTTTTTTTTTAATTAGATGTCTCGTACATTGTAGATATATTAAAATAAAATCTTGTGGTATAATATTGCCAAATAAGATATTTGTGTCATGGATATTAAAACTGCGGTCTTGTTAGTAACCTTATTTTTTCCACGTGTCAACTCCTAGTGGAATAATAATACCTCATCCAAGTTGTCTAGAAATCAAAAGCTCATTGGCCGAAGGCATATCCACGTTATCCAAAATAATGCTTTCCAAAGATAAGATCTTAACCTCATCACATATTATTTTCTCCACTTCATTTAAAAATGCCAAAACAAAAATAGGCAAAAACACAAATAATTGGACACAACAATTGCTCAAGCTGTGACATCAATGGCCGGGCTAAGTGGTTCCTCTCTAGCTGTCTTTGAAGGTAGTCTCCAGCTCAACGGCTCGACCCGTTTGGCACCGATTGGGAACGGTCGTGTTGGTGTTGCTAGAACCGGGCTTGTTGTTAGAGCCCAACAGGGTGAAAGTGAGACTAACCGTAGAGCTGTTTTGGGGCTCATTGCCACTGGAATAGCCTCGGGATCTTTTGTTCAAGCTGTACTTGCTGATGCTAAACCGATCAAGCTCGGTCCACCTCCACCACCCTCCGGTGGACTTCGTAAGTCTCTTACCTTAAATTATGGAAAGTTATAAATGCTACTATGAATTGTTTGGATTTTGGTTCTATTCGTTAACCAAACCTATTCGTGTTGAGAATTTGCCTAAGCGAAGTAAAACAAATAAATTAAATTTAAAAATACATATATATATAAATGGAACAAACATAACAAACTGAATTAAACATATATAATTTTTTGAAGAACAATACTATTCTACTCCAACTTCTAAACTACTTTTAAATATTCTCTTATTGTCAGGATTTAGTTTTCACTTGATATGTTAACATAATAAATCGATTGAGAAAAATGTATAATCATTAACCGAACTGAACACCAAATTTGCAATACATATATGGCTAGAACCAAACTGAAAACTATATTAACAATTTGGTTCACTTTTTTCGTCTATAAATACAGTTTGGTTTTTGGTTTTCTCTCATTCTATAAATACAATAATAGACTAATTAAGTAGTAAGATAATTGACTACATAACTAATATGGCACTCGTTTGATTTTACTTTTAGGGAGACCCCAACTCAAATAATTGATCACTTGTTTGATCACTTTAAAGATGGTCTAATTTTTTAACTAGCATAATAGATTTTAACTTTTTATCAATCTTTTTGCGAATTTTACAATCCATAACTTCTTCCACATCCAAAATTGATCGCTAATGTAATTTAAAAAACCAAAATACATAAAACTTCTTTTTAAATCAAAAGTCCATATTAGTTAACTCTTGTTATTTTTCATTGTCACTTATAATTATTTAGTTCTTAAATTGTTGAGTTTTAGTATGACACTCACAAGATTTGAATTGTATTAAATTTAAAATTGAAACCTACAAAACAAAACCGAGTCATGTGGTTCGGTTTTAAACCAAACTGAGTTCAGTTTTACAAATTCGAATCGAGCCAAGCCGCTTGTTTTGTAAACCACTCGAGCATAAGCAGAAACTTGCTTGATTTGGTTCTGTCTCATGAACTACTATATGTTAAAGTTACGAGGTACTTTATTTGTAAGTTATGAAAACTTTAGGAGATTATTAATCAAGATAATGTATTTATAATTGGCAGCCGGAACCCTGAATTCGGATGAGCCAAGGGACCTTGATTTGCCGCTAAAGGAGCGGTTCTACCTGCAACCATTGCCACCAACAGAGGCTGCAGCTCGTGCAAAAGAATCAGCAAAGGAGATACTGAATGTTAAGGAGTTCATTGACAAAAAAGCATGGCCTTACGTCCAGAACGATCTTCGTTTGAAGTCGAATTACCTTCGTTTCGACCTCAACACTGTCATTGCGGCTAAGCCAAAGGACGAAAAGAAGCAACTCAAAGATCTCACCGGAAAGCTTTTCCAAGGTTTGGCAGATGTAAGTTTTAAATCTCTTAAAATTAAGAGTTTTATAATTCTTATATGCAATACAACTTACAAAGATTTGAAAACCATAAACTGCATGTTTTTTTTTTCACTTTTTAGTTTTGTCACACATTGTTATTCAAATGAACCACATAATTAGCTTTTTAAATTGAGATTAATTTTTAACTTAATAGTTATTATAGTTAAATATTAAAATTAAATTAAAAAAAATTGTCTTGATGAGCAATGAGCTGACTTTAGCTTTTTACAAGCCAAAATCAGCAACCTAAATGTCTATATGAATTGTATCTTATGATAAGTAAACCTTAGATAGATACTTATGTCTATATAAATTGTATCTTATGATAACTAAACCTTAGATAGTTAACCCTTAAACTTAGTTTTATATACACAGCATGCTCATAATTTTAATAAATGAAATATAAAGCCAAAACTAGGGGCTAGATGATCGAGTTTTATAACTTGTATATTTTGACGTGTTTTTGTTTGGATCAGTTGGACCATGCAGCAAAGATCAAAAGCACAGAAGAGGCAGAGAAGAGTTACGCAGCAGCTGTATCTAGTCTTAATGATGTTCTTGCCAAACTTGGTTAAACTCAAGTTGGTTTGCTTCTTTGTTGATGTAATCAAAATACGTTGTTAATTTTCAATCGACGAGAACTTTGTGAATCAAATCTCTTTATATTGGGAGAACATGGTAAAAAAGCTGAGTATTACACATGTTTAATAAATAAATTCTAAAATTATTTATTTAAAATAATATATCATCTATTTCTTAAAGATATTTTATAAAAATACAAAAAATATGACTTATAATGTAAGTATATTATATCTCGTATTAAATAAAATCATTATCATTTAAAAGAAGTAACATGAAAAATAATAAAAATTTAAAAATATTGTTACATAAATATTTAATATATATATATATATATATAGGAATTGAATCCAATGAAAACCCAACCTTAGAAAGAAAACCCTTAAACCCTATGTAAGCCACTCATTTGAAATCTTGAAAATAAATATCAATCAATCAACGTACTCAGTATATCCCGCCATTAGCATGCTAAGACAGGGTCTGAGGAGGGTGAGATGTAGACAGCCTTACCCCTACCCCGTAGGGGTAGAGAGGCTGCTTCCAGTGAGACCCTCGGCTCATGATGCTTGATCAACCGTCCGAAACGATTTTAACGTTATTTTCACTGAATTAGTAAAATAACGTTAAAATTAGTGCAATTTTACTTTTGCCCCTCAAGAGCTGTCGACACATATATACATTATATGTGCGCACCGCTAACGGGGCGTATCTTGAAAATAAATATGGGGTCCAAATTAAACCTGAATAAAAAATTAGATTTTGAATATATATATATATATATATATATATATATAGATATATATATATAGATACACGTGAGATGAGAAGACCAATTTTTTAGATGTTTTATAGACATAACATGTGTCCCTAAAGTATTTATTTATTAAAATAGATAGATGTAGAATCAAGTTTTATAGATTCCGATAGAGTCGCCGTTGCTGTCTAAGCTCTTCGATTCTGCCTTGCTAAGTGAGATTTTGAGTTATATATATATACATATGTGTATATATATATATATATATATATGTATATATACATATGTATATATATGTATATGTATCTGATATATATATATGTATACATATGTATATATACATATGTATATATATGTATATATATAGAGGAAGGATATTTTGGAAACCTAGTTGAGATAAAGAAACTTTGAAAACTTGATTTGAACCATAGATCTTTACATTGGATGGTGTAGATTAAAAGTGAAAAAGTAGATTGGATATTTTTAGATTAAAAAAATTGAAGTTGGTACAATATAGTACAATAAGGGTATAATGGTAATCTTGGTTTTTGTACTTGATTAATAAAAAAGTGACAAAACGTACACATCATCTTCTTTTCCAACATTATCACCACTTTTCCCAATTAATTTTCAATTTTCTCTTTCTTCTTTCCCCCCCCCCCCAATTTCTCCCAATCCCATTGACGACCAAGCCACGAAATTTCCGTCCAATTCTTGTTGTTTCTTTGTCGCGATTTCAGCAAAGGAAACGAGAAACTGATACGCGATTTCAGGTACGCTCCTATTATCCGACAACAATTAAATATCGCTTTGATTAAGAAGAACCAATTTTAACAAAAAAATTTCTTAGCTATTGTCAAAAAATTATATAAATGACTATTTCGATTTTATTTAGCAATGTGGGTACCAGTTTTTCGATGCTTCCAGCAACTTCATGTAACCAATCTGTAACACGTGCTCCTGGAACTAGTTCGAACCTGCTTTAATCTTGTTCCAGCAACCTATTCGATCTTGTTCCAGCAACCTATTCGATCTTGTTCCATCCAGAGCTTCGATTAATGACACTAAGCTTTGATAATGTGGCTAACGACAGATTTTGAGACGATTTATGTAAGAATCAACGGTTTCATCTACAGATTTGACATATGCATGTTTGTGTTACTATGTTGATGTTGTTGGTAAGTCTTGACTACAATGGATGAACATATACTTTTAGCACATTCATTTTTCGGATTGATTTTTTGATGCATTTTGTATTATGTTACATCGAAGTTACGTCATTCAAAATTATTTCAGTTACGTGTTATATATTTGTATTATGTTACATCGAAGTTACATGATTAATTATGCTAATTTATGTTTCCATGTGTTCTTGAATAAATTTGAAGTTACTTTGATTTTGTTACATTTATTAACATTCGTTGTAAATGTATGTAACATATAAAAACTTGAATAAATTTAAATGTATGTTACATTTATTTAACTTTGATTTCGATCATGTGGCTAACGACAGATTTTGTGACGATTTATGTAAGAATCAACGGTTTCACATACATATTTGACATATGGATGTTGATGTTATCCTATTTTTAATTTTAAAATAAAAAATGCATAGACATCTAAGAAGATTACTATTGTTGATGCTGTTGGTAAGTTGCGAATACAATGGATGAACATGCACTTTTAGCATATTCATTTTTCGGATTGATTTTTTGATGCGTTTTGTATTATGTTACATCGAAGTTACGTAATTTATAATTATTTTAGTTACGTATTGTTTATTTGTATTATGTTACATCGAAGTTACATCATTAATTATGTTAATTTATATTTGCATGTGTTCTTAAATAAATTTGAAGTTACATATTTTAGTTACGTATTGTTTATTTGTATTATGTTACATCAAAGTTACATAATTTATAATTACTTCAGTTATGCATTTTTTACTTGTATTATGTTACATCGAAGTTACATATAATAAAGTGATGCGAGTGAATTTTTTTATTGAATTAAATAAAAATATTAATTATTACATAGTTAATAAATATATTAGATTCTAAAACAAACTTATGGATTAATTATTACTAACATTGTAAAAAATGTTCAAATTTTTAAGAACGGTTTCAAGGATAATGTAACCACATATATATATATATATAATGTAACATTAATGTAACACGTATATCTTGCAACAAATAACAAAAACAAAAGAAAGATGTAAACAATCTGGTACTAAAATTTATTGTGTAAAATCATTGTAACAAGGTAAAAATTGAAAACACACGTGAATACATGATTGTTCAAATTTCGGATGCGAAAATTCAGTGTGAGAAGTTTCAGGTTGCATTAAAAAAACAAAAGAGTACAATAATACAATTGATGGAAAGTTTTGCATTTTAAATTATGAAATAAGTAATGATATTTATTATACGGTAATTAAAAATTAATATAAAAATATACACATAAGTGTAATATGTTTCAACTTGCAAGATATTAAAAAAAACAAAGTATATAATGTAACATCAGCATAACATGTTTCAGGTTGCGATAATTAAAGAAAATAATAATGAAGAAAAAACGAAGAGATCAAATATCAAATGAAAATATGTAAATTATTAAATTATATTGTACTATGTAAGTGATTTCTTGACTATTTTAGGTTATAATACACAAGTACAATTTAAAATATATCATTAATCTTTTTGAAAAAACAAACATTAAATGCTTGTACATTACCTTTATACATGTCAACTTATCGATATTTTTTAACTTTTGTTTTAATGAGGGAAACACATGATTCATCAATTAAAGTTTTTTTCAAAATTATAAATTGCTAAACAAAATAATATGGCTTCAGCAACTCTGTGTAAACTGGATGTAACAATGTAATTTTTTCAAGATTTTTACTTGTTTGAAATATTATATATATGTATTATTACACAGTCAATTGATGTAAATTAAAAAAAAAAGAAATATTAAAACTATTTGATAAGTAATAATAAAAATATAGAATAAACAAAAAAGATAGAGAAATAAGCTCGAAAAACGTAACATTGATGTAACATATACAAAAGTTATATAAAGTCAGCATGCGTTTGATTTCAATAGGAGCAAAAATGATGAGAAAATCAAAGCGAAAAAATATTTAAAAAGTTGGGGAAAACAAATGGTGGGAAAAACAAAAGGTTTAGAATATTTAAAAATTAAATTCTTTTGTTTAAGAGCTGAAATTGAACACCGTAACTTTGATGTAACACGACAGCAATTATATATAACCAGCAAATTGTTAAAAAAATCAAATCATGAATTTTTTCGTGTGTGAAAAAAAAAGAATATTTAAAAATTAATTTCTTTTGATTATTACTTAAATTTGATGAGAGAGAATGTGGTTATGCATTTTAAATGATAGTACAAAGTACAATTTAAAATATATGATTTATCTTTTTGATAAAGCAAACATTAAATGTTTGTGTACTAGCTTTATGTATGTCAACTCAACAATATTTTTTAACTATTTTTTTTATAAAGACAACGATTAATGAATTAAAGTTCTTCCAAAAATATAAAATGCTAAACAAAAAAAATATGGTTTCTACAAATATGTGTAAACTGAACGTAACAATGTAACTTTTTAATGATTTTTACTTGTTTGAAATAATATATAAATGGTGAGAAAAAATGTGGGGAAATTAATATAGTAAAAATCGTAAATTTGATATAACAATTAATCGGTTGTATACAATAAGGAAAAGACAAAAAAATTAATATAGTAAAATTTATGGTGGGAAATCAAAGGGGTAATATTTAAAAAGTTGGGAAAAACAAAATGGTGGGAAAATTAAATGTGTGAAAGTAAAAATTGGAAATAAAAGGTATTAAATTTTAAAAAAATGAAAATCTTTAGTTTTTATCAGAAATAACATGACGTAAATTAGATGTAACACGAACGCAAGTAGTATTATGTACATAAAAGACGAAAATATTCATGTAGGGGGAAATCTGGTGGGAAAATGGAAGAGGGGGAAATTTAAAAAAAAATATTTTGTTTATTATTTTAATTTGATGAGAGAGAAGGTGATAAATTAATAAAATAGTGGGTGATAGTACAAATGGAGTAAAAGACAATTGTGCCCTTGTATTTAATAATTAAAGTAAATAGAAATAATGATGTGGCAAATTGTGGACCAAGTATTGGGTTTTTGAAGTTTGCACATCTCAAGTGGGTTTCCATAATATACATATATATATATATATATATGAGATGAGAAGACCAATTTTTTAGATGTTTTATAGACAAAACATGTGTCCCTAAAGTATTTATTTATTAAAATAGATAGATGTAGAATCAATTTGAGTGTGATGTTAATAACATAGATGACCAACAAACAAGAAATGAAACTTGGACCAGTAAAATACGAGGAATCAATCATAGTATTTACCTTAATAAAAATAAGTAATTTTCAAAGATTAACCCCCAGCAATACAAAAAAACAAATTTATTTCAATATATGATGGTTATATCAAATAGAAAACAAGGTGAAGTAGAAAAATACGCATACAAGCACGCACATTCTGTCATGTGGTTAGATTATTATAAATCTCCACAATCAATCTTAAACCATTGATTCAAACACAATCAATACAATATATTGATTCGTGTATAATGCTACAACAGAAATATAAATTACAATTTGTTCAGTACATAAGTACTAGATTTTGTATCAGATATAATAATCATTTGTTAAAATTTTATTATCTTCTACTTCATCAACGTGTGCACACTAACTCTGTACCAATGAGTTTCTTCTATACAATAAGTATTTCATCATAACATTAACATTCAAAGAACCTAAGGAGTCCATAATAACTAGTTGTTTCATAGGAACTACAAGATTAGACAAAACTGGAACATTAGTAGAAAATATGACATTAGTAGAAATAAAGGTTTAGGTACAAACACACAAAATCTGAATTGACTTGTTAACTTATATACAAAAAGTTAATTACATAAGGAAAAATTTGTATATAGTTGTTATTGTGGACATCAATCATTAGGATCCATACAATCTCTTCCTAGGTTGATGCTACCAAAACTCATCCTTTTTTTCAAGACTCAGTTTGCCTCTTCATATGAAATACATCTATTCCCTCTCCAATAGGTTCACATAGAGTTGTTAGCAAAATCTTGTCATATACTAGTTTGTTTACAAGGCTCATAGAAAACTAATCATTTCTGTTAATAGCGACGACATGTCGTCGCTAAAAGTTAATATACAGAGACGCCATTTATAGTGAAGACACTTGAAGGCTATAGAGACGAGACTATAGCGACGAGTTTATTAGCGACGACATGTCGTCGCTATAGGGTCCCGTGTTTTTGTTGTTTTAGCCGCCGATTGCTGTAGTGATTGTCTTTTGATCACAAATCTGCTTCTTTATGGTAAGATCCCTAAGAGTTTATTTCATCATCTTCAGTGATGGTTGTGTTATCTAAGGGAATGCCTCTAACCATACTATAAACTACTTTCTCTATGTTGCCCAAGATCTTGGTGAACACTCAAACCAAAATCAATATTTATGAACGATTGCTTTGAATATGGATGCATGTAGGTCAGGATGAGTTTTAAGCAAAATTAGATTGGGTCTAAATGAGTTATTTTTAAAAAAACATCTATTTGGTTCAAGTTAAAATGAGTTGTAAGTAAATAAATAGTTTATTTACATAATTTTTAGTAATATTATTATCAAATATATTATTGATAATTCTTACCTGTTTGAATATATTTTATTCTCATAACTTTTAGGTTACCCCTCTTGACTCGTATTATGTTAAATGTTACTCATCTCAACCCATTATACATTATGATGCTACCAATTTCAACCAAAAATACAACAAATGCTCAACCAAACCTACTCATTAATCTTATTTTGGGACAAGATTGACAGATCTAGAAAGAATCATCTTTCATAAAAATAGTATTTCAAATTTAAATGTGTTAGAAAATAAACTTTGACATATTGGTCAAGTTATTGTTATATATGTAACGCTAATTATAAGAATTAGTAGGTTATGGGTAGTTAAGTTAGATATTAAGAAGTAGTAGATTTTAAGTAGTTAAATAACCACCATTGACAGTTATGGTTGTAACCGACATGTAGGTGTATAAATATCAGTGAACTTAATTTGTTAATATATATATATATATATATATATGAAGAATCTGATAGATAAAACTCTCTCGAAGTTTTCTATTTTTAGACCTTTAACAAACAATTTGTTAATTTCATGTGATTGATAAAACTCTCTCAAAATTTCTACTTCATCTTCATCTTCATCTTAATTGTTTGAATAAATTGAATGCATGGGCCATGAAAATACATCATCTCTTTTTGGGATGTTTTGGATTAAGATCTTAAATTACAAGTTACAACACAAAAAACGTTTCTTCCATAAACAAATCGAAACATACGGAAATAAACTAAATAATGTAATACATCAACTGGACCAAAACAAGCAGGTGCCTATGGTGCTGGCTGGTTCACAAAACCAGGTGTGTTCATGGTCGGTTCAGATGGGTTCAACTTTTTGTCTTCTCTATAAACAGCAGTGGCAGAAACGTAATAACACACTGCAAACATTGCATGAATGATGCACGCAATGCCACCAATGGACAGATAACGATGGTGTGAAATTCCACATGATTTTCTTGAACTTGAATTTGCCATGATTCCTGCTGTCAGCATTGAGAAGCCGGTAACCAGTGTGATCCTGGTACAAGTTTTAAAGCATCAAGTACAATTTATGTAAGCAGGTACAAAAGAGTAATTTAAGGGGTAGACAAAGTACCATGAAAGAACAAGGGTGACAAATGCCAACCGCTTGTTGTATGAGACACTGTCTAGCTCTTCTACGGACCGTACGCAATGGCAGCCACCAAGTAGGTTTGAGATGGCATGAGCCATTGACAAGAGAACCACTGCTGCAAAGCCTAATTTGAATGCTTTGTAACTTGGATCTCTACATTCAACGACCCACACCGTTAAACTCTGCGCCTGTATAAATCAACGAAATTAAAATTAACATATTAGAGTTGACAGTTTTTACCCAAATCAAAAGAAATGGGTTGGTTTGAGTTAATTATTGTTGTATAATGGGTTGAAATGGATAACATCATAACATGAAATGAGTTGAGATGGATAACATTTTTACACAATACGGATCAAGATGAGTAACCTAAAAACTATGTGAATACAATGGATTTAAACGTTTAAAAATGATTAATAACATATTTGATGAGTAAATCACTAAAAATTATCCTAATAGACTATTTGTTTAGTTATAACATATTTTAACTTAAACCAAATTGATGTTTTCTAAAAACAATCCATTTAGGTCTAAACAGATTTTGCTTAAAACTCATTCTAACATACACCAATCCTGATCCGAACATGTTTCGACCCATTAACCAACCAGCCCATTTTATCAAGATTAATTCACATGCTATTTAATTTGTTTTAGAGGTGGCAAAATGGATGGTACATCTTTAAATGCATTGGGATTTGGGATGCTATATTTTCACACCCCTTAAAATCTAATCACATCGTTTGACTTTTTAAACATTGGCTGTTTGACTTTTTCAACGTTGAAAAGAAGTTGAACAGTGAAGAGTTAAAAGGTTGAAAAAGTCAAATGAATAGATTTTTAAGGTAAGACAACTTGTGACTATTTCAGGTGGTATGTGAATAGTAGCACCTAACAATGTGGTAAAAGATACCTTATTTTGAGCAACCTCAGCTTGAATGCCAAGGATTCCAGCAATTAGATCCATAAGAATAATCGAGAAACAAACCACAGGGAGCTTGTATTGATCTGGGTTTTGACCCTTTATGATCACCATTTTTGAAAATTCAAAAGAAATATAACAAGATAATTATGATAGGCTGTTTCAGAGAAGAAACATGGTTGATTTTATAGGCAATGGTTACTGGTATTGGTGGTTGTAATGGTGGTCGATAGAACATTAGAACGTGAAATAAAGGAAAAAAAAAAAAAAAAAAAGATAGAATCTGAATAAAGTGGATATATGGTGGAAGAGTGAATGAGGTTTAACTAACTGCATATGGGTGTGTGAAAGATTAGCTGTTTTAATGAAATTAGAAAGCTATCTTTTGTCTTCAAAGTGGTCTTTATATATTCTTCCTTAATTTTGTTATCTTCACTTGTTTGCTTAATGTGTTGTAAGCTTCGATTCCCTTTCATACCGAATCATAAAACTTAACTTAAACCTTAAGTAATTAATGACGATCTCATTGGAAACAACCTCTCTATTCGTAATGGGTAAATGTAAGGTTGTCTATATCTTACTCTCCTCAAGCCCAACCTTAGTTTTGCTAATGATATGGTATACTGAGTACGATGATGATGACTTTACCATTTTAGAAATTAAAATTTAGCCGACCGTTGAGAATATAATATAGATAACATCCTCATGTCACAATTAAATATGCCACGCGTATGATTTCGTAGTCTAACTAGTTGGTTGTTTTCGCTCGCAATAACTTTAACTACTAAAGCTACCAGCTTACCACCACCGATGGCACCACCATCATTGTTTTCGACTACGCCACTACGAACACCACAAAGATCACTATTACTACCACCATGACCACGACCAAGACCTCCGCCACTATCACACTAATTGTTGGGAAAATACCATATTACCATGTACCAAAAGTCGTTATGCGCTACTAGGTCGAGTGACTGCGAAGTTTTGAGTACTCGGTCTAGTCGCCTAGACGGAGAGTACTCATGAAGTACTTGGATATGATAAATTATAAAGAAAATTATTTTTATAAAATTATATATATGTCAAATATCATAACTTTACTAATTTTATAATAGATAAAGTGAAAATCAATAAAATATTATAAACATAGTAATCATTTAAATCTCATTTTCTAAGGCATCTTCTTGATAACAGTGAAAATCAAACAATAATCAATAAAAAACAACGAAAATCAGTGAAAATCAGTTTTAACTGTTCAGCACTTACTGTTTCATAGCCTCTTAATCATTTAAACATTTTACTGATTCAACATTTCATGGTTTAGAGGTTACCATACGACCCCTTAGACTAGCTTATCTAAGTTTGTAATTCTGGTTATTATATGGTAAGTTGGTCATCACAAACCACTAGGAAAATAGTCACAGTTCGTGTAGCCAGGGGCGTACCCAATGCTTGGGTATGGGGTTCGACCGATCCCCATGAACTTTTGGTTTTTAATGTTATATATATGATCCGATCTCGACCGACCCCCAAGAAATTTTGTTCCAGACCCCCATGAAAATTTGACGAATTAGATAAAACCCAATTTAAAATCATTTTAAAGTCAAAAATAATAAAATAATATTCAAATAGCTCAATATGCATTACATATGATGAACCACAACTGGTAATTAATAATTTAACTAAATACCTAATCAGTTATAGCTCACTTAAAAAAAGTAATAAGACATAATTTATATATTGAGTGATTGAATTTGAAGTTCAGAATTTATGTTTGGATCTCTCCACTTAGTTGATTTGTATATAATTAGTATATTTAGGTTATATGAAACATTTTCAAAAGAAAATTTACATCTTCACCTTCTTTTAATCTTGAATTTATTTATTAAAATAATATTCTTTTAAATCATGTCGAAAGAAAACCAATTTTATTATATTAACCTAATCAATGAGATGATAATTTGGTGTGGTTTATTATATGTATATGTGCTTTAATTTAGTTTAATCATTTTTTTGGGTGATACGACCCGACCCCATTCGAATCGGCCAAGAAATTAAAATATTTAAGGACAAATAATTATCCAAAAAAAAATTCCGACCCCCATAAAAAAATTTTCTAGGTCCGCCACTGCGTGTAGCCTCTCTTAGAATCATTTTCCATTCTTTTGACCCAGTAGAATATTTAAATCCCATTTTTTTCCTGTTGTAAACAAGTTTCAAAGTGGGATTAGGCTCACTAACCTTCTATTTTGAAAATTTTCAAGCCTCTTATCCCAATTTTTCTCAACCTATGCACATATTCATGGGTTACTAGTTCATTCAATGGATTTCTTGAGAGTAAACTATCATTATCATTGTAATCAGTATATCCCACTATTAGCAAACTATTAGCAAAGCTAAGATATGGTTTGAGAAGCGTAAGAAGTAGACAATCTTACAATCTTAAGTAATATTTATTACCATAGTCATGTGCTCAACAATTGGGCATTGTTTACGGTGCGCACATACAATGTATATATGTGTCAGATCTCGAGTGACAAAAGTAAAATTTTACTAATTTTAACGTAATTTTACTTAATTTATTGTGAAAATAACTTTTTAAGCAGTGGGTTGGTCGGTTAATCAGGTATCATGAGTTAAGGATCTCATTGGAAGCAGTTTCTCTATTTCTACGGATAGATAGGGCCGGACTAATGGGCTAAGCAACACAATTAAGGGCTTAGGGCCCATAAAAAAATTGGGCCTTCAATTTTTTTTAAAAATATATATATATGTGGTGAGTTTTTTTGATCTATGAGTTTTTTCTAACTTGTGGACTCCAAGGGGAATAGAATATACAACAAAGGCCTATATAAAAACTTTTAGTATACTATTGAAAAAGTTTTTATTTTTAAATTAATTATTTATTTTATTAAAGAATTTTTATTTAAAATTTTTTTACATGTAGATATAAACAATTTTTGTTTTATCTCCACCAAATATAAACTTTTAGTTTATCATTGACAGTCTCAATCTTGGATAAAAGGAGGAGGTTTTTAACGTAAACGTTAGTGAAGGGCCCCAACTTTTTATTACGCTTAAGGCCTTCAAAATGGTTGAGCCGGCTGTGAGGGTAGGGGAAATGTTGTCTACATCTTACCCTTCTTAAACCATACCTTAGCTTTAGATACACTAAGTACGATGATGATGAAGTGCTCAACAACATGCAATGTGCCTAGTCATGTACTTGTTATCTTGATTTCCTTCAAAATCCTTCGATTCTTCTTGATTGCAGATTTCCTTCCTTGTTTAGTTTGTCAAGAGAGTGAATGGTAAAAATGAGGCCAACAGCTGATTTTGAGCAATCTGTCCAACCAACCCTCTCGTTTATAATGTTTGTGACTTTATATTCTGAATTTGGAAGCCATATTAGAGAGCTCACAACCACTTCACATGGCAATCCTCGTATCTTTCTTACTTGATATGAGTGCTGTCTAAAAAGCTTGTAGCTCCGGATCTAGCTTGAAGCTCTTTCGGAAAAAGCTCGTTTCATGTATCTGATCCGGCTCGTTTTGCAATCGAACCAAGTCTATGACTAGGCTTGCTTTGATTGTAGCTATCTGATCCGGCTCGTTTTGCAATCGAACCAAGTCTATGACTAGGCTTGCTTTGATTGTAGCTTGCTTGTGGCTAAGCTTGTAGGCTCTGATCATGGCTCGGTATGTTTGTACAACATAATAACATATATACTAAATTATAAAACCACATGGCCAATTTTATAATAGATATAACTTTGAATATAAATATGGTTTATAGGTATGATGTATAATGTGTTCAATGAAATTTCTTTTTAAAATTTCTGCAGCTGCTTTTTTTAATTGTTGTTGTTGCTATTTTTAATGATGGTGTATAAAATTTCTACACTGCAGAATAACATTGTTGCTACTAGATCTTTTTAATTAAGATGTATTGTTTTTTTTTATATTTCTTTTATAAAACCGAGCCGAGCCAACTCAGTTGAAAATGAGCCAAGTTTAAGCCAAGAATTCAGGCTTTGACTTACAATCTGAGTCGAGCCAACTCGGTTTATACTCCAAGCCAAGTTCGAGGTAGTCTTCACTCGACTTGTGAACAACCCTATCTAATATAAATGACATATTTTTTAATTATATAAAATGCCATTTTTAATTATTTGCATGCTATTTTATAATTGAACTTTTAATTAAAAAGCATTAGGAACTTTATTAAAAAGCATTAGGAATTGCGAAAAACGGATTTTTGGACGTGCATCAAATTGTCATTTTCTGGCTTAGTAATTATACAGCATTAGAACAGAAAATGAAAGTCATCGTGAGAAAAAAAATAATAACAATAAAAAAAAAAAGATTGAGTTACTCTTATATATGATAAAACAGATGAGAAAGTTGGTTATTATCCTATAACGTTACTCCTTTATATATTGCTAAATGTGTAAACAGAAAAGAAAAACTACGCCTAACTTTACTATAAAAGTCTAAGTCGTCTGGTTTTATATTCCTATCCAATAAAATTTTGATAACAAAAACATCCCACAATTGCTTAATTTCCGGCAAAAAGCCATTAAACTTTTTGGTTATAATCCTGAATATCTCTTGGTCCACTTGGACAAATATGTCTTGTTTCACATGTGTTTCTATACAAATTTTTTTTAGAACGTTTGTTCTATCATCATTATCTGAATTTTAAGATTTTTTATGATGGGATCTTAATCATCCTAATTGTTTAATGTTTTATGTCAGACTAAAACATAAGGTGACCTCATGAGGAAACATGAAGGAAAACCCATGTCTCTATTTACGTTTGTTCTATCATCATTATCTGAATTTAAAGTTTTCTATGTTGGGATCTTAACCGATCTAATTGTTTAAAATTTCATGTTAAACTTAAATATAAGATCACCACATATGAGTAAATACAAAGGAAAAACCCCGATGCTACTGTGACAAGGATTTGAACCCAAGAAAAGAAGATGCCAATTGAGTTATGCATTTAGCTTGTTTTGTTTCTCATCCATTAAAACATAAATCCTTAAATAACTAAAACAAACATACACTAATCATCTGTTTTATTTAAATCATATTGTAATATCTTTGAGTTGTAATGGTTCCAATTTTTTAACATTACAATGGAATCCAATCTCATCTCATGAGGAAATTCGAACGAAATACCCTGTCATGACATGAATTCAAACCTAAAACATTTTAATAAGAAGATGCTAGTTAAGTTGTAAATTTAGCTTGTTTAGTTTCTCATCCATCAAATTACAAATTCCTTAAGTAACTAAAATAAATATACACTAATCATCCATTTTATCTGAATCCTATTATAATAAAAGTTTAATTGTTTTTTATTAATTTAAATTATGTCGTTTACTAAAAAAAGTAACTGAATATAGTAATTATTATATGCTATAAATTAAGTATATGATTTCATATTTATGTTATTTTATAAATTTTATTTCTATTAAATCTTCAAATTTATATGATATTTTATCAATTAATTAATCAATTTTTTACCAATATTTTTGTCTTTACACTTACCAAGGAGTTTTACCTTCACATATTATTCATCATCCTATCAAGATTGTGTCAGTGTTCAAAAAAATAATAATAAAAAGAGATAGAAAGAGAGAAAACCCCACCATCCTGTCTGTCCTCACAACCAAAATTGGAACCTCAAATGTGTCATGTGTCACTTCATAATTGCACTTTTTTTTTCATGTTATCATAATTAGTTTTTGAAACAATCTTGTTTTTTTAATAACCTTAAATAGTTAATATTTTTATAACCAAAGGGCATTTGTCCCAATGGTACCAAGTTGTGTTAAAGGTATCCTCCCTAAAATAGGTTGAGGGTTTTAGTTCCATAGTGGACAAAAGGTGGAAACAAATTTGCTGTTCAAAAAAAAAGTTAATATTTTTATAAAATCTAAAAACATGGCCTTGATCAGTTTTTTTATGAATATATCGGTATAAATTTTGTTAAAAACATATTTCGTTTAAAAAAATGTATTTTTTAATATAAAAAATCATTGATTTATCTATTTAATTAAGTATGTTTGATAAATATAAATATTTTTTAATATTTTAATTTTTTTAAATTAAAATTTTAATTTTTTTAAATTAAAATTTTAATTTTTATAAATAAAATGATTTTTTATTTATCTTTGTAATAACTTTTAATAAAAACTAAACATCATAACTTATATTTATTTAATAAAAAGTATTAAAAATTAATGAGAGTAAAAAGTTATGTTTGATTGAGTTGCGTAGGTAAAAGAGAGATAAATTAGTTTTTTATTAAAATGCTAGGTTCAATTAGATTGTAAATAGGAATGTTCTTAGGGCACACTTTGATCTCACAAAGGGGTTGATGCTTCCTCAAAATTCCTTTGTCACAAAGGGCTTCTTCCCTATTTTTTGGGTTCCTATGTATTAAAGTAGTGTTAAAAGGGGTAAGACGGAGGTATGAGGGAAGTGATAGGAGACCTATGTTATGGGTTCAATTCTTGATCCCATCCGGTTTTACCAGTCTTCCACAGTTGTGCCTTTGGGCGGGTGCTTAGGTCGGGTTTCCCCCTAGAATTGGTGGATGGTGGGTTAGAGGCTCCGTCTGTCTGAACTAGTGGCTAGCTTGGGCATCCTTTAGCCATTGAGGGCCGCGTACGGAGTATCGACAGTTAATTAGTTGGCCGTTCGAAAAAATAAATAAATAAAGGGCTTCTTCCCTATTTTTTTTGGGTTCCTATGTATTAAAGTAGTGTTAAATAATCATGTCAATACTTGACTAATAATTTTTTTCATTTAGTTTTAAGTGAATCATGATACTATAATGGCTTGACGACCTAAAAATCACCAATACCTCACCTTGTGTCCCCATAGTCGATACCCTGTCCAATGACAATTACTAGTTTTTCATTAATGCGCATCCATTTTATGGACCAAAAGAGTAATGACTAAATAAGTAATATGAATAATACAAATTATCAAATTTAAATAAACATACATAATAAATTTTTTTTATTTATATAGCAAGGTTTGAGAAAGGTTAGGTTAGACTATACATTACTTTGTCATATAAGATAAAGTATCTATTTCCAAATAAACATCTGACTCAAATGTTTATAAACAATAAGTTTATAAATTCAAAATATTAATTTATAAATGCTAAGGTAAAAAAAAACAAAAAATTTTCATACGATTTGAATTATCCATTAATTTTACTTTAGTGAAGATTGTGGGGTCCAGTTGTTTCTTAACCAAATCATGTTTAATTTAACGGTTCAAGGGAAAAAAAAAAACTTTAGTGAGGTTAAGAGTTTAATTAATCACAAATTGGTAAAAAAGATAATTGCACTAGCTTACAGAAAAGTTCATTAATTGATTCTATTTATAATAAGTAGATCTTCCCCACTGTTCGTTGCAGCTCCTTATAATAGGTATTATATATCATTTGTAAAAACATAAGTTACATAGTAAAATCAAATCTTTAATCATGAAAATATGTTACATCATACAAAATCCATAAAATATGTTACGAAAATAATTGAAAAATTACTCACAAAATTCTTCTCACCGCAACCAATTGGTTGAATTAAAAAAAAATAAAATTTCTAAGCAAACATTGACATTCTATTTGAACAAATAAACCACTGTTATCTCCTCAGAACATCACCGAAGTTTAAAAAGAACCACGTTTTTTTCACTATATATATTTAGTATTCAAACTATTTAATAATATATATATATATTGCTATTTCAATATAATATATGTGTATATATATATACTCTTCAACTCAGTTGCATTTTAATATATATATATATATATATATATATATATATATAGAGGGGAAATATCAAATAAGAAGAGTTTTTTGCCTAAGAATAGTGAAAACTAATAAGAATTTGACACGTGTCACATAATTTAGGTATAAAATCTTATTTTTTATACTAGATTCTGATTTTTTTTGTTTTAGATTTGTTCTATATTTTTTTATACTGGATTTTGTGGTTTTTTGTATTATATTTTTGTTTTTTGTATTATATTTTATTTTTTTTTTGTACTGGATTTTTTTTGTACTAGATTTTTGATTTTTTGTACTGGATTTTGTTTCTTTTTGTACTGTATTACTGTTTTATGATGACACGTGTTATATTTCTATTGGTTCTTACTCTTTTTAAGCAAAAATCCCTTCTTAGTGGATCCAACCCCTATATATATATATATATATTAATACTAGGATAGTTTCCCGTGTATCACACGGGTTGAATAAAAATATATTAAATAGTTATTAATAAAAATTTCAAAACATCTTAAAATACAATTGAAATTGAATATAAGTTAAAACTTAAAATAATATTATTATTTTTTTAAAAATTTGTTATTAAAGTTTGTTTTTTTACACTTTCATTTTAAAAAAGCTGGTTTTAAAAAAATACATTTTTTACAAAGTATAGTTTAATATTTGTGTATTATATGAGTTAATATTTATTTTTAATTAAAATATAATTTGAATATATTATTTAATGTGTATGCATTTAATAGAAGAGAGAGGTGGGAAAATTTCTATGAAAGTGCTTAAAATTGTGACATGTGTCCATTTTTATTTTTATTTATTAGTATAGATAGATTTGTTAACATTTACATGTCATAAATGATTCCCTAGAACTTAAATAATATAAAACCGTTGCAACACTTTCACGAATTGAATAAAGCTAAAATACAAAAATTAAATATTACCTTATATAACTATTACCAGATTAAAAATCAGGTTCAAATTGAACCAGTACGTCATCTTTCAAGACTAGAGTTCAAGATCGATCGAGCTCGCTTAAGCTTTAATCATTCGAGATTATGAGACGATTTGATTATTTTACACTGTTTTCTTAAAGCAGAAAAATAATAATTTGTATATTATTTAAAAAATAAAAATAAAACAAATTCAACAAAGGGCGTCAGTGGTGTTTAAAAGAACCACAAGTCCACAATAAATGAAGCTGGATGCTTCTCATTGTCTGCATTTGTCCCCCTGCTTTGACATTCATCTCCTGTGCTCTCATTCACTCCTATTCCTTCATAAACAAGCACCCAAAATCCCCATTCCGAAGTTTCGAATATCCCATCAAATTTCTTTGATCAAAATCCAAACTTTAACCACTTTCATCTATTCAGATTATTTGACTATGCTCTGTAATCTTCAAGTGGATATCAATGGTGAACAGTCATTTTTTGTTGATAAGGTAAATCTTCTGTTTGTGCTTTAATCATTTCAAAACAATAGTGGCATTTTTGCTTCCTAAAAGTGTGTCGGTGTTTTGATGCTAAGAACAGAGGCAATCTGCTCTAATTTTGACTAATTTGTCTGACCCATATTCACATTGATCTTCTTGTAAGTTAGAATTTGATTTTGGTTTTATCCCATAGTTGAAAATTGAATCTTTTTTTGTCAATTTGTGTTTGTTTTTACCTGTAAAGAGTTTTATACCGCTCTACTTTTGACTTTTAGGTTTGACCCATGTCCAAAATGAACAAAAGTCAGCTTCTTTTGTCTTGGATTTGCTCAAATCTTCTCTGTTTTAGTATTACAAACTCTAATTCATATCTTGTCTTTTATGTAATTTGATATTTATTAACCCTTGCATTTTACAAGTTAGTTTTGCATGTAAACTGTCAAACATACTTAACTAAACTCCCTTTTTTTCAGAACATTCTTGCAGATTATTCAAATCGAGTAAGCAAATTACTACCAAAAATCACCAACAACTCGAAAATCGTTTTCGACGATTTCCCGGGTGGATGCCAGAGTTTTGAACTCATTACAAGATTTTGCTACAACAATGGCTCCATTGATGTAAACCCATCCAACATATTCTTGCTTCATCGTGGCAGCATTTTCATGGGAATCACATCTTTGATCAAGCAAACTGATTTATACCTTGAAGGCATTCATTGTTGGACATGGTCGGAATTCGTAAACGGTTTAAAACAATGCCAAATTTTATACCCTTTCATGCATAATTCACTTGTTTTCCAAGATTTCTTGAATACCCTTTTAGGAAACTTAACTGTTCCTAACTATGAATCTAGTTCATGTCCTTCATCCTCAAACAGCTCTAGTTTTCGGTTTTCTGCTAGTGATATTAGCCCCAAATGTTCAAGATTCATTACCCATGTAGATTATTGGAAGTTTGATGATCTTTCTTTTTTAAATATAGGTTTATTCGAAAATCTAATAAAGAAAATGATCTCTTTACACATTGACCACCCTACAATATGCTCATTTATCTTTCATTACCAAAAGGCAAAGTTTTTATCATGTTATTCACATGATCAGAAGTGTAGATTCACAGAAACTAACATCAATCTACTGAGTTTACTCAATGGTAGAGCGATCTTATGTAGAACTTTACTCGATGTCTTTGGAATGAGCTTGAGTTTGAATCTAAACATGAACGAAAGGTTAAAACTGGAAAATTTTCTTGGATCACAATTAGACGAGTTTACAATCAATGACTTGCTTGTTCGTGGCAAGAAGAAGGCGGCATATGATGTGGACTTGATTCTGCGGTTGATAAGAAACTTTCTACTCGAAAGAAGGATCAACGGATTCTTCGTGCATCGAGTGAAGAAAGTCGGGTTGTTGATAGATTTGTTCATGTTAGAGGTGGCTCCAGACAAGTTCTTGAAACCTTACAAGTTTTTGGCATTAGCCATGGCCTTGCCTGATATATCTAGAGTGTCCCATGACAGGCTCTACTATGCAATAGACTTATACCTTAAGGTTATGTTTTGTTTGTGACAAAAAAATGATTCATTTGCTTATGATTTTTTATTTTTCCTTATTTTTGATGTGATATTTCATTTTTGATAGGCGAATCAAGGTTTAAACGAAGAACAAAGTACGAAGCTTTGGAGTGTTCTTGACCTCAACAAGTTGTCGTCGATGGTCAAGACAAGACTAAAACTTGCTAGAAACGGAAACACAAGTATTTTGGCATTTTTCAAGCCAAAACAACAAAAGGGAGGTGTTCATAATGACTTAACGATTGAGACGTTTTCCCGTTGTGTGATAAACACAACGGAAAACAGAAAACAAGGAAGGATAGTCGCACCAAAGTTCATGTCAAAGAAATCAAGATTGTTAGACCAATGTAGTGCTAAATCCTTGCCAAGACTATGTCATTAGTAGGGGTTTTCATAACATGCCATTTTGTCTTGATGATATTTGTAAATGTTGTGTCCATTAGTGAAAGTTTAATTCGGGAAATCTTTAGTGTTATTCGTCTAAACCGTTTAATATAGTTGTAATTTTGAAACTTTTTTAATTTGTTAGTTAAAAACCGCCCTAATGTTAAGTTTTTTTTAGAAACAGATATAAAAAAGTTATTAATTTAGAAAAAAAAATCTATAATTATTTTCTAATTAAAATAAAAAGTCTTATTTGTTATTGAATATTTTTATTTTTTTTTTAAATTTGCAGAAAAGTAAAAGATAAAAAAATAGAACACGTAATACACTATTAGTATTTTCTAAGATTTATTTTTAAACACCTAGATCGATTCTTAAAAATTACAATTCTAAGTTTAGCTTTTTTACAGGTAGAAAAAGCGTGTGTAGCCCACTTAAAATCCCAAATTTCGTTCCGAAATCGATTCTTCTACATTGTAGACACCGTTTTAGGAGACAAATCCGATACAAAGGGGTTTTAACGTGAGAAGGATATGAATGATTTCTGGCCCTTGATCAAATTAATCAATGGTTAGCATGGTTGCAAAAGTCGCTAGGGGCTCGTAGGTCGGAATAGATCCTTGGAGCGAGTAATCGGAGTTTAATCGGCCTAGGCGGGAGTACTCGGGTAATACTCAGAAAGTACTCGGCCTCGGAACAACTCCTTGGAGCGAGTACTCGGAGAGTACTTGGCCTTGGAGACCGACTTTTACAACGGTTGGTTAGAATCTAGTGGTTTCCACATCTCAAACTTACATGATTTTAAAGATGAAATGACAAAAAAGGATAACCTACATTTGTTGACTTTTCTTATGGTTAAATCAAGTTCCACCATTTTTAAACGGTTAATCGTTTTTAAAAAAAATTACACAATAAAATAGAGAATTTTATTATCTTTAATTTGAGTATAATATTGTTGTAGTTTATTTCAATTTTTTTTACGTGGTACGTGATTTTAGTGTTTAGTACGTGATTATTGGTACGTAATTATGCAGTTGGTTCTTTGATTATGCATGTTAAATGACGGTCTGTGATTTTCGTACGTGATTTAGTGGTACATGATTATGCAGTTGGTCATTGATTACGCGTGTTATATTACGGTCTGTTATTTGTTGAATCACGTTCTGTAATTATATATGGACGATATTGCCTTTATCCTGATGACACATGTCAAAAGCTTGTGGTTTCCTACGCTTTTTACGTTAAAATCCTTTGTATTATAACCGTCCTCCACCGTTTTAATATATGTCAATATTAGTTTAACTTATCAAACATCAAAACTAAATGAAGTACCATGATTATGTGTAATTTTTAAAAAAATATATATATATAACCAAATCTTTTATACAATTTTTATAAAAATGTTCAATA
Source organism: Mikania micrantha (assembly GCA_009363875.1). NCBI lineage: Eukaryota > Viridiplantae > Streptophyta > Magnoliopsida > Asterales > Asteraceae > Mikania > Mikania micrantha. The sequence continues at coordinate 78,695,830 of CM018695.1, read as the reverse complement.
TTATAAATAGATAAATAAAAACTCGCCAGATTTCATATTTTCGACGGATTTCTAAAATTTGCCGAAATATTTGATGAAATTTGTAAAGTCGTCGTAATACACACCAAATTCCGACCCTTTTTTTGCTAAGTTTCGGTCAATTTGGCTAGCCCGATTTTTTCCGCTCCGATTTTTAGTTCGGCCACTAATTGACGATTAGTCAAAATCAAAGCAGCTGACGTTCGTCTAGGTTGATTTTTACAACACTGGAACAACCTAATGTCTATGAAAATAGCATAATTAAGTTTTTCAACGGTAAAACATACACATACCAAAATATAATAACCATACCCCATTTTTTTTAAACATCAACAGTCAATTGACTAATATATATTCAAAGGAATGCTCATACATCAATCATACTACATATATGTCACCAATTTATGAGAAAACCTAACACTGAGATAAAACCCTAGAGTCTAGATTAGAACATAAGACCTCGGAAGACACCAAATTTTATCTCTCATTTTTCATATCATTGAATTACAAGGCTACTGGTATAACAACTATACCTACTTTGAAGTACATGGGATCCTTTCTTGAAATGTCATAATATACAAAACCAGTGCAATAAATTGTCTCTGTCCAATTGTCCATCCTATGTTCTGATTTATAAGTTGGATTATTGGAAGAACAATATATCATATTTTGCGCTTCTTTTTATTTCTCTTGCGTCATTTGAAGTTGACAAACTAGTAATAATGTATGTATACTTTAAAATACATTCTATACAAAAGAATTACGTAAAAAATTACAACTTTTTGGTGCATTTTATTCTTCTTATTTCAAATAAAAAAAAAGAAACAAAAAATACGTTTTGTGTTTATTATTTAGTTAATTTAAATTTCAAACTCCTAGAAAATAAGTTTGTGGAGTTCAAGATTTCTTGAAAAGTCTTGTGAAGAGGATGACAAACAGAAAAAGACAAGAATGGTCGTGATCTATGTCTTGTTATAAATAAATGAAATCGAAAATGTGAACCCATAAAATAATCGATGGATGTTTCTAATGGAATATTTGTGTGAAATGTCGAGCTTTGGTTTGACTTTCTAAACCACTTTTTGTGCAATCCATGCATTTGGAAGCTTCATGAGTTAAAATTTAGGTCTCTTTTCTAAATTTCAGTTTAGAAACTGTCACAACTAACGGGTTTACATGAGCGGGTACAGTGATGAAGCTTGGCTCGATATAAAGAGGGGTCTACGTATTAAATTTTTAGACAAAAAATATATGAAATTACACTATAAATTAGTTCACACAATCTAAATAAAGTGTAGTAAAATGTTGAGTGATGAAAGAGGTTATGCATCCTCCACACTAAAGTTCAATTCACTTATATATGAATTTAAGTATTTGAATATAAACAAGTACTATGTTTTGACGTGTTATAAAGTCGAAAAACAACTTGGCTATTCAAGCAATTAAAAAACTTGTTAAACATGGAAAAAATTTTGCTAACCGCATAGGTTAACGTTGGAAAATTTTTGAATTGCAAAAAGATTCGCTAAACAGTGAAATAAACTAACGTTTTTGAAACTCTATATGCAAGACATAATTATCTACATATAAATAAAATCGGATGGGAGAAAAAAAGAATACACACGCTAGGTTAGTATCCCATTGTATGAATACAAAAATATAATCAATTAACTATCAATGAAAATTTTAAAAATAATAAATAAATTTTTTAATATAAAATATGATTAAAAATTCATATAATTTAATTATATTTTTTAAACACTATTTGTTTTCAAAGTTTGTTTTTTAACTATTTCGTTTTAAAAAATTGCATGTTTTTCAAAAGTCTATATTTTATAATAATTTGTTTTAAAAAAAAGTGGGTTTTATTAATATTATTATAATTTTAATGTGTTAATTTTTTTAATTTAAATAGGATCTTTTTATGCCAGACATGAAAGCTGCATTAATTTGATTTTAGAATATATCTATATATAAAAGAAATTAATTAAAAGGTTAAAAAAACAAAAACAATTCTTAAGTAAAATATTAAAAGAGAAAAAAATAACATAAATTAAAGGAAGCACCAGGTTATATGAAAATCTATCTTTGATTTCCATTAGACTATCCACAATGGTAACCCCACTGAAATCCTTTCCCACTGAAATTTTCTGCCACATCATCACCTCACTGAAAACCTTAATACCCCACAACAGTCAGCCTACTGAAAAACATCCGCAACTATCACTTCAAACGGTCTCCTTTTCAAATGATTCACCAATCACGAATGAGGGGAGGAGCGAGGAGTGGGTGCCGCTGGGTGTGAGAAATGGAGGCTGCCGGTGAGGGGGCGATGTGTCCGCTGAACCCCACCAAAGGGTTGCATCCCGCTGGAGGCGTGGGACTTCCGCTGCACATGGTCTTAAAGGCATCCTACAAGGATTATCGTTATTGAGAACATAAGAAACTCAAAAGAGAACGGATAAAAGAAGACAAACATATTTAAACAACAAATACGTACCTTACATCTACTCAATTAAAGTGGAGAACTTCGCTAATGATTCAATAGTACCTCACAATAATATGTGCTTGTCAAGCTACCATGACACACATAAAATCACTGTCACACGAACAAAGAATCAACTAGTTTTTTCCATGTCTATAAAATACACGGGTTGAGTTAGGTTTGACAGCAAGTTAAGATGAGTCGGAGTCAAGATAATTTTAAGCAAAATCAATCAGCTTGGGTCTAAATGAGTTGTTTTTTTTTTTAAAAAGTAACATATTTGAAGTTAAAATGAGTTATAATGAAATAAATAGTTTATTTTAGTAATTTTTAATAATTTTATTAACAAATATATTATTGTTCATTTTTATATGATTGAATTAATTATATTCATATAGTTTTTAACTTACTCATCTTGATCTGCATTGTGTTAAATTAATATTCATCTAAATCAACTCAATGTCATATAATGTTACACATTGCAATCAGAAGTAAATAATTGTTTACTAAAATCTACATATTTATATTGCTATACGTAAAGATTGTGAGGTATTGCTTTCTTTTTTTTCCTTTCACTTTACCAAATTCAAACTCTATTGTGAAGTTAACTACCACAGGCTGGTAGTGGCTAGGGTTCTGAAATCTCTAAATACTCAAATATCTCTTCTCTTAGGGGGTGTTTGTTTTTTCCAAAAAACCTCTTCTAACCTCTTATGTCTGCGCCGCGCAGACGCGGGAAGAGGCTAGAGGTGTGCAGACTGTTTGTTTTCTCGAAGACATTTCATTAAAAAACGTCTGCACAACCTCTTCTTGGCGCAGACGTGAACCAACATCTTCTAACCTCTTCCAACCTTTTCTTCCCACCCAAAATCAATTGATCTTCTTCCCACATACGAACCGACGACCTGCACCTCCACCTCCGCCGGCCCCCACCGCGCAGGCCCCCACCGTCGGCCCCTCCATAGCCGCATACGAACCGACGACCTGCACAACCTCTTCTTGACCTAATTTTTTTAGATCGATCGTGACCTAACTCGACCTGCACACCGTCGGCCCTCGCCGCCGCCGGCCCCCACCGATCTAGCCCTCCACCGCCGGCCCCTCCACAGCCGATGCTGATTTAGATTGATCGCCCCCTCCACAGCTTTGCTCCGTCATGACCTCGACCGTCGCTCCGTCGCTTGTTGTGACCACCGATGCTCCGTCGCTGCTCCGGTCAGTGATGATGACAGTGGTGCAGGTGGTCGGGTTTCATCGGTGGGTTTGGATTCAAGTTTTTTTCTTTTTGTCTGCTTAGGAAGAAGAGGGAGGTGGAGAAGAGTTTTGAAGTGGTTAAAAACAAACACTTTTAAAATCACTTCTTGCAGATGTTTGGTCCACCTCTTCTGCAAAAGACCTCTGCAGACGTGGTCCGCAGACTGCAGATGTTTTACCTCTGAAAAAACAAACACCGGCCACCTTAGCCTTTGTTTAAGATTATCACAAACTCTTGTATTTAGAAATACACTTATGATAAGGTTTATAGAAGGATATTAATTATTTTCCTTTCGTATATGAATTTTGAAATTCATACCTTGTAAAAGAAGTCACCTTATTATGTTATTTCTGTTTTTTACTCTTTATATTTCTACAAAAATTCATATTTTTTAAAACAAATTATACTTTGTATTGATTTAGCTTATTAAAAATCTTTTTAATGTTTTGTTGATTGAAAACTATATAAATAATATAACTAGTATTTTTTAATATTATATATATATTAAAAACCAAAAGATTGCTTCCTCACATTTTACTATTCATTTAGTACAATCAGTAATGCATTTAGTACAATCACTAATGCATGTGATTCTATACATACATATATGTATTTATCGTCATTCCTTCCACTGAAATCACAAACCAGGAGCATGGAGGCGCCGAGGAAGAGAATGAGAGAGCTACGAAACAGGGTACCGTGATTCTTCTCATCTATTTCCACACACAGACACTATCTTCACCGCCTCTCTTTTTGTTGCCGGCAACGATTCGTATCCACCCACCGCTTCTGATTCTCTTTGCATAGGGTTTTCTCTCCGAAGGTGTTTTTCCCGGCCACGGTTCTGGTGGTTTTTGTTACAAAGGGGAGAATGGAAGGCAATACCTGTTCTAGAGAGAGAGTAGAGAGGAATCACCTCTCTCTTCACACATCTTTCAGTTTATCTGGGGTGATTTTCTCCCACGAAACATATGTCAGCCATTGGGCATAAATCTCAACAGATGTTAGAAACGAAGAGAAAGAGGACAATCCAGTCTATTAACTTCAATAGATATATAAATACGAGCTCAAACATCAAAAGCAAAAAAAAAAAATCATGAACACCTTTTCGTATGAATCTATTTACTGTATAAAAAAATAAAAAATTGAAATAACGATGAACTTACTATTATAACGGCAGATCAACTTGCTTTAATCTGAGTATGGAGATGAAAGGGTGTGTAAAACTTAAAAGAGACATAAATGTTAGGGTGATGATCATCCAACCGTCTAGAATGGAGTTTAGATTTCATACGTGGCACTAATCTCAGCCTTTGAGACATTTGTCATACACTCACACGTGTTGGTCAAGTCATGTAGAAACGCCAACTCAACACTTTTGTACCTACCACGGTACCCCCTTTGTTTTGAACTTTTTGAGAAAACCGGTGTTTTTTACTTTTTTTTTTAATTAGACGGATAGTTGATTCGCAATATCATATGATCATCTATCATTAAATCATTAGTTTTCTAAAAAACTCGAATACTTTAAGAAAAACACTTTTATAAGATTCAAACACAGAATATTATGGTTCCTAAGTTAAAAAGTCTTATCCCACTAATAGATTGTAATGTTTATTTGTAGTATAATAGATTGAAATGAGTAATATCATAATATTGAATGTGTTGAGATGTGTAGCACTTAAACACAATACATGTCAAAATGGGTAACCAAAAAACTATGTAAATACAATGGATTCAAACATTTAATAATGATTAATAACATATTTAATGAGAAAATCACTAAAAATTATCCAAATGGACTATTTGTTTAAATATAACACATCTTAAATTAAACTAAACTAATGTTTTTTAAGATAAAAAGGACTTATATAAACTCACACGTCGTCCAATTTGGATCCACAAGAAATCAACCATGTAAAGATAAAAAGGACTTATATATACTCATGTTATTTCAATTTGGATCCACAAGAAACCGACAATTACATAACACATAGTCAAATATGATCTCTTAAGATTTACCGTTAAAAATCAAATTGCGGCCCGCTGCGAAGCGCGGGTCGCTCCTACTAGTTATTAATTAAATAAGAGATGCATTTAATATAGTTGGCAGATGTTAGTGCGAGCATACTCTAGAAGGTGACAATTTGTCTGATTTTATTTTTATTTACTAGTATAAAAAAATTCAATAAATAAAAGTTACACTTTCTATTGCGAATTACAAAATTGCCCGTGCACATTTATAATTCTAGAAATATTAATTATTATGACTTGTTATAATTAACATCCATCAATGATTGAAATCAATTAATCTTATTAATTGATTTGCTACAATTTTATCATCCAATATGTTAAAAATATTGTACATTAGGTCATATTTTGTTAGCAACATTTAAAAGTCTATTAAGTTATTTTCTAGAGTGGCTGACTTGTTTCGGCCGGTTCAGTGTCAACCAAATCGAGTGAGGCCATATGCATTTAAAAGTTAACATAAAATACAAACTTTTGGTACAACTCATTCCCGTATGCCACACAACATGAGGTGTGCAAACTGGGGTTTTTATCGGAACTGTTGATGGTTCTAATTAACAAAGTTAAGAACCAGTTTCGGTTAGGTATGAGTTTTGACGGGTTAACAAGTTTTTATTGGTTTTTGGTCGGTTTTGGTTTTGTTAAAAATATGGTTTATAGTTTAGTTCTATTTTATAATCTAATTGCTATACTTGTATTTTTTTTTGTTATTGTTGTTTTATGAATAAATTTTGGTGAAGTGGTCTTTGCTTGGGCTCCTGGAGGTCTAGCTGGGCTGATTTTTTATTGGGCTTGTGGGCTGGATTGTTTGAGTGCACATAAGCTGGTTACCGGTAGAAGGATTCTAGAAGATTTGAAGATACAAGTGCATCTCATTTCCTGAGGAGTGCCCTGATCACTTTTCTTTCTCAGTATTCGAAGAGTTTCTACCATGATTTAGGGTTTCTTCAGTTTTGTCTTAGATCAAAAATGTGTTTGTGTAAAGTCTTTCGTATGAGTTCTTGTGTTTTCAGTGTGATGAGTTGTTTCAGCCGATCAGAGTTACTTCTTGTTTATTTGGTTTTTTGATTTCCGTAGTTTTGACAGTTTTGACCGGTTAAATGTGGACCCGGTTATGCTATTTCCAGTTCTGGTTCCGATTATGATATTTATGAGAAACCAGAACCATTTGTACTGCCAGATTCAATATGATTGGTTCTAGTTCTGGTTTGGGTAGTAAGTTTTGGTTCTAAAATCGGTTTTTTTTCCTATCTCTACTCAACATCACCCTTGTGATATGTGAAGGGCATGTCACGTGGCCCACGTAAACCACAAGTCCACAAGCAGATTTCATGGGCGCACAATCGCACATTATCGGGTAATGTTTACCCCGGATGAAAAGCCCTCGAGTACGTCACATTAAGAAAACTAAACACTAGGCCCAGAGAAAAGCCCACATATTTCATTTTAGCCCATACATTTCCTCTATCTTGCGAAACCTTCACCTCTTCCTCTAAATCTACATGTAAAAATAGAAATAAAAAATAAAAAATCATTGTGTACATACTATATCCCATTGGTGGTATCATCCAATTTTTTTCACTGGTACTATAAGTAGATTCAAACGGCGACTACCTTGGCAAATAGTACAAAGGCTTCATGGTAGTCAACACCTTTCGTCTAGCTGAAATCCTTTGCAACCAATCTTGCTTCATAGAACAGGCCTCAAGAATAAAAAAAAAAATTATGTGGCCTAGTGCGAGGGAAAAAAAATGGGTCTTTCAGAGACGGCCCTAAGAATTAAGGTGATCAGGACAAACCGAAAAAAAAGACTTTCTAGTGAATTCAAATATTAAATTACAGGTGTTCAAGAAAACCGTAAAATGAACCGTATTCATAACTGAAAAAAAACCGAATTGCATTCGTAACTAAAAAACCCAAACCGTGTTCATAACTAAAAAACCAAACCGAATTTTGAATTCGGTTTTCGGTTTGGTTCTAATCGTATCCGAATTTTGGTTTTTGGTTCGGTTATCATTCGAATTTTTTTTTAATTCAGTTTGTTTGGTTGACCCATTAAACCGAATTCAGATTTAAATTTATTACTTATTAATAATATATAAGCTTAAATTCGGTTTATTCGTATCGATTTATTTAATTTTAACCGGTTTATTTGATTTTTAATCGGGTTGTTTGGTTTTAACCGAAACCGAACCAAATTTCAAATTCGATTTATGGATAGGGAAGAAATTGAAAACCAATTTAAATGAACCGAATAAATCATTAACTGATTCTCTATATATAAATATATATCAAAATTTTGTGCCTTGTAAAAAAATTGGGCCTGGGACAGAGGTCGGGTTTGCCCTTTTTCCGACCACTCATCCACCCTTTTAAACATGCAAGATGTTATATATTTCTTATATAATTTTTTGTATATATAATATATAATTTTTTTTTAAAATTTCGGGCCCTCTAAATTGTCTGATCCGGGGCGGTCCCCCACCCCACCCCTCCCCATCCCATGGGCCATGGCCGGCTTTGTTGCATTATATATATTGTCTTCTCCATTGGTCTTGTACTTGATATTGTAGACACATTTAGAGTCTATAGCACACTTGGCCGTTGATAGTTCTTTAAGACTCCCAGTACCATTCACCTTAAGTACCTGAATTTCTTTAATCATTACATGTCTCCCTCTTTCATCCAACATGAGCAAAATGTTTTGGCTCACTATTTAAATCGATGGCTGTTAGGTAATCTTTATGAGAATTAGAAAACTTTTTCGTAAGAAATAAATTTGCCTAAGGGATGTTTGTTGAGGATTCTTGATCGGTAACGGGACGTGCATGGTCTACCGATCGATGGGGGATAACATTATAGTCGACAAAGTGTCTTGTTTGTGTTTTTGTTTGTTCCTTCCCTTATTGGTTTCCATTCATTATTATGTTTATTTTCTACTTGCGTTTGCTTAGGGGTTTAGTTTTTTTTTCGTAAATTGATTCGTGTCAGACATGAAGCAAGAGAGTCGTTTAATTTATGTTTTTTTTTTTAAATAATGCTAGTTTAATTTTGTTTGTTTCACCCCATAGTGAAGCATAGTATGTGCGTGAATAACCAGTTAAATACACAGAACCATATATGACAATAGGGGCGTCATGTGGAACAAATCGTGTGTTCCCATATAGTTATATGAATCTTGTAATGAAACTAGCGGGTTATTTCCGCACGTTGCAGCGTGAGTTCCACCATGAATTCAAATATCATAACGCAGATACAAATAGGATCTCATATATCAAAACACACCTTTAGATTAAAGTAAATCTAAAGGTGTATGTTTTTTTTAATTAATGTAATTAATGTATGGCTCAGTTACATTAATAAAAAAAAAGAAAAAGTTACACATTTATATTTACTTTAATGTGTGCCCAAAGTAATAAGACGCAGTTATTTAGTTAACACAATAAACATGAGTTAACCAAAGAAATCACACCCTATATATACATATATAAAATAACTATGTTAGTATCGCGTGTATTACACGGGTATAATAAAAATTAATAAGTATTCAACAATAATTTTAAAAAGTGTAAATAATTTTTTGATTTAAAATATGATCAACATTCAATATAAAATAAGATAATAGTATTGTATTTAAAAAAAATCCTTTTCAAAGTTTGATTTTTTAAACATTTCATTTTAAAAAATTTTGTTTTTAAAAAAATGTAATTTTTGACAAAATAATAGAATGTTATCTATTATTACACAAGTTGATAAGGAAAATAAAAAATAGTTACTAATAATGACTTATAAATTATAAAAAGATATTATGAGTTATAAATTATTATAAAATTTTCATATTTTATAGTAATTTGATTTTTTAAAAGTGTGCTTTTTAATATTAAAATATTTATTATTATATTTAGAAATCCTTTTTAATTATAAAAGGTATATATATAATATAATTGGTATTTAATACTATTATGTAATATAATTTTTTTGATATTAATAACTTTTTTTAATTGAAAAATGTAGAAAGAATATATAGTTATATAATTATTATTAGTAGTAGTTAATAAAGTTGTGTATTTATTATGAGAGAGAACGGGAAAAATAGTGTGAAGACACTATAGATTTATGACAAGTGTTCCAAATTATTTTGATTTATTAAGTATAATAGATTATGATATTACCCCGTGTATTACACGGGTTGATTATCAATAAAAATAATTATACTATTTTCTAAACAATATTTTTTTCAATATATATTTCCTTAAACATTTTGTTTTAAATATTGTTTTTATAAATTGTATATTTTATAATAAGTTGATTTTTTAAAATGTGTTTTTTTAATATTAATATATTTTTAGTGTATTAAAAATATTTTTCTTAATTTTAAAAAATGTATAAAAAACATATTTAATACTAGGTGTATTTAATAGGAGAGAGAAAAACAAGAAATCAAAGTTGATGTGCTCTAAGAATGCGCCATGTGTCTAAATAAACCTTGATTTATTATAATAGATAGATGTCTTGTTTTGTCAAAACAACTCGAATCTTATTGATTTATTTTGGATAAATCATAATAATAATATTCATTTATAATTAGAAATACGAATCAAAGTCTCTTGAACTTTATTTTATTTATGTTGAACCACAATTACTTTTATAATTGCTTTAGGAAAATCCCAAAGTTACACGTTGTGTTTTCGTCCCCTGCCCCTCCTCCTTCTCATATTAGCCAAGATCCGTCATTGCAATCGACTCACGTCTGTTTTTTCCCTTGCTTTTTCTCTTTAGCTTTCCTTTTTTCTTTATGTAAATACTATAATATAATTTATATTTTTTTATCAATGCTTATGCAATGGTTCCTTACATGGTTAGTTATATCTGTTAATTCATGAGAAAACCTACTATTGTAGTAAAACTTCAACCTACATTTGTTATTTTGTTTATCGACCGGCTTATTTTTTTTTAATTTTTTTAAATTGATTCGTGGCCGACCTGAAGTGAGAGCGTCATTTAATTTTATAAAAAATAGAGCGTGATGCCGTGATACGTTAATTTTTTTTTTTGTTCCACCCCACCACGATGCAGAGTATGCGACCAACCAAGCTAAATACATAGAAATCCATATTTGACAATAGGTGCATCATGCGGAACAAATCCTGCATTCTCAACCACCAGATTTTTATTTATTTTTGTGATCTAAATCATATATATGGTTCTTTATTTGTAACTTTTGTTCTTATATTTACTTTGTCTCAACCACCAGATTTTTATTGCCTAATTAATCTTTGTGTAGATTTGGTACATGGATTGCCTTTTAGAAAGAATGTATTAGGTTAAATCCAAACAAGGGGTTTTTGGTGGAATTTAGAAGTAAGATTATTGTTGTTTAAAAAAATCAAAAAATAATTGTCGTTGAAAAAAAAAGACCCCGCATCTACATCTACATATTATAATAAACGAGTATTTTTAAGAGACACATATCGCGCTTTGATGCAATTTAATTTTTTCCCTTGTCTCTCTCTCCTAATAAATACTAATAATATTTACTAATTAAATTGTATATAAATATCGAAAAATATAAATATTCTAATTCTAATAATTTATTTATTTATGAAAATTTAATAAGCTGTAAAAATAGATCAATGATACCTTATTTAAAAACATAATTTTATAATAATTAAATACTTATTTAAATTGATATTAATAAATTATATTTTTTAGTTATTAAATCTGTGTAATACAGTTTTTAAGGTAGTTTTTAGAACATAGGTGTAGACAGCTATTTTTGAGCGTGTTTATAACGAGGAAAAGAGGAAGTCAAGAGTTAAAACAACTTTCAGGGTTTGCTTTACAAAAGAGGCAGCCAGCTAGGCAGGCACATGAGTGGCAAACCATTCAACACGCAGCAAAAACAATATAAAATTGAACCGTGTTTCTTAATCACGCCAACTCTTTACAATTTAATATACATACACATATATATATATATATATATATATATATATATATTAATATTGGTTAATTTAAATTATACTATTAGTATATACATGGAATTTAGTTTCGCTGCTTATTCTAAAATAACAAGTTTAACCAACTTTTTTTTTTTGATAAATGAATATATAACCTGACTTATGTTTATGTTTAGTGGATTAGTAAGTTTACTTCCAACTAAATTACACCACTCTTGAATGTGATTGAACCCATGACCTTGCATTCGAAAAAGCAATCATTTATCAAATGATATAGTCCCACATTGCATGATAATTTATAAATAAAAAAATAAAACCTGGCTTTCTTGTGTTCTCACATCACTCTTTCAGCCTGTCCACAATTTAAACTCAACTCTCTTCATTCCAAGTGGCCTCTCAAGCCTCATTTTATCAACTCTAGCTACTCAACCGAACGTCATATTCCCTACTTTGCCACTCCATTTTAAGGTCTGATTTATAAATTTTATGTTAATTTTTATGTATTTCAGTATGTGGTCAGAAGGATCTGAAGTTATTTTCTCATAAGTAGTTTGTTGATTTTTACTTATTGTTATATTATTTGGCTAGATAATTGAAAGATTCTAAAAAGAAATGCAGCGTATTTCTTTGATAATTATGGAATATTGTGGGGTGACAATCATGGGTTTGTAAGGTCTAGGTGCTTGGCACACGTACATTCTATATATGCATTATGGGCATGGAATTTTACATAACCCAAATAACTTTGTCAAGATGAAGCCAAATCTTGGATTTTTTTTGTTTAAACATCTTTGTAACACATTTTGAACACCATGTTCTTTTATGAGTTTGTGCTAATTATTTTTCGTTTGAGATCCTACATCACTGTAGTGTGTGCTACAACAGTGTAGGTTATTTGGGAATATAATGCATATCATGAGACAATTAAATCATTATCGAGAAGAAATTACCACTTTTATGGTTAGGTTGTATTTCTCCTTTCAATCAGGTAGTCATATGAAAAGTTAATTATTTTTATTGATACATGTATACATACTTTCTTGCCTTTTTCGTCTAACTAAAAATTGCATAGGAAACAATCTTCATTATGGAAAACCACGATTTAGAGCATGGAAACGAAGGCACACTCCACGACCGCACCCAAAGACTTCTTGATCGTTTGCAAAAACTTGCAGACAACGAGCCAGATCGATTTTCACCGTCGATCGCTGTGGTACCGAATACACTACGAGATCTCAGTGCAAAGTCTTTCAGCCCTCGGGAGGTATCTATTGGACCACTTCACCACAACCATATAAAAGGTGAAATGCAAAAAGAAAACTATTTATTAGAACTACTGATTTGTATCCCTTTCCCAAAAGAGGACATATTGAAATCATGTATGCAAAAGGTGTACAATTCAATGGAAAAAATCCTCATATGTTATGGTTATGCTCAAATGAAGACAAATGATGATAAATATAATGAATTGGCTGAAATGATGGTTATGGATGCTTGTTTCATACTTGGATTATGTAACAATATTTCAGAATATGATGAATCATATCGCGGAAACATGGTTCTAGACCGAACTATAATTTATGATTTGGTGTTGCTAGAAAACCAAATCCCTTTCTTTGTTCTTGATCAAATATTTCAGTGTACTATATTGAAATTTAAGACAACCACCACTCTTCTTGAGTTTATCCGTCCACTTCTAAATCTTCTCAACGTATTTCAAGCAAACATAAATATAGATAATATTTCCATAAGTGAGAATGATCACATTCTTAGCATTTTATATCAATGTTACAAGCCACAACATCCTATTATACCAGATCTTGTAACCTCACCGATCCATTCGGCAGTATATCTAGCCAAGGCAGGTGTCTCCTTCAAACCTGCCCGAAATCCAAAATGGCTTTTGGGGATGGATGTAAAGTTGAGTAGGTTCTCATGTTGTTTTTCGTGGTGTTTCTGTACGCCTACTCTTAGAATGCCAGTATTGTATGTTCATGATTTCACCGAGTTGGTTTTAAGAAATCTCGTTGCATACGAGCAACATTCAAGTCAAACTTCTAAATTTATTGCCTCGTATGCTTATGCCATGGATATGCTAGTGACCACTCAAGAAGACGTTGCGAAGTTGATAGACTCAAAAGTTGTTGTCAACTCTATGGGTTCAAACGAAGAAGCTGCTAAAATGATGAATAGCATATGCAAAGAAGTTGCTTCGGAACATTGGTTTTATGAATATCAGTGGAAAATTTTGAGGGAAAACTCTAATAGTTACTGCCAAAAAAATATAGTCGAGTTGAGGAATACCTACTGTAGGAGTCCTTGGACCACGATTGCTCTGCTTGTCGGAATCATCATATTTGCTCTAACAGTGATTCAGACCATATATACCATTGAGTCTACCAGAAGCAAGTAGTTTTTACTTTTTACTGTAAGTTTATCATCTTTTATTTTTCACTCTTAATTAGATTGGATATACTCTACTCTTATTATCGTTCAAAAGATTTATGGAAATTAAAATCAGATTTCGTTTTATATTATAACACTTTTTATAGTATAGAAAAAGATCCGTAAATATAGTATGTATAAATACAATCTCCTCTTCTAGTTTCATTATTTAGACAAAGCTCAAATGCTCGATCCATCACCACAGCACCATCGACCACCATATTTGCACAACCTAGCTCAAACATCCAAAACTACTCATAGCCGCACAACCCAGCTCCAAAATCTTTTCCAACAGCTGCTCCAACATCATAAACGACCTTGAACTTGTCTCGAACATAATTCTTGCAAACACAAGACTCGTGAATATGGTAGTCGTGTTGGTTTTATATGTACGGACCCGATAATTTAACGTAATTAACCGAACTGTGACCCCTAAGAGTTACACATTGGTCACCGAACATTAAATCCACTTAACTTGATTAACCGGTAATCACGAACGAATTTATAATTTATAATTGTTATAAATTATATAAGTTTAATTACTAATTTAATTAAATTAATGGTGTTGGGCTTTATGCTACGTATTGGACCTAAACTAACTAGATTAGGCTTTAGGTTCTGAAAGTGAGTATTATAAGATTATTAGAGATTAATCTTTAAATGACTCAACCCTAATCTTTTTCTCTTGCTGCCGTCAAAAGAAAGAAAGGGAACCAAGGAATTTTTTTTCCTGCTGCCATCGAACACAAAAGAAAACCAAAAGGTTTTTGTGGGTTTTGGTGGATTGTGCGGAAGTGCCGCAGAAGACAATAACCAAAAGGAATTTCTTTTTCTTTTTCTTTTATGCCATAGGAAACATCAAAAGAAAAAGAAATAATTCGTGAATTCCAATCAACCAACCTAAACCATCTCCTGCTTCCATGGTGAACCAGGAACCCGTTCATGCTCGTGTTCTAGCATTCGTTCGTTGAACCTCAGTGTCTCAAACGGTTAATCATTAACCGAAAGGGTATAATCTTTTCTCATCGGTAGATTAGATTAGTTAATATTATATCCATGTTTGTATGTTTGTAACCATGATCCTGATTGGAAATTTTAAAAGATTGGAAATTTTAAAAGTGTTAAAGCTTAAAACCCTAATTCCGCTGCGTTATATTAAATATGGATTTGATATTCTAATTGGTCAAACTTGTTTCAACCTAAAAGTCAAACCGAATACCACCAATATTCCCAACAAGTCAGTCCAGACGTTTCAGTTCTCTCGAATACAAGTTGTCACAAAGTTGTTCTCTACTCACACAGCCCAAGTACTCCCAAAATCTGATAGAGAAGATAATAATCCATATTCGGTTATCATGCATGAAGATGATAAGTACGAAGATTCACATGCACATGCACATGATGATTACGTAATGAAGTTGTTTTCCTTGTTTTTCGTTTTGTTTGTTTTGTTTTCCTTAGAGTTCGGATAAATAGATTTTTATAAATAGATGATAGTTTTTGTAATTGAGACGTGGATTTTTCATTCAATACGAAGAAGTGCATTTGTTTTTGATATTCTGATTCAATTGTTTCTCCAACAATTGGTATCAGAGCATAGTGTGTGAAAGATCTGGGAAGGAAAACGTGGTGTGCAGAACCGCGTAAGAAGAAAAAAAGCTTGGCGAGAAGAACTAGAGCAACTTGTGAAGATCTGATTCAATGGCAGAAGGAAGACCAGCAAACAATCAAGTGGTTGTTCATCACAAGGAGCCTAGTACCGCATCCCTGACGGTGCCGAAGCTAACGGGGACGAACTATAACACATGGACTACTTTGATGGAGGCAGTTCTCGATGCGAATGACTTGTGGGAAGTCGTAGATCCCGAAAACGAAGACCTGGTGGATCATAAGAAGAACAAGATAGCAAGAGCCATGATTTATCATTCGCTCCCCAAGAATGTCATGGCTCAAGTGGTGAAGACAAAGAGTTCCCGAGAGATATGGGAAGCCCTACGAATAAGATACCTTTGTGCACAAAGGGCGCAACAAGCAAAACTTCAAACGTTAAAGAGGGAATTTAAGCAACTAAAGATGGGATCAAAAGACTCTGTGGACGACTTTGCAGGCACGCTTTCCGAGCTAGTTAACAAGATTGGAAGCCTAGGTGACGAGATGAAATCAAGCGTGGTAGTAAAGAAACTGCTTGAGGCTATGCCATCAAGATTTATTGGTATAGTTGCAACCACAGAGCAAGTCACAGATCTTGAAGACTTCGCCTTTGAAGATTGCTTGGGAAGACTAAAAGCATTCGAAGAACGCACAAGAGGCTTCGAAGACCAACTTGAACGAGAAAACAGATTGATGTATGCAAAGGATGAATCCCGGAAACCAGGTGAGAATACTTCTGGTCATGGTAGAGGTAATGCAACTCACTCCCGAGGAAGAGGCCGAGGAAACTACCGAGGCCGCGGAAGAGGCCAGGGTAGAGGCCGTGGAAGAAACAATGCACACTCAAATGAGCCGCAAAATCAAAACGGTGGTGGACCAGGTGACTACAAGAAACGGGAAAAGAAGGATATAACGTGCTACAATTGTCAAAGATCTGGTCATTACTCTTGGGAATGCACCCAACAACAGCCAGCAGGAGATAATCCAAAACCTCAACAGGCTCTCATGATGATGAAAGCTGAACCAGATGAGGTAATGTTAAACGAAGAACTGATCCATTCGGAAGTATACAAGGCTGAACAAGCTGATCCAAATCTTTGGTATTTGGAAAATGGGGCATCGTCATATGACCGGGATCGAATCCAACTTTGCAGAATTGGATAAAGGAGTAAAAGGGACGGTGAAACTCAGAGACGGCTCAAGTTTAACAATACAAGGCAAAGGAACTGTAATTTTCAACTGCAAGAATGGAGAACAACGATCAATGTCCAAAGTCTACTACATCCCAGAACTAGAAAGCAATGTGATAAGCTTGGGCCAACTAACCGAAATCGGATATGAAGTCACAATGAAAAAGCTCACTTGTGGGTGCATGACGAGGAAGGATTCTTGCTAATGAAAGTCCCAAGACTCGACAACCGACTGTACAAGATCTCCTTAAACATAGGATCACCGATATGTCTTTTGAGTTCAATAAATGACCGGACCTGGATTTGGCACGCTAGGCTAGGGCACTTGAATTTTAAGGCCTTGAACAAACTAAGTAATACTAATATAGCAAAAGGAATACCCGCCACGTCTCATAAAACCCAAGTGTGTGACTCTTGCTTACTTGGGAAGCATAACAGAAGACCCTTTCCTGGAAAAACATGTTTTAGAGCAAAGGAACCCCTGGAGTTGATCCACACAGACTTTTGTGGACCAATCTCACCACCAACTCTCAGTAAAAGCCGATACTTTATGTTGCTAGTTGACGATCACTCCAGGTTCGTGTGGGTTTATACCCTCAAGAACAAGAGTGATGCTCTTAATGTGTTTATCAAGTTTAAGCAGGAGGTGGAACTTGAATGCTCGTTAAAGATAAAATGTCTCAGAAGCGATCGAGGAGGAGAGTTCCTAAACACAATGTTCACAAGGTACTGCGATGAGACCGGCATAAGAAGAATGTTCACCGCACCATATACCCCTCAACAAAACGGGGTAGTGGAGCACCGAAATCAAACCGTGATGAATGCGACCCGAAGCATCATGAAGACGATGAATGTCGGAACGGAACCAGGAACTAAGGCATACAGGTTATTTGAACTAGAATCAAACCGGCTCTGGGTCAGCAGGGATGTGACGTTTCAAGAAGAAAAGGCGTTTGAATGGGATTCCTATGAAGAAGCCATGAAAATTGGAAAAGGACCGGAATGGGCTAAGTTCACTGTCGAAGTTGAAGTTATGCCTATAGACACACACCAAACATCAGAGTCAAGCACGAATGAAGAGCCAATAGAACAAAGCACAAATGACGAAGATAATGAGCAAGAACAAGACTCCGGTCAAGACGAAGCAATAACCAATGAAGAATAAGAATTCGAACCTTCTCTTCATAGATCAGAAAGGATCCCAGTAATACCCCAGAAATTCAATGAATACCTCATGGTTCAAGAAGGTGACTGTATCCAGATCGAAAAAGAACCCCTACACTTCAAACAAGCCAAAGATCAGAAAGTGTGGAAAGAAGCGATGAAGGCAGAATTAGTATCCATCGAAGAAAACAATACATGGAGTCTGTGCAAAGCTCCAGCAGGTGCTAAAGTAATTGGGCTGAAGTGGGTCTAAAAGATAAAACGAGACGCGACAGGTTCGATTACCAAGTACAAGGCAAGATTGGTCGCGAAGGGGTATTCACAACAACAAGGCATAGATTTTGAAGAAGTTTTCGCCCCAGTAGCAAGGCTAGAAATGATCAGACTAATCCTTGCCATTGTCGCGAAGAATGAATGGATCGTACACCACCTGGACGTAAAAACAACTTTCTTGAATGGAGAGCTAAAGGAAGTTGTGTACGTTAAGCAACCAGATGGATATGAGGTCAAAGGCCATGAAGATAAAGTCTACTGGTTGTCAAAAGCCCTCTACGGACTTAGACAGGCGCCGTGTGCGTGGAACGAAAAATTGAACAAGATATTGAAAAAGTCGGGGTTCAAGAGGTGTGAAAAGGAACAGGCAGTATACACAAGGTCAGAATCAAGTTCATTGCTGATTGTGGGGGTGTATGTAGATGACATAATAGTGACTAGATTATGCAAAGAAGATATCGAAAAATTCAAGATGCAAATGAAGTTAGAGTTTAATATGACCGACTTGGGTCTACTGTCATATTACCTAGGGATTGAAGTGTCTCAAGGTAAAGGATTTATTGCACTTAAACAAACAAATTATGCGGCAAAGATCTTAAGAAAAACAAACATGATGGAATGTAACCATTCAAAGATACCTATGGAAGCTCGAACCCAGGTCACCAAAGATGATGAAAGAGAGGCTGTAGATGGAACTGAGTATAGATGCTTAGTAGGAAGCCTACGGTATCTATTACACACTAGACCAGATCTTAGCTATTCGGTTGGCATGGTAAGTCGATTCATGCAGAATCCGAAGCTGTCACATCTAAACCAAGTTAAAAGAATAATTCGGTACGTAAAAGGAACACTGAATTATGGGCTGAAATATGGAAATGATGGAAGCAACAGTCTCCTGGGATACAGTGACAGTAGCTATGCAACTGATCAAAGTGACTCTCGAAGCACAACGGGCATGGTGTTTTACTACGGAAACTCGTTGATATCATGGGCATCACAAAAGCAGAAGACAGTCGCATTGTCATCATGCAAATCAGAGTTCATGGCCGCGACATCTGCAGCTTGTCAGGCGATGTGGTTAAAAGGTCTGTTAAGTGAACTGACACAAAGTGAAGAAAAAATGGTGCTCATACGAGTTGATAACAATTCTGCCATAGCCCTGATGAAAAACCCGGTGTTTCACGGTAGAAGCAAACATATAAATACCCGGTATCACTATATAAGAGAATGTATTGAAAGAGGTGATGTATACGTTGAGCACGTAAGTGGAGATCTGCAGAAGGCGGATTCTTTAACCAAAGCATTACCAAGGATAAAGTTTGAGGAAATGAGATCTCTTATTGGAATGGTGGACCTGGGTGGAACCGAACAAGGATTATGGGGGTGATTGATAGAGAAGATAAAAATCCATATTCGGTTATCATGCATGAAGACGATAAGTACGAAGATTCACATGCACATGCACATGCACATGCACATGCACATGCACATGATGATTAGGTAATGAAGTTGTTTTCCTTGTTTTTCGTTTTGTTTGTTTTGTTTTCTTTAGAGTTCGGATAAATAGATTTTTTTATAAATAGATGATAGTTTTTGTAATTGAGACGTGGATTTTTCATTCAATACGAAGAAGTGCATTTGTTTTTGATATTCTGATTCAATTGTTTCTCCAACAAAATCTAAGTACTCACGAATGCAAATTCTCGCAAAGTAGTACTGGCACAAACTCAGTCATCTCAAACCTCAAGCACTCTCAAACCTTATTATAGTTCAAGATATTGAAATTAAAATCAAAATTTATTTTATGTTAGAATGCTTGTAACAATATATATATAGGGACTAAATCTGTAAATATGGTAGGTACAAATACCCTCTCCTCTTCTGCTTTTATTCTTTACACGATACAAGATCATTATTAAGTTCTAACTTGGTATGATCGAGAGGCACATAGCTCAACTACTCGATCCATCGACCACCACAACAAGATTAACCACCACAGTTGCATTACTTAGCTCCAACAAGTTATATTTCACCTTATCTCTAACCAATTGTGGTTATTTAAAAACAAGGATTGAACAATTCTAATATATAGCTAACAAACTTTGTGCCAATGTTAATGGATCTATCACATCTCTTGTCTTCCTGCAACATATGCTACTGCAACCCCTCCACATTCAAATCCAGGTTACTACGTACGCATGGTTACAAAACAATGCACATGTCATGTTAGGATGATCCTCCTCTTGACCATATTTGAGTCCTATTTCGGTCATGTTCACAGAACCACCGCTCATGAAATATGGGACTCACATGCCAAGGCCTATGCTCTGAAAAATCCTCACATGAAAACACATTGAAGACATAACTTCTTCAGCGCAAAATTTAAAAAACCCTAGCTCTTTACTACCTCAAAAGAGTACAGAAATATGCATTTACACTGTCAATGTTGGAAGAAAATTAATCAAGAATTAAAAGTCAATATTAGAAAGTCAAAATCAGTTAGTTACGGTTAAGTTAGTTATTTAACTAACTTTGGCGGTTATTTAACTGTCATATTTGTAGGGTATTTAAACCCATCTATGCCCAACATTTATATATAATACATAGTTTGTGTGTGTGAAATATATTGTGTTTGTGTCCCACGTAAAAGGGTCTGCACATGTCTGTGCAGAACTCATAATCCTCAACCATTATATCTTGTTCATTCAATCGTAATCTGATTTATGATCCTCTAAAGCGATCCTGTGGGCAATAAGTGGCATCAGAGCTGAGGTTTAAAGAGGACTGATGTATGGGGTTTGGAATGATGATTATGTGTGTTTAATGCTTAAACTTATACTTGTTCATGTGCGTAATTGGTTGAAACTAGATAACTATGCGATTTGGGTGTTTTGTTGGTTAAACGCACGGATTGGAAGCATTTTGGAGGAATAAAAGATGACTAGGAATGAATGGATTTCAATCTTGAATGATAGAGGATTGAACGACGAGAATTCGGGCGTTTACGGTGTGAGAAACAGACTTGAAACGAGAAAGTTATGAAGAAAACAAGATTTGGAAGATTCTGGTGGAAGTAGGCTACGCTGGAAGAGTAGGCTACGCTGCTGGGATTACCTTTTGACAGAACTTTGAAACAGTAGGCTACGCCCAGAGAGTAGCCTACACACGTTAAAAAGCCTGCACGTATTTAAACCTAAAAAAATAGGTTTTTGAGGATCCGAACTCATTCCATTCGACTTGGGACGACTTTGGACGACCTTAGAAGCAAAAATTGAAGTCTTTCCACCATTCTAATCCATCCAATCAATCCATAATCATCCATGATGAAGATCAAATCAAGTTTTGAAGATCAATTTGATGTCATGAGCGGCTAATTTCTTCGTGGTTTCCTCCGGGTGGAGGATTCTTGTAAGTAGATGATTAGATTTAGTTTTCATTCTTGTTTGGAACATGCAATCTAAGCATTCGATGCTTTTTGCTAGTTGTTTGATTCGTTGATTGTAAACGATTGGATTTTATTTAAACCTTAATCATTGCTTTTCAGTTCCTGAGAATTCTAGTAATTAGGATATATTAAGCTGTGTTTTGGTTTGATAAACTTCAATTGATGTTCTTGTGATAATCTTCCATTGTTTTACAATCGAAGCAAATGGTCCTTGCGCGTCATAATCAATGAATTCACACGTTCATGTCTATGTGAATTACCAATTGAAAACTAATTTAATTATCTATCTTTGAATCCAAATCTTGGAGGAATCACCTTTTTCATTATTGTTTAAAACCATTTTAGTTAATTGCAATTTATTTTCAAGTTTAACAATCAAAATCTTTAATCTAAGTTTACATTTTCTGTTTTAGTTAAGTTTAGTTCATAAATCAAGTAACAATTTCACCATCCACAAATACTCCTCGTGGTTCGACACCCGACTTACCCTATCTAATAAGGTAGCTGGGACTTGAGTTTTACTCTTATTTTTGACTGACACTTCGACATCGGTCAAGGATCAACGGTGAAGAGTGCAGTCCAAGTGAAGAATGAATTGCACGAGTTTTTGCGATTGATGAAAAATGAAAATTTCTGTATGAAGGAAAAGAAGGCTAAGGATTCGAAGGTGGTTATGTGGACGTCTCAGAGGTGAATCCGGCATGTGCGGTTGATCGGGTGGATCAAGGAGAGCAACGCATTATTGATCAGCAGGGTCATAAGGATTCAAAAGTGGAGAGTCCATGTGTATCAGTGAATGATTTTAAGATTGGAATGATGAAACCGATTAAAAAATAGGAGAAAGAATGCGTTTAAAATCTGTTGGCATGAGAAGGAAAGGAGTGAAGAATCGTGGAATTTTTTTTTTTGGAATGATTGTGGCGACATTAACAGTGTTGGAATTTGGTTCACTAACAACCGGAAAGCCATGATGATTCAAAGATTGGATCAAACTTAATTCGGTCAAGACGGCGCTAACCCGCTTCAATCCGAATCAATCGATAACCGGAGAGTTCGACATCGAATTGAAGTTTGAAGGAATAAAAAAAACGGGCTGCAAAGAATAGGAGTTTTGGATGAACAAGTAGATTATGAATTTCTTGATTAGGGGAGTGATTGTTGGAAGAAAATTAATCAAGAATTAAAAGTCAATATTAGAAAGTCAAAATCAGTTAGTTACGGTTAAGTTAGTTATTTAACTAACTTTGGCGGTTATTTAACTGTCATATTTGTAGGGTATTTAAACCCATCTATGTCCAACATTTATATATAATACATAGTTTGTGTGTGTGAAATATATTGTGTTTGTGTCCCACGTAAAAGGGTCTGCACATGAATGTGTAGAACCCATAATCCTCAACCATTATATCTTGTTCATTCAATCGTAATCTGATTTATGATCCTCTAAAGCGATCCTGTGGGCAATAGTCAAACATTGAAGAACTCATTCATGACATAGACATGGTCCTTAATACCATCACATACTTACGACCTGAGTACAACATTTTAATATGTTTCCCTATCATGCTTATCTCCTTTACAAATTGTAAAATCATAAAAGGCTAGTGCTTACCTAAACACTCACTCTCTTGACCAATCCCATGTCCTACTGGTCCAATGGCATCAAAGGATGTGTTTATCTTTCGGAAATCATCAGCTTTTGGAAGGAATAATTGACCTTCAGAAGACTGAATACTTTCGAAGAGAAACTATATCCTTCTGATGGTCAGACTGAAGACAAAGCTTTCGAAAAGTTCAACACATCAGAAGGACATCAATAATGTATAATTTCTATAATTATCAAAATTAAATGACTCAATTTGAAAATATCATTAAACATATATAAAGAACTAAAAATATAGTTTTTCTATCATTTTTATAATTCTTGGTTTTTTGCAGTCATTTTTCAAACATTTTATTTTAAGAAACATCATTTGCTTTAAAAATAGTATTACTTAGAACTTTAATTTATAGTTTTGTTTTATTTTTTTTTTAAAATAAGAAAACTTGTTTTTATAAAACTTTTCTTTTCTAAAAATACCAATTAAAATATTTCTTATTTTAAAAAAAAATTGATTTATAAAAAAGTTCATATTTTATAAACTGTTTTTAAAGTGTGTTTTTAATAAAAATATTTGATTTTTCAAATTATTAAAAACTATTTTTTAGTATGTAAAGGCAAATAATATTATTAGTCATTATAATTATATATTTAATAGAAGAGATAATATAATTATTTAATAGAAGAGGAAATTAAATAGGATTATAAAAAAGTGTTAAGTGTCAATGAAAACATGAGAATATGACAAGTGTCGAATAATATTTTTGTTCATTATAATAAAAAGATATTATCTTTTTATATGTAGGTAAAAGGTTAAAGCTATAAAAACATATAATACCCGTAAAAACGTAAAGGTGGAACCGGTTCCGCTTTTTTCGGTTCCGGTTCCGATTTCTCTAAGAATCCGGAACCGCCCTTACCCACCGGTTCGGTTATAACCCGTTCCAGTTCGGTTCCCGGTTCCGGTTCCAAAACCGGGTTTTTTTGCCCACCTCTAACGTGGCCCACGGCAAACACAAGTCCACATGCAGATTTCATCGGCGCGGAGTACCCGGAACCCCGGATGAAAAGCCACTTGGGTACGTCACGTTAAAAAAACTACACCCTAGGCCCGGAGAAAAGCCCATAAATTTCATTTTAGCCCATAAATTTCCTCTTTCTTGCGAAACCTTCATTTCATCTAAATCCACATGTAAAAAAAAAAAAAATCATTGTGTACATCCCATTGGTGTGTTATCCGATTTTTTTCACTGGTACTACAAGTAGACTCAGACGGTGACTAGCTTCGCAACCAGTTCAAAGGCTTCATGGTAGTCAACACCTTCCATCTGGCTTAAATCATTTGCGACCAATCTTGCCTTATATCTCTTGTCTTCACCATTGGTCTTGTACTTGATATTGTAGAGCCATTGAGGATTCTAGATTGGCAACGGGTCGTGCATGGTCTACCGATGAGGAAAGTTTAACATTATAGTCCACAAAGTGTCTTGTTTGTGTTTTTGTTTAATGCTTCCCTGATTGGTTCTGAAGTCTTTAGTAGTTTCCATTCATTATTAGGTTTATTTTCTACCTGCGTTTGCTCATCTGTTTAGTTTTTTTTATCGTAAATTTATTCGTGTCAGACATGAAGCGAGAGAGTCGTTTAATTTTTTTTAAAAAAATTGTTATAGTTTACTTTTATTTGTTCCACCCCACAGCGAAGCATAGCATGCGTACCTAATTTTTATAAATATGTTGGTTTGATTTGTATTATTAATTTCTAAAAATTTGAACGCGTACCTAATTATTTTTTTAAAATGTGCTATTTTTAAAAATTTACGTACTAGAGTTGCCTCCAACTTGTGATCGAAAAACGGTGGCAAAATAGGGCAATCGAAAGTTTGTCGCAAAGCATGACGGTTGCAAATCGGCCGTAAAACAGCTTGGTTGCAGGTCAGTTGCAAACCAGTTAAAATATTGCTACCACTAAAGCGGTTGCTACTTTTGGTAGCAAAATAGCAAAATAACCTTATCAGATAAAGGGATCAATATCCGCATAAAATTTTACCACTGTTATTTCGGTCGCAGAATGTGACGCGTGGCCGATCCAGGAATTTTTTTTTTCTACAAGGTCATTTTTTTTTTGGTTTTTTATTTTTACTAACTTAATGTTATAGTTTTTAGGTTGTGTTCAAGTTACGAGGTCGGACATGGTCGGATAAAAGAATAACAAATTATTACATAATTGAAATACATTATCATCGAAAAGTAAACAATAAAATCATAATATCAATGAAATAATTGATGTTATGGTTGGGATTTGGGGGTACTTTTGTAATTAAAACTAATCATAGTTTTGAATAAAAAAAACTCCTTTAAATTCGAACCCAAAACTTATTTTATAAGAAAACCTATGATCTCTCAATAACTATTCAATTAACTTGAATTTTAATATTGTAAATCTTATTCATTTGTATTTGTAGAGTCACTCAAAAAAAATTTATAGAGTCAAAAGGAAACCGATATACATTTTATAAACGTGTTGAAACTTAAAAGTGTCCCGTGACTCCATTGGAATATATATATATAAGTCCGCCCATGGTCGCAGAATAGTTTCAAGATGAACTTTACGACCGAAATTGTCGTCGTAACAACCATTTTTATAGGGTTGTCATAACGGGTCAGACACGACCAGTTAAGGCACGAAACACGAACTGAGTAGACACGAACACGACACGAATTCTTATCGTGTCTGTTTTTCCAAACACGAAAACGACCCGTTAATTAACCTGTTAACAGTTAACACTATAATGACATGTTAAGAAACCCGTTAAGAAACACGGATTGGAAATTAGAAATTTTTAGAAGTTAATCGCTTACACACCTATTTTATTATATTATTTATTATATGTTTTAAACATGTTTTAACGGGTCTTAACAGGTCTTAACGGGTTTTACCTATTTAGACACGAAAAATAAACAGGTTTTCACGTGTTGACATGTTTTATACATGAAACATGTTAAGGGTAAACACGAAACATAGTAAAGTCGTATCGTATTATGTTAACGTGTTTGTGTCTGAAATTGTTATACCTGCATTTTGCTAGTTGTTATAACAAGTTTGATGTTACAAACTAAAAAACAAAAAGTGTCAAGTAGAAGTCCGGCAACAACATGTGGATAATAATTATAAAAGTTAAAATATGGGCTCAAAAGTCAAAACTGCTAAATAATGCTAAAATAATGACGCGTCCATTCCATTTCCATCACAAAATGTCCTTATATTGCCTTCAAGTCAATACAATAATATTTATTAATTTTATTTTTAATTCATCGGAGATTTTAATTAAATAAACACAAATAATCCTCCATCAAGGAGCTGGATAGAAGGGTCACATTGCAGTAAAAGCCATATCATGGGTTTAAGCCATAAATATGATTTTGAGCAATTATCTTTTAAACAAATAAAACTAAAACTTAATCAATAATGTTGATTTTTGCATACATATTAAATGACATGTATGCACATGAGGAAGGATTAGCTTAGCATAAGCTCAAAAAACAGCTCGATAATGTTCAAAACTTGACATGCTTTAAAAGAAATATGAATGTAATTTGATGCTTCTATGCCAAACTTCCTTTGCAATGTAAATACAAATGAATGTTTTTTGTTTAAGATTTATGATGTGATAGTGTAAATTCAATCATGATGTCTCTCATGGAACAAGGACTTACAATAAATAGGGTTTTCACATAATCATAAGTAGGTTTCTAACGGTTAGATTTCTAGAAACCTTGAGGATATGATGGGTCTAATGAAAACCAAACAATAGATTAACAAATAAAAAGTGATTCTATGACTAGTAAAACATGCATAAACAATCTGAAATTCTTAATAATGAAAAACAGTTAAGAACACTAAGAATAAATTCACTCAAGCTCTAAGTATTATATTAAACACAAACAAGTTGTAAGTGAAAGCAAAACACAAAAATAACAAATGTGTGAAATCTAACCTAGCTATGAACTAATAGTCTAATACTTATAGAGCATTTAGATTCAAGAATAACCATTGATTCTAACATGATACAACTAATGATTCGTGAATAATTTTACAACAAATATGTTTATTACAATTGGCTTAGCCCAAATATAACGTGATTCTCTAGCAGAACAAATGATCTATTATTGTATCAGATTGTCTTTAGTGATCAAGGTGTGCATACTAACTCTGGACTAATGAAATTTCTGTTGTATAAAATGACATCAACAATAACAAGGGTATTCGTAAAAAAATCATCTATTGAAAATGAGACTTCAATAGTAATCTAGTAGTTTAGAAGAAGCTGTTAGATCAAGTAAAACTCTAAGTTTTGTTGAAACTCTATGATCAAAGGAAATCATGTGATCAAGAATAGCTTACGTACACTTCCGTATAAGTAGCTTAACAACACATTTGTAGAAACTATATTTATTGTAATATTAATGTATTACAATGGGGAATAGTTTCATGGTCTTTTAAACACCAACCTACCTTTCGCAAGTCAAGTAGAGGTAGAGTACCAAGGTATGGCAAATGCGGTTGCTGAAACCACTTGGCTTCACAACTTCTTCGTGATGTCCATGTAAGTATCCGTCCAGCCACCCACAGTAGTCGATTGTGACAACATTTTGGAGGTGCATTTGTGAGGAAAGAAGTCTAGCACAATGAACCACACACATTGAGATTCTTAACTAGTTTGTTCAAAAGAAGTTTCACTTACGACATTATATTTCATTATCTATATAAACATGGGTCACGTGATTTACCTCCCTCATGTTGGCCATGGGACCGGTCGGTGAGGGGCGCCTAATGGTGGCGTTCACCATTTTTTTTATATAAACTTGTATAGTTTCTTACTCCAATCGGTACACGTGTGTTTTATCTTTCTTTTGTGTTTTTTTCTGTTTAGCTATGCATATTTAATGTATACATACTATAATATGATATATATCTTTTTATCAACGTTGATGCAATGGTTTCCTACAAGGTTAGTTACATTTGTAAATTCACGAGAAAACTTACTACTGTAGTTAAACTTATCAGAATCAGGATTAGAACTTAAGAATTTAAGAGGTTAAATTTTATCTCTAATTCTTCATGGTATTAAACCATATTGTATTTTTGCAACAGACGTGAAGTGAGATCGTCATTTAATTTTATAAAACTATGCAAAAAAAATTTAATTTTATAAAAGATAGCGTGCCATATTTTAAAATTTTTTTCCACCCTAGTACCCCACCACGAAGCAGATTATGCGACCAACCAGCTAAAGACATATATAGAACCATATTTGGTAACAGTCGCAAGTCGGTCGTGAAACAGCTTGGTTGTCAGTTGCAAAACAGGGCAAGACGCAAACTAGTTACAATATTGCAACCGCTAAAGCGGTTGCAACTTTTGGTAGAAATTTAACCTGTTAGAAAAACGGTTTACCTACATAGGTTTGTGACGGTTGTTTCAGTCTCAAAACGCGCTTTACAACCGAAATTATAACCATTTTTTACTTTTAAAAATAAAAATGATTACAAATTATCAAAATAAATTATTACAACATGGTTTATGGGTAAAAACGAAACCAACATGGTTGCTTTTCGTTATTACAAACCAATTGGTTTTCGGTTTTTCAGTTTTATCGGTTTCGATTTGGTTTTGGTTTTTTGATTTTTTGTTTTTTCTCTCTCACATCCAATATCAAAAATTCAAATATGTTTAATAATGGATAATTAATAAAGGGATTGGTTATTCACACACCCACCTTTTTTAATTCAACACCCCCACCGACTCTATACGCCTCGTATAGATCTATACGTGACGTATAGCCCCGCGTATAGGTCTATACTACACGTATAGGTCCCCAATCATTGGCATTGACACCCAATGATTGGTCACGTATAGAGCCGCGTATAGGACCTATACGACGCGTATAGGTCTATACGTCTCGTATAGGTCCCCAATCATTGGCACTGACAATTTCTGACACCCAATGATTGCCTCCTTATACGCCTAGTATAGACCTATACTAGGCGTATAAGGGGTGTGGGGTGGGTGTGTGAATAACACAACCCAAATTTTTCTGCCTCCATTAACATCTAAGGGTAGCATGGTCTGCTGAGTAATAATTTGATGATATGAATTAATATAAAATAATTTAAAGTATACTTTTAGTGTGTATATGGATTTTATTTTCGCTGCCTATCCTAAAATAACAAGTTTAACAAATTTTTTTATAAATGAATAAATTGCCTTAGAGTGTTCATTTTCGGTTCGAAAATTTCGGGTAGTGAATTTCAATATCTGAATTCATTTTAATATTCAAAATTCCGGATATAGATTCAGATATCAAATGGATATCCAAATTTAGAGAAAAAAAATTAAAAAGTTATAAAAAATATATATTTCGAATATCCGAATATCCGAAAAATTATCCGAATATCCGAAAATTATCCGAAATATCTGAAAAATTATCCAAATATCCGAAAAATTATCTAAAATATCCGAAAAATATCCGAAATATACAAAATTATCCAAATAAAATAATATTTCGGTTATCGGATATCCAAACTATCCGAAAATTTTCAAAATAGGTATCCAAATCTGAATCTCGGAATATTCGGACTTCCGGGTATCCAATTTTTCGGAAATTTTGGATTCGGATTTTCAGTTATTTCGGATTCGGATACAGATTCTTTGAACACCCTTATACAGCTAACTTATCTTTTTGTTTACTGGATTAGTCATCTTAGCAAGAATATTCATTGAATTTATCAGTTAATTTATGCTTTAAACTTATTAGTTGGTGACTTACCAACTAAATTAACCAGAGGTGACGACTAAACTTTAAGTCTCATTAGTCAACGAATCTAAAATGAAGCCCTCTAATTAGTTGGATTCTTAAATGTTTACAAGACTTTTCGACTAAAAAATAATGTTTATTTTGGTGAAAAATTGTTCAAACATGCATATATTTTAATAATTTAATGTGAAACTAAAACATTTGATAGTGGTTTATGTCTGTAAAAATAAAGATATCGGGTTTAATTTATAAAAAGAGACGTATTTCTTGTAACTTAGAAATAGATTAGTAAGAGGGTTTCGTATTCCGTTTAATAAAACTTGATTGAAATATCTTGATGTGGATTCATAATCTTTAATATAAAAAATGTTTGTAAACAAGAATTACGTGTACCAAATTTTAATATACAATGGCCGTGCTTTACCTATTTCTTCAGGTTAATTGGGTATTAAGAAGACATAGGGGTTTATCACGTAAAAATAGACTCTCACGAATATGAAAATAAATAATAAATTAATTAATTTTAATACAAAAAAACATATATATACGAAATTTTTCATTTACTAAATATACTACTGATACATTAAAATACTGAAATTTAGAAAATTGTATTTCAAGTTAAATAGAATAATAAAAATTAAAAAAATTATTGAAACATCTTAACACTTAAATAAGTATGAAAACAAACAAACTTACCTTGTGGATACAAATAAGTCAGAAAAATATTTTGCAAAATACAAAGTATCAAAATTAAGTCCTGCAACTCCTTGTGATATCAATTTTCAATGTGAAAAAATGGTAAAATTTATCGAAAATTTTAAAAATGCCAGCCCCGGAAAACACATGATATCACCTGAAAGCCGCGGTGAAGACCCAAAAAAAATATAAAAAATAAAAAAAGGAACGTCGACACGTTAGTTTATAAACGACAAAAACCGGCTTACTTGTGTGTTCTCACGTCTCTTTCAGCCTCTCCCCAATATATACTCTTAAGTCTTAACTATCTTCTCTCCAAGTGGCTTCTCAAATCTTATTTCATCAAATCTTTTCAACCATATATCATATTCCCTACTTTGTGACTCCATTTTAAGGTCTGATTAAATAAGAACGTTCGTGAATTGTTCAGTTAATTTCGTTTATTTATATTTATTTATTTGTGTTCAATAATGCTTGTTTATGTTAATTTAACTATCATATTTAATAATTTTATAAATAATATAAAAATATAAACATTCTTTTTTAATTTGCCTATGATAGTATAAAGTATCCAATATGCATGGTTGAGGATTTAACTTTTAAGAAACTTGTTATTTGTATTCATTTATGCTTCTTATATTGTGTTTGTTTATATTTGTTTAGTTATGTTCAATCATGTTTCTTCGTTTCTTTAGGTTCGTTAGTGTTCATTTATGTTCATGGACAATTAGTTTAAGTTTTATAATGAATGAACATGAACCGGACACGGACATATTAATTTTATTAGCAAACGAACACAAACACAAAATTTATGTTCGTTAATTAATGTGTTTGTGTTTGTTTAGTTAGTTTAATAGAATTCATATCATCATGAGATAATTAAATCATTATTAGGTAGAAATTAATCCTCATTAATGGTTAGGTTGTGTTTCTCCTTCAGGTAATCATATGATAGCTTGCTCTCAATAATCTTCAACAATATTACTTATGCTCTGCCCTTACACTCATATACATGCATGTTTTATACATACTTTCTTACCTTTTTTGTCCAACTAAAAATTGCATAGGAAATAATCTTCATCATGGAAACCCACGATTTAGAGCCGGGAAACGTAGGCACACTGATCAACGACCACGTCAAAGAACTTCTTGATTGTTTACAAAGATCTGAAGACAACGATCCAAATCGATTTTTACCGTCGATTGTTGAGATACCAGATTCACTACGAGTTCTCAGTGAAAAGTCTTTCAGCCCTCGGGAGGTACATATTGGACTACTGCACCACAATACTGAGTCTAAAATGCTAAAGGAAAGATATTTGATTAAACTACTGAGTCGTATCCCTTTCCCAATTCCAAAAGAGGACATATTGAATTCATGTATGCGGAAGGTGTACGATTCAATGGAAAAAATCTTCAAATGTTACGGTTATGTTCAAATGATGACATATGATTATAATGAGTTTGCTGAAATGGTGGTCATGGATGCTTGTTTCATACTTGAATTTTGTAACAAGATTTCAGAATATGATGAATCATTTAGGGGAAACATGGTGCTAGACCGAACTATAATTTATGACTTGGTGTTGCTAGAAAACCAAATCCCTTTCTTTATCCTTGATCATATATTTCAGTGTACTATATTGAAATTTAAGCCAACCACCACTCTTCTTGAATGTATCCGTCCACTTCTAAATCTTCTCAACCTATTTCAAGAAAATATAAAAACCGATAATATTCCCATTACAGACGATGATCACATTCTTAGCGTTTTATATAAATGTTACAAGCCTCAACATTATGTTAAACCAGCTTCTTTAACCTCACCGATCCATTCGGCAGCGGATCTAGACAAGGCAGGTGTCAACTTCAAACCTGCCCGAAATCCAAAATGGCTTTTGGGGATGGATGTGAAGTTAAACAGGTTCTCATGTTGTTTTTCATGGTGGTGTTGTTTGCCTACTCTTAGCATGCCAGTACTGTATGTTCATGATTTCACTGAGTTGGTTTTAAGAAATCTTATTGCATACGAGCAACAGTCAAGTCAAACTGATAGGTATATTATCTCGTATGCTTGTGCCATGGATATGCTAGTGAACACTCAAGAAGACGTTGCCAAGTTGATAGATTCAAAAGTCCTCATCAACTCTATGGGTTCATATGAAGAAGCTGCAAAAATGATCAATAGCATATGCAAAGAAGTTTCTTGGGAACATTCATTTTATGGAGAACAGTTGAGAATGTTGAATGAATACCCTAATAGTTGCTGCCAAAAAAATATAGCCGAGTTGAGGAATACCTACTGTAGGAGTCCTTTAACATTGATTGCTCTACTTGTCGGAATCATCGTATTTGTTCTAACAGTGGTTCAGACCATATATACCATTAGGTCTACCGGGAACAACTAGTAGCACTACAAAAAAAGTGGTCATTAGACACTAAATTATTTGTAACTGATAAATCAATCTTTGATATATATTATCTAGGATTTATTTATCAGTTCTTATTTTGTTAAGGACTGATTTTTGTTTGGTATATTCTAGTGATTGATAATCAGTTCCTAATATCTTGATAATTATTTGAGACTGTATTTCAATCGCCAATATTATTGTGCCAAAGAGTTTTTTTAGAGGTAAAATTAATACCTACTAAATTTCCATCTAAATAGTACTATCTGTAATGAATGATTATGCAAATGTGTTGAATACCAACTTTTTGTCTCTTATATATTAGGAATATATTAGGCACTAAATTAATGAAAGACTATATTAAGTTATAAATATAATATTTCTATAGCAAAGCCCGGTGACTAATTCTGTTATGCAAAATTTACATTTGATAAGTATATCTAAAGTTGAAAATCAATCTTAAAATATTCTTTTAAAGGTTAATAGAGACTAATATTTAGTCTCCAGATATTTATTGATATCAAAAAAACTATTTAGTCTCTTTACTAAACACATGTTATAGGATTTTCAGGTAAGGTATTAAAGATTGAAAATCAATCCTCACACTAGTATTTATGTAGAGCTATTGCTGGCTCATGCATCTACACAAGCGTATTATTTAAATAAATTCGATCCACCACATTGTAGGATCGGGTTGTCAATCTCAACAACACTTAGAACAAGTATTTCTTACTAAGTTCTAACAGATGCGGAAAGTTCTGTTACAATTATCTCACAATCACACTCAAGTTGACAAGAAAATAATCGTTGAACAATAACAGATAACACAAGAGTAGTTTCAAGCTCAAGGATATATTTCTCTCAAAGTATATGTGTACAAGCACATGCACAAGCACACAAAGTAAGTTTACAATGGGAGGTTATATAGCCGAGGCTACAACCGTATACACTTAGGAATACAAGTTGGGTATACTAGACAAGTACATAAAGTAAAGCTTATTCTAGTATATTGAGTGTCTTAACAGGCTAAGACACTCAGTCATAATCATGATACTAATAGACATTGACTTTTACAAAGACTATCAAATACAAAAGACATTTAATGTATATGATCTTCAAGGCTTCAGATAATCTTTTGTATTTAATGCAGCATGGGAGAAGTAAGGTAGCTTATCTGACTCATTACATGTTGTCTCTATCTGTCATCAGACCAGCATGTCTTGTGTCAGTACCTTTTGTACTTTGAGAGTGTTCAGCTACAGTCTTTGAAGAAGGAATCTCTTCGGAAGTCTTTTTCTTGTACAGGAAGCTGCTGAGAAGAGTCTTCGGAAGCACTTGATGATAGAATCTTCTGAAAAACCTTTAAGTGTTGGTCTTCCGAAGCCTAAGTCTTGTACAGCCTTTGGCTGGAATAGATTATCCTTCGGAAGCAATGTTTCTTCCGAAGAGTAACTTCTTCCTTCCGAAGGATGTTATTCTTTGAGGCATTTGTGCTTTGGACAAGATAGGAGGTTTGGTGAGCATTAGCCTTTATTAATCTTTACAGTCTCCCCCTAGGCTGATGCTAC
This sequence comes from Mikania micrantha, assembly GCA_009363875.1. Lineage (NCBI taxonomy): Eukaryota > Viridiplantae > Streptophyta > Magnoliopsida > Asterales > Asteraceae > Mikania > Mikania micrantha. Next base: position 78,660,827 of record CM018695.1, on the reverse strand, counting down.
CAAAACTCTTTCGGTAAGAACCTTGGTTTCCATGTACCTCTCAGTACCTGTGCCCTTCTCCTTATCAATCTCAAGCCTGACCTCCCATCTGCTCCATTGTCAGGATTATTGAGAGGGAGCTTATCTAGATCAAGGATATAGGGTTTTGCCAACATCGTCAGATGCATGAGGTCCGCCAGTTTTATTTCCCCATTGGAATCGGTGAGGATGAATGTATTTTCTTGTGTATTGAAGCTCCAATGTACTAAGGGGACGTATGAATGCTCGTGCATTAACCTACTGATATCCCTCATATCTTCTTGAAATCGTCTAGTTTTTGGAGCTGCTTTTGGCATGACTTCAAGTACTGAGATTATGGCTTCAGACTCAGAGTCAGAGGAGATGGCAGATGTTCTTCTTTTTCTTCTAGCTATGATCTTTCTTCTTACAAGTCTTGGTTTGGTTTGAGCAGTAGCCTGACTCCTCAGATCTCTGGCCTGTTGGGACTCCTCAGCAACAGAGGGTTCTGTTCTCTTCTCACTAGCCAATGTCTTTCTTTCAGGATCAGGGTTTTGTGTTGATTGTTTTCTTGTATCCTTCTTACCCTTGTTGATGTTGATCACTGAAGAGATATGCATTCTGTCCATATCAGGACTTGGAGGAGGAGATGGCTGTTCTTCTTTTGGAGACACTATTGTTGCTCCTCCCCCTAAGCCTAGGCCTAAGCCTATCATTATGCTTGCTTTTCGGGCCCTTATTTGTTCAATTGAAGGTAACTCTCCCCTGGCAATTTTGGCCTTGATATCTCTGATGTGCATATCCAGGGTTGAGGTTTTCATTGGGCCTAGTTGCCGAGCATGGAATCCATATTCCAGGAGAAAAGCCTTACACTTGTCTTTGTAGGCTTTCTCCTTTTGTTTCTTTGTAAGTGCAACTGGGACTTTAGATGCCGCAACTTCCTGTTCCTGCTGCCGCACTTTATCCAGCTCGGCAACCATTTGAGGTACCGACCAGAGCCACACTTCATCGAAGCTGTAGCCTTTTTCTTCAAGCAGAGCAGATAGTCTAACTTTATCTTCATCCATAGAAGTATCTGGTCGGCCCTTCTTCTTCTTTGGTATCCTCTCTTCCTGTTCAGCTTCCTCTTCTGGGGTTAATTTCCTTTTACCTTTGTCATCAGAAATTATCTTTACCCCAGAAGAGCCTTCCCCTATAGCCTTACCAATTGGTTCATCGGCATATAGCTCCTCTGTGGAGGAATCATCAAGAATGACTGGGCCTTCGGAAACAGCTGCAGCTTCGGAGTTAACCTCAGCATTCACTGTCTCCTCCAGTTGACCAATCACTTTAGATGATTCCTTATTAGTTTCCATAATAGGCTCAGGAGAGGAAGAGAGAATTTCAACGGCTTCTGTCCCGGAAGGGGACACATGGTCCATGGAAATCGGTTCTTCTTGTGTAGTTTCTTCCATGGAAACCTGAGCTTCAGCAGCTTCTGTCCCAGAAGGGGACACAGGTTCCATGGACACTTGTGTGGTTTCTTCCACGGAATCCTGAGCTGCAGTCTCAGAAGGAGACTTAGTCCCAAGAGGGGATTGAGGTTCCAAAGAGATATCTGATGTTTGCTGTTCAGTCTCTTTGGCAACCTCCCTTGTTTCCTCAGAAGAGGAACTTGATGAGGGAGAATTAGTCCCAGAAGGGGACTGATGTTCCAAAGAGACATTTGGAGTTTGCTGTTCTGTCTCTTTGGTAACCTCCCTTGTATCCTCAGAAGCAGAAGAAGAGGAAATAGAGGATACTTGAAAGTAAGTACCCAAGAAGTCATCCCATTCAGCAGTCAAGGTGACTATTGATGGGAGAGCTTCTTGTGCACCCTCATCTTCTATTGCTTCTGATCCTGACCCTGCAATGGATGCATTCTCCCCATTTTTGGTAGCATCAGGGGAAGTGAAAGTAGTACCAGCAGGATCAGGATGAAAAGGATGTAAAACAATGGGTGGAAGCCTCCTAAGATCCAGAATAGTTGCATCTTTTGTCTGGATCTCAAGCCGCAGGGTAGTCACCTCAGTTTCCAAATGAGCTACCCGGACTTGGAGGGAACTGATAGTGACCGTCAATTCCTGTGTGTGTGTGTGCCCTCATCCACATTAGTGGAATCCTTGGGCGATGGAGTACTGAGCCTAGCTCCTGCACCTCCATCACCAGAAGTGGTTTCTTGTCTCCCTGGATTCCCATCATTGAGAAGAGCTTCAAAAAAGTCCTCCCCAACATTGGTTGCCGCAGGTGAGGTCCTATTGCCTGTACCACTGTCCTGTGGATCTTTATTAAGATCGACAGTAGTGGTAGCCTCACCTGCATTGACCCCTTCAGAACTACTGGGGCCAACCTCTGATTGAAAAGGCTCTTGGTCAGGAAACCTTTCCTGTAGCTGTGTCACCACTCTCATTAAGGTTTGGCTAGTGGGAGAGAGTGGTTCCTCCACAGCTAGAGTAGGAGTTTCATGAGCCTGGGTGTGAGTATGGGAGGGGGGCATTTCTGGGTGATAAGAACCTGGAGACCTGGGAGACAGTCTCTGATCTAGTTGAGGTGCTTCAAGAGAAGCAGACTCAATAATTTGGGTTTCCCTTTGGGTATTTTCAGTTATGTGTTGTGACATACACTGAGGGTTTTCAGGTTGGTTTAGGGCTGCCACTGGTTCCAGAGGAAGAACTTGTGGCTCAACATGAGGTGTGGCTGACACCTGAGGTGGGACTGTGCCCTTGGCAGTCCTTTTCACCTTTTTCTTTGTGGGATTGGAAGAAGGAGCCTGCACAACTGTAGAGAGTTGAACAGGGGTTCGTTTGCATTTGTAGGTAATATTTACAGGATGAGGAACATAAATGGAAGGTGTGGGTTCAGCATCTGTGGGGTTAACAGAGCTGTCACCTTCAGGAGTATGGACTCCATAGAGGGAAGAAGAGGAGTGAATTTCCCAGAAAACTGAGCACTCGTCTTCTTTAGCTGCACAAAAACCTTGGAAGAGACCAAGGGCATTCTGTAAGTATTCCCAGTTAGAGAGAGGGAAGTTCCTAACTCTTCATTAAAAATTTGTTGCAAAAACCTGGGATACATGCAAAACTTCTTTGGTGACGAGATATTGTCAACCAAATTATTGAAGATAAAAGCAGAAAAATTTAATAGTTGATTAGAAACCAAGCCATGAATAGCCGAAGCTAAGTCAGATGGAACTTGGTCCCAACCACCAGATTTATTTGAAAGACAATGTAAAAACACATGTATGAGGTACTTGTAGTTATAAGACACTCTACCCTTCAAATAGGTTGCTGAAGGGAGAGGACCTTCGTACCCCATCGACTGAAAAGTCGATGCTACCTCATCCTTTGTGAACGAAACCGTTCCACCGTCATCATTGAGTTTAAGATGACGACAGATGGTTTCCACAGTGATAGAAATGGGATGAGCATCAATGGTGGCAAGAAGAGACCGACCATTGGAAGATGATGAAACAGAACACGATGCCCAAAACTGTTGGTGATGAGATTCATACACCAAGGGCTGAACGGTTAGTGAAAAGAAATACCTGCTCTTTTGAAGAAAGGAGATGATTGGTGCGAAGTCGTTATCATGTTCTGCCGATAACTCCGCAGGTACATTGTGAGCAGGTTTGAAAGCAAGAAGATCCATGGAAGTTTGAGAGATTAGGGCACAATTTGGGAGATCACAGAAAAAGGAGATTTCAAAGTGAAACGGTTTTGAGAGAATTCGAATGAGCGGGAGACCTTTATATACCTTCGGATTTCAGCATTTAATATATGGACACATTAAATTTGAGATCCGGATGTCAGATAAAGGACTTCCAATGACAGCTGGTTTCACAATAAATATGAGAATTTTCATTAATTGCTACATTGCTTCCGATGAAGTGGCTTTCGGAAGGAATGACATAAATCATAGAGTTTTTCAGAAGAAATGTGCTTCCGATATATACAAGTGTATACCGTCGGAAGTACGCTTTTGAAATAAAGACAATGAATAGAGATACACACTTTATTCATCGGAAGAAATGCTTGAGATAAGGTTTAAACAAAATGTTTTTCGGAAGAAACTTTCTTCTGAAGAGTACCTTTAGAAGATGAGGCTTTCGAAGTTTAATGTATCGGAAGTCTAATGCTTCAGAAGAGAATTTAGTCTTCTGAAGGGTGAAATCTTCCGACTTTGGAAGAAATAATGCTTCCGAAGACTGAATCTATCTTCTGCTGAGTATGTACTCATCAGAAGACAAATTTGATCTTCCGAAGAATGATTTATTCCCAATTTATTCATTTATTCATAAGTTAATCATACCAATTGCTGTTATTAAATACCTGAATCTTCCTTCATCAAATGCCTTGGTGAATAGATCAGCCAAATTGTGTTCTGAATCAACTTTGACTAAATGAATAAATTTCTTCTCTGCACAGTCTCTGATGAAATGATATCTGATGTCAATGTGCTTGGTCTTGGAATGTTTGGCAGGATTATTTGTGATGGAGATTGCACTGGAATTGTCTATCTGAATTGGAGTATTGAACAGATCTATACCATAATCTTTCATCTGATTTTGAATCCAAATAACTTGTGCACAGCAGCTTGAAGCAGCTATGTATTCAGCTTCTGCAGTAGAGGTTGAGACACATGACTGTTTCTTATATTGCCAAGACACAATTCTGGATCCAAGAAATTGACATCCTCCAGATGTGGATTTCTTGCTGATGTTGCAACCTCCATAATCACTGTCAGTGTAGGCCATGAACTGGAAATCTTCATTTCTAGGATACCATAATCCTAGACTTGGTGCTCCTTTAAGATATCTAAAGATTCTTTTTACAGCCAGCAAATGTGAAACTTTAGGATTAGCCTGAAATCTTGCACACACACAAGTTGCAAACATGATATCTGGCCTGCTTGCTGTGAGATACATCAAAGAACCGATCATAGCTCTATATTGATGTTGATCAACATCCTCCCCCTCAAGATCAGGGCTAAGAGATGTAATCTTGGACATGGGAGTTCCCAGAGCTTTGCAATCAGAGAGCTTGAATCTTTCAAGGATGTCCTTGACATATTTTGACTGACTAATAAATATTCCTGTAGAAGTTTGTTTCACTTGAAGTCCAAGAAAGAAAGTAAGTTCTCCCATTGAACTCATCTCAAATTTGGACTTCATAAGTGATTCAAAATCCTTGTAGAGAGATTCATTAGTAGAACCAAAAATAATGTCATCAACATAGATTTGAACTAGCATGATATGTTGATTAGACTTCTTGAAAAACAGAGTTTTATCAATAGTTCCTCTCTTGAAATTGTTGGCCAGCAGAAAAGAGGATAAGGTTTCATACCATTTTCTGGGAGCTTGATGTAGTCCATATAGAGCTTTATCAAGCTTACAGACATGATCAGGAAACTTAGGATCCTCAAAACCAGGAGGCTGGCACACATAAACTTCTTCATCTATTTTTCCATATAGGAAGGCACTTTTTACATCCATCTGAAAAACTTTGAAATCCTTTGCTGCTGCAAATGCCAAAAAGATTCTGATAGCTTCTATTCTGGCAACGGGTGCAAAGACTTCATCATAATCTATGCCTTCCTCTTGAGTATATCCCTGAACAACCAATCTTGCTTTGTTCTTAATGACAACGCCTTTGTCATCCTTCTTGTTTCTAAATACCCATTTTGTTCCAATGGCATACTTTCCCTTAGGCAAAGGACAAGTCTTCCAAACTCCTTGTCTTTGAAACTGAAGAAGTTCCTCTTGCATGGCTTCTACCCAACAGTTATCTTTTAATGCTTCTGTGACCTTTTTAGGCTCTATTTGTGATAGAAAACAGGAAAACAAGCAAACATTCGCTTCATGCATAGAGCTTCTAGTTCTTACTCCTTCTTCAACATTGCCAATAATATTCTCAACTGGATGAGTGTTATGGATTTGAGTTCTTGGAATCACATCCAGTTGAGATGCTTCATCTATGTTGAGTGACTCAAGGTTAGGTAGTACTACCTCAAGCTGGATTTCTGGCAGTTCACTTAGGTTTTGAATTTGGACTGTTATGGGTTGATTCTCTCTGGGACAGATAGTTTCAAGATTGATTGCTTCTGCCGAAGGACTTCCTACTTCTTCTTGAAGCCTTAACCCAGAAGAAGATTCAATGGAAGGACCTGCCTGAGATGTGTTTATTGTCTCAGACTGTGACACCTCTTCTTGTGCTGAAGTGGATTCTGCCAAAGTTTGTCTTGAAGCTATTGGCAGTTCAACACGAAAATCATCTTCTTTTGTGCCAATTGAGAAATCTATGGTAGTTATCTGTGAAGCTGGAACATACTCTTTTACCGGATTAAATACAGATGTAAGGCTATCAAGATCAAATAGCCAATCAGGGCCTGTTCCAGGTTTATTGAGAGTATGTTCATTAAACTGAACATTTGCAGACTCTTCAATAATTCTAGAAGCTTTGATGTATACTCTATAAGCCTTAGCGTGTGAAGAGTACCCAACAAAGTAGCCCTCAGCTGATTTCTCAGCAAACTTAGCTAAATGATCTTTGGTATTCAAGATGGTGCATTGACATCCAAATGGTTTGAGAAATCCAATGAATGGCTTTCTCTTATGCCAAATTTCATATGGAGTCATACCGTGTGTCTTAACTACCAATATTCGGTTTTGGACATAACAGGCAGTGTTGACTGCTTCTGCCCAAAAAGTTATTGGAAGTTTGGCATCAGACAACATGGTTCTAGCAGCCTCAATTAATGTCCTATTCCTTCTCTCAGCAACACCATTTTGTTGTGGAGTCCTAGGAGCACTAAATTGTCTTGTAATACCCTTAGATTCACAAAAAGAATTTAAAATCTGATTCTTGAATTCTGTTCCTTGATCTGATCTGATTGTTTTTACATGATGATCACTTTCATTCTCCACTCTAAGTATAAATGACTTTAGAATCTCAGCAGTTTCATCCTTGGTATTTAAGAAAAATACCCAGGTATACCGAGAGAAATCATCAGTGATCACCAGGCAATATGACTTTCTACCAAGACTTTTAACACTTGTGGGACCAAACAAATCCATATGTAGTAAATGCAGGACTGTGGTAATTGAATTTATCTCTTTGGCATGATGAGATGACTTATGCTGCTTACCCTTCAAGCATGCAACACATTTATCAACACATATGAATTCCTTTGTTGGTAAACCAGTTACTAAATTATTTTTGACAAGTTTATTCATATTTTTAAGGTTTACATGACAAAGTCTTCTATGCCAAAGACATCGATTCATCAAGTGAAGCTTTTGAAATAAAGCAACTTATATTACTGAGAGGTTCAGCTGTGCTCATATCTAACATATACATGTTGTTTCTTCTAGGGGCTCTGAGCAGAATTTGATCATTTGGCACTACAAATCCTGGTTTCAGAACAATGCATTCATGCTCAGTAAACAACATGTTGTGCTTTTGATCACACACCTGAGATACACTCAGTAAATTGTAATTAAGTTCTTTTACAAAGTGCACATTTTCAAAGCTTACCTTACCATTAGTTATTGTTCCCCTACCTGTTATGTACCCTCCTACTGGATCACTCCCAAAAGCAACAGACCCTCCAAAAAATGGTTCATATTTGTGCAAGTGAGTCTTGTTGCCTGTCATGTGCCTGGAACAGCCACTGTCAACTATCCACAAGTTGCCTTTTGATTCCTACTGTTCCTGCACATGACCAAGAATAGATTAGTTTCTGATGGGAACCCAAGCCCATGTGGTCTTGGGTTTGCCATTTACATCATTATAAGTAAATTTCTTGGAAATCATCTTAGATGGGACAGATGATGTGTTTGCTAACGATGGCTTATCAGCTGATTCCTTCCTCTTCCATTCTTGCTTTATCTTTTGGGTTTTCGGAAGATACTGTTTCCTTTGAAAGTCATCGGAAGCAACTTTTACCTTTCCTTCCGATGGTCTTTTTCTGAAGTAGTAAGATTTCTTTTGTTTGTCGGAAGTCTTAATTTTATGAGCTTCAGACATTCCCTTTTCATCGGAAGCTTCCTCTTTCTTGGCTTTTTTTGTTCTCCTTTTAGAAGTCATATGATTCGAATTCTTCCGACAATCATTTGCTTTTGATGCTTTCTTGAATGGACTTCTTCTTTGTTCTTCCGAGGAGGTGGATGACTTACTCCAACTATTCTTTCTTTCTCTTTCCAGAATTTTTGAGGAAATCCTGCTTCTTGGATTGTAGAAACAATCCGCAGCAAAGTGATTTTCTTCACCACATATCAAACATACTGTTTGATTCCTCTTTATGAAGGCTGAACCTTGTTCCATAGAGAGTACTAATTTGGATGTTCCAACAAACTTGTTGGTTCTGTTATCTACCTGTTTTCCTGAAGAGTTGATCTTTCTCTCCATTGATCTACCTCTTTTTGACTTGTCAGATGGACAAGTCACATATTCATCTGAGGAGCTATTTCCTGTAGTGTTAGCTTTGACAAAAACTGTTGAATGTTTCCTAGTTTTCTTATTTTGTTTCTTAATTTTCAAAGCTTGTTTTTCTTTTATTTGTTTCATGGGAATAGCATCCTTATCTGAGCATGCTGAGGTACTTGGAGTAGAAAAATCATTGATTTGAACTACCTTGTGTATATCCAATTCTTCATTATACACAAGGTCAATAGGTGGTTTGCACCTAACATCTACTATAGAAGTGTAAGAAGATGGAGGTTCAACATTGTTATATCCCAAACCAGCCCCATGTTTATTTACTAATTCAGTTGTACTGCACATTCTGAAAAGTTTTTCATACTTTTCACCTTGACTCAAGAATTTGTCTCTGTAAGACTCAGCCATTACAAGTTCAGTTTTAGCTGTTGTTAGTCTTTCTAAAAGATTTTTGATTTGACATTGTTTGTTAGTATCTTCATGTTTTAGACCTGAAATAGTCTTTTCCATTTCATCAATTTTATCTTTATAATTTCTTTCAGCCTTAAAGAAGTTTGCTTTGATTACTTGTAAGGACTCAAGTTCATTACAGAGTTGAGAATTTATCTTCTTATAAACAGATAATGTTTCTAAACATTCAGGTGTACACATGTTATCATTTACCTTGTTAGAAGAAGATGAATCATTTGCCATCAAAGCACTGTTTGAAATGGAAGCATCCTCAGCCTGAAAGCTCCAATCTGCAAAATTTGCATTGTTTGTTGAGCTTGATGGTCTTTGTTATGGTTGACCAGAAGTTGTTGGCTGGGTTCCTGTGGTCTTGCATTCTCTAGCGAAGTGACCCAATTGTTGACAGTTGAAGCATTTGAGCTTAGACTTGTCAAGACCAAATCCAGTTTTCATATTGTGTTTCTTAAAATGCCTTCCAGTTCTCTGATAGAACTTCTTTGCTCTATAGGAAATCATTGCCATTTGATAATTTATGTCCATTTCCTCTAAATCATCTACAGGGATACCATCTAAATCCTCCTGACACAGATGAAAATAATTGGTTTCTTCGGCCAGAAAAGCTCCTTGCACAGTTGTTGGTGGTGTGTTTGGGTGTGAATTTGATGGAACTGAGGTTTCAGGAAAGGTGACATTAGGTATGGAAGAAGGATGGTAGATGGGTTGGTAGTTTTGATAAGGAAGATTGTTGACGGGCGCATAAAGGGCAGCTGAACCAGAAGATGAATGGGAAATCTTGGATTCTTGGGCATCAAACTCCATTTGATAGGCACTGAGAATACCAAACAATTCTCCTAGAGTTAAAGTCTTTAGATTTTCTGTTCTCCTGATAGTAACAGAATAGATGTTCCATGCTTTCGGAAGGGATCTCAGAAATTTTCTGAGCACATCTTGATTATCCAGAATTACACCTGCAGTTGTTAACTCATCCACGAGTTGGACATACCTTAAGTATTGTGAAGACATATTTTCATTGTTTAGTTGACAAAAGTTTTCATACTTTTGTTTCAGCATGTCCTTCTTGTTTTCTTTGACATCATCTGAACCTTCATACATCTGCTTCAATGAGTTCCACAATTCTTGAGCAGATTTGCATTTCTTGAATGCATGTATAATAGAGTTCGGTATTGACATTTGAATAAGCCAAAGAGCTTTAGAGTCAACTTCCATCTTCTTGTAGTCTTCATCTGAGTACATAGATGGATCTTTTGGTACAGCAGCACCTCCGACTCCAGCAGCAGCAACAGTAGGAATGTAAGGACCTTCAAGAACAGACTTCCAAAGTTTGAAGTCTTGGTTCCTGATGAATCCTTCCATTCTGACCTTCCAGGTGTCAAAATCTTCAGGTGTGAACATTGGTGGCTTGTTGAGAGTGCCATTTTCTGTATCATGTTTGTTTAGAGTAGTCATTTTAGACACACACAGAAAAATATGAGTAAAGAAACTATGAGATGTTAGAAGAAATAGAACTGGTAACTTAAGGAGGATTAGTCACTTAAGTTTAAGAGCCAAAGCTCTGATACCACTTGTAGGATCGGGTTGTCAATCTCAACAACACTTAGAACAAGTATTTCTTACTAAGTTCTAACAGATGCGGAAAGTTCTGTTAGAATTATCTCACAATCACACTCAAGTTGACAAGAAAATAATCGTTGAACAATAACAGATAACACAAGAGTAGTTTCAAGCTCAAGGATATATTTCTCTCAAAGTATATGTGTACAAGCACATGCACAAGCACACAAAGTAAGTTTACAATGGGAGGTTATATAGCCGAGGCTACAACCGTATACACTTAGGAATACAAGTTGGGTATACTAGACAAGTACATAAAGTAAAGCTTATTCTAGTATATTGAGTGTCTTAACAGGCTAAGACACTCAGTCATAATCATGATACTAATAGACATTGACTTTTACAAAGACTATCAAATACAAAAGACATTTAATGTATATGATCTTCAAGGCTTCAGATAATCTTTTGTATTTAATGCAGCATGGGAGAAGTAAGGTAGCTTATCTGACTCATTACATGTTGTCTCTATCTGTCATCAGACCAGCATGTCTTGTGTCAGTACCTTTTGTACTTTGAGAGTGTTCAGCTACAGTCTTTGAAGAAGGAATCTCTTCAGAAGTCTTTGTCTTGTACAGGAAGCTGCTGAGAAGAGTCTTCGGAAGCACTTGATGATAGAATCTTCTGAAAAACCTTTAAGTGTTGGTCTTCCGAAGCCTTAGTCTTGTACAGCCTTTGGCTGGAATAGATTATCCTTCGGAAGCAATGTTTCTTCCGAAGAGTAACTTCTTCCTTCCGAAGGATGTTATTCTTTGAGGCATTTGTGCTTTGGACAAGATAGGAGGTTTGGTGAGCATTAGCCTTTATTAATCTTTACACACATTTTGATAGATAACATACTTATTTTATGTACTAGACAATTAATAGGTTTTGTATGATGACTTGATGCAAGATGGAAATGTTGGCACGAAGAAGCTGGCTTGAGTTGTAGTGAAGTATCACTTGCATAAGTATACTGGGACAACTTTACACAAATGTAACCAACTTTTCATATTGTCCCAATTAAGTCACTGTAACTTTTTTTTGTTTTAATTATGTCATTCAACTTAGTATGGTTGTTCTAATCCTATATAAATAACATGAATAACATGTTATTGCTAATTTTCTACATGTTTAACTTATTTAATAAGTTAAATAGTGATATAATCATTTTATAAAGTAAATAATAAATTAAAAATTATTTAAAATCTTCCATATTTACACATGATATTTGAAAAAAATTAAGTTCCAAACGTTAAATATTGACACACATTGTTAGAAAAACTTAGTTTTTTCAAATATATTGAGTAAATATGAATGATTTTAAATAATTTTTTAATTTATTATTTTGATTTATAAAATGATTATATCACCGATTAACATATTAAATAAATTAAGTATATATAAAATTAGCAATAACATGCTATGCAGGTTATTTATATAGAATTAGAATACTCATACTAAGTTGAATAACCTAATTGAGAAAAAAAAAGTTTCGGTGACTTTAATATGACAGTTAAAAAAGTTAGTTACATTTTTGTAAAGTTATCACTAAGTATATTTATCAAAAGAAACCCTCTTATTCTAGCAACACTCGTATTCACTACAACAAAAAGAATAAAGTCTTTTTCATTTAGCCTTCACATTAACATAATGTGAAACACACATATAAATAATAAAGTATTACATGTGTCGTGCAAAAAATCAAGATTTTCTACCGCACAAACCACACATATTCTAAAAAAAATCATGATAAGATCATTCATAAGAATGACACATTTGGTTGAAATTTTCTTCTTATTCATTATATCACTTCTCTAAGGGTGTAAACGAATCAAGCCGGCTTGTAAAATACTCGGGATCGGTTCGGTAAAAACCCGTGCTTTCGTTGTTAGAACATAGATAGAAAACATGATTATAAAAATTCCACAAACACTACTAGAAAAAAATAAATTTGCGACGCTAATTTTCGTAGCAAATGCGTTGCAAATCACACTTTACGACACATTTGCTACAAAAAAATTTTGTGGTAAAAACCCTTGTTGCAAAATTTTAGCTACAAATTTGCAACACAAGTTACAACAAGTTTGCAACAAAAAAACTGTGTCGCAAACTTCCTACGCATTTGCTACGCCACACCCAATTTTCTATTTATCCGTTTAAATATTATTACATTTACTAAATTAATTATTTGAGTTTTCCATTAGCTACGCATTTGCATCATTTTATATTTACCGACACATTTGCGACGTTTTTCATTAGCTACGCATTTGCATCATTTTATATTTACCGACACATTTGCGACGTTTTTCATTAGCTACGCATTTGCATCATTTTATATTTACCGACACATTTGCGACGAAACATAATTTTTCCAGTTTGCGACCATTTTGCGACGAAACATAATTTATCCAGTTTACAACCATTTTGCGACGAAACATAATTCCTTTTCTTTTTTCTTGCAACAGATTTGCAATGAAACGTAATTTATTTTATTTTATTTTAGGTTGCAACATATTTGCAACAAAATATAATTTCTTTTCTTTTGGTTTGCAACATATTTGTGATAAAACACATTTTATTTTCATTTTTCTTTGCTACACATTTGCAACAAAAATGTTTTCAATAAAAAACTATTTAAAAACAAAAATATTCAGATTTTTTTAAATACTAAAATGATCTAATTTATCCCAAAAATTTCAAAAAATTGTTTCACAAAATCAACCATAAACATAACCACCTAATTAAACAAGAAATTCATACATAAATCTTCTAAGTTTTGATGTCTAAAATAGAAAATTAACACAATTTAAAATGTCCAAATTAACAACCAAAATTCAACCCAACAATTAGTTTTTATCACGAGGACCAAAGTTACTTATAAACTCCTGCATTTGTCGTCGCATGTTTTCTTGTACCGGCTCATGTTGCTCTTGCAATCTTTGTTCGAGTCGTTGCTCTGACTCCTCTCTTAATTTTCTTTCGATTTCAAGTTGAGAGCCAAGATTTTGCACTTGTGATTCCAAATCTTTAACCTAAAATTTGTTAAAACATGCATAATAATTAGTAAAAAAATTCAATCTTTCTGTTCTTGATTTCAAGAGTTCATATAAGGTAATACGCAAGCTGACATAAGGTAATATGCAAAACGAATTTGTAGTTTTGCTGATTAATTAGGTTTTATTTTAAGTAATTAAACAGTTTCTAGCTGTAATTGCCGGTTTGTGGATTGTATCAATTGCAGGAAGCTGTTGTAACCTATTGACAATTGTGATCCATGTACATGTGAATGGATCAGTCACTTGAATAAGAGGAACAGAACGATGCAAATTGGTTTGAACAAGGCATACTGATCAAAAGTACCCTGAAGTTATCCAGAAAAGAATTACGAAAAAAAAATCTAGTTTTCTAATCATATCTAACACACTAACAGTTCAGAATGGTTTTCTATTGAATCCCCCTATTTCACCTTCTTTGATAGCACAACCAGAATGGTTTTCAAAGTTGCATACAAACCTAAAGAATAATATAAAATAGAGAAGATTTTGATAAAAAAACATGACTGCTAGAGCTATAAATAAATAAATAACTATACCTTTTCTTGCGACTGCCGATACTCAGCATATGATTGAGGTACTCCGCGAGATGAGGATGGTGCCCCAGTCACAACAAAATTAATTAATATCAGAATCTCCAATTCCATATACCCGTTGGTTCGAGTAACGACTTGTGGGATCTTTTGCCTGCACACGCTCCCACACATCTGCATTATCCTCAGTGAAGTCTGGACCGTACATATCTGTCATCGCACTCAAATATGCTTCCTACAATATATAAAATAACCTCTTGAGCCATTCTTTTGTATCCCAAGCCTATAAAGATTATATATGAGGAAGCGCCTCTGCGAAACTCGATTCGCGTTGATCTAAATGAGTATCATTGTCATTACCCTCATCGTCATTATCCTCATGTGTATACAAAAATATCTCAAACTATGTTACATTAACAAATAACAGTTACATTGGCATACCAAAATTCTAAATATGAGTTGAATAATGTTAGCTAAAAAGCAACTGTTTTGCTACACTACAATCATACAAACTTCAAATGTAATATTTTGTTAAAGAAGTGTTCATGGGAATCACTCTAAATAAGCATGGTAGTGTTTGTTGACATCTTTTTCAATGCAAGATGTGGAACCGTCAAAGAGGGCTGATGTTTATTCACTTAATAATATGATTGAAGTTCATATTTTTGTATCAAGATGTATTTATTTTTGCAACCTACAACATCTTTCAGAACTTACAGGAACTAACCCAACTTGGCCTAACTAGCCCACTTAAACGAAATGAAGTAAAAATATCCAAAAAAAAACTAATGGCAACTCAAAACTTCGATCTGAGTTGTGAATCATTAAATGCCTAAAAAAATCAACACTAATTTCACAACACTGACCAGGATATGGAGACGCGATGAAGGTGGATGACGGTGGTGAAGCCGCAAAATACCTAAAAAAATCAACACTAATTTCACAAAATACCTAAAAAATCAACACTAACTAATCTAACTTCACAAAATACCTAAACAAAACAACACAAAAAAAAAAAAAACAAGAAAACTTTTATAAGCTTAGCTTTACCCAAGTTGTATAAGTTGTACCCAAAACTGATCAGATCCATCTTGTTCCATACTAAAACAATTGCATGCTCTGACATCTTACCATCTATTTATATGAGAACTAACTTGAGTCCTAAGCTATTCAAGCTACAACAAATAAGTAATCTTTAAACAGATATAAAATAAACAAAACAGTTATATTGACCATACTTTGACCAGTTATGATTAAACTTTAAATGATAACTATGTCTTGTTGAAGTGATTATGGTATAAGCATTTTGTCAAACAGGTGGTGAGCATGATAATCTTTCACCTAAACATGATCAACATCAAACTATACTGTCATTTAAACACAAAGTAAACAATATTATATGAACAAAAGATATAAGGAGCACAGAAAAATAAAGCATTTTAAAGGGATTTCAAAAATCAAAAACCTGAGCTGTACGCTTTTAAAAAAACAAAAGATGACTCGTTTGAATCCCTTTTGAAAAACATGAGCTGTACGCTCAAAGGATTCAAGTACTCACTTGCAAACACATACAATAAATCAATCGTTCAATACTAATTCACGAAATGAAATACATGTTCGTTTGCATGTCGGTTGCAGCAAGAGAAGCCACAAAAGCTGGTGGTCATCGCAAAAGCTGGTGGAGCACCGGTGGTCGCCGGAGGGCAGCCGGGCAAGGAGCGCAGCTGGTGGTCGATTTCGATCGATTCGTGGCTGAAGCAACAGAAGAGCCGAATGGGGGGAAATGGGGAATAAATGGGGGGAAACGTGCTCCTGAAAACCTAAGTCTCCAAATCTCCACCAGTTTATTTAGAGTGATTCCCATTTTAAAAACTTTAAAAAAATATGGAAAATTAATTGTCTTATAAGAAAATTAATGTTATATAAATTTTACTCAACTACAAAATTTAAAAAAAGGCCTTTAGTTGGAATGGTTTGTGTTTACATTTTCTAAACAAAGCATTCTTGTTCGATTCATGTTTCGTCCGTTTTTTCTAATTTTCTGAGATTCCGACACATTTGCAACATATCCTTTTAAAAGACAAGTACTTGACACATTTGCGACGCAATAAACAATTTCTATGTGTAATGCGACACATTTGTGACGCAACTAATCATTTCAATGTGAAATTCGACACATTTGCGACACAATTAATGAATAAATTAAAAGGCTCGTAGCAAATGTGTAGCAATTTGCTACACATTTGCTACTCATTACATACAACCATAACATGTTTTAGTTCTTTTAAATCCCAAATGATGTTATTTTTCACCTATCTTTTGCAAACACTTTATATACATGAAATAATTTCATTTTAAATACTTACATGTATTGCATACTAACGAACGTATACATGTAATATTAGAACCTATAGCTAAAGACATTTTATAGTTGCAGCTATAAGTATAACTCTAACGGTGTACACACATGCCTGGATTATTAAAACAAATATATAGGTTTGTGAAGTAAAAGTATTATATGTATAATGAAGTTTTAGAAAGGCTATAATGAAAAAAAAATTGTTTCGGTATCGTTAAAAAGAATAATTTTATTTTATTATGGCATTGCGTAGCAAATATGTAGCAATTTGCCACACATTTGCTACATACTATCCACGATATGAAATATTTGTTGGAAATGTGTCACAAATCTGCGACATATTTGTGACGGAAAAATCTGTTTTTTTTGTTTTGTGGCTAATTTGACGCTAATTGAAAATTTGGTTCTTTCATAGACTAAAAAACTGTCGTAAATGCGTAGTAAATTTGCGGCGCATTTTTTTGCGTCGCAAAATCCGTAAGTATTAAATCTTTACAACACATTTGCGACGCATTTATAAATTAAATTAGATGTTTGTCAAAATTGTGTCGCAAATCTGCAACACATTTGCGACGCAATATGATTTATAAAATTATACATCTAATTTATTATCATTATTATTGTTATTAAGGTAAAAATATGGGTGATAAAATATTAAATTAATGATTTACGACAAATTTGCGACACATATTTTAATTAATCAAGTTGAATCTCGAGTTTGTCGGAAATGTGTCGTAAATCTGCAACACATTTGCGACGCAACTGGATTTAAAAAAAATAAACGCTCAACTTGATATCATTATTATTGTTATTATGTTAAATATGGGTTAAAAAATTATTAAAATAATTCTTTACGACACATTTGCAACACATACTATAATTAACTAAATTAAATCTCTTGTTTGTCGGAAATGAGTCGCCAATTTGCGACGCATTTGCAACGGAAATTTCATTTTTTACCTCCGGTCGCTATCTTGTGGCAAATTAAAGGCAAAATTTAGGTTTTTTTTCCTAGACTCAAAAGTGTCACTAATGCGTAGCTATTTTGCTACGCATTTTTTTTTGTCGCAAATTGATGTAGCAAAAACCATTTTTTCTAGTAGTGAAAAAACAAAAGTGGCATCACACAATGCAACGTGTTATACAAAAAACATGATTTAAAAAAAAAACAATTACATAATGATACAAATGTTTTAGTTAATAAAGGTCTCATTCTTCATCGTGTTAGCGCGTCCATGTATTACTTTTTAAATTAACAAAAATAGTATAATGGAAAATTAGAACATAAATACTACATTAACTAAACTGGATATATTCTAAACTTTAGAAATTCAAAAGGTTCAAAGTGAACTAAGGTCCAAAGAGATAGAAGAAAATTAATTAACTTATGAAGATGAAACTGATAATTTTTTTTTTCATAGGGTATGTCAAGAGGTAAAACCAAAAGAAAAAGAAAACTGATCAAAAAAACAAATAAAGGGGAAATTTTTGGCACTGTTAGGACTTGAATATGTTGTTGCTAAAGAGTTCAAGGTCTAAGAGAAGTGCCAAACACCACTTCCCCAATTTCAGCATTTGAATTTGTTTTGCCGACATTTGAAATTAATTTACCTTGGAATCGACATTTGAAACCCAGAGCCGATGAATCATGATATTTCAATAACTGAATTACCCGACAAAGTAGTCATATTTTTTCCTTTCGTGAGGCAGACTTTCTAAGAATTAAGAGTGACCCTACTTTCATGTTATGTTGAATATGGTAATACAGTCTATGTGAAGACCAAGTGCTTCATAAGTAAAACTATGAAAAAACAAAGGTACACATACCTTTCCTAGGGAGCTACTCTATGACGAAGAAACCCACATGCAATACTCCACCTACCTACATTAACAACAGTCAAAGGACCACACTTGGCCTAATAGAACTAGCCATGATTGATCGTACGCCGTATTTTTATTTACAGCATGAGGATTTCCATTTTTTTATGTTTATATCTGGATGTCCAGAGAGTAAAGCTACAAATATATGTTCTAGTAATCAAGATAATGAACCTGCTATACAAACAGTATAAAAAGTGTGTAATAAAATAGATAAAAATCAACGAACCTAATTCCATAGTAAATGAAATAGCGAGGATCACCTTTAGTTGCCTGTAGTTCGAAACCTAAATATATTCAGTAATAATCGAAAATGCCATCATGTGTCACATCTCAATCATATTCAATCAAAAAGTGACCTAAATGTTAAATATATAATAATTTAAAGCTTATAGCCCATGACAAATGCATGCAAACATGAAACAACCTATTTGCCAATAACCAGGGAGTAAATAAAGCATTCACCAGGAAAGAACAAAAGAACAAACACATTTTAAATATTAGTGCTCTCTTACATGCAATGTGTGTAATAAAATAGAACCAAATGTTGGATAGTTAAAACTTATAACACATGACATTTGTATGCAAACATGATGCAGTTTGTTGGCCCATAACTCATGGGCTAAAAAAGCATTCACCCAGTAAAGAACAAAAAACCAAACACATTTTAAATATTAGTGTTCTCCTATGCATAATGAGTAATAAAATAGGTTAAAAAAAGCAACTAAACATGAACCTAATTCTAGAGTTATTGAAACAATGAAGGTCAGTTTTATTTGCCTGCATATCAAAGCTTAAATGTATTTAGTAAATAAGTATGTAACATGAATAACAAAAAAAAAAATGAACTGAATTTTGGATGATAAAGGCTTATGGCATATAGCATTGCATCCAAAAATAGACAACCAAATCTTTCTTCATGGTATTATTCATCAATAACTAAATTGATGTAAAAAATCAAGTAACAACTAAAGTAATTTTTTGTTTTGCTGAATTTTGTTTAACTTTACCAAATAATAACAGTGCAAGCCTTTTGTGACTAATTAATGCATATTACATAACAATTGCTAGATTAGATACACTATAGTCTATAGGTTTTGAAATGATGAGCCATTGAAAGAAGTGTTTACAGACAGGTAAGCCATGAAATGATCATGAACATGTATGTCCTCATTCTACATATTTCTTGATATAGTTAAACTGTTTTGATTTTTTTTTTAATATGGATTAGCAGGAAACACATGCATTTGTCTAATTGGGACAACCATCAGTTGAGACTTTGATTACTATCCTAAATGAAACTACTACACAAATATAGAATCAATAGAACAATGTATTGTATACAACTAAGCAAAAAAAAATAAACAACTCAGCTATCTAGTTATCCAAATGTGTTTTATATAGTTTACCTAAAAATTCAAATAAGAATGAAAGAGCATGCACACACCTAAAAGAAATTCAATGGCCAAACCCTAACCTACAAACCTTGATCACTGAAGAATAGAAACCCATTTACCATCAAACAACAATCTGGATGGAAGAACCAAACACATCCGAAGACCTATAACGTATTGAACAACCAAAACCCTAAATCAAAGAAATAATAATCATCAAAGAACAGAAAGAAACATAAGATTGTTCGCCATCAAGTAACAAATCAGGTCCAAAGAAAACCACAACAACGGTGAATGACCGGAAGAAGGAGAGGAACACTACATAACCAAAACCCTAAACCAGATAAAAAATAATCATCGAATAACCAAAAGAAATAAACGAAAAGTAAGATTTGCTACCATCAAACAATAACTCGGCTCAAACAAAAACCACAGTAGCAATGATCGGGGCCGGTTTTGGGGGGAAGTTGGAGAACATCTTGAGCAACCCAAAAAAACACAGAAAGGGAGAGGAAAAGAGAAGTCAATTATCTGTCCAAAAACGAATCTGAAGCCCGCTAATATTGTGGTTAAGGAAGGATAAAATTGTGGCCCCAAAAATATTGATAAGGGATTCGAACTTGTGACAATATGACATTCAGGTTTAATGATGACGCCAAAACCACGGAACCATCTTAGCATTAGCGCCCCAGATATCAGAACTATTTGTATTTGACGTAAAAGATGTTGGTGGCAGTAGAACCCACCGATATTGGTTTTTATTATATAGTTAACTAGCAATAGAAACTCATGTATTATATGGGTTGTATATATAAAATATGTTACAAATAATACTTTTTATAAATATTTATATATTAGATTTATCAGCTATTAGTGAAATAAAATTATGAATATCTAGAAATTATAAACAAATAATAATAATATTCAGTAATTAAAAAATTATATTTTAATATATAACTTAAATCTTATTATAGTTTATAAAGTTTACTAAATTAGTAAATTATTAAATAAGAAGAGAAATGTATTTTAATATTTAATTATTAAAAATTGTTAGAATTTATTAAGAGAGAGAGGCGGGAAAACAAATTCTATATTTTACAAGAATGTGACACGTCTCTTAAATATACTCATTCATTATAATAGTTAGAAGTTAGATACATGTTTGGTGAGAGGATGGTAATCTCTTTAGATCTAAACGATGTACAGGTCTTAAAACTTGAGGTACAACCCATAAAGCGTATTGAAATTCTCTTCTCATTTCAAAATTTCAAACCATTATGAGCTCTAATTTATTGAATTCTCCCTCTCAAAAAGAAACCCTAATACTTCTCTGGTTGGATTTCTGGCAATGAGGTTGATGATCTTGTTTATCTATGTACAAAATCAATTTATGCATACTGTTTTACAACTCTTTGGCGTCTATCTTTGAACTTTATCCTGTCATGAAGCTTACGATCAATTCGTCTTCCATCTTCCACCGGCTCGTCTTTCCTTCTTCTTCTCACCAGGTTTGCATCTTTATTTCGCCTAGGTTTACAATTGTTTGTAGTCTCTTTCTTCTTTATAAACCAGATGTGTTTCTTCTTTACATAATTGATATTCTATTCTACGAATCAGAAGGCCTCATATGTGTATACTCATTCATAAGATTGCTTTGTTCGTGTTTATTTCTTTTTCTTCATGGTTTATGATGTGTTGCCTACAAAATTATAAGAAGTCAAATGACATTATTCAAATTTCCTTTAGTTTTATCAAAAATCTAACCTTCCAATCGAAATTTTGCCCTCTAGATTGCACAGACATCTCCCCTGAACACTGCTTTCCTTTTATTTTCTTCCACAACCTCATGATTATCGCTTTCAGATCCCCCGCTTCCGCGATTGTGTTTGGCAATCCGATTCTCCGCGAAAATGTTACGATTTACCACAATCACACAAGTCAAGTCCTCCAGATTTGAAACCCTTATTTAGTTTTGTCTTCCTTCCTTCAACCAAGGTCAGTTCTTAATCAAAGCATGTGGTTTTCTTAGTCTTTTAATCATTATACATGTGTATCGTATCTTATACTTGATTTGAATTCATATCCACTTGAGTATTTGACTAGATCATACATCATGGTGGTTTTATTTGACTTGATTGATTTATTCTCGAGGTTGTTCTTCTGAGTTCTTTAATTGCTAGGAAATTGCAAACCAGGTTAGAGAATGATAAGATATGAAGTTATTAGAGTGTAACAGGAGGGTGTATAAGATGGAAACAACAAAAACATATTGTATCAATTTCATCGTCACTTTAACACAATACAAATATTTGTATTTGTTAGATTACAATGTTATAGATTCTTATTTAATAACACTGTTTTCAGTACTCAAAGTATCCAAAAGCATTGTTGCTTTATCATTCAGCGAAGATGATCGACTATTGGTTGTTGCTTCTAGTTATACATATCAAGAGGGAGACAAACTGTAAGTTACCTTTTTTTTTTTTTTGTTTTTTTAACTATAAATTATAATTGATTGATGTCTTGTTACTTCGGTTGGTTTGTTTGCTTTTTTGCAGGTTCCTTTTTGCAACTATCTTTTTACTAAGAACCATGAAAAGTTGAATACGTAATTATCTCTTTACTAAAAAATTTTGACTTGGAGTTTTATTTTTTTTTAAATATTGCTTTTGAATGCTTTTATTTATAAATGTTATTCTCATGCCTTTTTTATGTTAGGAAAATATTATTGCTCATAAAAAGGAGACTATGGATAAACTAACATATGGAGGAACCACTATTACCACTAATATGGAATGAAAACTTGAAAAAGAAGCAGTCAAACGTGTTTGTGGTAAAGAGAAAACGATACAGTCGGGCTGAGAGGTATGTGTTGGACCAGTAATGAAGAAGAAAGATGCTTGGATGAAATCAAAAGCTAAATCATCTTAAGGAGATGCCACAACAAGGAATGTCAATAGGGCTGTAAACGAACCGAACGAACACGAACGGGCCTTGTTCGTGTTTGTTTGTTTAACTTTTAACTGTTCACGAACAGTTCACTAACGCTTAACGAACGAAAATTCTTGTTCGTGTTCGTTCATTAAGGAATTTAGCTTGTTCACGAATGCTAACGAACACATATTATTTAAACAATTAAAATCAACATTTTTAATATCAAGTAATGGAGATAATCATTTATAAATATATAAATTAAGATATTATAATATTAAAATAAAATAACTTAAATATTATGGTATTAAACTAAAAGTTATAAGAAACAACATATTTAACGAATAAATATAATAAATGAACTTAACCGAACATAAACGAACGTAGACGAACATGTTACCGAACGTTCACGAACACAAATGAACGAACATGACCTCTGTTCATGCTCATTCATTTAATTAAACGAACGGAATTTCATGTTCATGTTCGTTCGTTTATTAAACGAATGAACATAAACAAACTTCCGGCCGAACGATTCACGAACTGTTCATTGAACGTTCGGTTCGTTTACAGCTCTAAATGTAAATAAAGATTTACAAAATTAGGTTAATGAACTTAAGGAACAACTCAAACGAGGCATCAAAAATGTGATAGATTGTCATATTTATTGCTCGCAAATATCTTGATTTTGAGAGCATAATCTCCAAATCTTTGAGGGACGATGCTCCTGGTTCAAATGGATTGTCCGGTCATAGTTACATCACCACCTAGAACATTCGTTGAAACATTTGTTAGTTTTTTTTAGTTTACTACTATTTAAAACTCTAGATTAGATCAACTTTTATTGTGTTTATTTGCTATTAACCAAAGTTTAGTTAATTGGTTTGTTAGAAGTTAACTCAATTTCTCATTTTGTAATCGATATTCTTCTTTTGTTCTTAATAAAGAAGTAGTGGAAAGTGTTCATTCTTTTTGTTCTTGATTGACAAAATTAGTCTTCTGGTTTGTTTAATACTGTAATATTGTTCACAATTGGTATCAGAGCCATTGTTGGCTTGATTCATAAGTCTTTAGTCAATTGAAGGTTTGATTTGTAGTCGAATTGAAGAATGGGAGCTACAACAAAATTTGATATCGAAAAGTTTAATGGGAAGAATGACTTCAGCCTCTGGAGATTAAAGATGTGGGCACTGTTGTTCATCAAGGGCTGGTAGAAGCGCTAAAGGGGGAAGCAGTTTACCCGTGGGAATGTCTGATTCAGACAAGAAGCAATTGACGGAAAAGGCACACAGCCTATCATCTTGAGTCTAGGTGATCGAGCTCTAAGAGAGGTGTCGAAAGAGAAAGCTTATGTTGATTTACCATAAGAGTGGCATAAGCATAGGATGAAAGTCACAAAGAATCCAAAGTTTTGCATGTCTTATTGTCTTGCATAACAACCTGTATAACATATGCATGAAAGTTCATCCATCGTATGGCTATCGTACACTGTAGTTTTAATCAATATTTGATTTTCAAATTGTTTTTGGTAAAATTTTATAAATACACGCTTGCAACCATGGTAGTTTTTATATTGTTGTCTACTTGCTTAAGAGTTACGCTAACAAGTTGTATTGTTGTGCATGTTTAGACGAAGGATCGTCTAGTGTGTATAAGTAATTTTCATTCTAATTTATGTATTTGGATGAATGTTTACAACATGTTATCATTGTGTGTGTAACTTTGTACTTGAATTATGCTTTAATGTCGGTCTTGTACACTTCTCACTATCGTCTTTAAAAATGTTTGTAATTGATTCTTTAGACTCTTGTAACGATTTGGGTCTTGCTTTTCCTTTTAAAAAAAGTTATGTAATTAAAAAGGAAGTACATTACAAAGTTTTACTAAACTCATGTTTACAAAGATTGAATAAAATATGATATAATTTGTTAATGCATAAAGTCTTCAAAATATGCTTAAAATATTTGATGTAATAATTATAAGTTATGTTTTAATTTTAATTTTTTAACAACGTGTTAATATTTTTATGTAATGTAATTCATAAATAATTTAATTAAAGTATATTTATTCTCCTTTTAACACATTAAATTAACTTTAACTAAAATTTATATTAATGCATATAACTTGGATTTTTAAAAATTACTTACTTTTTATATTTCAATATAATATATTTTTATCATTCAAATAATCCAATCATATTAAATGTTTAAGAAATTTTAAAAGAAATTATAGAAAAAATTAGTAACATTATTGTTTTATTTATAATATTTTAAGAAATATCATTTGAATTCGATTATATTTAAAGAACTAAAGTTGTTAAATAAAAAAATAAGTTCACTTAAAAACATCATAATTGATTTCATTTGAAATATAATTAATTCATAATATATTAATTATTATAATCCTTAATTCCTAATCTATCTATTATCTATTATACTTAATAAATCAAAATAATTAGGGGACACATTTCATAAATCTAGAGTATCTTCACATTATTTTTCCCGCTTTTCTCTCCTAATAAATACATAAATTTATTAAATACTAATTATATAAATATATATTCTTTATACATTTTTCAATTAAAAAAGTTCTTATTATTAAAAAAATATATTACATAATAATATTAAAGACCAATTATATTATACATATCTTTTATAATTAAATAGGAATTCTTAACATAATAAAAAAACATTTTAATATTAAAAAGCATAATTTTAAAAAATCAATTTATTAAAAATTTTCCAAAAATTTATAACTTATAACATCTTTTTATAATTTATAGTCATTATTATAAACTATTTTTTTTTCTTTATCAACATGTTTAATAATAAAAGATAACATTCTATAATTTTGTAAAAAATGACACTTTTTAAAAACAACTTTTTTAAAATGAAATATTTAAAAACCAAACTTTGAAAGGAATTTTTTAAAATACAATGAGGAATGGTTAACTTTTTATGCGTTTCAACCTTCTTTTTATTTTTCTAGGGATATCATTTTTTTCTTCAATGCAAGAATGCAAATTTTAAAGTTTTCTATTTTATTTAATTTCATGTCTATCCCATTCATTTAATTAAAGAGTTGTTTGAAATTATTAAATTGTATCAAATTTTAAAATACTTTTTCTATTTTTACCATTATATGTTTCTATCCAAATACCCTAATGTGTATATGTATTTCCACTTTTAGATGAAAATAATTAATTTGGTATTTTGATCAAATTTATTAATTTCTTTATTCAATCTCAATAAAATTAACTGTATTTTCTTAATTAACTTCATTTTATAACTTAACAAACAAAAAAACATGATCATTTTACAATTATTAAATCTTAGTTAGTAATTCGTATTATTTAATATATTTTATTGATCAAGCCCGTGTAGTACACGGGCAACTAATCTAGTATTTAATAAATCCAAATCTTTGAAGGACATTTGACATCATTCTAGGCCATCTCCATTTTTGTTTTTCCCCCTAAAAATTTAACCCGAAATACTAAACATGCGGATTCTTTTATTTAACTGTTACATTATATGTTAATTTGATGTTCTTATGTTGAAGTGGTATGATTTTTTTCTAATTTATTATTTCATATATTTATGAATTATATCAGTGATTTTTACTCAACCCGTGTAACACACAAGTTACTAATCTAGCTAAATAATAAATATAGATAATTAAATAGGAGGGAAAAGCGGGACACCAAACTATAGGTGATCTAGAATTGTGACAAATTTCCACAATTATTTTGATGTATGTGTCTATCACACCCCGAGCTGGCGGGGTTGGATCGGATTCCCTGTCGGGCGGAAGGTTCCTGGGGCGTGATATAGTGAGTGATAATTGTGATGATCAGATTGTTTACATTGCACATGATATAAATGAGAAATGCTAAATAGAATAGAATTACAAAGTTAAATTACATCCGTATCGTTCATAATTTAACAATGTAAATCTATCATAAACATCATAAGGTTTCTATCTTGTATCTGCACAAGATGTACAAAATAATTGTATCATGATGTTCCAAAAGTATGCAAATCCAAAAATACTAAGTCTTCTATCTGAAGTCCTAGTCCAAAAGCATAAGCTTCTGAAATGACTTGTTCGTCACCTGAGAAGTCATGCAAAAATAAAGTCAACACATGGTTGGTGAGTTCATATAGTTTAGTAATTGAAAATAATTTGTAAACCTTTTTCGGTAAAAACCCTAACCTCATTAACATCACACATAATATCCACATCGGTATGCTTATATATAGGGCATACCCCTGAGTCGAGCCTACAACCCGCCCGGACGCCGTCCCACCACATACTAATCCGCATATGACACTGTTGTTAATGATAATTAAGCATTTTTACCAACCATACACTCACATTCCACCATAGTTCTAATGTACCCTCAAAACATTTGTTAAACCCTCGGGTAACAACCTTAATCTCATTAACATCACATGTATCATCCAGATCGGTATTCTTATATATAGGGCATACCCCTGAGTCGAGCCTACAACCCGCCCAGACGCCGTCCCACCACATACTAATCCACATAGGACATTGTTGTTATTGATAATTAAGCATTTTACCCCTATCATTAACCCATTAGTTCTTCAATTCTTTGTTCCTGTAAATACAACAATTTGGAATATCTATTGATTCCTTAAGTTCATCACCTAATTATGATCAACCACAATAATTGTAGAACAGTTAAATAAATGCTTAATTAAATAAATAAATAAACATTTAATAAAATCTAAGACCTAATGATTGGGCCTTGGTCAACTCGAGTAGACTAGTATGACAATCAGGTACTTAGTAGTAGAGGAGATCCGTAAACCTCATCAAACATGTGACCTATAATCAATTAGTCTAGCTAGGACATCTTTTGATATATAGGCTTTTATAGTTCTTTAGACCGTCCATAGTTCGTATAGTTCTTTAGTTCTTTGGCACATGTTATCTTTTGAGCATTTCCCAGATTTTCCTCAAAACAGTTAGGGAATACTGTAAATATCATCAAACATGCGTCTCATATTCGATCAGTCTAGCTAGGACATCTTTCAAACCTGAGAATGGCACATGCTATCTTTGATATTTCCCAGTTAGACCCTTGAAATAGTTCTTTGTACTTAGTTCTTTGAAATAGATCGTTAGTTCTTTGACAACACACTCTCGAAATAGTTCGTTGAAATAGATCGTTAGTTCTTTGAAATAGACCTTTGAAAGTAGTTCTTTGATTTAGATCTTTAGTTCTTTGAAAATAGTTCTTTGAAAATAGTTCTTTGAAAATAGTTCTTTGATTTGAAACAGTTCTCTAATCATAATGAATAGATAACTTTCCTTGAAATTCTGTAAAAAGTATACCTAGACAGTTTCTAGGTTAACAAGTTCACATAAAGCACATATGTTAAGTAAAAGCATTTAAGTAAATAAATTCTTACGAAAATAATTTACGCATGCTTCTCAGCCCCGCGTTTGAAAACAAAAATGTTTAGAAAATGGGCAATGAACTCACCTGTGTTGCAATGTAAATGATCTACCACAAAATGCACGCTCGTTCTGGAAGCTTAGGTTTCTTCCGTTCCTGAGTTGTTTTAAAAGAGTTCGAATACTATAAGTATACGTATGAGTCGTCGTATCTATGGTTTTGGTCTCGGTGTGCAACTAAGTGTCCTAAGTACTAGTGTGCTTCTAAGACTTAATCTTCTAGTCTAACTTAGATACCCATTTATAACCCATATCCCAAAATTAGTTACAACAAATCTTGATTAACATGTTTTTAATTAATTTCATTTTAAGTTAAAACATGAGTTTAGGAAATCATTTAATTTAATGTAACAAATTCTATAAACCATTTTCTTTTATTAATCTATCATTTACTTGCCTTAAATTAGCATTTAATACATGATGGGCTTCAATTATACTCACTGGGCCCACCTAGGCCCATTGAGGGTCTTTGGTTTCCATTTGATCACAAATCAAATTCCATAGATGATCCCACGTAGTCCATTAACTTATCTAAGTTAATTGTACATGTTAAGACTTTTACTAGGATAGGGTTAATGATTAAATTAACACCCACCCCTAGATCATTGTTTTTGTTACTACATAACTTAAAACATAAACCCAATTGTTAGATACCATCAACCCATGTTTCCTTAGCCCATTTTCATTTATGCATCATAGTGCTTATCCACTTTGAATCTTGAGAGTTAAATCTCGATGTTATACAAGAACCCTAATGAATCACCTTATGCATACACACACATAATGTCACTTCATGCATGCACCTTGTGTGATCCAATTCTCATGAGAAAACTTTGGTTAATAGCCAACTAACCATTCCGTAAGTTCTCAACACTAGTTTTGATGGTCATAAGTCCAACAACAACCTAATTAGGCAACACTTAGGTTCGGATTCCAGTTAGGGCAGCGAACCTATTGCCTAATCCCCTAGGTTCGGCTGAGTTTGAGGAATGTAGGGTTCGGCTACATCACCAATGTTCCTAGTTTCGTGTAAGGGTTCGGCTAGCACTCTAACTCCAACGAACCTTTAAGGTTCGGCCGTTAGGTTCGTGGTCATGGGTTCGTGGTCTTGTTGGTTATCCATGCATGCAGGTTCGCTAGCCAGAGATTCGCTCAACCCTAGGAGGTTCGGGCTCATGGTTCATAGGTCAAATGGTTCGGCTGTCTTGAAGAGCTTTGCATGGCCAGGGTTCAGCCATGCAGGTTCGTGGGTTCTCAAATGATTTCGGCCATAGAATAATTAGGTTCGCATCCTCCAAGGTTCGGCCACCCTATAGGGTTCGGCCATGAAGGTTCGACTAGCAGAGCCACAGGGTTCGGTGCAGGCTGGTGCAGGGTTCGGTGCAGGTCACAGGGTTCGTTTAGCAAAGTGAAGGTTCGACTGGCTGCTGGTGAAAGGTTCGGCCGACGGCTGGACCTTCATGAGCCTGTACTTTCGTCTTCTTCCTCGGTCCAATCTGTTACAGGTTAGTTTATAAAGCTTCCTAGCGGTCTACCATAGTTTATCTAAGTATTTCTAAGTGCTTAATGTGATCGAAACAACAATAAATCCAAGAGTCGCGGTTTACCCTAAAAAAACGAAGAATAAACTAGGATTTACCTCCAGAATGATGGATGAAAGTTCGGGATTCTTGTACTTCTGTGATCTACGTTGCGTGATGGTCGTTTTGACACCAACTAAGCTTGAATCCGATGAGAAACGAGCTCCAAATCTCTGAGAGAAGTTTGAATTTTAGAGAGAGAGGGCTAGAGAGAGAGGGTGACGAAATTTGGGTGGGTGAAATGAGTTGATGATGGTTGGTGGTGCATTTAATGATCACATTAAATGTTTCAATTACCCGGTGGTTCGTTCTCGTTTGGTTTCGCGTAAAAGATCGTTTTCTCGTGTTTTTATAACGAAACGAGACGGTTCATAAAATAAGATTTATAAAATTATTCTAAGTGGTTATTCGTAGTAAATTAACTAAATATCTTTTGTTTATTTAAATTTTTCAGAAATATTAAATTTACTGTTTAAAATCGAATCGTACAGTCGTCGCGCGTATTCGTTCGAATCGTCACCCGTACGAACACGACGATAACTATACTCTTCAATATTGTTTTCTAATTATCGGATATTATTCAGAACGTTAAACCTTCAAATTTATTCGTACAGATCGTCACCCATACGAATAATTCGTCGATTTAGCATTCACATAACAACATCCGTGTTGTTTTGTTCTATAAAGCCTCACATACGTTTATACATAATAAATCCTAACAAATAATCCCATGATAGTTCTGTGTTGCCAGATAATTATCTGACTAGTGAACCCTGTTTTCTGAGTCTCGTTTCTCTGAAATAGTTCTAAGTTTGCTATATTGATAGCACCAAATGATAATGATAATTGATATGAATATGAAACGCACTGAAAAGTATATAGTTCGTACCTGTTTACTGTTCATGTTACTGTTTAAGATCACTGTTCCGGTGACGGTTCCGGCACTGATGTAACAGTCTTCCCTTGTTAGAGAAATTTCGTCCCGAAATTTAAGAGTTGTTATCAGGTACGGCTTCCTCTTCAAACAGTTGGGGATACTTTGACTTCATGTGATCTTCACGTTCCCAAGTAAACTTGGGTCCGCGCCTTGAATTCCATCGAACCTTTACAATCGGAATACGGTTTTGCCTCAGTTGTTTAACTTTGCGATCCATAATCTCCAAAGGTTCCTTGATAAAGTGTATTTGTTCGTCGACTTGAATTTCTTCAATTGGAATGATGAGTGATTCGTCAACAAGGCATTTCTTTAAGTTTGAGACGTGAAATACGTCATGCACACCACTGAGTTCATCTGGTAATCTCAGCCTATACGCCACAGGACCAATACGCTCGATGATCTCGAACGGTCCCACGTATCTTGGTGTTAATTTTCCTTTCTTCCCAAAGCGTACAACGCCTTTCCATGGGGATACCTTCAACATTACACGATCTCCCACTTGGAATTCCAACGGCTTGCGCCGTTTGTCGGCGTAGCTCTTTTGTCTGCTCTTTGTTGCTTGTAGTCTTCTTTGAATCTGAGCACTCTTGTCGGTAGTCTCTTGTACAAGTTCGGGCCCAGTTATGCGGTTATCTCCCACTTCGGTCCAACAGATCGGTGATCGACATTTCCGACCATACAAAGCCTCGAATGGTGCACATCCAATGCTACTGTGGTAACTGTTGTTATAGGAGAACTCGATCAGTGGCAAATAGGAATCCCAATTCCCACCGAAATCCAAAATACAGGTTCTAAACATATCCTCCAGGGTCTGAATCGTACGTTCGCTTTAACCGTCCGTTTGCGGATGGTAAGCTGTACTCAGATTTAATTGCGTCCCTAGGGATTTCTGTAATGATTGCCAAAACCTTGATGTGAATCTGCTATCTCTATCAGAACTTATAGACAATGGCACACCGTGGCGTACCACTATCTCATTGATGTACAGTCTTGCCAGTTTGTCCATCGTGGGGGTCTCACGCATCGACAAGAAATGAGCAGATTTTGTCAAACAGTCGATGATCACCCAAATTGTATCATGACCACTGGAAATGCGGGGTAGCTTGGTAATGAAATCCATAGCTATTTGTTCCCACTTCCAGAGCGGAATCTCAGGCTGTTCCAGTAGACCAGACGGTCTCTGGTGTTCCGCCTTTACCTTCGCACACGTAAGACATTGACCGACGTACTCGGCTATGTCTTTCTTCATTCCAGGCCACCAATAAAATCCACGCAAGTCTTGGTACATTTTATCAGTGCCCGGGTGAACAGAGTATTTAGTCTTGTGTGCTTCATCGAAGATAAGGTTCCTCAGTTCGTCTACCGCCAGAATCCATATACGATTCTGGTAGTAGATCATTCCATCAGGCTTAGTCTCAAATTGTTTCTCTGCTCCGCAGTCAAGTTCTTTCTTCAGGTTACCTCGATCAACTGATTCTTGCTGTGCCTGAATAATCTTGTCTCTTAAACTGGTCTGCACAATCATTCCCATTGCTCTAACGTGCAAGGGTTTGACCCGTTCCTTCCGGCTCAAGGCATCAGCTACAACGTTCGCCTTTCCCGGATGGTACTTGATCAACAGTCGTAATCATTCAGAAGTTCAACCCAACGACGCTGTCGCATATTGAGTTCCTTCTGATCAAAAATATGTTGCAGACTCTTGCGATCGGTAAATATGGTACACTTGGTGCCATATAAGTAATGTCTCCAAATCTTCAATGCGAAGATTACTGCTCCCGGTTCAAGATCATGAGTAGTGTAGTTCTTCTCATGAACCTTTAACTGTCTCGATGCATAAGCGATAACTTTGTCCCGTTGCATCAGTACGCAACCAAGTCCCTGATGGGAAGCATCACAATAAACAACAAAATCATCGCAACCTTCTGGGAGAGATAGAATTGGAGCATCACATAACTTATGTTTCAGCGTCTGAAAAGCATCTTCTTGTTTCTGTTCCCAGACAAACTGTTCACTTTTCTTAGTTAACTTGCTGAGAGGCAAAACTGTCACACCCCGAGCCGGCGGGATAGGATCGGTTGTCCCGTCGGGCGGAAGGTTCCCGGGGCGCGATATCGTGAGTGATAATCGGATTGATCAGATTGTTATATGGCACATGATACATAAATGAGAAATGCTAAATATGATAGAATTACAAAGTTAAATTACATCAGTATTGTTTATAATTTAACAATGTAAATCTACTATTAACATCATAAGTTTCTATCTTGTATTTACACAAGATATACAAAATGGTATGTGCAATGATGTCTTCAAAATATGCAGGTCCAAAATACTAAGTCTTCTAAGAGAAGTCCTAGCCCAGAAGTAATGACTTCCTAATTGACCTGTTCGTCACCTGAGAAGTCATGCAAAAAGATCAAGTCAACACATGGTTGGTGAGTTCATATAGTTTTATGATTTGTAAATGATTTGAAAGTCCTCTTTGGTAAAGACCCTAACCTCATTAACACCACATGTAATATCCACATCGGTATGCTTATATACAGGGCATATGTAAGGGACAAGCCCTAGCCAACATCCCACCACATACTAATATGCATATGACACTGCTGTTAATGATAATTAAGCATTTTTACCCTTGACACCGTTCCATACGTTCTTCTGTTACTGTCCCTGTGTTTACAATCATTTGAAATCCATGTTGATTTCACAAGTTCATCACACAAGATGATCAACCACAGTAATTGTATGAACAGATATAAATGTTTATGTAAATAAATAAATAAACATTTAATAAAATCTAAGTCCTAATGATTGGGGCCTTTGGTCAACTCGAGTAGACTAGTCTGTCAATCAAGGTACTTAGTAGTAGAGGAGATCTGTAAACCTCATCAAACATGTGACCTATAATCAATCAGTCTAGCTAGGACATCTTTTGATATATAGGCTTTTATAGTTCTTTAGACCGTCCATAGTTCTTTAGTTCTTTAGTTCTTTGGCACATGTTATCTTTGAGCATTTCCCAGATGTTCCTCAAAATAGTTCTTTGTACTTAGTTCTTTGAAATAGATCGTTAGTTCTTTGACAACACACCCTTGAAATAGTTCTTTGAAAATAGATCGTTGGTTCTTTGAGAATAGGCCGTTAGTTCTTTGAAAATAGATCTTTGAAAATAGTTCTTTGTTGAGATCTTTAGTTCTTTGAAATCAGTTATTTGAAACAGTCCTTTAGTACGTAACAGTTACCTAAACATGAGTCTAGGATAACATTTATACATGTAAAACATATAAAAGCATTTCAGTAAACAATTTACATAAAACAGTTTACGCATGCTTCTCAGCCCCGCGTTTTAAAACAAAAATGTTAGAAAAGGGGCAATGAACTCACCTTGTAGCTGTTGAGTTGACTTAGCTTAAACAAAAGAATGCACGCGCTCTGTGTTGTAAATGGGTTTGTTTTCACGTTCCTGTATTGATTTCACGTTGTTAAGACTTATAAGTATAAGTTTGTAGGGTTTTGTGTGTATAAATGTAGGTGTTAGCCCTAAAGTTGGCTAATACGCGTAAGACTTGGTCATGATCCTTGTTCGGTCCCATATGTTTGATTCAAGTCAATGACATTATAAGTTATCATCTTGTCATTAGTTATAAGCCATTTGTTTTGATGAAAGACTTAGTGCTTAGTTTCCAACTCGTCTTTGTTGATCTTGTACGTTTTGAACATTTATTGCATAATTATTTATTAATTAAGCAAACATCCTTTTGACATATCTTATTTTGATCTTATGAAATGTAGTGAACCCATGTGGGCCAAATCATGGCATATGGACCGAACTATGTGACCAAGTTACTTGTTGGGCCTTGGTGTAACAAGTTGGGCCTTGGGCCCAAATCTATGGGCCTTGGAATAGTTCTTGAACAATGGAGGGTTGGGAGGCTTATTGGAATGTGTGGACCAATGATATGGGCTGTTGGAATACAAAGGCCCGGCCAAATGTTACAAGGCCTAGAATTAAAGTGTTCTTATGGGCCTCTGTTGGGCCACAAGGGAAATTGTTGGGACAAAGGTGGGCCCAGGCAAGATTTGTTGGGCCTATAGTTAGAATGGGCTTTAGGATTCAAAAGTGGGCCAGAAATGGGCTGTTGGCCAAGTTATTAGCAAAGTGGCTCCAAAATGAGGACAAGGGCCTCAAAATAGGCCTTGGATCAGTTTTCTGTGGGCCTCGGGATGATTTTGCTGGGCCCAATGAGTTTTGTCTCAGGCCTTCACCAAAATAGTTCATAGGCCAAAAGGGGCCTTGCTTAAATGGGCTGAAACAACTGTGGGCCTAAAAATTGGGCTGTTGGCCAGAATCGTGGCCTTGGGGCCAAAAACAGTGGGCCTGGAGATATTTTACTGGGCCCCTTGGATTCCATCAAGGCCTGAAGTAAAATATGTCTTGGGCCAACCTGGGCCTAGTTCCTTTGGGCTGAAATCGATCATGGGCCAATTTGTCCTTGGTTGCCTAATGAATATGGGCCACAACAAGGTTTTTGGTTAAATATTTGGGGCCTACTAGGGCTACTGGGCTGGAACAGTTTATTTGGGCCAAGATACACCTGGACCTAGACAGTATGATGTTGGGCCCATACTGGGCCATCCAGAATGAACTTGGGCCTACTGTTGGGCCTGTTGGGCCAAGGTAAAAGTGGCTGTAGGACTGCTTGGGCCACAATTGGGTCTGGTTGTTGGTCATTGGGTCTTGTCATGTATATGGGCTGTTAGATCAACAAGGCTGAATAACTTTAAGTTGGGCTATTCTTGGGCTTAAAACAGTGGGTTATGACTAAAAGATGGCCCGCATAACAATTCTGTGGCCTAGCTTATGGGGTTTGAGCCACGACTTGTCTTGGCCGAATGTTGAAGGGGTGGCAAATGAAGAGGCTGCCGAATAGAAGAGATGACTGGCGAATGTGGCATGGCGAAAGAGGGAGACCAGCGAAAGAGGAGGCTGGCGAATGGCTGGCCTCTGGTCCGAATGAGGTCATTCGACCTAACCACTGGGTACCCCATTCGGCCACCTGCCATTCAGCGGTCTGGTGGCTTGGGTCGGCCTTGGTGTCCCTTTAGAGGTTCACGACTAGATCTAGGGTGACTCATGGTGTAAATGAAGAAGAAGATGGCTAAATAGTCGGATGGTTCGAACTTGTTCACGAAATGGGTGAAAAACCCTAAGTTTTCGTGACTTTCTCATGTTAATACCTCGAGTTCTAGTGAGTAACAGCTCCGATATGTTGTACTTTCTTGTAGAGCTCGTCGAGGGCTTCGCGTGGGCGCAAGAATCACCGATTTTCGTTAAGAAATGAGAGAGATATGAAGAGGAGAAGGTTGGAGGTGATTAGGGTTTTCAAAACCGGAAATTGAGTTGTGGGGAAGAAGATGGAGTGATAAATGAGGAAATTAAGCTCATTTATGTGTATTTATACCCCGAGGGTGTTCGGGTTCGTTTTCGTTGCTCGGTTCGCGTTTTCATTACGTTTCCGGAAAATTACGCGTAATTTAAATGGAATTAATTAAAAGAGTTTAAATTAATTATTTTGATGAGTTTCAAAATTGTAAAATGTTATTTATTTTATTTTATTAAATTACTTTCGTTCGTGTCGTGTTTTTCGTTTTCGTTTCGTCAGATCACGTCACCTTCGCGCGTAATTCGTTCGAATCGTCACCCGAACGAATACGACGATGGTTTTGCTTTCTGACTTTTGTTTTCTACTTTTCAGTCATTATTTCAGAACTCTAAACTCACAGATATGTTTGTGTGAATCGTCACCCACGCAAACACACTGTCAGTTCGTTATTCTGCAATAACACTGTAATTGTGTTTGGATTGTGTTTCCTCACTGTCGGACTCAACTAAACTTCCTGTTTTCACATTGTTCTTGTACTGACTTGTCGGTCATCTGATTCCTGTCATTTGTGGACATCAGATCGCAACCGATATGTTTTCACTTAATTAACATAACTAATGTTCCAATTGTACGTTGTACTTAATGTATTTAAGTTTATACGAAAATACGTATAAGGATTTCTTGTATTTAGGATTCTGTTAATACAAATACTGTTCACAATCATATAAGTACACATAGTTACTGTAGAAAGTACACGTACCGTACGGACTTGCCGGACGATCTGGTACTTGTTGTTACAAAAACTATCTTAGAAAAGTTTGAGATAAACATTCTATAATAACCCGCCAATCCCAGAAAAGACCGTATCTCCGTCGGTGTCTTCGGAGTGTCCCAGTTCTTTATCGCCTCGATCTTGGCAGGATCAATGTGTATTCCTTCACTGTTGACTACATGACCCAAGAATTGAACTTCCCTTAGCCAAAATTCACAATTTGAGAATTTGGCATAAAGTTTCTTTTCCTTCAACAGCTCCAAGATCGTCCTGAGATGTTGCTCATGATCTGCTTTGTTCTTAGAATAAATCAGTATGTCATCAATAAAGACAATGACAAACTGATCCAGATACGGCTTGCACACTCGGTTCATGAGATCCATGAAAACCGCTGGTGCATTTGTCAATCCGAAAGGCATCACCATGAATTCGTAATGCCCATATCTTGTTCGGAACGCCGTCTTCGGTATGTCTTCGTCTTAAACTCTAAGCTGATGATATCCAGACCGCAAGTCAATCTTTGAGAAGTATTGCGCTCCTTGGAGTTGGTCAAACAGATCATCAATCCTCGGCAATGGATACCGATTCTTGATGGTCAGTTTGTTTAGTTCCCTGTAATCTATGCACATTCTGAACGATCCGTCTTTCTTTTTCACGAACAGGACCGGAGCTCCCCAAGGTGAGTAGCTCGGTCTGATGAAACCTTTATCAAGTAACTCCTGTAACTAATTAGACAATTCCTGCATCTATGAAGGTGCTAACCTGTAAGGAGACTTAGCAACAGGAGTTGCTCCAGGAATTAAGTCAATACGAAACTCTATTGGTCGCACAGGTGGCAAACCTGGTAGGTCTTCAGGAAATACTTCCAGATACTCTTTCACTACTGGTACATCTTGAATCTTTTCCTTTTCCTTCTCCTTTTCCACCACATGAGCCAAGAACACCACGCACTGCTTCTGTAGACACTTACGCGCCTTTATGCAAGAGATGATTTTGACACTTCGCTTTGCTTGATCCCCTTTAACTTCCAATACGCGATCACTCGGCAATGGAACACGAAGCTGCTTTTCTGAACAGACGACTTCCACTCGATTAGAAGAAAGCCAATCCATTCCAACAATGACGTCGAAACTACCCAACTCCATCGGTATCAAATCGATGGTGAATGTATGACCATTAAGTGTCAATGGGCAATTTCTATAAACTGTACTAACTGTAATCTGTTTCCCGTTAGCTACTTCTATGATGTAAGGGGAATCTAGCTGTTCCTCTATAGAATCTAATTGGCATGCAAAATCGGTAGAGATAAAACTCTGATCCGCCCAGTATCAAATAGAACAGATGCATAAAATTCATGTAAGAGAAATGTACCAGTGACCACAATCGGGTCTTGGCGTTCAACTGGTGCTCCGATGGCGAAGGCTCTTCCACGAGGAGCTTGAACTGCCTGTTGTACCTTCTTCGGGCAGTTCTTTGCAAAATGCCCTTGTTCGCCACAGTTGAAGCATCCACTGTTGTTCTGGTTGGCTGGTAGAGGGAGAGCCAAAGCAGCATTGTTGACTGCTTGGTTAGGTGTTATCCTGCAGTGTTGGACCCAATGGTCCTTTCGTCCACATCCCGTGCATTGCTTGCAGGGAGTATTAGCAGCATGATGATATTGACACTTGGTACACAGAGGATATGTACCGGTGTAGGGTCTTCTGTTAGGGTTTTGTGGTGCAACTGCTATTTGTTGGAGAGGTGTGGCCACCGTGTAGTTCTTGATAAGTTTTTGTTTCTTTTTCTGATGATGGTGGGTTTGCTGCAACAACTAAACCATGAATGCAGGCGGGGAGTCCAACTACATAACGATCAATCCTCTTTTCTAAAGTTGGTACCATGTCTGGTACCAAAGCAACCAACTCATGGTAACGAGTTGTATACCCCATGTGATCAGCCCCCTTCATCACATGGTTTGATAGTTCAACCTCCAGTTTCAGCAATTCATTCTTGGGGCAGAATTCAGTTCTCAACAACGTCTTGAAATCTTCCCATGGCATGGCCATAGCTTCTTCTCTTCCCTTGGCATTGATCTGTGAGTTCCACCAGGTCAAGGCTCACTTGTTGAATGTTCCAGCAGAATAGCGAACTTTGTGGTGCTCTGGACAGCTGCAGAGGTCCAGGGTTGTCTCAATCTTTTCAATCCATTGGATTAATCCAACGGCTCCTTCAGACCCACTAAAACTGGGCGGCTTACATCCTATAAATGACTTGGAGGAGTAGTGTGATGAACCACCAGTATTCCCACTCGCTTCTCCTGATGAGTTACCAGTATTGTTGATTTCATTACGGAGACGGTTGTGCATCTTCGGTATTACTTCCTTCATCTGATTAGTCATCTGACTGCTCAGTAGGGTCACCAATGCGATAGTAGCAGGATCCAGCATCGGAGTTGTGCTCGAACAAGGTGGTAAGTCAAGTGGAGGAGGAGGAAGTGGCGGTGGTGAATCAGGTGGTGAAGGTGTAGATGAATGTGGAGCTAGGTCTTGTGGTGGTGGAGGTAACGAGGGAGTCTGTTTTCTCGGCGGCATTCTGATCATAACCAAAAGAACATTGGTTAGTGCAGTGATCGAATGCAGAAGACAATATGCAAAGAAAATCTTAAGTCCTATGTTCTCTACATGCAAGGTCCCTAGGTTATAGTCTAGGCCAAACCATTTAAATAAGTGACCTATATTTCTCTATAACCATGGCTCTGATACCAATCTGTCACACCCCGATCCGGGGGGGTTGGATCGGATTGCCCGTCGGGCGGAAGGTTCCCCGGGCGCGATATCCTGAGTGATAATCGTGATGATCAGATTGTTTACATTGCACATGATATAAATGAGAAATGCTAAATAGAATAAAATTACAAAGTTAAATTACATCCGTATCGTTCATAATTTAACAATGTAAATCTATCATAAACATCATAAGGTTTCTATCTTGTATCTGCACAAGATGTACAAAATAATTGTATCATGATGTTCCAAAAGTATGCAGGTCCTAAAATACTAAATCTTCTATCTGAAGTCCTAGTCCAAAACCATAAGCTTCTTAAATGACCTGTTCGTCACCTGAGAAGTCATGCAAAAATAAAGTCAACACATGGATGGTGAGTTCATATAGTTTAGTAATTGAAAATAATTTGTAAACCTTTTTCGGTAAAAACCCTAACCTCATTAACATCACATATAATATCCACATCGGTATGCTTATATATAGGGCATACCCCTGAGTCGAGCCTACAACATGCCCAGACGCCATCTCACCACATACTAATCTGCATATGACACTGTTGTTAATGATAATTAGGCATATTTACCTACCATAAACTCCCATTCCACCATAGTTCTAATGTACCCTCAAAACATTTGTTAAACCCTCGGGTAACAACCTTAATCTCATTAACATCACATGTATCATCCAGATCAGTATGCTTATATATAGGCCATACCCCTGAGTCGAGCCTACAACCCGCCCAGACATCGTCCCACCACATACTAATCCACAAAATGTGCGCTCGTTCTGGTAGCTTAGGTTTCTTCAGTTCCTGAGTTGTTTTAAAAGAGTTCGAATACTATAAGTATACGTATGAGTCGTCGTATCTATGGTTTTGGTCTCGGTGTGCAACTAAGCGTCCTAAGTACTAGTGTGCATCTAAGACTTAATCTTCTAGTCTAACTTAGATACCCATTTATAACCCATATCCCAAAATTTAGTTACAACAAATCTTGATTAACATGTTTTTAATTAATTTCATTTTAAGTTAAAACATGAGTTTAGGAAATCATTTAATTTAATGTAACAAATTCTATAAACCATTTTCTTTTATTAATCTATCAATTACTTGCCTTAAATTAGCATTTAATACATGATGGGCTTCAATTATACTCATTGGGCCCACCTAGGCCCATTGAGGGTCTTTGGTTTCCATTTGATCACAAATCAAATTCCATAGATGATATATCCCACATAGTCCATTAACTTATCTAAGTTAATTGTACATGTTAAGACTTTTACTACGATAAGGTTAATGATTAAATTAACACCCACCCCTAGATCATTGTTTTTGTTACTACATAACTAAAAACAAAAACCCAATTGTTATATACCATCAACCCATGTTTCCTTAGCCCATTTTCATTTATGCATCATAGTGCTTATCCACTTTGAATCTTGAGAGTTAAATCTCGATGTTATACAAGAACCCTAATGAATCACCTTATGCATACACATACATAATGTCACTTCATGCATGCACCTTGTGTGATCCAATTCTCATGAGAAAAATTTGGTTAATAGCCAACTAACCATTCCTTAAGTTCTCAACACTAGTTTTGATGGTCATAAGTCCAACAACAACCTAATTAGGCAACACTTAGGTTCGGATTCCAGTTAGGGCAGCGACCCTATTGCCTAATCCCCTAGGTTCGGCTGAGTTTGAGGAATGTAGGGTTCGGCTATATCACCAATGTTCCTAGTTTCGTGTAAGGGTTCGGCTAGCACTCTAACTCCAACGAACCTTTAAGGTTCGGCCGTTAGGTTCGTGGTCATGGGTTCGTGGTCTTGTTGGTTCGGTTGATCCATGCATGCAGGTTCGCTAGCCAGAGATTCGCTCAACCCTAGGAGGTTCGGGCTCATGGTTCATAGGTCAAATGGTTTGGCGGTCTTGAAGAGCTTTGCATGGCCAGGGTTCGGCCATGCAGGTTCGTGGGTTCTCAAATGATTTCGGCCACCCTATAGGGTTCGGCCATGAAGGTTCGACTAGCAGAGCCACAGGGTTCGGTGCAGGCTGGTACAGGGTTCAGTGCAGGTCACAGGGTTCGTTCAGCAAAGTGAAGGTTCGGCTGGCTGCTGGTGAAAGGTTCGGCCGACGGCTGGACCTTCATGAACCTGTACTTTCTTCTTCCTCCTCGGTTCAATCTGTTACAGGTTAGTTTATAAAGCTTCCTAGGGGTCTACCATAGTTTATCTAAGTATTTCTAAGTGCTTAATGTGATCGAAACAACAATAAATCCAAGAGTCGCGGTTTACCCTAAAAAACGAAGAATAAACTAGGATTTACCTCAAGAATGATGGATGAAAGTTCGGGATTCTTGTACTTCTGTGATCTACGTTACGTGATGGTCGTTTTGACACCAACTAAGCTTGAATCCGATGAGAAACGAGCTCCAAATCTTAGAGAGAAGTTTGAATTTTAGAGAGCGAGGGCTAGAGAGAGAGGGTGACGAAATTTGGGTGGGTGAAATGAGTTGATGATGGTTGGTGGTACATTTAATGATCACATTAAATGTTTCAATTACCCGGTGGTTCGTTCTCGTTTGGTTTCGCGTAAAAGATCGTTTTCTCGTGTTTTTATAACGAAACGAGAAGGTTCATAAAATAAGATTTATAAAATTATTCTAAGTGGTTATTCG
Organism: Mikania micrantha; assembly: GCA_009363875.1. Taxonomy (NCBI): domain Eukaryota; kingdom Viridiplantae; phylum Streptophyta; class Magnoliopsida; order Asterales; family Asteraceae; genus Mikania; species Mikania micrantha. The sequence continues at coordinate 78,618,564 of CM018695.1, read as the reverse complement.
TAGTAAATTAACTAAATATCTTTTGTTTATTTAAATTTTTCAGAAATATTAAATTTACTGTTTAAAATCGAATCGTACAGTCGTCGCGCGTATTCGTTCGAATCGTCACCCGTACGAACACGACGATAACTATACTCTTCAATATTGTTTTCTAATTATCAGATATTATTCAGAACGTTAAACCTTCAAATTTATTCGTACAGATCGTCACCCATACGAATAATCCGTCGATTTAGCATTCACATAACAACATCCGTGTTGTTTTGTTCTATAAAGCCTCACATACGTTTATACATAATAAATCCTAACAAATAATCCCATGATAGTTCTGTGTTGCCAGATAATTATCTGACTAGTGAACACTGTTTTCTGAGTCTCGTTTCTCTGAAATAGTTCTAAGTTTGCTATATTGATAGCACCAAATGATAATGATAATTGATATGAATATGAAACGCACTGAAAAGTATATAGTTCGTACCTGTTTACTGTTCATGTTACTGTTTAAGATCACTGTTCCGGTGACGGTTCCGGCACTGATGTTACAGTGTCGATAAAACGGATAACAAATACGTGATACTAAACCCGTCATGTCGTCTTAGAATTATATTTAAACGATCGAATATGTAATATTCATGCACCATATAATGTGATTTAAAAAAGAAATATGAATATGTTGATATTTATGTTAATCGGTTAAGTTTTTAAATAATGTCATTAAAAGATTAAATGTTATTTATTTTATTTTTTTGGTAGCCATTGAAAACAATTACGTATTTCAAACATTTGTTTATCTAAATAATTTTTATTAAGAAAACATTTAATTAAACAAAATTAAGTAAATAAGTTGAAAGTTAAATAAAAACTAATTAATTAAAATATGAGATTTTTAAAGTATTGACGATTAAAATGCATATTATAAATACATTAATTTAGTGGTTTTGTTGATAAGAAACTATCAAATAGGGAAGATGGTAGCAGAAAAATCTAGAAACTTGTTTTTAAAAATAGAGAATTTGCAGGGAAATTACGTTTCATGGACGTTATGCTGATTTTTTTAAAAAAAAACATGTATACATAATTATACGCATTTCAAAATAGTTTTTTTTTTAAAAAAATAGGGTGTTATAGTTGACTATTTGGTAAGGGGTTAGCGCCGCTGCATCGCGCGGGTTTCTTACTAGTATATGCGTGTGTGTATATATATATGGTAAGGATCAAATAAAAAGTTTATTTGGCCTAATAAGGCTAAAAATGATTTTTAACAACTAGTTTGGAACCGTCTTATCGAACCTTACAATATTTGTTTTTTGGTTTTAGCTTTAACAACTAGTTTTAGAGTTTGGAATTTAGGACATGCATTTTCAGCGTTTAAGTTTTATCTTTAGGTTCAGGGTTTGATTTTATAATTTTGGTTTTATTGTTAAGGTTTATTGTTTATGATTTAAGGTTTAGGTTATAGGGAATTACATGCTGGTTTCAATGATATAAAAATGAATTCAATCGAAATTTGTTTGAGTCGGTTTTTGAGTTTTAAAAAAATCCTTTTTAGGGAAACTTTCCCTTATATATCTATACTTTTATAATAAAAGAGTAACTATTTTGTCACTTTTCACCTTTTTACAACACTATTGACGTTTGTCACCTTCATACACCACCATTGCCACTTGTCAATCGATTATCATTCTACTAAATTTTCTCTCTTATTAAATAGATATATTCTTTCTTTTATTAAGTAAATTATTTCTTTTATTAATAATTATAATACTAATAACTAATATATTATTTTTCCTTTTATTATAAAACACCCTTAAATTGTTTTTATAATATACGAAATTTTCTAAAATCAAAATTTTTTAAAGTAAGAAATATTTTATTTAAAGAAACAAAATTTATGTAAAAAACAAGTTATCTTAAAATATTATTTTTTTAAAAATAATATATACTATAAAAAGAGATTTTAAACATTGAGATTTTATAAACAAATGACGTTTTTTAATTTATCTAAACATTGAAATAATAAAAATGATAGAGGAAGTTACACTTTTGTTCCTTTATGTTTAACGTTATTTTTAAATTGTTTCGTTTAACTTTAATAATTAAAAAAATTATATTTTAATTTATTTACTTATGAAAGTTAGTTTTTAACGTCAGTTATTACAAGTTTATCAATTATTACAATTTACACATTAAAAGGTCATATATCATATTTAAAGTGATTGAAGTTTTTAATTATTTTTTATCACTTAGAGTATTTATTAATATGTAAATTAATCATGTAATATCAAAATATAGTTTTATAATTGCTAAATTTCCATTTTTAACTAAATGTTTTAGATTAAATCTGTGTAATACACGGATTAATAACCTATTATAATAAATCATGTTATGCAAGCAATTAAAAATGGCTCTTTTATTTAGACACCCAATTTTTTATTTTAACACCCCTGCGTGCCAAGACGGGCCGTACTGGCCAGTACGGCCCGTCTTGACCCAAGCTTATTTCTCCAAGCCATTTTGGGTGTCAACCAGTTATGCTATAACTTGATACGGCCCGTTACTGGTCGGTACGTGCCGTCTGGAATTGATTTATTTTATTTAAACTTAATTTACGTATTTAAATAATTTTTAACGATATACGTTTAATAAGTGAATTATTTGAACGATATTAGTTATTTATTTTATTTAAACTTAATTTATGTATTTAAATTTAATTTTTAACGATATACGTTTATTATGAAAGTTATTTGAACGATATACGGCTATTATGTTAATTAAACGTTATAATGTCGTTTTAACTAAATATTTCATTTTATAATTAGTTTGTTTACGTTAATTTAAATAATTTAAACGATATAAAGTTTGTCGCGCAAATATTAAACAACACAAACAGAAACAATACAAATGCAGAAAGAAACATACGTATATACACTGTACGGTTTTATATACAAGGAAACAAAATACAAAAATACAAAAGTAACTACGATCCGGATGGTCCAGCGTCCGATCCGTTGTCTGCGTAGACGCGTGGCTCCGGGAACGGTGGAAGCTGTGACCCGTCCCGTCGCGCATGCTCTGACGTGACCGTCCACTGGACCAAATCCTCGTACCGATAGAGCCGTCGCTCGACGCGTGCCTCCCAGGCAGCCCGACGACGATCGGACTCAGCCATCTGCTGAGCCGTCTCGTCGCACCGGGCGGCAATCTGGTGCAACAACGCCTCGAGAGGCTCGGTCAGGCGCAACACACGGTAAACGTGCGGTGGATGCTGCGGAGGCTCCGCCTCGCGCGGCGGTGACTGGACCGGCAATACAATGACCTGGGCGGGCTGAAACGGGCAGCCGTCCTGCCCAATAAACCGCAATCCCAGAGCCGGGATGTCGGCGGCAGGTTTCATGCTGATGTTCGTCCGCCGATCGAGCTTACGAGGCTCGATCGCCGGCAGATCCTCAAGCATGTCAACCATGCCTCTGCTGCGGGCGGTGTGGGTGACAAAGGCGCCACCCCACAATGTACCGCGCTCCTGTCGGTGGTAGAAGGAGGCGTAGTACAACGTAAAACATCGTGCCAGGTTGCACGGCCTGCCAGCAATGAGTGAGTGCAGATAAAACAAATTTGTCGTCGTCACCCACTCCTGGCTCTGACCGCGACCTGAAATGGTCGTCACGATGTAGCGGTGGATGTAACGGATCGGAGGATCTCTGATCATCGTGGCTCGTACTCGGTGGCCGGTGAAGGGCGTATCAGATATCTGGGCCCACCAGGCCCTCATAACCCCCTCCTCCCCCTGCGTCAACCCCTGTGCGAAGTCGCCACGAACGGTCTTCGGCTCGTAATAGATGCCTAGGTGCACGACGAACCGCTCGATCGACATCTCGAAGTGCTGGCCGCCTAAGGAGAACTCGATATCTGGAGGAAGCTCCTCGTCATCCTCCTCCCGAATAGCTGCCTGGTGAGCTCGGTATCTAAATGTGGATAGAAACTCCACAGTAATAAGCCTGTACGAGGCAGCTCCACGAGCTCGAACAAGCGAGTCCACGGCGTGTCCTCGCCGAGGATGGCTCTAGCATGCACCGCCTCCCTGCAATCTGCAAGAACACCCCAATCTATACAACGGGGCGTCCCCATCCTCATCCGAAGAATGCGGCGGCACCTCATCGCCGCTGCTGAAGCTGGCTCAAACTACAGCCACTCGTTCTGCGATAGCGCGAGTGTCTCCGGATCTAACGGTGGCCCCTGCTGGGCGACCTCTTCCTGGTGTGGCATCTCGGCATCCATATCGGTAATAAATGTATAAGCTGAAAAACGAAACACGAGCGAACGTTAAAAAAATTTTCTGACCATGACGAGCCGTACAGATCAGGACGGCCCGTACCAATGTTGCCCGTTTCAAACAAAACCAGGCCGTCTCAGATCAAGACGGCCCGTCTTGGCCATACCAGCCCAAAACCATGCCGTCTGACCAAGACGTCCCGTCTTGGCCATACTAGCCCAAAGGTCATCTTCTTTATTTGTTGAACAAGACGGGACATACAGGGCAAGACGGCCCGTCTTGATTGTTATCTGATTAAAATTTGAATGACCAAGACGGGCCGTCTTACCCAAGACGGCCCGTCTTGTTCTTATTTCGAAAACGCAAAATCGATCTAAACAGGTCCTATTTCGATCAAAAACCTAATCTAAACACATATTCATGATCTACGAAGGAAAACACTTACCTGGTGTCGAAAGTTTGAAGATCCAAGACGGGGTGTATAGACCAAGACGAGAGAGTTTGGGTGTATGTGAAAGTGAAAAAAGTGAAAATGGCTTCTGCCATTTCAATTTAACATAGAACAGTACGGGCCGTACTGTTCTTTAATTTTTTTTTACATATACAGAAAAAAATCAATTTTATTACATTTAATTAAAGAAAGAATTTGTTTTTTACATTTACACGTCTATGTAGTCGACAAACTTATTTTCATCCAGAAATCTTCGATATTCTTGCAAACTGTCATGATATACGAACTCCCAGTCGGATGCGGCATCATTTCGGTAACGTTTCCAAATAGGATTTACCATTGGCATTGGATAATATCCTTGTAAGGTAACATTAATGAAATGGACGCCAAGATGAACTACTGATACGACGTTATGTCGCGGCAAACTATTAGCAGATGTCCACAAAGGAAAAATGGTTTAAGGACCTCCTCTGCTGAAAACGTGAACGATTACGCCAAATCTTTGAGCAATTACTAAACATGTGTGAGGCATAAACATCCAATGTTCGGCAGGAGCAGGTGCAATCTGTTGCCAATTTATTGTGTTGCGTAGTACATCATAAGATCCTGGGTCGTAGGAGTTAAACACATATCTGTACAGATCTGCGTTGAAATCCAATTCTTGCAAGAGTTGTTGTTGAATAAATGCCCAATGACTTTCATCGAATGCTAAACCCACGGCTACAGAACGAAAACCACAGTTACCATCTGGCTCGACATCTTGTATGTTTATCACGTAAGGTTGAAACAGAGGAAGGATGTGACGACCGAAGCGATAAACATTGTTTAATCCTTCTGGCTTCATGTTACGTGGAAAACAGAATTCGTTTTGACTTAGCGAGTCCGATGGTGGCATTGCTTTTGATACCGATGTGGAACGACTGCGCCGAAATACGGGTTTCTGACTTTTCTCGGTCACAACTGTAAACGAACTATGCCTCGAAGGTTCAAATGTACTTTCTTGGGACGCTAAATTATCTTTAACAACGTCTTGCTCTTTTTGTTTCTGTGCCTTTAAAGTCGGACGACCACGTGCATCTTTTTGAACTGAAGGCACCTTTTTGTCGCTTTTATTTGGAAATACCTGCGCTAAGACCTTATTTATTAGACTATTTTTTATTTCAGGAGATTTGGAATTTATTTCTTCTGTAACCAAACCCATTTGTCCTATAACATTTATTTCTTCTTCTTCTTCTTCTAACAGTGTTGGGTTAGCTGTGTTAAGTTTGTCCAAAAAATATCTATATCTGAGAGCGGTATCTTCTTATATGCATAATTTATAATTAGAATTAATATAACAGTAACTATGTGCGAAACATCTAAGATTTACATTTAATATTACGAACCTGTGTTGTAATATTTTGATATATTACAAGCGCACGGCAACCCACAACTCGTCCAAAGCTGGTGGCCACACGTCAAATATTGGTAGTTTATGATGACCCATAGTTTTAATCAAGCTCGTTTCAAAATCGTGTTTCATTTTTACCTCCTGTGCTTGCACGATTTCATTTACGAAACCGACAAGCGAGGCATACCCATGAGTCGAGCCTACAACCCGCCCAGACGCCGTCCCACTATATACTAAGCCACATAGGACATTGGTGTTAATGATAATTAAGCATTTTACCTCCCATCCAATTCCATTCCCTCCATAGTTTTAGCATTTTGTTTATAAGCTTCAATACGCATACAAAAGCATCTGCAAGTCTAGCTTTGTTAGTACCTTTATGGACAACTAGACACCCTAAGGAATCCAGTATCAATCCATATCGGATTTAATTGTGATTAGCAACATCGGTGTGCTTGGTCTTGTGTGCTTCATCGAATATAAGTTTCTTTAACTAATCTACTGCAGAAATCCATACACGATCCTTGTAGTAAACGAGTCCATCAGGTTTCGTTTCCATATGTTTTTCCACTCCACAGTCTAAGTCTTTCTTCAAGTTTTCTCGTTCAACTGCCTCTTGTTGTGCTTGCATAATGTTACCGTGTAAGCTTGTCTGCACAGTCATTCCCATTGCTCTGACACGCAAGGGTTTGACACGTTCCTTCCGGCTCAAGGCATCTGCTACCACGTTTTCCTTGCCCGGATGGTACTTGATTACACAGTCGTAATCATTCAGAAGCTCAACCCAACGTTGCTGTCGCATGTTGAGTTCCTTCTGATCGAATATGTGTTGCAGACTCTTGTGATCAGTGAATATGGTACACTTGGTGCCATATAAATAATGTCTCCAGACCTTTAAGGCAAATATCACAGCTCCCAGTTCCAAATCATGAGTAGTGTAATTCTTCTCATGAACCTTCAGTTGTCTAGAGGCATACACAATAACTTTGTCTCGCTGCATCAGCACACAGCCGAGTCCCTGATGGGATGCATCACAGTACACTACAAAGTCATCACAACCGTCTGGGAGAGATAAGATCGGAGCATCACATAGCTTTTGCTTCAGGGTCTGAAAGGCTTCTTCTTGCTTTTGTTCCCAAACAAACGGCTCGCTTTTCTGTGTTAGCTTCGTGAGTGGTAGGGCTATCTTAGAAAAGTTTGAGATAAACCTTCTGTAATAGCCTGCTAAGCCTAGAAAAGAACGTATCTATGTGGGTGTCTTCGGATCGTCCCAATCCTTTATTGCCTCGATCTTGGTAGGATCAACATGTATTCCCTCACTGTTAACAACGTGGCCTAGGAATTGAACTTCTTTTAACCAGAACTCACATTTAGAGAATTTGGCGTAGAGTTTCTCTTCCTTTAACAGTTCCAAGATCGTTCTAAGATGTTGCTCGTGTTCTGCTTTGCTTTTGGAATAGATCAATATGTCATCAATGAAAACAATAACAAATTGATCAAGATACGGCTTGCACACTCGGTTCATGAGATCCATGAAAACCGCGGGTGCATTCGTCAATCCAAAAGGCATCACCATAAACTCGTAATGCCCGTATCTGGTACGAAACGCCGTCTTTGGTATGTCTTCGTCTTGTACTCTGAGCTGGTGATATCCGGAACGCAAGTCAATCTTCGAAAAATATCTTGCTCCTTGTAGTTGGTCAAACAAATCATCAATCCTTGGTAATGGATACCGATTCTTGATGGTTAATTTGTTTAGTTCTCTGTAGTCTATGCACATCCGAAAAGATCCATCCTTCTTCTTTACGAACAAAACCGGAGCTCCCCACGGTGAGTAGCTCGGTCGGATGAAACCTTTATCAAGTAGCTCCTGTAGTTGGTTAGATAATTCCTGCATCTCCGAAGGTGCTAACCTGTAAGGAGATTTAGCAACAGGTGTTGCTCCAGGAATCAGGTCAGTACGAAACTCTACCGGTCGCACAGGTGGCAAACCGGGTAGATCTTCAGGAAATACTTCAGGGTATTCCTTTATTGTTGTCACGTCTTGAATTGTCTTCTTGTCTTTCTGTTTCTCCACCACATGAGCCAAGAAAGCTACACACTTCTTCTGTAGACACTTACGCGCTTTGATGCAAGATATGATTTTGACACTATGCTTTGCTTGGTCCCCGCGAACTTCCAATACACGATCACTCGTCACTGGAATCCGAAGTAGCTTTTCAGAACAGATGACTTCCACTCTATTGAGAGATAGCCAATCCATCCCAACTATGATGTCGAAACTGCCCAGCTCCATCGGTATCAAGTCGATGGCAAATGTATGATCAATAAGTGTAAGTGGGCAGTTCCTAAGTATAGTGCTAGCTGTGATTTGTTTCCCATTCGCTACTTCGATGATATAAGGGGAGTCTAAAGTTTCCTCAGTAAGATTAAGTTGGCGTGCAAAGTCAGATGAAATAAAACACTGATCTGCACCAGTGTCAAACAAAATAGATGCATAAGAGTCATATATAAGAAATGTACCGGTGAACATGTTAGGGTCTTGGCGTGCTGCATTGGCTCCAATCACAAAAGCCCTTCCACGAGGTGCTTGGGCTCCCTGTTTGTAACAGCAAGTACCAGAACGTCCGGCAAGTCCGTACGGTACGTGTACTTTCTACAGTAACTATGTGTACTTATATGATTTTAAACAGTACTTGAATTAACAAGATCTTAAATACAAGAAATCGTTGTACGTATTTTCGTATAAACTTAAATACATTAAGTACAACGTACATTTGGAACATTTGTTACATTTATTAAGTGAAAACTTAATTACAGTTAACACAACAAGTCACGAGAAACAACGATGCTCAAACAATACTCAGAAACAAATCGGTTGCGATCTGATGTCCATAACTGACAGGAATCAGATGACCGACAAGTCAGTACAAGAACAATGTGAAAACAGGATGTTTAGTTGAGTCCGACAGTGAGGAAACACAATCTAAACACAATTACAGCGTTATTTCAGAATAACGAACTGACAGTGTGTTTGCGTGAGTGACGATTCACACAAACATATCTGTGAGTTTAGAGTTCTGAAATAATGACTGAAAAGTAGAAAACAAAAGTCAGAAAGCAAAACCATCGTCGTATTCGTTCGGGTGACGATTCGAACGAATTACGCGCGAAGGTGACGCGATCTGACGAAACGAAAACGAAAACACGACACGAACGAAAGTAATTTAATAAAATAAATTAAATAACATTTTACAATTTTGAAACTCATCAAAATAATTAATTTAAACTCTTTTTATTTAAATCCATTTAAATTACGCGTAATTTTCCGGAAACGTAACGAAAACGCGAACCGAGCAACAAAAACGAACCCGAACACCCTCGGGGTATAAATACCCTTAAATGAGTTGAAATCCCTCATTTCCCACTTCATCTTCCCCACAAAAACACCACAACCCGGTTTTGAAACCCTAGCCACCACCAAACTTCTCCTCTTCATATCTCTCTCATTTCTTAACGAAAATCGGTGATTCTTGCGCCCACGCGAAGCTCTCGACGAGCTCTACAAGAAAGTACAACAGATCGGAGATGCAACTCACTAGAACTCGAGGTATTAACATGAGAAAGTCACGAAAACTTAGGGTTTTCACCCATTTCGTGAACAAGTTCGAACCATCAGACTTTTTAGCCATCTTCTTCTTCATTTACACCTTGAGTCACCCTAGATCTAGTCGTGAACCTCTAAAGGGACACCAAGGTCGACCTAAGTCACCAGGCCGCCGAATGGCGGGTGGCCGAATGGGATACACAAGTGTTAGGTCGAATGAGTCATACTCCTTGGTCCATTCGTTCAGAGCCATTCGCCAACCATGTGCCTCATTCGACCCAGCAGCTCACTCGACCACAGCACCATTCGAGCCTTCTTCATTCGCCACTTCAGTCCCGACTGAGTCATCTTCATTCGCCAGCCAAAGTTTCCCCATTCGCCACTTAGATGCCAGCCACTACCTTCGAATGAACTCCATTCGGGCCTTAGCCATTCGACAGCCAAGGCCTTCTCATTCGCCCTTTCCACTTCATTCGGCCCTCTCATGCTCTCATCTCATTCGGCAGACACCAACTTTTGACTGAACCCTAATCAACTTCGTGTTCCCATCCTTGGTCACTTGGTCAAGACAACACCCACAAGATCTTTAGGTCAAAATACATACAAAGGCCACTGTTAGGCCTAACAGCCTAAATCCTTGGCCCAACAGGCCCAACAGCAGGCCCAGTTGCATTCTGGTTGGCCCAGGATGGGCCCAACCTCCTGCCATTCAGGCCCAATGATATCTCGGCCCAACCCTACTGTTCCAGCCCAGAACCTATAGTAGGCCCAATAATTAACCTCAAAAACCTCATTTGGCCCATCTTTATTGGACAAAATAGGCCCACGATCGAATTTAGCCCAAATGAACCAGGCCCAGGTTGGCCCATACTCTATTTTACTGCAGGCCTTGATAGGATTCAAGGGGCCCAATAAAATCAACCTTTGGCCCACAGATTTTGGCCCAAGGCCACCATTTAAGGCCAATAGTCCAATCTTTAGGCCCATCATTGTTTTAGCCCTATTTAGCCAGGCCCAACTTGGCTTATGAGTCATATTAGTGAAGGCCTGAGACAAATCTCAAAGGGCCCAACAAAATCAGCCCGAGGCCCACAGAAAACCAATTTAAGGCCTATTTTGAGGCCCATGTCCTCAATTTGAGGCCACCATGCTAATCCTTTGGTCAACAGCCCGTTCTTGGCCCAATTTCAATTCCTACAATCTTCTATGACACTAGGCCCAACAAATATTGCCAAGGCCCACCTTGGGCCCGATAAATTCCTTAGAGGCCCAAAACAAGGCCCACAAGGCTACTTGAACTCTAGTCCTTGTAACTTTTGGCAAGGCCTTTGTATTCCATTAGTCCAAATCAGTATTCCACACTTTCAAATAAGCCTCACTATCCTCAAATGTTCAAGAACTATTCCAAGGCCCATGTATTTGGGCCCAAGGCCCAACTTGTTACACAAATGGCCCAATAAGTAACTTGGTCACAATGTTCGGTCCATATGCCATGATTAGGCCCACATGAGTTCATTACATTATATAAGATAAAAATATAATATGTCAAAAGAATGTTTGCTTAATTAATCAATAATTATGCGATAAATGTTCAAAACGTGCAAAATCAACAAAGACAAGTTGGAAACTAAGCACTAAGTCTTTCATCAAAGCAAATGGCATATAATTAATGACAAGATGATAACTTATAAGGTCATTAACTTGAATCAAACATATGGGACCGAACAGGGATCATGACCAAGTCTTACGCGTGTTAGCCAACTTTAGGGCTAACACACATATTTACACACAAATCCCTACGAAACTTATACTTGCAAGTCTTAACAATGTGAAATCAATACAGGAACGTGAAAATAAACCAAATTACCATACAGAGCGCGTGCAGTCTTTTGTTTAAGCTAAGTCAACTCAACAGCAACAAGGTGAGTTCATTGCCCCTTTTCTAACATTTTGTTTTAAAACGCGGGGCTGAGAAGCATGCGTAAACTGTTTTATGTAAATTGTTTACTTGAATGCTTTTACATGTTGTACTTGTATAACTGTTATCCTAGACTCCTGTTTAGGTAAACTGTTTCAAATCAAAGAACTATTTTCAAAGAACTATTTTCAAAGAACTAACGATCTATTTTCAAAGAACTAACGATCTATTTTCAAAGAACTAACGGTCTATTCTCAAAGAACTAACGATCTATGTTCAAAGAACTATTTCAAGGGTGTGATGTCAAAGAACTAACGGTCTATTTGGAAGAACTAAGTACAAAGAACTATTTTAAGGGGAAATCTGGGAAATGCTCAAAGATAACATGTGCCAAAGAACTAAAGAACTAAAGAACTATGGACGGTCTAAAGAACTATGAAAGCCTATATATCAAAAGATGTCCTAGCTAGACTGATTGATTATAGGTCACATGTTTGATGAGATTTACAGCTCTCCTTCACTACTAAGTACCTTGATTGACAGACTAGGCTACTCGAGTTGACCATAGGCCCCAATCATTTGGACTTAGATTTTACTAAATGTTTATTTATTTATTTACTTAAACATTTACAACTGTTTATACAATTACTGTGGTTGATCATTTTGTGTGATAAACTTGTGAAATCAACATAGATTTCAATTGATTGTAACACAGGGACAATAACAGAAGAACTTATGGAATGGTGTTAAGGGTAAAAATGCTTAATTATCATTAACAACAATGTCCTATGCGGATTAGTATGTGGTGGGATGGCGTTTGGGCGGGGTTGTAGCCTTGACCCAGGGGTATGCCCTATATATAAGCATACCGATCTGGATGATACATGTGGTGTTAATGAGGTTAGGATCTTTATCGAAAGAAGGGTTCAAAACATTTTCAAATTTACAAAACTATATGAACTCACCAACCATGTGTTGACTTGATCTTTTTGCATGACTTCTCAGGTGACGAACAGGTCAATTAGGAAGTCATTACTTTTGGGCTAGGACTTCATTTAGAAGACTTAGTATTTTTGGACCTGCATACTTTTTGAAGACATCATACACATACCATTTTGTATATCTTGTGTACATACAAGATAGAAAACTTATGATGTTGATAGTAGATTTACATTGTTAAATTATAAACAATACTGATGTAATTTAACTTTGTAATTCTATCATGTTTAGCATTTCTCATTTATGTATCATGTGCAATATAACAATCTGATCATTTCGATTATCACTCACGATATCGCGCCCCGGGAACCTTCCGCCCGACGGGACAACCGATCCTATCCCGCCGGCTCGGGGTGTGACAGATTGGTATCAGAGCCATGGTTATAGAGAAATATAGGTCATTTATCTAAACGGTTTGGCCTAGACTATAACCTAGGGACCCTGCATGTAGAGAACTTAAGATTTAGGACTTATTGCATTGTGTCTTCTGCATTCGATCATTGCACTAACCAATATTCATTTGGTTATGATCAGAATGCCGCCACGAAGACAACCTCCCCTGTTGCAATCATCACAAGACCAAGCTCCACACTCCTCAACACCATCGCCAAATGACTCACCACCGCCACCTCCTCCACCGCCTCCACCTCCTCCTCCACTGATCACAGAGGCATCAGGTTCAGGAACGACTCCCATACTGGATCCTACCACCATCGCTTTGGTGACGTTACTGAGTGGCCAGATGACAAACCAGATGAAAGAAGCCATACCGGAGATGTTCCTTCGTCTTCGTAATGAGATCCTTAACACTGGCAACACATCGGGAGAAGCCAGTGGGAATACTGGAGATTCATCTCATTACTCTTACAAGTCTTTTGTAGGATGTAAACCACCCAGCTTTAGTGGGTCTGAAGGCGCCGTTGGATTAATCCAATGGATTGAAAAGATTGAGGCTACTCTGGACCTCTGCAGCTGTCCAGAGCATCATAAAGTCCGCTACTCTGCTGGAACATTCAACAAGCGGGCTCTAACCTGGTGGAATGGTCAGATCAACGCTAGAGGTAGAGAAGAAGCTATGGCAATGCCATGGGAGGACTTCAAGGCGTTACTGAGAACAGAATTCTGCCCCAAGAATGAACTGCAGAAGTTGGAAATGGAGTTATCCAACCATGTGATGAAAGGGGCTGATCACATGGGGTACACTACTCGTTATCACGAGTTGGTTGCTGTCACACCCCCAAATTTCCCACTTGTGGCGTATGTCCACGTGGATGTGACGTGTCCAGAATCACAGCTCAAGGTCATATAGAATACCCCTATATGCGTTTACAAATCCATTGTTTGACACATACACATAATAAGATAGTTTGCAGCGGAATAAAAGTTGTCTTATCATAATGCAGCGGAAAATCAAGTGTTCGACAAAAATGCAGCGGAAATGTAAATAGTTTAACATAACATTGTTTTATCATAATGAAAGTAAATTGTTTTCAAATGACAAGACAGAATGCATGTAAGTTCCTAATTGCTCGTTCCTTAAAGTGTGCATTCCTGTCCTCCTGCTAGCCACGCTAGTTACCTGAGAATACAAGTTAGAAAAGTGTCAACACAATGGTTGGTGAGTTCACAGGTTTTGATATACATATAGTAATAAAAGTGTGTCATGCTGTTTATCATATGTTAGTACCGAGCCCTTGGCCCAAAGTGTCAGTGCGTCACTACCGAACTAGACTTGTTAGTCTTTGCCTCCGCCATGTCTCGTAATAACATGGCAATATAGGTCAAGTTTTCACGTGTTATGACATCCAGTCAATATTTCGCCACGCGGGGTTCGTCACACCCCAAACGGATCCATTCAAACTCGCCTCGTTGTTTGTACATTAACGGTAAGACTTTGTGAGGACTTCTTACGATTACAACACTTAATGTTTGTCAAATAAACCAGCATACACCAAAATGTTTGCACAGTAATAGATGTTTGACTCGATGCAACAAGTATTCTCCCCCTATTTAAAAGCGTTTTGAAAAAGAGTAAAGAGGGGCCGTAAACTCACCTTAGTGATAGAGTAGTAAGTCAAGCGTAAGCTCCTGCGTAGATGGCACGTCGGTCACTGGCAACCTATATCGTATACCGTACGTGAGTTCGTGACCGTGCTAGTGTTGGTGTTAGTGCTCGTGTTTGTGCCCAACAACCCTTGGTTGTTCATGTTTGTCCGTGTCGGTCCACAATGACCGTGTTTGCTCGTGTTGGTCCACATTGACCGTGTTTGACCATGTTTGACCGAAGTTGACCGTGTTTGACCAAAGTTGACCGTGTCAAGTCAACGACCCGTTGGTGAACCGTGTGACGATTGTGAATCGTGTAGCAATTGTGTTAGTGTTTGTCGTGTGCAAAACGCGCAAGTCGCGTCTATGGACAACTTACTATTTATAGTAAGTTTCCATTTTTGGAAAGTTCACAAAGCATACCGGTTTTATAGTTCTAGCATGTTCAATAGTCTTACGTGATCATGTTAACACATAGCACATCATCATACGAATTCATATAAGTTGTTTTCGTCATGTTAGTGCACAAAAGTTTCCTAAAATGGAAAGTTTCCATTTTAGCATACGTGACATCGGAAACCATCTAACTTAGCATCTAAACTTCATGTTATAACATATCAAGTTACTTAACATGCTTGAATCAAACAAAATGTTCCTAAGTCGTGTTTTGTAAAAATAAAGTTACTATAAATAGTAACTTTGTTGTTTTTGCATCAAATGACCATTTAAGCATTTCTAGACCTATTTTCATGTTACAAATCATCATAGTAGCTCATTTAACATCCTTTAAACATACTAACATAATCCGATTCATCATCTAGCATTATTTCATCCATAAAAGTTACTAAATATAGTAACTTTGTCAAAAATGACCATAAACATTATCAATATCACATTTGAACATCATAATCATTCTAATAACATTTAAGTAGCAATCTATGAGCATGCATGATACCATATATCATTCACATCACCATTTTACAATCAAAAAGTTTCTATTATTAGAAAGTTCATCAAATATCAACATTTTAACCATTTAGCCAAATCTAACCATGAGTAATCCTTCTTTTATCATCAATAAGCATATCAACATACTCAAGATCATTCCTACCATCATGGATCATACATGCATGCATTCAAAATGCTATAAATCTTTATTTCAAGTATAACCACATATGTACAACAACTTGGATCATTATAAATCACCATTACAACATCATAGATCATCATTTACCACATTAAAATCAACAAATCCAGATTATAAATTCGTGCATGTGAGCCATGGGTGCTTGCATGTGGGTTTTAACCATTGCATGTGGGTGTAAGAGGTGTGAAAGTGAGTTTCTAGTATAGAAACTACCTTTGAGTGCTCTAAAATGGTTGAGATGATGATGAAATCGAGCAAGAAGGCTCCTAAGTGCTTCTGGACAGCTGGTTCACGCAGGGATGTAGAGGTGGTGATGGTGTCGAGCTTCCAACGTCGTTCTTTAAGCTCCCGATCTTCACCTCAAGCTTCCAAGAGCTTGATAATGGTTGTAACAGAGTAAAAATGGAGTTTTTCTGGTGGGGAAGACGATCTTGAGTGCCTGGGGTTCGATTTGTGCGAAATAGGGTAGCTAGTGATGATGGTGTCTTGGTTAAATAAAGATTCTGCGAACTGGGTCTTGTCGCGTAGCGCGACATGCTCAAGAGAGTCTCTCGCGTAGCGCGAGGTATTTCGGGTTCGAATTTCCCCCGCCCACCTGTCGCGTATCGCGACAGGTTCCTTGTGGGCCGTCGCGTAGCGCGACACGTCCCCTGAAGAGCCCAATAGGCCCATTTTAGTGGGTGTGATCCGTTCGTCGCCGTTTTCACGTCTACGAACTATCGTTTGAATTTCCGAGTTCAAAGTGTGGGTGTTTCGTGAGGTTTCGAGTGTTGTGCTACACAATGTGCTTGACGTTCACCAACGTTCGTGTGTTTTGACCCGCGTGTGCTGGTTGTCGATAATTCCACGAATTATCTTGTTGTGTGTCGGTGTTTGTACTGTCGTGCCACGTGTCACACTAAATTAATCTATTTCTAGTGCCACGTGTACAATAAATATTTAAATAAACATTTAAATAGTTATAAAGTTGACCTGGAAAATACGGGGTGTCACATCCTCCCCATGTTAGAAAGAATTTCGTCCCGAAATTCAACTTGTGTTGACAGTGTTTGTCTGTTCCGCGAACAGGTGTGGGTACTTTTGTTTCATCTGGTCTTCACGTTCCCACGTGAATTCCGGTCCTCGTCGCGAATTCCATCGTACTTTCACAATCGGGATCTTGCTGAGTTTGAGCTTCTTGGTTTCCCGGTCCATAATCTCCACCGGTTCCTCAACGAAGTTCAATTGTTCGTCGATTTGTATTTCCTCGAGAGGAATAATAAGTGTCTCATCAGATAGGCACTTCTTGAGATTCGAGATGTGGAACACGTTGTGCACGTTGCTCAGTTCAACTGGCAGGTTCAGTTCGTAGGCTACAGGGCCTACTCGTTTTGTAATCTCGAAAGGTCCAATGTAACGAGGGTTCAACTTTCCCCGTTTGCCAAACCGAATGACTCCCTTCCAGGGCGAGACCTTGAGTAACACTCTGTCTCCCACCTGGAATTCTAACGGTTTGCGTCGTTTGTCAGCATAACTTTTCTGTCTGTCACGAGTTGCTGCCATTCGTTTGCGTATTTGCACGATCTTTTCAGTCGTTTCGTGCACAAGTTCGGGGCCGGTCAGTTGGCTGTCTCCCACTTCCGCCCAGCAAATGGGTGATCGACACTTTCGTCCGTAAAGTGCCTCAAAGGGTGCAGCTTGGATGCTAGTGTGGTAGCTGTTATTGTATGAAAATTCAACTAATGGTAGATGAGTTTCCCAGCTACTCCCAAGGTCGATAACGCTTGCCCGGAGCATGTCCTCCAGTGTCTGTATGGTTCGCTCACTCTGCCCGTCCGTCTGCGGGTGGTAAGCGGTACTCATCTCCAATCTTGTACCCAGAGCCTTATGCAAAGACTTCCAGAAGTGGGTCGTGAATCGACTGTCGCGGTCAGATATAATTGAGATTGGCACTCCATGTCGAGTAACCACTTCCTTCAGATAGATACGAGTGAGTTTGTCTAGCTTGTCAGTCTCCTTGTTAGGTAGGAAATGTGCGGACTTTGTCAGTCGGTCTACGATAACCCAGATGGTGTCGCAACCACCTGCCGTCCTAGGCAGTTTGGTTATGAAGTCCATGGAAATTTGCTCCCATTTCCGCATTGGTGGTTCCGGTTGCTGAAGTAATCCTGATGGTTTCTGGTACTCAACTTTAACCTTTGAGCACGTTAGACCCTCACTCACGTAAGTTGCTATTTCGGCTTTCATGTTCGGCCACCAGTAAGTTGTCTTCAGATCATGATACATTTTGTCAGAGCCCGGATGTATGGAATACCGGCTCTTGTGTGCTTCGTCCATCACTACTTCTCTCAATCCCCCGTAGCGTGGGATCCAAATCCGATCCATCAGATAGTAAGCTCCATCATCTTTTACCTTTACTTGTTTATCCATACCACGCGTGGCTTCGAGAGTGAAGTTTTCAGCTTTCAGAGCTTCCTGTTGTGCTATCCGAATTTGATTCGGTAGTTCAGAATGGATCGTGAGTTGTAGTGCGCGCACGCGTTTTGTCGTTTCTTTTCGGCTCAGCGCGTCGGCCACTACGTTTGCTTTGCCTGGATGGTACTTGATAGCGCAATCATAATCGCCGATGAGTTCGACCCATCTTCGTTGTCTCATGTTCAGTTCCTTCTGATCGAAGATGTGTTGTAGGTTCTTATGATCGGTAAAGATAGTGCATTTTGTGCCATACAAGTAGTGTCGCCAGATCTTCAAAGCGAACACCACTGCTCCCAACTCGAGGTCATGAGTCGTGTAGTTTTTCTCATGCACCTTCAGTTGGCGTGAAGCGTAGGCTATCACCTTCTCGCGTTGCATGAGCACGCAACCGAGTCCTTGTTCCGAGGCGTCACAGTACACCACGAAGTCATCACATCCTTCCGGTAAGGATAGGATAGGTGCAGTGCATAGTTTCTGCTTCAACAGGTTAAATGCAGCTTCCTGTTTGTCTCCCCAATCGAATTTCTTATCTTTATGTGTCAAGGACGTCAGTGATTGGGCAATCTTTGAGAATCCTTCAATGAATCTCCTGTAGTACCCGGCCAGACCTAGGAATTGTCGCACCTCCGTCGGAGTCTTGGGTGCTTCCCAGTTCTTGATGGCTTCGATTTTGGCTGGGTCTACGTGTATTCCCCGTTTATTATCCACGTGTCCAAGGAATTGGACTTCGCGAATCCAAAAGTCGCACTTTGAAAATTTCGCGTACAGTTGCTCTTTCTTCAACAACTCTAAGACTAGCCTCAGATGTTCAGCATGCTCCTCCTGATTCTTAGAGTAGATCAGGATGTCGTCGATGAATACTATTACGAATTTGTCAAGATAGGGTTTGCACACTCGGTTCATGAGATCCATGAACACAGCTGGTGCGTTGGTTAGTCCGAAGGGCATAACCAAAAATTCGTAGTGTCCGTATCGGGTTCTAAAGGCAGTCTTAGGAATATCATTCTCCTGTATCCTCAATTGATGATAACCCGATCTTAAATCGATCTTTGAATAGTAACTTGACCCTTGCAACTGGTCAAACAAGTCATCTATTTGTGGCATCGGGTATCGGTTCTTGATCGTTACTTTGTTCAACTCTCTATTGTCGATACACATACGGAATGATCCGTCTTTCTTCTTTACAAACAGGACCAGTGCTCCCCAAGGCGAGAAGCTCGGTCTGATTAATCCCTTGTCTAACAGTTCCTGTAACTGGTTGGAAAGTTCCTGCATCTTAGTCGGTGCTGGTCGGTAAGGAGCTTTGGCAATCGGTGCTGTTCCAGGTATGAGATCTGGAACTCGTCTTGCCGTTGTGGTGGTAGTTCGGGTAGATCTTCAGAAAATATTTTGGGAAGTTCGCAAACTACGACGATGTCCTCAATCTTCCTTTCTTTCTTCAGTTGTTCCGTGATGAGGGCTAATACCGCAGTATACCCCCCCCCTTTTTTTTTTTTTTTTTGTATGTACTTGTTCGCCTTCATGCTAGACATAATGTTCCGAGGTACTCCCCGTCGTTTCCCCTGAATCGTGATGTGTCCTCCGTTCTGTAATGTTACCCGTACGAGCTTCTCATTGCCTTCGGTCTCTGCCTGGTTTGCGGATAACCAGTCCGTTCCGACTACCTCATCGAAGCTCTCGAGAGTTACCGGCATCAGATCAATTTCGAGCTCGCGATCCGCCAATACCATGACGCATCCTCGAAAGATGGGTTGTGTCTCAACCAGCTTACCGTCGGCTAACTCTACGGTATACTCAGAACCTAATGGTGTGGAGGTAATACCTAGTAATTTGCTAAACTTGATGGATATAAAGTTCCTATCGGCACCGGTAATATACTAGCATAAACAAGAAAAGAACGTACCGGTCACGATGTTTGAGTCATCCTCGGCTTCTCCTGAGCCACTCACAAATACACCATCCTTTGTTGTGCCTTCTTCTGCCTTCTTCAGTTGTGGACAGTCCCTCCGCATGTGTCCCGGCTTTCCACACTCATAGCACCCCTTGAGAGTGTGTTGGTTATTGGTATTCTGTTTGGTGTTGGGGTTAAGGTTTGTTCGGCATTCCTTGGTTACATGCCCATCTTTGCCGCAGTTCGTGCATTTGACCCTTTTGCACGAGCCAAAGTGATGGTAGTTACAGTTGTTGCATTTTGGGCTTTTGCCCTGATATCCTCCTTTGCTCCGAGCGGCAGTGAAGACCTTAGCAAGGGTTGGGCGAGGCTGGGTTTGTTGTTGAGGTGTGAGGGATTGGTTGTTGTTGGGTTCCCACTTCCTCTTGAGTTCCTGGGGTTTCGTATGCTCACTCCTCTTGGGTAGCTCTCCCTGTGCCACCGCTTGGTCGATTAGTTTGTGAGCCAAGCAAATAGTAGATTGAATGAGAGTGGGATCTGTCGTGGTGATTAGGCTTCGGATTTGTTCAGGTAATCCCCTAACGTATGGCGCGATCTTTCTGTATTCTGGGGTCACCATTTCTGGGTACTGTTTACACCATTCGTGAAATCGAGTGGTGTATTGTTCAATTTCAGCTCCTTCCATTTTGTGATTCCAACACTCCTCTGATTCCTTGATTTCGTTCTGGGGATGGTATTCTTCCTTCAACATCTTAATGAAATTTTCCCATGGTATGGAATTAGCAGTCGCCAAACTCAGTGTTTGGACCTGTGAATTCCACCAAATGAGGGCCTGTCCCTCTAGAGTTCCGGTGGCGAATTTCACTTTGTTCTCCTCAGAGCACTCGCATATGCAGAAGATTGTCTCAGTATTCTTGATCCATCGGAGCAGTCCCTCTGCTCCTTCCGACCCCTTGAATGTTAGAGGATGATAACTAAGGAAGGTCTTGAATAAGCATCCTCTTAAGTTGTTGCGAGTCTCATTGTTTGTTTCATTGTTTACGCGTATAGTCTCGTAATCCGCTATAGCTTTGTTAACCCGTTGTTCTATCATGGCTTCGATAGCAGCAGCATTGGTTGATTGATCGTTAGTACGCACGAACGTTCCTTGTCCAGCCATTGGTAAGTATGTATCTACAATAGGTTTTGGATTACTTACAGTTAGAGATTGCTGTGTGTGATATAGAGATAGTATATCCTCTTCCTTCATGTGTACAATTATAAGCTTTAGAAGGTTACTATTACCAATGTGATGTATATGAGCACAACTCGCTCAATTAGATTCTAACAGTACTAAATACAATAAGGGAATAAACTACTTAGTGAAAATAGTGGAGTTCCAATCTCCACTAGCAGCAGTGTTCTACATAGTTCTCCTCGTGGGTGTAGCGTGTTATTTGAATTTGCTAGAATTCGTGTGTACCTATAAATTCACGATTACGTTGGCCACCATAATCGTTAATTTATCTTACACAGTCATTCCAGTTCATTCAATTTCAAACTACTAAACATCCTAGGGTTTGACGTTTGCTCCCTGAGTGTCAATACTATGGTCACAGTCCACAAACATGTGTCTTTTGACTGGGTTTACACTCAAGAAAGAGGTTGGAGGAGGCGCTCGATTCGAGTTAGATCGTGTTAGAGGAGTCTTCTTCAGAGCATAGAAGAGTTCCCTTTAGTCTTGTGTTCGTCCTTTCACTAATCCCATCTCGCAGTTCTCAAGCATAGTCGGATGTGTATACCCGCGAAGGGTTCCAATGGTATGCTCGTAAATATCCGATAAAATCACAAAGCATATTGCTAAACTATGCATATAATTAGTTGTGCGAAACTAGTGTAGTGTCTAAAGTTGAGCAATGGCTATAGTCTAAGTTTACTACATGCAAACCTAGTTCTCTATAACCAAGGCTCTGATACCAGTCTGTCACACCCCCAAATTTCCCACTTGTGGCGTATGTCCACGTGGATGTGACGTGTCCAGAATCACACCTCAAGGTCATATAGAATACCCCTATATGCGTTTACAAATCCATTGTTTGACACATACACATAATAAGATAGTTTGCAGCGGAATAAAAGTTGTCTTATCATAATGCAGCGGAAAATCAAGTGTTCGACAAAAATGCAGCGGAAATGTAAATAGTTTAACATAACATTGTTTTATCATAATGAAAGTAAATTGTTTTCAAATGACAAGACAGAATGCATGTAAGTTCCTAATTGCTCGTTCCTTAAAGTGTGCATTCCTGTCCTCCTGCTAGCCACGCTAGTTACCTGAGAATACAAGTTAGAAAAGTGTCAACACAATGGTTGGTGAGTTCACAGGTTTTGATATACATATAGTAATAAAAGTGTGTCATGCTGTTTATCATATGTTAGTACCGAGCCCTTGGCCCAAAGTGTCAGTGCGTCACTACCGAACTAGACTTGTTAGTCTTTGCCTCCGCCATGTCTCGTAATAACATGGCAATATAGGTCAAGTTTTCACGTGTTATGACATCCAGTCAATATTTCGCCACGCGGGGTTCGTCACACCCCAAACGGATCCATTCAAACTCGCCTCGTTGTTTGTACATTAACGGTAAGACTTTGTGAGGACTTCTTACGATTACAACACTTAATGTTTGTCAAATAAACCAGCATACACCAAAATGTTTGCACAGTAATAGATGTTTGACTCGATGCAACAAGTATTCTCCCCCTATTTAAAAGCGTTTTGAAAAAGAGTAAAGAGGGGCCGTAAACTCACCTTAGTGATAGAGTAGTAAGTCAAGCGTAAGCTCCTGCGTAGATGGCACGTCGGTCACTGGCAACCTATATCGTATACCGTACGTGAGTTCGTGACCGTGCTAGTGTTGGTGTTAGTGCTCGTGTTTGTGCCCAACAACCCTTGGTTGTTCATGTTTGTCCGTGTCGGTCCACAATGACCGTGTTTGCTCGTGTTGGTCCACATTGACCGTGTTTGACCATGTTTGACCGAAGTTGACCGTGTTTGACCAAAGTTGACCGTGTCAAGTCAACGACCCGTTGGTGAACCGTGTGACGATTGTGAATCGTGTAGCAATTGTGTTAGTGTTTGTCGTGTGCAAAACGCGCAAGTCGCGTCTATGGACAACTTACTATTTATAGTAAGTTTCCATTTTTGGAAAGTTCACAAAGCATACCGGTTTTATAGTTCTAGCATGTTCAATAGTCTTACGTGATCATGTTAACACATAGCACATCATCATACGAATTCATATAAGTTGTTTTCGTCATGTTAGTGCACAAAAGTTTCCTAAAATGGAAAGTTTCCATTTTAGCATACGTGACATCGGAAACCATCTAACTTAGCATCTAAACTTCATGTTATAACATATCAAGTTACTTAACATGCTTGAATCAAACAAAATGTTCCTAAGTCGTGTTTTGTAAAAATAAAGTTACTATAAATAGTAACTTTGTTGTTTTTGCATCAAATGACCATTTAAGCATTTCTAGACCTATTTTCATGTTACAAATCATCATAGTAGCTCATTTAACATCCTTTAAACATACTAACATAATCCGATTCATCATCTAGCATTATTTCATCCATAAAAGTTACTAAATATAGTAACTTTGTCAAAAATGACCATAAACATTATCAATATCACATTTGAACATCATAATCATTCTAATAACATTTAAGTAGCAATCTATGAGCATGCATGATACCATATATCATTCACATCACCATTTTACAATCAAAAAGTTTCTATTATTAGAAAGTTCATCAAATATCAACATTTTAACCATTTAGCCAAATCTAACCATGAGTAATCCTTCTTTTATCATCAATAAGCATATCAACATACTCAAGATCATTCCTACCATCATGGATCATACATGCATGCATTCAAAATGCTATAAATCTTTATTTCAAGTATAACCACATATGTACAACAACTTGGATCATTATAAATCACCATTACAACATCATAGATCATCATTTACCACATTAAAATCAACAAATCCAGATTATAAATTCGTGCATGTGAGCCATGGGTGCTTGCATGTGGGTTTTAACCATTGCATGTGGGTGTAAGAGGTGTGAAAGTGAGTTTCTAGTATAGAAACTACCTTTGAGTGCTCTAAAATGGTTGAGATGATGATGAAATCGAGCAAGAAGGCTCCTAAGTGCTTCTGGACAGCTGGTTCACGCAGGGATGTAGAGGTGGTGATGGTGTCGAGCTTCCAACGTCGTTCTTTAAGCTCCCGATCTTCACCTCAAGCTTCCAAGAGCTTGATAATGGTTGTAACAGAGTAAAAATGGAGTTTTTCTGGTGGGGAAGACGATCTTGAGTGCCTGGGGTTCGATTTGTGCGAAATAGGGTAGCTAGTGATGATGGTGTCTTGGTTAAATAAAGATTCTGCGAACTGGGTCTTGTCGCGTAGCGCGACATGCTCAAGAGAGTCTCTCGCGTAGCGCGAGGTATTTCGGGTTCGAATTTCCCCCGCCCACCTGTCGCGTATCGCGACAGGTTCCTTGTGGGCCGTCGCGTAGCGCGACACGTCCCCTGAAGAGCCCAATAGGCCCATTTTAGTGGGTGTGATCCGTTCGTCGCCGTTTTCACGTCTACGAACTATCGTTTGAATTTCCGAGTTCAAAGTGTGGGTGTTTCGTGAGGTTTCGAGTGTTGTGCTACACAATGTGCTTGACGTTCACCAACGTTCGTGTGTTTTGACCCGCGTGTGCTGGTTGTCGATAATTCCACGAATTATCTTGTTGTGTGTCGGTGTTTGTACTGTCGTGCCACGTGTCACACTAAATTAATCTATTTCTAGTGCCACGTGTACAATAAATATTTAAATAAACATTTAAATAGTTATAAAGTTGACCTGGAAAATACGGGGTGTCACAGTTGCTTTGGTGCCAGACATGGTACCGACTCTAGAAAAGAGGATCGACAGGTATGTAGGTGGACTTCCCGCCTGTATTCAGGGTATGGTTGTTTCAGCCAACCCTACCACTGTCGAGTCAGCAGTGAGACTGTCTGGGAAACTCACTGATCTGATGGTTGCCTCTGGAGTGTTAAAGAAAGAGGCTGATGCTGGCAAGAACAAGGAAGAGTCATCAAAGAGACCTCATCATCAACCCAAGAAGAAACAAAAGGTCATCAAGAACTACACGATGGCCACCCCTCTTCAACAAGTAACAGCTGCACCAACAAACCCCAACAAGAGACCCTACAATGGTGCATACCCTTTGTGTGCCAAATGTCAGTACCACCATGCTGCCGACACTCCCTGCAAACACTGCACGGGATGTGGAAGAAAGGGCCATTGGGTCCAAACTTGTCGGATGACACCAAAACAAGCAGCCAACAATGCTGCTTTGGCTCTCCCTCCACCTGCTAACCAGAACAATGGTGGATGCTTCAACTGTGGCGAACAAGGCCACTTTGGAAAGAACTGCCCTAAGAAGGCTCAGCAGGCAGTTCAAGCTCCTCGTGGAAGAGCTTTTGCGATTGGAGCACCAGCAGCCCGCCAGGACCCAAATGTGGTCACTGGTACGTTTCTCTTACATGACTTTTATGCATCTGTTCTATTTGACACTGGTGCGGATCAGAGTTTTATCTCTGCCGATTTTGCATGCCAATTAGATTCCATAGAAGAACAGTTAGACTCCCCTTACATTATAGAAGTAGCTAACGGAAAACAGATCACAGTTAGTACAGTTCACAGAAATTGCCCATTGACACTGAATGGTCATACATTTTCTATCGATTTGATACCGATGGAGTTGGGTAGTTTCGACATCATTGTTGGAATGGATTGGCTTTCCTCTAACCGAGTGGAAGTTGTCTGTTCTGAAAAGTTGCTTCGAATTCCATTGCCCGATGATCGTGTATTGGAAGTCAGAGGGGATCAAGCAAAAAGAAGTGTCAAAATCATTTCTTGCATAAAGGCGCGTAAGTGTTTACAGAAGCAGTGTGTAGCCTTCCTGGCTCACGTAGTGGAAAAGGAGAAAGACAAGAAGAAGATACAAGACGTACCGGTAGTAAGAGAATATCCAGAAGTATTTCCTGAAGACCTACCAGGTTTGCCTCCGATGCGACCGGTAGAGTTCCGAATCGACCTAGTTCCTGGAGCAACTCCTGTTGCTAAGTCTTCTTATCGGCTAGCACCTTCAGAGATGCAGGAATTATCAAACCAGTTGCAGGAGTTATTGGACAAAGGATTCATTAGACCGAGCTACTCACCTTGGGGAGCCCCGGTCCTGTTCGTGAAGAAGAAAGACGGATCGTTCAGAATGTGCATAGACTACAGAGAGCTGAACAAACTAACCATCAAGAATCGGTATCCATTGCCGAGGATTGATGATTTGTTTGACCAACTGCAAGGAGCTCAGTACTTCTCTAAGATTGACTTGCGGTCTGGTTATCATCAGCTTAGAGTTCAAGATGAAGACATACCGAAGACGGCATTCCGAACCAGATACGGGCATTACGAATTCATGGTGATGCCTTTCGGATTAACAAACGCACCAGCGGTTTTCATGGATCTCATGAACCGAGTGTGCAAGCCGTATTTAGATCAGTTTGTTATTGTTTTCATCGATGACATACTGATTTATTCCAAGAGCAAAGCAGAACACGAGCAACATCTCAGGAAGATCTTGGAACTGTTGACAGAACAGAAGTTGTACGCCAAGTTCTCTAAATGTGAATTTTGGCTAAGAGAAGTTCAATTTCTGGGACATGTAGTCAACAGTGAGGGAATACACGTGGATCCCGCCAAGATTGAAGCAATAAAGAACTGGGACACTCCGAAGACACCAACGGAGATACGGTCTTTTCTGGGTTTAGCAGGTTATTATAGGAGGTTCATTTCGAACTTTTCCAAGATAGCCTTGCCTCTCACTAAGTTAACTCAGAAGAGTGAACCGTTTGTCTGGGAACAGAAACAAGAAGATGCTTTTCAGTCATTGAAGCAAAAGTTATGTAATGCTCCAATTCTATCACTCCCGGAAGGATGTGATGACTTTGTCGTTTATTGTGATGCATCCCATCAGGGACTTGGTTGCGTACTGATGCAACGGGACAAAGTTATCGCTTATGCATCAAGACAGTTAAAAGTTCATGAGAAGAATTACACTACTCATGATCTTGAACTGGGAGCCGTAATCTTCGCACTGAAGATTTGGAGACATTACTTATATGGCACCAAGTGTACCATATTTACTGATCACAAGAGTCTGCAGCATATTTTCGATCAGAAGGAGCTCAATATGCGACAACGCCGTTGGGTTGAACTTCTGAATGATTACGATTGTGTGATCAAGTACCATCCGGGAAAGGCAAACGTTGTTGCTGATGCCTTGAGCCGGAAGGAACGGGTCAAACCCTTGCGCGTTAGAGCAATGGGAATGACTGTGCAGACAAGCTTACACGACAAGATCATGCAGGCACAACAGGAGGTGATTGAACAAGAAAACTTGAAGAAGGAACTTGACTGCGGTGCGGAGAAACATTTGGAAACAAAACCTGATGGACTTGTTTACTTCAAGGATCGTATCTGGATTCCTGCAGTAGATGAGTTAAGAAAGCTTATTTTCGACGAAGCACACAAGACCAAGTACTCCGTACATCCTGGTGCTGATAAAATGTATCAAGACTTGCGTGCATTTTATTGGTGGCCGGGTATGAAGAAGGACATAGCTGAGTATGTTGGTCGATGCCTTACGTGTGCTAAAGTAAAGGCAGAACACCAGAAACCCTCAGGTTTACTGGAACAACCAGAAATTCCACTCTGGAAGTGGGAACAAATAGCTATGGACTTCATTACCAAGCTACCCCGCACTTCCAGTGGTCACGATACAATTTGGGTAATCATCGACCGTTTAACAAAATCTGCTCATTTCTTGCCGATGCGTGAAACCTTCACGATGGATAAACTGGCAAGATTGTACATCAACGAGATAGTGGTACGCCATGGTGTGCCATTGTCAATTATTTCTGATAGAGACAGCAGATTTACTTCAAGGTTCTGGCAATCACTGCAGAAATCTCTAGGGACACAGTTAAATTTGAGTACAGCCTACCATCCACAAACGGACGGTCAAAGCGAACGTACAATTCAAACCCTAGAGGACATGTTAAGAACTTGTGTTCTAGATTTTGGTGGTAATTGGGATTCTCACTTGCCACTAATCGAGTTCTCCTACAACAACAGTTATCACAGCAGCATCGGTTGTGCCCCATTCGAGGCTCTTTATGGTCGAAAGTGCCGGTCGCCGATCTGTTGGTCGGAAGTAGGAGATAACCGTATCACTGGGCCAGAACTTATACAAGAGACTACAGACAAGATAGCTCAGATACAACAAAGACTACAAGCAACACGAAGCAGACAAAAGAGCTATGCTGATAAACGGCGCAAGCCGTTGGAATTCCAAGTGGGAGATCGTGTCATGTTAAAGGTTTCTCCTTGGAAAGGTGTAGTTCCATTCGTGAAGAAAGGCAAACTAACACCACGATACGTGGGACCGTTCGAGATCATCGAACGTATTGGTCCTGTGGCGTACAGATTGAGCTTACCAGATGAACTCAGTGGTGTGCATGACGTGTTTCACGTTTCAAACTTAAAGAAATGCCTTGCTGACGAATCTCTCGTCATTCCACTTGAAGAGATTCAAGTTGATGAACAGTTGCACTTTATCGAAGAACCTTTAGAGATTATGGATCGCAAGGTTAAACAACTGAGGCGAAGACGTATCCCCATTGTAAAGGTTCGTTGGAACTCAAGACGCGGACCCGAGTTTACTTGGGAACGTGAAGATCACATGAAGTTAAAGTATCCCCAACTATTTGAAGAAGAAACTGTACCCGATAACAACTCTTAAATTTCGGGACGAAATTTCTTTAACAAGGGGAGACTGTAACAGCAAGTACCAGAACGTCCGGCAAGTCCGTACGGTACGTGTACTTTCTACAGTAACTATGTGTACTTATATGATTTTAAACAGTACTTGAATTAACAAGATCTTAAATACAAGAAATCGTTGTACGTATTTTCGTATAAACTTAAATACATTAAGTACAACGTACATTTGGAACATTTGTTACATTTATTAAGTGAAAACTTAATTACAGTTAACACAACAAGTCACGAGAAACAACGATGCTCAAACAATACTCAGAAACAAATCGGTTGCGATCTGATGTCCATAACTGACAGGAATCAGATGACCGACAAGTCAGTACAAGAACAATGTGAAAACAGGATGTTTAGTTGAGTCCGACAGTGAGGAAACACAATCTAAACACAATTACAGCGTTATTTCAGAATAACGAACTGACAGTGTGTTTGCGTGAGTGACGATTCACACAAACATATCTGTGAGTTTAGAGTTCTGAAATAATGACTGAAAAGTAGAAAACAAAAGTCAGAAAGCAAAACCATCGTCGTATTCGTTCGGGTGACGATTCGAACGAATTACGCGCGAAGGTGACGCGATCTGACGAAACGAAAACGAAAACACGACACGAACGAAAGTAATTTAATAAAATAAATTAAATAACATTTTACAATTTTGAAACTCATCAAAATAATTAATTTAAACTCTTTTTATTTAAATCCATTTAAATTACGCGTAATTTTCCGGAAACGTAACGAAAACGCGAACCGAGCAACAAAAACGAACCCGAACACCCTTGAGGTATAAATACCCTTAAATGAGTTGAAATCCCTCATTTCCCACTTCATCTTCCCCACAAAAACACCACAACCCGGTTTTGAAACCCTAGCCACCACCAAACTTCTCCTCTTCATATCTCTCTCATTTCTTAACGAAAATCGGTGATTCTTGCGCCCACGCGAAGCTCTCGACGAGCTCTACAAGAAAGTACAACAGATCGGAGCTGCAACTCACTAGAACTCGAGGTATTAACATGAGAAAGTCACGAAAACTTAGGGTTTTCACCCATTTCGTGAACAAGTTCGAACCATCAGACTTTTTAGCCATCTTCTTCTTCATTTACACCTTGAGTCACCCTAGATCTAGTCGTGAACCTCTAAAGGGACACCAAGGTCGACCTAAGTCACCAGGCCGCCGAATGGCGGGTGGCCGAATGGGATACACAAGTGTTAGGTCGAATGAGTCATACTCCTTGGTCCATTCGTTCAGAGCCATTCGCCAACCATGTGCCTCATTCGACCCAGCAGCTCACTCGACCACAGCACCATTCGAGCCTTCTTCATTCGCCACTTCAGTCCCGACTGAGTCATCTTCATTCGCCAGCCAAAGTTTCCCCATTCGCCACTTAGATGCCAGCCACTACCTTCGAATGAACTCCATTCGGGCCTTAGCCATTCGACAGCCAAGGCCTTCTCATTCGCCCTTTCCACTTCATTCGGCCCTCTCATGCTCTCATCTCATTCGGCAGACACCAACTTTTGACTGAACCCTAATCAACTTCGTGTTCCCATCCTTGGTCACTTGGTCAAGACAACACCCACAAGATCTTTAGGTCAAAATACATACAAAGGCCACTGTTAGGCCTAACAGCCTAAATCCTTGGCCCAACAGGCCCAACAGCAGGCCCAGTTGCATTCTGGTTGGCCCAGGATGGGCCCAACCTCCTGCCATCCAGGCCCAATGATATCTCGGCCCAAACCTACTGTTCCAGCCCAGAACCTATAGTAGGCCCAATAATTAACCTCAAAAACCTCATTTGGCCCATGTTTATTGGACAAAATAGGCCCACGATCGAATTTAGCCCAAATGAACCAGGCCCAGGTTGGCCCATACTCTATTTTACTGCAGGCCTTGATAGGATTCAAGGGGCCCAGTAAAATCAACCTTTGGCCCACAGATTTTGGCCCAAGGCCACCATTTAAGGCCAATAGTCCAATCTTTAGGCCCATCATTGTTTTAGCCCTATTTAGCCAGGCCCAACTTGGCTTATGAGTCATATTAGTGAAGGCCTGAGACAAATCTCAAAGGGCCCAACAAAATCAGCCCGAGGCCCACAGAAAACCAATTTAAGGCCTATTTTGAGGCCCATGTCCTCAATTTGAGGCCACCATGCTAATCCTTTGGCCAACAGCCCGTTCTTGGCCCAATTTCAATTCCTACAATCTTCTATGACACTAGGCCCAACAAATATTGCCAAGGCCCACCTTGGGCCCGATAAATTCCTTAGAGGCCCAAAACAAGGCCCACAAGGCTACTTGAACTCTAGTCCTTGTAACTTTTGGCAAGGCCTTTGTATTCCATTAGTCCAAATCAGTATTCCACACTTTCAAATAAGCCTCACTATCCTCAAATGTTCAAGAACTATTCCAAGGCCCATGTATTTGGGCCCAAGGCCCAACTTGTTACACAAATGGCCCAATAAGTAACTTGGTCACAATGTTCGGTCCATATGCCATGATTAGGCCCACATGAGTTCATTACATTATATAAGATAAAAATATAATATGTCAAAAGAATGTTTGCTTAATTAATCAATAATTATGCGATAAATGTTCAAAACGTGCAAAATCAACAAAGACAAGTTGGAAACTAAGCACTAAGTCTTTCATCAAAGCAAATGGCATATAATTAATGACAAGATGATAACTTATAAGGTCATTAACTTGAATCAAACATATGGGACCGAACAGGGATCATGACCAAGTCTTACGCGTGTTAGCCAACTTTAGGGCTAACACACATATTTACACACAAATCCCTACGAAACTTATACTTGCAAGTCTTAACAACGTGAAATCAATACAGGAACGTGAAAATAAACCAAATTACCATACAGAGCGCGTGCAGTCTTTTGTTTAAGCTAAGTCAACTCAACAGCAACAAGGTGAGTTCATTGCCCCTTTTCTAACATTTTGTTTTAAAACGCGGGGCTGAGAAGCATGCGTAAACTGTTTTATGTAAATTGTTTACTTGAATGCTTTTACATGTTGTACTTGTATAACTGTTATCCTAGACTCCTGTTTAGGTAAACTGTTTCAAATCAAAGAACTATTTTCAAAGAACTATTTTCAAAGAACTAACGATCTATTTTCAAAGAACTAACGATCTATTTTCAAAGAACTAACGGTCTATTCTCAAAGAACTAACGATCTATGTTCAAAGAACTATTTCAAGGGTGTGATGTCAAAGAACTAACGGTCTATTTGGAAGAACTAAGTACAAAGAACTATTTTAAGGGGAAATCTGGGAAATGCTCAAAGATAACATGTGCCAAAGAACTAAAGAACTAAAGAACTATGGACGGTCTAAAGAACTATGAAAGCCTATATATCAAAAGATGTCCTAGCTAGACTGATTGATTATAGGTCACATGTTTGATGAGATTTACAGCTCTCCTTCACTACTAAGTACCTTGATTGACAGACTAGGCTACTCGAGTTGACCATAGGCCCCAATCATTTGGACTTAGATTTTACTAAATGTTTATTTATTTATTTACTTAAACATTTACAACTGTTTATACAATTACTGTGGTTGATCATTTTGTGTGATAAACTTGTGAAATCAACATAGATTTCAATTGATTGTAACACAGGGACAATAACAGAAGAACTTATGGAATGGTGTTAAGGGTAAAAATGCTTAATTATCATTAACAACAATGTCCTATGCGGATTAGTATGTGGTGGGATGGCGTCTGGGCGGGGTTGTAGCCTTGACCCAGGGGTATGCCCTATATATAAGCATACCGATCTGGATGATACATGTGGTGTTAATGAGGTTAGGATCTTTATCGAAAGAAGGGTTCAAAACATTTTCAAATTTACAAAACTATATGAACTCACCAACCATGTGTTGACTTGATCTTTTTGCATGACTTCTCAGGTGACGAACAGGTCAATTAGGAAGTCATTACTTTTGGGCTAGGACTTCATTTAGAAGACTTAGTATTTTTGGACCTGCATACTTTTTGAAGACATCATACACATACCATTTTGTATATCTTGTGTACATACAAGATAGAAAACTTATGATGTTGATAGTAGATTTACATTGTTAAATTATAAACAATACTGATGTAATTTAACTTTGTAATTCTATCATGTTTAGCATTTCTCATTTATGTATCATGTGCAATATAACAATCTGATCATTTCGATTATCACTCACGATATCGCGCCCCGGGAACCTTCCGCCCGACGGGACAACCGATCCTATCCCGCCGGCTCGGGGTGTGACACTGTTGCACTCGTTTTGGGCATTCTCTGGAGAAATGGCCTAATTCTCCACAGTTATAGCATCCCCTGTTGTTGTTGTTGTTATTGCCCGGTCTTGGTGGTGGAGGAAGTGCTACAGCAGCATTGTTTGCAACTTGAGTTGCTGGAGCACGGCATTGTTGAGCTCGGTGACCTAGTCGGCCACAGTTGTTGCATTTCCTGCATTGCGCCGTAGCAGGATGATGAAATCTGCATCGTGCACACTGAGGATGCATTCCCACATAGTTCTTGGGTGCAACTTGAGCAGGTGCTGCAGTAACTTGTTGGAGAGGAGTGGCCATCACATAGTTCTTTACGACCTTTTGCTTTTTCTTCTGGTGGTGTTCGGGCTTCTTTGTCATTGTTTCCTCAGCTTTTCCCGAGTCCTCTTTCAGAACTCCTGACTTCACCATCACTCCAGTAAGTTTAGCTGAAAGAGAGATAGCTGACTCTAGTGTAGCAGGATATGCCGCCAGCACGATACTTTGAATACAGGAGGGTAATCCTGCTACATACCGATCAATCATCTTTTCCAGTGTTGGCACCATCTCTGGCACCAAAGCTACCAGTTCATGGTAGCGTGTGGTGAAAGTCATGTGATCGGCTCCCTTTATCACGTGGTTAGAGAGCTCAATCTCCAGCTGTTGCAGTTCGTGTTTCGGGCGAAACTCATTCCTCAAAAGAAGTTTAAATTCTATCCAAGGCATCGCCATTGCCTCATCTCTTCCTTTAGCCCTGATCTATGCGTTCCACCATGTTAAAGCTCGCTTGCTGAATGAACCGGCTGCATATCAAACTTTATGGTGTTCTGGACAACTGCTAATGTCCAGAGTGTTCTCCATTTTCTCCAGCCATTGGATTAGTCCAACAGCTCCTTCAGCACCGGTGAAGCTTGGTGGCTTGCATCCTACAAAGGATTTGTAGGAGCAATCTGAAGTGCGACTAGTGTTTCCACTAGCCTCTCCGGTAGTATGGCCAGAAGTGTTGCCATGTCCTTGAATCCGGTTTATCATCTCTGGGATGACATCTTTCAGCTGGCTTGTCAGTTGGGTGCTCAGGAGTGTCGCCAAGGCGACAGTGGCAGGATCTATCATCTGAACATTGCTTGAGCCTGGCGGTGGAGAGTGTGGAGGAGGTGGAGGAGGAGGTGGCGGTGGTGAATCTGGTGGAGTAGGAGTAGATGAGTGTGGTGCAGAGACTTGCGAGGTCGGTTGTTTTCTGGGCGGCATTCTGATCATAACCAAAAGAATATTGGTTAGTGCAGTGATCGAATGCAGAAAACATAATGCAAACATAATCCTAAGTTATCTACATGAGGGTCCCTAA
This sequence comes from Mikania micrantha, assembly GCA_009363875.1. Taxonomy (NCBI): domain Eukaryota; kingdom Viridiplantae; phylum Streptophyta; class Magnoliopsida; order Asterales; family Asteraceae; genus Mikania; species Mikania micrantha. The sequence goes on along the minus strand of CM018695.1, from coordinate 78,583,832 downwards.
GTTATAGTCTAGGCCAAACCATTTAAGTAAATGACCTATTATTCTCTATAACCTTGAGCTCTGATACCAATCTGTCACACCCGAACCGGCGGGGTTGGATCGAAGTCCCCGTCGGGCGGAAGGTTCCCGGGGCGCGATATCGTGAGTGATAATCGTGTTGATCAGATTGTTTACATAGCATCAATGTTAAGAATATCTAAAGCACAAATAGCATTTAAATTAGGATTACAAAGTTAAATTACAATATCAATGTTTGATAATTTAACTAAGTAAACCCAACAAAAGAATCAAATGTTTCTATCTTGTATCTGTACAAGATATCAAAAGAGATTCGTATCATCTACAAAAGATGTGCTTTCAAAAGTCTGCTAGGTCCTCTAGTTGGGCTGCCTAGCATGCAATTCCTGAGGCCTTAGTCTATTCCTGTACGTCACCTGAGAAAGCATGTGAGAAAACAAGTCAACACAATGGTTGGTGAGTTCATATAGTTTTAGTATTTGTAAAATAGCTTTTGCAAACCTTTCCAGTAAAACCTTAACCTCATTAACATCACCTGTATCATCTAACTCGGTATGCTTATATATAGGGCATACCCCTGAGTCGAGCCTACAACCCGCCCAGACGCCGTCCCACCACATACTAAGCCACATAGGACATTGGTGTTAATGATAATTAAGCATTTTACCTCCCATCCAATTCAATTCCCTTCATAGTTTTAGCATTTTGTTTATAAGCTTCAATACGCATACAAAAGCATCTGCAAGTCTAGCTTTGTTAGTACCTTTATGGACAACTAGACACCCTAAGGAATCCAGTATCAATCCATATCGGATTTAATTGTGATTAGCAACATCGGTGTTTTGATTAAGGATTTCTAAGATGACACAATATAACGACCCGTTTTTAATAATATGAATACGTTTGAAATAATCGTCAATAGAACGATTGTGATTATTACAAATTGAAAGTTAACGATTTTAGCATGATATGCTAATTATAAAGGATAACTTGGCTTCTAAATGCCACACACTAATAAATGAGATTCAAATGAGTTTGAATCAGTATGTGTGGGTGTTGGGAGTATTGAGACTGGTTGTATACGTGTGATTTACAACTAGGTGTTGGTAAAGGAAGTCAAGCAACAGATTTCAAAATATGAAGTTTTGATAAGTTGAATATGATTAAGAACATTTGCAGATTAATTTCTACACATGGGTTGTTTGATAAAAGCCTCAACGAGGTTTTGATAGAATATGAAAAGTAAAACAGGTCAAATGAATTAGATATACAAATAACACAAGTTGTGTGTTCATGTTGTTAAATCCTGTTATATGTGAATATATAATAGGAAGAGGAGGTGAATCTAGTTCTTGAAGACTTGGGAAAGCATTGGAGATTTTTGATAGCTCTCCAAATCAAGGTAAGTCACCCGTTACTGTTGAGTTTGTTTAATGTTGTGATAATGAATCACAAATATTGTGATCATGTGAACAAAACTCAATTGGTGATCCACATGGATATAAACCATGTGTTGAATGTGATATAGTGATGACCTACAAGTGTGTAGGCATTCATGTTTGCTTAAATTGATATTAATCCACATGAGTGTGGATAATGTTGTTGAAAGTATACTGAAATGGTTTACTTGAATGTGAACTAAGGAGGTAGTGGATAACTTAGTTGACCTACAATGATGTAGACAACTGTTTGTTATACGTAAGTATAATTGGTTCACTTGTATGTGAACAAATTGTGATTGATTTACCTTATATGATTCACAAGGTGTGTGAACATATGAATTGGGAGTATAATGGATGTAAACACAAGCGAATGTGTTCAAATTGTGTGTAAGTTATCAAATTGATTGAACTTGTAGTTAAAGGACTGGGTGAGTCCACACTACAAGCAATGGTGCATTTAATATATATATATATATATATATATATATATATATATATATATATATAAATGATTGTGGTTATTGTTGTTGCATGATTCACAAGGTGTGTGAACATGTGGTGATCTACTAATGTGTAGATGTTAAATATATATATAAATGATTGTGGTTATTGTTGTTGCATGATTCACAAGGTGTGTGAACATGTGGTGATCTACTAATGTGTAGATGTTAAATATATATATAAATGATTGTGGTTATTGTTGTTGCATGATTCACAAGGTGTGTGAACATGTGGTGATCTACTAATGTGTAGATGTTAAATATATATATAAATGATTGTGGTTATTGTTGTTGCATGATTCACAAGGTGTGTGAACATGTGGTGATCTACAAATGCGTAGATGTTGAATTGGTAATGTGCATGTTTAGATTCACAAGGTGTGTGAACGTATAACATGCAATTCCAATGTAAAAGATTCACAAGGTGTGTGAATATGTGGTGATCTACAAATGCGTAGATGTTGAATTGGTAATGTGCATGTTTAGATTCACAAGGTGTGTGAACATGTGGTGATCTACAAATGCGTAGATGTTGAATTGGTAATGTGCATGTTTAGATTCACAAGGTGTGTGAACGTATAACTTGCAATGCCAATGTAAAAGATTCACAAGGTGTGTGAACATGTGGTGATCTACAAATGCGTAGATGTTGAATTGGTAATGTGCATGTTTAGATTCACAAGGTGTATGAACGTATAACTTGCAATTCCAATGTAAAAGTGTAACACCCCGACCGATGGCGGAAACGTCGGGATGCCACGAGGGATGTGTAGATTGTTCAAAAGCTCGTGGGCATCTAAATTCAATCATCATATATCAATCAATTAACCAGAATAATTACACAAAAATCATGTTCATCATGAATTAGTTACATCAATTACACAAAAGATTTAGCTAAACTAACTAAACTCTAATCGCCAGAATTTCAGTTAATTAGCTAAGTCCAAGATCCTATATGATGATGTCCAAAATAGAAGAGATCACCCTCTTCATCCTACTTGTCTCCATCACCTGAAACATGTAAGAAAATCAAGTGTCAACTACAAAGTAGTTGGTGAGTAATCATAAGTTTTATACTTAAAATAGTTTTATAAAATGAATTTAAAAGTTTAAGTTTAAAAATGGTTTTATAAAAAGTTTAGATAAAATGAGTATAAATGCTTATGATTTTCTGGGAAAATCCACATTATTACCTGTATGAGATAATCCAATCAATCTCCAAACTCAACAATCAAACACATACACAATCACATTATCACATAACCAATCAGTCATAATCAATCACAAATAATCATAGTCAAACATAGATAATCAATCCACAAACTAATCAACCAATCTCATCAATTATATTCTCAATTAATGTTCGTGACTATACATGATCATTATGTAATTAACATAAGTTAAATACATGATTCATGGAGTGGTAGCTAACCACGTGACAATACATGAAGTCAAAGCAATTAACCGAAGTCAAAGGCAATGATTCACAGATGTGGAAATCATCCACATGACAATACACGATGTCAAAGCAATTAACCGAAGTTAAGAGCGATGATTATCGGGGTTTGAGACAATACTTGTAATCTTTGTTATTAACCGGAGTCAATAACAATGCTTACATGGATATAAAATAATAAGAAACAATCCATAATAATTAATAATTTTATATCGTGAATATCATATTGATAAACAGGTATTAACCTTGAGTTATCAAAATAATATTTGAATTTGGTATACATGCTTCACCTCCGAGTTTTAAAACTAAAAACAGTGTAAAGAAAGGGAGGTTATGAGAACTCACTTGAAGTCCTTAGTATATGTGTTCTCGTATTATGCGCGCTCACCGTTGTCGTACTGATGTTGTATTCACAGTCCTGTGTTTGATTAAATGTTATCTAAAGTTATGATCCCTTATTTGATTGTTCATTTTGAAATCTAAGTTGTTAATTGAGTTGGTGTAGTGAAAATGGCTCATTCTTGTGATTTTCATAAAAATGGCTCATGCTAATGAGTTTTCACCCGAATGAGTCATTCTCCCGAATGAGTCCCGAATGAGTCATTCTCCCGAATGAGCTCATACTCCACTCATTCTCCCGAATGAGCTCATACTCCACTCATTCTCCCGAATGAGCTCATACTCCACTCATTCTCCCGAATGAGCTCATACTCCACTCATTCTCCCGAATGAGCTCATACTCCACTCATTCTCCCGAATGAGCTCATACTCCACTCATTCTGCCGAATGACTCATACTCATGGGCCATTCGCCCGAACGGGTTTTCAGCCATGGGAGAAGATGATTTCGAGGTATAGTCATATATATAGTCGTTTTGAGTGGGTTTAGGTGAGTAAACTCATTTAGAAGGTGTATGGGTCGAAAAAGTGATGTTTTGAACCGGTTGAAGTTCGGTTTTTGTCGGGTTTGTAGAAAACCCTAAAAACCGAAACTTCTCTCTAAGATTTCGAGAGTTTGAGATGGAGATAGGGCCGATCCTTGGTACCTTTTTGTAGGGAATGTCGAGATCTTCGATTTGGCGCAAGAATGAGATGATTTGGTTGAGTTTTGAGTGAGTTATGGTAGAGAGAAGGTAGAGAGAGAAAGTTTGGCCGGAAATGAGAGTGTAGAGAGAGAGTGAGTGTTGTAAAAATGAGGAAGAAGGAGATGTCCTTCTTCCTTATAACGCGTATCATCACCCCGTGTCGGGTCTCGTTTTTATCGCGATAAAATATAATAAATGATCGGTTATGCTCGGTTTTTTAACGAAAACAAATTTAAGCATAACATGTCTAAATAATTGGATTTCCTTAATTAAAATGATTTAAATAATTTTATTTCGTAAAACGATTTGGTTTTATTTTTACTAAATTAATTATTTTAAATAACTGATTTACCCGGTTTTGCTTTAGTCCTAATAAACGTTTTCAATTTTCATTTATTAATTTTAGTATCGCTTGATATTATTTAATTATTTCGTCGAAACGCGTCACTCGCGTACGTATTCGTAAAGATCGTCACCTTTGCGAATTCGTCGCTCGTATCGTATTTCGATTCGATTTACGATTTATTGAATATTGTTTCAGAATATTATTCCTAATAACTATATTCGTGTGAATCGTCACTCACGCGAATACATTTATTAAGTTAATATTTCTGAATTAATATTCGTGTTTAGATAACGTTCGTAACCTCACATCGCGTAAACAGTTCCATTATTTTATAAATTTTAATATTAAAATTTCCAAACCAACCCCATATTCATTTTTATTTCGAACCAACAATCATCATTTTCAATAATATTACTGCGATGAACTCTCTGGTTCTGTTTAGTTGGGTTACAACTAAACTTCCCATGGTTTACGCGTATAATATATATTATAATCATGCATACCAGTAACAGTGATAATATCAGTAATGTTAATCAATAATTTCATAATCATCAATAATTATAAATCTCCGGTCGTAACAGTACAATCGTACGGATGTACGGTCGTACGGACAACCGAAAGTACAGTGATGTTACAAAAAGATTCACAAGGTGTGTGAACTAATGGTGGATTGGAAATGTGCATGTTTTGGTGCAGACATTTGAAATTCAAGTGTCAAATTGTAAATTGTGAATTTGGTGAAATATGATGCACAACTGGGATTTTGTGGGCACATGTATGTGAGGTGTTAAATTTTAATGATTTTACATGAATGTGTGATTCATGGGGTTATGAGTGGAAACGATCCATTAGTAGATCGTTTTGTATGTGATTGACTGTTGTGACCAAATTATATTTGGGACTTTAGTTGTGTATCCATATGGTGTTATGGAATATACTTGGTGAAATAGTGGGGTAAACTTACTTAGTTCTAACGAACTAATGGTGATGTAAATATGGTGTTTACAGGTACAAAAGAGTAAGGTGAACGGCAATGGTGATCGGGATCGAACAAAAAGATTTGAGTGGTGAATTGAAGTTAACTTGTTATAAGTATGTGGATATACTTTGACATGTTTTAACGTTTGAATGATTAAAAATGTGTGTGTTTACAAACAAAACACAAAAAGTTTTCTGGGACCTAAACAATAAACTTTCATTTGATATTTTAAATATACAAATGGTATATAAAGTAACAGGGGTGTTACACACAAAGTCAACTAAAGATCACCAATATCATCCTAGTTGCTTATCACATAAGTAAGTAGTTATGGGAAACACTACATGGCAAGCACTGAGAGGCCATCCGTCAGTTTCCCCGTATCAGACCATGAAGGACACCATATGGCAAGCACTGAGAGACCATAATAGGCGCCTTCTAGTCCCGACCGTGAAGAACACCTGAAGGCAAGCACTGAGGGACCAACTATTGTTCTTCAAGTCCTGATTAGGAAGAACACCTGAAGGCAAGCACTGAGAGACCAACTATTGTTCTTCCATAGCCAATAGCTTTAGCATACAAGTTTATAGCATTCAAATAGTTCAGCATTTACGTAACTTATGCACAAGTAATAGCTTCACAACCGGTAAGGCAAGCACTGAGAGGCCAAACCGTTGTTTTAGCATGGCAAGCATATAAAGCATACAAAGTTCAAAGCATTCTGAGCAGTTCAAGCATTTAGTATGTAGATATACAACATTAGTATTAGCATTTCATCATCAGCATTTAGCATTAACATTAGCATTAGCAATAACCCTTTGCATTAATGTGTAGCATTAACCCATAGCATTAGCATTAGCATTTAGCATTAACCCGCAGCATTAGCATTTAGCATCAACTCATAGCATTAGCATTTAGCATAAGTCCATAGCATTAGTATAAATCCGTAGCATTAGCATTTAGCATAACTCCGTAGCATTAGCATTTAGCATTTATCCGTAGCATTAGCAATTAGTATAACTCCGTAGCATTAGCATTCAGCATTCATCCGTAGCATTAGCATTTAGCATAACTCCGTAGCATTAGTGTTTAGCATACATACGTAGCATTAGCGTTTAGCATTAGTATTTTGAATAAGTATAAAAGCATATTTGTAACAGTTAAACATTTGTTTAAAAGGTTTAACATGCTTCTCAGTCCCGAAGTAAAACTCAAAATAGCTTGAAAAGGGACAATGAACTCACCTTGTAGTTGTTGTAGTTGACTTAGCCTAAAACTAGAATGCACGCGCTCTTTGTTGTAATTGATATTGTTTTCACGATCCTGTATTGATTTCACGTTGTTCATAACTTGTAAGTATAAGTTGTATGTGTTTGAGCGTGTGTGTGTGTAGGTAGGTATTAGCCATAAAGATTGGCTAACACTCGTATGTCCCGGTCATGATTCGGCCCGATTCCATTATTATTGGAGCTTGATAACACTTAACCCAATTAAGTTAAGGTTAAAACATTTTGTTATTGATTTAAGGTCCCCACTTGATTTAGTGTCATATTAATGGAGTTTCGATATGTTGTAATATAACAGCTAAGTTTACATTTCAAGACCCCATATGTGTCTATTGAAATCACCCTTTTCTTTATTGTTTCATAAATTTTATACCACTTTTGTAGTATTTTAGGGGAATTTTATTCATGTTATCATATACTTTGGTTTCAATTGTTGGTTTCGACTTAGCTCCATTGGGCCGAACCATTGCATTGGGCCGATTAGGTGGTGTTGAACTAGATTAACTACCATGGTCAACTAATTCAATTTGGGCCAATTTAATTGGGCCAAAAGTATACGTGAACTGGACAGGAAGTATGGTTCAACAAGCAGGCCTTGGGCCGAATCTGCTATGGGCCAAACTAGTCAATTATGGGCCAAAGTAACTAACAGTGGCCTAGGCTTAACTGATGGGTCGGTTATTGTGACTGGGCCGTAAGCATGTGGGCCCTGTTATGTGTGGGGCGACAGAAATGGTGTTGGGCCTGTAACAAGGGTGGGCCTGGTCTCATAGGTTGTGTGGATCACTTGCATACACTGCCGGGCCGACTGGTACATGATTGGGCCTTCTGGGCCGGATGAACATTCCTGGGCTGGTTCTGTGGCCGAACGAAGTCACAACCTATTCCGATCGAATGTCTATGGCCGATAGAAAGGAACTTCGGCCGAATGGGTAAGGGGCGAATAGGTGTGTTGGTCGAATGGTGATGCGAATGGGAGCCTCCTTCGGCCTTGGTTCTTTCGGCGGTGGTTTGGCAGACTCAAGGCCATGCGGTCAAGCTGCTAGGCCGAGAGAATGAAGCATGACCGAGAGAATGACTCTCCATTCGTCCCTCTCCTTCGGCCCTAGGCTATTCGGCCGGGCTGTGTGGGCTTGCTTCGACCGGCCGCCGCCTAGGTGGTCTCCACAACCAAGTGTTGTTGAGTGATGATGTTCTAGGGTGGTGGTATGCAAGGGGATGGTTTTCGAGGCTATGGTTTCAAGTAGGAAGGTTTTTAAAATCGGTTATACTATGGGTTAGAGAACAAGGGTGAAAACCCTAAATTTTCGTGACTTTGTAGCTTCATACCTCAAATTTCAGTGGGTTTTGCTCTAGATCGGTTGTACTTTCGTGTAGAGGAGACTAAGGGCTTCGTGTAGGTTCAAAAATGAGACGATTTAGTGGAGTAATGACCAAGATATGAAGGTTTTAAGCTTCAAAAATGGTGGTGGAGGCTTGAAACCGGGATTAAGGTTTAAGAGAGAGAAAGTAAAGGTGTTAAATGTAGAAGATGAGTATTTCAATGTATTTATACCCCGAGGGTGTTCGGGTTCGTTTTCGTTGTTCGGTTCGCGTTTTCGTTGCGTTTTCGGAACATAACGCGTAGGTTCACGCTTTTTAAATAAAAATGGATTATTTTAGGATGTTTAAAATACAATTATTGTTAGAAATCGTTCTAAATATCGTTGCATTAATTTATTTATCGAATTATATTATTTTTACGCGTTTAGTTAATTTGTTCGCGATTTCTTAAAATAGTTTTGTTTAATCTCATTTATGATGAGTTTTAAAATTGTAAAATAGGAAATATTTTATTTCCTTAATTTATTATCGTTCGCGTCGTATTTCATTTTCGTTTCGTCAGAACGCGTCACCATCGCGCATATTCGTTCGAATCGTCATTCAAACGAACACGACAATGGTTTGGCTTTCTGATTCTTGTTTTCTACTTTTTAGTCATCATTTCAGAACGTTAAACTCTCAGAATCATTCGTACAGATCGTCACCTATACAAATAATTCGTCTGTTTAGCATTCTGTAACAACGACTGTTACGGTTTTGTTTTGTTTAAACCTCGCATACGTTTACACATAATAGCATAACAATAAGTATTTGTGTCACCGTTCAGTGTTGTCTGTTAGGTTTCTGACTGTTAAACTGTTAAGTTTAAATCAGATTACAGAAACGATTGCATGATAGTTTACTGTTAAGCATTGCATAGTTATTAGCATATCAATAGTTTGCATAGTTTGTACCTGAGTTACTTTGCATTTACTGTTCAGTTCACTGTTCCGGCGACGTTTCCGGCACAGATGTTACATGCAGAGATATTTTGCAGCTTCTGGAAACACTTTACGGCAGCACTCATAACAGCAAGGTCTCGATCTGTTATGATCACACGTGGCTCCATACATTTATTCAACATATTCTTAGCCATTTCCAAGACCCAGACGTAGTTTTCTTCACTCTCTTTTCTTACGAACACGTGAGCAATACTAAACGTCTGGTGTGTGGAAGTCACGCCAACAATTTGAATAAATGGAAGCATGTACTGGTTCGTTTTGTACGTCGCGTCCATTATCATCTAAAACTAAACAATAAAATCATAATGTCAATGGAATAATAATTGATATTATGGACCTTTTGGTTGGGATTTAAGGGTAGTTTTGTAATTAAACCTAATCATAATTTGAAATGAAAAAAACAAGACTCCTTTAAATTTGCACCCAAAAACTTATTTTATAAGAAAACCCATCATCTTTCAACAACTATTCAATCAACTTAGAATTTTAATATTTTAAATCTCATTCATTTGTATTTGTAGAGTCACTCAAAAAAAAATTAGAGTCAAATGAAAACCGACGATATACATCTTATTAACGAGTTGAGATTTAATATGGTCTCGTGACTCCATTGAAATATGTATAAGTCCGCCCATGGTCGCAGAACAGTTTCAAGATGAACTTTACAACCGAAATTGTCGTAACAACCATTTTTGTAGGGCTGTCATAACGGGTCAGACACGAACCGTTAAGACACGATACGTTAAGACATGAAACACGAACTGAGTAGACACGAACACAACACGAGTTCTTATTGTGTGTTTTTCCAAACACGAGCACGACCCGCAAGGGGGTCTTAGAGCATGTGCGGGAGGTACGACCGCACAGGGCCCAATTTTTTAGGAGGGCCTAAATTTTTTAAAAAAAATTGTATATTATATATATATTTTAATTTATTTTACAACAAATATAACAATTCAATTTTTAATTATATATATTTAAAATATTTGAAGCAAGTCGATTGTTTTTCAAATGCATCAATTGCATATAGAATTTTGATAACTATTCCGGTAACTGTAGAATATGCAGAAAGAAATTTTTCAAAATTGAAGTTGTTGAAGTCATACTTACGATTGATAATATCTTAAGAAATACTTAATGAATTGACAATTATACTATTGAGGATGAGATACTATACAATGTGGATTATGGAGATTTAATCAACAAGTTTTCATAAAAAATGCTAGAATAACGTCATGTTTTATTTAGTTATTTGAAACATTGAAATGCATCATTTTGCTAAAACAATATTGTTTATGTTGTTTTTACTGTTGTTTTAATTATCGTCAATTTGTGTGTGTGCACGAACATAGGGCCCTTTTTTAACACTCGCACAGGGCACCTAATTTTTCAGAGAAGGCCCTGACGACCCGTTAAAAACACGTAAACACGAAATGATAGGTTAAGAAATCGTAAACAGTAAACACTATAATCACATGATAAAGAATCTATTAAAAAACCTGTTAAGAAACCCGTTAAGGAACAAGGGTTGAACAATTAGAAATTTTTATAAGCTAATCGTTTACCCACCTATTTTATTATATTATTTATTATATATTTTATATTTTAAACATGTTTTAACAGGTCTTAACGGGTCTTAACGGGTTTTAGCAAGTTTTAACGGATCTTAACATGTCTTAACGAGCCTTAACATGTCTTAACTGGTTTTACCTGTTTAGACACGAAAAATAAACAGGTCTTAACGTGTCGACATGTTTTAGACACGAAAATATTAAAGTCGTATCGTATCGTGTAAACGTTTTCATGTATGAAATTGTTAGCCCAGTATTTTTGTAGTTGTTATAAGACCACTGCCATCCACGATTAATTCTTTGGTTGTTCGCAAGATGACCAACCTTTGTTTCTTTTTAGTGGATCAAAATGAACGACCGGGTGGATGCAACCAACGTTGGTGCCTTTTTTATTATTATTTTAACTTTCAATTTAACATGGTAATTTTTAATTGGTTGGTGTTATTTTTTTTGGGTTAAGTTGGGTTGATTGTGAATGAGAGTGAAAAAATTAAGTTTGGTTGGTTGTATAGATTAAAAAAAGAGAAATTAATTGTTTAATGAATAGTTTTGATTGATTGGTTGTGGACAAGAGTAGTCTAACAAGTTTGATGTTACAAAATACAAACTAAAAAACAAAAAGTGTCAAGTAGAAGTCCTGCAACAACATGTGGATAATAATTAGAAAAGTTAAAATGTGGCTCAAAAGTCAAAACTGCTAAATAAAGCTAAAATAATGACGCGTCCATTCCATTCCATCCATAATGTCCTTATATTGACTTCAAGTCAATACAATAATATTTATTAATTTTATTTTTAATTCATCGGAGATTTTAATTAAATAAACACAAATAATCCGCCATCAAGGAATCGGATAGATGGGTCATGGGTCACATACACATTGCAGTAAAAGCCATATCATGGGTTTAAGCCATAAATATGATTTTGAGCTATTATCTTTTAAACAAATATAACTAAAACTTAATCAATAATGTTGATTTTTGCATTCATATTAAATGACATGTATGCACATGAGGAAGCTCAAAAAACACCTCGATAATGTTCAAAACTTGACATGCTTTAAAAGAAACTTATAATGTAATTTGATGCTTTTATGCCAAATTTCCTTTGCAATGTAAATACAAATGAATTTTTTTTCTGTTTAAGATTTTATGATGATATGATGTGTAAATTCAATCATGATGTCTCTTATGTAAGGGTGTCGAAAATACCCGAACCCGACTAACCCGACCCGAACCCGAATAAGCTTGATAGGGTCAGGTTATTCGGGTCAAAAATGTTAGTCGGGTTATTCGGGTCAACCCGATTAACCCGAACTGTTAATAGGATCGGGTTTCGGGTCAACCCGAATAAGAATGATTTTTATTTTTTTTTATATATTAATTATTAAATGTAAAGATATATTTAACTTTTTACCAAAATATGACAATGACTGTTAATCAAATTATATATGAAAAATAAATTATTTACATATTTTTCATTGAATTATATTTGCAAAATGAATTATTTGTAGAAATTTAAAATTAGGACAAGATAATAACAAATAAGTACAACCAGACAAACCCGATTGACCCGACCCGAATAACCCGAACCCGATTAACCCGAACGTTATTCGGGTCGGGTTGCAGGTTAATAATTTTTTAGGGAAAACCCGGCTAACCCGACCCGATTAACCCAAAACCCGATCGGGTTGACCCGATCAACACCCCTAGCTCATGGATCAAGGACTTGCAATAAATAGGGTTTTCACATAATCACAAGTAGGTTTCTAACGGTTAGATTTATCGAAAAAGGGCCAAACTTCTTATATCACCTTGAGGATATGATGGTCTAATGAAAACCAAAAAATAGATCAACAAATAAAAAGTGATTCGTCTATGACTAGTAAAATATGCATAAACAATCTTAGTTACCTAGCTACTATGAATAAGTAATTCGTAATAATGAAAAACAATTAAGAACACTAATTAAGAATTAATAAATTCACTCAAGCTCTAAGTATTATATTAAACACAAACAAGTTGTAAGTGAAAGCAAAACACAAAAATAACAAGTGTGTGAAATCTAACCTAGCTATGAACTAATACTTATAGAGCATTTAGATTCAAGAATAACCATTGATTCTATAACATGATACAACTAATGATTCGTGAATAATTTTACAACAAATATGTCTATTACAATTGGCTTCGCCCATATATAACGTGATTTTCTAGCAGAACAAATGATCTTTTGTTGCATCAGAATGTCTTTAGTGATCAAGGCCGTGTGCATACTAATTCTGTACTAATGAAATTTCTGTTGTATAAAATGACATCAACAATAACAAGGGTATTAGTAAAAAAAAATCATCAATTGAAAGTGAGACTTCAATAGTAATCTAGTAGTTTAGTAGAAGCTGTTAGATCAAGTAAAACTCTAAGTTTTGTTGAAACTCTATGATTGAAGGAAATCATGTGATCAAGAATAGCTTACACTTCCGTATAAGTAGCTTAACAACACATTTGTAGGAACTATATTTAGTTGTTTTAGTTGAATCATGGTCTTTTAAACACCAACCTACCTTTCGCAAGTCAAGAGTAGACGTAGAGTACCAAGGTATGGCAAATGCGGTTGCTGAAACCACTTGGCTTCACAACTTCTTCGTGATGTTCATGTAACGATCCGTCCAGCAACCCACAACCGTCTATTGTGACAACATTTTGGAGGTGCATTTGTGAGGAAAGAAGTCTAGCACAATGAACCACACACATTGAGATTGTTAACTAGTTTGTTCAAAAGAAGTTTCACTTAGGACATTATATTTCATTATCTATATAAACATGAATAGTTTCTTACTCCAATCGGTACACATGTGTTTTATCTTTCTTTTTTTTTTCCTGTTTAGCTATGCATATTTTATGTATATACTATAATATATATCTTTTTATCAATGTTGATGCAATCGTTCCCTACAAGGTTAGTTACATTTGTAAATTCACAAGAAAACTTATTACTTTAGTTAAACTTATCAGAATCAGGATTAGAACTTGAGAATTTAAGAGGTTAAATTTTATCTTTAATTCTTCATGGTATTAAACCATATTGTATTTTCGCGACAGACGTGAAGTGAGATCGTCATTTAATTTTATAAAAATAGCACACCATATTTTAAAATTTTTTGTTCCACCCCAGTACCCTACCGCGAAGCAGATTATGCGACCAACCAGCTAAAGACATATGTAGAACCATATTTGACAACATTCGCAAGTCGGTCATGAAACAACTTGGTTGTCAGTTGCAAAACAGGGCAGGCGCAAACTTTTGGTAGAAAATTAAGCAGATGCAAAATAGAAACATAACCAAGTTTTAATTTTGTTTTAATCAAGTTACTTAAATTTTGTTTTGTTCCAATATGATAACTTAAGTTTATTTTTATGTTTCAATCTTAGATTTGTGACCTATATAACTTGTATTCATAATTTTTTTTATTTTCATTTTTTATTTTTATTGTATGGTAACATGAAAATAACATGGATTTTGAAAAAAAATCTCAAAATTTTTTTAAAATTGCAAAAATTTTTAAACAATTAAAAAATTTGTGAATTTTTTTTAAATTTAAAAGTATTTAGTTGATTAGAAAAAAACACAAAATGCCCAAATTAGTTTAAAATACGTCTAAAACCTTCAAATGGATCATAAAATCACGGATCATAAAATCATCTAAAAATTCACTTATAAGCCTAAACGAATCAAGATTACCTGTTATTCAGGTTTTTTTATCTAGTATTAAACATAAATTAAACTTAACTTACCTAATTGAAACAAAACAAAATTCTAGTGATTTAATTGGAACAAAATCAAAAGTTGATTATGTTTATATAACATTTTCCCATGGAAAAATGGTTCACCTACATAGGTTTGTGACGGTTGTTTCAATCTCAAAACGCGCTTTACGACCGAAATTATAACCATTTTTTACTTTTAGAAAAAAAAATGATTACAAATTATCAAAATAAATTATAGGGGTGGGCTCCGTTTATTCGGTTCGGTTTATGGGCAAAACCGAAACCAACATAGTTGGTTTTTAGTTTTTACAAACCAATCGGCTTTCGTTTTTCGGTTTTTGGTTTTCGGTTTTCTTCTACCGGTTTTGATTCGGTTTTGTTTTTTTGGTTTTTTTTTACTTTTTTTTTGTTTTTGTTTTTTCTCTCTCACATCCAATACAAAAAATGCAAGTATGTTTAATAATGGATAATTAATAAATCACTATGTTGTCAAATAGTTTGCAAAAACGTAACACCGATTGTCTCTAGGTTGGATGTCAGTTATCTTTTAACGTTAATATTTTAAAAGAAACCATCATACCCTGTGTAAACCCTCCTAGCTTATCCCTTTCACTTCATCGAATAAAAGTCCTGCAACTACACGTGAATATTAATAAGAAAAGTTAAAATGTCGGCCTCAAAATTTCTAAATATTTAATTCAAACCTAATGATGCGTCCATTACACAGGGTCTCATATTGTCTTTCGGTCAAAATAATAAATGTATTAGGGTTATGTTAATTACACTCATGCTTACACTTTTATTCACCGCTGTGATCAATTAGCCATATCGGTTAAACGCGGTACACGAATACACCTTTACCTTTTTTAATGTAAATTTGTAGTTGGGTAGCAGCATGACAAGCATATTTTTTATTGGTACATTTCGGTTTCATTATATTTATTATTATTTCTTAAACTTATGTTTTACACATTAAAGTTTTACAGAGTAACACGTTTTATTCGTGTTTTGATATTTAACATCTTATTGTTTTCTTTATTCAATACAATGTTACCATCTCAAGACCCGAAGTAAACCCATAGCTCACAAAAAAAGGAATAAAAATAAGCATATTAAGAGAGACTTAAACTAGTGGTACCTACATGACTACATCAGGTATGAGATTTATTATCTTTGTTTTTTTGACACACAAGTTAATGAGTTTATTTAGTTTAAAAGCTTATTAAAGCATTTTCTCGTGACCTTTCTGAAGCTTATAATTGTTATTTGTTTCTATAACCTTGAAACACACAGCTTATTCAAGGTGGTTTTGAAATATATACCAGTTACTACCTCTTGAAAGCATGACTCACTCTAATTACTAGAGCAAATAATTTTGATCTAAAACAAGAGAAATATACTAGTTTGAGTAAATAAGTATTGTATTTTGGGTTAAAATCAATAGCACCATAACATGAAGCGGGTTGAGATTAATAACTGTTTAACACTGCGGGTCAAGATTAGTTACAACATTTTTAATTTAAAATAAATTGAAGATTTTAAAAAGATTTATTTAGACCAAAATTAATTTTGTTTTAAACACATCCTGACCCACACTCATCATGTTCCGAACTCATTCTGACTCATTACCCAACTTAAACCGACCCGCCTAATTTACGAGCGTAATAATTACACAATAATTGACGCTTAAATAATTGAATTTATATGATTTATATGTGGTCCCTTATTCGTAACTTTTGTTCTTATATTTATTTAGGGTGTTGTTATTCTCACACCCACTTTTTTTAAAAATACACCCCTGAGACGGCCCGTAATGGCCATTACGGCCCGTCTCAGGCCTCGGTCAAACATTCACTCCTGACAACATGTTCCAATGATTGGGAGCAAGACGGGCCGTAATGGCCAGGACGGCCCGTCTCATTCATCGTACAGACATTCCCTGCAACCTAGTACAATGATTTGACATCAAGACGGGCCGTACTGGCCATTACGGCCCGTCTTGCCCAAACGGCCTAGTTTGGCCGTTTCACCCCAAAACCAGGCCGTACTGGTCACTACTGGCCGTATTGGTCATTGCGACGGAATTCCGACGAAAAAGTGAGATCATTGCGACGGAATTCCGACGAAAAGTGAGATCATTACTTGTTTTTTTTAAAAAAATTTTTTTGACCAGTACGGCCAGTAAAGGTCAGTACGGCCTGGTTTGGGGTGAGACGGCTTGGTTTTGGGTGAGACGGGCAAATCTAGGCCGTCCGGGCAAGACGGCCAGTAAAGGTCAATACGGCCTGGTTTTGGGTAAGACGGCTTGGTTTTGGGTGAGACGGGCAAAACTAGGTCGCCCGGGCAAGACGGCCAGTAAAGGTCAATACGGCCTGGTTTGGGGTGAGACGGCTTGGTTTTGGGTGAGACGGGCAAAACTAGGCCGTCCGGGCAAGACGGCCAGTAAAGGTCAGTACGGGCCGTCTTGATTCCCTCCACACCGATTGAGACCCAAATTGGCTTGAAAAATATAAGTGAAGACCAAGACGGCCCGTACTGACCTGTACGGCCCGTCTCAAAGAATCTTCACTGAATTCAAGACATTCTTCTAGAATGTTTGTCTGTACCCTATACGGGCCGTACTGACCAATACGGCCCGTCTCAGGTCGGTGGGGTGTTAAAATATAAAAGTGGGGTGTCTAATTAAAATGGCCCTTTATTTATTATTCCCAACTACCAGATTTTTATTGCCTAGTTAATCTTTGTGTACGTTTGTGTTGCAGTATCCCGTACCAATAATTGATCACTCTTGTACTGCTTTTTGTGCCTCCATAACTCCATTCACATCTAGTAACACGGTCAGCTGAGTAATAAAATTTTGGAAAATATAAAAAATATTGAATAATTTATATTATACTTTTAATAGATATATACATACGAATTTTATTTTTATTGCATATGCTCAAATGAAAAATTTGTCCAATTTTTTTTTTCAAAATGTATATATAATTGGCTTAACAATGTCTAATATGTATGTACAGTGGACTAGTTACCAGCAAAATTACATTTTTGACTTGCCGCTAAGTTAGCTCAGAGTGTGTCTTAAGCAGTGGTGCACTAAGAATTTTTTTTATAATGCGCAAAAGTTTTTAGGTTCGTTTGAAGATTATTATAAAATAAATTATTTTTCTTTTCAGTTCAGGTCAGGTTGGGTCAAATCAGGTCGGGTCATGTTTAAAAAATCAAACTAAGTTTAATATATAAAAACATAATAAAAATATAGTATATCTAAAGTTGTTTTATACGAGATTTTAATTTTTGAAACATATCGATCTAAAATAACATCTATAGAGACTTTTTATGTAACTTTTCTCCAAAAAAAACAAGTATAATTATCACTTAAATTCTTATCACTATTCCAATAAGAATTTATGTTAAAAAACTTTGGTCTTTCCATTTTATTAATTTTCAATGTGAGATTAACTCACTAGCTTGATAAAGTCTTATATATGCTAAAGAGTACGTCTAGGGTACAATTCATATAAAATAACATATATGATGTAATTTAGAAAATAGCTAGATTAGTAAGGGAGATTTGCGTTATGTTAAAAAACTTGGATTGGAAAATCTTGTGTGCATTCATAATCAATATTAAAATAATATTTTTAATTCTTGTTTAGGTTACTTCTTTAACATTTAGATGAGAATGCTTGTCATGATCTATACAATTAAAATGTCATTTGATAATCTTTTAATATTTCATAACCTCTTAATATTTTTAAAAGATGCTCTTAAGTCTGAATGGTTAAAATCATTAAGTTAAAATATCACAAATTAAAGGCGATAGTTTGAATATAAGATAGACAGAAGTTGAAAATCATAAAAGAAAAAAAAAAGAAGCTATTTGTATATACACTTGACAGATACCGCATTTGTATATACACTCAATAGATGCCGACAGCTATTATTGAGTATGTTTATAACGAGACAAAGATGGTAAAGAAATATTGAAAAATTAAAATACGCGGCCCTCAAAACACACAAGATATCACCTCAAACTTGAGAAAAAGGTCAAAAACCGTCATGTCATCTATAAAAAGGATAAAAAACCGGCTTAATGGTGGTGTTCTCAAATCACTGGTTCAGCCTCCTGACAATTTATACTCTTAACCCTCTTACCTTTCTTCTCTTCAAGGTCTGATTTTTCATTTTTATTATTTTTATGAATTTCAGTATATGGCCAAGCGGATCTGAAGTTATTAGTAGTTAACGATCGAGTTTTAACTCGTTATTACGTATATGTAACTTTATATGTTACTTCGTGTAGCTTTATCAATAAGCCTGATAGGGATAACAATAGAATGCATATCATGAGATAACTCATTCTCAAGTAAAAAAGTCTCACTTTTAAGGTTAGGTTGTTTTTATCCTTTCCATCAGGAAATCATATATATGAAAAGTTATAAAGTAGCTTGCACTTAATAATCTTCAACAATATTACTTTGTGTTATGTCCTTACACTTATATATATACATGTAAACATGCTTTCTTACCTTTTAGTCTTTCTTCTAACTAATAATTGCACATGAAGTAATCTTCATCATGGAAAACCACGATTTCGAGCTTGGAAACGAAGGAAGACTCCATGACGGTGTCCAGAGACTTCTTGATCGTTTACAAGAATGTGAAGAGAACCATGAAAATCGATTTTCACCATCGATTGTCATGGTACCATATACACTACGAGAGCACAGTGAAAAATCTTTCAACCCTCGGGAGGTATCTATTGGACCTCTACACGATTATATAGATTGTGGCATGCAAAAAGAATGCAGTTTGATTAAACTACTGAGTCATATCAGTTTCCCAAAAGAGAACATATTGAAATCATGTATGCAGAAAGTGTACAATTCTATGGAAAAAATCCAGAAATGTTATGGTTATGCTCAAATGATTATGATCATAATCAATTTGCTGAAATGATGGTCATGGATGCTTGTTTCATACTTGAATTTTGTAACAAGATTTCAAAAAAAAGTCATGAATCATATCGAGGAAACATGTTGCCAGACCAAAACATAATTTATGACTTGGTGTTGCAAGAAAACCAAATCCCTTTCTTTATTCTTGAACAAATATTTCAGTGTACTATATTGAAATTTAAGCCAAACTCCACTCTTCTTGAATTTATCCGTCCACTTCTAAATCTTCTCAACCTATTTAAGGCCAATATAAAGACTGATAATATTTCCATTAGTGACAATGATCACATTCTTAGCATTTTATATCAATGTTACAAACCTCAACATCCTGTTACATCAACTTTTGTAACCTCACCGTTCCATTCGGCTGTAGATCTAGACAATGCAGGCATCACCTTCAAACCTGCCCGAAATCCAAAATGGCTTATGGGGATGGATGTAAAGATAAGTAGGTTCTCATGTTGTTGCCCATGGTATTGCTGTAAGCCCACTCTTAGAATGCCAGTATTGTATGTTCATGATTTCACTGAGTTGGTTTTAAGAAATCTCATTGCATACGAGCAACAGTCAAGTCAAACTTCTAAATTTATTGCCTCGTATGCTTATGCCATGGATATGCTAGTGAGCACTCAAGAAGACGTTGCCAAGTTGATAGACTCAAAAGTTATTGTCAACTCTATGGGTTCAAACGAAGAAGCTGCTAAAATGATCAATAGCATATGCAAGGAAGTTGCTTGGGAACATTCCTTTTACGGAGACCAATGGGAAAAATTGAACAAACATTGTAATAGTTATTGGCCAAAAAATATAGCCAAGATGAAGAGTACCTACTTTAGCAGTCCATGGAATATCATTGCTCTACTTGCGGGAATCATCCTATTTGCTCTAACGGTGGTTCAGACCATATTTACCATTAAGTCTACCTGAAACAAGTAGATTTTAATGTAAGGTTATCATCTTAATTTTCTTGTTTGATCACTTTTAGACATGATATATATGATTTTTTTTTAAAATAGGCTTTCTTCAACAAGTACATCACAAGAAGGGTGCATGATAATTTTTTTTTGGCAAAAATGGGTTCCTCGACCGTACTAGGGGCAACATTTGATAATGTTAATGATGAATTTGCTTAATTATGGCAAATATTGTCACTGGTATGGGCGACTTTGCCACATCCCACGCTACCTCACCGTATTTTTTGTTCGAACGAAAAAAATATGTTTTTGAGATGTCACCCATAGTAGTGGCGATGTCTAACATGGATTACACAAAAACCAGATCTCTCCATTAGCAGTGGCGATGTCTGCTGTAGATTGTAAAAAATTGAGATATCACCTTTATTAGGGGCGATGGCTGTGTAGCGATAGACGATGACTGTACAAAATTCTGAGATATCAAGTAAAAAAAGTTCACATACCATCCTTACTAGGGGCGAGTTCTTGACTTGTCCCATCACCTTCTATTGCACATCTTTAATATCATCATCTGCCATTTTGAAAGTTAATATTGACTTGAGGTGGAGCTGCTGTGGCATTTTGCGAAGGAGTAATGCATGGTGAACGTGTGCATGGAAGTAGTTTATTTTTCAGT
The DNA here is from genome assembly GCA_009363875.1 of Mikania micrantha. Lineage (NCBI taxonomy): Eukaryota > Viridiplantae > Streptophyta > Magnoliopsida > Asterales > Asteraceae > Mikania > Mikania micrantha. The sequence goes on along the minus strand of CM018695.1, from coordinate 78,562,508 downwards.
TATGTCATTTTATGGTTTTAGAGATCATGTGTTAGTGGGTTTCATGTTTTCCTGTTTTTCAGTAATTTCCTTTATTCATGTATTTGTAAGTAACGTTTTTTTTTATAAGAGAAGTAAGAAAATCGAGAGAAGTGATTCTCCCAAAAACCTTTGTTGTGTGTGTTTTGATACGTTAATCCTCTGATTACCCTAACACTTGGTATCAGAGCGGTTGCGATCTCCGTGTATGCCCAAATATCTCCGATTGATTCCAATGGCCACTGCAGCGACGACCTCCGGTACAGTGAAAGAAGCGAGCAATTTGACATTGCAGTGCCAGTGTTGACTCCTACCAATTACACAACATGGGCAATCAAAATGGAAGCGGTGATGGATGCGCAAGGCTTGTGGGATGCTGTTGAACCGCCTTTGGGTACAGCCATAGATGAGAAGAAGAGTAAACTGGCACGGGCGTTCATTTTCCAAGCAATTCCGGAAGAGATACTGCTTCAGGTTGCGAAGAAGAAAACGGCGAGAGAAGTATGGGAATCATTGAAGTTGAGGTACCTTGGAGCAGATAGGGTACAGAAGGCACGGTTACATACCCTTAAAAGTGAGTTTGAAGCCCTTCGCATGAAAGAAACAGAGACAATAGATGAATACGCTGGGAAACTGTCGGGAATGATCTCTTGGCATAGCAGTTTGGGTGAAGTGTTGGAGGATGCAAAACTTGTTCGGAAATTGTTTGACACAGTTCCGGACAAATTCCTTCAGTTGGTTGCTTCAATGGAGCAATATTCTGATGTCGATACCATGCCGTTTGAGGAGGCGATCGGTCGACTAAAAGCCTATGAAGATAGGTTAAAGTTGAGACAAAGCAGTTCTGGTGGTGAGAACACGCTGTTGCTCTCGAAGACTGAGGGACGATTCAGTCAAAGGGGAAGGGGAAACTCATACAGTAACCGTGGGCGTGGAACAGTTAGCGAAAGAGGTGGTCGTTTTGGGACCCGAGGACGTGGTGTAGGCCGAGGTCGAGGTGGTCGTTGGAATGGAAACTATCATTCACATCACGATTCAAATGGAATGAACCGAAAGCCAAGAGACAAGAGGCAAGTAAAGTGCTACACCTGTGACCAGTTCGGTCATTATGCCTACGAATGTAAAGGGAAGAAGGAACAGGTTGATGAGGTGAACTTAGCAGAAAAGCAAGATGACGAACCAGCTTTGTTGTTAAGTGTTTGTGGGGAGGATGAAGCCCCTCGAATGGTGCTGCTAAATGAGGAGAAAGTACACCCAGTGAAACATGAAAAACAAACCGCAGGTAATCAAGATGAGTGGTATCTTGACAATGGGGCAAGCAATCACATGACCGGTGTGAAAGAGATGTTTGCAGAATTGGATGAAGGTGTAGCGGGTCAGGTGCGGTTTGGCGATGGTTCGATTGTGAAAATAAAGGGGAAAGGAGTAGTGCTATTGTCACACCCCCAAATTTCAACTAACGGAATCACACCGTTTGGGAGCATGACAAACCAGGATCTCAGATCATTAGACATAGCGAAGACCTCTATATGAATTTTCAAAACATACTTTGATCTTTAAACATAACATCAGAGTTTACAAAAGTTGCGGAAGCGTTTAAAACCAATAACAGTTGTAAAGTAAACATTACAAAACAAAATATTTAAATGTTCAAATTCAAATATTCAAAATGTTTAAAATGCATGAGACTCTATCTCCTAGTCCATGCCAGCTTTAACGCGCGCCTTAGCGTCCTGAGAAAACATGTAAATCAAGTCAACACAAAGGTTGGTGCATAACACAGGTTTTAAGCATTCACAATGTTCAAAACAACAGTTCGAATAACAAGATTGTAGATAACATAATCACACATGCACAGTCATGATAGCTAGTCATATAAACTATTTACATAAGTGTTCGACACCGAAGCTGACGGATTGCCATGCTATAGCATGTTTTCGCCTTGCCACTATTGTCTATCACAACAATAGTAAAATTGTGTTTGGTCAGTCAAACACCTGCGTAGATCCCATCTACCAGGTGAGGTTTGTCAAACCTAATAGATCTATTTCCAACTACCACGCTTTGCATTACAGCAAACTAAACGGTTCGAGGTGTGTAAGGACTTTCAAGTTGATATGTTTTCACATAATGTAAACAGCTAACTCATGCAAGTGATATGTATCTAAAAACAGTTTGTTGCACATGTTTTCTCCCCCAAAACAGTTTAAAATAAGAAAGGGGCCGTGTACGCACCTTTGATAATTGCAGAATGATCAAATACGTGTGAACTTGCGTAGAAATCCTCTACGAAGAATCTGTGGTTTAACAATAACATAGTGTTATTCGGAATGTCGTTTTGTGCTTGGAATCACATACGTGTCAACACACGTATGTTAAAGTGTTAAGAAAGTGCATATGTAAGTACGCGTGCTTTTGAAATCGTTTAAATAAAATCCTATACGATTTTATTTAAATAAACGTAATTATACGCGATTTCGTTTTCGGACTAAAATATAAATTTTATTATTCTAATACGTTCGTATTCTCGTTACGGTTCCAACGCAACTTGAACGGATTAAAACAGAGTTCGAACGAGTGAAATATGTCAAAAATACCAAAAATGGCATTTTTATCAAAAACCGGCCCAAGCCATGCTCGAACCCGTGACCCCCGACTCAACACACACACATGCTATCAGTCTCGCCCGCTAGGGTATCGCGATATCCTTCTGGAATTAATTCTTTTAAACACTTTTCCAGTTTGAATCCTAGTTGATCTTATAGCCGAAGCATTCTATATCCAATTGATCACGAATTCGAACCTGATAAATCCTAAAACCTTAGGGGTTTTGTTCCTGGAATATAATAGACTTTGTAGCTGGTCTTAATTTGAAATATCATCCACCATAACTGGATTAATCGGTTAATAACAGATTCGAACTCAAGTTCCTAAACTCCCAACTCAAAATCATTCAATTCGATAATGTGAGTCCCTGAAATCATGGGTGTTTCATTGATTCAAGATTTTAGAAACTATCAGTAAAAACTAATTTGGTTTTTAAAAACAATTTCATAGAAATCCCCAAAGACCGTTTCACTTAAGAACCCTAAACCTGAAATTATAAAATCCGATGTATTTAGTTGAAATTAACCGATGGTTTTCCATGTATACATCAAACCGAATCTGTCTGAATACATTAATTTGTTTTCAGAATGCATTTGAGTAGAAACCCCCAAACAGTTTTGTTCTAAGAATCCTAGATATCAAATTGATATGATTCGATGTTAAAAACAGGAATTGAAATGTGGTTATCAATATACAGAGCATTTCGAAACTCTCTGTAATATTTGATTTGATTTTTAAAACCGTTTGAATACTATCCCCCAAAATCGTTTATTCCTAGAACCCTAATACTCGAATCCCTACAATTCGATACTGAAAGCCAGATTACACCTAACGAAATCCTTATTCGACCATTTCAGAGTGTTTAGGAATAAACACTTACTTGTTTTGATAACCAATTGAAATAGATTTGCTTCTATGTTAGATTTCGGCCACCTCACGATCGAATCCTCTAGCCAGAGCTTCCCAGATTGAATTGCTTTGTGATAATCCCTCTAAGAGTGCCGATTAGTAGTTCTTAGGCTTCAATTGTGTGAATGGTAACCGAATTATACTAATTCTAGAGGTGAGGCTACGGTTACAACTTTTGGTTTCTAATCCATGATTAATACGAAGTTGTAGGGTCTTAAAACGCCTGATTGAGATTAATAATCATCACTACACTTAATTGAAGTGTTTAACTTAATCAATTTCAACCGTTTCATGCCAAATTCGATTAAATCATATTTATCCCAATTGTATTTTGACTTCTAAAGTCAATTTTAGACTTTTAACTTAAATACAAATCTAAATTTTGAAATTAAAGTGTATTGAGACTGATTTCAACACTTTCTAATTCCTTAAACTTGATTTGATCAATTACATAACAATTTGGTTTACAAAGTTTCACCAAAACCCCGAATTGTCATAAATCGGAATAATTGAACTAGTTTCGAACTTGATTTATCCAGTTGGGCTTCTTAAATATCATTGGGCCTACTTTGATCTCATTGGGCCTACCTTGGGGCTCATTGGGCCTTACTGGGCCTTCTTTGACCTTATTGGGCCTTCATTGGCCTTTTTGGGCCTTCATTGGCCTTGTTGGGCCTACGAGGGTTAACGAGGTTAACTCGAAAAGTCGGATTGTCACAGCTATTTGAATGCAGAAATGGTGATCAAATAGCCATTGAACAGGTTTATTACATACCTGCCTTAAACAGTAATATTGTTAGTCTGGGGCAACTAACCGAGGCAAGATATACCGTATGTATGAGGGATGAGTTCCTTCGGTTACATGATCAATATCAAAGATTGGTGATGAAGGTGAGACGATCACAAAACAGATTTTATAAGATACAACTGAAAACAGTAGATCTAGTTTGTTTGAATGTCAAAATGGATGAAGAGGCATGGTTGTGGCACTCAAGAATGGGGCATGTGAACTTCAACACACTCGAAATGTTGACAAAACAGGAGCTAGTCACTGGGATGCCAGTGATACAACATCCAGCCCAGATTTGTGAAGGATGCTTGGTAGCAAAACATATTCGTAAGCCATTTCCAGCAGAAGCTCAGTGGCGTGCAGGTACTCCCTTAGAATTATTGCATGCGGATCTTTGTGGACCAATAACCCCTAAGACAATTGGGGGTAATCGGTACTATCTGTTGATTGTGGATGATTACAGTAGGCATATGTGGGTATATATACTTAAAACAAAAGATGAAGCATTGGTAGCGTTCAAAAGATTTAAAGCACAAGTAGAGAAGGAAGGAACCAACAAAGTGAGAACACTACGCACAGATCGCGGAGGGGAGTTCAATTCTCATGAGTTTGCCAGATTTTGTGATTATGAGGGTATCAAGAGACACTTGACAACCCCTTATTCTCCACAACAGAACGGCGTTGTTGAAAGGAGAAACCGAACGGTGATGGAGATGACTCGGTCATTATTGAAAACGATGAAGGTTCCTGAGGTTTTCTGGGGTGAGGCAGTTCGACATGCGGTGTACCTCCTGAATAGAGTCACGACAAAAGCAGTCAAAAATCGAACTCCATATGAAGGCTGGAAGGGTCGTAAGCCAAATCTCAGTTTTGTTAAAGTGTTCGGTTGTGTTGCGCATTTGAAACTACTAAAACATCATGTTACTAAGCTTAGTGACATGAGTTGCAGAATGGTTCACTTTGGCATTGAAGAAGGAAGCAAGGCATACAGACTTTATGATCATGTGAAAGAGTATGTTGTAGTGGCTCGAGACGTGGTCTTTGATGAAAGAAGGATATGGCCATGGGATGTGAAGCATGGTGCTGAGAGCCAAGGTACTGGGGAGTTCATGAATACAACCTGCATATTCAATCAGTCCCAGAATGATGAAGAAGTACCTCAGAATGATAATCAAAGTGACGCAGGTAATAGTGTTCCTAACCTATCCCATAATTTGTTTGAATCCCCGTTGAATTCAGGAACACAAGGTGTTAATGTGACTCCTGCATCCTCGTCCAATGTGGGGAGCAATTCATTACAAGTGACAGATGGAAGTGACTCAGTAACGGTGGTGTCATTTGATAACACTCCTGTTCAAGGCTATCGGCCTCTTCAGGAGATATATGATCAAACGCATCCAATTGAACCCGCATTGGATCAGTTACTGCTTGTGGATGATGAACCAAGTTCCTATAAAGAAGCTGTTGAGGATGAAGAATGGAAAGCCGCTATGAGAACAGAAATGGAGTCGATTGAAAAGAATGGTACGTGGAAATTAGTTGAATTACCTAAGGGTCAAAAGGCCATTGGGTTAAAGTGGGTATTCAAAGTAAAAAAGGATAGCAATGGTGAAATATCAAAGTATAAGGCTAGGATCGTTGCGAAGGGGTATGTTCAGCAAAAGGGGGTGGACTTCGATGAAGTGTTCGCTCCTGTAGCGAGATTGGAGACGATTCGTTTGATATTAGCCTTGGCTGCGAAGGAAGGATGGTTTGTTCATCATCTTGATGTCAAATCAGCCTTTCTGAACGGGGAACTCGAAGAAGAAGTGTATGTTTCGCAGCCCGATGGATTTGTTGTGAAAGGGAAAGAAAAAATGGTCTACAAGCTGGTGAAGTCTCTTTATGGGCTGAGGCAGGCGCCTCGGGCCTGGAATGTGAAGCTTGATCAGGTTCTCAAAAGTATTGGTTTTAACCGATGTTCGCATGAACCGGCGGTGTACAGGCTAAACAAACGTGATGTAACGCTGATTGTGGCTGTCTATGTGGATGATCTTCTTGTGACTGGCTCGAATGAACAGAAACTTAAGCAGTTTAAAGGCGAAATGAAGAAGATGTTCGAAATGAGTGACTTGGGAAAGTTGTCTTATTATCTTGGGATTGAAGTAGAGCAAAAGAAGAATTGTGTTCAGGTGAAGCAGAAAACGTATGCGAAAAAGGTATTGCAATTGGCAGGCATGTGGGATTGTAATGCAACAAAATGTCCAATGGAACCAAAATTGGATTTGACCAAGGAAGGAGATGGTGAGGCTGTAGACCCAACGATGTATCGCCGACTCATAGGGAGTCTTAGGTACTTGATACATTCAAGACCGGATTTGGCCTATTCAGTAGGTGTCGTGAGTAGGTTCATGGAATCACCGAAATCTAGTCATTTGAAGGCGGTGAAGCAGATACTAAGATATGTCAAAGGAACGATGGATTATGGGCTGGTATATATGAAAGGAGGAGATGGCAAGTTAGTGGGGTACAGTGATAGCAGTTTTGGGTCTGATAAAGATGATAGAAAAGGAACCACAGGAGTTGTGTTTTACTATTCTGGGAGCTTGATTACTTGGTCGTCACAGAAGCAACACACGGTAGCACTCTCCTCGTGCGAGTCTGAATTCATGGCGGCTACAGCGGCGGCATGTCAAGCTATTTGGTTGCGAGGATTGATTAGCGAGCTGATGTCAGAGAATACTCAGTGTGTGAAACTGCTTGTTGATAATCAATCAGCGATAGCATTAATGAAGAATGCGGTTTTCCATGGGAGGAGTAAACATATTGACACAAAGTACCATTTCATCCGGGAATGTGTAGAACTAAATCAGATACATGTTGAACATATCAGTGGTGATCAGCAGAAGGCGGATGTGTTGACAAAAGCTCTACCACGAGTTAAGTTTGAGGAGATGAGAAGTATGCTTGGAATGAAGGATCTGGGAATCACAAGTCAAAATTAAGGAGGAGAGTGAAAGTTAATATTGACTTGAGGTGGAGCTGCTGTGGCATTTTGCGAAGGAGTAATGCATGGTGAACGTGTGCATGGAAGTAGTTTATTTTTTAGTTATGTCATTTTATGGTTTTAGAGATCATGTGTTAGTGGGTTTCATGTTTTCCTATTTTTCAGTAATTTCCTTTATTCATGTATTTGTAAGTAACGTTTTTTTTTTTTGATAAGAGAAGTAAGAAAATCGAGAGAAGTGATTCTCCCAAAAACCTTTGTTGTGTGTGTTTTGATACGTTAATCCTCTGATTACCCTAACACTAGGCCTGTAAACGAACCGAACAGTTCATGAACTGTTCGTGAACTGTTCGGTAAGAAGTTCGTTTATGTTCGTTTATTTAATAAATGAACGAACACGAACACAAAATTTGTGTTCGTTTAATTAAATGAACGAACATGAACATACCTTGTGTTCGTTTATTTATGTTCATGAACAGTTCGGTTATGTTCGTTTATTTATGTTCATGAACAGTTCGGTTATGTTCGTTTATTTGTGTTCGTTAATGTTCGTTAACTATGTAATGTTAGTTTTTATTCGATTAACTGACTAATTTACAAATGATATGTATTTACATTTAAGAGACTTGTCGTGTGTGCTCCTTTATACTTGTTCAATTGTGTTCGTTTATGCTTGTTCAATAGTGTTCATGTTCTTTTATGATAGTTCAATGGTGTTAAAAAAATGTACATTTATGTTTGTTCGTTTATTTTAGTTCATTTGTGTTCGTTTATGTTCATGAACAGTTCGTTTAATTTATTAATGAACGAACACAAACGAACACGAACATATTCATTTTCTTAATAAACGAACACGAACACAAAATTCATGTTCGTTAAGGTGTTCGTGTTCGTGTTCGTGTTCGGTTAAGTTTAAATGAACGAACACGAACATGCCTGTGTTCGTGTTCGTTCGGTTCGTTTACAGGCCTACCTAACACATTTAATTAAGACACCGTTCTTAGCTATTTCATTTCCAACTTTCAATCTACACCACATGTTCACAACATATCTAAAAAGAATAGAAATGATGGCTACATGTAGACTTTCATTTCACATGTATATCGCCTATATGCCATACTTCACACAATTTTCACACCACCAATCCAATTCCATACATTAAAGCATTCTCAACTTCAAGTTTCAATAACATGAATACTCATTTACGTCCGGTTCACTAAATAATGATTTGCTATGGGTAAGAGGTAGTCATAGTGACAAATAATATTATTAGTCATGATTATTATTATTGTTGTTGTTGTTATTGTTATTTAATATAAGAGAGAATATAATTATTTTATAGAAGAAGAAATTAAACAAGCTTATAAAAAAGTGACAACTGTCAATAAAAACACAAGAATACGACAAGTGTCGAATACTATTTTTGTTTATTATAATAGAAAAATATTACCTTTCTATAATTTACGATTATGCAGCTAAAAGGTTAAATCTATAAAAACATATGAAGAAATCAATTTAAAGGTTTTTTTATATACATTAATAGGGTTAGGTTAAACTAAATAAACTTTTTATCATAAAATGTCTAAAAAGGATCTTAAGTCATTATGATTAAATCAAATTATTGGAGTGTATTTTATCAAGTTCTCTCACCTTATTTAAACGTTCATAACTTTTACATACGAAATTATTTTTTGAAAAAAAATTAAATATACAATAAAAACGATTATTTTTTACCTTCAAAATTAGCATAGTATTGCTATAAAAAAAAATTGTTTTTTAGTTTATTATGTCTTTTGTTCATGTCACTGTATCTTTTGTACAGAACATTGTGTCTTTTGTACTAGTCATTGTGTATTTTATGTTTCCTTCTCAATAATATGATTTCTTAAACAATTTAAGACACAATAATATTGCAGAATACATAATGTCAACTAAAGATGACACAATGACAACAATGAAAAACACAATAATCTTTCAAAAAGACACAATTACCGGTAAAAAATATGTAATTACCTGAAAAACATAAAAAATAAGTATACACAAACATTTACGAAAGACACAATGACGATAATTAAACATAATGCATTAACTGAAAAAATGCAATTTTTATAACATTATATTCATTTTAAAGATAAAAAATGCTCGTTCTTATAATATATATATTTTTAAAAAAAGTAATATCGTATGAAAAGTTATGAACGTTTAAAAAATGTGGAATAAAGTAGTCATGACTAAATTACCCTCCAACAATTTACCCTCTTAAATTTTGAATATCTCTCTTAAATTTGATCTAATGATCTAATAGTTAATAATCTATGTATACTTTTTAAGATAAGGAGATTATTTAATTAAACCTAACCTTGCATAATATACGGATCTTTATATAATAAGTATAAATTTTAAAAAAGGTAAACAATTAATCAAAAACTTAAGCATTTTATGTCTGTTAATTTTCAACTCGCAGTAGTTTAATTTTTTTTAATTATGAACCTTGCTCAATGACAGCAACTTTGAGAAATATGTCCTTGGTGAGTTTTGATGCCTTCGACATTTTATCACTTTGATAGAGGTGGCGAAGTCCTCATACGACTTCAAATACGATATAAAAATAATTAGGTTTGTGTTCGTATTTACAAATTGTTTGCAAGAATGTGTGTTAGGGTTGATTTGTTTAACTCGTTTAACTAAACAAGTTTTATTCTAATTGATTTGTCAACCTGTTTAAATCCATAATAAAAAGCATATAATTTAATTTTAACTTTATAATGATTGTCACAAATATTTATCAAAATGGTTAATTAGCATGTAAAACCTAGGTAGTGTTTGGTAAGAAGTAATTAGGGATGGAATGGAATAGCTTATTCAAAGGTAATGAAAATAGGAACGTTTGGTTATCAAAAAGGAATGAAATCACTTATTACGCAAGGATTCCTTTCCATCTAAAATCACCTTCACCCATTCCTTTGGCACCCTCCCTTTTTTTTCATTCCTTTCATCCTCTTTCTTATTTCCCAAATCATTTCTCTATTTTAACCTTAACAAAATCTCTCTTCTCATGCAGATTTTTTTCAATCAGTGATGATTCCGTATCAAGGGTTGGATTATGATGAAAGATATATATACATTGGGACTCGATTACGATCAAACACCCTATTATTTGAAGATCACTATACGATCCAAACTCCAAGGTAATTTCTCAAATTGTTTTGTAATTTATGGACTTATCATATCTATGTTTCTGATCAATTTCATCTTTCTTCAAGGTTTTGTTTGAACTATTCAATTGTAAGTTAGGTTTTAGGATTTTAGATGTTATTCGGAGCTTTTTTTTATGCTTTTTTTTTGAAAAGTTTGACATGAAATAACAATTAAATTCTGGGTTTGCTATATTCTAATTTGAATATGAATTATTTGGTTGGATATTGATTTGAGAATCACTTGGAATCTGTTAAAAACTGTTGATTTGTATACTCATTTTTTACGTTTACTGTAACATGTAAATTGCCATTCAAAATGGCTTTTTTCTTTTGATCAGAAATTCCATACTCACAAGTGAGGATTTATCTAGCAAACTCAAAACCACTTTTGTTTCTATTAACTTTGGATGCTATACTTGGATTCTTTACAGACTCTTTTCCTAAACCCTTGACTTGCTCTGAATCTTTCAATCTATCATTGACCTTTCTAGTAGCTCTCTGATAATTTTCATATATGTTTTTTTAATTATATTTTCCTTTTCTATTCACAACAACAAACTCATCATCCACTACATCTGACTCATTTTTATCATTGTCTGTATAATTGGGACAAACTGATTATTCAAACTAGGACACCAATGTGTGACTAATAGCGAATTATCATACTGGGCTATTGATTTGAATATTAAGCATGGTTTGTGAATTCTAATTATATGCCACCACACTTGTGCATCATTATTATTTGTTGTTTTAGTGGTCTGTGGATTCAAATTATCAAAAGTAATCAATAAAATTGATAAAATTCAAGATGCAATCAAATTTATCTTGTGTTTAGATCATCCTCGTTTGGGTCAAATATTGTTGCAGTTATGTCTAGACTTAAAGTTAACAGATTCAAAACGCAAAAGAAATTAGCTGCATTTTGTGTGTTGTGGCTTCATATTCTAAATATGGTTAATTGGTATATTCGAGCAATTCAAACAGTTATTAGTATTCGATTACATATGTGTCCAACTAGACCTCGCTACAAGATGATTTACCTCGAGAGAAAGGAATATATGCACAGATTAGTGTATGAAAGTGATAATACATGTCTTCATCAACTAAGGATGAATAGGGAAGCTTTCATGACACTTTGTAATATGTTGGAGAGTAGTGGAAAGTTGAAGGCATCTAAGTATCTTCAAGTAGATGAACAAGTTGCAATTTTCTTGTCCATTTTGGCACACCATGTGAAGAATCGTGTGGTGACATTTCAGTTTTGTCGATCTGGAGAGACTATTAGTAAGCATTTCAACAATGTGTTAAATGTTGTTCTACAATTGGAAAATGAATTGTTTATCAAGCCGCAACCAATATTAGAAACTTCAACCGATGAAACAAAGTAATGATTCATTCCATTCCACATGGTAACCAAACAAGACAATGTAATGGCAATGCTTCATTTCATTCCTTTGTCCATTCAATTCCTTCAACCATTCCATTACCACATACCAAACAGACCCCTAGGGTTACTTTTGTGACCATATCACTTCCAGGGGAGGTTACATTAAAAACCATCATTTTTGAAAAAAACTAAGAAAACTAATTACATTAACAATTAAATTTTTTCGTTTTTTTCTTTTTTATTTCTCATTATTATAAGGTAAAAATGTACCAAAAAGAAAAAAAGTTAAAAACATATATGTATATCATGTTATTACATATTCGTAACTTTATGTTACACATATAAATTGCATATATGTAGCTTTATGAGTTACATGTGTAACTTTTTAAGTTACATATACGTAACTTTGTGATTTACGTATCCTTATTTAAATTTTATTTCCTATTATAACATTTTTAACCTTATCATAAAAAATTACGATTTTTTTTGAATTTATTGGTAAGTACGAGTTTTTTTTGGTTTTCTTCAAAATGAGGAGTTTTCTTATAAACCTTCTCTTGTTACTTCCACCCATATATAAATTTTTTTTGAACGGCAAAGGTATAAATAGTGTGAGCCCACTGTTTCCAGGCCATGTCACTAAAGTCTAGTTACCTAGACCTCCCATGAGCCACCACAACCATCCCAGTAGGAAACCTCACTTGGAAAACCCCTTGATCCCTCAGACCTCTTTTTTGCTACTGGAGGGTTTTGAACCCAAGACCTCCCACCCATATATAAATAAGAGCAGCACTTTCACCCAAAATTGCATTCAACAAGTCTAGCCAATTAATCAACCACGCCTATTCACATTCGAATTGCAACAATTAGTTTGATCAAAAGACGAAAAGTGGTACAAAAAAAATAGAAGACATTTAAAACATATAATTAATAACAATTATTCAACATACACATGACCATAGTCCTATACATTGTTAGATGCTACCGGGTGTCCGAAGATGTAGCCAGCACAATCTTCCCATGGACTATGGTGCCGATTTTCATGACCACTCGTTCCGGGTTTATTATCTTGACCCATTTGTTGCTTTCGGATCCTAGCCAAACAAGGCCAGCTTCCAAAAATACTTTCACACAAGTCCACAACTTCTGGACTGTATTCATATGGTGGAACTTGAACCACTTGCTTCCCATATCCATAATCGTACCCGACTCCAGCTGCATTTGTGTTGTCATATTCAGGCCATGGATAGTCATACTCGTAGCCAGAATAACTGTCTTTTCCCATTTCCCTTTTTCCGACTCCTTTCAACTCTAATGGATCAGGCTCAAGCTCAGACTTGGGCTCAGACTCAGACTTGGGCTCAACAAAAGGGATAGGAGTAGCAATAGGCATAGGCATAGACTCAAGCTTAGGCTCAACCAAAGGGTTAGGAGTAGGAGGCTTAAGCTTGGGCTCAAGCTCAACTACGGGTCTTGGAGCAGGAGCAGCAATAGGAATAGGCAAAGGATCAAGCTTGGGCTCATTCCCATCAAGATGTGTAGTAACAATAGACATAGGCTCGGGCTCGGGCTCGGGCTCGGGCTGAGAAGTAGAACTAGGTGTGGGCATCGGCCCAATAGGTTTCGGTTTGGAACGTGGATAGCATGTTTGATCTGAGGGTGTAAGAGGCTTTCCATAGACAGATACAATATCATATCCACCACCGTATGGGGTTGGATCATACTCCTCAAATTCGGGCTCGTTAAAGCCCGAATCCTCTTGGGAGTAAGATATTGAATATTGCGTGTGATACGAGACGTAATGATTTGTATCACACGCACTGGGTTCATACGAAATTAACTTTGGTTTGATGTCACTATGTGCGAAGTAATTGATGGTTGGATCAGAAGATGAATACCAATTATGAGAATTACCATAGTCATAATCATAATTGTAACAATATTTATAATCATAATCAATATTATAATCATAATTATAATCATAGTCATAATCTATGGATTTGGGCTCATTAAACACAGAAACATTGTAAGTATCATAATTTGTATCTACGCCATAACGGTCGTAGCTAGAAAAACTTACTGGATCTTGGTAAGCTACAGGAAAATAGGTGGTGTGTTCTTGATCCCACATGTACCCATCATCATTGTAAGCCATACCTCGATCGATCAACAATGGATTTGAAGAATCGATGTGGGTTTTGATCGTATGGAGTAAGAAGAAGGGTATCAATTATTTGTTTTTGATCATAAAAGAAGAAATGATTGTTTTCTTGAGCTTTAATGGTGTGATCAAGAACATTTAGGAAGTAGGTACTTGTACATCTGGTTGTGAAAGATGTACATTGTTTTGGCTGCTGGATTTATATCGGAAAAGAGACAAAGATGGTGATCGGTGAATGATGATGTGATAATGTTTTGATAATAAAGTTTCAGTGAACCACTTGATGCTTATCTGGTGAGAAAAAGGAAATAGGAGATTGGCACTCCAAGTGATGGAGTAATTAAGAAGCACGTGTACTGTTCATACTTTTAGGAAAAGGAAAATAATTTAGATGCAAGCAATGATAACAAGGGAGTTCAATTTTCGAATATGACTCGAAAAAATCGAAATTCGATTCGATTCGATTTCAATTAGAAAAACACCAAGTCGAAAATCGATTCGAATTTTCGTATTTGAATTCGATTCGTATTCTAATATCGGATTTCGGATTTCAAATTTCATATTTTTAATTCAATTCGATTTGAAATTCGAATTTAAATTATTTATATATTTTTATTTTATATACACAATAGTTCATATATATAAAAATTTGTGGTTGTTTGTTTACCTCTTAATGGAACCATTAAGAAGCTACCTTTTAACCGTTCAGCATTCAGCGTGTTTGATTTAAAATAAATTAATCTATTAATGATTCAGTTTAGCACAACCATTCAGCACCAATACCACATTTAACCATTCAACACCAATACCACACTTAACAATTTAGCATTCAGATGTGTAACCAAACGGTCTTAATCGGTTCAACACTTAATGGTTCAGACCCTCTTAACCATTCAGATATCTTAACCATTCAGCACTTGATGATTCAGACCCACCAAACAACCCCTTAGTCTTTTAGTTGGGAGGTTAAATTTATAAAAATTGAAAAACTATTACACAAATATCAAGTTAATTAAAAAAATACCCATAATTTTAACATTTTTAAATACGATAAACCTAAACATTCACAACAAAAGCGTCAATTGTAAAGCTCGAAAAATTGATCATTTTGGTTGTTAATTTATAATATTTTGATTTTTTGCCACCTTATGTTTTTTGTATGTTATCATTGGCATTATACATTGAACTTTTATCATTTTATTAGTTTAATTGATATCTAGGCCTGTAAACAAACCGAACGAACACGAACACAGGCATGTTCGTGTTCGTTCATTTGAACTTAACCGAACACGAACACCTTAACGAACATGAATTTTGTGTTCGTGTTCGTTTATTAAGAAAATGAATATGTTCGTGTTCGTTTGTGTTCGTTCATTAATAAATTAAACAAACTGTTCATGAACATAAACGAACACAAACGAACTAAAATACATGAACAAACATAAATGGACATTTTTTTAACACCATTGAACAATCATAAACGAACATGAACACTATTGAACAAACATAAACGAACACTATTGAACAAGTATAAAGGAGCACAAACGACAAGTCTCTTAAATGTAAACACATATCATTCATAAATTAGTCAGTCAACCGAATAAAAAACTAACATTACATAGTTAACGAACATAAACGAACATTAACGAACACAAATAAACAAACGTAAATAAACGAACATAACCGAACTGTTCATGAACAGAAATAAATGAACACAAGGTATGTTCATGTTCGTTCATTTAATTAAACGAACACAAATTTTATGTTCGTGTTCGTTCATTTATTAAATAAACGAACATAAACGAAATTCTTACCGAACAGTTCATGAACTGTTCGGTTCGTTTACAGGCCTATTGATATCTCTAATATTACAACTAAGATGTTGGTTATTTGATAGAGTAAATTACTGATTATGTCCTTTAAAAATATACCAATTTGCTGGTTTCGTCCTTTGACTTCGAAAATTACTAGGGGTGTCCTTTTTTTGAAAAGTTTGCACAGGTTACGTCCTTTGTCACTAACCCCGTTAAAAGTTTCTGTTAAAAGCCTCATGTGCCACTCACATGAGGGGCAAATTTGTCAATTCATCCCTTTTGTCTCTACCCAAAATTTCATCTCCAGTATTCTCCACACAACCCTCAACCACCGTAAACCACCAATCACCACCGTCAACTTCCTCAACAAAAAAATAACATGCTTCCCAATAAACTCAAGATTCCATTTTTCAACCTCACCCCACCGTAGAAATCAATAGTCAATTTCATCTTAACATGAACCGATTTCGTCGGAGCATCTGAAACGAGGCGATTAAAGGCGTCGGAGCATCTGAAACGAGGAACTTTCCCCAATTTCGTCGGAGCATCCGAACCCTATTTCGTCAGTTTCTCCGACGTGTATGGTGTGATTATCATCGCCGCCGCCGTCTGCACCACAAAAAACGATAACCGGATTGAAAGGAGATCTGTTCGATCTGTTTCTCCATGCGTCGCGGCGTAACCTCAGATCTGAGCGATCGTTGTTACCAAGCGTGAACATTGAGGAACGCCGTCGAGGTTCCGGCGGTGGAGATAGGCTAAAATCGACGGATTCGATGAATGCGATGGAGAAGAGGAGGTGTCCGAAGGCGATGGGAGGAGGTGTTACGACAGAGATGACGGTTTAGCCAATAACTATGGTGGTTTTAATTATCAGATTTGAAAACCCTAGCTTTTTGAAGAAGAAGGGCATAATTTGACTCTTTTGCCCCTCACGTGAGTGGCACATGAGCATTTTAACAGAAACTTTTAACGAGGTTAGTGACAAAGGACGTAACCCGTGCAAACTTTTCAAAAAAAGGACACACCTAGTAATTTTCGAAGTCAAAGGACGAAACCAGCAAATTGGTATATTTTTAAAGGACACAATCAGTAATTTACTCTATTTGATATTTGGATGTTTAACGTTTTGATTATTTGATATTTTGAATATATGTATAGATAACAAGTATAAACAATTTTTTATTTAAATTCAAATCAAACCAATTCGAATTATAATTGAATTCGAATTCTGAATTCGAATAGAATCGAATTTCGAATTGGAGAAAAAATTCGAATTGGATATTTCGAATTGATTTCGACTTCGAATACTGTTAAAAAATTCAAAATTCGAAATCATTCGATTCGAAATATTCGAGTTATTCAAAATTCGATTCGATGAACACCCCTAATGATAAGTGATTTTGATTTATTCATAACGGACCTCATTTATACAAACTAACTGCAGTAATAGATCTTGGCTCGATATGCATAAGTAGAGGTGCACAAACTGGTTAACCGGTGGAAAACCAATTTTGAAATAACCGAACCGATTAACCGGTCAAAGCCTGGAAACCGGTTTTTATCAATAACATGTTCGGTTAATAACCGGTTTTTCAAGATCTAAAACCGAAACCGATATATAACCGAAACCGGTTAACCGCAAAATAACCAATTTTTTCCTAAGTTGGACCGGTTAACCGGTTTGGTCTCTTAAAACATCAAACCGGTCCTAAACCGCCGGTTTTTTTCAAAAACCTAAAACCTATTCCAATAACCGGTTTTTTTGTGCATGTCTATGCATAAGAGTTGGGGCTAAACTCATAATTTAGAGGAAGCATACTCAATGCGTATTAAATTTTAAGATGAAAAACACAAAAATTTTACATATTGAGAGAAAAAAAGCGCCAGTGTCAACCCCACCATTCCAAAACTATTACATTTTATATTATACAAGTTAAATATGTTTATATGATATGTATATGTTTAGTCAAACTGATAAACCCTATGTTTTTAACATGTTAGTTTGATAATGAATCCACACAGGCTATGTTATACACGTTGTATAAAAAAAAGCAAATTAATAGACATGACATATAAAATAAACTAGGTTTTTCCCCGCCGCGCGTTGCGGCGGGTTATTGCAATGCAATCATGATAATGTATATTATATATCTTTTACAGAAATATAAGTTGCATAGTAAAATCAAATCTTTTATCATGAATTCTAATATACTAATTTCTCATTAAAACATAAAATCATACAAAATCCATACAAATATGTTACGAAAAATAGAAAATATTATTCACAAAATTATTCTCACCGGCAACCAATTGATTGAATTAAAAAAACCTAAATTTATAAGCAAACATTGATTTTCTATGAGAACAAATAAATCACTATTACTTTCTCTAAACACCACCGAAAGCTAGAAAGAACCACGATTTTTTCACTATATATATGCATATGTATAGTATCTATACTATTTAATATATATATATATATATATATATATATATATATGTTTACTATTTAAATATAATATTAATATTTACACTATTCCTTTTGGTTGTGTTTTAATATATATAATAATATTTACAACATGCTGTTTATTGAGATTACTGGTTTAATTTGTACAAATAATATTTTTTGTATAGTTTTTGCTTTCGTTGGTTAAGTAAAGTTGAAAAAAAGTTCCTGCTTTTTTACCCAACTCTGGATTACATCGAGTAAATGCATGTGCCCACTAGTTATTGTAACAAATAGAGAGCTTTCCCAGATTGATGCTTGCAAAAAAAAACATTCCTGAATTGCCAGTGTCTTTTTCTCATATATATATATATATATATATATATATATATATATATATATATATATATATATATATATATATATATATATATATATTGAACGGCAGTTAAACTGTCTCGTCGTGCTACCTTCAGTTATCTTGGCGATTGATAGCTAAGATCGATTCCTTGATCTCCGACCTTGAGACACGTGTGCCCCCAGATGCGCGGGAACCGGATGGAATCCGTAAACCCTCGCCCCCCCGGCCCCCATTAGGTTAGAACCGGGGATTAAAGCCCTGATTCGTTCCTTCACCTGGATATTCATTAAATTGCTCCTAACAAGGTTTGAACCCATGACCTCCATATTGGGAGGGTGGGTCTTTACCAGTTGAGGCAATTCTCCGGATTCTTTTTCTCATATAATAACAAGAAATGTAAGAAAAACTTTGATATGCAACAAGACTATGGCATGCTTGAATTTAAGTGAAAGACATTATAGAGTTTTCCACAAAGACGATGTGCCAATACAATTATAAATAAGTAAATAACTCTACCATTTAATTACTAAATATCCACTTAATACTCGTATTATTGTAAGTTGTAACACCACTTCAAGTTTTTTTTTTGTTAAATATATGGAGCATTCTTACAATTTTATATGTCACTTTACGGTTGTTCTTTGTTGCGTAGATCTAACATGGTTAGGTAAATATAAAGAAATGTTTGTTTCTTCATGAACTAATTAAAAAATATTATATATGTTTATATAGTTTAGGATTAAAAAATTATATATATTTATATATTTATTTGTCTTTTTTATTATTTCCAAATATTTTGAATTTTATGTTATTTGAATTTTAAATACTTGTGCTATTAAGGAGGTGTGCTGTGATGGAGCTTGAACGCTTTGAAATGAGGTAAAAATTTACGGGACTTACGATACATGTTTATTTTTAAAGAAGGGGAGCAAAATCAATATATATGACAAAAAAATAACCTTTCGGCCGAAAAACTAACATTAAGAACGGAAAGAAAGGGGATGGTCGCCTAATTATGTTTATGTTTAATAGCAAATTATGTTTATGGTCGCCTTAAAAGTAAGGTTTTTAATTATGAGCTATTTGCAAAAACGACCCACTAATTATGTTTATATTTAACAGCAAATATATCATACTTATATTAAACTATTTCAAATAAATCTTCTTTTGCTTGAATTTGAATACATGACCTCCCTTTAAGAGACATTTTATCTACCAAGTCTGCTAGTCCCTTCATTAAAGTGATAAAATTAAAGATGCACGTATTCAGTTAGTTTTTTTTTTTTTCATTTTTTAACAGAAGCGACGCGTATTTAAAAACTAATAATAACAAAAAAAATTCGTTCATCAACCACACTACATATATCTTATCTAATTTAGAAGAAAGCTCATCACTAAAAAACATTAATACTCATGCAGGATCAATTGATCTCAAAGGACTCACGTGTTCGGTTAGTTTGTTGTAGCATTTACACACGATTTGCCACAATGTATAAGGTGTGATAAATATTGTTCGTTTAGAATTACGATTTATTATGTTTGTCACAAAATTCGGTTTTCAAAACTATTTTTTTTGCAGACACATTGTAAAACTAGAATTCTTTAAATTAATATGCATGCGTAAATATAAAGGAAATAATATATAAAAAATAATTTCAAATGGGATTTGTCCTGTGGACACACGAGCAATCCAACCCGTAGGATTTCCTTTTCCACTTTCCATTCTGACCTTTGTAGGTTTCCCGGTAATAGGGAGATCCGCGAGAACTCATTCTTGGGTTGTAATTGCTATCTTATTAGGTTCAGCCACTCTAGCCGTTCGGAACCCACAAACCATTCCGACCGGCGGTCAGAATTTCTTCGAATATGTCCTTGAATTTATTCGAGATGTGAGTAAAACTCAAATTGGAGAAGAATATGGTCATTGGGTTCCTTTTATTGGAACTATGTTTCTATTCATTTTTGTTTCTAACCGGTAGATAGAAGTCGGACTAAAACCCCGGAATTTAGGTATTTGAGATCCCCGAAGTTCCCATCTGTCCTGTCCTTATAGTAGAACTCAGATTAGAGCTTGGATTCATATTTATTCACTACGGAACTACAGGTCCCATTTTATAGACTAGAACTCACAACTAGAACTCAGAGGCGAACTCCTGGCTTGGCTCACTTACTTACACTCAGAAGCCTTGCTTCCCGATCCTTACTCAGTCCAAAAAAGGGGATATGAAAAAATAGAATAACAATTGTTTTGCTTAATGGTTGTATACTTGTATGTGAAAAATAATGGTGTTCACGAGCTGAGCTGATCCAGGGTCAAGCTTGGAAGCTCGGTTCGTTTTTGATTATGTTTTTACATAATTTAGATTTTAAAATGTGAGTTTGTGACTTGTGACTTCCAAATCACTTTTTCTTTTATTTATTTAATTATTTTTTCTTTAACATAATTACAATTATTACACCAAAGTATAGTTATTATTAAAAGTAACCCTATATTTTTATATTTTACTATAGCATGTTGTACAAACGAGCCGAGACAACCTTGACTTGGACTCGGCTCGGTTACAAAACGAGTCAGTTCGGTTCGGATCGTTTACAAACGAGCTTTATCCGAGCTTTTTCTGAACGAGTGACGAGCCAAATCCAAACTCTGAGTTTTTTTGGATAGCCCTACCCATCATATGCTGATCAGGGTCGTCTCTGATAGATTAGTTGCCATGTGCGAATGCTAAAAATAGGCCCCTATGTGTGCGTGTGATAATTAGTTTGTAACTAACTATGAAGTGAGTTAATTTTTTTAGCTAAATTTTAAATTGTAATGAGTTATTATGTCAAATGTTTACGGAACAAGTTTTTATTTTAGCTTTTATAAAATTCGTAACTGAGTTAAATATATTTAAAAAATTGGAATGAAAATTATATGTGTTTGTTGTAAAATAAAGATATATATATATATATATATATTTAAAAAAAATTGGGCTCATAAAAAAATGAGACATGTGCGGTCGCACATCTTGCATTTGATCTAAGACCCCCTGATCCTAATAATCAGATTCTTCGATCTTGTCGTTTTTCAGCATCAACATCCAGCGATTCCAGATCGATCATGAATATATATATGCCATCAGCCATAAGACGATATGAAATAGAAAATTTTACATGTTTTGAAACAAGAGAATTTTGTATTGTAACTGGTTTAAGATTTGGTGACCCTTTAAAAATTGATCAGGTGATGAAAATCTTCCTTAGCCATTTAATGTTATCAAAGATTAAAAAATTTTAGTTGAAAATAAAAGTAGACTTGAAGATTTTTATATTGTTCGTTTTTGTTTATTAAATATAAACAAGAAGAAGCGGTTGAAAAGAAATTATTGTTGCTGAATAACAGAGAACTAGGATGTGTCACCCGCGCGTTGCAGCGGGGACGATCTGTTATCGGAGGGACTATTTATTCCTATTTGCTAATCATAAGAGGATTTTAACTGAATGTTTAACAATTATCTTAATCATGTGTTGTTCATGTTTGCTGCATGTGGTTTTTGATATATTGACTTCCCAAAAATCAACCGACTATCAATGTAGTATTCAAGTGTTTCTACCACTTGCTTTCTTAATTAGAAGTATATGCCATAAGGGTGGCATTCGAGTTATTCAATTAGGTTTCAGGTTTCTCAGGTAGGGTTTCTAGTTTTCCAACTTTACAAATGAAACCGAAAACAAAACCAGTTAGGCTATATGCACCTCTGTTGTTGCTTTCTGGCTTTTTTATCTTTCCAGAGATGCCATATCTATACATCAAGTATTCATAAACAACAACAAAATCACAGGCTATGCTTCTAAGTTCTTTCTTCCTTCCAAATGTCGCAAAAAGTTCCCAGGTAACCTTTGATCCAACACCATACTTGGTATCTGCATTTACAATATAACAGTTCATACTTAGTGTGTGTGTGAACTCTGAAGGACAAAATTTTCAATACAAATGCAGATGCTTGAATTACATGACTCTCTCTCACATCCTATGTATGAGTGTTAAAAGTGACAATTTCAACCTATATACATTTTAAAGTGTTGAAGGATCCATCTTGGTTATGTTTTATCTCTTGACGCATCAAATGGGCCAAACTAAAAAGGTAGTTAAAAGGAAACAATGAATCAAGTCAAAAGTCACCGTAGGTGTATTTCTAAAGCTGCAACAATATAGTTTTAGGTATCATATTTTAAATAAAACCAAAATTATACATGTCACTAAAGATATGAGTTATATTTGTTAGAGAGTAGATAACCATTGTATAAACATGAGATTAGAAAGATATGAATTCATCTTCAATGGAAAATCACATCAAAAGAGGGTAGCAAAAGCATATTAGAATTAGATCTTCATCATGTTTTGCATGCAAATTTATAAACATATAATGGGAACTGCAGGTGGCAATAGAGGTGTGAGCATATATGACATGAGTTAGAGTTCAAAATTGCCTACATTACACAATTTGAGCGTTTCAAGAAAAATTTTCAATCTTCAGATACTTTACAGCCCTGTGGGGAGATCAATTGGTGGTATTTTGCACCAAAAGTTAAGTTCTGCAGAAAGGAAATATTGAAAGTTGGAGTCATCTGAAAGTTCATATAAAAAAAATAAAATCAACATTAAAACAATCAAGAAATGATTTAACATAGCCTTATATAACTGCTCTCCTATTCCCTAACTGATCAAAACAGCCTTACATAAATAATAAGTTTTTTATTTACATGATAAATTTCATACCGGCTCTTTGAAGTCAGATTTAACCCTGAAGTGCTCCACTAATGCAACACATAAAAGTTGAATGCAATAACCTGATGCAATCATTGGATCAAATTACAAAAACAACATGACAATGAACAAATAATCTAGAATTAAACTCAAACACAAATTGGATTAAAATCAAACTGAAAGGTTCAACCTAATAAAAGGTGGAAAAACACTAAACATGAAAACAAAGACTAAAATCAACCTAAAAGGATAAGTATATCTCCAAAAATAATTCAGTTAGAAAGCAAGCATATTTTGCTTCAAATTTAGTTTTCGAGGTCTTTTTGCTAGAAATTTTGCTAGGTATTTCCAAAAATCCATAAGGGATGATCATTAAGGATATATAGGTTGAAATTCTGTGAGTGCTTTGAAGATCTAAAAAAATCAATAGATGTTGATAATCACATAAAATAAATAAACAAACGGTGCATAAATTCATTAACCATCAACCAACAACAATCTATATCTACAGAAGTTCTAAGTCCTCTGGACATTGAAGAGCATTCACCCTTTTGTACTGCAGAAATATATAAAAGATTTACAAAAGCCATGACAATATATTCCTACGTGAAAGACTCTTTAGATAACGTAATATGACATAATAAATACAATATTAGTAAAGGTAAATACTAAATTTTCAAGAGACAAAAAATCAACAGAGGACATTTTCTAATCGAAACCAGGCACAACAATGGTAAATGCAATAATACCACTTGACAAATTCTGAATTTGTTGAACTTCCATTTAGCAAGGCATGGATATGGAAAAATCAAAACAAAAGAGGATTTATGCGATTGGGATTCCTAAAGTCCTGCATCAAATATGTAAATATGAACTTCAAAATCAACTCAAGTTAGTAGAGTTTTAAGAAAAAAAATTAGAGAAGTCGGATCCAAGTTTGCTTTAGATTTCATGACTTTATTAGATCTTATATCAATACACAACTTATGTTGTATGTTAATTTAGATCAGTTTAATGATCCTTAAAAATTTAGGATTGAGTATATTAAATCCGTTTGTAAACAAAACATAGCTAATGAAGAACCTTAATTAATCCTTACATCAACTAAATAACAAAGGAATTACATAATTTGAACGATAAACTCAAATGCAAATAATGATCTACTATTTCAAACAGGTAAGTGTGAACCTTTAGATTCAAGATACAATGAATTTCATAAGTCATTGATCATACTATTTCCTCTCTAGAATCAGTAAAACCACCTATCATCACCAAAACTTATTCTAAATATCATAAGCTAGCAACAAATATACTATAAACGTATATGAATTATATAAATCATCAGTTCTAAATCATTGATTAATTAAAATAAACTCAAGCAGGCATCTAATTCTATACTAATCAACTCTTAAGGATCGTAATGTAACCTTCATTGACGATTCAATATAGAACCTAAAAACAATACATTAACAGCCGAAAAACAAATCAACACATTAACAAATACATATACAGATTATAGCAAATCAGATAGAAAATGATTACATTTTTTGTGAATCCACGGTCGCTAACCTTTTATCAGGCATTATCAGTGAGCATCAATCGATGAGTTGTATGCAACACCCTCACTCTTGTGCCTCCAGCTAACCACCGTCACCATCGTGCGCCACTGCCCTCATAGTTGATCGTTTTTTGAAGAACAGAAACCCTAGATCGAAGGGAGAGAAGTAGAACACAGAGGCTGTGATTGTCACCGGACAGTGAAGGTTTGGTGGAGCTACGCCCATGAACCAGACGAATGGTGGCGGAGCAGCAGGGGTGGTTGAAGGTTGTGATTGTGGGTATGGCCTTTGGGCGAACAGAGGGACTAATAGCAAGTGAAGAAGACGATGTTATGTGTTGTACCAAGCGCAGTAGTGATAGTCGGAAATGAATAGTGATTTACACTCAGAGCAAATTTTTACCTTTTAATATATATAATAATATATTGATGATCGAAATAGCATGAATTGGGTTCATGGTTTTCATCATGAACATATAGAACCATCGGCAACGTGTTGATCGAAAAAATATGGTGCAAGAGACATATTTTATGACCAAGTTTGTTTTGGCCTTTAAGTTATTACAAATGTTTATATGCTTATTACCTTTATTATATGTTTTAGATATGGATTCATGAACGTTTTTCTTGACATATGAAGAAAACTTGCAAATACAAAGAGGATATTCAATTCCTCGAGCAATTGTTTTGGGGAAAATGAAAAAAAAATATGAAATTGGTGCACAAAATTTTATGTGTTTTGGACCAAGAAAATTTGTATATATTGTAAGTAATCCAATATTTGTTTGATAATAGTAACTAGAAAAGTAACATGCGCGCTGCGACGGGTAGCACGACTGAAATTGCAATGTTGTGGTATGATTAAAAGAAGCATATCAAATCGCAACTGGTCGGTTATGAAAAGTAAACGTGAATAGCAAACTTTATTTTGCCGTATAAGAGAAAGCACATAATGGTGCATGTTTATGAATTTAATTACGCACGTTGCGTGTTAGACACATAAATTAGATGTATTGGGTAATAACAACTTGGTTTTAAAAATTGATACACAAATAAAAAACAGTTATATAAAGGAGATAAAATTTATACTTTAAAGAATACGTCGCGACGTTATACGTGAAAATCATGAAAAAGTTATATCGTTGTAAAAAATGTTTAAAAAACCGAAAATGATCGAAATATAGCAAAAATATCATGTAGTTGTAAAATTTAGAATTATGAAACACTAAAGTGTATTTAAAAAATGTTAAAATATATACCATAGACGACTCGTTCTTGATTAATATTTATACAAAAACGTGGTTATCAAAAACACATCTCAACATTAACTCAAACCAGTAAAAAATAGAACAGTGAGAAAAAAAAAGGGGGAAAATGGAGAGAAAAAAAAGGATAGCAAGTGGTTAGCAAGGGATGTGTTAAATACAAACTAAGCATGTAATATAGAATCCCCTAAGCACGCGATATCAAATCCCCTAGCTTTTAGATTGTTTAGACTTCTAACCAACAAATATGAATACTAAACATGTATAAGTATAACAACATCTAAGTTATATCGTTGTAAAAAATGTTAAGAAAAATGAAAACGATCGAAATATAGCTAAAAGATCATGTACTTGTAAAAATTAATATTTCAAAACCCGAAAGTGTTTAAAAATGTAAAAAAATATTGTAGGTAATCCGATCAGAAACATAGACAGACTTGATATTTAATTAATATTTATATCGAAACATAGAAAAAGGTTGAAATAAAGCGTCGTTAACCCATCTGAAGGCATATACAAACTGGATCTTGATTAGTATTTATACTTAAACATAACTAAAAAACCCATCTCAACATTAATACAAATTGCAAATGCAATACAAAATCCCCTACGCCTGAGATCGTAAAGGTTAGAAAATAATGTGATTTTCGTAGGAAAAAAGGTGAAAAAACCTAAAAAAATGTCTTATGCGGGAGTAGAACCGGAGCCAATTGAAAGGAAAGCAATAGTCACAAAATCAAAATACCATCTAGCCTGGGCTGCAGAACTCAATATTTTTCAAACTCAACCAACAAAACCTTTACAAATTAAGTGGGAAAACCAAAAAAAAAAGGAGGAAAAACCCATCGGTAGTGTGCTGGAGTCGAACTCACGACATGGTGAACCGCGGAGCCTATATCACTAAAACAAAACCAACTCTTCTACCTTATATATGTGAACGTTTAGTGAAGTCAACTTATAAAACCTACAAAAATTTTGTCAAAAAAAAAAGAAAAAAAAAGCAAAAGCCAACAAATTACGAACGAACACGTATATCACGCCGACATTACTAATTGAGTATCAAAAAAAAAAGAAAAAAAAGCAAAAGCCAACAAATTACGAACGAACACGTATATCACGCCGACATTACTAATTGAGTATATAGAATGTTATAGGTGGCGACTCTTTTAAAAATAAGGTATAAATTTGGTGATAATCTTCCTTTGCAAATTCATGTTGAAAATTTAATTTCTTTTAACTTAAAACGAAAATAGGCATGAAAATGTTTAAATAATATTATTCTTGTTTGTTTACCACTATTTACAATATTTCGTTTGGAAACAGGCAATCCTATGGCTATTCAATGTAAATGTCATAGATTCGAGTCTTATTTATAACAATATGTTTCGGTTGAGCCAACTATTTTATAACAGTGTGTCATCAGACGGTGGGTTTTCTTTGGAATGATAGGCATGCCAGGTCATCAACGTTGTCTGTGTTTCGTGGGCGTGAGTAATCTTTCGTCATTGGGTTTACCAAGGTGACCGAACTTAAAATGAATTCGCTGGCCATTAAAAAAAGATTATCCTTTTATTACGAGAGTTGAAAAAAAAATTATTAATGATGCATATAAAACTTTGACATATTCATACAAGACTCAGTTTGTTTAAAGTAACCTAGCTTAAATCAATTTTTTTATAACGTACTATTTTATAAAAAATAAATGTTTACATAATTATACGGTTTTATATTTTTTTTAGATACGGATCTATGAATGACTTTCATACATGAAGAAAACATGCAATACGAAGAGGATGTTCCTTGAGTGTTTGGTTGACGGATTTAAAATTTAAAAATTGAGTGTTTGGTGATAATTTTTAAAAATAGAGTGTTTGGTGATGATCTTTCTTAGCCAATTAATGTTGAAAGTTTGTTTTATTTTTAGTTGAAAATGAAAATAGACATGAAAATGTTTAAATTGTGTGTTTTTTTATTACTGATGGACTAATTCTATTTTATGAGAGTTGAAAAAGATAAAACCTCCACTTATTTTAACTAACTAAAGCTCGAGCTTGAGTTCGGCATTTTAAAACTTTAATTTCAAAGCTTGAGCTTGATTTGTTTGAGAATTTCAAGCTTGAGATCGGCTCAGATTATTTATTTTTTTAAATATTCAATTTATTTATTTTAATTATTGATTTAATATATATTTATAATTATACTTTTCAAACTTAACATAAAATGTATGAATTGAATATATGTGAAGCTCGGGCTAAAAATATAATTTTATTATAAGTATATCATTGTTTAAAACTTTGGTTTTTAATTAATTTTGTGTTCAATATTTTTAAAATAGATTTATATTTTTCTACAAAGACCATAAAAAATATTTTCTTTTTTAAAAAGTTCGACGTTCTTGAAAAAAATTCATATTCTATAATAATTTAGTTTTTCTAAATGTGTGGTTTTAATAAAAGATATTTTTAATTAACTATTTTTTAATTAAAAAAATTGTAATATAATTAGTATTTAATATCGTTATTTAGGGGAATAGATATGTAATTAAGTATTGTTTAAACGTTTTCTTAAAAGAAATTGAGTTAAAACCAGATCGATGGATTGGATTGTTTGAATGAGAAGTCAAATAAAAGAAAATATGAATCTTTCGAATATTCAAATAAAAAATTTTCTACAAATGATCCATTAAACATCATAACTTAATAATCACTTTAGACTTACTCTATATCAACCTGATCTGATTATTAATAATCAAGATCATCGTCACAAATATTATTAGGTAGTATTTCATTAAGTTTACTTTAAATAAATTTATTTATTAGAACTTATTTTGTTTTAATTTTTGAAACATGGTTGCTTTAACAATAATGTGAATGCGTTTGTGGACAATAGCGAAAAGTTTCAGAATGATATTTTATGAGTTTTATGCGTAAAATTTATCATTTGTTATTGTTATTATTATAACGCTAAGTTGCTCCCGTGATGCAATGCTCATAATGACTTTTCCAATCGGTATGAGTATCTGCTGATGACAGTTTTGTGAACTGACAGGTTAATTTGACCTATAACGACGAAAAAATTGTCAGGAAAAAACATAAAATTTTGTCAGGATAGGCGCCTTAAAGGTGTAGTGAATACGTATGTTGATAATTTTAGGGTTGTGTTATTCACACACCCACCCCACACACCCCACACCCCCTATACGCCTAGTATAGGTCTATACTGGGCGTATAAGGAGGCAATCATTGGGTGTCAGAAATTGTCAGTGTCAATGATTGGGGACCTATACGAGGCGTATAGACCTATACGCGTCGTATAGGTCTTAGACGCGGCTCTATACGTGACCAATCATTGGGTGTCAATGCCAATGATTGGGGACATATACGTGTAGTATAGACCTATACGCGGGGCTATACGCCACGTATAGATCTATACGAGGCGTATAGAGTCGGTGGAGGTGTTGAATTAAAAAAGGTGGGTGTGTGAATAACCAATCCCTAATTTTAAGGTTATGCATCGTTTGATCGCTATGGTTCAATTTTGAATCTGAATCATAATTATAATTTAACCAAAACCTTTCTAATATTTTCGATCTTCATACAAGTGAGAAATGATACAAAACATATAATTTTTGTATATCTCGAAGATACCTTTTGTTGGTTATAGATGATAGATTTCGAGGATAATCTTAATCCTTTTATTAAGAACAAACTAAATTTCTCGTTTTGTAATGCATTTTTTTTTGTTTTTAATTAACATTTTAAATACCAACGAGGCAGTGCCTCAATTGTACCCTTAGATTCTTTCAAATAAGAGGTCTCGGATTCGAAACTCTCCCGTAGCGAAAAATGGGTCTGAGGGGGGGTTAGGGGGTTTTCCAAGTGGAGTTTTCTCCTGGGGTGGATGTGGGGGCTCATGGGAGGTCCATGTAACCAGACCTTTGTGACATGGTCTGGAAACAATGGGCTCACACGATTGAGACCTTCGTCATTCAAAAAAAAATTAACATTTTAAATACGTAACTATTTCAAATATTTATTCAAAATTCTAATCAAAATTTAATTATTTAGAGTAACCGATGATATCAATATATCATTTATATTTCATAATCACTCTTTAATAAATTTAACTAGGTTAAAATCTTACTTTTGTTTTTTTTGAACGACAGACCTTACCCTCCACCTAAATTACACCATTATTACACCTTTACATGAGATTGAACCCATGACTTTCAATTTTAAGAGGCAAACCTCTATCAAGTGAGCTAGTCACATATTGACGGTTAAAATCTTACTAACTATTGAAAATACATGTCTTTCAAAAACCTAGGTATCGCATTGGTTGAATAAATCCGTGCAATAAAAAGTTTAAATAAAATATTATATAATTAATTAATGCATAAAGTGATCAAACATCAAAGTATATCTTTAAAAAATAAACTTTAATTTGACATTTATAAATTTTATAAGTTAATTTTTAAAATACTTTTTTATCAAATGCTATCAACTTTTTTGTGTAATTGTAAAATGTTAATTAAATTTAAATATATATTTAGGCATTTAATATATTTTTAGCACAATTAAATTAATTTAAACCGAAATTAATATCACTATATGAAAAATGAAGAAATAAAATATAGATTATTTAAATATCATGCATTATTTATTATTTTATACATTGTATTTTTAACATTCAAGCCATATATTCACATTAAATTTTCAATAATTATTAAAAATTGCTCAAAAAGATTAAACATTTGTTAGCTCTAAAAGATTTTATATTATGATTTAAAAGTTATAGTTAATTAAAACTTTATATTTTGTCAAAATTAATCTGTTATTCTTTTAAATATATTATAACATAGTATATATATTAAATTTTTTATTAATTAACTTATGTTCAAGAAATTCAAAAAGAGATGGGAAACAAATCAAGCCAGAGACACATTTCAACTAATATAATTTTGTCACCATACACTCTTTTAGAAAATTTAAAAGGGTATTTTAATTATTTGACCTAACAAATAAATCAGGTTTAATAAGAGTGTGTGACATGTCCATAAATAACGTTATATGTTTCTTACGTGCTTAACCTCGTTAATGTAGGCATAACAATATCGCACTATGTTGTTTTGACAATTCTTATATTTTTTTGTATTAAATTATGTCGTTTTAATAAGAGGCATAATAGTGTTTTTTAATTATGTTACTCTTTATAACTAATCAATCATGACTTCATGCTTTTTTAGTTCTCTGATCATGGTACAACGTGTAGTTTTTAATCATATCTCCCCGTTGCAGCTTGGGTTCCACTCAACATTTCAAAATAACCCTTACAATATTTAAAATAAACACTTTAATTTGTAATGTTTTAACTTGGTCCCATACTAATTATAATATGCATTTTTTCATATTAATTCTTACTAATTTTTCCTTTATAAATTTCGACGTTGATTTATTTAGAAGTTATTGGTTGTCTAATTTTTTTTCTTAGTGCCTGATAATAATTTTGTTAAATATGATATTCTTTTCAAAAAAATTTAAAATAGTGTCTCCAACCCACCACAAAGTGTGGGTCAAATTTCTAGTTTTAACTTGATCGTTTATAAACGATGTTGTAAATTAATTGTAATGGTTACTCTGGATGACGATGATGATGTTATAATTGAGAAGGCAAAACTTAATGGTAAAACTTTTGAGATAAAACTTAAATGGTTTAAAGTTTTAGCACTACAACAACAATCTTACCCAGTATATTCTCACTTTACAGTAGGGTCTGGGGGGAAAGATAGATACAAACCTTACCCCTATCCCAATTAGGATAGAAATGCTACTTCGAAAAGTCCCCGGCTCAAAGTTATCGTTTGAAGTTGATCATCCCAATGATTTTAACGTTATTTTCACAAAATAATTAAAATAACGTTAAAATAACGTTTAAAGTTTTAGCACTAGTGTGGTAAATTACTACTTACACTTAAATTAAAATGTATTATAATTTGATCCTTTGGTTTTAGAAGAAGAAAAAATATTTTAGTTCTAATAATAAAGTTGACCATCCTAATTAGAAAGTGTATAAATAAACTCTTAACTTTTAAAAATAAATAGTAAATATTAGCCACATAAATATATTATGTGGCTAATAGAAAATACTATCAAATAATCATATAATTTCATTGATTTTCTAAATATATTTATTTAGTAGTACACCATTTATCAAAAAAATCATGTTGTGTATTATGTTACATTTACGTAATAATTTTTTTGTCGACATGACGTACGACGTTACGTCTATGTACAAAGTGTTATGTATATATAACAATGACATAATAAATATAATGAAGTTTGGTAAAATGTGTAAATTACATTGATATCTTTAAAAATAAAAATAAAATCATATTTATGTAAATTAGGTGATTGATCTAATGTAAGTTTTCTCATGAACATAATCTATATAAAGAATGAATCATAAGAAAACTCGTAAATTTTAAAAAACTACTATCATTCAATCACATAATTTATAATTATTTACTGATTTAATGTTTTTAAAAATATTTAAGAAACTAACACTAATAAAATATAAGATTATAAATAACTCATTCTAACCAATAATAATTTGTCATACACGCACTATATTAGAAAATTTAAAACCAGTAAACTCTATGGTACGGTCAACTCTAATCAGACTGAGGTCCATTCTAATTTTTTTGAACGGCAGGTCCATTCTAATAATACAAGGTCATGCAATTCTAGTTCGGGTCCGTTGACTTCCGAATGCGGTCGTTCAACATTAACATTCAAGTTTTTTTTTTTGGGAAAATTGCCAAAATAATCATTGTTGATCACATGTTTACCAAAATAATCACACAGATTCCGGCGTCTAAGACGCCCGTTTAGACGCCCATTTTGGGTACTTTTTTACAACATACGGGCCCACATGTCGGCGGCTTTGTCGGGGTGTCTAAGACTCCTTTTCTGCCGGCGTCTTAGACGCCGACTTAGACGCCCTTTTTCTGTTTAAGACTCCTTTTCTACCGGCGTCTAAAGGTGTCTAAGTCGGCGTCTAAGACGCCGGTTGAAAAGGAGTCTTAGACACCCCGACAAAGCCGCCGACATGTGGGCCCGTATGTTCAAAAAAGTACACAAAATAGGTGTCTAAGTCGGCGTCTAAATGGGCGTCTTAGACGCCCGTAGAAAAGTAGTCTTAGACACCCCGACAAAGCCGCCGACATGTGGGCCCGTATGTTGTAAAAAAGTACACAAAATGGGCGTCTAAAGGGGCGTCTAAATGGGAGTCTTAGTCTAAATTGGAGTCTTAGACGCCGGAATCTGTGTGATCATTTTGGTAATTTTTTGGTCAACATTGATCAAATAGGTAATTTTCCCTTTTTTTTTCTTAATTTATGAATAGTCAACCATACTTTTTAATTACATTTTAAATGTTAATTTTAAACTTAATTTTAATTTTATACATTTTACAAAATTTTATAATTTTCTTTATTTTACAAAATTAAATATACTGGCCTCACATGAAATTTTACATTTTACATTATAAATTTTGTGCGAGAAAAATTAAAAGATATAAAAAGAAATCCGCGAAATTATTTACTCCTTTTCAGTCTTATGAAAGTATCATCATGTTTAGTTTCTTCAAAACAAATTCATTAATTATATCTATTATGTCCAGGACGAGAAAAGAAGAACGAGTAACATGATCAGTTATCCTTCTAACACTTCTAATCAAGAACTTGTTTTGATCTTCAAGATGCTATAACCAAGAATCATCCTAACATGAGAGAAAAACACCCTACAACAAAACAACAAACATACCGAGTTGATTCCCACTTTTAAGTGAAGTCAAAAGAACAATGGATAAAAGCAAATCTTACCACCACCCTAAATGAGATACAGAGGCTGCTTCAACAAACTTGTCAATTCGAGTAATTAACTTAGAAGACTGGATGCTTTATCATTTCACCTGTTAATAACTGAACAAGAATTCTTTCTTTTAAGATAAAATAACAAATGGAACTTTATAGTGAGAGAATTGTTATCCAACCATTGATCCAACCAAAAACTACAATTAAAAACCAAAAACAACCGATGAAATCTCAAAAGGTATCACACATGTTCTTGTTTACAAATCAAGAAAATTACAAATTAATATGTTATTCTCGACACACCAGAACCCATTGTTTGATCGCGGAAATACATCAATAATCAATAGCCATGTTTAATGCATATGTAACACAAGAATAAAAAGGTATAGACTTTAACTTGGTGTAAATTAAAACTATTCATTTGCAAGGTTAAAATGTGTTGTCAATTCTTGTTGTGATTGTCACTTGTAAGCCTTTGGCCAAGTATTGTAACTCCCATGTACCTGCAAGAATTTGAAATCAGATCAACATCATCTACTAATTGACTAATAATCTATAGAAATTATATGCTAAAGATTATGTTATGACATATTTTTTGTCACTTTGTAATTTAGTTACCTTCCTAGCATCATAACACTAGCTTGAGGATTAGTTCCAGGAGAGTTGAGCATTGTTGATCCATCAATAACCCGTAGGGAGTCCACACCCAAAACCTTGTATTCATGATCAACTACTTTTCCGATATGACAACCGCCATGATAGTGCCATATACTCCTGAGAGTGTCCTTGCAATATTGTTCAATTGAAGAACTTGTCTTAGCATGTACACGCAAGTTCACTGGTAATTTTAAGTTAAGATCAAGAATATCTTTGCTCGTCATATTCGCATACTTGTAGTTGGAGAATGCTTTTGAGTTAACAACTTTTAGAATGGTTTTGATCCCATACACGCATTTCTGCAAATCTTCTGGTTCCTTGAAGTAGTTGAAAGTTACTGATGGGTTGTCATGTGGATTAAGGTTTTCAATCTTTAGTTCACCCTTAGATAGAGGACCATTAACTTTCTCAATGAAAAACCCTCCCCTCTGCAAACAACATAGGTTATTAAACTGGTTGAGTCATTATGCTATTGCATGTTTTAAGCTATAATAATAAAATTCAGTCTTGTGGTTGTATAATTATTTAATATTTAACAAGAAGTTGTCTTCAAGTAAATTACACTTATAACGAGTAAAGTTATTGGTAGGGTTTGGGGAGGATGGATGGAAGTTACCTGCGGGGAAAATCCCTGATAAACTGAAGCGTTCGCAAAGATAAAATCAAAGCCACCGGATTCCTCGATGTAACTACCAAATCGAGTAATACCCACAACATGAATTATGGATGGCTCAACTGCAATGGGAGAAGGAACAAATATCGTGTTCATTGGATTATCCGCCATGTCTTTACCAACGAACGGTTGATCGACCAATACTTTGATCTTGTGAGCATCAAGTTGTTCTTTTGGACCTATGCCACTTAGCATTAAAAGTTGAGGGCTTCCAAGAGCACCAGCAGACAATATGATTTCATCCTTTGCTCCACCATTTAGATATGCTTGGTGCTTATTCCCTAATGAATCTTCAAACACTACTCCATAAGCCAATGGCCTTGATCTTCCTGTAAAAAACAATCATAATTAACCTCATGAAAAGAAATGATAGATACAATAGTGATAGTTTTTATCTTTTACAA
Source organism: Mikania micrantha (assembly GCA_009363875.1). Lineage (NCBI taxonomy): Eukaryota > Viridiplantae > Streptophyta > Magnoliopsida > Asterales > Asteraceae > Mikania > Mikania micrantha. The sequence goes on along the minus strand of CM018695.1, from coordinate 78,526,649 downwards.
ACCTTTGGTCTTAAATAAAATCTTTTGAACAGTTGCATGTAGAAGAACAGACAGCCCTTTCGGATTTGCATACAGTAGCAAATCCGCAGCGGTATGTCGGGTTCCATTTTCATCAAAAATGGTACCACCCACTTTAGTCCCAATGACATGATCATAAGTAAAGCCATTGTCATGTTTAACTCCAGCTTCAAGTAGTCCACCTCGAAGAGCCGACTGCCACTTCTGCACCACAGGCTGGAAAACTATAACCTTTTCGGTCCATTCGTAAGACTCACGGACTAGATTTTCATCCACCAATCTAGCTTCCTTATTGAATCTTTGTTCACCACGAGAATAGAAGCCCGCGTTAATACAAGTACCACCACCCAACACGCGTGCACGCGAGTTTATAACACCCTCAGAAACAAACCGTTGAGAGGGAGAATTTGGGGATGTGTCCGAGAAGTAGGAACCAAAATTGAATACACTAGTGATGTTGGGGTTTCCATAAGGTGAGTCGCCACGTTCGAGCAGCAGAACCGAGTACTTTGCAGACAATGTGGTGGATAATGGGATTCCGGCTGCACCACCACCAATGACGATGTAGTCATAGTATGAAATCTTGGAAGCTTTTGTTGATTCATGCATGAAGGTCCTGTACTTCGGAGCTGCAGTGATTAATATCAAGAAAAAGTTACTAATAACAAATAAGCCTATGTCATTCGCTTCATTACAAACATGCAAAACAAAAAATAGGAAGAATTACGTATATCATTTTCTAAACTTTAGAACCCACATGTTTGCTCAAAGTACAAATTACTAATGCATAATGCAAAATACTCTTCAAAATTTAAAGAAAATATGTAATTATGAAAGTTTAGAGAAGACATATGAAATTGCCCCAAAAAATGACACAAAATTAAATAATTAGGTGACCAAGATAAAGTTCATACGTATTTCAGCCACACATAACTCATAGCAGAAAAGGAAAGCCACAAGAACACATGTGACCAATTTCCCCGACAAATTATAACCCATATATTCAAACTGTGATTTGAAGAACTTGAGAGGATGTTAAGTCTCGACAACTGGATATTTGGTGTAAAATAGAATATGGAAAGCAATTTATAAGCAATAGAATTGGAAAAGGTCGTACTGCTGGTGACACAATGATACTTTTGTGATCCGTAAGTGATCCAAAAATTAGTCAATTAAAAAAAAACTATTTCTAGCTTGTGTAATGTTGAATATTTACTTTATCTATTTGTTTAGTAGGTTGGTATTCCATGTATTACAGAGTTAAATATAATAAAATAGACAATATAAGACGATATTATACTATGAAATATGATACAAATTACATATAAATTAATGTTTTAAATAATAAAATAATGATATTTTTTTACACTCTAATTTTTGCAAAGTTTGTTTGTTTAAAAATTTTATTGTATAATATTGTTTTCAAAAATTTAAAATTTTATGACAATTTAATTTTTTAGAAAAATGTTTCCTAATATTAATATATTTTAATGTATCAAAAGATCATGTTTTTTTAATTTAAAAATATATAAAAAGTTTATTTAACATTTAATATTATTATTTAATATATATGAGAAGTATTTAATATGAGAGAGACATAAAATTCAAATTGAGGTGCTTTATGAACATTTATTTGTTCCTTTATACCTTGATTTATTATGATATATAGATATAGATATATAGTTTTTTTCTTAATTTACATTTTATCATTTAATATTTATTTTATTTAACTCGTGTAACAAAAGACATAGTAAAATTAATAATAATAAGAATTACATGTCATCTAAACTAGTTTTTCTTTTCTTTTCTTTTTTTTTTTTATTGAAATTGCCATTCCATTTTACCAAGTTTGTTACAGAGTTTGAGCCGGCTTGCCGACTGGTGAAGGCGTACATACCGTGGACCATTTCATCCCGTGTGTATTCTTTGATACATAGGTCAAGTCAACGTTACGATAATGACAGAAGCACGAATCTTTCTCCAAAACGTAGAAAAAAAACACTAGTACATATGTAAGTTATATGATGGGGAAAATTACCAAAATGATCAATGTTGACCAAGAAATTACCAAAATGATCACAATGATTTCGGCGTCTAAGACTCTCATTTAGACGCCCTTTTAGACGCCCATTTTTGTACTTTTTTACAACATACGGGCCCACATGTCGGCGGCTTTGTCGGGGTGTCTAAGACTCCTTTTCTACTGGCGTCTTAGACGACGACTTAGACGACGACTTAGACGCCTTTAGACGCCCTTTTTCTGTAATTATTGTAAACATACGGGCGTCTAAAGGCGTCTAAGTCGGCGTCTAGGTCGGCGTCTAAGACGCCAGTAGAAAAGGAGTCTTAGACACCCCGACAAAGCCGCCGACATGTGGGTCCGTATGTTGTAAAAAAGTACACAAAATGGGCGTCTAAATGGGAGTCTTAGACGCCGAAATCATTGTGATCATTTTGGTAATTTCTTGGTCAACATTGATCATTTTGGTAAATTTCCCTATATGATATCTCAACAAGTGGATATTTGGTGTTAAATGGAATATGGAAAGAAATTTAAAACCACTACCGCTAATTGGGTTGTATATTTTTCAATGGTAATAGTCAAATCTATTTTGTAAGAGACGTAGGTTTAAAACTGAAGTTAGATATAACTTAGAAAAAAGTATTCTTAATGAGTAGTTTAGATGTATGTGTTAACCGTTAAAATAATCAGACGAATAACGTGTGGTATCAACATGATAAATCAAATTAGTTTGGTGTGAGATAACTATAATTACCAACGTTTTAGAGACGGAAAGTAGTAGATATTTTTAAAGGGAAGACGTAATATAATTGTATAACTTTTGATGTATACAAGATGTACAATTTTTTTTTTTTTAAGTGATATTAGTACTTCAAAAAATTCATTAGTTGAAAGACAAGAATACATTATCTGAAGTCCAGGATCGGCTTCAATTGGTTTTCGCCAGCTTTGATTGAAAGAACAAAAACCAACAATTTTATTTAATCTTAAAGCTTTCTAGTACAAACAAATCAAAAACATATAACCCTATTTATAATGAAACAAAAACACAAAAGTCAAACCTTTATCCATAAAAACACTCCCAACTAAAAACAATCTAATCCAATACTTTATCTAACCTTAAACTTTGAAACTCAATTAAGATAAACCAAAACAAATAAACTAAAGTTTCTAACTTTAACCCCTTTAACTATTTAGTAATTACAAGATTAGTCCAACAATCACCCCCCTAATCTTGTAATTATAGATGTGGTTCTCTCTAGAACACAAATGTTATTTTCAATATCAATCTCTTGCATCTCTTCCGCCTTCTTTTGTTTCTTTGTACGTGTGCACACAATTTTCTTACACACAGGTCTTCTCCAAATTACACAGAACATTTTCCTCTTGTTCACACTGAACTTTTTTCTCTTGTTCACACAGAACCACACAGCTCACACACAACCCTTCCATGATCACATGGACTGTCTTCTTTCTAGTCTTATCAGCTCACCCAGAACCTCTTTTGTACAAACAAAACAACTCCAGCTGGCTCACTCAGAACCATGTTTGGTTCACTCAGAACTTGATCACACAGATCATCCTCCTTTCTCTCATCTGGCTTACACAAAACTTGTTATTTGGCTCACTTAGAACCAACCCTTTTTTTCACATGGCTGTAACACTCCTTGAACTATCTGATCAAATCAGCCTAAAACACCAGTTTATTCTCTCGTACTGTTTCACACAGCACCAACAATCACCAATTTATCACAATTGATGCTTCCAGGATCGACTTAGGCTTCAATTGGTTTTCGCCAGCTTTGATTGAAAGAACAAAAACCCACAATTTTATTTAATCTTAAAGCTTTCTGTTACAAACAAATCAAAAACATCTAACCCTATTTATAATGGAACAAAAACACAAAAGTCAAAACTTTATCTCTAAAAACACTCCCAACTAAAAACAATCGAATCCAATACTTTATCTAACCTTAAACTTTAAAACTCAATTAAGATAAACCAAAACAAATAGACTAAAGTTTCTAACTTTAACCCATTTAACTATTTAGTAATTACAAGATGAGTCCAACATTATCATTTAATATTAAGTCTAAAAATATATACATCCAATCTTGTTGAGTTAAAAAGTTTCCATCCAAAATAATTTATAGATGCCCTTTGATTTTAGATGACACTTTTTCAAACTTTAAAGTTATTATTTTCAAGTAATGTCTCATTAAAAATCTTGCTAAAAAAATATGATGAGAAAAAACTTTGGCTAAGAAAAAAAGAGAATAGTGTATAACTTCCTCTCAAATTATCATATAAAGTTTACCATGTTGTCCTTATGTGCTGCATTCAAATATCATGAGCGTGTTTTTAAAAATTATTAAAGGTAGTGTTTTCATAAAAAATAAATAAGTTGTTAGACTAATCACTAGTACATAAATGAATTTTTTAAGACGGTGGATCGAATTGATTATATGAAGCGGGTATTTTACCGCTTCATATGTGTTCGCTTCATAAAATAGGAATCTTGTGGTGCAGTTCTACAAACGGCTTCAAATGGAAAAAACCGCCTCAAATGTTCATGGCATAGCTTTAACTACTTTTTGGGGCAGTCCAAAGACTTTCATTAGAACTTCAAATGTGTAGCCTTTTTGGCGGTCGTCCAGTTTCTTTTGGGGCAGCCCGGTAAGATTTTTTGGGGCGATCCGAAAATGACATTTGGGGCGGTCTGAAAATTACTTTATGAGAGTCATAGTTTTTTTTCCAAAATTATTAATTGCAAATTACTAATAAATAATAACTAGTAGACATGGGCAAACCAGGTTCAAAAAGGAACCGGAACCGGTTTGGAACCGGGTTCAAGACACCATCGGGTTCGGTGGAACCGGTTTTTAGGGGAACCGGAACCGGTTTGGAACCGGTTTCAAGTTTTCAGATCTATAACCGGTGGAACCGGGTAGGGTCCGGTCGGGTCCAGAACCGGGTACACCTACCGGTTCCTGTTTATTTTTTTTTATTTTTAAAAAAATTAAAAAAAAATGTGTATACATAAATAAAAAGAAAATAATATAAAAAAAATTCATTATTATTTCTAATAATTTTACAATAAATTATATACATAACATAAAAATAATATATTTAACATTTATTTATCTTTTAATTATTTAAAAAAACATACATAAATAATAAAAAAAAATACTTAAGAAGATAAATACAAATACAATAACTTAAGAACATGTGTTTTATTTCGTTTCCGTTTGCGTTTGCGTACGTTTACGAGTACGAGCTTCTTGTGCAAGTTGTTCATCAAATATGTCGGGAGATAATCCTTCCTCCACCTCCTCTTCGTGTACCCTTGTTTCAAGTTCGATTTCATTTTCGAGGTTTGTTATGTTTTGAATTCGATCGATCGCGTCCAAGTGATCATTTAAGCAAATACACATCTCTACTGATTCCGGAGTAAGTCTTGTTCTTCGTAAAGATAATACCCTGCCACTAAGAGAAAACACAGATTCCGAAGCTACCGTAGAAGCTTGGACGGTTAGTACATCACGTCCATAGTGGCTAGAATCGGATAATCGGATTCCTTTTCTTTCCACCATGACAAAAGGTCTAAATTGTGATAATCCTCGGATTGAAAAGTGGACACAAAATCTGTTCCACTATATCTTCCGAGCTCACTTGAAGGAGTATTACCTCTTTGTCATTTTGCCGTTTCATTACGAACGGTGTTAAATAAACTAAGAAGCGGATCATGAGGTTTACTACTCGAGCTTGATGCGCCCGTGCTCGTACGTGTGTTTATATTAGGACCATAGTTAATTATATAAAATTCATACATACTTTGTAAACTATGTTGAAAACTTTTTTTTTTGCATCATTTGAAAAATTTGGATCTTCTTCATGGATATCCAAATTATCATTTATTTCGTCTATCAAACATTCAACCCCCGTAACATTCAAAATTGGGTTTAAAGCAGCGACACAAGTAAACACGGGTGGTAAATCTTTAAAATATTTCTTTAATTAGACTTTCATTGGGTTTACCATTTCTCTAAACATTTGGTTTTTCATTTCAAATTTTTTAAATATGACGTCATCAAATACAATTCTGGTAACACCAATTGACTAGTAGGATAATAAACCCCTGATAATTTTGTAGTGGTAGTTTTAAAAGCTTCAAGAAAATCAGTTAAATCTTGAATATTCTCCCAAGCCAAGGGCGAAAATTGTTCTGCGAAACCACCTTCATAAAGTCTTGTATGAAATATTTGTAAAGTTGCTCTGTGTTTTAAAGCACTTTCAAACATTTTAAAAGTTGAGTTTCACCGAGTAGGTACATCCCAATTAGGACCATAACAAGGTCTGTCCTTATCTCTACAAAATTGTTTGTATTCAGTAAATGTTCTTCTACTTTTTTTAAAAAACATCATGTATCATATTTTTAAACCAATTTTGAAAGCTTCAAGATTTGGTGAAGAAAGACCGTCTTGCACCGCTAAGTTAATAATATGTGTTACACACCGACTATGGAAAAATATGCCGTTGCAAAATGATGTGTATTTTAATTTTAATTTTTCCACTGCAGCAGTGTTGTTTGAAGCATTATCAAATGCTATTGAAAATAGTTTCTTTTCCAAATTAAATTGTGTTATTACGAAATCTAATAATTTAAACAAATATTCAGCCGTATGTGGATACGGGAAAAGTTCAAAAGCAATCGTACGTTTCATCATTTGCGACGAACTGGGATCTACCCAATGGGCGGTGACGCAAATATACGATTCTAGTAAACCATGTGGTGCAGATCAAACGTTTGTAGTTAAGTTTACATCAGTGTTTAGTTTTTCATAAAATAAGATCAAATCTCTTTTTGCGTTGTTCCACATTTTTAAACAATGACGCCTTAGCGTCTTTCGACTTACATGATTATAACGAGGCTGAAGCGTATCTCGAATCATGTTTGTTAAACGAGGGTTGTCGAAATGTCCAAACGGCAACGCCTCTTGAATCACGAACTTCGTCAATTTATCACCTCATCTACGTTTTGACTGGGAAATGGTAAAGGTATGTTTCTACTTTTTATGAATTTTTTTTCCTTGTATCTAAAATATATAGTTTTTTTCAATGTAGTGTAAGCAACAAAAGTCAGGTTGGGAATGCAGCTTTTGCTTGATAAAAAAATATGAACGAATTTATCAATGTTTATCAACATAATTTTTCCCGCTAGCGTAAGTACTTTTATATATATTTATATACTTTGTGTAATGCATTAAATACATGTGTTTCAAATCTAACATTTTTTTCTTTTGGTTTTAGATTTGGAACGAAAAAAAGTTGTTGACACAAGAGGATATTAATGTATTGATCTTGGATTTAGCACCAAAACTTGTTAATAGGTTGTTTTCTATATAAGTGTTGAGGCGCATATATGAGTTGTATGATGATTGACACTAAGACACAAGGTTAGTCCAAGTTCCACAATTTCATGGATATTTTCTATTACTCGATCCCAAAAGTTAGGGCTCACTTTTTTATTTACCTTTTCAACATAGGTTTTTCAGAACCAGACCGGACATCGAACCGGTCTCCTTACTGGTCGGAGGTCGGACCGGATTTAAAAACCGGATGATTTTATAAACATTTTATAAATATATTTATATAAAATCAAAAAAATATTAAAAAAAAAATAAAAAACCGGTTCAATCACCGGTCCGACCAGCCGGTTCACCCATAAACGGTTTTGAACGTAGAACCGGACCGGTTACCCCTCCGAATCCCGGTCCGACCGGCATGTCCTGTCCGAGTTTGAAAACACTGTAGGTTTACCTTCTTTGTGTACTTTATTATTCATTTTTTAAAGTCCAATAAAGGCTGATGTTTATCAAACTTCAATTTTGTCTAAGTACCAGAGACTACAAAGACTTACAGCCTTCGGAAGAAATGAATTCCTCTTCGGAAGCACTCATGCTTCCGAAGAGCAATTTACTTCTTCTGAAGGTTGTACAAAACAAAGCACTTCAGAAGACCAAGTTCTAAGAGTTAAAGCTTCAAAGCTTCGGAAGACAATTAAGGCTTCTGAATATCTGTGGCTTCCGAAGATTCATCCTAAGGCTTCCGAAGACAAAGACAAAGACTTCCGAGGTTATGCTCTGACAAAGACTGTGGCTAAGTACTTTTATAGTACAAAAGGGACTGACACAAGACATGCTGGTCTGAGTAAAGACAAAGACAACATGCCGAGAGTCAGACAAAGCACCTTACTTCTCCCTTGCTGCATTAAATGCAAAAGATCATCTGAAGTCTTGAAGATCAAAAACATTAAATGTCTTTTGTATTTAGTTAGTCTTTTGTAAAGTCAATGTCTATGTTTGTAATGATTACAATGGAGTGTCTTAGCCTGTTAAGACACTCTACATACTAGAATAAGCTTTACTTTTATGTATTGTCTAGTATACCCAACTTGTATTCCAAAGTGTATACGGTTGTAGCCTTGGTTATATAACCTCTCATTGTAACTAGTTTAGGAGTGCTTAAGTGCGTGCTTGCTTGCTGTATCACTTACAATACTTTGAGAGAAATATATCTTTGAGCTTGAATTTATTCTTGTGTTCTTACTATTGTTCAAAGATTATTAATTTACCGTTTGAGTGTTTGTGAGATCCTTCTAACAGAGTTTCCGCATCTGTTAGATTGTAAGAGTGAAATACTTGTGAAGTGTTGTTTTAGAGTTAACAACCCGATCCAACAGTTCACATTGTTCACATATTATCTTTAGGTTGGTGGGTATATAATTCTGGATATATAGCAAGTGGTTTAGGATCATATATGTAACATGTTAAATAAAATGTAGCATATGTGTATGATGGTTTTGTAACGGGTCAAAGTTAATTTCTAGGATGGTTTCCATAATGGCGTAAAATATATAAGTAAAATAACATAAATAATGTTTATATTGTTTTTGTTTTCATTTTATTGACATAACGTTATAGTACATGTGCAGTGCTAGATGTTTTTTTGTCTCTGAGTACGGTTAGCAAGGTGGAGCGTGGGTGAATCAAGTTGATTGCAAATTTGAAGAGGAGATTATTGTTTTTTGGCAAAATTTAAGTAAACATAGGTAGTAAACAATATTTTTTCCTTGTCGCAAATTATATGGTATTTATGTAGCTGGATGAGTTTCATTCTGAGTAAACTAGTGTGACAAATTATTATGTTTTCTTAGCAAATTAAAGTTAATTTGTTTTATAGTATATGTTGGTATGTGTACGTGTGAAGTTTCAGTCTGCAAAGTTGCAGTATGTTAATTTGATGTTACATGCAGCTCAAATTATTAGAGATGGGCAAAAAAACCGGTTCAAGAACCGGACCCGATGTTCAACCCGGAACCGGTTCCAACCCGGTCCGTACAAAAACGGTTTGTACCCGTTTGAAACCACCGGTTCCTAACCGGTTTCAGATTTAAAATCTTTAGGCGGTTCCAACCCGGTCCAACCAAAACCGGTTCCAACCGTTTGGATCCAAAAATTCGAGTTCTAGCCGTTAATAGAGCCGTTTGGACCCATTTCTAGCCGTTTTTTTTTAATGTTTTTTGGTCCGAAACTTAGTATAAATTGTTGTGGCTAGGTTTAGTTTGATTCCACACTTGAAAACGAACATTCTAAGCAGTGCAAGTACGTGATCAACTTGTCTACAAATGACACATCTAATAGTGTTTACTCTTAAAAAAAAAACACTTTCACCACTCCTACGTACAAATTATCTTTCACCTTATCTCTAACCAATTGTTGTTATTTAAAAACAACGATTGAACAATCAACAATTCTAATAGCTAACAACCTTTGTGCCAATGTTAATGGATCTATCACATCTCTTGTCTTCCTACAACATATGCTAATGCTACTGCAACCCCTATACATCCAAATCCAGGTTACTACGTATGGTTACAAAACAATGTACATGTTAGGATGATCCTCCTCTTGACCATATTTGAGTCCTATTTCGGTCATGTTCACGGAACCACCACTCATGAAATATGGGACTCACATGCCAAAGCCTATGCTCCGAAAAATCCTCACATGAAAACACATTGAAGACATAACTTCTTCAGCTCAAAATTTAAAACAAAACCCCTCTTTACTACCTCAAAAAGTACAAAAATATGCATTTACACTGTCAAACATTGGAGAACCCATTCATGACATAGACATGGTCCTTAATGCCATCACATACTTACGACCTGAGTAAAACATTTTAGTATGTTTTCCCATTATGCGTATCTCCTTTCCAAATTGTAAAATCATAAAAGGCAAGTGCTTACCTAAACACTCGCTCTCTTGACCAATCACATGTCCCTCTAGTCCAAAAGGCATCAGAAGGATAAGCTTATCTTTTGAAAGTCAATCAGCCTTCGAAAGGAATAATTAACCTTCGGAAGACATAATACTTTCGAAGAAAAAATATATCCTTCTGATTGTCACACTGAAGACAAAGCTTTCGAAGAGTGCAACACATCATAAGGACATCAATAATGTATAATTTATATAATTATTAAAATTAAATGACTCAATTTGAAAATATCATTAAGCATAAAGAACTAAAAATATAGTTTTTCTATCATTTTTATAACTCTTGGTTTTAAAAGTCATTTTTCAAACATTTCGTTTTAAGAAACATCATTTGCGTTAAAAATCATATTACTTAAAAACTTTAATTTATAGTTTTATTTTATTTTTTTAAATTGTTTTTTTAAGAAAACTTATTTTTATAAAACTTTTCTTTTCTAAAAATACCAATTGAAATATTTCTAATTTTAAAAAAAATTGATTTATAAAATATTTATATTTTATAAATTGTTTTTTAAGTGTGTTTTTAATAAAAATATTTGATTTTTCAAATTATCAAAACTATATTCTAGTATGAAAAGGAAAATAATATTATTAGTCATTAATATTATAATTATTTAATAGAAGAGATAGTATACTTATTTAATAGAAGAAAAAATTAAATAGGATTATAAAAAAGTTGTTAAGTGTCAATGAAAACATGAGAATATGACAAGTGTTGAATAATATTTTTTTTTATTATAATAAAAAGATATTACCTTTTTATAATTATATATTAATACGATACCATTAAAATAACCAACTTTTAGACAAATCTTGACGCTTTAAAGTTATCAAGATTAAATTTCAGCCATACAAAATATCTAAAAAGCTTCTAGAAGCAACAGTTCATAGCAGTTTTACACTCTCTTCCCTGTCAAAATACAGTTGTGGACGGTTTCTAGCAAATCTTATGCGATGTTGTTTAAAGGGGAGGTTTGAATAAGTCAATAGCAGTAATTGGAAGCAGTTTCCACTTGCGGTGTTTAAGGAGACGTGTCAGTAACTGATATAATCAACCCATTAGTTATTGACATTAATAACAACGCATGTTTCTAAAAAAAAAGTTAAAAATCTAATACTCAGCCACAAAATAATTTTTTAATTGGCTTGAATCTACTTTGAACAAAATTAACAGGAAAAATATGCAGGAAAAAAATTATATAAGATCGGGAAAATTGATAAACATAGCTGTAAAAAATGTTGAACCATTTCAATCCACCTGATTAAATAAATATAGAAGTTACAAACTATATAGCATAAGATATAAATCAATGAATTGTATAAGTTTATGTAAGATACGAAATCATGTTGGCAACTATTGTTTTAAATTTCTTGATTTTGCACTCTAGACATGCATTAAAAAAAAATAAATAACACCTTCATTTTTGGGATGTAAATCGCCATGGATCTTACATCTTCAAACCAGCATTGTTCATTAAAAATAACATTCCAGTAGTTTAAAATATGCTAGCAATAATTAAACAAATAAGACATTAATTCTCGATGATTAAACAAATAATTCAAATTAATTCCTAGGCAAAATATTCAAAATTTACCTATTTAAGCGCCCAAAACAATGCCAGCTACCAAAAAAAATGACAACTCACTAGCTATTCAGTGAATATCGGATAGTGGGGCACGTGGATACATGTTAATCAAGCCTATAAACAATGTTTTAAAAACCGGTATTTTAGGTGTACCGGATTTGGCTAAAAAATGGTTCAACCGGGTTGTACCGGATGGTTCAACCGAACATACTAACTAACCATAGAATTATATAGAATACAATTTATACTCAAATAAGTTTCCAAAAAGTATACAAATTATCCAAAATTAATTCAAAAAGTACTGAAATTTATCCAAAATCAATTCAAAAAGTACTCAAATTCATCCAAAACAATATAAAAGTATTCAAATTATAATCAATTTTTTTAAAATAAAAGTGCATAATAGGATTATGACATTGGTGTGTTAAACACATCAAGTTCACGATCGCTTAAAATTCGAAAATCGTTTAAAAGCCGAAATTTTTTTATTTTCTTCAAACCGGAAATACCGGTAAAACAGGATTAAACCGCCGGCACGATCGATCGAAAGAACCTTCATAATACCGGATGGTTTCGTACCGGATTACTAACCGGCAAGCGGTTGGACCGGTCGAACCGGCCGGTTCGAACCGGTTTTTAAAACATTGCCTATAAATACAAACACTTGATATGGAGTTTTAAATTGTCAATCGATACTGAACCTGCATAATTGCAAAAGACTATAAGCAGAGTTTGATGAAACCCGTCCATTTACATTCGAATGAAAACGCTGCATCCAAACAAACGTAACTGCTTCAAAGGTAAATACTTGGTTAACTTCCTAACTCTCCTTAAGGTTTAATTGTTTACCACTAACCTACATTTTATATTTAAAATCCAATAAGGATGATGACAGTGCAAAGATCATTGACAACTTCACAAAGAAATTAGTGACAATGAACTTTTGTTTCTTTTGTTAATTTGTTATTAGATAATTCATGAGAGATGAATTTAACACAAGAGTTTAAAAACCTACAAATACCAACAGCGCGCAGTTAGATAACAAAAAACTTACAGAGATGATACCATGCCAGCTTAACTAATGACCTTCAACCAAACGAATATCATAAAAAGTGACAATATGGTAACAAAATCACACCGGTACCAATAATAGCACACAAGAACAAGCAAACACCAAACAAATTCTACCTCCATAAATCAACAAAGAGAAAAATAACTTAATTTCAAAAGTAATGAATCAAAAGCATATGAGATCCAAATCTAAGAAAAAGTAAAAACATGTTAAAAAAATAAAACAGGCTCATGAAAGTGAAATCTTTTATACACGAAAAAGAAAAGCATGATAGCAACAAGTCTTGGTCTTTTGTCGCCACACACATCAAATTAAATAAAATCAAACATGAAAACAATGGTAAACTGTCAACCAAAACTGCAAATCCATCGGCTAACGACGATCAATGGGAAAAAATAACTAAACAAAGATAAAATCTGAACAGTTCAGAATGTAAGAGAAGTGGGAGAATTTTTTTTGGAAATTAGTTGTTTACGTCCGCATGCATGGTTTTTAGGTGGTTTTGGGTCTGCTTTTTGAAAATAGGTATTCCGCTACTTGAGGCAGCGGATGATGGTGATGTGGGTTATGACATGGCATTCTTTTCATGATAATTCGTTCTAAGATGCCACCTAAGCCCTATTCCGCTACTTGAGGTAGCGGAAGTCATCAAAAGTCCATTACCCACATAATCAAGCCACAAACCATCTTCTAATCTCTTCCGGTGGTACAAGTAGCGGAAGGCTATGTATGTTATCCATCACAAAGCTACGCATGTGATACCAGCCTTTATTACCTTTTGGCAGCAAATATAGAAGCTTTTATTATGTGGGTTAATCAATAACATACATAGCCTTCTGCTACTTGTACCACCGGAAGAGATTAGAAGATGGTTTGTGGCTTGATTATGTGGGTAATGGACTTTTGATGACTTCCGCTACCTCAAGTAGCGGAAGAGGGCTTAGGTGGCATCTTAAAACCGAATTATCATGAAAAGAATGCCATGTCATAACCCACATCACCATCATCCGCTGCCTCAAGTAGCGGAATACCTATTTTCGAAAAGCAGACCCAAAACCACCTAAAAACCATGCATGCGGACGTAAACAACCTATTTCAAAAAAAAAATCGAAGTGGGACGATAAAAACCACAAAAAAGACTTAAGATCCCTGCGGTATCAGGATCAAGAGTAACAAAAACCCGATATGCATTCATTATTCGGGATGAACAAACCCTAGATCGTAATTTTGTTGTGAGATAAAGCAAAGACATAGTCTCGCAAATTTAGCCTACTGGTTGGGGCTTTACCTTGTGACCAAGAGGTCATGGGTTCTAGCCCTGCCGGAGGCAATTTAAAGGACATCCAGGTGAGGGAAGGAATCTTGAGCTTAATCTCGGTTTCTGGACCAATGGGAGGCGAGGGTTTACCCATTCCAGGGGGTTCCAGCGCATCTGGTGTGGTCGCGTCTTACCTCTGCCCGGTGGGCCCTGTTAAGACAACATACGTGGTATGTAGGATCGTCGCCGTTCAAAAAAAAGATAAAGCAAAGGCATGCAGATCCGTTCATCGACGGAGACAAAAAAACCCTAAATCATAGTAAAGTGATAGGAGAAGTAAATGACGTGCATAATCTATGTCACTAAAAGCATAAAACTCGCAGATCCATTGTATAATTCCTTATCTTGCTTAAAAACGAAAGTCGGTGCTATTCTCTCCATGCCTCACCGTCGCCTGCAGCTCTGCCTCGATTATGGCTGTCTATCGATCTTACACCTGCCCCCCACGTGTCTTCTCTCCTTTGTTTCTTCCTGTATTTGGCTTCTCGAAGATGCTCCTTTCAGATTTCGTGTTGCATCATCAGGCTGGGTGTTTGCTCTAGGGTTTTTGTGGTTTCGCTTTCTCTGTCGTCTTGGATCTGATTTTCGCTCTTGCTCATCTCTCTATCTTCAAGGTTAGGTCTTATTTAATGCATAATTGATTTCGTCTTAGGCCATGATTTTTTCTTTTATATCATCTACGCATAACAGGGGTTTGGAGATTATGTCAAAATTGGTTGATTGAGGTTATCAGTGAAAATGGTGCAGACTCATGAGTTGTTGGTTCTAGGATTTTAGGTTATAACGACTATTTTGTTAGTCCATTTGCTATTCTTGGTTCTTAGATTTTGGATTATATCAGGCTTATTGAAGTTATCAGTGGAAATGGTATAGACTCAAGAGTTGTTAGTTCTAGGATTTTTAGGTTATAACAACTAAATTGTGACACTGTTAGTTGTAATTAGGTTTTTGGGATCCAAAATTGGTTTAATTGAACCTTTTAGTGAAAGTGGTAGCAAACTGCCATTGTTGGTTCTTAGGTTATAATGACTGATTTGTTACTTCATTAGTTCTAATTACGTTTTTGACTTCGGTTTACGAGCAAGAGGCTCCCAAAATTGGTTTATTCGAACTCTTGAGTGAAACTGGTGATAAACTGCCATTCTTGATTCTTAGATTTTGCGTTTGATTAGGTAGATTATATGAAAATTAGTTTCTTGAAGCTATCAGTGGAAATGGTATACACTCAATAATTGTTACTTCTAGGATTTTCAGTTTATGACAAGCAAATTATTACACTGTTAGTTCTAATTAGGTTTTTTTGGTTCGAAAATTGCTTTATTCGAACTTTTGGGTGAAGGTGTTAACAAACTGCCATTTTTGGTTCTTAGGTTATAACGACTAATTTGTTAGTCCATTAGTTCTAATTACGTTTTTGAGTTTACTTTATGAGTAAGAGGCTCCCAAAATTGGTTTATTTGAACTCTTGAGTGAAGCTGATGACAAACTGCCATTCTTGGTTCTTAGATTTTGGGTTATATCAGCTGAAATTTGAAGCCATTAGTTCTGCTTAGGTAGATTATGTCAAAATTGGTTGATTCAAGCTATCAGTGAAAATGGTATGGACTCAAGAGTTGTTAGTTCTAGGATTTTTAGGTTATAACAACTAAATTGTTACACTATTGCTTCTAATTAGGTTTTTGGGTTCTAAAATTGGTTTATTTGAACTTTTGGATGAGAGTGGTTACAAAGTGCCATTCTTGGTTCTTAGATTTTTGGTTATACCATTTGAAATTTCAGGCCATTAGTTCTAAACTTCTGATTAGGTTTTTAGTAGTAGTATATTTAAATTTGGTTGTTTAATACTCTTAGTAATGGTTGTAACATACTAATAGGTAACTTTTTTTCAGTGTTCAAAAATTCAAGGCTGCCCTTGTAATAAGTAGAAACAACTTCATCTATAAGATTTTAATCCTACAGTCCATGTTTGATGTTTTCATTTTGACAAGTAGACCTGTTTTTTTTAATGGCTTATTTATGATGATTTTAGTTTCTTTGATGAATTAAGAGATAAAATGATAGATTCCTTAAACAATAATTATCCAGGATAAATGAATTCTTGCTAACAGCTTTCAATATGAAAATATAGAAAACAACATAAACACTTTATCAAATCTTGTACAAATTAAGCTAACAAAAAATTTGTTACAATTCAGCATTCGTGCTTCCCTTAGAGAATCATTTAATAAGCATTTTAATTAGTGATTAAACAACAAATACGTGTCTATTCATCTCCAGCACTTTTAGTAATATTCAATTCATTGCTATTGTTAATTTTCAAAACCTAACATCACTTCTATTAGCTGCCATAGCTACATTATCATTATACAACTCACTCACAAGGTACAAGTTTCACAGCAAAGTAGTTACAAACTCATTAATTTAGAAAAAAAATCCTTAGTTGAGTTATATTATTTGTAAATTTTAATTAATTCGACAGATTGCTTGCAAGCTAAATTTCATTCGCCTTCTGCTTTAATTCTGATTAGTTAGATTATGTCAAAATTGGTTGATTTAAGCTATTAGTAAAAATGGTAAATACTCAAAAGTTGTTAGTTGTAGGATTTATAACAACTAATTTGTTACTCTGTTAGTTCTAATTAGGTTTTTGGGTTCCAAAATTGGTTTACTTTAACTTTTGAATGAAAGTGGTAACAAACTGCCATTCTTGGTTCTTAGATTTTGGGTTAAACCATTTCAAATTTTAACCCATTAGTTCTTATTAGGTTTTTAGTAGTATTCTTAATAAATTTGGTTGTTTAATACTGTTAGTAATGGTGGTAACATACTGATTTTACAGCATCCACGCATATGCAGTTCAATTTTGTTACTGTAATTGAATCACATAGGTGCTTTTGTAGGTGTAAATCACTTATTATTTTTTATTTAATTGATAAATTAGGTAGGTAACTTTTTTTACACTGTCCAAAAGTTAAAGACTGCCCCTATAATAGGTAGAAACAATTTCAACTCTAAGATTTTAATCCTACAGTCCATGTTTGATGTTTTCATTTTGACAAGTAGATCTGTAGCTAACAAAAAATTTGTTAAAATTCAGCATTTGTGCTTGCCCTTAGAAAAACATTTAATAGGCATTTTAATTAGTGATCAAACAACAAATAGCTGTTTGTTATTCATCTCCAGCACTTTTACTGATATTCAGTTCATTGCTATTGTTAATTTTCAAAACCTAACATCAGTTCCATTAGCTGTCATAGCTACATTATCATTATACAGGTCATCTACAAGGTAGAAGTTTCACAGCAAAGTAGTTACAAACTCATTAATTTAAAAAAAAAACTTTACGTGGGTCATATTATTCGTAATTTAAATCAGTTCAACAAATTGCTAAGAGGCTAAATTTCATTCAGCTTCTGTATTGGCCTTAATTCAAACTTACAAGTGGCAAAAAGTCTTAAAAATTCAGTTGAAGACGATCCCGAGCAACAATTTTCTACTAGATACCAAACAATTGGAAACATTCCTAACCTACCTTAAATGTCCCTCCCCTTCCACAACATTCGACAACAAACATAACTTTCATATATATATATAATTCTCTTTTAAACATACATAATAGGTTCTTTAATTGTTAAAATCTATGAAACACCATCATAACAGTAAAACAAAGCAAATAAACATAGCAGAAGCAGTTATCTTCTATTAATATAATCAATACATGTGTTCCACTAATATCCCAGTATTGTTAATTAGAACCCAAACAAGTGTATTCAACTTCAATCCATTACAAAATGAACAATGTATTCCTTAGGCAAGTTAGGTATTTGAAAATAAAAAAACAATAAAAAAGTGATCTTATTTTGTGATTTTTGAAAAATCTAACATATCGAACCTTGTGGTTTACTTTCCACCTTTAACGAGTCAACATACCTAATAAGCTCTTTAATGCTACCAAACTTACCATGGACCTGACTTTCCAATTAAGCTGATAATAACGGGGTTAGAAAAGTAGCAGAAGTACATAGAATATTTGTTACCAACAAGAGAAAAATAATAAAATAATGATCTAACACATTTTATCAAACTTCTTCTTCAAGACAGATTTTTTTAGTGGAATATTCTGATCCTACAATTACAAAAGGATTTAGATTATGTTTTATTTTTTCCTACAGTGAGTCAAAAAGGTTAATCTAAAGAAACCGGACAAATGTGCCAACAGTTGTCAAAACTCAAAATTATGGATGACCACTGAAATCGACCAAACAATTCAATAACAACTGAAAAACTCAGTTACTTTGGACGGTCTGTGATTTGAACAGCCAGTTTCTTGCTTTTTGGTTTGGTATTTACGGTTTGTCGGTTTACCCTTTTTTTTGCTCTGCAGCTTGGAGTCAGTTGTGTAAACCTGAACAGCCCCTTTGAACTTTATAAGCTATATATTTCTTTTCATTTTTTACCATGTGATTATGTAAATAAACATATAAATTACCTGATACAAGTTATCAAACTTATCCACCATATGTTTTTGTTCGTAGAATGTATACCTCTCGAAAAAGGAAAAAGGATTCATATCCAACGCTTTTTTCTGCTGCTGCAGCCTCATTTTGCACCGAATCTTCTGAATCTATGCTAGCTTTCAATAATGTCTTCTCATTTATGGGCTCTTCTTTTGCTACATCTCCATATTTTGACCATGGTGATTGTAATAATGTGTGCGAATATTCTTCTGCTTTCTTTTGGTTTGACGAGCGCCTTGCATGTACCTCTGGTAATCAACGTCTACGATATAATCATTGTTGTAAAGGCGATCGTGTTGTTCTTCCATATCCTAGAAATCCCCCACCTGTGTTAATTCAGTTGTTTGAACAACCTGACTTTCTTACTACCATACATGCTTATAATTCTATGTTTTCAATGACATCTTTTGGTGGGAAGGTAGATGAAACTATTAGTAATTCCTATGTATTCAAGATTGAAGGTCAGGTTTATCATTGGCTAGGTTCTTTATGTCCACCATCAAACGAAAAACCTAGGGTCCTGCAGATGTATATTTACGACACCAAGAATGAGATTTCTAATAGGCTATGTTTCTTTGATAAAAATGTAGACTCCAGAGTTAATACAGAAACAATCTCGGTTATTCTAGACGTTTTAAAGGAATGTAATGAACTGGTTAAAGTTTTTGTATCCGCAAGGGATCTTTGTCATTCATCGAATAATTTTAACTACTATATTTGACTTTTCAATTCTTACAATTCTCTGTCTTATGACCGCCCTTCCCCAGGCTGCATTGGTGCAATTATAACCGACCTAGAATCTCAGTCGGATGATTATGATATTGTTATTCATCATAATGAGTCCGATCCTTAGAGAATAAATAAGCTACATCCTCTATATATGGCCTTGCAATACCCACTTTTATTTGTCTATGGCGATAGCTGATGGTCACGACACCTGCGCTTACGTGGTCACGGTAAAAACGAGGATAAAAACTTGACGATGCATATGTTCTACAGCTATCAACTACATGACCGCTTGAACGTTTACACACATTTACTCAGGGGTGGTAGACTTTTTCAACAATATCTGGTGGATTCTTACATATGTATATAACAGAGCCGCCTTGATTATATAAGAAAAAAATCAAAATTCCCTTGGGACAGAATTCCTAAGAGGCATACATGATGCTGTTGAACAAAGAGATACAAGAGGTAACAACATAGGGAAGCGTACAATATTGCCCTCGACTTTTACTGGTGGTCCACGTTACATGTATAAGCATTACCAAAACGCTTTAGCTATGTGTAAAGTTCATGGAAATCCTCGGTATTTCATAACTTTTGCATGTAACGTCAAATGGCCAGAAATACAGAGATATTTGGGTTAGTATCCTTCTTTAAAGGCACAAGATCGTCCAGACATTATTGCAAGGGTTTTTCATATTAAAGTGCTATCACTTATAGCCATTTGGTGCTGTGAGCGCAGGTTATCTCTTTCACATAATTTACCAGCATCATTTGCTAGGTAGCAATTCATTTATCGTTAAAGAATTTTCCATCCACAGATTTGTACACTATTGAGTTTCAGAAAAGAGGTTTGCCACATTGTCATTTGCTTTTATGGGTTTTGGCAATCACATCAGATAACTAAAGCTGATCAGCTTGACAACTACATATCAGCAGAACTTCCTGATCCAATAACAGAGCCTCACCTGTACAAGATTGTTAGTGAATTTATGATGCATGGCCCATGTGGAATTGTCAACCCCATGCGCCATGCATGTCAACGAGCCTATGTTCAAAAAAATTCCCCAAATCTTATGAGCTATCAACGTCATTTGATAAAAACGGCTACACTCATTACAAGAGACGACTAACCACTAACACAGTCTTGAAAAAAGGCATCGCGCTAGACAACAGTTATGTGGTTCCTTACAATCGGTTCTTATTACTACGTTATCAAGCGCACATTAATGTTGAATACTGCGGATGGAATATGCTTATCAAGTATCTATTTAAATACATATCCAAAGGATCTGACCGTATTTGCTACGGAATCACCAAAACCTCATCAAACTCAGACAACCTTGAAAATTCTACCACCGATAATATTGATGAAATTAAAAATTTTGTTGAGGGTAGATTTATTTGTCCGCATGAATCTGCTTGGCGAATTTTTAACTTCCTTATCCATGATAGAAATCCGCCGGTCCAAACTTTATCTGTTCAGTTGGAAGACATGCAAAACATAACGTTTAAAGATAATGAACATCTGAACAAACTTCTAACTAATCCTGCAACAAGACGTACTACATTAACTGAATGGCTTCACACCAATCAGATTGACCAATCTGGTCGCCATCTTAGATATGTAGACTATCTCTCAGAGTATAGATGGGACCAATCCGCTAAAACTTGGATACGTAGAACATCAAACAGGAACCCTGCAATTAGAAGACTTATATATATACATCCTGTCGCGGGCGAAACCTTTTATCTTCGGATGTTATTATCACATCAACGCGGTTGTTGTTCTTTTGCAGATATTCGAAGCGTATCTGGCGAGATATTTCCAACATATCGCGCCACATGTGAAAAGCTCGGTCTTCTTCATGATGATAACGAATGGATATGTACATATGAAGAGGCTACTAGGTGGGCCACATCTATGGAACTACGATACCTTTTTATTCACATGCTACAATTCTGTGACATCTCAAATCCCAGACTTCTATGGAACACATATTGGCATACAATGGTGGATGACATTGTACATAGAAAAGGAATAATAAATGATGAAGATCAAATGCAATACGTTCTATATGAACTAGAATTGTTGTTACGTTCTGGAAGCACATCATCATCGTTGGTCGATTTTGGTTTTCCATTACCTAAAGCAGATGATCTTTGTCTTCTTAGAAACAAACTACTAATGGAGAAAAAAACTACGACAGAGCAAAACTTGCATCTGAACATCAATTATTACAATCAAGCTTGACATCACAACAAAGATATATATATATATATATATATATATATATATATATATATGACCATGTGCTTACAAGTTTAGCATCAAACAAACAGGTCCTTGCATTTGTCTATGGCCATGGTGGAACTGGGAAAACATTCCTATGGAAAACAATAATTTGTGCACTACGTTCTGAAGGTAAAATTGTGTTGGCCGTTGCGGCCTCAGGAATAGCCTCATCACTTTTACCATCTGGAAGAACCGCCCATTCTCGGTTCAAAATACCTTTTGACTTAACAGAAGAATCAACTTGCCATATAAAGAAAAAGACAACTTGCTCAGCTCCTTGGAGAATCATCACTTATCATTTGGGATGAGGCACCGATGAATGATCGTAAATGCTTTGAATCCTTAGATAAATGTTTGAAAGACATTTTAGATAATTCCGAAAAGCCTTTTGGAGGAAAGTCAGTTCTCTTAGGTGGTGATTTTCAACAAACCCTGCCAATAATACAAGGAGCGACAAAGGCTATAATCCTTAGGTCATCACTTCCTCGGTCATATTTATGGAGGTATTTGTAATTTATAAACTCACTAAAAACATGCGTTTACATCGTCCGAGCCTTGACTTAACACAAAAAAAGGAAATTCAATTGTTCTCTTGGCTGCTATATGTTGGCGACGGTAAAATAGGCATTCCTGAAGAATTTGACCCACAAAACTCAAAGTTAATTGAAATACCTTCACCCTATATAATCCCATTAAAAAAAATGCATTACTTGAACTTATTCACTTCACTTATAGCTCTGAAACATTAAACAATCCAACAGATGAGAGCTTATCCGGTAAAGCCATTGTTTGTCCTAAAAACGAAACAACAAATGAAATCAACACGATTATACTTGCAATGGCTAAGGGAGTTAGTAGGAAATACCTAAGTGATGATTCTATATTCCCAAATTCAGGTTGTCACGAAGACCTAGAAGTCCTTTATCCATCTGAGTACCTAAATATGTTAAATTTTAATGGCCTTCCTCCACACTAATTAGAACTTAAGATAAATGCTCCAATAATCCTTCTACGCAACATTAATCAAGCCTTTGGCCTATGCAATGGTACGAGATTACTAATCACACAACTTTTACCTAGAGTTATAGAGGCTCAAATAATGACGGGCACATCAATAGGAAAACGAGTTTGCATACCACGTATAATCCTAACTCACACAGATAAAGAACTTCCATTTACTTTTCGAAGAAACAATTCCCAGTACGATTATGCTATGCTATGAAAATCAACAAAAGTCAAGGTCAATACCTAGATAAAATTGGCATTTACCTTCCAGAACCGATTTTTGCCCATGGTCAACTTTATGTGGCACTTTCAAGAGCTACCTCTCTGTAACATTTCGATATTTTAAGTAACTTCGAAAATTATTAATGAGAAATTCGAAATGTTTATATAGGATGATAATTATAAAAAAAATCACTTTAAAATTTATAAAGTAAAGGTTTATAAATATAAAATATTATGTATAACAACAATAAAAATAATAATAATAATAATAATAATAGTATTATATTATTATATATTATTATTACTATGATTATTACTATTATTATTATTACTATTATTATTATTATTATTATTATTATTATTATTATATTTTGATCTAAGTTTATAAAAGGTTTTAAAAACATGAGAGGGACTAAAACTGTTAAAAAAATGAAACTGAAACTAAAGAGGAAACATGGAGGGACTAAAAATGACAAACCCTTATAGTTGTCTTCTTCCTCACCCATATCACCCATGGAGCTCCATTCGCGACCCATACCGAAAATTCAGCCATTCTAGGGGATAAAACAAACAAAATTTGAACTTTAAACGACTACGAATATCATGGAATCGTTATCAAGCCCAAATTCGTTGGATTAAAGTCAAAATAATACGAAAATTAAGCCTAAACACCCGTAATCGATCGTGTATACGAATTCTATATAAATACTCATAAAAACCAAATTAAATTCACCCATACACGCATTATAGTCCTGCGAAACTTTCTGTAAAACAATATCACGCTCATAATACATCTGGATCGCGAAATCAAGCCTAATAACCGAAGCCACTCGTCGTTCTTGAGCATCCAATAGAAACCCGATCATTCGTACACTAAGGTTAGTGTTTTATAGCTCTTTAGATTCTTATTTTGATCAAGAACAAAAGCCCCATAATTCCTAAAACAATCGGATTGTAGTTCGAACGAATTTTGGGGTTAAAGGAACTAGGGTTTTCGGGTTTATTCATAAGGAATTGGGGGAAACGGCTCATATAGATTAAAACCAATACAAACGAAACTCTAACACATTGACACGCTCGTACAACCGGTAATTACAAACGTATTCAAATGGAGGGTCGGGGTTCGAAACCCGGCTACGTATTTAGTGTAACGTAGAACCTATAAACCTATAAACCTTTTAAATTATAATGTGTGTGTATATATATATATATATATTTAATTCATTATTAGTTAACAATTTATTTTATAAACAATTAACAATTTTTCTAGATTAAATCAAAAATATTAAAGTATTTAACAAATGTTATAACTACAAAGTACTTTAGAAACAAATTCGTTATAAACATTCATATATGGGTTCAAATCACAATATTATATAAGGAAGTCCATAAAAAAATCATAGTTATATTAGTTATATTTAATTGTACAATATAGGTTGATTTGATTGTGTTGGACATTATTTGAGCAATACACTTGGCATCATTTGCAAATTAGCTCATCAATCAAGGTGAGTCTTCATAGCCCCTCTTTTTACTTGTTTTAATATTTTAGGGGTGAAACATGTCAACTTATAAACTTTGTTTTAAACTTTATTAAATGTGAACTTTGCTTTATGACATAAACTGTAGTGAACTTAGCTTGAGCTTGCATTGATCATAACTTTAGTAACTATGATAGATCTATTGGATTGACCATCCCACCCAGGTTGGGTTTGCTTTTGTGGTAAATCTGTGGTGACAGGTTACTACTTCGGCATTGTTAGGAATGTTAGCTTGGTCACAACTTAACTTTTGATCTGCGTATGGTTTACTTACATGTTTTATTTCATATTAGTTTATATTCACATGTGACAACTTATATCTTTCGAACTATTTTTGGTGTGTGTGCTTAAAACCTGTGAAGCTCACCAACTTTTTAGTTGACCTTTGTTTTAAACATGTTTCAGGTGGAACTGCCGACTAAGCTTATTTTGATGAGCACATTAGAGCTTGGACCTAGTTAGTTACTTAATTAGTTTGTGATAGGTAATATTTTGTAATGACATTGAATGTTAGTAATTACAATATAGTACCTTGTGCTTTTGAACAATTTACATTTCGTGTACGCTTCGATGATTCTGCCATTGGTCGGGGTGTTACAAATTGGTATCAGAGCCTGGGTTATAGAGAATTAGGTTAATTAGAAATAAATGACCTAGACTATAACCATAGAATGACTTAGTGAACTATGTAGTTTCCATGAACTCTAAGTTGAACCTTATAGTTGTAAGGACTAGGCCATGAACCCTAAGTTTGAAATACATAGTTGCCATGATAGGTCAAACTTGATTATGTGACTACTTGTACTACTTGACTAGTTATTTGATAGGTCAATTATTTGAACCTAGTTTAGGATGCCTAACATGCACACACTAGACTCTAGGGTTCTGAACTTCTTGACCCCTTTCTTACGTCTTGCAAGAGAATCGTCATTACGAAGACTGCTCTTAGACTTACAAGTCTAATTAAATCTTTGACTCCCGTCAATAGTCTTTAGGTTCACATTAATTAGTAGGAAATACATACAATCCGGAAGGGGGAATTCCTGTACTTTGGGGAGTTCTGTCTAGGAAAGTATTTCGTATAAATCCAAATCAACCGATGGACCTGTTATACTTTCCTGGGAACCCTTGGAGTGAGTATGAACCTATAGGCTAAAGTATGTCTTTCTGAAAGTTAATTTGGACTTAAACACTTTGATATGTCAAAAGTGTTCGTTTGGGAATGCAATCTGTGTATTGATTTATGCTTGAACCCTCATTTTGAACTATCAATTTCTTATTTTGAACTCCTTGAGTTATTTCTGATCCTTTTCATTTTGAATTCTTGTAGAATCATGCCTCCCCGTCGCAATGTTGCCAACAACACCAACAACACCAACAACGCCAATGTCAACAATGCCAACAACACGAATGCTAACAACAATGGCAATGACACCACCAATGCCGAAAATGTCAACAACACCAACACTAATAACACCAACACCACCAATACCGACAACACCAACACCAACAATACTAATAACACCACCAACCTCAATAACCCCCTCATACAAGAATTGGCTGCTGTCATTACTCAGCAAATGACCACAGTCCTACCTGGCCTTGTGACCCAGCTTAATCAAGCCAATGGGGTTCAAAACAACAACATGAATGATGAGGGTGCAAACCAAACTTGCACCTTCAAGCATTTCAACTCTTGCCACCCTGCCAAGTTTCTTGGTTCTGAAGGGGCCACTGGACTGCTTCAGTGGTTCGAAAGCATGGAGAGTACCTTCCTCCATTCAAACTGCCCTGAGAACCTTAAGGTTCGTTATGCCACCAGTGTCTTTCAGAAAAGGGAACTCACTTGGTGGAATACTGAGAAACGAACTAGGGGTGCAGAAACTGAAATGGCTTTGACTTGGGATGAGTTCAAACAACTTATGACAGAAGAATTTTGCCCTCGTAACGAAATGATGAAACTGGAGTCGGAATTCTGGAATCTTAAACAGGATAGTGGGGAAAATCTGGCTTACACGAACCGTCACCACGAACTTAGTCTTTTGGTGCCACATATGGTCACCCCACTTTCTCGTGCTATTGAGAAGTATATTAGTGGCCTACCCATGCAAATTCAAGATACCTGTTATGGGAGCAAACCGGCTAAATTGGAAGATGCTATTCGTTTGGCTGCTACTTTAACTGACAACCATGTAAGAGCTGGTACTTTAACAAGAAAGGGAGTTAAAAAGGTGGGAGCCAAATCCACCAATGATGAACCTTCTAACGAAGTCAATTCTGAATGTTCGAATGCTTTCAAGTCCAACAAACGTAAGCGAAATGGCCAAAATTTTGCGGTAGTGACACCTACTATTCCTGCTGTACCTTTGAATCAACAAGCCCCACTAAACCTAAACAGCAAACCCTATGCGGGGTCTCAACCCTTCTGCAACACTTGTAGGTTGCATCACCCTCAAAACCGACCTTGTCGTGTTTGCAACATATGCGGGAGGTATGGTCATTTTTCTCAAACTTGCCGAATTGGACCTACAGTGCAACAAGGTAATCAAACCCAAGTTGCACAACAAACAAACCACCAACCAGTTGCACCTGTCATCCCTGCCATAGCAAATGAAAGGGCCTGCTTTGAATGTGGCGACCTAATCATTTCAGAAACCAATGCCCAATGCTGGCGGGAAATAACCAAGGGGGAGCTCATGTTCGAACTTTTCAACTGAATGTCCAAGATGCTCAAGCTAACCAAAACATGGAGAATGACACGTTATTGATTAAGGACCGTTAGGCTTATGTGCTATTATGATTCTAAGACTAATAAAGTTTTATATTTCTTTGAAATTTGATGTTTTATTTGGTTGAACATAAAACTAGAATTTAATTATCATTTAATGTCTAAGTGTCTGATAATAATTCTATCAACATTAATTATATTATGCTTGTTTGTATTGTGAACATTAGGGCTCTTGTATTCACCCAGTTGTGTGCCAGAAATTAGCAAGTAGGGTAAACATGCATGGCAAATTTACGTTACGGGTGCACACGGAACGAGAATTTGCAGTACATGTAAATCCTACGAATGCGAGATAAAGGACACAACTGTTAAAAAAAAAATTGGGACGATTAATTTAAACTCTGTTGGTTGAAAAGTATGAACCATACTTATAAGGCCAACACGTAAACTTGTTTTAAACTTTTATCATGTGAAACAGTTTTATTTTGTGTGGGATTGGTAGGTGATTGGTATGCTTCCAAAGTATTGTTGATGTGGTGGGTTGGCTACGGTATACCCTATATATAAGCACCAACAATATTTTGGGAGTAGCACCGAAAGCTTGACCAATTGTAGGTTTTGTAAAAATGAATGTGTTAATAAGATAATTGAAGTCAAAGATTGTAGTTGAATCAATATGTGTGTATCCTACAAAAGCTTTAGTTACTATTCTCATATTGAGGCAATCAAACAAGTGTCATTGTTGCAATGAAAACATGAAAGACGAATACGTAACATAATTGTCTTAATTAGGAATCTTTCAAACATCGAACTTTAAATTTAATGTCAACATATGATGCTAACTCCCCGATAGTATTTCGTGACAAAGAATTGTGATTTAATCTCAAGTTGCGACTTTAGACTTGACTCGTTGCAATCTGAATTCCTAAACTGTTTACAGATGGTATAAGGGAATTGGAAGATTTCATTGTTCCTTCAATTAGTCACAAATAACAAAACGCTCACACTAAGAATCACAATTTGTTTCTCGTTTACCGTCACTCTATTACATTAATTTGAAATACCAAATATAATACAAACCCTAATTAATTAAAATAATGAAAAATCACTATATGAATTCTGACGCGAGGAAATTATCAAATATTGACAATGTGGTAGGTTGGTGGCTGGGTTCGCCCTACATATACCCTATACATAAACATAGTTAATAAATGGTAGATTACTTAAATCAGAACTCAGTAGAAATTAATAAAGAAAATTAACTAAAGCAGGAGAACGTATCTTTTAGGGTTACTAGATTCAACGAACATAAATCATAATAAACATTAACGGTAATAAAATTCTCAACATTTTATTTCAATACACTTGTAATCTAAACTTCATCTGCAGTTTCTTCTTAATTTCGGGACGAAATTCCTAAAAGTATGGGAGACTGTAACATTTCGATATTTTAAGTAACTTCGAAAATTATTAATGAGAAATTCCAAGTGTTTATATAGGATGATAATTATAAAAAAAAAATTCACTTTAAAATTTATAAAGTAAAGTTTTATAAATATAAAATATTATATATAACAACAATAAAAAAAAATAATAATAGTATTATATTATTATATATTAATATTACTATGATTATTACTACTACTACTATTATTATTATTATTACTATTACTACAACTACTATTATTATTATTATTATTATTATTATTTAAATATTTTGATCTAAGTTTATAAAAGGTTTTAAAAACATGAGAGGGACTAAAACTGTTAAAAAAATGAAACTGAAACTAAAGAGGAAACATGGAGGGACTAAAAATGACAAACCCTTATAGTTGTCTTCTTCCTCACCCATATCACCCATGGAGCTCCATTCGCGACCCATACCGAAAATTCAGCCATTCTAGCGGATAAAACAAACAAAATTTGAACTTTAAACGACTACGAATATCATGGAATCGTTATGAAGCCCAAATTCGTTGGATTAAAGTCAAAATAATACGAAAATTAAGCCTAAACACCCGTAATCGATCGTGTATACGAATTCTATATAAATACTCATAAAAACCAAATTAAATTCACCCATACACGCATTATAGTCCTGCGAAACTTTCTGTAAAACAATATCACGCTCATAATACATCTGGATCGCGAAATCAAGCCTAATAACCGAAGCCACTCGTCGTTCTTGAGCATCCAATCGAAACCCGATCATTCGTACACTAAGGTTAGTGTTTTATAGCTCTTTAGATTCTTATTTTGATCAAGAACAAAAGCCCCATAATTCCTAAAACAATGGGATTGTAGTTCGAACGAATTTTGGGGTTAAAGGAACTAGGGTTTTCGGGTTTATTCATAAGGAATTGGGGGAAACGGCTCATATAGATTAAAACCAATACAAACGAAACTACAACACATTGACACGCTGGTACAACCGGTAATTACAAACGTATTCAAAGGGAGGGTCGGGGGTTCGAAACCCGGCTATGTGGGTTGGATCCATTTTTTTAATAACTTTTTATTTAAAGCCTATTTTTAAATTCTAATTTCACAGAAAATTTTTATAAATAAAATCTTATAAATCCATTAAATAAAACCTGAATATTCTGAAAAATATATATATATATATATATATATATATTTGTATATCATAAACAAAATACAAATGATCACATTTGAGATTTTATTGTAAAAATTTTATAATAACATTAAATAAGGTTTTATGAATTTGTATTTGTAGAAAATTATTTATTTACTTGTTATTTTAGTTATATTAACAAAATGCTTATTAACTTTATGATTTTTTATTTAAAGTTATATATTAACTTTAATTTTCAAAAGTCTTACGAAATTTCGATAATTATTCAAAGAAAATATTTTTATCAACATTGTTTTAGTAAATAAAAATATATTTATTTTAACAAATTAACATGTTATTAATTGATTTTAATTTGTTTAAGAATAAGTTATTTAGTGTAACGTAGAACCTATAAACCTTTTAAATTATAATGTGTGTGTATGTATATATATATTTAATTCATTATTAGTTAACAATTTATTTTATAAACAATTAACAATTTTTCTAGATTAAATCAAAAATATTAAAGTATTTAACAAATGTTATAACTACAAAGTACTTTAGAAACAAATTCGTTACAAACATTCATATATGGGTTCAAATCACAATATTATATAAGGAAGTCCATAAAAAAATCATAGTTATATTAGTTTATTTAATTGCACAATATAGGTTGATTTGATTGTGTTGGACATTATTTGAGCAATACACTTGGCATCATTTGCAAATTAGCTCATCAATCAAGGTGAGTCTTCATAGCCCCTCTTTTTACTTGTTTTAATATTTTAGGGGTGAAACATGTCAACTTATAAACTTTGTTTTAAACTTTATTAAATGTGAACTTTGCTTTATGACATAAACTGTAGTGAACTTAGCTTGAGCTTGCATTGATCATAACTTTAGTAACTATGATAGATCTATTGGATTGACCATCCCACCCAGGTTGAGTTTGCTTTTGTGGTAAATCTGTGGTGATAGGATACTACTTCGGCATTGTTAGGAATGTTAGCTTGGTCACAACTTAACTTTTGATCTGCGTATGGTTTACTTACATGTTTTATTTCATATTAGTTTATATTCATATGTGACAACTTATATCTTTCAAACTATTTTTGGTGTGTGTGCTTAAAACCTGTGAAGCTCACCAACTTTTTAGTTGACCTTTGTTTTAAACATGTTTCAGGTGGAACTGCCAACTAAGCTTATTTTGATGAGCACATTAGAGCTTGGACCTAGTTAGTTACTTAATTAGTTTGTGATAGGTAATATTTTGTAATGACATTGAATGTTAGTAATTACAATATAGTACCTTGTGCTTTTGAACAATTTACATTTCGTGTACGCTCCGATGATTCCGCCATTGGTCGGGGTGTTACACTCTCCGCATTCATTAAAAGTTTTACTAGCCTCACAAACAGACGACAAACCCAATGTTACAAGAAATGTTGTTTATTCTGACTTCCTTGAACAAATCACATCGTCACAATCAACATGTTGCTCGAGGTTTTCCTACTGTATCAACCCTATAAAAATGAATAATTTCACATACTATTAATTAATATTAGCTTTATTCATTCTAACAACAATCATGGGTAAACAATATGCAGCTCAACCATCCAATGAACATGAACATAGGCTGCCAAATAACAAAAACAATTAGGCCATAGGCAAAGGGTCACTTACATATTGAAGGTCTCAATAAAAGATGTATCACTTCTATCTTTTAAGCTTTTTATTTAATTATAAAACACTATACTATTTAATATAAAATCAGTTATTTTTTGAATGCTTTAGTCCTTTAATTTTCTAATATTTCAGGTTGCTGAAAATGACCACAAAGCCAATTTCCAGGATTGTCGCAGGCGATGCTCCAGAACCTCTTGAGATAAGGATTATCAGAAAATGGATACCATATATCAAAAAGCAAGAAAAAACCCCGACCTTTGTTATCTCTTTGTGGATATCCATGTAAAACACCTTTCTAATTAGATGAACTTGCATTATATCTCATTGTATTCACAATTTTATATTCTAACATGTTGCCAATTTTTTTTCTAGGGAGATGCAATAGAGGCTGTCGCAGACCTTGATCATGAAATATATTTTGATTCGGTCATTGTACTCCAAAGATGCTATATAGTCAATAACTATATCTCAGTACCATCAAGAACCTACATGTCAGCGGTGCAACATCATGCTTGTTTAAGAATTGGAAAAAGAGCAAAATTCGAACCCCTATTTGGAAAAGAAATACCAGCCTACTATTACAAATTTGCCTCATACAATGACTTAGAAGCAAGAATGAAACTGCCCAGACTTCTAACAGGTCATATATCTAATTTTTATCGTACTTAATTTCACTACAATATGTTTACTAAGACCAGATGCATTCAACAGATTATATAGGCAGGATAAAACGAACATCAGGTATCATAAAACGGGCTGGTAAAACACTTCAAAAGCTAACCATTCCACTCAAATGTTAGCCCGCTAACATTTGAGAGTAACTTTCTTAAATTATTATTTCCTTTGCAAAATGGTTGTCGGCTTTTCTTTACTATTATTTTAACACGTTTAGACATGAAACAGTGGGCACATACTTGAAGTTACATTATGGGGTGATAAAGCACTAGAAATTCATGCTGAAGGTTGTTGTAACATTTGTACATTTAGTCATGGTAGTCGTAAACAGTGTTAGAACAGTGTGTGTCCATGTTCAGTTAATCAATGTGATTCATTATGTTCATAATGTGTTTGTGTGTTACAGGATCTTATTTATTTAGGAACAAGTATGTATTATTTATTTACAGTTGAGTTCACTAGGCAAGAACAGTATCGTGTTATCTCGAAACAGTGGTGGGCAGCGAGAGTGAGCCCTATATATATACTGTGTTCGGTGTAACATGATAGTGTTAGTGCGTAGTGTTGAGACGAATATTATGACAATTAATTAATTCAACAAGAATCGTAATACGTAAGCGAGACTGAGTATAGTTGTGGGTGACGATCCATAATGATACGAATGTTGAACTTATAATTATGATTAAACGACTTTAAATAATTAATACGATCGAAAAACGTACGCGATTGCGGGTATACACGTAATTGTATGTGTTTAACGATCTTTCAACGCACGAAGAGTAAAAATAATTAAAAATTATTATTTTATATTTTAAAAATTTTGAAACTCATCATTTTAATGAGTTTAACATCTATTTTATTTTAAAACCGCGTAAAATACACGTTACATTCTGGAAACGCGAACTGAGCGACCGAAACGAACCCGAATACCACACGGGCTATAAAAGCCCTAAAGAGGGCCATTTTCTCATTAAATCCTCCAACAACCACTTCTCTCTCTAGAATTTCCGTCTACCCTCTCTCTCTCTAAAAACCGAACTTCAAACGCGCGTATCTCCTTCGTTTCTTGACGGATTCCGGTGATTCTTGAACCTACGCGAAGCTCTCGACATTTCCTACACAGAAGTACAACTGATCGGAGCTGTTGTCCAACCGAGATCGAGGTATTGATGCTTGAATAATCACAAAAATAGGGTTTTCTTGTGTGTGTTGGTGAAACCCGATCCTTAGCCGGCTATTTTCTTTTCATTTCGAAACACAAGTACTCGATCGTGGATCTGGGTTACTAACATGGTGTACACAGAGCTGGAACCATTTGTTTTCGAGGATGATGATGATAGAAGTTACAGGTTCGTTCGAAGGTTCATGGACGAACCCTCATCAACACTTAGCCGAACCCTAGGGGGTGTTCACGAGCCTGTCTGGTTCGTCGACCTTCAGCCGAACCCTTAGGGGGATCTCACGAACCTGTGCCGAATCATCAAGCATATCACGAACCTTCCCGAGCCATCACCGAACCATAACCAGCTTCACGAACCTTTGCATGGAGACGAGCCATTTTAGGTTCTCTCGGCCGAACCATCTGTGAGTCTTAGTGGGTGGCGAACCCTCCATATTCAGGGCGAACCCCAGCGAACCCTGCATGGTTCGTTGGGTTACCAGCCGAACCCAATAAGTCCTCACAAACCTGCATCAAGTCATCATAGATCCTACGAACCTTCTTGTTGTCACGAACCCTAGAGATGTAACCGAACCCTCGACCACTAAGTTGGATCAGCCGAACCATCATCAGAGCTACGAACCCTAATGCATGCCACGAACCCTAGCTTTGTCACCTTAACTGTCGAACCTTGTAGATCTCCTTGGCCGAACCTTGGTGGTATTTCTTGACCGGCGAACCTAGCCCTTGAACCTAAAAGGTTCGCTGCCTAAGGATGCAGCCCACAAGCCTTTCGGCCCAAACCAAACATATTTGGCCCAATTTGATTCCATTCGGCCCACATTATATCAAGTTCAATAGTATCTTGGCCCAATAGTTCACATAGGTGGCCCACGACATCCCATTCGGTCCAATTCAATTCCATTTGGCCCAACATGATCCTTGGTGTCTTACATGGCCCATATGTATATTGGTTGGCCCAACACCACATTCCTTTGGTTTATGGTTAACCTAAGTGGCCCATGGACTTCGCCTAAAGCCCACCATGATTTCATGGGCTTAAGGCCTATTGTTGGCCACAACTCAAAGTAATGGTAATTTGATCTTATTGGGTTTAAGTTTATAACTTAACCTAAATGTGGGATCAAGTCACAATCACAAAGACTTGAAACAATTGAACATCTTTTCACAATACATGTTGAACAAAGGTTTTTACATTCATAAATACATGTAACTTTTATGCATAGCAAGTGTGTGCACAAAAGATCATGACATATCTTGTACATGGAACAATTGTCGATCAAGTATCATAACCATGACTTTCAAGTTTACACAACAACCATAATCATGAGTTAACACAATTCAATCAATGAATTAATGTCTATACAACTATAAATCTTATATCTTATGTATGATTACAATGATATAGGAACCAATTAGAAGTCCTGTTTGCTACTTGCTATTTGTTATAGTTCAGAGTCTGCTGCAGACAGGTGAGAACATTAGCCCCTCTTTTACTGTTTTATAACTGTTTTGGGGTGGAACACGTGATCAAACCCTCTATTTACAATCGTATCTCATTTTACAAGATGTGTATACTTACCAACATTACAGGTTCATTTTGCAAATCCAAGGGATTCATCAACTGTTTCAAGGAATTTATCAACGGTTTTAAAGGATTTATCAAATATTAAACTCCTTCGACTAAAAAGATTTTATAAAGGTTCTTTGGACTGTTTTTATAAAGGATTTACTTCAATGGTTTTATAAAAGATAACACTTTCAAATAGTGGATTTTATAAACTCTTTTGTTATAAACTCATGTTTTCTAAGTAATTTGTTATAAACCTTGTTAATCTACAAGGTCACCATTCTCGGTATTCAAATCAAGAGACTCATTTCATGGTATTCAAATCAAGGGATTCATTTCATGGCATTCAAAACAAGGGATTTAAATTCATGGGATTAAATCAAGGTTTTCAAATCATGTCATTAAATAAGGCATTAACACGCTAGTTTAAAGCAAGGTTCAAAAGCATGGTGTCTATTGTTGTAAACAAACTTGTAAACGCATCAAGTATCATATTCATTAGCGTTAGTACTGGGTGATCACAACAAGGGAAAGCGGACACATTGGTTCTTATCCAGGATGGAGTTAGCTTTTAAATTTGTTTTAAAAGCTAACTGCAGGTCTGGTGTCATTATGGTTTTCAAAATTGCTGATGCATTATCTAACTCCAAACGTGGTTTGGGACTTGATATTATATGTTGGCTTTCGTGCAAACAGTGATTGGACTGTTTACACTCATTTTTTTTTACTTGATGTTAGTTTGGGTTGCAGCTCATCCATGTGAATCATTTATTGCTTTAACATACCTATGCCTTATGTCACATATTCACGTTTACAAATGTTAAACCTATTGTTCTCACCAACTACTTCTGTAGTTGACAGTTACTTTTCACGTGTTTCAGGTAATCAGGTTTAAGACTTTCTCAGGGACAACTAAGGAAACCATTCTAAGATAGAACAAGATGAAGAAACATGCTAGGATGGATTAGAAACACACTAAAATCCTAATTGTTAAATTGTCTTGTTTGAAGTCTTATTTTGTAACTATATTTTGGGTCTGTAGTTGTCTTTCTTTTGATAGATAGATTTTCTGTAACCAAACAATTGTCTAACCATTATGAAACTTAGTAATCCATTGTGGTTGTTCTTATTCAATACTTTTGCATGATTCAACTGTTCATACGTCACCGCGCCGTGGATTACGCACGCGCCGCAGGGGTGTGACAGGTTGGTATCAGAGCCAAGGTTGTAGAGAACTAGGAAAAACCCAATGTTTAATGACCTAGACTATAACCTAAGCTACCCAATAGGACTAAGTGCTATAGGCTTGAGGATACTTAGGATCTAAGTAACTTAAGTGAGCATTAAGTCTACATTAAGCTTGAAAGATCTTAGGGATATTTTTCTAAGATTAGACATCGAGTCAAGAAATTTGAATCGGAATTCTATAATTTTAGAAACCGAATTAAATTTCTCACACATATTCATTTAAGGATTTCAGAGGAAAGGATCGGTATTCTTAGTATCCTTGATCTGAAATTCTCACACAGAGATCATTAAAGGATTCCAGAGGCAAGGATCTGTATTCTTAGTATCCTTGATCTGGAATTCTCCATAAGAGTTCATTAGGGGAATTCAGAGGTCAAGATCTATTAATTTAGAATCTTGATTTGAAATCCTTGTCATGTTTATCATAGGAGTTCAGAGGTCAAGATCTATTAATTTAGAATCTTGATTTGAAATCCTTGTCATGTTATCATTATCAGGTGTTCATTATCATAGGAACTTTATAACTTAGAATCTGTGTAATAGTATTCTTTAGTTGAAGTTCTCACAGGAGATCATTATACTCGATACGGTAGGTATTGAGAACCTAGGTTAAATCAACTTAGGACACATATACAGAAACCTAAGGTTTTAATTTCAAGTAAATTAAGAACTGTGGTTTACACAGTCATAATCATATCCATAGTACAAGAGGCAATCATGAAACAATCACAATCAATCAAGAGTTGGAATCTTAGCTTCAAATACAAACGGCGGATTAACGCTGACGTGCTGAGGTAAGTGGTGGGTCGGTGAGAGCTTACCCTATATATAAGCTTATTTCGGTATGTCAGGGGGAATCCGGCGTTCGTATTTGAAGTGAGGATTCGGGAGCAACTGGATCATTGAACATTAGTCAAACACATGGAATACAAACATTGGAGATACAATCATTGGTGAATCAAATCATAGTGCCATTCAAACTTGGATGAACCAAACATTATGGTGAATCAATCAAGTTGTGAACATTCTTTCAGTGTAAACCTTAAGTGAAATTCTTAAGTGATTACATGACTAGTACTTACTAACATAGGTTAACGGAAAAGTGTAGAGCACACGTATGATTTAGTTCTACATGTTAACAACTGTTAGTAGGTGCACGCATAACATAATCATAGTTCAATCATGGAATCAATCATAGTTCAAATTGATCAAAGATCATGGGATTCTTAATCAATGGAACACACTTGCAAATCAGTACAAAACATGTTGCCAAATGCTAACAAGGACATGATCGTGGTAAATCGAAGCGGTGGTGGGTTTTAGTTTAGTTTTTTTTTTACATTTCTTATAGCTTGGTTTTTTCTAATTAATCAAACTTTGATTTTAGAATATGATTGTAATTAGATCTACCAGTTTCAAATTTTTAATTAACCCGAAAAGTACCTTCCTAACATAAACTAAATTAAGGCAGCTCACATGTTATAAGAATTGAGCTTACAACATATGCAACAAATCAACTTGCATATTCTTTGATCTGTTATAAATATTTAATATCCTTTTATTCCCTATGTGTTAATTATCATGATCACTTATTTATTAAAACAGGAAATTTACAATTAGAATCAACTACTGCAACAACTGCCATTATCAATCCACCTGCCATCGACCTCCAATCATACATGGAAAGGTATATTCATTGATAAAAAAATGCATTAAAACACTTTATAAAACGACAATGACTACTTAAAAAACTATTAGCTTTATTAACATTAATCTCATTTGTTAAGTAAATTGCAATTTTTTTAAATTATCTTTCTTATTTTTTAAAAAAGGTTCACAAGCCTTGGTGAACAGTCACAGCAACATCCAGCGGACATATATATCACCATTGCAGATCTCAAAAGCAAAAATATTACCGATCTCCTGGTTAAGGTCATTGAATAGATTATAAACATAAATTGTATGACATTTTAGGTGGAGTTTATATTATAGGGATACCATTTAAGAGAAACACAAAGAATTACTAAAAACCATAAATTCAAATTTCTTAACCTTTTAGGAGAATACCTTTACTTCAACAAAAAGTACACTAGAAATATGACAACTGCTCTCCTTTTTCTTTTCAAAAAAATTACCATCTTTTACTTACATGTATACACTTAATAATTGATGTTATAAAGGATCTTATAACATTGCATAATTAACTACCAGTTACTAATTCATCTCAAACGACTTTACTTCACCAAAATGCTATAACCTAAAACCTCATCCCTATAAAGATTGCATGAGATATAAAATCAATAAAATAGGTTCTGATGATGAATAAAAGTGGAAATATAATGGAAAGCTTATAAACATAACTTTTATATACCTTCTGTTACCTTGCATATACAGGCTTTTTATCTCAAATTTATGTTCTTTAAAACTAATATCTATAATTTATATGTCAAATTGCAGCAGGTTTATTTTCAATGCAATGTCACAATAGATGAAATACAACCAAATCGCACATGGTATTATGTCACCTGTTCTAAATGCACAAAAAGAGCATATCCTCAAGAAAATGACTATGTTTGTGAAGATGACGGTTTGATACCAGAACCAAGATTCATGTATGTTTATTTTCTTGCATGCAGCTGCATATACTATATACAACTAAAATAACACTATATTATGTGTACTTAAAATTCTATCAACATATAGGTATTGCTTGAATACAACTGTTGTTGACGACACTGGAAATGCAAGCGCTGTGTTCTTCAATGACGCGCTGACTCAAATCTTAAAAATCAGCTGCAAAGATTTGGTTCTTACAGAGAACAACAGGAATCCCAGAATACTGCCAGAACAAATTACTGCCATCATTGGAACCCCTTTAGCCATTAGGTTCAACATGAAAAAGGACAACTCCATAGCAGTGAACAATGTTACCATAACAACAACCTTTCCTCCAGCAACACCAGACCCAAAGATGAGCATAAGGCGAACAGATCAAGCTGAACCATCTGGTAAAAGATCCAAAATTTAGTCAATCGGTGTGTTGAAGAAGCCCTATCTTTTGTAGAAGTACTGGCAAAAAAAGGTCTTCAACAACCTATAATATCTTTTGTGAATACAACTTTTGTTAACCTAGGTTTTGTAAATTCATCATGGTATTAACAAATGATGCCCTAGAATTACTATTTCATTTTTGTACTTGAGGGCAGTAAATATAAGTTGTAGTTAAAAAAACACTTGCTTAATAGGTAATATGTTGTTTGCATCTATCTTTGCCTAATATCCCGCGCAACGCGCGGGCTACTATTCTAGTTATTATTAATCTGAAGTAAATATCCAAAAAAACCAAAACTGATTGTAACTAAGAGAGAAAAGGAAACAAATACACAATCAAGTCAAT
Source organism: Mikania micrantha (assembly GCA_009363875.1). Lineage (NCBI taxonomy): Eukaryota > Viridiplantae > Streptophyta > Magnoliopsida > Asterales > Asteraceae > Mikania > Mikania micrantha. The sequence continues at coordinate 78,486,927 of CM018695.1, read as the reverse complement.
GAAAACCACAAAACCTGAAGATCCATCATCTAATAGAGGTCAATCGCAACAAAGAAACCAATATGCGTTCATCAATCGGGAAGAACAACAAACCCTAGATCGTTTGTTTTTTTAGATAGTTGAAACTTGAATGCATAAATGATCCCGAGTAACAAGGGAACACCCTTTTAAGTTTTAACCCCTGGTCCATTAGTTGGGTATAAAACCCTACCTGTATCCACCTCATTTGTAACGGTTCATGACCTTTGTTTGTATAATTGTTAGTCTCACTTTCCAAATTACCATGCACTCTACAAAATTTATAACTTTTTTACGTTGTTTACCATTGATATTAAAATTTGATATTTTTTTAACAAATGAAGTTTTTCTGTATTATGAAAGATTGTATGATTTTAATTGAAGTTTTAAAAAATTTAGTGTTGTGTGTTATTAAATTGAATTACCGATTATAAGCAAATCTAGAAAATAAAATATGGTAACCAGAATATAGTGATGAACAAGAAAGAAGGTTAAGCTCTTTATAAACAAATCGACATAATAGTATTACATATCTGAACCATCAATATGAAGCAATGATTGAGAAAAATAGAAAATATAATTTTCTGGCTTTCAAATTTGAATAATGGCCTTTGAAATCCGAAGCCATTTCAATGTGATTTTCAGATTCTTTTAGACATATGACAAAGTTAAACAGAATACCTTTCGCACATTGAGCTGGGTCAAAATTTCGTTTCACTTTAAAGTATTTTAAATGAATATTATTCAATAAATTGATAGTGGTAATTATGTAGTAAACAAATATTGGTTTTGTTTACGTACCCGGCCACCGGACGGGTTCACCGCTAGTTTACAATTATGTAGGTAAAAGGTTAAATATATAAAAACATATGAAGAAATCAATTTGAAGGTTTTTAATATACATTAATATACGGGTCTTTATATAAGAAGTATAAATGTAAACAATTAATCAAAAACTTAAGTATTTTGTGTTTGTAAATTTTCTACTCGCTGTAATTTTATGTTTTTTTTAATGAACCTTACTCAATGACAGCAACTTTGAAAAATATGTACTTAGTGTGTTTTGATGCATTCGACATTGTATCACTTTGATAGAGGTGGCGAAATCCTCATACGACTTCAAATACGATATAAAAATAATTAGGTTTGTGTTCGTGTTTACAAAAAATGTCGTGTTATGGTTGATTTGTTTAACTCGCTTAATTAAACAAGTTTTGTTCTGATTTGTCAACACGTTTGAATCGACAATAAAAAGTATATAATTTAATTTTAACTTTATAATGATTGTCACAAATATTTATCAAAAATGGTTAGCAACTTAGCATGTAAAACTAAGGGCTACTTTTGTGGCCATATCACTTCCATCCATATATAAATAAGAGCAACACTTTCACCCAAAATTGCATTCAACAAGTCTAGCCAATTAATCAACCACGCCTATTCACATTCGAATTGCAACAATTATTTTGATCAAAAGACGAAACGTGGTACAAAAAAAAAATAGTAGACACTTAAAACACATAATTAATAACAATTATTCAACATTCACATGACCATAGTCCTACACATTGTTAGATGCTATCGGGTGTCCGAAGATGTAACCAGCACAATCTTCCCATGCACTAAGGTGCCAATTTTCATGACCACTCATTCCGGGTCTATTATCATGACCCATTTGTTGCTTTCGGATCCTAGCCAAACAAGGCCAGCTTCCAAAAATACTTTCACACAAGTCCACAACTTCTGGACTGTATTCATATGGTGGAACTTGAACCACTTGCTTCCCATATCCGTAATCGTACCCGACTCCAGTTGCATTTGTGTTGTCATATTCAGGCCATGGATAGTCATACTCATAGCCTGAATAACTGTCTTTTCCCATTTCCCTTTTTCCAACTCCTTTCAACTCTAATGGATCGGGCTCAAGCTCGGGCTCGGACTCAGAGTCAGGCTTATTAGAGGATATATATTAAACTTATATTTGATGTATATCATGACTGATCTTTGTAATCTGTTCCGTATATATCTCTTGTATTCCTTGTATATAGAGAGGGGGTTTTTCCCTTGTGAAGGAGAGGAAAACATATTGAAACATAAACACTTTTATGGTATCAGAGCAATAAACCCTAAATTTTCCCGTCGCACAACCCTTCTCTTTTTTTCCCGTAGACTTCCATGGCAGCAAAAACCTTGGTCGGCGATCCAAAAGCTACGGCTTTACATCCTGCCTATGGAGTCACCAATATCCAGACAAAAATACGTACCCTTGATGGTGTCAAGATTACTTATTCAAACTGGATAAAGTTATTTCGTCTTCATGCCACGGCTTTCAAAGTATTACACCACATCGATGGAACTCAACAACCAGCCAAAACCGATCCTCAATACGATCAATGGATCGAACTCGATGCTCTAGTTTTACAATGGATTTACAGTACCATCTCTGATGAATATCTCGTCCGAGTTCTTGACACCGACACCACTGCTTTCACGGTTTGGACAAAGCTACAATCAATTTTTGTAAGCAACAAGGGCTCTCGTGCGGCTTCCTTGGAACAAGAGTTTACTACTCTCTCCCTCACTTCATGCGCATCTATGGATTCCTATTTCCAGAAACTTAAAGAGCTTGCTGATCAGTTGAACGATGTTGATCATCCCGTCACCGAATCTCGCCTGGTACTGCAACTTGTTCGCGGTCTCCCTCGGGAATTTGAAGTCGTTGGTGCCTTCATTAATCAAATGACCCCAACCAGACTCTTACTCCTTTCTTGAGGAACCGATCCCGTTTCAATTTACGCAGCCCATCCCTCCTTATTCCAGCCAAACCGTAACCCCACCGAGCCCCATTCCATCTGCTCCCCCTACCCCAGAACTAATACCCACCGCTCCAACAGAAACTTTAAGCCCCCCACAAGTTGCCACTTTACCACTACCTACAGCCTCGGTCCATCCAATGACAACCCGTGGTAAAGTCGGCACTATTAAACCGATCTCACGTCTTAATCTTCTCACTTCAACCATATCCCCGATTCCAAAATCCTATTCCCTAGCTCGATTGGACCCAAATTGGTTTAATGCCATGAACGATGAATTTAGGGCTTTACAGGTTAACGATACATGGGAACTCGTGCCCAAACCGGCACACCACCCGGTTATTCAATGTATGTGGCTTTTTCGCCATAAATTTAAAGCGGATGGGACATTGGATAGATACAAAGCAAGGCTAGTCGTTAATGGCAAGTCTCAAACAGTTGGGGTAGATTGTGATGATACATTCAGTCCGGTTGTCAAACCTGCTACTATCCGAACGGTCCTTTCACTTGCAGTTTCACGAAATTGGGAAATCAACCAACTTGATGTGAAGAATGCTTTTCTTCATGGCAATTTGAATGAGGAGGTCTTTATGCATCAAGCACATGGATTCGTAGACCCACGGGCACCCGCACATGTATGTCGACTGAAAAAGTCCCTATATGGGCTAAAACAAGCACCGCGGGCATGGTATAATCGTTTTTCTTCGTCATTATGTCTCATGGATTCCACCGCAGCACGTGTGATACATCCTTGTTTATTTATACTCATGGCGGTCAACAAGCATACTTGTTACTCTACGTCGATGATATTATCTTAACCGCTTCTGACTCAAAGCTTCTTCGCACCATCATTGGTACCCTATCACGTGAATTTGCAATGACCGATTTGGGATCTCTTCATCATTTTTTGGGCATCTCAGTCACTCAACAGAAGACAGGCCTAATTTTGTCTCAAGCCGCATATGCACGTGATATTATTGAACGCGCAGGTATGACAAATTGCAAGCCATGCGCCACTCCAGTAGACACCAACGCAAAACTCAGTGCAACCGCGGGGGACCTTCTTCCAGACGGCACTCTCTACCGGGCCCTAGCAGGAGCACTCCAGTATCTCACTTTGACTAGGCCAGACATTACATACGCCGTGTAACAAGTTTGCTTATTCATGCATGCCCCACGTGACTCTCACTTTCAGTTTCTAAAACGTATTGTGCGCTACCTTCAGGGCACCATTAACCATGGGTTGATCATTACTCCATCTCCCACATCCAATTTAATCGCGTATTCTGATGCTGATTGCTGTGGTTGTCCGGATTCTCGACGCTCCACCTCTGGCTATTGTATTTTCTTAGGAAACAATTTGGTGTCATGGTCTTCTAAAAGACAGCCCACGATCTCTCGCTCTAGTGCCGAAGCGGAATACCGAGGTGTGGCTAATACCGTTGCTGAAGCAACCTGGATTCGAAATTTATTGATAGAGCTCCATGCCCCTCTTCAGAAAGCCACCATTGTCTACTGTGACAATATTTCTGCAGTTTACCTCTCTGAAAATCCGGTGCAGCACCAACGCACGAAACACGTTGAAATGGATATACATTTCGTGAGAGAAAAAGTTCAGATTGGCCACGTTCGAGTCTTACATGTTCCGTCATCATCTCAATATGCCGACATCTTTACCAAGGGATTACCACGACAACTGCTCCAAGATTTCCGATCCAGTTTGTTCATTCGTGATACTCCTGGTCAAACTGCGGGGGAATATTAGAGGATATATATTAAACTTATATTTGATGTATATCATGAGTGATCTTTGTAATCTGTTCCGTATATATCTCTTGTATTCCTTGTATATAGAGAGGGGGTTTTTCCCTTGTGAAGGAGAGGAAAACATATTGAACCATAAACACTTTTAAGGCTCAGACTCAGACTCAACCAAAGGGATAGGAGTAGCAATAGGCATAGGCATAGGCATAGACTCAAGCTTAGGCTCAACCAAAGGGTTAGGAGTAGGAGGCTTAAGCTTAATTAGGCTCAAGCCGAACCACAGGTATAGGAGCAGCAATAGGTATAGGCAAATGATCAAGCTTGGGCTCATTCTCATCTAGAGGTATAGGAGTAACAATAGATATAGGCGTAGGCTTGGGCTAGGGCTCGGGCTGAGATGTAGAACTAGGTGTGGCCATAGGCCCAATAGGTTTCTGTTTGGAACGTGGATAGCATGTTTGATCTGAGGGTAGAAGAGGCTTTCCATACACAGATACAATATCATATCCACCACCGTATGGGGTTGGATCATACTCCTCGAATTCAGGCTCGTTAAAGCCCGAATCCTCTTGAGAGTTAGATATTGAATATTGCGTGTGATACGAGACGTAATGATTTGTATCACACGCAATCGGTTCATACGAAATTAACTTTGGTTTGATGTAACTATGTGCGAAGTAATTGATGGTTGGATCAGAAGATGAATACCAATTATGAGAATTACCATAGTCATAATCATAATTGTAACAATATCTATAATCATAATCAATATTATAATCATAATCATAGTCATAATCTATGGATTTGGGCTCATTAAACACAGAAACATTGTAAGTATCATAATTTGTATCTACGCCATAACGGTCGTAGCTAGAAAAACTTACTGGATCTTGGTAAGCTACAGGAAAATAGGTGGTGTGTTCTTGATCCCACATGTACCCATCATCATTGTAAGCCATACCTCGATCGATCAACAATGGATTTGAAGAATCGATGTGGGTTTTGATCGTATGGAGTAAGAAGAAGGGTATCAATTATTTGTTTTTGATCATAAAAGAAGAAATGATTGTTTTCTTGAGCTTTAATGGTGTGATCAAGAACATTTAGGAAGTAGGTACTTGTACATCTGGTTGTGAAAGATGTACATTGTTTTGGCTGCTGGATTTATATCGGAAAAGAGACAAAGATGGTGATCGGTGAATGATGATGTGATAATGTTTTGATAATAAAGTTTCAGTGAACCACTTGATGCTTATCTGGTGAGAAAAAGGAAATAGGAGATTGGCACTCCAAGTGATGGAGTAATTAAGAAGCACGTGTTTCGGAAAAGGAAAATAATTTAGACGTAAGTAATGATAATTGATTTTTTTTGAACGGCATTTGATCTCAACGTGTGAACCACTGTTTCAGGTCATGTCACCAAGGTCTAGTTACCATGACCTCCGTTGAGACCCCACCACCACCCCAAGAGGAAACCGCACCGGAAAACCCCCAAACCTCTCAAGGACCCCTATTTCGTCTTGAGAGGGATTTGAACCCATGACCTTCCATTTGGAAAGCCATGGGGGTACCACTAGGGCAAAGCCCCTTTGGTAATGATAGCTGATTTTGATTTATTCTAAACGGATCTCATTTTCATTCAAACAACTCCAGTGACCAAGCTTGACTCGATACGTATGGTTCGTTGGCTGAACTCATAGATTTGAAGGGGGCGAACTTAACACGTATTAAATGTTTAAATGAAAAACGCAAAAAAAATACTACGGGTTGAAAAAAACAATGAAGCAGCGGCCCCGGCTCTAATTATCCTCCACGAGTGTCAACCCCACCATTCCAAAATTATTACATCTTATATAATTATATATGTTAAATAGGTTATTAACCCGTGTATTACACGCACGACTCTAATAAAAATATTAAATAGTTATCAATGAAAATTTAGCAATTACAAAACAATTTTTTTGATGTAAAATTATTAATTTACATATTAATAACTATTTTAAATGATAAAAAATAATTTAAAACTTTTATCACTATACAAACAATATATGTCATTTTAACGTATAACAATTAATATCTTTGAAATAAATAACGTTAAAAACTTCAGTTAATATTATATTAAAAACTAAATTTTATAAATGAATAATATAAAATATAACTTTTTAAATATTAAAGTTAAACGATTCAATTTAAAAATAACGTTAACTATAACAGAAAAAATGTATAACTTTCTCAATCATTTTTATTATCTCAATTTTTAAATAAATTAAAAACGTCATTTGTTTATAAAAATCTCATTGTTTAAAAACTCCTTATATAGTATATTTTATTTTTAAAATATTATTTTTTAAGAAACTTGTTTTTTTACATAAATTTTGTTTTTTGAAAATAAAATATTTCTTACTTCAAAAAATTTTGATTTTAGAAAATTTCGTATTTTATAAAAAATTTAAGTGTGCTTTATAATAAAAAAATAAATAATATATTAGTTATTAGTATTATAATTATTTAATGAGAGAAAGACTTTATTTAATAAGAGAGAATATAGTTATATAATAGGAGAAAAATTAAGTTAAATGATAAGAAATTGATAAGTGACGATAGTGGTGTAAGAAGATGAGAAATGACAAAATAGTTACTCTTTATTATAGAGTATAAATATAAATATAGATATAGGTATGTTTATATGATATGTATATGTTTAGTCAAACTGATAAACCCTATGATCTTAACATGTTAGTTTGATAATGAATCCACACAGGCTATGTTATGCACGTATATAAACCCAAATTAATAGACAAGACATATAAAATAAATATTTACAACATGCCGTTTATTGAGATTACAGGTGTGACTTCTACAAGCAATAATTTTTATATAATTTTTGATTTCATTAGTTAAGTGAAGGTGAAAAAAAATTCCTGCTTATTTACCCAACTCTGGATTACATTGAGTAAATGCATGTGCCCACTAGTTATTGTAACAAATAGAGAGCTTTTCCAGATTAATGCTTGTGAAAAAACATTCCTGGATGTTGCCTATTTACTATGTAGATGTCATATTTTCATATATAATAACAAGAAATGCAAGAAAAACTATCATATGCAACAAGACTATGGCATGCTTGAATTTAAGTAAAACACATTGTTGGATCGGGTTATGCAACTTGCAAAACATTTTCACAAGTTATCTTCTACTGAATTGATATATGCAGAACCTCTATCAATTCTATATGCTTACAGATAAGACTGAAATTACACACAATAAAGAATAATTCAATGTAAAAGTATATTTCATTCAAATGTAAAGCATAAAAGACTCTTAACTGAAGCACACTTTGTTAAGTTACAAGTGAACATATTTATACTAAAATTTACAGTTGTATCCTCGTACGAATACAAGGCTTGACAAAATACTAGAAACAAACTAATGTTAAAACTAGTATATTGTTATGCCTTTACAAGCCAACCCATATTAAATGCAATCAATACAAATAACTTTTTTGACTTTTACATTAAATACCTGCACTTTAAAAGGTATTAATGTAATGGGTTTTTTGACTGTCTGACATGTGTACTTTGCTGCTAACTATCATGAGAATGTCTTCTAAGTTGGTCTTGGTGATAGAAAACATCTCTGAATCTTTCTTTAGATGAGGGAGACCTTGGCAGAAGAATATATTCGGAAGTTGTTGTATCGGAGGCTATTATTGCTGAGGAGGCTTCGGATGCTTGAGTCTTTTGTATAGCTTTCAGAAGGAGACAGTTAACCTTCAAAAGCATTAGTTCTTCCGAAGGTTTAATTTTGCTTTCGAAGGCTATGTTTATCTTCCGAGTGTACAAGAATTGTTCAAGAAAGACTTTTAGTGAGCATCTGCCTTATTTATTCTTATAGACATTATTGAGTTTTCCACAAAGATGATGTGCCAATAGAATTATGAATATCAGTTAGTTTTTTTTTTCTTCTTCTTCTAAATGGAGCATTCTCACAATTTTATGTCACTTTACCGTTGTTCTTTGTTATGGAGATCTAACATGGTTAGGTACATCTAAAGAAATGTTTGCGTCTCCATGAACCAATACTTAAAAAATATTTTATATATTTAATCAGTTTAGATTAAAAAAAATTTATATGGGGTAGAAACAATGATAAAGATACACGTATTCGGTTAGTGTTATTTTTCTTTTTTTAACAGAATCAGTCGATTGACTGACACGTATTCAAAACTAATAGTAACAAAAAAACTCGTTCATCAACCACATTACATATATCTTACCCTATTCAGAAGAAAACTCACGACTAGAAAACACCAATGCTCATGCAAGAGGAATTGATCTCAAAGGACTCACGTGTTCGGTTAGTTTGTTGTAGCATTTACACACGTACGATTTGCCACAACGTATAAGGTGTGATAAATATTGTTCTTTTAGAATTGCGATTTATTATGTTTGCCACAAAATTCGGTTTTCAAAACTTTTTTTTTAAAGACATATTGTAAAACTAGAATTCTTTAAAATGATATGCATGCGTAAATATAATTAAGGACATAATACATAGAAATAAAAATATAATAATAATTGTTTTGCTAAATATGTGAAAAATACCCATCATATGATAATCAGATTCTTCATGTCGTTTTTCAGCATCAACATCCAGCGATTCCAGATCATGAATATATATGCCATAAGATGATGTGGAATAGAAAATTTTATATGTTTTGAAACAAGAGAATTTTGTATTGTAACTGGTTTAACATTTGGTGACCCTTTAAGAAATTGAGTATTTGGCGAAAATCTTCCTTGGCTATTAAATGTTATTAAAGATTTAAATTTGTTTAGTTGAAAATAAAAATAGACTTGAAGAGTTATATATTGTTCGTTTTTGTTTATCAAATATAGATATATTTATGATCAAAATAGCATGAATTGGGTTCTTGGTTTTCGCCATGAACATATAGAACCATCATCAACGTGTTGATCGAAAAAATATGGTACAAGCGACATATTCTATGACCAAGTTTGTTTTGGCCTTTAAGTTATTATAACTTTTTTTACAACGTACTATTTTATAAAAAATAAATGTTTATATGCTTATTACCTTTTATCATATGTTTAAGATACGGATGACGGATCTATGAACGTTTTTCATGACATATGAAGAAATTTGCAAATACAAAGAGGATATTGTTAAAAAGAGTTATATTTTGGTTCAGTTCTTGTCCAAATTTAAATAAGTTTGCTATTAACTGAAGTGGTTTAATTAGTTGTATTTTTTGTTGCATTTGTTTGTGTTGATATAACCAAAAACTGGAATGTGAGATTTGATAAGAAGAAAGTTGATGTGGCTTGGACAACTTGGACTTTTAATTGGGCTTGATGGTTAATGGGCTTTGGAAGATGAAGTATGTGTTTGCTACATCAAAAGAGAGAAGGAACGTGAGAAAGGTTAAAATTTGTGTATTCACAATTACCCATAAGGTATCTTTCATATATGAGAGAGTTCTTTCATACAGTTGTTTTCTGAATTTCATTCCTGTTTTCTACACACCTCTCTCTCACGTTTGTGAGTTTCTGTTTATTTTGATCTCATTCATGAGATTTGTATAATTGTTAGATTAGGTCTTGGTGATCTATCTTTAATTCTCTGTTTTGTAGTTTCAGAGAGTTTATTGTTATGTATTCATATGAGTTTGGTTTTAGAGTTTTGAGTATTTGTTCTAAGATCGAATTGTAAAGTTTTTTGTGTTTTTATATTTGATTAATCACATATTCATGTGAATCTGTAAGTTGTTAATATCTCTGATCAATTATTGACATATATTCCCCGAGCAATTGTTTTGGGGAAATGAAAAAAAATGTGAAATTGGTGACAAAATTTTGTGTGTTTTGGACCAAGAGAATTTGTATTGTAAGTAATCCCATATTTGTTGACAATTGTAAATTTGTAATGTGGCGAGCATGCCAAACCCTAGCAAGGATAGCCCAAAGAAGTCCCCCTTCCAAAGCCCGACGAGTCATCCACTCAAAAGGACCCTTCTTGTGATGTGCCCATCCTTGAATTATTCGGTCATGCGCATGCTTTTCCACATCCAATTCTAGGAGAGCGCAAGTACAAAAATTTAATAATTTAAATAGTATTGATCAGGGTAACCGAAAGACTGATAATAATTAGATAGACTATGTGTGGCGACTCTTTTAAAATAAGGTATATCTTTGGTGATAATCTTCCATAGCAAATTAATGTTGAAAATTTTTATTTCTTGTAATTGAGTATGAATATAGGCATGAAGGTGTTTATATCATATTATTCTTGTTTGTTTATCACTGAGACTAAGGGTGAGGCAAACCCTGTGGCTTTTTAATGTCAAGGTTATGGGTTTGAGCCTGACTTTGAACAATATGTTTCAGGTGAGCCAACGGCTTTATAACAATGTGTCTTCAGACGGTGGGTTTCCTTTGGAATGATGGGTGTGCCGGGTCACCTATGTTGTTTGTGTTTCGTGGCCAGGGTGACCTTTCGTCATTGGTTTTACCAAAAGACTATTCATTTATTATGAGAGTTGAAAAAAAGAAATTATTATTTTTTTAGTAGATGACTTTAAAGAGTTAAATACCTTCAATTGGGATAAGTATTTTTGGCATTGAACATATAGAAGCATCATAAACATGTTGATATGATGCAATATAAAACTTTGACATATTCTTATAAGACTCAGTTTGTTTGAAGCAACCTAGCTTAAATTATTTTTTTAAAAATGCACTATTTTATAAAAAATGAATGTTTACATAATTAATACGTTTATTATATTTTTTTTTAGATACGGATCTATGAATGGCTTTCATATTTGAAGAAAACATGCAATACGAAGTGGATGTTCCTTGAGTGTTTGGTTGGGGGAGATTTAAAATTTAAAAATAGAGTGTTTGGTGATACTCTTTCTTAGCCAATTAATGTTGAAGATTTATTTTATTTATTTTTAGTTGAAAAATGAAAATAGACATGAAGATGTTTCAATTGTTTGTGTTTGTTTATTACTGATGGACTAATTCTATTTAATGAGAGTTGAAAAAAGAAAAATTTTAAGAAAAATCATATATTTTTAGTAGATAACTTTGAAGATTGGAATTGCTTCAAGTGGGGTTCGTGTTTATGGCCATGAACATAAAAAACCATCGTCAACGAGTTTACCAAAAAATATGCATTGTACAAGATAAAACTTTGACATATTCCTCATGGATGGGAAAAACCTCCACTTGCGACTCGTTTAGAATTATAACTAGAGCTCGAGCTTTAGTTCGACTTTGTAAAAACTTTATTTTCAAAGCTTGAACTTGATTCGTTTGAAAATTTTCAAGTTTGACATCGGCTTACATTGTTTATCTTTTTAAATATTCAATTTATTTTTTTTAATTATTGACTTAATATATATTTATAATTATACTTTTCAAATTTTACATAAATTGTATGATTTGAATATATTTTATAAAAATAATTAATTTTATAAATATACACTTAATAGAATAAATAAAAATTATATTAAATAAAAAGCTAGAGAACTTGAAATGTGAAGCTCGGGCTAAAAATATAATTTTATTATAAGTATATCATTGTTTAAAAATTTGGTTTTTGGTTAATTTTGTTTTTAATATTTTCATAATAGAATTTAATATTTTTCTACAAAGACCATTTTAAAAATATTTTCTTTTTTAAAAAGTTCGATGTTCTTGAAAAAATTTCATATTCTATAATAATTTAGTTTTTCTAAATATGTGGTTTTAATTAAAAATATTTTTAATTAAAAAAATTATAATATAATTAATATTTAATATCGTCAGGGGAATAGATATATATATTTAAGTATTGTCTCAACGTTTTCTTAAAAGAAAGTGAGTTAAACTAGATCGGTGGATTGGATTATTTAAATGAGAAGTCAAATATAACACAAACGATGAATCTTTTGAATATTCTAATAAAAAAATTTCTACAAATGATCCATCAAACATCATAACTAATAATCACTTTAGACTTATTATATATCAACCTGATCTGATTATTAATTATCAATATCATCATCACAAATACTATTAGGTAGTATTTCATTAAATTTATTTTAAAAAAAATATTTATAGAACTTATTTTTTTTTTAATTTTTGAAACAGGGTTGCGTTAACAATAATATGAATGCGTTTGTGGACAATAATGAAAAGTTTCAGCATGATATTTTAAGAGTTTCATGCGTAAAATTTATCATTTTTTATTGTTATTACTATAACGCTAAGTTGCTCCCGTGATGCAATGCTCCCAATGACTTTCCCAATCGGTAATTCAGCATGATATTCAAACGTCAAAGTATGTCTTTAAAAAATAAACTTTAATTTGACATTTATAAATTTTATAAGTTAATTTTTAAAATACTTTTTTATCAAATGGTACCAAATTTTTTATGTAATTGTAAAATGTTAATTAAATTGAAATATATTTGGTTATTTAATATATTTTTAGCACAATTAAATTAACTTAAATTGCAATTAATATATTTAAATTATTTTAACATCATGCATAATTTATATTTTATATATTGTATTTTTGACATTCAAGTCATATATTCACATTAAATATTCAAAAATTATTAAATATTGCTCAAAAAGATTAAACATGTGTTAGCTCTAAAAGATTTTATATTATGATTTAAAAGTTATGGTTAATTAAAAATTTATATTTTATCAAAATTAATTTTTTATTCATTTATATATATTATAACATAGTATATATATTAATTTTTTTATTAATTAACTTATGTTCAAGAAATTCGAAAAGAGATGGGAAACAAATGAAGGAAGAGACACATTTCAACTAATAAAATTTTGTCACCTATACACTCTTTTAAAAAAATGTAAAAAGGTATCATAGTTATTTGACCTAACAAATAAATCACGTTTAATAAGAGTGTATGACATATCCATAAATAAGGTATTTTAGTTATTTTACCCAATTCTTTTTTCCAAAACGTCATAATTACACCAAAGTAACGAGAAGTAATATTGTTATACCAATTTCTTCCTTTCAAAAAACTAACCATCTTTTTTTTTTAAAGAACTTTCCCCATCTTCATAATATAAATTACAATGTTTTTTTCATTAAAAATAGACCATTAAATAAACTTACATCAATATAAGTTGGAGGTGCAATGAACATAATGAGTTGTAAGAATAATATAAATTGCCTTAATGTAATAAGCTGTAACATAAATACAAACTTCAAATTATGTAACGAGCTGTAATTACAATAATGTAACAATCAGTATTTAATGATTTATTTTTATAAAATAATATCATTTATATAAAAGACTTAAGAGGATTTTTAAAAATGGGTGATTTTTTTAAATGGGGAGTTTTTTTTTACACAATGGGTGGAAAAAAACTTTGTGAAAAACAATAAAAACCTTACAATATTAATGTTACAACTTGTTTACTTTAATGCAATTATGAATACTTTAAAAAAATTTGATTAGACTATACTTGAATTAAATATAAAATGTGATAAGTTTAACAATGTAGTTTTTATAAAAAATAACAACGTATATAAAAGTTATGAAGGTTTTAAAAATAAGAGGGTAACTTTTATTGCATAACGATCTGTAATTACATCAATGTAACAATCTTAATTTAATTTTACGACTCATTTACATTAGTATAACTACGAACACTTTAAAAAAATTGACAAGACGGTATTTGAATTACTATATATAATTAAAAAAATATGAAAAAAAATAGTATAAATATTATTATTATATATTGGTGGCCCCAATGCCCCATTGATTATATATATATCATATTGTATATTAAATTATTTGGGTGTCTGATCCATGTAGTGACGTTTTAAAATTTAAAACTTGGACAATCAGAGGTTTTTTTAACTTTGAAAAGTGCTTAAATATTTGAGTTTTGTTAAATTTGAAAGATTTATTTAAATATTTGAGTTTTTGTTAAATTTGAGAGATTTGTTTAGAGATTTGAGTCTTTGTTTTAATTCAAACGATTGGTGAGACGGATTTTGTGAGTAATTCTTTCTATTTTTTATAACATATTTGTGAGGATTTTGTATGATTTTATGTTTGTATAAAAATTTGTATAAAGTTCGTGATGAGAGATTTGATTTTGATATGCAATTTATGTTTCTGCAAATTATATATAATACTCGTTCTCGAAAGTACACTGTGATAACCCGTCACAACGCGCGGGATGAATAAACCTAGTTACATATAAAATGAAAGTTACAAAGATTTTGAAAATAGAGGAGTAAACTTTTTTTTTATTGAAATTATGTTTAGTTTGTGCTTAAAATATCTTTCAAAAAATCTTAACCACTCATTTTTCAGAATTAATACAAAACACTTTTATATTTAATTTTAAATTATATTATTTAGATCAGCCAATAAAAATTGTTTATGGATCATATGATTTATTTTGGGTTGTAGCTTATATACATATACTATGATAAAACCTGTGTATCACACATGTAAAATAAATAAATTTTAAAATCATTTATTTTAACTAACATAATATATAGTTTTCAAATATGTTTTGTAAGTAAATAAAGAATTTATTTATGGTGTAATCATATTATTTAAAATTTAATAATATCATTAATATCTAATAGAAGAGATAGTGTGTGAAAAAATCAAAATTTAATAAAAGATAACATATAAATATTAAAAAGGAGAGAGAGGCGGAAAAACCAACTTTTAGGTAGTTTAAAAACTTGACATGTGTTCTCTTAAAACTTTTATTTATTATATAGTATATATATTGATATAGATATAGATTTATTGATTGTTGTTGTATAACACTCAGTTTTGAAGTTTGATACCAGCTACTTTTAATTCTTAATTTTTAAAGCTTTTAAGTTTACTTTTTAAATTATTATACATTATAATTTAACTTTATTCATTGTTATTTTGATTCTTTTTAAGTTTTTATAGTTTAATTTTTATGCCTTGTAGTATATATCTGTTTTTTTTTTTCATTATATTTTTTCGTTAACATAAAAATACATAATAATTATGATGAGTTATATCGACTGAGGGTGACGTATTGATACTATAAAAGATAAGATCACACCAACTTAATAAAATCGTTATTGTTATTTAATTTTTTTTTATCACAGTTTTGGTTTTTATAACCATGTCAAGGCTCATCTCATAACTTTCTAATTCTAAAATATCAAAGTTTACAAGGTTTTGACTTTATTCACCAATAGCATATATAATCTGATTTTTGTTTAATAAGGATTGTTCGTTAACTTTTTAGAAAGAATAATAATCACAAATTATAGCAACTGATATTAACATTGTGGTATCGTGAAAAATAAGGTAGAAACCAACTAAATAACACAAGTATCATTATATAGCTATTTAATTTTTCTATATATATTTATGTGCCATAATAACTTCATATGTTTTTTATGTGCTTAACCTCGTTAATGTCGGTATAACAACATCACACTATGTTGTTTACTGACTATTCTTATATTTTTTTGTATTAAATTAATTTTTTAAATCCGTATGTCGTATAATAAGAGGCATAATAGTGTTTTTTTTTAATTATGTTACTCTTTATAGCTAATCCATCTTAATTCTTACTATTTTTCCTTTATAAATTTAGATGTTGATTTATTTAGAAGTTATTGGTTGTCTAATTTTTTCTTAGTGCCTGATAATAATTTTGTTAAAAATAAAATTCTGTTCAAAAAAATTAAAATAGTGCATGTCTCCAACCCACCACAAAGTGTGGGTCAAATTTGTGGTTTTAATTTGATCGTTCATAAACGATGTTTTAAATTGTAATGTTTACTCCGGATGACGATGTTATAATTGAGAAGGCAAAACTTAAATGGTAAAACTTTTGAGATAAAACTTAGATAATGGTTTAAAGTTTGAAGGTTAATTAGAAGCATTAGTGTGGTAAATTACCACCAACACATAAAATTAAAATGTATTATATATAAGTTTGATGCTTTAGTTTTAGAAGAAGAAAATATTTTAATTCTAATAATAAGAGTTGACCGTCCTAATTAGAAAGTGATTATAAATAAACTCTTAACTTTTAAGAAAAATTAGAAACTCCTATCAAATAATCATATAATTTAATTGATTTTCTAAATATATTTATTTAGTATTACACATTTATCAAAAAATCATGTTTCGTATTATGTTACATATACGTAATAACAATTTTTTATTTTTTTTCGACATGAAGTACGACGTTGTGTTTATGTACTCTAAGTGTTATGTATATGTATTAATGACATACTAAATATAATGAATTTTGGTAAAATGTGTAAATTACATTAATATCTTTAAAAATAAAAATAAATATAAAATCAAATTTATCTAAATTAGGTGATTGATCAAATGTAAATTTTTCTTATTAACCTAACCCTATATAAAGAACGAATCATAAGAAAACTCGTAAATTAAAAAAAAATAACTACTATCATTCAATCATATAATTTATAATTATTTACTAATTTAATGTTTTTAAAGATATTTAAGAAACTAACACTATTAAAATATAAGATTATAAATAACTCATTTTAACTAATAATAACTTGTCATACACGCACTATATTTACGGTCAACTCTAGTTTCAGACTGAGGTCCATTCTAATAATACAAGGTCGGACAATTCTAGTTCGGATTCGTTGACTACTAAATGCAGTAGTTCAACATTAACATTTAAGTTTTTTTTTTAAATAAATTTATGAAAAGTCAACCATACTTTTTAATCACATTTTAAAATGCTAATTTTAAACTTAATTTTAATTTTGATTTTATACATTTTGCAAAATTTATAATTTTCTTTATTTTAAAAAATTGATTATACTTGCCTCAAATGAAATTTTACATTTTACATTATAAATTTTGAAGGAGGAAAATTAAAAGATATAAAAAGAAATCAACGAAATTGTTTATAACTCCTTTTCAGTTTTATGAAAGTATCATCATGTTTGGTTTCTTCTAAACAAATTCATTATATCTAGTATGTTCAGGATGAGAAAGAAGATCGAGTAACAGGAACAATTATCCTCCTAACACTTCTAATCAAGAACTTGATTTGATCTTCAAGATGCTATGACCAAGAATCATCCTCACACGAGAGAAAAACAATCTATAATAAAACAAACAAACATATATACCTAGTAGATTCGTACTTTTAAGCGAGGCATTGATAACGAGGGATAAAAGCAAATCTTGTCACCACCCTAAATAAGATAGAGATGTTGCTTCAATAAATTTGTCAATTCGAGTAATTTAAAAGACTCGCGATTGATGCTTTATCATTTCACGTGTTAATAACTAAACAAGGTTTATTTCTTTAAGATAAAATAACAAAGTATAAATTATAAAACTCGCACAATATTTCCTCTCCACTTGCATGCATGTCCAACTCATCATTCATGATTCATCACCATATTAAAAACCAAAAACAACCGATGAAAACTCTAAAGGTATCACACAATATGTTCTTGTTTACAAATCAAGAAAATTACAAATTCATTATGTTATTCTCGACACACACCAGAACCCATTGTTTGATAGCGGATATACATCAATAATCAATAACCGTATTTAATATGTAACACAAGAATAAAAAGGTATGAACTTTAACTTGGTGTAAATTAAAACTATTCATTTGCAAGGTTAAAATGTGTTGTCAATTCTTGTTGTGATTGTCATTTGTAAGCCTTTGGCTAAGTATTGTAACTCCCATGTACCTGCAAGAATTTGAAATCAGATAAACATCATCTACTAATTGACTAATAATCTATAGAAATCATATGCTAAATATTATGTTATGACATATTTTTTGTCACTTTTAAATTTAGTTACCTTCCTAGCATCATAACACTAGCTTGAGGATTAGTTCCAGGAGAGTTGAGTATTGTTGATCCATCGATAACCCGTAGGGAGTCCACACCCAAAACCTTGTATTCATGATCAACCACTTTTCCGATATGACAACCGCCATGATAGTGCCATATACTCCTGAGAGTGTCCTTGCAATATTGTTCAATTGAAGAACTTGTCTTAGCGTGTACACGCAAGTTCACTGGTAATTTTAAGTTAAGATCAAGAATATCTTTGCTCGTCATATTCGCATACTTGTAGTTGGAGAATGCTTTTGATTTAACAGCTTTTAGAATGGTTTTGATCCCATACACACATTTCTGCAAATCTTTTGGTTCCTTGAAGTAGTTGAAAGTTACTGATGGATTGTCATGTGGATCAAGGTTTTCAATCTTTAGTTCACCCTCAGATAGAGGACCATTAACTTTCTCAATGAAAAACCCTCCCCTCTGCAAACAACATAGGTTACTAAACTGGTTGAGTCATTATGCATTATTGAATGTTCTAAGCTAATAATAAAATTCAGCCTTGTGGTTGTATAATATTTAATATTTAATTACAAGTTGTTATCAAGTAAATCACACTTATAACGAGTAAAGTTATTGGTAGGGTTTGGGGAGGATGGATGGATGTTACCTGCGGGGAAAATCCCTGATAAACTGAAGCGTTCGCAAATATAAAATCAAAGCCACCGGATTCCTCGATGTAACTTCCAAACCGAGTAATACCCACAACTTGAACTATTGATGGCTCAACTGCAATGGGAGAAGGAACAAAGATCGTGTTCATTGGATTATCCGCCATGTCTTTACCAACGAACGGTTGATCGACCAATACTTTGATCTTGTGAGCATCAAGTTGATCTTTTGGACCTATGCCACTTAGCATTAAAAGTTGAGGGCTTCCAAGAGCACCAGCAGACAATATGATTTCATTCTTTCTTCCACCATTTAGATATGCTTGGTGCCTATTCCCTAACGAATCTTCAAACACTACTCCATAAGCCAATGGCCTTGATCTTCCTGTAAAACAACCACAATTAACCTCATGACAAAAAAATGATAGATACAATATAGTGATGTTTTATCTTTTACAAACCTTTGGTCTTAAATAAAATCTTGTGAACAGTTGCATGTAGAAGAACAGACAACCCTTTCGGATTTGCATATAGTAGCAAATCCGCAGCGGTATGTCTGGTTCCATTTTCATCAAAAATGGTACCACCCACTTTAGTCCCAATGATATGATCATAAGTAAAGCCATTGTCATGTTTAACTCCCGCTTCAAGTAGTGCACCTCGAAGAGCCGACTGCCACTTCTGTACCACAGGCTCGAAAACTATAACCTTTTCGGTCCATTCGTAAGACTCACGGACTAGATTTTCATCCACCAATCTAGCTTCCTTATTGAATCTTTGTTCACCACGAGAATAGAAGCCCGCGTTAATACAAGTACCACCACCCAACACTCGTGCACGTGAGTTTATAACACCCTCAGAAACAAACCGTTGAGAGGGAGAATTTGGGGATGTGTCTGAGAAGTAGGAACCAAAATTGAATACACTAGTGATGTTGGGGTTTCCATAAGGTGAGTCGCCACGTTCGAGCAGTAGAACCGAGTACTTTGCAGACAATGTGGTGGCTAATGGGATTCCGGCTGCACCACCACCAATGACGATGTAGTCATAGTATGAAATCTTGGAAGCTTTTGTTGATTCATGCATGAAGGTCCTGTACTTCGGAGCTGTAGTGATTAATATCAAGAAAAAGTTAGTAATAATCAAACTTTTTGAAACTTAACATCATTTTTTTTTTGCCTTTAAAGCTCACGAATATTTAAGAATCTAGTCATTTAGAAAGCTTTATTTCATACTTGTCGGCTAACAAGTTATTTTAACTAAGTGTAAAACCTAAGTTAGCCGACAAGTACAATGGATTTTTTATGTCTATTTTTTGAAAAAACTGGTAAAACTTAATACAATTTATTTAAATTCCCCTAATAACAAACGAGTCAATGTCATTTGCTTCATTACAAACATGCACAACAAAAAAATAGGAAGAATTACATATATCCTTTTCTAAACTTAAGAAATCATATGTTTCCTCAAAGTACAAATTACTAATGCATAATGCAAAATACTCTCCAAAATTTAAAGAAAATTTATAATTATGAAAGTTTGGAAAATTTATAATTATGAAAGTTTGGAAGAGACATATGAATTTGCCTTAACAAATAACACAAAATTAAATTATTTGGTCACCAAGATAAAGTTCATACGTATTTCAGCCACACATAATTCATAGCAGAAAAGGAAAGTCACAAGAACACATGTGACCAATTTCTCCGACAAATTATAACCCATATATTCAAACTGCGAAATGAAGAACTCGAGAGGATGTAAAATCTCAACAACTGGATATTTGGAGTAAGATAGAAAAGGAATGCAATTTATAAGCAATGGAGTTGGAAAAGGTCGTACTTGGTGGATTAGAGATTAAATAAACAGAATTTGTATGTTCAAATTAAACTCATGTTTTTTACAAAATGCGATTTAAACATTCAACAGAAATATTTTTGGCTCCTTCAATTTGTTGACATGCTAATTGATAAAAAAAAAAAAAAAAAAAATGTATCTGGAAGATGTCAAATCTTGTACCAATTAAACATGATAAAAAAAACAATATATGTTTGGGGTACACCTAATAATGAATAAGTAAAAGTTTGCTTGAGGAAAGTTTTTTTTTTCTAATTTTATTTTAATATTCTATTTTTTAGCTCCAAATTAAAGGCGTTATATCCTAACAGTGTGTTGGTGGTAGAATAAGACTCAGGAATTAACCAAATGATCATGGGTTCAAATTCATCAAGAGGTTTTCTCAAAATATTGAGTTTTCTCCAAAACTTGTGACTTGGTAGTGGATATGATCGGACGGTACTGCTGGTGGCACAATGAGTGACCCAAAAATTAGTCGCTCAAAAAAAAATTATTTCTAGCTTGTGTAATCTTTAATATGTACTTTATTTATTTATCTAGTAAGTTAGTATTCCATGTATTACAGAGTTAAATATAATAAAATAGACAACGATATTATACTATGAAATATGAAACAAATTACATATAAGTTAATGTTTTCAATAATAAAATAATGATATTCTTTTTTTACACTCTAATTTTTGCAAAGTTTGTTTGTTTAAACATTTTATTTTAAAATACTGTTTTTGAAATTTTATATTTTATGATAATTTATCGTTTTAGAAAAGTGTTTTCGATTATTAATATTTTATTGTATCAAAAGATCATGTTTTTTAATTTAAAAATATAGAAAAAGTATATTTAATGTTATTATTTAATATGAGATGTGTTTAACATGTGAAAGGCAAAAAATTTAAGTTGAGATGTTCTATGAACATTCATTTGCACCCGTAAACCTTGATTTATTATAATATATAGATTTTTTTTCTTAATTTTCTTTTTATCATTTAATGTTTATTTTATTTAACTCGTGTAACAAAGCTGAATTTAGGGGTGTTCATTTTCGGATATCCGAAGTTTCGGATAGTGATTTTTGATATTCGAATCCGAAATTTCGGATTCGGATATCCGAACGGATATCCGAAATCAGGAAAAAAATAAAAAAATTCAAAAAATATATATTTCGGATATCCACCGGAATATCCGAAAAATATTCGGATATCCGAAAAATTATCAGAAAAAAGTATCCGAATACCCGAAAAAAAAACTATTTCGGATATCAGATATCTGAACTATCCGAAAATTTTCAAAATAGATATCCGAACTTTCGGATATCCGATTTTTTCGGATATTTCATATTCGGATACGGATTTTTTTGAACACCCTTAAAGCTGATGTCATCTAAACTAGTTTTTCTTTTCTTTTCTTTTTTTATTGAAATTGCCATTCCATTTTACCAAATTAGTTTAAGAGGTTGAGCCGGCTTGCAGATTGGTGAAGGCGTATATACCGTGGACCATTTCATCCCTTGTGTATTCGTTGTATTCCTTCTGAATTCTGATACATCGGTCAAGTCAACGTTACGATAATGACAGAAGCACGAATCTTTCTCCAAAACGTAGAAAAAAAAAACACTAGTACTTACATATGTAAGTTAAATCTCAACAAGTGGATATTTGGTGTTAAATGGAATATGGAAAGCAATTTAAAACCACTACCGCTAATTGGGTTGTATATATTTCAATGGTAAGAGTCAAATCTATTTTATAAGAGACGTAGGTTTAAAACTAAGTTAGATGTATCTTAGGAAAAAATATTCTTAATGAGTAGTTTAGATGTATGTGTTACCCGTTAAAATAATAAGACGTTTAAAAACTAATAGCGTGTGGTATCAACATGATAAATATAATTAGTTTTGTGTGAGATAACTATAATTACCACAACTTAACAATGTTTTAGAGATAATTAAAAAGGACGGAAAGTAGTAGATATTTTTAATGGAAAGACGGAATATAATTGTATAACTTATAAAATGTATACACGAGGTACACTTTTCTTTTATATTGAAGTGATATTAGTACTTTAAAAATTCATTATTTGAAAGACAAGAATACATTATCATTTAATTTTAAGTCAAAAAATATATACATCCAATCTTGTTGAGTTAAAAAGTTTCCATCCAAAATAATTTATAACATTCCCTTTGGTTTTAGATGACCCTTTTTAAAACTTTAAGTTTTATTTTCAAGTAATGTCTCATTAAAAATCTTGCTAAAAAAATATGATGAGAAAAAACTTTAGCTAAGAAAAAAAAGAATAGTGTATAACTTCCTCTCAAATTATAATATATAGTTTACTATGTTGTCCTTATGTGCCGCATTCAAATATCACGAGTGTGTTTTTAAAAGTTGTTAAAGGTAGTGTTTTCATAAAAAGATAAATAAATTGTTGTTAGACTAATCACTAGTACATAAATGAATTTTTTAAGATGGTGGAATTGATTATATGAAGCGGGTATTTGACCGCTTCATATGTTTTCACTTCATAAAATTGGAATCTTATGGTGCAGTTCTACAAACCGCTTCAAATGGAAAAAACCGCCTCACATGTTCATAGCATAATTGATTTAACTACTTTTGGGGCGGTCCAAAGACTTTCATAACCGCTTCAAATGTGTAGCCTGGCGGTTGTCCAGTTTCTTTTGGGGCGATCCAGTAAGAGTGTTTGGGGTGGTCCGGAAATGACATTTGGGCCAGTCTGGAAATTAGTTTATGGGGTGGTCATGGTTTTTTTTTTTTCCCAAAATTATTAAATGCAAATTACTATATATACATTTGGAAGTGTTGGCGCTTCCAAATGAACACTAATAATAATATCATAATAAAACGGTCGCAAAAAATTAGAGAATATAAAATACTGGAAGAATTGAAGAAAAGATGATCATAAGCGCTGCAAAAAATGGGTTTGATGCCTAGAACCGCGGCAAAAAATGGATGCTGCACAAGAGAACTCAAGTTGAATTAATTGTAAAGTTTTACTTTTAACCCTTAACTTTAACATCTTATTTTTAAATCTCCCTCATACTATACTCACAAATTTTTAATATTCACATGCTTTTAACAAATTCTTACGTTATCGGATAATAGTCATAATCATATAGATTTGATTGCAATTGCGTCAAGAACATTTATATAAATTTCAATCTCAAACAGTCGCATAAATTTTGCGCGTTATTTACAAGCTTATAGCGTGTCTGTACATTATCTATCTTTGTATCATTTATTCCATTTTGATCGTATTTACTTCACAAACTATTTACATTTAATATTAACAATTAAATATTTCTAAATAGTTAAATAATAATATTCAAATAATAATAGCAATTAGAAAACGTAGTTTTTTATGGTTTGGTTTTATGATTTAACAATGTGTATCGAATACTCATTTGTCCAAGTGAACACATTTACAACAGTTAATCTTTAAAGCGTTATATCAAAGTGACAACATATACTTGCGTTTTAATATACGGAATCGTAGTGGAATACCCGCGGCAGCGCGTGGGAAACCCACTAGTTACTATTAAACAATAACTTGAGTTGCATGTAACATCAAATTAACATACTACAACTTTGCAGAATGAAACTTCACAAGTACACACCAACATATACTATAAAACAAATTAACTTTAATTTGCTAAAAAAACATAATAATTTGTCACACTAGTTTACTCACAATGAAACTCATCCAGCTACATAAATACCATATAATCTGCGACAAGGAAAAAATTTTGTTTGCTACCTGTGTTTACTTAAATTTTGCCAAAAAAAACAATAATCTCCTCTTCTAATTTGCAATCAACTTGATTGACCCACGCTACACCTTGCTAACTGTACTTGGAGAAAAAAAGTCTAGCACTACACATGTAATATAAAGTTATAACAATAAAATGAAACATAAAACGATATAAACATTATTTATGTTATTTTGCTAATATTTACGTCATTATGGAAACCATCCTAGAAATTAACTTTGACCCATTAGAAAACCATCATACACCTATGCTACATTTTATTTAACATGTTACATATATGATCCTAAACCACTTGCTATATATCCAGAGTTATATAGTATATACCACCAACATAAAGATAATATGTGAACAATATATATAGTAAATTTAAAAATGAAGAATAAAGTACACAAAAGAGGTAAACCTCTCTTGAAAAGGTAAACAAAAAGTGAGCGCCAACTTTTAGAATTAAGTAATACAAATGACCATGAAATTGTGGAACTTGGACTAACCTTGAGTCTTAGTGTCAATCATCATAAAACTTATATGCGCCTCAAAACAAGTTCACATCTGAATAGAAAACAATCTATTAACAAGTTTTGGTGCTAAATTGAAGATCAATACATTAATATCCTCTTGTGTCAATAACTTTTTTCGTTCCAAATCTAAAACCAAATGAAAAAAGTTAGATTTGAAACACATGTATTTAATGCATTATATAAAGTATGTATGTGTGTGTGTGTATAGGGGATGGTTCTATTGGTAATCCACTCCAAGTGTGGTAACCCTTTAACTAATTTTGATTGGTTCTTTAAATAATGTGTTTTAAAATGAGTGGTCCATATTAAATTTGGAAAAAACAAGTGGATGATATTTGTTTAAGGGTATTTTTGACTTTTGGTGGGGTGTACTTGATTCCTTTTTTAAAAAAAGTTTACCCCCAATTTTTTAAACCCTCATAACTTTTATATACATTATTATTTTTTTAAAAAAATTTCACCGTTAAATTTGTCACTTTTTTTTATCTTTTATTCAAGTATAATTTTGTCATTTTTTTTTAAAAATTTTCGTAATTTGCACTGATGCAGCGACATTTTATACTGATGCAACGGCGTTTTACACTGATGCAACGACGTTTTACACTGATGTGTAACAGCCGAAAATTTAGCAATCTAAATTTAAGCGTGCGAGATTTCAGTAACTGTTAATGTTAGAAGAATTACGTCATAAAAGAAATAAGCACATTTGATCGTGCTTGAAATCCACGTTGAGTTGACAAACGAAATTATTCCAGGGTGATAGTATGTGAGAAATGGTGAACGTGGGCGAAAACCGTGCGCGAAACGGAGTTACGGATTGCCCGGAATCGCGAAACGAAGATAAAATCGAAAAGTGGACAAATCTGGCCACCTTACACCCCGCGCGGTACGCCCCATCCTGAAGTCCCACGTGGGGCGATGCGCCTGGCTCCAATTTAGTCGGCAAGTTACTTAAAAAGTCAAGATTTCATCCAGAAACTTATCCATATTCTCCTCTTCGACGATGCAGCCACCACACACGAAAAATCCACCCTTTAATTCATCCAAACTCCATCTTGAAGGTGTTTAAACATCCAGATCGCACCTGGGAACGTTTCTGCAAGTCCGGATCATCTTTTTACCCGCAGAACTCCGTCTGGATAGGTAACGGTTTATTTTAACCTTCTAGATTGATAATGATTGATTAAAATATTGTTTCTGAACGTAATGATATAGTTAGGATTGTTGATTATTGACTAGATGATGGCTAGGATTGATTATAAATGACAAACTCAAACTGTTAACGAGTAAATCCTTGTTTTGGGCCGTTGTAATGCCCGGTTTGCATGGAATCATAACAATGGTTATAATGATTCAAACCATTTGATTATGACAACGTAGGTGATTAGTTTGGTTAATCCTTGACATGCAAGGTTAAATCCAAGTGTTTTAAACTAATCACAATCAGTAACATACTCACTGGAACGAGTATTTGATGTTTATGATAACATGCAGATTAGTATGTTAAATATGGTCGTTAAACCTATTCTAATACTACGTTGTGGTATTTCCTGACACATGGGTAATCAATAACAGAGATTTATGATTTCTAAATCATTGATCTGTCTAGGAACCTGTCTAGTGAGATAATCAACATCATTAACTATTTGATGACTATCAAGGCAATGTCTTTGACATTGAACGTTCATAAAGATTCAATCAGTAAGTTAGCAACGCCTAAGACGAATTAAGTAAATAAGAGAATACGCTTATTTACGCCGAGCGAATAAGCAATCTTTAAGCATAACAAGATTGTAGAGATAAGAATGATCAAAATGAGTGTAAACGGAATTTTGAAATAAAGTTCCGAATGAAAGTTACGATATGCCGAAGTTTTGAGCGGTAATCGTAAATTGAGAACCTTCATGATAAGGTTATAATCATGATGATATGTTCGTATTAATAGGATATCATTGTGAAGTGAGAAAGTAAGGAAAGGAAGAGGAGCTAACAAATTGTGTTTTAGCTTAGGTGAGTTCTATGAGCCCTCTTTTACTATTTTAACGTTTTAGGGCTGATGTGCATGCATGATAAATATCTTTGAAATGATTGTGAGTTCTTATAGCCCTATTTTAAATGTTTTACCATTTTGGGCTGATATGCATGTTATAAAGTTATTTTATGTAAATGATTGTTTTGTCTAGCTACGGTCAAATAAGAGAATATGTTAAAGTAAAGAATGTTTCAAGTTGTAAAGTTATTGTATGAAAGTGACGCTAACCTGATTAAGGTCAGGTAAATAATGTTTTCAAGTAAAGAATGTTTTAAAGTAAATAATGCTTTAAGTCTCAACTACGGTTGAGAAGTAAATGATTTTAAGAGTCTCAGCTGAGATGTCAGGGATGTTTTAAAGATCAACTACGGTTGAGAAATGAATGATTTTAAAAGTCTCAGCTAAGGTGTAAAGAATGATTTAAAGTCTCAACTGTGGTTGAGAGTATAAAGAATGTTAAAGTCTCAACTGCGGTTGAGAGTATAAAGAATGTTTAAGTCTCAACTGCGGTTGAGAGTATAAAGAATGTTTTAAGTCTCAACTGCGGTTGAGAGTATAAAGAATGTTTGAATTCTCAACCGAGGTTGAGAAGGAAATGATTTTTTTGAAAGATATCGACCGAGGTCGAGCAGGAAATGTGTTATGAAAGTCCCGGCTGCGGTTGGGCATAACATGCGCACTGCGGTGAAAGGAGCCGCTTATGCGTATGATGGTTTAAATGATTTAAGCCATGTTATGATGTATGTTAAGAAGTCTTGTACCGGTATGAGCCGTCAATTTCGGTTGATGGTTTAAGAAGTCCTGTGAAAGAACAGGCCTGTCGACTGTGTGTCGCCAGTTCAGTTAAAGAAATCTTAGGCATGCTTGAGTTATCAGCTGCGCGTTGATAGGGTTAAAGAAATCTTATACATGTATGAGTTATCAGCTACGGGTTGATAGTTATAGAGTCTTGTGCTGCACAAGCCTGTTTGACTTCAGGTCAGCAGTTGACGGCGAAGTTCCTTCACCGTATGAATGATGTTATGATGGTATGTATGCTATGTAAGTATGTTATGAAGAAAGGTATGTTATGTTATGAAATATGTTATGTTCTATAAAGTTTTGAGACTGTTGGCTTCGGTCAACAGTGAATGCTAACATTTTTATGTATAGTAAAGATTTTATGTTTATTGAAAATTTAACTTAGAACTCACCAGCGAAAGCTGACTTGTTTTAGCATGCATGTCAGGTTGAGCAGATTATGATGAAGCTATGATGGCTCGTGGCAGGACGCAAGGACTACCTATTCAAGAACTGGCATTCCTAATGAGATTAAAGAATGATAGTTGAATATGATTGAGACCTTTAATTATGATTAAAGGTTATGTAATGACTTTCGCTGCTATAATATAAGATTGTTCTACGGTTTAAGAGCTATGCTTTTGATGTTTAACCAACTGAGGGACTCCCGGGGAACGGGGCGTCTCAAATTGGTATCAGAGCCATAGTTTGAGAGATTCGGGCATAACCTAATGCCTGAACTTAAACTGAGAATGGGATCAAAGCTAAGGATGCCAGTAAAGGGTAGTTCAATGCCACGAGCGTCTCGCTAAAGTAAGGAATACATGTTATGATATAGATGAACTAGATCCAAAGTATATGTGCTTTAAAGTTAATGTGAAGTAGTTAAAGTGAAATGTAGGTATACGTGCCTATATGTGTTAATATGCATGAATATGTTGGATTGTTTAGACTATTGGTAAGAATAATGTTTATTAGGAAATGAACTAAGCATGTGGTGGAAGAAACCCTAGACACACGAGTACAGATAAATAGTGACCGCAATTAGCTACTGCGGTTACGGATTTATCTATATGACTAATGCTCGGGTTTCATCTGTCATATGAGTTGGACACAAAAGGAAAGATTCAATGACTGAATGAATTATAACTATTCGATGCCAATAAAGGTAAAGAACAAAAAAAAGTGATTAGAAAGGTTGAAAGAGTTATAGAAACAAGTAGGAATGCTTGTTTAGGCATATGAATACCGGATAAGGTCTTACTTTACTGGTTTGACAAAGATTCATGGATTAATGGGTATAAAGTATGAATGAGAATAATAGAAACACGGTTGGAAAAGTAAATGATTAATGACATTCCTGACACTGTTATTACTGATTTACTATACAACTGAGTTTGTATTATTGTCTATCATATGAATACCTTATATATCCTAAATTGTATTATGGTCATATTGACTTCATCGTTGAAGTTATTGGGAAGCTATTGGTTAAGGACCTACCCTAAAAGGTCGATAATGAAAGAAACCATTGGAACATGAAAACAGAGTTCGATCAACGATAGAAATGTAGTTTGAAGATGATGACGGTCCAAGAAGTAAAGCATAAAAGGGAAATAAATGAGAACAATAATGGTGAATGCAACGCATTGTGTATTCATTCGGGAAAATATATCAGGATGATGATAGGAGTGTATGTATATCAATATGGATGACAGAAACCAATCATGTATGAAGAGAATTAGTACGGGTGCCTGAGTTTATGTGTAGGTGATCTAAGTGGCTTACGAATGAGAACACCAACGTACAAATGAAGGAAATGGCTTGCAAAGGAACTAAGGAACTTTATTATGGATGAATTATTCATCACTTGTGAATGAATAATATTATAAAGTAAGGATGAGTACACCCGATTGAGGTAATGTAAGTTAAAAATTTGACCTAGAGATTAGATGAGATTATTCTCTGTTTTATGAATAATAATGCTTTGTTAGTATCCTAAATCCTGACAAGGTCCCACTAGGTTGAGAAATGCATGTTGACATTAGGATTTGGAAATTTCATGATGTTTACTAAACGTTAAAGTGAGATATTAAAGCTGACTACACGAACATTGATGATAAAGGTGTGATTAGGGATTGATAAGCAAAGATAAATGATGGTAAATGAACGCATGCCTAGCATTAGGTATAAGTGAATGAAAAGTATAGAGTTGGTCTTATGACAAATGCGAATGAAAAGAAATGTTAAACCATCAAGAAAGTTCGAAGGTTATGAAAGGTTGAAATAATACGAATTGCTTTTGACAAGAAGTGATGTGAAGACCGATTGAACCAAGAACTGGTATGCTAAAGATGTTAGAGATGATTTTAATAACTCTAACGGAAAGCTATTTATGCTAGAGGAGGATACATAAGTGTTACAACATGGTTATCGTTTAATGAACTATCTTGTCTTCACAAGATAACAGATGTTGAACATGTATAGAATATGTATGGAGCTTAAAGTATAGATTGTAAAATGTGGGTTTAATACGGTTACAGGTGTTAAAAGAGTCTTGCATCTGTTGCAAGAAACTACTCAAGTAGCTTTGTATTAGTACAAGTTTAATGATAAAGGATAATTGCCACTGTCCTATGTATAAGAAGATTTATGGTATTGTTATGTGATAGTGGGCATACGTATGTTATCAAAGGAAAGTTCTATGATAAGATTGTCCAGCGTAAAGTGGGTCAAATGATGAAGTCCTCTTAATGAGGCAAATGATGAGGTAAACAATGAAGCCTTTTATTGAGAGAAACAAGAAATCCTCATTATATGGCGACTAACGAAATATTGTAACAACACCAAGAGTTGGTTTTGTCCGATTTTATGCAAGAAAAAAATTGGTTGGTCATATGCATTGACAACCTTATGTGTTAAGAGGTGTATGTAAGTTATGTTAAGAAAGTTTATTTATGACCAACTTCCAACGAGTGCTTTGTAAATGGTTTAATGCCAAGAGAGATAAGTGTTGGTAGAGATTAAATGTGAAAATGTTAGCACAGTCAACAAAGTAAAGAATAACGCATGCTGTAGCTAAAGAATATGACATGTGGTAGCATACAGTTAGGAAAAGATAAGGACGTAAGGATTATGTGTCATAATAAGCTACCTGTTACAGCTAAAGTATGACATAAAGGGGAAGACGATTTGTTACCATGTGATCTTCAACGTGTGATTAAAGCATGCTTATTTTTATGTTTACGTTGTTCTGTTCTTATGATGCTGATGAACGAATGATGAATGATGACATACCATGACTATGTATGTACGTTTAGCTTTAGCATGATTTATGCATGAAAGTCGGCTAAGCATGATGAATGCATGTTAGTAAGTTATGATGATGAATTGTATGATAACATGGTATGATGACAATTATAGGTGTTATGATGAAATCCTAGGCTGCTAGGATGACAGTATGATGCTATGCTGAATATATGCTAGCATAACGTGTTCACGATGCCATGATGAATGATATGATGATATGTTGCTAGCATGACATGGTATGATGCTAGGATGTTATGATGATATGATACTAGCAAAGCATGTTATGAGTAATCCTATGTTACTAGGAAATTGATAGGATGAAGTAGTGCTAGCATGACAGGTTTAGGATGTCATGGTGACTATGATGAATGCCGTTATGATGCTAGCATGAAATGTAGGATGATTATGATAAATGGTGATATGATGCTAGTGTATCATGTATGATGAATGAATGATGTCCCTATAAGTGTTATAGGGTAAGTATGAATGATGACCTGATAATATCAGGATATGGAGCCGATCGGGCTATAAACACAGAGTCAACCACGACTATAACTGGGTATGGTTGCTCTCGTACTTGTTACAGGGTAAGTATGACGTTGCTCCCATATTCTTATGGGGTAAGTATGGTTGCTCCAGTACTTGTTACTGGGTAAGTATGGATCTGCAGAACGCTTCGGCAGGTCAGATCAACGGTTATGGAGCCTTGTGCCGGCATAAGCCCATTGTTACGCTCGATAGCACTGGTTGTATGATGATTAGGAAGTGTCTAGCAGACGAGCAGACACATGTTCCTTTAAAGGACACTGAAGTTAATGAAAAGCTAAACTAAATAGAAGAACATGTGGCAATTATCGACACGAAAGAAAAACAATTGCGTAACAAGACGATTAGACAAATTAAGGTTCAATGGAAACACCGAAAAGGATCTGAGGCTACATGGGAGACTGAAGATGAGATGAAACGACTCTACCCACATTGTTGAGACATAACAGGTTTCGAGGACGAAACCTATTGTAAGGAGGGTAGATTTGTAACAGCCGAAAATTTAGCACTCTAAATTTAAGCGTGCGAGATTTCAGTAACTGTTAATGTTCGAAGAATTACGTCATCAAAGAAATAAGCACATTTGATCGTGCTTGAAATCCACGTTGATTTGACAAACGAAATTATTCCAGGGTGATAGTATGTGAGAAATGGTAAACGTGGGCGAAAACCGTGCGCGAAACGGAGTTACGGATTGCCCGGAATCGCGTAACGAAGATAAAATCGAAAAGTGGACAAATCTGGCCGCCTTACACCCCGCGCGGTACGCCCCATCCTGAAGTCCCACGTGGGGCGATGCGCCTGGCTCCAATTTAGTCAGCAAGTTGCTTAAAAAGTCAAGATTTCATCCAGAAACTTATCCATATTCTCCTCTTCGACGATGCAGCCACCACACACGAAAAATCCACCCTTTAATTCATCCAAACTCCATCTTGAAGGTGTTTAAACATCCAGATCGCACCATGGAACGTTTCTGCAAGTCCGGATCATCTTTTTACCCGCAGAACTATGTCTGGATAGGTAACGGTTTATTTTAACCTTGTTGATTGATAATGATTGATTAAAATCTTGTTTCTGAACGTAATGATATAGTTAGGATTGTTGATTATTGACTAGATGATGGCTAGGATTGATTATAAATGACAAACTCAAACTGTTAACGGGTAAATCCTTGTTTTGGGCCGTTGTAATACCCGGTTTGCATGGAATCATAACAATGGTTATAATGATTCAAACCATTTGATTATGACAACGTAGGTGATTAGTTTGGTTAATCCTTGACATGCAAGGTTAAATCCAAGTGTTTTAAACTAATCACAATCAGTAACATACTCACTAGAACGAGTATTTGATGTTTATGATAACATGCAGATTAGTATGTTAAATATGGTTGTTAAACCTATTCTAATACTACGTTGTGGTATTTCCTGACACCTGGTTAATCAATAACAGGGATTTATCATTTCTAAGTCATTAATCTGTCTAGGAACCTGTCTAGTGAGATAATCAACAACATTAACTATTTGATGACTATCAAGGCAATGTCTTTGACATTGAACGTTCAGAAAGATTCAATCAGTAAGTTAGCAACGCCTAAGACGAATTAAGTAAATAAGAGAATACGCTTATTTACGCCGAGCGAATAAGCAATCTTTAAGCATAACAAGATTGTAGAGATACGAATGATCAAAATGAGTGTAAACGGAATTTTGAAATAAAGTTCCGAATAAAAGTTACGATATGCCGAAGTTTTGAGCGGTAATCGTAAATTGAGAACCTTCATGATAAGGTTATAATCATGATGATATGTTCGTATTAATAGGATATTATTGTGAAGTAAGAAAGTAAGGAAAGGAAGAGGAGCTAGCAAATTGTGTTTTAGCTCAGGTGAGTTCTATGAGCCCTCTTTTACTATTTTAACGTTTTAGGGCTGATGTGCATGCATGATAAATATCTTTGAAATGATTGTGAGTTCTTATAGCCCTATTTTAAATGTTTTACCATTTTGGGCTGATATACATGTTATAAAGTTATTTTATGTAAATGATTGTTTTGTCTGGATACGGTCAGATAAGAGAATATGTTAAAGTAAAGAATGTTTCAAGTTGTAAAGTTATTGTATGAAAGTGACGCTAACCTGATTAAGGTCAGGTAAAGAATGTTTTCTAGTAAAGAATGTTTTAAAGTAAATAATGCTTTAAGTCTCAACTACGGTTGACTAAACCGATATCGGTTCTTAACAAGTTAGAAACCAATTTTTAAAGTTGTTTTTGTTTTTAAGTGATCTGAAACCTGAATTGTATTGTGTAACATCATTGTAACAAGTTAAAAAAAATATTTAAATTTTTAGGATCGGTTTCATGGATTAATTAACTGCATATATATAATGTAACATCAACGTAACACGTACTTCCTGCAACAAATAACAAAAAAAAAATGAAAGTCATAAACGATCTAGAATTGAAATGTATTGTATGTGTAACAACACTTTTCTATTTGCTTTGAGGTTTTTTACCTTGATATTTAACAACATTTATGACTCTATCAAAGAATCAAATTTCCTTTTACTTTTAGGTTTAGCAGCTTTGTTACATCTAACGTATTTATGTGTAACAACACCTTTCCATTTTTTTAGATTTGCTAATACGAACAGAAAACCCAGAAACTTTGGCATAATTCTAGTATATTATAACAACATCTTCCAACTTATCAAAAGTGTCACCTATATGCAGTTTCACATCAAAAGAAACAATAGGACACCAGAATGTGGTTCCGTTGGGTGACTGGAACGTTACCAAACGTTCATCGTAAGTAACATATGAATCAAACAAATGAGTAATAAACAAAAACTACTAAAAAGCATCATGTACTTTACAAAGAATTGGAGCATAATGCAATTGGAAGACATGTCTTGAATTATTTTTTAATATAAACTACACAAGTACCATATAAAATTTGATTAGATGTAACACATGTAAGTATGTGAAATTTAATACAATAAGTAGGTATGCAACAAAGTGTTAGATATATGTAACAAACATATAATTTAGAATGTCTCTTTGAAATATCTATCTTTTAATATATTTTGTATAATGTTACATCAAAGTTACATCATTGAAAATTATTTCAGCTACGTACTTTTTATTTGTATTATGTTACATCGAAATTACATGAT
Source organism: Mikania micrantha (assembly GCA_009363875.1). NCBI lineage: Eukaryota > Viridiplantae > Streptophyta > Magnoliopsida > Asterales > Asteraceae > Mikania > Mikania micrantha. Next base: position 78,451,779 of record CM018695.1, on the reverse strand, counting down.
GAAACGGTGGGAACTCCGGCGGGAGATGTCGTGATGGGATGAATCAAGACCGGTGGCTGTGTGAAGAGGGGGATTACGACTAATTATGTAACGTGGTTCAATTTTATTAATTTTATACAATGTTGTAGAAATCGCTAGGTGCTAGTCGGGCGGTGGGGTGGAGACTAGGGATTATTCGGGATTAATCGGCCAACTAATCGGCCTAATCGAATAGTCGGGCCTAGTCGGAATAAAAAGGAAAAATGGTGGGAAAAATAAAAGGAAAATTACTTGAGTAGGGAAAAATTGTGGGAAAAAATTGTGGGGGGGATATTTAAAATATAATTTTTTTCTTATTTTTCAATGTAAATTTGAACACCGTAACTCAATACAAAAAAATGGTGTGAAAAAAAGGTGGAAAAAATAAAAAGGTTGGAAATATTTACAAATTAAACTTTTTGTTATTGAGCTTTAAACACCGTAACATTGATGTAACACGACAACAATTATGATGTAACACGACAAATGGTGGGAAAAATAAAAAGTATGAAATATTTAAAAATTAAAATCTTTTGTTTTTAAGCTGAAATCAAAAAACGTAATTTTGATTTAACACGACAGCAGTTGTATACTATAAGGAAAAGATGAAAAGTTTCATGTGGCAAAATTTCTGGTAGGAAATCAAGGGGGCAAATATTTAAAAAGTTGGGAAAAACAAATGTAGGGTAAAAAAGGTGGGAAAATAAAAGGTGGAAAAATAAAAGGTATGAAATATTTAAAAATTAAAATCTTTCGTTTTTCAGTTGAAATCAAAAAACGTAATTTTGATGTAACACGACAACAGTTGTATACTATAAGGAAAAAACGAAAAGTTTCATGTGGCAAAATTTCTGGGGGGAAATCAAAGGGGGGAAATATTTAAAAAGTTGGGGAAAACAAATGGTAGGAAAAAAATGTGGGAAAATAAAAGGTGGAAAAATAAAAGGCATGAAATATTTAAAAATGAAAATCTTTTGTTTTTTAGCTGAAATAAAAAACGTAAATTAGATGTAACACGACGCAATTTGTATACTGTAAAGGAAAGACGAAAATATTAATGTGACAAAAATTCAGGTGGGAAATGAAAGGGGGAGAAATTTAAAAACTAATTTATTTTGTTTATTATTTAAATTTGATGAGAGAGAACATGTTAAATTGATAAAATATGGTGTAAAGGTACAAATGTATTAAAAGACAAGTATGCCCTTCTATTAAATAATTATGGGTAAAGGAAATAATGAGGTGGCAAATTGTGGACCAAGTATTAGGTTTGCAAAGTTTATACATCCTAAGGAGGTTTCTAATATATACATGCCCTATATATATAGGATTGTGATCTAATCATAACCCTCATTTATAGCAATAACCCATTAACTCTCCTTACCCAATCAAAATTGAACACATGTATTTATTCTATTAAATTTGATGAGGTCAAAAGAGTAATTTGCTCATTGTACTACATTTAATTAGACTTGGTAGACAATAATTACCTCTAAATCTATTTATTCTATTAAAGACCTTTTTTTAATATATTTCGTTTGGACCGCTATTAAAGAAATTACAAAAAAATAAAATTATTAATACATCAAAAGAAAATAAATATTTCATTACAACATATTTTCTATAAATATGAAACAATAATCCGAACCAAATCATGTTCATCCGAACCAATATGAAACAAAAATCCAAATCATCTTTTGTTCATCCGAACTAAAGGTCGGTTAGCTCATCCGAACTAAACAACCCTATCCATCTGAACCTAATTTTGTTCATCAATATCAAAACCATGTTCATCCTAATCGAAGTTTGTCATCCGAACTAAACAACACTATCTATCCGAACCAAATTTTGTTCATCCGAATCAAAATCATGTTCATCCGAATCGAAGTTTGTTCAGATGAAAAATTGATTTAAACTATAATTAATAAATATAAAAAATTGTACACACTATTGTAAAATTACATTTTGAAATCCTAAAATTTTACATAGGCTGAAACATTTGTATATATATATTTTTACATTACATTATAATACTAAAAAATTATTTTACACAAAACGTTTATATTTTCTTAAACTAGAATTCATAAATATAAAAAATTTTACACAGTAAAAGTATATTTTAAAATTTAAAAAAATTGGCAAGGCTTATACATTTGTGTGTGTGTGCGCGTGTATATATATATATATATATATATATTACATTACAATGGTGTAGGCGGTTTTACATTGAATTCTGGTTTTATTTTTTTTTTATTTTAACAATGTAATTTACAAATATAAAAATTAACAAAACTTTAATATTATTTTAAACTATAATTAATAAATATAAAAAATTTAATACAGTATTGTAAAATTATATTTTAAAATATTAAAAATTTACAAGGCTTAAAAATTTAATATTTTCTTAAATAGAATCCAATTCTATATACACGTATGTTCAACATTATATATACAATGATGTAAACGTAAACTTGTTGCATTAAATTGTAGCTTTTTTTAACTTTAATGCCTTTCTAAATTAGAATTAATTAATATAATATTAAACACTTAATATCAAATCACATTTAAAAATACTAAACATAGACAAGGATGAAACATTTTTACTTTTTTTTTTTACATTACAATGGTGTAGCCATTGTAATATATCTGTATTACACAAAACTTTTATATTTTATTTAAACTAGAATTAATAAATATAAAAAATTGTACACAATATTGTAAAATTATATTTTGAAATCCTAAAATTTGACAGTGGCTGAAACATTTGTGTATATATATATATATATATATATATATATATATATATTACATTACATTATAATACTAAAAAATTATTTTACACAAAAATTTTATATTTTCTTAAACTAGAATTCATAAATATAAAAAATTTTACACAGTATTGTAAAAGTATATTTTAAAATTTTAAAAAATTGGCAAGGCTTATACATTTGTATATATATATATATTTTACATTACAATGGTGTAGGCGGTTTTACATTGAATTCTGGTTTTATTATTTTTTTGTTTTAACAATGTAATTTACAAATATAAAAATTAACAAAACTTTAATATTATTTTAAACTAGAATTAATAAATATAAAAAATTTAATACAGTATTGTAAAATTATATTTTATAATATTAAACATTTACAAGGCTTAAACATTTTTTTTATCACAATAACTTCAACATTGTAACATTTTTAATTTTTAATACTTTAACATTGTAACCCTTTTTGAACATCAGATGTGATATGTTCTGCATATCTGCAGAGTAACAGATAAAGAGAAAATTACGTATATACCCTTTTCAACTTATCTTTCAAATAAAGTACAATATAATATTATAATTAAAAACCAACCATTTGATCAACATCTTTTTAATTGATCATTGAATATGGTTGGGTTAATGTGTTATTGATGAATCATAGAGTTAGTAATAGATCACTTCCCTATATATATATATATATATATATATATATATATATATATATATATATAGGATTGTGCTCAAATAATAACCCACTCTTAAAGCAATAACCCAGATAACTTTGCCAAGATGAAGCCAAATCTTGATTTTTTTTTAACATCATTGTAACACAATTAGAACACTATGTTCTTTTATGAGTTTGCGAAAATTCATCACCGTTTAAAAGATATCATCGTTGTAAGTTTTGGGCATAAAACAGTTACAGTGCTGTAAATCAAAAACTTACAACGAGGATATCTTTTAAACGGTGATGAATTTTCACAAACTCATAAAAGAACATAGTGTTTAATTGTGTTACAATGATGTTCAAAAAAAATTCAAGATTTGGCTTCATCTTGGCAAAGTTATCTGGGTTATTGCTTTAAGAGTGGGTTATTATTTAAACACTTCCCTATATATATATAAACACTTACACTAGTGGGAAAATGATGTTGATAAACATTGATAAAGTCGTTCATATTTTTTATCAAGCAAAAGCCGCATGCCAACCTGACTTTTGTTGCTTACACTACATTGAAAACAACTACATATATTAGATACAAGAAAAAAAATTCATATAATGTAGAAACATACCTTTAGGGGTGAGCAAAAAACCGAAAAAACCGAACCGGAACCGAATTAATCGAAAAAACCGAACCGAATGAATAACCGGGCAAAACCGAACCAAAAAAAACCGAAACCGAATTTTTAGGTTCGGTTTCGGTTTTTATAGTATGAAAAACCGAAACCGAACCGAACCGAACCGATTTTTAATATTTTTAAAAAATAAATATATACATATATGTGTGTGTTGCTATTTTCATACATATTCAACGGGAAAAAAACACACAAAAAAGTTTACCGTTGGAGATGGTAAAAATTTAGATTAGATGAAATCTACCATTTTAAAAGGTAAAGATCGGAATTATTGCATATTTAGTTATTTACTTTTGATTTTTTTAAATTTAAGAACATAATGATAATTATTTTGTTTTATTTTAATTAGTCGATGTTCGATCAATTAATTTATTAATTGTTAATCATGTTTTCATTTTCAATGTTGGACATAAAATAGAACAAAAAAACACAAAAACAAAAGAAAAGTAAAAAAACCGAAAAAACCGAAAACCGAACCGAAACCGACAAAAAAACCAAAAAACCGAAAAACCGAAAACCGAACGGTTTGTAATAAATAAAAACCGACTATGTCGGTTTCGGTTGCGGTTTTAGCCAAAAACCGAACCGAACCGAACCGTGCACACCCCTACATACCTTTACCATTTCCCAGTCAAATCTAACTCCAAAAGCTTCTTTGATTATAAACGTAAGAGCATAATTATCCCAACTCTTATGTTTGTTCATAGAATCTGCAATATATCCTTTTTTGCTTAAAGGAGAAATGATAAGTAGAATCCATTGGCCACTACAATAAAGAATTAGAAAATATTATACAGGTATGTATGTGTATGTATGTTGCAAAAAATATATCTTACCTTGTGTGATATGGTGCCACAAAATTTTTTTTGTCGCTATGAAATATATAAACATCCATGATGTGTTGATTAGCACGAGTAGGATTTTTAATGCAAATATCACCATTGATGTCATTCAGGTTAAAGAAGGCACAACTGGAATTGGACAACCCATAAAAATACCTTAAATCAAGAAAAAAATAAATGTGATAGTGTTAGTAATTTTTTTTATCTAAAATGTTCAAAAATTATGATACCATATAAAAACAATAATAACAACTTACATTGCAAGAAAATGTATGACACTGATATCAAGACAAACATTCACAGAGAATAGTTGTAAAAATTCCATATATGATAAGGCCTTAACATACGTCTCTTGATGCATCCTCTCCGGCGAAGAACTAGAAATGACATTTTTATCACCATGTGCATCAACAATACTTTGAATTGCACGAGGCCAATTCTTGACCTTTTTTCTAATGCACTATTTAATTCAGGATTGATAAATTTTGGATTTGAATCGAAAGCATTATTTAATTCACGATCACCAAGATTTTCGAGTATTGCACGTTGTTGAATTTGCATTAACTAACAAGAATATATAAAGAAAACATTAGTGTGTGTGTGTATATATATGAATTGTTATAATAAGTTGTTGATTAATTATCATATTCATAAAACCCATCGATTCAATGTCCTTTTGTGGTAGCACTTGTGTTTCAAACATATCAATTTCCTAATCCTATGTAATAAACAATTTGTTAATATATATAAATCAAACTAATTTAATTTAAATTGTCATTTGTGGTATGTAAGGTTAACTCATTGTAGCATCACCATGTAATTGTGGTGAGACACCCCTATGACTAGATAAACTGGCGCTCGAGACACTTCTTGAGGCATTTCTATGACTTGATGAACTAGGACAATGAGCTTTCTTGGGGCCTTTTTGTTTACAAATTACAATTTAACAAAAATTTTATATAAATATTATAATATGATAAGATAAAATAGTTTTCCTAATAAAAATATACCTTTATTGCTTCTCTTGGCCACTGAATGAAATTGTGAAGCATATCTCCAACAAAAATGATCTCATCCGTTGTTCGAGTTACCTTAAGAACAGGAAACTTCTCACAGCCTTCAATGACAGTATCCACTTGGACCATGTATTACACAATCCTTATTTATTAATTTCCCATGTAAATTTCTTTCTAAAGTTGGCCAAGCCTGCCCTTTAGCCACATTCAATTCCATACTAAGGTTGTATGGAAATTACAATTCACACTGTGTCAAATTCTACAAAACCCATTCAAGATTTTTGATAAAAAAATATGTATATAGATAACATCTTTATTTAAAAATGTATATATATTACCTCAATAGGTGGCTAGTTAGTATACGATCCACAGACGCATAACTCAAATCACGAAGACATGGGTTCATGTCACCCATTCGTACCGAGACCTCTCTTCATTCACATCTTCTCTCGAACTACTCATTACCCGGGTCTAACACGTTTGAACATACCACCATTAACCTTAGTTGAACCAATAAACATAATATCCAAAACTACATTAATACATATACAAATATTCCAAAAAAAACTATTATATATAAATATCATTACCTATGACCCCATAAACTGTCCTTGATCACCCTCCATGCTCAGGTCCTAGTAATCTGACTAAAGGATCCTCATTTCCTTCAAATAACTACCATCTTGAATCATCTTTTTCTCAATACGAGACTATAAAGATAATACATTTGACTATTTTATAAACAAACTCATATAATTAAATTTATTTACCAAATCGAGAATTTTTTCATTCATATCTGGTTCAAGTTCATATGACTTTGTTTCTTTGATTTGAATTGCTCTACTTATTATCCATACTTTAGAATGTTCATCTTGTATGTATTTAAGATGTGGATACTTTGATTCAAGCTCAGGCCATATGATAACAAATTTCTTCTTCAACACTGTATATCCTGATCATCCAAGGCGTGCAAAGTTTGTGTTTGCCTTTGCACTTGCAAGTGCTTATTTACTTCTTTCCTTCACAAAAAATGACTAACAATTTTCAGTCATTGCAAACATATACATGTATACACATACCTAAAATTCTTTGCTGGTTTTTTGCTGTATGAATTCATTCCAATGTGTAGAATCAAGATATCTATATTTGTTAAAAGGCGTCTCACTTATGTTTACAAAATCTCTAACAAACTTGCTTCTAAAATTTGCACAAATTTTATTTTCTTTTTAAATCAAGAATTCTTTTGGGGAATCAGTTTGAATATTACACTCCTCCTAGCAATTTACAAAACAAAAGGTTAGACATAATAATTAACAAATATCACATATACAACAATAGTTTACAGAAATTAAACTGTAATACCTTGATTAGTAACCAAAATCATCCCACCTGCTCTTTCCAAATTTACTCATCTCAATGTGACACGAAAACATTTGTTTGCATTTCAATGCAACACTTGACATAAATTGATGATAGTTTTCACCCACTAGTTGTTTATTTTCATTAAATTATGGTGTAATATTTCTCTCCACATTTCTTAGAGCAGGAAGAGACATCCCTTTGACCTCTTTTATACACCTGTTCAACAAAAAAAAAAAGCAGTACGAGTACAAGCTAGCTAAGATAGATGCAAAGTATCATCAAAATGAGGTTGCCTGAATTCTTGAAGGGCACTTAACTACCTAAGTCACAGGATTACATAAAACTTGAGTACACAAAACTTGATATAAAGAAATAAATGCATACAATCTACACACACACACATATGAAATGTAATAACATGCGAAATAATATAAAGTGTAAATAAAACGAAAAAATACGAACGGACCTTTTTAATGTAAAATATAAAAAGTAATAAGAATATGTGTATGTCTTGAACCTTGAGCATTAGTTTAACATGGTTTATCAACATATATCACTTCATCGTGATCAGATCGTATGTATGTGTTTCCTTCCATTCAATCATTTATTGGTTGAATCCGTGCTACAATCAGTAAGTGGTTTCACCATGCATATACCAACAAGTATATCTAGGCATAAAACCATGTTTCATCATATGAAACTCTATATCTTTAAGTGGTTTCACCTTGATCTTGAGTTTACTTGATTTTGATGTTGAAGATTAACAATACAATAACCTTAATCATTTAAAGTGACTTTAATGAGGCCCTTCATGTATGAAAAAGAATCTTGGTTGCACAAGTTGTATAGTTTTCATAGATTAGAGTTGAGCTTATGTATTTCTCTAGTTCAATGATGCATGAGTTTAGGAATGAGAATTTCATGTGTTAACTTGTAAAAGTTATAGATGATAATGTGCCTAAGTGGTTAGAATCGAGTAACCACCAGATTTTGATGTTTTGTAGGTTAAACAAGAAGATTAGATGCATGTAGGAAAAAACTAAAGTGATTGAAAGTGAAAGGAAATGAAGATAGTTGGATTGAGGAATGAAATATGATGTTTTAGAATCTTACCATAGGATACAAGAGCTTGGAACGCGAGGACAACAAAGAAAACATATAGTTTGTCATATCCTACGGCGGCCATATGAGGGTTTTGACAAAAATATTGAATCGTAGATTATGGCTTCGGCGTAGTTTATGACGATCGCAAATTTCAGATTTATTGTAAACCTAAAAAATAATGTTTCAAACATTCCTCATTCATCCTATTCGGTCGTTGATGACCTGTAGTTGGGGTCATGCAAAAACCTAATTAACCTAGGTAGCTAGGGTAAGTCAGATATCTTATCCACGAGGAACATGTAGTCAGTGTTATATAATTTCGTTTAACTAAATAAATGCATTGAGAAAAATAAACTTGAAAGTTGGATTTTGGGTTTTATGTAAAACAAACTTAAGTAAACTAAAACGTAAATTAAAGAGTTGTAACAATGTATGAAAATGTGATGTCTCTAGGTTTAAGTTAGTAAAATAACTAGGTATATCTTGATTTGTTAATTGGAAATCACATAGACATGGTTCATGCTTAGATTATTAAACAATTATGATTTGGAACCAAGTTAATGACTTTGTTGACAACCGATAACTAGACCGATGTTGTTGACTGAGTTAATTACTTGTTCACAAAATGTAGTATTTCTAAAATACTTTATAAACCAATAACATTAAACTTGACAATAGATGAAAGCAAGCAATGAGATTGAATTCAAAATTATAAAATAAACCAGAAATCGTTTATCGCTTCACAATCAAACAATATTGAACTTGTAAATCTATGAGAACAAATCCAATACCAATGTTTAACAAATGAAAAGAAAACATAGTTATCAAACCTAACCATTCACCCGGAGATGATCACGAAAAGCTTACCCGGACATTCTAAAGGTTGAATCTTCAAAGTTCTTGATGAATTGCTTGATTAGATCTTCAATTCCCTCTTTGGATTGAGGATTTGGGGCTTTAGAGTGCTCCAAAAACGTCCAAAAGTTCGCCCCAAAGTGATGATATGCGACTAGGGTTGATTTGGACCTTAAATACCTCAAAAAACGCATAATTAGGTGTTTTCTGGAAGCACCCGGCGTAAATTACGCCCAGGTCCTCATCTTACGCCTCGTACCATCTGTTTTACGGTTCCATTACGGTGAAAAAGGTACCCGGCGTAAGTTACGCCCTCTGGGCGTAAGTTACGGTAGAGCAGACATCATTTTTAGCTTCGTCTCGTTGAGAAATGCAATTTTCATATATTATGGGTTTCATAACTCTTCTCCTAGCCCAAGATATGTGTCTTCAAAGTTTTCGACTTCTGCTTCATGTGTTTACATCTTCGAATGTATTCGTTCTTGCTTCCTGTTGTCTAGTTTCCTTCTAAAATCATCATCTTGCTTCGTTTAACCTACAAACACACAAGAACACACGGTAGCTTCTATTCGAATGACTAAACGCATAAAAAACACACAATAACATCCATTTAAACACTTTATAATCACAACCAAACCCCTAGTCATCAGTCGGGAATGACTTTGGATGATCTTAAAAGCCAAAAATTGGGGCTTTTAACCTTTTCAATCCATCTAATCACTAGATAATCATCCATCTGGAAGATCCAATCATATTTTGAAGATCAATCTGTTGTCATGAGCGACTAATCTCTTCATTGTTTCCTCCGGGTGGAGTATTATTGTAAATGGATGATTTGATTTAGTTTTCTACTTTTTTTGCGACATGCAATTTAAGCATTCGATTGCTTTTTGTTAATTTTTGATTGTGTTGATTGTAAAAAATTGGAATTTTGTTTACATTTAATTCAATTCATTAATAAAATTTAATTGATGTTCACGTGATAATCTTTCATTTTTTGGCAATTGAAACAAATTATCCTTGTTTGTCACGATCAACTAATTAACATACTCATGTCTATGTGGTCTCCCAATTGAAAGCTAAGTTAATATTTTATGTTTGAATCCAAATCTAATAGGAATCACAAGCTAAAAGACACTATTGGCATAAAATTATGACAAGTGTCAAAAAATATTTTTGTTTATTATAATAGTAAGATTAAATTAAGTACAATAATTACTAATGATTTTAGTGATACATTTTTATATTAGTATTAATTTTTTAATAAATTAAAAATTAAATCTTTCGATTAAAAAAATAGATTTTGAAAACAAAAATTATACAAAAAAAAAATTTCTAAAAAAAATAAAAACCCAAAAGTTTAAACAACAAGATTTTTATATAAAAATAGTTTTTAAACAATTTTAAATTTGAAATGTTAAAAAATAAATTTTAAAAAAACAAAAACTTAAAAAATGATATTATTGTTTTGTTGCTTAAAATATGTATGTATACGTATATTCAATCATATTTTGTCTCAAAAATCGTTTTTTAAATCCTAAATTTTTATTAGTTACTATATTATATTTTTTACACAATCCGTGTATAATACACGGAATATTAACCTAGTTAGTCATTATTAGAAATAAAGATCAATAAGAAATAAAAATTCAAATTTTTATAGTATATTATTAAATGTATATGATCTCAGGCTTGTATCGATTAATCTCACAGCCACTAAACTAATCTAAGTCATGATATAAAGTCTAACGATGATATTTATGTAGCGTTTGGTATGCATGAAGGAATGGTGAAATGGAATGAGGTATTACGTTGTAATGAAAAAACATGTTTGATTATCACATAGGAATGGAATGCATCATTCCACAAGGAATACGATTCCTTCACTTTTGATGATTTTAATTCCTTGTAGTATGGTTATTTTTTTTCATTCCTTCTCTTGAAAGGATGATCCAACCAATCATCCGACTCATGTTCAAAACCATTACCTGACCCATGACCAAAACCCTGACCCAAACCATGATTCGAACCAAGACCTAGCTAAACCATGACGTGAACTATGGCTCGACCCATGAATCGAACCGTGACCTAAACCAGGACCCGATACATGACTCAAATAATTACCCGACCCTTGGCTCAAAAAATGGCTCAACCTATGAACCAAACCATGACCCGACCCACAATCCAAACCATGACCAAATCCACAAACCAAGACCCAATCCACGAACCAAAATATGACCCGGCCCATGAAATGCCTCATGATCGAACCATGAGCTAAACAATAACCGACTGATGATCCGAACCATGACTTGACCCATGACCCGACCCGACCCATGATTTGAACAATAATTAAACCACGACTCAATTCGTAATTTGTATTCCATCCCTTCATATTTTCATGCCTACCAAACAACAATAAACAATAAATCATTTCATTACCATGTAACCAAACATGACAATGGAATGGTAATGATCAGGGTTGTAAAAATCGTCCTAGGCGCTAGGCGCCCGGCTTCCTTGTAATTTTTGCCCTAGGCGGTGCCTAGTCGCTAGGCGGCCTAGGCGGGGCCTAGTCGGCCTGGGCGCCCCCTAGGCGGCCTATTTTTTTTTTGGTTTTTTTAGTTTTTTTGGCTTTTTTCGAGTAAAAAGGACAAAATAAATGATTATTCGAGACATTTCTCAACCCCAAATACGTAATATGTTTCTAAAACATCAAATCCAACATCTGAAACGTTGAACCCTGCCACTAAACATCGTAATCCATCCATAAACTCTGAATTTTGTGTTTAAGTTTGTAATTTGAAAACATCAAATCCAACATCTGAAACGTTGAACCCTGCCACTAAACATCGTAATCCATCCATAAACTCTGAATTTTGTGTTTAAGTTTGTAATTTGAAGTACTTCACTTAGTATGTTTAAGTTTATTTTTTAATATATTTGAAGTATTCTATTATATTATTGATATTAATGTGTGTATATATTAAATATTTGTAAAATTACATATAAAAATTCCAATCCGCCTAGCGCCGATTAATCCCGATTAATCCCTAGGCGGTACCTCGCCGCCCGACTAGCACCTAGCGACTTCTACAACCATGGTAATGATTCATTTCTTTCCCACGTCCATTTCATTCTCCCGTCCATTCCATTCATTCATGCCAATCAGACATAAGGTATCGGATATTATCATTGAGTTGCCAGATTTTCGGTTTTGATATGGGGACTACTCAAAAAAACTTATGTTTATTGATTCCTCAGGCTATTGTGCCTATAATATTAAGGTGTATACACAACGAATACAGAGAGCCAATTACCAACTATTGAGATATTGTGTTCAATTGTAGAAAATAATAAATAAATGAAGACCCACTCCTAACTTAATAGGTGACTCACATCCAAAAACTGTTTGGTACAATACCTACATCTATGCATACCTGATTTCAAAGTGGAACTCGTATTCATTTTTTCTTAAAGTAAACCTAGCTACAATCGATCCTTTGAAAGAACCAACATATATCATATTGATAAATCCAAAATTTCCCTAGCATCTCTTGTCGATTTTTCAGCTTAGCTTCTATATGGTTTTCATTTAGTTACTATATATGTAAGGGATCCACTTTTATGCCTAAAAATCAACAAGATTTCTTGATATTCTAATTTAAAATTAATGCTGAGTCCAAAAAGATTGGGTGTTGTTAAAGAAAACATTTGGTTTGATTAACATATGTCCTCTATATAAACCTGCATCCATCCTACTCATGTAAAACACAAGCATACTCATCTAATTAAACGTTAAGCATTTCAAAATGGGTAGCCACAATGAAACAAGCAGCATGATGAACCCTCTAGAGCCTGAGGAGTTCAGGAGACAAGCCCATTTGGTGGTTGATTTCTTAGCCGATTACTACTCAAATATCGAAAAGTATCCCGTGTGTAGCCAAGTCGAACCTGGTTATCTCACAAAAAGTATGCCCAAATCAGCACCACTAAAACCCGAACCCATTGAAACCATACTGCAAGATGTTCAGAAACATATAATTCCAGGCATAACCCACTGGCAAAGTCCAGGCTTTTTTGGTTATTTCCAAACCAATGGAAGTACCGGAAACTTTCTGGGTGAAATGCTTCTCACTGGGTTTAACACAGCTGGGTTTAACTGGTTGGCTTCCCCGGCTGCCACCGAGCTCGAGATGATCGTCACGGAGTGGATTTTGGAGCTTCTCCAGCTTCCAAAATCATTCTCGTTTTCTAGCAACGGAGGGGGTGTGATCCATGGAAGCACATGCGAGAGCTTTGTATGCACATTGATTGCCGCTCGAGAGAAGAAGTTGAAACAACTCGGGGCTGATCAAAGAGGTGATTTATGTAAGCTTGTTGTTTACTGCTCCGATCAGACACATTTTTCTCTCCAAAAAGCTTGTCAAGTTGTCGGCATCAGTCCTGACAATGTTCGATCAATTCAGACCAAAAAGTCTGTCAACTTTCAGTTATCTCCAGATGCATTATTAACGGCTATTGAGTCAGATGTTAGAGCCGGTCTGATCCCATTATACCTTTGTCTCACGCTAGGAACAACACCAACAACAGCAGTTGATCCGTTGCTCACATTGAGTGAGATAGCACAAAGATACCATATATGGACTCATGTGGATGCTGCTTACGCTGGAAGCGCCTGCATATGCCCAGAGTTCCGTCACTTTCTTGATGGTGTTGAAGGTGCGACCTCCTTCAGCTTTAACCCACACAAATGGTTCTTGACCACTTTAGATTGTTGTTGTCTTTGGGTTAAAGATCAGACAGATCTTACAAATGCACTCTCTAATGACCCTGAACTGCTGAAGAACAAAGCAAGTGATTCTAAGCAAGTGGTGGACTACAAAAACTGGCAGATTGCTCTTAGCCGGCGTTTCAGGGCAATGAAATTATGGATGGTACTTAGAAGCTATGGAGTAACTGGGCTACAACAGGTTATAAGGAAGCATGTGAAGCTGGCCCAACATCTTGAAGCACAATTATCTGCTGACGGCAACTTTGAAGTTGTGGTTCCAAGGAACTTTGCTACTGTGTGTTTTCGGGTTTCGCCATTGGCATTGACAAGTGTGCCCAATGGTAGTACCAATGACGACCTTGCTAATCATTTGACCCGAACTCTCTTGGAATCACTTAACAAGACGGGTCTTGTTTACATGACACATGCGGTGATAGAAGGGATCTACGTGATTCGGGTTGCGATCGGTGCAACCCTTACTGATGAGAAGCATGTCAACATGCTATGGGATATGGTACAAGAGCATGCCAGTGGTTTGCTAGCCAAGTATGCTGATATTAAATAAGTTACGCCACAATGTTAAAGCGTAACTATACTTAAATAAATAAATAAATAATAATGCTTTTGGTGTAATAATATCTACCAAATTAAGGGAGCAATAAATAAGATGATGTTAAAAGTTTATCTCCCAATTATAGTACGTGATGGTTGGATATTTGAGTTGCAATTTAATACCTGGTTACTGTAAGACCCTTAAGTTCTGTTTTTTTGGATGACCTTGTACTTATAATTACATGATATCATATAAATGTTTATTGAAAAAATGCCACCTTGGATGGTTGAACGACATCTCATGAATCGGTATCGTAGAAACATGCGAAGATAAACCATAACCTTTAGTACATGACAAACAATATCCAGAGAAAATTAAGGTGATGCTCACCAAAACACTCTCTTAAGTTGTTTAATGTGCAGGAAGCTTTCGTGACCAGTCCAAGGGCTTCTGAAGAATCAGTTCAAGTGTTTCTGGAAGAATGCAAATAATCAGTTTATATATATGTATCTCCATCATTTGGTTAATCATATGCTCCATTGACATTAATTTTAATTTTCAAATAAAAACAAAATAATAAGAAAGTACAAAATTTTAAACATAAAATTCATGAACCAAAAAAAAAGTTAATTATGTTGGGAATTATACTAACTATTTTGAACTTTTAACTAATCATATTAATTATAAAAATCAGATTTGATAATAGCGGAAGCATTTAGGTTACAATTTTTTGTTTCATATACAAAATTTCCAAAACCAGAAATCCAATCACTACTACAAAATTTGGCAATTGTCACCAAAATTTATCACCAAAATAAATGGTAGCAAATCTTGCTACTATTTTCCCACCAAATGCAAACTCAAATTATTTACTACCAAAAGGTAGCTAAGTGGTGAGAAATTTTACCATCTTTTATTTTTGGTAGCAAAATCGTAGGTAAATAACTAAATGATAATTTGCCACCATAACAACGTTGGCAAAAAAAGAATAAAAATTAGGGGAGCGTGGGACCGTGAAAATTAAGCCACAAAAGAGAACCTCAGTGTTAAACCTCACAAAATTGGGAGATCGAGCTCTCATTCTAGCCCTAGAAAAAAAAAAACTTCACTTGTTGCCTCATTAAACCACACAAAATTGATGAAACCATTCCAACCTCACGTGGTGGTAAACAAACACCGGTGAATCTATTGCAACCTCCAATGGTGTTCTATCATTCACTGACGGCGAGTATTTCATTCAAACAACTGATATTCGTTCACCAAAGGGCTTCTAGCCTAATGGTAGCCCCTTGACTTCTCTTATAAGAGGTCTTGGGTTGGAGTCTCACCTAGAGCAAATATTGTTCTGGGTGAGCCAGGGGGTTTTCCTAGTTGTAGGTTTCCTCCTGGGCAGGTGGGTCAGGTCACCACGCTCTGTTATTCGGGCGGAAGGGTGATCTATTTGCCAGGGTGATCCCGGGTGACCGGGCGTTTGTTGTTCAAAAAAAAAACTGATATTCGTTCATTTGTTCGATTACGTCATCGTTTTATGAAATGCAAACTTATTGATGGTAATCATGGTTCATGAATCGGTTTAATTTTACAGTTTTTTGCTAGTTGATTACGAATTATTTGATGAGATTCACGAATTGAATTCACTCATTTGTTTGAGAAATTCTTTGTTTCAGTTAATGCAAAGTTATTGTTGAGATCATTTCCTGCATCGACGTATTTGATCTAATATTCAATTTTCATTGATCTGCAAGTCTATAGGATATCTTAGTCATCCAATAACTTAACGCGATTTCTAAATCATAAAAAGTTGTTTGTCTTTGTCGCTCGATTGTTTCCGTGTTAGTTAGATTGTTTCAACTGTCTGAAATTTATGAACAGTCGTTCTGTTAGTTTGATTGGAGTCGCTGGATTGATTGTTTTGATTTGAGTTTTGTTACGTGACAAGGTTCGATTTGATTTAGGGTTTGTTTTTGGTAACAAATGATTATCTTATTGTGAAAGTTAATTGAAATAGGTTCAAGTTTGAGGCTTTTCCGTGTCTTCTTGGTTAAAGAGAATTTTATTGTTTTATATCAAGCTGTTTGAGTTAGTATTATCTATGTTTCCAGTTAGAATTGTTAACAAAAACAAATGTTTTGATTCATATTAGCAGCAGCTTAATGTGCCATGTACTACAATATTATGTAAATTGTCATTCCCTAAACCTCTCACAAAGATCAAGGGTTACCTGCAATTATTAACATATCTACAAAAGTAAACTCCTTCAATGCAAGAAGCTTAGAGGTAGTGTCGTAATTAGCGATAGTGCTTACCGGATTTATGTATGTTAACTTGTGATGGATAGAGTGATAGTCCGATTACTTAATATCGATAGATGATTATTGATGTTGATGGACTAAAAAACAAGAACAAAAGGTGACGGAACAACACAAGTATTTCTAATTTGGAATCCTTGTGATTGTTTCAAAGTGTAAGTAACACTTACTTATTACTTTCATCAGATAGTGTAACTTAAACTTACAATTGATTTAATTTCTAAACGGTGATAAATTAACAAAAAATAAAAAAGAAACCCCCTCTATTTATGTATAATAAAAACCATGGCAAAAAAAAAACAAAGATTCTGGCAAAAAATGCCATGATTAACGCTATAAGGGAGGGTTAACATTTGATCATCTCCCTATATATATATATATAGGAAAGGGATCATATAATAACCCTCGTTAATTGAGATAACCCATTAACCCTGACAAAAAACGCTCAAATCGCAAAAAAAAAATTTTCATGGTTTTTTTTATGCAAAAATAGGGGGGCTCCTTTTTTAAGCGTTCGCTAATTCACAAGCGTTAAAAAGTTAAACGAAATGTAAGTTTGCGTTACACTGCGACACTTAAATAAATGTTCGCAGTGTAACGCAAACTTACATTTCGTTTAACTTTTTAACGCTTGTGAATTAGCGAACGCTTAAAAAAGGAGCCCCCCTATTTTTGCATAAAAAAACCATGAAAAAAAAAATTTGCGATTTGAGCGTTTTTTGCCAGGGTTAATGGGTTACCTCAATTAAGGTGGGTTATTATTCACTCCTAACCCTATATATATATTTGTGTTTTTATGATACTAATGCATATATCTTATTTATATAGTTCTCACCAAAACAAAAACACCCAATGATCCTATGGATAAAGATGAAGATTAAGATTAAGGATATGGGTGAATACTGAAGATGAAGATTAGTATGAAGACTAGAACGACGCTTATTTTTATTTTATTTTTTGTAATCTTATAACTCCCAAACTCATTTGCATGATTTGTTTTTATTTTTCCTAATCTTATAATTTTAAATGTTAAGAGATGGTGTAGTTTAAATATTTTTAATACAATATTTTGAGTCGTTTTTATAAATGTAACTAGAAAAACCAAAAAAACCGAAACCTAATTTGAACCCAAATAGGTTTTAAAAAAAATAAAAACCGAACCCAATTGGTTTCAAAAACCCAAAAACCAATCGAAACCGATCCATGCACACCCTTAGATCAAAATATCTTTTAGACCTTACTAAATATGTTAGCAAGTTGGTATTTGATGCATGAAATGTTTTGAAAGTTTCCTCCAACATATCTTGTTTGGTAACGTTATGCCCACAATAACACAGTGTTGAGCATATTTTGAATAAATCAAAGATGTAATCATTCATTTTTTTTTAAAAAAATTAGTGCCTGAGATTGAATCATTCTTTTTTAGTAGCAGGAAGTAAAATTACCCTGTGAGGAATAAATCTTTCATGTAATTTGTTCCACCATGTTAATGGTCCTGATGGATCATCACAATTTGAATAGATTATTTATATAGTAACATCTCATTATTGTGTTTGTGGATTAACATCCCTTATTGCTTCAAGTAATGAACATTTATTGTTTTTAAAACACTCTTTGAATTTAAATGTCTTTACAATGTTTGAATTTAAATGTCTTTACAATGTGTTGTACACGACATGTAATTTTCTTCGTAAATATTTATAGCTAAATACAAGTTTCACAATGTTTAACATTTTGTTTTTGTTGCTAAACATAAATAAAACAAATAACAAGATAAATATTAATATCTATATCTATATATATTAATAAACATTGTGATACAATTAATAAGTGGTACAATCACGTAGAATTTCTACAAAGGTCCATATAAATATAATAACTTCTTTGTATTAATAGAAAATTTTGAAACTTATCATTAAATATGATAATAGAATTTTAAGTAATAAAAGTTAAACTAATAATTATGAAATTTTATGAACAAACTTGTAAGGAATAAATAATTTAGTAATAGAAATATATAATTAATCATCTATTATATATGATAGAAATTTGAATTACATATTGAAATTTATAAAAAGAATAATATGAACTAAAAATTATTTATAAAGTTTAAAGGAATTGTTTTAAATATATCAGACACACACACATCTAAAAAAATATAAAATGAGCCTTTTCGTTTTAGTTTTACGGACCAGGTCAACTAGAACTAAATTAGGTCAAGCCAAAACAATCCACTGGTTTAATAGCCACCCTTGACTTGTTCTTGCATTTTTTTTCTCTATTCTATCGACATGCCTTTTAGATTATAATATAACAATGTCAAATTGACATCCATATGTCTTATAATGCAAATGAAAGTCAACCGTAACTAAAAATTTATATTATTTTGAATATAATATAACCAAAATATATTTATATTTACTAAATTTTTATTCATGGTGACTTACAACTAATATGTTTTCTTAATTTAGATTATGTTTATTTAAGTTACAGGGAAAGGATAAAAAACTAACCCACTAAATATGCAATAATCCGTCAAGATCAAGCCACATATTCGAATTTTTTTTAACATCATTGTAAACACATTTATAATATTTTCCTATTTTATGAGCTTGTGTAAATTCATCATTATTTGAGAGTTAACGTCATTGTAAGTTTTGGGCAAAAAACACTTACAGTATTGTAAGTTGTGTGTGTGTGTGTTTTCAACACTTTCAAAAGTTTGTATTTGAGGATACAACTCGAAACTTGATTTTCTTTCTTCGTATAAAGTGTTTAACAAGAAAATACTATATGTTTAATAATTTATTTGCAACCACTACAACAAAACTTTTCTAATATGTCACCGAATCCCAACGACTCGGCGTATCATAATAGTTTTCTTGTAGTGATGTATTGTTAGGGGAGAAAACATCAATTACACATAGGTAGACACATTTAAACCAAATATCATCAAAATGGCAATATTATTTTCCTGCATTTGGTGTTTTATATGTGTTTGTGTGTGTTGTTGATTAGTGGTTAGTTGTGCATTTACAGTGGTAAACAGGAGACCATATAATATTATGTTATAACGGCTAGTTTGTAAACATGGTAAAGATAAATAAGGCATGGTTATGTGAAACTTACTATCCTAAAAGGTTAACATAATGGTTAGTATGATGAAATGCCCAATTTTTATGGTTGCTTATAGTTTCCAACACTTTATACAACACCAAAGTTGTAAATGGTAATTCATTGCATATTTTGGAGATGTGTAACCGCTACATCAACATAAAAAGATGAGGGTTATTGTGTTTAAATACTTCCAACTTTAATCTGTTGGCCGACAATACTTCCAACTGAGGAAATATTTAGTGACACTCTCAATTTTCAATATAGTTATTGGTGCCACTCCCCTTTACTATTACACGTCATCAGAAAAGTGTCAAATGGAACACTAATGAAAAATATGTTAAAAGTTGTAAGTGTCACTAAACATTTCCTCAGTTGAAAGTATTGTCAGCCAACATGTTGAAGTTGAAAATATTTAAATCCGATAACCCAAAACATAAAGGTAATCTACAAAAATATTATATTGCGGCATTTGAGATCAGATAAATAACTTAATGGGCACTTCAGGCATTAGTTCGCTCTCTAATGTTATACATATCAAACCAATGATGATTACTTAGCCCAAAATTAGAAAAACTCAAATGGCATTCGTTCTCATAGTCATTAGGTGTAATAGAGTTCTACCAAACCATATTACACAAGGTTGCATAAGGTGTTAGGCGCTAGTCGGGCGGTAAGATACCGCCTAAGGATTAATTGGTGCTAGGCAAATTGGAATTTTTATATCTAATTTTACAATTATTATACACGCATTAATATCAATAATTCAATATAATACTTCAAATAATTTAAAAAATAAACTTAAACATACTTGTCAAGTATTTCAAAGTTTAAAACATAAACATTTGAACAACAAAAGAACATCGAAAACTCAAACAACAAAGAAAATCGAAACTGGGTTCAGAGTTTAGATATGGATTTTGATGTTCAGTGGCTTGATTCAATGTTTCATAGACGTATTAAGAATTTCGGATTGAGAAATGTCTTAAAGAATCATGAATCTGGTGATTGTGACACCCACGTCACTATGTCCCATCCGAACATTAAAATCATTATTTAAGAAACTACATTTAGGTCCCAGCAAAAACTTTCGTGTTTTACACATTTACAAACACACTACTTGTTAAAAACAAGATTTAAGTATGTTTACACAATTTACAAAACATTTATTACACAAAAGTTCACACAAGTTTGGTTGTTAAGTTTAAAACCATCATACGAGCCTTCATGTTCGATTCCGATCACCATCACCGCTCACCCGACTCTTTAGTACCTGTAAACACCACATTTAAATTCACCATTAGTTCATTAGAACTAAGTAAGATACCCCGCTATTTTCTCAAGTGTATTCCATAACACCATATGGATACACTAATGATGTTTCAATATAATTTGATAACATTATTCAATTGCATACAACACGATTTACTAACGGGTCGTTTTCATCCAACCTCCCGTAAATCTCCCATTCATACAAAATCATTATAATTAAACACAACACATATGTGCACACAAAACTCCAGTTGTGCATCATATTTCCCAAAAGTCAAACTTAAACAATTTGACTATTGAAATTATATGTCTACACTCTTGTAAATCATCTTTTGTTCACACACCTTGTGAATCTATTACATTAAATTTGCAAGTCTTATGTTCACACATCTTGTGAATCAAAGCATGCATATTACCAATTTAATGTCTACACTCTTGTAGATCATAACCTCCAAATTATGATGGTTGTTCACACTCTTGTAAATCAACTCAATCATTATTACTAGTTAAATGTTCACACCCCTTGTAAATCATTCCACTACAATAACTGCACTAACCATAACCATTTATATTAATTTCACTCAAAATAACAAATCACATATATGCTAAATGCACAAATACTTGTAGCGTGGACTCACCCAATCTTACAACTACAAGTTCAATCAAATAGGTAACTTACCTCTATCTGCAAAGGATCCTGCTTGATTATTTCGTTGATTAAAATCTCGTTTTCCTGTTAAACTCTATACAGGTCAATATATGTTTATATCCATTCAACCTTTTGTTTGAAATATTTATATAAATTTTTTTGCATGAATATATATATACACACACATATATATGTATATATATTTCACATACTATACACATCCGACCCGTTCAAATTTGTTTAATGTAATTATCATATTTTGTATGATTACTCATACTGATTACCTTTCACCCAACCTTCAGGTTTCAATCTTTTTAAGATAATCTGAATTTTAACTTTATACTAATTTGATCAAATTAACCCATTTGACCCATTTAGGTTAAACTCATATTAATCTCATCATATGAGTTTTCAACAATTACAACATCTCAATTTCATCTCTATACATATTTTCAGATTTATACAACAACAATCACCCCAAATAAATCATCTTTCTCATCTCACTCTTATGAACCCTAACTTGGGTTCTTTGCAAAATCATGATCCATACCACAAGGAATGTTTAAAACATACCATAACAACTATACATGAATTTAGGATCCCATAACTACTCAAAACTCAACCCAATGTCACGTTTCTTGACTCCTAATTCATAACCCCCATCAAATCATTCTATAGTGATTCAAAGATGAGGAAACATGATTACCTCAAGTGGTTCACGACCTAGACTCGTGATTGAACGTTAAAAATCACGGATGGTTGCTTGGGCTCTCCTTGGCTACCACCTACCGTTGATGTCTAGCTCCTCCTCACCGTCCTCTGTAAATTTTTTTTTTCCTTTCTGCCTTTGCTCGACACCCTTTCCCCCTTTTTGGTTTTCTTTTGGCTTAAGTTTTCACCTCCATGTGATAGATATTTGTTTTATTATTATTATTTTTCTAGAATGCACTTCCACATTCCATAATATACGTATTCTTCTATTTATTTATTTATTTATTTATTTTTTTTGAAGCCATGTTCCACATAATATATATATGTGTATCTATAAAACTGATTTATTTATTTTGTGGTGATTTCTAAAGCCACATTCAATTATTATTATTATTATTATTATTATTATTATTATTATTATTATTATTATTATTATTATAAATATATATATATATATATATATATTTTAATAATTGACCACACATATAGATTAGGATGTTACATTTTTATCCAAAAAAGTAAAAAAAAAATTGTTTGGGCCAATTTCATCTGACTTGGTCGCCTTACCAATATTCTAGCAGACTAGAGCTAAACCAACAAGGTAAGTGGACGTCTAGCGCCTAGGCCAATTTTTACAACTTGAAACAATACACAATGATTAAAGATACAATGAAACAATAAACAATAACATTACACATCAAAAAAGACACAATGATTATAAACTAATAAAGACAACAATAAAACAAAAATACAAAAAAAAAATGATCCGTTAAAACACAAATAGACCCTAAAAACACAAAAATATATTAACAAAAACGCGAAACCATCCCTGTCAATTTCTCCCATATATGTCATATACATAATCTGTGAAGACTATTTGGTAAAACATCTTGAATAACCTTCTTCATGACATGATCTTTTCACAAACAATTACTTTAAGAGCAAAACCAAACATGTTGAGAAATTTACCCAATAACCAACTGCACAAATCAACGGTTACATACCCAAGAGGGCATCACCAAGCCACCAAGGGGTGACATTCCTATTGTGATTCTATACCAGTGAAAGGAACAAACGCCATATCATACCTAGTATGAGATTAAGCTCAAGCTTTAAACATAGCAACTCAAGCTATGAGTTAAACAAGCCTAATATGAGATTAAGCTCGGACTAAGCTTAAGATCCTAACGAAAAACGACCAAAATCCCACCATAAAAATGAAAACGACCAAAATATATCTATTCTAATAAACAAAAATCTTCATTTGCCACTTGTCACATTGTCAGGCCATAATGTCACTTGTCAATTTTTTATGCACTCATTTAATTATTTCTTATTAATTATAATATATTATCTTTCCTATTAAATCAATTATATTATCTATCTTATTAAATAATTATAATAATAATAACTAATGATATTATTTTTATTTTGCAAATTTAAAAATAGTTTTTATATATTAAAATCGAATCATTTTATTATAAAATATATTTTAAAAAAGTTTATAAAATATATTTTTTCATAAATATCAATTTTTTAAAAAATAAGAAATATATCAATTTGTTATTTTTAGAAAATAATAGTTTTACAAAAAAATTCTTACAAAACAATTTATTTCAAAAAAAAATAAATATAAGCAGAAAAATACGTAAATGATGATAAAAGTTACATTTTTTGTCTAATATGTTTAACGGTAATTTCAAATTAGGTTCTTTAACTTTAATAATTACAAAAATATTACCTTCTCATCTTACTTAAAAATAGTTATCAAAAAACTAATTAGATTTTTAACTTCAGTTAGTTCAAATATCTCAAATATTACAAATTAAGAATGCTAAAGATATTACTATTGTTACTAAAAATTTTGATTAGTGTTTTATTATCTAAAGTAATTATTAATACATAATTTAATCATTTTATATGAAAAATATCATCATTTATTTTTTTTAAATTTTTACCATTAATTTTTTAATATTTTATATTTAATTCGAGTTTTCACACGGGTAATAGACTAGTATCATCATAAATTTGTTAATCTCTTAAAACAATTTATCTTCTTACGATTACAATTAGGGGTGACAATCTTTACCCAAAACAAGATAAATGAGTTGGTTTGTATGAACAATTATGATATTTCGGGTTCAAATGAATCAAACTATTACATAAAACAGGATGAGATGTATAACACTTAACAAAATGTGTCAAGATGAGTAGCTAAAACCTATGCGAATAGAATACACTCGAACATGTTACAATGGTCTATAACATATTTGATAAGAAAAATACTAAAAAATTATCCAAATAGACTATTTATTTAATTAAACACATTTTCACTTGAACTAATGGTAGCGTTCACCATTAATTTATGTTTTCTTAAAAATACGACTCATTTTGACTTAAATTGATTTTGCTTAAAACTCATCTTAACCCGAACCCGTTCTTACTCATTATCCAACCTTCCCATTTTGCCATGCTTGTAATAAAATGAAAACATTGAACTATAATGACTCCATCAATTATGTCACACCCCGAGCCGGCGGGATAGGATCGGTTGTCCCGTCGGGCGGAAGGTTCACGGGGCGCGATATCGTGGGTGATAATCGTGATGATCAGATTGTTTACATTGCACATGATATAAATGAGAAATGCTAGATATAATAGAATTACAAAGTTAAATTACATCAGTATTGTTTATAATTTAACAATGTAAATCTACCATCAACATCATAGATTTCTATCTTGTTTTTACACAAGATATACAAAATAAATTTGTATAATTATGTCTTCAAAAGTATGCAGGTCCAAAATGCTAACCCTTCTATCTGAAGTCCTAGTCCAAAAGGAATAACTCTTTAGTTAACATGTTCGTCACCTGAGAAGTCATGCAAAAATCAAGTCAACACATGGTTGGTGAGTTCATATAGTTTTGTAATTGAAAATGATTTGAAAACCTCTTCCGGTAAAGACCCTAACCTCATTAGCATCACCTGTATCATCCAGATCGGTATGCTTATATATAGGGCATACCCCTGGGTCAAGGCTACAACCCCGCCCAGACGCCATCCCACCACATACTAATCCGCATAGGACTTTGATGTTAATGATAATTAAGCATTTTTACCTAACACACTTCTGATTTAGATTATGATTTCCCAAAACTTGGTTTACCTTTGACTCTCTTGATTTTGAACATAGATACATGATTTCCCAAAAGTCAGTGATAAAAATAAAATGATAATTATTTAATTAGATAATAAATAAATAAAACATTTAAATACAACTAAGACATGATGATTGAGCAAAATTTGACTCAATCAATTAGACCTAGTTGTTGGTGGTTGTCCAAGTTGTAACCTCTCACACGTGACCCATACCAGGCATAACTCACAAGGAGTATACCTGGGCGTGACGGGATTTTAATGATGCCCATACAGCCTGACCCGAAGGTCTTCTGTACATGCGGGGACTTTAATGTTTTGCCCTTACAGCTTGACCCAAAGGTCTTCTGTACATGCGGGGACTTTAAGGATATCCTTTGATTCCTGATCTCTTGATTCTCTTAGACTTTGATATTGATTTCAATGATTGTTCACGTTGTTGCCCGTATAGCCTGACTACAAGAGTCTTCTATACCTGAAGGGACTTTATATGTGTGTTACACGTGGTCTTGATTCCATATACAACTGACATCCACCTTGACTTGAGTATTAATGATTTCATTAGATTATAATGATTTCATTATTTCAATGAGTCACACACATTTATGATTTCTGATTCCTTGAGTCTTTTGATCTTGATCTTTAGAATTTCCATGATTCACAATGATGTTTGATTCTTGATTATGATTCTTTGTTCTCAGATCCCACACTGAGTTATGATCCTTTGATTATGATCTTTTGATTTTGATCATTTGATTTCACTTTGAATTTAGATTCCTGAATTTGAACTTGATGGACTAAGGGTTTGATTTGAGTTTAGAATTAAAGTATTACTCATAAGAGTAATTTAATTAACTTGATAATTAGATTTGTTTAATAATTTCCTAGACAGGAGTCTAGAAGTATCAACAAACATATATATGTAAAACATATAATAAATAAAAGCATTTAAATAAACAGTTTAGATAAAACAGTTTACGCATGCTTCTCAGCCCCGCGTTTTAAAACAAAAATGTTTAGAAAAGGGGCAATGAACTCACCTGTGTTGCTATGCAAATGATTCACAAAAGATAATGCGCGCTCTTTGACTGTTGCTTACGTATCTTTAGCACCTGTGTTATTTTAAGAAAATTCGTAGGCGATAAGTATGTATAATAGACGTCTTAACTAGGGTTTTGTCTCGGTGTGCGACTAAGTGTCATAGATTACTAATGTGATTCTAAGATTTCCTCTAACTAGACTAACCTTATTACCCATAAGCAACCCCTTTATCTCACAATAGTAATTACTAATCTTTAGTTAAAATAATTTTAAGTTAACTCGTTCTAAATAAACCATTTAATTAGAAATCATTTAATTCAGTTCAATTTAATAAGGTTTATAAATCAATTCCGTTTTATTAATAGCATTATTAATCCAAAGAAATGAACTTTTACATGATGGCTTAAGTTAAGCCCATTGGGCCACCCTCGGGCCCATTATTCGACTTTGATCATCTAAACGATTTCTTGTTTGCTCATTGATCTACTAAGCTTTGATAGTTTAAATAAACCATCCTACATTTTGTCCTAATGGATCCTATGTTAAGTGTATATGAAGAAACCCTAATACGTTTCTCCATGCATGGGTCCACGTACAATACCCCATGCACACACACACATATTGTATGTACCCATGTTCATGTGTTAGGCCGAAGGGTTATCTCATTCGAATGGGTAGGTTGGTTGGCCGAGAGAGATGCTCGAGCGAATGGCTTGGGTCGAATGTATGCTTGACCGAATAGGTGTTAACCGAATGATGGCTGCCGATTGACAAGGCTCCTTGGCCGATCGAATGGATCTGTTTCGGGCGAAGCAAGGCCATTCGCCGAAGGAGGGGTGGCGAATGATAGTGGTTCTTCGGCCTGTCATTCGGCGAATAGGAGTTGGCAAATGGCAGTTGACGAATGAATGTTGGCGAATGGAGTGAGCATGGCTAAAGCCATTCGGCGAATGTACTCCGAATAAGGCCATTCGGCCGGTCTGATGAACCACATTCGGCCTGCGTGGTCTTGAAGATGCAACCATCCTAGATTCATGATTTACCCACAACCATGGATATCCACTCGTTCCTACTTTGTTCTAAAGTGTTGTGATATGTTTTCCTAGGCTCGGGTTAGGTTAAAAACCGGTTGAATGAAGGGCTCGACATTAGGGTTTTCAAACCCTTAAAACGAACAAAAACACTAATTTTACCTCAAATCTGTTGAAGGAATGCCTAGATCTGTTGTACTTTCGAATTCTACAAGTAATGGTGGTGATTTTGACACCAAGAACACATGAAATGGTTAAGAATCAAGCAAGAAACCTTAGAGAGAAGTGGTGAGTTTTAGAGAGAGAGAGGAGAGGGGTTGAAATGAACGAAAAGTGGGGAAAATCTGGTTGGTGGATGTTTGGTGTGGCATTAATGCCACATTAAATGTGGGGAAAATACCCGGGTTCGTTCGGGTTCGTTCGGTTTCGCGTGGTTTCGCGTAGAAACGTCGGTTTCGCGTCGTTTTCGTTACGAAACGACTCGATCTTAAAGTAGAAATTATAAAATTATTTTAGGTTGTAATTCCTAATAAATTAACTAATTATCTTTTAATTATTTAATTTACAAAATATTTATTTAACGTTTAAATCGAATCGCGCGGTCATCGCGCGTATTTGTTCGAATCGTCACCCGACCAAACACGACGATAACTACACTTTTCAATATTGTTTTCTAATTATTGAATATCATTCAGAACGTTAAACTTTCAGATTTATTCGTACAGATCGTCACCTATACGAATAATCTGTCGGTTTAGCACTCACGTAACGACATTCGTGTTGTTTTGTTCTGTAAAGCCTCACTTACGTTTATACATAATAAAATCCTAACAAATAAATTAAATGATGGTTCTGTGTTGCCAGATAATTATCCGACTCAAGAACCATTGTTCTGAACTTGTTTTCTCTGAAATGATTATGAATTCGCTGTTTTGATAACATGAAATGATACTGAAACCTGATATGAATATGAAATACACTGAATTACATGAAATTTGTACCTGATTATTGTTCATGTACTGTATATGATCACTGTTCCGGTGTCGGTTCCGGCGCTGATGTTACAGTCTCCCCTTGTTAAAGAAATTTCGTCCCGAAATTTAAGAATTGTTATCGGTTACAGCTTCCTCTTCAAACAGTTGGGGATACTTTAACTTCATGTGATCTTCACGTTCCCAAGTAAACTCGGGTCCGCGTCTTGAGTTCCAACGAACCTTTACAATAGGAATACGGCTTCGCCTCAGTTGTTTGACTTTGCGATCCATAATCTCTATAGGTTCTTCGATAAAGTGCAATTGATCATCAACTTGAATTTCTTCGATTGGAATGACGAGTGATTCGTCAGCAAGGCATTTCTTTAAGTTCGAGACATGAAACACGTCATGCACACCACTGAGTTCATCTGGTAATCTCAGTCTATACGCCACAGGACCAATACGTTCGATGATTTCGAACGGTCCCACGTATCGTGGTGCTAGCTTGCCTTTTGTTCCAAAACGTACAACGCCTTTCCATGGGGATACCTTCAACATGACACGGTCTCCCACTTGGAATTCCAACGGCTTACGCCGTTTGTCAGCGTAGCTCTTTTGTCTGCTTCTTGTAGCTTGCAATCTTCTCTGAATCTGAGCTATCTTGTCAGTGGTTTCCTGAATAAGCTCTGGCCCAGTTATGCGATTATCTCCCACTTCGGCCCAGCAGATCGGTGATTGACATTTCCGGCCATAGAGAGCCTCGAATGGTGCACATCCGATACTGCTGTGGTAACTGTTGTTGTAGGAGAACTCGATCAGTGGCAAATGAGAATCCCAATTTCCACCGAAATCCAAAATACAGGTTCTTAACATGTCCTCCAGGGTCTGAATCGTACGTTCGCTTTGGCCGTCCGTTTGCGGATGGTAAGCTGTACACAGATTTAACTGTGTCCCTAGAGATTTCTGCAGTGATTGCCAGAACCTTGAAGTAAATCTGCTGTCCCTATCAGAAATAATTGACAATGGCACACCATGACGTACCACTATCTCATTGATGTACAATCTCGCCAGTTTATCCATCGTGAAAGTCTCACGCATCGGCAAGAGGTGAGCAGATTTCGTCAAACGATCAATGATAACCCAGATAGTATCATGACCACTGGAAGTGCGGGGTAGCTTGGTAATGAAATCCATAGCTATTTGTTCCCACTTCCAGAGCGGAATCTCAGGCTGTTCCAGTAAACCAGACGGTCTCTGGTGTTACGCCTTTACCTTCGCACACGTCAGACACCGACCGACGTACTCGGCTATGTCTTTCTTCATTCCCGGCCACCAATAAAATCCACGCAAGTCTTGATACATTTTATCAGCGCCTGGGTGTACATAATATTTTGTCTTGTGTGCTTCATCGAAGATAAGTCTTCTCAATTCATTTACCGCAGGAATCCATATACGATCCTGGTAGTAGATCATTCCATCAATCTTAGTCTCTAAATGTTTCTCTGCTCCGCAGTCAAGTTCTTTCTTCAAGTTTCCCTTATCAACTGATTCCTGTTGGGCTTGAATGATCCTGTCTTGTAAACTGGTCTGCACAGTCATCCCCATAGCTCTAACGCGTAAGGGTTTGACCCGTTCCTTCCGGCTCAAGGCATCAGCTACAACATTCGCCTTTCCCGGATGGTACTTAATCACACAATCATAATCATTCAGAAGTTCAACCCAACGGCGTTGTCGCATGTTGAGCTCCTTCTGATCAAAAATATGTTGCAGACTCTTGTGATCTGTGAATATGGTACACTTAGTGCCATATAGGTAATGCCTCCAAATCTTCAGTGCGAAGATTACAGCTCCCAGTTCAAGATCATGAGTAGTGTAATTCTTCTCATGAACTTTTAACTGTCTTGATGCATAGGCGATAACTTTGTCCCGTTGCAGCAGTACACAACCAAGTCCCTGATGGGATGCATCACAGTAAACGACAAAGTCATCACATCCTTCCGGGAGTGATAGGATTGGAGCATTACATAACTTCTGCTTCAATGTCTGAAAAGCATCTTCTTGTTTCTGCTCCCAGACAAACGGTTCACTCTTCTGAGTTAATTTAGTGAGAGACAAAGCTATTTTAGAAAAATTCGAGATGAACCTTCTATAATAACCCGCCAATCCCAGAAAAGACCGTATCTCCGTTGGTGTCTTAGGAGTGTCCCAATTCTTTATTGCTTCAATCTTGGCGGGATCTACATGTATTCCTTCACTGTTGACTACATGACCAAGAAACTGAACTTCTTTTAACCAAAATTCACATTTTGAGAATTTGGCATAAAGTTTCTTTTCCTTTAACAGTTCCAAGATTTTCCTGAGAAGTTGTTCGTGTTCTGCTTTGCTCTTGGAATAAATCAGTATGTCATCAATAAAGACAATGACAAACTGATCCAAGTACGGCTTGCACACTCGGTTCATGAGGTCCATGAATACCGCTGGTGCGTTTGTCAATCCGAAAGGCATCACCATGAATTCGTAATGCCCGTATCTGGTTCGGAATGCCGTCTTCGGTATGTCTTCGTCTTGAACTCTGAGTTGATGATAACCAGACCGCAAATCAATCTTCGAGAAGTATTGAGCTCCTTGCAGTTGGTCAAACAAGTCGTCAATCCTCGGCAATGGATACCGATTCTTGATAGTCAACTTGTTCAACTCCCGATAGTCGATGCACATTCTAAACGATCCGTCTTTCTTCTTCACGAACAAAACCGGAGCTCCCCAAGGCGAGTAGCTCGGTCTAATGAATCCTTTGTCCAATAATTCCTGCAACTGGTTTGATAATTCCTGCATCTCCGAAGGTGCTAGCCTATAAGGAGATTTAGCAACAGGAGTTGCTCCAGGAACTAAGTCAATTCGGAACTCTACTGGTCGCGCTGGTGGCAAACCAGGTAGGTCTTCAGGAAATACTTCCGGATACTCTTTTACTACTGGTACATCTTGAATCTTCTTCTTGTCTTTCTCCTTTTCCACCACATGAGCCAGGAAAGCTACACACTGCTTCTGTAAACACTTACGCGCCTTTATGCAAGTAATGATTTTGACACTTCGTTTTGCTTGGTCCCCTCTGACTTCCAATACACAATCATCGGGCAATGGAACTCGAAGCAGCTTCTCAGAACAGACAACTTCCACTCGATTAGAGGAAAGCCAATCCATTCCAACAATGATGTCGAAACTACCCAACTATATCGGTATCAAATCGATAGAGAATGTATGACCATTAAGTGTCAACGGGCAATTCCTGTATACTGTACTAACCGTGATCTGTTTTCCGTTAGCTACTTCTATAATATAAGGGGAGTCTAATTGTTCTTCTATAGAATCTAGTTGGCATGCAAAGTCGGCAGAGATAAAACTCTGATCCGCACCAGTGTCAAATAGAACAGATGCATAAAAGTCATGTAAGAGAAACGTACCAGTGACAACATTTAAGTCCTGGCGTGCAGCTGGTGCTCCAATAACAAAAGCTCTTCCACGAGGAGCTTGAACTGCTTGTTGTGCCTTCTTAGGGCAGTTCTTTGCAAAATGGCCTTGTTCGCCACAGTTGAAGCATCCACCATTGTTCTGATTAGCTGGTGGAGGAAGTGCTAGAGCAGCATTGTTAACTGCTGGATTTGGTGTCAGTCTGCACTGCTGAACCCAGTGCCCTTTTCTTCCACAACCCGTGCATTGACGGCACTGGTTGTTTGCAGCATGATGATACTGGCATTTAGTACACAAAGGATGTGGGCCAGTATACTGTCTCTTGGGCACATTTTGTTGGGCCGTTGCTACTTGATTCAAGGGAGTAGCCACAGTGTAGTTCTTGATTAATTTTTGCTTCTTCTTTTGGTGTTGCTGATGTTGTGGCTTCTTTGAAGATTCTTCCTTGCGCTTCCCGGTGTCAGCCTCTTTCTTCAGAACTCCAGAGGCAACCATCAAATCAGTGAGTTTTCCAGACAGTCTCACTGCAGACTCAACAGTAGTAGGGTTGGCTGAAACAACCATTCCCTGAATGCAGGCGGGAAGTCCACCTACATATCTGTCGATTCTCTTCTCTAAAGTCGGTACCATGTCTGGCACCAAAGCAACTAACTCGTGATAACGAGTAGTGTAACCGATGTGATCAGCACCTTTCATCACATGGTTGGACAGTTCCACTTCCAACTTCTGCAGCTCATTCTTAGGGCAGAATTCTGTTCGCAGCAGTGCTTTGAAGTCTTCCCATGGCATTGCCATAGCTTCATCTCTTCCTCGGGCGTTGATCTGACTATTCCACCAAGTCAGAGCCCGCTTGTTGAATGTTCCAGCTGAATAACGGACTTTATGATGCTCTGGACAACTGCAGAGATCCAGAGTAGCTTCAATCTTTTCAATCCATTGGATTAATCCAACGGCTCCTTCAGATCCGCTAAAGCTAGGCGGCTTACATCCTACGAATGACTTGTAGGAGTAGTGTGAGGTACCACCAGTATTCCCACTGGCTTCTCCAGATGAGTTGCCAGTGTTGTTCATCTTATTACGAAGAAGGTTGAACATCTCCGGTATCGCTTCCTTCATTTGGCTGGTCATCTGACTGCTCAGTAGAGTCACCAACGCTATAGTAGGATCCAGTATAGGTGTTGTGCCTGAACCTGATGCCTCGGTGATCAGTGGAGGAGGAGGTGGCGGTGGAGGAGGTGGCGGTGGTGAATCGGCTGGAGATGGTGTCGAAGAATGTGGAGCCAAGTCTAGAGGTGGTAACGAGGGAGTCTGTCTTCGCGGCGGCATTCTGATCATAACCAAAATAATATTGGTTAGTACAATGATCGAATGCAGAAGACATAATGCAACAAAGTCTTAAATCTTAGATTCTCTACATGCAGGGTCCCTAGGTTATAGTCTAGGCCAAACCATTTAAACAAATGACCTATATTTCTCTATAACCATGGCTCTGATACCAATCTGTCACACTCCGAGCCGGCGGGATAGGATCGGTTGTCCCGTCGGGCGGAAGGTTCCCGGGGCGCGATATCGTGGGTGATAATCGTGATGATCAGATTGTTTACATTGCACATGATATAAATGAGAAATGCTAGATATAATAGAATTACAAAGTTAAATTACATCAGTATTGTTTATAATTTAACAATGTAAATCTACCATCAACATCATAGATTTCTATCTTGTTTTTACACAAGATATACAAAATAAATTTGTATAATGATGTCTTCAAAAGTATGCAGGTCCAAAATGCTAAGCCTTCTATCTGAAGTCCTAGTCCAAAAGGAATAACTCCTTAGTTGACATGTTCGTCACCTGAGAAGTCATGCAAAAATCAAGTCAACACATGGTTGGTGAGTTCATATAGTTTTGTAATTGAAAATGATTTGAAAACCTCTTCCGGTAAAGACCCTAACCTCATTAGCATCACCTGTATCATCCAGATCGGTATGCTTATATATAGGGCATACCCCTGGGTCAAGGCTACAACCCCGCCCAGACGCCATCCCACCACATACTAATCCGCATAGGAAATTGATGTTAATGATAATTAAGCATTTTTACCTAACACACTTCTGATTTAGATTAATATTTCCCAAAACTTGGTTTACCTTTGACTCTCTTGATTTTGAACATAGATACATGATTTCCCAAAAGTCAGTGATAAAAATAAAATGATAATTATTTAATTAGATAATAAATAAATAAAACATTTAAATACAACTAAGACATGATGATTGAGCAAAATTTGACTCAATCAATTAGACCTAGTTGTTGGTGGTTGTCCAAGTTGTAACCTCTCACACGTGACCCATACCAGGCATAACTCACAAGGAGTATACCTGGGCGTGACGGGATTTTAATGATGCCCATACAGCCTGACCCGAAGGTCTTCTGTACATGCGGGGACTTTAATGTTTTGCCCTTACAGCTTGACCCAAAGGTCTTCTGTACATGCGGGGACTTTAAGGATATCCTTTGATTCCTGATCTCTTGATTCTCTTAGACTTTGATATTGATTTCAATGATTGTTCACGTTGTTGCCCGTATAGCCTGACTACAAGAGTCTTCTATACCTGAAGGGACTTTATATGTGTGTTACACGTGGTCTTGATTCCATATACAACTGACATCCACCTTGACTTGAGTATTAATGATTTCATTAGATTATAATGATTTCATTATTTCAATGAGTCACACACATTTATGATTTCTGATTCCTTGAGTCTTTTGATCTTGATCTTTAGAATTTCCATGATTCACAATGATGTTTGATTCTTGATTATGATTCTTTGTTCTCAGATCCCACACTGAGTTATGATCCTTTGATTATGATCTTTTGATTTTGATCATTTGATTTCACTTTGAATTTAGATTCCTGAATTTGAACTTGATGGACTAAGGGTTTGATTTGAGTTTAGAATTAAAGTATTACTCATAAGAGTAATTTAATTAACTTGATAATTAGATTTGTTTAATAATTTCCTAGACAGGAGTCTAGAAGTATCAACAAACATATATATGTAAAACATATAATAAATAAAAGCATTTAAATAAACAGTTTAGATAAAACAGTTTACGCATGCTTCTCAGCCCCGCGTTTTAAAACAAAAATGTTTAGAAAAGGGGCAATGAACTCACCTGTGTTGCTATGCAAATGATTCACAAAAGATAATGCGCGCTCTTTGACTGTTGCTTACGTATCTTTAGCACCTGTGTTATTTTAAGAAAATTCGTAGGCGATAAGTATGTATAATAGACGTCTTAACTAGGGTTTTGTCTCGGTGTGCGACTAAGTGTCATAGATTACTAATGTGATTCTAAGATTTCCTCTAACTAGACTAACCTTATTACCCATAAGCAACCCCTTTATCTCACAATAGTAATTACTAATCTTTAGTTAAAATAATTTTAAGTTAACTCGTTCTAAATAAACCATTTAATTAGAAATCATTTAATTCAGTTCAATTTAATAAGGTTTATAAATCAATTCCGTTTTATTAATAGCATTATTAATCCAAAGAAATGAACTTTTACATGATGGCTTAAGTTAAGCCCATTGGGCCACCCTCGGGCCCATTATTCGACTTTGATCATCTAAACGATTTCTTGTTTGCTCATTGATCTACTAAGCTTTGATAGTTTAAATAAACCATCCTACATTTTGTCCTAATGGATCCTATGTTAAGTGTATATGAAGAAACCCTAATACGTTTCTCCATGCATGGGTCCACGTACAATACCCCATGCACACACACACATATTGTATGTACCCATGTTCATGTGTTAGGCCGAAGGGTTATCTCATTCGAATGGGTAGGTTGGTTGGCCGAGAGAGATGCTCGAGCGAATGGCTTGGGTCGAATGTATGCTTGACCGAATAGGTGTTAACCGAATGATGGCTGCCGATTGACAAGGCTCCTTGGCCGATCGAATGGATCTGTTTCGGGCGAAGCAAGGCCATTCGCCGAAGGAGGGGTGGCGAATGATAGTGGTTCTTCGGCCTGTCATTCGGCGAATAGGAGTTGGCAAATGGCAGTTGACGAATGAATGTTGGCGAATGGAGTGAGCATGGCTAAAGCCATTCGGCGAATGTACTCCGAATAAGGCCATTCGGCCGGTCTGATGAACCACATTCGGCCTGCGTGGTCTTGAAGATGCAACCATCCTAGATTCATGATTTACCCACAACCATGGATATCCACTCGTTCCTACTTTGTTCTAAAGTGTTGTGATATGTTTTCCTAGGCTCGGGTTAGGTTAAAAACCGGTTGAATGAAGGGCTCGACATTAGGGTTTTCAAACCCTTAAAACGAACAAAAACACTAATTTTACCTCAAATCTGTTGAAGGAATGCCTAGATCTGTTGTACTTTCGAATTCTACAAGTAATGGTGGTGATTTTGACACCAAGAACACATGAAATGGTTAAGAATCAAGCAAGAAACCTTAGAGAGAAGTGGTGAGTTTTAGAGAGAGAGAGGAGAGGGGTTGAAATGAACGAAAAGTGGGGAAAATCTGGTTGGTGGATGTTTGGTGTGGCATTAATGCCACATTAAATGTGGGGAAAATACCCGGGTTCGTTCGGGTTCGTTCGGTTTCGCGTGGTTTCGCGTAGAAACGTCGGTTTCGCGTCGTTTTCGTTACGAAACGACTCGATCTTAAAGTAGAAATTATAAAATTATTTTAGGTTGTAATTCCTAATAAATTAACTAATTATCTTTTAATTATTTAATTTACAAAATATTTATTTAACGTTTAAATCGAATCGCGCGGTCATCGCGCGTATTTGTTCGAATCGTCACCCGACCAAACACGACGATAACTACACTTTTCAATATTGTTTTCTAATTATTGAATATCATTCAGAACGTTAAACTTTCAGATTTATTCGTACAGATCGTCACCTATACGAATAATCTGTCGGTTTAGCACTCACGTAACGACATTCGTGTTGTTTTGTTCTGTAAAGCCTCACTTACGTTTATACATAATAAAATCCTAACAAATAAATTAAATGATGGTTCTGTGTTGCCAGATAATTATCCGACTCAAGAACCATTGTTCTGAACTTGTTTTCTCTGAAATGATTATGAATTCGCTGTTTTGATAACATGAAATGATACTGAAACCTGATATGAATATGAAATACACTGAATTACATGAAATTTGTACCTGATTACTGTTCATGTACTGTATATGATCACTGTTCCGGTGTCGGTTCCGGCGCTGATGTTACAAATTATCATGCCCATTATATTACGTTATGTATTTGTTCCATTCATTCTTGACTATTTTTATGATAAATTAAATCAAATATGCAAACACAGAATGACAAAAATTATCAAATATTTCCTATATCATCTATCAAAATCAAGCCAGGATCTAATGCATTTATTTTATTTTGTCTTGATTTTTGTATCACCTGCATTGTATAAGGTTGTATTATGTAACATAGTGTCTTACATACCATGATACTAGAACTCTAAAATGCAAGTACGAGAAAAGTGAGGCAAAAAAAAGAGGCCACAATACCACACAAGATCTTAACTCATAAAACTCACATACAGCTAAAGAAACTGAAATCAGCTTTAACATTATCAAATTTACAAACCCTTTTATGTTGTTTAGCATACAAAGAATCAAAAAGTATTTAAATAAAATCTGTACTAACTTGGGTTTAGATAAACAACATTGATTTGTGCATTCCTCTTTTCCCATGGGTTTGACTCGGGTCGATCCGTTGTTTCAATTTAATAGTTTCATCCAATACCAAGACCTTTAATCAACCTATTGTAAGTAGCAATATCAGCAATTAACTCCTTATCCAACATTTCATCCACTATAGCTTTCCCCTCTTTCTTTTTCTTTTCTTTTGAATATCCAGATACTAATATGTTATAACTTACTTCATCAAGACATACCCCTTTTTTAGAAGCCAACAACCTTAATTTGTT
Organism: Mikania micrantha; assembly: GCA_009363875.1. NCBI lineage: Eukaryota > Viridiplantae > Streptophyta > Magnoliopsida > Asterales > Asteraceae > Mikania > Mikania micrantha. Next base: position 78,413,416 of record CM018695.1, on the reverse strand, counting down.
AGCCTCCGATGTTCTTCCTGAGTTACATAAATCACCAAGAAGACAATTAAAAGTAATACTATCAGGAACGATACTATGTTTGAGCATCTTACCCATTAAATTAAGTGCCGACTCAATGTTCCCAACCCTCCTTAAACCTTCAATCAAAATAGTACAAGTTATAGAATCCGGAGCATTTCCCTTGTCCCATATCTCATCTACCATTGATCTTGCTTTAATCACATTCCCCTGATCACAAAGAGTCTCAATTAGGCCAAAATAATCAAACTTTGTTGGTAACACTCCTTTTCTTGAAAAATCAAGAACGAGATCACATGCTTCTGAAACCCTTGCTTCTTTCATAAGCCCATCAACCAAAATCTCACAAGTAACATTTGACAAACCACATCCCAATTTGATCATCTCATATGCCATTCCTATTCCTTGTTTGAGCTTTCCTTCTCTGAAAAATCCCTTGATTAAAGTATTAAAAGTGACCACATTTGGAACACAACCCTTCACCCTCATTTCCTTAAACACCTCTAATGCTAATTCGAATTTCGAATTGCGAAAATATCCGTTAATCAATATGTTGAATGTGATCACGTCAGGTTTAACCCGGTCTTTGATCATTCTCCCATAAAACTCCAAACCCTTCTCAAATTTACCATACTTGACAAAACTATGAAGTATTGTATTGTAGATGGCTACATTGGGCTTGACATCAACTAGTTTGAGCATTTTAACAAACACCTGAAGTGCATCATCAAGCCTACCGACATTACAAAATGAAGTGATTGCAAAACGAAAGATGGGCTCGGTTCTAGTACAAGAAAATATGCCATCTGAGCAAGGGCAAGGGTTGGAGACTATGAAATCAAGGACAATTGATAGGGAATCTAAGCGACGAGTGATGGCAAGGGTTTGAACCATCCATTCGTAGGTGGAGTGGTCGTGGCGGAAGGAGTCGAGGGTGGCAGCATAGCGGAAGACGTGGAGGTCAAGGTGAGTAAATTTTGGATGGTGGTGGAGGTGGTTTTTGAGGAATAAGAGGAGGTCATTAGGGGTGAGATTGCTTTTGAGGTGGCTGTTGATGAAATTAGTGAGTTGAGATTGTATGGCTGAGGTGGAGGAAGTGAGTGACATGGTTGGGGATGGGATGAGTGATATGTCAGGTGGTGGGGGTGGTGGTAGAAGGTTGACGGTGGTTGACGGAGGTGGAAGGGAGAGTCCTAGTGGTCTTTGGAGTTTCTTAAAAGTCATTTCTTCCAAAGGGTGATTGCAATTCTAAGATTTCCCTATTTGTGTGATGTATACCTAAAATGATTACATCAAGAAAAAAAACAAAAATAATGCCCCTGTTTATGCATTGGGAATACGGATGTAGCTATGATCAATTAGACAGAAGTAGTAATTGCACGCATGAAAGCATATAGACATGTAAATAGTAACAAGAACAATTAGAACCCGTCTCAAATGTAGATCTAAACAACTCCCAATTAGCTGCTGATTAATTCCACAAAGGCTCGGACCTTCATTTCTATGAAAAAAAATATATATGAATCTGCAATTACATCATTGACTAGTATTTCTGCTATATAAAAGTGAGTATTTTCTGGATGCTCAAAATAATTACAAACAATGAATAAAATCAATATATAGAAAATTAATGGTTCTACTAGCCTGGACTGTTATAATTTCTATTATATGATATTCAATTGTAGTAAATTAGGAATCTGGACCTTGTTTTTACTGATGGTTTTATAGAATTTTGAAGATTTAATCATCTAAAACTTTCAGAATAATTGGATCGAGTAGAGCAAAACACGGATATGGTGACAAATCACAAGTCCCTTTTAAACTCAACTGAAAATCAAAAGATCACACAATATACAAATCCCTAACTAATAACTATTTATAAGAGAATTAACTTGTATACCATTATACCAAGTCTTCTAGTTAGACTCACACTAGGAAACTAATAACTTGACACCTAAGCTATTCAAGCTACAACAAATAAGTAATTTTAAACAGATATAAAATAAACAAAACAATAATCTTGATCATACTTTGACCAGTTATGATTAAACTTTAACTAATAACTATGTCTTGTTGAAGTGATTTTGGTATAAGTATTTTGTCAAACAGTTGGACCAGTTGGTGTGCATGATATTTTTCACTTAAAAATGATCAACATCAAACTATACTGTCATTTAAACACAAAGTAAACAATACTATATGAACAAAAGATAAAAGGAGCACAGAAAAATAAAGCATTTAAAAGGGATTTCAGAAATCAAAACTTACAAGCGACCTAAAATAAACCAGGCGTCTAAAATAGGGCATACCTGTGCAGGGCCGGCTCAAGCTTTGTAGAGGCTCAAGCTTTGTAGAGGCCTCAACGGAAAACAAATTTGAGGCCCTTTTGTTTTAATAGACTTGTGTCAGATACGAACTATCATCCACTTTTATTCTTGTTCAACCTAATGCTCTTGTATTTTGCTATTTTACATGTTTTATTTATATTAGTTAACGAACATTTACCCTAAATTTCAGAGGAAAAATTAAACTGTGTATACAGTGCTTGCTAATAAATCAAACTAACAAACAAATTTAACCCTAATAAAATCAAAATCTAGCACCAAATAGCAAACAAACAAACAAAATCAGCCCTAGATCAAATCAAAATTAGCCCCAAATCAGCCAAACAAACAATCAATTACTAAAATACCTTTCAGATTCGAATTTGGTGAGGGCGTCGACCAGGAAGAACCCGAAGAAGAGTAGAAGAAACCGGTTAACTGAGGAGTAAGGATCAGCCGACCACGTCAAGCTCGTTGATTAAATCAGAAGCTTTCAGCTTGCTGATTAAAACTCAATCGACTCACCGTGAGGGCGACGTGAGCCGTGAGGGCACCGAAGATATATCCAACATTCGAATGCCTTTGCAGCTCGTCGCCTCTTCGGAATGATCGCCAGTCGTCCCCATCCCCAAGAATATTTGCCTCTTCGTTTCCCCTCCAGACAACAACGTTACCGGTTTCCCCCCCATCTTGTCTCCAACAACTTTCTTTTAAGAATAAGGGGGCTGCGTTTTTAATCAGGTGGACCGATCCATTTTTAAGCCCAATTTACTATTTAAGTCCAGTAGCATATTATATAAGCCAGAAACCTATAAAAAATGTGGCCCTTATTATTTTGGAGGCCCTAAGCCCTAGATTGGACTGATTGGCCCATTAGGCCGGCCCTGTACCTGTGTGTAACAACTAACAAGCAGCATATTAATAGTAAAATTGCATCTCAAAGGCGTCACGGTGGTTGCGTCCAGAAGAGCAAATGTGGCGACGTTGACGGAGATGATGACGGCGACGGCAATCAGAGCAGAGCAGCACGGCAACGGAGGAGTAGAGAATGGAAACATGGAATTTTGTTCGGGGGACGGTCGAAGAGTTTAAGACTGTTTTTTACATGTCTAAATAGGTAAAACCCGTTAAGACCATTAAGGCTTGTTAAAATCTGTTAATATCTATTAAGACCTGTTAAAACTCATTAAGACATGTTTAATATTTATTATTTAAGATTTAAAATAAATAATATAATAAAATATGTGGGTAACCGATTAGCTTCAAAAAAAATTTAATTGTCCAACCATAATTCTTTAACGGGTTCTTTAACATGTTCTTTAACGGGTTCCTTAACATGTTCTTTAACGGGTTTTAACAAGCTCTTTAACAAATCATTTATAGTGTTAACTGTTAAAAGGTTTCTTAACGGGTCATTTCGTGTTTATGTGTTTTTAATGGGTCGTGTTCGTGTCTAACAGGTTCGTGTTTCGTGTCTTAATGTGTTGTGTCTTAATGGGTCGTGTCTGACCCGTTATGACAGCCCTAAATTTTGAGCAGTATTGGAGTCATTCTTCAACGAATCGAATTTTGAATAGATTGATTATTTTAAATTGGAATGTTTGAGAAAAATTCGTATTCGATTCGAGATAAATTCGAATAAACCAATTTGAATTCAATATCAAATTCGAGTTGATTCGATTTTAATTAGTTTAGTTAAATGATTTGTCTAAAGTTTTATTTATAAAATTAATGTTAACTTTAAACATCAAAATGTAAAATAACTGAAACTTTAAACAAATAACTATGTTATAAAGTTCAGTTTATATATATATATTAAACGAGTTATGTATATAATAAAAAGATATACATATATAAATAGTTATAATTTGAATTTCGAATCGAATTGAAAAACACAAATTCGAACTTCAATTCGAAATTTAATATCAGACTTCGATTCGAATCAAATTAGAATGTGAAAATTCTATCCGAAATTCGAATAGGTGATTTTCGAATTAAAATCCAATCGAATTTCAAGTTTTTCGAATCCAATTCGAAAAATGAGCACCCGTAATGGGAGCTCACTTCAAAAGTTGAAGTTCGTGTTGCGAGTTATTGTTCTTTGATTTGTGAAGGGAAGTTTCCATGGTTAAAGGCTCTACTATTGGGTACTGGGTAGGGCTGGCATAACAGGTCACACATGACACGAACACTGACAATGTTGACACGAACACGACACGATAACTAATCGTGTCATTTTTTCTTAAACACAAACATCTATAAGAAACACATATTTAGTGAAAAATACATTTCCAAAATCACTTAAAAGTCTAAAATTAAAACATAATCCATGACATGATAATCCATTAATCTTTCATCTATTTGAAAGAATCCATAAACATCATAACACATAACATATAATGATAAAATTCAAGCATAACACATTGAGAAGACGAATTCAATAGAAATTGACAAAATCACAAACCAGGCTTACGCTCGATTCACAGTGAGGGGGGAAGACTTTGATCGGCGGAGGTGACTGCAGTGGAGGGTGGATTGCTGACCGGCGGTAGGACTGAGGTGACGACTGGAAATGGCAATCTAGAGCTCAGCTCGGGTTTGGCTTGTTAGAGTCAGCTCGTTTATTGTTTATTAAATCAATTTATTTATTTTAATTAATAATCACATATATAGTTATGACTATACTTTCCAAATTTAATATAAAATAAATGATTTAAATATATTTATCATACATTTATATATATAAATAATTAATTTTATAAATATTCACTAATAAATAAATAATATACAAATAAATAAATATATTGTACTCGTTTAGGTTCGACTCGTTCGAGCATTTTATTATTATTTCGCAAGTTGTGTTGTTTCATTTGCACCCCTAAATCACAGGAACAAGAGTTTCATCTAGGGGTGTTCACGGTTCGGTTCGGTTTTTGGCAAAAACCGAAACCGACATAGTCGTTTTTAATTATTACAAACCGTTCGGTTTTCGGTTTCTTTTGTCGGTTTTCGGTTTGGTTTTTGGATTTTTTTTTTGCTTTTTTTTTTTTGTTTTCTCTTACGACCAACATTGAAGATGCAAACATGTTTAACAATTAATAATTAATAAATTAATTGATCGAACACTAACTAATTAAATCAAAACTAAATAATTATCATAATGTTCTTACATTTAAAAAAATCAAAAGTAAATAAATAAATATGCAATAATTCCGATCTTTACCTTTTAAAATGGTAGATTTCATCTAATTTAAATCTTTATCATCTCCAACTATTAGACTTTTTGCGTGTTTTTTCTCTTTAAATAAGTATGAAAATAGCAACATACACACACATATATACATATTTTTTTTAAAAAAAGATTAAATATCGGTTCGGTTCGGTTTTTTCGGTTTTTATAATATGAAAAACCGAAACCGAACCGCAAATTTTGGTTTCGGTTTTTTCGATTCGGTTTTTCCCTGTTATTCATTCGTTTCGGTTTTTTATGTTTAGTTTTTGGTTTTTTGCTCACCCCTACACCGAGTGCACCATCGTCTACTGCCACAACTCCACCCCTTTTAAATGTTTTTGCTTATATAATTTACATCTATTTTGTCTTTTATATTGTTTACATCTATTTAATCGATCTTGAAAGCTCTAAAGAAGGATTAAAATGTGAGTTTTGTTTACAAAGGTAAATGAATGAAATTAAATTAGGGTGCTGCTTTTTTTTCTTCTCAAAAAGCTTTTCCTAGCCTCTTATGTCAGCGATGCGCAGACAAGGTCTACAACTTGTTTGTTTTTCAGAAGACATTTTATTAAAAAAGGTCTACGCGTCCTCTTCTTGGCGCAGACATGGAACAAGCCCTTCTCATCTCTTCTCAACCTCTTCCAACCCTATTTGGCCGTCCTCTTCATCGTGTTCAACTCCTTCACCGCACGATTTCAATCATTGCCATTTCCGTTCATCGCACAACCTCAATCATCGCTGATGTCAATCGTCGGTACCTCCTTCGTCATCGTCGCCGTTGGGGTGGGGTTCGAAGAACGAATAATGTTACGGGATTTGGGATTCGTCGTCGCTGGTACCTCCTTCGTCGTGGTCGCCGTTGGGGTGGGGTTCGAAGAACGAATGATGTCACGGGATTTGGGATCCGTCGGCGCCGGTACCTCCTTCGTCGTTGTCGGCGTTGCCGGTACCTCCTTCGTCTGTCGCCGGTACCTCCTTTGTCATCGTCGGCATTGCGGTCGTCGTCTTCGCTGGTGGTTCGTTGTCGGCAGCGTTGGGGTGGGCCTGGGCACGTCGTTGTCGGCGTTGGGGTCGTCGTCGTTGGCAAATGTGGGATTTGGGGATGAAGGGATGAAGCTCTTTTATGTTGAAATTTTTTTAGAAAACAAACAATCTTTTTGCAGAGTTTTGGTCCAGCTCTTCTGTTACAGATGTTTGCAGATGTGATCTGAAGACCGCATACATTTTACCTCTGAAAATACAAACACCACCTAGGTGTTAAAACGGTGTCGGATTCTCTTAAAAAGGTTAAAAAAGGTTTTTAAAACCTCAAAAATCAACCCAAACAAACTTTAAATCAACTCATTTTCACATTATTAGAACCATCTTGTCGAACACTAAGCCTCAAATCTTAAAGCCTAAATCGTAAACCATAATATTAAGCCTAAATTAAAAAACCAAACATTAAACTCTAAAGGTAAAACTAAAAAGCTAAAACGAATCTCTAAAAACTAAAGTCTAAAGTTAAATGTTAAAGATAAAACCTAAAATCTAATATTACAAAGTTCAACAAGATGATTCTAACATGGTTAGAATGAGTTTAATCGGAGTTCGTTTGGGCCCTAATATAAGGTTTTAGATATATTTTTTTAGACTTTTTAGGCTAATTTGACTTTTTATCAGATATACACACAAATATGTATGTATGTATGTATGTATAAGGTCGGTTAGGTAGGATGGTGGTGAGTAGGTTAAATATAGGTCTAGGAATTTGGACACTTGCAGGATCCGTAATGGAGGTGAATGGAATGAACCTAACAAGCTTTTATTGGTTGATTTTGATTATATTTATATGCTTATATTCCCTGAATTAGATGATGTTGCGTTTCGGTTGCGTTTCAGGTTAAAAAACTAAGAACCGGAGCATATGACGATAAATGAAGTCAAGGAAAGATGGATTGGTGATTACAGGATGACAGAGAATGGAAAAACGAAGATTTTGGTCCAAACGGGAGGTTAAACGGAGTCCGGATGAAGAAATAAGAGCCAAAATAAGTGTAACGCAAAAACTGGACCAGAGGCGTACCCCTATGACTCAACTGTACCCCTCCCCATGGTGCTGAAACATGAGTTAACAGAATTCAAGAGGCGTACCCCTACGGCTCAGACATGGGGGTACTGCAACCCGTAAATTTGTGTTTTTATTATTTCAATTTAGGGTTTTGGGGCATCTATCATTCAGCCTCTAGAGACCTACCTAGTGCGAAAAAGAGTTCCAAAGGCCGTTCTTCATCCATAGTCATCGATCGGGGTCATTTCTAAGGCGAATCGAGATTAAATCTTCAATAGAATCATTCGAGATCACCCCGTAATGAGTGGCTAATTCCTCTTGTGTGTTCCTCTAGGTGAATGATTCTTGTAATTGGATGATTAACTTTGGTTTTCATGTTTGTTTAATTTGGACGTTGTAATCCAATCATTCGATGATTTTTACTTGTTAATTGATTGATTGGTTGTGAATAATTGATTTTTATTATAAACTTGATTAATTACTTATCAGTTCCTGAGAGTTCTAGTAATTAAGATTTATTAAGTTATGTTTTGGGTTAATAATTATCAATTGATGTTCATATGATAATCTTCCGTTGAATAACCGAAGCAAGTAGTCTTTGAATGTCACAGTCTTTGAATCAACTGAATCATGTCTATGTGATTTTACAAATTGAAAACCAAGCTAGGAATCTAGTTTGAATCGGGATCCTAGGGGAACCACTTTGCTGTAAATTGAACCTTTTTCATTATTGTTTAAAACCATTTTAGTTAATTGCAATTGATTTTCAAGTTTAACAAACAAACTCTTTAATTTAAGTTTACACTTTCCGTTTAGTTAAGTTTATGTCACAAATCAAGTAATGACTACACCATCCACATAAACTATTCGTGGTTCGACACCCGACTTACCCTAACTAATAAGGTAGCTGAGACTTGAGTTTTACTCTTATTTTTGACTGATACTTCGACGTCGGTCAATCCGTCGACGTCACTAACATCTATACAAATCCTTTAGGTCCACTGAAATTTTGTACGAGACGTATATAACATATACGAGTCATATATATATCAGTGGTTTTAGACTATATTTGGCAGCTCACCCATACGGCTCGTATAGTCCTATATACGTCGTATATGTATCATGTTTTTATTTTTGATTTTTGTTGAAACTTGGGTGGCATGTTTGGTAACAATATACAACCCGCATCATGCAGTATATGTTATAATTTTGTTTTTTTTTAAACTGCTAAAAATTAACATAAATTAATTAACATGTATCATTACATAAAATAAAATGAAAACTAGTCAATAAAAATTAAATCAAATGAGTAATCTAAATATGTATTGTGTGTCTTCTCATGTGTTGTGATTCATATAACCATTTATTGTTTCTTGATCTACATTGTAATCAACTACCCATGGATCATCCAACGCATACTTGTTTATGTTTGGTGTGTTGTCTTATGGTTGGTCTTCTTGTTCAGGTGGTTTTCAAGAAATAGGTCATCAAAAGCCTAGTTCCTGTACACATCATTACCATCATCATCCCAATCCTTAATATCTAGAAAGTTTGTATGCGATGGAGGAACAACTAACATGTTTGAAGGGGGCGAAATTAAAGTTGAACACAAGTAGAGGTGTTTCTTGTTCATCTTTTTAGAGGTGTTTTTGGAATGAAAAAGATATTGCGTCGTATACTTAACAAAATTTTGATTGTTAATGTTGAAAAGTAAATCACTGATCTATGTAGTAATATGTTTAAACTAATAACCATGCATTGATCAACCTTGAAATGATTGCAAATATAACTGGTTAAATATATGATCATTAAAATATAAATTAATGTTGAAATGTATAGCCATTTACATCTATGTGCCACCTGCAAAGCAATCTGACAACATTTTAGAATACTTGTTTACATGTGTTTAAAAGAGTCATTTTTTTGTAAGTTACATTAACACATAACTACATACAATACATGAAAACACATCAAAAAATATGGTTACTATTTTACAAAAGTGACAACAAATAAATGATTGGACACGTGCGGAGAAAGATATCGAGAATGACATGAGACAAACCCTATGATACAAAGGGTCCTATTATTCTTACATTCATTCCACACCTTTTATACACCTCATATAACCATATACAAGGCGTATAGAGGAACAATAATTGTTTCTTAAAACTATATGGGCCTTATAAGTCTTATACAAGATGTATACGAGACCAATCATTGACAAATCAGTGGATGTCACAAGAGATTATACGAGACGTATAGGGTTGGTGTTAGTGAAATAAAAAAACTGGGTGTGCAAATTATAACCAAACCCTAAGAAAAAGACCCATCAGAAAATCGGAAATAGTATTCATATAAGGGAAAATTACCAAAATAGCCACTTTGACCAAAAAGTTATCCAAAATGTCCATTTGACTTTCCAAATGCCAAAATGTCCATAACCTTTACAGGCGCCGGCGCCTGTGTACACACGGGCGGGCGCCTGTGTAATATCCAATCAAAAAACGCCACGTTTTCTACACAGGCGCCCACGCCCCTTAAAAACCACGAACGCCCGTATAAAAAAAAAGTTGTCACGGGCGTCGGGCCCACACTGACACATCTGTCACGGGCGTCCGACCGTAAAGAAAAAAAAAAAAAAAATCCCGGGTCAAGTCACAGGCGCCCAGACCACCTACACAGGCGCCCGAACCGACCACACGGGCGCCCAAACCTAGTTACGGGCGTCCAAACTTTTTTTTTCGGAAAAAGTGCCACAGGCGCCCGCCTGTAACACACAGGCGCCCGCCTGTAACACACAGGCGCCCGCCTGTGTAGTACAGGCGTCCGCCCGTACAAGTTTTTTTTTTTTTTTTTTTTGAATCTTTATTTTATAGGCGTCCGACCATAAAGACGGGTATATATATGCGTAAAGTGTCCCTACCTAAAACGCTCACTTTTTTTTTTGCAAACAAATTTGAAAATGGATAAACAATTTTTTTCTCAACCAACAGATAAACCTTCGAAATGGATATTATCAAAATGGAGAACATTAAAAAGCAACACTGAAGGATCTAGTGATCAGAATCACCAAAATGCGGAACCTGTAAATGAACCGGTAAAAAAACGAAAATGGGCTATTCCTGACGATGAGTCTGACAATTGGTCGAACGACGTTGTTGAGTTTTATCAGAATGGCGACTCAACATATTGTTACTCAGCAGTGTTTTTCAAAAATGAAAGATTGGACACGCAATTTTGGGGTACTTTGCTCGGATACAGTTCCAACGGAAATTTATTAGCAAATGTAAGAATATCATTTAAACTTTCTGTTTTTAATATTAAAATTGGTTTAACATAAGTATTTATTTTATATTATAAATATAACAGCATGTTGAAGGATGGGTTGGCAGACTAATTAAATGGAGGTCTAGAGAAGTTCAAAAGAATTCAAATTTAAATTTGCGTTGGAGCATATTACCGCCGTCTTTTGTTACTCTTTTGTTAGATTCGTGTAGCAAAAATGCTACACAGTTTGCAAATGGCAAACATTTACCCTTTCCTTCATTTTTTGAAGTAGATCATGTCTATTTGCCGTATTGTTTCAAACGTCAAGAGTGGTGTCTACTTAAAGTCGATTTGAACACTCAAGAACTAGTTTTATATGAGAACAAACGCCTGACTGGCGATGAATACAGATCAAATTTCCATCCGATAATGGTTAAGATTGCAGTTTATTTTACAGCCTTATTGGTAAACATTCGGTATTGGAAACTTACAAGACGTCCAGAAAGAACTGTATCATTTGGGATGAATGACGATTTCGTGAGGTCATCGAACGAATTACACGGCAACGAAGCTGTTTACGTTTGCATGGTGATGGAACATTTGGTGACTGGAAAACCAATTAATTTAGAACTAGATTTTAAAAATTGTTGTATCTCTTACCGACGATTCATGGCTGATCAAATGTATTTTTGGCGTTGTTTACCGAGTGTTGATAATAAAAAATGAATGGTATATTGTCTTATTTCATGTTATTGTTGTTTAAAACTATTATTTATTATTTTATCCTATCTATATTATATAAAATAAAAAAAATGATATAAAAGGAGATCATATTACAAAAACTAACAACATACCATTTAGAAAACAAACAAAATTAGCTAAGTACTAAAATCTGAATCCGGTTCGTGTTCATCTTCCCATGGGTTGTGATAACCAGAAAACGAATCATCATACTCGTCTTGCCATGGATCACAAGGCACGTACTCATCCTCTGGTCTATTTTCATACAAAATCTGAAGGTAATCATCCTCTGGTACAGGCGTCTGGCTTTTCATGAAATTTTTAACACACAGGCGCCCGCCTGTAAGATACAGGCGCCCGCCTGTAACTTACAGGCGCCCGCCTGTAACTTACAGGCGTCCGCCTGTGTGTTACAGGCGGCTCAATTTTGAATTTTTTTAAAAAAAAAACAGGCGTCCGCCTATGGGTAGTAGGCGTCCGCCTTTTCGAAGTATATAAATAAAGACCAATATCGAAATGAAAAATTCAACTTTCTCTTTTATTAATTTTTAGCTTCCTTGTTTATCTATCAAGTTTTATAAAAAATTACCTTTGAAAAAATATGTTTTACAAAACAATGTTTTTTAAGTATGTATCTTATTGAATTAATACCACTTAGGTTTAATTCTTATTGAATTAAAACCACTTACATATATATATCCACTTACATTACATGATTGGTTTTATAAATCTTTCATGTAATGTAGTTGATATTTTTAATAAAAAAAACTTTTTTATACCTTTTGTCTTTCCATTAGAAGATACATTTTTAAGTAAAAGGTATTTAAAAGAAATTATTATTATAAAAATCCACTCTTTTTCTTCCGATATTAAAAAAGAGTGGTATAATATTTTATATAAAAAAATTGTTTTAATAACTTTATTATTATAATACTTATTGAATTAAAACCACTTATATACTTATATTGGTTTATTTTACATATTTGATTAATAAAATCAAATATGTAATATATTTACTAATTATTATATCAGTAGCCTTCTTGCTACCTCATAAAAAGAGTTAAAAGGACGAAAATGTGTTATCAATAGCTAAAAGACCATGATGATGATCTGTTGAAAAGGCTTACAAGAAAGAGACCGAGATTACTGATTTGTGGTATGAAGAGTTAAAAGACCGAGATTGCTGATTTGTAAACAAAGATTGTGTCGCAATGTAAACTTAGAATGCTTGGAAACAATATTGGTTATTACAAAGATTGTAATATTTCGAAATTATATATGTATGTGTGATATTGGATTTCTTTATCATCAACCATACGAATCTATTAAAATAACAAACAAAATATAACATATTCATTAAAAGTCATTTAAATCATAACAATATTCTTTTTGAGTTGTTGACCCAACCACAAAATCACGAAAATTCTCAACATCTACAAAAGTTGTTTGTGGATCGTGTATTTTTTGCTTTGACGATGAACCCATTTGTGATGCTAGAGGTGTTTTACACTGATGACGCATATGTCCCTTACAATGACATCTTGAGCATATTGTCGGACCAGTTTCCTCACCACGAGATGGAATACGTTTATTTTCTCGAGGACGACCAGCTTGTCTTTTGTCCATGTGCGGTATTTCTAATTTGTCATAATTTTCATCTATCTCCCATTCTGATTCATCTGGTACCGGCTGAATCGACTCTGCGTAAGTGGCAACGTGTACCTCATTAGTAAACCAGTTCATTGCCCATTGATAACATTCTGACTGCTTTAAGAATTTTGAAACAGCAATCACATGACCACATGGTAAACCGGATAACTGCCATTTGCGACAAGTGCATTTTTTATTGTAAAGATCGACAACGCATCGGTGACGTTCGTCAGATACGTTGAACTGATACTCGTCTATGCCACGAACTGACCAAGTCCTACATTTCTGAATTCGTCTACATATTTTGTTTGTAGCCCAAGCTGTGAGATAGTGTCTATTTTTCTCTAAAAAAAGTTAAAATAATTTATCAATAAATATTTTAAACCAGGAAAAAATATATTAAAATTAACATTAACGGTGTTTATTCTAACCTCCGAGTTGTCGTCGTTCAAAATACCATTTCTGAACCAATTCGACAAAAAAGTCAATTAACCGAGTGATTGGTAACTTTCGTGCGCTCCGAGACAACGCATTAATAGACTCTGCACTATTTGACGTCATGATATTAAATCGTTGCACCGGGCAATGTGATCGAGCCCATTTTGAAAACCCAGCTCGCGTGAGGGTTTCTCGAATAGTAGTACGGTTACTACAGAGTGCGTTAAAATTGATATCAAATTCCCCAACCGTATAAGCTTTACAAGTCGCCCACCACAAGTTTTCTTGTGCTTTACCCTTCAGACGTAGATTCATCATCAAATGTCGGCAACAAAGACCATGATAAGCCTGTGGATATACTGTTCTTATTGCTTGATCAATGGAAGCGGCTCGATCTGAAATAATTGCAAGATTTGCATGATCTTCAATGCCCTCCTTGAGTTTTGACAAAAACCACGTCCACGATTCCCCGGATTCTGTTTTCCCCACACCGAATGCAATTGGTAAAATTTGATTATTTCCATCCATACCAACAGCTAAAAACATGGTGCCTTTAAAGGTACCCTTAAGATGTGCCCCGTCAATAATTATTATAGGACGCAAACAATGAACAAAACTGCGCACCTGTAAATAAGTATTAATAAATATATAATACAAGAATATAATATTTTTAATAATTCGTAACATACCGCTGCACCAATAGCAACAAAAACCATTTCAAAACGGTTAAACTCGTCCCTCAAAATATGAGTTATTGTTCCTGGATTAGCTAATTGAAGATAATGACAATATGCAGGCAGTTTTGCAAATGATTCCTCAGTTGATCCAGCCAAAATTTGTTCGGCATAATGTTTCCCTCGCCATGCTTGATTGTATGATATGTTCACCTTAAATCTCTGATTTATATCTTTGACTATTTCTTTTCCACGGTACACACGTCCACAGTCAGTAAGTTGGTCCTTTATTATATGACCAAGAACTTTTTTGTTTGCGTTTCTAATGTTAGGATAAGTTTGCGTCCTTGAACATGTATGCTCATTGTTAAAATAAGTCACGTGAAATGCGCACGTGTCTTTATAACTAGAGGCTCTTAAAACCCAGTTACAATTTTCGAAATAACATACCACAACAAATCTTTTTTTTGATGATTTTTGAACTTTAAACTGAAAACATTCATTCAATGCCATGGTTGAAATTTCTAATTTTAAATCTTCTTTATCTTTAAAAACTTTATTTATTATTGCATGTGAAGATGAAGATGGTTTACAAAATTTTGAGTTAATAAGTTCTGCTTCTACTTCTGGTACGGATTCATCGTTAAAAACATTCTGATTTAAATCAAAACTGAATTGAGGTTTTTGATTAAAATCATTAAAACTGTCAAAACAATCACCAATATTTAAATCAGGAACTACAAATTTTTTTTTTGAGTTAGAACCATGTGATGAAATTTTTCTATCACGAACATGATCAGGTCTAACATCATTAACGACGTACATATAACATATTTCACTCTCATTTTTTTCCAGAATTTTAAAAAAAACAGAAACATCGTTATCATCACATATATCAACAGGATATATATATGTTGAAAATTTATACGATATTCGACTTATATCTCGAATATCAAAACGAACAGAAATTAACTCAAGCAGTTCTTGATAAGTAATTTTATAATGAAGACATACAGCACGTCGCAAACAATCAATAGGAAGATAATCATATATTCCATTTTTAACCTCCCAATTTCCGCCAATACAGAAAATAACCGTAAATTCCATTTCAAATTTGTTTGCAAAAAAAAAAGTGAGCGTTTTAGGTAGGGACACTTTACGCATATATATACCCGTCTTTATGGTCGGACGCCTATAAAATAAAGATTCAAAAAAAAAAAAAAAAAACTTGTACGGGCGGACGCCTGTACTACACAGGCGGGCGCCTGTGTGTTACAGGCGGGCGCCTGTGTGTTACAGGCGGGCGCCTGTGGCACTTTTTCCGAAAAAAAAAGTTTGGACGCCCGTAACTAGGTTTGGGCGCCCGTGTGGTCGGTTCGGGCGCCTGTGTAGGTGGTCTGGGCGCCTGTGACTTGACCCGGGATTTTTTTTTTTTTTTTTCTTTACGGTCGGACGCCCGTGACAGATGTGTCAGTGTGGGCCCGACGCCCGTGACAACTTTTTTTTTATACGGGCGTTCGTGGTTTTTAAGGGGCGTGGGCGCCTGTGTAGAAAACGTGGCGTTTTTTGATTGGATATTACACAGGCGCCCGCCCGTGTGTACACAGGCGCCGGCGCCTGTAAAGGTTATGGACATTTTGGCATTTGGAAAGTCAAATGGACATTTTGGATAACTTTTTGGTCAAAGTGGCTATATTGGTAATTTTCCCTTCATATAATCATAACTTTGTTTAGGCACGACCATGTCATCATAACAAGTTTCAAAAAGCACAATTGAAAAAAAATAAAAAAAAAACTTGCCAAAAAACTCTTCGGTTCCTGCAACCGATGAACTTCTTTTCCCATCCAATCTGCATCTTCTATTTACAAGCAAGATTTTCATCTTAGCCAACGGAGGTTAGAGATGGAACCGTCAATGAATCGCAAGTTCAATGTTAAAAGAAAATACTATATTCCTGGTGCAATGTTCGGTCCATTTTCATTCATCAATGTTATTTCGGCAAAAGAGGTTCTTGAACCCGAAAATGGCATGAAAAACATGGTTGAAATTGCAGTTGCATTTCGGATAATGCAGTTGCTGTACAAAGGTATGTAACTATATATTTATCCCATTCTTTTGAACTTCTATGCAATCAAGGCATGATAATAGAACACGATGCAAGCCACTGATATTATCCTTTTGTACAGAAAGTGTATCATCAAAACTTCAAATTAACATAGCCTTGTTATCAACACATCCTGCTCAACTCAAATGCATGCGCCAAAAACTCCAAAATCAGCAACAAAATAATGGATTCTTTAAAGTAAGTGTAGACTGTGTTCATGACTATCAACCAGGAGAAGCAGACGTTGTGATAATATCAACAGTGGGAGCCGATGAAGATGCATGTAGTTCTGAGGTCAACACAACCGCTAATATTAATGCATATCTCACTTGGGCTAGGTGGGTGTGTATATATCATTTTTCATGTTAAACTCTGAAGTAATTAGTTATAAATATGATGACATTTGAACTATATATAGTGAATGAACATTGTCTTGGTGATGCTTTTGCAGGCATTGTTTATGGGTGTTAGGAGATGAAAGAATGCATCTGACGGGACGATCGATTTGGAAAACTTTGATTCTTGAGGCTAAGGCTCGTGATTGTTTCTTTCAGGCTCATGAAAGAAAGGAATTGACAAAGGTCATATTTGAAGTTAAGAATGATCTTTACCAGCTTGATGAGTTGCTTAGTGGCGAGAGTACACTCTTTCAGAATACTACATGGAAGGTACTTATTTAGGCTTTTTTTTTTTTTTTGGCACTTTTAGTGCTATAAGCATCAATTTTTTTTTTATTATTATTTTTTTTTATGCTATGATCACTAGCTACTAGCTAGAAATCGTGCATTATATAGTTTTTTTAAGTTTTTGTTTTAATCATTAATTTTTCTCTTCTATTACATAGCTTTTATATATATATATTAATATATGTAATCTTTGTTTTTAAAGTTTAGAAAAACTCTTAAAAATATAAAAAAATAACATTAAATGTTATGAAAAGCACGAAGATTAAGTATGAAAGTTAATTACTATAATTTGTCTTTTCAATTTCTAAAAAAAAATCATTTAAACAAAATAACATAGAAAAATACATCTATTTTTCCATAATAAAATAAATTAAGTTCTATTATTTATTTTAAGAATAATGCAATGCCGAAAAAGTAAATAGTTTTACTATTTTTAACCATAACATTTTTTTATTTAATAAAATAGAAAGGCATTTAATACATATTCCCTTTTGAAGTCGAAATGTCATTAAATAAATAAGCTTTTTATCAAGGTTTAAACCTAAGATCTTCATCCAAGAGGGCATGACTCAAATTGACAACAAAGATAAAGTTATTTTTTCATTGTAGTAAGATAATTGTATCTTATAATAAACTAATCTTAAAAAGTTAAGGGGTTGTTTGTTTACCTCTTAATGGAGTCATTCAGCACTTAACCATTCATCACTTAACCATTCAGCGAGTTTGGTTTAAATTTAGTTGCCTCTTAATGATTCAATTCAACACTTAACCATTCAGCACCAATACCATGCTGAACCATTCAGAGGTGCAACCAAACATTCAGACCTCTTAACCATTCAGACCCTTTTAATCATTCAGACATCTTGACCATTCAACACTTAATGTCTTAATGATTCAGACCAACCAAACAGTCCCTTACCTTTAACCTAATCCTGAGTCCTGACCATCTATATTTAATTTTGAAAAAATTAAATTAAATAAAATTAAAATTAAAATTAAAATTAAAATTAAAATTGGGTATTTTATTTTAAACTTATTTTTTATTCAACTTTATTATATGAACTAAGCATTTCTTTTTGGGATTTTAAATGATAGTCAAATTAGAGATCAACCGTCTAAGATTAAGTTAAGGAGTGTTTTATGTTGGTCAAGGATAATTGTAATTTCTTGAAAGAGGGTTTGTTAGCGACAGGGGTTTCAATTTTTTTCAAATTCTGCAAACATGTTTTATGTCCTAATGACGATAGTGAACTATGATTCACGATTCCCAAATACAATTTATACAAGATTTTGTTTCTTCAAATTTCTCATCACCTAAGCCTGAATTTATAACAAAAATTCAAAATTTGTTTTGAAAATCAAAACCCTTATTCGGAAGAAGATCATCCTTAATTTTCACCCTTTTTTCAAGTACCCTTCGGAAAATTTTGGAGTCAGATTTCATCCAATCAAGATTTTACAACGTATCACCTTTCTATGATATCGTTTAAACAAACGGAATCTGGGATGTTAGACATCATATTCCGTTACTATACGTTTTGTTCAACATGCACACTACTTTCATTCTGCAGGTTTTATTCAGCAGCATGTTCAGGACCTCTTTTTCAAAAATTGAGTCTTGGGAGACTAAAAAATTAGTGCTTCTGATGCTTCTAAAGCTTTCTAGCGGTTGGCGACCAAAGGGTAGTTCTAATGTTGCTTCTGTTAGTAAAAGCTGTTATTTTGAAGTTATAAAAGAGTTTAAGGTTAAAGGATTGCACCTCATATGCACAATAGATATAATGAAAGAAACCCATTATACTCAAGTCTTAAAGGTTTGGGATATACTGCCCTTTTATGAGGTTGAAGGCCTAGTGAGACGTTTAGAACACATCATTGGGATGTATACTAAGGAGTATATTGATCATTGCAAAGCAAGATGCGTTCAAAGGTATGTTTAGTATCAAGGTTTCTTCATGACATTGATCATTTTGCATATATATATATATATATAGGGAGATGATTAAATGTTAACCCATGTTTATTACGTTTACCGAATAACTAAATCTTATTACTTTGGGGCCCACATTAAAATAAATCTAAAGATGTATGTTTTTTTTTTTTTTTTTAATTATTGTAGGGTCCACTTATATTAATAAAAAAAGAAGAAAAAACATACACCTTTAGATTTACTTTAATGTGGGTCCTAAAGTAATAAGATGTAGTTATTCTATTAACGCAATAAGGAGGGTTAACATTCGAACTATCACCTATATATATATATGTATATAATTATATATACAGGGAAGGATGGACTAAGAATAGATCTTTGCTCAAGAAAAGTAATAAGTTTTACATATACACACATGAGTTTGACATGTGACATGTAAAAAAAATGAATGAATGATAATTTAGATTTTATCTTTTGTACCAGATTTTTAATATTTGTATCGGATTCTTTTTTATTACATATTCTTTTGTATAGGATTTTTGTTTCTTTTACTTCATTTTTGTTTTTTTTGTAGTGATTGTTGATTTTTTGTACTTCATTTTTGATTTTTGTACTGGTTTTTGTTTTTTTAAACTGGATTTTTGTTTTTTTTGTGTTGGATTTTTGTTTTTATGTTTTTAGCATGCCGCATTTCAATTTCTTATTGGTTCCTAACTCTGTTTAGGCAAAAATCTCTTCCTATTAGATCCAACCCCTATATGTATACATATGGGAAGAAGATTCTAAACCTTTTGAATTCACAGGGTTCCAGAGTACAGAGAGTATCCAATGAAATGGCCTGCAACATCTGAAATTGATCAATATAAACCACATGCCAACCATTGTGATGAGATGTTCAAGGATGGAACCAATGGAAAAGACTGTACTGAAAATGCAAAGGTCTGTGAGAGTTTAATATTAATGAAATTTTACTCTTTTTCAACAGGGGCAGTCAATACTATTATTAAAGGATGTGATGGTGGGAATCTTGAGATTCCTTTTGAGCTAACAGAACAAGAGAAGAATGTCGTTTCTTTTGACAAAAGCAGCTTCATTCTTGGAAGGTCTGGGACAGGCAAAACAACAGTGTTAACTATGAAATTGTTCCAAAATGAACAGCTTCACCACTTAGCGTGTGAGGGATTTCATGATGCAACGGAGAGTAAGGAGGAGGCTAAGCAGGATGTTTTGCATCAGCTTTTTGTCACTTTTAGTTCCAAACTTTGTTTTGCAATTCGACAACAGTTTGGTGAATGGAAAAGGTTGGTAAATGAAAGAGTCCGTCACTTTTTATTTGTATGCATGTTTCTTTTTCATAGAATTTACCTTGTGATGTTTTCAAATCAAAAAGGGTAAAATAATTGAACAATCTGACTAACAAACATCAATCAAACTAAATGAATATAATGCTATTCTGTTGCAAGATGTGTAGTGACATTTCTGATTGTAAGTTCTTACACTATTCAGATTTACATGTGGTGGGGGTTCATCATCTCAAAGCAGCGTAACTTGTATTGATGATATCGATGAAATGATGTTGGCTGAAGATATTCCAGATAATTTTATTAACCCTTCACAGGATGCATATCCACTTATTATAACATTCCATAGATTCTTGCTGATGCTTGATGGAACAGTGGGCACGCCATACTTTGAGAGATTTCCTAATGCTAGGCATTTCATGTATGGCAACAAAACCAGTACTAAAAGACTCAATGCCTTGGAACAATTTATAAGGTTGAAAGATGTTACTTATGAACGGTTTTGTTCATTTTATTGGCCTCATTTCAACAGTAAGCTGACAAAAAATCTTGATTCATCCACAGTTTATACTGAAATAATGTCTGTTATTAAGGGTGGTTTATTATCAGACAAGTCTTCCAATAGGATGCTTCTTAAAGATGATTATGTTGCACTTTGTGATAGCCGAACTTCCATCTTCGATGCTCAAAAGAGAGAAATCATTTATTCTATTTTTCTTCAGTATGAGAAAAAAAAACAAGAGAATGGAAATTTTGATCTGGCTGATTTAGTGAATGATCTTCATCAAAGGCTTGAAGTGGAAGGGTACACAGGGGATATCATGGATTATGTTTATGTTGACGAGGTTCAAGATCTTTCAATGAGGCAAATTACGCTCTTCAAATATGTGTGCACAAATGTTCATGAGGGCTTTGCTTTTTCAGGAGATACAGCTCAAGCTATTGCAAAGGGTATTGGTTTCAGGTTCGAAGACATAACGTGTCTGTTCTTTACAAAGTTTCTTACGGGTTCTGAAAAGGGCAGCATCTCTGAAATTTTTCAATTAAGTGAGAACTTTCGTACGCATGCTGGAGTTTTGAATTTGGCACAAAGTGTTGTCAACCTTCTCTATCATTTCTTTCCTATGTTTGTTGATGCTTTGAGTCCAGAAACTAGTCGAATCGGTGGAGATTTGCCTGTTTTGCTCGAAACTGATATAAATGACAATGCCATTAAATTTATATTTGAAAGGAATGGATGTTGTTCTCAGTTGATCACTGGGTTTGGTGCTGAGCAAGTTATTTTAGTTCGAGATGAATCTCTCAAAGAGAAGGTAGTCGACATTGTTGGGAAGAATGCCCTTGTTTTGACAATCATGGAATCCAAAGGTTTAGAGTTTCAGGTAAAATACTATTTTTAGATGAAAGCTTTATATGCTAAAGTTTAAACAAGTAAACAACTATGTCTGCATGTTTTGTAGGATGTTTTGTTGTATGACTTTTTTACAACATCATCTTTCTCAAATGAGTGGAGAATTATATATAAATACATGAATGATCAAGATCTGCTTACCTTGTCTTCCTCAATGTTGTGCTTATCTTTCGATATGCAAAAGCACGCTGTTTTGTGCAGTGAATTGAAACAGTTATATGTGGCGATCACTCGAGCAAGGCAGAGGTTATGGTTTTGTGAAAGCACTGGCTTCTCTGAACCAATATATGATTACTGGAAGAAATTGAGTCTAGTAGAAGTCAAACATTTGAGTGGTTCATTTGTTGACAAAATGCGAACTCCAAGCAGTAAAGATGAGTGGAGATCACGAGGCTTTAAGGTATGATCTTTTACAAAATCTTGGAACAAGCCAAGTTGAGTTTTGGCAGATCTCTGATGACATGTAATTTGTTTATTTCAGCTGTATTGTGAGAATAACTTTAGTGCGGCACAAATGTGCTTCTTAAAGGCTGGTGATAAACATTCTGAAACATTGGCTCGGGCTTATCATCTCCGTGCAATTGGCGGCGATGGTCGGGCTTCACAGCTTGAAAAGGAGAAGTATTTAAAAGATGCTGCTGAGTTATTTAGTTCTATTGGAAAGAAAGAGTTGGCTGCAGAGTGCTTCTATGAGATAGAGGACTATAGAACAGCGGGTATCTTTCTGTCTTCTTGCTTGTTTCCATTTGGTGTCATATCATTTCACTCTGATATCATAAACTGCTTTTAAAAACGTTAATTGCATAGTGTAACATGACTTTGCCTTTTTCTAATTAGCAAAGTATATTTGCTCCTCATAATTCATCTATGTCGACTAGAAAATGCTTATAGGCAAATTAATGAGTTAGTAGGTCACATATATTTTGGAATAAAAGCTTTCTATTTCACACAACAAACACAAGTTTTGTCGTTTTGGAATGAAAAGTTCTGGAAAAAAGGAAAAATACTCAAATCTAAAAGGAAAAATCGATACAATAGGAAAAAAAACAAGAAAAGGACTCTACTAACAAAGAAAACATAACATGACAACAACTTAACATAACCAGCTAAACCACATAAGAGAAAACATGCAGATCATGACCTATGATCTGTGTAAGTGCTGGAATTCACACGTGCAACTTAAGAAACCAATCTTTCAACAAAGTCAAAATTAACTCGCTTACATTCACCTCCTTAAGTTTAACTTGTGTCTTCTGATTCTTCAACACCTAGCAAATTTCTCATTTCAACACCCTTGGCCTTTTGTAGTTTACCACTATCATGCACAACATTAATTTGTCTGTTTTCTATGCATTCCCCTATGAAATTGTATTTTGTATCAATAAGCTTACTAGCCATGAAATACAATATTTTTCATGAGGGGCGCTAATGTTGATTCGTTATCAACATACAATTTCACAACCTGTCTCAAACCTGTGAGGGTTAGCAAAGTAGTACATTCATTACCACAGTGCTTGGCATGCAACTGATGTTGTTGCCATAAACTCAGCTTCATAAGAAGATATAGCCACTATATGATGTTTTTGAGATGCTCAGGTGATCAAGTTTGTTGAGTTGAATAGCAAAATTAGGGCTATTCAAAAAGCTCGTGGCTCAGGGCCCACTCGAAGCTCGATCGAAAAAAGCTTGGCTCGAAAAGAGCTTGTTAAAAACGAGCCGAGCTCTAGACAGGTTTGGCCCGGCTCGTGACTCGTCTTGTTGGCTTGGCTCGATTTTAATATATATATATATATATATATATATATATAGGGACTTACTCCATTAAGAACCATTAAATATCAAAGAACCATAAGAACTAATTTTGAACCACATATTTTAAGGGTATAAAAGTAATTTCCTTTTAAAATAGTGGAAGTTACTTTTAAACCCTTCTAAATTTGTGGCTAAAATTTGTTCTTTTAGTTCTTAAGTTTAAATAGTTCTCATTTGAACATCCCCCTATATATATTAAATTACACACACACACCCCCTGCGCGCACACACCCGCACACATAGGGCCAGGCCACGACACGCTGCAGGGCCAAGCTTGGCTCCTGTTAGCAACCCTAGCTATAAGGAATGCTTGATTGATGTGTTCGTATGTTTGTTGTTGTATGTTTTCTGCTTTTTTAAGTGGTGTCTGCCAAAGATTATACGTGGCTTGTGACTTCTTTGTTGGTTTACTAGGTACTTGCTTAGTATGTTATGTTCATTTATTGCATACCTATCCTTGAATTGTTCACATGTGTCTATGTGTATCCGCTTACTTTACATGTGTCTATGTGTATTCACTTAGCTTTAAGGAAGGCTTGATTGACATGTTCGTATATTTGTTTTTGTATGTTTTCCGCTTGTTTGAGTGGTGTATGTCGTAGATTATATGTGGCTCTTATTTGTTGGTTTACAGTTTACTAGGTACTTGCTTAGTTTGTTATGTTGGGTGACCGATGTCGAAGTGTCAGTCAAAAATAAGAGTAAAACTCAAGTCCCAGCTACCTTATTAAATAGGGTAAGTCGGGTGTCGAACCACGAGGAGTATTTGTGGATGGTGATATTGTTACTTGATTTATGAACTAAATTTAACTAAAACAGAAAATGTAAACTTAGATTAAAGATTTTGGTTGTTAAACTTGGAAATAAATTGCAATTAACTAAAATGGTTTTAAACAATAATGAAAAAGGTGATTCCTCCGAGATTTGGATTCAAAGATAGATAATTAACTTAGTTTTCAATTGGGAAGTCACATAGACATGAACATATGGATTCATTGATTGTGACACACAAGGACCATTTGCTTCGATTGTAAAACAATGGAAGATTATCACTTGAACATCAATTGAAGTTTATCAAACCAAAACACAACTCAATATATCCTAATTACTAGAACTCTCAGGAATTGAAAAGCAATGATTAAGGTTTAAATAAAATCCAATCGTTTACAATCAAATAACGAAACAACTAGCAAAAAGCATCGAATGCTTAGATTGCATGTCCCAAACAAGAATGAAAACTAAATCTAATCATCTACTTACAAGAATCCTCCACCCGGAGGAAACCACGAAGAAATTAGCCGCTCATGACATCAAATTGATCTTCAAAACTTGATTTGATCTTCAACATGGATGATTATGGATTGATTGGATGGATTAGAATGATGGAAAGACTTCAATTTTTGCTTCTAAGGTCGTCCAAAGTCGTCCCCAGTCGAATGGAATGAGTTAGGATGCTCAAAAACTTAATTTTTTAGGCTTAAATACGTGCAGGTTTCTTTACGTGCGTAGGCTACTCCCTGGGCGTAGCCTACTGTTTCAAAGTTCTGTCGAAAGGTAATCCCAGCAGAGTAGCCTACTCGTCCAGCGTAGCCTACTCCCACCAGAATCTTTCAAAGCTTGTTTTCTTCGTAACTTTCTCGTTTCAAGTCCGTTTCTCGCACCGTAAACGCCCGAATTCTCGTTGTTCAATCCTCTATCATTCAGGCTTGAAATCCATTCATTCCTAATCATTTTTTGTTCCTCCAAAAAGCCTTCAATCCGTGTGTTTAACCTACAAAACACCCAAATCGCATAGTCATCTAATTTCAACCAATTACGCACATGAACATGTATAAGTTTAATCATTAAACACACATAATCATCATTCCAAACCCCATACATCATTGGGTTATTGCTTTTATACCTAGCCATGCCTTGTTTACATGTGTCTATGTGTATCCATGCCTTTCTTAGTCATATATTTCTCCATGTATGTGTTCTTACAAGAAGTATGTAAAAAAAGGCAATATCGTGAGTCGGGGGTCTCTTTTGAAGCAACCTCTCTATTTAAAAGTGCGATTTCACTAAGTAAGTTTGTTTGTTTGTTTTGGCTCTTTGGCTACTACCTTGACTTTCACTACCACCTAGTTGCAAGACACATATACAACCATTTTAACACACAACACAAACTTAAGTTTGATTCAAATCATTTCACCCGTTTGAACCCTTGTTCACTAATATGTGTTAATCGGAAGTAAATTTACGATTTTACAACCCATGGTTATTAATATCATATAATTTCAATTTCAGGCACACAGTTCTTTCAACAAATCCTCTTTGATGTTAATTGTTAAACTGTTAAGCAATCCACATATAACTCTCAATTAACCAAATTCTCTAGTTATAACAAAGATTAGTCAATTTCATGCACAAACACAACAAAATCAACAAATGAAGTTCTGGAACTTCAAATCAAGCTTATCTAATCCTAATTAAGTTTGGCCAATTACCAAGATTGACCCCTCAAGCTTTTTAAGTAGTTAACTTACTTAACTTATCTAATCCAGTTAGTTGCTAACTAACTTTAACACCAAAGGTTGTAAACTTAACATATTTTAAAATCACAAAACATTTATATTATATTATTTCAAAATATAAATGACCATCAAACCGATTGTTACATTAGGCGTCTAAAGGAAAAATACCTATTTATTTGAGATGGAGACTTAACTTTGATTGCAATGAATAAGGTTATGCATGGCAGGCGGATGACCGGATGATGAAGACGATGACTGTTTTGGCGATGAAAACCGATGATCGCTCTTTTTGGTTTTTAGGTTTATGACTTTAACGTGACTTTATGTTTTCTTAGAGTTACATATTAACCCTTAGAGTTAATAGTATGTTAAAACTTACTTTTATTAACCCTTAGAATTATAGTTTTGATAAAACTTACCTTAAACTTCATTTAGTTGGTTTATTTGTTTGTTTTATATTTTATGTTATGATTTTTTGGTGAACCGTACCGGATATGAATGATATATCGTACAGGTTCGTACTGAAACTAACCTACCCCTTTCATACCAAATACACTAAATCTAGCGAATCGCGTAGCCATTCTGGGTGTACCACGATTTAGGTAACTATGCATTAAGTAGCAATTCATGCTTTTTTTCTTCTGTTTGGGTCAGGAGTTAATAATCTTTCTACTCCTTAGATTCTTCGTATCTAGAGACATGCTGAACGTATTGGTCACATTTTAAACTTAGTTAAAAAAAATTCATAACCTTATAATTCGAGTTCCACGTTTCCTAGTGAGGTGGGCCGCCTTAGCGTCCCCCTCTACCAACGCTTGGCCTCTTCACCTAAAGTTGATTCCCAACCTTTTTTTACTATGTCTGACCTCTTATTGAGTAACCCCTTCACGATGTCTTGTGATCTGTGTGTGAATCAACCCTGGGGTGAAAAACCTGCTCTCACTCCTACCATTCCCTTGCCTCAACTTCAGCTTATCCTCATATGCCTTAAGTCTACCAATGGCCTCTTCAAACTTCATCATGTCGACATAAGAGTACTGCTCTATGGATGCCACTAATTGTATGTATGTATCTGGAGTGAATCCAACAACTTTCTTACCAATGTAACATCGTCAAGGGTAGCCTCGAGACCATTATACTTCGTGACCATCTGTTATGAACCAGCCCAACAGCGTTGTCCAACAGGCCCATTCTGAGATGAACGAGCGGCCCAAACTAGAAAGGAAGAAGCCCAGTAGGCTGTTAGTTTAAATTGTTTAGCTATTATCGTAGTAGTTAGCCACGTTCTTGTTTGTTGAATTATTTAATTAGTTGCATGCATGTAGGGAATTAGTAGTGGTAGATCATGGCCTAAAATATGGGAAGGGACATGGTGGACATGCACTCAAGCATGGTGGACATGTATTCTCATGCATCTTTATATAATTGTCATTGTTGCATTTAGAAATATATCAGAAAAATTGCCCCAATTCTCTTGTTCTTCCTCTAATTTTTTTTGGAGTGTTTGCCTACTACAAAAGGCTACATCACCATCCCTTTGATTTTCTCGCAAATTCATCAATTGATTCACCATCCTTTATTTTCAGTGGTTCAAACTCAGTCTTGAGTATATGCAGACGGGCTTTCTGCACACATTTAGCACCAACATGCCTTGTTCTCAATACTTTGCAAATTTCCAGTCTTTTTCTTCTTTGCTACCTGATAAAACTTAATTTAGGATGGTTTGAAATATGAATGCCTGATTTGTCTTGTCCTTCATATCATTGGCTCATTCATGCTTCTATAATACCCTTTGACACCAAAAAAACCCATTTATACGACTATACCAAGCTCACACTACATAGATCTTTTGATGAATTTTCAACTCACGTCTAACACTTGCATTGAAAAACTAAACTTATTCAAATAAACCTTGTAGCAAGCAAAACAAACCATGACTCAACCACCCCATTATCTCATGAGTTGGTAATGGAATCCAACATTTGAAACTCCCCTTCACTCAACTAAAATCATTTTAACGACCCATAAAACATACAAACATTACGAAATTAAGCAAAACTAAAATGTAAAATTTAATAATTTATAAAAGGCCAAGAACGCACAATACTAACCTAGAATCTAAAATTTAACTGTTTATAAAATACATATGTTTTTTGGAACTAGAAAAAATAGTAAACAAAAAAACTAGAAATAACTAGTAGATCTAAAAGACCTTGAACAAAAAACTAGAAGGGGCTTGAAAAATTTTGGTGGGATAAGGAAGTTTGGGGAAATAATATTTGTGGGAACTTTAGTGGGATAAGGAAGTTAGGGGAAATAGTTTCTGTGGGAGAGGATTGCAAGTTACCGAAGTAGTGAGGTGTTGTATTTGTTGATTAGAGGCGGTTGATCCTGTTGGTTTGAGGGCATAGATTGAGAGTCTTTTGGCAAGGATAAATTGGGATATTATAATTAGTTTCTCAGAAAACATCTCATTTTATCGTTACATGTCACTAATCTATTGGACCCTTGATTAATTTAAACTTTTGAAACCTATATCCTTTTTGAAGTTAGATAAAACTGTATTCCCCCAAATAGAAAAATGACCACAATATGCAATATTACACGCGCGCACGCACACATATACAGATTGTATCTTGTGAAAAGTTTCTTTTGAAAGCTAAGTCTTTTTTTGTTTATACACATGAAACAAGGTTTTCACCCGTTTAACTCTGTCAAGGTTAATCCAAATAATTGAACACATACAAGACGAAAGTTATACACGTGTAATAATTACTTGGAAAAAGAAAACACAGATTTGTATTGATCTTTGTGGAGTTCATACGGGTTATCGAAATAAAACAAGGTTTTCACAAGATACAAATCCTATATATATATTGCACTTTCCTACTTCTAGTTCAGTTAGATTGACTTAGATGTCTTATGCTGTTAAGAACTATATGTTCTACCTGGCATTTCAAGTGATGTTTGTAAGCATAACCATACAATTTTTGAATGTTATAGCTCAACAGTTGAATTGTAACTTCATTATTTGATTTTCACTTTAATAACTAACTTTTTTAATGCACAGGTGATATTTACAAAAGCGAATTCATGTTGGAGAAAGCAGGGAATTGTTTTTATCTAGCAAGATGTTACAAGCTTGCGGTGGAAGAATATGAAAAGGCTGGAAATTTTGCCATGTGTTTTTCTGCTTGTACTGATGGAAAATTATTTGAAATCGGTTTCAAGTTGATAGGCA
Source organism: Mikania micrantha (assembly GCA_009363875.1). Taxonomy (NCBI): domain Eukaryota; kingdom Viridiplantae; phylum Streptophyta; class Magnoliopsida; order Asterales; family Asteraceae; genus Mikania; species Mikania micrantha. The sequence continues at coordinate 78,384,020 of CM018695.1, read as the reverse complement.
GTGGGGGAGAACGTAGCAGCAATGAGTCAACGTTTTTGCACAAAGGGGCTCGTTACTATTTCTTAATGAAGGATTTCCAAAGCATGATGAAATTTGTACGCTGTTTTTCCAAAAAGAGTGAGATGCGGAGTTTCTTAACTGAAAGGAAGTGTTTTGATGAACTTCTGTCACTGGAAAAAGAATGGCGAAATTTTGAAGAAGCTGTAAAAGTGATGCACAAAGGCGCTCATCACTATCTTTCTATCAAGGACACTGAAAATATGATGAAATTTGTACGTTCTTTTTATGAAAAGGATATGATGCGGGATTTCTTAACTGAAAATTGGTGCCTTGATGAACTTATAGAGCTAGAAAAAGAATGGGGAAGCTTTGAAAAAGCTGCAAAAGTTGCAAGACTCAAACCAGATCCTGTGCTTGAAGCCAGCCTTCTTGAAATGAGTGGACTTCACAGAGAATCATCATTAATAATCTTGTGGCATGTATTTTCAAATTCTCCGATCTTTCAAGAAGTAGAGAAACCTTTTACACAGAAGGATGAATTGCTAAGGATGGCTTGTGAAATTGCCAAAAGAGACTCTAATGCCTTTTATCAATTTGTGTGCCAAGAGGCAGAAATCTTGTCTTGTGGAGAAACTAAAGAAGAATTATTAGAAAAAGGCTTGGAGTTTATATATTGCTATAAAGAAAATGCTTTTGATGTGAGTTGGGAATGGGCCAAGAAAGCTCACGAGATCAGGAAAATTGAAAAAAATGTGCTTGACATGATGCGCTCCTTTTTTAAAACAGTAAACAATCAAGAGAAGCTATTATTGTTGGATGAAGTATGTGGTGAGTTTGTAGAGGCTTCAAAGATAGGCAAAGAAGATGAACATTCAATAGAAGCAGCATTGAGCAGACTCTGGTACGTCTTATTTGGATCTCTTTGGGCTTGTGGGAGAAGAGCTTGGCCACTGAAGGACTTTAAACATAAAACTGAGCTTCTGAATGATGCAAATTCGTATGTGCTAGTTCATCCCAATTCACAAGATTCTGCGCTTGTACTCAAAGAGATGCATGTTTTATCAGGTGAAGAAATTAGCTTATCCCATATGTGGATGTATTTGAGGGAAACACCAAGAGAAAGAAGCCTTAGAGTACAGTTTTTGGTTTCCCGAAGAATTCTGGATGGTCACTTAGACTCACATTGCAAGGACTACGCTTGTATTGAAATACAGGTTGAAGATGAGAAGATTAACCATTTAGATGGCTCATTATTGGAAAATAGTGTTTCTGTTGAAGGATTAATTTACATTTGGAACTACTGGATGGAGATGACATGTGAACTAATCAACTGGAGCAACACAGGTGGCCAGGGTTGTACAACCAGCAACATATATGAGGATTTTCTTTTCAATTATTTTGGGGTGAGGAAGTATGACGTTGTTAAGTACGGAGGATATGTAGTACTGAATGCTGAAGCCCAGTGGGTGAAAGAAACACAAGCTATCATGACTAGAAATGGGTATTTGTACTTAATTCTTGCTAATCATTTTTCATCAGCGTCTTCACGATATTGGTGTTCTGAACTACTTTTTGTTGCTGAGAAAGTGTTTAAAAAGTTTCAATCCATACATGTCTATTCAATTGAGAAAAACTTATCCATGCATCAGCAGACAAAAATTCTTATGCGTTTGTTTGAAGTAGTAAAATCTCTGCAGAAGTGCAGGTTGCCATATAGTTGGAAGCATGCTAGCCTGATTGTACGCAAGTACTTTCAACTATGTGTGGATCAGTTCTTTTTTAACGCCTTTCACATCAATTGGAAACAAGCACATTCAAAGGAAATGATATTTATGAGGAGAAATGAAACTTTTCTTAACATGCTCAAAGAAGCAATCAACATAAACAGCAAGTTGTCAAGACATCCAACACATGCACAGCTGGGCAGAATAGCTGTGATCTTTCTTGGTTACAAATTGATTGCCATTAATGCTGATGCCAAGAAAAAACTTAGATGTACTTCTTCGTTGAACTGGAGAGCGTTATTTGGAAACCTGATGAACAATGAGAGATCAATTTCTAAAAATGAAGATCTAGCAATAAGTTTACATAATATACTGAAAGAGACGTTTTCTGCAGGTTGGGGGAGAGTGAATGACTGTATGTCACCAGCTTGCTTTTTGTATCTTATGGATCGCCTTCTGATTCTATCATTTTGCTTTAATGGTTATGTTTTCACAACAAGATCTTCTTTTGTTGAATGGCTTAGTTATAATGAATGTGTAATGGGCTACAATGGAGGTTGTGTTGCAAGCTTGGATACCATGAAGAACATCCAGCATTCTTTAACTTCAATGGTTAATGCAATGTTGAATTCTGAGGAAGAATTAATAGAATGGCTTAGAAGATCAAAGGAGCCGGAGTCTTTATACTCTGTTCTGGTATCGAGATTAACTGTTCTTCTATCCTTATGCTGTGTAAATTCAGGACTGGATTATCATAATCTGTCTCGTCAGTTGGAACGAGCTTGTTTCTTGTCTTCACTGCCATCTGAGTTCCATGTAGAACTGATTAATGGCATAAAAGAAGACCGTTTAGCAGATGCTGTTGCTATTGCCTTCAAAAAGATAGATAATCCCCTTGTGATTGTGAGTTTTAAAGAAGATTTCCCAAAGGTAACATGTCAAGATGCCATATTTCTGAATGTGGAAAAGCTGGATTTTAGCCAGGAATCGCTCATGGAAATGTTGTATCTTGAAAAATGCAACAATGCTGCTACTTGTAGTGATCACAAAGCTCAAGAATCTACTACTTTCGAGCAACCGATGACAAGCAAACAACTTTGATTTTATGTACTTGATGTATGGTGACTTCGAAGTTCATTCTTTCAAACCAGCTAAAATGTCATGTTGTATGTTAGTAGCAAACGAGCACTTGGTGTTATGGATCCTGTGAATGTCATTTTATCTGATTGGTCTTCTTGTCAAAAGCTAGTCATGTCGTCTCTTGTCGATTAACATGCATGCTAATTATTTGGTGATCATTATGCTTCACTTTCTGAAGGTTTTCATTTGGGTCAAAATGATTATGGTTCAAAATATAAGTGGTGTTTGTTTAATTAGAAGGTGAACAATGACACCAAAAATTCAAAAATATTTATATTATAGATGAATAGGGCAACATACTGACAAGGATATTTTAATTTAATTAATGTTGGAGGGAAAGTGGTCTGTTTGTAAAATATTCACAGGGTAAAAATATTTATTTCTTTGTAATAATAGAGACTTTTGGAAATTCTGATCATCAAGTATGATAATAGAATTTTAAGAATTTATAAAGATAAATTTGTAGTCAAAAAATTTTATTGACTAACATTTATGATTATCATTAGATAAGAAAACTATAATATATAGGTATTTAATTAATTATAAAAATGTATAATTGGTTATTTAGTATAATAGAAATTTGAATTACAAATGATTGAAATTTAAAAAAAAATAGAATGAACTAAAAATGATTTATAAAGTTTAAAGAAATCATTTTAAATAATCTTACAAATACATTGTTTTAATTTTATGGACCAGGTCAACTAGAACCAAATTAGGTAAGCGGAAACACTCCACTAGTTTAACAACCACCCTTGGACTTCGTTATCTCATTTATGTCTATCTATCCAACTGACTTAGAAAACTTCTTTATCACAAGGTTAGTAAAGAAAAAAATTCATTAATAATAATTTACAAATTATCAAACAATTATAGAATTTAATTTATAATACACAATCAAAAATTAAATTTATGTTCTTTTAATGTTAAATAAATACTATTAATACTATTGGTAAGGTTTCATTTTGTCTATCGGAACTTAAAACGACGAAATTGGGCGGGTTGCGGCTGGTTATGGCTAGCGATAATATGCGGGTCTTGACGGGTTCACATGAGAGTGTCGTGAATTTGTAAACATAAGTACGCGTGCTTTTGTAAGTATTCCTTGTATTTGCGAACAAACGTGTGTAGTGGGTGTATGCCTAGCAAAATGGGCGGGTGGGTTGGGTAACGAGTCTAAACGGGTGCGGTTTAGGATGGTTGTGGGTCAAGACGTGTTTTAAGCAAAATTCGTTTGGGTTTAAACGGATCGTTTTAAAAAAAATCAATTTCGCTCAAGTTAAAATTAATTGTAACTAAACAAATAGTTTTTTAAATAGTTTTTTTATGATTTTCTCATTAAATATATTATTGATCATCTTTATCTATTGAAATCTATTATGTTCATATGGTTTTTAAGTTGTTTATCTTGACCCGTTTTGTGTTAAGTTGTTACACATCTCAACTCATACTATGTCATAATGTTACGCATTTCAACCCAAAATGCAATAATTGTTTACCCAATTATATCCATTTATATTGCTATGAATCAAGATTGCCAGGTATATGTGTGGTTCATGTACATGCCGAGAATATGTGTCACAAAAAAAATAGTATGTGTGTTGTGAAGAGGGTGTACCGATTGTAATTTAAACTCTTTTTTTATAACCGTAGGAACCTACTTACATAGTAAACCTCCGGGTCCACCCAACACCCGACTAACCAGAAGGAACAGGTAAAACGTAGTGATATTCGAGAAAAATCACACTAAGTGGAAATTGAACTTAAGATCTTTAGGTTGTTTCTTCATTACTTTAGTTACTACCAGTGGCGGAGCTTGGTACACTTGGGACTTGGGAGGGGGGCGAAAATTTTTGTAACCTATAATACATGTTAATTTTTTGAATTCAGGGGGTGAAACCCCTATTTTTAACTAAAAATCGCATTTCGGCCGAAAAATTAATACTACGGACGGAAAAACAGTGGGGTGGTCGCCCCCCTTGTCTCTAAAAAGGTGCGCCCATGGTTACTACACTACTTTCTCAGAGGTTTGAAATTCTAATGATCAAGGTATTAATGAAGAATATGATTTAATAGGATAGGTACATCCTACACATTTTTTATACATATTCATATAACAAGTAATTTGACTTCATCAATGTATTAACAAGGGTGTAAAATCAAAGGGTTTTTAGCCTAATAGTACCCTCTTGTTTTCTCTATAAGAAGTCTTGGGTTCGAATCCTGGCTGGGGCATATTTGCTGAGGCAAGGTCAGAGGGTTTACCCAGTTGTGGGGTTTCTCCTGGAGTGGGTTCGGACGTACGCCCCAGAGCGTCAAATCCGAGTGAACGGTTGAAATCACGTCTTGGGTGTCGTTGTACCAAGCAGTTAAAAAAAAAGGGTGTAAATGATGATATCACTTAGAAGACTATTTTATGAAACATGAGCAGAAGATTAGATATCTTAACCCGACCTATTCACTAGACTGATTATGACTAGTACATGATATTAATTGTAGCTTGTGTTGGACTGTGACTTCAGACATATACGGGTTTCAAGCTTACCACTCATCGGAATCACGTGAGTTTCCTGGCCTCTTTTTACATTATAACTTAATTACAATGTCAGCTAAGAACACACAATAGGAAGTGCATTGTCTATCGGAAGCAGTTCCTTGGCAAAAATGCGGTTGATCAACAAAAGTCTTCATTGTGTATCAGAAGACACAAGTTCCTCGACATCGCAAGTAATCTATTGGAAGGATCATGTAGAGGTGGCCAATAGACCCGGAACCGGAACCAGAACCAGAACCGACTACTCGAACCGGTGGGTACGGGGCGGTTCCGTGTTTTTAGAGAAATTGGAACTAGAACAGGTTTCACCCTTAAACTGGCCAAAACCGGACCCGGAACAGGCAAAAAACCGGTTGGAACCGGTCAAATCCGGTTTTAGAAGTACTTGGATTGATTGATTCTTCAAAGGCTTTTAGATGTCTTCGAGGAACTTTTTATACTTAGAAAAAATCAAGATCAAATGTGTTTTGATAAGGAACAACGTTAATTAAGTATCTTCACAGATTGTCACGAGTTGTTTTTCATACGTAATCTCTATATATGCATTCCCAACATACAGACTATCATTTTATCTTCCAAAATAACATAGAAGATATAATCATATATCGATCAAGGGCTAGTTAATTACACCACATGCTCTTACACATATTCCTTCAATTCTCATAATAGTTATATAATTGTAGATTATTTGTAAGATATAAAAGAATAAATTAGACTATTCCTAATTATTTCAGTTATATTGTTATTTGTGACTGTACTTGTTATCTAAAAAATTAAAATTAAAATATATTTACAAGTTTACAACTGTAGCTACAAATCTATACTTTATAATAAATGAAAATTATTTTGCTTAGGTGTCATTACCACAACAAATCTCTCTTTTAAATTGATATGTGTCATTACCACAAAAAATTTTCATTTAATTTTGCCACTTGTCAATCACACATTAAATCTATACTAATTATTTGCACATGCCAAATTATATTTTAAAAGACAATCTTTTTAATCCTAATTTTTTGTTAATTTAAACCGTAAATCAATGAAAAACCCTGATTTTTTTCAAACGTTGTTGTTGTGCACTAACCCTTATTCTATTCTTACGGCTTTCTTCAATATTGGTATTGATCATTTATTGAGTTCCGATGATATTGAAAAGAAGTTTGTGTGAGAATGAAGAAGGCTTTACAGTTGGTAATCAAGAAGCCAAATGAAGAATTATATATTCAAAGTAAGTGATTGCAACAATTGATTCCAACAGTTTTTATTTATTTATTTTTTAAATGGAGATTTTGTTTATTTTTCCATGTTTGCTCAGAATGTGGCATGTGGGTTTCCAACACAAGAATTAGCGTCAACTATTGAACCATTGCTTCGAAGATGATGGGTAAGCTCATATTCATATCTCACTTTGATCATGGATTCATGGTTGTGAATTTCATGAACATGGGTTGCTTTAGTGCAATCGAACTAACTGTTTTACCATTTCATAGGTGGTCAGGTCAGTTAGATTGATTTGACAAAATAACTTTATAAATAATGTAAAGATTCATCGTCAAAACAGGCCTCATTTCTGGTTCGACTGGCCGATATGATCTGATCGTGAAAACACTGCTTTCGCATGTATGACTATGGTTTTTATGATCCTAAAAGTTGATTTTCTTTGATTGGCTATTTTGTAGTGTGTGGTGGAAGCTTAAATCAACAGGTTACAAAGACTTAGATGGGATGCAGTGGCGGATCCAGAAATTCTTTTAATGGGGGTCGGAAATTTATTGGGTCGCGATTTTATGTAGTTAATATTTTATTTTTTGGACCAATTCAAATTGGGTCGGGTTAGGTTATTAAAAAATTAAAGTAATCAAAAAACCATTAGAGTTATTCCTTCTCTTTAGGTCAAAGATTCAATCTTTTTATATCATATATAATGCATACTGGGTTATTTGTGTATTAATTTTATTAGTTTTGCTTTCCAAATGGTTTTAAATTTGTCTTCAACATTGTCATCAAAATTTCATAGGATCGGTGTCAAAATTTCTTGGGGTCGATTAAGATCAAATCATATATAGAACACTTTAAAATAAAAGGTTCATGGGGGTCGATGGACCCATAAAAAGTGTTAGGTCCGCCCTAGATGGGATGATACCAGTGGATGCATCAGGCATATGTGAAGTTTTAATGCCAAGGTCTAACATACACCATGTGATGAAGGCTAACATACACCATGAACATTTTAAAACAACTGGTCAAGAAGTTGGAATGCATGACATCTTCGGGATGGTTGACAACAACATTTTTATAATCACATAATTGAAAAGTAGAGTTTATAATCAAGATCTAGCTGCTATTAATATTGATAATTTGTATTTGTAATTATAAAGTGTATCTTTGTATAATATATTATGTAATTTATCATTTATAATGTATTTAGTTGTGTAATTTTTGTTATCCAAACCCGTGTAAAACACGGGTTTATAACCTAGTCACTATATATTTTTGTAGTTTAGTTTTTAAGACAATATTTAAGAAAAAAATTAAAAAAATGCTAAAAAGAAACAAAAAGTAGTGGGTAGATGCCACCACCAGGCCATCCTTCACACGTTTTGAACAAGCCAAATAAACGAATAAGTCAATCTATGTCTACCAATCTATCCTTACGAAAAATAAACATTACTATTGATTTATTAACTTTTTTATGAAAATTAAACATGTTATTCTCACACCCAACTCACACCCTCCATACGTTTCGTTTAGGCCCATACGAGTTGCATACGAATCATAATAGGATGTTAGAAGAGGTTACACGCCTTGTATACACATATCTGAAGGCCTATACGAAACATATAAGGTCACTGAGGTGTTAAAATAGAAAAAACTGGACGTGTAAATAACCAATCCTTTTTATTAACCTGACCTAAAAGTAATTTCATACAAGATGAATCTACATGATTTGATTTCAAACACAGATATATGTTATGGTACAAGTTAAAAACTGATATATAAAAAGCTGGATACACACAATTTTATAATTAACGACCACCCATTGTGGTCATTGTAACTTCATTAACTGTACTTGAATCACTGGCTGATGTATCAATCTTCTTGTTATAACTTTCCCTGCAGAAGCCTGGTTCCCTAGGTTCGGGTAGGTCCATGCTCTCATAGCTCAACATGGCGTATACCGTAGACATTTTCGGCCTGTCTTCGGGATATTGTTGCACACACAAGAGAGCAACATGAATGCATCTTATAACTTGATTCCCAGAAGATGGCTCAAGCACAGTTGGGTCTAAGATCTCCAATGGTCGTCTTCGGTTCCAAAGCATCCATGCCTGATGATGAGCCAAGAATTTTAATATTTTAACAAGACATTTAAGCATAATTGAAAACTAATGCATTTTCGTGGTGGCTGAATCAATATACTACAAAATCAGCATAATGCAACATTCTTTTGTCACAAAAGGTTGTAAATAGGTTTAATTACCTGAAGCAGCATTTTTTTGAATATAAAGGTCGCATTAGACTGATTTTTGTAGTGGTTAATGTTCTTCTTAACATGTAAACATCAACTGTTAAAATCTAAATTAAAAGTATCAAAGACACCTAAAACATATCTTCAATTAGCATTGTCTACGGAATTTAAAACAAACTGGAATAGATCATGGACAAATTCCAAAAGTGCTATTACTGCTATAATGTTTTAATTTTTTTTTTAGTTAAGTTCTATTTTCATCAAAGTTTAGCAGCAATTGTCACATGGTTTCCAAATTTTATTATTTTTTTAAGTTAAGTTATATTTTATTATGATCACTCTAAATAATACAAACCCAAGCACAATTTAATTATAAGTTTGTTAATAGAACGTAATATGAACACAAACATAAGTTAACAATATATATATATATATTAACATTATAAAAGATGAATGACTAAATATTTAAGCGATAAATGTTTATATTTAATTTTACACATATTTTGTTATGTGTTCAAGGTTTTAGAATATAGTATTTTCATATAATTTAAGTATATTTTTTTAATTAAAATTAACACAGGACAGGTGAGATATTTGTACTTTTATTTTGTTAGTATGATTTTAGGAAGTTTTATTCATCTGTCTTTACGTTTCTTTTCATGTATCTAATGAAATAAATGTTATCCATTGCGCCAATGCCTGGCAACATTCTGCATACATCATTGTAACGTTATTATTTTTGTTATTTTGTATACGTTTTTACATAAGTTTTATTTAAAACCAAGTAAGCTCAAGTATTATATCTTTAATTTCTTTCCCAATAATATATCTTTTTTTGTTCTGAATATACTGTTGTCAGAGTCGGCTCAACCATTTTTGGGGTTCTGAGCGTAATAAAAATTTGGGGTCTTTCACTAACGATTATGTTAAAAATTTTTATTATTTTATCCAGGCTTAAGACCAATAATAACAAACAAAAGTTTATATATGGTGGATTTAAAAAAAAAGTTTCTATTTACGAGTATAAAATAATTAGATTAAATTTATTTTTCTAGTTTTTTAAATGAAAATATTTTAATAAAATGTACATAACCAATTTAAAAAAAATAGCTAAATATTAAAAGACTTTTACGTGAGCCTTTTTTGTATCCTCTATTTTTTAGAGCCCACAAGCTAAAAAAACCCCACAGACTAAAAAAAACATCACTACATATTACAATTTTTTCTATAAATTAGAGTATTATATTAATTTTTGGGGGCCACAAGCTTTTAGGTTGTTTGGTCCATTGGCCTGACTATCGTGACATAATTATTTATTACAAATTGAAGTAAAATAAAGTTAAAATTAGGTTGCTACAAGAGATGGCTAAAACCAAACAATAAATATAACATGTTTTAAATGATCTTTTCAAAACATGGTAATGAATTTTTTAGATTTTAGATGTACTTTTATCATATGATTATTAGGGTATTTGTATTCATGCAAAAGGTAAAAAGGGTATGGTTATGTGAAACTTACGTGTCCTAAAAGGTTAAGATCATGATCAGGATGATGAAATGCCCAATTCTTTTGGCCGCTTATAATTTCCAACACTATAACACCGAAACTGTATACATCCGATTTTACAGAATAATGTCCATTCATTGCATATTCTGGAGACATATAACCACTGCAACAAAAGAAAATTACCCAACATTAAAATTTCAGCATTTTAAGTCGAAAAATAAGTACTTAAGGCATATTTCTCACATTAATTCGCTCTCTAAAATATGCGATCTATGTGACGAAATTCATATTCTTGATGTTGATAAACGAAAAGAGAAAATTGATATCTGAAGAGACTATTTGTGATTTCAGCTTATTAATTTGACTATGTAGTCAAACTATTCCTTTCAATTATCTTATTCTTGTTATTGTAAACTGTAGGCCTTAAAAAAATCACAATTAAATTTCTAGCAACTTTCAACAAGGGATTATTATTTAGCATAAAAAAATAAAAAGATGAATAGTTGTTAATGCTGTAATTTAAAATTAAAATAGTTAATTACACAAAAAGGTCCCTAAGGTTAAGCCAAATTTTGAATTAATTTTCTAAGTTTTAAAAAGTTACATAATTGGTTTGACAGTATGACAACATATAACACAAAAGATTCCCGTCTTGAATAATTGTTAATATTATTGTTATATCTTTGAAATTAACAAAATATATCATAGATTAAAAGAAACAAAAACAAAATATTAATATTGTTGACAATTAATGATTAGTTCAATATACGACTCGTATACGTCTACATGAGATATATATGAGATAATTCATATATATCTCAAATTAAAACTATCGATAGAGTAGCATTACTATTAGTAGCAATCAATGCAAGAATATTAATCCATCATGTGTAAAAAGGTCAATTTGAGTTACTTTTCTATTACTATCGGGTCAAAAAGAATAATAGTAGATTCATTGTTCTATATTTAGTTATTTAGCTTAAGAAAACAGTGAAGTAGAGGAATGAAATTAATCACATTTAAAGTAAGGTAGCTTACTAGGTTCCAATTATTCTTTTGGTCATTTCTTGTATTTGATCTGTCCCAAATATACGGGCGATGCCAAAATCTGAAATTTTCGGATTTAACTCGCTATCTAGTAAAATATTACTAGTTTTGAGATCTCTGTGAATGATTCTTAACCTTGAGTCTTGATGAAGATAAAGTAAACCTCTTGCAATACCCTTAATGATATGGTATCGCTTTCTCCATGTTAGTTGTTTTCGTGTTGGTTTATCTGTGTATGCAAAGAACTAAGTTAGAAAAAAACTAAAAGAAAATAAAAATATTTGGGCCATTGGCATGTGAATTTTGTAATTAATTGTCAACACCATTGATTTACAGGTACACAATTATATGCTACACTACTGCATGAAATATGCGATATAACTCCACAAAAATTCACAAAATTTCAAAAATCTCCTATCTACCAAGCAAATGCATTAATATGTTGTAAAATCATAAAAATTTGGTGCTTACCAAAACACTAACTCCCTTGATCAATCACATCTCCCATAATTAAGTCCAAAAGGCAACGAAAGGATAGAATTATCCTTCAGAAGTCATCAGCCTTTAGAAGGAATAATCAACCTTCGGAAGACCGAATACTTTCGAAGAATAACTATATCCTTCTGATGGTCAGACAGAAGACAAAGCTTCCGAAGAATGTAACATATCGGAAGACAATCAAGCCTTAATGATCAGAAATCTTACGAATGTCTTTCGATGAAGAAGATCAGAAGGTATTCAAGCCAACAAGATATAAGAATGACCTTCCAAAGCAGATGAAGATCAAAAGCTCTCCAGGCTAATCATACCTTCCGATTTTTTAAAGGTCGTTTAGGGGTGTTCAACGAATCAAATTTTATTTAACTCGAATATTTTAATCCTGTTCACAAAACGATAACCATTTGTCTTTTCACACTCTCACACAATTGTTCAGTCCACCACTAAATGTGAACGTTGCATTCCTTCATGATAGTCTACATAAAGACGTCTTCAATTCATGGCTTAATTCCAAAATCATGTTTGCAAACTTTGAAAATATCTTTAATTATGTGCTTCATTCTCAAACAACCTCCATGTGTGTGGTACATAAAACTCACCTCATTATAACTTCATATTTTCTGATTTTGCAAATCCCTTGCTATTGATTCTCTGTTATCTTATAATCATAATAATATTTTGTGTTTCTTTATGGTTTATGTAGAAAATATTTTCTCACTCAATTCATTCACATCCTTGCCAAATTGTATTCTATTAAAGACTTGGATTCCTTTTATCAGTTACTTAGCATTGAAGCCATTCCAACTCTCGCTGGTTATTCCTTTCCCAACATTGTCATACCCAGGATCTCTTAACTCAATTCTATATTGGTGGTTCAAAAGATGTGGCTACTACTCTAAAATGTTCCAATGTTCTATTTTCCTTGTGTTGAATAAATTTGGAAATCTATCGGATCGTGTATATAATCACTATCCGAAATCAATGTTTTTACCCTTTTGAGTTTAAGAAATTTGATCAAAGGATAATCCATTAGTTGTTCTTTGTGATGCAGATTTCTATTGATCTTTTTCTACGCTTCTGTCTTCTCTGTTAAACATCAACCAACTGCAATGCAATTATTAGTTGGTATTTGCGGGAGTATTCACGGGTTTTACCCCGCCAGGGAGGCGCCCCTTGACCCTGCGCTTGGTCAGGAACTTAGAAATTTTAAACGAGTGTGCACTCCAATAGTTGGACAAGTCGCCTAGTGTTGATTCTACATCATATCATGAGTTGGTAGGCTCCCAACATTAGTTATCCTTCACAACGCCAGACGTATCCTTTTCTATCAATCAACTAGTCCAATTTATGCACTATCCCTCTCAAGTTCCCTGCAATTTTGGTCCCGACTTGATCCTTATAAGTTTTGAACACGTAGAGATGGATGTTTTCAAATTATAAAAAATTTAAACACTTTATAAGACAAAACGTTGCGTCAAACTCATGTGACCAACTGGAAAATGCTCTGATGAAACCTCTCATCCGAGCATCTTTTTTTCGACTTCGTTACAAGATGGGAGTATCCAATAGATCATCTATCTTGCAAGGACATATCAAGATTAATGGAGATCGATGGTCTGAATATTTTTCATTTAAAGCACTTTGAGTAGTTGTAGGTTAAGTTTCCCTTTGTATATAGTGCGCTATATATATAGCCCTACTCTAATCACCTGTTCAGTGATATACAAACTATATTCTCCCAAACCCTAGCTGTTACCATTATAGTTTATAGGATCTTCCTATGTTGATTTGACCATTTTTCTAAACTTTCCCTAGAAAGGTAAAGATTTTCAAATGTGACAGGACATATCCTATATATTATTGGTCTACAAAGACTACTTCGATATATTTTCATAATTAAAGGATAATCAGACACAAATATAACAGTTTATCAAGTATAACAACTAAGGAAATTTAGAGAAGGGGTGTTGTGTACCATAAATGAAGTTGTTTAAGCTTTTATTTGGTAAATACTCATAGACTAGCATTGTTTCTTCGCCTTCAATGCAACAACCCAAAAGCTTGACAAGATTTCGATGTTGTAACTTTGCAATCAAAATAATCTCATTCTTCAATTCTTCAATGCCTTGCGTCGACTTTTCTACAAGCCTTTTAACTGCTATTTCCTGTCCATTTGATAATTCACCCTGTGCCATGCATGACCATGTTAGGAAAAGGTAGTTAGCAGCCACTTCCACTTGTTTTCTTTTACCATTGAACACATTATGTGGTTGGCAAACTAATTGGATTGACCACAAACAAACACAACCTGATTTTGTTCCCAATATTGTTTCCAAAAAACTCAAGTTACAACTTTTTCAATACGAATAATTAAGACCATGACCACAAATAAAACATTTATACAAAACTCCTATTTATGCTTCAACTACCCTAATTCCTTATAAATTGTAAACTTTCGAACCGGCTAAACTTTCGAAAAAGTCTCCTGTATTTTGTCGGCATAGGTGCATTCTTGTGTTGCGAAGCGAACCAAGATTTATCTCCTATAATCTCTATCTTTCGTGGTTTATTACAATCACAAAGTTTCATTCCAAAACAACCTCTAACTTCTTATCAACATTAATTCTCATCAATGTGCCCCTCCTAAAAATGGTTCAACTCTCCCTCTCTACTTTTATTGAATTTCAATAACAGCTAATGTTTAGTTTTAAATCTGTTAAAAAAACTAATATTTTAAAAAATAATTCAAAATTTTGTTTATTCAGTGTAATTATAGGGGAGGTTTTCGATGAATGACTTTTAACATGTTTAATTTTAGCCAAATTATCTAGTTTCACATATTTGGCATGTTAGCGATAACATATTACTTACGGGCTTGGATATGCTAAATATATATATATATATATATATATATATATGTGTGTGTGTGTGTGTGTGTGTGTGTTTTTTTTTTTTTTTTTTACTAAACACATACAAACTTTTATTTTTTATTTTATTGCTTTTTTTTTTTTTACATATTTTACCAAAAAATATATAAAAACGTCTATTTTTGTGCATTATTCTTCTTTTTTGTACCAAATTTATAGTTTTTGTATTGTATTTAAAAATATATTACAAAAACAAGTCTAGTACCAAAATACTTTTTTTATTTAATATCTTGTTTTTATTTAATCTCTCTTTATAACTTATTGTAAACAAACAAACTCAACCCGTATATTCTCATTCTTTAGTAGAATTTGAAAGAGGAGAATGAAAACAAACATTACCTATATCTCAGTTAGGATAGAGAGACTGCTATAAAGGAGTCCCTGACTTGTTTATAGTATATAAAACTATATTTGGATCTAGAGGATAAGGGCCTAGGAGACCAACTAAAATTTCAATTAATAAGTGGTGCCCCGTTGTTGTTTTCCGGTAGTTTCACGTCGTTGGTAGAATAATTGAAGTTAATATAATACAAAAAAATTGTTTTGACCCGCAGCATAAACAATGGGTCAATTTCCCAACTCTTCAAGCAGGGCGGAATCAAAACAGGGTCCAGAGGTGGACCTTGTGATTTGTTGACTATTTGATATGTAAAAGACGAGTTCTATAAAAACAAAATGGGTTGGAGCCCCTAATTGTAGTCACTAGATAAGAGTACACTATTATGACCCATGACACTGTTTTTGTGACCGGATCGTAAACCAATGATAAAATTGGTTTTGTTTGATGTTTTTGGACAACCCTTAATTGAACTGGTATGACCAGTTGCACCGACGAACTGGATGATGGTCAGATTTTTTTCTCTCTTTTAGATCCAAAATAATAAAACATTAAAATCAAAACCTATATTTTTGAAGTATGATTATATTTGTTTAAATATTAATTATGGTTGTTTAGTTGTTTTTTTTAATTATATAATTTTTTAATATTTTTTTTAAGTATTTATAGTGTCATTTGATTCTTTAGTCTGGTCTGACATATCAGACTATTTCAAACCAATGAACCAGTAATACGTCCTGTTCAATATTCGGTTTGTTTTGAAAACAACGCCCACGACTAAGAAATTCCAGTTCCATCTCTATCTACAAGTTTTGACTTTTGACATACTCAATTTACCTAAAACTTTTTATTAGCAATGTGTTGTTAAATAAACATATATGTTTTGACTTGCTCCAAATGTTTGCTGGTTTTGGTTTCGATCCGTTACCCAATCCAAGGACGGACCTTCTTAGGGGGGCGATGTGTTTCCCGTCAGAAGGGTCGGTTTAGTAGTATTTCGTCAGAATATCTTTCGGTTCTCTTCGTTTCCTTTCTAAAAATCATTTGGCCCTCTCCGTTTTCTTCCTAAAAACATTCGGCCCCCTCTGTTTTTTCCTAAAAATCATTTGGCCCCCTCCGAGCTTTTTTTCAAGCTCCGTCGATGCCCTAATTCACATAACCTTGTTTGTTCGACAGTACTATAAATCAACACATCAAGAAGGGCTACCTTACCTTATAAACAGAACCAAAACCGCCTTGCCCAATCTTGTTTCTTTCAGAAAAATTGTTGCACGCGAGTAGAATTGTTTCAAGATCGTAAAGAGGTAACTGAAATCCCGAGTCTTGATCGTCTTCGACGTACTGAAAACTCCCACTTTGTTGGGCTGTTACAAATTCAGATGTACTATAATCAGGTGGAGGCAATGAGTAACAAAATACAGGAATATATGCGCAAGCCCAAGCCCAAGCCCAAGATGGAACTTGCTAGTTGCTAGTGCCTAGTGATAAGACTAATTGCTATCATAGGCAACAAAATTGTATTGAACATGAATGAAAAAAGTTTAACTAAATAAAATATCATATAATATTATTGGATCAACTAACAACTAAAGATTTTGACAAAACATACAATCATAAAACAATTTTAAAAGCTTATGTACAATAAATGTTCAAAAAAAATAAAATGTGTCTTTAATAAAAGTGAATAAATCAAAAATAAAGAAATGAGGAGCAATCGGTATCAAAATATTTAATTAATAAACAAATAACAATAGAAATTAGCGTGGATAAGTTAATATTTAAGAAACCAGAAAATTTAATTGATTACTACAGCAAAAAATTCAAAATATCATATCAATCAAGATGCAGCAAAGTAAAAAATCAAGCATATTAGAATCAAAAATAGTTGAAGAGTTTAGGTTTTAAATGAGTGAAAAAAATTAGTTAATTCATGATTAAACTTTTCAACAAAAATCTCAAAACCACCCCATAAAGTCTAGAATTGTTGTACTATTCACTCTGATTTTGTTCGTTTTGGATCAATTCAAAAAAGTACAACGTTAGACGTATAGAACAAACAAACAAACAAACAAATTTACCTAGTATATTTCCACTTTTCCGTAGGGTCTAGGGAGAAGGATGGACACAAACCTTACCCCTATCCCAGTTGGGATAGATAGGCTGCTCCGAAGGAGTCCCCGGCTCATATTTGTCGTTTGAAATTAACCATCCCAACACTTTTAATGTTATTTTCACATAACAAGTAAAATAACGTTAAACTTAGTGCAATTTTACTTTAGCCCCTTAATGGCCCACACATATAAACATTATATGTGTACCACAAGTCCACAAATATACACATTATATACATTATAGAAATCGGGCCTTAAGATTTGGGGCCCCAATACCTAGGTTTACCCAACTAGAGGTGCACAAATCGGGTTTTTTTTTTTAACCGGTTCCGGTTCCAATCGGTTCCATTTCCGGGTTTTAACCGGTTTCAACCGGTTTTTGACCGGTTCCGGTTCGGGTTTTGGCCGGGTTCAGGTGGAACCAATTCCGGTTTTGGTTCCGGTTCCGGTTCTAATTTGTCTGAAAAACCGTACTCGTTCGTACCCACTGGTTCGGGTATTTCCGGTTCCGGTTCGTGTTGTCGGTTCCGGTTCCGATTCCGGGTCCGGTTTTTTTGCCCACCTCTATACCCAACATGTGAGATTAGATCAAGTGTGGTGTGGGAACAGACACCTTGATCTCTAAATTAAGATAGTACCTTTAGAGGTCTGACCTATGTGGTCTTTTCGTCTATGCCGGATAAACCAACCAAGGTACCACATGGCGCCACCGGATAGAAGCAGTACACTGATAATCGCGACAACACTAACAATCTTTACGGTTAAATGTTTCCTCTTAGCACTTGCAATCGATTCTGAAAGATTCAACAAACCAAACAATCATATTTCGATACGATAAAAGTTCATAAATGCCAAATCCAAAGGCATAAGTTTAACGAGGTTGTTTACATGACATACTTAATTCAGCTCGCGCCATTCGTATATGAATCTCATCCCCACCATTGGGAAAGTTCTTCAAATCAACCAAATCACCAATCCAACCCACACATCTACTACCATTTCCATAAACATCAACATTAGCATAAGCCATACAACTACAATTTTTCGAACATTTAGCTTCACAATCATGATTTGTGTAGTTTCCCCAAACAACTGGATCATCAGGAAACTTCAACCCATTGTACTTCACAAACCCATCTCCATGACCACAGTTGAGTTCATGTTTCCTCCTGCAGCCACCTGAAAAACTAACCAAACCCCAATCGCGTGGCGAAGCAGGTACAAACCCGCTTAAACATTTGCAACTACTTAGTGAATAACAACTCCCATATTGCCCACATTTAGCGTAGTTGTCACAAGGATCACTATTAAACGTTACCAATAGATTCCATTCTTTACTGATGTCAACCTTCCATGTAAGATACTGAAGTAAACCTGTAGGTGAAATCACAAATCTAGACAAAATCGACTCGTCTAACAACTCATATTTGTAATATAGCTCGTCAGAATTCGAAACAAACATAGTTTGGAACAATGGACTTGATGTTAAGGTTGTACCACCACTAAACGTTGTCCCATCATACGGACCCCATCTGAAGAGTTTACGCGAACCACTTCTTAGAACCAACTGTGGCGATTCGGGTGGGTCCAGGCTAAACGAGTACTCACCCTCCAAAGGATCTTCACTGCTCTTCCATGATCTAATGAGCCTGTTCAATCCAACATCTAGTCTCCATCCCAGCTTCTGATCTGGTAAAAGTGTATCAGTTGGGAAGTCAAAGCTTTCCCAGAAGATGGTTTTGTTTCTTCCATCATCTCTAATTACAAGATTACCAGAATCTAATAACTGTAGTACAGGAGTGAAGTTACTAGTGAGGCTTAAGCCATCAGTGGACCATATTGTGCCCATTGAGCGGTTATAAAGGGTTAAAACACCATTATCTTCTAAAGTGACTTCTCCGAATGAGTCGCGAATTGGGTTGTTTCGGTTAGCCACCCAAACCACAGTGAGGGGAAGATTATGATACCAGATTCCAAGATACAGATCGCGAAAAGAACCGTTACCAGGGTTGAAGAAACCAAATTCAAATCTTTGGTTGGAGGAAATTAAAGTGAAGCCATCAACAAAGCTTTGGTTTGGTTTCAAGGTGTCTGTTGAAAGAGAGGATTGCAAGTTTAAAAGAACAAGTGAGCATAGAAAGATGGGCAATATTTTGGTCATTT
Source organism: Mikania micrantha (assembly GCA_009363875.1). Classification (NCBI taxonomy): domain Eukaryota; kingdom Viridiplantae; phylum Streptophyta; class Magnoliopsida; order Asterales; family Asteraceae; genus Mikania; species Mikania micrantha. The sequence goes on along the minus strand of CM018695.1, from coordinate 78,364,543 downwards.
TTTGCAGGTTTCAATAAAATTCTAGAGGTACATTCAATTTGGAAGAGATAAACATTGGTGCAAAATGATGTGATCTAGACAAAAGAGCATTCAAACAAATGAACTTTTATGGACTGGGCAATTGCAAACAGCTATTGCATGTGTTTACAATATTATTTAAATAAGACCATGTGTGTCATACGTCCTTATATATACATGTCACCTTTTATCAAGCAAGTTTTTTAAAAAAATCAATAGGGGCGTTCAGAATATCTAAAATTGAAAAAAAATCGAAACCCAAATCGTATCCAAAACTAGAAAAAAATCGACTTTAATCTTGATTTGGGATGTTGGATATGTCCAAATTCAAAAAGGTTATTCGGATAATCGGGCTGGATTCAGATTTCTGATTTTTTGTAATTCAACTTGTCCGTGTATCCAATTATGATTACGAGGCAATGAAACGTTACTAATTTCAAGTTGTTCAAGTTATTTGGATTGTTATGTTTTTTTTTTGAATCTTGAAATTTACTTCAACTATATAATTATGATGGATTTGTGAGTTTGTGACTGTTTTTGAATTTTAAACTTTGTAGTGTCGTATTGCAAATCTAAACGAGTGAAATGTCTAATTTTAAGAACCAAAATGTAGGAAAAAATAAATTGCCAAAACTGAAACAAAAATTAAGAAACTTTATTTAGTTTTATTCGAGTTATTCAAGTTGCTCAGGTTATTCAACTTTATCCGAATCCTAATTCAAATAGCTTTTTGGGTCGGATAAAATTCGAATAAATTTGGCTCATGTTCGAATCAATTTGGGTCATGTAGATCACGTTAGTTAAGAATTTGTTGGAATGGAGTTCATTTTGGCTAGGGCTGTTCAAAAAGCTCGCGGCTCGAAGCTCGCTTGAAAACAGCTCGAAAAAGCCCGGCTCGAAAAAGGCTTGGCTCGAAAAAAACTCGTCAAAAACGAGCCGAGCCGGAGCTATGGTTGGCTCGGCTCGTGGCTCAACTCGTTGGCTTGGCTCGTAGCTCGGCTCGATTTTTAATACACACACACACATATATATTATATTACACACATACATATATATTATACATAATATATATACAATATTTATACACATATTTATATAAATTTACATATTATGTATAATATATATGTATATATTAAATTTTATATATAATTATATATATACATATATATTGGATTATATATATATATATATAGGATTTGGTTCAAATAAGAACCATGTGTAATTATGGTAACCCAGTGAACTTTGACAAGAAATGCCCGAATTTTTGGTTTTTTTTTCATGGCCTTTATTATACATATTTAGGGGGGTTTCTTTTTTGTGTTTTGGCTAATTCGCAATGCAAATTGAATTTGCATCGGTGTCAAAATTTTGCACTTTTATAAATGTTGCGAAATGCAACTCAAATTTACACCGATACAAATTCGATTTGCACTGCGAATTAGCCAAAACACAAAAAAGAAACCCCCCTAAATATGTATAATAAAGACCATAAAAAAAAACCAAAGATTCGGGCATTTTTGGTCAAAGTTCACTGGGTTACCACAATAACAGTGGGTTACCAACGGAACCTTCCCCTATATATATATATATATATATAATATAGCGGTAATTTTGTAATAACATAACCAAGTTTTGATTTTGTTCCAATTAAATCACTGAAACTTTGTTTTGTTTCAGTTAGGTAACTTAAGTTTGATTTATGTTCTAATACTAGTTAAAAAAAACCCGGATAACATGTAATCTTGATTCGTTTAGGCTTTATAAGTGAATTTTTAAATGATTTTATGACCCGTTTATGATTTTAAGACCCGTTTCTATAACATTTTGAAAAAAACACAAAATGCCCAAATGAGTCTAAAATACGTCTAAAACCTTCAAACGGGTCATAAAATCATCTAAAAATTCACTTATAAAGCTTAAACGAATCAAAATTACCTATTATCCAAGTTTTTTATCTAGTATTAGAACAAAAATCAAACTTAAGTTACCTAATTGAAACAAAACAAAGTTTCAGTGATTTAATTGGAACAAAATCAAAAGTTGATTATGTTTCTATAACATTTTCCCTATAATATAAAGTGGAGGGAAAAAACGAAAAAAAAAAAACAAGCTGGCTCGTGGCTCGAGGTTTTTTACGAGCCGAGCTGGAGCCAGGATTTTTAGCTCGAAAGAAATTTCGGCTCGGCTGGAAAATTCACGAGCCGAGCAGCTGGAGCTAGGCCTGGCTCAGCTCGGCTCGACTCGACTCGATTACAGCCCTAATTTTTGCTGAGCATGAAGGAGGATGGTTTGTGACGGGAATCCGGAACTATCAAAACAACGGAGTTTTGTGGTTGCGAATAAACGTTTAACCACATCGCTTGTTTCCTTTCTCGAAATACATACATGATCAAAATAAAAGAAATTGTTAAAAAACGTAAAAATATTTTTTATATTGAAATTTTACTTTTTAACTAGTAAAAACATTTTTTTATATTGACACTTTATTTTTGATAGTTTTTTTTACTATTTTCTTTGACGAGATTTTTATTTTTTTTTTCCGTATTTTGTTTTTTTTTAATTTATTTTTTGTTTTTTATATTGTATTGTACCTTTTTGTATTGAAATTTTGTTATATGTTTTTGGACAAAATTATAATTTTCCTGAATCCTCCACATATGTTTTTCAGAACATTAATTACCGCATATGCTATATACATAACACTTCAAAAAAATAATAAAAAAATTGAAATAAATGCTTTACTTCTATATTCTTATTATTTCTTTGATTTTATATATATATATGGAAGGGTTCCTAAAAAAAACTCATTTTCAAGAAAACTAAGAAAACCTTCTTTTAACCATTGATCTAATTGATCAATGGCTATAATTAATGAATGGCAATATTGTAACTAATTATGATTTTAGTTACTTATTATTAGTCATTAAGGGTATAATAATCAAATTACATTTCTTTAAACAATTAATTATTACTATTACTCTTATATTTTCTCTCTCATCTCTCCTATTTTTTTGTTTCTAAATATAATTCCTAACCAAAATGATTATTAAAAAAACAATTATCAAAAAAACTAACTCAAATCCTCTGATACATACACGTAACAACAAGTAATAGTGCATGCATATATCATTATGTTCGTAAATATAATTTGATTACACATATGTAATCAACCAACTAACACAGCATTATAATTATGTAATCAAATCAAGTAACTGTGTTGATTACATATATGTAATCAACCAACCAAACATAACTACAAATTGGCTACGTATCATACCTGGTATATAATATGATTACATATATGTAATCAACCAACCAAACAGAATATCATAATCAACCAACATTGTTGATTTCATACACGCAATCAACCAACCAAACATAACCACAACTTGATTACGTATATGTCATCATACCTGGTATATAATCTGATTACATATATGTAATTAACCAACCAAACAGACAATGTAAGTGTGTATATAATTTGATTACATATATGCAAGCACACACAAACCCGGTTCTTAGCGATCAAAAACTTGAACTTCCGATCACATTCACGTTGACCACATTGTGGCTGAACTTTCGATCCGAAATTGCAGCTGAAATTCCGATCAAAAACCTGAACTTCTGATCACATTTGCAATGACAAACACCAGATGACTTGGTCGGAGTGATGGCGATCAGAACTGATGCGGATGTGCAGGTTGGAAACAAAGACGAAGTTACTCATTCATCATCCTCTTCTTAAACCCTAGAATTTGGATCGTCTTATCGTCTTGTATGTCGATAGGTTCGTCAGATGAGTTGTGGTGGTGGTGTAGTTGGTACGTGTGGTACAGCCTGTGATGCAGCCGACGATGCTTCCGAAGGGTCGGAATCAGAACTCAAGCTAGAACTCGGCGTGTCATCGAGTATCATGTATGGAAATCTCTGATACATGTAGCGCTCAGGTGGGTTGGCCATGGCTGTACAAACAAAACTTATAGATCAGTATCATGAAATAAATATTGAATAATAATATTCAACACAACCATGACATGCTATCTCTCCCTATCTTAAAGCAACTATTCGTCCTTATACTTATTATTGTTCTGCTTATATTGAATTTTACTAGAATGCACACGTGTTGCGAATTTCAAGTATGCTGGCCACTCATAACTGAAATTCGTACCACATGATTATTCTGGCTCAATTCAAAACAAGTTTTGTTCGTTAGTTACATTCACGGAAGCATAGTGTTGATGTCTCAGAGATGAGGCGTGACTTACTTGATCCGGTATCACAACACACAGATTAATTTAAAAATAACACATTACAAGGGTTTCGCAATCACAATTATAGTTACAGTTTACAAACTAACTTATTACACAACTAAATTATTTAATTACATATGTTCAAATGTGCTACCTCACCGATGGTCATTGTCTACCTGCAAAAGTTTTGAGTTTGGAAAGGTCAGCACAAAGCTGGTGAGTTCGTAAAGTTTAAGTTAAACAATATGATATGATATGCAAGTTTTTGATATACAGAGTTCAAGATAACCATGAGACCCGTATCTAGTTCCTTTCTGACACATCTACGTTTTATGAAGACATTACCCGTCGGTAATATCTTTATGTCTCATTATCTTAATGTCTATCACTAACATTAAGAAAGTGTTTTGGAAACATGTAACCAACATTCACACAAGGGGAGAAGCAAACCTCCCAGCGAATGCGTTGGCAGCCGATAGTACTATCATTGATTTCTGTTCGGCCCCACATGGGTTCACTAGATACAGTTTCGAGGGATGAGGACTTTTGATACTGTGATAAAAATGCTAACGGCAAAAATCCCATGAAATCTTACAAAAGTCACATGACATTGCATTGAAAGTCATCAAACCGGTATCGTATGCTTAATTAGTTAATTTAATTAATGTCGTATCCTACAATGTATAATAATGTAGGAGCTTATACTGATTTAGGTTCCTAATACGAAGTTGATGACTCATTTGACTAATCAGGATATTTTCAGATTAACCAAATAGGTACCATTGTTGATTATATTGCTGAAACAGTTTCTAGATGGATTTATGGCTTAGGAATGATCAATTCTTGTTATTGATCATCCTGATATCATGAAACATCACAATGTGATATTGAAATAGGTTTAATAATCATGTTCAACATACTAATCTGACTGTTATCATAAACATCAGATAATCATTCCAATGATTATGTTAATGATTGTGATTAGTTTGAAACACTTAGATTTAATCTTGCATTTCAAGCATTGATCAAGATAATCACATACATTGTCACAATCAAATGGTTTAAACCATTATAATCATATGTATAGTTTCATGATAACCGGGTATTACAACGGATCAAAACAAGGATTTACCCGTTAACATGTCGAGTTCTTCGTTTATAATCATTCCTAGTCATCATCCAGGCAATAATCAACAACCCTAACTATTTCATTACGTTCAAAAGCAAGATCTAATCAAACAATTATCAAACTAGTAGGTTAAAACGAATTGTTACCTATTCGGACGGATGTTCACTCGCAAAACAACGATCGGATGTTGTAGAAATGTTTCCTGGTGCGATCCGTGGGTTTAGAGGGCTTTGAAACTGAGTTTGGATGATCCAAAGTTCGTCTGGTAGAGAGTTTTGGAGCTGGAGTTCGAGAAAATAAGAATAAACTCAATCTGCATGCAATTTGATGAAGAAAACTAATTTTTCAAACCGTCATAGGCCTCGCGCACTGCCTAGCGGGGCCGCTTGGCGCTAGGCGTACCGCGAGGGGCTACGAAGTCTTGAGATTTTTGGTCCCGCGCGCATCGCCTATCGTGGCAACATGGGACTTGGCGTAGCGTGCGAACTACGCAGTCCAGATATTTTTGGTTCCGCGAGTACCACCTAGCATGGCAAGCTGGGGCTAGGCGTAGCGCGCGGACTCCCTGATTTTGATATTTTGTATTTTTCTTCATTTTACTATTCCGGAGAATCCGGAACTCCGTTTCGCACACGGTTTTCTCCCACGTTCACGATTTCTCGCATACTTTCAACCTGTGATAATCACAATTGCTAAATCAACGTGGATTTCAATCACGAAGATATGTGCTTTCATTCGATAATGATGTAATTCTCAAACGTAATTGTCACAACCATTTTAAACTTGTGGCTATAATTGATTCTTTTAGTTCTTAAGTACCAAAAATTTTCAATTGAATATCCCCTAGTGGCCGGTTAATGTACAAAGGGAATGAACGGTACTAAGCGTAGGAAGGAACCAGAACGCGTCATGTGTTATTTAGGAAAAGGGTATAACCGTCACAAAAAATCACATACCACATTATACAAAATTAGAGACCGTGATACTGGATAATTACGGACCAAGTGTATATTCATGCTATATGAAATCACAGACCGTAATTTAACACTCATAATCAAAGACAAACTGTATAAATCACGTACCAGATAATAACAAACCGTATTATATAAAATCATGAACCGTAATTTATCCAGGAATTACCTAGATAAATTACGGACCAATAATCACGGACCGTAATTTAACACTCATAATCAAAGACAAACTGTATAAATCATGTACCAGATAATCACAGAATGTGTTATATGAAAATCACGGACCGTCATTTTAAATACATAATCAATAACGAACAACATAATTACAGACCAATAATCACGGACCAAACTTAAAATTCACGGACCTCATAAAAAATCGAAAAAAAGTATAGCAATATCATACTCAAATTAAAGACAATAAAATTCTTAATTTTATGGTATAATTTTTTTTAAAAATAATTAAGTATTTAAAAGTTATTTGATTTTAAAAAGATGGTGGAACTTGATTTACTCACTCAAAAGTCAACTAGAGTTGGTTATTTCTTTCTTGCTCTTTCAATTTTAATTTTCGCAAGTTTTTAGGGAAAAGTGGGGAGCACAAGATCTCATCTATTGATTAATTTGATCGAAGGCTCTAAATCTTTTTTATCATTTTCACCGAAAATGCCCTTTGTGTGTGTGTATATATAATAGTTTTTAACAATAAATCTTTAAAATATAAAAATAATACGAAGAATTTAATTTAAATAAAAATAGTACAACACTTTAATTTTTCTCATAGTTTCTTTAACATAATTGTGGTTTTTTTTAACATATTTTTGTGTTGTATGGTTTAGTATAGTATTGCAATATTTATTTTTTAAAAAATCAAACACGTTATTATTAATGTTTATACTGTATTTTAAATAAACAAAAAAAGAAGGGTGTGTTTTTTAGAGAAAAAAAAACCATTTTACTCTAATTTGAAACTTTGTCACATGTGAACTGCTTATGCCTTCCTAACCTTTTTACGTAAGAGAAAAAGGTTTTTTTTTTTTTTTTTTTAATTTGATTCTTGCTTTCAGTTATAATAGGACTATCTTTTCGGGTCCTACTATACATACAACAGACCGCATGTGAGACATCATCTAGTTGTCATCTATACGGTCACATAGGGGTTACACGGCCCGTATAAGGCTGACACATTTCTAACTGGTTTATGACATTACAATGCTATACGACCCGTATAAAGGATGCTGATGTATGGATAACAGAGGGTGGTGTACAACCAGGGAAAACCTTTTTAAAATACAGAGCCTCTTACATTAATATTATTACAAGGGAAAATTCCCAAACTATCTCATTTACTAGATAATTTCTCCAATATGTCTATTGACTTTAAGCCTGTACGGACGTCAACGCTCCTACATATACGGGCGCCGCCCATATAACCAACAAATCAACAATTGCCATGTGTCCTCATGCTCATTTGTCACAGGCATCGGGCCCACACTGACATGGCTGTCATGGGCGACGGCGTCCATAAATATTTTTTATTTTTATTTTAACATGATTTTTTAATTTTTTTTTTGAATTTTCTACCATATATGTACGGACAAACGGCACCCATGTATGTACAGGCGGATCCCATAGATGTACGGGCGGCGCCCCATATGTATGAGGTGGGTGTCCGTATATGTAGGGACGCATACGCCCGTACAAACAATGATCATTTTATAACATTGAAAGTTAAATGAATATTTTAAAGAAATTTTGTGGTGAAATTAACAATTTAGGAATTTTCCCTTATTATAATCCCCTATAGAGCAAGTACAGTACGTTTTAAGGGAAGCCATGTTTTGCTTGAACAACTTCAGAATTCACTAAAATGGAATTACTCTTGTAATAATTGTATTTTATAAGATAAATATATAATTGTTTATAAGATAAATGTATGTATGTATGTAGTAGCAAACTTAGATACATGTTGATCTTCTGATTACATACGTTCAATAGGTTTTTATCCAATGCGAATGATTTTTTTATTTTGTACATTTGTAATAGTATCTTTTCACCTACAATATTTACAAGTTTAATATAATAACATAAAAATCACAAACCCCTCATCTTATGCTCAAATATTATCAGTGACAGAGCTTGAACACTTTAAAATTGAAGACTGAAATTTACGAGACCTAAAATACATATTAATTTTTTAAAGCAATGAGGAGGTCCCCTCTCGGGACCGATAAAAACTGTCTATGAATATCATTGTTAGCTATAGTTTTCTGGGGTCTCAAGCACGTGTGTCACCTCTCTATGTTCCTGTCATATATGTCAACACCACATCGTGTTTTCCAGAAGTTATTTGAGGTAGATCTGCAAATTGCAAGATGGCTTAATTTCTAGTTAAAGGTGAATAAACAAACAACTACTGAAAATTAAATAGCAAAAGCCATGCATAACATATATATAATATAATATGGTTGTGGACCAAATATTATTAACTACAATATGTGATTACCTAATGTTGAGTTGTTGTCATGTTCCTGTTTTCTCAATAATTAATTATGAATTAGAAAAAATATCACATGTAAAAGCAAAGTTTTCTTCAAAAAGGAAAAAAAGCAGCCACTTAATTACAATAAAATAATTCTAATATTGAGCATCGTATATAAATGTTTATTATTTGGTGATACCCATATGCATGGGTCTCATACTCTCATATTCCTTCAAATTTATTAAGCGTGATTAGAGGTGAACAAAAAAACCGGTCCAGTCATGATCTCAAACCGGTTTCACCTAAACCGGTTTCCAAACTGGTCCGAACCGTCAGTTTGTAATAGGTTTGACATACTCATCTCCTAAACCGGTTTCAACCTCTCCAAACCGGTCCAAACCGGTTCTATAGGTTTGATATCCCTCATCTCCTAAACCGGTTTCCAAACCGAGCCGGTTTTCACCCAAACCGGTTTTGACCATCCGTTAACCAAACCAGACCGGTTTCAGCAAAAAACCGGTTTGAGCACCTCTAAGAGTGACATATCATTCATGCATGCCCATCAATCAACAAAGGATATATATACCGGAAAAATATATTTTATTTTTACTAAGAATACTGAAAACTAATTAAAGTTTGACATGTAGCATTTTAAAAAAATTAATGAATGATAATTTAAGCATAACATTTTATTTTTGGACTTGATTTTTTTCTGAAGTTTTTGTACTATATTTTTTTACTGGATTTTTGTTTTTTTACTTGATTTTTGTTTTTTGTATTAAATTTTTGTTTTTTGGTACTGGATTTTTCATTTTTTGGTTTACTAGATTTTGTTTTTGTATTCTCTTTCGTTTTTTTTGCTATATTTCTATTTTTATATTTTTAACATGCTACATCTCAAACTTTTATATACTATTCTTAGGCAAAATTATCTCTTAGTCGATCCAAAAATTAAGAGTTTAACAACTCTTATAGCACATAGTATAACTTTTTAAATCTAACGTAAATGTTTTGTTTCTCTTTTCACTTTGTCCTACATAGGTAGCCTTTACAAATTGAAGTAAGATGGAGTGATTAGAAAAGAAAATCACTCAAAACAAATAAATCATTTTTTGACATTTTTGGTTAATTTGACCATTTATGTTAGGCGTTAAAGTCATTTTTTTAGTTAACTACTTAATTAAAACTTTATTTTTGTTTTTGTTATGGTTATGACCCTAAATCCAACCATGCAAACTTTAAATTCATTCAACTTAATAGGTACCACACTAGTATATAAATTTATTGAGAGAGAGCAGTTAGCCAATGTGAAAGGAGCCGTATTTTGTCGTTGCCTGTATTCAACTTTTTCCCCTTGTTGTCTATACGGTGCATATAATATTCTGCATATATATATATAGAATGCGTTAACAAATCAATAGATATACTAGGAACTATCAAAGTATGAAGATCAAGGTTTTCATGGAACAGGAGTACTGACACGAGTGGGTAGTTTTTTTTTTGAACGTTTGGTTGAACGATTGATTTAAGCCTAAACGGGCACACATCTAAAGGCAGACCCAGTCGTCACCCCTCCACCCATCAGATAAGCGGAAACCGGATAAATTCGTAAACCCTCTCCCCTGCTTAGGTTTGAACCCCTGGCCTCAATAAGATGCAGTTTCCCCCCTTCATCGAAATACCACTAGACACAGTGGGTAGTTTGTATGTTGCATGCATATAATAGTCAGTAACACAACAAATTCCCAAAAAGTTGGGCACAATGGGTATTTGTACTTTGTTATCAAGGTTATATGCGTAATAAGGTTTCGTAATTGTTGTGTCATTTGTTCGTACCTTATTGGTCTCTTATGCAAATATGTAAGGTAAGATTACGTATGTTAGATTGTGAAGCTATCCAACCTATTCCCAAACTCGATTTGTTCATAACGTGACATTTCTACCAATGGCATTTCCATCCAAATCACCACTACCAGTGACATTTTTAATTTTAAAAGTTGCTACCACATGACACTTCTGCATTCGCTATTCCAGCTTTTTCTAAATCGTCACTACCAGTGGAGTTAGCATCAAATCTGAAAATAAAAATTATTTAAGCCCTGTTGCAATTAAATAATGAATACTAACACTATTTAAAAAAAATTCAATATAAAGATTTATTGTAGCTTCATTATAGATTAGGGGAAAAAGGATGAGAATAGAAACCCGAAGTAAAAGAACGTATAGTTAATGATTTTATTAAGATAAAATTGAGGAAGCAATTATGAATGTTTGAATCTCTCTTGTGAAACTTGATAAATTTTTCTCATATAAAAAAGAACATATATATGCTATTTTGATTTCTATTCACATCATGATTGCAATGTTTTCATAACCGGACCGAACGTCGAACCGGTCTCCCTACCGGTCAGAGGTCGGACCGGTCGAACCGGATTTAAGAACTGGATGATTTTATATACATTTTATAAATATATATATATATAAAATCAAAAAAAATTAAAAAAAAATAAATAAAATAAATAAAAAAATAAAAAACCGGTCCAACCACCGGTTTTCCGGTCCGACCACCGGTCGCCGGTTCAACCGGCCGGTTATCACAAAAACGGTTTTGAATGTAGAACCGGCCCGCTATGCCTACCGAATCCCGGTCCGACCGGCCGGTCCGGTCCGGGTTTAAAAAATTGCATGATTGTGACGTACTATATACTTTTTCTTAGTTTCTTATACTTTTATTTCTATATTAAAATTTAAAGAAACATGGGCAATTTTATATTAATTAATTTGGAAATTGTGACACACCCTCCACATGGTATAATAAAGAATGAATATAAATTGTAGGAAAATCTGTATGATTTGGATCTAATCAAAGATATTTATTTACTATAAAACATTTTCCGGCCTATTCTATAGTGAAATAGTCTAATTGACACATGCATTTGAGCTTTTTTTTTAACCCAAAATCCGCGCCCTTTAATTAATTTTTTTTATACTTTTCATTCGGATTTTGTTACTTTTAACTTTAATTAATACATTTCATTTATTATTAATGCAGCTGCATCTATGATTTGTCGGATGTTTTATGATTTTAAGTTTTTCTTTTGTAAATGTTGTTTTAATCATTGTGTTTGTGTGCAACAAATATACGTTTTACGGTGATTCTTTTACTGTATATGTTTTAGAGTATTACGTCATTGTGGCATATTTAACGATTTATTCTTTTTGTTTTTATGCTCATTTTTCCACTAATGAATTGAAAATTTATATTTTTATAAATGTTTAAACGTTCTTATTTACCAAGAGTTTAAATTACTTTGATCATCGCGGATACATTTACATTAGATTATGTTTTCAAGGATTATGGCATTGTAATGGTCACTTTTATGATTGTTTATGTCTTAGGGTATTACTTTGTCATGACAAACTTGTAAAATCATTCTCGTGTTTTTTTCATTTTCTATTTTTGCTCATTTTTACTAGACCAATATTTATATTTATATAAATTTTAAAACGAGTTCTTAATTTACCCACATTTTAAATATGTTTATTTCAAACGAATTTAATTTACAACCGGTAATAACTTTAATGTGATTAAAAAGTGCATCTTTATACGTGTTATATATGCTTGAGATAATAATGTTAAGTAATGTGATTATTTTTAGTAAAATAATATATTAATTAAACAATATTTTTTACAATTCCACGTGTCACAAATCACGTGTATACAGTACTGAGATGTATATATGCAAAAAAAAAAAGAAAAAAAAAAGAACGATTAACTGAATCGGTACCAGTTTGTAGCTAGTTAGAAACCAGTTTTTCGGATTTAGGTTTTTGAAAATCCGGCGATTTAGGACTAGTTTGAGGTTTTCAAAGACCAAACCGATTTTTTAAACGGTTAACCGGTCCATATAAGTAAATTTGGCAGTTAATAAGTTACGTTTATTATATCAGTTTCGGTTTTACAGATCGAAAAAACTGGCTATTAATCCTGTTCGGTTATTAATAAAATTGTTGAACAAACTTTAACCGGTTAACTGATTCGATTATTCTAAAACCAATTTTAGACCGGTTAATTTGTTTGTACACATCTATCGCGACTCATTAATGCCATGTAACGGAGTACGACATTAGTTAATTTTTTTTAAACGACAACAGTCGATTTCCTGACACGTCGTCAGAGGGAATTTCGTACATCAAGCACACCACATACATCTCTCCAATATATGAGGAAACTCACCACTAGGTAAAATTCTCTAGAGTCAGGGTCTCAGAAGGTCCAAGCTTTATCCATCACCCCTCATACCATTGAAGCATAGTTAGCATTAAAAAAATCTACAAACTTCGATTTTTCCTTAAATTATTTATAAATAAATTATGTTTACGTGAAATAGCCTAATATGTAAAAATCTTGATGATTTATTTGATTAATAAATTTTCATAACCTTATTTTCGAGATTTTTCGAGCACTAACTGTAAATTAATAATTACTAAATTGCATTTTAAAATATATATGCAACATAAAAACAAAATGCCAACCTGATTATTTTAGCTATTTATGTCTAAGAGGACCTCTTGTAGTTCTTTATTGTATACTAGGTTAAATTTCGTGTGTTACACGGGTTGATAACTAATATATTATATACTTTGTAAGTAAATATGTTTTAAATAAAATTATTTTTTTTAACAAAACTTATTCTTTATAAAACTATCCTTTTTTCTAAAAGTAAAGATTTAAAATATTTCTTATTTTTTAAAAATTTTGATTATGGAAAAAATTCATATTTTGTGACCTTTTTTTAAGTGTGTTTTTTTAATAAAAAAGATGTTTTTCATATATCATAAACTATTTTTTATTATGAAAAAAGATATATAATATCATTAGTTTAGATTTGCAATTATTTAACAAAATATAAATTTTAATTAGAGTAAATGGCAGTTTTGGCCCCAGTGGTTTAAGTGTTCTAACTATTTCGTCCCAAAATAGAATTTTTTTTATCAATTTAGCCCCTGTGGTTTAGAAAACTAATATTTTTGGACCCCAACCATTGTTAGATTTTGGGTCAAAACTGTTATAATTGTTAAGTTTGAGAGGCCAATACCGATAGTTGTCTAAATCACAGTGGCTGAATTGATACAATATTATATTTTGGGCCGAAATATTTAAACATTTAAACCACATGAGCCAAAACCGTAATTTACTCCTTTAATTATCATCTAATACGAGAAAGAATTGATTGAAAGAATAAAAAAGTGACATGTCTTAATAATTGGTTAACAAAGTGTGACACATGTTAATGGTAGTTTAAAAAAGGGTTATTGGATTTTAATACTCCAAACTTTCACCTATTGGCCGGAAATACTCCCTACTGAGGAAATGTTTACTAACACCCCCAACTTTCAACATACTTTCTTGTGGCACTCCCCGGTTAACGAAATTCAAACGGTGTTAATTTTTTGATGACGTGGCACTGAGTTTTCCACCTCACCTGCTGATTTGGCTTACCATTTAACTTGAGGGATCAATGTTGCCAAATTGTAAAACTAATGTTTCAGCTTTAAAAAAATAAAATTTGAGAAATATCTAAACATGGGGGGCTGAATGGCAATTAACCCAAAGTCTATTTCTTCCTTACCCGATTCCTCTATTCGGTACCCCTTGACCCGGTTTCGACCCACCTCTAACCCGAATCGCAATTCACACGATTATAGCCAAATTACAGTTCATCCTCGGTCGTTTAGGAAGGTATTCGAAAGCATTAACATCCTTAATCACCAATTATTCGAAATCAATTCCATTAAACGTGTGTTCATAACCCTAACCTAGCCCTAAAATGCCATAAATGGCAAACTGGCACCATGATTGCAGTCAACATAGCAAAATACGCAAGAAAAGCTATGAATATTATAACAACGATCGTTTAAGGAGTTGAAGAATAACCGTGATTTCAATTGGCACACGAGTGTCAATCCTGTGCTGATAATACAGATCGATGCAATCAATTTCAAGTAGCTGCAGGCTAGCTTCACAAGATGCCCTCACATACGCTGGATCGCCGCGAATCTCCCACACACCTACGTTTTTGATCCCAAATTTAGTCGCCAGCTCTACTTTCTCTCGAATTCCCCCCTTCAAAGCCTACAATCAAAACAAAAAAAAAAACCTAAGTTCACTAATCGAAAGATGATAATCGATCAAGACTCTCTGCGTATCTTGAACCTCTATCAAACGAACACCAAACCAAGTAAACATTACATCATTGAAACCGTAGGAGTGTGAGGATCAAAAGCCCTATGCTTTTGATCCCTCACAATCAACAGATCGAACGAATTTGGGAGCGATTCGAATTAGGGTTCATAGGGTTCAAGACTTCGTTTATAAGATGCCATGTGAGTAAAAGAAAAAACAAAAAAGGGTGGGGGGGGGGAAAAGCCAAATCAGCAGGTGAAGTGGAAAACTCAGTGCCACGTCATCAAAAAATTAACACCGTTTGAATTTCGTTAACCGGGGAGTGCCACAAGAAAGTATGTTGAAAGTTGGGGGTGTTAGTAAACATTTCCTCAGTAGGGAGTATTTCCGACCAATAGGTGAAAGTTGGGAGTATTAAAATCCAATAACCCTTTAAAAAATTGACATATGTCAAAAAAAATGGATGTTTATTACAGCAGTAATATTATAGAATTAAATCTTATTTGAGACAAAAGGGAAGTAGATTTAAAAGTAGACTATATAACCGTATAGGTGGTTTTCATTCTTTAAAACTAATTAAATGAAATTTAACTTTTTAAACTAAATGAGATTTAGGAGTTATTATCTTACAATATGAACAAGAATTTATCTTTAGCATTTAATCTTCCACCAAAGAAAAATCAAAATGCACGAAAATTCCTACATGTTATAATAAGTTGTATTTCACCAGATCGACTTGTTGAATTTATTTTTCATTCAATTTTAACTCAAGAATTGTGATCGATCATTAATTATATCTACCAGTTTTAAATATAAAATTAATTAAATATATCATAAATTATAAATAAATTTGTCTCTCTTTTCCTTGCTTGCTTACTTTTATTTTTGATATTTACAAACGTTATGACATTTGATTGGTATCAATTACATATCAAATATGTTCAATTGTTCATATACGATATAGACAAAATCTAGTTGGAACGTTGCTTTATCTGAGTTAGCAAAATTATTTTTGACATCACATCCAAATGTTATATTCAACTATTATAAGGCTCATGTCTTTCAATATAAATGTGCTTCATGTCAAAACTTGACTACAACATATGATTTGAAAAAATGATAGTTTTAATTTAGCAATTTCATATATGGACACTTGACAATTGAAAACATTAGAAAAGTATCAAATAATAAATATCTCGTAAAGATGATTTTTAATAGGGATGAGGTCGGTATTGTACTGGTACTAAAAGTACTGATACCAAATTTTTGAAAAGTAGGCACCGAATCGATCGATATGGTAGCATTTCTTACAAAATAATCAACTTTAAATGGTATTGGTACCGTACATGTGCCAGTACCGATACCAAATTTATGGAGTAGTGGGTACCTAATACCGTATCGAATCTATCGGTTCCGTACCGGTTTGGTACGATACCGGTTCGGTTTTGGTACTCGATACCAAATGCTCATCCTTAATTATTAAAGACAAAAATAATTAAATTTGAAACGTCTACTACGGTATTTATTAGTTTGTGATACTTAACTTTTATAATACGTGACAATTAATTTTTATACCATTGGAACTTGAACGGACTATACGGGTTGGCATAATAGGTCAAATACGAAACGTTAAGACACGAAACATGAAATGAGTAGGCACGAATACATCACAAAAAAATAGCGTGTCTGTTTTTTCAAACATAAACACGGCCCATTTAAAGCATGTAAGCACGAAATCACCTGTTAAGAAACTTGTTAATACTTAACACTATAAATGACCGGTTAAAAACATTTTAAAATCCTGTTAAAGAACCTATAAAGGAACCCGTTAAATTTAGAAACTAGAGATTTTACCCACCTATTTTATTATACTATTTATTTATTTTTAAATTTAAATTACAAACATATAATAACACGTCTTAACGTTTCAACATGTTTTGTGCAAGAAACATGTAAAAGTCGTGCCGTTTTAACGTGTTCGTATCCAAAATTGTCAACCCCTGTATTATTGGTTATTTTTCTTTGGTTTCAAAGCCGATACGTCTTTGTTTATTCTCAAAACAATATCAAGGCCGGTTGAACTGATTTCTTATAAAGCCAAAAACAGAAATTGGTCTCTACGAGACTACGATTATAAAGTAGAAATTCAAGGATCAAAATTTGAGCATGTGCTCTTTTGTTTGATTTATACACTGACGGAGCTTGGATAGAGTAAGAGGGGGACGGAAATTTTTGAAACTTAAAATACATGTTAATTTTTTGAAGCGAGGGGCGAAACCACTATTTTTAACTAAGGCCTTGTTTGTGATTCCATTCAAAAACAACTTATTAACTTATTGACTTTTTGAAAAAGTTAATAAGTTAAAATAGTGTTTGTTAATCTCAAAAGCGCTTTTCATTTTAATTTTTTGATTAGTCTTGAAAAGTTGTTTTCAAGAAGCTAAAAATTCTAGCTTTTGGAAATTGCTTTTAACTTTTTGACAGAAAGTCATAAGTTAATCCAAACACTTTTTTAAAAACTCCATTTCAAAAAGCCATAAGTTAATAAGCACTTTTGACAAAAAATCATTTTCAAGTTAAATAAGCAATCCCAAACAGGCCCTAAAAATAACATTTCGGCCAAAAAATTAACACTACGGACAGAAAAAGAGGGGGGCAGGCCCCTATAAAGCTTCGTCATTGGATTTATACAACTACATAGTGGTGTGTCTCGTTAACAAAATCAATAATTGCGGGGATTAATTGTTCTCAGTGATATGAGTTTTTCCCCCCATTTGGGTCACTTTTTTCGATTCTCTTATTTCAACCAACTTAATGTTTCAATTTTTGTATCATATGTGGATCACGAGGTCTAGTTGGGTCGAATAAATCATTGCATAAACCTAAATTTCAAGTTTTAACAACTAACGTTTATTAAATTGTTCCATATATACTAACAGTAACATAATCAAGTTGCATTTAATTTAAGTTTCAAAAAGCAAAAATGAAAAACTAATATTCTTTTGCCTCAAAGATTATAGAAGTTAATCAAACACAGGGTTGTCAGTTGTGGCCTCTAGGCTTGGGGGTTGCGGATGCGGGATGACGGACTTACGGTTGCCAACTTGGACACTTGGCATTTGTTGTGATGTTGTCATACTCGTCGATCACTTGATCGGTTCTAGACTTTTGGTAGTCGAATTAGGACTCCGCTTTGAAAGGATGGTAATCAGTATTCACGATTATGTTGAATTAATTTTTTTTGGGATTTAGGGGTGATTCCATGGTTAAACATGCCAATTGACAATTACAAAAGTAAATGAGAAATAAAAATCTCTTGAATTTAAACTCTATACCTTTTATAAAAGAGTCACACATGATTTCCCAATAATCATTCAACCAACTTTTATTTTGGTATTATAAGTCATATTCAACTAAATTTATGTGGTCACTTCAAAAAATTATACAAGGCCACAAATTTTTTTTCACCATATACGTAATATTAACGAGTCGAGATTTAATGAGATCACGTGACCCCAACCCAGCTAAAGTGAGTTTGCCCCTAAGTGTTATATCTTATATGTATTAAGTAATGGGGAGATATATTTTACAAAAGCCTAAAACCTTAAGAAGTCTAAAATGTCACAACACGTGGATAAGAAGTTAAAGGTTATATATGTCAAAACAAAAAAATGTTGAATATGCAAGTCATGTGTACTTTTTTCTTATTTCTTTAAACATTCTTAACTTCTTCTTTTTTTTTCTTTTTTTTTTTTTTTTTTATGTTTTGTGGCGGTCACCGAATAAGATTGGCAAGTGTGGCAGTGACATATTGTTGTCCCAACATCAATTTGAAGTGAACTTTTTTTTTTGAACCGTAATACCCGAACCCATAATATCACCGAGCCCAAAGACTCGAATTTGCGACACATGAACTTAGGGTGCCACATTCTAGGAGGAACCCTTTAGGAAAACATCCTGTCCCCTAGCCCTAATATACCTTGGGAGTGTTTTGAACCCATGACCTTCCATTTGAAGATTCATGGTGATACCACCAGGCAAAGCTCCATTGATTGAAGTGATAACTACATGAGCTAAAGAGAGAGGGTGTAAAACTGCCAATAATCGTTCATAAATTGTCTCAGCAGTCTATTTTGAACCACCTAAGTTGATTTTTGGCTTAATCTTAAGGCCAGATTTGATGTTGACGTCGTTTACTAAAACCGGTATCAATATATATATATATATATATATATATATATATATAAAGCATAAAATCAATAGATAAGTTTTTATATAAAAATGACCCTAGTTTTATCAAACATTTAGAGAGCATAATATATCAAACTTTAAAGGATACTCACATGTTCCCTTTTCTACCAAGTTCCCTTCTTATTTCATGAAGGTTGTGATGGAGATTAATGTTTAGTAGCAAATATACACACAGTCAATTACATTTCTTTTCATACAAAATTCAAATGATAATCAAAACATTTTCATTTACAACAACAAATCTAAAAGCTATGTACAACAAGCGATCATTCACAAGCACGAGACCCTCCCGGTGCACCATCACTTACAGCCTTTAAGAAACAAAAAAAAAACCGAAAAAAATTTATCAAAAATCTAGTTTCTGATTCGGTTCATTAACTACAAACACAATTTAAACGACAACTCATACTCGGTCTGTTAATTAACTTTCGATCATTACCTCCCGGAAACCTCTGTGATCGTGACATCATTCGATGATAGGTTGATCTCACGACCCTCCATGATCAAATCCATTTCTGCTGAACTTAACGACGTGATATCAAGCTCAGTTGGTTGAGGAAGGCTTGTGTTTTCACCCTCCAACATGAAAACCACAGATGACATGGTTGGCCTTTGAACCGCTGATGATTGTACACATAACATTGCCACATGGATGCATTGCAATGCTTCGGTTTTGTTACACGAATCTAGAATTGATGGGTCGATCAGTTCCTCGGCTCGACCTTCCTTCCATAGCTTCCATGCCTGAAAATGCAAGATATGACAATTAAGATCTGAAAAAATATTTATTATTCATAAAGAATTCAAAATAACAAAAGGAAACAAATAAAGTTAACAGATTACATTTCTTGTCTGAAAACAGTATAATTAACAGTGAACTTACATGTCGAATTAGGTTTGAAGAATCATCTGTTCGAAAACTATTGTTCCTGTGGCCACTAATGATTTCTAGAAGCAAAACACCGAAGCTATAAACATCAGATTTCACCGAAAATAGGCCTTCCATTGCATACTCTGGTGACATATAACCACTGCAAAAAGTTGTAAGATACATTCATTCATCTACAAGCCATTAAAAACTACACTCCATTTGGGTTTATTAATAACGGGTCAAACAGTTAAACTTGTATAAAAGAAAACAATTTGAGAGCCACCAAAAGCATACTTAACATACCAAGTCAACCTAACATGGTCCATACCAAAAGTTAGGGCTGTAAACAAGCTCAAATTTAAACAAATCAGCTCAGCTCGGATTGTTTCTTTAACGAGCTAGTAAACAAAGCTCAAGCTTGGCTTGTACAAAACTCGAGCCAACTCGTGACTCGACGATCCAACTCAATAATTAAAAAAATATATTACTTAACAATCATTTTTTTGGAATTTCGTACATTTTAGAAAACTTGACCCAGCTTGTTAGCAATTTTTTAAATCTGATCCTTATTCTTTCATGATTATATATTTTTTTTAATAAAAACCAAGTAAATATATATGTGTGTGTTGTTTTTAATTTAAACAAGCCATCAAGCCAACCCTAGCTCAGGCTCGGTTCAATTACAAAACAAGCCTCCTAAGATTGGTTCATTGACAAATGAGTTTTTTTCGAGTTGTTTTTTTCGAGCGAGACAACCTTCTTGAACAGCCTTACCAAAAGTCACTTGTTTTTACCCATTACCAAGCCCGTCAATTTATGACCTCTATTGGAAATTCTATGAAAAGCATTTAGAAAGTGAAAAGCTTACTAAGTTCCCACAACTCTATTTGTATTCGCTTCATTTTGGTTCCCTCCAAAAATTCTAGCCATTCCAAAATCTGAAATCTTCGGGTTCATCTCTTCATCAAGCAAAATGTTGCTAGCTTTTAAATCACGATGAATGATTCGAAGCCTAGAATCCCGATGGAGATAAAGTAAGCCTCTTGCAATCCCTTCAATGATCATGAATCGTGTTTTCCAATCCAATTCAGCTTTCTTTACCGAGTCTTTCAAACATACCAAAATTACAAACTTTAGAAGCTTCAACAAAATGTTTATACTTCATGCCTCAAATGATAAACCAAACTTACCAAAAAGAAATGAATCAAGGCTTTTATTAGGCATGTATTCATAAACTAGCATTCGTTCTTCCCCTTCAATGCAATATCCCATCAATCTAACAAGATTTCGATGCTGCAATTTTGCAATCAGAATCATCTCATTCTTGAATTCCACTAATCCTTGTCCTGATGATTTTGATAGCCGTTTTACAGCAATTTGTTGACCTCCTGGTAGGATTCCCTGAAAAAAAAACAAACATTATAAGCCGTTTTAAATAGGATTGGGTTTGAACTAAACATGTTTTGTGTTATAAACAGGTTGACATGTTTAAGACATAATTGTAATTGTATTTGTGTCTAAACAAGTCTTAACCTGTCTAACCTATTTATGACATGATTAAACGTGTTTGTATTCTTTAATTCTTAAAATAACTAAATAAATATTTAGTTCAATCTATATTTGACATCTAACCCATTCATGACAAGATTAAATGAGATTTTGCTTTGAATATGATGCAAATTGTTGTTTAGTGATATTATGGATTGTATTTTTTGGTGACTTTTATTTTATTTTGTTGTTTATTAACCATGTTAAACAAGTCATGTCATGTTGTGCTACTAAGCATGTAGTATTTAATCATGTTAAACAGGTCGTTAATCATGTTAAACAGGTCAGCTCAAGTTGTGTTACGAAACATGTAATATATAATCATGTTAAATAGTTCAAGTTCATGTAACCTATTTAATTAAACAAATATATGTTTGTGTTTGGGTATTAACATGTTTAATTAAAATGTCTGTTCGTTTTTAGTACATGGCTTAATCGTGTGGTGTTGTGTCTAACCCATTTAACACGTTTACGTGTTTTCCAGCCTAACCATATCCAAACATCTCCTAATGTATCATTAAATTTAAAAATCTATTGAATCAAAGAAAGAACCTTGTGAACTGGGCCAAAACCACCTTGCCCGAGTTTGTTCTTGTTTGCGAAACCATCTGTGGCAGCCTCTAATGCACGCGTACTGAACACAGGCAACGGGGGACCGTCATACTCTTTATCACACTCGTGTGGTTCTGAAGCATTCACAGATATCTCTTGACCACTGAACACCTCTAAAACCGGAGGCTCGTGCTTCATTTTTGTTTTTCCACATGGTATTCGACACTCTAGAAATCACAGTGAATAACTTGACAATCAGAATCTATTAAAGACCTATGAGTATACAACAATAACAACCATACCCAGTAAATCCCACTCATACAAAGCTATTGATAGGGTCCTGAGAGGGTGAGATGTAGGCAAACCCTATCTCTATTCCTGAGAAAAGGGATGGTGCTTTCAAAAGAGACCCTTGGCTCCAAAGCACACAATAGATAAACAAACAGTAATAAACTTAGGGGTTGGATCCAGTAAGAAGAGATTTTTGCCTAAGAAGAGTAAGAAGCAATAGAAATTTGACACGTGTCATTATAAAACAGTAATACAGTACAAAAAACGAAATATAGTACAAAAAGAAACAAAATCCAGTACAAAAATTCAAAAATCTAGTACAAAAAAAATCCAGTACAAAAAAAATAAAATATAATACAAAAAACAAAAATCTAATACAAAAATCTAGTATAAAAAAATATAGAACAAATGTAGTACAAAAAAATAAAAATCTAGTATAAAAAATAAGATTTTATACCCTAAATTATGTGACACGTGTCAAATTCTTATTAGTTCTCACTCTTCTTAGGTAAAAAGCTCTTCTTATTTGATCTTTTCCCAATAAACTTATATAGGGATATAAAGCTATTAATTATAAAAGAAATGGTGAAAGCATAAAGCAGCAAGCCAGCAACAAAGACAGCACCACAAAACAGCTCATTACATATGACCAATTAACACTATATTACTTGCTTTCCTAGGATTACCTTTGAGTTTTTTCTGGTACCTCCATAGCAACAATGCAAGCACACCAAGAACAACTGCACTGGTTACAGATACTGCAATGACCACAACTTTAGATGCACTTTCACTACTTCCTGAAAATGAAGGGAACTCAAATTAGCATATAATCAAAACAAAATGAAACAAGAATCCAAGAACACAAAACCAACCCAAATCTGCACGTGCGAGACGAAGGAAAAGGGCCTCCCCGCCTTGTTCAAACTGCTCAACATCAACCAAATCACCACCCCAAATCAAGCACCCGACTCCTTGAAGATAAGCATATGCGGTACACGAACAATTCAGCAAACATGCACTCTCACAATCGTCACTATTTCTTGCAATACGGTCAGCAAAATCTGGTAGTTTAACACCCGTTATTTCTCTAAATCCAACACTTGTGGTACTATTAGAACTGCATTCCAATTGAGATCTTCTAACACACCCACCAGACCAATTCCCTCTGTTCCACTGGTCTTGAGATGCAGGATTCGGATCAAACCCATCCATACAACGACACAGAGACGGTTGAGAATCACTCGTTCTACAGATTCCAAAGTTGCCACATTTGTTATACTCACTGCAACCCAAGGAAGGCAGGGATAGATTCACATTCCATTGTGATGTCTGGTTATCATAAGTTAATTGCTGTACAACTCCATTCCACTGGATCAAGAATCTCACCAAAGGATCAGTGTTTGGATAATTGAAAATGAAATAAGCGAGTTCATCACGTTCAACTGTCAAACTAAATCCTAAAAGCAAAAAGGATCTCATCTGTGGAATCCCAATGAATATCTGACTGTTCCAGTGACCACTTCTCCAAAGCCTCCGGTTTGATTGTTCTTCCCAAATCACCACCTGAGGTGAACCTCGCGGATCAATGCCCATCGAGTAATTCCCTTTTGAAGGATCATTTGGGGTCCTCCATGAAACAAATCTACGACTAATTCCTTGTGAAATATTCAAATAAACTCGCGAATTTGGGAGGTAAGTATCAGTTGGATGATCACAACTTCGCCAAATAGCGTTTAAATCATCACCGGCGTTTTCAACGGTTGTAAGAACAAGATTTCCGGTGTCTAAAAGCATCACTGTAAGATTCAAATTACTTCCAGTTGAAGAACTGTTGCTTGACCAGTAAAGTTCACCGTTTCCATCGGAAACGATCAAACTTCCATTTCTGAAGCTGAAAACACCAGAACTGTCAGGAATTGGATTGTCTCTGTTGGCTACCCATGCGACTGTTCGATTGGGGTTGCCGTAATACCAAATTCCGACGTATCTACGATTTGAATTCGCAGGGCTGAAGAAGCCGAGCTCGAAGATCTGCTGAGACGAAACAAGGGTATCTCCATCGACATCTCTAATCATCTGATCTTGATTGATTCTGTTGTTGTTTGTTTGTGGGAATACAGGTAGTGAGTGAAGAAGAAGGATGATGAAGATGATTTGAAGATTTGTTAGGGTTTTGTTGGTAAAACCCATGTCCTAATTCAAGAACAGTTGGCTGAAATTCATGCAACTACGAGAATCAGAAGTGGGTGTTTGATGAATCGATGAAATTGTAAGAATTGAATTGAAAGTTCTTTCATTTGGAGTTGTATGGATTTGAAAGGTGGAGGGAGGTTGAAAAACTTGACCAGAAACATAAAAAGAGCCCCACTACACCAAATGCCACATATTAAGAATCTTTCCCTCATCATAATTTTTCTTTTTATTACATACCAGTTAATATCACGTGTAATAAACATGTTAAATAAAAAATATAATATATAAATACTAATACAAATTTATACATTATTAGATGATTTTTTAATAATATAATTAAAATTTAGTATAGATTAATAATTTAATTAATAAAATAATTATATTATTTTTTAAAACCCTAATTTTTTCAAAGTTTATTTTCTTTGAACATTTCATTTTTTAAAATTTATAATAATTTGTTTTTTTAAAGTGTGTATTTTAACATTAATATATTTTTGTTGTATTATCTTTTTTTAAAAGATATAATTAATAGAAGATGTAATTAATAGAAGAGAGATGTGAAAAAATATAGTTGTGATGCTTTAAAAACATTGCATGTGTCCATAGAAACCTTTATTTATTAAAATAGATAGACTAGGTTATAAACCCGTGTGTAACAAGGGTCAAATAAAAAGTAGAAAAAAATTATTAAAGTGTAACAAATTTAAATGACTAAAATTAAATATTGTTACATACAATGAGCAACAATATAAAGTTACAACAAAAGTTTATAAAAGGTTTAAATACCTTTTTGTATACAATATTTGTTTTTATATTCATAACCTTTTATAAAATGTTTAAATACCTTTTTGTATACAATATTTGTTTTTATATTCATAACCTTACTATCTTTGCATAAAATTATAATAACTTCGTATGTAACAACAACAACGACATCGACATCAACAATGACAAAGACAAAGACAACGACACATGGGTTGAATAAAAAGTCGAAAAAACTTATTAAAGTCTAACAAATTTAAATGACTAAAATTACATATTGCTACATACAATAAGCAACAATATAAAGTTACAACAAAAGTTTATAAAATGTTTAAATACCTTTTCGTACACAATATTTGTTTTTATATTCATAACCTTACTATCTTTGCATAAAATTATAATAGTTTCCTATGTAACAACAATGACAACGACCACGACGAGTTGACTCATAGGGTTCAGCGGGAAATCCATATATTTATATATAGTTTAAAAAGTAAAAACTTACTCTGAGGGATATTCACTATTCATTTTGGTACAAGATTATATGCTTTACATACAAGTTCATTTATGCGGTTGGTCTTAGTCCTTCTCTCCCCTCTTTCACACGCATACGTTTCATCTCCCTCCTTTGATTTTCGACGGTGCTTTTTCCGGATGAGGGAGACCGGAGACGCATAGCTAGAGTGAATGAAACAAAGACAATTCAAATACAGTGAGTGAGTACTCTCCGGCAGTTGAGTGCAATCAATTTGACTTTCTTTTTATCTTAATCTTTTTTAACTTTCTTTGTCTCAAAATCAAATTAATCATGATTTTATCCCTAATTCTGTTTCTATGGCCTTTACTTTTGTGTTTTATGCGAAAAATAAGATGAAAATGACGATCAATGTTGCGAGATTGAATTCCTCATGCAAACCCCGTTAAACTTGAATCTAATTTTGAGAAATCCTAAATGAGGATAAACATGATATGCAAAGCTTCAAGCCGACAAAGAATTATTAAACTGATGATTATTCATTCTGCTTTTTTTTTTTCATTTCTTCTTCTTTCTATATGCTTTGCCTTTAATCTTCTCGGTAAAAAACATCTTTAATTTTTGGTTTTTTATATGCATTCGTAACTTCAAGTGATGTTTCTGGTATGTTGTCTTCTGGTATGGCTATAACCTTTGCTCCATATATGTATGCTTACTTAGGCCACTTTGATTTGGCCATGATGAAATTAGGGTTTTTTCTGTATGCTTAGTTGATATATCAAAACTAAGAACCTTACGTTTTTTCACTGATTGCTACTGTTTTCATCTTAGTCCTAATTAGGGTTTTGGATTTCCACTTTGTTGATTTACTTTTCTATGGATTGGGTTGTTGCATGTAGTAGCAGATGTTGTTTTGAGTGTTCGGTTGTATATAACATGGACTTATGGTAGCTACAGGTTTGTATCTTCCTCATATTTGATTGTTCCATATGCTTGATTAGTTGATTGTGCAGCACTGTTTCTTCCCTCGGTCAAAAAAAAAATACGAAAACATTATTTGACTGTATTTGTAATATAGTGTGATTAATATAGCAAACTATATTCTGCAAATGTCACGTGTTTAATCAAAAGATATTCAGAAATATTAGTTCCTAGATATAGTTATAGTTTCCAGAATGAACACATACTTTCTTAAAGCCACATGATCTAAATCCATATATTCATGCACTTTTTTACTGATTTTTAATACAAAATTGCATATTATTACTGAAAATAGCAACTAATGAGCAGCTTGCTTTTTGATCCCTCTTACTTTCATTAAACCCTTCAACTCAGAAATAATGCATGAATATAAAAAAGATAATGGAAGGAGGGTAAAACTTCATTATGATGCTTGAATTCTAACTTATGAAACTCCTTTAGGATTGAGGATAAAACTTCAATAACATGTTCTATGTCTCCATGCATCACAACTATCTTATACTCGATTAGGGTGGGAAGAAATTGTTCACAACACATTCAAACAATTGCAGCCTATAATCCATAATAATGTTAGACAATTTATTTCCAAAAATCATACCAAAATAAAATTTTTGCCCCTTGAAACAGCCTCTGCAAGTGGGCTGATCTGATTTGGGATACCAATATTTGACGTTTAGTTAACAGCATAATAATTCAAGTTTCTTAACCAATTTGAGTGTCATTTAGTTTATTGTTGTCCTTTTAATATACTCATCCAAATATTCATGCCAAGTTCTTTGACTAAATGTTTTTGGGATTTTTTTCCAAGGTTAACGTTGCAACTAATTTGGCCTCAATTAATCGTTTAGAACAAATCATATTGGTAATTGAAGTTTCGGTAAGACCCATTTCGTAATTAAAAATTGTTCAACAACTCATTTTTATAATGATTTTAATATTTATTATAGAAAAATTATAATTTACAATTATTTATACTATATGATACCGATATCTTTACGCACGTTTACACAATGTTTGGCTTCTGTACCAGATTCCTGTCAGTTAAGGTATCTTATTAAGCAGATCCCACATTTTGTAATAGTTGAAATAACAATGAAATTAACCAGTTATGTAGCCAACTAAAAAACATATTTACGTCTGTACAACTATATATTACGTATAAACCTATCTATTAAAACGCAGCATCGCGCGGGTCGTAACATCTAGTTACAAATTAAATGACAAACAAGGTATATCATGCAAAAATAACAAAATAAAACTTACGAAGGACACTAGCATTGTCTCCTTTTTAAAATTAGACCATATATTAAAATCACTGATCCCGATAAAAAAAAATTACAGGTCTGCTACTAAACTAAGGGATGTTTGGTAATGTCTGAATCATTAAGTGCTGAATGATTAAGATGTTTAAATAGTTAAAAGTGTCTGAACCATTAAGTGCTTAACCGGTTAAGACTATTTGTTTCGAGTCTGAATGAAAATTAAAAAAAATACCTTTTTTATTAAAAAGACCCTAAAAATAAAAACAACTCGTCGCCCTCACCACATCGTAGCCGCCTCCACCACCTGTCGTAGCCTCCGTCATCGCCATCACTATCGTAGATCTAGCCATCACCATCGTAGCCCTCGCCTCCCGTCGTCGACCTCACTACAGCAGACCACGAGTGGCGAAAGACCACGAGCAGCGGAAGTCCGCGAGCGGCGGCAGAGCGAAACAGAGGTTGATGATCGGGAGCAACGGTGGGGCGGAGGTCAACGATCGGGAGACAAGGGCTACTATCGGGAGCAGCCATTCAGCTCTCTTTTCTTTCCATTCAAACTCATCCCCAAGCCTAAATCATTCAGACCTCCATTCAAACCTTGTCTTTTGTTCAGACCTCCATTCAGATGTTAAAACAAAATGTATGAATCTGAACCATTAATATTCATACATAATTAAATCCATTCAGACTTAAACAAATATCCCTTAACCCATAGCACCTCTTTATTAGTGAATATTCTTTTCACTCATTAATGCATATGCAACGAAAGAGCGGACAACAACACTAGAATAAGGTGAAGATTACTTGAGCTAATTAATAAAGCAAACATGTAAAGTAGGTGAAAAGTGGTTGAATTAATGTATAAAAGTACTTGACCTAATTAATAAAAATAATATTTAGATATATGGGATTTGTACTATACCAAAAAATTTAAATTATAAAACTGGGTTATTTTAGATATATGAATCAGATGCATATCAATTTGGTCGATCTAAATGATTACTATTTCTAACTTTTACTTTGTTTTAAGATAATTAGGTTTTATAAAAATAATGGTTATTAACTTTTATATTCTCTATCACTTTTGGGTAAGAGTAAAGTTCATATTTATCTCTCGCTTCTAAACCCACTCAAAAGTGGGAATTTTTTTAATATGTTTGTCAGTATTAATTTTTATATGAAGTGTTTAACTTTATACTTATATAAAATGATTTTTCTTTCAATATTTGAGATTGAAAATATTAATTTTCATTTTTTTCAATAATATATGTCTGTTTGTATTCACGTACAAGTTAAAATTTTTGATGAACAAACACAAACAACAAATTTCATACAGTTAATGTTCACGAATCACTTGTAATTAAGTTAAAAATTAAACAAACGTACAAGAACAACGACTTGTATGAGCTCGTTACAACCCTAATTTTACATATATTGTAAATTTGTAATATTGTCACGCTCTTAGTTTTGATCCATAAATCAGTAAATATATGCTTAGAAAAATAACTTTTCATTTGATATTTATGTATAAATAATAAAATGTATAGATGACAATCGTGCAAATGTCCAATATCTTATTATAATATTTTAAATTTAATAAAATATTTGAAAGAAACTGACCGTATAAATAAATAATTGACGTTCTCAATTCTCAACGTATATTTTATTTGTGTATCAGGGCTTATTTTTATAACAAGTGGACTAAAAGCTGCAAACAAGGAAGATTCAAGTTGACATATATTGACCATTTCCCCTTGAACCGCTGCCTAAAAGATCCGTCAATTTTGATCCCTTTGGCTTTGGTCAACATGTAAAGATGGTCAACAAAAAAAAGTCATAATAACAAAACAACAGTATTCAACTGTATAAATATTAAAGTTTTACAAACACACATGTAGAGGTTCAAACGTTAACCCTCCCTTATATCGTTAACCCGTGTTAACCTGACATTTTTTGCCCTAATCTTTGTTTTTTATTCATGGTTTTTGTTATACATAAATATGGAGGGTTTCTTTTTTGTATTTTTGCTAATTCATCACCGTTTAGAAATTATTTACAAGTGTAAATAAGTGTAAGTTACTTACATTAAGTGTAGTGTAAGTAACTTATACTTACTTACACTTGTAAATAATTTCTAAACGGTGATGAATTAGCAAAAACACAAAAAAGAAACCCCCTTATTTATGTATAACAAAAACCATGTAAAAAAACAAAGATTCGGCAAAAAATGCCGGGTTAACGATATAAGGGAGGGTTAACAATGGAACCATTCCCCCCACACACAAATATTTATTTAAAAACTCGATCTTTTTAGAATCATATTTGAACCGTTTTGAAAATTTTAAAATAAATATATGATGCATATAAAATTAATTAGAAAAATAGGTTTTAAATAAACAAAGTAATTTTAATGTTGTTTAATATAGAAACGCATCCATTTACAAAAATCCAAATGAAGTGCTCAGATAGGGTTTATGAGTTTCTATCTAATATCGAGTTTTCACATACATTAGTCCCTATATATTATTATTGTATATATAAAGGATGGTTCCATGAATACCCTCTATTTGAAGAAAACTACATAAACCACTAATCTACCTTTGATTAATATAATAAATGGTTAAGAATATTTAAAACAAACAAACAAACATACCCAATTATATCCAACTTTTAAGTAGGGTCTGTGACCGACGTTGAAGTGCCGATCAAATAAGAGTTAATGAGTGTGTTCCTAGCTACCTTAACTAGTAGGGTAAGTAGGGTGTCGAACCACGAAGAGTTTATGTGGATGGTGTATCGTTATTTGATATAACCTAATTTAACTAGACGAGAAATTGTAAAATCGAGTGATGGTTGTTTGAACTTTAGTAAGAAAATGATCTTGTAACAAATTAACAATGAAAGCAAATGGATTGTAACTTAATTATGAAAACGAATCACACCCGGGACTTGAATTAGAAGGAAAGTAGGAATCTTTATGATTTAATTGATCAAGACAATCACATAGAAATGACTTGTTACTTCTCGTATGGACGGACATTCATAATTGAAAAACCTAATTTTAGTAATTAATTGTTGAAAACCAACTAATGTTAATCCTAGGATATCAATTACCAATATCAATTTGAAAGTGATAATTCAATTGACATTCAATGTTTCACAATTGTAAACTGAAAAATGATGAGCATTCAATCAAATCAGAAAAGTCAAATTGTTCTAATCAATACGAAAGCAACATACAAACAATTAAAAAGATAGAGACCCACTATTGTTTGTAGTCAATTACAATTAAAATCATAGAAATCCCTAACCCTAACTAACCAATCACCCGGGCGTGATTTCAAAGGAATTAGCCTCGCATCTTCGTTCAGTTGTGTGCTAACATCAATTCGGGAATCTCCAAGGTGTTTGGAATCGTTAATTGATGAATTCCTAGGCCTTGTAAACCCCCTAGAACCTCCAAAAGTCGTCAAAGTCGAAGATAGGTCGAAACCCTAGGTTCTTGGGCTTAAATAGGTGGCAAAACGGGAAAAATCCGCGATTTAAGCAGTACCCGGCGTATGATACGCCTCCCACTGGCGTATCATACGCCAGCTTGCTGTTCCGGAGTGGTTTGGCTCTGTAATACGCCACCAATACGCCATTTTGATACGCCACTTCATGAAAACCTTCATTTTTGGATATTTTGGCCTTCCAAACACCATTCCTCAGCCGCCCTTTGATTCTTGGACATCAAACACTCATTTTCTTCGCCCGAAAACCTGCAAATCATCAAAACACACAAACAATCACCATATTCCATGTATTTAACTCATAATAATGCATCATTACGCACCTAAATCACATGAAATTACCCAAACCATCACATCCCCACATTTGCCCTTTGCTTTCCCCAAGCAAAGCCTTGTGCACAATCCAACAATGATTATTCAACGAATGAATTATCCATAACCTCCCCAATAACCAAGAACTCAAAAATCGTGATCAATCCCCAAGACTTACAACGTGCAATAGGTTTACATCTATCAAACAATCCACAAGCGCCAACACACTACACAACTACATTTATTCCATTTCGAATGAATCATTACACGCGTTCACATTTCTCACAATGCACACTCCACTCGGTTTCATATATGGACTAGTAATTACGACTAGTATATTTATGACACTCATTCCTATAGTAAAATACCCTTAGCATAAGCTTGTAAGGTAATCAACTCTCCACCACTAATTACTAAGTAATGCACAGATCAAGAGGACTTTTTCGGGTTGGCTATGGCTAGGGTAGGTATGGTTGGTTGTTGTGACGGGTGACAATGGATGAAT
The DNA here is from genome assembly GCA_009363875.1 of Mikania micrantha. Lineage (NCBI taxonomy): Eukaryota > Viridiplantae > Streptophyta > Magnoliopsida > Asterales > Asteraceae > Mikania > Mikania micrantha. The sequence continues at coordinate 78,331,994 of CM018695.1, read as the reverse complement.
CCAACTAGATAGTGTAACACTTTGGCATACTTAACTTTTGCACATGCTTTATATTGTGCTTGCTTCTTTGCTTTTATTCTTTCTTTTGCACAATCTTTTATTCGTGTTATTTCCTTTTCTTTTCTTTTCTCTCTCTTTTTTTTTCATATCAGCACATTAACACATCTCTCGTTGAACTCATCACATGGGTTAAAATTGTAAACGGCTAACAAGGCTAATTTTTGGCTAATTTAATGGGTTAACAAACGAATAGGTCTTTGGCTCAACAGGGTGACTAGAGGATTTTGTTATGGGTAGGTAAAGCAAACAAAACAGGCTAACAAACTGGTTTTTCCTAATGCCCCTATCATTTCTATGCATCCTTAGGTTGTGGTCTCAAATCGCATTAACCGTACAAGTTCTACTTTAGATGTTCACTATGGTTATCACACCTTAAAGAAAATGAGCATGTATTATTCTTGCTCAACATCGGCTCAATTCCTCACGAAAAAGGTGGTTAAAGGTTACATGTGACACATCTAACAACTCATTCTCCGCTTCCTATCCTTAGTCATGTATTGCTACTAGCACTTACGGATTGCTTGTCAAGAATACTTTATTCCGCAACTTGAAAGATTAATCACAACTTAAGACTTTGCTTCATTAATTGGTTTGCTCATGTTTTCCCCATCCCCACATTTAGTCTTACATTGTCCCCAATGTAATCATGTTTTCCATCACAAGTGTAAGATGAGAGCTATGCATTAGTAACCCAATTTCATTCCTCAAATCAAACCAACCCATCACAACAGCAGTTTTCAAGTTTAGTACTACAGCACACCACAGTTTAATTGTTTAATTATCATGACAAGTTTAAGGGAGGGAGCACATGGACCTGATCACATGCAATCAGTGAGTGCTATGGAAGTCATCTTCGTATGGAGGTCTAGGCATTGGTGGCCCAAACCATTTTCCCATCAGGCTCTCTTGAAGGGATTGCATATTGAAAGGATCTGTGCCTCCAGAAGTGTTGGATCCTTGATCCCCGGGTTGTTGATATGGAACCCATGGAGATGGGTTGAAAAGATGTGGATACCTCGGGGGTTGATCTCCTTGAACATACGACGGTAAGCTTGGGTAGTCCACTTGCATCAGTCGGACTTGAGAGGTGTATCCAGCCAGATAGTCAGCTTCCTCCTGCAAAAAATAATCATTACGGAATTCCTCTAATCTGTAGGCCGCGGCTCTGGCATAAAGCTCTACTTGTTCCGCCTGATCCCTCCGTTCACGTCTGAGTTCTTCTTCGTACTGCTTTTGTGTTTCTCTGTAACAGATGTCTTCTTCCCTCCATGTTGTCATCCCGTCCCAACTGGCCCGTGCATCTTCGGGCCACCGTGTAAATCCCGAGGGTCTCCCATGTAAAATGGACTCAGTATAGGATGCTGAGTCATGTGTCAATTGATGGGGCTGATGGGAGCCCCCTGCTCCTTCAGGTTCCCTCTGCTCGGGCTCTTCTTCCTCAGTCTGGGTCACTCCTTCCTTTGGTACAACAAGCTGCCTTTTTGTCTTGTCATCAATTAGCACATGTTCAGTTGGTCTTTCCCGATAGATCCAACTAAATGCAGTTAACCTATCAAATCGGAAGTATCTTTGTGTTAGCTTCTCGAATGGGGTGGTCGCGGTGACCACCTTTTGTTTCACCAGCAAGCTGGACAACAACCTATAGTGGGGTAACAGACACCTTGTCCTGCTTACCCGACTTTCCCAAACATTCAACAAAACCAGGTGACAGAATGATAACTTGGGGTGACCGGTCACTAGGGCATGCAGTACCCTAACCTCAAAGTTCCTGATGAAAAACTTATCCCCTAGCCTTGGTATCACATTAAAACCAAAAATCAATGAGAGGAGTTTTGGAAGAACTTTCAGATCACTTCTCAACAATTTCCTTGCCATGTCCTCTAGTGGTTTGGCGAATAATACTTGAACCATGTCCTTCCATTGCTCATCTGCTGTGGCTTCACCCAAAATCTGCTGCCTATCGGGATACACATATTCCCGTTGTGGCTTGGTATCAAACTTCACTACTTTGTTCATTGTTTCAAATGAGAGTATCATGTCCTTCCCATTCACTGTCCCAATCAATCAAGTGGTCTTAGGTGGGTTGTTGCCTTCATCCTTCCTTAGAGTCTACTATTTCCTTCATGTAGACATTATCCAGATTATTGTTATTGAACTTCAAATCATTTTCCCACCCGAGATTCTCAAAGCATTGCACTACCCCAAAGATGCTGAATTGATCAATTTGTACTGCCCGTTCGCATACGAGGACTTTCTTGATGCTTGTGACAGTTTGCATCTTCTTCCTGTATAGTAGGGGGTTGTCATACAGGATCAAACGTGCTCAGTGGGACATTTTCCGTCCATTGGGGCTGGTCCCCAACCATAATGTCCTCATCCTCATCATACATTGTCATATCTTCCATCTCGAAGTCTGAATCCGAATCTTGTTTAGAAAGCCTTTGTCGTTTTGATAGCGTGGAAGATGACGCAACCTCCTTTCCCTTTGAGCTTGTAGCCTTGGTGCGACCCATGTCCTGCAAAACAACCAATACATAGTGAGTAATTGGTAAACCAATGAAGCCAACAACTACAATACTCACAACTAGGTCTATCAACACCAATCATTAGTGATACTCAACTCAAGACAATGGTTCATCTAGGTGTGGTAATTCAATCATATAATTCAAGCAACCATTGTTTTCCCCCCATCCCCACATTTGTTTCCCACTCATCATGATAATAATGATTTATCTAAGAGAATTCAGCCCATCTCAAGCCCATTCAATAATACCTTTTTAAGTCTAATCTTTCAATTCATGCAATTTTGTAACTCATCATTCCTTTCCCAATTGATGTCATCACATTTTCCACAAGATTCATTCATGACTTAGAACACATATCATTACATCTCACTACTTTCATACAATGTGTCATGTTGTTTACCCCCACACAATTTCTAAGCTTCCCCCATTGTATCATGAAAGCATCAATATAATCATGGGGGCATACATATCTTAAATTAACATTCTACTTGCTGCAATAGAGGTGAAATAACATACCTTTGTTTGGTTGAAGGAGAGAATTTAAGTTTGGAGAAGAGAATGATGCAAAACCCAACAAACCTCAAAAGTTCGTCACTTTTAGGCCACTAGATCAAACAAACCAGGGGGAATCTCACAATTCTGGGTGGATAGTATTATTATTCCCCTCGAAAAAAATACATGAAATTCATATAAAGTTTGCAAAGATTGGTGGAGAAATGAGTGAATTATGATCTAGGGTTTGGTGGGTGTTCTTGGTGGGTGAGAGGAAGAAGATGGTGAAATTTTGGAAAGGGAATGGGTGGAAATGATGAGGAATCCAGTATTTGGTGTTTGTGGGTCGAATTTCGGGTCATGGGGTGAAAAAACGAGGGTCAAAGAGGTCAAAACGGGTCAAAAGTGGGTTGAGGACGTATGATACGCCTCCCACTGGCGTATCATACGCCTACCTGGTTTTGAACATGGCGTATTGGGGGCTTAAAAGTTGGCGTATGGCAGAGGTTTTGAGCCTCCCGGCGTATGATACGCCCCTACCAGCGTATGATACGCCAAACCCCCCCCCCCCTTTTTTTTTGAAAAATTAAGAATATTCTTAATAAAATTTAATAAAATTGACATTAATAAAATAAAACAAAAGAACAATAAAATAAAATGAATTAACTAAACAAAAGAACAATAAAATAAAATGAATTAACTATCCTAAACTATCTTATAATTAAAACTAAGTAGCCCTGAATGTATACGCCACATTTACGCCATATGTTGAACGCCCGCCAACCCCCCGATTTTCAGTGCCTCGACCCGAGGTGCAATTAATAGTCCTTTGAAATTCCTGAACTCCGCAATGAGCAATTAAAATTCCTGATTTGATTGTGTGTGAAAATGCATAAGATCACCATAAGTGAATGATTAACCTAAACCTCACTTTCGTAGGGTACACGATTGCATTTAGCGCATGCAACAAGCCTTTTAAACCTCCCGGTAGCCCGGTTGGACAAGTGAAGTCTCGTGAGGGTTTCTAGTGAACATACCGACAAAGTTCTCGGGTTACCTCCCGCAAGCGCTAAGTTTAATGTCGTTAGCTCGACGTGGTCGTACCTAATTAGTCCATAGCATATGTTGGTGAATCTACAAGGAAGTTCACTGAATCCATTTGTACCTTGTTGATGACACTCGCTTCTAAATACGGTTTGAGACGATGTCCATTCACCACATGACGAGTTTTGTCTTTCACTTCCTCAATTTCAATATCACCAAAGCTTCCAATGCGTGTGACCACATGTTGTCCCGACCATTTGCTTTTCAATTTGCCTGGAAAGAATTTCAGTTTAGAATTATAAAGCCATACCTTTTGATTGAGTTCAAAGACCTTGTTTCGGATTTTGGCATCGTGCACTTGCTTCATCTTGTCCTTGTACGCGAATGCACATTCGTATGCTTCATTCCTCAATTCCTCCAACTCGCAAAGCTGCAACTTCCTCTCTTTACCTGCATCATCAAAGTCCATATTAACGGATTTCACCGCCCATAAAGCACGATGGGCAACTTCCACCGGTAAGTGACATCCTTTCCCATAAACTAAACGGTAAGGTGTGGTTCCAATAGGTGTTTTAAAAGCAGTTCGGTAAGCCCATAATGTATCATTCAATCGTAAGGACCAATCCTTACGATCTGGGCGAACCGTTTTTTGAAGAATTTCCTTAATTTGCTTATTGGAAACCTCAACTTGACCACTAGTTTGCGGGTTGTCACACCCCGGGCCGGCGGGAACGGATCGTGTTTTCCCGTCGGGCGGAAGGTTCCCGGGGCGCGATATCTTTGAATGATAATCAAATGATCAGATTGTTTACATAGCACATGATAAATAAATGAGAAATTTCTAACACATCCATGATATAGAATTACAAGATTAAATTACACGGTATCGTTCATAATTTAATCAAGTAAATCTACCAAAAAGAATCAATGTAACTATATCTTGTATATGTACAAGATATACAAAAGATGATTCAAATCCTTGTTCCCAAAAGCATGCAACACAAAATAAAGCTAGGTCTTCTAAAAGTCCACTAGCTAAATCCTTGCATGAAAGTATCTACACCTGTTCATCACCTGAGAAACATGTATTTAAACAAAGTCAACACTAGGTTGGTGAGTTCATAAGTAAGTTAATGTAAAACCTTGATTCATTCACATGCACATTCACAATGATAATATGTTACTTGTATGATTGTCTGATTCACTTGTTCATCCAATGGCTCCTCAATAGTTATAGTCACAAGTACTATATCATCCTAGTAGTGTTGCTTATATATAGGGCATATGTAAGGGAACTAAGCCCTAGCCAACATCCCACCACAACACCACTAGAACTCCACACTACTTGTAATACAACTATTGATTCCCACTCTCAATTCACATGTTTATCTCTTCCTTGATCACCTGTGTTCTCATGTATAGAATAATAATATGATAACGTTGTAATTATCAAACTGAAGTATTAATAACCAATATATGTGTTAAGGATGTTAGATTTATTAAATCCATTCCTTAAATTATTCTATAGTTGAGGGGTTAACTGTTGTTTCACTTCTAAATATTAAAAGTGTTAGTTAACTATTTGTAATGTAATCTCAATGCAACGTATAGAGCCCAAATGAAATCCATTGTAATCCTCACGTAATCAGATTACAATGCATTTCATTCACCTCTATTCCGCCGTGTGATCCCAAAGTCTCCATGTGGGATTGTCCTCATGTAATTAACAAAGTTGAATAAGAACTTGTCTTATTTCATGATGTTAATTATGTGTAAATGATAAGAATCCCATGAAGTTACATTATCATGATCATCATTTACTGAAATCCATGTGATCCCAAAGCCTCAATGTGGGATTGTTCTCGTGTGATTAACAAAGTCGAATAAGAACTTGTCTTATTACATCGTGTTAATTATGTGTAAATGATAAGAATCCCATGAAGTTACATTATCATGATTATCATTTACTGTAAATGATAAGAATCCCATGAAGTTACGTTATCATGATCATCATTTACTGTAATCCGTGTGATCCCAAAGTCTCAATGAGGGATTGTTCTCGTTATGCTTATGTGTAAACTGTCTAGGTATTTGCTCATGTGAAAATAACTAAGTGTTATAAGCTATCATCTTATAACTAAGTTATTCTAATGTGTTGATGATTAAGAAATTACATTATCATAATCATCTGAGTTTCCCTGTTATCTCATAATCATACAAGCATGCATACAATGATAAACGATAATAAACAATTTAATATTATCTAAATCAAAGTATAAATAACATGTTACGCAAAACTTTTAAGTAAATAAAAGTAAACATGTTTCTCAGCCCCGAGAGTTTAAAATCAATAAAGATTGAAGAAAAAGGGGCATATGAACTCACCTTGTAGTTGTAGGGTTGACTTAGCTTAAAAGAAGAATGAAGACACGCGCTCTTTGATTCATTCTTGATTTGTTTTCACGTTCCTGTATTGATTTCACATTTGTTTGTAATTCGTAAGTAAAAGTCGTAGGTGATTTGTGTGCGTGGGTGTGTTAGCCTAAGTTGGCTAACACTTATAGGTCTTGGTCATCGTTCGGCCCTCGGTTCTTCCATGATGAGTTATGCTAACACATAACCCATTTTAGGTTATGCTTAGTATATCTCGTTGTTAGTTTTATGTTTAACTTTGTTTGTACCTTGTCATGTTGTGTAAACTTGAACCCTTTATTATTTTTCTAAGTATGAAACCTAGCTTTGTAGTTTAAAGCATTATATGTTATTTTTGTAAAACTTGTGTAGATTGTTTCCTAGTTAACAACCAACCATGTTGCCACCTTGGTAGTAAAATATGGTTTATACATGATTCCATGCACATTATCACTTAAATTGATTTCCCTCTAACTCAAATGGGCCGAACCATTTCATTGGGCCGACTATACCCAAGTGGGCCGATTAGATGATGTTGGTCTCGTGAGAAATGCATGGGCCGCAAGAAAAAAATGTTGGGCCTAGGGGATTTAAATTGGGCCGTCTGAAATAAAAAAAAATGGGCCGGTTAGGTGAATTCATTTGGGCCGACTAGGGATGGGCTACAAGGGTTTTCCGTTGGGCCAACATTAAAAGAATTGGGTCTTGGGTAATATTGGGTTGGTTTAAATGTGGTGTGGGCTTTAGTTGTGTAATGGCCCAAATAATGCACGTGAATTGGACACTGGTGGTTTCCGAATGCATCATCTTCACGGTTTATGCTATCCCTTCCAGCGAACCCTTTTCCCCACTGCCATAGGTTCGTGAATCATTAAGGTTCGTGTAAGTTAAGGCTAGAGAAGGGTTCGTCCATGTACAGTATCCGGCTAAGGTTCGCGACAGCAAAGGTTCGCCGGAGAGATATAAGGTTCGCCGGAAATAGGCTCGTGACTGAGTAGGTTCGTGCATGGTTCGTTCAAAGGGTTCGGAAAGGTTCGTGCACTCATGAGGGTTCGTGAGATCCATAAGGGTTCGCCGGAGACGAGAAAGGTTCGTTGATGAATTGTGAGTTTGCTCCGGCAACCTGTTTCAGATCGTCAACTCCTCGAGCCTCAACCAAACATGGTATTGTTCTCATGTAGGTGGTGTACCACATAGGTTGACGAGGGTGTGGTGAAACAGTGAAGACCGCCGGTTGGTGTGGGTGTAGACGTTCAACAGCCTTGGGTCGACGAAATGGGTTTTGAAAATCCTATTTTTTCAGTGAAGTTCTTCAGCTCGTACCTCGAATTCTAGTGAGTTTCAGCTCCGATCTGTTGTACTTTCATGTAGAAGGCTTCAAGAGCTACGCGTGGGCGAAAGAATCATCCAAATCGGTGGAGTAACGAAGGAGATATGGAAGCTTGAAGTTGCAACAATGGTGGATGAGTGGGTGGTGGTTGTCACACCCCGGGCCGGCGGGAACGGATCGTGTTTTCCCGTCGGGCGGAATGGTCCCGGGGCGCGATATCATTGTGTTGATAATCAAATGATCAGATTGTTTATATAGCACATGAGATATAAATGAGAAATGCTAATCATGACATGAAATAGAATTACAAAGTTAAATTACATTGTACTTCATAATTTAACTAAGTAAATCTAATCAAAAAGAATCAATGAGTTTATATCTTGATCTGTACAAGATATACAAAAATGATTCAGTGTTCTGTCATATCAAAATGTATGCAATCAAAAGAAAGCTAGGTCTTCTATGAGTCCTCTAGCTTATCATTTGCATATAGTGTCTACACCTGTCCGTCACCTGAGAAAACATGTAATTTAAACAAAGTCAACACTAGGTTGGTGAGTTCATAAGTAAGTCAATTGAAAACCATTGAACTGATCATGCACACATTCACAATGTATTAACTGTTATAACTGTTGCTTGTATATTTGTTCATCTGTTCCACCCAATGGCCTCTCCTTAGTTATATGTACAAGTAGTATATCGCCTAGCTAAGTATGTTTATATATAGGGAATCACGAAAGGGTCAAGCCCAGACGCTATCCCACCACATACTTAACCAAACTCCACACCACTTGCGATACAACTAAGGATATCCACTTCCCAACTATCTGTATTGTCCATTGTATCAGCATGTGTAGAATAATGATATGGTAAGAGGGGTTTTGTTATCAAACCGAAGTATTGATAAACCCTCATCAAATTAAGGAATTTAGATTATTTAAATCTGATCCTTATATTATTCTATTACTTGTGAGGTTAACTTTTATGATACACTTTTAATTTAATTAAAAGTATTAGTTAACTGTTCATCATATGTCTCCAAATGCAACGTATAGAATCCGAATGGAATCCATTTTGAATCCTCACGTAATCAGATTAAAATGCATTCCATTCTCTCCTATCCCGCCGTGTGATCCCAAAGTTTCCGTGTGGGATTGTCTCATGTGATTAACAAAGTCGAATAAGAACTTGTCTTATTACGTTATGATAATCGGGTGTAAATGACAAGAATCCCATGAAGTTACGTTATCATGATCGTCATTTACTGTAAATGATAAGAATCATCATTTACTGAATCCATACGTTCCCAAAGTATCCGTGTGGGAATGTTCTCGTGTGTTTAACAAAGTCGAATAAGAACTTGTCTTATTACGTTATGTTAAATATGTGTAAATGACAAGAATCCCATGAAGTTACGTTATCATGATCGTCATTTACTGTAAATGATAAGAATCGTCATTTACTGAATCCATGCTTTCCCAAAGTATCCGTGTGGGAATGTTCTCGTTATACAATTAAGTGTAAGTTGTTTAAATATTTGATCATGTGGAAATAACTAAGTGTTATAAGTTACAATCTTATAACCAAGTTATTATGATGTAGAGAAAATTAAGAAATTATCTTAACATAAACATATGAGTTTCCCTGTTATCTCATAATCATACAAGCATGCATACAATGATAGGCGATAATAAACAATTTAATATTATCAGAATCAAAGTATAATAACATGTTAAACAAACTTTTAAATAAATAAAAGCAAACATGTTTCTCAGCCCCGAGAGTTAAAATCAGTAAAGATTTAAAGTAAAAGGGGCATATGAACTCACCTTGTAGTTGTTGTGTTTGACTTAGCTTAAACAAGAATGTACGCGCTCTTGATTGTACTTGAGTGTATTTTCACGATCCTGTATTGATTTCACGATGTTCATAACTTATTAGTATGAATTATAGGGATTTTATGTGTATGTATGTGTTAGCCATAAGCTTTGGCCAACACTTAAAGTCTTCGGTCTCTGTTGGCCCATCTTTGTTTGTTATTGGTTCTTGTAATCCGTAGACTTTCTTTGATTTATTCTTGTATTAACAACTTGTATCAAAGCCCATTTGTGGTTTCATGAGATCATGTTATGTGTTACAAGACCTTATTGCAAAAATTGTCGTTTCGGTAGTAATCCCTTGGTTATCATACTTGTTATGTTAATTTAAAGAGTTGCAATAGTTCTTTAGTCATGTGGGCCAACAATTTAGGTTGGGCCAATGATATTAAGTGTTGAATCATGAAGGCCTTGCCAAAAGTTACAAAACCAATGTTTAAGTGGCCTTTTGGGCCTTGGTTTGGGCCTCCAAAGAATCCATTGGGCCCAAGGTGGGCCTTGGCTATATTTGTTGGGCCTAAAGTCATACAAGACTGTTGGAATTGATTTTTGGACCAGAAATGGATTGTTGAATAAGGAAATGCCAAAGTGGCTCCAAAAGGAAGGACAAAGACCTCAAAGTGGGCCTTAAATCGATTTCTGTGAGCCTCGGGTAGATTTTGATGGGCCCCATGAGTTTTGTCTCGGGCCTTTGCTAAAATAGTTCATGGGCCAAGTTGGGCCTGGATTAGAATGGCTGAAATAGTGATGGGCCTTGAATTTGGGCTTTTGGCCAAAATGGTGGCCTTGGGCCAAAGGTAGTGAACTTTGAGCCATAAGCCGTGGGCCTTGGGCCATGCACTTCCTTTTGGGCCTTCCAAGATTTAATGGAACAGTTGTAGAGGTATTGGGCCTGATTAGTTGCTACTGGGTCAAACCATTTAGAATGTGATTGGGCCATAAGGTGCTATTGGGCCGAACAGGATGCCTGGACCTAGTATATGGCTGCATCAGTAAATTTAGGCCATATTAAATTGGGCTTTATGTTAAATGATGAGTCATCAGCCCACTACGTGTCATTGGGCCTCAAGAGTGGGCCTAAGCCACTGTTGGATCGAATGGAGGAGTCATGGGCCCAAAGAAGTACACTAATCACCATTTGATGTTATTGGGCTACTGTTATGGCCATAAATGGGCTGAATGATTAATGGGCTTCAATCCAATAAAGTTGGGCCTGATGTTTTAAAAAGAATCTGTTGGGGACATGCTGCATGTTATTGGGCTTACTGGGCCTGGTTCCCGAATGAAAGAAAGTGGGCTGACTACAGATTTAAACAAAAGAGCATTTGGGCCTGAAGATGAGTGTATATGTGCTGAAACATGATAAATGGGCCGAATGTGTCCTGTTTTGGGCCGGCTAGCAATTGTGGGCCGGACATTATGCGTGGGCCTGCTACATAGCTTTGGTTTAGTATTGATGTTGGGCCTGGATCAGTCTCACAGCCCAGTTGAGTCAAGATGGCCTACTAACTATGTTTAGGCCTTAATAATTGCCGTTGGCCCCATGTAGTTTTCTGCTTTGTAGATCTTAGCCGCATGGTCCACTAGTGTGGCATCAAGGAGATCGATCCAGAGAAACTAAGTTTTGCATTAGCAGTGGTCGCACGGTGGTGACTGGTGGATGATGGTGGTCGAATGAGGGGGAGGGGTCCTGCGAATGAGATGGTTTGAATGAGAGAAAAACCGCCGAATGTTGGGTTCTTGGTCGAATAAGGTAGCTCGAATGAGTATGGTCCGAATGAGGAGGTTCCTGGTCGAATGGTGCTCATTCGAAGATTGTAACCGGCGCATAAGAGGGCTGCCGAATGAGGGTAGTAGTCGAAAGTAGGAAAGTGGCGAATGAGGGTGGTCTTTCGACCATAGGCCATTCGGCCGTATGAATCCCTTCGCCCAGCGGAGGGAGGTGGTCAACCATGGCTGCTCGACTCAGTGTGGTGTCCCATGGTGATGATATGCAAGCGATTTTCCAGGTTTAAGGGTCGTATAAGTGAGGGTGGAACCGGTTAGGCTATGCGCTCAACAAAAAGAATTGGAAAACCCTAGTTTTCGAAATCTTTACAGCCAACTACCTCGATTCTCAGTGGTGTAAAGCTTAGATCCGTTGTACTTTCTTGTAGAGGATGTCGAGAGCTTCAAATAGGTTCAAGAATGGTGTGATTTGGTGAAGAAATGACCAAGTTATGGAAGAAAGAAGGTTTGTGGTGGCTAGGGTTTTCAAAACCGGGTTTGTGATTTTTGTGAAGAAGATGGAGTGGGAAATGAGAAAATTCCTCTCATTTATGTGTATTTATATCCTGAGGATGTTCGGGTTCTTTTTCGTTGCTCGGTTCGTGACTTCGTCGCGTAACCGGAAAATTACGCGTAATTTAAATAGTTTTAAAATATTAGGATTTAATTTAATTATTTTGATGAGTTTCAAAATTGTAAAATTTTATTTATTTAATTTTATTAAATTATTTTCGTTCGTGACGTGTTTTCGTTGTCGTTTAGTCAGATCGCGTAACCTTCGCGCGTAATTCGTTCGAATCGTCACCCGAACGAATACGACGATGGTTTTGCTTTCTGACTTTTGTTTTCTACTTTTCAGTCATTATTTTAGAAATCTAAACTCACAGATATGTTTGTGTGAATCGTCACTCACGCAAACACACTGTCAGTTCGTCATTCTGAAATAACACTGTATTATACTTTAATTGTGTTTCCTCACTGTCGGACTCAACTATACATCATGATTTCACATTGTTTTGTACTGACTTGTCGGTCATCTGATTCCTGTCATCTATGGACATCAGATCGCAACCGATATGTTTCTGAATACTGTTTGAATTCCGTTGCTTCTCCTGATTTGTTGTGTCAACTGTAATTAAGTTTTCACTTAATAAACACAACTAATGTTTCAAATGTACGTTGTACTTAATGTATTTAAGTTTATACGAAAATACGTACAACGGGTTCTTGTATTTAGGATTCTGTTAATACAAGTACTGTTTAGACTTACGTAGGCACACATAGAACAAGGTGAAAGTACACATACCGTACGGACTTGCCGGACGATCTGGCACTTGCTGTTACAGTCTCCCCTTGTTAAAGAAATTTCGTCCCGAAATTTAAGCATCAAAGTCGGGCTTCAATTCTCGAACAGATGGGGATACTTTGCTTTCATGTTGTCCTCGCGTTCCCAGGTAAACTCTGGTCCACGCTTGGAGTTCCATCGAACCTTTACAATAGGGATACGGCTTCGTTTCAGTCTCTTGACTTCACGTTCCATAATCTCTACAGGTTCTTCAATGAAATGTAGTTGTTCATCAATTTGTATCTCTTCCAATGGTATGATCAATGTTTCATCTGCTAGACACCTCTTGAGATTTGATACATGAAACACATCGTGTACTCCACTGAGTTCATCAGGGAGTCTGAGTCTGTATGCCACAGGACCTATGCGTTGAGTAATCTCAAACGGTCCGACATACCGAGGTGCTAGTTTGCCTTTAGCCCCAAAACGAACTACGCCTTTCCATGGGGACACTTTCAACATGACTCGGTCACCCACGTCGAATTCCAAAGGCTTGCGCCGTTTGTCTGCGTAACTCTTTTGGCGGCTACGTGTTGCTTGTAATCGTTGTTGTATCTGGGCTATCTTATCAGTAGTTTCCTGAATAAGTTCAGGCCCAGTTATTCTGTTGTCTCCCACTTCGGTCCAACAAATTGGAGACCGACATTTTCTACCATAGAGTGCTTCAAAAGGAGCACATCCGATGCTGCTGTGGTAGCTATTGTTGTAGGAGAACTCAATGAGTGGTAAGTGTGTGTCCCAACTTCACCGAAGTCTAAGATGCATGTTCTCAACATATCCTCTAGGGTTTGAATGGTGTGCTCGCTTTGTCCATCCGTTTGTGGATGATAAGCGGTGCTCAAGTTAACACTTGTCCCTAAGGATTGTTGCAATGATTGCCAGAACCGCGAAGTAAATCGACTGTCCCGGTCTGAAATAATAGACAACGGCACTCCGTGCCTCACTACTATTTCATCAATGTATAGTCTTGCTAGTTTCTCCATCTTGTAAGTCTCTCTTATTGGCAAGAAGTGTGCGGATTTGGTCAATCGATCAATGATGACCCAAATAGAATCGTATCCGCTGGAAGTGCGGGGTAGCTTGGTAATGAAATCCATAGCTATTTGTTCCCACTTCCATTGTGGTATCTCCGGTTGTTCCAGCAAACCCGAGGGTTTCTGATGTTCTGCTTTGACTTTGGCACATGTGAGGCATTTGCCAACATAAGTGGCAATGTCTTTCTTCATGCCTGGCCACCAATAAAACGACCTAAGATCTTGGTACATCTTATCGGCACCAGGATGAACTGAATAGCGTGTCTTGTGTGCCTCGTCAAAAATGAGTGTTCGAAGTTCATCTACTGCTGGAATCCAAACACGATCCAGATAATAGATAACCCCATCTTGCTTTGTCTTGAAGTGTTTCTCGGCTCCACAATCGAGCTCGCGTTTCAGATTGTCTCTTGCCACTGCTTCTTGTTGTGCTTGTAAAATGTGATCTCTCAAACTGGTTTGCACCGTCATTCCCATTGCGCGAACGCGTAAGGGTTTGACTCTTTCCTTCCGGCTCAAAGCATCTGCAACAACATTTGCTTTGCCCGGATGGTATTTGATCACACAATCGTAATCGTTCAGGAGCTCAACCCAACGTCTCTGTCTCATGTTAAGCTCCTTCTGATCAAATATGTGTTGTAGGCTTTTGTGATCTGTGAAGATAGTGCATTTGGTACCGTAAAGGTAATGTCTCCAAATCTTTAGTGCAAAAACAACAGCTCCCAGTTCAAGATCGTGTGTTGTGTAATTCTTCTCGTGTATCTTCAGCTGTCGTGAGGCATAAGCAATGACTTTGTCTCGTTGCATCAGAACACATCCGAGTCCCTGATGGGAAGCATCACAATAAACAACAAAGTCATCACTGCCTTCTGGGAGTGTTAAGATTGGAGCATTGCACAATCTTTGTTTCAATGTCTGGAATGCCTCCTCTTGCTTATGTGTCCACACAAAAGGTTCAGACTTCTGTGTGAGCTTGGTGAGAGGCAAGGCTATCTTAGAGAAATTCGAGATGAATCTCCTGTAATAACCTGCCAATCCCAAGAATGATCGGATCTCCGTTGGTGTCGTAGGCACATCCCAGTTCTTGATTGCTTCTATCTTGGCAGGATCCACGTGAATACCATCACTGTTAATCACGTGACCCAAAAACTGAACTTCTCTCAACCAAAATTCACACTTGGAGAATTTGGCATAGAGTTGTTCCTCTTTCAGAAGCTCCAAAACTGTCTTGAGGTGTTGTTCGTGTTCCTTCTCGTTCTTTGAATAAATCAGTATATCGTCAATAAAGACAATGACGAACTGATCAAGATACGGCTTGCACACCCGGTTCATTAAGTCCATGAACACCGCCGGTGCGTTCGTCAATCCGAATGGCATTACCATGAATTCGTAATGGCCATATCGAGTACGAAAAGCCGTCTTTGGTATGTCTTCCTCTTGAATTCGGAGCTGATGATAACCTGATCTCAGGTCTATCTTGGAAAAGTACTGTGCTCCCTGTAACTGATCGAACAAATCATCAATCCTCGGTAACGGGTACCGATTCTTGATGGTGAGTTTGTTGAGTTCTCGATAGTCAATACACATTCTGAAAGTTCCATCCTTCTTTTTGACAAAAAGAACCGGAGCTCCCCACGGGGAAAAGCTCGGTCGGATGAATCCTTTATCGAGAAGTTCTTGCAACTGGTTAGACAACTCTTGCATCTCCGATGGTGCGAGTCTGTAGGGAGACTTAGCTACAGGAGTTGCTCCTGGAATCAAATCGATTCGGAACTGTACTGATCTCTCAGGTGGCAGTCCCGGTAAGTCATCCGGAAATACTTCTGCAAAATCTCTCACAACTGGCACATCTTGAATCTTGATTGTTTTCTTGTCTTTCTGAATCACATGGGCTAGAAATGCAACACATTGTTTCCGTAAGCACTTGCGAGCTTTCATGCACGAAATTATCTTGACACTGCGTTTCGCTTGGTCTCCACGAATCTCCAAGACTTCACTGTTCTCCATAGGGATGCGTAATAGTTTATCGGAACAGATGAACTCAACTCGGTTAAGAGATAGCCAATCCATTCCAATGATAATGTCGAAACTGCCCAGCTCCATCGGTATCAAGTCGATGGAAAATGTATGATCACCAAGTGTTAGTGGGCAATTCCTAAGTACTGTGTCAACTGTAATCTGTTTGCCATTAGCTATCTCAATTCTATAAGGGGAGTCTAATGATTCCTCAGCATGATTAAGATGGCTAGCAAAATCGGATGAGATAAAACTCTGATCCGCACCAGTGTCAAATAATATAGATGCATAAAAATCAGATAGAAGAAATGTACCCGTAATGACATTCGGGTCCTGTCTAGCAGCAGCTGCTCCGATCTGAAAGGCTCTTCCTCTTGGTGCTTGAGCCTGTTGTTGATTTCTCTTAGGGCAATCCCGAGAGAAGTGACCAGGTTCACCACAGTTGTAGCAAGACCTGTGATCGGTAGCAGCAGCAGCAGTGGCTGCATTGTTGTTTCTGTTCTGAGTCCTCTGACTCCTGCAGTAGTTTGCTGTGTGACCAAATCTTCCACAGTTGGTGCAGTGTCTGCACGGAACATTTGGTAGATGATGGTACTGGCATGAGTTGCACAAAGGTGCAGTGCCAGTGTATGGCTTCCTGATCTCCAATGGTGGTGGTTGATTGGTATCAGAGCCATGGTTATAGAGAAATATAGGTCATATTACTAACACGGTTTGGCCTAGACTATAACCTAGGGACCCTCATGTAGAGTTCTTATAATATAGGATTCTATTTGCATATGTCTTCTGCTTCTGATCACTGCACTAACCGATTTTCTTTCGGTTATGATCAGAATGCCGCCACGAAGACAACCACCTCTACTACCGCTGACTCAAGGTTCAGCTCCGCACTCTTCGACACCGACACCGCCAGACTCTCCTACACAAGCACCTCCACCTCCTCCTCCGCCACCACCAGCGTATCAGTTGGACCCTGCTACTGTGGCACTGGCTACTCTTCTTACAAGCCAACTGAGGGAAGTGATTCCAGAGATGATGAACCGGATCAACAACAACAACAGTAACAACGTTGCTAACTCATCTGGAGAAGGCAGCGGTAACACCAGACAGAGTCAGGACTATGCCTACAAGAACTTTGTAGGCTGCAAGCCACCCAGTTTCAGTGGTAGCGAGGGTGCAGTCGGACTGATCCAGTGGATTGAGAAGATGGAGGCTACCCTCGACATCAGTGGCTGTCCTGAACAGAATAGAGTAAAGTATGCTGCTGGATCATTTAGCAAGCGAGCGTTAACCTGGTGGAACGCTCAGGTATCAATCAGAGGCCGGGATGAGGCCCAGGCCATGCCGTGGAACGAATTCAAGGCGATGTTGAGAGCAGAGTTTTGCCCAAGAAATGAACTGAAAAAGGTTGAGACTGAACTACTCAATCTGGAGATGATTGGTGCTGGGCATCTGGCCTACACCACACGATTTCATGAGTTAGCCACTCTGGCACCGGATGTGGTGCCAACACTTGAGAAGAGAATTGAGCGGTATGTTGGTGGATTACCGCCCAGTATCCGAGGTCATGTGATTTCTGCTCACCCTACCACCATGGAATTAGCTGTTACACTGTCAGCATCCCTGACAGATATGATGGTTGCCTCTGGAGCATTCAAGAAGGAGGCTGAAACAGCCAAAGCTGGAAATTTCAAGAAGTCGGATAAACGTCCGGCTAAGAAACAGAAAGTGGTTAGAAACTTTGCTGCCACTACTCAAACTCCGATGCGCAATCAACCACCACCATTGGAGATCAGGAAGCCATACACTGGCACTGCACCTTTGTGCAACTCATGCCAGTACCATCATCTACCAAATGTTCCGTGCAGACACTGCACCAACTGTGGAAGATTTGGTCACACAGCAAACTACTGCAGGAGTCAGAGGACTCAGAACAGAAACAACAATGCAGCCACTGCTGCTGCTGCTACCGATCACAGGTCTTGCTACAACTGTGGTGAACCTGGTCACTTCTCTCGGGATTGCCCTAAGAGAAATCAACAACAGGCTCAAGCACCAAGAGGAAGAGCCTTTCAGATCGGAGCAGCTGCTGCTAGACAGGACCCGAATGTCATTACGGGTACATTTCTTCTATCTGATTTTTATGCATCTATTTACAGCCAACTACCTCGATTCTCGGTGGTGTAAAGCTTAGATCCGTTGTACTTTCTTGTAGAGGATGTCGAGAGCTTCAAATAGGTTCAAGAATGGTGTGATTTGGTGAAGAAATGACCAAGTTATGGAAGAAAGAAGGTTTGTGGTGGCTAGGGTTTTCAAAACCGGGTTTGTGATTTTTGTGAAGAAGATGGAGTGGGAAATGAGAAAATTCCTCTCATTTATGTGTATTTATATCCTGAGGATGTTCGGGTTCTTTTTCGTTGCTCGGTTCGTGACTTCGTCGCGTAACCGGAAAATTACGCGTAATTTAAATAGTTTTAAAATATTAGGATTTAATTTAATTATTTTGATGAGTTTCAAAATTGTAAAATTTTATTTATTTAATTTTATTAAATTATTTTCGTTCGTGACGTGTTTTCGTTGTCGTTTAGTCAGATTGCGTAACCTTCGCGCGTAATTCGTTCGAATCGTCACCCGAACGAATACGACGATGGTTTTGCTTTCTGACTTTTGTTTTCTACTTTTCAGTCATTATTTTAGAAATCTAAACTCACAGATATGTTTGTGTGAATCGTCACTCACGCAAACACACTGTCAGTTCGTCATTCTGAAATAACACTGTATTATACTTTAATTGTGTTTCCTCACTGTCGGACTCAACTATACATCATGATTTCACACTGTTTTGTACTGACTTGTCGGTCATCTGATTCCTGTCATCTATGGACATCAGATCGCAACCGATATGTTTCTGAATACTGTTTGAATTCCGTTGCTTCTCCTGATTTGTTGTGTCAACTGTAATTAAGTTTTCACTTAATAAACACAACTAATGTTTCAAATGTACGTTGTACTTAATGTATTTAAGTTTATACGAAAATACGTACAACGGGTTCTTGTATTTAGGATTCTGTTAATACAAGTACTGTTTAGACTTACGTAGGCACACATAGAATAAGGTGAAAGTACACATACTGTACGGACTTGCCGGACGATCTGGCACTTGCTGTTACAGTCTCCCCTTGTTAAAGAAATTTCGTCCCGAAATTTAAGCATCAAAGTCGGGCTTCAATTCTCGAACAGATGGGGATACTTTGCTTTCATGTTGTCCTCGCGTTCCCAGGTAAATTCTGGTCCACGCTTGGAGTTCCATCGAACCTTTACAATAGGGATACGGCTACGTTTCAGTTTCTTAACTTCACGTTCCATAATCTCTACAGGTTCTTCAATGAAATGTAGTTGCTCATCAACTTGTATCTCTTCCAATGGTATGATCAATGATTCGTCTGCTAAGCACCTTTTGAGATTTGATACATGAAACACATCGTGTACTCCACTGAGCTCATCAGGGAGTCTGAGTCTGTATGCCACAGGACCTATGCGTTGAGTAATCTCAAACGGTCCGACATACCTAGGTGCTAATTTTCCTTTAGCCCCAAAACGAACTACGCCTTTCCATGGGGACACTTTCAACATGACTCGGTCACCCACATCGAATTCCAAAGGCTTGCGCCGTTTGTCTGCGTAACTCTTTTGGCAGCTACGTGTTGCTTGTAATCGTTGTTGTATCTGGGCAATCTTATCAGTAGTTTCCTGAATAAGTTCAGGCCCAGTGATTCTGTTGTCTCCCACTTCGGTCCAACAAATTGGAGACCGGCATTTTCTACCATAAAGTGCTTCGAAAGGAGCACATCCGATGCTGCTGTGGTAGCTATTGTTGTAGGAGAACTCAATGAGTGGTAAGTGTGTATCCCAATTCCCACCGAAGTCTAGGATGCATGTTCTCAACATATCCTCTAGGGTTTGAATGGTGCGCTCGCTTTGTCCATCCGTTTGTGGATGATAAGCAGTGCTCAAGTTAACACTTGTCCCTAAGGATTGTTGCAATGATTGCCAGAACCGCGAAGTAAATCGACTGTCCCGGTCTGAAATAATAGACAGAGGCACCCCGTGCCTTACTACTATTTCATCAATGTAGAGTCTCGCTAGTTTCTCCATCTTGTACGTCTCTCTGATTGGTAAGAAGTGTGCGGACTTGGTCAATCGATCAATGATGACCCAAATAGAATCGTGTCCGCTGGAAGTGCGGGGTAGCTTGGTAATGAAATCCATAGCTATTTGTTCCCACTTCTATTGTGGTATCTCCGGTTGCTCCATGTAACATTTGTGCATATAGTCATGTAGTTGTAAACAGTATTAGAACAGTGTCTATTCATGGTTCAGTTCATCAATGTGATTCGTATGTTCAAAATGTGTGCTTGTGTGTTACAGGATCTTAGTAATCAGAAAACAAGTATGTATTATTTATTTACAGTCGATTTCACTAAGCAAGAACAGTAACTTGTTATATCGAAACAGTGGTGGGCAGCGAGAGTGAGCCCTATACATATACTGCGTTCGGTGTAACAGGTTAGTGTTAGTGCGTAGTGTTGAGACGAATAGTATAACAATTAATTAATTCAACCAAGATCGTAATCTGTAAGCGAGACTGAGTATAGTTATGGGTGACGATCCATAATAATACGAATGTTGAACTTATAATTACGATTAAACGACATTAAATAATTAATACGATCGTAAAACGTACGCGATTGCGGGTATACACGTAATTTCGAATGTTTAACGATCCGACAACACACGAAGAGTAAAAAATAATTATATTAATTATTTTATATTTTTACAATTTTGAAACTCATCATTTTAATGAGTTTAACACTTGTTTTAAATTAAAACCGCGTAAAATACGCGTTACGTTCCGGAAACGCGAACCGAACGACCGAAACGAACCCGAACATCCCCCGAACTATAAAAGCCTTGAACAAGGCTTATTCTTTCATTTATTACACCACCAACCCATTCTCTCTCTAGAAATTCGTCCAAGCCATCCTCTCTCTAAAAACCAAGCTTTAAACGTTCGTAACTCGCTTATTTCTCAACGGAATTCGACGTTCTTGGTGTCCACGCGAAGCTCTCGACAAACTCTACACGAAAGTACAAGAATATCGCAGATCCATCCAGCCAAAAACGAGGTATGATCCAAGGAAGTTTCGGAAATTAGGGTTTTGGATGTGTATGTGCTTGAAACTTGATATATAACCGGTTCTAGTACACCATTCCTATTTTCGCACCCATAGCAACCTTGATCGATGATAAGTTAGCCTAGATCGTGGCCTGGAAATGAAGAATTTGATGAAGGGAGTTTGCAGATGAACAGGTTCGCTGGGAGCATGAAGCCGAACCCATAAGGGTTTCCTGGCCGAACCCTTGAGGTTCTCACGAGCCTTGCCGAACCCTAATGCAGATCCACGAACTTACAGGGTTCGTTAGTCGAACCTTTAGAGGATCTCACGAACCCTCCTACTGCTACGAACCCTTGCAGACCTCACGAGCCTTCACGAACCAATTGGTGGCCAACGAACCCTCCTAAAGCGAACTATCTGCGAACCTTACATGATAAACACCCGGCGAACCCTAGTTGCCATGTATGGGCCACGACTGAACCACGAACCCTGCATGGTTCGTGGCATGATTAGCCGGACTCCTTGGATGTTTATGGTCGACGAACCTTGCATGAAATCATGATAGCCGAACCATGCCGGATACTAGGCCGAACCTTGGAACTTTCTATCACGACCGAACCCTTTGGTTAGGGGCGAACCCTAGGCTAAACCCAAGAGGGTTCGCTGCCCAAAATGGCAGCTTCCCTTTTCTTCGGCCCAACTCCAATCTATTTGGTCCAAACGCATTAGTACTTGACCCATAGATGGAACTAAGCCCAATTAAGTTGTACATGACCCAATTGGAATCAAATCGGGTTAATAACGTGTTGGGGGTGTTACAAGGCCTAATTTCATGTTGTTGGGCCAACATCACATCCATTGGGCCTAACACCACATTCATTTGGCCCATCGTGAACCTAAGTGACACATGGACTTGATTCAAGAACCATTGTGGTTACATAGGTTCAAAGCATATTATTGAATCATAACTTGACAATTGTGAATTAATCATTTATGGTTTAAGTGTAACTTAACCGTTCATGGAATTAATTCACAACACAAAGACTTAAACATTTGAACAGCTTTTCACAACTCATGTTATCAAATGGTTTATCAAACACTTAAACATATGTGGCACACAAACAAGTTATCATACAAATGAACATTTCACATTAGTTTCTTGAACCCATGATCAATCAAGTAATCAAGTTAAACAAGTTCGAGAGATCACAAGTCAATCAATGAATCAAAGTTATACAATTATAAATCCTATATCTTATGTATGATTACAATGTTATAGGAAACAATTAGAAGTCCTGTTTGCAACTTGCTAACTGTTTAGTTCAGAGTCTACTGCAGACAGGTGAGAACTTTAGCCCCTCTTTTACTGTTTTATAACTGTTTTGGGGTGGAACACGTGATCAAAACCGCTATTTCAATCTTGTTTCATGGCACAGTTTATGTGTATTCATAAGCATTACAGGTTTATCTTATGAATCCAAGGGATTCTTCAACTGTTTAAGGAACTGTCAATTGTTTTAAAGGAAATTATTCACTGTTAAACTTTTATTAATAAAAAAGATTTATAAATTGTTTCTTTGAAATGTTTTATAATAGTTTCATTCAAATGTTCTTTTAAAGGTTAAATGTTTTTATATGAATGTTTTCATAAACTCTTCTTTTGTTATAAACCTTGTTGTTATACAAGGTCATCACATCATGGTATTCAAAACAAGTGGTTCACAATATGGTACTCAAATTCATTGGTTCAAAACATGGTATTCAAGTCAAGTTGTTCACATCATGGTATTCAAATCAAGAGATTCATTTCAGGTTACATAAACAAAGGATTCAACTCGTGGAGTTAAATCCAGGTTTTCAATAAGACATTAACACATCCGGTTAAAGTAAGATTCAGAAAACATGGTGTCCATCGTTGTAAACAAACTTATAAACCCATCAAGTATCATATTCATTAGCGTTAGTACTGGGTGATCACAACAAGGGAAAGCGGACACATTGTTTCTTATCCAGGATGGAGTTAGCTTTTAAATTTGTTTTAAAAGCTAACTGCAGGTCTGGTGTCATTGTTTTCTTATCCAGGATGGAGTTGGCTTTTAAATTTGCTTTTAAAAGCCGACTGCAGGTCTGGTGTCATATGGTTATCAAAACTGCTGGCGTATTATCTAACTCCAAACGTGGTTTGGGACTTGATATTATCGGCTGTCGTGCGAACAGTGATTGGACTGTTTACACTCATTTTCTTACTTGATGTTAGTTTGGGTTGCAGCTCATCCGTGTGAATCTTATGATGCTTTAACTTACCTATGTCTTATATCACAAAACTCATGTTTACAAATGTTTAAACCTATTGTTCTCACCAACTACGTCTGTAGTTGACAGTTACTTTTCACGTGTTTCAGGTAATCAGGTTTAAGACATTTTCAGAGACAACTAAGGAGACCATTCTAAGATAGAACAAGATGAAGAAACATGCTAGGATGGAATAGAAACTCACTAAATCCTAATTGTTTAATTGTCTTGTTTGATGTCTTATTTTGTAAACTATATTTTGGGTCTGTAGTTGTCTTTATCTTGGTAGATAGTTGTCTGTACTAAACAATTGCCTTAACATTATGAAACATAGTAATTCCATTGTGGTTGTTCTTATTCAATACTTGTGCATGATTCAACTGTTCATACGTCACCGCGCCGTGGATTCCGCACGCGGCGCAGGGGTGTGACAGGTTGGTATCAGAGCCAAGGTTGTAGAGAACTAGGAAAAACCCAATGTTTAACGACCTAGACTATAACCTAAGCTACCCAATAGGACTAAGTGCTATATGCTTGAGGATACTTAGGATATAAGTAACTTAAGTGAGCATTAAGTCTACATCAGGCTTGAAAGATCTTAGGGACATTTTTCTAAGATTAGACATCGAGTCAAGGAATTTGAACCGGAATTCTATAATTTTAGAAACCGGATTAAATTCTCACACATATGCATTTAAGGATTTCAGAGGCAAGGATCTGTATTCTTAGTATCCTTGATCTGAAATTCTCACACAGAGATCATTATAGAAATTCAGAGGCAAAGATCTGTAGTTTCAGTATCTTTGATATGAATTTCTTGTCATATTCATTATGGGATTTAGAGGCAAAGATCTATTAATTTAGTATCTTTGATCTAAGATCCTTGTCATATTCATTATGGGATTTAGAGGCAAAGATCTATTAATTTAGTATCTTTGATCTAAGATCCTTGTCATATTCATTATGGGATTTAGAGGCAAAGATCTATTAATTTAGTATCTTTGGTCTAAGATCCTTGTCATATTCATTATAGGATTCAAAGGTCAAGATCTATTAATTTAGAACTTGGATTTGAGATCCTTGTCATATTCATTATAGGATTCAAAGATCAAGATCTATTAACTTAGAACTTGGATTTGAGATCCTTGTCATATCACTATAGGAATTCAAAGGTTGAGGTCTATTAATTTAGAACTTAGATTTGAAATCCTTGTCATTGTTATCATTATCATGGATTCATTATCATAGGAACTTTATAACTTAGAATCTGTGTAACAGTATTCTTTAGTTGAAGTTCTCACAGGAAATCATTATGCTCAGTACTGTAAGTATTGGGAAACTAGGTTGATTAACCTAGGACACATATACATAAACCTAAGGTCTTAGTTTCTAGTAAATTAAGGACCATGGTTTACACAATCATAAACAGAATCAAGGAACAAGAGAAATCATGAGACAATCATAATCAATCAACAGTTGGAATCTTAGCCCCAAATATAGACGACGGATTAACGCTGACGTGTTGAGGTAAGTGGTGGGTCGGTGAGAGCTTACCCTATATATAAGCTTATTTCAGTATGTTAGGGGGAATCCGGCGTTTGTATTTGGAGTGAGGATTCGGGATCAACTGGACACATGGAACATTAGTCAAAACACATGGGATACAATCATTTGGGAAACAATCATTGGTGAATCAAATCATAATGAAATTCAAACTTGGATGAACCAGACATTATGGTGAATCAACCAAGTTGTGAACATATCATAAATGTAAACCTTAAGTGAAATTCTTAAGTGATTACAACATTAGTACTTACTGGCATAAGTTAACAGGAAAGTGTAGAGCACACGTATGATTTAGTTCTACATGTTAACAACTGTTAGTAGGTGCATGCATAACATAATCATAGTTCAATCATGGAATCAATCATAGTTCAAGTTGATCAAAGATCATGGGATTCTTAATCAATGGAAAACACATGGAAATCAGTACAAACGTGTTGCCAAATGCTAGCAAGGGCATGATCGTGGTATACCGAAACGGTGGTGGGCAGCGAGAGTGAGCCCTATATATAAGCTATTTTCGGTATATCGGGAAAGTGTCAGTGTGTAGGTTTGGTGGAGAGATCATGAGACATCGTACATATTCACATGATAAGTATACAAATAAGTTGATAACTTATACGTGTACTGGATCATATTACAATTGAATGATAATACTAGTAGTATGGATATATTACTGACCTTATCATGAAAATTCAATTGTATCCATTCTCATTACTGACCCGCTTGTGGCTTCTATTCGTAGAATGCCTCCTCGACGAGACCCAAATGCTGGGGGTTCGACAAGCGGTAATGATGATGAAATTAACAAGATTGCTCGAGCTATCGCTGTTCACATGAGGGATGTGATCCCGGGTATGGTCACTGATATTACCCAGAATCTTCGGGGAAGTACCGGTGATTCTGCACACAACTCAAATGCCACAAACGCTGGAACTGCTAACTTTACTTTCAAGCAGTTCAACGATGCTAAGCCTCCAAAGTACTCTGGTACTGAGGGAGCTACCGGTCTACTACAGTGGCTGGAAAGCATCGAAGACATTCTAGACTTCACTGGATGCCCTGAAAATCTAAAGGTCAAGATGGCCTCGAGTGCATTTCACAAGGGCGCACTCACCTGGTGGAATTCTGAGAAGAACACCAGAGGACGTGAAGTTGCTCTAGCTTTACCATGGGACGGATTCAAAAACTTACTTGTGGAAAAGTTTTGTCCACGTCATGAACTGAAGAAACTGGAGGTGGAGATGTGGAATCTGGTGCAAGACAGTGGAGAGAACGCAAAGTATACAACTCGATTCCATGAGTTGTGCATTTTGGTACCACATTTGGTTACTCCTCTATCCCGCAGGATAGAGAAATACATCGAAGGCTTGCCTTTAGTTGTTAGAGGAACTGTTATGGGGAACAACCCCAATACCTTGGAAGCCGCAATTCAACTCGGTGCTACTCTGACCGAGGAGTATGTTAAATCGGGAGTGCTCACCCGAAAGGGATTTAAAAGAGCACAGATTGAGGAAGGCAAGAAGCCTGAACAGCACCATCATAAGAAGAAGAAACAGAAGACGATCAAGAACTTTGCAGCATTGACTGCGGCTGCACCTACTCATGCTACTCCCCTCACTGCTATACCACAACCCGCTAATGTCAGAAAGCAGTACACTGGCCCGTTTCCACTCCGCACCAAATGCCAGTATCATCATCTGCCTAGTACTCCATGCAAGAAGTGTCACAAGTGTGGGCGTATGGGACACTTTGCAGCGACTTGTCGATCTGCTCATCTTATTGCTGCAACAACTGCTGCCACAACTTCTGCTGCTACAGGTGGAAGAGCTTGTTATAATTGTGGGGCAGAGGGGCACTTCAGAAACCAGTGTCCAAAACTCAACAACAATACTGCTGCTGCTCGTGCTTTTGTGATTGGAACTGCTGAAGCACGTGAAGAGCCGGCAGTCATCACGGGTACATTTCTTATCAATGATCACTATGTTCCTATCATATTTGATACTGGTGCTGATAAAAGCTTTATCTCTGCTCATACTGCTTCTGTTCTTAATATGCAACTATCCACACTTACTGCTCCCTATACTGTAGAAGTAGCGAATGGTAAAACCATAGTTGTAGATTCCATCATTAATGCTTGTGAGCTAAGACTAAATGACCATCTTTTCTCTATCGATCTCATTCCTATGACTCTCGGAAGCTTCGAAGTTGTAGTAGGAATGGATTGGCTATCTAAGAATAATGCTGAAATCGTATGCTCGGAGAAACTTATTCGAATTCCCCTATCGTCCGGCGAAACGATGATAGTCTACGGTGAGAAACCCTGCCGCGAATTGAAGATTGTATCGTGTATCAAGGCGAGGAAGTATCTGAAGAAGAAATATTGTGCATTCTTAGCTCACGTGGTGGAAAAGAAACCTGACAAGAAAGCAGTTGGAGACGTACCGGTTATCAAAGACTATCCAGACGTATTTCCAGAAGACTTGCCTGGACTACCACCAGTCCGACAAGTGGAGTTTAGAATTGATCTCGTCCCTGGAGCAAACCCGGTGGCGAAGTCACCGTATCGGTTAGCACCGTCTGAGATGCAAGAACTGTCTAGTCAGCTTCAAGAACTTTTAGACAAAGGTTTCATAAGGCCGAGTTTCTCTCCATGGGGAGCTCCGGTTTTCTTTGTCAAAAAGAAGGATGGTTCATTTCGTATGTGCATAGACTATCGTGAGTTGAACAAGTTGACAATCAAGAATAGATATCCTCTGCCCAGGATCGATGATCTATTTGATCAATTACAGGGAGCAACCTGCTTCTCTAAGATTGATTTGCGATCTGGGTATCATCAGTTGAGAGTAAATGATGAGGATATACCAAAGACTGCATTTAGGACTCGATATGGACACTATGAGTTTGTGGTTATGCCATTTGGGCTGACCAATGCACCCGCAGTGTTCATGGACTTGATGAATCGAGTCTGCAGGCCTTACTTGGATCAGTTTGTTATCGTCTTTATTGACGATATACTGATTTATTCCAAGTCAGAACGAGAACATGAGGATCATTTGAAGAAAGTCTTGGAACTACTAAGAGAGGAACAACTTTATGCTAAATTCTCAAAGTGTGAATTTTGGCTAAAGGAGGTTCACTTCTTAGGACATGTCATAAACAAAGATGGGATACATGTAGATCCGGCGAAGATTGAGGCGATTAAGAACTGGACTACTCCATCTACTCCAACAGAGATTCGTTCATTTCTGGGTTTGGCAGGTTATTACAGAAGATTCATTGCAAACTTCTATAAGATAGCCTTGCCACTTACCACATTAACTCAGAAAAGTCAAGCGTTTATATGGGGACAGAAACAGGAAGATGCATTTCAACTTCTTAAACAGAAGTTATGCAATTCCCCTATCCTTAGTCTTCCAGAAGGCAGTGATGATTTCATTGTCTACTGTGATGCTTCAAACCTTGGTCTCGGTTGTGTACTTATGCAACGGGACAAGGTCATTGCTTATGCTTCAAGACAACTTAAGGTTCACGAGAAGAATTACACTACTCATGACCTTGAGTTAGGGGCTGTGGTCTTTGCATTGAAGATTTGGAGACACTACCTGTATGGTACTAAATGTGTTATCTATACAGACCACAAGAGCCTTCAACACATTCTCAATCAGAAAGAACTCAACATGAGACAACGACGTTGGGTTGAGCTTCTAACTGATTACGACTGTGAGATTCGTTACCATCCGGGTAAAGCCAATGTGGTGGCGGATGCTCTTAGTCGCAAGGAACCAGTCAAACCAATTCGTGTTAGAGCCATGGAGATCAACACACAGCCAAACTTGAAAGACTTGATTCGTATTGCACAACAACAAGTAGTAACAGATAATCAACTCAAGACAGACTTGGATTGTGGTAATGAGAAGAAACTAGAACCTCGAGCTGATGGGTTGTTATATCTCAACGGCCGCATTTGGATTCCAAAGTCTGAAGAATTGCGCACACTCATCTGTGATGAGGCTCATAAGTCGCGATACTCAGTTCATCCTGGAGCCGACAAGATGTATCAAGACTTGAGGACATCTTACTGGTGGCCGGGGATGAAGAAAGACATAGCACTGTACGTGGGAAAATGTCTTACATGTTCAAAGGTCAAAGCAGAACATCAAAAGCCTTCGGGACTTCTGCAGCAACCTGAAATTCCTCAATGGAAATGGGAGCAAATTTCCATGGATTTCATAACAAAGTTGCCGAGAACTCCGAGAGGTTTCGATTCGATTTGGGTGATCGTTGATCGACTCACCAAATCTGCTCATTTTCTCCCAATCCGAGAGGATTACAAGATGGAGAAGTTATCCACATTGTACATCAACGAAATCATTGCACGTCATGGTACTCCAACATCAATCATATCTGATCGTGATAGTCGTTTCACTTCTCGCTTTTGGCAATCATTGCAAAAGGCTTTGGGAACGCGTGTTAATCTTAGCACGGCGTATCATCCCCAAACCGACGGCCAAAGTGAGAGGACTATGCAAACACTTGAGGACATGCTCCGTTCTTGTGTCATTGACTTCGGTGGAAGTTGGGACACTCATCTCCCACTCATCGAGTTTTCATATAACAATAGCTATCATACGAGCATTCAATGTGCACCATTCGAAGCTCTATATGGTAGAAAGTGCCGATCCCCGGTCTGTTGGACCGAGATTGGTGACTCACAGGTCGTAGGACCAGAACTCATTCAGGAAACATCAGACAAGATCACAATCATTCAGTCACGGCTTAAGGCTGCACGAGATCGGCAGAAGAGTTATGCTGATCGACGTCGGAAACCGCTTGAGTTCCAAGTTGGTGACCGAGTCTTACTCAAAGTTTCTCCCTGGAAAGGCGTTGTCCGATTCGGGAAGAAAGGGAAACTTGCACCAAGGTACGTTGGACCTTTTGAGATCCTGGAACGGATTGGTCCCGTAGCCTACAAACTCAAACTTCCAGTGGAGCTAAGCAATGTTCACGATACTTTTCATGTATCGAATCTTAAGAAATGCTTGGCGGATCATGATGTTCAGATTCCACTGGAAGACATACAGATTCAGAACAACATGCAATTCATTGAACGTCCAGTTGAGATCATGGATCATGGGGTCAAGAAACTTAAACGCAGCCGTATCCCGATCGTGAAAGTGCGATGGGAGGGCAAACGCGGTGCTGAGTTCACCTGGGAACGTGAAGACCAGATGAAGCTTAAGTACCCTCATCTTTTTACAGTATCTTCGGCTAGTTAATTTC
Source organism: Mikania micrantha (assembly GCA_009363875.1). Lineage (NCBI taxonomy): Eukaryota > Viridiplantae > Streptophyta > Magnoliopsida > Asterales > Asteraceae > Mikania > Mikania micrantha. Next base: position 78,301,780 of record CM018695.1, on the reverse strand, counting down.
GGGACGAAATTCCCTTAACTAGGGGAGACTGTAACATTTGTGCATATAGTCATGTAGTTGTAAACAGTATTAGAACAGTGTCTATTCATGGTTCAGTTCATCAATGTGATTCGTATGTTCAAAATGTGTGCTTGTGTGTTACAGGATCTTAGTAATCAGAAAACAAGTATGTATTATTTATTTACAGTCGATTTCACTAAGCAAGAACAGTAACTTGTTATATCGAAACAGTGGTGGGCAGCGAGAGTGAGCCCTATACATATACTGCGTTCGGTGTAACAGGTTAGTGTTAGTGCGTAGTGTTGAGACGAATAGTATAACAATTAATTAATTCAACCAAGATCGTAATCTGTAAGCGAGACTGAGTATAGTTATGGGTGACGATCCATAATAATACGAATGTTGAACTTATAATTACGATTAAACGACATTAAATAATTAATACGATCGTAAAACGTACGCGATTGCGGGTATACACGTAATTTCGAATGTTTAACGATCCGACAACACACGAAGAGTAAAAAATAATTATATTAATTATTTTATATTTTTACAATTTTGAAACTCATCATTTTAATGAGTTTAACACTTGTTTTAAATTAAAACCGCGTAAAATACGCGTTACGTTCCGGAAACGCGAACCGAACGACCGAAACGAACCCGAACATCCCCCGAACTATAAAAGCCTTGAACAAGGCTTATTCTTTCATTTATTACACCACCAACCCATTCTCTCTCTAGAAATTCGTCCAAGCCATCCTCTCTCTAAAAACCAAGCTTTAAACGTTCGTAACTCGCTTATTTCTCAACGGAATTCGACGTTCTTGGTGTCCACGCGAAGCTCTCGACAAACTCTACACGAAAGTACAAGAATATCGCAGATCCATCCAGCCAAAAACGAGGTATGATCCAAGGAAGTTTCGGAAATTAGGGTTTTGGATGTGTATGTGCTTGAAACTTGATATATAACCGGTTCTAGTACACCATTCCTATTTTCGCACCCATAGCAACCTTGATCGATGATAAGTTAGCCTAGATCGTGGCCTGGAAATGAAGAATTTGATGAAGGGAGTTTGCAGATGAACAGGTTCGCTGGGAGCATGAAGCCGAACCCATAAGGGTTTCCTGGCCGAACCCTTGAGGTTCTCACGAGCCTTGCCGAACCCTAATGCAGATCCACGAACTTACAGGGTTCGTTAGTCGAACATTTAGAGGATCTCACGAACCCTCCTACTGCTACGAACCCTTGCAGACCTCACGAGCCTTCACGAACCAATTGGTGGCCAACGAACCCTCCTAAAGCGAACTATCTGCGAACCTTACATGATAAACACCCGGCGAACCCTAGTTGCCATGTATGGGCCACGACTGAACCACGAACCCTACATGGTTCGTGGCATGATTAGCCGGACTCCTTGGATGTTTATGGTCGACGAACCTTGCATGAAATCATGATAGCCGAACCATGCCGGATACTAGGCCGAACCTTGGAACTTTCTATCACGACCGAACCCTTTGGTTAGGGGCGAACCCTAGGCTAAACCCAAGAGGGTTCGCTGCCCAAAATGGCAGCTTCCCTTTTCTTCGGCCCAACTCCAATCTATTTGGTCCAAACGCATTAGTACTTGACCCATAGATGGAACTAAGCCCAATTAAGTTGTACATGACCCAATTGGAATCAAATCGGGTTAATAACGTGTTGGGGGTGTTACAAGGCCTAATTTCATGTTGTTGGGCCAACATCACATCCATTGGGCCTAACACCACATTCATTTGGCCCATCGTGAACCTAAGTGACACATGGACTTGATTCAAGAACCATTGTGGTTACATAGGTTCAAAGCATATTATTGAATCATAACTTGACAATTGTGAATTAATCATTTATGGTTTAAGTGTAACTTAACCGTTCATGGAATTAATTCACAACACAAAGACTTAAACATTTGAACAGCTTTTCACAACTCATGTTATCAAATGGTTTATCAAACACTTAAACATATGTGGCACACAAACAAGTTATCATACAAATGAACATTTCACATTAGTTTCTTGAACCCATGATCAATCAAGTAATCAAGTTAAACAAGTTCGAGAGATCACAAGTCAATCAATGAATCAAAGTTATACAATTATAAATCCTATATCTTATGTATGATTACAATGTTATAGGAAACAATTAGAAGTCCTGTTTGCAACTTGCTAACTGTTTAGTTCAGAGTCTACTGCAGACAGGTGAGAACTTTAGCCCCTCTTTTACTGTTTTATAACTGTTTTGGGGTGGAACACGTGATCAAAACCGCTATTTCAATCTTGTTTCATGGCACAGTTTATGTGTATTCATAAGCATTACAGGTTTATCTTATGAATCCAAGGGATTCTTCAACTGTTTAAGGAACTGTCAATTGTTTTAAAGGAAATTATTCACTGTTAAACTTTTATTAATAAAAAAGATTTATAAATTGTTTCTTTGAAATGTTTTATAATAGTTTCATTCAAATGTTCTTTTAAAGGTTAAATGTTTTTATATGAATGTTTTCATAAACTCTTCTTTTGTTATAAACCTTGTTGTTATACAAGGTCATCACATCATGGTATTCAAAACAAGTGGTTCACAATATGGTACTCAAATTCATTGGTTCAAAACATGGTATTCAAGTCAAGTTGTTCACATCATGGTATTCAAATCAAGAGATTCATTTCAGGTTACATAAACAAAGGATTCAACTCGTGGAGTTAAATCCAGGTTTTCAATAAGACATTAACACATCCGGTTAAAGTAAGATTCAGAAAACATGGTGTCCATCGTTGTAAACAAACTTATAAACCCATCAAGTATCATATTCATTAGCGTTAGTACTGGGTGATCACAACAAGGGAAAGCGGACACATTGTTTCTTATCCAGGATGGAGTTAGCTTTTAAATTTGTTTTAAAAGCTAACTGCAGGTCTGGTGTCATTGTTTTCTTATCCAGGATGGAGTTGGCTTTTAAATTTGCTTTTAAAAGCCGACTGCAGGTCTGGTGTCATATGGTTATCAAAACTGCTGGCGTATTATCTAACTCCAAACGTGGTTTGGGACTTGATATTATCGGCTGTCGTGCGAACAGTGATTGGACTGTTTACACTCATTTTCTTACTTGATGTTAGTTTGGGTTGCAGCTCATCCGTGTGAATCTTATGATGCTTTAACTTACCTATGTCTTATATCACAAAACTCATGTTTACAAATGTTTAAACCTATTGTTCTCACCAACTACGTCTGTAGTTGACAGTTACTTTTCACGTGTTTCAGGTAATCAGGTTTAAGACATTTTCAGAGACAACTAAGGAGACCATTCTAAGATAGAACAAGATGAAGAAACATGCTAGGATGGAATAGAAACTCACTAAATCCTAATTGTTTAATTGTCTTGTTTGATGTCTTATTTTGTAAACTATATTTTGGGTCTGTAGTTGTCTTTATCTTGGTAGATAGTTGTCTGTACTAAACAATTGCCTTAACATTATGAAACATAGTAATTCCATTGTGGTTGTTCTTATTCAATACTTGTGCATGATTCAACTGTTCATACGTCACCGCGCCGTGGATTCCGCACGCGGCGCAGGGGTGTGACACTCCAGCAAACCCGAAGGTTTCTGATGTTCGGCTTTGACTTTGGCACATGTGAGACATTTGCCAACATAAGTAGCAATGTCTTTCTTCATGCCTGGCCACCAATAAAACGACCTAAGATCTTGGTACATCTTATCGGCACCAGGATGAACTGAGTAACGTGTCTTGTGTGCCTCGTCAAAAATGAGTGTTCGAAGTTCATCTACTGCTGGAATCCAAACACGATCCAGATAATAGATAACTCCATCTTGCTTTGTCTTGAAGTGTTTCTCGGCTCCACAATCGAGCTCGCGTTTCAGATTGTCTCTTGCTACTGCTTCCTGTTGTGCTTGTAAAATGTGATCTCTCAGACTTGTTTGCACAGTCATTCCCATTGCGCGAACGCGTAAGGGTTTGACTCTTTCCTTCCGACTCAAAGCATCTGCAACAACATTTGCTTTGCCCGGATGGTATTTGATCACACAATCGTAATCGTTCAGGAGCTCAACCCAACGTCTTTGTCTCATGTTAAGCTCCTTCTGATCAAATATGTGTTGTAGACTCTTGTGATCTGTGAAGATAGTGCATTTGGTACCGTAAAGGTAATGTCTCCAAATCTTTAGTGCAAAAACAACAGCTCCCAGTTCAAGATCGTGTGTTGTGTAATTCTTCTCGTGTATCTTCAGCTGTCGTGAGGCATAAGCAATGACTTTGTCTCGTTGCATCAAAACACATCCGAGTCCCTGATGGGAAGCATCACAATAAACTACAAAGTCATCATTGCCTTCTGGGAGTGTTAAGATTGGAGCATTGCACAATCTTTGTTTCAATGTCTGGAATGCCTCTTCTTGTTTCTGAGTCCACACAAAAGGTTCAGACTTCTGTGTGAGCTTGGTGAGAGGCAAGGCTATCTTAGAGAAATTCGAGATGAATCTCCTGTAATAACCTGCCAATCCCAAGAATGATCGGATCTCCGTTGGTGTCGTAGGCACATCCCAGTTCTTGATTGCTTCTATCTTGGCAGGATCCACGTGAATACCATCACTGTTAATCACGTGACCCAAGAACTGAACTTCTCTTAACCAAAATTCACACTTAGAGAATTTGGCATAGAGTTGTTCTTCTTTCAGAAGCTCCAAAACTGTCTTGAGGTGTTGCTCATGTTCCTTCTTGTTCTTTGAATAAATCAGTATATCATCAATGAAGACGATAACAAACTGATCTAAATACGGCTTGCACACCCGGTTCATCAAATCCATGAACACAGCCGGTGCGTTCGTCAAACCGAATGGCATCACCATGAATTCGTAATGACCATATCGAGTACGAAAGGCCGTCTTTGGTATGTCTTCTTCTTGAATACGGAGCTGATGATAACCTGATCTCAGGTCTATCTTTGAAAAGTACTGTGCTCCCTGCAACTGATCAAACAAATCATCAATCCTCGGTAACGGGTACCGATTCTTGATGGTGAGTTTGTTGAGTTCTCGATAGTCTATGCACATCCTGAAGGTTCCATCCTTCTTTTTAACAAAAAGAACCGGAGCTCCCCACGGGGAAAAGCTCGGTCGGATGAATCCTTTATCAAGTAGCTCTTGTAACTGGTTAGACAGCTCCTGCATCTCTGATGGAGCAAGTCTATAAGGAGACTTAGCTACAGGAGTTGCTCCCTGAATCAAATCGATTCGAAACTGCACCGATCTCTCAGGTGGCAGTCCCGGTAAGTCATCCGGAAACACATCTGCAAAGTTTCTCACAACTGGTACATCCTGAATCTTGATCGCCTTCTTGTCTTTCTGAATCACGTGAGCTAGGAATGCAACGCATTGTTTTCGTAAGTACTTGCGAGCCTTCATGCACGATATTATCTTGACACTGCGTTTCGCTTGGTCTCCACGAATCTCCAAGACCTCATTGTTATCCACAGGAATGCGTAGTAGTTTATCGGAACAGATGAATTCAACTCGATTAAGAGATAGCCAATCCATCCCGATAATGATGTCGAAACTGCCCAGCTCCATCGGTATTAAATCGATGGAAAATGTATGATCGCCAAGTGTTAGTGGGCAATTCCTAAATATTGTGTCTACTGTAATCTGTTTGCCGTTAGCTATCTCAATAGTGTAAGGGGAGTCTAACAATTCCTTAACATAATCAAGATGGCATGCAAAATCAGACGAGATAAAACTCTGATCCGCACCAGTGTCAAATAATATGGATGCATAGAAGTCAGATAAGAGAAATGTACCCGTAATAACATTCGGGTCCTGTCGAGCGGCAGCAGCTCCTATCTGAAAGGCTCTTCCTCTTGGTGCTTGAGCCCCTTGTTGATTCCTCTTGGGACAATCCCGAGAGAAATGTCCTGTTTCGCCACAGTTGTAGCAAGACCTAGGATCTGCAGCAGCAGCAGCAGTAGCTGCATTATTGTTTCTGTTCTGAGTCCTCGGACTCCTGCAGTAATTTGCTGTGTGACCAAATCTCCCACAGTTGGTGCAGTGTCTGCACGGGACATTTGGTAGATGATGAAACTGACACGAGTTACACAAAGGTGCAGTGCCAGTGTATGGCTTCCTGATCTCCAATGGTTGTGGCTGGTTACGCATTGGAGCTTGAGTAGTGGCAGCAAAGTTTCTGGCCACCTTTTGTTTCTTAGCCGGACGTTTGTCCGACTTCTTGGAAGTTCCAGCTTTGGCTGTTTCAGTCTCCTTCTTGAATGCCCCAGAGGCAACCATCATATCTGTCAGGGATGCTGACAGTGTAACAGCTAATTCCATGGTGGTAGGGTGAGCAGAAATCACATGACCTCGGATACTGGGCGGTAATCCACCAACATACCGTTCTATCCTCTTCTCAAGTGTTGGCACCACATCAGGTGCCAGAGTAGCTAACTCATGAAATCTGGTGGTGTAGGCCAAATGCCCAGCACCAATCATCTCCAGGTTGAGCAGTTCAGTCTCAACCTTCTTTAGTTCATTTCTCGGGCAAAACTCTGCCCGCAGCATGGCCTTGAATTCACTCCACGGCATAGCCTGAGCCTCATCCCGACCTCTGACTGACACCTGAGCGTTCCACCAGGTTAACGCTCGTTTGCTAAATGATCCCGCAGCATACTTAACTCTGTTCTGTTCAGGACAGCCACTGATGTCGAGGGTAGCCTCCATCTTCTCGATCCACTGAATCAGTCCGACTGCACCCTCACTGCCACTAAAACTGGGTGGCTTGCAACCTACAAAGTTCTTGTAGGCATAGTCCTGACTCTGTCTGGTGTTACCGCTGCCTTCTCCTGATGAGTTGGCAACGTTGTTGCTGTTGTTGGTGTTGATTCGGTTCATCATGTCTGGGATTACCTCCCTCAGCTGACTGGTCAACAGAGTGGCCAGTGCAATGGTAGCGGGATCCAGCTGATACGCCGGTGGTGGCGGGGGAGGAGGTGGAGGTGGAGGAGAATCAGGTGGTGTCGGCGTAGATGAGTGAGGAGCAGAGCCTTGAGTCAAGGGTAGCAGAGGTGGTTGTCTTCTCGGCGGCATTCTGATCATAACCGAAAATAAATCGGTTAGTGCAGTGATCAGAAGCAGAAGACATATGCAAATAGAATCCTATGTCACATGATTTCTATATGAGGGTCCCTAGGTTATAGTCTAGGCCAAACCGTTTAAGTAATATGACCTATATTTCTCTATAACCATGGCTCTGATACCAATCTGTCACACCCCGGGCCGGCGGGAACGGATCGTGTTTTCCCGTCGGGCGGAAGGTTCCCGGGGCGCGATATCTTTGAATGATAATCAAATGATCAGATTGTTTACATAGCACATGATAAATAAATGAGAAATTTCTAACACATCCATGATATAGAATTACAAGATTAAATTACACGGTATCGTTCATAATTTAATCAAGTAAATCTACCAAAAAGAATCAATGTAACTATATCTTGTATATGTACAAGATATACAAAAGATGATTCAAATCCTTGTTCCCAAAAGCATGCAACACAAAATAAAGCTAGGTCTTCTAAAAGTCCACTAGCTAAATCCTTGCATGAAAGTATCTACACCTGTTCATCACCTGAGAAACATGTATTTAAACAAAGTCAACACTAGGTTGGTGAGTTCATAAGTAAGTTAATGTAAAACCTTGATTCATTCACATGCACATTCACAATGATAATATGTTACTTGTATGATTGTCTGATTCACTTGTTCATCCAATGGCTCCTCAATAGTTATAGTCACAAGTACTATATCATCCTAGTAGTGTTGCTTATATATAGGGCATATGTAAGGGAACTAAGCCCTAGCCAACATCCCACCACAACACCACTAGAACTCCACACTACTTGTAATACAACTATTGATTCCCACTCTCAATTCACATGTTTATCTCTTCCTTGATCACCTGTGTTCTCATGTATAGAATAATAATATGATAACGTTGTAATTATCAAACTGAAGTATTAATAACCAATATATGTGTTAAGGATGTTAGATTTATTAAATCCATTCCTTAAATTATTCTATAGTTGAGGGGTTAACTGTTGTTTCACTTCTAAATATTAAAAGTGTTAGTTAACTATTTGTAATGTAATCTCAATGCAACGTATAGAGCCCAAATGAAATCCATTGTAATCCTCACGTAATCAGATTACAATGCATTTCATTCACCTCTATTCCGCCGTGTGATCCCAAAGTCTCCATGTGGGATTGTCCTCATGTAATTAACAAAATTGAATAAGAACTTGTCTTATTTCATGATGTTAATTATGTGTAAATGATAAGAATCCCATGAAGTTACATTATCATGATCATCATTTACTGAAATCCATGTGATCCCAAAGCCTCAATGTGGGATTGTTCTCGTGTGATTAACAAAGTCGAATAAGAACTTGTCTTATTACATCGTGTTAATTATGTGTAAATGATAAGAATCCCATGAAGTTACATTATCATGATCATCATTTACTGTAAATGATAAGAATCCCATGAAGTTACGTTATCATGATCATCATTTACTGTAATCCGTGTGATCCCAAAGTCTCAATGAGGGATTGTTCTCGTTATGCTTATGTGTAAACTGTCTAGGTATTTGCTCATGTGAAAATAACTAAGTGTTATAAGCTATCATCTTATAACTAAGTTATTCTAATGTGTTGATGATTAAGAAATTACATTATCATAATCATCTGAGTTTCCCTGTTATCTCATAATCATACAAGCATGCATACAATGATAAACGATAATAAACAATTTAATATTATCTAAATCAAAGTATAAATAACATGTTACGCAAAACTTTTAAGTAAATAAAAGTAAACATGTTTCTCAGCCCCGAGAGTTTAAAATCAATAAAGATTGAAGAAAAAGGGGCATATGAACTCACCTTGTAGTTGTAGGGTTGACTTAGCTTAAAAGAAGAATGAAGACACGCGCTCTTTGATTGATTCTTGATGTGTTTTCACGTTCCTGTATTGATTTCACATTTGTTTGTAATTCGTAAGTAAAAGTCGTAGGTGATTTGTGTGCGTGGGTGTGTTAGCCTAAGTTGGCTAACACTTATAGGTCTTGGTCATCGTTCGGCCCTCGGTTCTTCCATGATGAGTTATGCTAACACATAACCCATTTTAGGTTATGCTTAGTATATCTCGTTGTTAGTTTTATGTTTAACTTTGTTTGTACCTTGTCATGTTGTGTAAACTTGAACCCTTTATTATTTTTCTAAGTATGAAACCTAGCTTTGTAGTTTAAAGCATTATATGTTATTTTTGTAAAACTTGTGTAGATTGTTTCCTAGTTAACAACCAACCATGTTGCCACCTTGGTAGTAAAATATGGTTTATACATGATTCCATGCACATTATCACTTAAATTGATTTCCCTCTAACTCAAATGGGCCGAACCATTTCATTGGGCCGACTATACCCAAGTGGGCCGATTAGATGATGTTGGTCTCGTGAGAAATGCATGGGCCGCAAGAAAAAAATGTTGGGCCTAGGGGATTTAAATTGGGCCGTCTGAAATAAAAAAAAAATGGGCCGGTTAGGTGAATTCATTTGGGCCGACTAGGGATGGGCTACAAGGGTTTTCCGTTGGGCCAACATTAAAAGAATTGGGTCTTGGGTAATATTGGGTTGATTTAAATGTGGTGTGGGCTTTAGTTGTGTAATGGCCCAAATAATGCACGTGAATTGGACACTGGTGGTTTCCGAATGCATCATCTTCACGGTTTATGCTATCCCTTCCAGCGAACCCTTTTCCCCACTGCCATAGGTTCGTGAATCATTAAGGTTCGTGTAAGTTAAGGCTAGAGAAGGGTTCGTCCATGTACAGTATCCGGCTAAGGTTCGCGACAGCAAAGGTTCGCCGGAGAGATATAAGGTTCGCCGGAAATAGGCTCGTGACTGAGTAGGTTCGTGCATGGTTCGTTCAAAGGGTTCGGAAAGGTTCGTGCACTCATGAGGGTTCGTGAGATCCATAAGGGTTCGCCGGAGACGAGAAAGGTTCGTTGATGAATTGTGAGTTTGCTCCGGCAACCTGTTTCAGATCGTCAACTCCTCGAGCCTCAACCAAACATGGTATTTTTCTCATGTAGGTGGTGTACCACATAGGTTGACGAGGGTGTGGTGAAACAGTGAAGACCGCCGGTTGGTGTGGGCGTAGACGTTCAACAGCCTTGGGTCGACGAAATGGGTTTTGAAAACCCTATTTTTTTCAGTGAAGTTCTTCAGCTCGTACCTCGAATTCTAGTGAGTTTCAGCTCCGATCTGTTGTACTTTCATGTAGAGGGCTTCAAGAGCTACGCGTGGGCGAAAGAATCATCCAAATCGGTGGAGTAACGAAGGAGATATGGAAGCTTGAAGTTGCAACAATGGTGGATGAGTGGGTGGTGGTTTTGGCCGGAATTGTAGAGAGAGAAGGGAAATTTGGATGTAAAAATGAAAGAACACTCTCATTTAGCCTATTTATATCACGTGTGGTGTCCGGGTCCATTTCGGTTGCTCGGTTCGTTAATTTGTCGCGTATCCGGAAAATTACGCGTAATTTATTATAAATAAATAAAGATGTTATATTAATTAATTTAATGAGTTTCAAAATTGTAAAAAAATGTTTATTATTTTATTTAATTAAATTTAAAATCGTTTCGCGTCGTAATTCGTTTTCGTTTCGTCGAATCGCGTCACCATCGCGCGTATTCGTTCGAATCGTCATTCGAACGAACACGACGATGGTTTTGCTTTCCGACTTTTGTTTTCTACTTTCCAGTCATCATTTCAGAACGTTAAACTCACAGATATGTTTGTGTGAATCGTCACCCACGCAAACACACTGTCAGTTCGTTATTCTGAAACGACACTGCAGTTTATGTTTAAATTGTGTTTCCTCACTGTCGGACTCAACTAAACATCCTGTTTTCGCATTGTTTTCACTTTGAATTGTCGGCCATCTGATTCCTGTCATCTATGGACATCAGATCGCAACCGATTTGTTTCTCATGATTTGTTGTGTTAATTGTCATTAAGTTTTCACTTAATAACCACAACTTATGTTTCAGATGTTTGTTGTACTTAATGTATTTAAGTTTACACGAAAATACGTACAACTGTTCTTGTATTTAGAATCCTGTTAATACAAGTACTGTTTACAATCGTATATATACACATAGTTACTGTTTACAAGTACACATACCGTACGGACTTGCCGGGCGGTCAGGTACTAGTTGTCACACGGGTTATACGGAGTAGCTATGCGGTGATTGACACCATACCGTTTGAGCAATTTACCAAATTTAAAGTTTTTGAAGTGAGATCCCCCATCACTTATGATCACACGGGGAATGCCAAAACTTGAAAAGATGTTGGATCGCACAAATTTCCACACAACGGTATGGTCATTTGTTTTGGTGGCAATGGCGTCAATCCATTTAGACACGTAATCGACTGCCACCAAAACATAATAATTACCATGAGAATTCGGGAAGGGTCCCATGAAGTCAATTCCCCATACGTCGAAGATGTCAACTACGAGGATTGGTTTCATGGGCATCTCATCCCGTCTTGAGATGCCACCAAGTTTTTGGCATCTCAAGCATTGTTTAGCAAACACAGACGCGTCTCTAAATAAAGTGGGCCAAAATAAACCACAAGATAGTCACCGATGACCCGTCTTTTGGCCACTAAAGTGTCCTCCGCATGCAGAAGCATGTGTCAATGATAGAACTTCCTGCACTTCCTCTTCCGGTATGCACCTTCTGATTATCTGATCTGAACCCACCTTGAAGAGATCGGGTTCATCCCAAATGTAATACCTTACCTGAGCTAGAAATTGTTGCCTCTTCCTCTTTGTCCAATGCTCGGGTAATACACCTGCAGCCAAGTAATTTACAATGTCAGCAAACCAAGGTACTTTAGAAACAGACAATAAATATTCATCAGGGAAGGATTCATTGATATCATTGGATTCTTCATCACTGTTGACTCCAATCCTTGAGAGGTGATCTGCAACTACATTATCACTTCCTTTCTTGTCCCGAATCTCCAAATCAAACTCTTGTAACAAGAGTATCCACCGAATGAGCCTCGGTTTAGCATCCTTCTTTTCCATAAGGTATCTCACCGCACTGTGATCTGAGTAGATCACCACCTTGCTTCCCCAAATGTAAGACCTGAACTTATCAAGAGCATAAACTACAGCAAGCAATTCCTTTTCAGTAGTAGTATAATTCAGTTGAGCATCAGATAAAGTCTTACTTGCATAATAGATAGCCACTGGTTTATTGTCAATCCTTTGACCCAAAACCGCCCCAACTGCATAGTCACTAGCATCACACATGATTTCAAATGGTAGTGACCAATTGGGCGCTTGTAGTATAGGGGCCTCAACTAACTTGTCTTTTAAGGTGTTAAAGGCATTTAAACATTCATTATCAAAAACAAATGGGACATCTTTTAACAACAAATTACATAAAGGTTTAGTGATTGTACTAAATCCTTTAATGAATCGTCTATAAAACCCCGCATGTCCCAAAAATGACCTTATCCCTTTAACATTCGTGGGTGGTGGTAAAGTAGAAATGACTTTGATTTTTGCATGATCTACCTCCATACCACGTTTTGAAACCACGTGACCTAAAACAATACCCTCTTGCACCATAAAGTGACTCTTTTCCCAACTTAACACTAAATTTGTTTCAACACATCTTTTTAAAACTTTAGTTAGTTGAGTAAGGCAAGCATCAAAATAATGACCAAAGATTGAAAAATCATCCATGAAAATTTCTAAGGAGTCCCCAACCATTTCTGAAAAGATACTCATCATGCACCTTTGAAAGGTGGCTGGGGGGTTACACAACCCAAATGGCATTCGCCTAAATGCTAAAGTACCATATGGGCATGTGAATGTGGTCTTTTGTTGGTCATCTGGATGAATTGCAATCTGATTGTAACCAGAATAGCCATCTAAGAAACAATAAAATTCGTAACCTGATAGCTTCTTAATGATGTGATCAATGAAGGGTAAAGGAAAGTGATCCTTGGAGGTAGCAGTGTTTAGCCTCCTGTAATTGATACATACCCTCCATCCTGTGACAGGTCGTGTTGTTACCTGTTCCCCATGCTCATCGGTGACTGTTTGAATTCCTTCCTTCTTGGGTACTGTTTGTGTTGGACTTACCCATGTGCTGTCTGAGATGGGATAGATAATCCATGCATCCAACCATTTCAAAACTTCCTTCTTGACTACTTCCCTCATATTAGGGTTCAACCTCCTTTGAGTGTCTCTCACCGGCTTGACATCTTGATCGGTTATAATCTTGTGTATTACAATAGCTGGACTAATTCCCTTCAAGTCTGCAATGGTTCAACCGATAGCTGATTTATTCTCCTTTAACACTTTCATCAACTCTTGTTCTTGACTCTCGGTTAGATTTGCTACAATAATCATGGTAATGTGTGATCTTCACCCAAGAAAGCATACTTCAAGTGCTTGGGTAACTCCTTCAACTCCACCTTTAGTGGGACTTCCAATAAGGGCTTCAGTTGAGTGTCTATGTGGTCCGGTAAACTTTCGATTTGGTGTGTCCACATTGGTTTGCCCTCTTGAATTGCCAACACTTCACATTTCTTTTCAGCTTCCAGTAGCTTTTGAGCACACTTAACTTCAATCCTGTCACAAAGAACACACAACTCTGTGGTGTCTTTCACATTTTCATGAGAATGACACCCGTCAATGATGTTCGCCATGAAGCATTCATCATTGACCAGAGGATTAGATGTATGGGAAAAAAACATTCAACCTTAATCTTTTATTCCCAAAAGCCATATCCACCGTCCTGGTCATGCAATTTATCAAACATTGAGCAGTTTTCAAAAATGGTCTACCTAATATAACATTAGGTTGTGTGAAGCTAGTAGGAGATGCATAATCCATTACCAAGAAATCAACTGGATAGTAAAAATATTCCACTTTTACAATGACATCAGTTAATATACCACGGGGAAGTTTAAGTGTCAAATCGGCCAAAACCACGGTGGTTTTGGCCTTTTGCAAAGTTCCAAACTCGTATTGATCATATAAACTTCCTGGTAATATACTAACACTTGCCCCAAGATCAAGGAGTGCCTTATTAATTTTAAAATCCCCAATTTGAATTGAAATCAAAGGAGCTCCAGGATCTTGAAGTTTTGGTGGAAGGGCACCCGACAAAACAACACTCACATTATCAGACAAATCAAGTTTTTTAGGAATTTTGTGGTGTCGTTTTTGGGTGCACATGTCTTTCAAATACCAAGCATATGCAGGAACTTGTTTGATTGCATCAATTAAGGGTAGATTGATTTTAACTTGTTTAAAAATTTCCCACATCTCCTCTTGTTGGGGGCCCCTTTTATTGATTAGGTGAATTCAAAGCAGACGGGTAAGGAATGGTGGTTTTATCCTCCACATCCTTTCCCTTGGATGTTTCTACATCTAGTTTCAAAACTTTTTCAATGGGTTCTTTAAAAGATACATTCATTTTAGGCTCCGATGGAACAAGATCATGTTCGGTATCACCCTCCTCACTTTCATTCACATCTTCCACCACTCCTTCTATCAAGTGGGGTGGAAGGACAACCTTGTTGTCATAAGATTTACCACTTCTTAAAGTTGTTGCATGACTTACCTGAGCATTCTTGCTCTTTGATCCCGATGGTTGATGTTGAGGATTGAGTGTGGTGTCACTTGGCAGTTCCCTTTGTCTCTTGCAACTAGTTGTTCAGCCAATTGCCCCAATTGCTTTGCATGAGATTCATTTGTCTTTTGTTGGAGCTCTTGTTTCTGCACCACTCCCGTTAGTATTAGCCTCAGCTCGTTGATTTGATTGGCTATGTCTTCCATTGAAACATTTGCTCCTTGTTGACCACCTTGAAATTGACTTTGACTTCCTTGGTTTTGTTGGAAGTTCCTTGATTGTCCTTGATTGTAGCCACCTTGTCCACCTCCTTGACCACCTTGGTTTTTTTTTTTGAACGGCAAATTTCATTGAAACACCAAGGGCAAGCAAGATGCTAAAGCCCCCAAACACCAAAACAGTCACCCAGAACAGAAAAAGGAAAAGGGGAAACCACCTTGGTTGTAGTTCCCTCTTTGGTAGTTACCTTGATTGTAACTCTGTTGTCGGTTCTGGTATGAAGGCCCTTGATTTCCACCTTGTTGGTTGCTACCCTGAAAATTAGGATTCAATTGATTAGATGAATTACCATACCTAAAATTAGGGTGATTACGCAAACCCGGGTGATATGTGTTGGAGTTCATGTCATTGTTTCTCTTGTCATACTGGAACGAGCCTTGGACTTGGTTCGCCTCTTCATTCCTGTTCATGTTCATCATGCACTTCGACTCCAAATGACCTATATCACCACAACAATTGCAAACATCAAAACATTAGCCACATTAGAATTACTCTTACCTGAAGTTCTGTTGAAGTTTGCTATTTGTCTTTCGAGGGCTTCAAATCTTTCTTTTGTCACATACTCCCCTCCTGGCTTCCAAATAACATGCTTAGCCTTCCTGCTTGCTGAAGCTTGTGTCTTTGAGCCTTTACTTAACCTTTCAAGCAATTCCCATTCATTATCCTCTGAATTGGTTAAGAATGTTCCATTACTGTTAGAGGTTACAAACTTCAAGTCTTCTGGTGTTAAACCATCATAAAAGGCCTTAATTAACTCCCACCTTGGAATCTGATGGTGTGGGCAAAATCTAAGCAACTCCTTGAATCGAGTGAATGCTTCATGTAGCAATTCACCCGATTGTTGTTGGAAGGTTCTGATGGCATTTCGAGCTTCACTTGTCTTGCTCATGGGATAGTACTCATCCAAAAACAACTGCTGCATCTCCTCCTATGTGTAGATACTACCAGAGGGTAGTGTGTGAAACCATTGCTTGGCTCTTTCCTTCAGGGAGAACTGGAATAAATTTAGCTTAACTTCATCTGGGGTGAATCCTTGACCAGCAATGGTGCTACAGATGGCACCAAACACAGAGAGATGGACATATGGCTCTTCTGTTGTTGTCCCTCTAAAATTTGGAATGATGACCAAGTACTGTGGCCTTATCTCAAATGACCTTCCTCGCAGCAGTGGAGGTACAATTGGTGAAGGATTTTGAG
The DNA here is from genome assembly GCA_009363875.1 of Mikania micrantha. Taxonomy (NCBI): domain Eukaryota; kingdom Viridiplantae; phylum Streptophyta; class Magnoliopsida; order Asterales; family Asteraceae; genus Mikania; species Mikania micrantha. Next base: position 78,285,546 of record CM018695.1, on the reverse strand, counting down.
TCACCGTTGGTCTGAAGTGACTGTCAACTCTTTGAACAGGAGCTCTATGGTGCCATCCTTGACCAGGGTTATTGTAACCCCATCTCCCATTGTAGTTCATGGGTGGTTTCCTGTTCCACCCCTTGTCCATTCCATCCACCATGCCCATAGTTGTTGTGAAATGGATGATTCGGTGGGCCTTGTGGTTGCCAATTTCCATCATGATATTCCCCATGAGGTGGGTAATTGTTATTGTCTTCCTCTTCGTGCAATTCCTCATGCCAAGATCCATGTTCTCCCGAATTGCTCCCACCACCTGAAATGTGATCTTCCTCGTGAAGGTTGTTTCCTGGATTGACTCCATGGTTTGGATTGTTGAACAATGGGTTTTGTGCCATTCTCAGATTAGGCATGGCATTGGGTGGTATGTTTGGTGGTGGGTTGTTTTGGTTGAATGGATTTGGTGGAATAACTGGGTTTGGGTTCGGTGGTGGCATGTGAGCATACTGATTAAATGGTGGAATTGGTGGTGGTGGGTTTTGGTTGTTCTGATCAGCCATCAGAACAGACTGATTTGAACTCTCTTCGGTTTGATTGGTGTTTCTAGAACGCAGAGTAACAATCCTGTCTAACATTTGTAATGTTCGATTTATCCTCGCAGTTTTCTCGATCTCTGGATCAAATTCCAATGGCGAGTCACGACCTGAAAACCGAGTATGCATGCAATCAACCTTTTACCTGCACACTAACAAACCTCGCGTAACAAGGAAAAGACAAGAAATAAACAAAATTGAACAAAACCTAATAAATCAATTAACAAACACCAAGCGCACTAACTCCCTGGCAACGACACCAAAATTTGACCGACGTCGAAGTGCCGATCAAATAAGAGTTAATGCGTGTGTTCCTAGCTACCTTAACTAGTAGGGTAAGTAGGGTGTCGAACCACGAAGAGTTTATGTGGATGGTGTATCATTATTTGATTTAACCTAATTTAACTAGACGAGATATTGTAAAATCGAGTGATGGTTGTTTGAACTTTAGTAAGAAAATGATCTTGTAACAAATTAACAATGAAAGCAAATGGATTGTAACTTAATTATGAAAACGAATCACACCCGGGACTTGAATTAGAAGGAAAGTAGGAATCTTTATGATTTAATTGATCAAGACAATCACATAGAATGACTTGTTACTTCTCGTATGAAGGGACATTCATAATTGAAAAACCGAATTTTAGTAATTAATTGTTGAAAACCAACTAATGTTAATCCTAGGATATCAATTACCAATATCCATTGAAAGTGATATTGACATTCAATGTTTCACAATTGTAAACTGAAAAATGATGAGCATTCAATCAAATCAGAAAAGTCAAATCGTTCTAATCAATATGAAAGCAACATACAAACAATTAAAAATATAGAGACCCACTATTGTTTGTAGTCAATTACAATTAAAATCATAGAAATCCCTAACCCTAACTAACCATTCACCCGGGCGTGATTTCAACGGAATTAGCCTCGCATCTTCGTTCAGTCGTGTGCTAACATCAATTCGGGAATCTTCGAGGTGTTTGGAAACGTTAATTGATGACTTCCTAGGCCTTGTAAACCCCCTAGAACCTCCAAAAGTCGTCAAAGTCAAAGATGGGTCGAAACCCTAGGTTCTTGGGCTTAAATAGGTGGCAAAACGGGAAAAATCCGCGATTTAAGCAGTACCCGGCGTATGATACGCCTCCCTCTGGCGTATCATACGCCAGCTTGGTGTTCCGGAGTGGTTTGGCTCTGTAATAGGCCACCAATACGCCATTTTGATACGCCACTTCATGAAAACCTTCATTTTTGGATATTTTGGCCTTCCAAACACCATTCCTCAGCCGCCCTTTGATTCTTGGACATCAAACACTCATTTTCTTCGCCCGAAAACCTGCAAATCATCAAAACACATGTATTTAACTAATAATAATGCATCATTACGCACCTAAATCACATTAAATTACCCAAACCATCAGACTGCGATTGAGATCATTTAGAACAAGAGTGTAGATAAATAGTGGGAATTTAATTTTAATACTATAAGAATAAAATATTTAAAACAATTTATTTATCTCTCATATAAATTAACTAAAATTTTAAAACAATGTTTCTCTCTTCTCTCCTAACTTATGTTAAAAAAATAGATTTTTTTAATTAAAAAATTAAAAAAAAAAAAAGAATATGGATTCTTTTATTCAAAATAAAAAAACCTAAATAATCTAAATTCAATCAAAGGACCAAGTTATATATATTTAACAAAGAAATCAAAAATATCGATCGAATTTACAATCATACATGAACTAAAATTACATATATATAAATTATATATTTTTGATTTTCTATGATTACACATATGTATTCAACATACATGTAACTAATGTACGTATTTCTTATATATAATCAGATTACACATATATAATCAAAATTTCTTTATAGCAAAAGGTAGCAATAACTCATATATGATCGGTGTCGAAGTACCAACCAAAAATAAGAGTTTAAACTCAAGTCCTACAACCCAAATTAGATAGGGAAGTCGGGTATCGATCCACGAGAAGTCAAGTGGAAATCACTTTCAACACAACTAATTAACTACTTGCAATAAAAATTTAAACTTGAAATTGTTGATTTTAGGTTTGAATTGGAAAACAATTAACTTGCACTAAAAACAAACTAATTAAAATAAGGGATTTGTAAACAATAAAATGGAAAGGTGATCACTCCGGATTTCAAGTTAATCCAGTAATTAAAGATGCTTTGAATTGTCAATAGGAAACTACATAGAAATAGCTTATGTTTGAATTGATCTACACCTAGAATTTGGAAACTAATTAATGACCTTATTGACAACCTGTAACTAGACCGATGTTGTTGATTCGGTTGATTATTAATTTCACAAAACCAATTGATCATAAAAACTTTGAAACTCAATTTCATTAACTACCAATCCACTCAAGCTATGAATAAATAAAAAGTAACCAAATTGAAATTGAACTTGCAAAGTAATAAAACAATAGTTAGGGTTTCACAATCAAGCAATAATAGAAAGCAATTCGATGAAAAACTAATCTAATTCCAATGTTTAACAATCCAAAGTAAACTTTAACTACTAAACCTAACCATCCATCCGAAGACGATCACGAGAGACTTAGTCGGACATAGCAACACTTGAATCTTCAATCTTCATATGAAATTGCATGTTGGAATCTTGATTTTTCAGTTCGGATTGATGAATCGTGGCTTTAGAATGCTCCAAAATACTCCAAAATCGCCCAAGAACTTGTCCCAAAGGTGTGATAGTCGACTAGGGTTGATTTGAGCCTTAAATACCCAAAAAAAATTGAAATTTGATGTTTTCCGTCGACCCCCGGCGTAAGTTACGCCCCCTAGGCGTAACTTACGCCTACTTGCATGTTAGAGATGCATCTTACGCCTGGAACTCTCTGGTTTTCGGTTTCTATCTACGGTTCAATATCCCGGCGTAAGTTACGCCTCCCTAGGCGTAAGTTACGCCTGATCTGATATCATATTCAGCTCCGTCTCGTCGAGAAACACGATTCTCATATATTATACGTCCTGTAACTCCTCTCCTAGCCCAAGATATGCCTCTTCAAAGTTCATGGCTTCCATTTCGCATACTCGGATGTTCGGATGTGCTCGATCTTGCTTTCCGGTGCTCGGTTTCCACCTAAAATCACTTTCTTGCCTCATTCATCCTACAAACACACAAACACACAAGGTAGCTTTTATTTTGAATAAATAATCATGTCGAAGCACATAAAAACATCTCATTAAGCATTTTAGAATCATTACCAAACCCCTCTCATCACATCCCCACACTTATCCTTTTGCTTGTCCTCAAGCAAAGTTATTTACACACGACAACAAACAAATCAAAAAAAACCATCGCTTAAACGTCTCGTTACCGGTTAATAGCAAAAATCCAGAATCATAACTAATTCCCAAGACTTACAACGTGCAATATATTTACATCCTAGCAAGCAATATTACACATTCGACAAGAAAATCCCTAACCAAGGACACTTAGCTTTAAGTGGTTCACATGCATGCATTTACATCTCTCACAATAAACACTCCACTTGGTTTTGTTTCTGGACTAGCAACGATGCATTAGTATTTCTAAACTCTCAATCCACTAATGATGCATCATTATCATAGGCTTGCAAAGCAATCACATCTCCACCATTATGTGCAAAGTATACACAAATCAAGAGGTCCTTAAAGGTTGTAATGTTGGCTAGGGCTGAGGTAAGGAAAAGAAATAGAAATGGCTACAAAAAGTGAATCCAAGTTTACTTCACCAAAACAAAACTTCAACACATAATCACTAAGGTAAGTAATTACCCTTATTTGACTACTTTTTATTTCTAAACACTACTAATAGCACCATGAACAATTTTTTCTTTTCTTTTCTTTTTCTTTTTCTTTTATTTTTTTTAGCAACAAACATTAATACTACTAAACTTGGATTCACAAAAAATGGGTTCAAAACTAAAATGGCTAATAGGTAAAATTTCGGGTTTTGGTTTAGCAAAGGAATGGGTGATTGGCTCAGAAGGGTGACTAAGGGATTTGTCAAGGGTTGGCAAAACAAACAAAAAGGTTGAAAAAAGGGTTATCCTAATGCCTCTATCACTTTTATGCACACTCTCACTCATGGTCTTAACATGTATTATCTTTGCAAGTTCTGAAATGACAACATTATGGTAATCACACATCAAAAGAAAATAAGCATTCAATTCTACATCTATTTCATGCTCTATATAGGTTCAATTTCTCACAAAAACGGTGGTCACGGGTTTCGGATGTAAAACATGCACATTTATCCACTATCTAGCCTTGTATGCTTAGTTGAGACTCACCTACCAAATTTTCATACAACTTGCTAAGAAGACTTTATTCCGCAACTTAAAGAACTAGGCATAATTGCGAATTTAAATGTATACACCGGTTTAAGACACTTTCACGATTTTCTTTGAGAAAAAATTTGTTTTTCGTGTACAAAAAGACCACTTTTGGAACAATTTTTAAACTTTTTCAAAGTTTCCCCTCATCCACACATTTAAACATTATATTGTCCCCAATGTAACTTTTTCCACTAATTATGAGTGTGAAATAAGGATGATGTGATGACTTACCCAGATGCCCCTTAAAATTCCCTTTTACACTCCCTTTCAACAAACATCAATTTAACCAAACATTAAACAACCAACACAAACACAAATTGTCAAACATAGTTCAAACAAACAAACAGTTATAAAGTTATGGAAAGAGCACAAGGACCTGATCACAGACGATCAGTGAGTGCCTGGAAAATAGTCATCTCGAGGTAGGTAACGCATTGGTGGTCCGAACCACTCCTCCATCAAGCTCTCCCTCTTGTCTCGCATGTTAAAAGCTCCAGTTGTGCTCGAACCCTGTTCTGGTGGTGGTTGTTGTTGATAAGGGACCCACCCCCATCACAAACGTCTTGTTGCCCTCAACAAGATTAGTCGTGAAATAAAAAGCAAAACCAACAATGAACTAAAAATCAAAGAAAAACAAAATTAGAATATACAAACTTTACAACTCGGGATTTCTCCCGCCGTTACCTGAACCTCAGACGTCCATATAATCGGGTGAGCTCGTGACAAAGCTCACTGATTCCTTTGATGCTCCTTTAAAATCCGTTGCCTCAAGATACGGTTTCAAACGATGGCCATTCATTACTTGTCTCAGATGATCTTCAAAGTCCTCAATCTCAATATCACCATAATTCCCGATCCGTACAATCGAATAAGGTCCCATCCACTTGCTTTTAAGCTTACCTGGGAACAACTTCAGCCTTGAATTGTATAACCACACCTTCTGACCAACTTCAAACTTCTGCAACCTCAGTTTTGCATCATGAACCCTCTTGAACTTGTCCTTACACGCACAAGCACATTCATACGCATCATCTCTCAATTCTTCCAACTCGCACAGATCCAACTTCCTTTGCTTGCCTGCATTATCATAATCAAGGTTAACTTCTTTCACAGCCCACAAAGATCGATGAGCTAACTCTACCAGCAATGACACGCCTTCCCATAAACCAATTGATAAGGGGTCGTGCCAATAGGTGTTTTAAAGGCGGTTCGGTATGCCCACAAGACATCATTGAGTTTGTTAGACCAATCCTTACGGTCAGGCCGAACCGTCTTTTGCATGATCTCCTTTATTTGTCTATTGGACACTTCCACTTGCCCACTAGTTTGTGGATGGTAGGGTGTTGCAATTCGGTGGTTAACTCCATACCGTTGAAGCAGTTTTGCAAAGTGAGTGTTTTTGAAATGAGTACCCCCATCACTAATGATCACACGGGGGACTCCAAATCTTGTAAAAATGTTTGTTTGCACAAACTTGCATACAACGGAATGATCATTCCTCTTGGTGGTGATTGCTTCAATCCATTTAGACACATAATCGACCGCCACCAAGATGTAATAGTAACCACACGAGTTTGGAAAAGGACCCATGAAATCGATGCCCCATACATCAAATATGTTAACAATCAAAATGGGTTGTAGGGGCATTTCATTTCTCTTTGAGATGCTGCCTAATTGTTGACACCGAGTGCAACGTTTAGCAAATTCGGCAGCATCCTTAAAGATTGTTGGCCAAAAGAAACCACTTGTCAATATCTTGTGCCCTGTTTTGTGCCCACTAAAATGGCCACCACATGCAAAGGAATGCACATGCTCTAGCAAACTTGGAATCTCCTCATCGGGCACACATCTTCTGATCACTTGATCCGCTCCCACTTTAAACAAGTCCGGCTCATCCCAAATGTATTGCTTGACTTTTGAAAAGAATTGTAGTCGCTTCTTCTTCACCCAATGCTCTGGCACTTGACCTGTCACCTTATAATTCACAATGTTAGCATACCAAGGCAAAGTAGAAATAGACATAATATGCTCATCTGGGAATGTGTCATTGATTGCGAGTGAGGTGTCATTCTCCTGAGGTGGCAACCGATATAAGTGGTCCGCAACCACATTCTCACACCCCTTTTTGTCTCTAATCTCCAAGTTGAATTCCTGTAGCAAAAGAATCTAGCGAATCAACCTTGGCTTTGCATCCTTCTTCTCCATCAAGAACCTGACAGCACTATGGTCAGAATAGATAATCACTTTACTACCACAAATATATGATCTAAACTTATCCAATGCAAAGACTATTGCAAGCAACTCTTTTTCTGTTGTTGTATAATTCAATTGTGCATCAGAAAGAGTCTTGCTTGCGTAGTAGATCACCACTCGTTTCTTGTCAACCCGTTGTCCCAACACAGCCCTAATTGCATAATCACTAGCATCACACATGATCTCAAAAGGAAGAGACCAATCCGGTGATTGCAAGATTGGGGCTGCCACAAGTTGTTTCTTAAGCAAGTTAAATGATTTCAAACATTTATCATCAAAATCAGACGGGACATCTTTTAAGAGCAAATTGCACAAAGGTTTTGTTATGACACTAAAGCCTTTTATAAACCTTCTATAAAACCCGGAATGTCCTAGAAATGAACGAATGCCCTTAACATTTGTGGGAGGTGGCAATGTTGAAATAACATTTATTTTAGCTCGATCCATCTCCATCCCTCTTTCCGAAATCACATGACCTAAGACCACCCCTTCACGAACCATGAAATGGCTCTTTTCCCAACTTAAAACCAAATTAGTTTCCACACATATTTTCAATACTTTGGTTAATTGATTAAGACATTTATCAAAGGATGAACCAAATATTGAAAAGTCATCCATGAAGATTTCCAAAGACTCCCCCACCATATTTGAAAAGATACTCATCATACACCTTTGAAAGGTGGCGGGGGCATTGCACAAACCAAATGGCATTCGCCTAAATGCGAAGGTGCCATAAGGACAAGTGAATGTAGTCTTATGTTGATTATCGGGATGAATAGCAATTTGATTATAACCAGAATAACCATCAAGAAAGCAAAAGAATTTCTGACCTGATAAGCGTTCAATAATTTGGTCAATGAATGGTAAAGGAAAATGATCCTTAGATATGGCGGCATTCAATTTTCTGTAATCGATGCACACACGCCACCCGGTTACCGGCCGGGTTGCGATTTTCTCGCCATCATCACCTCGTACTACCTGAATACCTGATTTTTTTGGAACCGTCTAAGTGGGACTCACCCAAGTGCTATCAGAAATAGGGAAGATAATACCTGCATCTAGCCACTTGAGTACCTCCTTCTTTACCACTTCTCTCATGTTGGGGTTGAGCCTCCTTTGTGTGTCTCGAAATGGCTTGGCTTCCGGCTCAGTGATGATCTTGTGCATGACAATTGACGGGCTTATACCTTTCAGATATGCTATTGTCCACCCAATTGCTGATTTGTAAGTGGATAACACTTCAATGAGTGCTCTTTCATGTTCCTCAGTCAAATCGGAAGCAATGATGACTGGTAATGTCTTGTTGCCTCCCAGAAACACATACTTGAGAAGTGTGGGCAACTCTTTTAACTCTAGCTCCGGTGGTTCTTCCAATGAGGGTTTGAGCTCCTTGTTCCATGAATCTGGAATCTTCTCTTGATGACAAGACCATGGTGGCCTACCCTCTTGTGTAGCTTTCACTTCTACCTGCTTCTCAGCATCCATCAACTCTTGAATGTGTTCCTTTTCCAACCTGTCAAACACAGAAAATACCTTGACTGTGTTGTCCTTGCTCACTACAGGATCATAGCAAGGTACACAGCTGTCAATAATATCTGCCATGAAACATGTGTCATGAGTAGTAAAATTAGTAACAGGAGAAAACATATTCATACGCAACTTTCGGTTACCGAATGTCATATCAACCGTGCCATCAACACAATTGATTTGGGCATGAACAGTGGCCAAAAATGGCCTTCCCAATATGACATCCGGTTTCCTACCTTGTATACCCGACACATAATCCAATACCAAGAAATCCACCGGGTAGTAGAAGTCTTCCACCTTGACAATCACATCCGTTAACACCCCCCTAGGAAGTTTAGGAATCAAATCAGCTAACACAACTATGGTGTCAGCTTTCTGAAGTGGACCAAAGTCAAATTGGTCATAGAGACTTCCTGGGAGGATGCTAATACTAGCACCAAGATCTAACAACGCCCTTTCACTTGTGAAATCACCAATTTGAATAGAAATTAAAGGCGTTCCTGGATCTTCCAACTTAGGTGGAAGATCACCCGACAAAATGGCACTCACTTGCACATTAACATCAAGATTTTTGGGCAACTTAGGTTGCCTTTTCTGTGTGCAAAGTTCCTTCAAGTACTTAGCATAGGCAGGCACCTGTTTGATTGCATCTAACAAAGGGAGGTTGATTTTAACTTGTTTGAAAACTTTTCACATTTCATCTTGTTGTGGGCCCCTTTTTATTTTGTTAGAAAGATCTGGTTTTACCAAGGCCGTCGGAAAAGGGGCTTCCTTGGTTGTTTGATTAGAAACAAATTCAGGTTTAGAAACTGGTTTAGAAGCAATAGGTGTCTCCTCACTATCACTCTCCTCATCCTCATCAACATCAACATCCTCCACCACACATTCTACAAAAGTTGGTGGGGGCATCAACTTTGTTATTATAAACCTTACCATTTCTAAGTGTGGTTATCTGTTTTACCTGAGCATGCTTAGAAGAAGATCCTTGATGAGCTGGGTGTCACACCCCGAGCCGGCGGGAACGGATCGGGTTTTCCCGTCAGGCGGAAGGTTCCCGGGGCGCGATATCTTGAGTGATAATCAAATGATCAGATTGTTACATAGCACATGATAAGTTAATGAGAAATGCTAACACATCCATGATATAGAATTACAAGATTAAATTACAATGTATCGTTCATAATTTAACCAAGTAAATCTATCAAAAGAATCAATGTAACTATATCTTGTATCTGTACAAGATATACAAAAGATGATTCATTGTTTTTGTCATCAAAAGCATGCAACACAAAATAAAGCTAGGTATTCTAAAAGTCCACTAGCTTAGTCCATGCATATACGTAGCTACACCTGTTCATCACCTGAGAAAACATGCATTTAAACAAAGTCAACACTAGGTTTGTGAATTCATAAGTATGTTAATTGAAAACCTTGATTCATTCACATGCACATTCACAGTGTATATTATGTTACTTGTATGTCATTTGTTTCACTTGTTCACCCAATGGCTTCTCAATAGTTATATTTACAAGTATTATATCATCCTAGTAGTGATGCTTATATATAGGGCATATGTAAGGGAACTAAGCCCTAGCCAACATCCCACCACATCACTACTAGAACTCCACACTACTTGCAATACAACTATTGATTTCCATTCCCAAATCCACATGTTCATCTCATTCTTGATCACCTGTGATATCATGTATAGAATAATATGATGATGTAATCATAGTTATCGAACCGAAGTTTAGATAACCATTATATATGTTAAGGATGTTAGATTTATCAAATCTGTTCCTTGTATTATTCTATAATTGTGGGGTTAACTGTTGTTTCACTTTTAAATATTAAGAGTGTTAGTTAACCACTTGTAATTTGTTCTTGACTTATAGTGCATAGAGCCTAAAAGGAATCCATTGAAATCCTCACGTAATCAGATTTCAATGCATCCGATTTACCTCTACCACTTTGTATACCCAAAGACCTCATCGAAACAGTTACTAGTAATATGACATGAGAATATAAATTACTCAGTCTACTAGACAACAAGAAACGATGGATTAATTACTTATCACTGCAGATTAATATCACCATGTGTCGCTTTCCAGAACCTGACTTGAAGTCGCCCTGTCACCGGTCATACGTTACCGGCCAATGAATCAATACGATCAACATACTAGCCCTACAAGCTAGAGGTTTGTCAAACTTATGGTACCACTATGCTATCGTCGGTTTAGTCACGTCAAACTAACTGGTCAGCGAATTATAGGGGCTTACATGATCAACTTGTATAAATGGCACATGATTGTAGTGATATAATACAACAGGTCAATAGTAACTAATTGTAATTGCGTTCATCCGTGCTATTGTTCTCAATGTCATATGTTCTTCGTGTTATTAACAACATTAAATAAGAACTTGTCTTATTACATTATGCTAATTATTTGAGAGAATGATGTTGTTATCATGAAGTTACATTATCATGATTATCATTCTTTGTTCCATGTTCTCCTGAAATATGTATTGAGTTGTAAAGCTAAGTGTTAAAAGGACTTGTCCTATTACACTTACTTAACTCTTCAGTCGAATGTTATTACTAAGATATTTAGTATCTTTGTAACATTCATATGTTTGCCTAAGATTGATTCAATGTTTATTTATGTAAGAATAACTAAGGGTTATAAGATAAAATCTTACGACTATGTTATTCAAATGCATTGATGAATTAATAAGATATTTTATCTTATTCATCTGATTATTCCTGTCATATCATGATCATACAAGCATGCATACAATGATAATCGATAATAAACAATTAAGTATTATCTAAAATCAATGTAATAGCAATATGTTAAGCAAAACTGTTAAGTAAATAAAAGTAAGCATGTTGCTCAGCCCCGAGAGTTTAAAATCAGTAAAGATTAAAGAAAAGGGGCATATGAACTCACCTTGTTGTTGTAGGGTTGACTTAGCTTAACTAAAGAATGCCCGCGATCTTGTTTGTACTTGAGTTTGCTTTCACGATCCTGTATTGATTTCATGTGATTGTAATCTTATAAGTATATGTTGTAGGGTTTTGTGCGCGTGTAGGTGTTAGCCCTGAAGTTGGCTAACACTTGTGTGTCTCGGTAATGATTCGGCCCTTGTTTATTGTTCATTGCTTCTCTAACATCTGATTTTAGTAACTTAATTTCGTTTTATGATCGAAATTTTAAGTTATCACTAGAATTTCCTTAATAATGTTTTGTAACTAAATCCAAGTCATACATATAACTTAGATTTACAATTTAACGTTTGTCTTGTTATCATTGATCACACTTGATTTGTATAGTTATCCCATAATTATTGTTTTAATGTGTTAAATTGCCTCGTTACGATATGAGCCAGAATCACTTGGGCCGGATACCATTGGGCCTTGGGCCGAGGATATGAGTCCAATAAGTAAAATGGTCTCAAGTGTGAGTGTGTGAGCCTTATGGGTCTTTGTGGGCTACATCAATTGGGCCGGCTAGGTTTTGTGTGTGGGCCGAAAGCATGCAGCTGGGCCAAGGGAAACCGTTTGGGTCAAGTGTTGGGCTACTGTTGGATCGAGGCAATCGCAATTTGGGCCGTGGCAATGAAGTTGGGCCGATTGAATGGTTTGGCCAACCACGACATGCATGAGCCGCCTGAGAAGAAAGGATGCGTATGGTTTTCAGTGAACCTATGGTTTACTTAGTTAAGGTTCGTGAGCCAAGAGAGCTAAAGGGTTCGGGGAGTCTTAGGGTTTGCCAGTGTCCAAGGTTCGCCTCCCAGAACGAAGGGTTCGGCTCACATGATGTAATTAAGGTTCGGCCGGATGTAGTGGGTTCGCCGGTGGGAGGTTCGGCTGAGAGGCTCGGCAGTCAAGAAGGGTTTGGCTCATGCACAAAGGGTTCGGTGGTGTAGAAAGGTTCGCGAGATGATCAAGGGTTCGTGGGGCTTCACAGGTTCGCCACCCTTGTTCCCATGAGTTGTAGGTTCGGCCATAAGCCCCCGAACCCTGTGTGCAGTCGGCTTCACCCAGCTCCAACTCTGAATCTAAGCTGTTTGTACGACAGTATTTGATGGTAGGGAGGTTCTCGCAGGTGTATAGGTCGTGGGGATGGGTCTAGATCCGGTTAAGCATGTGTGTGTCGAAAAACCATAGAAAACCCTATTTTTTATGCTCTTCTCGTGGTCATACCTCGATTTCCAGTGGGTAACTTTCCAGATCGGTTGTACTTTCTTGAAGAGGAGATCAAGAGCTTCGCGTGGGTTCAAGAATCATCGAAATTCGTTGAGATATGAGCAAGATATGGGGTTTTGAAGATGATAAATGGTGTTGTTCTTTTAGAGAGAGAAAGAGCCGGAAATGTGAGATAGAGAGAGAGTGAAAAGTGGTGAAGTGATAAAATTTGGTTCATTTAGGGTTTTTATACTTCGGGAGGGTTCGGGTTCGTTTCGGTTGCTCGGTTTGCGATTTCGTCGCGTATCCAGAACTTTACGCGTATTTAATTATAATAAATAAAAGAAGATTATTTTAATTAATTGATGAGTTTCAAAATTGTAAAAATGTTATTTAATTTATTTTTATTAATTAAATTTCGTTCGTTTCGTGTTTTCGTTTCGTCGAATCGCGTCACCATCGCGCGTATTTGTTCGAATCGTCATTCGAACGAACACGACGATGGTTTTGCTTTCCGACTTTTGTTCTCTACTTTCCAGTTATTATTTCAGAACGTTAAACTCACATATATGTTTGTGTGAATCGTCACCCACGCAAACACATTGTCATTTCGTTATTCTGAACAACATTGGAGTACTGTTTTAACTTGTGTTTCCTCACTGTCAGACTCAACTAAACTTCCTGTTATCACATTGTTTTCACATTGAAATGTCGGCCATCTGATTCCTGTCATCTATGGATATCAGATCGGAACCGATATGTTCTTTTTATACGTTTGAACACCGTTGTTTTTCATGATCTGTTGTGTTAACTGTACTTAAGTTTTCACTTAGATACACACAACTAATGTTTCAAATGTATGTTGTACTTACAGTATTTAAGTTTTCACAAAAATACGTACAACTGTTTCTTGTATTAAGAATTCTGTTTATACAAACACTGTTCATAAACATGTATGTACACATAGTTACTGTTGTAAAGTACACATACCGTACGGACTTGCCGGCCGGTCAGGTACTAGTTGTCACACTGGGTTTACCTTTGTATCGCTTGGCAATGTTCCAGGATTCCTCTTTGCCAAATCTTCAGCCATTTGCCCCACTTGCTTGTTCAGTGCATTGAAGGCTTTGTCCCTCATCTCGTTCTCCTTCTTCATTTCTTTCAACATCTCGAATATCTCATCAATCTTTGAAGCTTCAGAAGTCGATGTTGATCCACCTTGTTGATTACCTTGTTGTGGAGGTGGTTGCCTATAGTTGCCTTGAAACCCTTGGTTTTGATTTCCTTGATACTGTCTTTGGTAACCCCCTTGATTATACCCTTGTTGACGATTGAACTGCTGCTGATTTTCTTGATTGTTGGGTGCTTGGAAGTTGGGGTTCATTTGATTTGAAGTGTTGCCATACCTGAAGTTCGGATGGTTACGCAACCCTGGGTGATAAGTGTTGGAATTCATGTCTCCATACACTTGGTTCACTTCTTATGTTGGGCTAAACTGCGCTGGGCATTGGCTTGCCTTGTGTCCAATCTCTCCACATCCCCCACATACACTAAATATATTTTCTGCTTTAGTGTTGTCCTTTCCCAGTCCAGCTAATTTGGCCATCTTTTGTGCCACGACCTCCAATTGCTCCTCGTTTAATTGTGTGGCTGCACCATTAACAGTTTCGTGTTTTGACCGCTTGTTAGATTGTTCTAACCTCTTTGAAGTAGTGCTCATGCGTTCAAGCATGTCCCAATCCACTTGTACATGGTTGTACAAGAATGTCCCATTACTTTGGGAGTTGATGTCTCTTATATCCTCCGATGACATCCCATCATAGAACGCAACCAATAACTCCCACATGTTGATCCCATGATGTGGACATTTCCTCAACATGTCTTTGAATCGGGTGAAGGCCTCGTGGAATAATTCTCCTCCTTTCTGTTTGAAATTCCTAATGGCAGCCCGAGCTTCGGGGGTCTTCTTCATTGTGTAAAACTCACTTAAGAAATGTTGCTGCTTTTCTTCCCAAGTATAAATACTTGCTGCTGGTAGTGAAGGAAACCACTCCTTAGCTCTATCTTTCAGAGTAGGGAAGAGGATTAACTTAACTTCGTCCGCTGAAAATCCTTGGCCACCCGTGACTTGACAAAATTGCTCGAACTCTTGTAAGTACTGATATGGTTCCTCAGTGGCTCTTCCATGGAATGTGGGCACGGATGTCAATGCCGCTGGTCTTACCTTAAATGATCTACCATGCCTAACAGGTGTGACTACAGGTGAGGAATTGGTAGTCAAAGCAGGTCGGAAATGAGTAGTGGCACCTTGTGCATGTGCCATGCCTTGATTATAATTCATGGGCACTCCCATGTTTGGAGGAGGCATAGGGATTCCAGGCCCATAATTCTGATTTTGTGGCCTTGGTGGCATGTTAAAACCATGTTGTGGAGGATAACCGTACTGTGGTTGTGGATAAAAACCATAACCCCCTTGATTCAATGGTTGTGGATTTGGTGGGTAAGGGTTATACATTTGTGGTTGTGGTGGAGGATGCCCGTAAGGGTCATCATATGCAGCATTGACGTTCTGTAAGTTGTAGTCACCACCGTTCAAGCCATCATCCCAATCATTGACACTGTTCTCATCACTCCATATTGTGCCATGATGAGTCCCTCCTCTCAAAGTGTTTCTTTCCTCGGTAGTATTGGTATGGTGGTCATCATTAGGAGGATGGTCAAGGTGAGGTACATGTTGATATTGGGGTTGAGCAGGTGGTGTGGGTTACCTTGTGGATTCTCAAAATCCTCAAACCTTGGTGGTTCAGGTGGAAACTCCATTATCAATTGTTGTTGAATGCTTGGAGATGCAAGCTCTGTCCGGTGGAGTACTCGATTCCTACGAGCGGTGCGTTCAATTTCTGGATCAAAATTCAGAGGTGAAGATCTCCCAGAATATCTAGTATGCATGCAAACCTGAATTTACCTACGCACTAACACAACCCGTGTAAATCTGACAAATAAACAAAATAAACTAAAACGAAATTGACAGTAATTTGCGCACGACTCCCCGGCAACGGCACCAAAATTTGATCGGTGTCGAAGTACCAACCAAAAATAAGAGTTTAAACACAAGTCCTACAACCCAAATTAGATAGGGAAGTCGGGTATCGATCCACAAGAAGTCAAGTGGAAATCACTTTCAACACAACTAATTAACTACTTGCAATAAAAATTTAAACTTGAAATTGTTGATTTTAGGTTTAATTGGAAAACAATTAACTTGCACTAAAAACAAACTAATTAAAACAAGAGATTTGTAAACAATAAAATGGAAAGGTGATCACTCCGGATTTCAAGTTAATCAAGTAATTAAAGATGCTTTGAATTGTCAATTGGAAACTACATAGACATAGCTTATGTTTGAATTGATCTACACCTAGAATTTGGAAACCAATTAATGACCTTATTGACAACCCGTAACTAGACCGATGTTGTTGATTCGGTTGATTATTTATTTCACAAAACCAATTGATCATAAAAACTTTGAAACTCAATTTCATCAACTACCAATCAACTCAAGCTATGAATGAATAAAACGTAACCAAATTGAAATTGAACTTGCAAAGTAATAAAACAATAGTTAGGGTTTCGCAATCAAGCAATAATAGAAAGCAATTCGATGAAAAACTAATCTAATACCAATGTTTAACAATCCAAAGTAAACTTTAACTACTAAACCTAACCATCCATCCGAAGACGATCACGAGAGACTTAGCCGGACATAGCAACACTTGAATCTTCAATCTTCATATAAAATTGCATGTTGGAATCTTGATTTTTCTGTTCGGATTGATGAATCGTGGCTTTAGAATGCTCCAAAATACTCCAAAATCGCCCAAGAACTTGCCCCAAAGGTGTGATAGTCGACTAGGGTTGATTTGAGCCTTAAATACCCAAAAAAAATTGAAATTTGATGTTTTCCGTCGACCCCCGGCGTAAGTTACGCCCCTAGGCGTAACTTACGCCTACTTGCATGTTAGAGATGCATCTTACGCCTGGAACTCTCTGGTTTACGGTTTCTAGCTACGGTTCAGCATCCCAGCGTAAGTTACGCCTCCCTAGGCGTAAGTTACGCCTGATCTGATATCATATTCAGCTCCGTCTCGTCGAGAAACACGATTTTCATATATTATACGTCCCGTAACTCCTCTCTTAGCCACTGTTGTAAAAGTCGGTCTCCAAGGCCGAGTACTCTCCGAGTACTCGCTCCAAGGAGTTGTTCCGAGTCTAAGTACTTCCTGAGTATTACCCGAGTACTCCCGCCTAGGGCCGAGTACTCTCCGATTACTCGCTCCAAGGACCTGTTCCGACCTAGAAGCGCCTAGCGATTTTTGCAACCATGCTCCTAGCCCAAGATATGCCTCTTCAAAGTTCATGGCTTCCATTTCGCATACTCGGATGTTCGGATGTGCTCGATCTTGCTTTCCGGTGCTCGGTTTCCACCTAAAATCACTTTCTTGCCTCATTCAACCTACAAACACACAAACACACAAGGTAGCTTCTATTTCGAATAAATAATCATGTCGAAGCACATAAAAACATCTCATTAAGCATTTTAGAATCATTACCAAACCCCTCTCATCAATATACAATGATGAAAAAAATCTCCTCTCTTTAGGCTATGCGTAGTGATCACATACTATCATTATACGTAGGCGTCACATAAACAATAAACATCATCACCCCTCATTACTTCACGTTGTCACCACATGTCATATCACCAGCCCCTCATCAAACCCCCGTCACCCCTCTTTTTCCCCTTTCTTCCTCATTCACGCCGTGACCGTTGTCATGAATATGAAACCACAGGGTGGTCACGCCCATATGTGTAATGGTATTGTGAAGGGTGAGGACGCAATGTAGGATGGTTAGGGTTTAGGGTTAAGTGTCTCACTTATTCACTACATATGCTCTTATAGTGAGGCAAACGACCGCTTATTTTGTAGTGATTGGCCCATAACGAACAGTGCTCTATCTATCAGGCTATCATGGTGCTTCAATGTCCATTTTATTAAGGTAAAATATGTTTCTAGAAGATCGATCAGCCCAATCAGTAAACCAATAAATTCGTTGCTTTAATTGGTAACATTTCTTATTTCTTGTGACAACTTTCTATAATAAAAGACTTATTTATTGTTTATTCATTCAAATTTTTCGTCTATTTCTACATCTTTTTCTAGATTCAAGGTCTAACCACAAAATCACAAATCAAAAAAGTGAATAGATTCATAGGTTCGATAAGTTGTAATATAATTGATGCATGAGAGAAATATTAGGTTACACAGAGTTGACGAATCTGAGAACCAAAATTTTCCGTTCTCTTCAATTTACCAAATGAAGTTATTCCTAACTTCGTTATACAAAGACCCGGTAAACCCATACAAGGTACAACCACTACTCCATAAAGTCCAACTTCTAAGCAAAGATGAAATATGCGTTGTATTGTTCAATTTACTTCAATCGCAAGTTA
The DNA here is from genome assembly GCA_009363875.1 of Mikania micrantha. Lineage (NCBI taxonomy): Eukaryota > Viridiplantae > Streptophyta > Magnoliopsida > Asterales > Asteraceae > Mikania > Mikania micrantha. The sequence goes on along the minus strand of CM018695.1, from coordinate 78,267,123 downwards.
TCCCTAAGCTTTTTCACGTACAAAGTCCGTCAACATAATGTACAAATGTTGATGCATGTTGTACAACTATCGATCATTTGTTTTACGTACTTTATTGCCCGGAAGGCAAAGAAGTTATTCCGCAACGCTTGATATATAATCGTCCAAATAAAAAAAAATTAGAAAAAGAAAATAAAAAAGTGGAGTACTTGTCACATTAGCTTATAACTTCTCGCCTATAAATACCCCCAAATTGCATTTTCTTGAATCACTAAAAACTCAAACCACCTCAAGCCATAACGCTGAAACAAAGGTATTTCTTATTAAATTGTTAGAGTAATTTTTTTTGAACGGCCTGGTACGACGAAACCCAATAAGGGATTTCAACCGTCCCCTCGAATTTGATGCTCTGGGGCGTACGTCCGAGCTCACCTCAAGAGGTGTCTAAACCACATGACCTTGTCTTAGCAAATATGTTTCGGCCCGTATTCGTCGTACCCAAGACCTCTTATAGAGATGTTAAGGGGCTACTATTAGGCTACAAGCCTTTGGTAAATTGAAAGAGTAATTCTAACGTTTCATCTAATATAATCTAAATTTGATAGCTAGTTGGTTTTCAATGGTTTTATTCAACGTATATATAAGTATATTTTAATGATTTTCTTAGTGAATTTGTATATTTAAACTATTTCTACAATTTGCTTCTGACTAGCTATTTCTACGATTTGCAGCTTTTATTTATGTTTCAGGATATAAATGAGCGAACAGGAAACTTCTAATTCTCAGGTTTTTGCCTTTAAAATTCTTGCAAATACAAACGATAGTTTATGTATTCGGTATCTTAAGGCATATTAGTTGTATTCCAACTGTTTTGCTTATGATAAGGCTATGTGTTGTGTTACGTGACCCAGGCGTGATGCCCCTGGGTCACGCCTTGGTCGCGCCCCACCCTCCATAACACAGGGGCGTGATGGTGGCTTGATGGGCAAGGTGGTGAGGCCCCTCACGGGGTGATGACCGTTGGAGGAAAAAAATATAAAAAAAAAAAAATCTTGAAACGGTAATGTTACCGTTGAGATGCTAAAAAAAATTAACCCTATATAAACTCATCCAACTCATTCAAAAAGCTTCAAAAATCATCCAAAATTCTTTCAAAAATTCTTAAAAATTCTTTCAAATCTCCAAAAACTTCTACACTACCATGTATCCAAACAACCCAAACAACTCATACTTTAACCCATTTATGAATTGTTACCGACTTCAACTCGATCCAAACAATTCAAACCTGAACCAATTTATAACCTTCTCAAATTGGTAGTTTTTTTAAAGTTTTTAAATTTATTTTAATGTTTTTTTATTTAATGTTTTTATCATGTAATTTTTTTTATTTTAGTTTGTAATATTAATATTTTTAATTCTATTATGTGTTTTTTTAATTTAATTTATAATTTAAAAAATAAAAATCAAATAATAAAATATTGAAAAAGGTGGTGATGGGGAAGTGATGAATAACGAAAAGATGATGTGAAGTGATAATGAGGTGATGGTGTTGGTTGATTATGTGACGCCTACGTGGAGTGATGGTGGTCATTGCATAACACATAGCCTAAGAGCACCCTAATGAACTATTCATATCAAAGTATAGTATTATATACACACATGTGAGATTGAATCCTATAAAAATTCAATGTTGGAGAGAAAACTCTCTCTCTCTCCCTCTCTCTCTCTCTCTCTCTATATATATATATATATATATATATATAAGAGGGTTATTTTTTATGTATTTCCCTATATATATATATATAGGGGATGGTTCCTTTGTTAACCCTTCCTTATTGCGATAACCGCATAACCCTAGCACTTTTTTGCGTTTTTTGCCCGAATCTTTGTTTTTTTTTGCATGGTCTTTATTATACATAAATAGGGGTTTTTTTGTATTTTTGCTCATTCATCACCGTTTAGAAATTATTTACAACCGTAAGTAAGTGTAACGACTTACACTTACTTACATCCAATGTTTTCAGAACCGGACCGGACGTCGAACCGAACGTCTTACTGGTCACTGGTCGGACCGGTTGGACCGGTCGAACCGGAATTCAAGAACCGGAAAACATAATAAATATATAAAATATTCTAAAATAGTTATAAAATTATAAACACATTTAAACAAACATAATTATATTAAAAAAGCATAAGGTTTTGTTTATATATTTTATTCATTGGATTTTTGTAAAGAAAAAAAAAATTGACGTATAAAAAAATATTGAATTATTGAATAATATAAACCATACAGATTACAAGGAAATAAATTGATGAATCATAATTCATAATACTTGCTGACTCCGTCCCACATAGCTTGCCATACAAAGAATTCAATTGTGAGTTGTGTTGTTCTGCTTTCTGGTTATCCCACATCGCCTCCATACAAAATCAGAAAAGCATCACTCCCTTATATAAACCCTTCAAACCCCTTGAAAAGTTTAAAATCCGGTTCTCTTTGATTACGGTTGCCGGTTGGACCCGGTTAATTGTAAAACCGGCCGGTTCTTGAGACACCGGTTTTCTAGTGCAATTTAGAATGCTTTGCCTTCCGGTTTCCGGTTGTACCGGCCGCCCCGGTCCGGTTTTTGAAACATTGCTTACATCACATATCATCATATATGTGTTATATCATTGTAAATTACATTAATGTAAATTATATCATTGTAATTTACCATTGTTAGAAAAAATTTCAAATAGATTTGTTATCTTTAACCTCGTTACAATGATGTAAATATAGGGCATCTAAATAAAGTATAAAAAAATGGTCGAGACTATAACGGAATTAAAGAGAAAAATGAGACGAATATAATGGTGCAATTTTTAAAAAAAAATAATATATTATAAAAAAATTATTAATGTTAAAAAAAGAGGGGGATAAATTTATATATTAAAAATTAGAAAGAGAATTAGAGAATTCATTTTACAATAATACCCTTTTCTTATTTAAACCAAATATAATATACTTTTTTTTTATTTTGGAGCTAATAATAGCCATTGGATCTAAATTTAGACTCAATTAGATTGAGTTAATGGGTTATGGGTTATCAAAAATTTCATCCCCTATATATATATATATATATATATATAAAAGGTGAGGTTAATGTATAAATCAAAGTGTTATTTTTGTAATAAGTGTAAAAAACAAAGTGCTATTATAAATAACAAACTGCTATTATAATATTTAACAGTTTCTTGTTAATAATAGCACTTTGCAGAGCCGGCTCTCCTTTAGTAATTTAGAGGCAGCCGTTCAAAAAAATAGTAATTTAGAGGCAATGGCCTAAGGCTCCAAATTTTTGGGGCCCCTATCCTTAGGGTTATGTTCGGTCTATCGACCATATTATTTATTTTGTCGTTTTAAATTTGGAAAATTCAAAAGTTCGCTTATATTCCAAAAAAATAAAGTTTGTTTAAGTTATCTTTTTCCAAATTATTAATTCTGTTAGACAAACTTTTAGTGGTAAATATGGTAATCAAGTTTATTAACAAATATACTTATAGCATTCTGTATTTATATTATTTATTAACTGTAATTATAAGTAAACTTATGTAGATGGAGACAAATTAACATATTTTTATGTTTTCTAGAATTTACAAACCATATTTTTTTATCGGAAGGCCTAAATTTTTTTATTTGCCTTGGGCCTCCAAAAAGCTTGAGCCAGCTCTGACACTTTGTTATTTATAATAGCACTTTGTTTTTTACATTTTTTACAAAACTATGAATTTGTATTTGCCCCTAACTATATACATTAGATTTTAGTAATTTAAACTATAATTTATTTGGCTGATTGTAATCAATAGTTTTAACCAAAATGATAAGACTCGTATTTTTCACTTTTATGGATTTCTTTATCATAGATTAATAGTTTTAACCAAAATGATAAGACTCGTATTTTTCACTTTTATGGATTTCTTTATCATAGATGTAACTCTATTTGCCCTGATCAAACACACAAAACACACAAAAGCCCCAAGACCAAATCAACATACAAAATAAATCCCTAGATTGAAATCAACCAACACAAATCAAGACCCACAAACACAAACAAAAATGTTGAACATCTCTCTCTCTCAATCTATCTAGCATAAACATAGGCTTGGCAACAAACATGTCAGGTCTTGATATATTATAAATGCTTTAGTTGTTTTTATCTTCATTGGAGGTCGATGTGACACTTTTTACTTAAATGAAAAAAGGTTAGTTTGGGTAACAGTTGTTGTATAATAGGTTGAAATGAGTAACATCATATATAATATTAAATGAGTTGAGATAAATAACCTAAAAACTATATGAATGCAATGTATTTAAACGTTTAAGAATGATTAAAAACATATTTAATGAGAAAGTTACTAAAAACTTATCTTAATAAACTATTTGTTTAATTTTAACACAATTTTAACTTAAATCAAATTGATGTTTTTAAGAACAATCTATTTAGACCCAAACTGATTTTGTTTGAAACTCGTTCTAAACTGCACTCATCCTGACTCAAACACGTCCTGACCTAACCCGACTCAAGCTGCCTATATTACCAAGCATAAATGGATGTATAATAATCAATAACTTCAATAATCATTTTAAATTATTAAATTTAAAGTTATCAAAGTTTTATATAAAAGTGCTCTTATTTAAGCGCAACTAAAATAAAAACAAATTGGAAATCAAGAAGTTAATTCTTTATTTTTACTTTTGCTTACAAATTATTTTTCGTTTAAAATTCTACATCAATGTAGCTTACACACACACGTGTGTGATTCACATTAAAATTGAATAAAAACTAATAATTTGAATAAAAAAATCAATTTTAATGTGATTTAAGATAGAACATGTGTTTATTTTCAAAATTTTAAATGAACGGCCCATATATGGTTAAAGGTTTCTTTTTAAAATTTAGTTTTCATACGATACAATTCATATACACACGTGCGATTATCTTTTTCAATAAACTTTTAAAAGTTTAATATTACAAAATTGTTTTATACTTTAATGAGAATTTGAATTATGTCATTTCATAAAAAACAACTAAATAATAATGATTACAAAGATCATAAATTAATTATTTTATATGTATTTATTAAATTTTCAAATCCATATAATACTACTAATTAACTGTTCAATCTTTCAATTAGCGTTTGTCTTAGTAGTTTTTGTCGTTTGAGTTAGACAGTGGACGCATTAATATTCAAAGTAACAATAACCCATGAATTGTGCACATGCTGACATGCATTTAGACCATCCGCAGCCCTTGCCCCGCCCTCCTCCGCGGGATGCTCCCTTCCGCGGCCACTAGCGGGAACACCGCCCCCATGCCAACGGCTCCCGCCAAGAACCCTTCCACGGCCCCCGCTCCCCGCCGTGTATCCTCTTTTCTGATTGGGCCACGTCACCCAGCTCTCCATAAATCAGTTTAAATGTTGATGATGATGTGGAATAGTGGGGAAGGGTTTTCAGTGGGGTGACCATTGTGGGTGATTAAGGTTTTCAGTGGGGTGATGACGTGGCATGAAATTTCAGTGGGGAAGGATTTTCAGTGGGGTGACCGCTGTGGATAGTCTTAATACCGCAACCTTTTTTTTAATGGTTATCTCTTTGGCTTCTCTGTGGGAGGTCACGGGTTCAAATCCCTCACAAGGCGAAATAGGGGTTCTTGGGGGGTCAGGGGGTTTTCCGGTGCGGTTTCCTCCTGGGGTGGTGGTGGGGTCTCAACGGAGGTCATGGCAACTAGACCTTGGTGACGTGGCCTGGAAATTAGTGGTTCACACGTTGAGATCAAATGCCGTTCAAAAAAAAAAATACTGCAATACGCAACATAAATTTATAAATAATGACTTTTTTATTTTATAGTATTTTTTAAACTTTTTTTAATTATAATAATTTCTGTATGTGCATTGAGGTGATCATAAAATACTATATTTTAGAACATAGAAAAAAAAATACACCTAATTTATAATTAATTTATCTTATATAACAAATAAAGTTTACTTTTTAAAAGTATAAATTAACAACTGTATTTGTTAACTAATTATAATATTATATTAAATTTAATTCCAGTTATGTAATGTATGAATTTATTCAACTAATACACGTCATATTTTTATAGACATTTTTTAATTAAAAAGTATGTAACATTTTTTATTCTATCTGTTATAGAACACAAGATTTAACCTAATTATTCTATATATTATATGACATGGGGGGAATAGTAACGTGGGCCCCACTTTTTTTTTTCTCACTTACACCCACTTTTTGTTTTTTTTTTTCTTTACACCCACTCCCACATATTATATATATACACCCCACTCCCACATATTATATTATATATACTGGTATATTATTAAAAGAGATCAGGGGAATAGTAAAATGGGTCACTTAAACTTTATCTGTACCATTGGTTTGCATTGAATATGAATAAAAAATTGGTTTTGAATAAACAAATCAGCTTTAATGTGGGTTAATGTGAACCACGTATTTATTTTCAATATTCGAAATCGACGACCCAAATAGGGTTTAGGGGTTTTCTCTCTATGATTAGTGAAAAAATGTGGTCATTTCTACGGTTTTTGTGGTGTTCGAAAAAAGTAATTGTTATTTGTTTGTTTTCATAGAAAATCGATGTGTGCTTAGGGATTTGGGGTTTTTTTAATTCAACCAATTGGTTGCAGATGAGAAGGATATTGCCAGTTTTTTTTAATTATTTTCGTAACATATTTGTATGGATTTTGTATGATTTTATGTTTTTATAAGAAATTTGTATAGAGTTCATGATAATAGATTTGATTTTGCTATGTAACATATGTTTCTGCAAATGACATATAATACCCGTTGTCAGGAGTGTACTGTGATGACCCGCCGCAACGCGCGGCGGGTATAAACCTAGTTTATATAATAAATTGTATAATTGCTAACGGTTGCCGCAATAATTACTTTAAAGGTATTTGTAGGGTAAGATTAAACTTAATAAGTTTCTTATCCTAAAAAGTCCAAAAAAGATCTCGAGTCATTAGATCATTAATTAATAGCTATAATTAAATCAAGTTGTTGGAATGTATTTTAGTAATAATTACTTTTGTTGATTTTTTATCAAGTTCCCCCAAATTCTTTAAACGTTTATAACTTTTACATGCGAAATTATTGTTTGAAAAAAATTATATACCATAAAAATGAGTATTTTTTATCTTCATAACTAATATAGTATTGCCATATAAAAAAATTGTGTTTTTTTAGTTTATTGTGTCTTTTGTACATGTTATTATGTCTTTTGTACAAGAAATTGTGTCTTTTGTGTTTGCTGCTTAATGTTGTGTTTTCCTGAACAATTTAAGACACATTGATGTTGCAGAACACATAATGTCAAACAAGGATGACACAATAACGAGTATGGATAACATAATGATCTTTAAAAAAGACACAATTACCTGTTAATAAAACACAATTACATGTAAGAAAAACATAAAAAATAATTATATACAAATGTTTAAGAAAGACAGAATGACGATAATTAAACACAATATACTGAAAAATTTCATTTTTTACAGTAACACTATATTAATTTTAAAAATAAAAAATATTAATTTTTATGATATATATATTTTTCAAAATTACATTGTATTTAAAATTATGAACGTTTAAAAAATATGGTGAAAAAGTGTTTATGATTAAATTATCCTTTAACAACTTTTTCCTAAGAAATTTTGAATTTTTCCTCTTAAGTTTGTACTCATGATCTAATAATCAATAAATATTTTTAAACTTATTAAAATAAAAAGACTATTTAGTTAAACTTTAACCGTGCAAAGAGAGAAAGAAATCTCCAATTTCGGTTGCCATTGTACGAAAAACATAAACAAATAGGTGATGTGTATTTTATATGTTTTAAGTGAGAGAGAGAGAGAGTTTAGAGATTCGCTTCTTTTTTTATAATTTTATTTAAAAACATATTTATTCTAGAATTTTGTTAATTTTTCAAAAATTTCACATTAATTTTCTTTTTCTATCTTTATTTAATTAAGTATTATTTTTTATTTCTCTTCATCATATTTCTTTTTCTTTTACTTAAAAAAATGGAGAATAAATAGTGAGTCTTTTAAATATTTAGTTTTTCTTGTAAATTTGAGAATATGGATTGGGATGGAGAAGCTAAGTTATAAACATTATATTATTTAACTAAAAAAATGCTAATCTTCTAAACTTCTTCTAGTTAAACTTCTCGTATCTATTTTTTTTTATCTCTAAACTTATTTAATTAAATAATAGTTTTTTTTTTTTATTTTGTCTTTCTTTCACTCACAATCACTAAAGGATAAATAAATAAATAAAATATGAGAAAAGAATATAAGTCCCCAAATACGTGAAAATTTAGGAATAACACTTCGGATAGAGGACTAGTAAAAATAAAGAAAATGTTTCGTCTCAATATTTTGATGGTAGGGATGGGATAATAGGGAATGATGATATGTGAATGCTATAAGCACGACCCACTCATATATGATCATCAGTTTAACTTTTGAAAATTACACTTTTACAGTGCTAGCCTCGTAATGGAAGAGAATAAGGCCAATCTTGTGAGGGAAGAAAAGAGTGCTAGTCCCGCGATGGAAAAGGAGAAAGCAAGTCCCGCGAGGGAAGAGGAGAGTCCTACTAGTCCAGCGATGGAAGAGAAGAAAGCAAGTCCCGCGAGGAAAGATGAGAGTGCTACTAGTCCCGCGATGGAAGAGAATAAAGCAAGTCCCTCGAGGAAAGAGGAGATCGCTACTAGTCCCGTGATAGAAGAGAAGAAAGCAACTCCCGCGAGTGAAGAGGAGAGTGCTCCTAGTCCCGTGATAGAAGAGAATAAGGCCAATATTGTGAGGGAAGAAAAAATTGCTAGTCCCGAGATGGAAGAGAAGAAAGCAAGTCCCGCGACGGAAGAGGAGAGTGCTACTAGTCCCACGCTGGAAGAGAAGAAAGCGAGTCCGGGGAGGGAAGAGAAGAGTGCTAGTCCCTCAAGGGAAGGGAAGAGTGCTAGTCCCACAATGGAAGAGAAGAAAGGGAGTCCCACGAGGAAAGAGAAGGGTGCTAGTCCCTCAAGCGAAGAGAAGAGTGCTACTAGTCCCGCAATGGAAGAGAAGAAAGTGAGTCCGCCAAGGGAAGAGAAGAGTGCTAGTCCCTCAAGCGAAGAGAAGAGTGCTGGTCCCACAATGGAAGAGAAGAAAGGGAGTCCCGCGAGAAAAGAGAAGAGTGCTACCAGTCCCGTGAGGGAAGAGAAGAGTGCTACCAGTCCTGCGAGGGAAGAGAAGAAAGCGAGTCCAGCAAGGGAAGAGAAGAGTGCTAGTCCTTCAATGGAAGAGAAGAAAGGGAGTCCTTCAAGGGAAGAAAATAGTGCTAGTCTCGAAAAGAAAAGCTCAATCTCACAAATAAAACAAGTACATGAAAGCCTTAAACAACAGGACAACATAAATATTTTTGGTCCTCCAGGAGTTGGGAAAACACGAATGGCTAAGCAACTTTTTGGTCCTCCAGGGGTCAGGAATACAAGAATATTGGCTAAGCAAGCAAATGAAGATAAGAAAACAAAAGAAGATAAGGAAACAAAAGAAGATAAGGATACAAAAGAGCATAAGGATACAAAAGAACATAAGGAAACAAAAGATTTTAAGGAAACAAAAGAACATAAGGAAACAAAAGATTTTAAGGAAACAAATGAACTTAAGGAAACAAAAGAACATAAGGAAACAAAAGATGTTAAGGAAGCAAAAGAACTTAAGGAAGCAAAAGATGTTAAGGAAGCAAAAGAACTTAAGGAAACAAAAGAACAGATTGACCTCATAGTACTCTGGGTGTTTATGAGTATAAAGTATACCCGTGAGTCCCTCTCCATGAGTATTGCTCGACAGTTGTTCATAATTCACGCCAACGAGGAGTGGGAGGCTGAGGATGATACGAATGAACAAGAAAGCCATCATGCTGAGGTGCCTGACACCAACAAACTGATCCAAATTATACATGAAAAGATCAAGGATAAAAACATTGTTGTTATTCTTGATGATGTTGGAGATGGCAAAAACATAACTTCAAATGAAAAAACATTCTGGTCAGTCTGGGAAGAAATGTTGAAAAAAGCTGATCAAAATCTAAAGATTAAAACGGTATTAATCACAAGATTAAAGAGGGAAGACACAGATTTTTCCGAAAAAAACAGTTTTGAGGTTAAACCTCTGAATAGAGAAGCCTCAATTAGTTTATTGAAAGAAAAGCTTGACCCGCGATTACAAGAAAAAATACATAATATAGGTAACGAATTCATTAAAAAATTGAATAGTGATTTGCCAGCTGGAACTGTTATCATGATAGCAAAGGTTTTGAACTACTTTTGCTTAGATGAATCTGGAAGATTGTATTTAGAGAGAGAGTTGGAAGAAGCATCAGAAAACTATCGTATTAGCAAGTTGTTATGCAAGAAGCATGATGTTTTACCGCTGGGTATTTTGAAAGATTTACGGTGGAGTGGTTATCATTTTTATCGCGATTCTGGAAGCCTTCACTACAGTGAGTTAATAGGTTACTGGATCTTAGAAGGATATCTTGGTGATGGTAGCATGACAAAGCTTTATAAGAAGGGTCATGGTGTTCTAATGGAGCTTATTGATTGTGGGGTGATCAAAGTGCAAGAGGGTGGTTATGTTTTCTTGGACAATTCACTTATAGATGTCGATGATCTGTACCAGGATGTTGATCAAAACCCGAGTCTTGGTTTGGCAACTGCGATTGCTTCTGAAAACGAAGGGATTGGAAGACTCACATACAATGATGGAATGCTGAAAACAATCGGAACGAGGAAAACGAAGAAAGACTTGTCATCTTCGTCGTCGTCGTCATCATCATCCAAATACGGTCAGGATCTTTTGACCTTGTTACTAGACAGAAAATATGCTATTGAACGAGAGATCACAGAATTGTTTGCATCCGAACATGAGAAACTTCAAGTTTTCGGTTTGTTCAATCCGACCATCAAATCTTTACCAAAAGAGTTGGAGAAAATGAAAGGGCTTCGGGTTTTAGTGCTGAGAGGGTGCGAGTTTTTGAAGGAAGTGAAGCCCACTTTAGAGTCGTTGGAGTTTCTTGAAATCTCAGGTGCTCGTAATCTTAAAAAGCTCTACTCGAGCTTCTTTAAGGACATGTCGAAACTCAAAAGCCTTCATATCTCTGGATTACCGATCAAAACCTTACCTCAAGCAATTTACAACCTTCCACACATACAATGGTTAATCATTAAAGACTGTCCCTTCTTGAAAAGCCTTGATAGTTTATCAAAGCTTCAAAAGCTCATTGTTGTTGATCTCTCTGGTAACAAATCTTTGGATAATCTTGATAAAAACTTTTTGAAATTTGAAAACCTTCAAAGCCTTAATCTTTCTAAAACCCTTGTTTCAACAACACCATTGCTAAAAGATAGAAGGAAACTCAAACATTTACTGTGTAAGGACTGTTCATGTTTAGTTCGATTAAGGGGCTTGAGTTCATTAACCAGTCTTCAAACCATCGATCTCTCGGGTTCTGAAAATTTTGAAGAATTTCATGATTCGTCTTTAGAAAGCCTACAATCCCTCATCACCCTTGATCTATCAGAAACTGGTATTGATCATCTGCCATCTAACATTTCAAAACCGAGTTTTCTTCGCCTCAAGAAGTGCTTAAAGTTAAACCGACTCTCACGCATTGAATCCTTTGAAAAGCTTGAGGTTCTTGATCTTTCGGGCTCAAAGAATCTTAATGATATCGATAAGAACTTCTTTAATGGTATGAAATGTGTTCGAGTGCTTAACCTTTCTGAAACTAACATTTCACATCTACCATCTCTCTCAGATCTTTCCGATCTTCGTGAATTGTTTCTGTCACACTGTCATTCACTAATCAATTTACCATCGCTTGAATCTGCTGAAAAGTTGGAGATTCTTGATGCTTCATATTGCTTGGCTTTACATGATATTGAAAGCAAATCTTTAAAGATGATGATTAGTCTTCAAAAGATCGACTTTTCAGAAACAAAGATCGAGAGCCTCCCACCCCTTCCAGGTACCTGCAATCTTCGTCAGCTGTTACTGAAGAATTGCAACGATTTGAAGAATCTTGAACTAAAAGAGCCGTTCCCGAAACTCGAGGAACTAAATCTTTCGGGTATCAAATCATTAAACCCAAACGGAGCTGAATTCGTGATGGACACAATCAGCCTTAGAATCCTTGATCTTTCTTACACATCTATCAAACAGTTGCCATCACTGTCCAAACTCACAAACCTAACTCATCTTTCTCTTGCGGGTTGCCGATTCTCATCAGAACCAAAACTAAATTGTCCAGATATCAAGATTGAAGTCTTGGATCTTTCACAGTCATCAATTGAAAGTTTACCAAAATTCAATTACACAAACATTCAAAAACTCAAGCTCAAAGGTTGTTCTATGAAGGAAGAACTTGATGATAAGGTCATCTCTACATTCACTCATCTTGAATATGTTGAATATCCAAATAACAATGTAAAATGCACACCAGAAGATATGAATCAAGATGAATGGAACATCTGTGAGCTGTCTGACAATGAGAAATCTCCAATATTTCTTAGTGCCATTCCTCCAAAAGTTAGTTCGTACCATGCATGCGCAGTTCCAGTCAAGGTGGAAACAGAAACATGGGACAGATATCTTCAAAGACATGAACTTGTTTTTAAAGATGTGTACCTTCAAACACGTCGGTTCAGTCAATACAAGAAAAACAAGTCATTGCAGCTTCGTGGGTTCAGCCAATTCCCAAAGGGTATCACAAACATCATCGAAGATATCAACTTGGTATTTCTGATTGATTGTAAGCTCAACGGCTTTTCATCTGGCTTTGATTCCTCTAAGATGAAAAGCTTAAAGGGATGCTGGATCGAAAGGTGCAACGAAATGACCAGCATTTTTGCCGAAGGGGATAATCTTTGGTTCGATTTTCCTTTGATAGATTTGGGAATTTGCAATAACGATCACTTAGAAAGGATCTATGACAGGAAAGAACCATTTCAGAGCTTTGATAATCTTACGAGCTTGTATATAGACAGGTGTCCAGAACTAACCACTGTTTTTTCATCATCATGGCTGCCAAAGAAGCTCCAAGATTTTGAAATCAAATTCTGTGACAAGATATCTGAATTTGGAGGTGAACTACCAGAATCTTTACAAACTCTTAAAATCTGGGAGTGCCCCAAAATAAAGCAACTTGGAGGTGAATTGCCAAAATCTTTACAAACTCTGACAATCTGGGAGTGCCCCGAAATAAAGCAACTTGGAGGTGAATTGCCAAAATCTTTACAAATTCTGACAATCTGGGAGTGCCCCGAAATAAAGCAACTGGAAGACAAATTTGAAATTCCCAAAGGTTTGAAGACATTATGGATCTCTGGTGCAACTAAATTAAAGAACTTCGTTACCAAAAATGACGAATCTATCAGTCTTGAAACCTTAAAAGTGGAAAACTGCCCGCTACTTGAATACCTTGTTTATAATTCTTCACAAATGATACAGATCCAAATCATTGAAATCATGTCATGTGAGAAGATGCAGAATCTATGCAAAGACAATAACGGCAAACAAGATATATGGTCTTCCTTGAAGAAACTACGTTTTGTAGACCTACCAAAGCTGGAAAAAACTGGTTATCTTCTTCCATCACCATTACCAGAAGACCTGTTAAGTACCCTCGAATGTCCAAACCTGCAACCTATCGATTAGATTGACTCGACACACATGATCATCATGGCTGCAGGTATTAAATGAATTCGATCATCAGTATAAGATTTGTTTTTAGCCATCAAGGCATTCAAGAAAAGCTTCATCAGTCTTTTTTTTTTTTTTTTTTTAAAGAGCTACACCTCGATTTTCTATGATAAAATCAACACAACTTGCATCCTGTAGGATATAAACCAACAACCATTTAGCTAGAGACTACATGCACCACTTTATCACCAGGATGTTCCTATGGGACATTAAATCACAACAATTTTTACGTAAAAAGACCCAAGACTGATCATATATTTTTAAAAATCATTCATTTGAGTGACATCTTTGTTTTTTTTCTCTAAAAGATTTGTAATTTAGCTTGATAACTTCATTATTTGTGTGATTTTTACGCAGTTATAGAAGAAAAAATATATATATTTACGGAAATAAAAGTTGGATCCGGAAGACAATGGGCATATACATGGCAAAACTGAGTTTTGGTTTGCAGTGTATTGGATCTCATTAACTTGTTGCTTCTGGTACACATCCATGAAGTTGGTTTGTATTTTATGCATTTACAGTATACCTTGTATTGTTGCTACTTAATTATATACATTTGTACTTGTTGTATTCAAATGTATCCGTTGTATTGGATGCTATGTTGGTTATGAACATGTAATGTTACAGTTGTTTATTTATTCAATAAAAGTGGTAATGTATTATACTTCATACAGAAAGACTGAATTGGTTTTAATTCTTTATATATAGAATTGAATTGTTGATATTATCTCAACAATTAAACAATTCCATATGAATTAAATGACAGTTTGGTTTTTATAATTTAGGTTCCTTTTTATAATTAAATTGCACTAAATTTAATGTACGTTAAAAACATTGGGATGATTAACTTCAAACGATAACTTTGAGCCGGAGACTCATTTCTGAGCCTTCCGAGGCTACGTCTACGACTATTACGAAGTTACTAATTTGGTAATATGTCTTAAGGATGAGGTTTAAGGATTAGGTTGTAAAACCATTTCCTAAACTCATGTGTTGACCTTGAATATTTATATATAATAGGTTTGCACATGCATGGCTAGATTTACTCACCAGGACTTGATGAACTAACTATTTCAGGATTATCAATTCGGTCAAATAACTCAGGTGAGTCTTGACCTCCCCTTTTTTACTTAAATGTTTTGAGGATGTATCCGAGCTTTATTTTAAAAGGGTTTTTATTTAAAGGTTTTTTTATATAAAGGATTTTATGTGTGTTGCTGTAAGATAAACTGTACCTCTTAGCTAGCATTGCATAGACTTAGGTACGTCTGGTTATGGATTTTTATGTGTGTTGCATAGAGGCAAATCATCAAGGTAGGGGAAAGGGGTGGGCCGGTATAACCGTAATACCTACTTACAACTACCTTGGGGCATATACGCGTTCAAACGGATCCATGCGAATTGGAGGTACCTTGCTCTAGCTCTAGAAGCTAAGGATAAGGATAAGGATAAGGATAAGGATAAGGATAAGGGATAAGGGATAAGGAACATGATTCATGATGGGGTCGAATGTTCGATTCCGGCCTACGAGCCAGTCCCTACGGGGATAAGGGATTGCAGGGCGACTATCACCACGGTGGAGTTGTTGCGGTTGACGTCACAGATAAGGGATTTGATGCAGCACTATAGTGGACCACATGTGTGTCATTCAACACTGTATCTGCGCCAGTGGCTCTAGAGTAGTGTATATGTTATCAAACACCGCGTTAGGATCGTCGACGGACGAGTACTTGGCGTTTTGAGACTTGATTTGTCATCCTGTTTACTTGCACACACAAACTTGATTTGATTATTATTTTGATGTCATTGGCCATGACTCATCAACTATGTATGTAGTTGACATGTTTTAGCTTATGATACAGATAGCACAGGCACAGGAACATGAAAGTCAAGGAATACATGAAGGATGCTAACTAGATATAGAAGACTGGACTTTGAAACCACACCCGCGTGCTAAGGCAATGAACCTTGTTTAAACACTGAATTTTTGTTTTATGATTATTTTGTAATTTCTTTACCATAAGCATTATTCATTATGCAGATATTACAATGTTTCAGAAAGTTCAAATTTATTCGCATTTCACGATCAACGTAAGTCTTCCGCTGTATATGATTGGCTAAGAATGGTCCGACATGTCACGATCCTTGACGGGGGTGTGACACCTTAACACCAAAACAACTTTTTACAACCTGATGTTACTTTATGTATCTTGAAATAAATCACTATAAAGTACATGTTAAAACTCATTAGCGTATTAGTCATCATTCAAATGACTTTAAAACCAAAAAGACTTGTTATGACATAATGACTTTGTGCAAGATAAAAAGTCAATTACACACAGGTTGATTAATTTACTAGTCTTCATACACGTCTTAAACGCTAAAATTAATTGTAACAATCTTCTATGTTGCGTAACCTAAAACAACTCACTAATATAAATTATTTTTATATCATAGTAACATTTTTTA
Organism: Mikania micrantha; assembly: GCA_009363875.1. Lineage (NCBI taxonomy): Eukaryota > Viridiplantae > Streptophyta > Magnoliopsida > Asterales > Asteraceae > Mikania > Mikania micrantha. The sequence continues at coordinate 78,250,842 of CM018695.1, read as the reverse complement.
TTATGATGCATTTTTATTTAAAACTAAAGTAAGCTTCTTCTTCTTCTTTTTTTTTATCAAAAACGTCAAGCTTGGTTGCGTTTTTGTTACTAGACTACGAGGCTAGACTAATTACTTTTTTTTTGAACATCTAAACGAGTCCTCGGACCCAATAACCCACGCGCTGCGACCACAGACCGCTATCAACCCCAGAAACATTTAAAGTCGGGCCTTGGCGAGTGCCGAATCAAGGAACCGCCACACCATCTAGGAGAAAACTCACACTAAGAAAACCCCCTAGCTCACCCAGAACATTTTTGCTCCAGACCAGACTCAAACCCAATATATCTCATTGCTGGTGGTCAAGGAGTATCACTAGGCTATAAGCCCAATGATACTTTGTGAGGCCCCGAAACCGGGAGGCCTCGCAAATGTTGGTTTCGTCATAACACATAGCTCTTAAACCAAAAACTTTCATAATCATGCAGCGGAAATGTAAACATAGTTTGATAAACAGAAATCAATAACATGTCTGTATCAAAAACATATCGGATTTGCCAAAACCACCGGATCGTATGACTCTATCCCCGAGCTCCATGCCTTCTCTTATCATACCTTCAACCTGACATACATGCTAAATTAAGTCTGCTTACGCTGGTGAGTTCTACTTTTCGTAAAACAACATTAAACATACTTAACATAAACATCATTTCATACACATAGTCCATAACCTTAGCACATAACATCCTTAACATCATCATCATACGTTCCACTGTCACCATACGAACAGTGGGCTTATGCCGGCACAAGGCTCCATGTTTATAGTCCGATCGACTCTTACCGTGTTTATAGCCCGATCGGCTCTTACCATGTTTATAGCCCGATCGGCTCTGTGTTTATAGCCCGGTCGGCTCCATGTTTATACTCCGATCGACTCTCTTGTTTATAGTCCGGTCGACTCCATGTTTATAGTCCGATCGACTCTCATGTTTATAGCCCGGTCGGCTCCGTGTTTATAGTCCGTTCGACTCTCATGTTTATAGTCCGGTCGACTCCATGTTTATAGTCCGATCGACTCCATGTTTATAGCCCGATTGGCTGTTCATATCCTGATATAATCTGGTCATCATTCATATTTACCCAGTACAAGTACCGAAGCATCACCATTCACACATATCCTATAGCACGTATAGGGACATCATTCATTCATCATACATGATGTACTAGCATCATATCGTCATTCATCATAATCCTCATACATTTCATGCTAGCATTATAACATCATTCATCATAGTCATCATGACATCTTAGGCATGTCATACTAGCATCGTTTCATCATACCATCATAGCATACTAGCATCGTCATCAAATCGTAATATCATGTCATCATGCCTACATATCATACTTCCATCCTAGCGACCTAGGACCTTGTCATACTTCTATAGCAATTCTTATAGTTATAATCATGAAGCATGTTATCATAAAATCATCATCATATTATATGCTAGCATCATTATCATGTCATGTTATTCACTATCATAACTCATGCATTCGTCATACTTAGCATACTTTCATGCATACATCATGCTAACACATAAACATGCTTACATAGTCAGGGCATATCATCATTCATTCATCATCATCATAAGCACATAACATCATAGACATAACAATAAGCATGTATGTCAGCCCAAAACATTAAACATAACAGAGGGCGTCTAGAACTCACCTCATAGTAAGCTCTTGTTATCCTTAGCCGAACTCCTTAGCTAGGGCCTTAAGTACCTACATCAGTTACATCGTCTCGTTACAGTTCATCACATCACATTCTTAGACTTAGAATTTATCCTAAGTCATCGTAGTCAACTAGTCCCCATTATAAGCTCAAGTCCTCGAAACTTGGCTAAGTGTTCGAAATCCTTGAATTTCATTAAGTCTTCATGTACACGAAATCCATGAGTATTCGAAATATTAGCACCCGAAATACCCAAGGTACACGAACCCCTAGGTGTACACGAACATTTATGTGTATTCGAACTAGGGTACACGAAACCCCTGTATTCGAACCTAGTGTACTCGAACATACGAGTACCCGAAATAATCTTGTACTCGAAATGGCCCTGTATACGAAATAAATATACTCGAAATGACCATGTATATGATTTCGAGTACCCTTTGTGCAGGATTTCGTGTACTCATCACTTTCGTCCTTAAACATCTCAGAAATTCATCTAAGGCTTTGGGGAGCTAGTTCTAGGTTTCTTATGTTGTTACCAACATGCTGGAACCTCAAAGTTCCGAACTTTATGCATAAAGGTGTGAGCTTTATGCATAGGTTCACTTTTTGTCTAACCATCCTAACTTTTGCATAAAAATCCTAGCTTTTTGGTTTGGAACACTTACTTGAAGTTAGGTGATTACTCTTGTAAATTCTCGTGCGTTTCCCCTTCCGTTTGGTCGATCAAAGCTCGATTCTTGATGTCCTGGAACTCTACTTCGTGTACTCGAGAGAAAATGTGCTCTAGCCAAAGGTTCGCACATTTCCCAAGGCACTGGTATTTATAGGGAATGTCCCTGTACTCGAAACATGAGGGATTTTCGAGTACAAATTTCGAGTACAGTGTACTCGAAATCCAGATTTCGAGTACCCGACCCCGAGGCCTGAACATTTTTATTTTTCGTCTATTTTCCTACAAGTTACTTACCCGTTACTCGTACGTAGAATTCAAATACTTGTATTAGAAAATTGGGGTGTTACATACTTACTTAACACACATAATGAACTAGATGGTGTAGGCTGATCACTGTGGGATGTGGCGGTAAAACTAATGTTGTTAGGTTCTTAAAGAGAAGTGTATAAGGTTACGACAACTTGTTTTAAATATGAAAACACAGATAAAAAATGTCATGATTATATACCTAAAAATCACCGAAATTTTTTGTAATTGTAAAAATAGATGTTAAAAGATAATAAAACTAAATTTCATGTATAAAAACATAATAATAATAATAATAAAATACATTTAAAGTTGTTTTTTACGGGTTTTTATTTTTTAAAATATTTCCAAAACAATATATATGTAGACTTATTTAAGTAACTCTTTATTCAAATCTCAAGTACAACTATCATTTAAATTCTCATCACAAATTTGATTATGCAAATTTAAGAAGACAATTGCAAAATATTAAATAGGTCAATCGAGATTTTAGCATATGTACTTTTTTGTGATAGCTGCTGCCAACAAATGATATTTTACCCACATCATTACCTAACAATTTAACAAAAACAAACAAATAAATAAATATTTTTTTGTTTTAGTTTTTTAATAATTGATAAGTAATGATCTAACAATTTGTAGTAAAAAAAAAAAAAAAAACCCTTAACAGGTAAACTCTTTTTTGGTTGGGTTTTTTTTTTTTTAATAATTGATTAGAACAATTATTATAAAAATAACAATTATACAATAATAATAATCAAAATAGTCTTTCGGTAACTTTCATCCCATTTAACGTGTTTAACCCATTTGACGGATTCCTCTTTCAACTAATTTGTTTTTATTTAACCTATTTGAAATCAAACACAACCTAAATCGACATATATATTTCTTGTGTTTGCTCAAGAAAATACCACAAGTCCATAGAAAAGGTGTTGCTACAAACCTAACATATAACATTTTCTCTTTTTTCTAAATGTGCCACCATGTACTTGTTATATCTATGTATAACACAAACATCAACTCCTTGAATCTTTGGTCACAAATTGATGTGCATTTACAGTACACATATTCATTTCATCCTCACACCATATAAACTAGTTTTATACCCGCCCTGTGAACGTGTATTTTAACGTCTTAATAACATATGTATTTTTATTATAAGAATAAATAAAAAAACATTATTTGTTAACGGAATGAAAGAAATAGCGTAAAAAAGAACAAAATGTGTTCGGTTTAAAGGTAGGATTAAAATTTTACAAATTGTCAAGAAAACCCATTTTTATTCTAAAACTAAAGAAAAAAGTTTTATAAAACAGAATTAAATTCGGTGAAAACATATAGTATGTTGAAACTTATATTTAGCAAAAACCTTATTATTTGTATATCATTTTTTTTATAATATGGTCATCATATATTATAATATATACATATATATTATAATATATATTAAATGTTTTTGAACATAAAAAAAAGCTAGTTTGTATGATTGTATGTTTAAGATGTTATATAAATAAAAATGTAATTAACAGAGATAATTACAGTTAATTTTATTGATAGAAAGTAATAGTATCCCCAAAATTGTAATTTGGACCAAACCAATTGATTTCCTTAAATCAAAGCGTCATTTTGGTTTATCCGGTGAAATCATTCTGCCACCGTCCCCACCCTTCAAATTTCCCCTCATTTTATCCGATTCTTACATCCCGTAACACCTGCAAATCAACCCCAACAACACCCACAACCTGAAATGTATAAATGAAGGTTTCTTACGAATTTTGTGCTTTGATATATTAATTTTGCAATCGTTGTTTTTGGGCTTCTACCTCCTTCCGGTGAAAGTTCCGGTGGCAATTGCAAACGGCGTACTTCCGTCCAATTTATTCCGGCGGCCACAAACTCTACATAGGCGTCTTGTTCTATGAATGAAAATTGTTGGTGGCTTGGCGGCGGGAGAGATGTAGGGAGAAGGGAAGATTTCATGTGGGAGAATGGGAACGGTGTTGAATAGTGGGACACGTGTCAACGATCTGTATGGTAACTAAAAAACCACCGAAAACCAACATAAACTGCTAAAACCCGCCAAATAACCGATGTAACAGCCTATTTTAAAGGGTCAAGATTTAATGTTGATGAATTTCAACAGATGAAAATTCATCTAGAGGCGGTTGATTTCACCGGCGTCTATAGATATATAATCGATATTCATGCAATATGCAACATAAATTTACAATCAAAACAATACTGAATCATTAAAATATAGAAATATATTAGAATTAATAAAAAGCTTGAAGTTGAAAATCTACCCTAGATTAATAAATTGAAAAAAAGGGAAATTAAACACCTTACATTTCTCTCTGATTATGTTTGGTTAGGGGATTTATCAGAAATCACACTTGAAAACCTTAAATTGCACAGAGGATTTTGTTCTTTACTTTGCCCCATTTTCGTTTTAAAGGGTGATTCATGTTGTGGAGTAATCGCTTATCTGCGTAAGAACCTTTTAGGTTCGCACGACTTATGCACATAAAATTTGTACTCCTCACACAGATAAACCGACAAAAATCAAATGTACATACACAAACCAGAGAAACAACGTTCGTAGATCGAACAAACACTAAAGATCAAACAACAGCTACATAGCTCATACTTAATAACTTCATATATGCAAGCATACTATCTAAAACAATAAATGAAGAGAATGCATGCAAGAGTAAATCAACAACCAAATCAACAACCCGACACTATTAATATATGAATTTAATTTTGTTTAGTTAGGTGATATGTATGATTTATATGAGTTATGTTGCTGGATTTTGTTTACTTAGCTAATAGGTTGGAAGCTCATTTATTACACAAGATTATATTAATGAAATATTAAACAGTTACTGTATTAATTAATATATGTACAAAAAATAAAAATAAAAAATAGTTGAGAAAGGTATGTATTATGTAACTAAAATATTCATAAAGTAAAATAAATAATAAAATATTGGTTTTTACAAGAAAGAAGAGATAAATTATTATTATGGAATATAATTATTTTAGAAGAAAAAGAGAGAGTTAAAAATGAGAAGCCATAAAAATAACACATGTCTAGTATTATTTTAATTTAACACTATAAAAATTTGTTTTATGATATTGGTAAAATATCGATTTGTATTGCTTTACCAGATGACTCACAACTATTGGCGCAAAGCCGGAAAGTGTTGGAGTCGTAAATAAGGATGTTACTTTTTTTTTTTTAACCGTTTCCGGATCATGTCACTAAGTTCTAGTTACCTAGACCTCCCATGAGCCCTACAGCCACCCCAGGAGGAAACCACACAGAAAAACCCCCTGACCCCTCACAGATCCATTTTTCGCTGCGGGAGGGTTTCGAACCCGAGACTTCCCATTTAGAAGAATCCCGGGGTACCGCTGAAGCAATGTCTCATTGGTTGTTACTTACTTAGTTACTTAGGCTTTTGGATCACTCCTTATCTATAAATCTACAATGCGTCAATATTGTTGATGCACGTACTTTCAATATATTTTTTTAGGCGCTCCTCACCGACCGGTTCCACGGCCAACATGAGGGAAGTAAATCGCGTGACCCAGGGAAAATTGGGTGGTGCCAGGCTTTGAACCCTAGACCTCCTTTAAGGATTCCCACCATCTTACCACTAGGCCACCATCGCGGGGACGCGTACTTTCAATATAGTGAGATCGATCTTGCGCATGTTTTTGAATATTCGTAACTTTTTTAAATAGTGTTGTAATTTATCGTTATCAGGAAAAATTCAAAGTAAAATGTTATATTTATGCTTGTTACATTGATGTAAATCCAGGGCATGTGAGAAAGTTTAACAAAAATAGTCGTGACTATAACGAAACTAAAGAGAAAATGAGATGAGTTTAATAGTGCAATTTTTATAAAAAATAATCTACTATAAAAAGTTATTAATGTTCAAAAAAGATGGGTTAACCCAAAACCCAACGAACTTTTAAAATTATACCTTGAACCCAACCCTATTAATAGGTTTGAGTTAATCGGATTGAACCGAATAACCCAACTAACGTTCTCCTATCCCAGTTGTGATAAAAAGACTGCTCCGAAAAATGTTCCGGTTCAAAGTTATCTTTTATCGTGCTATAATCAATGGTTATGATTGAATCAGTAAACCCTCTAAGTATCTATCACATGACATATTAAGTGTGCATGTGTATGAGAATTTTACTTTACTTATATCTTTGTAACCAATAGAATGCTTGAAGCTTGAAGTGGGTCTGTTACACGTGTCATCGATTGTTCATTTATAAAATAGTTATTTACATTGAGTAACTAATAAGATTGTTTTCATATGTTTTACTAGTCAAAATCTTACATTTTATTGATCAATTGTGTAATTAAAAATCAAAGCAAGCCATTTTTTAATTACTCGTTTATTAAAATAACTTTTAAAAAAAAATCTGTATTAATGCATGTGTTTCGTAAAAGAATTGCTCTACCCACCAAATAGATGAGGTAGCAACACAAAATCCCAAAAGAATATCATCCAAACGAGATAGCAACAATAACATTGTGAAAATGATAACTCTATTAAAAATAATATTTAGACAATTGGATGATAACATATATTAATACAAAAAAAATGCCAGAAATAATAATATTATATGGTGATAACCGTTTATTGGTATATATTTTCCCAAAGAAAAAAACGAATACTCAATATGGGAAACAAAATAAATTTTTAGAACTTAAGAATAAAATTTAAAACATAGGAACTAACAATATTTATGTTATTTTCTGCGGAGCAAATATCGATAATTTTATTTAACTGAAATAACGAGGAATGTAAGGCAGAAATCACGAGGTTCGAGGAATGCAAGTACACGAATATATTCAAATTCAATATTAAGATAATATTATTTATAAACAGCAAGGCTGAATGCAATATAAGTAGCTAACGTTTGATCCTCCTTAATTATATTACATGCCTAATAATAAAAGTTCTTTGAAGAAAAAACGACCTTTGTCATGGTTTATATAAGTGATGAAACTCCCATAAAGCTTGAGGTTTGTATAAACATAGCTTTTTCATAATTTTCGTAACACGACATTTAAAATGTTACGAGTGATCGTCTGGAAAATATAGTTAAAACGAGTGCATATACTAATTTGTGTTGTGTCTTTATTAAATAAACAAGTCTTGGATAAAAATATATAGCGTGTTAGAATACTCTTGTTGATGCTTCTTAATTTACTCTGTCAGCACTTAGGGTTCATCAAACAATATAATATCTCATGCTTAGTGACGAAGCTTGAAAAAAAGCTCTGAGGGAGCCGAAGGATTTTTAAGAAGAAAACGGAGGAGCCGAAGGATTTTTAGGATGAAACGGAGGGAGCAGAATGATTTTTAGGAAAAAAACGAAGGGAACCGAAGGATTTTCCGACGAAATACTATTATATCGACCCTTCTGAGCGAAAAAACGTGGGGGGACCCCGGCCCCTTATAAGCTTCATCCCTGCTCATGCTCGTCCTTTACCTTCCCCGTTTTGCTAATACTATACGATGTTCTTGTGAATTATGACATGATGTTTTTTAGAGTGATTTTAAATTTAAAAATGTTTTCTTTCACTTATGCCATTTGTATGGATGTTTATATAGGGGAGATCGAGAGCAATGGTGATGTGTTGGATGTTCGGACTCGGAACTCAGTTGTCATGGAACATTACTTCAACAATGGGAGACTATTTATATGAATTATTTCCAGTAAGCATTGCTATTTTTATGACTTGTTTCCAGTTAATATTTAAGTTTTTAGAGGCTTCATTTAACAGCCTTTCATATGTGCACAGGATTATCATCCTGCAAGGGTACTCACCCTCGTTTATCTGCCGTTTTGCATCGCGACGATCATGGTTTTTTCGTATAACGAAGCAATAATCGATACTAGAAAACGTAACATCACCGGATACGTTCTTTTCTTCCTATGCATTTTCAGTTTCGCAGCGGTGAGTTAGATTGATAATGCATAGGATTTGATAAAAGATCATATTTTGGGTGCTAACGTGTGGTTAAACACATGTATAGTTAGATTTAGCAACTTCAGGAAGTGGTGGAATGAGGAATTATTTGGGAGTATGTTTTTTGGTTGCGCTTTCTGGTGTCGCTGATGCTCATGTTCAAGGAGGAATGGTTGGTGATTTAGCATTGATGTGCTCCGAATTCATCCAAGTTAGTAACGATTTACATTTTCTTAGTTTTCAAATCTTTTCGAGAGGTGCAAGTGGCGTTAACCACTGCTAACCGAGTCGTTTGTTTCATGATCTTAAGTTTTATCTTGTTGGTTTGGCCTCGTCGGGCCTTTTCGCATCTATTCTAAGGCTAATAACGAAAGGTGCGTTCGAGAATGTTAAACACGGGCTACGCAAAGGGGCATGTAAGTTTGTTATCTTGTGTAACCAGTACAAGATTTTACCTAAAAATGTATGCAATTCTCATCATGTTAAGTTCTTGTATATGCAGTGGTATACCTAGCCATTTCTTCGATTTTCGAGTTTTTATGCATAATTCTCTATGTGTTTTTCTTCCCTAAGTTACCCATTGTGAAATACTATCGAGCAAAAGCAGCACGAGAAGGCTCAAAAACAGTTGTTTCCGACCTGAATGCTGCTGGAGTCCAACTAGAATTGGATCAACATGTACACAATAGCTTTCCTTTTTCAATAATTTGTTATTTTTTTGGTTAATTACATAAATGATTCAAGTAGTTTGATCACGTCATACGTTACATGTTTGGTAACCAGAAATTAAATATTACAAATTTAATCAAAACATTTTCAAAAGAATACATGTTTAGTCCTCTTATCAAATGTCTGTCAGTTTTTAAAAAGAAAATGACTCAAATTGTCATTCAGATAAAGATACTTCATGTAACTAGACCTTGGTGACGTGGCCTGGAAATCAGTGGTTCACACGTTAAAATCAAATGCCGTTCAAAAAAAAGATAAAGATACTTCAGTCTTTTCAAATTGCAGAATTTTTTAAAATAGTTCATTAGGGTTTATAATTTGAAAAAGGTAATAGATTATTTTATTAAAGTTTATAATTTGTGTTAAAACTTGATGAGAATTAATGATGATAAGGATTAAACAAGTGGAGACATCTATGTTTTTATGGATGGAAATACTGAAGCCATGTGTAGTCATCAAACCCTCATCACTACATGTAGGCGCCACATAAACAACCAACAACATCACCCTCCTCATCACTTCACGTCATCACCACATGTGTAATCATCACCCCCTCATCAAACCCCCGTCACCACTCTTTTTCCCCCCTTTCTTCTCTTTTCACGTCGTGAGCTTGGTCACGTATAAGCCCCTCACGCCCCTGTGTAGTGGGGGGAGAGCGCCAATGGGGCATGACCGGCCCCTCTCACGCTTCCATCACTCACCATAACACATGATCTGATAAGAGTATTTAATTATGGTTTGCAATTTAAAAATACTCAAGTACCCTTTTTAGGATGGCACATGGCATGATTTTCGTATAAAAATTGACGACAAATAACGTTGGAGACTAAACATACAAGCTGCATACAAATGTTTAGACTATACTTGCAACTTTTATTCTGGTCTTTTGAGGACCAAAAATGCAATCATCAAATTACATTGATCATTTATTTAACTTTTCCTTATTTTTTAACAAGTTTTTCATGTTATACTAGACTAAAAAGCTTACTTATCTTTACAGACTAAAGCCAATGTCAACTATCAAAAGAGATTGAACAACAAACAACTCGTGTATCAGAACTTTGATTACTTGATGGATATATTCCTCATTTGTGTCATAGCGTTATCAATTTTACCAGGTTTTTTGTACGAAAACACGGGAACCCACAAACTCGGAACATGGTACGTACGTAGCCTTAAAAATCATCACCTCAACTAATCGCGTTAGTGCTTATTCTCGATCTTAAGTTACTCTTGTTGAATCGTTTCAGGTATCCGATTGTTCTTGTGACAACATACCACGTATCCAACTTACTATCGCGATATGTTCCTTTAATCAAATGTCTAAAGATGGAATCAAGAAAAGGTCTTATGATCTTAGTTTTATCTCGGTTTTTACTCATTCCTGCGTTCTATTTCACTGCAAAATATTGTGATCAAGGGTGGATGATTGCGTTGGTGTTTGTTCTTGGATTCTCCACCGGTTATCCCACCATATGTGTCATGATGGCAGCTCCCCAACCTTACATCGTATGTTACTTTTCCTAAGTTTAAATTACATTGTCCCTTAACAACTTATATTACTTTATAACTAAAACAACTACTTATATCCATATATTTAAAGGGCATAAAATTAATTTTCTATATAAAGGGAAAATACTTTTAAACGTATATGACTATAATTTTTTTTGCTTTCTATAATTTGTTACTTTTTATTTAAATGCATCTTAAAGATGTTGATATATGTTTTACTTAAATTATAGGGTCCAGAGAAGAACGCCTTAGGAAATTTACTTGTGTTGTCGCTTCAGATTGGTATACTTTTTGGAGTTGCACTTGATTGGTTGTGGATTATCGGCAATGGAAACTTTTAGCATTTTTTATTTTATTTTTATTTTCTGAAATAGAATTTTTTTAAACTTTCTTTTACTCGGGTTTGAACCCGTGATGTTACATCTAAGAGGCAATGTCTCCATCAAATGAATGAGTTTTTATTTCGGCAATAACACTTGTAGCGTTTAATATTTTAATTGAAAATTTGACAGATATGTGGATTGTATGTGATGCTAATATGTTAAGTCTTTGAAAAGTTTTATTAATTAGCAAAAATTCATTGACGCAACAATAATTTTTAAGCAAATCCTCGTAACAAAATTCTCTGTTAAAACTATTCTAACCATAATTCTAAGGTCAAACTAAAATAAAACAAATATAACCAATTTGGGGGCTTGGTCAATAGGCCTGTGTGATAATTGACGAAGCTTTTGTACTTTTATAGGCCAGGCCGGGGGTGACTGTCTTCTCTCTTTTTCCGTCCGTAATGTTAATTTTTTAAAATACAATAAAAATACAAGAAATATTAAAAATTAAAAAAATGTGCGGCTTAAAAAATTAAAAAGTTTTATTAATATATATTATACTCATATTAAAAATTAAAAAAAAATGTTTGATTTTATGGTGTAATTATTTTTAATAAATAATGTTATATGAAAAACTTATGAACATTTAAAAAAGTAAGGGAAAATTTGAAAAAAGTTAATAAAAGATATTATATCCAAATTAACTTAATTTTTTTCTCATGTCATATGCTAAATTTCTATAGGATCCTATGTGTAATCTCCTGTTGCATAGATAGAAAAATAAGAAAGGCGTTCCTGTGGGGAGGAAACGGTGAAAGTACGAAGATTCGCTGGGTTGGATGGGATATGGTCATGGCACAGAAAAGTATGGGAGGTTTGGGGATTGGGTCCCTGAGGGATATAAATCTTTGCTTGATGGCTAAATGGTGGTGGAGGTTCAAAACTGAACCATCTAGTCTCTGGGCACAGGTAATTGGTGGAATACATGCTTATTGTCCCTTGAGGGGTATCGTACCTTCAAAACCCAGAATGTCAGGAGTATGGAAAAATATAGCATCACTGGAAATCGATCTGAATAAGAAGGGGGTAAATTTGAGGTATTTATTCACAGGCGCAGTGGGAAATGGCCTTAAACTCGCTTTTTGGACCGACTTATGGTGCGGGGAAATTCCGTTTTGCTTCAAGTTTCCATATTTATTTAAATTGGAAGCTAATAAAGGGTGTAAAATTAATGATAGAGTGGTGAATATAGATGGAGTATTGAACTTTAATTGGAACCGGAAAAGAAACATCAGAAACCAATATGAGGAGGATGAGTTGGATCAGTGCACAGCTATTCTGAGTCAAACAAGGTTGGGAGATAATGAAGATAGATAGTTATGGCAGGGCTCAACAAATGGAGTCTTCTCGGTTGGATCACTCAAATCAAGATTATACGAGGCCAATGCAGATGTTCCGGATTATGTATCTCATTGGAGTAATTTAGTCCCGATCAAAGTAAATGCGTTTGCTTGGAGGGCAGAGAAGGGTCGAATCCCAACCAGGGACGCTCTTGCAAGAAGGCATGTTCCGTTGTCATGTTTTAACTGTCCAGTGTGTGGAAGCACAGAGGAGTCTGCTGCCCACATCTTAATCAGTTGTGAGATGGCATCGGAGTTCTGGTCAATTATCTCACAATGGTGCAAAATTCCCCAAATTTACGCTTTTGATATTCGTGATCTTTTCCTTATTTATAAATCTCTTCCGGTTGGGAATGTTAAGAAGGAAGTCATTCATGCGATCATTCTAACGGGATGTTGGTCTTCGTGGAGAGCGAGGAACGAACTGGTTTTTAAGGATGTAAAGCCCATGACAGAAGGCTTAGTTGAAGAAGTTAAAAGGTTGAGCTTTATGTGGATCAAAAATATAGCTAAACAAGGTATAAGGAAATGGGAAGACTGGAAGAGGTTTAGTTTGGTTTAAAGTATGTATTGGTGTTTGGTGAATTTTTCATTTTGGTGTAGTTTTTACTCAGCTAGCATCTTGCTAGGCTGGTGGTGTACTGGGGTTTTTTTTAATGAAATTATCGTTGTTCAAAAAAAAAGAAAAATAAAAATATTAACTTATATTCCCAATATTGCATGCTAAATGGGTAAGTAATGTGTAAATAACTAGGAAATTAAATGAGCGTTAGACACAATTACACATCGTTATAATAATAACTAGGGATTACCCAACGAGTTGTGGCGGTACGCTTCATTTAACAGGTAAAAACATGATCTTAAAAGTCAAAATTCAGATAACATAAACTTGATAATTTGTCATAAAAATTCAAAGTGTAAAACACAAATTTTAAAAATAATAGTTAAAAATAAAAGCTACCTAATTTTTGTATCACACAATGATACACAGTCAAAATTTTACACAAAAAAAATGATCAAGTCATATCATTATGTCAATATGATTATTCGATCACAACGGGGAGGTAGCAACACGAATATCAAAATACGGTGAAAAAAGTTGCGACGGTTATCAATACGTCCTAAGGTTTGTGTTATGGAGTCCTAAGGTTTGTGTTATGTGATAAAATTGCAATCCTACTGGGTAATTGGAAAGCGGTTTTTGAAATAAAAGATTTAGAAAGTGTTGTGATATTAAGAGTATGAAAAATCTAAAGATTTTATAAATGAAATCACCAAAGGGTGATGATTTTGAGAACAGAGTCAAATGTATAGGAAGAAGGCAGAAGTTATACTGTCTAGATGGGGAGGATAAATCTTCCTAACGTGTGGGAAGAAGGCAAGAGTTGTACAGCAGAGGTGGTGAAGATTGGCCGATATCTTGGGGAGACGTGGTGAACATTGGCCGATATCTTGGTGAGTCTGACCCTAATTAACAAGCGGCAATGTTTTGTATGATAGGACCTTGCACTTTGCACATGTTATGATTCTGTTTTTAACATGTTAACATATATATGTTGTGTTTAAAACACTTGAAATACATGTTTTGATATGAGTCGAGGCTTATGAAAGAATTGTAAAGTATTATAAACTTAGAACACACAAGTAAAAGCTGACAATTTTTTGCATGCATGTTAGGACCAAGTGAGACCTACTATATCCGATAGTAGAGGCAATGATGAATAAGCTAGAGGCATCCGACAACACCCAAAGACAAATAGACAATAATTGACACTTAAATTTTGTTGCAAGTAAATCTTTATGATGTAAGATTATAAAATATGTAAATCAGTAAATGTTTGGTTAATATAATATAAAGGTATTAGTTTCTGCTACTATCTTTATCTCTAATTAACCATGTGCTTATGAGAAGACTGACGTGTCTATGAGATCATCACAAAATAAAAAGGCGTACAGAAGAAGAAAAAGCAGACATAAACACTTCTATAGCAACAAATGACATTAGCTATGATATCTACACCTAATATCGTTCAAAGCATGCTGCCAAAGAATTGCAACAGCTGAGCCTTTTAAAAGAAGTTGTCACATTAGCGAATCTAGAGTGAAATCAGAAAAACTTGGAAGCAAATGTTTGAATGGATGATGCTCCTGAGAGTAGAATTTACAAAGATCATTATTTTATTTTATTTTTTTTTGAAAAAAATGTTACTGAAGACTTGGACTAATGAGTTATCAAAGTAAGTCGAACACATAAAGCAAACATTTTGTTTGTATTCATATTGTATCAAGTTGAATCAAAGAAAGTGTAAAGAAGGTGCAAGAGGTCTTGAAGGAAAAGGCAATGCAAGAATAATTATTACAAGGAAGAAGATTGTTAGAAAATTTTAGTGTTGTTAACTCTCAAATTAATCTATGAAGTAAATCAAGATTCTTCGCATTGCATGTATCTATTAAGTGTTTTAAATCGAGACTCTTTCTTGTCAGTATTATAAATACATGACATTTTTTTTTGAATGGCTAGGTAAATATATATATAATAAACGACCATATAACATGTTATCACAACTAACGTAAAAATAAAGAACTTGCCTATTGTCCGCAACCACCATAATATAATGCCATCACAGTTGTCGCCATTGCTTATGATCACAGCCTACGTGATGTCGCTGTTATCGCCCTGCTACCTCACCGCAATTGATAATTGTTATCAACTCCCAACACAGCAACAAAATCACTTACCATTAGTTATTGTGACCATAGTTAATAGTTGAAGAAATAACTAAACATTAATTGGACGATGTGGTATCAACTAACACTAAAAGGTATTAATCGTATTAAAATTTTATATTTAATTTTTTAAAATTATATTTACACCACACAAATTTACGTGACTTTTAAAATATAAATAACTTTCTAATGCTTCAAAGATTGTGATCAATTTTGATCGATTTTAAAAAATTTGATCAGGCTAAAAGTAAAGCTATTTTTATACAGATTTGAGCTAGTGCCAATTTTGATAGCGGATTAGAGGAAATCAAATCAATAGCCCTATATAGAAGTGCGCAAATAGGGTTTTTTTTGGAACCGGTTCCAGTTCCGGTCAACAAAGTCAATACCCGGTTCCGGTTCCGGGTTTCGACCAGTTTTTGACCGGTTCCGGTTTGGGTTTTGGCCGGGTACAGGTGGAACCAGTTCCGGCTTTCCCGGTTCCGGTTTTAATTTGTCTAAAAAACCGGATCCGTTTGTACCCATCGGTTCGGGTATGACCTGTTCGGTTCCGGGTCCGATTATTTTTGCCCACCTCTAGCCCTATACATGATTTTTATAGCCCAAGACAAGAGACCTTTGTTGATGAGTAGTAGAGGACAAAAAAACATAAAAATCATGTGAACGGACACCAACCCCAGTACCCATTTGATCCATCTTCAAGTGTCATGTTTTGACACAAATAAACTCACCCACTCATTTTGTCATTAGATCCCAAATTGCATAGTCTTTATTGATGCCTCAACACAAACACATGTTGATGCAACATGTAAACATGAATAATTTGATTGAGTTGCAACATTTATGCCACCCAAATATTAAATTACCTAGTGCCAATATGGTCCTTTTATAAAGAATGTCACATTCTTTATGTCTTATACTTCCTGAGGTCCTTCTAAAAAAACAAAAAACAAAAATAATAGGCTAAATACAAAACAAAATTTACCCGTAGTGAAGAGTATGGGATTTCAAAACACAAAACTTTTTGCATGTAAGATGGGTCGACCCTCTTTTATGGGGCCATCAAGCTTTCAATTGTGTAGGTTAGTGACTTTGCCCAGTCTTCTTTGAGCAACAATGTTTGAAGCGTGTGCATTACATCATAATCAGGGTCAAGCTTCCGTTGCCAACCCTGCAAAAATGAACCAAGTTAAGAAACTAAAAGACACCAGTTTCTAGAAGAGGTGATAAAAAATATTTTATTAAAAAAAATAATCTGACATCATAAAACTGAATTGGATGTTATTATATATTTCAATACGCTTTTGGTTGGCTTTCAAGTTTAAATCAGTTGAACCTTTTTTCTTTTTTATCAAGGTTCAACATGTTTTGTTAGAAAACATAGAAATTGCTGCTTTAGGAATGGGTTACCTCAAGAACTAGAGTTGTAACCATGACAGTGCAAACATTTCCATCCACATTGACCCTGTGGCGCCTCACTTGCTCTAGCACTTGATGCATGCAATCAGCCGGATGTATGATGTCACCCTCTGGACTACCCCAGAAATCAAAAGACTCGGTAACTTCCTGTTAACCACAAAAAAAACACAAGATTAAAAAAAAATACAGTTAACTTTGAACATGCTGATTCAGAAATAAAAAGTCCTAAAAACAGAGAAGATTAAAATCAAATTACCTTGATAAAGGCCTGAGGATTAGGACAATTCTGTTGTTTTGATAGCCTCAACGTGCACTCGGCTGCGGTTTTTCCATCCCTACGGGCAACAGCCTTAAAAAAATCCAACAAATTCACTCTGTCACTCTTTGAAAGTTCAGCGGTCATGCCTACATCAAGAAATATGACATGTGGCTTCGACTTGAAGATCCCTTTACGAGAAGACTTGCTCCGAACAAGAATATTTCCAGGATGCATGTCAGCATGAATGAAGTTGTCCACCTGCACAAAGAAAAAAAAAATTCCTAATCAAATATATTACTATGTTTCTTTGGGCCTATAGTCTTAGGGGTGTCCTTTGTCATAGGCGAAGAGGCAAGTTTAGTTCAAGGTTTGCCTATAGTCTTAGGTGAGGTAAAGCCTACCCTCATCTCACCCTCCTCATACCCTAGAATTCAATTGAGATTTTACTGGGTATGTTTGTTTGTTTGTTGTTTGTACACTTATATAATATATGAAGCAATCTTTTTTAAGGGATAATTATCTTACCAGCAGCATTTTTAAAAGAGCATGAGTGCCAATGTGTGCAAGAGAACTCTTAAGTCGAACATGTCCTTCTAGTTCATCAACATAACGTGACACACTTTCACCTTGTTCAAAAGTTTCCACCAAAACAGCAGGATGTACAAGTGGATAAACAGGTTTAGGAAAAGAAACATCTCTCCAGCTGCGAAAATTATATATGAATCTACTCAAATGAGCAGCTTCGCGTGCAAGATCAACTTGTGACATCATAAAAACTGCAAATTGTTGAACACTTTCATCTAATCTCAACCAATTAAGTGTAGGAATGAACTTAGACATCTTTGCAACTACATTAATAATCTCAAAATCTCTTTTGATTGATTCACCAACCCCAGGATGTCTAACTTTAACTGCAACCAATAAAGGCTTGTCATGCTTTCCATGATATCTATACTTCAAAGAAGCACGATGAATTTGTGCAATGCTCCCAGAAGCTACCGGAACTTCCTCAAAATCCTCAAAAACTTCTGAAATTTTGCGACCAAAAGCCTTTTCAACTGTCTTTTTTGTGTAAGCAAAGCTATGTTCAGGAGCCTTGCTGTGAAGCTTAGAGAGCTCGGTGCACAAGTCTGTAGGGAAAAGATCTGGTCGTGTGGCTGCCCATTGACCCCATTTTATGAATGCGGGACCTGCTATTTCTAAAGTGCGACGCACAAGATGAAGCCATTGTTGTCTAGATGAAACCCCAAAATACTCTGCAAATGGAGCCATTGCCATACTGGGAGAGAATAAAACTGCCAAATACATAGCTCTTAACAGCAATATTAAACCCTCGACTATGGAAACCAATGATGAAATCAAGAACGCATGTCCATTTTCAGCACTATTGTATAAAGTATTTTTAGAATGAAATGAGCCAAAGTTTGACCCTCCATCTGCTAATACCAGATTGCCAAATGTGAAGGCTAATGTACCAGGAAGAACAACATATGAGCGGTTCAATGCCAAACTAAATGCTTGAGCAATCCTATTTATGCCAGAAATTTGCTTATCTTGATTCAAATTCATGGAAAGCCTCCTCCAAGCATTTTGAGCATGATGTGTTATTGTGTTATTGACTGAAAAATCCGAATAATTTCTGTTGGGGAAAGTGTTTTTCTTGCCAAAACAAAACTTGGATTTACATGCCAAGATGGAAGCAAACCCTCTATTACTAGAGTACATCGTGTATTTAGAGTTGTTAAAACCACATCTAACCATTGACCCATCTTCTGAACGAATTCCCCAATTGACCCATCTTCTCTTAATATTTCTGATCATCAAAAGCCTATTTTTACAATAAGTGAGTTAAATTTCAATGACCCATGCAAAAAATATCAAATATATATATATAGGGTGTGGAATTTTTCATAACCCACTAAATGCGCGCTAACCCAAATAACTTTGGCAAGATGAAGCCGAATCTTGGATTTTTTTTTTAACATCATTGTAACACATTTTGAACACCATGTTCTTTTATGAGTTTGTGGAAATTCATCACCGTTTAAAAAATATCATCGTTGTAAGTTTTGTGCTACAATACTGTAAGTTTTAAATATTTTTAAACTTACAGTACTGTGAGTTTTTGAACGGTGATGAATTAGCCCTAACTCATAAAAGAACATGGTGTTCAAAATGAGTTACAATGATGTTCAAAAAAAAAAATCCAAGATTCGGCTTCATATTGCCAAAGTTATTTGGGTTAGCGCGCATTTAGTGGGTTATATTTTTAACCTTCCCCTATATATATATATATATATCAAAAGAACAGAATCAGGGATTCAAAAATATTCATCAAATTTTGAAATTGAGTTATAAATTAAGTAATGCCATAAATAACCCATCTTCCAGTAAATAAAAATTACACATTTAAGACTTGTTCAAAAGAGGAATGACACCCTGCAAAATATTGCATGACAGACTTGTTAGTAGCTAGTTACAGAATTACGGTCCATCAATCAAACATCATATAAGCTTTATAATTATTGCCTGCAAAACACAAAGTTCCCTGATGATTTTTAACTTAATCCAGCAAGCACACGTCAGAATGTCACAAGTCTTTGAGCAGCATGAAAAGGCATAAAATGTAACTACAGGTTGAAAGATATGATGAATTTGCAACAGACTACGCAGATCTAACTGTAAGCATATTGCATATTTAGTAAAATGTTTGAAATCGTTAACAACTTAAACTTGCATTGATCGACGCTTTCAATACTCAAACTGCTAAAAACCTAAACACTTGCATCATGCTTTTCCCAAACAAATGATATAAAAACCATATGATCATGAAACCAATTCATCCAAGAAGCATAAACCAAAACCCTAACAAATTGCAAACGTATAACAGATTCGAGAACAAAAGGGGAAAGGAATTGAAACCTTGACATCGCGAGAAGAGATTGGACCTAACTTGCGTAAGATCCGAATCACAAGCATTGTCTAGAGAAAACAAATCGTACGGATCATGAGAATGAAATTGAAGATTCCTTCGCCACCATATATGATCATCAAATCAAAGGTCGGTTTGATTGAAAGCTATGGCGGCGTTTCAAAGAGAGGAAGAGGGTTGGAAGATTCAACCATCGAGAGATTCTTTTTTCTATGGAAGACGACGGGTCTACGTGTACAAATGTGAGGCATTAAAGTACAACTGGTTAATGCATGATGGCGATATTTGGTCCGTCCTCCGACTTTCATGGAATGGGCCCCTTTATATTAATTCGGTTGTGGTGATATTCCACCGGAATGGACCGTGACCTTTAAAAACTTGTATAATCATAAAGGCTGGGTCGTAACTAGAGGTGGCCAACGTACCCGGAATCGGAGTCTGTCGTACCCGAACCAGTGGCTACGGGGCGGTTTCAGGTTTTCAGAGAAATTGGAATCGGAACCGGTTCCACCCTTAAACCAGAACCGGCAAAAAAACGGTTGAAACCGGTCAAAAACCGGAACCGGTTCTTGACTTTGTTGATCGGAACAGTTTATAACCGGAACTTCTGGTTCCAAAAAAAACTCGGTTTGGCCACCTCTAGTCGTAGCTAACGGTAAGAAGCAAAAGCTATTTTTAGACTATATTTATAGTCTGTTTGGTGCACTCTTACTAGTTTTAGTTCTATTAACTGTTAAGATGCTAGAATTTTTAGTTTAACTTAAAATCATCTCTTAATGGTTCAGCAGCCCTCTGAATGATTCAGCCAAAAAAAGAGTCTAAATGAAAAAAAAGAACCATATCGGTATTCTTTCCCTCCTTCGCCTTTTTTTTCTCACATTGTCGTTCACGCATAACGCCGCCACCAGGTGACCGACTGACGCATATCACCACTACCACCGTTGCTCATCTACGTCTGTCGGCATCCCATGTACGGTCTCATTTTCCACCATCCCTTTTTGGTTCATCTATGGTTGTTGACACCACCACCATCGCTACCTATCGTTGTATCTTTCATCTCCGGCTGTCGGCACCACCACTGGGGCTTCCCATCCCTCTTTGTCTCATATTCGGCTGTTGGACCACCACCATCGCAAAACCATCCATCTTTGTATGATCGTTGGTCCGTTGATCTAGGATGTGGTCGAGGGTGTTTTTATAGAGGGTCGAATTCTGAGACTTGTGTTGTTAGAGGGTCGATTTCAGAAATATTTGTGTTGCTATAGGGTCGTTTTGTAAAATGTGTTTGAAGGTCCATCAATTGTTCTTGTGTGTTGATATGCAGTAGCATATTTGGGTACAAAATGTTTGTTTTTGATATATGCACTAGATGTTTGGGTACACATTTGGTTAGATCATGAATAACACTTGAATAACATGAATTGTTTGCTTGAATCATAATTGTTTTTGATACCCTGGAATTGTTAGTTGAATCGGAATTGTTTGTTTGAATAACATTTGGTTGACCTTAGAATTGTTTATGCACATTGGGTTTGTTGAATCAGAATTGTTTGTTTGGATAGCATGTTGCTTGACCTTAGAATTGTTTCTACACATTGGGTTTGTTGAATTGGGTACACATAGTTCAGAGGGGTAAAATAGTCATTATGTACATTCGTTTAAACAGCGTTACTGATTCAGCATTTAACTGGTTCAAAGCCTCTTATTTGTTCAGACCTCTTACTTAGAGGTGACAATTTTTACCCAAATCAAATGAAATGAGTTGGTTTGGGTAAATAATTGTTGTATAGTGGGTTGAGATGGGTAACAACATAATATTGAACGGGTTGAGATGGGTAACACTTAAACACAATGCGGGTCAAGATGGATAACCAAAAAACTACGTAAATGCAATGGATTCAAACATTTAAGAATGATTAATAACATATTTGATGAGAAAATCAATAAAAATTATCCAAATAAACTATTTGTTTACTTATAACACATCTTAAGCTAAACTAAATTGATGTTTTTTAAAAACAACTCATTTAGACCGGAAATGATTTTGCTTAAAACCCATTCTAACCCACACCATCTTGACCCGGACCCATTCTAACCCGTTATCCAACCCTACGCAACCCGCCCATTTTGCCGGGCATACTCTTACTGGTTTAGCACTTAATGATATAGATGCTACCAAATAACCTCTTGTTATCTAACCCATACCCTAGTATAGTCACCTGTACAGAATTTCCTAACAAATAAGGATTTAAACATAAATTGAATGAGATTATACATTTATACCATCATGACAACGGTTTTCATTAGAACTTTCTAAAAGTTCTACATGAGCACCATGTACTCATGTAGCATTGCTCACTCTCACTCAATCTAAAGAAATTATCGATATACTAAGTACTCTCATATTATTGAATATGTCAAGTATACATCAGACATACCGAAAATATATT
Organism: Mikania micrantha; assembly: GCA_009363875.1. Taxonomy (NCBI): domain Eukaryota; kingdom Viridiplantae; phylum Streptophyta; class Magnoliopsida; order Asterales; family Asteraceae; genus Mikania; species Mikania micrantha. The sequence goes on along the minus strand of CM018695.1, from coordinate 78,228,382 downwards.
CATGGGAAATTTTAAACCCAAAGAGTGTTAAAAACATGAGGTTTTGTCAAAATAGGAATCTCTTTTTCTTTGTCTATTCTCTATTTCTAAAAGTAGTACTAAAAGTAGAGGAGTGCATTTTGGATTTTTGCAGGAATCGGGTCCAGGTTTTTCGAAATTAGGTATCATCAGTTCTGGGTTTAGGAGATACCCTGTTTCGGGTCGGGTACTGTTATCGATAACCCATACCCATATAGAACCGGTTTGGGCAGGGTTCGGCCAGTATTAAAACCGCATATAATCGAGTCTAGGTTAGTTTTTTTTATTTTCTAATACTTAAACATTTAAACAACATAAATTTCGTTTTTATTTATTTTTAACAATTTATAAACTAATACTTAAACATTTAAACAACATAAATTTCATTGTTTATATTTTTAAGAATTAAAAACTTATACACAACAAAAAAATAATAACTTTACAAACTTTTTGTATTCCACTCGTTGCTTTTTTTAGTCTTCACCGGAATATTGTTCATCCTAACCGATGCATTATAAGTGAGTTTTTCGTAGGATATACCGGAAGACAGTCCAGTGCTAATGTCTTCATCTGTAATTGAGCTTCAATTGCTATTTTGTCTTCAAGGTTTGTAGTGACTTGTATATAATCCATCGCATCCAATTGATCTTTTAGACAAATACACATTTTCAGTGATATAAAGAATATTCTCCCAACCTTCACTTAAACCGATACAGCTAGACCGGTTAAAGAATGATGGCTATGAAAAAAATGATGAAGCTTACTTTTGTTGTAAAACACTATTAAACATTTTGAAAGTCTAATTCCATCGAGTATGTACATCTAATTCGGACTTAAACAAATAAAATTCGTATCTTTACATATTTTTAAAATTGGCTACAAATGAAATCCATAAATCGCTTTGTGAGTCAATAAGGTGGAATAGATATCATTGAATTTGTTGTACGTTACACTCAAGTCCTTTCATTTTGAGCCAATTTGATGCAAGGTTCTACTCCTAAACTTTATCAGGTTCCTTAATTTCTTGACTTTATCATCTTTATCATCCAAGTCAAAAATGGAGTGAATTGGATTATGGTCAACGCATGATTCCTTTTGATTAGAATAAGTAGAATAGTAAAAAAAAATTATTTTGGTGTAAAAAAAGGGATGTATAAATGTTAATTTATATTAGGAAGAAGCACCTAACTAGTAGGCGTTTTTGGAAACCTTCAATTTTTTTTCAACTAACAAAAACTTGTGATACGAATGCATAAATTATAAAATGTTTTTGTAAGACCTGGGAAAAACGACGGTTCAACGCGAATTCTGCTCGGCAGGCCCTCGAACAGTGCGGAATTCTATTCGGGCGTTATCCAATCTAATCCAATGTACCACGTGATCAATAGAAGGTCTAGAATCTATGAAGAGATAGTTGGTGGAGGTGAGTTTCAAAGAAGAAGGAAAAGTGACCATGGTGAGCGACGAAGGCTTATTCGGGATGGAATTGATCACAACAGGTTGTTCTTCACCCATGAGAGAAGCGATGGTGGTGTTATCTGCGGCGGAAGGTTGGTGGCGGCGGTGGTATTATATGTGGCGGAATGGTGGTGAAGGTACGGCCGTTCTGGCTGATACCATATGAAGAGATAATTAATTTCGATATTTTATTGAAAGAGATTCAATTTACATAAATACTACACTATAACAGTGAAGTCCTATTAACCAGCCAGGTCAAGCTACAATTAGCTGAAGACTAGGAATTGCTACAACAATATAACAAAGTAAATAAATAAATGATTTAAACTTTTGATTGGATAATATCGTGTGGATTAATAGAATCAACGTTTCATGTAGAAATGATCGATCACGGGCTGAAAATAGAAGTTGGAAGCAGAGGGGACATTGAAACCTAGGAGGATCTGTGGTGGAATGAGCAGAGGTCCTAAAATGTTATGTTTGTTGGGTTTATATAGTGTATTGTCATTCATACGAATGAGTCATGATAATGACTATTCTGCAAGAATGACTCCAGGTGAATAAGCATGTCATACGAATGAGTCATACTATGACTCATTCGTTAGAGTAGGTCATTCGTTAGGCGTTCATCCGTACGAATGAACTCATTTCTAGGTTCATTTGCACAAATGGTCATTATGTTAAGCAAAATCAATGTTAAGCATAATCAAACACAATCAAACAATATATAATACTTGATTTCATTGATAACATAAGCTTTGTACAATCACAAAAGCCAATTACAATGAACTAGGAACAAATAATGTATCAACAGTTTTTTTTTCAAGTGATAAAGTTTCAAGTTAATTTATAAACATTATAGAATTTTGGACCATGCCACTCCACCTTAACAGGATACAAATATATATACAATCAAAAGTATAAAAAACTTCCATTTCCATTGGCATCTTTAGTTTCCTTTAAGACGTGAAACCCATGTTTAAAACCATGAAACTTTTACTTTCTGTTCATTAGATGAGCATTTTTGGGCATAAAAAAGATTCTAACGTTGAATTTCTTTACAATCTTATTACAATAAAGCCTAAGATAGTAAAATATACAAGAAAACAAACAATAAGTTAGTGCCAAATCCCTCTAACCAAGCGAACGAATCGGTTCGATGACAAGTTCCTAAGGATCTTCCTAGCATCCGACACTTGATCATCAGCTAACTTTTCAATGTTTTTCAAGTACCCTGAACTCAAAATTTGCTTTCGCCCGCTATTACATCGCGATAATGACATGATTATGGGAAGTAGAAGCTTTCTGTTATTTGAAGCCCTTTCAACATCAATTGATTGCATAATCAAGCTCACATTTTGTTCATTATCTACTAGTCTTTTTCGATTCTTGGGGATTGAAACCAGATTTGATAATGTCTCGGACGCTAAATCTCTTAACTCAATAGGCTTTGCAGCTATGAATTTGATGACTACTTGTATGAATCCTGCATCTCCCATTGCTTTCTTGAAATCATCTGATATCCCACTTAACCAAAATGCAGCTTTCAGTGATGATTCTTGAATGAGGATGTCACCTTCATGAAGAAAATGGAGTATGTGATCCATGAAACCATAACTCAGTAGACTCAATCTTGTTGAATCTGAACACAAACTCATGATCACCCTAATAGATGTATCTCTGCTTTTGGATGAAAATGATGATTTTGGATCCAAAACATGGATTAAAACACGAATCCCGCCTTCATTAAAGATTGAATTGGACACAAGTTGATCCCCAAAGGCGATAGCTTGAAGAAACTCCATGGAGCTGATTTGGGAAACTTCATTTCTTGACTTAATGAGATTGATAAAGATTGGAAGCGCGCCTTCTTCGACTATAAACCGTTTGATTTCCTCAACACCAACAAGATTTTTCAAAACCCCACATGCTAAACCAACCAATTCACCACTATTTTCACAATCACTAGCAGAAATTCTCAACAATGAAGTCACTCCACCATGAGCTGAGACTGACCAAGCATTTTCAGATTCAGCTGTGCATTTCATCAAACACCTTGTGGACAGACTTTTGCTCAAATCACTTCCACACTCCAAAACTCTAATTAATGGCGCCACAACTCCAATTGAAACCAAAACCCCTTTATATGAATCAAACCCACAAATCATATCCAACGATTTCAGTGCTTCTTCTTGAATTCCCAAATCTTTTGAACACAGAAACTCCATCAAACCATGAACAAACCCTTCAATCTCCATAGCAATCTTCACAAACCTCTCATCTTCTTGAATTACTTCATTAAAACAAACTAAAGCTTGATTCTTCATCTCATTACTCCCAATTTTGAACCTCGAAAACAAATCGTTGACATAAAATTTGATATCTTCTTTTGAAGCCGCAGGTCCAGGTCTTGAAACGACAATAGCGTAATCCCCATTTGTTGATAAGCAATTAGAGGAAGATAATTCAGTTAAAGACTTTATGTGGGTGTTAAATTTCTCACAGATTATATCAAGATCACTCTGCATCAAAAGCTTCCCGCTGTAGGAAAGATCGATGCATTTGTAAGCCAATTGTGTGGTGAATTCGGTTGTTTCTTCAATGGCCTGAATGGCACCGGAGAAAGCTGCGTGGTCGCCGGAATCTTGAATATCCGGCGAGAGAAGCCCGAGAATGGAGAGAATCTCATTCAGCTTGTTTCTTATCAATTTCCATCTGGGTGAGAAGGCTTTGATCGAGTGAGAGAGAATGATCAATGAGGAGATTTGGTCAGTGGGTAGCCGGAATCTTGATTTTCCGGCGAGCTGGTCTTTTTCTTCCACCATGTTGGTGCTTCACCGCATAACCAGCATTTTCCGGTTAGTTCTTCCGGTGGGTTGTTGGGGAAGATTTGGAGGTGAAGTAATGTCGCATTAATGGCAGTGTGTCTGCTGTTATTGTTTGTTACCTAAAACGAGGGGGCTGCAATTTACCAAACTATCCTACAACAATATTGGCAAGTATCATGGGTTTAGCAACGATTAACATAAATTCAGGGTCAATAAATAAATAAAAACATTTTTTATACTTTTAATAAGTGTTCAGCTTTGATATTTTTTTAAGATTATTTATTTTTCATTACTTTTTTTTAATGGCATAGGGTCTCGTCATGCTACCTTCAGTTATCCTGAAGGTAAATATCTGTGAGACCGTACCACTCAGACGCGCGAGACCACGTGGAATAGGTAAACCCTCATTCCTCATTGTTTCAGAAACCGAGATTTAGCTCAAGTTTCTCTCCCTCGCATCGTATCCATTAAAGTGTGGATCTTAAACATATGCTTATGAACAAACTGAACAAAGAGTTCGTGAACTGTTTAACGTGAAGTTCGCGTAATGTCATTCGTTTAGTTAATGAACAAACAAGAACATGGAATTTCGTTCATTTAGTAAAATAAATGAACATAAATAGATGTCGTGTTCATTCATTTGTGTTCATAAAACATTTGGAATTGTGTTCGTTTATATTCATTCACTCGTTTAAATTACTTACTATAATATTTAAATTGAAACGTGATCATTTGAAATTTTTATCTTCCTAAAAATGTAATAATGTAAAAAATTGAGATCTTTGAAACATTTGTTTATGGTAATTTTGATCATGAATATTACTTCCAACTTTTGTTTTGTTTTATGATAATTATTTTTTTATTTTTATATCAAGTGTATAACTTTATATTTATGTAAATGATTATTGTTGATCGTTTCCTTTGATTTCATTTAAACATGTATACGAAAATCTATAATAATAATAATAATAAAATAAGATTAGATAAAACATGTGAATCCGGCAGTAAAAACATTGTTAATTCCTGACATGATTCATGTGGAAAGATGATCTGATCAGTTCTCGTTTAAGGTGTATAGTGAGGATAGATTATGAATAGGCTCGGTGAGAGGGTCACGAATTATTTAGGTTAGAGAAATCGTGTGATTATGATGTTAACCAACCTTATTATGAGCCTTAAGCTCCTTTATATATACACCAAAGGGAAAATCTTAATTAGGATAAAATAAGGATAATTATGTGTATCAAATAATTATTTATCTACTAGAGGTATTTAGGTAATTGATCTATTAATTATATAATAATGAGGGCCATGTATTATTTATTTATTTATATATTTCTAATAATTATCTCTAATGTTTAATATTAAGAATGTTGATTTTTATGTTTTAACTAATATATGTTTGTTTGCATTCATGAACAAGTTTAATTATTTGACAAACGAACACGAATTTTTGTTTGATACTATTCGTAAACTGTTTGTAAACAAGTTCAATTCCTTGTTAAATAAACACGAACAAACAATCATTCGTGTTCGTTCGGTTCATTTACAGACATACCTAAAGATCTTGTCCTAATTTGAACGGTTAGATACCCTATAAGTTTGAGGCTAAGGGGTACTTGTGAAATTTGACAAGTAGATAGAATGTGAAAATGTTGTGGTTTTGGGTTAGTTAGAAGTTGGGAAGAGGACAATGTGGAATGTGGATATGAAGTGGCATGGCAAATTGGTAAATCATTAATTCCAAGTCCAAATTCATCATTTCCAGAGGAAGCACTACTAATAGTTCATGATTCATGTTTTAGTAACTTGTACTTCACTTTGCATTATGTGGTCCTTAAAGAAAATATAATGTATAGATTTTATTAGAAATTCTGTAACTAAGTTAAAAAAGTTAATATGATATATCACTTTAAACGTTAGAAATATGGCATCTTTGCTTAAACCAAACACCAAAAGGTCTTCTACCTAAAAGCATCTAGGACCTATTTCCTATTTTAAAAGTTAGATATTTTCTCTATTTTATTTCTCAATTAAAACCTTTATCTTCATTTGGATTTTAAATATTTTAACTTTTATAATACAGATACTTTAAATGAAAATTGTAAATATAAGGATTAATTATTTATCATCTTTATAAATGTTGTCCAATTTAAAAGAAAATATAATGGATCTCATTGACGTACTATTAAATCATTGAAAGGAAAATAAAAAGCTCCTGAAATACATTTATATTTCTCCTGAATTTATTTCTTTTTCATAAATTCTATTTATGAAAGGTATATGTTGAACTTTTTGACATTTTGTAACCCTTTATAATAAAAGATTTAACTTCTTTTAGGAATAGGATGAGAATATTATATAGTTTGTGAACACGAAGTTTCTTTAAAGGGAAAAGTTCACATTTTTCTTATCATCCAAAACATAAGCTTTCGAAGTGAAAAGTTAAGACTTTTAAAATTTTAAAAAATTAAGAAATAAGTATAAGCATGGATATTTGGAGACTGTCTGAGGACGTTTTGAATACCGCCCGTAAATATGAATAGAGTAAATTGTTGAGATAATATATGTGTTTTGTTAATATGTCATTCTTAGTATCTAGGTTTCATAAATTACATATATGATCATAAACTTTAAACATTTTACTATACTAATAAATCTTATCTTATCTTACTATACTAATAAAGAAAAATAAAGTTTGTCACTTGTCATGATATTAGAACACTAACGTCACATGTCAATTTTTCTTATTAAATTCATTTAATTCTCTCCTATTAAATAATTAAATTATCTTTCTAATTAAATAATTATAATATTAATAAATAATAATATTATTTATATTTTTATTAGAAAAACATTTAGAAAGAGTTCATAAGATATGGAATTTTCAATATTAATTTTTTTAAGAGTTAATTACACAGATAGTCTCTGTGTTTTACCCAGATTGTACTGGTGGTCCCTAACTTCGAGAAATTACAACAGTGGCAAAAAAGTTTGCAAAAACGTAACACTTATGGTTCCTGGAGTGGATGTCTGTTATCCTTTTATGTTAATTTTATAAAAATGACCAAAATACCGCTATATTATCCTAGTCCTAGACTAAAATACTCCTCCCCACCCATTTCAACCCAGCTTCTCTGGCGTTGTTCCCCACCACCATCGTCGCCACTGCAACCAATCCAGGCTACTGAAGAAGGGTTTGAAACCTGGCTTACGTATTGACTTGAACTGCTCTGGTCGCCGGAGACTGTTTCCGGTAATGAACGGCTCCGATGGTGGCAGTCTGTCGTTCCAGCCGAAAACGATGGTTTTGGCGAAGAATATTCCAGGAGAAAATCGAGACCCATTACTCTGGCAACAAGATTAGGCGTTTTGATGCCGGGGGAATCGCAACATTCTGAAGAAGATCGAGACAAAAAAAACATTCATAAATCTAATCAGATCATCAAATATGTGTTTCTTTTGATGCTCATGTGCAGAATGTTTAAACAAAACACAAAGCAAAATGAAGTCACCAAGCTCCGATCTGAAATATTGCTTTTTCAGATCAGTGAAATATGATTAAATTGTTTTGAATCTTGATTGCAGAAATCAAAATTAATTTAAAGAAAAAAAAAAGAAGAAAAACGAATGAAATTTCATATAAATTTACATAGTTTTGATGCTCAAATTGGCATCCGCATCTGGAATACGGAAGAAACGGAAGTGATTACATGAAGACTTTATTTATTTGTAGGGCAAACTTCAATTTTTAACCGGCAACTAGGTAGCTGCCCAAAATTCTTGCACCGGTTTTGATGTCTGCAGAGGAGACGATGGAGGAGACGGTGGCGGTGGTGATGTGCGTGGCGGTGGTGGTGCCGGAGGAGACGGTGGCGGTTGTGATGTGCCGGAGTGGTGATAAGGATAGAAGGGTATTTTGGTCATTTACAAAATTTTAACAGAAAAAAGATAATAGACATCCACTCCAGGGACCATCTGTGTTGCGTTTTTGCAAACTTTTTGGCCACCATTGTAATTTCTCAAAGTTATGAACCATCAGTGCAATCTGAGTAAACCACATGAACCATCTATGTAATTAACTCTTTTTTTTAATAAGAAAAAACCAATGTCGTTTTTTTAATTAATTTAAAAAGTAAAGTAAAAAATATAAAAAATTTGATTTTTATCCTTATGTTTAACGCATTTTTTTGATTTATTCGTTTAAATTTTAATAATTAAATAAATTATATTTTACGTTATTGATTAATAAAAGTTAGTCTTTAACAAAACAAAGAATAAAGTTTTATTATTAGTTAGTTTAAAGATAATAACTGTTACAAATAAAAAAAAAAGTCATATATCATTTGTATAGTTATTAAAGTTTTTAATTATTTTTTTATTATTTAAAGTATTCATTAATATGTAAATTAATCATTTTATCATAAAATATCCTTTTACAGTTTTTAAATTTTTATTACTAACTATTTAATATTTTATATTAAATTCGTGTAATACACGGGGTAATAGTCTACTTTGTAATATATATAGTCTTTAAGTTATCAAATTACCTTTAAAACTACTATCACCTAAGAACAATATGTGTTACAAATGTTTAAAATTTATGACCATCTTCGTAATTTACTCTTATGAATATAGGGTTATATCCTTTGGTCAAACGATAAAGTGTAAGAGTTGTTACATTAGTCAAATCTTAAAACTTATAATCATAAAAAAACAAACGGTCGAAATGAAAATGAGCCATAAGTTACTATATGGTCGTATTGAGTTCAAATATATGACAATATACAACCCATTGTGTTTTTTTTTTCTTTTTTTTTACAGACAGGTAATAATATGTTGTGTCTAGCTTTTTTATTAAAACTAATACACACTATTCGAAGTATAATATGTGTTATGAGTGTTTTAATAAGTTATGGATGTTTCCAACTTTCTTGCTTGGGTCTTTGATTGACTAACAATTGAATCCATACGACCGTACAACATAGTCGAGTGAATTGCAACCCTATGTAATTTACCTTTTAGTTTCTTTGTAAACCTCTTTTTGACACAAAATGCATGTTGCTTGTGATGAGCTACATTATAGTCAATGTTCCAATCACTTTAGACGGACAATCTTAAATACTTGAATCATGTTTGTGAGACTTCTTGTCCACCAATAGCCAATTGGGTGCCCTACACATAGTTGACCCGTTGAATTTATATAAAGATATTCAGTTATAAATCAACTGATGCATAAGCCTTTACACCTTCAAGGTTGTCTACTATTCTCCTAGCCTCACATTTAGGTCTTGCTTCTTTTCCACCACCGACATGTGAAAAATATGCACTAAAAGATGGCCTCTTGAGTCTTGAATCAACTTTAACAACTCATCTTGGACAATTGCAAAAAGGAAACAACTCAAGGTAGAACTTCAAGAGAAAGCAAACTATATCGCTCTCACACGTATGAATGCGTGTCTTTGCTCCATTAAAAATATCATTTATTAACTATATATGTATTCAAGAATTACTTTTACTATTAAGACTATCCCAAGTCATCTAACAAGGCACATCATCATTCATCTAACAAGGCACATTATCATACATCATTCAAAATTGGTGAACATGATATGTTGATCTCGTTTCTTCTCCCTATATTTACCCATTAACCTCAATAGAATGTCACCTCCATCATTGATCTCACTGCATAAATCCAAATTGTTTCACTATCAGTTTCTTTTGTCAATATTGCCTCGATCATTCTTTCCTACAATTTCATAGTATGGCTTAAGAGCTTAATCCTTTCATAGTTACCGCAACATTGAGCATGTAACATTGAGCATCTATTTTGTTCTTGTTGAGCAGAACTTAAGCACTACTCCATTGGTCTGTCAACTTACCATATTTAACTTAAGTATAGTGTTAACCAAAGAACTGTTAACCACCTAACTCCATCCTCCGCAAAAAAAAATTCCACACCTCTATGAGAATATTGTCCAAGCACATTGTTTCGCCCTTTCCATTTTTCTAAGAGCATGAAAAAAAGTTAGTTGTCTTACCTTTACTGTTCCTAAATCATGCCTCTCAACAATTTTAAACATGTCATTCCTTTTTATTTAGTTTCTAAGCATTCATACATCTTGTCATATGCAATGTAATGGTATTTGCTTCCAATACTACATTCTTTGCCTTTCACGTTACCTTCTTATACATCTTCAATCTTGTTCTCTCTGCTTCCTCGCTGCATTTTAAATGCTTCCAGAAGTGTTCTTGCTTTGCCCTTACCTTTCCATGCACCTCGTCATTCCACCACCACGATTCCTTATGCAGTCAGCCTTTCCTTGTGATCCACATGGCCTCCTTCTCTACTCGTGTCATGTTGTTCGACATAGTTTCCCACATTCAGGTTGTGCCTCCACGCGGTCCTTCATCTACCCAAACAACCAACTTATATCTGAACATTTTAATTATAGTTTTCCACGTCCGGGTTGTATATCATCTCCCCTTACAAAGACCTTATCTTTGAACACTGTAATATTGTTGCCCTAAAACAAACCCTATCTAATCCAAGGTTTGATATTCCTCTTCTTGCATCTAGCTTTTTACTTTTTGAAATCTCTGCCATCAACATTCAATGCAAAGTGACCACTGTCTCCTCTGTAACGACCTTGCTATTCATCCACCTACTACGGTTGCGTCGTCGACTCATTGCATCAATAAAAATAATTTGTGTGTTTTCGCCCACATTGCTAAATGTAATTAAACGCAAGTCTTCAAGAAATGAAGGTCGTAATCAAACTCAAATATACACGCTGAACATCGAAGAAGTCGTGTGCAAACACATCAGTGGTTCATGATCTATGATATAATATGCTAAATCAAAACCAAAGCATCTAGTATTCTCAAAAACTAAAAACAGAATCATTGGTTTGACTAATTTCAGCTATTTCAATTATCTTAGTTTTTCATTTAGGAAAGTTCCCAATCTTTTTTTTAACCACGTATACCTTGAACTTTCAAAATTTGAACCTGGACTACTTGGAGAGCAAACTTAGAATTTTTTTTTAAAAAATGGTACTTTTTCCTTCAAAGTGATCAAAATTAGGGTAAGATTATTTATTTTTTCAAAAATGGGTATCTCGCCACTGCTATGAGCGACTTCTGACACACTTCAGAAATTAGTTTCCTTAATCTTCCTAGAAGTCGGCACTACCATGGGCGAGATCTATGTGGCATTCCACCTCATAAATATCTGCCACTATTAATCATTCAATCGAAAAAAAATAAAAAATAGAGATACCGCCCCTGGCAAGGGCGATACTGACAAAAGGACGACCAATAGTACTTTGTTGTTGTCCTTTTCCATCAGTGATGTCCTTTTGCATTAGAAGTCGCACGTACTATTGGCGAGGTACTGTGCTGGTCGTCCTTTATGTCACATATCGCCCTTGCCAGGGGCGGTATCTCCATTTTTTTTCTCGTTTGAATAATTAATGATGGTAGATATTGATGAGGTGGAATGCCACATAGATCTCACCCATGATAATGGCAACTTCTAGGGAGATTAAGGAAACTAATTTTGGGAGTGTTAGAAGTCGCCCATAGCAGCGACGAGATACCCGTTTTTTAAAAAAAATAATTTGACCTTAGTTTTGATCACTTTAAAGGAAAAAGTACCATTTTTAAAAAAAATTCAGAAAACTTACCACTCAAATGTCCGGTTACCAACTTCAGTTATCTTAATTACGGGTCAGATTTTTGGTTTCTTTGCTCAGGCCAACTCTCTAGACAATACACATAAAATGGTACAAGTTATTGAAAAGCATGTACAAGTAACAACATCAACATGAAAACGTAGCCATCAGGTGATTTGAATGTAGTTATTCATACTACCACCATTATATTTGGGAATTGCAATGGAGGTAGAAACTCAAGGAAAGTAGTTTTAAGCCGGTTAATGACAAAACAAAACTTGATGTTTGTAACTTGTAGATGAATATCAGAAATAAAAAAATATATATTATAATCTGAAGCTGGGCAGAGGCTTCTAATATGAGGAAAACTGTTTTCTTTGGTTGAACCGACTGCTCATATTTGGCTGGAGTCCCTGCCAAAAATAAAACGCCTCATCCAGTCTGAAACCACCAACGACCTTGTACGCCAACTCACTTGTTTGCTGTTGATTTCCAGAAAAACAAATCATAAAATAAAAATAAAATCAATTTCAATTATAAACTTGCTTATTTATCTGGCACTTATGATTTATAGTCGGAGAGAGACTGCAGAGACTGAGTCACACGCTTTGTACAGAACCAATTTAAGCTAAAAACTACGAAACACACATGAACACATGCAGTTTTCAGTTTTACAGGTGACACATAAGATGGGTATATACCACATAACTAAGCCTTGTAAAGGTTTGGTCAATATTATAATGAATTTTAAGCAAAATTAGTTTGGGTCAAAAGAGTTTTTTTAAATAGCATTAATTTAATTCAAGTCAAAATAAATTGTAACTAAATAAATAGTTCATTTAGATAATTTGTAGTGGTTTCCTCATTAAATAAAATATTAATTAATCTTACTCATTTGATTAATTATATTTACATAGTTTTTAGGTTACCCATTTTAACCTACATTGTGTTAAAATGTTACCCATTTCAACCCGTTTTATCTTATAGTGACACCCATTTAACTCATAATAAAATAATTGTTTATCATAGTCAACCCATTTCTCTTGCTTCAAGTCAAGCACAATGTACATATGGTTATGTGATTCTCAAATTAAAATTGATTACACATATTGATTTAAGATATAAGGAGAGAGAGAAATTTCGAGGCGACTAAGTGTGTGTATACATATATATGAAGTTCATTTCTTTTTTAGAGGAAAGAGATGTGAATCCATCTACCTTGCATAAACAGAATACCATAACCACTGAGAACTGTGACCAATAGAAACCCAGTCTCCAGGGAGTTGTGCAGCCGTTTGCTCTCCTCCTAATGGAGCAAATTGACCCAAATGCTTGTATCTACACACAGCAAACCAATACATGTAATAAAATCCTGCAACCATTTGTTTTTTATTTTTTGTGGTTTTTCTAGAAATGTTTTTAGGAACCTGAAAGGACGAAAACGATGCCGTCCCGACTCTCGGAAACGTATAGGACCTTCCGGATGTTTCTCACATTTGTCCATGCGGTTAAAACAATCAGCAAGGTAGGAGCCCTGCTGAGCTGCAACCTGTACATTGCCAAATATCATGCATATAGATTTTTTTAAATGTTGCATATATGAAACAATATGCTAAAACTAATTTGTTCTTATAATTATTTTAAAACAATGTTTCAATTTTCATTTAACATATGGATACCTGGGCTTTCAAAAAAAAAAAATTAATGTTATAATTTTTATTTAAAATATGCCGTTCAAAAAAAAATGGATACCTGGGCGGTTGCTGGGAAATTCTTCACCTGAGAATCAACTTGAGACAGAGCTGATTTAAATTCCTCGACATTGACTTCTTTTGCAACATTACCATTGGACTCCTTTAGTAGATCAACGAGGCTGCTCATATTCTTATTCTTCAGATAGAGTTGCACTTGAGGATACCGATCGCATATGTCATCAACCGTGTCTTGGAACTCTTTAACAGTCAGCGTCCCTGATTGGTCCTTGTCAGCCTTTTCAAATATGGACGAAATATCCTCCTGCCAATTAAACAGGTTTAAAAAATAAGGATTAAATTTAAGAATTCTAAATCAATATTTTAAATTCCAAGAAAATGATAAAGTAATAACATAAAAAAATAAAAAAATAAAAAAATAAAAAAATAAAAAAATAAAAAAACAAAGAATCTTAGTGAGCAAGAATTGTAAGACGTGACGGCATAAATTATACAGAGCATGTTCATTTAAGAACCAAAATTACAATTGAAAACTACAAGAACCACATTAAGCAATTGCACGTAGTGCATTAATAATTTAATTTAGATAGAATGGCAGGTAGTCACATAAACCCCTTCTGTATCACATTTATAGCAAAGAAAACAAGTTGTTGTAACATATATATACCTGAGAACACCTTTTCAAATCAAACGGTCTAATTTAGAATCAATCTACTGCTCGTTTTGGATACAGATTCAAAACCAAAAGGTCCAAAACAAACCGTAGGGCTGTACAAAACAGAAGATACGAATACACCACTCCGGCTAAGAAATCGTGTTTAACACCACCACTCATTATGCCAAGATTGAGCTAGCAAAGACAAATTATTCTAACTCAAAATCCATTGAGAAAGTTAACCAAAATAAATTTATATCGTAAAATTCACCGTCTCATTTATCAATTATGAAGTTGCGTTGATTACATAAAGGAGATAAAAGAAAACTACCAGTACCCGTGACATACGTACACTAATTATGGAACTAGTGTACTAGCTAATATGCAGAAAGTACAGGTAAAGAAACACGTAACAAACAAACTATTCGAACATGGAGAACACGTGGTGGACGTGAGTGAATGGGTCCTACAAGGACATCAATTTCAACTGCCCTCATATGGTTCGACCTGCCTCAGCTTAACCATGTTATTATTGAGCCGTTGGTTGCTTCTGACCCATCAAACCTTCTCCATTTTCAACGGCTAACGATTTCGAGTGCAGTTTTTTACCGGGTTGTTACTGCTATCACAAGTGTATTATTTGATTTTCATAGTTCTCACTTGTCAACATGTTTTTTGTTCTTAAACGAATGTCTCACTACATATATGTAAATGTATATGCAAATGTATGTGTATGCTCATTTAAGTAATTGAATATACCATGACTCGGCGTTGGTTTATAGTGGCACAATCACCAAGCGCATAGATGTTGTTTGTCCCTTCAACTCGAAGCCATTCATCAGTAGCTAAAACCCGTCGATTCGCCTATGAAGCAAAAGATATACAGATTTTTTAAAAATTATGCAACTCAACGAAATTAACAGTCAATAAACTTGCTACTTAAACCTCTTAAAAACCATCAAATACCTGCCCAATTTCCTTCATAAAATCCACCACAACAGGGCGAGTGGCAATGCCTGTTGACCACACCGCCATCCCATAGGGTATAGTTGAAATTTTCCCAGTTTTGATCTCTTTTGTTGAAATTTCTTTATCTGAGACCTTCACCACCATTGATCCAGTTTTCAAATCTATACCATCTCTATGAAACTTTTCTTCGGCAAAAGCGGTTATTCTTTTGTCAAACCTGCAAGCCATAGAGCATTTGTAAGCGCGCCTATATTGTATAACACAAACCAATTTGATACCTTTTTAAAAGGATCCATTTAGACCTAATCCAGTTTGACGCTTACTAGTTACCTGACACACCAGGACCTACCTGTTTTGCAAGGCTTAATTATGATGACTAAAAAAAGTTTAGATTTGTGAGCCAAAGAAAGGAATTACATGTTCAAAATATGGTTTGTTGCCTCCAGAAGTGATATTTTAACAAAGTCTTTAACAGTTGGGTACAATTTAGCCAAATCCTCTGATACAAAATCATGAAGCTCAGCTGCAAACTCTACACCAGTTGGACCACCACCCACTACAACAAACTGCAGCATCCTTTTCCTCTCATCATCACTCACATTAGGCAAACTCGCCTTTTCAAAGCAGTCAATTACTTTCCTGCGAATCTTTTGAGCATCTTCAACTTCCTGAATTGAAATTCCCCTGAAATCATTAGGAACATACCTAGAAAAACATAACAAATAGATTACAGACATCCATGTAAAATCTTGATGATTAACTTACCTTCAAGTAGAGGCAGTTTTCTTCCACACCAGGAGTGTTAAATGTGTTAACACGGGCTCCCATTGCAACAACCAGGTAATCATAATCAACAACAAATTCTTCTTTCTCATCTTTAGTTGACCAGCAATAAACTTTCTTGTTTTTAGCATCGATCCTATAACATTCAGCTTCGCAGAAGTTAATGTTTACCTTCTTCTGTTATGGATCAATGAAACAGACAATGATTAGTAACCAACAAGTTGCAACGTTAACTGTCTCGCCATGAATTATTTCATATCCACACAGGAAATAGAAAACAAGAATAATATATGAATAATTATATTTTAAAATACAGAGTCAATCTGTTACCTTATTGACAATGTTGCGAATTGGTTCAACAACGCTACGAGCTTCAACAGTGCCAACTGTTACACTTGGTAGTAAAGGTGTAAATGCAAAGTAATTCCTTGGTGATATCACTTGAACATCATACGCAGGGTTCTTAAGATTTCTCAAAAAACTTGTTCCGGCCCAACCAGTTCCAAGTACCACAACCTTCTTTTTCTGGTTACCCGCATCATCATAATTTGCACTATTTGCCACTGAATAAGCCACAAGACCCCCACCACTGAAACGTTGTATGTGGAAACTAGTAAGTTCATGTACTAAACCGTAACTCCATGAAATAACATATAAGTTACCCAGCGAAAGACTTAAAATTGTAAATAAATAAAGTAGTTAGATATATTAAAAAATCCTAAATTCTGTCATAACAAAGAATATCTATTATGATTTATGAATGACAAGGTACAGTATGCAGAAAAGCGGTAAAACTAAAACCAGATTTGAAACATTTAACCATTAAACCATTGTGGTTCTGGCATGATGAACTTTCATTGTGGGGTCTAGAAGATATATTGAGCATCATACAATCATACCCTTTCACATAAACAGTCAGTTAATACTTTCAAGTTCCAACAAATATGGTTGAGTGGCTAAAAAGATATTATACTAACATTTATTTGCTTAGTCGGTACTTTTAACCTTTTATATTAAACTTTCATTGAGAGCACTTAGCTTCCTAGTATTAATTTAATTTGTTCTTTTACACCTTAATTTTTCTTTCTTTATTTTCTTTTAAGTATTCTTCAGTGCACTTTATTCACTCGTCGTTATTTCTTTATTTTATTTTTTCCTAGCTTTTTCATATCTGTAATTAGGTCTATGGAATTAATTGAACTTTATTTTAGTCCATGTTCTTTCTTACTTTATTTTATTTTAACTTTCTTTAATTCACTGTAGTCTTTTATCTTTGTTTTATTTTGTTTTTTTTTCTTTTATGCAACCTCAAGAACTCAATCCCTCTATTAAAAATACATTTAACCACCTAATAAAAGTACTTCTAACAGCCCAACACTCAAAACTTTAAAGGTTTGATTCCCAAACTTGGTAAAATGTCATTTTAACCATCTCAAGTTTTTAAAATTTAACATTTATCCTTACACTCAATAGCAAACTTTATGTTTATTTATAAATTTTACGTTTCATTCCTAGACTTTATAGAACGTTACTTTGACCCCCCCCCCTCAGTACTTTAAAATTTAAACTTTATTCCTTAACTCCATACTAAAACTCTTATAGTTTTATGTTTCACTTCTAAAATTGTATCTTTCATCCCTATACTTTTATAAAACGTCACTTCCATCCCTCTTAGGTTTTTTGAGTTAGAGAGTTTATCTCTAGACTCAATGTCAAAACTTTTAAGTTTCACTCCTAAACTTTTGGTATTATCCATAAAGTTTGTAGAATGTCATTTAGACTCCTTCAAGTTTATGGAGCATAGAGTTTACCTCTACACTTAATTTTAAGTTTCGATGACAATTTGAACCGACTGCTTTTATTGCTCCAACTTTCAAAACCTTTAGGTTTCACTCCTACAAGTAATTCTCCAACCTTAAAAACTTTTAACTTTTGCCCATAAACTTATAAGTTTTATCCCTAAACTATGTAGAATGTCATTTTAACCCTCACACATTTTGAGTTTAGAGTTTACTCTTACACCTAATATTAAAACTTTTAAGTTTCACTTATGAACTTTTACGTTTTATTCCTAAACTTTGTATAATGTCAATTTGACTCCTTAGGTTTTCAGAGTTTATAATTTATCCCTATATCTTACGTCAAAACTTTTAGGTTTCTTAATAGTTTGAGGTTTCGGTGACATCTTATACCATTGAACACTTCTAATCCTCCAACTTTCAATGTTTTAAAATATTTAGATTTTATCCCTAAACTTTATAAAATGTTATTTCATGTACATTTCTAGCTTATCTATGTTTCAACGTAAATTTTGATAGAAAACAAGTTGCGTCAAATGTAATTCGTCTTTGTTCGACAATATTCATTTTAATTACTATACATTTTGATGCCACAAGGAAAACTACTAGATAATGTTAAAGAGCATATGACTTCAATTCTTTGCACTGTCAAGTTACATCTAATTGTTCTGCAGTCAAACTATGTTGATTCCTAAAACAAAATTTTACATCTCCTGTTTTTCATTATGGTATTTATTCTAATCTGCTTAATTAAAACTTAATGGGCATGTGAATACTAGTGAGGTCATATGAATAAAATATTAAATATTTATCAAATAAATCAGTTGCACATGTAAACGGGCTAGGAAATCACCATCATAACTATCGTGGAGCATGAGGAGCCATCAGCATTAGACACATTAGGTCAAAAGTTTACCAAATAAACCAGAAAGAATTAATGATTCAATGAGACATCAACCTAAAGTTACCACAAGCAAGGTCAAATTAAAATCAACAAAAACTTAATAATTGAATTGATGATAAAAGCCACCAAAAATAACTATAAAATAACATGATACGGATCTGAAGGTGTAATGAATGTGTTATCACACCTCAAGATGAGCATTATCAACATCTATAATCATCGAACTGTACCGTAACAAGAATCACATCAAGTTCATATCAAATCTGGATCTAATAACTTCAAAACCGGCGATTAATAAGAAAAAAACAGTTTACAAAACCAACAATCTAAGATCAAGCAATGAAGCAACACCTAACAGCATATATTCACACTAGTATACCTGAGTGCGAAAACCACCAGAAATGATCTCGAAAGAGACGGATGTTCACGAAACGTCCTAGAAAACCTCTCGTACAAATTCAAACTCCTCATTTCCGCTTCAAAATTAACAAAATTAACACAAAAACTATCAGAGATCTCGGATCTACACTAATCGCCTGTAAAAACACGAATAACAACGTGAATGTTCTTACGATAGAGAGGAGAATTCGAATGTGTATTCCTTGGCTGCAAGAAGAACAGCAAAATCAATCAAATAGTATCAATGACGATTGATTTATGAATTTTAACATGCAAATTATTAAAGTAATTCGAATAAACAGGCGCAGATGGAACAGTTACCGAAAATGTGAAAGAAAGTGGTGAGTGGGGGTTTAGTAGGGTTTGGCGTGGGGAGAACGCGAGTCCAAATGACTTGGAGAGCAAGATTTCGGTGTTTCTGGGGTGTCATTACCACGTGGTCGCGTTGTTTTGTAAGAAAAATAAATAAATAATTCCTCCACCCAAATTCTTGGGCGAAATCACGAAAAGCTAAAGAAAACGAGAAGCATGCCAAGTATCTTAGAATCAACTTTTGATTTTTTTTTTTTAATTTTTTTATAACGCTTAACACACATCACTTAAATTTTAAAAGACACCAATTTAACACTCAACGACAATGTTTTCAAAACCGGATCGGACGTCTTACTAAACACCGGTCGGACTGGATTCAAGAACAGGAAAACATAATAAATATATAGAGTATTTTAAAAAATTGTATAATTATAAACACATTTAAACAAACATAATTAATGTTTAAACATACATATTCACAGTGACGCATCTTAGTGAAGAGTCGCCCCCTGTTTTTCCGTGTAGTAGTGTATATTTCCTGATACGTATTGTAAAATTTTTTAAAAACATTAATTTTGCCCCCTCTGAAGTTTCTGTCAAGCTCCGCTACTGCATATTCATTTAAAAAAAATACAATGTTTGGTTTTAATAGTATATTTATTAGATTTAGTTAAATAAAAACTAAAGCATAACAAAATATGAAATTAAATAGACAATAAATTATGCATCAAGGAGGCATGCAAAATATACAGCATAGCAAAAAAAGTAGTCTGTAATACTTTTGATTCTTCGTGTGGTTGTCTCACATTGCCATTCACACAAAAGAATCCAACCTCACACTCTTAATCTTATATAAACTTATCAGCCCCTTATGCAAACATAAATCTGGTTTAGGCTTGAGTCTGGTTTCCGGTTGGACCCGGTTTGCTACAAAATTGGCCGGTTCAAGAAGTCTTGGTTTTCTAGTCCAATTTAAACCGCTCTATCTACTGGTTTCCGGTTGGACCAGTCTGTTCAGTCTGGTCTTTTAAACATTGCTCACCCATACTATTATAGTACTTTTAGGCTACAAGTGATGTGCTAATCTAACTTATAAACTCAGTCACCAACAATTTATGGTTGTTCAAAAGAATTTGTATATAAATCTGAACTCGAAATATCTGAAAATTCGAATGTCTGGAAGTTTGGATTCTGATGCTTGTTTTGAAAATTTTCAGATAGTTCAGATATCCGATATCTAAAATAGTTTTCTTCGGATAATTTTCAGATATTTCATATATTTTTCAGATATTTTTTGATATTTCGTATACTTTTTGGATATTCAGATATTTGATATCCGAGATATATATAAATATTTTTTTAGTTTTATTTTTTTCTGAGTTTGGGTGTTTGTTTAGATATATATATATATCCGAATCCGAAATTTCGAATAACCGAACAAATATTTGAAATTTCGGATACAGATTCAGGTATTGAAATTCGCTATCCGAAATTTAGATATCCGAAAATGAACATCTCTGACCAACGTTTCTTGGCCTTTATTTCACATCTCATTATAATACCAGATCAAATGATTGATACTTCAAATTTATATAAAGAGAGAAAGTTGTAACGATTTGATATTGAAAAAAAAAATAATAACAAGATGTAACGATTTATTATAAGAAAATTTTAGGTGGTGAGGTTTGAAGAAAAATAAAAACAACTTTTAAGCCATTTTAAGTGCATATCCAATGGATTTATTTGTAAAACATTTGTCACTTTAATGAAATTGGAAAATACTAGTAAATTACATTTATGATGAGTTTTTATCACATCAGTTAAAAGAGTACTCATATTCAAGGACGAATCTTAGGGTAAACATCAAATAAAAAGTCTATTTTGTCTAAAAAGACTAAAAGAGATTTTTAAAATCTCTAAAACCGACCCAAACGAACACCTTTTGAACTCATTTCGATGGCATTGGAACCGTCTCATCAAACCATGTATTTGATTTTTGGTTTTAGCTTTAACAACTAGTTTTAGAAATTGGATTTTAAGGCATGTTTTATTAACTTTTAGGTTTTATTTTTGTGTTAAGGGTTTGTTTTTATAATTTTGGTTTTATGATTTGGTTTTATTGTTTATGATTTAAGGTTTAGGTTTTAGAGAATTACAATCCGGTTCCAATGATGTAAAAATGAATTTAATAGGAGTTTGTTTGAGTCAGTTTTCGAGTTTTTAAAAATCTTTCTTGGCCTTCTTAGGTAAAAAGAACTTTTTAAGGGAACCTTCTCCACGAAGCTTAATAGAGAGTGGGGGGCCACCGCCTCCCCTCTTTTTTTCGTTCGTAATGTTAATATTTTGACCAAAAAGTTAATTTTTTTGTTTTAAGTATGGGTTTCACCTTTCTCATTTCAAATGTATGGTGGTTCGCGTAAATTTTCGTCCTCCTTTCAAAACGTTCCAGCTCCGTCATTGCTCATATTATCGTTTGAAATGGTATTCAAAACGTTTAAACTCCGTTATTGCTCATATAGTCGTTTGAGATTGTATATATGTATCTATGCACTAGCTACTAGACAATCGACGTTAGTTACCGAATTTTGTCACAGAAAGTCGGTGAGATTTTGTCATAATACCGATTGGCTAAACTTGTTTGACCAAGTTACTGCCTCTATGTGGACAATAAAAAAAACATGAATTATGATAATAAAAAAACAAAATTTTTTCTTCTAAAAAACACTGAGAGCGCACGTTAAATTTCGGGACGAAATTTCCTTCAACAAGGGGATGACGTGATGCTTCACACATCAACACTGCAAATTTCAACTGTAAGCACAAACACTTTATTCAATTGGTTTTGTTACAAACATTTGTGCTACATTATATTTTATACATTTTATGTGCTACATTTCATATGTTACATGTTATGGTAGTACATGCATGATTAGTTACACACATTTTGCTATGTCGGGGTTGCATAGTACAAACAGTTACAGACACTCACTATGTGTGAGGTTACACAACACAGTATGATCAAACACAAACAGTCATAGTTAGGTGAACTAACTAGTGTACACACAAACAGTCACATTGAACGATCACACTTAGTTGTGATGTTGCAAGTATTAGATTTTGTGTGTGAGTACACACAAGCACACGGAATGATCAAACCACACTAACACGTACAATTTAAACTCGTAAGTAGTTTCCTAACTACTTCTAACATTTACTAATTTTCGGGACGAAAATTCTTTCAACAAGGGGATGATGTGACAATCCGGTATTTTCGAATTTACCTCGTTAACTGAAAATAACGAAATCATAAATATGAGGCCCAAGGTAGGCCCAATTGTGAATATGAGGCCCAAGGTAGGCCCAATTGTGAATATGAGGCCCAAGGTAGGCCCAATTGCAAATATGAGGCCCAAGGTAGGCCCAATTGTATGTTATGAGGCCCAATTGGATAGAAGTAGGCCAAATTGTATTTTTGATGCCCATAAGGATTAACCTAGCCCAATAACGTCCCAATTGGCCCAATTAGTGACAATCTGGCAATTCGCGGTTAACCAGAAATTAGCAGATACAATACGAAGGTCAACAGAAACAACTTAAGGGGTTTATATCGCACAAAGTAAAGTTGCTATCATCAAAAATACAAAAGAATATATTGCAATTATGTAAAAACCTTAATTTTGACTTCCAAAGTCAAAATTCGTATGGTTTAGCACATGAATATTCGAATTTCACATCTCCTTCAAGTAAAAACCGAAATTGATTGCTATTAATCATCTTATTGATGATTTCTAATGATTATTAAACATTATTAGTCCATTAATTCGTCGAATTAAACACAATAGTTAATGGAAAGTCGAAACCGTCACTATGTGGTATCAAATTCGTATAACCTGAGCATAATGCACACAATTGCATACTCCTAAACACCAATCGGTACATTCAGAGAGTATTACAAGCGACAATTCGACCCCAAGGTGTTCGAACAGAAGAATTTGATTCGGGGGTAGCCGAACTCAATACACAAAATTGATATTCATCAATTCGACATCCAATCAAGTAAGTTTTCACTCCTACACATCCTAAATATGCCGACTAAGCATAGCCCTATGCTATGTTCGGTTAAAAACATCGAATTTTTAGATTTCCAATTCTAGGGTTCATCCTTGAAACCGAATTGGGGGATTCTTATCAAACGTGTCTAAAAATTCGATCAAATGGTATCTCTAGCTTCAGAACCCACCGATTAACAAAACCCACATGACAATTCCATATAATTATAAGGAATTGTTCATGAACGATAACTAGGGTTCATATAAGAATCGGTTTTGGGGGTTGTTGATCAAACGAGTTTAAACATCAAATTCATATATACAGGAAGTTTCGAAATCATTAGATTAAGGAAATCCATATGTTAATTTCATGAAGCATACACGAAATTACTGATTTCGAATTCTAGGGTTTATGATGAAAAGGCGTTTGGGGGTTTCGGCTTAAACAGGATAGATATTCAAATTAATTGATATAACTAGTTTCAGATAGTTCCGAATAAGCCTAAGCATGTATTAATTCGAAGTTTTGATATCGGATTACAAGATTTTGATTCTAGGGTTCTAAAGAGGAAAACGAATTGGGGATTTTTACCTTAATGAGCATGATTTTTGAATCAAACAACTTAGACATGGTCGAAATATCATTCACAGTGAAAACCCTATGAATTCAGAACCTGTAGATCATCAATTCGATTGATTCGAATTGGAATTTGATGAACTCGAGTTCGAATTGATTTATAATCGATTTAAACGGATTAATGTTATCAATTTTCAAATTAAAACCATCCTTGAATTCGACCTGGATAATGGAACAAAAGCCCCATGATATTGGGCTTGATTGGGTTCGGATCGGGCCCAATTTAAACCAAATTGTTCGTTCTTGATTAAACAAAGGGGAACCAACCCTTTGTTGGTTAAAACATTTTGTAAAGGATTGAGTTAACAAAACTGGAAGCAGATCAGTTGGTTGGTCGTGTGTGTGTGATCCGGGAGGTCATGGGATCGAACCCGGCCCAACCGGTTTTGTAATTAAAAACCAAATTTTGGTTTTTAACCCGTAACTCATTCGTTGTAATTCCGTTTCGACCCATTTCAGTTGCGTTGGAATCGTAACGAAATCCCGAACATAATAGAATAATAAAATTCATATTTTAACCCGAAAACGTAATCGCGTATAATTACGTTTGTTTAAATTAAATCATAAACGACTATGTGATTTTATTTAAACGGATTTAAAGTCACACGTACATACGTATGCATATTCTTAACACTCTAACATACGTGTGTTGATACGTATGTGATTTCAAGCATAAAACGATATTCCGAATAACACTAGGTTATTGTTAAAACACAGGTTCTTCGTAAAGGACTTTCTACACGAGTTCACGTGTTTGATCATTCTGCTCACTATCAAAGGTGCGTACACGGCCCCTTTCTTATTTTAAACTGTTTTGGGGGAGAAAACATGTGCAACAAACACTTTTAGATACATATCACTTGCATGAGTTAACTGTTTACATTTTGTGACAACATAGCATTTACAAGTCCTTACACTTCGAACCGTTTAGTTTGCCGTAGCGCAAAGCGTGGTAGTTGGAAATAGATCTATTAGGTTTGACAAACCTCACTTGGTAGATGGGATCTACGCAGGTGTTTGACTGACCAAACACACATTACTATTGTTTGTGCTAGACAATAGTGGCAAGGCAAAAACATGCTATAGCATGGCAATCGTCAGCTTCGGTGTCGACCACTTATGTAAATAGTACAAATGACTAGCTATCATGACTATGCATGTGTGATTATGTTATATGCAAACTTGATATTCAAACTGTTGTTTCAACATTTGTGAATGCTTAAACCTGTGTTATGCACCAACCTTTGTGTTGACTTGATTTACTAAGGTGCACAAGAAAGCAAGCATGGACTAGGAGATTGAGTCGCATGCATGTCTTTACATTATAGTTATTTGAATTTGAACATTTGAAAACTTTGCATTGTAATTTACATTTTACAACTGTTATTGTTTTAAAAACGCTTCCGCAAACTTTGAAAACTTTGATGTTACAGATTTAGACCAAAGTATGTTTTGAAATTCATATAGAGGTCTTCGTTATGTCTAATGATTTGAGATCCTGGTTTGTCACGTTCCCAAACGGTATGATTCCGTTAGTTGAAAATTGGGGGTGTGACAATTCTAAACCGACTATGTGTAACTATGTACTTTTATGATAATATGCTCACTTAGGATAAATATGCATGTTAGAGTAATCGGATCTTGAATTGTTGCTTGACTTGCCGAAATTGGAAACTTTTCTGAAATAGAAACTTACTATAAACAGTGAGTTTCCTCATGGAAATGATTATTGGTATCCGCACACTTCACACGACACAAAACCGCACGTTACACGAACACTTGATCAAAAACCGTCACCAACGGGTTGTTAGGTCAAACACGGTCAACACAGTCAAACACGGTCAACCCGACCCACATAACAACTTGGAAGTTGTTAGACATGAACATGGTCCTGTGAGACCCACATATATGCAAACACAAACTTACAACACCTATGTGATATAGGTAACTACTAGCCGGCGAGCTACACCGTTCTTGTAAGAACACGCACTTCTCAAACTCAGGCGAGTTTACGGCCCCACTTTTACTCTTTAACTGTTTTGCTAAACTATTGGGGTGAGAATACTATGCAACTGTTTTAGATATATGACTGGTATGTTGTGAAAACCATTTTCGAGTGTAACTATTATCGCTTAAAGTCCTCACTTATCCTTACCGTTAGTTGTGTAACAAACGAGTCGTAATTACGTAGTACTACTGGGTTTGACTAATCCCACTCGGCACCAATGTTGACTGGAGGTCATAACGAGTGTAATTTCGATGTTGATGTCGGGTTCAGCGATGACCCGCGGAGGCAAACGGGAACAGTCAAGTTTCTGTAAGATGAACTGACACACTCCACGGATCGTAGATCCAACAACAAAACTTAACATACCCAGTATATGTCTGTTAACTATTTCTGTCTGTCTAAACCTGTGAACTCACCAAACTTTTAGTTGACACTTTTCGCATGTATTCTCAGGTAACTAATGGAGCACACGCTAGGACGCACTCAAGGAAGCATTAAGGAGTTTGAATGGCATATAAACTCATGTCCTAGGTCTTGTGTGCATTTGTTATATTTTGAAAACATATTGAACTATGTAGTGTCTTGAACAATTTACTTTCCGCTGCAACTTTATTTACTTATGATATCAAATCATTTCCGCTGCTTTTGTTATAATCATTCCGCTGCTTTATTTTGAAAACATGTTGGTTTTACAAAATTGTGTGATTGTATAACTCATATAGAGTCGTTCTATATGACCATGAGCTGTGATCCTGGCCACGTCACACCCACGTGGACTGACACCACAAGTGGGAATTTGGGGGTGTGACAGTGTTAGCGTCTTGCGAAAGCTAGCACCTGCTAGTATGTACCTATAACCATATAGGTGTGAGTATGTGTTTCGTGGTGTGTTGTAATCCATACAACTCCAAGTGTCGATGTGCTTAACCGAGTGTGTGTTTGTTGACTTGGGTTGACTCGACGAATCGTTGGTGACACGTTTGTTGTGATTATGTGTCTTAATGCAAATATGACACCAACATGCATTCCTATAACCAACCATGATGTTTTCACAAAAGCACGTTTTGAAAATTGTAACGTTTCAGTTTCGGGGAAACTTTATATATTTAGAAAGTTTCTATTTTTGGAAAGTATAGTTATGAAATCTCATATCATAAAACAAATCACTCTAGTATGTTTGTAAAACATATGTAAACACTTGGAATACATTGTTTATACATAAATTACCATTTATACCATTTTACCCGAATAAAGTTTCCTAAAATAGCAAGTTCTCGTTTAAAAGCTTGTTTTCACAAATCCGAGTTTCCAATATGCTTAGAAATCATTTTTAAACATATTTCAAGATCACAAATCATCAAATCATTCAAAAACATCAAAAGCCCTCTTTTGATTTATAAAAGTTTCCATAAATAGTAAGTTTATATAAAATCATGTTTTTGACAAAATCAAATATCCAAATATGTTTCTAAACACTCCAATATGCATTTGACAACATCTAGACATGTCTAACATAGACATGTCTAGATCATCACAAATCTAAGACATGCACATAAAAGTTTCCTTTTATGGCAAGTTTGCCTAAATCATCACCAAATCAATCAATAACTCAACAAAACTCAAATATAACGTTCTTAGACTTTAAAATCAGTAGATCTAACCCATCTAATACATCAAATTACCAACAAATTCGTGCACAATAATCATATGGAGTTGCATGTGGGTTTTTAGCCCTTGCATGTACGATCTAACAACTAATAAACAAGTAAAACTACCTTAGAAGCTAGGATTTAGTAAGAATGATGGCTGATGATGAATAACCAGTGGATTGAGGGTTGCTCCAAGCTTCTTGATGGTTCCTAAAGCCTTCCTCAAGCTCCAAAGACTCCAAATGATCCACCAATGAAAGGGATAGCTCCAAGGATGTTAGCAGGGGGATTTGAGGTTGATATCAGTGGGTTTTGGTCGAGTATAGCCGAGGTTGTTCGAAGAAAATGGTTAAAGATCGGATAGGAGGTGAATGGGATTGATTTTATAGAAAATTTTGATCTGCATGGCCTTCGTGTACCGCGAAGGCCGATCAGGATCTTCTTCGCGTATCGCGAAGGGGTTTGGGAGTCTCGACTCCAGGTTTGCTTCGCGTACCGCGTAGCCTTTCGCCAAAGGACCTTCGCGTACCGCGATGGGTCCACTTTCTTGTTTTTCGATTTCGCTCGTGCTCGATTCCTAACGTTTATCCTAAACATCTAATGCATGTTTAGCACATAATCATATAATAACACATAGTTTGATTGATCACCAACGTTCGTGAGACTCGTGTGCGTGTTTCGATAATTCCCCGAATTATCTTCGATGGTTTGTGTTCGTGTCTTACGAAGTGTTTGCACGCTTGATTAATCCTAATCAATGTGTAATGCACAATTCAATAATTCCTCGAATTATTGTTTTGTGTTAGTGCTTGTGTTTGCCATACTTGGTTTCTAAACCAATGTGCAATGTACGATTCGATAGTTCCTCGAACTATCGTTTCGCAGTTGTTTGTGTTCAACTCATCTAATTAAACATAATTAAATGAAATGCAACAAGTATGAATGTGAAATGTAAAGAATGTAAGAGTCGCAATTTACTTGAAATTGCCGGGTGTCACAGTTGGATCCACTAAACAAAGATTTTTCCTGAGAAAAGTGAGAAACAATAAAATTTTGACACGTAAAATTCTAAAAATATAAAAACAAAAATTTAGTATAAAAAATCCGGTACAAAAAACAAATATAGTACAAAAAATAAAAAATCTAGTATAAAAAACGCAATACAAGAAAATAAAAATGCATACTAATATAATATTATATTAATAATATTCATTGGGGTTGGATCCACCAAGAAAAGATTTTGCCTGAAAAGAGCGAGAAGTAATAAAAGTTTGACATGTGAAATGCTAAAAATATAAAAACAAAAATTTAGTATAAAAACAAAGTCCGGTACAAAAAACAAGTCTAGTACAAAAAATCAAAAATCTAGTATAAAAATGCAATAAAACAATTAAATTGCAGCACGAAAATATAAGAATCCAGTAAAAAATAAAAATATAGTACAAAATAAAAATTATTCAATACAAAAAACATAAATGTATCACAAAGAAAAAAGAATCTAGCATAAAAAATAAAAATCTATTGCAAAAAATAAGATTTTTTTATTTAAATTATCATACCATATGTTAAACTTTTCTTAATTTTTACTCTTATTAGGCATAAATTTCTTCTTGCTTAATTTTTCTCCAATATTCGTATAATATAATATAATATACTATAATAATTTTGTAATAATGATATTAAAATACAATATTAATATAATAATAATAATTAATACACACTATTATTATTATAATAATCAAATAATAATATTATATTATAATGATAATATATTATTTATATATACAAAATGGGTGTATTGTTCATAATTTACAAGTGTTGCTGCATTGTGTACAATCTGATTGCAATCCAGTAACCGCCTCAAAAAAAATTTTGGAATCTTCACAAAAGGTGAAATGTATATAATAACTTTAATTAATTCCAAACTTTTGTATAGTGCTATTAACTTTAAATACTCATTTTTAAATTTTTTTTCTATTTTACTCATATATTTTTAATGTTTATATACTTTTAACACCTTCATATGTTATCGGATGATACTGATGATTATATTAACTTGATCGCAATTACTTTACAAATGTTTATATAAATTTTGAACCCAAATGGTCGCAAATTTTTTTTGCGTTATTCAAAGATTTATCAGGTGTCCATACATTATCGATTATTTGTATCGTTTATATTATTTTGATCGTAATTATTTCACAAATTGTTTAAACTTAACGATAATATTCGTAATAAGATAATATTAATAGTTAAATATTCCGAAATAGTTAAATGACACTATTCAAATAATAATAACAATTAGAAAACGTAAAGTATTTTTTTGGTTTAGTTTTATGTTTTACCAATGTGTGCTTATGTTTGGGTTCGTTTTCTTAGAAGTATGCTAACATGATCGAATACTTATGCCGGCCGAGCAAACACATTTATAACAACTACCCTTTAGGGCTTTACGTCAGAATGACTACACATATTCGCGTTTTGATATACGGAATCGTGACAGAATACCCGCGGCAGAGGGCGTGAACCCCACTAGTATATATATATTAAAAACAATATTAAAATATAATATTATTATAATGAAATTAACTATATATGCATTTAAATTTGATATGACTAGTAATAGTCTTTTATATAAGGATAATTTAATCAATTATATGAGGTTAATTTCGTCAATTATATGAGTGTAATTTGGTGACATAAGGAATATATGTGCTATAAATGTATGTATAAAAGTTTAGGATCATATGTGTAATTTATGAAATTTAAACACTAAAAGTGAAATATTAACAAACTAAAAAAAAACATATCGATAATTTACTCTATAATATTACAATACTAACATAGTATGATAATAATGTAATATAATATTATTATAATATTAGGATAATAATATAATTTTATATTAATACTATTAATGTAATGTAATGTAATGTAATATTGTTATAACGTTAGAATAAATATATAATCAGGGTGTAAACGAATTAAGCCGGCTCGTGAAATGTTTAGGATCAGATCGATAAAAGTTTCGAATGAGAAAATAAAAACAACTTTAAGTCATTTTTAGTGCATATCTAATGGATTTATTTTTAAAACATTTGTCACTTTCATGAAATTGGAAAATACTAGCAAATTAACCTTATGATGAGTTTTTATCACATCAGTTAAAAGGGTATTCATATTCAAAGACAAAGCTTAATAGGGAGCGGGGGCCACCGCCTCCCCTCTTTTTTTCGTTCATAATGTTAATGTTTTGACCAAAAAGTTACTTTTCTGTTGTAAGTATGTGTTTCACCTTTCTCGTTTCAAAAAATTAACATGTATGATGGTTCGCGTAAATTTCCGTCATTGCTCGTATCGTCGTTTGAAATGGTATTTAAAACGTTTAAGCTCCGTTATTGCTCGTACAGTGGTTTGAGATGGTATATATGTATCTATGGCACTTCTAGACAATAGGCGTTAGTTACCGAATTTTGTCATGGAAAGTTGGAGGGATTTTGTCATAACTTTGTTACCGATTGGCTAAACTTGTTTGAAATTTAAATTACATATATCACTTATTTAAAGAAAGTAAAATTATAAGAAAGATAATATATATAATTTAACTTTTTACTTAGGTATATATGTAAGTAGAATTATAAATAAAAGGATATATGAAATCACATGTATATTTAATCATAAAAAAATTTGGTCAGAGACGTTCATATCAATATGTTAGAAGGTCAACGCTGTCTTTAACATAACATATATGAAGGTGTAGTGCCAATGTGGGATTAGTCCACATGGTAGAGGCCTGCCTCTTAAAATGAGAAGTCATGAGTTTAATCCCACGCAAGGATGTAATTCTGTTGTAATTTAGGTGAGAGTAATCTTAGCCGTTCAAAAAAATAAATAAATAAATATGAAGGTGTAGTTACATGATATAGTATAGGATCGTCGATGACTCGATGCCTGTATGTTATGCACATGTAATAATATTACTAGTTTTTCTCTATAAGCAGCTGATCGACCATTTTAATAGAGTCGCTAATGCTTCTTTTATGCGAAATTTTTTTTTACTTAAATTAAAGAGAGAAAATTTGTAAAGTTCTTGTATCAGGATATTTTGAGTGTTTTTTTTGGTAATTAAATGGGCGTGTAGGATCTGTTTATCAGTAGGGCTGTCACAACGGGTAAAACACGACCCGTTAAGATACGAAACACGGAATTGATAGACACGAACACGATACGAAAACTCATCGTGTCTGATTCTTCAAACTCGAGCACAACCCATTAAAAACACATAAAAACGAAATGACCCGTTAAGGAACCTGTTAACAGTTAACATTATAAATGACCAGTTAAAGAACCTTTTAAGGAGCTAGGGTTAGAGAACTAGAAAATTTTTATAAGGTAATTGGTTCCCCACCTATTTTATTATATTATTTATTTTAAATTTTAAGCAAGTCTTAACGAGTTCATATGTTTTAATTTAGACACAAAACATGTTAAAAGTAAACACCAAACACGTTAAAGTCGTATCGTGTGGTGACATTCCTATCTTTATGTGAGGATTATTGGTCAACAAATGTAGTACGTATCACAGTCATTAGAGGGTTCTAGAAGAGGCATAATTTCAAAGTCATTGCTTCATTGGTACCATTATGCAAAAGACTCTTTCATACAAGCTTTTTACACGAGACTTGGTGTGTGAACAAGATTACATGGTTCTTCCCAATCTTTGGGTAAAAGTCAAAGTCAGACCAAACGCTAAAAGCCTAGAAGTTTTGGTTTTTATTTTCTAAAATCCGTTCAATTTCAGTTAATAATTTTTCTGTTTTTATCATTGAATCTTATATTTTAGGATTTTTAGGTCGAAAACCCAAATAAACACATAATATTAATTGTATATTGCATGTCTTAAAATTTATGAATATATTACAACATTTATTTATTATTAATATACATATAAACAACTATATTAAAAAAAGACCATGCCTTAATATTCAGCTAATAAATAGATAAAAAATTAAGAAAAAGACAAACTAAAATCATCAATTATTAGTTATATTTGGATTTTCAATTTGATCATATACATTACTTGTGATGCTGTTACTTTTACCTTTTGTTTTTTTCTCATCTTCTTTCATAACATTAGTAACTCATATAATGCTAGCTAGTCATGCGAATTCAGCCTACTGGTTGAGATTTCATCTTGTGACTGAAAGGTCATAGTTTCAAGCCTTGTCAGAGACAATTTAAAGGATATCCAAATGAGAGAAAGAATCTTATCTCGGTTCTGGTGTACCATTGGGGCGCGAGGGTTTACCCATTCCAGGGGGTTTCCGCACATCTTGTGTGGGCGAGTCTTACCTCTGTCCGGTGGGCCCTGTTAAGATAACATATGTGGTATGTAAGATCGTCGCCGTTCAAAAAAAAAAATATATATATATATATATATATAATGCTAGCTAGTATCTTCGTTATTACCTGTATTAAATATTTGATGCCCCTACGTTGGGACCTAAGAGGCCGTTGTCACATATAGAGCCGTGTGTAGCACCTATACGTCTTGTATAGAAGTTTAATCATTGTTACTAACAAATTCTAAAAAAGTAATGATTACCTCTTATACATCTCGTGCAAACCTATACAAAACATATAAGGGTTGTGTGATGTGTGAGACGAGTGTGAGAATAACACAATCCTTTCTTTATTTGCTTCATTAAGAATCCAATAGAAGTTTACAGCCACGTTCTTGTGTTTTGTGCATGAGTGCAACGTGTCCCGCGTGGCAGATTAAAAAAAATAAAATCCGTATTTCCTGAATGATCAATTGACGCTATATATATAAAGCAAGTTTATGTTCAGTTCACATTCACACAAGTCACACCTAAGTCTAAACATAGTGTCTCGAGATGGATCAAATCGCACACAGATTCGTCGAAGTGAACGGGCTAAAGCTTCACGTAGCTGAGATCGGGTCGGAGTCCTCACCGGCGGTCGTATTCCTTCACGGATTCCCGGAGATATGGTACACTTGGCGTCACCAGATGATCGCCGTCGCGAACGCCGGTTTCAGAGCCATCGCACCCGATTACAGAGGCTACGGTCTGTCGGACTGTCCGCCAGAACCCGAGAAGGCCTCCTTCGCTGACTTCATCAACGATACTGTCGCTATCCTTGATTTTCTCGCCATTTCTAAGGTATTTATTTCGCGATTTCTTCCGTGGAAAATTGTTGATTTTGATGTCATATAAACATAGACTAGGTGGAGAGTATACAGAAATTTTTGGTTTTACACAGTTGACCTAGAAATGATTCATTTGCTGTTCAAATGACATGCATTCATGCCTCATGCGTATGCCTAGGTTAAAATTACTGAAATAGATGAGTTCATATTGTTATTGAAGATTGACAGTTTGTCAGTTTATCCATGGAAAATTATTGATTTTGATGTTACATCCACATAAAATGGAATCAATCTATTGAAAAACCAGAAATATATATCAAAACTAGAAGTGATTCATTTGCTGTTCAAATCTCATATTCATTCATTTGTATGCCTTGATTAAATTTAGCTCCCTCGATTCCTTCCAACTGAAACATAGAAATCAAACTTGATTAAAGTCAATTTGGGTCTATTAACTTAGGGAGAAAAGGTTGAATACCTGGATCTGCTGAGTTATTGATGAGATTTTGTAAAAGGGTTGAAAATGGTATTGTTTTAAACATTGAATTGGTAGGTGTTTGTGATTGGTAAAGATTTCGGAGCATCTGTTGCATACCCAGTAGCCCTTCTCCACCCAGAGAGAGTAGCCGGAATCATAACACTTGGCTTCCCATTTGCGCCTCCAGGTGCCTTCAAGAATCAGTTTGGCCTCCCAAAGGGCTTCTACCCACAAAGATGGCAGGTCCGTCCATGGTAGAATGAAATATATAAATCCTGGTTTGTAGCTGTTAAAACTGTGCAATGATCTTGAATAATTGAATTTCTAATTATTTGTGATATTCATCAGGAACCTGGAAGAGCTGAAGCTGATTTTGGTCGGTTTGATATTAAAACCGTGGTGAGAAACATTTACATATTGTTTTCTCAGAGTGAGTTGCAGATCGCGAAGGAAAACGAGGAGATAATGGATTTGGTTAAACCAGGAACTCCTTTACCCTCTTGGTTCACTGAGGAGGATCTTGCAACCTATGCGAGTTTGTATGAGAAGTCTGGATTTAGAACTCCACTCCAAGTTCCTTATAGGTATATACTTTGACTTTGAGGTCAAATCTTTTACATTTAGGCATGTTTCATATGGGTATATACTTTGACTTTGAGGTCAAATCTATTACATTTAAACAAGTTCCTTATAGCTATAGCCTTCACTTTGAGGTCAAATCTTTTACATTTAGACAAGTTCCTTAATGTTTATACACTTTGACTGGAGGTAAAGTTTCTTACACTCCGATAGGGGTTGTGCAAACGAATCAAGTTGGCTTGTGGGCTACTTGGTATTGGTTCGATATTGGATCGGTAAAAAGCTCGAACAAGCCGAGCCTAAACGAGGCCGAGCTTGAGCCCAAAAGTATGGCTCATTTAGTTATCGAGCCTGTTCTTGAGCCTCACATATCGAGCTCAAACCGACTTGCAAGCTTAAACGATGTTATTATTTATATAATTTTTATTTGTTCTATATATATAGCTAATTATTTTTACATATAATATTATGATAAATGCATTTAAATCATCAATTTTATGTTATACTTAAGTATAATTATAAATATACAAAAAATTAATAATAAAATAGATAAGTTGAATAATTAAAAAATAAGCGAATCGAGCCAAGCTGAGCTTGAACTTTGAAATAAAGCTCTTAATGAGCCGAGCTCGAGCTCGAGCTCGAGCTCTCTTAAGTTAAAACGAGCCAAGCTCGAGTTTTAATTAGCTCGGAGTCGGCTTGTGTTATTTAAAACCTTACTGACTCAGACAAGTTCCCTTTATGCATATACTTTAATTAGAGGTCAAATGTTTTAAATACCAAAAGACTTGTAGTATAAGGTGTGTAGCAGGTTGCTCAATATGTTAAGGGTTCATGTCTCAATATAGACAAAAAAATATTGATTTAGGAGTAGAATCAGTAGATGTGTGACTTAACTGTTCTAAAAAACAAAACAAAAAATGTTTTTTAGTTTAGACTAGTTCCCTAAACACATACTTTGACTTCGACATGATTTTTTTTTATTTTTATTTTTCGGATTTAGACACGTTCTGATAGGTAAATTCAACATTATTGTTGCAGGTGTCTGCACATGGTTGGATCGGAGGTAGAAAATCCTAAAATTGAAGCTCCAGCAATGTTGATAATGGGTGAGGAGGATTATGTGTTGAAAGTTCCTGGAATGAGTGAATACATAAGGAGTGGGGAGATGAAGAAGTACATACCAAACATAGAAACAGTATTTGTACCTCATGGAACTCACTTTGTCCCCGAGCAATTCCCTGACAAGGTGAATAAACTCATCCTTGATTTCCTCAATCACAACAAGCATCTTGTAGTTGCTTAGCAATCAAAGCTTTCTTAGTATGTTGTGTGTTTGTTTGATTTGTGTGTTCAATAAAATATGTATCACAAAGCGTTGCTTAAATAAGGATTTAACCATTTCATATTGTGTACTACAAAACACAATTGCTGTTATTTACATTATATTTGGGGTGATACAGCATCCTTTTTTGGCCTAAATCCCATGAGACCGTTTGAGCTTTCTAATATATTTTAGTTACATGTGATGTAAATATATTGGCACTGGGTAAAATAGAGCCAGAAAAATGTTATGTTTATGTCAAACGGGTCGCATGTGACATGACACGTTGAACTCGAATATGACATCTTAAAGTAAATATTAAATGTGACAAAATGGGTTGGGTTGGGTAATAGGCCACGGCGAGTTGCCGAGTTTAGGTTATGATGAGTGTGAGTCAAAAATAGTTTTAAGTCAAATCAGTTTGAGTCTAAATAAATAATTTTAAAAAAACACCAATTTAGTATACATTAATTGTAACTAAAAAAGGTTTTATTTGGGTAATATTTAGTGAGTTTCTTACCAAATATGTTATTAATTTTTTGGGATAATATCATATATCCCCTTATTAAATATCAAAATTACATATATCCTCAATGTTAAACTAAAATTACAAATATCCTCATGTTCTAAAATTACCCCTTAGTAAGGAGAAATATGTAAGTTGTTTTAGTTAGTTTATTAAGGGTAAAATAAGAAATACATAATTTGTTTTTTAATGAAATGGATAAATTTATCTAATATAATAAATCAAAATAATTTTGTATACGTGTCCTCTTGTGGTGTAATATTTTCCCGCCCAAATTTTTCCCTATCTTAAGTAAGATAATATTAATCAATTCTCTATAATTGATTCTTTTTTTTAAATTCTATCAATGATTTTCTTTTTTATCATCAATTCAAATTAATGATTATGCGTTTCATTTTAATTTTGAAATTTTCATTTCTATTTTAGTTTTGTAACTACAATGAGAATCAACCTTTTTTTTACTTTTCTAGGGATATCATTTTGTTCTTCAATGCAAGAACACAAATTTTAAAGTTTTCTATTTTATTTAATTTCATGTTTATCTCATTCACTTAATTAAAGAGTTGTTTGAAATTATTAAATTGTCTCAAATTTTAAAATACTTTTTCTATTTTTACCATTATATTTTTCTATCCAAATACCCTAAATGTGTATACGTATTTCCACTTTTACATAAAAATAATTAATTTGGTATTTGGATCAAATTTATTAATTTCTTTATTCAATCTCAATAAAATTAACTGTGTTTTCTCAATTAACTTCATTTTATAACTTAACAAACAAAAATTTATGTCACATAATCATTTTACAATTATTAAATCTTAGTTAGTAATTCGTATTATTTAATACATTTTTTTGATCAGGCCCGTGTGTAGTACACGGACGACTAACCTAGTATGTAATATATTTGGTTTAGAAAGGGGAAATATGCAATTTAGTTTTATGATTGGGTAAATATGTAATAAATGATTTTAGAAAGGAGATATATGTAATTGACCCAATTATTTTTATCTGTATGAATCAATTATATTCATATAGTTTTTAAATTACAAATATTGACTCATGTTGTGTTAATGTGTTGCTTATTTTAATCCGTTCTATATTATGGTATAACATATTTCATCCTGAAATGCAATAATTGTTCACCAAAAACAACTCATTTTCTTGTTTAGGGTCAAGATTGTCGAGCCTTATAATATATAATTTTCCTGTACACCAACACACATATTTCATAAGCAGGTTTGCATTATATATTCCATAAGCAGGTTACAAGAGTTTGTTTGATGTGATTCTATGTAACTATCTCAATAAAATGAATGATACAACTAAGCCTACCAAAATGGGCGGGTAAGAGTAACAGGTCAGAACGGGTATGAGTTAGAATGTGTGAGGGTCAGAACATGTTTTAAGCAAAATCAATTTGGGTCAAAATAAATTGTTTTAAAAATATCAATTTTGTTTAATCAAAATGTGTTGTAATTAACAAATAGTCCATATTTATGATAATATTTAGTGATTTTGCTCATCAAATATGTTATTAATCATTCTTAAACGTTTGAATCTATTGTATTCTTATAATTTTTAGGTTACCCATATTGACCCGTATTATTATAAAGAGTTACTCATCTCAACCCATTTCATGTTATAGTGTTACTCATTTCAACCCATTATACAATAATTGTTCACAAAAAACCAACTCATTTGTTTTGATTTGGGTGAAGATTGCTTAAGATCTTCTAAAATTTCGCACGTGAGGGGTTATTTATTAGTTTCGTCTAGTCATTAATAAATTGATTATTTTTAGATAACAGTAGATAGAAACAATGTTTGTAAGAAGTCCTATTAACACCAAGAATATACGACGACCTGCCATTCACACCAAAATAAATAGAGTTTTCCGAAAAAAACTGCTTGTGGAGGAAGTCTTACTAGGGTTAAGAGACATATGGCTAAAGAGAGAGCCAAAAAATAATCTTTCGTGTATAATCCTGCATAATTTTTAATGTTCTCAGTTCAAGAACGTAGACCAAAAAAGACAATGCTAGCAAAAAATGTTCTAGATTCATGAAGATATAGAACAACATATAAGTTATCATGCTTCTAGACAACAGACTTGCATGATTGAAGAAGGGTGGTGTTAAACTTACACCCCAAAAGAATGTCTGCACACCCCTCAAACGGCCCGTAGTGGCCAATACGGGGCGTTTTGGTACGGATTATACTTTCTTGGTCAAACGACAGGGGCTTTGATTAGACCTAAACGCCCCATAGTGGCCACTACGGGGCGTATTGGTACGATGTTCTGAAAAAGGTTCCGACGGTGTCAGTTGATTAGACCCAAACGCCACGTAGTGGTCACTACGGGGCGTTTAGTGTTAGCCCTAAACGCCCCGTAGTAATCACTACGAGGCGTTTAATGTTTAAAACGTGCCAATTAGTTTGTAACTTACGGATTCATCGTCCATATATACACACATATTGCGTTACAATATCAAACGTTCACTCGAATCCCTTTACGTATAGTTGATCGAGTTTCTCTTGTTTCGTTTATTAAATATCTACACTCTACACCCATATTTTTGATTTGAAATATGTCTTGGTGGGACATAGACTTTTTCTTCGGTCAATATTCCGACGTTGCGCGTGTAGCTGAAACTTATCAGGTACGAAACTGTATTTACTTGTTTTTATTGTTAATCAAATGACAAACTAATCATCATGTTTTTAAGGATGAGACTGGTGTGCAATCGTATGAGGCCACAAATAGACCAGCATTGCCAGATCTTAACGAAGAGGTTGCGGGTCAAACTTCGTACTGGCAGTTTGATTTGAACCAGGAACCTTGCGTTGATGAAGATGTTAACAGGGAATGTTACGGTGGTGAACAATCACACCCACCCCAAGTGGCGGTTAAAAAGGAAGAAGCTGACATTGTATACCAAAATATGAACTGGAATACCAATGAGGTAATATATTTTCACTTGTTTTTAGTTAGATGGACATTAGTTTAATGACAACATTGTTTTCAGATATTCATTTCTGTGGAGGAGCTGATGGCATGGGTGAAAAGTAGAGCCCTTGAAAAGGTTATGGTGTTATTCTTCTCTAAGTTATTATGTATATATTGTGATTCAAGAAAACTAGCATTATTATACCGAAAGATTTATTGATGGTGATTCATCACTAAATCTAAAAGGTTATAATATTGCATATTTCAATATTCGAACTCATGATAGAAACTCAACGATATTGCACGCATGATTAGTGACTTGTCACTATATCTAAAAGTTATAATATCACCTCTTTTATGAAATACATGATGACTAGGTTATAATTCTATAAACCCACTAGGATATTATGCCT
This sequence comes from Mikania micrantha, assembly GCA_009363875.1. Taxonomy (NCBI): domain Eukaryota; kingdom Viridiplantae; phylum Streptophyta; class Magnoliopsida; order Asterales; family Asteraceae; genus Mikania; species Mikania micrantha. Next base: position 78,188,084 of record CM018695.1, on the reverse strand, counting down.
GAGATCGGTGTTACATAATTCTAACATGTCATTAGGTATTCAATCCTGATAATCCTTTTATATGTTTCAAACAAATCACAACGATTTCTGGTTTTATTATTTTAACAAAGACACACTGATTTCTTATTATGTCCTGTTTAAATTTCAATGGAAAGATATGATTTGGACTTATGAATTTAAGTATGAGTGCTTTCATATAAAATTTTAAAACAAGTCCACATGAATCATACTATTGATTTTTAGACAAATCATTCTATATTCAAACTAAGCTTAGTGATAATTAGTTATCACAACTATCAAAGCTTATATTATCAAATAACTATGTATTCTACATCATTCGTCTACCCAAAAAAACTGACCATCTATCAATTCATCTGTTACAACCGAGAGATTTCATTACAAAATCTCAATTTTTTTAAAACCTCTATACTCAAGCAATTCTTCAAAGCAAGTCAAAGTCTCCCACACCTATTCAAGCTTGTCTAAAGTTTATGTTAGCCTTGGTAGGCGTTTGGTATGCTATCAAAGTATTAGTGGTGTGGTGGGTTGGCTGCGGTATACCCTATATATAAGCACTAGTAGTACATTGATAGTAGCACCAAAAGCTTGATCAAGGGCTACAGTAGTCAAGTCAATCCATAGTTTTAAGTAAAACTATGCTAATCAAATCAATTGTTATTCAATTGCTAATACTTGGTGTGTATTCTTACACCAGGTCAAATCAAAGAAATCGATACTAACATGAAACATGTTAAAGATTCTTAGAACAATTATTCTATGTTTAATCAATTACTCAAAAGATTCAGTGATTTCATATCTAAGGTTGATGACAAGTAGTTATCATAACCATATAATATCACATACTATTGTATTCTAAATCATTCGTACATTCAAAAGCAATCATTTAGCAATTCTTTCAACTATGAGACTCTATTGTAAGATTGCAATTGTTAGCATCTCTAAAATCATACGAATCCTAGAGTTAAACAAATATGCAAACATCTATTCAAAATGTAGTGAAGGTTAGGTTAGTATTGGTAGGTAATTGGAATACTATCAAAGTATTAGTGATGTGGTGGGTTGGCTGCGGTATACCCTATATATAAGCACCAGTATTACATTGAAAGTAGCACCAAAAGCTTGACCAAGTATAGGATTAGTCGATTTAATCTACAATTCGAGTGAACTATTCTTTAGTCAAGAATAATCAATATATATATATATATATATATATATATGATCACTCATATAACAATACCAGGAGAGTATTTTTAATACCAAGTCATTCAAATACATTTGTAGTTAATCTCACTGTGAGTTAGTCAAATAACGTTAAATTCAAAACCCTCATAATAAGTAAACTAGTTGTATACAAATCCAAAAATCCGAGGGCGTTACTCATACCTATTTTGATTAAAGTTCAAATCGCAATTCAAAGTTCTAAAGCAAATTGTGATTTTAAAATAAACTCCTAAACTATCAGTTAATGGTTTAAATACTGAGACACTATCCTATAACATTAATAATAAAAATTCTAATAGCATTTAAATTACTAAATAGCGATAACCAAAGATGATAAAGAAACAAAAACAAGTTAAAAAAATAATTAATAATTCTATCAAAAATTAATACTAGATAAATTTCGGGATGAAATTCCCTTTTGTAGGAGAGACTGTAATCCCTATGGTCTCTATAATTCGAATTTTAATTGTAATAGCATTCGGAAATGATAAAATAAAAATCTCCTGAAGATTTCATTTGATAACTTTATCACATAATATAAACATTTTACAGAATGTATACAAACATATATGATATACAAATTTTATATTGATAAATAAATGTAATGATCATATAACAAACATCAGTAATATTTATGCATAAGTTATCATATAAATGTATATGTATTTGAATACTTAGTGTGTGTATTTGGATGCATAGAAATATTGACGCTATTATTATCTTATAAAAAAAACATTTTATAAAAAAAAAAAACTATGAAGTTTATAGTAGTATATATTTATTACTAACAGAAAGTTTTATAATGTTTTATACACTATTTGCATAAAATAAACTTAAAAAGGATATTATATATGTATAATATGTATGCATACATAATAATCTAGATTATAATAATTCAACCTTTATAAGATTTATATATACGTATATGTGGATGAATAATAGGTGAATAGAAATATATAAAACTTATTAAGTTTTATATAAAGATAATAGTAAAAACATAATTGTAAAGTCTTAAAAGAAATTTCAAACAAACATAATATAAAATGATAAGATATTAAACTAGAAGGGTCAATCTTGTAAACATCCAAAAATCAGAAATGAGTGTTCAGAAGTTGTCAAGCAAAAAGGGGAAAGATGCTAAGACCAGGGACCGAATATGTCAATTCGAAGTTTCCTTTTCTTCTTCCACTGATCCCACGTTCTAAACATGATGGCACCGGATTCTTACCAAATCTCTACCCAAATGCGTTTGAAATCCAAGATACTCACAATCAAACGATTCTAACTTAAATGACGAATCAATCTGTACGCGTAATACCATAAAAAGGCAACTAATCACGCGTAAATCATACCCGTAAACGGTGGACTCAATTTAACATCAATCGACTAAAAAATCATTTCACTAGAATCAAATTAAACAATCAATAATCTCTGCGACCTCTTTCTGATGCAAACGGAAGCAAAATTCCCATGGCAGAACTTCTTAAAATCACGATTGAAGTTGCGGTTGATGAGGATCGTTCTTGAACTCGAACCATCATCAAACTAGAACATTTAAAGGTAAGTAACACCTCATTCTTTTCGTTTCTAAGCATAGAATGAAAGCCCTAACATATCAGGCTCTCACGATTACACTGTCGGTGGAATTTGATCGAGTTTAGAATTAGGGTTCATGTCCATTTGGGGCTAAATATTCATGCTTGTATAATATTTGGCCGAATCCAATTTAAGCATGGCATTATACGACCAGCCTCTTCCAAACTGGTTTTGTGCCATCCCACTACATTTCAACATATTTCTTTTATATAAAAAAAACTTATTAAAAAGGGAAAATTACACATTTGAACCTTTATGTTTGTAAGAAATAACAAATATGAACCTTTAACTATCTTAATTACGCTAAACAACCTTTAAGTATTTAAGTTGTTTCAACTTTCAACCTTTACATTAACCCTGGTTAGATTTACAAGTTAAATCTAGTCATGTGCAAAAAATGTGATGGTTATTCTGGGTATTTTGATCTTTTGTTATTTTTAAATATAAAACCCACTATTCACGTATTATCGTATCTTATTCAATAATTTACTCCAAATTGGGGTGTTCGAAAATTATGGCTAAAACCCACCCAGAAGTTCGATCACGTGGTTCATCCATCTTCAGTTAGTGTTCGAAACCTAGTGTTGTAGTTGGATATGATTTATCATTGTTACTACTGCCATTGTTACATAATTATAAAAAGAAAAATGATAAATCCTATCCAACTACAACCTTAGGTTTTGAACACTAACTGAAGATGGATGAACCACGTGAACTTCTGGGTGAACACTAACCGAAGAGGGAGGAACCACGTGAACTTCTGGGTGGGTTTTAGCCCTAATTTTCGAACACCCCAATTTGGAGTAAATTATTGAATAAGATACGATAATACGTGAATAGTGGGTTTTATATTTAAAAATAACAAAAGATCAAAATACCTAGAATACCCATCACATTTTTTGCACATGACTAGATTTAACTTGTAATTCTAACCAGGGTTAATGTAAAGGTTGAAAGTTGAAACAACTTAAATACTTAAAGGTTGTTTAGCGTAATTAAGATAGTTAAAGGTTCATATTTGTTATTTCTTACAAACATAAAGGTTCAAATGTGTAATTTTTCCTATTAAAAATTCTAAAAATCATTTTTATAAATTCTGGACAATATCAATTTACATTATACCCAATTTTTATTGAGTTATTTAAAAATTCTGATATTGTTTAAAAACTTTAAACTAAAAGAAATTATTTATTTTACCTTCTGTTAGAATTAAATTGATATATTCTAAATAGAATTTAATAAAAATTTTCTTTTTAAACTTATTTAATTAAATGTAATACTAAAATAAAAGGTTTTAAAATCAAAGTTTGTTTTAAAAAATAATAATAATTAAGAAATAAACTTGTTAACTTTATATACGATCTTAATAAACATTTAAAAAAAAAATAGAATTCAATCGATTTCCTTTGTAAAGTTTATTTAAATTAATTTAAAATCATACTAAAAGATTTAAAAGTCAAAATAAGTTTTAAAAACATTCTGTTAAATATATATATATATTTAAATATAAGTCAAAATTATTTAAACACTTTATTTATCACTTTAAAATGTGTTACCAAAAACATATTACAATGATTTTTAATTACAAAGGTTCAAATTTTAAAAATATTTGTTTTGAAATCAAGATAATTCAAAATGATTATTTTAAATTTATAAACCTTTAAAAGACTACCTAAAATTTTAAAAAACATATAATTCAAATATGCAAGTTTTGAAATACAAATATATGAGTAGATGGATGGAAATAAATTCAAATAGCATACTAGAAAATTCAATGACAAAATAATAAATAAAAGGAATATTTAATATTCTATTTTATTTATTATAAGAATATTATTAAATATTCTTAAACAATATTATAATATTGAATAATAAAAAGAATACATTTGATATTCTATTTATTAAATCAATATTATAAGTTAGTTATTCTAAGTATCCATTCAAACATAGATTCATTTAAACTAAGATTTGCATTAGGATGCCATAGTTTTAGGATCCTTGAACTTAAATTATAGGATTTCTAAGACTTGAATTACTCAAATTATAGGTGAGTAGAAAGCCTTACTTCCTCATTGTTTAAATCAAGGACTTGGAACTAGCTAGCATTCTAACAAGTGAGTTTCTTCACACTCCCTTTTACATTTTGTTTTTGGGATGTTACACATGTCTTATTCAAACTTTATTCATTCTATTATTCATTCAATCTATGATGCAAGCCTTAGACCTAGTTAGCTTTATGTGTTAGAGGCTAGGCTTATACAATGTGTTGATTCTATGTGTGTTGCCATTCAAGCAATCTAGTACTTAGTAGCCTAAGATGGTTAGATACTATCTTCGCAAAGGCTTTTGCCTTTGTGTGAAAAAGGTGAAAAGTACACCTAGCAAACTTGTTGAATTATAACTGTTAATTTATAGTATGACCATACTTGAATTAACATGTTGTAAGGATACTTGTTTGGACACAAGCTATTGTTATTCATTCATTCATTCAATTTATTCAAACTTGTATTCATGCTATGCTTGTGATACATATCTAGTTAGGCTATAGTTTGCATCCTTTTTATACATATTATTTAAACTTTGTGTGTGAACTCACCAACTATGCAAATAGTTGACAAACTTTATTTTACATGTGTAACAGGATAAGAAGCATGATGAAGACATAAGATAGGCTTAGTGACCTAGTTTAAACTTTGAAACAATTGTATAATCTTTCAATGTAATAGTTTATTTATTTGGAATTCTTGTAATGACTATTTATATGTGGTTGAATGAATTGATTATTATTAAATGGATGCATTAAATATGAAACATTGTAATAACACCATGAGCTAATGAACAATCAAACTCGCGCCCTGACGTATTCTGCCATCGGTCTGGGTGTGACAGATTGGTATCAGAGCCATGGTTATAGGGATCTAGGTTATTAGAAAATGGTGGCCTAGACTATAACTAAGCTAACCCAAATATGAGTTATCTCATATTACACTTGTTTGTTTATTACTTGCTTATGTGCTATACTTATTCATTATGTGTTATGTTGTATTTGTTACCATAGAGGAAAGCCATAGTTGTTAATATGCCTTGCTTGCATTAGTTAGGAATGCTTTAGACTAAGTTACTTTATATCATCGAATTACTTAGTTTAAGCAATTGCCTTAGCATTTACTTAGTTGATATGAGTTCAACAATCATTAGGCTTAATGCCTAATATTATTCATTAGACAAAATAGGAATTCTACTATTGATTCTAAAATCCCGTTAGAATTAAACTTTGTGAGGTGGATATGTACTAACTGGAAGAGTGTAGTACCGGTAGTTGGAATTCCTGTCTAGGAAAGCTATTCGTATAAATCCCCGATATACTGTGGGACCTGTCTAGCTTTCCTGGGGACTTCTGATGAGAGTACAATCACTTATAGGCCAAAGCATATTACATCAAACATCTTACAAACTAAAATGATTCTAATATGTCACCCGGTACTCCATTGTGAATTCCATTCCTTATCTTTTCAAATGAGTTCAAAATAATTCTATCTGTTCAATTTTGATTTAAAACCTTGTTATAATTAAGTTTGTTAAGATGGGCATGTAGTAACTGGAAGGGTAAATACCGGTAGTTGAGACTCCTGTCTAGGAAAGCGATTCATAATCCCTGACGAGGGACAAGTCTAGCTTTCCTGGGGATTCTTAATGAGAGTATTTTAGCTATAGGCCAAAGCATGACACATCTTGCAAACAACATTAATTCTAATAAGTCAAAAAGTGTCCAACTTGGATGCTACTCCCTAAAATTTATAATCTGATTCAAAATGATTTCAATACATTGCTTCTACAATTCCAAATCTTATAATATCATACTTGAGATTAGTGATGGTGATCCATCACTACATCTCACAAGCTATGATGCCATTTCCTTGGATGAATAATAATATATGTGTTATAATTCAAGAAAGTTAATAATGTCATACCTAAGATTGTGATGGTGATACATCACTACATCTAAGAGTTATGATGTTATCTTTTTTGGATTAGTAATGTATATGTTATGATTCAACAACTCCTTTATATCATACTCAAGATTCTATTTTTCTTTTGTTGAATAATATATTTGTTATGATTCAAGAAAGTTATTAATATCATATCTAAGATTGTAATGGTGATACATGACTACATCTAAAGGCAATGGTGTTACCTTTCTTTGGATTTATAATGAATATGTTATGATTCAATACCTCCATGATTCATACTTGAGGATAGTTATGGTTATTCATTACTATTCTCACAGGATATGATATCATCTATATTTGTTCTATGCTGCCTATGTTATGATTCAAGAAGTTAGTAACACTATATCTAAGAGTTGTGATGGTGATACATTACAATATCAAAAGGTTATGGTGTTATTTTTCTTGGGTTGATAATGCCTATGTTTTAATTCTTAAACCTACATGATATCATACTTGAGGTTAGTGATGGTGATTCATTACTGTGTCTCACAAGATATGATGTCAATTCTCTTTGATTTATGTTACCTAAGTTATGATTCAGGAATTAGTAATATTATACCTAAGATGTGTAATGGTGATTCATTACTACATCTAAATTTCATGGTGTTACCTTTCTTGTATTGATAATGTATATGCTATTGTTTTTAGAACTCCATGATATCATACTTGAGATTAGTGATGATAATTCATTACTATGTCTCACATAATATGGTATCATCTCTCCTTGTTCTGTGTTAACTATGTTATGATTTAACTAACATTAAACCTAAGATTTGTGATGGTGATACATCACAAAATTTAAAAGGTTATGGTGTTATTCTTCTCTAAGTTATTATGTATATATTGTGATTCAAGAAAACTAGCAATATTATACCGAAAGATTTATTGATGGTGATTCATCACTAAATCTAAAAGGTTATAATATTGCATATTTCAATATTCGAACTCATGATGGAAACTCAACAATATTGCACTCATGATTAGTGACTTGTCACTATATCTAAAAGTTATAATACCACCTCTTTTATGAAATACATGATGACTAGGTTATAATTCTATAAACCCACTAGGATATTAGCCTGAGATCGGTGTTACATAATTCTAACATGTCATTAGGTATTCAATCCTAATAATCCTTTTCTATGTTTCAAACAAATCACAACGATTTCTGGTTTTATTATTTTAACCAAGACACACTGATTTCTTATTATGTCCTGTTTAAATTTCAATGGAAAGATATGATTTGGACTTATGAATTTAAGTATGAGTGATTTCATATAAAATTTTAAAACAAGTCCACATGAATCATACTATTGATTTTTAGACAAATCATTCTATATTCAAACTAAGCTGAGTGATAATTAGTTATCACAACTATAAAAGCTTATATTATCAAATAACTATGTATTCTACATCATTGGCGAGGACACGCCATGGTCTTGTCTGTTTGAGATGACGTATGCTCCACAGTACCGAATCATCACGGTGGAGTTTCTTTCGACATTCAGGTACATGCCTCAGGCTCCTGATTTCCAGCCACAGCCAGGTTAGCCGCAGCCGGCGAAGGTATCCTTCAGACTCTGCGGATTCCCATACCATTTGTCATTGGTAGAGTTTGGGAGTGTGCTCGGTCTGTACACCGAGGAGGAGACTCATATGCCGATCTACACGACGGCTATTCATACAGCTGAGGACGCCGTCTTCAGTGCTTGGTGGCCTCGGATCGGCGACGATGCCTTTGTCCGCAGCGCCTGGGTCACGCGTATTCGTGACCCGCTCATTAGGTATTTGCACCGGTGCATTGCCTCGTCTGTTACAGGACGTGGCATGAGCCAGGAGTGGTGCACTTCACAGGATTTATTTTTTTTGTATTGTACATTGAGTGGGAGACCGTGCAACCTTGCACGTTGTCTTGCGGAGTACTTTAGCACATATTACCACCGCCAGGAGAGGGGGCTGATCTACGGGGGGTGTATGTGACCCGTATTGCTCGTTTTAACGGGCTTATCGATTTGGAGCCTGCCGGTATGGAGGCCTTTCATCCTGTTCGTTTAGATCGACGGAAGGTGCAGGGCATGCGTATCGCGCAGAATTTCCCACGGCTCGGGCTTCGATTTTCGCTCGAGAGGGGGGTCATTTGGCAGCCGGGGCGAAATGATCTCCATTACAGAGACGTGGACCCTATGCCCCATTAGCAGCCACAGCAGCCGCCACCGCATCAGCCATCGCCGCCGCCACCACCACCACCACATGGCGAGGGGGAGCCGCATCAGGATGTGCCACATCAACATCCTAAGCGCATATACAAAGCGGTGCGGCTTCCTGCTCGTGTCGAGGCTATGCTACAGGGTATTGCTGATGCGATGCAGCAGCAGGCACACATCCAGCAGCAGCAACAACTCCAGCATACACAGCAGCAGGTCGAGCACAGTCAACGGCTCGCTCATACCAGCGAGCAGCTGACGCGACGAGTGGATCGGTTGGAGGATCTGATCTCGTGGCATGTGCATGTCGAGCTTAGGCATGTACAAGGTGAGGGTATCCAGCTTCCTGCAGTTCCTCAGCCACGAGATTATCCCCCTCCACCTCCACCTCCACCTTAGTATTTTCAGTTATATTTGTATTTGTTAAACAGACACTTGTATTCATGTTTATGGTTTGTATATATTTGGTTGTTTTGGTTGATGATGCGTGTATAAATTTGGTTGTTTTAGTTGGTGATGCGTGTTTATTATTATATGTTTTGTTGGTGATGCTTGTTTATTATTTACATATGTGTTGGTTGGTGATGCATTATTTATCGTATTATTCTGTAACATCAATATGCTTAAACAAATAACGTCATTCATATATCAATTAATTAATACATTTAAATTTTAATTAAATATAATAATTATAAACATTTTTAGCTTTCAAAACTAAAAGTTTTAAAAACAATTAAAAATAAACGAACCGAGAGACCGTAAAAAATAAAAAACAAGTTTTAAACAAAAAAAATATTAGATTTTTACAAACAAAAAACATGCGTTTAAAAAAATAACTAAACTTTTTAACGTACGAGAGATGCGTCGTAAAATATAAATGTAACGAGAGATGCGTCGCAAAATATGAAAATAATTTTTAAACAAAACTATTATATTTTTAATTTTTTTAACAAAACAATTATATTTTTACACACCAAAAACGTACCCAAACCCCCCAAAACATACTCAAACGCCACAAAGCTGCTGAGTTTAATTTTTTTAAACTTATACGCCTCGTAGTGGTCACTACGTGGCGTATAGGTCTGCAAAAGCTGACAGAATGTCTGATCGTTTAAGGTTGTCAGTCTGTGGTCAAAACGCCCCGTAGTGGCCACTACGGGGCGTATGGGTGGTGGCCGGGGTGTTGAATTAAAATTCTTGGGTGTGTAGATAACTCCTCCCTTGAAGAAATGTTGCATGTTTTGATGAAGATTTTTTTTTTTGAACGGCAATGTTTTGATGAAGATCATTAATGGTTATTGTAATTGATTGATAATAGTAAGAGATTTTAGTGGTAACTATGTTCAGAGGTGGTCATCTATGAGCAGTCAGTGTAACTTGATTGATTAATGACAAACTAACTAGTAACTACATACAGTTACAAGGTACGGCTAAGATGATTGAATAACTAAATATTGTAGATGCAAGTAGGGCAGTTCAAAAAGCTCGAAACTCGGATTCGGCTCGTAGCTCGTTAGAACAAAGCTCGGCTCGGATAAAGCTCCTTTGTAACCGAGCTGAGTCTGAGCCAAGGTTGGCTCAGCTCGTTGCTCGACCCGTATGCTCGGCTCGTTTGTACAACATGCTATACTTAAATATAAAACCATATGATTTTTTTAAATAATAAATATATTTTGGTGTTATTTTGTAATTATGTTGAAGAAAAATGAAAAAAAATAGAAAAGAAAAGAAATGAAAAGAAAAGGTAATGGATCTCATGTGTCTAATTCCTAAATCACTATTCGCTGATTTATGTCTTTACTCAAAGTTTAAAACTCTAATTCATAAATAAGTTGTAGCCATAGCCCTCATGCCGGACGGATCCCACGTGGTCGCAGCCACACGACGGTCAGTCACAGCCACACGCATGTCAGATCTCACGTGGTCACAACCCTTAGTGTGTCGGCAGTCAGTCACAACCACAAATGCAATCACGCATGTGCTTATTTTGTTGTGTTAATACATGCTTGTTGTGCACACATGTGCTTATCTTGAAAAAACCGAGCCAAAACCGAGCCAAATAAACCGAGCTGGCTCGGTTAAACACGAGTCAAGTCTGAGCCAAGATTTCAGCGGTTTAAATCCGAGCCTGGCTCGGTTTAAATCAGAGCCGAGTCCGAGCTAACCCTTGGCTTGGTTCGGCTCGGCTTGTGAACACCCTTAGATGCAGGTGAATGACACCAATAGTTTTAAATTTTAATTGCCAACTAAGATGCACTTTTACCAAGATTTGTGTTGTTTCAACTAAATATTTGTAATGATTGTCTAAGTATAAAAATAAAATCTTCCGTTAATTTCTAACGTGATTGTGCACAACAAACAAAGCTTACCTTTACCCTATAAAATGAGTTAACATTGATATATAGAACTCATGTTGAATTAACAATAATTTTTTGTTGTTGCAAGGGTCTCGTTTGCGGTGCGTCATGCGCGCATATAATGTATATATGTGTCGGCTTGAGAAATAAAAGTAAGTTTATACTAATTTTATCGTTAATTAATTTATTTAATTTATTTTTTTTGAAAATAACATTAAAAACGTTGGGTTGGTCGGTTAAGTAGGTATTATGAGCCGAGATTCTCATTGGAAGCAACATTTATATTCCTATAAGGCAGATGTAAGACTGTTTACATCATTAGAACAACAAACCTCGTGACTCCTGGGAACCAAACAGGCTGGCTTTCCTCACACGAAATCAAACTTATATACTCCGTTATTCAACAAGGCTAGTAGCAAGCATGAGGTCTCCTTCGGTTATGATTGGTTCTGATCTTGCTATTTAAGATTCCAGTTCTAAACTAAACTCTTGTAATGAGAAGTTTTCATAACACAGAATGATACATTAATGCTTTCTTTTATTACCATTATTCTAAGCACATATACTCTATACAAAGGTGGGCAAAAAACCCGGAACTGGAATCGACCATACCCGAACCGATGGGTAAAGGCGGTTCCAGATTCTTAGAGAAACTGGAGCTGGAACCGAAAAAAGCGGAGCTGACAAAACCCGAATCGGAACCGGCCAAAAACCGGTTAGAGCGGGTCAAAAAACGGAACCAAAACTGGGACTGGTTGTTGAATTTGTTAGAATTATAATTAACTTTATGTCTTAACGGGTCAAATTAGTATGTTATTTTACTTAATCAAGTTTAGTAGGAAATTATGGTTGTAAATGATAAGTTAGTTAACGTAGTTATTTGGTGGTTAATGGCTACAAATAACTCCTCATAACCGTTGGTAGTTAATCGTCGAACATAGGCTATAAATACCAAACATGTACAAACCTTGTATATAATCGAATGCATGTTTGTGTGAATATATATATCACTTGTTTCTGTCGTGGGCCTGCAAGAAGTGGCATCAGAGCCGGTTACTCAAAAAAGGAAAGCGAGAAGGATGGATGGCAGTAGCGGATTCAGAACTTTTTGTGAGTGGGGGCAAAAAAAGATACTATCAAAATAAGACGGGTTAAAATTAGTCGGGTAATGGCAATCCATACTCGTTTGCTTAACAATATCGTAAAACTATCTGTACTTGTTTACTATGATATGCTGATTGTGTCAAACTAAGTTTTTATAAAACTGAAACTATTTTTTCTTGCACATATGGAATCAGAAATATGAAAATGAAAAACAATTTTTTAAGAAAATAATAAATACAAAAGGCAAGTAAATCAATCGACTAATCCATATTACTAGTCTATTCATTTATATATAACTAGGTAAATACCTATGTAATACACAGGTTAAACAAATTAATTTTAAAATTATTTATTTTAAATAACATCTTACATATTTTTCAAAGACTTTCTACAAAAAAAAATATTATGACTTATGTTGTAATAATTTTAATTATTAAAGTGAATAAAATTGTTATTATTTAATAGAAGAGAAATAAGAAAAATCAAAATATAATAAAAGATGATTTACAAACAATTAATATGAGAGAGAGGCGGAAAAACTAATTTTTAGGTTGTTTACAATGATGACATGTGTCCCATCAAAACCTTTATTTATTATATAGTATAGATATAGATATAGATATGACATGTTTATCTTTAGGGTTGTTAAAAATTCAAATTAAACTAAAAGATTTAATGCATATATATAAGTTTATTGAATTACAAGGGTTTTATACGAAATTTTCTTTTAATTTACTTTTGAAATGCTTGTGTTCTCACTTCTTAATAACTTTCTGTAGTCCCTACTCCTTTCTCTCTCAATATATTTCTGTCAAAAATACCATAGATTCCGATTAGAATTGAAAAACAAAATGCGGATTAAAATTTCTCACAAGCTTCCGTTAGTTGTTCGACTTAAATGGGTGGCTTCGAGGATCTTCAGGGGCTGCAAGAAAATACAAACGGGGGCCTAAACATTTTCTGTTAATAAAATGAATTTTTTTACCCTAATGCCTTTCAATTCAGTGTGGGCCTTCCCCCCCTCTCACCTACAAGTGAATCCGCCCCTAATGGATGGCATTAACGAGACTACGAAGAACTCTAGGCGTAATCTGGATCAGGAAGATCGGAAGAGATTGACAGGAGATGATCGGAAGGATCATAAGAGTTCAAGCATGGAGAGTTTATGCATCGGTATGGAAGATATTCAGTTATAAAAGAAGGGAGAAACATACTCGAAAATCAGATTTGAAGCCTCAAAGAAATTCAGAAGTATGATCAACGAAAGAAACAAGAAAAGATCATTCAAAAACCACTCGTGTTCATACTGCATTCGATCGGGTAAGTACAAAAAGATATGTGAAAATCGTGTACTAAGATCTGAATTCATGGTTTCGGGAACGGAAGGGAAAGGTTGGAAATACACTTGGTTTGTTGGTCTTGAACAAAATTATCACGCTTGTGGAAACAAGAACTTGTTTAAAACCATCAAACCTTCATTTGGGATCGAAACCTTTGATAAAAAAAAACCAAGCGAAACTCTTATTATCGGGGAAAAGGCACAACCGAGTTTAGTTCTAATGGAACTACTCACGATTTAGATTCCGTTTATTATCAACCGAAACTAGGAAGGAATGTGTTAAGTTTGAAAAAATTAATAAATCAAGGCTTTGAGTTTACTTTCGAAGGAACTATGTGTGTCATCACAAAACCGTTTTTGGTTTGTGTTGAACACAAAGTAAAAAGAGGATGTAAAGGCCTCGGAAGAATATGTGACCGAAGAGAGGAAATCCAACATGAAATGGAATGATGTTGATCATTTAGATAATATTTCGGTTATGTGGGATCATTTCAAGCAAATGGATATTAAGGATCAACATGAACAAATTAAGAAGGAGAACGGTAAAGGTAAAGAGATAGAGCCAAATATAGAAACTGGAAAGATTACAATATTAGAAGAAATGGAGATTTTCTTGGATCTCCATGGTTCTATCAACATCAACCGACTAAACAAATGGACTATAAGAAAGAAATTTGAAGATATGGTTATTTGGTTCATCAAAAATGTGGTTAACCAACAAAGTTTGTGGCCTCCTAAAATCGATAATCAAGTCGTGAACTTATATGATTTGTATTTAAGTGTACAAATCAATGGTGGAAAGGAAAAGGTGAACGAAAACAACTTCTGGATTCTTCTAGCAGCAGATATGGGGTTCGATTCAAGAAAGGGATATACAAACTAATGTTTAATTACAATGAATATCTTGATCTTATGGAGTGGATATACAAGAACATGAAAAACAGAAAGAAACAACAAGGAATTTACAAGTTTGAGGCATGAGGAAGCAGCTATAAGAAGCAAGTAAGAGAAGAAACACTACTTAAAGTCGAGAAGCACTTGCCTTACAAGAAGAGAAGAATCCAAGCCATTCGAGATTGGCCACCGGGGTGTGGACCTGCTATTTAAAGAAGCTTTCAAGATGTTAAGATCATAAATTTAGGGGGAAGATGGTTAGAATTATAACTTTATGTCTTAACGGGTCAAATTAGTATGTTATTTTACTTAATCAAGTTTAGTAGGAAATTATGGTTGTAAATGATAAGTTAGTTAAGGTAGTTATTTGGCGGTTAATGGCGCCAAATAACTCCTCATAACCGTTGGTAGTTAACCGTCGAACATAGGCTATAAATAGCCAAACATGTACAAACCTTGTATATAATCGAATGTATGTTTGTGTGAATATATATATATATATATATATATCACTTGTTTCTGTCGTGGGCCTGCAAGAGAATTTGTTGACCAATATCATAATTGTTTGGAACTAGAACCGGTTAAAAAAAAACTCGGTTTGCCCCACCTCTAACTCTATATGCTTTTGAATTTACAAAGTATCCGTAAATGATGGCTTCATTAGATAATCTATTGAATTTACCCAACTTTTCTTGCTCATTAAGAACAAAGTATTTTAAGACAAAAACATGTTAAAATTTTACATTTTCACAGGAAGTTTATTGAAGATTTTTGTTGATAATAGATCTATTTTGAGTAAAACATAATGTCACAATTGCTTCATCCCAAAAATAGACTAGTATATTTGTATAGGCCAGTACTGTTTTTACGAGAGTTTTCTTCTTTCTTTCAACAACTCTATCTTACGTCTTACCAAAGAATTCTTGGTGCAGAATGATCATGAGAAATGCAATTATTGTTTAATAAAATATCTAATTTGGTGTTTTGATCTATGTTTTGATGTCACTTTTCATTTTTGTTATTAAGTGAGACAATTACACACAGATGAGGATCATAAAAAAACACTTCTTAATTTGGAGAAAACCTAAAAAAACTCTTTGCTAACCAAACAATTTTTAAAACTTTTTTCATGACTTTTAGTTATAAGCTATGTTATAAAAGTAATAAACAAAAAAATAAATTGATAAAAATATGTAGCATACGAAGTTTTACATATATAAATAACAAAGTTTCATATGTAACTTATAAATAATTACTATTTTTAACCCTTTTTAACTGAGAAGTCATGCCAAAAAACAATCAATGTAACAATGTTCAAAATTCAAAAACAAACACCAAAGTTTTGACAAATTACTATATAAAAAATAACCAATCACTCAACTTTTACTAGCTTTTTGCATTCTTTCACCGTTCTCTTTTATTTGTTGATGGTCGACGTTGATCAAAATCTTGAGATGGTGGATCTTTGCATGTTTTTCATGTGTCCATACTCACCATAACGCGATTACACGTTACTTGAACATCCACGTAATCATCTCCCATCTTGCAGAATTAAACCTGAAAACAATCAGACATCAACTCAGTATCAGCCTGCACTATATCACGTTTTCAAACCCAGCTCCAAATTCATCATTGTGGATATGAAATAAATGGAGTAATACAAATCAAACCTATCATAATTTCAAACCCAGATCCAAAAAAACATGATGCCATAGGCAAAAAGCAACTCATTTGAGAAACAATTACACAAACACCAATCACATTTTCAAACCCATCTTCAAATTTATCATTGTGCAAACTAAATTAATGGAGCAATATTACAACTGAAACCCATCACATTTTCAAACCCAGTCACTTACAATCCCAGCTTCAAATTCATCATTGTGTAGACGAAATTAATGGAGCAATCCAACTCAAACCCATCACATTAATATTTCTCCAAACATAATGATGTCATAGGCAAAAGAACAACTCAGTGGAGCAACAATTCACTACAAGAATAACAGGAGTTAGCGACGACAAAAACCGTCGATATATGTTCAAAAATTGTCGCCATACCCTATAGTAACGACATCTAGTCGCAGTAGCTCAGACTTGTCGTCACGATACCAGTCGTCACAACAAGACATGTTATAGCAACGACTTGACGTCGCTATAGCCCTTGAATATATATATTTTTTCAATTTTTATTATATAATATAAATTTTCTTTAATTAAAAAAATTTATGATAAAATAATATTTAAAATCATAATAAAAAATATTTAAAATGATTTTTTCTATTATTTAATTGTCCTGACCTATAGTGATGACACGTCATCGCTATAGGTCAAAATTTTTATTTATTTAAATTTTAATCCTAGATTTTAAATCAAATAAAACCACAATTAGCCTGCATATTACCTGCTATAATTGTTGCATATTCTAAACTAGTCTATTACCCGTGTGAACACACGGATTAAATATAAAATATTAAACAATTAATAATAAAAATTTAAAAATAATAAATGATGATATTTTTATATAAAATGATTAAATTATGTATTAATAATTACTTTAGATGATAAAACAATAATCAAAATTTTTAATAACAATAGTAATATCTTTAACATTCTTGATTTGTGAGATATTTGAACTACCTAAAGTTAAAAAATCTAATTAGTTAATTTTCTCTCAAAAATTAACTATTTTAAAGTAAGATGAGAAGGTAATATTTTTGTAATTACTAAAAATAAAGAACATAATTTGAAATTACCGTTAAACATACAAGACAAAAAAAATGTAACTTTTATCATCATTTACATATTTTTCTGCTTATATTTTATTTTTTTGAAATAATTTTTTTAAGAATTTTTTTTGTAAAACTATTATTTTGTAAAAATAACAAATTGAAATATTTCTTATTTTTTTAAAATTTGATATTTATGAAAAAATATATTTTATAAACTTTTTAAAATATATTTTATAATAAAATGATTCGATTTAAATATATAAAAAGTATTTTTAAATTTGCAAAATAAAAATAATATCATTAGTTATTATTATTATTATAATTATTTAATAAGATAGAAAATATAATTTATTTAATAAGTGAGATAATATAATGTATTTAATAAGAGATAATTAAATAAGTGCATAAAAATTTGACAAGTGACATTATGGCTTTAAAATGTGACAAGTGGCAATTAAACATTTTTGTTTATTAGAATAAATAGATAATAAAACTACAACGAAAGGACAGTATGACGAGCTGGCGTCTTTCTGCATTGAAAGGAGTGCATCTATTTGTTGTCGTATCCTTTCGTTTATTTCTTGTTTTTCTTGCCACCAACAAGAGAAATCAATTGATATAATTGTTCTTGTCGTGATTACACAAACACCTTAAATGAGTCAAGCAGAGTTCTACCAATTGCCCTCACATCGAATATCTTTCCTTGATCCAACACATCAAAGATTACCTTGCTTGGTCCACTTAAAACTTCTCCGTCGATCGAACCATCTATTATTTATAACCCATCTTTTCGTGCGATAGGTACACTTGTCTTACGAGTGTTAGTTAGCACAATTGGTATTTACCATTTCTATAAATTTATAACTTTGGTTTCTATCCCTAACAAGACTATTAGAAGCATACACTAGATGTTATCCTCTTGTTTTGACACTCTTCATTCCAATGTCACGTTCATGCTTTATGTTCAGCTTGAAAGGGCAAATTACAGCTAGTCTACACATACTGGAATCTATTTGTTCTGCATTTACTTTTTAGTTTATAGTTAGTTGACAGCAGTTAGCGTCGGTTGTTTGCTTTTCGTTCTCTATATATAGAGTTTTGTATTGTATCATAACAATCTGAATATAAACACACACTTACTTACATACCTTATCAGAATACACATGAAGAATGGGGATATGATAGTTACTAGTAATAAAAATGAATAAGTAACTTCAAACGAATCTACAACGTCGGATCGCAAGTCAGGAGTTAATTTACTCAACGATGTCCAAAAATAACTAAAAGTAGTGCCTTGTATTTTCATTTATTTGAAACAAATAATTATGATGTAGATCTAGTATATAACACAACATATTACAAGCTATCAAAATAAAATAAAAAAAAAGATACAATTCAAGTTGGGGTTGCACAAGTATAGGTATACTTGGTTCCCATACTTTGGGATGTGATGATCATTTCATGTTAAATGAAGCATGAACCAAAGATTGCTGAACTTAACGCTTTAGAGCTGACATTCGTCATGGACGTTTTAGAAAGCTGATGAATGTTCATACCAACATGGGCGAGATGCCCATCATGTATTTGAACATATCTTGCACTGATCATCATGTTTTCCTTTTTGGGCATTGCTTGGATAGTTGTTTGAGGCTTCAAATGTTTGGGAAATTCATATTCCGGCGAAACGTAAATTGCTTTCCTTATGTCTAACTGTAGTTCAACATCACTGTCATATAGGTTTGCAGAGTTGAATAACATTTGAAACACTTTGAAGCAGGATAGATGAAGGTGCTTCCACTGATTAGAAAACTCATCATCATCATCATGTGTAAAAACATGTTTGAGCAACTCATTCCTTTTAACTTCTAGAAGCCTTTTCACCTCACTTATTGAATCATCCATGCCTGCATCAGGGTTTTGGTTTAAGTGAAGCAACACAAGGTTCATTATCCCCTCTTCTTGTTCCTTCTGCTTAAAAGATTAAAATATTCAAAATGAGTATTGTGTAATGTAAATTATGTTACAGATTAATCCTTAAGGTAAATTAATGTTCTTCCAAAGGATGATGACCTGATAGCTTTGAATGTCGTTGAGTAATCGAGTCGTAGCCATAAGTGATTGTGTTATGTTCTCATATTTTTGGGGCTTGAGTTTGTTTTTCGGTACGCTTTGATTCAGGAAACACGCAGAAGTGAGGACCAAGGTATGTGTAGCAATGGAGATCATGCTAGTTTGCATGTATTCATCTACTGAAGGTATGTAGCCACTCCTTCCCCATGTAGTTTCGGTTAACCACGAATTGAATGTCTCGCGCCACTTTAGATTTGTAAATGGATCATATACACATGTATTAAATTTCTTTCCAAAAACAAAGATAAAAACCCATTGAAGATTTTGTTTTTCAACATAACAAGATAATAAACTAACCAGGGATCTAAAATCTTCTGTTACATCAACCTTCCAACGAAGGATCAACGTGTTAGTAATATCTTTCACAAGATGATCCAACACATCAAAGATTACCTTGCTTGGTCCTCTTAAACCTTCTCCGTCCCATCTATATTTTATAAACCAAATCGAATTGAAGTGCAAAAATTTTCGTATTAAGAAAGAGTAGACTACAATTTTCGCAGCGAAAACCTAAGTGGGCAAAGAGCGAAAAAGGGTACCTATTAATAGCTTCAATCAAAACATGCAACTCTTCTAGAGTGCCATGCATATCAAAAAAATCATCTGCAACAGTGATCAATATAGCACTCTTTGCCACGAGCATTCGTATAAGTGAATCGTGAGGTAAAGATGTACTCGCCGAAATAGCAAAGTAGCAATACAAAGTTTTCTCTCGACAAAATCCCATTTCGGTTAGTCCCCATTTCTTGGACCACCTAAAAGATAAATGAAATCGGTCAAGTAAAGGGTTCTATTTTACGTTTTAGCAGGTATTAATATGTTATAAGCAGTTAATGGGTCTACTCTTTCAGTTCATGTAGTTCATTTTGGTAAATTGATTGCTTGAACATGTAGTTTTGTAGAGCAAGTTGCATTAGATCCGTATTATGAACGCATGATAACTTGTAAAACGAGGCCTTCCCGGTCCACAGAGGACCTTCTTTGTTTTGTTCAATCCACATCCTATGATCAAGATGATCAAGTCTTGCAATCCATGGTGTGCTTAGCTCTTCATTAATCTACATAAACATAAAAAGATAAAACTTATGTGACAACTTTAAGGCTGTGTTTAATACCTCCCCCGCCCACACAGTGGGGCCAGGCGGGCACATTGTCCTCCAACCCCGGCTGGATCAAACTCGAGCGGCCAGGGGCCCCTGCGCACCATCCCCTCTTTTCTCTTTTTCACAGATGATTTTGGGGTTTTTCAGTAGGTGACCATTATGGGATTTTAGGGTTTCAGTGTGGTGGGATTTCAGTGAGGTGACCATTAAACATTGTCTAAAAAAGTAGAATTTAAAAACAAATTTCACATGCCAAAACCGAAAAATTCGGTTTTTTCAATGATTGATCATAAATTCAATGATTTTTAGCCATTCAAACATAAAAAGAGGGACCATCTATTTACCACTTGCAATAAATTGGGGAATATGACTAGATTATCATCCTCTATGTTTTTTAAGGTCAAGATTTTTTGAAGCATTTTTCTTGAAAATGATCTGGCCTCGTGTAATTCCGTCTCTCCTAAGAAGATAAGATCTGTGGCTTTATAAACACTATAAAATAAGCTTGTAAAGTGTCTATAGTTGTGCTCCAGATGATGCAACAGGTCATTATCATGTAAGAACCAGCAAATGGTCCCTGTAACAAATTAAGTTGCAAGTCAAATTATACAAAATGTATATTCATACAATGCCCATTCAACATATATTGGTAAGAAGAATAAGATAGTTTGATGGTGTTTTTAGAGCTCATTGTAACAAATTAATAGCAACCATGCATACATAGTAAAATCCTATTAACATAGTAGGCATAAAAAGAGTTAGATAATAATAAGAGCCGTCTCTGAGAGTTCAGATGCCCTATACAAATACTAAAAATGGTCACCTATATATATAGAGAGAGAGAGAGAAAAAAAATTCATAAATTGACGATTATTAAGATAACAATAAGCTAATAAACAATATAAAAATAATTTTGTTTTAACAAAATGGTGTTTTATATATCTAAACAAATCCTGATGTTTACTTAACATTCTTTAAAGCTAAATTTTTGATCAAATCTTTATATATATATATATAAATCAAAATTTTCGACTCCTTAAGAAAACGGGTCATGTGTGGTCGCACTTTTTGCACATGTTAAAAGTCATCCCCTTATAATGATAAACCTTATCTCTAACTCAAGAAAAAACTTAAAAAGGCTACCACAAGAATCCTCAACCAGAAAACCCCTTCAGCGAAATGGAAGGTCATGGGTTCAAATCCCTCCCACAGCGAAAAAGGGGTCTGAGGGGGGGTCAGGGGGTTTTCCCAGTGAGGTTTCCTCCTGGGGTGGTTGTAGTGGCTCATGGGAGGTTCAGGTAACTAGACCTTGGTAACATGGCCTGAAAACAGTGGGTTCACACGATTGAGACCTTCACCGTTCAAAAAAAAAAAAGAAAACCCCCAAATTTATCTTTTTAACATGAGGGGAAAATGTAGAGAAACGTGCAAAAAAAAATTCATCATGACATAAGGGGAAAAAAAGATTTTTGCATTAATATCTGTGGTATTGCATTAAATGCCCTTAGTTTTCTTGATGGCTTCCTAAAAGTATGTATATTGTATAGTCTACATCAAAAACAAATAAATTCAATTCACACCTAATAATATGGTCTTTGATAGTTGGATCTTTGTCCTTTGTTTTGGCTCCATATCAATTACAATTAAGCAGTACATTTTAAAAAAAAATCATATATTAACAAACTTTGCAACTTAATTATTGTCTATGTATAATTTAGTTTCTTTATAAAAATTTCAACAAAATTTATAAAAGATCGAAGAACGACGATAATACAAAGATACTTACATGGGGATACATTATACCCATGCATGCGGAAAAGGCGAAAAGCTATGGCATCTTTGTATAGTTTTTCAGCTATATGGTTCCAATTATCTTGGATTAAACATTCCTGTACCATGTAGCTCCTGAAACATCATATTTTTTTAATGTCAAAGTATGAATGATCAAACATTAATTAATTAAAAAGCATTTCATATTAATTAATTGATGAATGTAACATTATTTATATAAGTTACCTGTATACTTTTCTTAGAATGTGACCAATCTCATCTGAAAAATACTCAGATAAGCCTAACCTCTGCACTTGATCAACCATGCTGAGTTCAACCAACTCTTCATCCATTGGGTACTTTTGTGGAACTGCTAATTAAGCGTTCATAGTAACAAATCGTGTTAAAAGTTTATGTGAAACGACTGTACGTAGGTTATGACTATGCCTGACAAAATAGGTGGGTTGGGTAACGGGTCAAAACGGGTGCGGGTCAAGACGAGTTTTAAGCAAAATCCGTTTGGGTTTAACCGGGTCGTTATAAAAAAACCAATTCTGCTCAAGTTAAAATTATTGTAACTAAACAAATAGATAATTTTTAATGATTTTCTCATTAAATATATTATTTATCATTCTTACCCGTTGAAATCCATTATGTTCACATAGTTTTTTAGTTAACCATCTTGACCCGCTTTATGTTAAGGTCTTACCCATCTCAACCCATACTATGTCATAATTTTACCAATTTCATCCCAAAATGCAATAATTGTATACCCAACTATATCCATTTATCTTGCTACGGGTCAAAATTGCCAGGTATAGTTATGACTTATGAATGTCTAGTTGTGTACCTCCATTTGGACACTTTTCAACAAGTGACATTAGATAATGAAGGCACTTTTGGTTTCCAGTATACATGTAAGCCTGCGCGGTAGCTGAGGGTGACTGAAAAAGGGAGCCATCTTCAGTCAAATGCTTAATTATGGTTTCTTGATCAACATGATCTTTTGCTGACTGAAATGTCTCTAAGTAAGCTAGCAATGGAAGGTGCTGCCATTTAACAGCATTCTCTTCCCTGCAACAAAATTAGGTTCATTCACAACTTCTTACATATAAATCTATGAAACCAAGGTGGAACATGGATAGTATTCTTACGCGCGAAGAATTTGTGTTCTTTGATTGGATATATCTGCAAGTAGTAGCTTTGTGTGATCATTGAACTGAAGTTTTAGGCCTGATGACTCCGCAAGCTCAATAGTTGCTGGGAAAACAATAGAGAACCATGGAGGAAGATGATGAAGATGATCATGAAGCATCTCCGCCATGTTTGCTTGTATAAACTTCAAGCCTACATATTATAACACCCTAGATTTATGATCATGAGATTATATGCTGATTAGGTTTGAAACCATGTGTTACATGAGTCGAATAAAAACTTAAAAATTTAACTTTATCGGTCTTTTTTTAGAATCTTTATATGGATAGTACCTAAATGAAAAATAATAAGAAAAAATCTGTTAGGTTAGAATTGAAGATTTATTTAAATAAATAAAAGTTAAAAAATTTAAAACTATATATCCTAATTTGTTAATAACAAAACATAATATGTTGGATTGATGATATTTAAATTCTAGATATTAAAAATTATGTGGATAAAAACCTGAAACCTATAATGGATCATATTGCAAGTTTACAATCCTAAATTAGTGTAGTTGACAAATTAAAGGGAGGAAAAACAAATCTTGTAAAACTAGAACTAAATAATAATGATAAAATGACGGCATGAGTTACTTATATATTAGATATTATAAATTATAAATATGCATATGCACACACACATGCACAATTACCTTTTTGAATGTTTTTGGTACCAAGTCCCCACTTTTGGAGAGCAACCATACACGCGATAGTAGCAGGAAGAGCATCAATGGTGGGAAGATCACCATTGACGGTCTCCCCCCAGTAACCTTGTTTCTTTTGGTTATCAACTAACCATTCAAGACAATCCTTAAACAACGGGACGCTTTGTTCCGTTGGGTGTGGAATCATTGCTAACCATGCAGTATCATAAGCGGACGGAGAAACAAATGATTGAATGCGATTAGATGTTTCTTTTGAAAACATCACTTCCTTTAATTTTGCCACCAAAATGTGGATAGAGGCCAAAGAAGTTTCCATATTCATAAAAGGCACAAAATCGAAGGACTTAATGTTAAAATAATTTGTAAGTGTACGTGTTTTGCGTTGAGATACTAGTGATCGATATGGAATCTCAATAGGCAGGCAAACAAGCCTTTATATAGGCGAGTAACATAGTGAACATATAATTAATTTGTAAGAATATAATTTGGATACGCCTCATCATGTGCATACTTCACGTGTTAATGGTTAACGATTTCATGTGTGTGGCCCTACACTATATACGTTCATGCCCCACTGGCCAGAAAAAAACTGTACTAAATTTTAAAAGAAATTTATGATTTTATACATAGCAATGTGAACGTTTGGAAACCTTGGGATGATTTAAAACATCCAAAAATTAAAAACGGTTTTCACAACCTAATTGGAAAAATATAAATAATGAATAGGGGAAAATTAAAATGGAGAATGCAAGTAAAAGAACTTTCAAATGTATTATATAAATAATATATAATCAATTTTGTTTTTTTTTTAATTTCTTTGTATTATAAAGTTAGAAATGTAAATAAAAAGAAAAAAATATAAAAAAAATATATGTTGCTTATGATATTACATATATTAAACTTGTATGCTATATATTGTATGTTACACTACAAGAAAAGCTAACTAATGGGACAAACCCTACAGCGACGACTAAACCTCGTTCCTATACATTGAGCTATACGTAACTTCGTGATTTACATATTCTTATTAATTTTATTTTACTTATAACATTTTTAAACTTATAATAAAAAATCATAAAAAAATTAAAAAATGATTGATTAGTAGGATTTTTTTTTCCAAAATAAAAAGTTTTCTTTTGAATCCTCTGCTTCTACTTTATTATATAATTGATAGATTGAATTAGTTTTGAAACCAAAGCCTTCATACATCCCTACCGGCCAGTCTTTTCTAACTAGTTTAATACTTTAATTTTATAATCTCATTATTTTATTGAATTGCATTTTTGACAAAAAGAATATTGATTTAATTAATTAAATTAAAACTAGTTAAATAGAAGAAAAAAAATAAAATTTGCTAAAAAACACAAAACAAATAAATTCGGAAATCATAATGTAAATGCCAAAAACCAACGGAACACCGTAACAACAGAACCCCATAACCGTTGGACACTGCCATAACCTTTGGAAGTTGTCACGTAACTGCCATAATTAATCATCACAAACAACCTTAATCATTGAAACTCGCCTTAACTGTTAGAAACTGCTACTAAACTATCAGAAATCATTGTAACCGTTAGAAACCACCACATAACTGTTAGAAACCACCATAATAGTTGGAAATTGACGTATAACAATAGTAATCGTCTATTTTAAATGACCCATATCTCCACTCAGTTATTCATATGATGCTTCTTCCAAATAGAGGAGTTAATCTCGATGACATTGGAGCCAATTTGGGACTATCTTGGCTGCTGGACATGGATGCGAGTAAATCTCCAGACTTAATATTGCATTTCTTATAACCTGCCCCCTTGGGTGGAAATCTTCCTCTCTAGAGTATTAACACATACATCTAAACCTCGATCTCCTACATCAAAATCCCTCAAATCCACATACCCCTCCTCAATCTTTTTCTCCTTTTTTTCTCTGTTGGCTTATTTAATCTAACCTTTAGGACTTGGGGTACCTGCATCTGATGAGCCCATGCACCATGATCCTTAGATAATATTGATCTGTTCCACAAACATAAAGTTCTTGAGGGTGTTCTCTAACATGTAGGGTTCTCCTGCTTTCAAGTCTGGCCATTATGGGTTGGGGTGGATGGGAACAAGCCCACTAAAAACAAACAAACAAACATACTCAGTATTCTCACTTTTCAGTAGAGTCCGGGGTACAAAGCCCGCTAAAAGAATATGAAAAACATTTGCGGTGCAAGTTTTTGTAATTTTGTTGTCCTCATGAGATATCAATTCCTGCTCATGCGCACTTTCACCGATGCAACTTCAGAAATACTTAGAATGATGCTTTCAATTCATTTTTTTCATGGCCTTGAATTCTAGATGTTGTTTATAATCCTTCAATTCATTGTTTTGCTTTCAATTCATTTTCTACTACCATTGCTTTCCATTAAACGCAAACACCAATGAAACCTTGCAAGATTGGTAAGGGATTTTAAAACCTTAACAATCAGGATACGACATGTGTCTCGACAACCTCTCTGACTCCACTGATACGAGTGACGGTTCAATGTCCTATTTTTTAAAAATACACACACACACACATAGGAATTGAATCCAATGAAAACTCAATCTTAGAGAGAAAACCCTTAAACTCAATGTGAGCCATTGATTTGAAATCTTGAAAATAAATATGTGGTCCACATTAACCCACATTAAAAATAATTTTTTATTCAAAACCCAATTTTTTATTCAGGTTTAATTTGGACCACATATTTATTTTCAAGATTTCAAATCAATGGCTCACATTGGGTTTAAGGGTTTTCTCTCTAAGATTGGGTTTTCATATAATTCAATCCCCCCCCCACACACACACACACACATATATATATATATATAGGGACTTATTCTATTGAGAACCACTAAATATGAAAGAACTAAAGGAACTAATTTTAAACCACATTTTTAAAGGGTATAAAAGTAATTTTCATTCAAAGTAGGAGAAGTTACTATTTTACCCTTTTAAATAACCACTCTATGTACAAAATTTAAAGCATAATGTACAAGTGTATTATGTGGTTCTCAAGTTCCTAACATAAAAATGGTTTTTAATTGAATACCTCCCTATATATATATATATATATATGTCCAATTACCCACAAAATCCTTATCGTCAAGACTCACTCTTATATCCATGAGAACAACAAAAATGTTAAAATTATATATCCACAAGTCCGGCCGATAGATTTTACAAAAATACACTAAAGCACTAGGGGACTTAAAAAGCAATGATAGTAGAAAAGGTCCAACCCACCCATTAAACATGCATTCGACGTGCGGGAGGAAATGGGTAGCAAACCATTACTAAAAAACTCTCCAATTAGTGCGTATCTAAAGGATAAGAAGAATCATCACCATTCGCAGCCCTCTATCCCAAATATGCAACAAATCACGTGAGGGCTGGGAGGCCCAATCTTATCTAAATAAGAGCTTATATAAATAGAAGTTGTAAGAAATGAGAGAAGTAGGTTGATCTTAGGAAATTACACAAGAAACACACACATGATGTTGCAGGTAATCTGGCTCTAAAATCTTGTATTGAATTGATTTTTTTTTTGAACGGCTTGGTACAACGACACCTAAGACGGGATTTCAATCGTCCCCTCGGATTTGACGCTCTGGGGCGTATGCCCGAGCCCACCCCAGGAGGAACCCCACAACTGGGTAAATCCCCTGACCTTGCTTCAGCAAATATGCCTCAGCCCAGATTCGAACCCAAGACCTCCAATAGAAAAGTCAAGAGGGTAACCATTAGGTTAGAAGCCATTGGTTTTGTATTGAATTGATAGCTCTAATAATATAACGGACTAGAAGATAGGGAACTATATTAAAACATGCATTTGTGATTTCATGGTGTTCAAATCATATTAAAGGGCTCATACTTGTCATCTTTATTTGAAATTGAGGTTGATACTAAACTTGAGTTTGTATGACATTGTTATTTTTGTTTAAGTTTGATGTTAACGAAGAAAAAGTTTACAATCTCACTATAACATTTTTTATGTTTTTTTTTATCTATATATATTTTTTATTTATTTTTTGGGAAATGATTCAATGTATTTGTATATGATATGGGTTAAGTAATAAAATACTAATAATAAAAAGTTATAATGAGTTCCTAAAAATTAATAAATTAAGAAAGAACTTATAATGAGTTGAGTAAAGAAAAAAACTAGAATGATTAAATAAAATAAATTATGATGATTAAAAGGAGTATTAAATAAATTATGATGATTTGAGTAAAAATGTCAAAATTTCTTAGCAACAAGTATGACACATTTTGACTAATGAACTATGGGGGTGTTCAAACTCGGATATACGAAGATTTGGATATCCGAAAATTTAGGATAGTGATTTTCACTATCCGAATCCGAAATTTCGGATATCCAATTCGATATCCGAACTCTAAAAAAATAATAAAAATTTAAAAAAAATACATCCGGATATCCGAAAATCTAAAAAATATCCGAAATATCCGAAAAACTATCCGAATTTCCGAAATATCCGAAAAATTATCCGAATATCTGAAAAAATATCCGAATATCCGAAAAATATCCAAAAAAATTAATTATTTTGGATAGTTCGGATATCCAAACTATCCGAAATTTTTCAAAATTACTATCCGAATCCGAATTTCCGGATATCCGACTTCCGGAGGTCCAGACTTCCGGATATTTCGGATACGGATTTTCGGATATTTAGATTTCGGATTCGGATACATATTTTTTTGAACACCCCGTATATGGTAGTAGAAAAGGATCCAAATCCACTTATTGAACACATATCCGACACACAGGGGAAATGGTAGCAAAGAGTTCCTAAAAAACTCTCCACTTGATACTATCCAAAGTGTAAACTCAACAATCGTAGTGTCTATCCCATATATGTAACAAATCACACGAAAGGGCATGGTTGTAGAAGTCACTAGTCGGGCGGCAAGGTACTGTTTAGGAATAAACGGGATTAATCGGCGCTAGAAGGATTGGAATTTTTATATGTAATTTTACAAATATATATTATATACTCACGTCAATATCAATAATTAAATATAATATTTCAAATAATTTAAAAAATAAACTTAAACATACCAAGTCTTGAAGCTGAGTTTAAAGTTTAGAGATAGATTTCGTGTTTTGTGGCTGGATTCGATGTTTAAAAAACATATAAAGGACTAAGGGTTGAGAATGTCTCGAAAAACATGGCATCTGGTCCCTTTTTACCCGATTAAAGTCAAAAAATAAAAGTAAAAAAATAGGCCGCCTAGGGCCAAATTGACACAGTAACCGGGAGCCTAGCGCTTAGGCGCCGCTTAGTCGGCCGATTAGGCCGATTTTTACAACACTTCGAAGGGAACAATCCTAAGCAATAGAGAACTGATATAAGTTGGTGACAAGAAACGAAAGGAGTAGGGTGATCTCAGGAAATTACACATGAAGCACATACACAAATGAAAGTTTTGATCTAGCCACGTGCGACTTTATAGCCTTGCGATTGGATTGGGTTTAACGGAACACACCGTGTTTCAAAGATTTAATTAATAGAATATTTTCGAAAGGTTTAATGTGAACCCATTAATATTTTTAACGGTGAATCCAAAGAATTACCGTGAGATATTTATGTTTTATGTATCAACAAGAAATAAAGTGTTTATTAGCGATTAAATTCACGGGTCAAGTCGATTAAAGTTTGCGGCTCTACCCCTTGGATCACATCAGAGGCACTACCCCAAGGACCCCGCAAGCAACGCGACCCCCTTGGCCCCCACTTGGTCAGAAGCTCAAAAAACTTAAACGAGCGTGCACTTCATGCCTCCTAACTCTTTAAGGTTCCTTTGTATCCATGTTACACTAAAACATACAACAAAACGTAAGAACACGGTCCCCTACTGATCATTCCATCAATCACATTGTTATTACGTAGTTAACCTTACAAGACCTGAATCGACAAACCGGCTCGAAAATTTTTATACCCGGTTCTATCTAAATGAAGTATCTGAAATAAGTGAACTCACTGAAAGAATTTTCTGGATCCGCCTGTTGTTAACAAATTTGTTCACACCATATGGAAAATGACATATAGTGAC
The DNA here is from genome assembly GCA_009363875.1 of Mikania micrantha. Lineage (NCBI taxonomy): Eukaryota > Viridiplantae > Streptophyta > Magnoliopsida > Asterales > Asteraceae > Mikania > Mikania micrantha. The sequence continues at coordinate 78,157,646 of CM018695.1, read as the reverse complement.
GACAATCCTATAGGCTATAGCAACTACTTCTAGTCCCTATAAAGTCATTTTTGTAAGTTAATCGCTATAGGGTGAGAAAATCGTCGTTGTAACAGTCGTTGCAACATTTAAGGTTATAGCGACGACTTGTCATTGCTACAGTTTATATTATTAAAATAAGCCCAAAGCTATAACGATTACATGTCGTCATCAAAGTCTTTTTCTGCTGTTTTTTTTTTCAAAATTTAAAAATTTCTAGTTTTTTTTACAATTAAGCTGCCAAATAAATCATAAAACCTGCTGCAATAAAACTAAGAAGCAATGCATTCATCCACTAGACATAGAAATGTCAAACGACAAACAACCCAGCTACATAACAATTGTATATTTATTCGAATACATTCATCCAACAAAATTTAAATAAGTTTCATGTAACATCACTGTATTTCATGTTGTCCGTACATGTACGACTGTACTGTTAAGACCTGATATGATAATCAGTAATGATGATTACTATGAATTATTGGATGTCATTACTGTTGGTATAAATATTGAGAACATATTATTATATGCATAAACCATGGGAAGTTTAGTTGAAACACAACTAAACAGAACCAGAGAGTTTATCGCAGTTGAATTCACAGATTATGGATTGTTGAGTTGGATGAGTTGAGGTTTAGGATTCTATAATCAAAGATAGGCAATGATATAATCATGGTCTATCGAAGAGGTGGTGGGACGGTGGCTGAGGCAGTTGCGACTGACCTCTACATATGCCCTGCCATCTTCGGTTTATCATGATTATATCAGTGTTGAGGCTTTGGTGAGGAGAATCTGAGGTTTTGGTTTGGGATAGAAAAGAATTATGAGTTGGTTATGGTTCGGTTACTAAACATAGTGAAAGACACATGGTCATGTTTTATCGAAATAGCGGTGGGACGGTGACTGGATAGGTTGCGACCTACTCCTACTTATGCCCTATACATATGCATATTTCGATCTATCATGGATGTGTCAGTGATATGGTTAGTGGGTTTTGGATTGGGAATTTATAATATTAAAGATAATAAAATAATGAAAGCATTATTGGATGTGTTTACGCGATGGTGAGGTTACGAATATAAATTAAACGTGAATGTTATTTTAGAAATATTAACTTAATAATGTATTTGCGTAGGTGACAATTCACACGAATATAATTATTAGGAATAATATTCTGAAACGATGTTCCATAAATCGTAAATCGAATCGAAATACGATACGAGCGTTGGATTCGGAAAGGTGACGATCTTTACGAATACGTACGTGAGTAACGCGTTTCGACGAGATAACGAAATAATATTTAACGAGATTAAAAATAAGAAAAAGGAATTTAAAACGTTTATTAGGAATCATAACCTAAGACGAATTCCAAACAAATCGTTTATTTAAATAAATAATATAACGCAATCATTTACAAAACAATTTTATTTAAAGAAATTATTTTATTAAAAACAAAACATAATTATTTAAACGTTTTATGTTTAAATATATATTTACGAGCAAAACCGAGTATATTATAATTTTAACGCGATATAAACGAGACCGAACACGCGGGAAGAACCCGTACTATAAAATCCCATTCTTCCTTCTTCCTCCTTCACTTTTGCAAGCACAACTCTCTCTCTAAAACACATTTTCGTCACTCTCTCTCTAGATTTTCTTCTTCATTTCTTGTCGGAATCACGAGATCTTGGTGCCTAAATGACCGTATAAGCGAGGAGAACAAGAATCCACGAAGAAACTAGTCATTTGGTCAACATTCGAGGTAAACCCGAGGCTTTTACTTTTCGGTTTTGGTTAAAAACCCTAGTCGAACATGGTTATCATCTTTTTACACAATTTTTAGGTTTTATATGTGTTAATCGGGCTAGTAGTGAACCTAGTGAGGCCATGAACGAACCTGTAAGTTTAGGGACATGATGATGAGGATGATGAACAGGTTTGGGGCTGTTGGGTTCGCAAGCTAAGGATGACCGAACCCAGCTTTAGCTGGGCAATGGTGATAGCCGAACCATCTGTTGGGTCACGAACCTGTGCAGCAGACTTGAGCCAGCCGAACCTTTGTGCCATGCGAACCTTCTTTCACCGAACCACCACAAGCAACAAACCTTCTTGGCCGAACCTTGAGATGGTATCCGGTCACCGAACCTGTAGGACTCAGCCGAACCTAGGGTTAGCCGAACCCTAGGAACAACGAACCTCATTGGGCGACGAACCTTATGGGTCACGAACCCAAGGGAAATGAACCTATGGCTTTCTTGGTCAGTCGAAGCTTTAGCCTTAGCCTTAGCCGAACCCTACACCGACGAACCTCCAGTATTGGCCGAACCTAGAGGATAACCAGGCCTTAGGTTCGCTGGAATCATGGTTAACTTAATCGGAATGTCGAACTAGGGTTAACAGGGTACCAAAGAGCATGGGAAACCATGAATAATCATGCATGCATGAAGAATTATAAACACCACCACCTTTTCTCTCTCTAGAAATAAAAGAATTCAAAATTTTAGATTTATATACATTGAATATCCCATGAGCATAATCTAAGCATGACTTGTTCAAACATGGGTTTAAATCTAATGACTTAAACTATGGGGATTGGCTTAAATTAGATCATACATGTATAGATAAGTGTATGATTAAAATTACCTATAAAAACACATATATGACCTCGTAATGAGATTAGCATTTCAGGATAGTTAAAACTTGGCTAGTCTAAACTATATATTAATGAGAAACATTTATAAGATGATGAGGATTTCATTTTAACTTAGATTAAATTAACTAAGTTAATGACTACTTAGGGATTTAAAATAAACTAAGTAATGAAACACTCAACGATTAAAAGCAAACACATATGGATATTTAATTAAATAAAACACTTATACTTACGAATATGAAATACACGATAAATACAGGGTGTTGAAGTATCTTTGATTTACATACGTAAGCGCACATTCTACAAACACTGATTCTAAGGAATTCAGGTGAGTTCTCATAACCTCCTTTTTAAACTATTTTGTTTTCAAACTCGGAGGTGGAACATGTATACCAGTTTAAACATATTATTTTGATAACACATGGGTGACACCTGGTTTATCATTATGATATTCATATTATGGGATTTTCATTGTTTATGGATTATCACGGATTATCTCTATTCCATGAGTCGTTGTTGTTGACTTCGGTCATCCACAAGGATTGCATGTATTGTCACTTGGATTATCACAGCTCCATGGGTCGTTGCTGTTGACTTCGGTCATCCGCAATGATTGCATGTATTGTCACGTGGTTTGTCACCACTCCATGGGTCATTGTCTTTGACTTCGGTTAATCGCAATGATTGCATGTATTGTCACTTATACTAATTGAGGATATTGATGATTGAGATTGGTTGAATATATGTGATTGATTATCTATGATTATGTGAATTATGTGTTTGTTGTGTTTGTGTTTGAGTGTTGGATTATCTCGCAGGTGCATACGTGGATTTTCTCAGAAAACTATAAACTTTTATAATCATTTTGTAAAACATTTTTAAATATAAAAACTTGTGATTACTCACCAACTAATTCATAGTTGACACTTGATTTTCTACAAGTTTCAGGGAATGAGGGGAAGTAAGTAGAGCAGGATAGCTCTACATCTTTTGGACATCATCACGTAGGATCTTGGACTTAGCTAAAATAACTGAAATTCTGGAGACTAGAGTTTAGTTAGTTTAGTTAAATCTTCTGTGTAATTGATGTAACTAGCTCATGATGAACATGATTTTTGTGTAATTAATTTGGTTGATTAATTGATATGTGATGATTTAATTAGATGCCCACGAGTTTATGAACAATCTACACATCCCTCGTGGCATCCCGACGTTTCCGCCATCGATCGGGGTGTTACATTTCATAATCCAACACTTCAATCCAAACAACTTGAGCTAATCACTTTCTTCCTCTTGATCTTCTTCTATGGAATGATACGATGGGTGGGGCCTTGGTTTTGCATTCTAAGGAGTTTGTCGACTCAAATGACGATGTTTTACTTAGGGAAAATAAATGATAGTGTAATATTAAGTGAGTTATAACGACGATATGTCGTTGCTGCTTTTCAAAAAAAAATTTCATTTTTTTTTCTTGTCTTATTTATATGAGTGAAAAAAAAATAGGAAAATAAAACTAATTACCTATAGCGACGACAAGTACTCGCTATCGTTAATTCAATAGGTGACAATTTTTTTTGTCAAAGTTCGCCTTTTTTCACTCGAACTATAGCGACGACATCTCGTCCCAATAGGTTGAAAAAACGAGGATTCTTCAGCGACCAGATGTCGTCACTATAGACCAACATACAGCAACGACCTGGCGTCGTCTCTATGCACATAATTTCTTTTAGTGTCATATTCACATTTTTTACAATATCATTGCTTTTTGAATTAATTTTTTTTATAATTTATCTCGATCAACAAGGATGAAGAGCCAAGTAGAAACTAGATGTCTCGAACAAAGTAGGAATTTGTACATAACTAGAGAGGTTCCCGCGCGCTGCCGCGGGTATTTAGTCACGATTTCGTATATCAAAACGCGAATATGTGTTATCATTCTAACGTAAAGCCCTAAAGGGTAGATGTTATAAACGTGTTCGCTCGGCCGACATAGGTATTCGATCATGATAGCATACTCCTAAGGAATACGAACCCAAACATAAGCACACATTGGTAAAACATAAAACTAAACCAAAAAAATACTTTATGTTTTCTAATTCTTATTATTATCTGAATAGAGTCATTTAACTATTTCGGAATATTTAACTATTAATATTATCTTATTACGGATATTATTACTAAATTTAAACAGTTTGTGAAGTAACTACGATCAAAATGATATCAACGATACAAATAGTCGATAATGTACGGACACCTGATAAACCTTAGAATAGCGCGCTAAATTTTTGCGACCGTTTGGGTTCGAAATTTACATAAACATTCGTGAGGTCATTGCGATCAAGCTAATATAAACATGACTATTATCCGATAACTTGTTAAAAACATGTGCATATTAGAAATATGTGGGTAAAATAAAAGAGAGATTTATAGATAAGAGTTTAAAATGGAGGGTTTTAAACAAAAGTTTGAAATAAATTATAGTTTTGTACTCTTGTGAAAGATTCGCCTTGAGGCGGTTACTGAATTAGTCGATCTTTATGCAGATTAAGTTGTACATAGTGCATCAATATATATATATATATATGTAAATTATGAACAGTAAATGGATTTTGTATTATATAATAATGGATTCTTTTGTTTTGACATAAAAAATTGCTTTTGGAATCATACAAACATCCAATATTGTTTTTATTCACATGTAGATTTGCCTTTGTAAGGCTAAATATACGAGTAGGGTGGAACTTGAATCTGGAATGCAAGGGCCGGTACATAACCGATTCTTTTGATTATAGTTTTTTTTTTATGTTTTTTTTTATTGAACTATTTAAATTTGTTTAAATGATTTTTATAAAAATAATAAGAAAAAGGTTATAAAGAGTCCCTAAAAAAATAATAATTATGATGAGAAGATAAAAAAAATTGGATTAATTGAATAAAAGAACTATGGTAGGAAGAAACATGATTCGCAGCTTCTATCCCAAAAATGCTACAAATGAAGGGAAGGGGACACACTCCTAAACTTACTAAGAACCAATATAAATGAAAGTGATAGGAAACGGTATCAGCATATTGATCACACGAAATTACACATAAAACACACGCGTCACACATGATGATGAAGGTTGTAATCTAGCTTTTAGATCTTGTAATAGATTGATTGTTTCCTTGGTATAATTGTTGAAATTCTTTGTTTAGTTTCGTGGTTTTACAATTTCATCTCTTTTTTGATATTTTTTTTGGCAACTTATCTCGGCACGTGTAAAGAGACTGGGTTTTTTTTTTTCTTTTTTTTGAACGGCATGTGAAGTGACTAGGTCACTAGAAGTCTGGAACAAAGTAGTGATTTGAACAAAATGGATACTTCTATCAGAATAAAAAATTCCTTTGGAATCATACAAATATTCAAATTTTTTTTCTTTGATGACTGGCAGGGGCGTAAACGAACCAAGGCAGCTTGTAAAATACTCGGAGTCGGATAGGTAAAAAGCTCGAATTGGCCGAGCCTTAACGAGCCCGAGCCCAAAAGGGTGGCTCGTTTCGTTATCGAGCCCAAGCTCGAGCCTTACATATCGAGTTCGAGCCGGCTCGCGAGCCTTAACGAGCATTTTGTTTATTTAATTTTTATTTATTATATTAAGTGTTTATTTATAAAATTAATTATTTTTAATTTTTTATATATAAAATATATTTAAATATTTGTATGTTAAATTTAGAAATATAATTATAAATATAATTAAATTAGTAATTAAAGTAAATAAATTACATAAATAAAATCTAAACAAGCCAAGCTCGAGCCTAAAAATTGTGCCACCAATACCCGACTAACCGGGAGGAACGGGTAAACCGTGGGCACAAGCACTCGAGTCGATGGTCTTGTGGAGAAAATGTCACATTCATGGCTAGAACTCATAACCTTGAGGTTGAGGCCCCAACACCCTTACCACTATGCTATCTTAACAAGGTTTCAAAAATTGATACTATCTTATTTGGTAGAGGCACTACTTAAAAATAATGTCTTTGGTTCATATCCAAGAAAGAGAGGTATATTAGGCCACAAGGAGTGGTCAAGGTTTTCCCCACTTTTCCCCACTGCCACATCAGCGCCACATCAGCTTTTCCCACTTTTCCACACTTTTCCCCATTTTGCACGGTGTCGTCCCACTTTTCCTCACTTTTCCCCATTTTCAAATCTTATTTTTAGTTAATTATTTTAACAACAAATATAATAAAATAAAAAAAGATTCATTAAATTTAAAATAAAAAAAAAAAGAATTCAAAAAAAAAATACAACAAAAAAATAAAAATACAACAAAAAAAAAAGAGTACAAATATGGAGGCGGGTTCATTGGATCGTAGAAAAATGATGGTTGATTCGGAGATGGCATTTGTGGATGATACCCGGGTGTGTTGAACGGGTTCATTTGAGGCGTTTGAACATTTTTTTGTCGTGGTTTTCTAAATTTCTTGGTTGATGACCCACCACGTGATGAACCTCCTTCCATTTTAGTTGAAAATTTTATAAATTTTGGTGTATAATTTATAGAAGATGAGAGAAAAAAGTGTGAGATTTTGGTTGGTTTTTGAGTTGTTTAAATAGAAAAAAAAATTGGTTTTTTTTTTTTTTTAAAAATCTACCGTTGTGCAACGGTTAGATTTTTACGTCTTCCCTCTTCGGCTTGAATCGGTAAAGCCACACCGAACTACCCCACCCCGAAACCGGGGGGGTGGTGTTCCCTTGATACCCCGGCCGGCAAAACCCTTACCCCGGCTTCCCCCGGCCTCCACTCCGACTCCCCTTAGGGAGTAGTTTATGATTAAAAGTAAGATAGTAGGACTTAAAAAAATAAAGAAAAAATGTAGAGCTGACTTTGTAAGGCTTAAGAGGTATTTAGTAAAGGTTTGTAAATAATCGATCGATTCTTTTGTTTCACGTGCAAAATTCCCTTTCCAATCATATAAAAAATCTAAAATTGAATCTGTTTTATATCTCGAATTGTGTTTGTTACGTTCAAGTTTTCAAGACTTAAGTAGGGTTGAAAGGTGTAATTGTTGGTTAATTGCTAGTTTATGATTTCTAGAGAGTGTGATTCTATTAGAAGAAAAAAACATAAAACTAACTAGAATATAGGGAATTGTATTAAAACATACATATGTGATTTGATGTTAAGCTTCGTTTGCGGTGCGTACATATTATGTAGATATGTGTGTCAGTTCTTGAGATACAAAAGTAAAATTGCACTAATTTAACGTTATTTTAATTAATTTTTGGGAAAATAACAATAAAATCTTTTGATTTGTAAAATTGCACTATTATATTTGATCTTTTCACTTGTGTGCTACATAATTTAATTGAATAAAAAAGATAAAAAAGGCTGTTATGAGTTCTTAAGAAATAAAAAAGATATGATGAGATGAGTAAAGAAAAACAATTAGATTGATTGAATAATATAAATAATGACGAGTAAAAACTGAAATCAAGAAATTGTGATGAGTTGAATAAAAATGTCAATAGATATTCTTGTTTAAAAAAATATGAATAAATAAGAATTTGACATTTGACATGATAAAAAATAAAATAAAGATAATTTAGGTATAACATCTTATCTTGTACTATATTTAATTTTTGTGTACTGGATTTTTATTTTGTTTTGTAATTTTTTGTACTGGACTTTTGTTTTTTGCGCAATATTTTTTTGTACTGAGTTTTGATTTTTTGTACTAGATTTTTTTTGTACTGGATTTTTTTTACTGATTTTTTTATACTTTATTTTTTGTATTTGTACTAAATTTTGTTTTTTGTTATGTATTTTTGTTTTTTGTTATGTATTTAACATGACACATATTAAATTTTTATTAGCTCATACTCTTTTTTAGGTAAATTTTGTTCTCTTAGACCGGTGGGTGTGCCCCTTGAGTGGGCGTGGCTTGGGCGTGATGGGGCGTGGCACACCGCCCCCCTTGTGGGCGTGAGTGGCCGTGATGGGGCAGGCGTGAGTGGGGCAACGACGTGAAGGAGAGAAGAAGAGTGAGAAGAAAAGGGGCGTGCATGAAGGAGAGAAGAAGAGGGAGAAGAAAAGGGGCGTGAGTGGGGCAAAGGGACATTTTCACCAAAATGGTGGAGTGAGTGGTTGTTGTGGATGCCTACGTGACGCATTGGTGGAGTGATTGAACCATGGGGCATACCCCATGGTATTAGATCCAACTTCTATATATATCTACTAAAAGACAAAGGTTATAAATAGTATTCACACACGCATATTATTATTATGTTTGTTTTGTTTTTTTATCATGTGAAGATAGATATTTTGTTTTCTTTTTTCTTTTCTACTTTTTTTTTACTCTTGTGGAGTAACTATTGTATATATATCTTGCATCTTCAATTTATATATATATATATATTCGTTTGCTGCCTAGTGAAACAAATGTGTCCCAGGCTCAAGTGGTTTGCAAAAAATATCCTCAACTCTTTGAACGTGCACGCCGCACGTTCGAATTATTGACTTCCTATACATGTCGAATTTATGTTATGTGAGCCTGCTTAGCTCAGAGGTTAGAGCATCGCATTTGTAATGCGATGGTCATCGGTTCGATTCCGATAGTCGGCTTTTCTCTATTTATTTTACTTTCTTTTCTCTATTTATTTTATTCTACATATTGATCGTTTTGAACTAAAAGAAAACTTTTGGGCGGAATACACACCGATCAATTGACGTAATTTTTCTACCGCGTGTACATTCCCATAACGATGGTGTTTTTCCAAAATAAAACTTTGTTGGGTTACAGGTGTGGTTCTGGCTGTATTGACTGCATCTTTTAGTGTAACTGGTTATTCCTTACCTTAATTGGGACCAAATTGGTTATTGGGCAGTGGAAATTGTAACAGGTGTACCTAACGCTATTCCTGTAATAGGATCACCTTTGGTAGAATTATTGCGCGGAAGTGCTAGTGTGGGACAATCCACTTTGACTCGTTATATATGTTTTCTTCTATCTCAATATATATATTTATGTGAATTTTAACATGGTAATTTTGACTCATGTGAGTTTTAATTGTATCACTGTGCGGCATCATGTAAGTAACTTTTGTATATTTTTTGTTAAATATGTTTAATCATGTCTTACCATGTATCTGTTTTACTAGCTGTAATTATTAGATATAGAAATAAGTTTTTGAACTTTAGTTTAGATCTATTTTATGAGTATGAAATCAAAGTATCCTTATTAGGGGTGTTCAAAAGAATCCGTATCCGAATCCGAAATATCCGAAAATCCGAATCCGAAATATTCGAAAAAATCGGATATCCGGAGGTTCGGATATCCGAAATTTCGGATTCGGATACCTATTTTGAAAATTTTCGGATAGTTCGGATATCCGATATCCGAAATAGTTTTTTTTCGGATATTTTTTCGGATATTCGGATACTTTTTTCGGATAATTTTTCGGATATCCGAATATTTTTCGGATATCCGGATAATTTTCGGATATTTGGATATCCGAAATATATATTTTTTGAATTTTTTTTATTTTTTTTTCTAATTTCGGATATCCGAAGATCGGATATCCGAAGATCGGATATCCGAAATTTCGGATTCGGATTCGGATATTAAAAATCACTATCCGAAATTTTCGGATATCCGAAGTTCGGATATCCGAAACTTCGGATATCCGAAAATGAACACCCCTAATCCTTATATTATTTTCTATTAAATTATTTTTTAAAAATTGTTATACTACAACATAATAGATATCGTGATATTCTCTTACATTTTAATCTCAATACCAGATCAATTGTGACTTCATATTTTTTGTAATCGTGCTGCCAAGATATAATGCATAAGATTTAGCTGTATTTCCACACATCTTCATGGTTGATTTGACATGAGTTTTAATCGTGTTAGCCCGCCGCAACGCGGCGGGCCACTTTACTAGTTATATCTATGAGGGGTACACTTTATATAACATTTGTTATGACATGCTTTTATAAATGCGTCTGGTTTTTATATCAACAAAGGTAGGCATTTTTTTTTCATTTTTTGTTTTGCTTTTTAACCCTTACATTTAAAATAGTTAATATTCTAAAGTATTATATTATAATATTATATATACTTATATTAAAAAAGCATTTTTTTTCATTTTTATTTTGGCAGATTGTGGTCACATTTATGACTTGGTATCCTTTATGATGTTATGTCAAAGTAACAACAGTTGCGATGTGTTTTTATGTCTATGTTTTGATATTGGACCTTGTCTAAATTTTGATATTTAAGTTGCTACGTGTTTTTAAATGCGTTTCGAACATGTCTATGCTTTGATATTTTAGGATAACGGTAGAATTTGTGTTTTTTTGGTGATTTATTATTTATTTTACTTTTTTAACCTAGCAGAGTGACAACCACGTATATGACGGAATACACTTTAGTATTTTACGCCAGAATGATAGTTTTTGTCATATGCTTTTTGTATCTACGTTTCAATATTCAGGATCATGTCTTCGTTTCGACATTTTGAGAACGTGGTAGAATACCAAGCGCAATACGCGGGTGGAAACCTCAGTTGAATTCAAATATGGTATGCACGAGGAAATGGTAACAAACAATTCCTAAAAACGCATTACATGGCACTAATCTAAAGGAGGAGCTATATAATCTTCATTAATCTAAACCCTTAATCCCAAATGCGCAACAATTAACATGAAGAAAGCTCACTTCTAACCATGGTTGTAGAAGTCGTTAGGCTCTAGTCGTGCGGCGAGGTACTGTCTAGGAATTAATCAGTGCTAGGCGGATTGAAATTTTTATATGTAATTTTACAAATATATATTATATACACGCATCAATATCAACAATTTAATATAATACTTCAAATAATTTAAAAAATAAACTTGAACATATTAAATCAAGTATTTTGTTGGACTAAAAGAACCAATGAGCCTGATCAGAAAAATCTCTAAGTCTCACAGCATTACAACAACTGAAGAAGAACACAAAGGCTGATATTCAAAGGTGCTGAAGTCACAAGATCTGAAGAGATGTACAACAGCTGAAGTGTAAGTCGTCAGATGTTGTAGTGTGTAGTTAGTCTTCAGTAGTTTTCTTTCAGTGTTTGTAAAGTCTGATGAGTAGTTTACTCATCAGATGTTTTAGTATTTTGTACTTCAGTAGTTTCAGTATTTGTACTTCAGTAGTTTTGTTCTTCAGTAGTTGTAGAGTTTGTCTTCAGATGTTGAAGACATCCTCAGTAGTTTAGTTAATTTCAGTTGTTTTGTTTTGTCTGTTAGATGTCAACATCATGTGACATCATCAGACGTCACTGCCTTCTATATATAGGCAGTTGACATGATTGTAATGCAACGAGGTTAATGAGCTGAATGAGATATTCCTTTTTACAGAAAACTTTCTCTCTCTATAACAAACTTGCGTTACTGTTTGATTGAAATGGATCTTACTTTGATTATGCTAATTCTGTGTTAAATTCCGCTGCTATACTCTTCTATCGTATCAATTGAGAACATCTGATCCTACAATTGGTATCAGAGCTGGTTAATCATTGATCGATTACACAATTGATCTCTGAAACTGCTCAAATTTGTTCTCAAATTGAGTGAATTAGCTGATTAAGTAAGAATTTGTTATAGATTGAGGTTTTCTGTTAACTTCTGTTGATTTGTGTTTCAATATCAATCTGTTTTGCATCAATTGATTGAGATTTGCATTAGTTTGTGGTAAATTGCTTGAATCTGTGATCATGTCAACTCCGAACAATGATCCGCACAATACAGGCTCCGCAACCAAGCCTCCGATGCTTGTGCGGAGTGAGTACAACATATGGCAACGTAGAATGCTACATCACCTGTCGATTAACAGCGCAGGATGTTGGAAATCTGTTGTGCATGGACCATATAAACCCACGATCACTGATCCTGAAACTAAGATCATGATTCCGAAACCTGCTGATATGTATTCGGATGAGGACATTAAATTGTTTGAAATTGATGCTAAAGCTCATGGTATTCTGGCTATGGCTCTGCCTAATGAGATCTATTCTGGCTTGATGCATCATGATACTGCTCATGATCTCTGGGTTGCACTGAAAGAACAATTTGGTGGAACTGATGAGGTTTTAGCAAATACTAGAGAAATTCTAGCTCAGCAGTATGAGACATTTTCTCACCGAAAGGGTGAATCCTTGACTCAACAATTTGAGCGATTCTCATGTTTAATTTCTGAGTTAAAAATGGTTAAGCAAGAATACACTAATAGTCAGATGAATAACAGATTTCTCAGATCATTGCCTGAGAGATGGAACACTTATACAATTGTTCTACGCTCTAATGCTAATCTAGAAAGTCTATCTCTCACCCAATTACATGGGAAACTCTTAACTTTTGAGAGAGAGATAGAACAGAAGAGAAAACTGTCTTCATCTGGAAAACTTGCTGATGATTTTGTTCCTGGTAATACTGCTTTAATTGGTCAGGAGTCAGAGTTTAATGGGTCTGAATGTTCTTATGATGAACATATTGACTTTTCTACTAACAATTCTGATCATGCTTTTGTGGGAGTTGAGGGAAATGCAGGAAGTTACAGTGACAACTTGTGTTTTGTGATGGATGATTTGAAAGGTATCCCGGATGATGATCTAGAGGAGATGGACATTTTAAGTCAAATGGCATTGATCAACATCAGATCACAAAAGTTTTATAAAAGAACAGGAAGGAAGTTCCCTGGATTATCTGGCAAGACTAAGGTTGGATTTGACAAAGGGAAGTTGAGGTGCCATAAGTGTCATAGGCTTGGTCACTTTGCTAGGGAGTGCAAAACATCTGGTTCTAATCCTGCTGCACCTTTTGTGACCTTTCCAAGCAACAATTCCTCAGGCAAAGGACCACAATCTTCTGGTACTAGTCAACAGCAATTCTATCCAGCTCACTTTGTTCCACAAAATCCAATGCCCTATCCATATCCTTGCTTTTACATGCCTCAACCTCCTCACAATCCAGCATTAATCTCACCACAATCACCTGCTCTTCCTGAACCCAGCAAACCTCAATCAACTCAACAGTCTCAACAACAACAGCATCAGAGTTTCTTCACTCCTGGAATTGTTGATTGGAGTAGCTTACCTGATGACTTATCAGACTTCAACATGCAGCCTTTTTCTGAAACTGGTCCACATGGTGGAGACAATCCTTTTGGAAATCTGGCACTGATGGCTATTGCTTCAACTGACAATATTTGTCAATCCTCTTCAACATCTCAGGTATCTTCTGAATCAAAAGCTAAATTATGTTCAGAGTCATGCATTTCAGCATTTGCTTCCATTAGGGAAATTAATGTAGAACTGATTAATGAGAAATTTGAATTGGAAAAGGTTGTGGCTAAAAACAAAACTGAGTTTGAAAAAGCCTTAAATGAGAAAGAGTCTGAAATTTATAAACTTAAATGTTTGTTGTCTGATGAAAAAGCTAGAGTGGAAGTCATGCTGGTCAAGCATAATGATCTGAAACAAACACTTGCAGCAACCCAAGTCAATTGTGAAAAATGGGTTGAGTCCTGTAAAGGGTTTGAAATGTTGTTGTGCAAACAGTCAGCTTCAAATGTTAAGTTTGGGATTGGATACAATCACACTGGCCCCCCTGCTGATTATAAACCAAAAAGTCTTAACTGTGAATCTGATGGGGAGAGTGTGTACCAATCTACCAACTCTTCAGAAATGTCTGATTCTGCAGACATATCTGAAGAAGACTCAAATGTTTGCAAAGCTGCTGCTGAAAAGGTTGATATTGAAACCTATTCTTATTCAATTGGGTGTACAAATGTCATTAAGGATGACACTTGTCAGGAAAATGTCCTAGTTGAGATTAATCCTGATGAACATGTTTCAAATGTTTTAAACCTACACCTAATTGAGTCAGATGGGGATGGTGTTGGTGAAAATGATGCAAGAATTTTGATAAGTCAAAGTTATTCTTCAGCAGTTGTTGAAAAAGCTGATAATGCAACAACTGATGTTGGTAAATGTGTTGAGACACAAGTGCTGACGAATAACTCTTCAGATGTTGTCAAAACATCAGCTGTTGTCAATTTGACTACAAATACTGATGCCTCAGATGTTCTGATGAACAAACAATCTGTTTCTAAGTCATCAGTACTTGTAGACAATCACAAGGAAAGGAAGAAGAGGGTGCCTTGTGATATTTGTAGGTTGTTTAATCATTCAACTGATGAATGCTGGTACAGAAAAGGTTCAAAATTCAATAAAATCAAGAATAAAAACAAGAATATACTTAAAATGAAAAATGAATTCAGTTCAAAATTTGTACCAGAATCATCAGTTGTTTCAAAATCTGGAAAATCCTTACAAGGAAATACTTCAAGTAAATCCAAGAAAGGAAAAGAAATTGTTTCAGATTCAGGTAAACAACACTTGAAAGCATCTTATTTACTTAAAGACACAAAACTGATCAAAAAGAAAAATAAAAATTCAAGTTCTGTTGTGTCTGATGAAATCAAACTTTTAACTCAAAATCATAATCAACTGATGCTAATGATGCAACAACTGATAGGAAGGGTCAATATGGCAGAGGCATCTGTTGATTCATTTCATAAAAAGAAATCAAAATCAAAAGTCAAACCAAAAATTTCTGATAAGAATGCTTCAAGTGTTGCTTCAACTGATAATGTTAGTTCTGTTTCTTCAAATGTTAACAGACCCAAAACCAAAATGGTTTGGGTCCAAAAGTCTAACTGAGTGAGTTGTTGTATGCAGGGTCCTTCAGCATGCCAAAGTAGCATCTGGTATGTTGATAGTGGAGGATCCATGCATATGACTGGGAGCAGATCTCTTCTTCATAACTATTTCACTGGAAGGAGAGGATTTGTGTCCTTTGGTAATGATGCTAAGGGGTATATCATAGGTAAAGGTGTTGTCACTAATGGTGAGATTAGGTTTGATGATGTTAATCATGTTGAGAATCTTAAGTACAATCTGCTGAGTGTTAGTCAAATGTGTGATAAGGGTCATGTGTCTCTCTTCACTAAGCAAGATTGTAGGATTCTATCTTCTGATGTGATGCCTTTGATTAGCAAAGTGTTAGATGGGTACACACTTCTTAAGGCTAACAGAGTGGGAAAGGTCTATGCCTTTGATCTTTCTAAGAAAATCTCTGTCAAAGGTCATCCTTGTTTATTTTCTAAGGCCTCTTTCAAGGAATCTAATTTGTGGCATAGAAGATTAGGTCATGTAAACATCAAGAACATGAATCAATTGGTGAAACATGGTCTGGTTAGAGGTCTTCCTTTAAAGGATTTTAGCTGTGATGAAAACTGTTCTGCATGCTTGAAAGGAAAACAACACAAAGCATCTTTTCCTTCAATTGGGGATTCCAAATCCACTGGTTGCTTACAACTGTTGCACATGGATTTGTTTGGTCCAGTGCAGATAATGTCTATGGCAAAGAAGAAGTATTGTCTAGTTATTGTTGATGACTATTCAAAGTTTGTCTGGACTTTCTTCTTACACTCAAAAGGTGAGGTTGCCAAGGCTATTATCAATTTTGTGTTGTATGCTGAAAAGCAGTATTCTCTTTCTATCAAGTGTGTTAGGAGTGATAATGGCACTGAATTCAGAAATCATCTTCTTGATGAATTTTATCAGTCTAAGGGAATTCAGAGACAGTATAGCATTCCCAGAACTCCTGAACATAATGGAGTTGTAGAAAGGAAGAATAGGACCCTGATTGAAGCTGCCAGAACAATGCTTGCTGATTCTGGTTTACCTCTCACATTCTGGGCAGAAGCTGTTAACACAGCTTGCTATGTGCAAAACAGAGTTTTGGTGAATCAAAGATGGTTGAAAACTCCATATGAAATTCTTCATTCTTTAACTCCTTTGATTTCCTTCTTCAGAGCTTTTGGGTGTCCTTGTTACATTCTCAACACCAAAGATCAACTTACCAAGTTTGATTCCAAAGTTGATGCAGGATACTTTGTTGGATATTCTTCAACATGCAAGGCATATAGAGTGTTCAATTGTAGAACAAAGAGTGTAGAAGAAACTCTTCATGTCAAATTCAATGAATGTCCTAAAGATTCCATTCCTCAGAATCCTGCTGAGATGTTTGATCTGAATATCTTGGACCATGATTTTCATGATGAGAATAGTGGTGTAGAAGATGAAGTTCTTCCAGCTGATCCATCACCAGCTTCTACAGCACCATCACATGGAAGTTCAGATGATGAAGATCCAAGTACTCATTTGTTCAGATTCAGTGACAATATGTCCACATCTACAAAATTTGATGCTCCTCCTGCTTCAGCAATCCCACTCAATACAAATGCTGATGAAATTCTGGAATCCTCTCAATCATTTGAAATCCCAGCTGCTTTGTTCCCTGCATCATCTTCAACTGCAACATCTGATCCTCCAGCAAACACTTGCACTGATCTTATTCCATATCAAGAACTGAAGAATCATCCATTATCTCAAGTCCTTGGTGATATTTCTGCAGGTGTTTCAACCAGAAGTCAATTATCTAACTTTTGTCTTTATGCTCTCTTTGTCAGTCAACAAGAGCCAAAGAACTACCACATAGCACTTAGAGATATTGGCTGGGTGGAGGCAATGCAGTTGGAACTGTTGCAATTCAAGAAGCAACAGGTTTGGGAGCTGGTTTCTTTACCTCCAGGTAAGTGTGCAATAGGCACAAAATGGGTGTTTAGGAATAAAACAGATGAAAAAGGTCAAATCATTAAAAACAAAGCTAGACTGGTTGTACAGGGGTTCTGTCAGGAAGAAGGTATTGATTATGATGAAACTTTTGCCCCTGTAGCCAGATTAGAAGCAATTAGGTTGTTCTTAGCATATGCTGCCTTACATAAACTTAAAGTTTTTCAAATGGATGTCAAAAGTGCTTTCTTATATGGTAAAATAAAAGAGGAAGTGTATGTGTGTCAACCTCCAGGCTTTGAGGACAATAAACATCCTGATTGGGTGTACAAGCTTGATAAAGCTCTTTATGGGCTGAAACAAGCACCTAGAGCCTGGTATGACACATTATCCACTTTTCTTCTCAAAAATAATTTCACTAGAGGCTCCATTGATAAAACTTTATTCATAAAGAATGTAGGCCAGCATAAGCTACTTGTTCAAATTTATGTTGATGACATTATATTTGCTTCGTCTGATCCAAAGTTGTGTGATGATTTTACTGAACTTATGACCAAAAATTTTGAAATGAGTGCTATGGGGGAGTTACAGTTTTTCTTGGGTCTTCAAATCAAACAAAAACCTGATGGAATTTTCATTCATCAATCAAAATACACAAAAGAGCTTTTAAAGAAATTTGATTTGCAAAACTGTAAGCCATGTTCCAACCCCATGAGCACCACCACACAACTTGATGCAGATCTGAAAGGTACTTCAGTGGATGAAACTCTTTATAGATGTATGATTGGATCTTTAATGTATCTAACTGCATCCAGGCCAGACATTATGTTTGCCACATGTGTTTGTGCTAGATTTCAGGCTGCACCCAAAGAGTCTCATTTAATTGCTGTGAAAAGAATTTTTAGATACTTGCAAGGTACTCAATTCCTGGGAATATGGTACTCCACTGGACAATCCTGCAAGCTGGTTGCTTTTTCAGATAGTGACTATGCAGGATGCAAACTCTCAAGAAAATCTGTTCAGCACTCTAGGACTAAACACATTGAGATCAGACATCACTTTATAAGAGATTGTTTTGAAAAAGGTCTGATTGATCCCAAATTTGTTCCTAGTGCTGATGAGCTTGCTGACATTTTTACTAAGCCTTTAGACACATCAACTTTTCAAAATTTAGTTCTAAGGCTTGGTATGTTGCAGCTTGAATAGGTTAGTGTTTCAATGAATAAAATGTTAACTATCTTTTAAAAATTTCAAAAATATTTTCATTTTTTTTAACCATAAGTATTCTTTTATCTTGACACATTTTGATATTTTCAGTCCATACTGATACATATCAAAAGTACTGATTCAAGAACAGTCATGACCTTTTATAATACTCTAAGTTACAAAATACTGCTGAGTATTGATGTTCTAAGTACTGAAGGTCAAACATTGTTCACAAGTTCTGATGAACAAAATTTCTACAAAGTTCTGATGAATAAATTGTGTACAAGTTCTGATGAAGACATTGTTCACAAGTTCTGATGAACAAAATTTCTACAAAGTTCTGATGAACAACTTGTTTACAAGTTCTGATGAACACATTGTTTACAAGTTCTGATGAACAAAATTTTCACAAGTTCTGATGAACAAAATTTCTACAAAGTTCTGATGAACAACTTGTTTACAAGTTCTGATGAACACATTGTTTACAAGTTCTGATGAACAAAATTTCCACAAAGTCTGATGAACAACTGTTGAAAACACCTGATGAACAAAATTATCGACAACACCTGATGAGTAATTTTACTCTTCAGTTGTTTAAACCTCAGTTGTTTTCTCTATTTAACTCAATCCTTCTCAGTTGTTTCATTATCACTTTCTCAGAACTTTTCATCTTTTTCAAAACCTACTTTCCCTCTCTCGTCTCTGCATCCATGGCTGCCATAACCTTGAAACAACGTCACAATTCCATTGCCTATCTGACCAAATCTTCATTCTGGTCCAAGTTTGATGACGCTGTCGACTTGATGAACTCATCTCAATTCCAAACTGCCTTTCTCATCAATCCAACTCTGTATGTCGAATCCATTCATCAATTTTGGATGAATGTTGAACTGGTAAATGTTGGAACTGGAGTCCTCTCTCTTCAATCAACAGTCAATGGTCACAACGTGCATATCAGTCCCGCTGAGCTCAGGGATGTTCTTCAACTTGACGATGCCAACCTAGTCACTCAGTTCCCTAAAAGCGCCACTGACCTCTGTTTTACAAGTCATGAATACCAGGGCGACTTGAGTGACTCAACACTTTTCAAGAAGCACTTTAATGATTCAGAGCGTCTGATATTCCATATGATCAACATATGCCTGGCTCCGAAGTCTTCTTCATGGGATCAAATGTCATCTCGTTGGCAACAGGTATTGTACTCTATTCTCGAATCTCAAAAGCTAAATTTTTCTCAAATACTTTTTTCTGAATTAACTGAACATGCTGGTAAGCCTATTTCATCTAGATGGTTACTATATCCTCGTTTTATTATGGCCATCATAGAGAAACAGCTGCCACAAACAGGCCTTGTTGGTCAGGGGATCCCTGCTCCAGCAGTTTTGCTGGAAGTATATTCCCGACACAACTCTAACCTCACTTTAAAAGAGGCTGCCCGGAAGCTCAAACCCAAGCAAAGGGAACCCACAGCCTCATCCTCAAAATCCAAATCCAAAGTCCCCACTAAACCAAAGTCCACTAAGCCCAAAAAGGCTGCTCAGGGAAATGAGTCCCCTGAGTCTGCCCATGCCTCACCAAGGCATGAACTGACCACTGGTAGTAGTCAACCAGTGGTTCAACAGACTCAACCGGCTCAAACCGCCCAGGTTTCCTCTCTACAGGATCCTGGTGCAACCTTTGTAGGGGACACCACATTTCTAGAACCTCTTTCAGTTGAAAAGGTTTCTATTGAAAAGCACCAATCTCCCCGGGTGCATTCTCCTTCAAACCCAATTCTTATGGAAACCACTCCAAATAGCCCAACTTTTGTTATTGCCAACATCCTGGATCAGTTGAACACTCCTTCTCCCTCCCAGACACCTATCAATACTGGAAAAAGCTCCAACATTGAGGGGGAGGAACAAAGTGTCTCTGATAACCCACAGGATCATGACTACAACCTCAGATCTCCTAGTGTGGAAAGAGAGATTCTGATATCTGACAAGGCTGCTACTTCATCACCTCCATCATTTGGAGTGATTGATAGTGGTAACATGGATAAGACCTTGTCAGAGGCAACAACCGATGAAGGGGTTAACCCTGAGGTTGGAAGTCCCCAGTACCAAGACAAAGGGGCACCTGAAACTGTTGAGCCACACTCAACTCAGGTAGATCCTGAGATTCTCAGGAGGTCAGATGATTTAGCTAAGGCTACTGATGACCAAATAACACTTGCTAAGGTTCTAAAGCAGAACCAACTCCTTGAGGCTGAGGTATGTAGACTCAATGAGCTACTCACCAAAATGTCCAAGGACAAAAGTCCATCTTCCCCATTTAACCCACAGATGGCACCTTCTCATTCTGAAGGTCACCCAAACACTTCAACCACAAATATCCAATTTGACAAGCCACCAGCCACTGCTTCAGGCACTAATCCTTTGGGTTTTAGCCCCCCAGAGGCATTAGCTGCTGCCTTTCTACAAATCCTCCCTCTCATCACTCCAGTCCTAAAAACAATTATTATTCAAGCCCTTGATGAGAGGTTACCTTCCAAATCCCATATTCAGCAGATGGTTGATGAGGCTGTGACTGCTAAACTTTCAACTCTACATACTCCTTCTTCCCCTGCAGCCAAAAAGGGGGAGTTAGGTACTGAATCAGTCACTTCAGCTTCCAAAAGGCCAAGGTCTGAAGAGGTTGTTTCTGAAAGGTCTCCTGTTATTCAAGTAACTTATAAGAGACAGAGGAAGAATAAACCTGTTGAGGTTATCAACAGAGCTGATGTGGAAGTTGAGCAGGAAATGGTTGATAAAGAGATTGAAGCAAGTGCTGAACAAGTGGAAGCCACAACATCTGTTGTACAAGAACAAGTCAAAACTTCTGAAGTTCAAGCACAAGCTACAACCTCTGAAGTTCAAGTACAAGCTACAACTTCTGATGCACAAGACACTGAACTAGAGGGGGTTCAAATTCCAGAGGTTCAGACTCAGGTTGAGACTCAGGTTGTTGAGGTAAGGGCTCCTCCAAAGAAGAGAAGGCAACTCAGAATTCAAGAAGAAGAAAGTTCTGATGAAGAAGACAGGTTGCCTATCTCTACAGTTATCAAGCCAAAAGTTCAAAAGCCTGCAACACCAACAACTGGGTTGGATCAAGCCATTCAAAAGAAGAAAGTAACTCTACCTGCCAAATATGTGCCTGAGAAGTCATTGGTTTTTGGTCAACAACCAAAAATCACACCTGAGGATAGGATGTTAGCAGTTAAAGTGAAACTTGAAGAAGAAGAGAATCAAAGGGTGCATGATGAGCAAATCCTAAAGTTGGTTGACAAAGATTATCCTCAGACATCAACCATTACTGCAATGAAGAAAGAAGCTCAAAGGTTGTATGCTCTGAGGTTCACATACCAGTATAGGAAGGAACAGATTAGAATGTGGCCTGATCCAAGAATAATTCACAGGATCCACAAGAGAGAGGCTCCAGCAGCTTATGCCAGAAGGATCAAAAGGGTATTAAGTGCTGAAATTATGCTGGGATCAGTACTTGATCCTTGGGAGATAATAAATGACTTCAAGAGTGTGTACAACTCGGGTTCAAAGGCTCCAAATTTCTTAGAAAACAAAATGATCAAGAAAGGATTGGTATACAAGAAACTTGAACATGTTCTGCAAGCTGAGCTTTATCTGTTTCTGGAAGGAAAGCATCCAGATGAGTTTGTCTACAGAGAGATAACTAAAGTAGAGCTGAATGATGGGACAACGGCCAGGTACTTGTCTGAGTATTATGGACCTGAGTCTTTCTTCGAAGGTGAACCTGAAAGACTGACTCCAGAAGAGAAGATGTTACTACTTAAAGCTTATGTCAGGGAGTCTTTCAGGTTAGTATACAATCAATAGCTTCAATGAGAGGGGTTAATGCTCATAGTCCATTTCTCCAATGGAGTTCCCTCTCATATTTTGATTGTTAGAATTTTTTTGGAAGCTGTTGATTATCAGGCTTATACTTTAATTGGTCATTTTGATACTGATCTCAAAAGAAAAAGACATATCTTTCTGCCTGGGAATAAATAAGTGAGACCTTAAATAAGTTAGAGGTTTTTGGCTGCATTGGTTCAGGGGGAGTTTGTTGGACTAAAAGAACCAATGAGCCTGATCAGAAAAATCTCTAAGTCTCACAGCATTACAACAACTGAAGAAGAACACAAAGGCTGATATTCAAAGGTGCTGAAGTCACAAGATCTGAAGAGATGTACAACAGCTGAAGTGTAAGTCGTCAGATGTTGTAGTGTGTAGTTAGTCTTCAGTAGTTTTCTTTCAGTGTTTGTAAAGTCTGATGAGTAGTTTACTCATCAGATGTTTTAGTATTTTGTACTTCAGTAGTTTCAGTATTTGTACTTCAGTAGTTTTGTTCTTCAGTAGTTGTAGAGTTTGTCTTCAGATGTTGAAGACATCCTCAGTAGTTTAGTTAATTTCAGTTGTTTTGTTTTGTCTGTTAGATGTCAACATCATGTGACATCATCAGACGTCACTGCCTTCTATATATAGGCAGTTGACATGATTGTAATGCAACGAGGTTAATGAGCTGAATGAGATATTCCTTTTTACAGAAAACTTTCTCTCTCTATAACAAACTTGCGTTACTGTTTGATTGAAATGGATCTTACTTTGATTATGCTAATTCTGTGTTAAATTCCGCTGCTATACTCTTCTATCGTATCAATTGAGAACATCTGATCCTACATATTTCAAAGTTCAAACTAAAATACCGAGTTCAAAGCTTAAAGATAGATTTCGATATTAATTGGCTGGATTCGATGTTTCAGAGACATATTAAGGATTTTAGATTGAAAAATGTCTAAATAATCATGGAATTGGTCTCATTTTACCAGAAAAAATCAAAAAAAAAATCCGGCTAGGCCGCCTAGACCAAAATCGACACAGTAGAGGGGCGCCTAAGCGGCCGCCTAAATCGATTTTTACAACAGTGCTTCTAACTAACCAAGAACCGATATAAATAAAAGTGGTGGGAAACAAACAGGGGCGACCCTAAGAATTGAGATGCCCGGGACGAGCCGGGAAAAAAAGGCCCTAACGAATACAAATATTAAAGCATAGGTGTTCAAAAAAATCGAAAACCGAACCGTATTTGTAACTAAAAAACGAATTTTGAATTTGGTTTTTGGTTCGGTTTCCAACCATATCCAAGTTCCAAATTAGGTTCCTAATCGTATCCGAATTCTGAATTTCGATTTTCGGTTCGGTTATTGGTTCCATTTTAGTTCGAATTTGGTTTGTTCGGTTTATTCAGTTAACCGAATAAACCTAATTCAGATTTAAAATTATTATTTTATAAACACTATATAAGATAAAATTCGATTTATTCGGTTTTTAACAGGTTTATTTGGTTGAATTCTGTTTGTAAGCGGTTTATTTGGTTTTTAATCAGTTTATTCGGTTTGTTTGGTATTAACAAAAACTGAACCGAACCACTTCCCGACATTGGTTCGGTTTTCGGATAGAATGAAACCCGGTTAAATCAAACCAATGAACATCACTGATTTAAATGACGTAAAAATAACTTCCTATGCCTTATAGGGAATTACCTTTTTGTAACCATTAAACCGTGTATTTATAAACAGTTCATTTTTGTTATCTATAACTTGTTGGTTCTCGTTTAAATGAACATCTGTATACATGTATAAGTCAAAAAATTGTATCCCCTAAAAAAATAGGCCCGGAACGGGGGTTGGGTTTGCCCCTCCCCCGGGCTACCCCTGGAAACAAAATCATATTAGGAAATTGGCTAATTGTGACGAAACACATGCACATACACATTATGCTGAGGGCTGTAATCTAGCTATATGCTCTTTAATAAATTGGTTGAAATCCTCTGCTTATATTCTCGTTTTCACAACTACATAGCGTTTTGAATTTGTTTTTTGTTTTTTGTTTTTGGGAACTGTCTCATCAAGTTGTAGATGTGAGTAGTGGCTAGAAGTCTAGAACAAAGCAGGGATTGGAACATTATGGAATTTTTATTTGACAACAAAAATTGCATTTATAACTACTTACAGAACATGGTATTTACGACTGCAATTTGGGTCACAAAACGGTGGCAATTGCCCTCTTCTGACCAAAAACCTATTATTACCATTTTACTATCGTTACAGTTTTTGCTATCTGATTGTTGCGTCCAAAAAGCCATAAAAATACTGCGATGATATTGTGATGAAATTGTTGCGAACAATTACAATCGATTTTGTTACCACCATTTTTAGACCATTATTATCACATTACATTTACCCACCAAATCAACTATAATTGCCGCACTTATTTTCATACCATTTTGCTACCAAAACCTAGTTTGTTGTCAAAACATGTAGGACCATTTTGCTAGTTGCTACCAATAACAAAACCCACATGTAACCATTCAATTTACATAGATCACATCTTATAACTAGATTTATATAAATTAATTTCAAATTAACCCAAGTATCATAGTAATAGATTAATCATCCATATCGAATATAAATTATCCAAACATAATAAATGTTTAAACAATCAAAGCAAAAAAATTATATAGACTATTTTCAGACTATAGTTTTCAACATCTCTTCAATTTTGTACATCTTATTGCTCATAGCATATTTCTCTGCCTTAGTTTTTCTTTTTAGGCCTCAACTTCGCAATATTTCTATTTAATCTTTCTTTTCTTTTTATTCTTCTCAAATTTCTTGATAATCTTGTTCAACTTTTCATCCTACAAAAAATTAATAAAAATTGAAAATGTGTCAAATCAACCAATTAATTTAATTTAAATTCAAATTGCACCCAAAACTGCATACCCTCGATCCAAATTCAGATTGCTTCCAAAAAGATTAATTAACAAATCAATTTAATAATCAAAAACCCTGCTGAACACAAGCAAGCTGATTCGTCAACAATTAAGCAATAATTTTCTGTTGCATACCAATGGCTGCTATGCGTAAAGTCTATTACAACACGATAAGTCCAATTATAAGACCATGTCTAGTGGTCACATACTCATCATTCCACGTAGGTGCCACGTAGACGTCATATAAACAACTAACAATATCACCCCTCATCACTCTACATAATCACCACGTGTGTTATCATCACTCCCCCATCATTCTACGTCATCACTCCCATCACCCCTTTTTTTCTCGGGTGTAGCACATGTCCCTCACGCCCCACTCACTTGCCACTACACATAGCCTAAGGTTATGGCTAAATAATAACATTAATCTAGAAGTTATAAAACTAACTATATAATAAAACCCAATCATATTTCCATAGGAAATCAATATTCCAATAATTATCTTCAATAATTCCTATTCAAGATCTAAATCGATCCCTACAAATTGACGTATTTTGTTTTTCTTCTATTCAAAATAACCCTATGAAAAAAAAAATTAATGGTTGTATAAAAAATTGTCACAAGACATACCTAAAAACGTTCAAACAACCAATTCCTATCTTCATGAAGAACATCTCTTCAACCGTCTCATGGATCATTTCACATCGACCTCTTACAAAGATTGAACTAAAGAATAGTTCTCCATACAAGTTCATTCCCAATCGATTACGATAAATTGGATCGGCTTTTCTTTCTCAATCAATCCTCTTGCCTCTCATTCATGCCATGCCGAGGTGCTGCAGAAGAAAAAACTGCAAAATTTTAACTTATTGGGAACTGCACGTAAATTCAAAAAAGATGAACAAGCCATTCTAGAAAAAAAAATTCAACATAAAATATTAAAAAAAATAACAAAACATATTTGCATATAAAAGCTTAATACATCTACATTAAATGATAAAAAGCTAGTTTTTTTTAATGGAAAAATTTCCATCTTTGTCCACTATGGGACTAGAACCCTCAACCTTTTTTTAGTGAGGACACCTTAACACAACTTGGTACCATTGGAACAAATGCCCCTGCTTGATAAAAAGCTAGTATAACAAGCTATCCTAAACATCCTCAAACTTGTCATCTTTTGAAACATGCAGATTGCAAAGAAACATCCGTACATAGTCCTAATGATTATTAATTTTATATTGGTGAGTCTAATTGCACCAACCTACTTAGTACATTAATTATTTTGACTTAATCATCCAATAATATTTGTTCATTAATTGTTACATATGATTACTTATTGCTTATCATTAAAACCAATTTAATCATTTATTATTTATTACAAATCTAATTATTACTTAATAATTAATTAGCAAAGGGCTTCTAGCCTAATTGTAGTCCCTTGACTTTTCTTACAAGAGGTCTTGGGTTGGAGTCTCACCTAGAGCAAATCTAATTGTTACCTATGTTGTATGTTCTCTACATGAGGGTCCCTAGGTTATAGTCTAGGCCAAACCGTTTAAGTAATATGACATATATTTCTCTATAACCATGGCTCTGATACCAATCTGTCACACCCCGGGCCGGCGGGAACGGATCGAGTTTTCCTGTCGGGCGGAAGGTTCCCGGGGCGCGATATCGTTGGTGATAATCGAAATGATCAGATTGTTTACTTCGCACATGAGATATAAAAGAGAAATGCTAACATGACATTTAGTACATAGAATTACAAAGTTAAATTACACAGTACGTGTTCATAATTTAACTAAGTAAATCTACTCAAAAGAATCGTATAGTTCCTATCTTGTAATTGTACAAGATATGCAAAAGAGATTCACAATGCCATCAAAATATATGCATCCAAAAGTAAGCTAGGTCTTCTAAAGTCCTCTAGCTTATTCACTGATGCTTGATAACTAAACCTGTCCGTCACCTGAGAAAAACATGCATTTAAACAAAGTCAACACTAGGTTGGTGCGTTCATAAGTTTAGTAATTGATAACCAATGAATTTATGTCAGTCATGTTCACAATGTTTCACACAAGTTGTATTGATAATTGATTTCCATGTTTCGCACAATGTCCTCTCCATGGTTATATTAGCAGATGGTGTCTCATCCAGCCAAGCATGCTTATATATAGGGCATACGAAAGGGTCAAGCCCAGACGCCATCCCACCACATGCTCAACTGGATTCAACACTGCCTGTAATACAACGATGGATACCCATTTCAATTCACCCATGATTTCCCGGTATGTTTATCCCAATAATGAAAAGGAGAGAGAGAAATAATTATCTCTGGTAGCTATTTCTTACGGAATAGCCCGGCATGGATAATAACCCAATAAATAAAGTAAGAGACGTAATCGTCTCTGTTAGCTATTCCTTACGGATTAGCTCGGCATGTAAGATATCATACTCGATATCTAGAGCGAAACTTAATAGTTTCTGTAGCTAATCATTACTATTAGCCCGGCGTGTAAAATACTCAGACAATTGAATAAAGAGACATAAATGTCTCTGTTAGCTATTCCTTACGGATTAGTCCGGCGTGTAAGATATCATACTCGATATCTAAGGCGAGACCTAGATGGCTCTGTGACTGTCAGTACTAACCAGTCCGGTGTGTAAGATATCATACTCGATATCTAGGTAGGGACATAAGAGTCCCAGCAGCTGTCATCCCCGTACAGCCCGGTGTGTAAAGTGTCATACTCATGATTCCTAGTTTGAGACATAATAGTCCCAGTAACTCTCATTTTTGACCAGCCCGGTGTGTAAGATATCCTCCCACGATATCTGTTGGAATGAATATGTTCCCTGGACTTTATGAATTTTCCTTAGTTATATGATAGCACCTCTCGTGTCTGGTATGATTTCATTAGATTACCCCCAAATCTTATGTCTAAAGGTTCATGATTTACCCGACTGATCTATGGTTAGTGTAACCGGCACACTCTGACGGTTATAGGATGTACTCTAAATAAAGTTTTAATAGATAGTGATAGTATATGTGGGAATGCCATCCCGAAAGTGTGTGTTCATGATATCCTCCTCGATATCATAAGTAATTGTCTCAACTGTTATACCGATGTTGAGTGTTCTTAGTGACTTTAACAAAGTATTATAAGAACTAATCTTATGACACGATGTTAGAAATGAGTGAATGATCTCGTTATCATGAAGTTTCGTTATCATGATTATCATTCTTGATATTTGTAATTGTTTTCAGCGTGTTATTCCTTAGTGTTCCCGTTGTACTATCGTATAAGAAATAATAAACAGTTGTAAGGTATATTCTTACAACTAGTACTATTCTAGTGTTTAAATGTGTCAGAAAGCTATAATGGCATGTATCTTCTTAGTTATCTCAAGTAGGATAAAATCAATCAAACAAGCGTGTAATGATAAACGATAATAAAGATAAACAATTATTATCATAATCATAATATAAGCAATATGTTAATGGAAACTTTTAAGTAAATAAAAGTTTGGCATGTTTCTCAGCCCCGAGCTTTGAAATCAATAAAGATTTGAAAAGGGGCATATGAACTCACCTTGTTGTTGTAGGGTTGACTTAGCTTAAAAGGAAGAATGCACGCGCTCTTTGTTGTTCTTGTAGTAGTTTTCACAATCCTGTATTGATTTCACGTTGTTTGTAACTTATAATTCTAAGTCTTTGAGTATGTGTTTGTGCGTGTGTTTGTGTTAGCCTGTAAAGTTGGCTAACACTTGCGAGTCTCGGTCATCATTCGGCCCCGATTCAATGGATATAAATCATAGAAATAGTTAATCAACTTTAGATTAAATTTAGTATGTCTCGTTATATGTTTTAGGTTTAACATTGTTTTGACCTTTGTTGCCTTAAATTCTTTCTTGATAATTCAAACTTTGTCATATGCCTTAGTTAAGTGTATTGACAAGAAGCTTTGTAAAATCAACCTAAGTATAAATTTAGGTTTATAGCTTAAGGTTTTACACTTTGTCTTTGTTACCCGTGAAGTACTTGTTACATAGTGATTACTTAACCAATTATCTCATAATTTAAGTTGTTTATAAATCCATTGGGCCGAATTCATAGCTTTGCATCAAATGGTTTGTGTAAGCAGGCCGGTCAACCTATGGGCCGATTGGTTCGTTTGATTCATTTAGGATTGTGGACTATATGCAGTTGGGCTGGAACAAGCATTGTGGGCCGATTACTTCACATGAGTCGGATAATTTTGGCTAAACAAATCATGGGCCGAGAGGTAACTAGATGGACCGTAGGGTGGAGTAGGCCAACTGTCAAGATCTATGGGTATGTGCATGGGCCTGCTACAGAAATGGACCAAGTAAACTGGATTTGGGCCTGAAATTGGGCCAAATCTGTCACTGTTAGCCTAAATCATCCAAAGGTTCGTGGCCCAGGGAGTTGTGTTGGCTGCAAGGTATTTTGGCCGGAGAATGAAGACCAAAGGCTCGCTAGGTACAAGTTCTGGCCATCCTAGGTTCGCAGCTCCTGGACCAGATCGGTGGGGGTGAAAGGTTCGGCCAGAGGTGGGTTTGCCATGAGGTTCGCCGGTTGTTGGTGATGGTTCGCTGTATGGCTTGGGTTCGTGGGTTGAACACCAGGTTCGGCTAGATAACTGTCACGCATGGGTTCGCCTCCAGCTCAGGCGGGTTCGTTCATGTAGATAGGTTCGGCAGCTAGGGGAAAGGTTCGGCTACTACCATGCAACAGGGTTCGGCTGAAGTGATCCTTGAATCACGGGTTCGTAGCTTAGGTGCCATCAAAAAGGTTCGGCAGTCAGTTGTATCACAATGGTTCGCGAGTAGGAAGGTTCGTGGTTCCCAGGGATGGTTCGGCACTTCGGGGTTCGGTGAGCACCAGCAGGGTTCGTGAAGGTCGGAGGTTCGACTGACCAATGTCCGGTGGAGGGTTCAGCGGTCCTTGTTGCCCAGCGAACCCAGGGTTCGGCTGGTAGCTGCTTGGTCGACCACCCCTCACACACGAACCTGTAGCCACCATCATCCTCCCCCTCGAGCCCGTGCTGTTGCAGTCGTTTCCCACATCAGTGACCGATCCTAATGTGCTCGGTGGTTATACAGTGGATGAGGATAACCCTTAGGAATGGTTAGAACTCGTGGTAAAACTAGTAACATGAAAACTCTATTTTCAGCGATGTTTCAAGCATCATACCTCCGATTTTGTTGGTTAAATCTCTAGATCTGCTGTACTTCTACGTAGAGGAGGTCGAGAGCTTCGCGTGGACACCAAGAACGACCAAATCCGTCCACAAACGAGTGAGATATCGCGATTTGAAGAGGTATTATTCTAGAGAGAGTTCGCAAATGTGCTTTCTAGAGAGAGAGAGCTGGTGGAATAATGAGGTTAAAGCCTCATTTGGTGTTTATATACCCTCGGGGTATTCGGGTTCGTTTCGGTTGCTCGGTTTGCGTTTTCGTCGCGTTTCCGAAATTTAAATGCGTAATTTAAGTGTTTTAATTACAAGAAGTTAAATTAATTATTTTGATGAGTTTCAAAATTGTAAAATGTTATTTATTTTATTTTATTAATTTATGTTCGATCGTGTTGTTTTTCGTTTCGTCAGATCGCGTCACCATCGCTCGTATTCGTTCGAATCGTCACCCGAACGAACACGACGATGATTTTTGCTTTCCGACTTCTGTTTTCCACTTTTCAGTCACTATTTTAGAACGTTAAACTCACAGATGTGTTCGTGTGAATCGTCACCCACGCAAACACACTGTCAGTTTGCTATTCTGAAATAACACTGCAAATTCGTGTTTGAATTGTGTTTCCTCACTAACGGACTCAACTAAACATCCTGTTTTCATATTGTTTTCATATTGTATCATCGGTCATCTGATTCCTGTCATCTATGGATATCAGATCGCAACCGATATGTTCTTGTCGTTTTTTTTTGTACACTGTTGTTTCTCTTGAGTTGTTGTATTCACTGTATTTAAGTTTTCACTTAACCACATACAACTGTGTTTTGTTTTCTGAGTTCTGTTGTCACACAACTGTTTACGTACTGTATTTACACACAGTAAATGGTGAAAGTACACACACCGTACGGACTTGCCAGACGGTCTGGTACTGATTGTCACATTAAAACATGTAATTTATTATATTTTACAAAACATCATATTTTACAATAAAGTAGAAAAGCAAAATGATCCGCCATTTTGTTATTATATTTTTTTATTTTTTATTACCTAAATGTCTTAAAATTATATAAGTGGTAGAAATTAATAGAAAAATATTAGATTACTATTATATAAAAATATTAAGTTATATTTAATAAATTTGATTTAATTAAATGTTATTAATAATGTTTATGATATTAACTTGTATTATTTATTTAATTAATTAATAATTTGACAAATTTATTGTCATAATGATCACGTGTTGACGGGTTATATATGGTAACTTTAATGTTAATAAATTTATTCAAATTAAAATATTTAAATGGTGGTAATGTTGTTAATAACATACAATTTGTTAAACATGTAATTCTTATGATAAATATTGAAGTTTTTTTTAATAAAAAGTTAAGTTAATTAGGAATGTTGATGACATAAACTAAATATATGTAACTGACACAAATTAAATTAACATTATATTCAGAACTGTTAGGTTGTATTCAATAAATTTATTAATTAAATGCTTTAAATAATTTTTATGATATTAATGTCTAAGATTTACTTAATTAATTCATAAAATACTATAAAAACATGAGGATAGTCTATGAAAAAGTGAGCGGGAAAAAATCGCAAAACCTATCTCATTGAATGACATGTGGTATAGGAAAACTTTAATTTATTATAATAAATAGATATGCAGAAAAGTGATGACATTGTCTTTAAAGATCAAGCATCCCCTTTCCCCTGTCACTATCGTTGATAAAATTTATGCCCCTAATGTTGATAAAATTTATTTGAATCAAAGATCAAGCTGGGTGTTAGAATATTTAAATTCAATAACATGTATTTATAACCAAGTTGACTACTACCTTCTATAGTTGAAGAAGTTGCTAGACGCTGTCAAGTCGGTCGGTTTGGGATTTAATAGTACTCGGCTTAGACGTGTACTGCTCATATATGGTAAACTATAAAAAAATAATTTTAAAAAAATTATATATATATATATATATATATATCAAATATCATAAGTTACTAGTATATATATAACAGACAAAGTGAATATCATTACAAATAAAATATATATAGGAAAAAATAAAACAATAATCGATGCAAAAAAACGAAAACAAGTGAAAAACATCAAAAATATGGTATGTCCGATTTGGTCCGAGTTTGACCGATTTGGTCCGAGTTGGACCAAGTTTTTTGGCCGAGTTGGTCAAATCATATACCCTAAACAGGAACCCTACAGGATCTGGTGTTGTTAAGAGTAATCTATCTTATTGTTGTTGTTGTTGTTATTTCTTATACATATTTATATTTTATAATACGAATCGATCAACAGAATCTTCATTCAAACTGGGCAATCAATAAGGATTACGAGCAACTGTGCAAAGCATGTTGAATTTTCGGTCCATCCTAAGATTTAAGTGGTCGCCTCCACTCAACCCAGCTAAGCTAATAAATGTTGCATAAGATAATAGTGTGAGGCCGGCCCCTACAATGGAAGCCATCGAAATTGAAGACGCCATGGAAATCGGAACAAACAGACATACCTGTTAAAAAGAGTTTTGTTTTACAAGATCAAATAGGAATAAATTTTAGCATAAAAGTAAGAATTAATAAAATTTTGACATGTGTTATGCTAAAAAAGAGAAGGAAAAATAATTTAGATACAATATTTTATTTTTTGTACTATATTTTTGTTTTTTTGTATTGGATTCATTTTTTGTTTTATATTTTGGCCCTGGATTTTTTTACGATATTTTTTGTTTTTTTACTGGATTTTTATTTTTTTACTTCATTCTTGATCTTTTGCACGGGATTTTTTTATTTTTTGTACCGGATTTTTATTTTTTTACTAGATATTGGTTTTTGTACTGAATTTTTTATGTTTTTAGTATGAACATTTCAAACTTGTATTGATTTATACTATTTTTAGTCCAAAATCTCTTTATATTGGATCCAACCCCTCTGCTTATGTTTTGATGTATGTTGTATTGTTATGTATGGAAAAACTCAAGTAATGTATATATCTTTTATATTCTTTTTTATTTTTTGTGTAAGTAATGTCTTACGTACTTATCTTATATACTGTTTACATTTGAAATTCTTGTCATGGTTAACTAATTTAATATTTTTACGTAACAAACTTAAATTGTTCCAAATTTGACATAAAACATGAATATATAGTTGTTGCAATAATTAAAACATGAATATATCTTTATGGTTTTGAATAAAGCCTAAATATATCTTTTATTTTAATATAAAACATTTAATTTCATGTTTGTTAGTTTATATTGTTAAGATGTGCTAGTGAAAATATAGGTAGCTTAATTGTGAAATAAATAAAAAATGTATATGGGTTGTAGCGACCTATACGGCCCGTATAAATCCAACAATAAACAGATTTCTTCAAATTTATAAGGAAAAAAACGTTCGATCCCAGTACATCCTGTATTATCCTATATAAATTGTACACTATATAATGCATGGAAATTTACGGTTGTAATGAGTATGAGGGTTCAAAAAAATCCGTATATGAATCCAAAATATCCGAAAAAATCAGATATCTGGAAGTTTGGATTCGGATTCTGATACCTATTTTGAAAATTTTCAGATAGTTCGGATATCTGATATCCGAAATAGTTTATTTTTTCGGATATCCGGATCTTTTTATCGGATATCCATATAATTTTCGTCTTTTCGGGTATTTCAGATTTTTTTTTTCGGATATTCGGATAGTTTTCGGATATTTTCAGGATATCTGTATAATTTTCGAAAATTTGAATATCATAAATATATTTTTTTAAATTTTTAATTTTTTTTGATTTCGGATATCCAAAATTTTAGATATCTGAAACACCTGATATCCGAAATAAACACCCCTAATAATGGGAATGAGTTTGTTGATCGATACATCCGTATTAAGTTGTATTTGTCCTATAATGTTGATAAGATATTAATTTATGGACACACACATATAACATATATTTAAATGACATAAACATTACTTCCTATTATTTGAAGAGAAATTACCTTTATATCCTTTAACTCATGTGTTTATAAATCTTTTTTTTAGTTTTACAGTTTTTTGATTCTTATTTGAATGTGTTTGTGTGTATAATGGAAAGATCAAATGAAACTCATATTCTTTGCGAGAACCTGCGAGGACTACAATTGAATTCATTCATATAGTGTTGAAACTGTATAGTTGAACCCTAATTATATTTTTTGAGATTTTGTCTTTTGGCTTTAGAGTTTATTAGTTGTTTAGGGTTTAACTTTATGGCTTAGGGTTTAAATTTTGGATTTAGCATATATCTTTAGGGTTTAGCTTTTAAAGTATAGATTTAGAGTTTAGTGTTTACGGTTTTGTGTTTTAGATATAGCTTTAAGATTTAGGTTTCAAGTTTCTAGTTTAAATTGGACAAGCTGTTTCTCATGTTGATAGAATAATTTCAATTAGAGTTCGTTTGATATAGTTATTAAAGCTCTAGCAAAAACGATAAGTCATCCTTTTAAAGTTCCCAAAGTGCGTGTAAAGAGAGAGAAAAAGATTGTTGTTTAACAAGAAGATTTATTAAAACCAAACAATATAAAAGTCAAATATTTTACTTCTATGATAAATATGGATCACAAATTAGTATTCAATATAATAAAAAAATACGTATAAAAATGGATCACAAATTAGTATTCAAGAGAGACTGATGTCAGCATCACCAATATCGTGATGGCCGGAATACCGAAAGATATCGCAAGCCGGTTGAGACTCCCATGCTGCCTTTGTGTGAGCCTAAAAAAGAAAAAAAGAATAGTAGAGCGGGTGATGATTCGATCAAGGAGCATAAAAGTTGTAGCATTCGGGCGTTTACCGGTTTGTCTAGGTAACATCTCTTTCAATTAACAGATCACGAAGCCTTTTTTTTTTTAACGGTAATTTGGATCACTGACGGGCCATAGTCTCACCCGATTATATTCACACCCAATAAGAGGAAACCCACCATATGTGAGAGAAAACTCCTAGTCTAGCATGAAACCTTATTTTGTCCATGCCAAGACTTGAACCCGTGACCTCCTCAATATTAAAGTTACAGAGTACCTCTCCTCAACCACTTGAGCTGAGGACCATCGGTGATCAAGGAACCTTTTACCGACAAAAAATTATCAAATAAAAAATTAGTATTACGGTTCATTTAACTTATAAAAATATATAGGTAAATATATATGTGTGCGTGTACACACATATAAATTTACACACACATATATATGTATGTATGTCATATGCATATGCAAATACGTGTATGCATATATCTTAGTGAACATATATTTATGTACATATGTGTCTCTATATATATATACATACATATATAGGGCATGTATAAAATGAAAACCCACTTGAGTTGAGAAAGCCTAAAAAAACCCTATGTAACAAAAGTTCTTTTTTTGAATTTTTTTTTTATAGTTTTGTAACATTATTAGGGTCATTTTTATCAAAAAATATAAAAAAAGCACCGACACAATTTTTTAAAAATAAATTAATAAAAAGAAAATGTAACACTGACGTAACCCCTTCTTTCAGTACTGTACAACAATGTTACTTCTGTGTTACATAAGTTTTTTTATTAATTTTTTTAAAAAAAACTACTTGTCGCTTTTTTGTATTTTTTTTTATAAAAATGACCCTAATGATGTAACCTAACTGTAAAAAAAATGAAAAAAAAAAAAAATTTTGATGGTTTTTTTCATTGTTTTCAAAGTTTTCTCAACTCAACTAGGTTTTCAAAATAATACACACACACACACATATATATAGGAGAGAGTTCCAATGAAAACCTTCATTTTGGAGAAAACTTATAAACCAATCAAAATTATCATCTTTCAATTTCGTTTTTCGTTTTTCGTTTTTTGTTTTACATTTTTTTATTATAAGGTTAAATTTATTAATAATAAGAAAAAAATTAAAAAAATATATGTAACTCATTTATTATATATATGTAACTTTATAGGTTACATATACGTAACTTCGTGATCTACATATTTTTATTAAAAAAAATTTATTCATAACATTTTCTAAACTAATAAAAAAAATCATGAGAAAAAAATTTTAAAAATTTGATTTGTTAGTAGGAGTTTTCTTATTTTCTCAAAAGTGAGGAGTTTTCTTTTAAATATTCCTCTTTATATATATACATGGATTGTATCCTGTATAAACTTGATCTTAACGATAAAACTCATAAACCTTGTATGGGCCGTTTATTTGGAATCTTTAAAATAAATATGGTCCACATTAAATTGTATAAAAAACATGGTTTAATATATTGACCAAATATTTATTTTTTTAAGATTTCAAATAGATAGCCTAGATAGGGTTTAAGGATTTTCTTTCTAAGAGCGAGTTTTCACAGGATACAATCCATATAACTATAGGAGACGGCTAACGTACAAAGAAATTAACGTGCTAAGCGCAGGAAGCCTCGAGAACGCGCCATGTGTCATTTGGGTAAGTGTCATTATTGTCCATATAAAATTACAAACCATGTTTAATAAAATTACAAACTGTCATTTAACACTTATAATCAAGGACCACCAACATAATCATGGACCAATAATTATGGACCGCATTATATAACAATCACAGGCCATGATTTAACACACATAATTAAGGATCAAATGTATAATTACGGACCACGTTATATGAAAATTAAGGACCGTCATTTAACATACAAGATCAAAGGGTCGGCTGCATAATCACGTACTAAGCATAAAAATTCACGGACCACCTAAAAAATAAAAAAAAACTATAACAATACCTTAGTCAAATTAAAGATAATAAAATTCTCTATTTTATGGTGTAATTTTAAAAAAAAAATGATTAAGCGTTTAAAAGTTATTCGATTTTTAAAAAAATGGTGGAATTTGATTTACCTATAAAAAAGTCAACAAATGTAAGCAATTTATTTTTTACCCTTTAAGCTTTAATTTACGCAAATTTTAAATAAAAATGGGTGGACAACAAAATCTTAATCACTCAAAAATTTGATCAAAGTTCCAGATTCCATCATATCCTTCTCACGTTACACTGGCAAAACTTTTACATGCAATGTTATCTTCTTTTATATATATATATATATATATATATATATTACACCATTAAACTTAATTCAAATTTATCTTTAATTCAAGATGAGAGAAAAGTTTTTCATAAAAGATGAGACTTTTTTGAAAATGGGAGAATATTACTCTTTGTTACGTTGACGTAATTACGAACTTTTGAAAAAAAATGTCATGATTATAATGGAATTAACTAGAAAAATATGACGAGTTAATGGTGTAATTTTTTTAAAAAAATAACATAATATAAAAACGTTACAAGTGTATAAAAATCAAGAGGAAATCTTTTCATTTAAAAAAATAAAAAATGGACGGATTTTTAAGAGGGTGACACTTGCCACGCTCTTATTAAATCAGACTATATATATATATATATATATATATAGGAATGTTCATGAGAAAAATTATCATTTTAGAGAAAACCAAGAAAACTCCCACTAACCAATAAATTTCATAAATTTTTTATCATACTTTCCTATTATAAAGTTAGAAATGTTATAATAAAAAAGAAAATTTTGAAAAAAAAAACGTAGATCACGAATATACTTATATTCAACTCAAAAAGTTTTGTATATAACTTATAAAGTTACATATATGTAATCAATATGTGTATCATTTAAGTTACATATATGTAATAACCTAAAATACATATGATTAGTTTGTTAGTTTTCTTCAAAATAATGGTTTTTATAAACCCTCATATATATATAGGGGATGGTTAATTTGTTAACCCTTCCTTATTGCGATAACCGCATAACCCTGCGTTTTTTGCCCGAATCTTTGTTTTTTTTCATGGTCTTTATTATACATAAATATAGGGTTTCTTTTTTGTGTTTTTGATAATTTATCACCGTTTAGAAATTATTTACAAGTGTAAGTACTTACACTTACTTACATCACACTTGTAAATAATTTCTAAACGGTGATGAATTAGCAAAAACACAAAAAAGAAACGCCCACAATTTATGTATAATAAAGACCATGAAAAAAAAACAAAGATTCGGGCAAACTTTTATATATATATATAGGGGACGATTCGAATGTTAACACTTCCTTATTGCGATAACCGAATAACTACATCTTATTACTTTGGGCTCACATTAAAGTAAATGTAAAGGTGTATGTTTTTTTGTTATTTTATTAATGTAAATGAGCCCTACATTAATTAAAAAAAGAAAAAACCTACACATTTAAATTTACTTTAGTGTAGGCCCCAAAATAATAAGATGTAGTGACTCGGTTAACGTAATAAACATGTGTTAACTTTTGATCATCTCCCTATATATATATATATATATAGGGAGAGGATTGTCACACCCCCAATTTTCAACTAACGGAATCATACCGTTTGGGAACGTGACAAACCAGGATCTCAGATCATTAGACATAACGAAGACCTCTATATGAATTTCAAATCATACTTTAGTCTTAAAAACATAACATCAGAGTTTTCAAAAATTGCGGAAGCGTTTAAAAACCAATAACAGTTGTAAAATGTAAAATATAATACAATGTTTCAAATGATCAAATCCAAATATCTAAAATGTTTAAAATGCATGCGACTCTATCTCCTAGTCCATGCCAGCTTTAATGCGCGCCTTAGCGTCTTGAGAAAACATGTAAATCAAGTCAACACAAAGGTTGGTGCATAACACAGGTTTTAAGCATTCACAATGTTCAAAACAACAGTTTGAATAACAAGTTTGTAGATAACATAATCACACATGCACAGTCATGATAGCTAGTCATATAAACTATTTACATAAGTGGTCGACACCGAAGCTGACGAATTGCCATGCTATAGCATGTTTTTGCCTTGCCACTATTGTCTAGCACAACAATAGTAAAATGTGTTTGGTCAGTCAAACACCTGCGTAGATCCCATCTACCAGGTGAGGTTTGTCAAACCTAATAGATCTATTTCCAACTACCACGCTTTGCGTTACAACAAACTAAACGGTTCGAGGTGTGTAAGGACTTTCAAATTGCTATGTTGTCACATAATGTAAACAGCTAACTCATGCAAGTGATATGTATCTAAAAATAGTTTATTGCACATGTTTTCTCCCCCAAAACAGTTTAAAATAAGAAAGGGGCCGTGTACGCACCTTTGATGGTTGTAGAATGATCAAACGCACTTAAACTCGTGTAAACAGTTCTCCTACGAAGAACCTGTGATTAAACAATAATCTAGTGTTACTCGGATTATCGTTTTGTGCTTGAAATCACATACGTGTCAACACACGTATGCTAAAGTGTTAGAAATGTGCATACGTAAATACGCGTGACTTTGAAATCGTTTAATAAAATCATATAATCATAGATGATTCTATTTAAATAAACGTAATTATACGCGATTTCGTTTTCGGATTAAAATATGAATTTTATTATTCAAATGTGTTCGGGATGAAATTCTGGTTTCAACGCAACTGAAACGAGTCGAATCGGAGTTAGAACGAAGAAATTATGGCCTAATTACTAAAATAACCAAAAA
Organism: Mikania micrantha; assembly: GCA_009363875.1. NCBI lineage: Eukaryota > Viridiplantae > Streptophyta > Magnoliopsida > Asterales > Asteraceae > Mikania > Mikania micrantha. Next base: position 78,117,488 of record CM018695.1, on the reverse strand, counting down.
TATCAAAATGGATGGGAACCGGGTTCAAACTCGTGACCTCCAACTCTAATCACACTATCCCTACCATCTAATCTGCTACGTTTTTATTAACAGCTCATAGAATTTAATCCATTTAAGCCCAAACGGCCCACTAACCCCTTTGATATTCATAACCGAAACATATTGATTCAATTGGGCCCCAATTCGAATTTAATTAAGCCCAAAACTATAGGGCTTTGCTTCTAGGGATCAAAATGAGTTCATAGGTAGTTTTAATTTGACATTCTGCTTACGAAACCCGATCCATTTGGGTTTAGATAAATTCAAACTAGAACCTAATAAATTCCGATTCAATTGAATGAAATTCGTTAATGTGAGATCCTGAATTCATAGGGTTATCCCTAAAAAAACTTCTACGAATCTTTCTGCATAGGCTGATTAGATTATAATTCTTATTTGAGTACGAAACCCCCATTCGTTTATGTTAAAGAAACCTAATCATCAATTTCTTGTGATCCAATATTAGAACTTCGAATTAATACACTTTTAACCTTAGTCGAATCTATCTGAAACTATTGATAACAATTAATTTGATTTTAAGTTTCGATTTTCTGGAAACCCCCAAATCATACCCTCTCAAGAACCCTAATTGTTGAACTCTTACAATTCGATGTTATATCATGAAATTCACATACGGGTTTCCTTAAACTGATGATTTCTAAACTCTCGGTGCCAATTGATTTCATTCTTAAACCCGATTTAACAGAAATCCCCAAATCGTGTTATTTTAAGAACCCTAGAACTAGATTTCATAACATTTGATGTTGTTTGCTACAATTAACATAGAGGTTATGTTGATCGGTCTATTCTGAAACTGACAGTAAAGTTTAATTTGATTATACTCCCCGATTAAGCAGAAACCCCCAAATCGGTTTCTCACATGAACCCTAGAAATCAAACTCCATCAATTCGATGTAGTTACCCAAAATTATTATATGGTTTTGCTTAATCGGCCATATTAGGGTGTGTAGGAGTAATTACTTGCCTGATTGATAACCAATTGAAGAGGATCGACTTTTAGATCAATTCCGGTCGAGTTCTTGAATCAAACTCCTTCCTGTGGCTTCTTGATTCGAATTCTTGTATGCAACAGAGCCTAATAATGCCGACCAAAGATTCTGGAGTTCCAATTTCTCGAATTATAGTCGGTATATACGAATTTGATAGTATAAATTTTCGGTTTCGACTCTTGATTAACCATCGGGTTAAATTCGAGGTTTAATGCTCTCAATAACTAATGATAACGGTTAATCATCATTATTGTGTACTGATTGAGTGATTAATTTGGCTATTAACCTTGTATTAATACAAAATTCGAATTTCCCCAATTATTTTGGCCGAATTTTGACTTTTAGAAGTCAAAATCGATTGTTATGATCATTACAAGTTAAATCCTCGAAATTGTGATGTTTATAACTTGTTTTTCTCAATTCCAACCCTTAAAATTTGTTTTGGATCAATTACTTAACATTTCGGTTAACAAAGTTGAACCGAAAATCCCGAATTGTCACTAATCGGGTCATTTAAATCATTGTTGGGCTAAATTAACCCAATTGGGCTTCTTAACTACAATTGGGCCTATTCTGGACTCATAGGGCCTACCTTGAGCCTATTGGGCCTTCCCTAGCCTTACTGGGCCTTCTTGGGCCTTGCATGTCCTGTTGGGCCTGTGACCTAACTATTTTCAGTTAACTAGGTTAATCCGGAAAGTCGGATTGTCACAAGGATCATATAATAACTCATTTTAATTGAGAAAACTTTATAACTCATACCCAATGGTTCAAATTTTCTAGATTTAACCATATGGTGACATGTGTCACTAATTAATTTTAAATACAAAAGGACATTTTAGTCTTTTGTCTTAATTACAAAAATCAGATTTAATATAAGAGGGACAAGTGTCACACTTTTAAAAAATAATCTATTTTCCTATTTTTAAATTTAAAGTTTCCGCACTTGATTTTTATATACTTATAACTTTTTTATACTATGTTATTTTTTAATAAAACTACAACATTAAACTCATCATATTTTTCTCCTTAATTCCATTATAGTAATACCAAATTTTTTTCCGGCATTCGTAATTACACTACTGTAAAAAACATAAGTACAATAATCTCTCTATTTTTTAAAAAATTTTCCATCATAAAATTTTTTTCTCTCATCTTAAATATATATTACAAACTTATTTTTAATTATAAAAATTAGTTAATTAATAAATTTATATCAACTAAGATAGAAAGTTAGATAATTGTAACGTAAAAAAATAAAAAGTTACAGCTCATTACATCAGTGTAATTAGGAACACTTTGAAAAAATTCAGCTCGTTACATCAGTGTAATTACGAACACCAGGAAAATTTCAACTCGTTACATCAGTGTAATTACGAACACTTTGAAAAAATTCAGCTCGTTACCTTAGTGTAATTTCGAAAACTTTAAAAAAATTTGACAAAACTATACTTGAATTAAATATAAAAATGTGACAAATTTAATGGTGTATTTTGTTTAAAAATAATAATGTATATAAAAGTTATGAAGGTTTAAAAAATTGGGGGGTAAACTTTAATTTTTAAAATCAAATCAAGTACACTTAACAAAAATCTAAAATACCCTTCAACAAATCTTAACCACTTATTTTTTTTAAAATTAATATGGACCACACATTTCAAATTCATTAAATTAGACAACCAATCAAATTGGGTTATTAAATTCTCTCAATTAGTGTGGGTTACCAATTGATTCTTACCCTATATATATACTAGTATATAATACATATAGGAAGAATACAATGGTCTTTTACTAAAAACTCTTAAGATTAAGAGTTGTACAACTCTTATAACATAAATTACAACAATTAAAGCTTTAAGAGCCATAAACTATATGATTTTCTTTTACTTTTTAAGTTGTCTCATATTGATATATTTAAAAAATAAAGTGTCATACAATGCCTATAAAAGAAACCTTCTTAAATCAAATAAATTACTTTTTCACACATTTGTCATATCATATTTGGCATTTTAAATTATCAATTTTATCATAATAAATTTTTTAGTTAAAAGAGTTGATTTGACAAAAATTAGGTGGTTTAAGCTTTTTACGAGCCAAAATCAGTAGCCTAATTGTTTTGTTTTCCCATCGCATCGCGCGTGCATCTTACTAGTATATATATATAGGGCATGTATATTATAGAAACCCACTTGAGATGTGCAAACTTCAAAAACCCAATACTTGGTCCACAATTTGCCACATCATTATTTCTATTTACTTAAATTATTAAATACAAGGGCACAATTGTCTTTTACTCCATTTGTACTATCACCCACTATTTTATTAATTTACCACATTCTCTCTCATCAAATTAAAATAATAAACAAAATATTTTTTTTAAATTTCCCCCTCTTCCATTTTCCCACCAGATTTCCCCCTACATAAATATTTTCGTCTTTTTTTACATAATACTACTTGCGTTCGTGTTACATCTAATTTACGTCATGTTATTTCTGATAAAAAACTAAAGATTTTCATTTTTTTAAAATTTAATACCTTTTATTTCCACATTTTACTTTCACACCTTTAATTTTCCCACCATTTTGTTTTACCCAACTTTTTAAATATTACCCCCTTTGATTTCCCACCATAAATTTTACTATATTAATCTTTTTGTTTTTTCCTTATTGTATACAACCGATTAATTGTTATATCAAATTTACGATTTTTACTATATTAATTTTCCCACCTTTTTTCTCACCATTTATATATTATTTCAAACAAGTGAAAATCATTAAAAGTTACATTGTTACGTTCAGTTTACACATATTTGTAGAAACCATATTTTTTTGTTTAGCATTTTATATTTTTGGAAGAACTTTAATTCATTAATCGTTGTCTTTTTAAAAAAATAGTTAAAAAATATTGTTGAGTTGACATACATAAAGCTAGTACACAAACATTTAATGTTTGCTTTATCAAAAAGATAAATCATATATTTTAAATTGTACTTTGTACTATCATTTATAATACTCAACCACATTCTCTCTCATCAAATTTAAATAATAATCAAAAGAAATTAATTTTTAAATATTCTTTTTCTTTTCACACACGAAAAAATTCTTGATTTGATTTTTTTAACAATTTGCTGGTTATATATAATTGCTGTCGTGTTACATCAAAATTACGGTGTTCAATTTTAGCTCTAAAACAAAAGAATTTAATTTTTAAATATTCTAAACCTTTTATTTTTTCCACCATTTGTTTTTCCCAACTTTTTAAATATTTTTCCGCTTTGATTTTCTCATCATTTTTGCTCTTATTGAAATCAAATGCATGCTGGCTTTATATAACTTTTGTATATGTTACATCAATGTTACGTTTTTCGAGTTTATTTCTCTATCTTTTTTGTTTATCCTATATTTTTATTATTACTTATCAAATAGTTTTAATATTTTTTTTTTTAATTTACATCAATTGACTGTGTAATAATACATATATATAATATTTCAAACAAGTAAAAATCATGAAAAATTACATTGTTACATCCAGTTTACACAGAGTTGCTGAAACCATATTATTTTGTTTAGCAATTTATAATTTTGAAAAAAACTTTAATTGATGAATCGTGGGCTTCCCTCATTAAAACAAAAGTTAAAAAATATTGATAAGTTGGTATGTATGAAGGTAGTGCACAAGCATTTAATGTTTGTTTTTTCAAAAAGATTAATCATATATTTTAAATTGTACTTGTGTATTATAACCTAAAATAGTCAAGAAATCACTTACATAGTACAATATCATTTAATAATTTACATATTTTCATTTGATATTTGATCTCTTCGTTTCTTCTTCATTATTATTTTCTTTAATTATTGCAACCTGAAACATGTTATGCTGATGTTACATTATATACTTTGTTTTTTTTAATATCTTGCCAGTTGAAACATATTACACTTATGTGTATATTTTTATATTAATTTTTAATTACTGTATAATGAATATCATTACTTATTTCATAATTTAAAATGCAAAACATTCCATCAATTATATTATTATACTCTTTTGGTTTTTTAATGCAATCTGAAACTTCTCACACTGAATTTTCGCATCCGAAATTTTAACAATCATGTATTCACGTGTGTTTTCAATTTTTACCTTGTTACAATGATTTTACACAATAAATTTTAGTACCAGATTGTTTACATCTTTCTTTTGTTTTTGTTATTTGTTGCAAGATATACGTGTTACATTAATGTTACATTATATATATATGCGGTTACATTATCCTTGAAATCGTTCTTAAAAATTTGAACATTTTTTACAATGTTAGTAATAATTAATCCATAAGTTTGTTTTAGAATCTAATATATTTATTGACTATGTAATAATTAATATTTTTATTTAATTCAATAAAAAAATTCACTCACATCACTTTATTATATGTAACTTCGATGTAACATAATACAAGTAAAAAATACATAACTGAAGTAATTATAAATTATGTAACTTTGATGTAACATAATACAAATAAACAATACGTAACTAAAATATGTAACTTCAAATTTATTTAAGAACACATGCAAATATAAATTAACATAATTAATGATGTAACTTCGATGTAACATAATACAAATAAACAATACGTAACTAAAATAATTATGAATTACGTAACTTCGATGTAACATAATACAAAATGCATCAAAAAATCAATCCGAAAAATGAATATGCTAAAAGTGCATGTTCATCCATTGTATTCGCAACTTACCAACAACATCAACAATAGTAATCTCCTTAGATGTCTATGCATTTTTTGTTTTAAAATTAAAAATAAGATAACATCAACATCCATATGTCAAATATGTATATGAAACCGTTGATTCTTACATAAATCGTCACAAAATCTGTCGTTAGCCACATGATCGAAATCAAAGTTAAATAAATGTAACATACATTTAAATTTATTCAAGTTTTTATATGTTACATACATTTACAACGAATATTAATAAATGTAACAAAATCAAAGTAACTTCAAATTTATTCAAGAACACATGGAAACATAAATTAGCATAATTAATCATGTAACTTCGATGTAACATAATACAAATAAAAAACACGTAATTGAAATAATTTAAAATTGCGTAACTTCGATGTAACATAATACAAAATGTATGAAAAGAAAAATCCGAAAAATGAATAGCTAAAATTTAAAAAGATGGGAAAACAAATGGGGGGAAAAAGGTGGGAAAATTAAAGGTGGGAAAATCAAAGGTGGAAAAATCAAAGGAATGAAATATTTAAAGATGAAAATCTTTTGTTTTTTAGCTGAAATCAAAAAACGTAAATCAGATGTAACACGACGCAATTTGTATACTATAAAGAAAAGATGAAAAGTTATATTCATGTGGCAAATTTCTGGTAAAAAAATGAAAGGGGGGAAAATTTAAAAAGGTGGGAAAACAAATGGGGGGAAAAAGATGAGAAAATTAAAGGTGGGAAAATAAAAGGATTGAAATATTTAAAGATGAAAATCTTTTGTTTTTTAGCTGAAATCAAAAAACGTAAATCAGATGTAACACGACGCAATTTGTATACTATAAAGAAAAGATGAAAAGTTATATTCATGTGGCAAATTTCTGGTAAGAAATGAAAGAGAGGAAAATTTAAAAAGGTGGGAAAACAAATGGGGGGAAAAAGGTGGAAAATTAAAGGTGGAAAAATAAAAAGAATGAAATATTTAAATATGAAAATCTTTTGTTTTTTAGCTGAAATCAAAAAACGTAAATTATATGTAACACGACGCAATTTGTATACTATAAAGAAAAGATGAAAAAGTTATATTTATGTGGCAAAATTCTAATGAGAATAAAAGAGAAAGGGGAAAATGGGGGGAAGTTGTACTATTGCTTCTTTATTTTTAATACCAAAGTCAAACAAGTACACAACACACATTTCCAATTCTACCCTTATTGTACTATTTTGTACCACATTCAATTTTTTTAATCCAAAAAAATGCAATCAACTTTATTACCTTTAATCTCCACCATTAAAAATCAAGATCTATGGTCCACATAAGGTTTTCAAAGTTTCTTTATCTCAACTAGGTTTCCAAAATATCCTTCCCCTATATATATATATATATATATATATAGGGAGAGGATCAAATGTTAACCCATGTTTATTGCGTTAACCGAATAACTACATGTTATTACTTTGAGACCCACACTAAAGTAAATATAAAGGTGTATGTTTTTTCTATATTTTAATTAATGTAGGGCCTACTTAAATTAATAAAAAAATAAGAAAAACCCACACCTTTAGATTTACTTTAATATGGGCCCCAAAGTAATAAGAAGTAGTTATTCGGTTATCTCAATAAGAATGAGTTAACATTCGAACCGTCCCCTATATATATATATATATATATATATATATATTATACATGTGTATATCTTTGTGTGTGTGTGAGGGTATAAGTATATATGTATATATGTATGTCTATATGTAGAGCGGCTCTAAGGGTGTGCTAGAGATGCGACCGCACTTGATCCGATTTTTAGGGACCCGAAATTTCAATTTTTTAATAAATATTTTATATTTAAGATTATTTTCAAAAAATAATGTATCATGTAAAAAAAATTACTTACAGTAATCTTATTTTGTTTTATTTATTGACTAAATTTTATCTTAATTATTATTGATGTATGACTTTTTCTCTCTATGTATAGGGAGTATTTAGTAATCTCACATGGTTTTCAAAGCCTCGGAAACAGCTTGGCCATATGTATCTATTTTTGTGTACATATGTGTACTTATATACATGGTTATAAAAGTCGATAAACGCTAATCGGACAGTGAGGTAGTCAACGATTTTCCTGAAGTATTTCCTGAGGACATATCCGGATTACCCCCAGTGAGGCAGGTTGAATTTCGTATTGACTTGATCCCAGGCGCTGCACCAGGAAACAACTGATAAGATCGCGCTCATTCAGGAACGAATCAAAGTTGCTCGCGATCGTCAAAAGAGTTATGCTGATAATCGTCGTAGACCGCTAGAATTCCAAATTGGTGATCGAGTAATGTTGAAAGTTTCACCTTGGAAGGGCATTTTCAGATTTGGGAAAAGAGGTAAACTTTCACCAAGATTTGTAGGGCCATTCAAAATTCTTGAACGAATTGGATCAGTAGCCTACAGACTTGAATTACCTCTTGAACTCAGTAACATTCACGATGTCTTTCATGTATCTAATCTGAAAAAAATGCTTAACTGATGAATCATTGATCGTACCTCTCGAAGAAATTCATATTGATGAAAAACTTCAGTTCCATGAAGAACCAGTAGAGGTAATGGATCGAGAAATGAAAGTGCTAAAACGTAGTCGCATACCAATCGTTAAAGTGCGTTGGAACTCGCAACGTGGACCCGAATATACTTGGGAACGTGAAGATCAAATGAAATCAAAGTATCCGCATCTATTCTCATAAACAATTGTCATAATGTAAGTCTTCACTAAATTTCGGGACGAAATTTCTCTAACAGGAGGAGACTGTGACAGTTACACACGAGAATTACGTCATTAATGACGTGTAACAACCGGTTTTCAACAATGAAACGTATTTGAAATAATCGTTAAAATAACGATTGTGATTGTTGAAATTTGAAAGTATGTGAGAAATCATGAACGTGGGAGAAAACCGTGCGCGAAACGGAGTTACGGATTGTCCGGAATCGCGAAACAAAGAAAATGACTCTTCGCGGTACGCGAAGGTGGTTTTGAGGGTCCTTCGCGGTACGCGAAGAGCCCAAAATATCTGATTTCTCCGAATTGCTTCGCGGTACGCGAAGGATTCTTTTGCCTCTCTTCGCGGTACGCGACGGGTAGGGCGGTTTGACAGATTCTTTATCTTATCAGAATTTGATTAAGAAGAATATATTTTTCTTCTCTCGACTGAAATCGAACCAGGGGACGAACAGAGCAACTTTTTGTTGCTAGATCAGTATTTTGAAGCTACCAGAACGTCCGGATCGAGCTAGGATTCGATTCTACAACTTCTGATCGTCGTTTTCATCCGAGAACTTCGTTCAAAAGGGTAACGATTCGATCTCTCATACTAGTTTGATGTTCTGTGGATTAAATTTAGTTTTGAATGTAATACTATGATTATGGGTATTGATTATTGCCTAGTTGATAACTAGGGATTGTTAGAGACAAAGAATTTGATGTTTTGGTGGTTAAATCTTCGTTTTGAAGCCGGTATGATGTCCGGTTGTTATGAAACCCATATCATGTTGGGATAACTAGTAGGATGGGTAAATTGTTGTTTTGAAATAAATATGGATTATGATCCATGAGTTAAATGATGATTTTGATGAATTGATGTTAAAAATTATTAACAGTTATGATTATAAATGAATTTTGATTAAGCAAAGTGATTGGGATCATAACTAAAATAATAAACATCAATTATTTGATGAAATGCCTAAGGAAGGCATGGGATATGATTAATTGACTAGAACTTGCTAAACATAGTAAGATAGAGTCAATTATGTGATAAGTTGATTTTGAGAAAGTCAAACCAGTCAAGTGCATTGAACTTGATTGTATGTGCTATATATTGAAACTAGTTGCATATATGTAAATACAACTAGGTATTGGTGGTGAAAGTCAAAGGACGATTCACAGAAGTGGAAAAGAGGTTGTAGGAAGTGAACAACCGCTTGAACCAGGTAAGTTACCCAACTTACTGTAACATTACATATAAGTAGTAGAAAGAGTCTACTTGATTTTGATGTGTATATATTGGTTGATTTGAATGAATGGGCATAACTAGATTGGAACTAATTGAGTTAATAGACTCTAATGTATAAATGTTAAGTTCCAATGTGTTTATGTCACGATTGAATTAATTATGTAACATAGATTGCATAAGAATAGCCGGATGAGCCGGTGTTTGACTATGATATCACAAATGTGTGATTAGTCAGAGGTGCTGACAAATAGCTATGGTGGAAGTACATGATTGTGAACACCATAGTGTAACTTTGATTAAACTATTGTGATTAATAGTTGATGAATGGTAATATGACATTTTTACATTGTGAGAGTCAATTCGAATAGAAATGACTCAACTTGAATTTTAATTGTGAAAAATGTATTTTTACATTTTGTTGTTATGACTCCACAATGGTGGATAGCCAGAGGTGCTGGCAATTGTCTAGATGGAAGTACCGGTGGGTGAACATCTTAGACTAAATAAATATGACTCCACAATGGTGGATAGACAGAGGTGCTGGCAATTGTCTAGATGGAAGTACCGGTGGGTGAACATCTTAGACTAAATAAATATGACTCCACAATGGTGGATAGACAGAGGTGCTGTCAATTGTCTAGATGGAAGTACCGGTGGGTGAACATCTTAGACTAAATAAATATGACTCCACAATGGTGGATAGCCAGAGGTGCTGGCAATTGTCTAGATGGAAGTACCGGTGGGTGAACATCTTAGACTAAATAAATATGACTCCACAATGGTGGATAGACAGAGGTGCTGTCAATTGTCTAGATGGAAGTACCGGTGGGTGAACATCTTAGACTAAATAAATATGACTCCACAATGGTGGATAGACAGAGGTGCTGTCAATTGTCTAGATGGAAGTACCGGTGGGTGAACATCTTAGACTAAATAAATATGACTCCACAATGGTGGATAGACAGAGGTGCTGTCAATTGTCTTAGATGGAAGTACCGGTTGGTGAACATCTTAAGACTAAATAAATATGACTCCACAATGGTGGATAGACAGAGGTGCTGTCAATTGTCTTAGATGGAAGTACCGGTTGGTGAACATCTTAAGACTAAATAAATATGACTCCACAATGGTGGATAGACAGAGGTGCTGTCAATTGTCTTAGATGGAAATACCGGTTGGTGAACATCTTAAGACTTAATATATGTATGATACCACAAATGTGTGGATAACCGGTTAATCCGGAAGTTAAATTGTTGAAACCACAGATGTGTGAATAATTGGTTAAGCCAATAAAATATATGTATATTTGGTGTTTTAAATTTAGCCAGAGGTGCTGGTGGTAGAGTTGAATTAGATAATATATTCATATTGTGAAACTGTCCCACTAAGGGAAATAAATGCACCATATGTGTTGGGTGCAAGTTGATGTTTGAATATGATATATTATTATCTAAACATGATTAACATCCATATGATATGTATGTGGATGGGTTAAATAAGTTTTTGGGGATTTTGGGAGGGGTTACTTACTTAGTTCATATGAACTAATTGTGACCTTATATGTGATGTTACAGGTCAAGATAGATATGCATTGGGCGATCAGATCGGGCACGTTGTGAAGCAGAACCAAACGTTATGTAAAGTATGTGGTAGTATTAAACTTAAACACACCAGTTTTTATTAATCATAAATGTAAATGATTGAAATTAAGTGTGTTTAACTTGTGAAAATGAAATTTCACGCTTCCGAACATGATTTTTGATAAAGTTTAATTTGGGACCTAAAAATGGGACACGTGTAATCGTGTGTAAAGTTTGGGTGTTACAGAGTTGGTATCAGAGCAATGGTTTGAGTGAATCAAGTGCGTCATGAACACTTGATCTCAAACTTTTATGCTCTTGATATGAAAACATAACGTTTGATTCGAAGACCCGATCATGATGCCGAATGTATGAGGTTAGCATATCTATGTCCTGTACTATAATTGTTAAATGTAATGTGAATCATTACATGTTAAATATGATTTGATTGATTATGTGAAACCGAAATCAATGTCTTGAGTATGTAATGAAGGAAGTAAGGAATTGGGCATATAATGAATGAACTAGTACGTCTGGCCAACTTACTAGTGCAAACATGATATGAACAAGCTCTTATCGGAATCATTTCATACTTAGGCTATTGAAATTAGGTAAGGTGTTATGAGCTTTATGTATCTATTACTTGTGGGTAATAGTGTTTACCAATTCAAGAGAAATGAATTGGAGAGTTAATGTGAAAAGACCTACATGAGTGTAGGCAATAACACTTGATGTGTTGGGGAAATTAATCCATTTGAATATGGAAAATGTTTTGGTGTGTATACACAAATTAAAAATGTATAACTTGACCCGTTGAGAGTAAAATGGGAGGAAAAGACACGTAATTGTGTTTATGTGTTTATACATGTTTAAGTTTGAAATGCAATGATTTAAACATGTTAATAATTTATATAATGTGCATATAATTTATATGCGGGATATATAGAGTTGTAAGTATACAATGTGTATACATATTGCGAATGTTATGATATGATTTCATAACTAGTGTTAGTGTCATTACATGTTAATAGTAATTGACACATTGAATTGGAAACTATTTATAATAGTGTTAAAGCAAATTTAAGACCATGATGTATGGCATTTTGTGTGATTAACATGTAAGACCACTGGTGGGTGGCATTGGATTTACATGTAAGACCACTGGTGGGTGGCATTGGGTTTAACATGTAAGACCATTGGTGAATGGCATTGGATTTATCATATAAGACCACTTATGAGTGGCGTTGAATTGTTTGTAAGACTACTTGTGAGTGGCCTTGTGTTAGATGTGTAAAACCATCTTGGAATGGCATTGAGTTGTCATTTAATTCCTCCTTAGTGAGATATTGGGAGAATCCACATGCGTGTGGATTGGTCAAAATGTGTTATGTGATTATGTTGGTTGAAACTACTTGTAATTGACTTGTAGTAATTGTAATAAATTGAATGGTAAGTTGACCATGTGTGTCATGAAATGTTGAAAATATAAAACCACATGGTGGTGGTATTGAACTACTTGATATATGTCTTGTAGTATTGGATGAATGTTATGTGCTAAATGCATAAGTTGAAAGGTGTTATTAAATAATAATTTATAGTTGACACTATAAACTGATGATAATCCACATTGTGTGGAAATATATGAATATGAAACCACATGGGGTGGTATTTGGGATTATTGAATCAAATATTGAATGTAACAACCTGAGTTTTGTTGAAATTGATTAATGTTATGATAAATTGCATAACTAATAAAAGTGTTGTTATATGTTTAGAATAACTGACACAGATAATGGGTGACGCTTCACATTCGTGTGAAACTGATGTAAGACCACTCGGGCGTGGCATTAATATTTGTCATGTAAGTCCATATTTTTGTGGCATTGGGGGTAAACCATGTACATGTACATGATAGTAAGTCACCTGTTACCATTGAGTTTAAACTTGTGATAATGAATCACAAGTGTTGTGAATGTGTTCAAATGGTGTGTAAATTACCCATTTGATTGTTTTGTAGTTGTAGGATTGGGTGAGTCCACACTACAATTGTATGTGCATGTAGCATATATGTGAATTGTTGTTTTAATTGAAGTTGAGGTAAATGGGTAGGGTTAATGCGGTTATTGTAGTTGAATGATTTACAGGGTATGTGAACATTCAACTAATGATAATGATTGAGTTGATTTACAAGAGTGTAAACAACCATCATACCGTGGATTTGGTGATCTACAAATGTGTAGACATTAGATTGGTAATGTGCAGGCTTTGATTCACAAGGTGTGTGAACATAAGACTTGCAAATCCAATGTAATAGATTTCACAAGGTGTGTGAACAAAAGATGATCTACAAGAGTGTAGACATCAAATTTCAAGAGTCAAATTGTTTAAGTTGACTTTTGGGAAATATGATGCACAACTGGAATTTGTGTGTGCACATATATGTTGTGTTAAGTGATAATGGTTAAGCAGGAATGGTAGATAAGAATGTCTATCTATATAAATGAATGAATAACGCGAATGTTAAGTCATTCGGTTGTGGTTGTGTGTTAAATACGTTATACATGATGTTTGACTTTAAAAAAAAAAAGTCAGAGTTATGCCTATTTGTAAAGAAATAGGATATTTATTGTATGTAGAAATACACTTGAGTGTATGGTTTGGTTTGAATGAACAAAGTCAAACCAAATAATAAATTGTAGATTGATTATGTAGAATCATGTATAATGATCACGTTTATTTAAGGGTAAACGTTCAATTATGCTTGAAATATATGTTAGAGAAGTGGTGTCTAGGCATGGTATGCCAGTGACGATTAGTTCTGATCGAGACACTTGATTTACTTCTCAATTCTGGAGAAATTTCCAGGAAGAATTAGGATTGTTGATAAGCACAGCGTATCATCCTCAGACTGATGGTTAAAGTGAAAGGACCATTCAAACGTTGGAGGATATGTTACGAATGTGTATAATTAAATTTAGAGATAGGTGGGATTATTATTTACCTTTAGCCGAGTTCTCATACGATAACAGTTATCATTCCAGTATTGGAATGCCTCCATATGAAATGTTGTATGGATGGAAATGTCGTACTCCTGTGTTGAGAAGAAGTTGGGCAATGAGAACTGGCAAATAAAAAGGTAGTTAAAGTAACGAATGAACGAATAGATTAGATTCTAGTTCATTTGAAGGTGGCACAAGACAATCAGAATTCCTATGTTGATAAACATAGGATGACTATTGAGTTCCAAGTGAGAGATTTTGTATTGTCAAAGGTCTTTCCTTGGAAAGGTGTTTATGTTTTAGAAAGCAAGGGAATTTAAGCCGCGTATTATTGGACCATTCAAGATTATAGCTCGGATAGGTAGTGTTGCTTATCGTCTTGAGCTACCGGAGGAATTGAATGGCATACATGACACTTTTCATGTGTCATATCTGAGAAAATGTTTGGCGAATGAATCGGCTTATGTACCACTAGAAGACTTGGAAATTGATGACAAGTTGAACTATGCGGAAAGCCAGTAGCTATATTAGACCGAAAGGTCAAACATTTGAGAAAAACAAGTCCTTGAACCAGGTAAAGGTTCAATGGAAAAAAAAAAATATAGAAAAGAATCTGACACCACGTGGGAGTCAGAAGATGAGATGAGGAAATTATATCTTTCCTTTTTGAGGTATAAGCGGTTTCGGGGACGAAACCTCTGTAAGGAGGGGAGATTTGTAACAACCGGTTTTCAACAATGAAACGTATTTGAAATAATCGTTAAAATAACGATTGTGATTGTTGAAATTTGAAAGTATGTGAGAAATCATGAACGTGGGAGAAAACCGTGCGCGAAACGGAGTTACGGATTGTCCGGAATCGCGAAACAAAGAAAATGACTCTTCGCGGTACGCGAAGGTGGTTTTGAGGGTCCTTCGCGGTACGCGAAGAGCCCAAAATATCTGATTTCTCCGAATTGCTTCGCGGTACGCGAAGGATTCTTTTGCCTCTCTTCGCGGTACGCGACGGGTAGGGCGGTTTGACAGATTCTTTATCTTATCAGAATTTGATTAAGAAGAATATATTTTTCTTCTCTCGACTGAAATCGAACCAGGGGACGAACAGAGCAACTTTTTGTTGCTAGATCAGTATTTTGAAGCTACCAGAACGTCCGGATCGAGCTAGGATTCGATTCTACAACTTCTGATCGTCGTTTTCATCCGAGAACTTCGTTCAAAAGGGTAACGATTCGATCTCTCATACTAGTTTGATGTTCTGTGGATTAAATTTAGTTTTGAATGTAATACTATGATTATGGGTATTGATTATTGCCTAGTTGATAACTAGGGATTGTTAGAGACAAAGAATTTGATGTTTTGGTGGTTAAATCTTCGTTTTGAAGCCGGTATGATGTCCGGTTGTTATGAAACCCATATCATGTTGGGATAACTAGTAGGATGGGTAAATTGTTGTTTTGAAATAAATATGGATTATGATCCATGAGTTAAATGATGATTTTGATGAATTGATGTTAAAAATTATTAACAGTTATGATTATAAATGAATTTTGATTAAGCAAAGTGATTGGGATCATAACTAAAATAATAAACATCAATTATTTGATGAAATGCCTAAGGAAGGCATGGGATATGATTAATTGACTAGAACTTGCTAAACATAGTAAGATAGAGTCAATTATGTGATAAGTTGATTTTGAGAAAGTCAAACCAGTCAAGTGCATTGAACTTGATTGTATGTGCTATATATTGAAACTAGTTGCATATATGTAAATACAACTAGGTATTGGTGGTGAAAGTCAAAGGACGATTCACAGAAGTGGAAAAGAGGTTGTAGGAAGTGAACAACCGCTTGAACCAGGTAAGTTACCCAACTTACTGTAACATTACATATAAGTAGTAGAAAGAGTCTACTTGATTTTGATGTGTATATATTGGTTGATTTGAATGAATGGGCATAACTAGATTGGAACTAATTGAGTTAATAGACTCTAATGTATAAATGTTAAGTTCCAATGTGTTTATGTCACGATTGAATTAATTATGTAACATAGATTGCATAAGAATAGCCGGATGAGCCGGTGTTTGACTATGATATCACAAATGTGTGATTAGTCAGAGGTGCTGACAAATAGCTATGGTGGAAGTACATGATTGTGAACACCATAGTGTAACTTTGATTAAACTATTGTGATTAATAGTTGATGAATGGTAATATGACATTTTTACATTGTGAGAGTCAATTCGAATAGAAATGACTCAACTTGAATTTTAATTGTGAAAAATGTATTTTTACATTTTGTTGTTATGACTCCACAATGGTGGATAGCCAGAGGTGCTGGCAATTGTCTAGATGGAAGTACCGGTGGGTGAACATCTTAGACTAAATAAATATGACTCCACAATGGTGGATAGACAGAGGTGCTGGCAATTGTCTAGATGGAAGTACCGGTGGGTGAACATCTTAGACTAAATAAATATGACTCCACAATGGTGGATAGACAGAGGTGCTGTCAATTGTCTAGATGGAAGTACCGGTGGGTGAACATCTTAGACTAAATAAATATGACTCCACAATGGTGGATAGCCAGAGGTGCTGGCAATTGTCTAGATGGAAGTACCGGTGGGTGAACATCTTAGACTAAATAAATATGACTCCACAATGGTGGATAGACAGAGGTGCTGTCAATTGTCTAGATGGAAGTACCGGTGGGTGAACATCTTAGACTAAATAAATATGACTCCACAATGGTGGATAGACAGAGGTGCTGTCAATTGTCTAGATGGAAGTACCGGTGGGTGAACATCTTAGACTAAATAAATATGACTCCACAATGGTGGATAGACAGAGGTGCTGTCAATTGTCTTAGATGGAAGTACCGGTTGGTGAACATCTTAAGACTAAATAAATATGACTCCACAATGGTGGATAGACAGAGGTGCTGTCAATTGTCTTAGATGGAAGTACCGGTTGGTGAACATCTTAAGACTAAATAAATATGACTCCACAATGGTGGATAGACAGAGGTGCTGTCAATTGTCTTAGATGGAAATACCGGTTGGTGAACATCTTAAGACTTAATATATGTATGATACCACAAATGTGTGGATAACCGGTTAATCCGGAAGTTAAATTGTTGAAACCACAGATGTGTGAATAATTGGTTAAGCCAATAAAATATATGTATATTTGGTGTTTTAAATTTAGCCAGAGGTGCTGGTGGTAGAGTTGAATTAGATAATATATTCATATTGTGAAACTGTCCCACTAAGGGAAATAAATGCACCATATGTGTTGGGTGCAAGTTGATGTTTGAATATGATATATTATTATCTAAACATGATTAACATCCATATGATATGTATGTGGATGGGTTAAATAAGTTTTTGGGGATTTTGGGAGGGGTTACTTACTTAGTTCATATGAACTAATTGTGACCTTATATGTGATGTTACAGGTCAAGATAGATATGCATTGGGCGATCAGATCGGGCACGTTGTGAAGCAGAACCAAACGTTATGTAAAGTATGTGGTAGTATTAAACTTAAACACACCAGTTTTTATTAATCATAAATGTAAATGATTGAAATTAAGTGTGTTTAACTTGTGAAAATGAAATTTCACGCTTCCGAACATGATTTTTGATAAAGTTTAATTTGGGACCTAAAAATGGGACACGTGTAATCGTGTGTAAAGTTTGGGTGTTACATGACGTAAGCACATTTGGTTGTTCTAGAAATCCACGTTGATTTAATGATTGTAATTGTTACAGATCGATAGTATGCGAGAAATGATGAACGTAGACGAAAACCGTGTGCAAAACGGAGTCCTAGATTGCCCGGAATCGAAAAAACGAAGAAATATTTCTAAGTATTGGTCGACTGGACTCATCGCGGTACGCGATGGAGGTATTGAGAGTCCTCCGCGGTACGCGATGGACCAAAATATCTAAGATCCCTCTGGAAATCGTCGCGGTACGCGACGAGTGTGGCGGTGGAATGAGCTGATCTTTTTCATCAGATTCATGCAGAGATATTCATTTTATTCATCTGTGAACTCAGTCGACCCACCAGACGAATAACACACACAAACCACCATCAGATCACCTTTTGAAGCCATCAGATCGTGAGGATCGCACCCGGGAACGTGTTTTCAAGTCCTGATCGTTGTTTTAACCGCATATATCCG
Organism: Mikania micrantha; assembly: GCA_009363875.1. NCBI lineage: Eukaryota > Viridiplantae > Streptophyta > Magnoliopsida > Asterales > Asteraceae > Mikania > Mikania micrantha. The sequence continues at coordinate 78,098,944 of CM018695.1, read as the reverse complement.
TCAGATTAGGTAATGATCCGTTTATGTGACACCCCGTAATTTCCAGGTCAGCATCTTATTTATTTAAATGTTTATTTAAATACATTATGTACACGTGGCACTAGAATTAGATTAATTTAGTGTGACACGTGGCACGACAGTACGAACACTGGTATATGACTAGATAATTCGTGGAATTATCGACAAACAGCACACACGTGTCAAAACACACGAACGTTGGTGAACGTCTAACACATTGTGTAGCACAACACTCGAAACTTCACGAAACACTGTCACAAGTCGATTATGGCTAATAATTGACCAATAGAGTCCAAACGACGCTCGAATGATGTTTTACAGTCGAGAAACGGGCAAGAATGGGCCAGAACAACAAAACAAGCTTATTGGGCTTGAAATCCAGGCCAGGCGGTACGCCTGACCCGGGATGCCCGCGACAGGCGATGCGCACGGGTAGAATTTGAGCGCCTCGTCTGTACCGGATCCGCGCGTAACGACAGCGCAACTCCACCCACGTCAGGCGATACGCCTGACACCCAGATTCGCAGATTTTCTTTTTAAACTTCCAAGATCATCATTACACTCTATCCCCATCATTTCACTCGGCTTCACACTCAACCGCCCGACCTATTCCCCTCCTAGAACACCTGCAACTCACCATTTGAACTTGTGGAAGCCATTGACACACCTTAGGGAGCTTGGGAGTGAAGAGTGAAGACTTGGAACAAGAAGGAGCACATTACCATCACCTCCTTCTCATCTTCTGTCGAATCCAGCAATCTCAGGAGGTTGAGGAGCTGTTCATCCACCATTCTAGTATCCAAGGAGCTCTAGAAGGTAACTCTATGCTTAAAACTCACTCTCACATCATTTACACTCACATGCAATGGGTGAAACCCACATGCAAGCACTCATGGTCCATATGCACGAGAATAGGATCTGGGTTTGATGATTTTACTACGTTTCTTGATGATCTAAAGTGTTTAGATGATGATCTATGATGATCTAAGATGATGGGTATGAACCTTGATGCTTAAAATGATGTTTTGCGATGAGATATGGACATGCATGTATGATCTAAGGCATTTTAGATAGTTTTGATAATGTTGAAATGATTCATGATAATGTATAAGTGTCCTTGCAAGATTAGATTGTGATTATAATGATCAAAATGTGATTTAGAGACAAACTTGCTATTTTTAGTAACTTTTTAGTTACAAAGTGATGATTTGATGTTTATGATGAACATGCATGTATATAGAATTGATGCTAGAATGATATCATGATGATTTGATGTGTTAGAAAGTGGTCTTGATGATATCTATGATCGTATTTAGTGTTATTTCTATTTTTAGAAACTTTTCTAGTTGAAATGTTGATAGATGATAAAATTGATTATGTTGACATGATCAAATGTTGCTAGAAGATATATTATGATGATTTGTAGCATAAACAATGGGTTAGAAATGTTAAAAGGTCATTTTTATGCAAAAACCACAAAGTTACTATTTTTAGTAACTTTATGGTTACAAAAACCGACTTAGGAATATGTTGAATGACTTGAGCATGCTAAATGATTTATTATGTTATAATATGATGTTTAGATGCTAAGCTAGATGGTTTCCGATGTCACGTATGCTAAAAATGGAAACTTTCCATTTTAGGAAACTTTTGTGCACTAACATGTTCTAAATGACTTATGTGAAACCGTATGATGACGTGCTATGTGTTAACATGACCCCGTATGACTATTGAACATGCTAGAACTATAAAACCGTCATGCTTTGTGAACTTTCTAAAAATGGAAACTTACTATAAATAGTAAGTTGTCCATAAACGCAACCTACGCGTTTTGCACACGACAAACACTTACACGATTGCTACACGAGTCACAAACCGTCACACGGTTCACCAACGGGTCGTTGACTTGACACGGTCAACTTTGGTCAAACACGGTCAACCTTGGTCAAACACGGTCAACTTTGGTCAAACACGGTCAACTTTGGTCAAACACGGTCAACTTCGGTCAAACATGGTCAAACACGGTCAATGTGGACCAACACGAGCAAACACGGTCATTGTGGACCGACACGGACAAACATGAACAACCAAGGGTTGTTGGACACAAACACGAGCACTAACATTAGCACGGTCACTTACACGAACTCACGTACGATCTACGATATAGGTTGCCGGTGACCGACGTGCTACACGACAACTCGGGAGCTTACGCTTACATACATTCGTTTCACTAAGGTGAGTTTACGGCCCCTCTTTACTCTTTTCAAACGCTTTTAAATAGGGGGAGAATACTAGTTGCATCGAGTCAAACATTATTGCTTTTACAAACATTTTTGTGTATGCTAGTTTATTGGACAAACATTAAGTGTTGAACTCGTTACAAGCCCTCACAAAGTCTTACCGTTAATGTACAAACAACGTGGTAGATTTGGATGGATCCATTAGGGAATGACTAACCCCACGGGGCACCATGTTGACTGAGTGTCATAACCCGTGCAAATTCTGACCTAACTTGCTATGTATACGAGGCATAGCGGAGGCAAGAGCAAACAAGTCTAGTTCGGTAGTGACGCACTGACACTTTGGGCCTAGGGCTCGGTACTAACATTGATAAACAGCATGACACACTTTTATTACTATATGTATATCAAAACCTGTGAACTCACCAACCATTGTGTTGACACTTGTTTTTAAACTTGTATTCTCAGGTAACTAGCATGACAGGCTCGTGGAGCAGGAAAGCACATAGGGGACATGAGCATAGGGCCCCACATGCATTTGTTTTCGTGTCTTTTGAAAACAATTTGACTTTATCTTATTTAAAACGTTGTTGTATTAAACTACTTACAATTTCCGCTGTGTAAACAATCATTTTCCGCTGCATGTTATGACTTATTTATTCCGCTGCAATACTACTTTATTTCCGCTGCAAACTATTTTATCAAGTGTATGTGTCAAACTTGGATTTGTAAACGCATATAGAGGTGTTCTATATGACCTTGAGCTGTGATTCTGGACACGTCACATCCACGTGGACATACGCCACGAGTGGGAAATTGGGGGTGTGACAGACTGGTATCAGAGCCTTGGTTATAGAGAACTAGGTTTGCATATAGTAAGCTTAGACTATAGCCATTGCTCAACTTTAGACACTACACGTAGAACTTGCACATTGATGATGTTTTTGCTTATATTGAACTATTGCTTACTAACTTAAAACTTACAGGATGGCCAACAATGACAGTACCGGCAGGAACGCAGACCGACACCCGACCACTGATGACATGGCCGCAGAGAGCCGACGCCGGGTCCACGATATAGTATCACAGGTTGACGCCGAGATGGACCGGCGGGCAAGGGACGCAGCACGGGCCAGATATTGGGGATGGCTTCCCACCATACTCCAGAGTTGGATCGTCGAGGAGAGAGTACCTCCATATCGATATCCCGGCGGCACCACTCCAGGACACCGACTACCACCGTTCGGAGTGCCGATGGAGCAGGCCTTCGCGGCACATGTTGCTTGCACACGACGGGAAGTCTGGAGGGGTAGGGAGCTAACAGACGAGGTCCGAGTTCTTCGCGAGAAGAGCGATCGATTGGAGAGGCAGAACGAGAGACTGGAGGAGCGCAACAACAGACTGGAAGCCCAGATGGAGGCCCTACGACTCCAAATGTCCCAACTACTGACCGAGCATGGACAGGTCGTCGATGTCGTGCAGGAACACGACGTGCGTATAACCGAGAATCGGACGGATATCACCGAGACTCAGGCCATGGTGCAGGCCAGTGATGCCATGCTTAATGCATGGGCTGCACAGTTTATTGAGGAGCCACCTCAGGAGGATGGTCCTGAATTCGAGGCCGAGGACCTCGAAGATGAGGACCTTGATGAGGATCCTAATGAGGATCCGGAGGAGGATGATGATGACGGAGACGCTGCTAGCGATATTTCACATGTCTCTATGGATTCGGACTAGAGGACTATTGTATTTTGTACTTTCTTATTTTGGCCTAGACGAGCGGGATGTGCTCGAAGAACTTATTATGTATTTCCTTTTGAAATTATTGTACTTCAAGCTTATTATTAATGAGAATTATGTTTTGTCTTACTTATTACATGTTGACCATGATTGCTTGATAACATAACATCTGACTTGACTACTAGCATGACATATGATCTGACTTCTGACATGACATCTGACTTGACTTCTCTTATGACATTGGCTAATGCTTAAACACATGCTAACTAACATTCTATCCCTTCCGTATAGAAAATATCTATGGCGGGAAGAGGACCACATGCACGCCCTCCTAGACGAACACTGGACGCAGCCGTCATTAAGATGATGGTTGACAGACGGGTTAACAAGATACTGGCAGAGCACGAGGCACACCGCCTTGCTAGTGAAACCAGTGGCTCGAACAACGGTACTAACCCTCGCCTAACATGACTAACATAGTATAGCTAACACGCTCTGACCTACGACATTGGTTTCTGACTGACAGGATCACAAGGCAACAACAACAAAGGATGTTCTTTTAAATCCTTCCTGAACTGCCACCCACACAAATTCAAGGGGACTGAGGGAGCCGTGGGAATGCTCCGCTGGGTGGAGAAAGTGGAGTCTGTATTCGCCATGTGCGAATGTACTGAAGAGAACCGGGTGAAGTTCGCAACTGGTACACTGGAAGGACCAGCACTCACATGGTGGAATACCCATGTACAAACCCTGGGGTTGGACGGTGCCAACTCCATGCCATGGGCTGATTTCACCCGACTACTGCAAGAGGAATACTGTCCTCGTGATGAGATCAGAAAGCTAGAGGCTGAGTTCTGGGTACTGAAGATGGTGGGCTCTGAGATCGAGCAATACTGTACTCGATTCCATGAGCTGTGTAAGCTATGTCCGGCTATGGTGACGCCGGAGTACAAGAAAATCGAGCAGTTCATCAGTGGGCTGCCCGAACAAATTCAGAGCATGGTGACTGCGTCTGACCTCACCACTATCCAACCTCTGATCAGGCTGGCTCATAAACTGACTGACCAAGCTGTAGCTCAGGGCAAGCTACCAAAACGAGGCGAGCATGTGAAGCCTCAAGAAAGCCAGAAGAGGAAGTGGGAACCCAGCCACCACCAATCTCATCAACCTCAACAACAACAAAGATCTGCACCAGCCAGAGCCTTTACTGCCACCCAACCTGACGACAAGGGGAAGGGTGTGTACCAAGGGAAATACCCCTTGTGTAACCGATGCTCTTATCACCACTTCGGGCAATGCGAACGATATCGTTGCTTGAAGTGTGGACGACATGGCCACATGGCCAAAGACTGCAGATCCAAATTTCCCAGTAACAACAACCCTAACCACAACCAGAACAACAACCAGAACACCTCCAGAGGGTGTTATGAATGTGGAAAACCAGGCCACATGAGGAGGGATTGCCCTCGATTGAAGAAGGCCGGAGGAGGAGCGGCCAAAGGAAGAGCATTTGTGATTGGCTCGGGAGAAGCCAAGGATGACCCAAACATCGTAACCGGTACGTTTCTTTTAAATAATGTCTATGCTAGCATATTATTTGATACCGGTGCCGATAGGAGCTTTATATCTAGTGAGTTTAGCAAATTACTAGATATTACCCCAACGCCACTAGACTACAAGTATACTGTAGAGTTAGCTGACGGCAAACTGATTGAAACACAACACATCTTCCGAGGATGCGTCATGGTTTTGGCGAATCACGAACTCGAAATCGATTTGATGCCGGTGACTCTCGGAAGCTTTGATGTAGTCGTAGGAATGGATTGGTTATCCACTAACCAGGCCGAGATCGTATGCAACGAGAAGATCGTACGAGTGACGTTGCAGAACGGAGAACAGATCTCGATTCAGGGGGAAAGACGGGGAGTACCTCTGAACATCATGTCATGCATGAAGGCGAACAAGTACCTGCAAAAGGGATACACTGCCATACTAGCCCTCATCGCAGAACAACCGAAGAAGGAGAGGAAGATTGAGGACATCGCCGTAGTCTGCGATTTTCCCGAAGTGTTTCCCGAGGATCTACCTGGACTACCTCCGAAACGACAAGTCGAGTTTCAGATAGACCTTACACCTGGAGCAGCACCAATTGCCAAAGCTCCATACCGACTAGCACCAACGGAGATGCAGGAACTGTCTAACCAGTTACAAGAGCTGTTAGACAAGGGATTCATCAGACCAAGCTTCTCACCTTGGGGAGCACCGGTCTTGTTCGTAAAGAAGAAAGACGGATCATTCCGTATGTGTATCGACTACAGAGAGCTGAACAAGGTGACGATCAAGAATCGATATCCCTTACCGCGAATAGACGATCTGTTTGACCAGTTGCAAGGGTCAAGCTACTATTCGAAGATCGATTTAAGATCGGGTTACCACCAACTAAGGATACAGGAAAACGATATCCCTAAGACTGCCTTTAGAACCCGATACGGACACTACGAATTCTTGGTTATGCCCTTTGGACTGACCAACGCACCAGCCGTATTCATGGATCTCATGAATAGAGTGTGTAAACCTTACCTGGACAAATTCGTGATAGTGTTCATCGACGACATCCTGATTTATTCAAAGGATCGGGAGGAGCATGCCGAACATCTAAGGTTAGTCTTGGAACTACTGAAGAAAGAGCAACTGTACGCGAAATTTTCAAAATGTGACTTTTGGATTCGCGAAGTCCAATTCCTTGGACACGTGGTTAATGAGCAGGGAATTCACGTAGACCCAGCTAAGATCGAAGCCATTAAGAACTGGGAAGCACCCAAGACTCCAACTGAGGTGCGGCAATTCCTTGGACTGGCCGGGTACTACCGGAGATTCATTGAAGGATTCTCGAAGATTGCCCAATCATTGACGTCCCTGACCCATAAAGACAAAAAGTTCGATTGGGGAGACAAACAAGAAGCTGCATTTAACTTGTTAAAACAGAAACTATGCACTGCACCCATCCTATCCCTACCGGAAGGATGTGAAGACTTCGTGGTGTATTGCGACGCTTCGAAACAAGGACTCGGTTGCGTGCTGATGCAACGCGAGAAAGTGATAGCATACGCTTCACGTCAACTGAAGGTGCATGAGAAGAATTACACGACTCATGACCTTGAGTTGGGAGCCGTGGTGTTTGCCTTGAAGATCTGGCGACACTACTTGTACGGCACGAAATGTACAATCTTTACCGATCATAAGAGCCTACAACACATCTTCGACCAGAAAGAGTTGAACATGAGACAATGAAGATGGGTTGAACTCATAGGTGATTATGATTGCGCCATCAAGTATCATCCCGGTAAAGCCAACGTAGTGGCCGACGCGTTGAGCCGAAAAGAAACAACAAAACGCGTACGCGCACTACAACTTACGATCCATTCCGAACTGCCGAATCAAATTTGGATAGCACAACAGGAAGCTCTGAAAACTGAAAACCTCACTCTTGAAGCCATGCGTGGCATGGATAAGCAAATAAAGGCAAAAGACGACGGAGCTTACTACTTAATGGATCGAATCTGGATTCCACGTTACGGAGGATTGAGAGAAGTAGTGATGGATGAAGCTCACAAGAGCCGGTATTCCATACACCCAGGCTCTGATAAGATGTATCACGATTTGAAGACAACCTATTGGTGGCCAAACATGAAAGCGGAGATAGCAACATACGTGAGTAAATGCCTAACGTGCTCAAAAGTCAAAGTTGAGTACCAGAAGCCATCAGGGTTACTTCAACAACCGGAATTACCAATGTGGAAATGGGAGCAAATTTCCATGGACTTCATAACTAAACTGCCTAAGACGGCAAGTGGTTGCGATACCATCTGGGTTATCGTAGACCGACTGACGAAGTCTGCTCATTTCCTACCCATTAAAGAGACTGACAAGCTAGACAAACTCACTCGGATTTATTTGAAGGAAGTGGTCACTCGACATGGAGTGCCAATCTCCATCATATCTGATCGCGACAGTCGATTCACGTCGCATTTCTGGAAGTCCTTGCATAAGGCTTTGGGCACGAGATTGGACATGAGTACTGCTTACCACCCGCAGACGGACGGGCAAAGTGAGCGAACGATACAGACACTGGAAGACATGCTCCGGGCATGTGTCATTGACTTTGGTAGTAGCTGGGAATCTCATCTACCATTAGTTGAGTTCTCCTATAACAATAGCTACCACACTAGCATTCAAGCTGCACCATTCGAGGCACTTTACGGACGTAAGTGTCGATCACCCATCTGCTGGGCGGAAGTTGGAGACAGCCAACTGACTGGTCCAGAACTGGTGCACGAGACAACTGAGAAGATCGTGCAAATACGCAAACGAATGGTAGCAGCTCGGGACAGACAGAAAAGCTATGCTGACAAACGACGCAAACCGTTGGAATTCCAAGTGGGAGACAGAGTGTTACTCAAGGTCTCGCCCTGGAAAGGTGTCATTCGGTTTGGCAAACGAGGAAAGTTGAACCCTCGTTACATCGGACCTTTCGAGATTACAAAGCGAATAGGCCCTGTAGCCTACGAACTAAACCTGCCAGTTGAACTGAGCAGCGTACACAACGTATTCCACATCTCGAACCTCAAGAAGTGCCTATCAGATGAAACACTTGTTATTCCTCTCGAGGAAATACAAATCGACGAACAATTGAATTTCGTTGAGGAACCAGTAGAGATTATGGACCGGGAAACCAAGAAGCTCAAACTCAGTAAAATCCCGATTGTAAAAGTACGATGGAATTCGCGACGAGGACCGGAATTCACGTGGGAACGTGAGGACCAGATGAAACAAAAGTACCCACACCTGTTCGCGGAACAGACAAATACTAGCAACACGAGTTGAATTTCGGGACGAAATTCTTTCTAACATGGGGAGGATGTGACACCCCGTAATTTCCAGGTCAGCATCTTATTTATTTAAATGTTTATTTAAATACATTATGTACACGTGGCACTAGAATTAGATTAATTTAGTGTGACACGTGGCACGACAGTACGAACACTGGTATATGACTAGATAATTCGTGGAATTATCGACAAACAGCACACACGTGTCAAAACACACGAACGTTGGTGAACGTCTAACACATTGTGTAGCACAACACTCGAAACTTCACGAAACACTGTCACAAGTCGATTATGGCTAATAATTGACCAATAGAGTCCAAACGACGCTCGAATGATGTTTTACAGTCGAGAAACGGGCAAGAATGGGCCAGAACAACAAAACAAGCTTATTGGGCTTGAAATCCAGGCCAGGCGGTACGCCTGACCCGGGATGCCCGCGACAGGCGATGCGCACGGGTAGAATTTGAGCGCCTCGTCTGTACCGGATCCGCGCGTAACGACAGCGCAACTCCACCCACGTCAGGCGATACGCCTGACACCCAGATTCGCAGATTTTCTTTTTAAACTTCCAAGATCATCATTACACTCTATCCCCATCATTTCACTCGGCTTCACACTCAACCACCCGACTATTCCCCTCCTAGAACACCTGCAACTCACCATTTGAACTTGTGGAAGCCATTGACACACCTTAGGGAGCTTGGGAGTGAAGAGTGAAGACTTGGAACAAGAAGGAGCACATTACCATCACCTCCTTCTCATCTTCTGTCGAATCCAGCAATCTCAGGAGGTTGAGGAGCTGTTCATCCACCATTCTAGTATCCAAGGAGCTCTAGAAGGTAACTCTATGCTTAAAACTCACTCTCACATCATTTACACTCACATGCAATGGGTGAAACCCACATGCAAGCACTCATGGTCCATATGCACGAGAATAGGATCTGGGTTTGATGATTTTACTACGTTTCTTGATGATCTAAAGTGTTTAGATGATGATCTATGATGATCTAAGATGATGGGTATGAACCTTGATGCTTAAAATGATGTTTTGCGATGAGATATGGACATGCATGTATGATCTAAGGCATTTTAGATAGTTTTGATAATGTTGAAATGATTCATGATAATGTATAAGTGTCCTTGCAAGATTAGATTGTGATTATAATGATCAAAATGTGATTTAGAGACAAACTTGCTATTTTTAGTAACTTTTTAGTTACAAAGTGATGATTTGATGTTTATGATGAACATGCATGTATATAGAATTGATGCTAGAATGATATCATGATGATTTGATGTGTTAGAAAGTGGTCTTGATGATATCTATGATCGTATTTAGTGTTATTTCTATTTTTAGAAACTTTTCTAGTTGAAATGTTGATAGATGATAAAATTGATTATGTTGACATGATCAAATGTTGCTAGAAGATATATTATGATGATTTGTAGCATAAACAATGGGTTAGAAATGTTAAAAGGTCATTTTTATGCAAAAACCACAAAGTTACTATTTTTAGTAACTTTATGGTTACAAAAACCGACTTAGGAATATGTTGAATGACTTGAGCATGCTAAATGATTTATTATGTTATAATATGATGTTTAGATGCTAAGCTAGATGGTTTCCGATGTCACGTATGCTAAAAATGGAAACTTTCCATTTTAGGAAACTTTTGTGCACTAACATGTTCTAAATGACTTATGTGAAACCGTATGATGACGTGCTATGTGTTAACATGACCCCGTATGACTATTGAACATGCTAGAACTATAAAACCGTCATGCTTTGTGAACTTTCTAAAAATGGAAACTTACTATAAATAGTAAGTTGTCCATAAACGCAACCTACGCGTTTTGCACACGACAAACACTTACACGATTGCTACACGAGTCACAAACCGTCACACGGTTCACCAACGGGTCGTTGACTTGACACGGTCAACTTTGGTCAAACACGGTCAACCTTGGTCAAACACGGTCAACTTTGGTCAAACACGGTCAACTTTGGTCAAACACGGTCAACTTCGGTCAAACATGGTCAAACACGGTCAATGTGGACCAACACGAGCAAACACGGTCATTGTGGACCGACACGGACAAACATGAACAACCAAGGGTTGTTGGACACAAACACGAGCACTAACATTAGCACGGTCACTTACACGAACTCACGTACGATCTACGATATAGGTTGCCGGTGACCGACGTGCTACACGACAACTCGGGAGCTTACGCTTACATACATTCGTTTCACTAAGGTGAGTTTACGGCCCCTCTTTACTCTTTTCAAACGCTTTTAAATAGGGGGAGAATACTAGTTGCATCGAGTCAAACATTATTGCTTTTACAAACATTTTTGTGTATGCTAGTTTATTGGACAAACATTAAGTGTTGAACTCGTTACAAGCCCTCACAAAGTCTTACCGTTAATGTACAAACAACGTGGTAGATTTGGATGGATCCATTAGGGAATGACTAACCCCACGGGGCACCATGTTGACTGAGTGTCATAACCCGTGCAAATTCTGACCTAACTTGCTATGTATACGAGGCATAGCGGAGGCAAGAGCAAACAAGTCTAGTTCGGTAGTGACGCACTGACACTTTGGGCCTAGGGCTCGGTACTAACATTGATAAACAGCATGACACACTTTTATTACTATATGTATATCAAAACCTGTGAACTCACCAACCATTGTGTTGACACTTGTTTTTAAACTTGTATTCTCAGGTAACTAGCATGACAGGCTCGTGGAGCAGGAAAGCACATAGGGGACATGAGCATAGGGCCCCACATGCATTTGTTTTCGTGTCTTTTGAAAACAATTTGACTTTATCTTATTTAAAACGTTGTTGTATTAAACTACTTACAATTTCCGCTGTGTAAACAATCATTTTCCGCTGCATGTTATGACTTATTTATTCCGCTGCAATACTACTTTATTTCCGCTGCAAACTATTTTATCAAGTGTATGTGTCAAACTTGGATTTGTAAACGCATATAGAGGTGTTCTATATGACCTTGAGCTGTGATTCTGGACACGTCACATCCACGTGGACATACGCCACGAGTGGGAAATTGGGGGTGTGACAGTTTAAACCTTCTAGTTTGTTATTGATTGATTAGATCTTGATTTTGAACGTAATGGGATAGTTAGGATTGTTGATTATTGCCTAGATGATGGCTAGGATTGATTATAGACAAAGAACACGATGTTTTAACGGTTAAATCCTTGTTTTGATCCGTTGTAATGCCCGGTTTGCATGAAATCATACCCATGATTATAATGGTTTAATCCATTTAATTATGACAATGTAGGCGATTAGTTGGATTAATCTTTGAAATGCAAGGTTAAATCCAAGTGTTTCAAACTAATCACAATCATTAACATACACATTGGAACGATTATCTGATGTTTATGATAACAGTCAGATTAGTATGTTAAACATGGTTACTATACCTATTTTGATACTACATTGTGATATTTCATGATATTTGGGTAATCAATAACAAGGGTTGATCATTCCAAGTCATTAAATTATCTGGAAACTGTTACAGTATCATAATCAACAACATTAACTATTTGGTTAATCCGAGATTATTCTGATTAATCAAGAGTGTCATCAACCTTGTATTGGGAATCTAATGCAATGTAGGTTCCTACATTATCATACATTGTATGATATAATAATACTAAGGTAACCAATTAAACATTTAATATCGGTGTGATGACTTACAAAGCAATGTCTTTGACATTGAATGTTCAGAAAGATCTGATCAGTAAACTAGAACATAAATAACTCATTAAATATAACTAAATGCAGAATCATCTCTTTACTATCAGTTTTGGTGATATTCTGCTACATCTATATTACCAGGTAAGTTTCGTACAACCCCTTTTATTTTTAATCTTTTATAAACATCGGGGAACACTGTTGAACTTTTATTGAACATATGATATGTATCACTGTTATCTGCGTGATTTCATGTGATTGTTGAGAACTTGTGGATTTCATGGGATTTTGCCCGGAGAACAGAACACTTTCACAGAACTTAAGTCCTCATGTCTGAACTGTATCTAGTGAACCCATGTGGGGCCGAACGGGGAAACAATGATAGTACTATCGGCTGACCACCCATTTGCTGGGAGCTGCAACTCCCCTTGTGTGAATGTTTGTTTCCTGTTTCCAAAACTTCTTAATGTTGTGATAGACATTAAGATAATGAGGCATTAAGATGTTACCGACGTGTAGTATCTTGTAGAACAATATCGTCAGAAAGGAACTAGATACGGGTTCCATGGTGATCTTGAACTGAACATTTTGAGAACTTATAATTACATATCATATCATATTGTGGAACTTGAACTTACGAACTCACCAGCTTTGTGCTGACGTTTTCAAACTTAAACCTTTTTGCAGGTAGACCGTGACTCCGGGGAGAATGCACTTCACAAATTTGTAGTTAAATAAGTTAATATTGTAATGTAAATTGTAATAACGAACCTTGTAATGTCTTTGTTTTAAGTTAATCTGTGTGCTTGTGATATCGGATCAAGTAAGTCACCCCTCACCTCGGAGACATCACCACTATGCTTCCGCAACCCTTTCTGTGACATCATCAACAGGTGACGAGAGGTGGGGGTGTGACAGGGTGGTATCAGAGCCACAAGTTATAGAGAATTAGGTTGACTTAGAGACCTAGACTGTAACCATAGGCTCGAATAGTAACACAGAGAGCACCGAACATAACAACTGAACAAAACTTGTTTTGAACTAAGCCAGGATAATCAGGTGGTACAAAAATCCAGTTATGAGTGGCCAGCATAACTGAAATTTGCAACATGTGTGCGTTTTATTTAATTTAATTCAAGCAGAACATTAACAACTATAAGGACGAATAGTTGATTTGAGATAGGAAGAAGCATCATATCCTGTTCATATTAAATATTGTTATTTAATATTTACTTCATGATACTGATTAGAAATTTTGATTGTACAGCTATGGCCGATCGAGGTGAACAGTATATTTACCAGAGATTTCCTCACGTGATTGTGGATGGTACTCCGAGCTCTAGCTCAGGTTCGGATTCGGATCCTTCGGAGGCGTCGACTGCAGCCTCACGGGCGCCATCTGTAGTGCCACAGGCGCCACCAGCATCACCACACCCACCGTCAGACCCTAGACCAGTTACACCACCACCAGCAGCACAGGTAGCATCACACGGTCATTCTCAGCCTCGTGCTAAGAATGTAGTAGCTGAGGGACGTCATAGTCCTTCACCACAGCGAGTCCCTGCTTGGGATGGACTCAGGAGGATGCGGGGTCAAGCCCGCAAGACCACGGGATTACCTCCACGAAGGCAGCTGGCTCCCAGGGACGAGCCTCAGGCTATTCACGGGGTGGGAGAATCCTCCCACCAAGCCGAGCTGCGGGCTCAAATACAGCAGGTCTCTCAAGACCTGCAGGGTCTGAGACAGGATTTGCACCAGCACCACACTACTTTGGAGGATACTCGCGCTACTGTATTGGGGATCCTCACTTCACACCTGACTTTGATGGAGCAAGTGAATCTGATGGGTAATGATACCCAAGCATGGAGGACTACTGTGACAATTTGATATTTCCGGATTAACCCCGTTAACTGAAACTATCAAGAAAGGTTATGAAATGTCACAAAACCAAACTAAAAGGATTTTAATTGAATAAAACAAGTTTATAATTTGCTAATTTATATAAATTAGGGTTAAGATTTAATTAAAGTGCAAATGTTGACTTTATGGTCAAAATTCAAGTTTAAGAGTTAATTGGGATTCGAATTGGATTCTATAATCAACTACAATTGAACTAAACTATCCTAAAACACTCCATTGATGGTTACATATGATTATAAGCATCTAAACTATAGGGATTAATGTAAGAATCAAACAAAGATTGTAAGGTTGACTTTAAAAAGTCAAATTAGAGTGAAAAATCAAGTACAATTCGGAATTCTCATCAAACTCAAATTGTAACCGAATTGAACTATCATAATCATCACAATTATGATTATTAGCAGTTTCTGAACGTTATTGAATCATTTAATAGCCAAATTAAACCACTAGTGAACTCAATAGTTGAAACCGTAGCCTTTTACTACCAAAACCATGTATATCGGCCGTAGTTCACAAAATTGACATCCCATAGCACTTGATCGGCACATTCAGCATTCATTCCACACATCAATTCGAATCAAGAAGCAGCAGGCAGAAGAATTCGATTGAGAGCCGGCCGAACTCCACCTTCTAGTCGAGACACATCAATTAGGCATCAAACAAGGTTAGAATCTAATCCTACATCACCTAAAACATGCGACTTAGCATCCCCTTAAGATAATTTCGTTCAATAGTATCGAATTCTACGAATTTGATAATTAGGGTTCTTCGGTTTGAACGAATTGGGGGTTTTTGTTTAAATGGTTTTAAAAATCAAATCAAATGATATGGATAGCTTCAGAAGAGATCGACTAAGGTTAAACATAAGTCAATTTTGATTGATATCATCGAATACTACGAATTCAATAACTAGGGTTCATGATCAAAAACGGTTTAGGGGTTTGTAACCAAATGAGTTTAAAAATCAAATTCAGTATTACAGAGATGTTCGCAACTACCTTCTCATTGAAAACCATAGGTCAATTGCATCTGATAACAACAAATTCGTAGCGTTTGGATTCTAGGGTTTTGAAATGAAACAGTATGGGGTTTTTTCATGAAAACGAAATTAAAAACCAAATTAATTGGTACCTGTAGGTTCAGAAGGTACCGATTAATGAAACCCCTATGTTGATTTTATCAAAGAAATACGGATTTCATGATTTCATGTTCTAGGGTTCCGAGATTTAAGTGATTTGGGGTTTCCGATCAAAACTAGATTAGAAATCAAATTAAACTACATGTATAGTTTCGGGTTAACATAAGGAAGAAAAGCCCTATGAATTTAGAGTTTGACAAATGCGAATTAGGTCCAATTCGATTGGGGATTGGATCGGTTGAAACCGGATTCATTTGGGCTTGATTTTTGAATATTGGATTTGAGGGATGACCAAATTGAAAGCATCACTAGATGCGACTGAACCACATGAATAAAAGCCCTAAGGTTTTAGGATCGATCAAGTTCAAATTATAGGCCAATTGGGAGTGATGCGGTTCGGTTTAAAGAGGCAAAGGGGAACCCGATCGATTATGGTTAAAACAAGTGAATCAGAACATTGTTAATGAAATGTGAAGCAGTTGAGATGGTAGAGCAGGTGTGTGTTGGGTTGTAGGTCTCGGGTTCGAGCCCGGCCTTCAACATTTTTTTGGGTTTTAAAACTAATTTTAGGTTTTAATCATAACTTCTTCGTTTGAACTCCGATTTAACCCGTTCGAGTTGCGTTGGAACCGTAACGGGAATACGAACACATTGAAATGATAAAATTTATGTTTTTAACCCGATAACGAAATCGCGTATAATTACGCTTGTTTAAATAAAATCATAAACGATGATGTGATTTTATTAAACGATTTCAAAGTTACGCATACATACGCATGTACATTTTTTTAACACTCTAACATATGTGTGTTGACACGTATGTGATTTCAAACACAAAACGACATTTCGAATAACACTAAGTTATTGTTAAAACACAGGTTCTTCGTAAGAGGACTTTCTACGCGAGTTCACGTGTTTGATCATTCTATTCACTATCAAAGGTGCGTACACGACCCCTTTCTTATTTTAACTGTTTTGGGGGAGAAAACATGTGCAACAAACACTTTTAGATACATATCACTTGCATGAGTTAGCTGTTTACATTAAGTGCAAACATAGCATTACAAGTCCTTACATTTCGAACCATTTAGTTTGCCGGGGTGCAAAGCGTGGTAGTTGGAAATAGATCTATTAGGTTTGACAAACCTCACTTGGTAGATGGGATCTACGCAAGTGTTTGACTAGCCAATTCACATTACTATTGTTTGTGCTAGATAATAGTGGCAAGGCAAAACATGCGATAGCATACAACAGTCAGCTTCGGTGTTGACCACTTATATAAATAGTATAAATGACTAGCTATCATGACTATGCATGTGTGATTATGTTATCTGCAAACATTATATTCAAACTGTTGTTTCAAACATTTGTGAATGCTTAAACCTGTGTAATGCACCAACCTTTGTGTTGACTTGATTTACATGTTTTCTCAGGACGCTAAGGTATACAAGCAAGCAAGCATGGACTAGGAGATCGAGTCGCATGCATATTTTACATTTCTGTTATTTGGATTTGGACATTTGAAACTTTGCTTTGTAATTTTCAGTTTTTAAACTGTTATGGTTGTTTTGTTTTAAAAACGCTTCCGCAACGTAGAACTTTGATATTACAGTTTTAGACCAATGTATGTTTTGAAAATCATATAGAGATCTTCGTTATGTCTAATGATCTGAGATCCTGGTTTGTCACTTCCCAAACGGTATGATTCCGTTAGTTGAAAATTGGGGGTGTGACAACTACTGTGGAGGAACGACTTAGCAGGACCTGGAGACAGGTGATAGTTGCTGCATTTTGGCAGCAGGTTACTGTTTGGAGGGAGTTCTTAGTATGGTTTTGGGCGGCGAGTATTGAGACCAGGATGATGGTCCTGGCAGTAGTCATGGCAGTTGTGGCCATGATGTTTTCTTTCTTATCGTATTTTATGCGATAAGTATGTACAGAAGATCATTCTGGGATCTTCATATCACCTGTATGCAGACAGTGAAGGATGAGGTGTTGGGAGAGTTTTCTTTTCTTTTCTAGTTGTAATGTTGTGTTGTTTCGGTAGTCTGTATAAAACAATAGTAATGTAATAAAATGGGTGTTTTTGTGTATCGATCTGTGTAATGTACTATTTGGGTGTTGTGTGAACTATGTTTTGTTCAAATAAACTTGTGTGAACTGTGAGAACAATTCTGTGTGAGAACAATTCTCTGTGAGAACAATTCTGTGTGAGAACATAACATATCTATTGCCTGTGTGACAACATATCATATAACTGTGTGAACATTTCTGTGTGAGAACAATTCTGTGTGACAACATATATGTAACTCAAATACAGTACGGGAGCCATACTGTATTAGAACATATATCTTTCGCTGAAATACAGTACGGGAGCAATACTGTATGCGAATATATCAAACTAAAAACATATATTTCGCTGAAATACAGTACGGGAGCAATACTGTATGCGAATATATCAAACTAAAAACATATATTTCGCTGAAATACAGTACGGGAGCAATACTGTATGCGAATATATCAAACTAAAAACATATATTTCACTGAAATACAGTATGGGAGCAATACTGTATGCGAATATATCAAACTAAAAACATATATTTCGCTGAATTACAGTACGGGAGCAATACTGTATGCGAATATATTAAACTAAAAACATATATTTCGCTGAAATACAGTACGGGAGCAATATTGTATGCGAATATATCTATAACTAAATTACAGTACGAGAGCCATACTGTATGAGAACATATCTAAGAGTGAACATATCTGTTATTAAAGTACAGTACGAGAGCCATACTGTACGAGAACATATCTAAACGAGAACATATCTATTGTTTGTGTGAGAACAAATCAAGTGCATGAACTGAGAACATATCATAGAACATGAGTGAGAACATATCAATGTGAGAACTTATCAATGTCCTGAATCTGAATTTATCAAAAACATGGGTAATAACATATTTATATCACAGTACTGTGAGCTGTGAAATATTTTAACATGTTTTTGAATTAACAGGACTGAGTATAACTATGAACATCTGTGTGATCTGTGTGTATTGAAAACATGTCTGGACTAAATTCATGTAGTTATATTGTATTCTTTATCATCACATTTCAATATAAATTTTCAGTGTAACTGAATATGATTGAATTTATGTGATAGAACGGGTTATATCTTTAATGTTCTTGAACTGACCTGAGTTTTGTCTGCTTGTGAGCAGAATAATGGCTCCTAAAAGAGGTCGACCAGCTAAGAGAGCTGTCCAGAACATTACAAACCCTGAACAGAATCAAATTCCACCTGTGAATGTTGAATCAAATCCGGATCCCCGTGTTAATCCGGAAGTGAACGTGGTTCCACCTGGGAATTTGGAAACGAATATTGCTCCACCACTGAACCCTGGAGCAAACACTGTTCCACCTGCAGATACAAGTGGATCTGAAACGAACGAAGCTATGATAGCACGAATTGTGCGTGAACAACTATCTGCTTGTGGTGTGCTAACACAACACCAACCACATATCACCGCAGGTTCTGGTGGGGACCACGATCATGCTGAACATAATGCTACTGGTGGTCACGTCGAAACTCATACTACCACCGGTGCAACAATCACAAAAACAATTGTTCCTGATCCACCACAGCAAGGGTGTACATATAAGTACTTTGCTTCTTGCAACCCTCCTACTTTTACAGGCAAGGAAGGAGCGGCTGGTCTTTTACGATGGATCGAGGAGATGGAAACCAAATTCAAAATCAGCCAGTGTCTGGAGGAGCATAAGGTGTCTTATGCTACCTGTTCTCTGAAAGAATCAGCTCTAACCTGGTGGAATACCAAGGCAAAAACCTTGGGCTCAGCTACAGTTGACTCGATGGGCTGGAACGATTTCAAAACTCTGATTAGGTCAGAGTACTGCCCAATCACTGAAATTCAAAAACTCCAAGAGGAATTCTGGAATCACTCAATGATCGGTGCTGATTGTTTGGCTTACACCGATCGGTTTCATGAACTCACTTGCTTACTTCCCGATATGTTTCCTACGGAAGCAGCGTTGATCGAGAAGTATATTAAGGGTTTGATTCCCCAGATTCGGGGAATGGTGACTGCCGCTGAACCCACAACCCTGAAACATACAATTCTGTTGACCACTAAGCTTACCAATGAGGCGGTAAGGAGTGGTACTCTATCTTTGAAACCTCAGAAGGCTCATAGACGTAGTGATGTCGGTACCTCTAATGTGTCAAAAGGTACCAAACGAAAGTGGTTTGGAAAAGCCAAGGCGAAAGCTCCGGCTGAGATCACCCAGAGCAAGCCAACTGTGAAAAACTATGGTGCTGCTATTCCTGAGAGGAAAGCTTATACTGGGCAGGCGCCCAAATGCAATAAGTGTCCATTCCATCACACAGGACCATGTCCTGTTTGTCTGAACTGCAACAGAGGAGGGCACTACTCTAAATATTGCAACTTTCCTGCTCAACCATCAAACCAAGCAACACAACAAACCACTCAAAACAATCGGTCATGCTACAAATGTGGAAACCCTAACCATTTCATGAAAAATTGTCCAAACAACAACAACACCAATCAAGAGAATTAAGCTAGGGGAGAGCTTTTCAGATTGGTGCGACCGAGGCAAGACATGATGCAAATATTGTCACTGGTACGTTTCTTCTCAATAATCTTTACGCATCAGTTCTGTTTGATACAGGAGCAGATAAGAGTTTTATCTCTCCTGAATTTGCATCATTACTTTCATTGCCTACGGTAGATCTAGAAACTCCTTATGTTATTGAACTTGCTAATAACAAGTTGATCAAAACTAACAGTGTTATTCAAGGATGTTCCTTGAATTTGAATGATCATCTTTTTAATATCAATTTACTTCCTATTGAGCTTGGGAGCTTTGATGTTGTGGTCGGTATGGACTGGCTTTCTGATAACCAAGCGGAAGTTGTGTGTCAAAACAAGATGATCTGTATTCCATTACCTAACGGTAATACACTGGTAGTTCAAGGAGAACGAGCTGGTAGAAAACTTGGTATCATATCTTGTATGTGAGCTCAGAAATTCTTAAGGAAAGGTTGTTATGCTTTCCTGGCACACGTGACTGAGCACAATTCTTCACCCAAACAAATCACAGACATTCCAGTAGTCAAGGATTTTCCTGAAGTATTTCCTGAGGACATATCAGGATTACCCCCAGTGAGGCAGGTTGAATTTCGTATTGACTTGATCCCAGGCGCTGCACCAGTTGCTAAAGCCCCGTATCGGCTTGCGCCATCGGAAATGCAAGAACTTTCAAGTCAATTACAGGAACTTTTAGACAAAGGTTTTATTAGACCTAGTTTCTCACCTTGGGGAGCACCAATTCTTTTTGAGAAAAAGAAGGATGATTCATTCAGGATGTGTATTGACTACAGAGAACTCAATAAACTGACAATCAAGAACCGTTATCCACTACCTCATATCGATGATCTGTTTGATCAACTACAAGGTGCTACTTATTTTTCAAAAATCGATTTAAGATCTGGATATCATCAGTTGCGTATTCATGATGATGATGTTCCTAAAACAACTTTCAGAACTCGATACGGACATTACGAATTTCTAGTAATGCCGTTTGGTTTAACCAATGCACCTGCAATTTTCATGGATCTGATGAATCGAGTACGTAGACCTTATCTGGATAAATTTGTGATTGTGTTTATTGATGATATTCTCATTTATTCTCGAAACCAACAAGAACATGCTCAACACTTGAAATTAATCCTAGAACTTCTGGCACATGAGAAATTATATGCCAAATTCGTCAAGTGTGAATTTTGGTTACAAGAAGTTCAATTTCTTGGGCATGTTGTAAACGAGAACGGTATTCAAGTGGATCCCAGTAAGATTCAAGCGGTGAAACAATGGGAGACACCACGAACCCCGACTGAAATACGTCAATTCTTGGGATTGGCAGGTTATTATCGCCGGTTTATCAAGAACTTTTCAAAGATAGCCTTGCCATTAACCACATTGACACAGAAAAATCAACCATTCATTTGGTATTCCCAACAGGAGGAGGCATTCCAACTGTTGAAAAACAAACTCTGCAACGCACCTATCTTGGCGCTACCGGAAGGTACTGATAATTTCACAGTGTGCTGTGATGCTTCTCGTCAAGGTCTTGGGTGTGTTTTAATGCAGAATGATAAGGTAATTGCTTACGCTTCTCGACAACTGAAGATACACGAGAAGAACTATACCACACATGATCTAGAACTTGGGCCAGTGGTGTTTGCACTCAAGATTTGGAGACATTATCTATACGAAACTAAGTGTATTATATACACTGATCACAAAAGTCTCCAGCACATTCTAGATCAGAAAATGTTGAACATGCGACAGAGGCGATGGGTTGAACTTCTAAACGACTATGACTGTGAAATTCGTTATCACCCAGGTAAAGCTAATGTCATAGCCAATGCCTTAAGTCGCAAGGAACGAGTCAAACCTTTACATGTGAAAGCATTAGGTATGACTATTCAAACCAGTCTAATTCCTCAAATCAAAGAAGCTCAGCAACAAGCTTTACAATCAACGAACTATTCTGCTGAGGGACTGAGGGGATTAGATAAGAAACTGGATACCAAGACTGACGGAGTGTTGTATTTTAAAAGCCGAATGTGTATTCCTTTATTTGGTAACTCTCGAACAATTATCTTGGATGAGGCGCACAAATCCAGGTATTCTGTTCATCCAGGTGCTAATAAAATGTACAAAGATCTTAAAGATTTTTACTGGTGGCCTGGAATGAAGAAACACATAGCTGAATACGTGGATCGATGTCTAACATGTCTCAAAGTTAAGGCTGAACATCAACGACCTTCTTGGTTATTGCAACAACCTGAGATTCCCATGTGGAAATGGGATCAAATCTCCATGGATTTCATTACTAAATTACCCAGAACATCACGTAATCATGACTCTATATGGGTTATCGTTGATCGCCTTACAAAAATCTGCGCATTTCTTACCCATCCGAGAAGATTTTTCTATGGATCGACTCGCTAAACTCTATGTTAATGAGATTGTATCTCGACATGGAGTACCAATCTCTATCATTTCTGACAGAGATATTCGATTTATGTCACGATTTTGGCAAACTCTTCAGAATGCTCTGGGCACACAAATCAATATGAGCACAGCTTATCATCCACAAACCGACGGGCAGACTGAACGAACAAATCAAACTCTCGAAGACATGCTCAGAAGCTGTGTGATTGATTTTGGAGGTAACTGGGATATTCATCTTCCACTTGTTGAATTTTCATACAATAACAGTTACCATACCAGTATTCAATGCGATCCATTCGAAGCACTTTATGGACGCAAGTGTAGATCACCTATCTGTTGGTCAGAGGTAGGTGAGAATCAAATCATAGGCCCAGAATTCATTCAGGAAACAACTGATAAGATCGCGCTCATTCAGGAACGAATCAAACTTGCTCGCGATCGTCAAAAGAGTTATGCTGATAATCGTCGTAGACCGCTAGAATTCCAAATTGGTGATCGAGTAATGTTGAAAGTTTCACCTTGGAAGGGCATTTTCAGATTTGGGAAAAGAGGTAAACTTTCACCAAGATTTGTAGGGCCATTCAAAATTCTTGAACGAATTGGATCAGTAGCCTACAGACTTGAATTACCTCTTGAACTCAGTAACATTCACGATGTCTTTCATGTATCTAATCTGAAAAAAATGCTTAACTGATGAATCATTGATCGTACCTCTCGAAGAAATTCATATTGATGAAAAACTTCAGTTCAGTGAAGAACCAGTAGAGGTAATGGATCGAGAAATGAAAGTGCTAAAACGTAGTCGCATACCAATCGTTAAAGTGCGTTGGAACTCGCAACGTGGACCCGAATATACTTGGGAACGTGAAGATCAAATGAAATCAAAGTATCCGCATCTATTCTCATAAACAATTGTCATAATGTAAGTCTTCACTAAATTTCGGGACGAAATTTCTCTAACAGGAGGAGACTGTGACAGTTACACACGAGAATTACGTCATTAATGACGTAAGCACATTTGGTTGTTCTAGAAATCCACGTTGATTTAATGATTGTAATTGTTACAGATCGATAGTATGCGAGAAATGATGAACGTAGACGAAAACCGTGTGCAAAACGGAGTCCTGGATTGCCCGGAATCGAAAAAACGAAGAAATATTTCTAAGTATTGGTCGACTGGACTCATCGCGGTACGCGATGGAGGTATTGAGAGTCCTCCGCGGTACGCGATGGACCAAAATATCTAAGATCCCTCCGGAAATCGTCGCGGTACGCGAAGCCTTTTTGGGCTCCTCGTCGCGGTACGCGACGAGTGTGGCGGTGGAATGATCTGATCTTTTTCATCAGATTCATGCAGAGATATTCATTTTATTCATCTGCGAACTCAGTCGACCCACCAGACGAATAAAACACACAAACCACCATCAGATCACCTTTTGAAGCCATCAGATCGTGAGGATCGCACCTGGGAACGTGTTTTCCAGTCCTGATCGTTGTTTTAACCGCAGATATCCGTCAGATTAGGTAATGATCCGTTTAAACCTTCTAGTTTGTTATTGATTGATTAGATCTTGATTTTGAACGTAATGGGATAGTTAGGATTGTTGATTATTGCCTAGATGATGGCTAGGATTGATTATAGACAAAGAACACGATGTTTTAACGGTTAAATCCTTGTTTTGATCCGTTGTAATGCCCGGTTTGCATGAAATCATACCCATGATTATAATGGTTTAATCCATTTAATTATGACAATGTAGGCGATTAGTTGGATTAATCTTTGAAATGCAAGGTTAAATCCAAGTGTTTCAAACTAATCACAATCATTAACATACTCATTGGAACGATTATCTGATGTTTATGATAACAGTCAGATTACTATGTTAAACATGGTTACTATACCTATTTTGATACTACATTGTGATATTTCATGATATTTGGGTAATCAATAACAAGGGTTGATCATTCCTAAGTCATTAAATTATCTAGAGACTGTTACAGTATCATAATCAACAACATTAACTATTTGGTTAATCCGAGATTATTCTGATTAATCAAGAGTGTCATCAACCTTGTATTGGGAATCTAATGCAATGTAGGTTCCTACATTATCATACATTGTATGATATAATAATACTAAGGTAACCAATTAAACATTTAATATCGGTGTGATGACTTACAAAGCAATGTCTTTGACATTGAACGTTCAGAAAGATCTGATCAGTAAACTAGAACATAAATAACTCATTAAATATAACTAAATGCAGAATCATCTCTTTACTATCAGTTTTGGTGATATTCTGCTACATCTATATTACCAGGTAAGTTTCGTACAACCCCTTTTATTTTTAATCTTTTATAAACATCGGGAAACACTGTTGAACTTTTATTGAACATATGATATGTATCACTGTTATCTACGTGATTTCATGTGATTGTTGAGAACTTGTGGATTTCATGGGATTTTGCCCGGAGAACAGAACACTATCACAGAACTTAAGTCCTCATGTCTGAACTGTATCTAGTGAACCCATGTGGGGCCGAACTGGAAACAATGATAGTACTATCGGCTGACCACCCATTTGCTGGGAGCTGCAACTCCCCTTGTGTGAATGTTTGTTTCCTATTTCCAAAACTTCTTAATGTTGTGATATACATTAAGATAATGAGGCATTAAGATGTTACCGACGTGTAGTATCTTGTAGAACAATATCGTCAGAAAGGAACTAGATACGGGTTCCATGGTGATCTTGAACTGAACATTTTGAGAACTTATAATTACATATCATATCATATTGTGGAACTTGAACTTACGAACTCACCAGCTTTGTGCTGACGTTTTCAAACTTAAACCTTTTTGCAGGTAGACCGTGACTCCGGGGAGAATGCACTTCACATATTTGTAGTTAAATAAGTTAATATTGTAATGTAAATTGTAATAACGAACCTTGTAATGTCTTTGTTTTAAGTTAATCTGTGTGCTTGTGATATCGGATCAAGTAAGTCACCCCTCACCTCGGAGACATCACCACTATGCTTCCACAACCCTTTCGGTGACATCATCAACAGGTGACGAGAGGTGGGGGTGTGACAAGGGTAAAGTGTGTGGTAGCGTTGTTGGGGAAAGGTGGTTGAGTTAATTTTTTTTTTGAATGGTCAACTGCTCAACTGTCGGGTACCGTGCGCGGCCTCGAATGACTAAATGATTTCCAAGCTGGCCACTAGTCCAGAAGGACGGAATCCCTAGCCCACTAGCCACCAATTCCGGGAAAAACCCGACCTAAGCACCCTCCCAATAGCACGACGGTTAAAGGCCGGTAAAACCGGTGGGATCAAGAATCGAATCCAAGACCTGGGTCTCCTATCACTTCCATCATACCTCCATCTTACCACCAGGACAAGACATACCCAAGCACCCGTCCAAAGACACGACGGTGAAAGACCGATAAAACCGAGTGGGATCAAGATTCGAACCCAAGACATGGGTCTCCTATCACTTTCCTCATACCCGCCCAAAGACATGGCGATGGTTGAGTTACTCAGCAACATGACACAAAACACCATCTCATCACCTGAGTTTTGGCTTAGGGAAAAAAGGCATCAACTTTTATCCATCAACGATATTATCAACTATGAATATTCAAAAAAATTCGTATACGAAACCGAAGCCGAAATATCTGAAAATCCTAACTCAAAATATCTGAAGATTCCGATATCAGGAAGTTTAGATATTCTGAAGGTTGGATATCCGAAACATTTGAAATAGTTTTTTTGGATAATTTTCGATAATTTTTGGAATATTTGAGATGATTTTTGCATATTACAGATAATCTCCGGATAATATCTGAAATATTTTTTTAATTATTAAACTCTTTTCTGAGTTCGGATATTCGTTTGGAAATTCGAATCTGATCCAAAATTTTGGATACGGATTCAGATTTAATCCCAAACTTTAAACATTTTTTGCACACTTAGGTCATCAAATTACACTTATATGTTTAGCCAAATTACTTTCACTTAAGAACTGTATGTATTATAAATATTCAAATTTGAGATTATATGAGTAATTTATGAAAGTAAAGGAATAAAATAAAATAAAATAAAATAATAGCAAATCACATGGATTAACTCAGCAATTACTCTTTATTTTTATCTTCCAAGCGGAATGCATTATAATTTTATTAAAATAAGATGTTTATTTCTATTTAACTTCTAGTGAAATACATTTTATTTAAATTAGTAATTTAATTTTTATTAAAAAATTGGAAAGTATAAAAACAACTAGTACAAAGGTTTTGTGGGAAAAGAAAGTGGAAATTAAGAAATTTGATGAACATGGAGTTTGAAAATAATGGAAAAGCAGTGGTATAGAGCTGACAAGAAGAAAATAGTTATAGGACCAATTTGGGACAAATCGTGTTTCACATGTGGAGTATTGTTTGTTTTTCCTAGTATTGCATTTAATACATGAAGAAAGAGGAGGACAAGGACAGAAATTTTCCTATACTCTTGTCTCATATTATTTTGTCATTTGTAGATGATGTGACTAAGCATAAACCAAGATATGTGAAAATCCCATTTAACGTGTCAAAACTCATGAAACCCTATCAAATATACATGCTTACATATACGTAAGCAGTTTTACTCGATATACATATAAGTAAACAAGTTTACTTTGTATGATTATATATATAAGTATAGTTGCGTATATGTAACTCAATAATTAATTACATAATCTCATAAATTGTTCGTTGAAGCAGATTGTAACGTGGCTGAAGCTAAGAAGCAATATGATGAGATGTTTAGAAGTAAATGCTTAGAATTGTCAAATGTCAATGCATCAAAATAGAATATTTTCAAATCAAATAAGGTATATTGTCATGGTTAATGCCTGTATAAACATTTGAGATGATGTGACAAACTGACACTAAACTATATAGGTATAAATGATATTCGAAGGAGGCATAAATTCGAAAAACAAGAATGCATAAATCTAGAGAAGGAAAAGGTTATAAATTTATTATAATTTTTCACTGAGACGCAAATAAGGGGAGAACTATACCTGGCAATCTTGATACATAGCAAGATAAATAGATAGAAATGAATAAACAATTATTGCATTTTAGGTTGAAATGAGTAACATTCTATCATAGTATGGGTTGAGATGTGTAACACCTCAATACAAAGCGAGTCAAGATGGGCAACTTAAAAACCATGTGAACATAGTGGATTCCAATAAATAATAATGGTCAATAATATATTTGAGGAGAAAATCATTAAAAATTATTCAAATAAACTATTTGTTTAGTTACAACTCATTTTAACTTGAGCGAAATTGATTTTTTTTTAAAACGACACGTTTAAAACCAAACGGATTTTGATTAAAACTCGTCTTGACCCGCACCCATCGTAACCTGTTAGGTTGTTACCCAACCCAACCCGTCTATTTTGCCAGCATAGGGAGAACACACTGCTTTGGTGTGTATGGTAACTATTGTTCGTAAAATTTGCTTCAAACATATTATAGTAATCAAACCTTGTTATTGCTTATATGACAAGTTTATAGTATCCAACACGAGAATGATAAGAAGGAGATCTGAAATCCAACCATGCCGTCGAAGATGTCAAAATGATGCTAACTCCAGGTTGAATATGAACTTAGAGAGATGCTTGCATTCTCATCTATGGCTGAAGACTAAGTGTGACAAAATATGCGAGGTGATAACAGATCAGAACGAGTTATAACCAAAATGGGTTTGGTTCAAAGCATGTTGCTTTAACAAATTATTAGCTTTGTTCAGGTCAAATGATTTCAAGTGAAAATTGATTCATAATAAATCATTTATATGATTACGTATACATCATTAAACATATATGTAAACAATTATATCATTACATATTTGCAATCATGTATATATATGCATCACCTATTATTACATTTTTTTATCCTAATATAAGAATTAACGTGCTAAGCGTAGGAAACTACAAGAACGTGCCATGCTTTATCTGGTTAAGGGGCATTATCGTCCATATAAATTGGGAACCACTAAATCTTATCTATTGATTAGTTTGATCAAAGGTGCAGAATTCTTCCTACACTTCTCACATTAGGAATCATTTGTATTTGATTCGGCTGCTATATATATATATTGGGTATAAATAATTTGAAAACCTCTCCTTAGTGTGAAAACTATGTAAAAATCATGTAAAAAGCGGTTTTTTTGAATTTTTTTACAGGTTTGTTACATTATTTGGCACATTTATAAAAAAAATAAAAAAACGCCAAGTAGTTATTTTATAAAAAAATATTTAGTCGGCGCTTTTTTTATTTTTTTATAAAAATGTGCCAAATAATGTTACAAACCTGTAAAAAAATTAATAAAAAACGTTTTTTACATGATACATAATTTTCACGCTTAGGAGGAGTTTTCGTTTTATATTTTTCCTATATATATAGGGTTGTGTTAATCTGACACGCAGAGGCGTACGTTAATAGTGTAAATTTTTCGGCCGGATGTTATTGTTAGTTAAAAATCGCGGTTTCGCCCCCTGGCTTCAAAAAATTAACATGTATTCTAGGTTTCAAAAATTTCCGCCCCCCTCTCACTTTGCCCAAGCTCCGCCACTGCTCACACGCAGAAAAGATGGTTGCAGGTAATGTTGTACGTGGCGTAGAAATCTATACGACACTTACAGAAAAAGATGTGGTGTTGAATTAAAAAAGTGGGGTGTGTAAATAACCAATCCCTATATATATATAGTATAGGGTTAGGCTAAAAAGGTAAAAAATTGTAAAAAATGTTGGAATAAATCTAAACCATTGATTTTTAAGATTAATGGTTATAAGTGTGCCACATCATTTGAGAGAATTAAGGGGGAATTTAATTGGTTGGAAGGGTATAATGTGTATTTTAGCGATTGTTGACTTTTTAACAACTTCCCCCTATTTTTTTACACGTTTATAACTTTTTTATACGTTATTTTTTTCAAAAAAAATTACAACATAAAATCATGCATTTTTTAATCTTTTCAACGAGTATAATATTGCTATATAACAAAAACCGACCAAAATTGATGTATATGGATTTTGTGTTTTATGGTGTTTTCTAGATGTTCATCACACTGAACACAAAAAACATCATAAAATGTCCAGCTTTGATCTCATGAATATCCGAACAACATACACATCACAAAATGTTAACACCATAAACATAATAAAATATCTCGAAAAAACACCATAAAACGTAAACAACATAAAGCTAAGTTAAAAAACACCACAAAATGTCATGTTTTATTTTCATTAACACCTGGATATCATAAACACCATAAAATAATTCGAAAATACCATAAAATGTACAGATGCGTTACAAAAAAAACATCATAAAAGTGTTTATGGTGTTTTTTTGTGTTCAAAAAACCATAAAATGCTTTGTTTTAGTTCATTAACTTCTAAACACCATAAATAACTTAAAAGACACCATAAAACATGAACACCATAAAATGTAGAGATACGTTACAGAAAAACACCATAAGATTATGTTTAAATAACATTTGAAAAACACCATAAAATGAAGTTCGTAAAACTCGGTTTAAGTCATTATTTTTATTTTTTAAAAAATATATTAATATTATACTCTTTTAAAAGGTAAAAAAACACATGATTTTATGGTGTAATTTTTGAAAAAAAAAATATTAACGTACAAAAAAGTTATGAGCGTTTAAAAAAATGAGAGAAATTTGTATTTGACTTGCATTTGTAAGTTAATTTTTTATTTTGACATGTTTATCCTAAGGCTTCTAATCTACATGTCATTCTTTTATGGCTTTTTAGAATTTTTAGGTAACGTTTGGTATGCATGAATGAATGGTGGAATGGAATGAGTCATTACGTTGGAATGAAAAGAAACGTGTTTGGTTACCACATAGGAATGGAATGTACTATTTCATAAGGAATGTGATTCCTTCACTTTTGATGATTTTCATTCCTTGGAATAGAGGTGTTTTTTATTCATTCCTTCTCTTGAATGAATGATCCGACCAATGACCCGACCCATGTCCAAAACATTACCGACCCATGTCCAAAACTATGACCCGACCCATGACTAGAACCCCAACCCGACCCTTGACTCAACCCATGACCTGAACCATAAAGCGAACTATGACCCGACCCGTAACCAAACCCATGACCCAAACCATGACTCGAAGGATGACCTGAACCATGATCTGATCCATGACTCAAACAATGACCCGACCCATGACTCAAACAATGACCCGACCCATGAACCAAACCATGACCCGACCCATGACCCAAACCATGATCTGAACTATGATCCGTCGCATGACCCAAACCATGACCCGATCCATGAATTGCCCTGTGGCATGACCCATGATCGAACCATGGACAAAACAAAAACCAACCAATGAACCGACTGACGGTCCGAACCATGTTTCGACCCATGACACATGAGCCGACCCACGACCCGACCCATGATTAGAACCACAAATCGGCCCATAAATTGTATTCAATTTCTTCATCTTCTCATATCTAACAAACAACATAAAGTAATGAATCATTTCATTTCCATAGGTAACCAAACAAGACAATGGAATGGTAATGATCCATTTCATTCCCTTGTCCATTCCATTCCCTCGTCCATTCCATTCCCCCGTCCATTCCATTCATTCGTACCAAACAGACAAGGTTTTAACTTTTAAGCCTTTTAAGAATATCTTTACCAATGTATATATTGTGTTTGTGGACTCAATTTGGGACTGCTACGTACGCATCACCACCATACACGTGTAATTAATTATGACGTGGGGTACCTCTACGGAGAGTCGGAGAGGCCCCATCCACTTCCTGCATTCTTGTTCCCTCCAGCTCATGTGGGGATGCGTTATTATTGGGCCCAGTTCATACCTTTAGAACCTATTATACATTGTGTATTGGTATATACGAGCTGTATATGACGCAATCAATGTTTGTCAGAATTTGTTAAATAAATGATTGGGTGTCAGATGAGGTATACACCTCTTATGGGTAGAGGTGGGCAAAAAAACCGGACCTGGAACCGGAACCGACAATCCGAACCGGAACCGGTGGGTACGAATGGGTGCGGTTTTTCAGACAAATTAGAACCGGAACCGGAACCCTAAACCGGAAAAACTGGAACTGGTTCCACCTGTACCCGGCCAAAACCCGAACCGGAACCGGGCAAAAACCGGTTGGAACCGGTCGGAACCCGGAACCGAAACCGGGTATTGACTTTGTTGACTGGAACTGGAACCGGTTGAAACCGGAATCGGTTCCAAAAAAACCCGATTTATGCACCTTTACTTATGGGTGTGTGAAGAACCAAGCCCATATTATATATGACAATTAACATTTTAAAAACAAAATATGTTTTGTGTGCATTTTTTTTCTTTTTCTACCTTTTACCGGGATTTTTTTTGGGTATTTCTTCGATGCGTTATGTGTCATAGGACCCCGTGTATTACATGAAATGAATAAAAAAAATTATTAATTAATAGTTATCAATAAAAATTTAAACTATACAAGATGATTTTTTAATATAAAATATAATTAAATACAATTTCATAGATTAAATCATAAAATAATTATATTATTATTTTTAAACACTAATAGCTTCAAATTTTGTTTCATTAAATATTTCGTTTTGTAAAATTATTTTTAAAAATTCTATATTTTATAATAATTTGTTTTTTTAAAAAAGTGTTATTTTTAATATTAAAATATTTTTAATAAATTAAAAAAGTCTTTTTTTTAATGTGTGAAAAATATATTTAATATTTAATATATGGTATATTTAATATGAGAGAGAGGCGGGAAAAAAAACATCGAGTGTTCTAAAAATGTGCTAAGTGTCCTAAAAAAATATTTATTTATTAGTTAAGTAAGATAAGATTAATACAGATTTAAAATTTTAATAATTAATAGAGGTATAGATGTATGTTATTTTAAACTTAATATACTAGGAAGTGTCATAGTTGTTTCCTAATTAAGGGTACAAATCAAATATTTAAAAATTTGTTAAATACCCATCAATAATTAACATATCAGTTACTTTCCGAATTCCCACAAATCAATGTTCTTTATTTACTATAATATCTTCTAATCTAGTAGCAGCTCTTGATTTTTAATATTAGAGGTCTTGAGTTAAATCTTCACTATAGCACAACATTACTATAAATTAAGCTAGAAATTTTTTCGAATTATAAGTTGACCGGGCTTTTGCTATTCAAAATATATGTGTTTACTGTATATTCATTTAAGATATCCTTTCATACTCCTACTGAAAAGCACGTAATCATTTGATGGGTTGATTATTCATAGGAAGAATCTTGTTAATATTATTCAAGGCAATTTTAGTTATTTTAGTTTGTAATCATATATTCATATGTGTTTCTTATTGAATTTGGTTTTCTTAGTCTTGGCTTTTTTTCTCTCCAATCATGTGAAGATATTATCTTAATTTTGTTTGTTTTTATTTTTGTATAATGTTTATTCATTTTCTTTGTTTGTTGTATTATCATTTCCCCATTTCTTTAATGTTATTTGAACCATACTATTTTAATTACTTAATATAATTTGATTCCTCATGTGTTCTTTATTTTTATATACTCTGTTGTTTATTAATCTACGAACAAAAAGCTTTAAGGAATGAAAATGGAGTATAATCTTAAAGAAGAAAGAAGATAGAAATCTTGTGTACTTTTATTCAATAAATATATGTAGCTATATATAGCCTTACACCATGAAACGTGAAGCATGAAAACAGGAATAAAATAATGACACTCCTAAGGAATAGGTACCATCTAGTGACCCACTTTTCCAACGTCTATTATTCCATAAGATTCGGTCAAAGCAAGACTACTAATTCAACTAACAAAATATCTAATAAAACATGAAAACAAATCTTCAATTTCCCAGCCATGCAGCTCTACGTGAACCCTTGAACCTCTAATTTATTTCATGCAAACCCAACAAAGACTTATGACTCATGACCCATTAAACGATTAATACCAACAATCACCTCCTTAATCGTTTATTCATACCACTCGTTCACAGCAACGTTGGTTCATCGTCATCTACATGAATCAAGTTAGCCTCTTCTTTCTTTTCCCATTTTGGACACTCATTGTTATAATGACCAAAGTCACCACACTTGTAACATTTAACATGGCTTTTATCCCGGAACCGCTCATTACCATCTCGACCCTTCACGGACCCACGACCTCTTCCTCGGCCACGTCCAAAGTCATCTCGGTTTGAACTTCCAACGCCACAATGTTTACATCCATGCGGTTTTTCTTGACTAGCCAACAACAAGCTTCCTTGAACGTCCTCTACTTTCTCGGTTCCTTTCAAGCGCTCCTCGTACGCTTTCAATCTACCAACGGCTTCATCAAATAACATTGATTCCAAATCAAAACATTGCTCAATTGAAGCAACAATTTGAAGAAACGACTTGGGCATTGAATCTAGCAATCTTTTCACCAATTCAACTTCTTCAAGCTCATATCCAAGACTCCTTACCTTTGATGCTAAACCGGTCAATTTTGCCACGAAATCATCAACCGTTTCGCCATCCTTCATCCTCAAACTTTCAAGCTCCCTTTTTAATGTTGCAAGTCGAGCCACTCTCACTCGATCCACTCCCAAATACCGTGTTTTCAACCCATCCCACACTTGTTTTGGATCGGTGTAACTTGACATTTGCAAAACCATCTCCTCGGGTATTGCTTGAAACAAGAAAGCAAGTGCTTGTTTCGACTTCTTTGGATCGATTTCTTCACCCAAAACCCTCGGTTCAACAGTCTCCCATATCCCATTCGCGTCCATAATCGACTTGACTTTGACCGCCCATACCGGATAATTCGTAGGAGTCAACACCGGGACTTGATAGGACATCGAGCCTCCTTCTTTAACAGGTACCATCGCCATTTCTGCTCTTCTTTTGACAACCCCAACCTTGTACCGATCAACCTGTTCCAAGAGATTCTTACACCGGTCAGGAAGACGAGGTCACCACCACCTTTCACCGTCTTCTATCACCTGCAACACGAACCGAACTCAAAGCAACCTGCTTTGATTTACTTCTGCTCGTCTTTCACGCCTTTGGTAAATCTCTCGTTATCACGGAACAGGTTAATCAAGGATGGTGGTTGCACTTGAGAAGTTTCAACTTAAGATCGACAACTCACCGCCCCTTCAAAACGAACTGAGCTCTGGATACCAAATGTTGTTTATTAATCTACGAACAAAAAGCTTTAAGGAATGAAAATGGAGTATAATCTTAAAGAAGAAAGAAGATAGAAATCTTGTGTACTTTTATTCAATAAATATATGTAGCTATATATAGCCTTACACCATGAAACGTGAAGCATGAAAACAGGAATAAAATAATGACACTCCTAAGGAATAGGTACCATCTAGTGACCCACTTTTCCAACGTCTATTATTCCATAAGATTCGGTCAAAGCAAGACTACTAATTCAACTAACAAAATATCTAATAAAACATGAAAACAAATCTTCAATTTCCCAGCCATGCAGCTCTACGTGAACCCTTGAACCTCTAATTTATTTCATGCAAACCCAACAAAGACTTATGACTCATGACCCATTAAACGATTAATACCAACATACTCAATTTCAAATGTCGGTGTGTACTTCTTACGTGTTATTCTGTGATTTGTTGCCTTTTTTTTCCTTTTGCCAAAAATTTCGTGTAGGTATTATACATTTACTTCGACGTATTTCACATATGTTGGACACACGAGTTGGTAACTTGGTAATGAATCTTCTTTTAGGTGTTTAAGACTAAATCGACAGGGATTCTTGTTCATTTTTTTTAATTTTTCCACATAATTGTTTTATGCTTTCTATGTAAAATCCAAAAAAAAAAAAAAAAAATTTAAGCTATGATCGCCAAATGAAATGGTAAGAACAAATCCATGTGTCTGGTTCTTCACAATGGCCGATGGCGTGGCTTCGAGTCATCGAGTGTATGGCTTCTAATTTTTTGGGCTTTCAATTTGGACTCTTTTTTTCCCAACAAAATTCATATGCTATTTTTTTTTTTTGTTTCTTCGATCTAAGGTATAAAGGAGTTAGTATTTCATATTTATTTTGTATTTAAGGGTCGAGGTTTCGAAAACCATCCCTTGCTAACCATTTGTTGTTCTTTGTTTTTATTTTTATTATTTTCTTTTTCTTTCCTTATTTTCCCTTTTACTTTTGAAATATAATTTTTACGTATGCTTAGATGTAGTTTCGATAACTACATTTACGTATTAATACTTATCAAGATCGAGCACATCTATGATATATTTTTACTTTTTTAAATAGCTTTCGTGTTTGTCAATTCTAATTTTTACACCAACATTATCTTTTAGTTATATTTCTATTGTCTCTGTTTTTCTTAACATTTTTTACAAACATATAATTTATGTTGTAAATTAGGATTCGGATGAATTTAAACAATGTTTAGAAAAACCTGGAATCTTGATTTGGATCTTCACGAACACAATTGCTTGGATTATCTCTGAATCGTGTAATCACTTTCAGATAAATCTATTTGTGGGTTACTCACAATGATTTATCGGATAAGACAGAGATTTTCTGTTGATGGAATCAAATTTCATAATCTTCTGTGTGTGTTCATCGATGTACCATGTAACCCTAGGAGGTTTTTAAAAAACTCCCGTCCTTGCATATCTTTCATATGCGTATATTTGATCAAGAAATATATAATGGAATGTGCTAATATCTAAAATTGGAACCATACTTTCAATATATACATAATTAGCCCAAATCTTGATAAAACTTATCAAACCAAGCACAAAACTTAGTTATAAAAACCAATTAATAATCAATTAATTAGAAAGCACAAATAACATTTAGAATTAAATCGAGCCCGCACTCCCGCGTCACCTAACTCGTTTAATTTCTAATGTTATTTCCTTGATCAACAAGTTAATCCAATATACTAAAATCATTAATAACACTAAAATTACCAACATTCCTCCCCCATTTTAGTGATATCCATGATTAACTTAACCATCCTCACAGAATTACAAACTCATGCATAAATGAAAATGTCCTATGGATTGAATTTTCATCTTAGTAAATTACACGTTTCAAATGCTCGAATATCGGGGTGTCTCTATGGATTGAACCCTTGCTATCCATGTTGAACACTTGAAGGTAAAATACACACAAGTTTACGAAATCCAAATTCCACTGACACAATGTTTTACTAGCCTGTGTCCTAATCCTTCAAAGAATATATCAAAGCTCAAGTCCAAAGCTTCTTGAAGCGGCTAAACTTCATATTCTTATAGGTAGTTTATTACTCTTGCACCTGCACTGCAATTTATCAATGAACTATTAAGAAGGTATACTTCAACCTCCTTTAACTTGCAGTCTGAGCACATACCTTGGGATGATTATGTTAATGTGTTCCAATATCTTTCTGACAAGCTTACCTCATTGAATTCAGCATATAACGTTGTATTAGATGGGAATTGGGCGTCTTGACATAAGATATTAAAGTATATGGACTTTAAACCCATCCCTATGACTGACTTATTCATGAGATCTCTTCCTAACACTTAAGTTAGTTAATCAGCCAAAATCATTAAGATCTTACAAATTCAACAGATACCACAATATGCGTAACGAGCTCATTAATTATCATATGTATAAAACATAACTGTCTAGACTTTTCATTATACACCTGACCATAATCATTAGTCAGCACTATCTCACTTGATAGATATTTGTGATATCAGTTTTGACCACAATGGAACCTTAAAGATCTAATTCCTTAGTCATTCAGTTTCTTATTAGTTGTTGTTAACACAACAAATTCGCATTCCATTATCATAGATGCAAGCTTCCTAAGAGAGACAC
Source organism: Mikania micrantha (assembly GCA_009363875.1). NCBI lineage: Eukaryota > Viridiplantae > Streptophyta > Magnoliopsida > Asterales > Asteraceae > Mikania > Mikania micrantha. The sequence goes on along the minus strand of CM018695.1, from coordinate 78,061,260 downwards.
ATCCACTTTGTTTTTTCAATATTCAGGATACTTTTCTATAATCGAAGAAATCCAAATAACACAAACCAAAGTTCATGGTTCTTTCCAGGTATTGAAACAAACAATTTATTGCTTGCCAAATTTTGAGCACTAGGATTACTAGCAAATCTTCTCAGCTTACCCAGAAAACATAAGATATGCCAGGCCTGAAACTAAGCATTTCATACATTAAAAAACCAATGGCCTTAAAATATTCTAACTGAGAAACAAGATCACCTAAATTAGGCATGAGCCTAAGGTTAGGGTGCATAAGAGTACTACGTAACGACCAATCAAAATAATTGTATTTCTACTCCTCTTAGTTTTTACTGAAAATTTGCATCGGCCTCCCAGATCTTTTATTTCAAAGTTAGAAAATGATATACTTATAACATTATTAATCTTCTCTAGGCCAACTTCAAAGATAAACATGTCATTTGCATATAGACAAATAATCACTCCTTTACTTGAGGAATCAAATTTAATAAAAGTACACTTGTCTGCTTAGTTTAGAAGAAATCCATGAGACAAAATTACCTATGATATAAACTAACATGAATCAATGTCCTTTTTATAATTGTTTAATACAACCCATACAATAGGTTCTTTCGAAGGACAAATGCATACAACACATTATCAAACTATACCTTTTTTTTTTTTAATACTAGAATACAAGTCAAATTTTCATATTCTTTGATAAGTTGAGCTGTCATATTTCCTATCCTTAGTACAAATCATCTTTAAAACCGGTTCAAATTCCTCAAACCATTTCAGATACTTGAACATATAACTCATAGCACATGAGTCTACCCACCATACAAACATATCATCCTGTTTATAAAAGGATTCAGAAATAAATAAACATGATTCTCAACTGAATTAATTTTATGGATCATTTGACTCTTCCGAGTCCAAAACCAAACTCTAAGACAGAGTTTCATTTATTTCACACTTAATGGGCTTTTCTTGATTTGTAGGCATCTAATTGATTGGTTGTAACCTAGGCCGTTGCCCATCAACCCTATGTGAGTATCATCACAACCTTTGCAATTAATTTTATTTGATTCAAAACATTACAATTTATCTGCTCATTACTTAAATCATAAATAATCTTTGTTTCTTTGAATCAAATCCATGAATTTGTAAATAATTAACTTGTCCCAAATGAGTCATTGAATCAACTACAAAACTCATAGGTTTTATTAAATTTAAAGTAAAGTTAGCAAGCGTACCTTTAGCAATTTAACTCACTTGAATCCGTCACATTAGACTTGTTTTCATCTGCGAGCTTCACTCAACAATCTTTCTTGAGTTGTCTCAGTTTCCCACACCGCTAACAAGATAATTTCGGCTTCTTTTCCCGAATAAACATTCTTTATTTTCCTTGAACTTTTTTCAACTTATAAACCACTTGAAATTATTTAAACTATATAACCCATATTGATCTTATTTAGAAAATCCAAAGTTATAACTAAGCTGATAACTAAATTGTTACAATGTGCTTTGACAAATTGACTTGGAAGGAGCCAATCACTAAATAACCAATTACCACATATTATAATTATTCAATAATATTCGATCAGGTATTCAGGTTCAATTACATTTAAGGAAAGAAGAAATATACACAAATTAATCTGTCATAAATCAGTCAATATATTCCCTTTTCTTTCTTTAGCTCCGTTGCATTAGAGAGTGTGTATTACAACAGAGGTTATCACCAATTCAAATATTCCCAATAATTCCCAAATTGATTACCAATATACTCAAGAATCGTTGACATTGAATTATCAAAAGTCAAAACCACAACAATGAGTTTCAAAGTGATAACTCAAATTAAGTTTTCCTTTGAATTGATAATCAACAAATCCGAATGATTGACCAATTCCAAACTCCAAATTCAAATTTCACATGAATCCGAACGTCACTAAACTAAGTCGTTTATTACCAAATTAGAATCTACAATTACCAACTATTTCATAGATCCAATTCTCAATTATTTTCAAGCAAGAAGTCAATTAATTGATAAAAGATTCTAAATTCTCTATATCCAATTATTCTAAAATCATGTTAGATAAAATACTTGCAGAGTGTAATTCTAACCAAATTTAGGATTATCCAATTTGCAACACACCCCAATTAAATGCGCAACAAAGTTTTAGCAATAAAATGATGTTATATTTTATCAGAAAACTTGTGAATCCCAGTTTGCTAAGAACATGAGTATGAATTTCAGTTTGTTAATTTCAAATTGCAGTTCAAAAATTAACCCACATTAAGTGGTACGTGGGGTATCAATTCCAACAAATCCATTTGCTAATTGTAAATATATTTCAATTAGATAACCCACTGGTCGCATAAACCAACAAACCAATTTTTCAAATTAAGGTTTTGAATAACTAATCACATGTCACGTAATATCGCCAGAAATTAAAATGTAGAAAACTTATCCAATCTAATCAAACCGTCAAATTCATTGACCAATTAAATTTTCGGTACAATTTCCATATCCAATTTCAAAGTATGATTCGTTAAGCCATATAATAGCAATACTTGAAATCAATTCCAATTTACATGTATATGTACGAGTCTCTGATTCCAAAATACTTCACTATTTTAAGATAGAATCAATTTTTTGAAATATTTTTTCAGAACACGTACATATACAAAATAGATATTCAAGAAACCAATTATTTGGTTAATTCAATCATGTGAACATGTCCATATCCGAACACTTGAAATTGAAAACGTATAAGTTACACAAACCGAAATTCATCCCAATCAAACCCAAATTAGATTTATCTTTGTTGTAAATTAGGATTCGGATGAATTTAAACAACGTTTAGAAAAACCTGGAATCTTGATTTGGATCTTCACGAACACAATTGCTTGGATTATCTCTGAATCGTGTAATCACTTTCAGATAAATCTATTTGAGGGTTACTCACAATGATTTATCGGATAAGACAGAGATTTTCTGTTGATGGAATCAGATTTCATAATCTTCTGTGTGTGTTCATCGATGTACCATTTAACCCTAGGAGGTTTTTAAAAAACTCCCGTCCTTGCATATCTTTCATATGCGTATATTTGATCAAGAAATATATAATGGAATGTGCTAATATCTAAAATTGGAACCATACTTTCAATATATACATAATTAGCCCAATCTTGATAAAACTTATCAAACCAAGCACAAAACTTAGTTATAAAGACCAATTAATAATCAATTAATTAGAAAGCACAAATAACATTTAGAATTAAATCGAGCCCGGTAGGATGTGTCTAACAACAAATCAACAATAATGCCACTGGTAAAATCACCATATGATATATTGCATCTTAACTTTGTTTATTTATTACATTTACAAAGTTTACCTAATAACAATTGTCATACTAGTATACTTATACATGTAGTTCAAGTACCAAGACGTCCAGGCATTTCAAATTTTTTTATGAATCATATATATTATCATTTATATTTGAATTGAAAATTATATATAATATTTAATTTATCAAAATAATTATGTAATTTGGTTGTATGTTTTAAATGCTAAACCAAGGGGTGTTCGGAATTGCTTATGTAACTCCAAAAGTTTTTTTTTTTAAAAAAAGTGATTAATGATTTGTTACTTTTTCAAATTGAGTTTTTAAAAAAAATGTTTGCATTAGCTTTTCCAAAAGGACTTTTTCAAAATGATCAAAAAGAGCATTCTTATATTAATAATCATTTTAATGTTGTGAATAGCGGTAAGTGGGTCGCGGTGGATAACTGTGGCGGTGATGGGTCACGATAAGTGGGTCGCAGTGGATGACTGTGGCGGTGGTGGGTTCCGAAAATGGTGATGGGTGGCGACGAAGGCGGGTGGCGGCAATGGCGATGGGTAGTGATGAGTGAAAGTGGCGTGCCACGGTGAGTGGTGGCATTTGCGGTGGGCAGCAGCGTTGTTGGTGGTGATGACTGGTAGATTGGGTAAGGGTAAAAGGTGATAGTAGATTTGTAATTTTATGTCAACAAGTCATAAATAATTTTGAATGTAACACCCCGACCGATGGCGGAAACATCGGGGCGGCACGAAGTGTAAATTGTTTATAGCTTAGGGTATAAAGATGTAAATAATCATAAATAATCATTCATTTCAAAACATTCATTACATAGTCAAATAAATTCTCAAACCCTAACTGTTACATCATTTCAATCCTCATACATTAAATACAAATTAAATGAAAACTAATCCAAGCTCGTTAATATAGCTAACTTGTCATTTCCACCTGAAACATGTTTAAAATCAAGTGTCAACTACGAATAGTTGGTGAGTTTCATAGGTTTTAAGTACTCACACCAAAATATGTTTACAAAAATGTTATAAATGATGTCATATGTGAACATAAAGCATAATGAACATAGTTAAAATGAACTAGCAAGTAAAGCAGATCATCAATGTTAACAATGATGTTTGACCAATGTTTAGCACTACAAATAATGCTCAAAGTAGCAAACTATCACTGCGGCCTCCCCCGAAGGGTAAATCAAACATCGGTGGGATGGTCAGTTCAATAGATCTATCATAGTCACTAAATGTGTGTGATCAATGCCTATCCTTAACTAAAGTTCACAAACTATAAAGTCATTAGCTAAGTTCACATGAAAATGTTTAAACGTTGAGATAAGTTCAAAGATAACATGTTTCACCCCAAAAGTTCAAAATAAGTAAAAGAGGAGCTATGAAGACTCACCTTAGTGTAAGTGGTAGTCTTTGCAATAGTTGTCAAAGTATAGTTCAATAATGTCCAACACAAACTCAATATTTACCTAAATAGTTCTATAGGCATATGTTAACATAACTATGTCTTTCTATGGATTTATTATCTAAATTCTAAATGGATCAACGGTTCGATTTGTTTTGAACAAATAATCTTGCAATTTATTATGATTTATTTAAACGAAAAGAGAAATAACGTTTATAATATTTAAGTTTCTTATGTTTCATAAATTATGAATTAGAAGTTTTGAAATGTAAACTTATTTTATATTTAACCAAAATAATAGAAGAATTGTTTAATAGTTTCAAATCTTTAATTAATGTTAACTAACATTTTTAGAGTATTTTGTTAAATCATCTTCAACATGTAATAATAAGTTTAAAAAAAAATAGATAGAATTTATAGAATTTATTTCATATTTCAACATAGATTATTTAAAAATTAGTGATGAAAAGCATTTGTAAATATCTAGATTTATAAAATGTATACTATTGTATATAAAACCTTTAATTATTTAATCTACTAAATCTATAATTATTTACTTCAAAATTTGATGATTAAAATTTTATAAATCACATCTTAATATTACAAATAAATATTTAAAATAAAGTCTCCTTTTATTTTACAAGTTTAATAACTTTAATTAATCCTTTTGTTAAAAATAATCATAATTAATGTATACATTGTTAAATAAATTTATTAAGAATAACAAAATTTTAATTTATAAAAGATTTTGTGAAAACAGAATTTAAAAATATGTTTTTAAATAAAAGTTATAAAAATTTTCTCAAAAAAATGGTCCAAAACCGGTGAAGACCCGGTTCGAACCCTTGACCTTAACTCTGAAACACACATGCTTAACCGGTTGATCCAAGGCTCTGAGCCGCGAATGTACTCCAGTTTAATTGATTATAACAAGGTATTGATGTTGTTCCCCAAATCAGAACCAAGAACCGAAGAAAAAGAAACAAGCCCTAGTTTTCTTTTCTTTCAAATTCGATCGAATTGATTCCAGATTGAAAACCGAATGATGGGGTTATTGTTTTTATTCAAATCACGAGTAGAATGGTGTAAGAAACACCTACCTATATGTGCGATTTGATGGAGTTCGACTGAAGATCCGAGGGACGACCGGCCGAGGGATTAGTCTGCTTGATTAGCGATTTCTTTAGTTCGCACGGTGTGTTCTTGATTACAGAAAGTTTCGAACTGCAAGAAAGGGTGTGTGTGTTCGATTAATTTGGATTTTATAGGTGATTGGTTGTGGTTTGAATTCACGGTTGTTTTTCATATTTTTGGAATGAAATCATGGCATTTACCCCCATTAATCGTTCGAATCAATGATTTAAAGAGGTTACGCGTCTCGAATAGTTTCTAAATATGAAAGAAGGAACTGTAATCGCGTTGTATTGAGTGAGATTTGAAGAACAGGTCCAATGAGAAGGAAAACGGGTCGGATGAGCTTAAACCGGGTAAGAGAGAGATAGAACTTTGGGGTTTTGACAATTTTAGTCCCTCCCTTGTTCTCCTTTTAATTGCAGTTTTAAAGTAGACAGTTTATACCCTCAACTTTATTAAAACCTTGTTTCACTTTATTATAACTTGCATAAAAAATTTTATTTAACTTCATAATTGATATAAATTTGTTATATTTTTATATAACATTTTTTTAATGTTAAAGATTAAAACATAGTTTTTTGCTTTATTTATTTAATTATGATTAAAGTTAAAAAAAAATTATACTTACTTTATTTATAAAACATGTATAAATATATTTCTTATAGATTTTTATAAAATCCATTTAGTTACATTTTTTATATGATCTTATAAATCTTTAAACTTTATTAATAAGTTTTTGTTTGCATTTTTTTTTAAATTGTTAATAAATTTTATCATGCATAAATACATACATATTTATATGCATATTTAATTAACTATTTATGTAAAAAGAAAAATTCTCATTGACGTCATAATTCCTTTATTAAACATAAATGTTTATTACAAATTTCGTAGATGTTACATTGAAAAACCAAACTTTTTGGCTTTTTTAAAACAAGTTATTATCTCTTTATTATAAGTCATTTTCAAAAGTCTTTGTTAAACACTTTTTTAACTTATTGGTTTTTTAGAAAAACCAATAAGTCAATACATCTTTTTGAAACTCAATCTCAAACACTCTCCAGCAAACATATATGAAATTGGAATATGTAAAAATGTATAATACAATTTACAAATTATTTATACTTGATCTATTTTAAAGCTTAAACCAAATAAGAAAAATATATACATATATGCATTGTCATGATTTCTATTATTAGTCGCGATTATTCTTTTTAGTACAAAAATAACTACTTCTTGGTGAATTAATATTAACAAATTTTGTATACAATCTGTCAATCCTCAATACATATAGTGCGTCTCAATGTCTCATCAAACTTTTTAACTAAATTTTAATTTATCAAGTCAAACAACTATTAAAAATCTTCTCTAACCTTATATAGTATTTTACTTTATGATTCAAAATTTACTCACCATGATCATGCCAATAGACGAAGAAAATAGCAAGATATATTTGGATAATAGTAAAACTAATAGCATACAAGCAGAAACAAAAGCTGATAGACAAATTACTATCATTAAACAATTGCAAATACTCAACATTCAACAAAGAGGAAAAAAAATGACACATGTTTGATGCTTGCTTGTATCTTTCCATTACAGTTTCATATTACCTGATACTTGCTTGATGTTTGTTAAGAGCGTACAAAAAAAATACATAGTAGAAATCGAATTCGAAATATTCAAAAGTTTGGATTTAGATACCTATTTTAAAAATTTCAAAAGTCTATACATCCGATGAAGTTTTTTTGTTCGGATATCAGATATTTCGGATACTTTGGATAATTTTTCAGATCATTTAGATATTTTGGATATCCAAAATATTTTATTTTTAATTTTTGATTTTTTCTAAAATTATTAAATAATTAATATTTATCCTGAATTTCCGTCTAGATAACCGATCGATCCGGATCCGGATTCGAATCCGAATATGAAATTTCAGATATCCAAATTTTGGATGCGGATTCAGATATTTAAATTCACTATCCGAAATTTCTGGATATCCAAAATTCGGATATTCGAACTACCGGATATCCGATTTTGAACACTCCTAAATTATTTGTTTTCACATTTTACGTATATCAATTGTGGTTATATCATATTATTAATATCTTTTTGACTTCACATTTTTTCAGTAATTAAACCAATATATTATATGGATTTAGTAACTTTTACTTGTAAGATGTGAAACTCACTTTGATATTCAAATTTGATTTCTACATTACTCGATTTAATCTCAAGTGAAAATAACTTGAATCTGGCGAAATTTTTTTTGTTATTCCTCTAGTTAAGTTTCATTTATTATCGATTCTATTTATCATAAATATGGATCGTAGATGATAGAGCATAGATATAACAAAACTTTTAATAGTATTTAATAGACTAAAATATAATTAACATTTTGTGAATGATGGTATCTGAGCAAGTTATTACATTTTATAAAATGTGCATGTGTTCAAAGCACAATGCAAAACTTATAACGCAATGGTATGTATAGGGTGTTCAAAAAAATTTGTATTCAAAAATAGGAATATCGGAAAATGTGAACCCGAAATATCCAAAAAATTCATAATCCAGAAATTCGGATTCAGAGATTAGTTTTGAAAATTTTCAAATAGTTTGGATATCTGAACTATTCTAAATAATTATATTTCGGATATTCGGATAATTTTTCGGATATTTTGTATATTTTTAAGATATTTCAAATACTTTTCGGATATTTCGGAAAGTTTTCAAATATTCAGATATTCAAAATATAAATTTTTACAATTTTTAATTTGAATATCCGAAATTTCGGATTTTAATTCGGATATTAAAAATATAATATTTGTATGCGGATCACTAATACGCCATGGGTTCTTTCTCGGCCCAACAAAGACCAACGTGCTCAGTCCAAGTGTTCATGGATTCACCGACGAAATATAGATATCTATATTAATACTTATTATTTATTATAACATTGTAATTAGGGTTGTCCAAAAAGCTCGAATCTCGGATTCAACTCGTAGCTTGCTCGGATAAAGCTCGGCTCGGATAAAGCTCGTTAATAACCAAGCCGAACCGATCCAACTCGTTTTGTAACCGAGCTGAGTCCGAACCAAGGCAGGCTCGGCTCGTATCTCGCTCATTGCTCGGCTCGTATCTCGTTCATTGCTTGGCTCGTATGATCGGCTCGTTTGTACTACATGCTACACTAAAATATAAAACTATTGGGTTACTTTCAATAATAAATATACTTTGGTGTTATTTAATAATTATGTTAACAAAGAAAAAATAATAAAATAATAAAAGAAAAGATGATGGAAATACCGGATGGATCTCAATTCTCACGTGCTACACTGATCTAACATTCATAAATCCGTATTCTTAATTCCCAATATCTTGGAGCAACAGTCCTCACGCCAGGCGTTTCTCGCTTTGTCACAGCCACACGACGGTTGGTCTCAGCCACACACAGGCACACAGCTGACAGCTGACTTATCTTTTTCACTTTGAAAGCTAAAATTTTGGCTTCTCTTATTTGCCTCTCGCATGTGGCCTTTGTAGAACTCATAACTCATTAGAAAAAACGAGCCAAGTTGAGGAGAATAAAATTCAAATATTAAACTTCTTATGTAAAAACTGAGCCAATAACAAACCGAGTCAAGCCAACTCGGTTAAAAACGAGCAGAGTCCGAGCTGACCCCTGGCTCGGTTTGGTTCGGCTCATCAACACCCCTAAATTTGTAATATTTATCATTTAATTATTGATACTTATTATTTATTATAGATTATGCATACATACATACATACATACATACATACATACATACATACATACATACATACATACATACATACATACATACATACATACATACATACATATAGAGAGAGGAGGGTTATTTTGAAAACATTCTTTATTCGAGAAAAAACTTTGAAAACAATGAAAAAAACCAAAAATTTTTTTTTTTTTCCATTTTTTTACAGTTTTGTTAAATCATTAGGGTTATTTTTATAAAAATAAAAAATAAAAAAAACGCCGACTAGATTTTTTTTTTAAAATTAATAAAAATCGATGTAACACAGATGTAACATCGCTGTACAGGACTGGAAGAAATAGTTACGTCAGTGTTATATTTTTGATTTATTATTTTTTTAAAAAGAATCGGTCGGCGCTTTTTTTATATTTTTTTATAAAAATGACCCTAATAATGTTACAAAACTATAAAAAAAATTAAAAACAAAACTTTTTCTACATAGGGTTTTTTAAGGTTTTTTCATCTCAGGTGTGTTTCCATTTTATACATGCCTTATCTATCTTATATAATAAATCAATGTTTTTGTTTGCCACATGTCATGCAATGGAGCATGTTTCTTTTTTGTTTCCCTCCTAAAACTTGGAGCATTAAATAATTTATTAACACTCCTTTATTAATAGTGATAATTAATAAATTTGACAAATTATTACTTTAACTTATTTTCTTATATTTAATAACTAAACAAAATTAAATTAAATAAAATAGATACATTATAAAACAAATTGTAAACTATAAAAGTAATGATTTATTAGAATGAGAATATTAAAAAACCGAATTATTTCATGGATATTCATATATTTTAATAACAAAATAAAATAGATATATTATAAAAAAATCGTAAGCTATACAAATAATGATTTTATTAATAATAAAATATTAAAAACCTAAATTATTTCATGTATATTCATATATTTTTATATTTTAACATACAATTTTCATTAAATAATATAAAACTTTTAAATCTTTTCATTTTTCAGGTAAGCTACAAAAACTAAGGACTTGTTTATTTATTTTACAAATTATGGTATAATTATAATTCATAAAAGTTAATTTTTTTTATTTATAGTTATATTATTAAATGTTAGTATAACAATATTTTGTATTTATAAATTAACTTTAATATTCATATATTCTATTTCTTTTTTTTTGTTTTTTACAACAACTTAGTTTAAATTCTTATTAACTGTTTATTACTCTTAATTTAAAAAATATAAATAATTGGTAGCATTTATTATCATTGGAGTCATTTAGTTTTTGTTTTTCAACGTGTGCCTATTATTTAATTATTGATATCCATTATTTAATCATGCATTGTGAATTATATTTATATAAAAAATAATTAATATATTATTAAGCAAATGAAGTTAATCTGCAATTAGTTATAAAGTTTTTAGTTAAACTTCTTTTCTTATCTAAAGTTCTATTTAAGCTTTCTTACTATCATTAACTTCAAATTATGTTCATTAAAATATTCAATGATAATAATAATAATAATAATAATAATTATTATTATTATTTTTCATGAATTATTTTTAAATATTTTAAAATATTTAGCTTGATAGGATGATTTGAATGTTAAAATACAATATGTATAATTATAAAAAAAATCAAGTGTAATTCTTATTTTTTTTATAGACATAACTTTTTTTATCAAAAACTATATAACATTTTGTATATTAAACTCGTGTAACACACGGGATTTAACCTAGTATATATATATATATATATATATATATATATATATGGATTATAAGAAATAACTAATTATTATTAACCAAATTATTTTAATGTGAAATTAGTTATTAAGTTTCAAAATAAAAATTTAATTTCATATATCCCATATTTATAACTGAAATTACATATACACTCAAGTGAAAAATTAAATTATATATATCCTCTTATTTTATAATTTTTCTTCTTCAAATAAGGAGGTCTATGTAATTTAAAATTTTAGATTAGGGGATATAGGTGTAATTTAAAAGTATAAATAAGGAATATATGTAATTTATTTTATAATTTGGGTATATATGTAATTTATGAAGTTTATAGAGATATATATATATATATATATATAATTTATTTTTTTAAGTTGTCCTAATGGTAACTCACCTTCCAATTTGCAGGTCAAGGATTCGACTCCCACTTAAGGCACTTTAATAGATACCAGGTGAAGAGAGAAATCTTGAGTTAAATCTCGGGTTCTGAACCGATGGGGGCGCAAGTTTTACAGCAAAAAAAATTTTGGTTTATGCACGTTAGGTGCAACTTTTCTGAGGGTGGCGCCCGGTAAAACGGGTTATCGCTCCCTTGAGGAAGGGGTATTCCGAGGTCTGCTAGCTTGATGCATATGCCACGATAATACACTCGGTTGTTGTTGTTCAAAAAATATATTTAAAAGAAGAAAAAGAAAGGTAATAATACAAATTGTTTTTTATGAATGGTTTTTAAAAATTCACAGTTATTAAATATGAATGGATGAGTTAAACCGAACAAACCAAATAAACTTCCACTATACGAAAACCAAACCAAATTAGAGAAGTAGTTCGGTTCAGCATCTGTTAAAACCAAACAAACCGATTAAAAACCAAATAAACCGTTTAGAAACCGAACTTAATAAACCGAATTATGTCAGATAAACCAATTAAAATCCGAATAAACTTGTTAAAAACCAAATAAACCGATCCAAATAAACCGATTCAACCTTATATATTATTAATAAAATAATTATTTTAAATCTGAATAATGTTTAATCAGTTAACTGAATAAACCGAACAAACGAAATTAAAAAAAATGGAAATGATAACTATACTAAAATCCGAAATTCGGATATGGTTTGGAACAGAACCGAAAACCGAACTTGGAATTCGGATACAGTTGGAAACCGAACCGAAAACCGAATTTGAAATTCGGATACAGTTAGAAACTCAACCAAAAATTGAATTTATATGATTCGGTTTTTTCTGTTACGATACGGTTCGTTTTTCGATTTTAAACGATTTTCGGTTGGGTGTTTTTTCCGACTCGTACTGTGCATCTCAATTCTCATGGCCGCTCTTGATCACCACCACCATGTTCTCACCGTTGTCCTTCGACGAGAACCATCGCCATTGAACCCCTTTGTTGCTGAAATTGAGAAAGAAAGCGAGGATTAGAAGCGTAGCGACTAAGGGTGAGATCCACCGTGAGAATCGTCGCTCGATGGCCAGAGATCGACACTGTAATCGCTGGCACAGGGTGGTCAATAGGCTCAATTCGCTCTAGTTATATTGTACTCGCACACATAGAGGGTGTGTTGTGTCTTAAATGAGGGTTAATGGAAGGGTAGCCTCATTTATCCTAGGGTTTTTAATTGAGTCAATTCGTGTAACAAATCCTATATCATCAACTATTATTATTTGTTGATACTGAAATTTTAGGAAAATCATAAACATTCTTACTTCTTAGAATGTTATTTCGTTGGATGGCTGATCCGGTGATATTACAAGTTAAACACGTGTTAATATCATGTGATTAAGATGTTTAATTGATTTAAATGTTTTAAGTGTTTTTGTTTCAAATACTTATATTATTTTTTTTAATATTGTTAATATGCATAATTAATCATACATTAATACTCTTTGCTTTGGTTCATGCATCGTGAATGTTTTAACCGTTAATATTGACAAGTCGCTTTAAACAAGGTTTTATCGTTTCTACACGTACACTTCGCATTTAAATGTGTTGTTAGACTTTCAAATTATTATTATTACTTTTTTTTTGAACGGCGAAGGTCTCAGTCGTGTGAGACCACTGTTTCCAGGCCATGTCACAAAGGTCTAGTTACCTGAACCTCCCATGAGCCACCACAACCATCCCAGGAGGAAACCCCATTGGGAAAACCCCTGACCCACTCAGACCCCTATTTCGCTGCGGGAGGGTTTTTGAACCCAAGACCTCCAATTATTATTGTTACTATCATAAATACTTAATTGCCGCATTTCAAATGATACACGATAACCTGATTCATTAATTGTTTATCACATTGTCATGAGAGTTACATTCTCTCATCCTTATAAGAATTTTGTCTTTATAATTAGATGTCACTTAACTGGATCGATATTGCATGTTTATAATGAATCAATATTTTGTTGAGATCATTTCTTCGGAATATGAAAACTAAATGATTAATATCAAGATCTTGTGAATCTAGCTAGGAATCGTACTAAATCCCTAAACATTGTATACAGGGTCAAGTTATTTATACACCCAATTTTTTTAACACCCCACCGATATTATACGTTTTGTATAGATCTATACGTAACGTATAACCTCTCTTACGCCCACTGATTCGACAATGAATAGTCTCTTATACGTCTCGTATAGGATCCATACGGGGCGTATCGCCCACTATGACCCATACTGATTCAACAATGATTGGTATCCTATATGCCTAATATGAGACATATAAGAGTCCAATCAATTCGATAAATTCTGGCATAAAATAATTGTTTCCATATATGTACGTCTTGTATAAACATATATGAAACGTATAAAGGATGTTAAAATAACACAAGTCTTTTAATATTTATGTGTGTGTATTCTTAAGGTATGTATTACGCCTTTACATCAGCAATTTACCAAACAATACATCAACTTGGTGCATCATACGGACAATCTATCAAACTGTATTTCATGAAAGGGTCCACCAAATAGGACTTGAAGTTATTTAATACAATAGGTGTACGTCTTTCCTATGATATAGGTTCAACTAACCATATCAAGTCTTATTTATTGTAACAATTTGCTAAAATAAAATAAGAATTGTGTTATTTATACACCGATATACCAATAACATTATTTTTTATATTTTTAACATCTTAAAAATATTTAAAAAATATATGTGTATGATGACATGATGTGGTTAATTTATGTGTGTATGATGTGATTGATTTATATGTAAAACAAATCAAAATGAAGTAATTTTGAATAAATCTCACCACACCTCAGAATTCTAAACACAAAACCAAAACTAGGTACGCCACTCATAGGTAAATTAATTAACACGAAAGAAATGTATGAAAAGTATGACATGTGACAACATTGATTTTGTAATTAATTTTTTCTCGTATTACAAAGATCATATTGACATAGTTAGATACATAAAAAACCATAGGAATTTGTTACGAGTTTTTAATATTTAAGAAACACTAACGTGTATCATTTGTTGAAATAAATTGGCAAAGGTCAGACAATGGGGAACGAATCGCACAGAGTCCATAGGAATTCACATACACCTACATACACGAAGCCATCAATCAGCACATGATAGATTGATCACAACTAATTATTGGTGAGAAAGAAATAACTTAAGGGCTTGGTTATTTGGACACCCAACTTTTTTATTTAAACATTCCACCATCCTCTATGTATACAAGGCGTATAGCCTCTCTTGACACCCATTTATCCAACAATAATTAGTCTCGTATACGTCTTGTATAGGATCTATACGCCCATATAAGCATATATAAGACGTATAGGAGTCCAATCACTGATACTAACAAATTGTAGCAAACAATGATTGGCCCCATATACGTCTTGTATAAGCTTATACAAGACGTATATGATGTTTGAAGGATATGAGTGTGAGAATATAATGACCTTAACTTAACACTGAAAGCATTATAAGCACTATTAATTATATAGTATAGCTAGATATGTCACCACAAGAAAACTGACCTTTAGCGGCGAAAAAAATCGCCATTAATGGTACTCGAAATCGCCACTAATAGCTCTCGTCGCCGCTAAAAGATCGCCGGAAAGAAGCACGAGAAATTCCAGTTAACCCTAAATCACATTCAACCAATAAACACTTCAAAAAGTGAAAATATCCAATTGCTAAATCAAATATTTACATATGTGAAATCCCAATGTTCATAACATGATAACATAAAAAATAATTTAACCTAAGTGTACAGTTATCAACACAAATACATCAAACATTTGCATTTTATGAAGCCCTAAAGTTCAAGTGAAAAATCGAAGTGAAATCTCTTCTCCACCAAGAAAATAGGTAGCAATCAGTTTAGTTTACCTCTTTGTTTGGCATCATAGGAAACAACACATGAGCTCCAAAGCAAGCCGCCCAGCAATTTAGAGGATTTGATTAGCAAGGGTTTAAAGGATCTGATCGTGTAATGATTAGCATATATCAATTAGAGAAATTAAATGATTTGTGGGACGGTTGCGAAGCAGTGCCATTCGCAGACGGTGGGGGGCAGCGGCGGAGCGACAGGGGCCGGTGGCGGCATCGAGAGGGTTCCTATAACGTCCAGATCTTGTGTGACGGCAGGGGCAGCGGCAGCTTCGAGAGAGATAGCTTCGACGGCAGGGCGAGGGTTGCAGATCGATCGGGGAGGGTGTGAGAAGGATGAAGCTTGATCAGGAGGGGAAATGAGAAAGGAGGGAAAGAATGCGCCCTTTTATTCACTTTTAGCGGCGACCGTCGCCGCTATTGCTAACAGGCCGGGACACACCGATTGTCGCCGCTAAAGGTGTCGCTGTTATTGCATCTTTTTATTGTAGTCTGTAAGCACTACAAAAAATTGATATGTGTTTCACCCAAACTTTATTTATTATATAGCATAGATACGTATAATACAACATAGTACGTACCTTTGTTTTGGAGTTTTATTATTATATTTTGGCAGTTTACATATGTAATTTTTAAATATTCTTTTTATCTTTTAAGAGACAAAGACTAGGGTTTGTCAAAGAATAACCAACACTGACCAGACCACTGACCCCATCCATGCATGCCTATCAAACACCATTCCAAAGCTTTTCAACAGTCCCGATAACACACACACACACACGGACACACCCTCATTCACCACATAATAATAAACTCTTTAAATATTCAAACGTTTTTTATAAAACCACACTGATTGAGTTTGACTTTCGTGTGTGTGAACTGTGAACTTCTTGATTGATGGGTCAAACCGATGTTCGCCATTGGAGCTTGGTGCCACCATCTGAACCTCCATCGTTGCAAGAACACAGAGATGATAATTGGAGGCATGTTGATAAGTTTGTGAATGCGGTTTCCTTTGGGTTCATCGCTACTGCAATTTTGATCTCTATGTTTCTGGTCATGGCCGTCGTTGAGAGGCTTGCGATGACTACATCGCGGTTGCCCGGTGGTGGCCGGAATTCGGCCGGAGATGGTCAGTCTCAGATGGATTTTCACTCGAAACAAGGCCATTTATCTCCCACGGTTAGTAATTTTTTTGTATTGCATTATTGTATTTAAAATATAAAAAATAAACATGTTATAAATTTAGACCATATCTATTATATATATTATTATTATTATATATAATAAATAAATATAAAAGAGCACACATGTCATCAATCTACACTATCCTAACAATAATTTTCTTGATTTTTCTCTTATTTAATGCATCATACAATAAATAATAGTATTAAATATTGAATACATATTTATACATTTTTAAATTGAAAATATTTTTTAAGACATAATAAATATATTAATATAAAAATACTTTTTTTTTCAAAAGCAAAATTATTATAAAATAAATGGTGAACGCCACCATTAAAATTATTATAAAATAAGAAATCTTAAAAACAGTTTTCTAAAATAAAATGTTTAAAAAACAAACTTTGAAAAAGTAATATTTAAAAATAATATTATTTTCGATTACTTAAATTATTAAGTTGTTCAAAAATTTTAATCATATTTTATTTCAAAAAATCGACTTATATTATAAATATTTTCATTAATGATTATATATTATTTTTGTATTTAAACCGTATAATATATGGGATATTATCCTAGTGTATATATAATATAGGAATTTTATATATGTATTTTTTTTAAATAGATAATGTGGCGAAATATTTATACTGAAATGCTTCTATAATCAAGAAATTAACCAATTTTAAGCTTTATGATTGGTTTTAATTGTGGACATTGGTTAACATTTCTAGATGCCAACTTAATTAATTATTGTTTTTCATACTAATTACTAACATATAAACATATAGATTAAATAATAAATAAATAAAGTTAAATAAAAATTTTAATGAATAAAATATTAGATATTACATGAGACACAAATAAAATTATTAGTTGAAATAAACAGAGAAGGAAGAAAATAAGTTTTGATATCACATAATTATGATATTAAGTTTGTATATGTACACGTAATTTTTATTATTTTCTTGTAGCGTTTTTTTTCTAAATGGTTTATATTATTGCTAACTGTTGATATCATTAAATATTGAAGAAATTTGGGTACAAGAGAACATGTTACGGCCCTCTTTGTTTGGGACAGGGTTATCTCATCACTTTTTAGCTGTCATGCTATAGGCGTGTATAATTATACTCCTGTTTTTTATTTTTATTATGGTAGGACAAAATATTTGTCACAATTAACTTAGGCCATGTTATTCATACCTCTGACTCCTAAATTTCATGTCTTCTATACCTTTTGTATAAACTTATACAATATATAGAGGTACCAATTATTATTTTTTAAAATTTCTCATTGTTAAGAGTTAGTCGTGTATACATATCGTTTATGACTTATATGTCTCATGTAGAATCTATACGTCACATATACAAAATGTATAGTGTTAGTGATATTTAAATTAAAAAAAATTATGTAAATAACCAAACTCTTAACTTATTTGTGATAACTCAAATGGTTATCACAGATTTAAGATGTATAGTAATAAAATAATAATATTATTTTTAAATATTACTTTTTTAAAGTTTGTTTTTTAAACATTTTATTTTAGAAAACTATTCAATATTTAATCCAAAATGTATAAATACATATATGCCACCTATACAAGATGTATAGTGTTAATAATCCAAATTTACATTGGGCATATGATACAGCAGCTTGTGCGTATCATACATAATCCAGATTTCATACTCAGAGTCGTCTTATTATAGATTCAATAGATCATCTTGTAGCATGAGATATGTTTCTAACAAGTTTTGAGCTTCTGACGTTCATGTATTTGCATTTGTGGTCTCTCCACTTCTCTTCTAACTTCCAATATGCTTTCGAAACAATTCATTAACATTTTAACACCTATAAATCGTAAACACGATAAAAGTAAACATGCTCTGGAGCAAAACACATAAAAGCATGTAGTTAGACATCATATAACAAGAACAAACACTACGTGATCAAAATTCCGAGTCCAAATCAAAAATATTAATATTTATTTAATTGTTTTTAAAGTTTTTTAAATATCTTTTGTAACTTAAAAATATTATATATATATATATATATTATTTTAGATATCCAAATCATTTTTCGAATATGTATCATCTAAAATTTTATATAATAGATGCAAATAATTAAAGTGGTTGGATCCACTAAAAAAAATTTTGTCTAAAAAGAGTAAGAAACAATACTAGTTTGACTTGTGACATTCTAAAATTATAAAACAAAGATCTAGTATAAAAAAATCCAATATAAAAAACAAAATCCAATACAAAAAAAATCCAATACAAAAAATCAAAAATATAGTACAAAAAAATAAAAATCTAGTACAGAAAAATAAAAATGTAGTACAAAAACAATAATATAGTACAAAAACACAAAAATCCAATACAAGAGATATACAAAACAAAAAAAGAATCTAATACAAAAATATAAAAATCTAGTAAAAAAATAAGATGTTATACCTAAATTATAATGTCAAAATCTTATTAGTTGTTTCTATTTTTAGACAAAAAAAACTCTTATTATTTAATTTTTTTCCTGATAATTAAATTATAAAATTTCAAATATTTGAATTTGAAGAAACCTGGCACCTAGCAAAGCAAATATGTAATATTATAACGGGCTTTGCTTAAATCTACTAATGCCTTTATTATTTTTTGATGAAGTTCTCAAAATGAGAATTAAAATTGAAAAAAATGTATGCTAATTATGATGTGGGGTAACAAGTAAGAACAACAAACCAGGCTATGGGAAGAGGAAAGAAGAAAAAATAAATTTGATATTCGGCACGTATTAAGAACAAGTTTTAGTTCTAACTTTCATTTAATTCTTGTGGCAAAGATTTGAATCCATATTCTTTTTATTACAATTTTTATTATTAATGATTTATTATAATATTAAAATGAAAATAATTAAAAAATATATAAAATTTAACTAATCCCATAGTTTGTTTTTCTTGAAGGTCATCGACTTGGCTGCTTCAGTCGCGTTTTACCTGTTTCATCTAGTTAGTCGGGTATTGAGGGGATTCAGAGATTTACCACGTAAGTGGGTTACCACAGTTATAAAAAAAATAAATAAATAAATAAGCAAAACTAATCCCGTTGTTTTTCCTATTTATTATAAAGATATTTAATAAATATATTGAAGGTCCTTGTGGCTAACCTGATTTTAAATTAGGCCCCTGACTTTTAAAATACGTAAATAGTCTAATAGCATACAAGATATCAACTTTTTCTTTTAAATTTTTTGAACGGCAAACAATGGCTCATCGACAAACCTATTCATAGCCCAAATGGATTATAGACCCAACAAACCAAGCGTTATGATCACAGTCCGCTCCAACTCTTCGGTATTCAATGCCCAAGTGTTGGCGAGCGCTGAACCAAACAAATCTACCTGTCCTTTAAAAGGAAACTCACTATGTGATAAACCGCCTACTGACCGCTTTGTTAGGATTTGAACCCATAACTTCACAAAAGCTAAGTCTACTACCAGTTAAGCTAAATGTTGTTTGGTCTTTTAAATGATATGTAATGTAATAATGGCTAAAATTCCTTTATATATATATACACACACACATTGTTCAAGGACACCGTCCTTCATTTTTGGCAGCCCCCCGCCGCCACCACGTACTACGAATCGCTTCCGGCCACCTCGACCAGCCCCACTAGCCCACTACACCATCACCATTGGCTGAGCACTTCTAGTTTTGATCGCGATGGTGGCCTAGTGGCAGTGACGGACCCAGAAAATGTTCTCATAGGGGTCGAAATTTTTTTTGAAAGCGATTGCACTTCGCTACATATTTCATTGTTTGTATCTGTTCAAATCGGGTCAGGTCGGGTCATTTAAAAATCGATAAATTAAATCAAATCACAAATACATAATAAAGTCTGTCAATTCGTCGTATCATTCAATAAGATGACATGATAAATTTTGTTATCTTACAACAAGATTCTTAAAATAATATTCAAATTAAGAAATTCAATATTCAAAGAAGGTGTTGGTTCAAGTTTTCTTTTTAAAAAGTGTTTCATATTACCTAAATATACAAATTATAGCTAATCAATTAAGTTTCTCATCATGATAACAACTTTTAACTTTTAAAATTATACCTAAATATATAAACCACATGAAAATTTAACTATATAACAAACAAGTGACAAGTGGAGTGTTGGATAAAAATGACAACCGTTAAAGTTAAGGTGTTGCTCCTTTTATATCATATATTTATAACGAATAATTTTTTTTCATGGGTGTCGGCCGACCCCTATGGAATGTATGTGTGTCCGCCCATGCCTAGTTAAAAGGAGGTGAGAATCTATAATGGATGTCTAGGATTCAAAGCCTGGCATCACACAATTTTTCATGGGTCACACAATTTACCTCCCTCATATTAATCACGGGACCGTTCGGTGAGAGACGTTTAATGGTAGCGTTCACATTTTTTTTCTAGTTTTGAGTTAAAATATTAATGAATATCTTGACTGAACCTCAAATCATCTTTTGGACAGCCACCATAGCTTAATGAATCTTCATTGTTTCCAGCAACATCTAGTCCACCTTAAAGGAATCCCAATCGCCACCTCTATCTTAACGCTCCTTCATTTAGGGATGTCGAAAAAATTCGAAATCCGAAAAAACCTAATCCGAAATCTATTTCTGGTTATTCGGGTCGATACTCGATAATATGTTTTTAAATTCGGGTCAGGTCGGGTTTCGGATATGCAAAAACTGGTTTTTTTGGGTCGGATATCTGAATAAAACATGGTTATTCGGATGTAAGAATTTGGGTTTTTCGGGTTGTTCGAGTTTTTCAGATCGGATAATATGTTTTGAGATTCGGGTCGGGTTTCGGATAGGCCCCAAAAAATTTCAAATCCGAATAACCCGGTTTGAAAAACCCGAATAACTCGTTATCCGACCCGATTAACACACCTACCTTCATTCCTCTTCAAACGTCGTCATCGGGGGCTCATTGGTGATCAGAGACAAAGTATTCTCACAAAAGGCATCGATTCGGGTCGGGTTTCGGATAAACGAAAAAAATAAAATCCGAATTAACTCGTTATCAACCCGATTAACACGGGTTTAGTGGTGGTGTTTTCGACGATGGAAAGAAAGTACAAATGAATAAATCGGATGTGATTTTTGGGCTTTAAAATTTTGTTTTAATTTCTTATAGCCGTTTATTATTGTCTAACGAATAGAGTATTTAGAATTTTTTTTTTGTTTTGTTTTTAGTGTCAAGGGGTAATTTTGTTATTTCACACAAATTTAATAAAAAAAGTTAACGTTCATCCATGTCACGTGCATTCATGTTACATTTGTACGTACTATTAGGCTGTATCCAATGTGCTCGTGAAGGAGGCTGCATGTGATGAGGTGGAGGATATATGTGGGAGGGGCGCACCGGAGGATAAGGAGAAAGGGGTGCCCGTCGCCCACACGCACTTGGGGACGTGCATTCAAATGCAAAGAGAGGGTTGTGCGAGAAAAATATAGGGTAGAGTGAGGATGAATGTGAAAAGGCGTTGAAGTTAAAAAGATGAGAGATGATGCATGTGAAAAGGGGTTGAAGTTAAAAAGATGAGAGAGGATGCATGTAGGAATGATGGGTAAATAGCTGATGTGTCAGTAGTGGTGACTAGGATGCATTACGGGTGGTCTTAAATCGTTTATTTAAGTTTTGAAAGTTGGGAACCAAATTCAAATTCAGGTCGAACCGTCGAACACATGATCCTTTGGTTAATTAATTCTTATCATACATTGAAAAAAACTTCATATAATATCGCGAGAGTAAATTAAGGTTTTGGACTTTTGGGTCATGTGGTTTAAGAATTTTAACAGTTTCAACCAAAAAATTGAATTTTCTATCATTCAAGTCCCTATAGTTTAATCAACTAACGGTTTTGCCCCCCAAACCTAACTATTCAAACGGTTTTAACCCACAAACCAAACTATGGTTGGGGGTCAAAATCGTTAATTGTTTAAACCACAGAGGCTGCGTTGATAAAAATATTTTATGTTGAGTTGAAATAGTTAAAACACTTAAATTACATGGGCTAAAACCGTGATTTACTCATCGATATACCATTTTGTTTGTTTATCTCAGACACCTAAAGATGCAAAAGAAGTATCGGTCTTGATGCCAGGTGAAGACGTTCCAACCTTCATTGCTCACCCAACTCCAATTGTTGATCATACTCAATGGTCAATGAAGAAAGATATCATAAGTCCGCAAGTTAATACAAACTCCAATTCTCATGGTACCTAAGAAACTCAAAACATCAATTTTACAAGTTTTCAAGGTGGTTTTTCATTGTAAATTTGAAGATTTATACACAAGAGTAACTAATGGGGCATTTGGTTCGAATTATCTCATGTTCGGTTTTGCATAATTCATGAAAATTAGAATAAAAAATCAATATGTAAATATTATTTGATAGTGTATGCAAATATCTATTTGAGATCTTCAATATGCTAATTCTTTTTTTTTTAGCTAGTTTAACATCAATGTTTATTATTTTATTTTATTTTTTGTTGCAATACCCCAAAAAAATGACATTTTTTAGCAAGTTCTTGGGTTTGAAACTTTGAATCCCTAACATGACACAACAAGAGGTTAATTTTTTCTCGTATCTTCTTCTATAATGGTATGTGGTTTGAGTTTGACTTGGAGTGTCAAACATTTGGAATGATTGAAATTCCATCACAACAAGACTTAGTTGACATTTTTAAAAAGTATCTAATGAATTATGAGTTCGATACATCCTCTTTAGCAGAAAGACGGAGATATCGAACTTGATAATGGTGGTGGACCAAACACCGCAAAAAAGGAAAAAAAAAAAAAACATGATGTTGCTCTTTGATTTTGGAAGTTGAAATGGTCAATCTTCCCCTAATGAAACTTAATGTGAAATCTTTAATTCCCTCACTCATCCAAGATCATTTATCATCTTCCTCTATTAATTAACTTGATGCCTTCAAGCAATATGCAACAATCTTGTTATTATTGCATGATATCTCATTTGATTGTGATTATACTCTCCTTCATTGCTAATTTCATTGAATAATGTTATTGCTTTTGGAGTAACAAATGTAAAGAGGTTTCTCATCATCAGCCCAAATATCAAGCCATAATCTAAGATCAAGATTAATTTATTTTTTTATATAACATAATATTTATATTTAGAATTATAGCTATCAAATCACGGCTTGATATGATGTACCAAAAATTTCCTTTTCGTTCTGATCTGTTGTTCCTTTAGCCTATTGTACCCTAAGATAAAAGCTTGAAAATTAACATTAATCAGAAGTGGGTTTGTCTCCATTCTATGCTTTCACCTCATGGGTCTTTCTCTTGTGTGGTGATCCCCAACACAGATCAGATTGGTGTGGCAAGAGGTGGGTCCCAACACATGATGTTGGGTGTTGCAGATAGTCGAATGAGTTCGGTCGAGATGTATGATATTGGGAGGAATGAGTGGCTTGCATTGGACGGGTTGCTGAGGTTTTCAGGTCGGATGATTTTGAATCAGCAAAAAGTCTTGTGTAACAAAAGATAGTAACGGTTTCTTAACGGAGGGATTGAAATGAAGGGTATTTATCACTGTTTTCAGAACCGGACCGGACCGACCGGTCGGACCGGGAACCGGTGAGTTGGCCAGCCCAAAATGTGCTTGTGAACCGCTTTCAACTGGACCGGCTGGTGGAGCTGGTTCACCGGTCGGACCTGGAACCAGTTTACTGGTTGGACAGGATTTTGATGTTTTAAAAAAAATTTTAACTAAAATGCAAGGAATAAAACGTTAAAACCAAATGATATATTTTTATTAACATTATTATGTTTGTTTAAACATTATTTATGTTTGATTAAATATGTTTATAATTGTATAATTTCTTTTGGAGTATTATATATATTCATTATGACATCCGGTTCTTGAAACCGGTCCGACCAGTCCGGGCCAGCAACCAGTAAGACGTTCGGTTTAATGTCCGGTCTGGTTTTGAAAACATTGGTTTTACAACCACATGAGTGAAAATGATAGTAACTTTTTATTCTTGATTGAATTGGAGTTTTAGGTAAACAAAAGGGAAGAAAATGTGATTTTACGTACTCTTAATTATTCTAACTAGATGATGCTAATCCGCGCGTTGCCGCGCAAATTTAACATATTTGTTTCGTCATGATAACGAACGACGTGACCATAAAGCAAACCTTTTAAGGTTCGAGTAAAAAACAATAATAAAAAGTCATAAATTTAACATAATTGTTTCATCTTAACAACGAATGACGTGACCATAAAACAAACATATTAAGAATCAAGAAAAAAAAATAACAAAACCAAAATAAAACTACTCATGAGTTGTCGCATTTAGCTAATACATTTATTTCACATTGAAAACAAATCCAAAAGAGAGAAAAAATAACACAGATAAATGGGATGATGTGTGACAACCCGTAAATTTCATGTCAGCATCCTATTTATTTAAATGTTTATTTAATTGATATTTGTACACGTGACACTAGAATTAGTTTAATTTAGTGTGACACGCGGCATGCCGGTACGAATACTGACACAAACACGATAATTCGGAGAATTATCACAACACGCACACACGTGTCTAAGAAAACACGAACGTTGGTGAACGTTTAGCACATCGTGTAACAAAACACTAGAAACCTCACGAAACGCTCAAACATTGAACTTGAAAGTTCAAACGAGGTCGAACGATAGTCCGTAAGCGTGAAAACGACGAAGAACGAGTCAAACCATTGAAATTAGGCCTATTGGGCTCTTCCGGGACTCGTCGCGGTACGCTAAGGACCTCGGAGAGGCCCATGGCGGTACGCGACGAGGGGGAGGGGATTTTGAATTCCCGAAATCCATTACGGTACGCGAAGCATCTTTTTGGAAGGCTCGGCAGTACGCGACGACACCCAGTCGCCAAAATCTTTATAAAACCAAGAAAAATCATTTCCTTACCACCTCTACACACTTTCTCCGAAGCCTAGCCATCATAACTCGCTATTTTTGGTTCCAGAACTCCTGCCACACTCAAAAACCTCCATAGGAAGCCATTGTTGAAGGATTTGAAGGTCTTGAAGCAAGAAGGAACATTTGAGAAGACCCACCATCCTCACCACCACCATCTAACCATGAAGCCACAACTTCAGCAGGTTCTAGGAGCTTGGAGGACTGAGATCATCTCCATTATCATCTTCTTGAAGCTTTAGAAGGTAGCATCACATCTCTAGTAGCTTAAGAACACTACTACACACACATGCAAGCACCATAACCCGCATGCAAGCTCTCTAGCTTGCATGCACGAGTTTTAAATCTGGGTTTGATATATTTGCAACTGATTTTAATGATCTATGATGATATTTGAATGTTTCATGATGATCTATGATAATATGTATATGTAAAATGCATGATTTGGTCATGGATGAATGAAATAGTGCCATGTATGTATGATTCAGTGACTAGTTGAATGATTTTGGATATTCAAATGTGTTTGTTGATGATATTAGAAGTGTATTTCATGATTTGTGACTTTGAAATAGTCAAGAATGAATATTTGCAACACTTTCCATTTTTAGTAACTTTTTTTGTTACAACATGATGTTATGGATGAGATTATGAACATGCATGTGTATGGATTTGTTCTTAGAATGCTTATATGATGTTAAAATGCTAAGGAAATCGATTTGGGATCGATTCGGGTCATTTTGGCCCTACTTGCTATTTTTAGTAACTTTTATAGTCGAAACCTTGCTATTCGATGATTTGATTTATATGGATATGTTTATTTATGGTTAAATGATAATATTTGATGATATATGGCATAAGGATGAATTAGATATGCTTAGGATGATCATTTGAAGGATATTAGTCATAGTTACTATTTTTAGTAACTTTATTTTGTAATATATCGATTTAGAAATGTTATGTATGTTACATGCTTGCTAAATGATTTAAAATGACTTGATATGATTATTGCATGCTAAGTTAGATGGTTTCCGATGATGAACATGCTAGATATGGAAACTTTCCTTTTAAGGAAACTCTAATGTGTAAAAACGGCTTATGTGCTTATTTGACTAACTATGATAATGTGCTATGTGTTAACATGATCACGTAGGACTTAACGAGCATGCTAGAACTTTAAAAACAATATGTGTTGTGAAACTTGCCATAAATGGAAACTTACTATATATAGTAAGTTGTCCATGGACGCGACTTGCGCGTTTTGCACACGACGAGCACAAACACAAATGTTACACAAATCACAACCGACACGGTTCACCAACGGGTCGTTGACTTGACACGGTCAGACACGGTTAAACACGGTCAAACACAGTCAATGTGGACCAACATGAGCAAACACGGTCAATGTGGACCGACACGGACAAACATAACAACCGAGGGTTGTTGAGCACAAACACAAGCACGATCACGAACACGGTCACTTACTCGAACTCATGTATGGTATACGATATAGGTAGCCGGTGACCGTCACGCTTTTCCAGCAGGAGCTTACGCATTTATTTCCGATCATTACTGAGGTGAGTTTACGGCCCCTCTTTACTCTTTTACAAGCTTTTCAAATAGGGGGAGAATGCTTGTTGAATCGAGTCAAACATTACTACTATACAAACATTATTTGTGTATGTTGGTTTATTAGACAAACATTAAGTGTTGTAATCGTAACAAGCCCTCACAAAGTCTTACCGTTAATGTACAAACAACGAGGTGAGTTTGAATAGATCTATTTGGGTGTGACGAACCCCACGTGGCACAATACTGACTGGAGGTCTGGACACGTGAAATCTCGACCTATCTTGCTATGTTATTACGAGACATAGCGGAGACAAGGACTAACAAGTCTAGTTCGGTAATGACGCACTGACACTTGGAGCCTAGGGCTTGGGACTAACATTATAATAAACAGCATGACACATGTTTTCTTATTATTTATGTATATCAAAACCTGTGAACTCACCAACCATTGTGTTGACACTTTTTCTTAAACTTGTATTTTCAGGTAACTAGCTGACAAGCTTAAGGACATGAATGCACTTAGAGGACGAGCACAGGACTTGCATGCATTTCATGTCATTTAGACAAACAATATTTATTTTGTTATGCATTTTCAAACAATGTAATGTCTAACAACATATTTTCCGTTGCATGTTAAAAACATATTTTATTCTGCTGCTTACTTTATAAAATGTTTGGTTGTGCATATGTCAAACATCGTATTTTGAAACGCATATAGAGTTATTCTATATGACCTTGAGCTGTGATTGTGGCCACGTCACACCCATGTGGACTAACTCCACACGTGGGAATTTGGGGGTGTGACATGTTGTTCGAAGAACCAAATAAATAAATATCAGCAAAAATATATGTACTAAAAAAGAAAATAAAAAACAAACGGATAAAAGGATGTTGTTCGACGAACACAACCATAAAAAAAGCCTTCTATTTTGAACCCTCTATTTGGAACATCAAGAGTTGAGAAATGTTTTTCAGCAACAAAACACTTAGGGTTTAGGGTTTAGTTCGTGATGAGAGATTTGATTTTGTTACGTAACTTATGATTTTGTAAATGATATATAATACACGTTCTCAGGAGTTCATTGTCTATCATCCGCCGTAACGCGCGGGAGGGAATAAAACCTAGTTACAATTAATAGCAGCACTAGAAACTCAAACAATATTTTTCTACAACACAAAATTCTGTATTGTACAAGATATATGTTGCTAAAAGCATTTCTCATTTAAAAAAAACAACCAATTAGAAGAAAGAACTGTTCATAATTTGATATCGTTTATATAGATAATTAGAAAATTACATGTTAAAAGTTTTAGTACTATTTAATATTTATAATTAAATTTATTCACTTATATATTATTTATTTCGTTAAGGATATTGCTATATAGATATATAGATTTTTTTCGTTGTTCGTTATATGATTTTATATTTTATTTTAAATCAAAATTATTCCAAGGTTTAATCATTTACATGATATAGAATATGAAATACAAGCAAGTTTAAACATTACCATATATTACTATATAGTATTAAAAACCATGAAAATGGAATAGTATCCTTTTCATGGTTTACATTTTGACACAAGAAAAAACAAAAAGATTTCACACTTTTGACACAAGAAAAAAAAGTGTGGATTTAGGGTTTAGGGTTTTGTTCGTGATGCTTGATTTTGATATTTAACTTATACTTCTACAAGTGATATATAATACCAGTTCTTACGAGTGTCCTGTGATTTTTTTTGAGTTTCACACTTTGACACAAGAAGTAAAAAAAGAATATTATCTTTTTGAGTTTCACACTTTTGACACAAGAAGAAAAAAAAATGTGGATTTAGGGTTTAAGGTTTAGGGTTTAGTTCGTGATAAGAGATTTGATTTTGCTATGTAACTTATGATTTTGTAAATGATATATAATATCCGTTATTGGGAGTGTATTGTGACAACTCGCCGCAACGCACGGGGGGAAATAAACCTAGTTTTGTATAAATTTAGGCCTCGTCCACATGATACATTCGCATTTGTCGCGATTACAAGGACCATATCTCTTCTCTCTTTTTACTTTTTTTTTTTAATTATATTTTACGCACATGTGAGATAAATGAAGATCGATAAATAAAAAAATTCATATACAAATCAAAATCACATAATATTTATTTTCATTATGCTTTTATATCATTTATCTCTAAAGGATGAAACATCTATTGGGTGGTGGGGACCCTTTTCTCCATTCATATTGTTAATTTTTTGTCTGAAAGGTTACTTTTGTTATGATTGTTGGTTTTGTTCCCTTCGATTCAAAAAATTATCATGTAAATTTCCATCATCCCATTCAAAATGTTCAAACTCTGCTATTGTATCTCTTTGTGTATTATCAAAGAGCTTCTAGCCTAGTAGCAGCCCTTGACTTCTCTTATGAAAGGTCTAAGGTTGAGTCAGAGGGTTTTTCTAGCTGTAGTTTTCCTTCTGAGAGGATAAGTTAGGTCACCACGTTCTGTTATTCGGGTGAAAGAGTGATTTATTTGTCAGGATGATCTTAGGTGACCAGACGTTTGACGTTTGAAAAGAAAACAAATCTCTTTGTGTATTATTACTAGGGATTCTCACGTGATATTAGGAACAAACTAACACAATAATAAAGACGATAAAATATTAGAAAATCAATATGTCAAGTATCTACTTATTATAATAAAGGGGTACTTTTAGAAGACACATGTCACTTTTTGGTGTAATCTGAAAAAAAATTTCCCGCCTCTCTTTCTTAATAAATAATATAATTTTTACTAATTAAATTATATAATTAAATATGAAAAAAATATAAATCTTTTTATTTTAATAATTTACTAATTTATTAAAATTTAACAAATTATAAAAATATTTAATTTATATCTTATCTTAAAATATAAATATATTGTTATTAAATATTTATTATGATTTGATATTAATGAATTATATTTTTTTAAGTATTCAACCCATGTAATACATGGGTTTCTAGGCTAGTGTGTATATATATATGTATATATTTGAAGATTTAAATATAATAATATAATTATTTTATACTATTTCTAATCAACATTATTTAATTATATACATTGTTTGGTATTTAATGATATAATTCAAATTTACAAAAATAATTATATCTTTCTAAACTATTAAAAATTAATATAAAAATAGTAATTTCTTCGATATAAAAATATTGTATATTTGTATACCCAGTATTTGTTGATTCATTAAATAAAAAGCAGATATATACACTAAATGCAAACGAGTGAGTGTAACGACATACAAATATACAATTAAATATCTGTTTACCTTTAAAAACGTGGCAATTAACACTTCGGTGCCTTTCTCCTTAAAAGGTAAGAAGAAACACTCACAGTCAAACCACTACTCGCGGCTAATTTTGTTCGATAATTACACTCAGTCTCGCCGGAAACCACCGGTTTAACCGGAGCTCATATCATCCTCGCCGGAATCATCTTCACTAGCTGTTGAATTTGAAGCTTTCCTGCTGATTCATCCGCCAATTTCACAGGTTACTGTTTGTTCTTATGCATTTTTCCGATCTCTGATTAACAATGTATGATCGTTAAATCTATGTGATCGGTGTAAGATCTAGGGTGAAAAATGTTTAGTAACATCATTCACTTCACTTGAAATTCTCAGATACGGATGGAGCGATTAATTTGTATCTACACTTGTTTAGCGTGCTGTGTTTGTATGTATATGCGATATGTGTGTTTATTATTTATTTTTATGTGATTTGAGATGTGAAAAGCAAAAATTCTCAAGAAGAAAACAGCGTGATGCTTCTTTTATGGTAGATTTTTTTTTTTATGTTTATTTAAAGTGGATTTGTTCAGTGTTTGGAGCTTATATAATTGTGTTTGTGTTTTGATGTATCAAGGTCATGATGCTTAAAGAATTATATCTTAGTGTACACGTAGAGTTTGCATCTTATGGCCGTCACATGTAAAGTATAAAGGACCTAATTTTAATTAAGTAGTCGTTGTTTAGATCAAAGAACTTGGAAAATTATAACTCAAATTAATGTAGATAAGTTCATATCGATTGTTTTCTTAAAGTTTATTGATTTGCTACTGGAAACAAGCAAATAAGGTGGGTTGCTAATTTGTATGGCTTATTAAGCTAAATATGTAAATAGTTATGGGTTCAGGTTCAATAATGTAATTATGTTAGGGTATAAATAATCAAATACAGTTGCACACTTACACTTTCAAACAATTAAAGAAAGCGGGATGATCACTCAAAATTATTGACCCATGCAGCAGTGCCTTGGTATGAACCCCTGAATCAGGTTGGTATGTGGCGTTTGCTTGTTGCTGGTGTGTTCCATTTTCAAGGTCATTTGGTCACTGGTTGCCACATTTAGAGTAAAATTTTAACAGCATTCTTTTGGCCATATATTTAGAGTTTTCTACACTTTTATTTTTAAAACACATTTTTTACCAAAATTTCCAACAACCCCTTCCCAAATCCTACGCAAAGTGGGAGCTAAGTCAAACACTTGGTACACTCTTTTATTAAGGGGACCCTTTGGAGTGTAATGTTTGCGTAACAAGGAAGTTTAGTACGATGAATCTTATCTAAGCAGTGTTTGGTTTGGAGTCATAAATCACCATAACATGATGGATAAGCTGTGTATGAATTTATAAATTTCAACACCCAAGCCTTTAGGTGGGCTTAGAGTACACCTGACTTTATGCGTATCAACCGTAGACAAACTCAAATAGTATCAATTCCATACCCTCAAATCAAAACCATTTTACCATTCTACTAAACACCCCCTTACTCTTAATTCTATTTTCCAATTTTCAGTTCTGAACATAACCTTGCATGTGTGTGGTTGAAAGCTTATTCCATAGGTGAATGACCAAGCATAAATTTGATTACATTGGTGTTGAGAACTGTTTGTCCGAAACTGAAACATGTATAAATGCTCTAATTTTGTGAATAATATGGAAATTTGTGATGCAAGATAACTTAAGGAATGTTTGCATTGTCACAAGGTCTCCGTGTGGACATCTACCAAACCTTGGTGTTTGTATGATAAATCTGTAGCTTATGGTGAAACAATCCAAGTATTTAAGTTTCAACTTGCATGCTTCATTATTTTTTATTTTCATGATATTTGGGGAGTGGGAGGTAAGAGTATCCTTGCCTATATTTATGTTAGATTTTGCATCTGACCAACTTGTCTTCAGCTGAGATATTTTATGTTATCGTTTGAACATGCAGAAAAAGCTTTTAGGGGTGCAATTTGTTATATTGTTTATTGTTACATGGTGAATATGTATTTGTTTCTTCGTAGAACAGCTGTCTAATTACATTCGCTTTGATGATTATTTTGCTTCTCTGTCTTTAAGTGAGTTACGATTATGTCTTTCAGCTTCAACACCTGCAGTTTGGTATGAAAACATATATAAACACAAGTTGTTGATGAGAGAAGCTAAATCATGGAGGAATCTATTGAAAAGACACCTCCATTTTGATTGGGTAAAGTTTATCAGTTTATGTTGATATAGTCATCTCGAGTTTGTTTGACAGTTATTCTTTACACTCTTGAGAATGCTTAGGGAATCCTAATTATAAAGGTTATGTTCTATACATGCAGGGACGTTATGGAATGAAGATGAAACCGTTTTTGGGAGTTGCATTTATCATAATGCTGTATATTGTGTATAGAACCACAAATTATCAGTATCTCCAGACAGAGGTAAACTCTGCATTTCCTTGTGTTAATAAGTTATTAAAAATGAATGTGTGGTGTATAGTTTTATATTTTAAAACATATCACATCAGGCGTGTAAGGCGGTTAAAATATACAGAAAGATGCTCCCCTTTTCATTTTACAATATGTTTGGATATTCCTTCTCATGTCAAGCCAATTAGTCCAAGATGGGAGGGCATTTTTGGGTCAAATCTTATATTTTGAACCCAACTCTTTTCACATTCTGCATCATTGCTTGCCGGGCAATTTAGGGGTGCACAGCCTGTAGATAAATCATTTTTCTAAATTATTAATTTTCTGCATGATTTAACCCATGTTCTGTTCCTTTTGTAGTTGGTGTGGGCCTGTAAAGCAAATATGGAAATAAAGTAAAATCCCATAAATTTACTTTTTTTTTTCCATAAGTGAAAAGATAACAATATCACATTGTTAAGCATGTATAATTTGGTCGATAGCACAAGACACTTAAGAGTGGGTTAAGAACATGACTCTTGCTTGCTTTAGTAATAATTGGTTTTAGATAATGTGATGTACTACTCTAGCTATCAGCATGAAGAATTTATAAGTCAAAAATTGGTGTACTTTCTCACCTATGTTTCAAATTCAACTGCAAATTTAACCACAATTAGCATATTATTGTTTGGCTTTTTTAGAAGTGTTGGTATATCATATTATCATCATATCATGTGAGCTACTGACCTCATTTTGTGTTATTAATTTGTTCAAATCTTTTTATTTTGTGATATATATTTTTTTAATTACATGACTTCACTAACATGAATCTTTTTCTGATTTGTCTCATCAGTTGGACTCAAGATTGGATCTGCTCCATTCATCAAAGGTAGAATTTGAAACTCAATTAAACATTGTGGAAACAGTAACATTATATTATTGTTTACTTACTTTCTCTTTCTGCAAGTTGTGATTTACATGAAATTATTGTGGTTTTAAAACTATTGTCTAGGACTATGCCATAGCCTCTACCGGTTTAAGAAGTTTACCTCATGGTATTATTCAAGCTAAATCTGACTTGGAACTAAAGCCTTTATGGTCAACAAGTAGTTCAAAAACAAAGGTTAAACACATCCTTACTCATCATTGGTCATCAACATTCTTTCTGTTTTGCTTGCTGTGCATTAATTGGCCATTTTTTATATGTTGCAGGATGATGTTTCGGGTACACATAACTTGCTGGCCGTTCCAGTGGGTCTCAAACAAAAGCGTAATGTTAATACTATAGTTCAAAAGGTACAATAAGGGATGGTGTTAGTATATCTTTTTGATACTTTAAAAATTAAATTATAACAGGCTAACATCCGGCTTTACAGTTTCTGAAAGAAAATTTTACAGTTATCTTGTTCCATTATGATGGAAAGGTTGATGGCTGGCGGGATCTTGATTGGCATAACAAGGTCATACATATTGTGGCTCATAACCAAACAAAGTGGTAAGGTCATTAGTTCTTTTGTAAATATGTAGAAAATTAGCAATAACCTGCTATTCAGGTTATTTATATAGGATTAGAACACCCATTCTAAGTTGAACGACCTAATTGAGACAAAAAAAATTCTAGTTACTTAATTGGGACAGTTAGAAAAGTTGGTTACATTTGTGTAGAGTTTACAAAATTCAGAAAAAATGAGCAAAAAGTTGTTGGTTGACAGGCCCACATGAATTTACACGCTTTAAGCCGATTTAACTTTAGCATGTTATGCAATCTGCCTATTTTCCACCTCTATGCCAATTTTTTTATCTTTAAACTATTTATTTTTCTGTCTACAGTTATTACATCTTCGCCAACATGAACTATGACAAAAGTTTATATGGATGGAGAAAATTACATTTATTTATTTGTTAACAGCATTTTCCTGATTGATAACATCTTAGGTGGTTTGCAAAGCGATTTCTGCACCCTGCTGCTGTGTCAATTTATGATTATATATTTCTGTGGGATGAAGACCTAGGAGTTCAGCATTTTAATCCTAGAAGGTAGGTTTAGTTTTTAGCCGCTTTTTGTATTCTCTCAATCGACTTGTTTCTTGGTTTGAAATTTGCAGGTATTTGAATATTGTTAAAGCAGAAGGACTGGAAATATCACAGCCAGCTTTAGATCCAAATTCAACTGATATACATCATCGCATCACAATACGGAAGAGAATGAATAAATTGCATAGGTTAAATGTTTTACAACGTTTACATTTTACAAGTTATGTTATGTTATTAAACTTCTAATTTTGTGCTTTTCTTTTACAGGAGAGTGTATGACAGCAGAGGCAATGTGAAATGTTTAAATGATAGTGAAGGTCCACCATGTTCTGGGTAAAGTGGCATACACAATAATATTTTCTAATGAATTATTATTCTAGTTTTCTGTTTGTTAGGTATTTTTTCTTAAAATGGTTGTTGAAATATGCAGATTTGTTGAAGGAATGGTCCCAGTTTTCTCAAGAGCTGCATGGCATTGTGCTTGGCATCTTATTCAGGTAACTTGTACATTTTTTTCTTTCTCTTAGTATTAATTTTGTAAAGTTGTTGGAAATTGATTAACTTAACATACTTGTGTTTACTTCCAGAATGACCTTGTTCATGGATGGGGAATGGATATGAAACTTGGCTACTGTGCACAGGTGATTTTTAAATCCATCATGTACCATTTTTTATTTTCTTTCCATCCTTTCTGCTTAGCGCTGGTTAAATATCCGGTAATGATTTTAGAGATGTTCAATGTTTTTATCATGTGTTCAATACATATTTAGTATGGATTACTGAACTTTCTCCTGACTGAAATGAATAATGTGAAGAGTGAATCAAGATCCGAACCAAAAATGTTGATTCGATACCTGTTTTTTGATGATTCAATCTAGTGGTGGCATCGGGTGGGTCAGTGTGGTGCGTGACAAAAATTGATGGGTCGCGTTTGGGTTGACCTCTTTTTGTCCATTTTTTTTTATGTAACGAGTTAATTACAAAACAGAATATATTACCATATAAATATAATTCTTTGAATAAAGTGCTTACCATGGTTATAAAGAAAACATACATCCTAATAGAATAAAAATATTGTTTCTATGGAACCCTCGGCTCAGATATTGTAAAAAACTTTTATCTATTTATTGTTAAGATGCTTAAGAAGGTTATATGTATCTAAATTACTTTTTTGATCAACTTTCAACCTGTTTGTTCCTTTCCTCTTTTAGTAAAGTTTGAGCAGGCAATTTTTAGATAAAACTCAACTCTATCGGGCCATTCATAAGTAAATGGGTCGAAATTACAACCTCTAGGTCATTCCAAGAGATCTTACAACCATTTTTTTCTCTGTTACTTTTTAATTAAGCTTTAAAATAAGTATAAATTCCTAAAATATCACATATTAATATCCTTGACATAAGGATTCTTGTAAAAAAAAAAATTTTAGATTGTTAAAAAATGGAATGAGATGACTGAACTTTGCCTTCTGAAGGGGGACCGGTCGAAGAAGGTTGGAATTGTTGACAGTGAATATGTCGTTCATCAAGGCATACAAACGTTAGGCGGGGCATCTGCTAAAAAGGTCATCCATTTGGACTATTTTACCCTCAACAGCTTCCGTTTAGGTTATATAATATTAGATCAAGTCAACTCTTAATTTATGTTTTTATGCAGACCTCTAATCATGTGGATTTATCAAAGGTATTCCTCTTTTCCATTATTTTAATCTTCATGTAGATTTCTTAAACTTTATGTCCCGGATTTGTTGGCTATTTTTATAATGATTCCATGGGCTGTCTTTGTCTTCAGAAGCACCCTCCTGCCATTGATGTTCGAGCTGAGGTGAGCACTTAATAATAGTATAAAAGGACGTATCTTGTGATTGACGTAGCTCTCGCTTTATGTAGGGGTTGGGGAATGAGGTGTAAGAAAATCAAGTTGTCTCATGAAAAACTCAAAATTGGATTGGTAAAAAGCTCGAACGAGCCGAGCTTAAATGAGCCCGAGCTCAAGCCTTGAAATATGGCTCGTTTAGTTAACGAGCTCGAGAGCTTCACACATTGAGCTTGACCCGGCTCAAGAGCCTAAACGAGCTTTTTATTTATATAATTTTTATTTTTTTATATAAATGTGTATTTATATATATATATATATAGTTTCTATATATAAACTTATAATAAATTTAATAAAACCATGTATGTTATGTTATATATGAAAAATATACTTAATATATATGTATATATATATATATATAGTAGCAAAAAGAAATTAATTAATTATTTGATAATAAAAGAGTTGAGCCGGGCTCGTACTTTAAAATTTTTATACTAGTTGAGCTCCAGCTTTTTAAAGTTAAAATGAGCCAAGCTTGAGCTAGGCTTGTCTTATTTGTACTCCTACCAAAGAGGCGGGGAGGGGCAAGACGAGATGCACGTAGCCTTACCCTATACATATATATGGCTTGAATCCATTGTTAGCTTTAATATCAACTAATATTATTGGTATGTATTTTGTAAATCAAGTGTTTTCCATAGTTTCTTAATTCTCTCCAACCAATCAATCCTAACTAAATAAAGATTACACTTGATTTACAAAATACATGTCAAAACATCGGTTGATATTATTGGCTAACATTTATGACCTTAATGTCACAAAGTAACAACATTACAAGTTGTTGCCCACTTGCCAAATAGTATAGTATCACAAAGCAATCTAACTTTTATGAATGAACGCGAGTTAGGAGCTTGTTATACATTTTAATTCACTTTGAGTTTGCAATTGGATGGCAGATAAGGAGACAATCGACAACTGAGCTTCAAATATTTGAAAAAAGATGGGACAAGGCCGTGAAAGAGGACACATGGTGGGTGGATCCATTCGAAAAAGGGGAACAAATCCGAACCTAGAGTTTATGACTCGGGTGCTAGTTTTGACCGTGTGATTCGTTTAGGTTAGTTGAGTACCTCTTGTTATACAATATTTTTTGTTCACATGATTTATCTTATCCATTTTTTTATAACTGCCAACAAACTTTCTATAAATTTTATAATATTTATCTTATACATCAGTATATCGCCATCTTTTCATAATGAAACTTGAACTCCTAGTCCAATCCAGAATTAGACTCAACATTGAACTGGTTATCTTACTTATTCACTAGTTGGATTGTTGAAACCGGATTTAAACGCTTGTTATAAAATTTATATATGTAATTTAATATAAAAAAATAAAATTTAGTTCAATTAGTGTGATTAATGGTTCATTTAAATAGCGATTTAACTAAATTTACCAAACCAGTTGCGTGACCAGTCTGGTTTTGAAAACAATGTCTAGTCTCTTAAATTCTTAATAGATTAGACAACAATCTAACACCTTGGGGCTTGGTATTATCTTTCTAAGACGGGAGGCCCCTTGATGATATATCAAAGACTATTACCACGTATATTACACGGATTTAATATAAAATATTAAATAGTTAGTAATAAAAATTTAAAAATTGTAAAAAAATATTGTAAGATAAAATGATTAATTTACATGTTAATAAATATTTTAAGTAATAAAAAATAATAATTTAAAATGATAAAAATTGCTCTATTCCTCTTTATAGAGAGTTTAGTGAGAAGAGAGAATATAATGTATTTAGTGGTGAGTTAATAGATTATACGTATCAAATTCTGACGTTATCTACTTTTTGAGTAATTACGAAAATATCACCAGAAGCAGATCCAATGGTTGAAAAATGGTTTTTGTGTTATTTAAAATAATCTGGAAATTTATGATAGGTTCTCATTTAAATTAAACTATACATAATGCGCATATGATCACAAACTAATCACGGGGAAAAAATATCGAAAACATGTGAGGTAACTTTATAGAAATGTAACCAACTTTCAGCTTTGTTTCAATTAGGTCACTCATACTTTTTTTGTTCCGATTAAGTGACTCATACTTTATTTTGTTCTGATTAAGTCACTCATACTTTTTTTTTGTTCTGATTAGGTCACTCATATTGTAAGTAAAATGTTTGTGATTATAACACAATTTTAAAGTAAAGTGACTTAATCGTAACAAAAAAAAGTGTGAGTGACTTAATCG
The DNA here is from genome assembly GCA_009363875.1 of Mikania micrantha. Lineage (NCBI taxonomy): Eukaryota > Viridiplantae > Streptophyta > Magnoliopsida > Asterales > Asteraceae > Mikania > Mikania micrantha. The sequence continues at coordinate 78,021,941 of CM018695.1, read as the reverse complement.
GAACAAAAAAAAAAGTATGAGTGACTTAATCGAAAAAAAAAAGTATGAGTGACCTAAGTGGAAAAAAGCTGAAAGTTTGTTACATTTGTATGACATTTTCCCAAAACGTGTCTAACATAATAATTTACATTTTTTTTGCGGGAAATTATAGAAATCATCATTTGCATTCATATTTTATTATTTTGTAACCTTTTTATCATCGAATGTTAGATTTATCTTTAAGTCGCATCATCTGCCCTGTGCATCATTCTATTGTGGTATTTTTACTTTTACAAATATCATTTTTATAATCAAATTTAATAAAACAATAAATTTAAATAAAAACACTACTTTTTATATACATACTCCCCCCCCCCCCCCCCCCCCAATATCATTGGCACCAAACATCATACCATCACAAACAGGAGAAGATCATAAACAATTTTAACTCAGGATGTTTGTCGGATTGAATAACAGTTTATTGAAAATGTTAAGACCGTATACAAAACCCAACCCTACCAGATTTAGAACTATCTTAATACGATTCGTGTGCATCTGAATAACCTAAATAAATGGGATTTATTAGGTTTTATTAGGTCTTAGTATGGTTGAGTTCAGATAGGCAATTTAAATAAGCTAATTTTTTTATATTCGATACCCGATAAGAAATATCCGTCTTGAATATATCCAAATATATAATTCGGATTGTTTTTTTTGGATTTCAGTTACGATTCAGATGTTTTAGGATTTCGTTTTTTTGAACATCCATACCCTGACCCTAATGATGGTTTGAATTGGGGGTTAGGGCAAACTTTTATGTTATTCCCTCAATTGCTTCAACCCCAAATCGATTATGAAGTCGAACCTATCACTCTATCAGGAGGCCAAAGCCGAAGTAAGGTGAGCAAATGGTTAAAACCAAATCGAGCCCGCAATAGCCCAACCCTGCCCAAAGACTGATAACAGATTTGTACGTGTGTGTCTGTCTTTGTCTGTCCGTCTGTCTGTGTGTCTCTGTGTGTGTGTGTGCGCGTCTGTGTGTGTTAAAAGCCATGAAAAATAAATAATGCAGCTGTCTTTATTCACTTATGAATTAGAAAACTCTAAAAAATGAATAATGCAGCCGTCTTTTTGGTTCACCTACGAATTAGAAACCAAGTATTAGTGCAGCCGTCTTTTTCGTTCGCCTACGAATTACAAATTACAAAATAAATAGTGAAAACGAACAGTTGTATTAGGTTATTGTTTATGTTTGTCATACACCAATCAGTATCATTTGCTTGACACGGTCAGCTAAAGAACTACTACTTCTCTACCTTAGTGTGTACACTACTTTAGTAGCATGGAATTGAGAGGCAAGCATGATATGGTATAGTACCATTAATGTCAAATTGATAAAAACAAATTTCATATTCTAGGACGCCTGATACATCTTCAAATACATCAAGACACAAACATATAACTAATAACCTCTCAATGATATCTCCAACATAAAGCATCAATGGTAAAATAATAAAGCTTCTGCCTTGTCCTACTAATGTAAAGAACCTAGTATATTTCAAATATCAAAAGGGAGGACAAGACATCATTAATCAAAGCCTACGCGTGAGACAAACACAGGAAAGAAGTAAATGCAGAGAAACATATGTAACTAATACAAGCGATGTCTACGAATTTCGTCAGTCATTTACACATGAAAGGAGTGACTAAGAGGATCTAAGGTAGTTTAGCACAAAAAGTATGCAACACATTTTATAAGGAAAAGAGGAGGTCTTCAACAGATTCCCTTTTAAAGCAAAACCTTAAAGAGTCCTTTATAAAATACTTCACCATTCAAATATACTATAGCATCCTACTTACAAGTAACCACATTAGTAATTAGCATATTATTCATTCTCTTTGGAGATGCTATCTCCATTCTATATGTTACCTCTCCTCACTATTGAGGACAATTACATATGCTCTTAAGTAACTATTTTACTATCTCTTATCTTTTACATTTGCATATATTATTCACTAGGTTATAACCCGTGTATAACACGGGTGAGGACATAGAGTTAGGAAAAACATGTAATTAATCATATAGTATAGAACATATTATTTGAAAGATTGTTGTGTGTCATACAAACATTTGACGTCTTATTTGTACATTTGCCATGTTTATCTAATATTAGTATTTTAACTCCATCTTTGCATTTTTCTAATTTTGAAAGTGTTATCTATAATTGTCCATGTATAAAGACCGGTTCTTTAAAATATAATTCAACTCGTGAAAAAAATTGTCCCCGACTTTTATTATTTGTCAATGCAAAACAAACTGAAACTGGAAATTGTGTTCTTTGAAACTTGAATGATATTTTTTTGTCAGATGGTATCAAATTAATTCTTAGAATGAATGTTCGTATACTAACATTACCACCAAATATGATTTCTACTTTGTGTACACGCCTACCAACTGATATTATTTGAAGTCTAATATCATTACATAGACCATTTTATTGATCAATATTTCTTAATAGCATGACTTGAACTCTAACCTTGAATACTAATTTATGATTTGACAAATCTGATATCTTAAGACCATTTCGTACATCACGTGAGTAAATTTTTCTTGTTAGTTGTTCAACGGCAAATGTTATCTCTAGTATATTACCCGTGTGATACAGAAGTTGAACACCACATAAATATCTAATTCATAAATCTATACATATTACGTATGAATAAGAATTTCTAGCTTATGTATGGGTTGAAAACATAATATATGCGTTTAATTAAATTAGACTTGTGGTGAAAGGGTTAATATATGAACATATGGTAGGCTAATGCTCACATTGCAATATAATGTTTGCTTAATTTTGTTACTTTGTTGATGCAAAAATTGCACACATTATCACATTTGGAGATAAATGAGTGTTTATTTAAAACCTAATAAATATGTTTGAATTGGACTTATGGTAGAAAACCTAACAAGCCGTCAATTTGTAATGTTTAAAATTAAGTTGGAGAAACTTTCATGCTCTTTGATCTTAGTGATAGGCTTAGCATTCTTCGATCCCATATTTTGGATTCTTCTTTATTATCTATTATGTCAAGCATTTGTCTCGTAATAAAAAAAAATCAAAAAATTGGTCAAAAAAAAATGAAAATAAAATGACCCTCATGTAATATCGTCATTTGTTAAAAAAATTAGGGAGAGGCACTCCTCTAGGCATCATGATTTATGCAATAGAAAGAGATGATGACATGATAATGCAAGGAACATGCTAAGATAAAAAAAGAAAAAAAAATACACGCCAACAATAAGTTCGTAAATTTGATTACAAATAGCAAATGCTATATAACAAGTTACAACAACACACTCATAAGTTGAGGATAGCACGTACATGCTTTATTTTCATACACCTTGAAATTCAACTTTCTAACGGAAACTTATATCATTAAGATAAAAGATAATTTTCTTGTGTCCCAATCTTAAACAAAAAGAGATCCCTCCATGACTCTCATGGTTTTACCTCGAAGAATTACTCTTTTATTTACCTTATCAAGATGAACAGAACAGTTAGACATGACTAAACAATAGAATAGTCGAAAAAAATAAAAAAGAAAAATATTACAACTTTTAACCATAGAAGAGTTGCACAACGTGTGTGAGAGAGATGGATGGATAGGATATCTGATATGCAATAAAATCACGTTTCCCTACCTTTTCATGTCAATAGGCTGCTAAGACGCAATGTACACCCCCACAAACAGGATCCTAAAAGAAATGAAATCATACTGAAGGTCAAACAATTTTTGACAAAACTAACAACATTCTAACAAATGAATTCTAGATTAGCACTTTCAATGATGTCTATTAGCTGATATAATTGTTCCTAAAATAGTTCAAGAACAATACCCCACGTATTTAAAATTAGAGTTCGTCCACTATCCAACACTTTCCAAGATTAAGAATTCATTTGACTTTGATTTGACACACTTCCATTTCTTGCATAAGAAAAAAATTGAAATTTTTATATCATTACGTCATCTATTCCTACTTTTGGGTAGAAGAAGCGACTACTAAAATCAAACCCTGACCTAATAGGTGCAAATGTTGTGATCACAATCCCGATGCCAAGGGATTCTTTGATTTTACTAAACGGTGGCTTGAATTCTACAACATCTTTTACACATGGAAGCACCACCTGTATGAAAGAACAAAGAAAAGCATTACTTTAAGAAACTTCAATCACATTTTTTTTGCAATTGCAAATATACTAATGCAGGAGTAATGTAAATACAAACATATATATCATCAAGTGTGTTCTTTACATCAGCAAGAGAAACACCATTCAATATTTTCGAAACTACAGGAACCTAAAAATCATTGTAATCTGAAACAGGCACAACAGGGAAATCCAACTCTTTGTAGAAGCTTACATGTGATTCAACATTTGATGAGTCGTTGATCTTGTTATCTGAAATCTTTTTGGTAATCAAAATTCCAAAAAGGGTTGAAAATTCAATTTGCTAGAATTCACTGATCCAAACTAAAAAAGGAAGTGGGAAGCTGCTAAAGTTGCATGGCCATAAAGTTCCACCTATTAGCAAAATACAACAAATTAATATTTATTATGTGAATTCAAACTAACACCATAATCAACCATAGTAGTCACAAGCAACAAAGGGTGATGAGCATCAAAACAGCCTAATGCAACAAGGCCAACAGGAACAATGAACTGGTAACAATTGGTCTGAACCAGTAAGAAAGTGGCCTGAGTTAGTCATAAACAATTTAAAATGGTCAGAAATTCATCAAGCCTATTACACTGGCTCACTCTTCGCTTGTCTCACTTGCGCCTTTCCTGTCTTAAGCATGCACTTTTAAAACTCATCAAGCCTAAGCCACTGGCTGAGTCTAACATATTGATAATTAAAATTAGGGGTTTACAAAAATACTGGGATTACAAAACAGGATATGAGAAAAAATTGTAATGTATAGAATTAGGGTTTTTAATTCCATAATATTGTGAAGATGAAGAACATGAACAATAAAACTGAATTAGGGTATAAAAAAATTAACGCATATGTCGATTACATATATCATCATTAAAAACAAAGAATTATTCATGGATGGTCGAAACTAACTTATCATGTCGATTACTGAGGACTACGGTCAACTGTGATACTGTTACAACATCGGTGGGTTGTACAACCGATGGAAGCTTTGCATCCGATGTAGAATACAGCTGATCAGGAAGCCGATGGTGATGCTAGTGATGAAGAAGGTTGTCGATGGAAGCTCAGAGGCGATGGAGAGAACTATTTAGGGTTTTTTTTTGGAAGACAAAAAACTGAACAATCCGGGTTATAAAATGCTTTTATACCTGGGTTAACAAATATAACCCTCTACCCATTTGACCCGCGTGTAATATAGTAGGAACAAAGGAGCGGGAATATGAGGCCAAAACCAGCTTCATTGAGTGACACGTGGATACCTAAAACTTTGCTTTATTATAATACATAGATTTGTATGTTATACACTTGACTATTATATAAAAAGTAATAACTCGAGCATTGAAGTGCCCCCAGACGTAATCTCTGGAGCCCTCTAACGTAATTCTTCTTTGTTATTGCAACTCATATCTAAGCTCAAGATAGCCCGACATGGTACAACTCAACATCAAATGCTGCCCGGATTTGGATGCAACAAAACGCTCATGATTAACTACTAAAAGTGTACAAATGACTTTATATGTTACCTCATTACTTTATTTGAGTTTAATAATGTAGCATTAAATTTGTCAGTTTTAACATTTAATTGTGAAGACAGAGATAAACAAGTATAATTGTACAACTTAATCATATAAGCATCAACACAAACTACCTTCTCCTTGATCCTTTGTCTCAAAATGATAGGCTCGTATATATAAGTGTCATGTGTCATATAATATTGGTAAGATGCAGCTGATAGCACACTTTATACCAGCTAACATGCTTGTGGTTTTCACACGTCCCTGAGTTACAAAACTCAGTTCAAAAGTAAACATATACACACAACATAGATAATATCATCACCGAACACAATATATCTCATTATTAGCAAAACTAAGGTAGGATCTGAGAAGAGTAAGATACAGACAGTCTTATACTCTTATTTGCAACCCCTAGTAATAGAGGGGCTGCTTCAAAATAAAAAACCCGACCCATGATGCCTAATTAACCAACCGATCCAATGCTTTTAACATTATTTTTACAAAAATTAAGTAAATTAACGTTAAAATTAGTGAAATTTTACTTTTGCACATCAAAGACCGACACATCTATACACTATAATTAAAGAGTAAATATTTTGTCACTTGCCATCTCCTTACAGCACTATTGTCATTTGTCACCTTCTTACACCACTGGTGGCACTTGTCAATTCCTTATTATTACACTTAATTCTCTCTTCTATTAAATAACTATATTCTCTCTCTTATCAAATAAATTTTTTTCTTTTATTAAATAATTATGATACTAATAACTAATATATTATTTATCTTTTTATTATAAAAACACTTAAATTTTTTTATAGAATAAGAAATTTTCTAAAACCAAAATTTTTTAAAGCAAGAAATATTTTATTTTCAAAAAGAACAAAAATTTATGTAAAAAGTATTTTTTTTTAAAAAATAAATAAAATATACTATAAAAGAAGTTTTTAAACAATGAGATTTTTATAAACAAATGACGTTTTTTAATTTATTTGTAAATTTGAAGTAATAAAAATGATAGAGAATGTTACATTTTTGGTTCGTTATGTTTAACACTATTTTTAAATTGGATCGTTTAACTTTAGTAATTATAAAAATTATATTTTATATTGATTTATAAAAGTTAGTTTTTAATATAATAGTAACTGAAGTTTTTAACGTCTATTATTTCAAAGATATCAATTTTAAACATTAAAAGGCCATATATCATTTGTATATGATTAAAATTTTTAATTATTTTTTTATAACTTAAAATATTTATTAATATGTAAATTAATCAATTTATATCAAAATATTATTTTATAATTGCTAAATTTTGTTTGCTAACTATTTAATATATTATATTAGATCTGTGTAATACATGGGTTAATAACCTAGTATATTAATAACCTAGTATATACATTATATGCGCACCACAAATGAGTTCCCATCATCTATTAATCTATTATATATTAATAATAATAACTAAAAAATTTTATGGACACTTTTTACAAATCTAAAGTATCATTGCCCTAATGTTTTCCGTTTATCTCTCCTATTAAATACACATCTTTATTAAATATTATTTATATAGTTATAATATTTACACATTTTTCAATTAAAGAAATTCTTAATATATAATTAAAAAAGATTTCTTAATAGAATAAAAATAGTTTAATATTAAAAAGCACACTATTTTTAAAAACCAACTGTTATAAAATATGAAAATTTTTCAACAATATTTAACTAAAAATATCTTTTATAATTTTATAAGTTATTATTATTAACTATTTTTTTACCAACTCATGTAATAATAAATAACATCCTGTACTTTTATAAAAAAATGACAATTTTTTTAATAAAATAAAATGTTTAAAAATCAAAATTTGAAAAAAGAATTGTTTATAAATTAATATTATTATTTTCTTAATTTTAATCATGATTATTGAATTTTTATTAGTTTTTATTAAACTCGTGTAATACATGCAATACTAACCTAGTAGATAATAGAACACCAAGATAAACACCATCATTAAGTTCAAGAATCATATAGCCACTTAATTGTCATAAAACATCCTGATATGTTTCACTCCTAAAGAAACGTGTGATATCTTCTTTTTAAGAAACACCCACATGCTTAAAACATGAGCACATCGAGTCTAGGTATCCTACTTAATTTATGTACACCAAAATCAAATTTGCAACCACAAGTTTCTTGCCATAATCGCGACTATTCACATTGAAGTACCTCAAATCATGTTAGTTATACCAGTTTACCTTTTTTTTTTGAACGGCCAAGCTTTCTTTCTACCATAATTACACCTTTTGTATGGTTTGAACTCATGACCTTCTATTCTAAGAGGCAAGCCTCTACCAAGTGGATTAATCCCACATTGGGAGTTATACCAGTTTACTAATTACTACATATATAGAAAGCCAAGTAGTGTGGACTGGCAAAGTACGTCATAATGCCATTCATATAGCACACATATTTCACATGCATACACCGATATCATCCCAAACTAGTGACCGCTTTGTGATTACTGATTAGGGACCTAAACCCAACTTTATCCACCCTTTGGGGATGGTTATCAAATTGACACAACTTAAGTGATTTTCCATATACAATATAAATATTAATTGCACAAATTACAGCCACTAGAGGTTATATATATACATGTAAAGAGCTAGGATGAAGTTCATATTGGTTGGGATGATCCCTTGTCCTAATACACCACCTTGTTCACTTATCTTCACTTCTGTAAAAAAAATGGTTAGACTGTAAAACTGAGGATGGTTTGTAAAGTCAACGAGTCAAATGTCTAACTGAAGCCAATTGTTTTATCAAACAACCAAAGCGCGAGAGACAATTGAATTGCAAAGACCGTGTTTATAGATGTCCTGTCCAACATGAATCCATACATCGTGATCCCAGTTTCATTGTTCTCAAAATAGGTCACTGCAACACATATAATTAATCATCTTTATTAATCAAGTTATTTAATCCATCAAACTATCAAAGCAAGGTGGTAACTTCTACCTATTTATGAGCAAGCGGGTCAATTTGGGTTATACCGTTATACTGGCTTGTAACCGTTAAATTACTAATTAGTTTTCAACTAGAATGGATATGGGTAAACCGGGTTGATAATTTCTTGAAATATATTCAAAAGCATAGAGCATTTTAAAAAGTTTCATACAAAGTAGATGATGATAATAATAATAATTATAATATGAATAATAATAATAATAATAATAATAATAATAATAATATTAATAATAATAATAATTAAATATGTCGACGATGCTATTTAATCACATAACACATTTTATATAAAAAAAAGTAACAGGTGCTTGCAGGTCAGTGCAACATCTTGACTCATAATAACAATTCAACCCGTTATGACCAAAACTACCCAACCCACTTTTGACATCACACACAGAGTTCTTAACGGTTGAACTAGTAACTTACCTAAAGCTTGTCTTTGCTGGTAGGAAATTGTATGCTTATAAACTGGAATAAATTTTGTGTTGTCTAGTTCATCATCACCATCTCCAACCTCAGTTTCTAAATCCAAATCAACCATATGTGGAGCAATATCAGCCCTTGGATTTTCATCAATGGTGCCCATATCAGCAAAAGAGTCAACAGTGGAACACATATGCCATTTTGTAACCAAGCTTGTTAAGGCTTGAGCTTTATGTGTGATCTTTGCAGCACTTCGTTGGCATATATACAGACCAAACACAAGTGTAATAGAGCATAACTGCACCAGTAGTCTAAATTCAAAAAACACAGCAGAATAAACCTAGGGCTGTAAACGAGTCTGCTTGGCTCGATTTTTAAACTAGTTGGGAAAATGAGCTCGAGCTTGGCTTGTAGAAAACTCGAGTCAGCTCGTGGCTTGACAAGCCAGCTTGATTATTTTAAAAAAATATATTTTAGAAAATTATTGTTTTATAATTTTGTATTTTTAAAAACCCGAGTCAGCTTGTTGGCAATCTTTTGATATGTCCTTATTTCTTCATACCATGATGATTTATTTATTTTTCAATAAAGAATAACAAGGAAGATATATATAAATATATAATATACACATTATTATATTTAATATAAAAAAGGTTTTTTTGAACCGAGCTTTTTTTCAATCTAACATTGAGCTAACACGTGAGCCATGAAGTTCCTAAACAACCTAAATGAACATAGCCAACTAGGCCAGAGAAACTCAAATGCATATTGAATGCATAAAATCACCTCAATAATTTTATTACAATAAATAAAATATTATCAAAAGATTATAATTTTTGCAATAATATATAACAGATATAATACAGAGTTAATTACTCAGATAATTCTTATGATTTGGGTAAAGTAACAAGCTTGGATACTAAGCAAAAAAATTAACAAGCTTAGGGTTTGTATTTCAATTTTGTAACTAGCTCGAGTATTAAAGCTAACTTCTGCTAGCTTTTCCTTTAAATTACAATGAAATGACCCAAAAAAACCCTTGAACTTTTGATCAGTTGAAATCAAAGAGTACTTTGGTCATTTTATTCAAATTTAAGGCTAGCATTTTCTAACAAGTTCAGGTTTTAGTTAAATAGGTTTCGTGTCATAATTCATAAACAAGTTAACAAGTTTGTGACAAAATTAAAATTGTATCTAAATAGGTCTTAACTCGCCTTAATTGTTTATGATACAATTAAACCTGCTAGTATTTTTAAAATTTTTAAAGCAATTAAATATGTCTAGATTAAAAGAAATTTATGGGTTGTTTTTCATATGTCCAAATTGTTGTTTAAGGATATTAGGGGTTGTAAGTTTTGGTGATTTTTATTTTATTTTGTTGCTTATTAACCCGTGTCGTGTAGTGTACTAGTGTCGTGTTACTGCACATGTTATATTTAATCTTGTTGAACTGGTCATATTAGTGCAGTCTGTGTTTTGGATAGTTAATACGTTTATTTAAATAGGTTGTATTCATGTTTGGTACTTGTTAATCATGTCCTGTCATGTCTGACCCCTTTAGCAGTTTAGCGTGACACCTTTAGCACGTTTAGACATGTTTTGCCAGCTTCGTCTAATTTAACATAAAAGTTTACAAGAGTTAGCCTTGATACCCAAATTCCTTATAAAATTGAAAGCACAAACCCCAAACTTGTTCTTTAGACCTTAGCACCAAAACTTGTTACTTTGACTAAACCACCAAGACCAGTGTGTAATCAACTCTATAATATAAGTAAAGAGAAAAGGGGATTACCACGAGTTCTCCAGTGGTTGATATATTTACAATTGAGCCATCCATAGTTGTAACAAGCAAAGAAGCAAACAGGCTCATTGTCACCAGTATTAGTGTTAATAAAATAAACGAACGAAATCGATGACTTATAACACGAAGGTTTCTTTTGATAGTGAGGTGTTGGACCAATATGGAGCCCACATCAGATAGTTTTTCAAACACTTGAGCAAAATCTTCCAGCCTAAGTATTTGCAGAGAACACGTGAGTTTGAAAAGAACACACACAAGCAAGAATAGTGAGGTTCGGTATAACCAAGAAGTTATGTGCAGCAAGCATGCCATGGCATGGCTAAAGTAGAGGTTGTAGATGTAGGATATGCGGGTCCCTCCTGAGGTAAACCACCATATATTGTAAATTGTGTCACAAACAAAACATGGGAGGATGAAAGCACATAGGAGCATTGTTGATTTCTGCATAATGATGTTAGATATATGTTAGTTTACACAGATTTAAGAAGTATGTGTAATGTTATGATGTATAATGGATGTGGCAGTTTGAAAAAGAGATGGTTATGGTTATGTTTGATGTTCAAATGGGTCAAAATGGTAAAAAAGAAATATATATAATGAATCAAGCTCCCAAATTGTAATGTTCGAATAAATAGGTTATAAATGAAAAAATATATAATATGTGCGATTATATCAAACACACCAATTATTTGTAAAAATAGACATAAAGTGTTTCAGGTCAACCCACCCATTTCCCCACATTTAAATTATTAACTGTTGAAGTCATAGTATCAGTAATATTTTCATAAAATTGCTTCTTCTATACTATTCTAGTGCCTCTTTAAGAAAAAAGAAAAATCAAAATTTGTACTTTCGCAAGCATACATGTCTTTCAAATGCAAGATTGGCATATGTTGCGTTAAGAAGTTCAAGAAACAACAAACTCTTCCTATCATAGCAATCAAAGTTGTAACTTGTAAATAGCACTCAAAGTGCAAAAGGCTACGTCACCCGTTTTGGTATACTCCAAACTCCAAAGATAGCATAAGAAAGTCATATGGGTTGACCCGGCAGGAACTTTGGGTTTTAATTGGGTTTGACCCATTCAAATCCCAATTCTCAGTGACGTCCCAAAGTAGTGGGTAGTTATCAACTATCATAGGATCAGCAGAAGTAGAGTCCTGGTTAACTGTTTTATGTTTTGTTATTCAAGGTTCACTTGTAATCAGATAACTGCCCATCTAGAATCGGGCCGACCACTTTGTTAGTAAATCACCGTCTGTGTTACGAATGAGGAACCAATGGTTACTAAATCTCCTTTTTTGCAAATATATTCTAGAAAGGGTAGAAAAGGAAATGTCATTGAGCATTAAAGAGTTTGTTATAGTGGAGAGTTTGGGTTTAAATAGTGGGGAAGGAAAATAAGAAAGGTTAGGTTGAATTTTGTTATAGAGAGAGAGAGGCTCCTGTGATTTCACAGTGAGAGAAAGTTTCCGATTTACTTTTTCATTTGTAATCGTTCCATCCGGCCTTAATAGATTTCTTTCTGTTTGTGTCAAATTTCTATTTCGTATTCAATTTCTTAACAGTCTGTCTTCTCAATTTTCTGATCGTATCAGTTTGTGTCCAGTCACAACGCACAAAAAATGCTTGCCCAAGACAGAAAAAGAGGCCCAATAATTGAAAAAAGAGGAATTTATATATAATAGTCATACAGGTAAATACACACGCAAGCAGAGAGCACAAAGTGATCATTGATATCTATACTGATAAATAAGTAAATGAGTTATGTCATTTTTTGGGCTCATTAGCCTGATTTCTCGTCTCTCTTTTATTACATGAAATAACACATGTTACTCTTTTATGATCATTTATTGTATCATTAACTAACTAGACTATTATGCCGTGTATAACACACAGATTTTATATATAATATAAAACAGTTTTTAGTAAAAGTTTAATAATTATAAAACGATATTTTGACATAAAATGTTGCCATAGACTATAGAATATGTGGTTTTAGAACGACAAATATACATGTCTAATTTACTCTAAAAACCTGTTGTAAACACTGCCTCAAGAATAAAGCAGATGCATCTTATCACCAGCGTGTTCACATATCAAAAGAGCATATCATTGGCATATGTGTGGATCCAAAATTTAACCTTTTCAACAACCAAAATGTATTTGTGTATTAACCATTAATCCCGTGACAAACTTATGGTCAGTTTCCAATATTACCTAAATTTTCGTTAGTTTCAGTTTTCACCCCTAAATTTCAAGCCAGACAATCTAGTCCCCTAGGTTTTAAACAAAATTGGATGTCAACTAGAACATTCAAACCTAGATATTTGGGGAAATTGAATAACCAACGATAAAAATTAAGACCAAATTAACAAAAAGAGAAAGCGAGAAACATACATCAACCTCCTGAGAATACCTTCGTGTAACTTGATCACCAACGCAGTCCAGCTTATCGAGAAACAGAAACCGCCGGAGGCCGTACTTCCGAGTAAACCGCCGGAGATTAACGAACGACAGAGTGGAGAACAACGAGAGAGATGCTTGCACGATCCAGTCGAATGGGCGGAGGTTATTGCGATGATGAAGAGCAAAGTGGGAGAACATTGGAACTGCAAACGTTAAGAGGAAAAAGGTGATCCATGAGAGGGTCGATCGCCATGGATCACGGTGGTCTGCGATGAAAATCCATGAGAATGATTTGGATTCGAGGAAATCGATGATCGAATAGTATTTTGAATTCAGCTGCAGAGGACTCTTCATGGTGATCGTTTGATTTATGTAACTGTCATTGATTATTGATGTATTTGTTAGAAGTAAAGAACAAAATATTTCGGATTTATAGGAAATTAGGCACATAGATAGGTGTACTAATGAGTTACGCCTATGAAAAAACGGTTACTAATATTCATACATACACTAATAGCGTCATTAAATGACGTGCCTAAATCAAAGAAATCTTTACTCTGTAATAAAAGAGTAAAATTTTGTCACTTGTCAATATCTCACACCAATAAGGACACTTGTTACATTCTTAAAATGTTATTGTCACATATCAATTACCTATCATATTATTTAATTCTCTCTCATATTAAATAACTATTGTCTCTCTTATTAAATAAATTGTTTTTTCTTATTAAATAATTATAATACTAATAACTAATATATTATTTATCTTTTTATAATATAACATACTTAACAAATTTTATAAAGCAAGAAATATTTTATTATTAAAAAACAAAATTTGTATAAAAAGTTAAAAACAAGTTATCTTATAAAATGAATTTTTTAATATAAAATATACTATAAAATGAGTTTTTAAACAATGAGATTTTTATAAATAACTAACGTTATTTTTAAATTCGGTCGTTTAACTTTAATAATTTCAAAAATTATATTTATATTATTGATTTATAAAAGTTAGTTTTTAATATAATATAAACCAAAGTTTTTGACGACAGTTATTTCAAAAATATAAATTGTTACACATCAAAATGTCATATATTATTTGTATAGTGATTAAAGTTTTTAAATATTTTACTTATAACATATATTAATATGTCAAAATATCATTTTATAATTGCTAAATTTTCATTACTAATTATTTATTATTTTATATTAAATTCGTGTAATATACGTGTTAATAACCTAGTTACATTATATATGAATAACTTTTACGCATATTTATATTCTAATACTTTTTAACATTAAAAAAAAAGAGCAAATCGTCCTTTTTTTAAATGGTTTCAAAAAGCATCCTTAATATGAAAATTTATAAAGGATTTCATCCTTATAATTACATAAATCGTCATTTAATTAAATCACATAAATCGTCCTTTATATCAAGAAAAATGATTAAATCCATTATAAATTATCATTTTTTAGGACGATTTCTGTAACTAATTCTAATAAATGACGTCATTTGTGACGCCTCGTATTTTCCAGGTCAGCTTTTACATTATTCTAATAATAATTTATATTATTATTACACACGTGGCACTATAATTAGTTTAATTTACTATAACACGTGGCACAACAGTACAAACACAGTCGCAAACACGATAATTCGGTGAATTATCGAGAAACGCACATAGGTGTCAAACAATTCACGAACGTTGAACAAAACAAACAATTGGACGATAATTGAGTCACACATGACCGAACATTAAATAATTAAAGTTCAAACGATGATAAACGATGAGTTATAAGCGAAGAGTAATCGAAAAACGAGTCGAAACAATTAAATTGGGCCAATTGGGCTCATCCGACCAGCCAGACGGTACGCCAAGGGCCAAGGATTGGGCATTGGCGGTACGCGAGGCTTGAGCGAGATAAATTTGAATTTCCCGATGTAACCTATGAGATTTTCGTAAACAAATTTAATTGAAATTTTGTCTTGATTTAAATAAACTAAAGTTCAGGGATTTTGAATTTTATAAACAATATTTAGAAACTTTAACATGAAATGTATGCTTATTTGATAATGTGTAACAAGGTGCTATGTGACAATATGATCATATAGGATTAACGATCATGCTAGAATAATTAAAAAGGGTGATATTATGTGAACTTACCTAAAATAGAAACCTGCCTAAAAAGAAAACTTACTATAAATAGTAAGTTATCCCATGAACCTAACTTATGTGTTTACATATAACACATGACACTAAACGCACGTTGAACGAACACTATAACAAAACGAATCACCAACAGTTCGTTAAGTCAAAAACGGTTAACACAGCCAAACACGACCAACCCAACAACTTAGAGTTGTTTGAACACGAACATGCTCTAGTGAGACCAACACGAACATAACAGTGAACACAAACTCACAACACCTATATGATATAGGTAACCGTTAGAGACGAATCGCTCACAGTTCATGTCACACCCCGAGCCGGCGGGCTGGATCGACTTTCCTGCCGGGCGGAAGGTTCCCGGGGCGCGATATCGTTTGATAATCGAAATGATCAGATTGTTCACATGGCACATGATGTATAATGAGAAATGCTAACATGACATATGATATAGAATTACGAAGTTAAATTACAATGTTTTGTTCATAGTTTAACTAAGTAAATCTATTCAAAAGGAATCATTGAGTTCCTATCTTGTATCTGCACAAGATTTACAAAAGATGATTCATTGTTTGTCATTCAAAAGTATGTTCGACACAAAATGTAGCTAGGTCTTCTAAAAGTCCTCTAGCTATGTTCCAGATGCGTGGTGACTAAACATGTTCGTCACCTGAGAAAAACATGCATTAAACAAAGTCAACACTAGGTTGGTGAGTTCATAAGTTTGATAATTTGAAAACAATTGGTTTGTTGTCATTCATGTTCACAATGTTTCACACAAGTTGTATTGATGATTGTTTCCCATGTTTAACACAATGTTCTCTCCCTAGTTATACTTACAAGTAGTATCTCATCCAACCAAGCATGCTTATATATAGGGCATACGCAAGGGTCGAGCCTACAACCCGCCCAAACACCATCCTACCACATGCTCAACTGGATTCAACACCACTTGTAATACAACTATGGATACCCATTTCATTTCATCCATGATTTTCCCAGGTGTGATTATCCCAACATTTGAAAAAGAGACGTAATTGCCTCCGTTAGCTATTCCTTACGGATTAGCCCAGCGTGTATGGTATCCAAATATTTGATAAAGAGACGTAATTGTCTCTGTTAGCTATTCCTTACGGTTTAGCCCGGCGTGTAATATAACCAAGATTTGATAAAGAGACATAATTATCTCTGTTAGCTAATCCTTACGGATTAGCCCGGCGTGCAAGATATCATCCTCGATATCTAGGGCAAAACTTGTTAGTTTTTGTAGCTGATCATTACTGATTAGCACGGCGTGTAAGATATCATACTCGATATCTAGAACGAGACATAGTAGTCTCTGTGACTGTCAGTACTGACCAGTCCGGCGTGTAAGATATCCTCCCTATGGTACCTAGATTGAGACATAATAATCTCAGTAGCTGTCATTCTCGACCAGCCCGGTGTGTAAGATATCATCCTCGATATCTATTTGAGTGAATACGTTCCCCAAGACTTTATGAATTTCATTAATTAGAATGATAGCACCTCTCGTGCCCGGTGTGATCCCATTAGATTACCCAAACTCTGACGGTTAAAGTTCATGACTTACCCGACCGATCTATGGTTAGTGTAATTGTGACAACTAGTACCTGACCGCCCGGCAAGTCCGTACGGTACGTGTACTTTCTACAGTGATTATGTGTACATATACTATTGTGAACAGTGTTTGTATTAACAAAATTCTAGATACAAGAAATCGTTGTATGTATTCTTGTGTAAACTTAAATACAGTAAGTACAACGTACAATTGATACATTA
The DNA here is from genome assembly GCA_009363875.1 of Mikania micrantha. NCBI lineage: Eukaryota > Viridiplantae > Streptophyta > Magnoliopsida > Asterales > Asteraceae > Mikania > Mikania micrantha. The sequence goes on along the minus strand of CM018695.1, from coordinate 78,004,598 downwards.
GTTGTGTTTATCAAGTGAAAACTTAAGTACAATTAACACAACAGATCACGAGAAACAACAGTGTTCAAGAGAATGACAAAAACAAATCGGTTGCGATCTAATATCCATAGATGACAGGAATCAGATGGCCGACATTTCAATGTGAAAACAAGGTGAAAACAGGATGTTTAGTTGAGTCCGACAGTGAGGAAACACAATTAAAACAATATTACAGTGTCATTTCAGAATAACGAACTGACGGTGTGTTTGCGTGGGTGACGATTCACACAAACATATCTGTGAGTTTAGCATTTTGAAATGATGACTGGAAAGTAGAAAACAAAAGTCGGAAAGCAAAACCATCATCGTGTTCGTTCGAATGACGATTCGAACGAATACACGCGATGGTGACGCGATTCGACAAAACGAAAACGAAACACGACACGAAACGATAATAAATTTAATAAAATAAAATAAATAACATTTTTACAATTTTGAAACTCATCAAAATAATTAAATAACATTCTTATATTTATTACAATTAAATTACGCATAATTTTCCGGTTACGCGACGAAACCGCAAACCGAGCAACCGAAACGAACCCGAATACCACATGGGGTATAAAAACCCTAAATGAGAGTCTTTCTCTCATTTTTCACCTACACACCTCTTTCTCTCTCTAAAAATCCGGCCACCCCTCTCCACCACCAAACCACCTTCAAAACACCATAACTCTCTCATTTCTTAACCGATTTGAGTGATTCTTGCGCCCACGCGAAGCCCTTGACGAGCTCTACAAGGAAGTACAAAGGATCTGGAGTTTTCACCATCTAAAATCGAGGTATGATGCCACAAAGATCACTGAAAATAGGGTTTTCTAAACCCTTTTTGTCGACTTACATGTGTACTCGGTTCCTCACATGTTCCTTCGAGCCACACACACTCTCGATGGTTGTTTCTCGTCTATCATGATGTGTAGATGGTCTTCGAAAGTGTATTCGAAGGTGAAGAGGGTAGTTGCAGGTTGGGTTCGTGAGAAAGAGAACCATGGCCGAAGCTGCAAGGGTTGGCTGAACCATGTTAGGTCCCGAACCTGCTGAGGTCTGAGTTCCTTCACGAACCTATCAACACCACCGAACCATTATGCACCTGTCCGAACCCTCGACATGCTGAACGAACCTTACGGTCGAAGCTACTAAGCAACGAACCCTCTAGAGTCTTGGCCGAACCTTTTGATCACCTTCCCCACCGAACCTTTCTAGCCAAGCAACTCCCGAACCTCAGCATGGCTGTCACGAACCCATCACCCCAGCCGAATCTTGTTACAAGGCGCCGAACCCTCAGATCCTAGCCGAACCATCCCACGCTCGCGAACCATCATGGCTAGGACGAACCTACATCAGTTGGGAACGAACCTGTGATCCACATGGAGGCCGAACCCATGGGAGATACATGACCGAACCTTAGCCACCTTTAGCCGAACCGTAGGGGTGCCTCACGAACCTTGGTCGAACCATTCAAAAAGGTTCGCTGATAGGGAACCGAATCCATCTTATTCTCGGCCGAAACTGATAGACAACTCAACCCCACCCTTTCGGTCCAGCTTCATTCTGATCAGGCCCAACAACCTATTACCTGGGCCCAACATTTTGTGTAATTTGGCCCAAGCGAGATTCATGAGATCCATCTTTCATCGGTCCATTGTGATTAACTTGACCCAATATGATTCCAGCAGATTTGAGGCCCATTACTTCGGCCCACTGAATTGGCTCAATGTCAATTGGCTCACAATTTATAACCGGCCCAAACTCTTTTTGTAACCCAAACCATGATTAAGACTTGTTAGGGTCAACAGTAACTACCTTGGGCCCAAAATCTTAAGGGTTGGCCATAAGATCCAATCGGCCCACCTAATGGATGGGCTCATAGGCAACACATTCGGCCCATGGAAAGATCAACCGGCCCACATGGTTTAAAACGAATACAAACACTTGCAAACTCATACAAATGATGATACACATAGTGCACTTGACTTTTACAAATGAAAATATAAGGGTGATGAAATTGTTAGGTTAAAACAATTAATGACCTCTAAGTCATTAAATCCTTATAAAAACCAAGTCTTTAGTCATAACTAGCAATCACACATTAAATTCAAACCGAATTGTTTAAGTGATAATAAATCTTACTTCCATTTGAATGGGCCGAATGAGGATCAAGATCAAGGGGTGATAACCAAGTAATACTAACACCTACACACACCCAAAGGTCTATAACTTATACTTACAAGTTACAAACAACATGAAATCAATACAGGATTATGAAAACAAACTCAAGTTCAATCGAGAGCGCGAGCATTCTTCTTTTAAGCTAAGTCAACTACTTCTACCACAAGGTGAATTCATATGCCCCTTTTACTTTAATCTTTACTGATTTTAAACTCTCGGGGCTGAGAAACATGCTTTACTTTTATTTACTTAAAAGTTTTGCTTACATATTGTTAATACTTTGATTAAATGATATTAAATTGATTATTATCATATATCATTGTATGCATGCTTGTATGATCATATTATGACAGGAAAATAAGATGATGATATTATAATATCATAACTCATCAATACAATAGAATAACATAGTTGTATGATTATCTCTTACAACACTTAGTTATTCTTACAAGAAATAACATAGAAACAATTACAAGGAACATGATGACAGGATGACAAGAACAGAACATAAGAATGATATGGAGATAACACATCTTCATTACATCATTCGATACAAGAGTTAAGTAAGTGTAATAAGACTAGTTCTTATAACACTTAACTTTACAATTCAACACATATTACAAGAGAACAAGGAACATAGAATGATAATCATGATAATGTAATTTCATGATAACAACATCATTCACTCAATTAATTAACATAATGTAATAAGACAAGTTCTTATTTAACTTTGTTAATATCATGGAGAACATATGACAATGAGAACAATAATACAAGTGAATAAAATTACAATTAGTTACTATTGACCTGTTGTATTATATCACTTCAATCATGTCCCAAATTGTACAAGTTGATCACGTAAGCCCCTTTAATTCGCTGACCAGTTAGTTTGATATGACTAAACCGACGATAGCATAATGGTACCATAGGTTTGACAAACCTCGCTTGTAGGGCTAATATGTTGATCGTATTGATTCATTGGCCGGTAACGTATGACCGGTGACAGGGCTACCTCAAGTCAGGTTCTGGAAAGCGACACATGGTGATATTAATCTGCAGTGATAAGTAATTAATCCAGCGGAAATCCTATTGACTAGTAGGTTGAGAAAGTGATCTTCTCTCATGTTACACTACTAGTAATAGATTTCGTTGAGGACACCAGACATACAAGGTGGTAGAGGTAAATCGGATGCATTGGAATCTGATTACGTGAGGATTTCAATGGATTCCTTTTAGGCTCTATGCACTATGGTTCAAGAACAAGTTGCAAATGGTTAACTAACACGCTTAATATTTAAAAGTGTAACAATAGTTAACCCTCCAAATATAGAATAATACAAGGAACAGATTTAATAAATCTAATATTTCTTAACTTATAATGGTTATCTAAACTTCGGTTTGAAAACAGAAATTATTTCATTATATTATTCTATACAAGTTATCACAGGTGATTCAAGAATGATATGGATACGTGGATTGGGAATGGGAATCAATAGTTGTATCGCAAGTTGTGTGGAGTTCTAGTAGTGATGTGGTGGGATGTTGGCTAGGGCTTAGTTCCCTTACATATGCCCTATATATAAGCATCACTACTAGGATGATATATTACTTGTAAATATAACTATTGAGAAGCCATTGGGTGTACAAGTGAACAGATAACATACAAGTAACATAATTATCATTGTGAATGTGCATGTGAATGAATCAAGGTTTTCAATTAACTTACTTATGAACTCACCAACCTAGTGTTGACTTTGTTTAAATGCATGTTTTCTCAGGTGACGTACAGGTGTAGATACATATATGCAAGTACTAAGCTAGTGGACTTTTAGAAGACCTAGCTTACTTTTGATTGCATACTTTTGGAATGACAAAACAGTGAATCACTTTTGTATATCTTGTACAGATCAAGATATGAACTTATTGATTCTTTTGATTAGATTTACTTAGTTAAATTATGATGTACAATGTAATTTAACTTTGTAATTCTATATCATGGATGTATTAGCATTTCTCATTTGTATTATCATGTGCTATGTAAACAATCTGATCAATTGATTATCACTCAAGATATCACGCCCCGGGAACCTTCCGCCCGACGAGAAAACACGATCCGTTCCCGCCGGCCTGGGGTGTGACAGTAACCGACACACGCTGATGGTTATAGGATGTACTCTAAATAGAGTCTCATGTTTAATGTTATTAAGTTTCTGTCACCCTATCCCAAGGATGTGGTCTTATTGAAAAGAATACTACGCGTAACCAAAAGTTATTAATGATAATAATTAAGATCTGGTTTTAATAAACATTGGTAGTATATGTGGGGAATGCCATCCTGAGAGTGTGTGCTCATGATTTCCTCCTCGATATCACAAGTACGTGTCACAACTGTCGTCTCTACGTTGTGTGTTCTTAATGACTTTAACAAAGTGTTTTAAAAACTTGTCTTATTACACGATGTTAGAAATGTGTGAATGATCCCGTTATCATGAAGTTACGTTATCATGATTGTCATTCATGTTGTTTGTAATTGTTATCAGCGTTTTACCACTTGATTATCCCGTTGTTCAATCATGTAAGAATAATAAAAAGTTGTAAGATATATTCTTACAGCTAGTATTATTCTAGTGTATGGATGTGTCAGGAAGCTATTTTGGCATGTATCTTCTTAACTATCTCAGATATGAATATGATCAAACAAGCACGCATACAATGATAAACGATAATAAAGATAAACGTTATTATCTAAATCATAATGAAATAAGTATATTATATGAAACGTTTAAGTAAATAAAAGTTTTAAGCATGTTTCTCAGCCCCGAGCTTTGAAATCAGTTAAGATTAGAAAAGGGGCATATGAACTCACCTTGTTGTTGATGTGGTTGACTTAGCCTAAACAAGAAATGCACGCGCTCTTTGTTTTACTTGATGTTGTTTACACGATTCTGTGTTGATTTCACAATGTTTGTAACTTATAAGTATAAGTTATAGATATTCGTGTGTGTGTGTATGTGTTAGCCCTAAAGTTGCCAACACTTGAAAGTCTCTGTCATAGTTCGGCCTTGATTCAATGGGTGTAGTTTATACAATCACTTAACCTCGTTTAGTTAAGTTTAGTACATATTTTTGTTGGCTTAGTGTTCACTTGAAATGTTTTGTTACATAACTTCCATGAACTATGTCATGTTGTAAAAGTTGAGGTTTCAACAAGTTCTAAGTCTAAAAACCTGATTTTACACTTTAAACTTCACATGTGTTTATGGAAATTATTTGCTTCCTTATTGTTTCATATGGTCTTTGCCACCTTTGTAGTGTTTTTAAGAAATCCCAAGCATATTATCATTTAATTTGATTTCAATTGTTGGTTTCAACTTAAATCAAATGGGCCGAACCAGTGCATTAGGCCGACTATACCTAAGTGGGCCGAACCAAAACCATGGGCCAACTACATCAATTGGGCCAGTTTACTTGGGCTGAAGATATAAGTGAATTGATCTGTGAGTATGGGCCAAAACAGCAGGCCTTGGGCCGAACTAGAAGTCTTTATTGGGCCGAACTAGAACGTGGTCCAAATTAGCCTCATGGATAGGATAGCTGGGCCAAATTAGATGTGTATGGGCCTAGTCAATCTCAGTGGGCCGATCGAATGAGGGAGTCCGGGCGAATGGGTGGCCGAACCACCTTTGGCCGAATGACCATGGCCGGTTGAAACTGTTGACCGAATGAGGGTCTTGGCTGACAGAAGCAGTCAGGCGAATGAAGATCTCCTTCAGCTCTGGGTTCCTTCAGGTGTGACTCATTCGACCTGCCATTCGGCCGGTCTGTGTGGAGGGCCATTCGGCCAGTCGAGACAACCGGTCGCCGCCCTTCTCTTCGAGCCCCCAAAACCAGATGACCAGGTAGCACTTAGCCTCACCCCACCCCTAGTGTGTTTCGTGTATGGTTCATGGATTCTATGAGGGTTTAAGCCGGTTTAGAAGATGGCTCGACTAATGGTTACAAAACCCTAAAATCGTCATCTTTAGCCTCCGATTTACCTCGATTCAGGTAGGTTTTTGAGCGGATCCTTTGTACTTTCGTGTAGTAGAGATCAAGAGCTTCGATTTGGTCCAAGAATCACCCAATTTCATTAAGAGATGAGTGAGTTACAAGGGTTTGAAGTCTAGGGTTTTTAGAGAGAGAGGGTGCCGGAAATTGAGTTTAGAGAGAGAGTGGGAAGAGAGAAATGAGGAAGAAAGAGTTCATTTAGGGTATTTATACTCCGAGTGAGTTCGGATTCGTTTTCGTTGATCGGTTCGCGTTTTCGTCGCGTATCCGGCACGTTTCACGTGTATTCTACGCATTTAGGATCATTAATTTTCTTGAACTATTTTGATGAGTTTCAAAATTGTAAAACATAATTATTATGTTTCCTTTATTTTTACTGCTTCGTTCGCAATTCCGACTGTTTAACCGTGTTATTTCGTTACGAACTGTAAAACACGAGTTGTTTCACTAATTTGATGTTTTTAGTTAGGGTTTTGGTGTAAATTTCTAAAATTTATCATTTTTATTTTATTTTAATTATTTACAGTTTGTTTTATCAGAAAACGACATTTACGCGCGTTTTCGTACAAAGCGCTAACTGTACGAACACGATCGTATGTTTCACTTTCTGATTTGGTTTTTCTACTTTTCAGTTATCGTTCAGAACATTAAACCCGCATATATGTTTGTGTGAATCGTCACCCACGCAAACACGCTGTCAGTTTATTATTCGTAAACAATACTGAGTTATTGTTTTGCATTGATCGTTCTCACAGACGGACTCAACTAAACTTGCCTATTTTCACATTGTTATTATTGTTTTCTCATTGTTTTCGTACTGAGTTATCGGCCATCTGATTCCTGTTATTTATGGATATCAGATCGCAACCGATAGGTTATTGTCATTGGTTTGTACACTGTTGTTTCTCTTGTGTTGTTGTATTTCTTGCATTTAAGTTTTCACTTAAGCACATACAACTGTCGTTCGTTTTCTGAGTTCAGTTGTCACACAACTGTTTGCGCACTGTATTTACACACAGTAAATAGTGAAAATACACACACTGTACGGATTTGCCGGACGGTTATGTACTGGTTGTCACAGTTCACATACAGCAACAACAGCTAAACTCAGGTGAGTTTACGGCTATATTTTCTTATCTTTATTGTTTTACTTAAACTGGGGGAGAATACATATCAACTGTTTTTGGTATTACTGGTGATGTCTCACAAACATATGTGAGTGTGCTATATCTTACTCAAAGTCCTCACAATTCATACCGTTAATGTTACACAACGAGGTGTTATTGGATAGTACTATTGGTCTAACAAGCCCCGCTCGACGACAACTCTGACTGACGGTCAGGACGAGCGTAATAATAACCTAACGCCATTGTTTCTACGATAGACATGGTGGAGGCCTCACAGTCTAGTTCGGTAGTGACTCAACATAGACACTCAAGTCTTTTAGCCTGGCAAACTTTACATACCAGTATTTATCACGCAAACTGTTTTACTACTTATCATACAAACCTGTGAACTCACAAACTTTATGTTAACACGTTTTTCGCATGTATTTTCAGGTAACCGTAATGCACAACGTTAGGGATGCACGAAAGGGAGATCGAACATAAGGAGTCTTGCATGCATTTAAAAAAATTTTGAGAATCTTTATTATGTCATGACATTTGCGTAAACAATGTAGTGTCGATACAATTTATTTTCAGCTGCACACATTTTTATTTTTCCTTGCTTAACAATATATTATTTCCGCTGCTAAGTTTTAATATATCATGATTTTATTATCAAATTGTGTATGTTTAAACTCATATAGAGTCGTTCTATATGACTGTGAGCTTTGATCCTGGCCACGTCACACCCAGCGATCTGACACCGCGAGTGAGAATTTGGGGGTGTGACATCATCCATAAAATAAGTGAATATAAAGAACGATTTATGTAATTTACTCTTAAAAAAATATAGAAAGTAGTGTTATTAGTATAACTCAACCCATCCAAAACCATACAGTATTGAGAACTTAGAAATTAAAAGGTTCTAATATTAATACAACACTCTCGTTATCATTACATTATACTTAATTTAAATCAAGTCATATTATACACACATAATTTTTACTCATGCATATTTAAAAAAAAAACAAGAAACAAAATATAGTGTTACTGGTACACCGATATTCCAATAACTAAACCTAAAATAAAATAAATAAATAATAGGAAAAGTGTTTTTAATAACATGTTTCACTTTTAATTTTAAAAGATATTAGTTTGATCTTTTATCTTTTCTTTTGAACATCTTGGAATGATAACACTCAAGATTGGAACCGTCTCCTCGAATTTAATGTTCTAAGGCAAACTTCTAAGCTCACCCAGGAGAAACCTCACAATTTGGTGTTTTGGTGAACATCTTAATTTTAAATCAAAAAATAAGCCTTGACCCAGATTGGTATGACCGCATTTAATAATCAAACAACGTGATAAATATTATAAAATTTATATATGTAATTATATATATATATATATATATTAAAGATGGTGAAAAAGGAATAGTAAAAATAATATTATTAAATAGATAGGGGTCCATGATATTATATATTAAATAATAATGTATAGTGCATAGGTGTCTGATCCATGTAGTAACGTTTTGAAAGTTTAGACTTTGACCAACATATTTAACTTTGAAAATTAGTAAACAAAGATGATGATGTTAAATTTAATATATTTGCTTAGACATTTGGGTTTTATAAAATTTGAGAGATTTACTTGGAGATTTGAGTTTTTGTTGGTTTGTGGTTTAATATTTAGGCTTTAAACTTTACGGTTTAGTTCGTGATGAGGGATTTGATTTTGCATTGTAACTTATTCTTCAGCAAATGATATATAATACTCATTTTCGATGCTTTACTGTGATAACCCGCCGCAACGCGCGAGACGAATAAAACTAGTTTAATATAAAAAGTTAAAATCCGGTTTAACTAGTATAGTTTACCGGTCCAAACGATAGGTACATGTGTCTGGTTAATCGATTCGTTGTTTCACTTGATTAGTGGTTCAATTATGCTAACCAGATTGGTTTCAGTTCGACTAGCCAGTCTGCTATGATTCTGAAAACAAACATAGATGATGTCAAAAATTTAAGGTGTGTGATAACATTGCTTTCTAACGTTTTTATTTAAACAACACCTAATATATACCGCAACTAAGTTACATCAAGTCCATGATCAACCTCAAGAAATCAACGTCATACAACACAAAAGCCAAGAGACAAACATTTTTAATTTATATATGGCTAAGTCCAAGACTACTTATGGCCATGACCAATGATCCTTCAGCTCAAGTGATTAAGGGCCGGGAGGTACCATTTGGCTTCAATATTGAAAATGTCACAGGTTTAAGTCTTGGTATGGACAAAATAGAGGTTTCATGATATGCTAAAGGGTTTTCTCTCACCTATGGTGGGTTTCCTCCTATTAAATGTGGATATGATTGGGTGGCTGTATAACCCGTCAGTGATCTAAATTGTCGTTCAAATTTCAAAATAAAAAAACTTATGGCCATAATGACTTGGTTTTCATTTATGGAGTTAAATAATTACATTGAAAAAAGGATAAACTTCTCTTTTGCTTCATATGGTTTGACAATATTATCCATTTTGTTCCAAAACTTTCAAAATGATCATTATACTCCATGTGGTTTGACAGTTTAATCATTTTGCCCCCCTGAGGTTTGACAGTTATAACCCTTTTGCTCCCTGTGGTTTCAAAAAAAATGGAGTATAATGGAGACATATTGGAAAAGTTTGAAGGGAGAATAATGATCATTTTGAAAGTTTTGGAGCAAAATGGTTAATATTGTCAAAACACAAGGAGCAAAAGAGAAGGTTATCCTTGAAAAAATAAACTAAAATTTTACAGCATGCATGTCTTCCCGTACACAACCACAGAGGCGAATGTAGGTTGTGGGTGTGGATTCACAGAAACCCACCGCTCTACGACTCGTTAGTAGAAAAAAAAATTTTCAAAAGAGTTAAACAATAGGGTGAACCCATTAATATTTTAGAGGTGAATCCTGAGTTGAACCCATTAATATTTTTAAGGGTGAATTTTTAATATTATTTTCATAGCAATTTGTCAGCTTGATTGAGGTAGTGATCTTTGTTGAAATCTTTGTTAGAGAAATCTCGATAATGTAACAACCGAAAATTTTGTAGCCTTTTTAATAAACGTGCGAAATTTCGGTAACCGTTTATGTTCAAAATTTATATAAATGTTCGTAAAGTAATTACGATCAAAATGATATAATATGTATGCTTTTCCGGTTGCCTTAAACCCATGTTATTATACAGTAAGTTTACCAACAACCTAAGACGAATTAATTAAATAAGAGAATACGCTAGTTTAAGCCGAGAAAATAAGTAATCTTTAAGTATAACAAGAATGTAGAGATAAAAATGGTCAAAATGAGTGTAAGCGAAATTTTGAAACAAAGCTCCGAATGAAAGTTACACATGCCGAAGTTTCGAACGGTAAATCGGTAATCGTAATTTGAGCACCTTCATGATAAGGTTATAATCATGATAATATATGCATATTAATAGGATATCATTCTGAAGTGAGAAAGTAAGGAAAGGAAGAAAAGCTAGCAGATTGTGCGTTACTAAGCTCAGGTGAGCTCTTTGTAGCCCTATTTAAATGTTTTATCGTTTTGGGCTGGTATGCATGTTATAAAGTTATTGTATGAAAGTGAATTTAATTTGATTATGGTCAGGTAAAGAATGTTTTCATGTAAAGAATGTTTTAAGTCTCAACTCTGGTTGAGAAGTAATGATTTTAAGAGTCTCAGCTGAGATGTAAATAATGTTTTAAGTCTCAACTCTGGTTGAAAAGTAAATGATTTTAAGAGTCTCAGCTGAGGTATAAAGATTGTTTTAAGTCTCAACTGTGGTTGAGAAGTAATTGATTTTCAAAGTCTCGGCCGAGGTCAAGCAGGAAATGTGATATTGAAGTCCCGATTGCGTTTGGGCAAAACTTGAGCACTGCGGTGCGAAGACCTGTTTATGATTATGATGGTTTAAATGATTAAACCATGTTATGTATGAATAAATGATGTTATGGATATGAATGATGTATGTAAAGAAGTCTTGTACCGGTATAAGCTGTCAACTTCGGTTGATAGTTAAAGAGTCTTGGGGAAACACAAGCCTGTCGACTTTGTGTCGCCAGTTGAGGAAATCTTATGCATGCATGAGTTATCACTTTCGGGTTGATAGTTATAAAGTCTTGTATTTATACAAGCCTGTCGACTTCGGGTCGTCAGTGTTATAGAGTCTTGTGCTGCACAAGCATGTTGACTTCGGTTAACAGTGAAGGCTAAATTTTTATGCACAATATGATTGATGTCATGATGACATGTATGTTATGTACTTGAATTAGGTTATGTTATATAAAGATATGAATGAGTGAATATATGAATTATGTTATGTGATGATCTAAAAGGCTAAAGATTTTTATAAAAAATTTAACTTAGAACTCACCAGCGAAAGCTGACTTGATTTAGCATGCATGTCAGGTTGAGCAAGTTATGATAAGGATATGATGGCTCGTGGTATGACATGAGGACTACCTATTCAAGAACTGGCATTCCTATTGAGATTAAAGACTAATTTACGAATGTGGTTTAGATGTTTTAATTATGATTAAAGATTATGTGATAATTTCCGCTGCTATGATATAAGATTATTCTACGGTTTAAGAACTATGTTTTTGATGCTTTGCCAACCGAGGGGACTCCCAGGGTTCGGGGCCTCTCAGATAATCAATGATTTGATTCCTATATGATCGTGTTAAAACCGCTTTCCGGTCATGTAAACTTAACAAGTAAAAAGGTCGTTATTAGTGGTTAAACCCTCGGGTCAAGTTAATTTTGATCATATAAACTTAGCAAATTTCGTTTAAGTTTCGGGGTGTTGCCCCCTTGACCCATGCCTGCTGAATAGCCAGTGGGACCACCACCTTGGATCCCTCAAGGGCGCATGACCCCCTTAACTCTCGCTTGGTCCGGAGCTCCGAAATCTTAAACGAAAATGCACTTTGTACCTTCGAACTTTTAATGACGACGTTTTTTAATTTTAATCATTGAATTAATATATCGCACTATTATTACGTGAAGAACATTACAAGACCCAAACCGTCAACCCGAACCGAAAATTTTTATGTCTGGTTCTATTTAATTAAAACGACGGAAAATAGTGAATCCACTGAAAAAAGTTTCTGGATCCGCCACTGCACAACCATATGTCCAAAACTGCAACAACATTTACTGTTGGATTTGTATATTTCGCTCTGTTGTTTATAATAAATTAACGTGTGGACCTTTTCAAAAAAAATAAAATAATAATAATAATTATTATTATTTTTATTATTATTATTATTAATATTATTATAGTTATTATTATTTATTAATTATCAGAAAGTTACAAGCACATACGTACACCAAACATATACGTTTAAAGCTCGTTGTTAACAAGATGCATGCAAGTATATAGACAAAGTTTGTAGGCAAAGTGCCGTCCCTGCAACGAAAGCAATCGAGATTGAAATATAAAAACCAAAGCAAAACAATGTACGTATATTATAATTATGTGTTAACAAAGAACCATGCATATATAAATACTCATTCATCTTTAATTATTTTTCTTCATTTCTTTCTCATTTACAACTTAACACTCGATCCAGCAAGACTTCACGATCGATATGAGGCATAATCAAAATCCGTTTGCTCATGACGATGATATCAATCCTTTTCATGTGCGTACTCTCTCTCTTTGGACGTTGACGATGCTTTTATAGGGTCAGGGGGGCTACCACCCTTTTTTTTTCTGTCCGTGTTGTTATTTTTTAATTTGGTCGAAAAATTATTTTTTTTGTTAAAAATATAGGTTTCGCCCCCTTGTTTAAAAAATTAACATCTATTTTGCGTCCTATAAATTTTCGCCCCTCTTTCAACCCAAGCTATCTGTCGACATACAAACAAGAATTCATGATTTTTAGGTGCTACTTAATTAAATTTTTTTTATTGATGTGTGTCATATGTTTTCTAACCTAGCATCAAATATAAGATAAATTATAAATTAAGATAATTAACACTGATTGAATACAACAATATTAATTAATAGTTAATTATAATATTACATTTATAAAATTTTGGTTTAAAGTATGTTTGTGTTCTTTTAAATCTCCTTTAAAAAATGTTTTTATCAAGCTTTTATTTTTTTAAAACCAGTTTTTCAGTATTAATTATACTTTTTAAAAATTTTGCTGCTTTATAAAAAAAATCATATTTTATAATTCATTTTATAAAATGTGTTTATTAAATAGATATTTTTAATATATTAATAATCTATTTTTTAATCTGAAAACAGTATAAATATTATCTTATTATCTTAATATCATTATTTTATAAGATAGCTTAGAAATATACCATGCATGTGTCTACTAAAATTTTTGTTTATTAGATACAAAAGAAAATATGTTTAAAAAAATTAGAAAAACTATAATAATTTTGAGTAAATAATAATTTATTGATCTTTTATGTGAAAACTCAATCTTAAATTATAAACCTTAAATCCTATGTGTGTCTTTCATTTTAGAATCTTGAAAATAAATATATGATTCACATTAAAGTTGGATACAAAATATGGTTTGAATAAAATTAATTTTAATATGGTTTTAATGTGGTTTTATATGATCACATACTTTTGTTTTCAATATTTCAAATGGAGAACATAGATATGATTTAAGGGTTTTTCTGTACGATCGAGTTTTCTAATGATACAAACCCTATAATTATTTGATATTTTAGATTTTTAGATCCTAACCACCAGAAGTATACAAAAAGTTTTATTTGCTTTCCTTTGATTAAAGATGATGATCGGCAAAGGCGGAGCATGTGAGAGTAGTAGAACTTAGAGTTTTGTGATTTAGGAAAGGATGGCGTGCGGTTTCATAAAACGAAAAATTATGATAAATTAAGTTTTTATCATTCAAAATAATATTTGAATTAGATTTAACGTGTGATTGTCACGTGACAAGATTAATTTAAAATTTTATGCGGTGATAGATATGACATGATATGATAATGTCATCTAAGCAAAACGTTCCTCGTTTATTTAAAGTATAGAATTTTTTGTGAAACTTAAATTAATTTTTAGTAATAATATAATAATTTGAAATTTGATTACAGAATCATCACGGGGTACCGCGAAACTCTAGGTTATCGACTCTTGCTCCTGAACCTGCAATTTACGGTCATGTTATCGCCACTAATAATTCTCTTGATACCCCTGAGGTAATTTAACATCTTACTTTTATTTATTAATTAAATAAATTGATTATTTGTCTTCAATTGCTCTTCTATATAATCAACTAAGTTAGCATCCCGTGTATTACACGGGGTTAATAAAAAACATATTACTAAATTAATAGTTATCAAAGAAAATTTAAACAATATAAGATGATTTTTTTAATATAAAATATGATTATATATAATTTCATACAATAAATAATAAAATATTTATATTATTTTTTAGACACTAATTTTTTCAAAGTTATGTTTCTTCAAATATTACATTTTAAATTCTTTTTTTACAAATTATATATTTTCTAATAATTTGGTTTTTTTTAAAAGTATGTTTTTTTAATATTAATCAATTTAAAAATGTATAAAAAGTATATTTAATATTTTTATTTAATAAAAAATACATTTAATAGGAGTGAGAGACGGAAATACATAATTGAGGTGCTTTAAGAACATGACATGTGTCTCTATAAACATTTATTTATTAGAATAGATTGATATATATTGTAGGGGTTTTTGCGGTCCGGTTTTTAGGTAAAACCATAAACCAAACCGCAAACAACAGTTTTGAATAATGAAAACTAAAACTGAGCCTTTTAAAATAAAAATTGAGCCAAAACGAACAATTAAAAATAAAAACAGAACCAAACCGAACCGTTATTAACGGCTTGGTTCTGGTTTGGTTTTACGGTTTCACATTTTTTGATATTGTTAGAATTAAAATTGAATTCAACCAAACCTATTATATTTCAAGACGGACTAATTAATTAATTATACCAAGTTCAAATGAATTTTTAAAATAACGTGTAAATCATAAAGTCAATCTATACACACATGTGTATATAGATATAGATATATCTATATGTATATACGTATATCTATTATACACACACTTACACGGTCTGATTTTTTACGAAAACAGTAAACCAAACCGTTTATTATGGTTTTAAACTTTTGAAACAGACATACCAAATGTTTGGAAAAACCAACAATTAAACCGAGCCGATGACAAGTTTGGACGGTTTCACGGTTTGAAACCAAACGGTGAACACCCCTAATATATTGATACCGGTGACTGAAACTACCTTGAAATTTAATATGAGTGGTGTAAATTTATTAATATTTCATCATGTCCGTTTAAATTCACAAAAGTTTAAACAGTAATCACTACAAAAATTGACTATTATATCAGGAAAATAATAAAGTTATTTTTTTTGTCTTAGTCACAAAATTTTTACGCAAACTTTAACTGTATTAGAGTTCATCCACGAACTTGTTTAGGAGCGGACCTTGTATCAATAGTATGCCTGGCAAAATAGGCGGGTCGGGTCGGGTTGTGTAACGGGTCAGAACGGGTTCGGGTTAGAATGGGTGCGGGTCAGAACGAGTTTTGAGCAAAATCAGTTCAGGTTTAAATGGAATGTTCTTAGAAAACATCAATTTAATTTAACTTAAGATGTGTTATAAGTAAACAAATAGTCCATTTTGATAATTTTTATTGAATTTCTCATCAAATATGTTATTAATCATTTCTTAAATATTTGAATCCATTGCATTTACCTAGTGTTTTGGTTACCCCATCTTGACCCACTTTGTGTTTAAGTGCTACCGGCCATCTCAACCCATTTAATATTATGATGTTACCCATTTTAACTCATTATACTACAATTGTTTACCCAAACCAACTCATTTCCTTTGATTTGGGTAAAGATTGCCACCTCTAATCAATAGTAATGCTATTGACATGTGACGTCTCTTCTATTTGTAAAAACAAAAAAAGAAAAAAAAATACTCTAGGCACTATGCATACAGTGTTCTCAACGTTGCCCAAGCATTTTGGGGCACAAATCAAGTAATAAAATTATGTTCTTAAAGGAACAAAAAATTTTGCTTTTAATTTTAATAAGTGTTGATAATACAATTAACAATTTTTTTTTTTGATGATTACATAACAAACATCTAATAACCTAATTGCAAACAAAAACAATAAATTGTAGTAAATATGAATAAAAAGTGCTATTAAAAAGGTATTATGTTTTATCATATCAACTAAGAATTAAAGATTTTAACAAAGCATATCATCATAAATATTTTAGACGCATGTTTACAATAAAAACATACGATGATAAAGAATTGAAAATTTAATCATGACTACAATCAAAATTTCAAAATATCACATTAATCAAGATAAAGAAGCAAAAAATAAGAATATAAGAATCAAAAGTAATTGAAGAGTTCAATTTTTAAATTAGTGAAAAATTGGTGGATGCGTGATTAATCTTTTTAACAAAAACTCAAAAATACTGTTGTATTTTTTTTGGGCTGATTTAACAAAAGCTCAATGCATAAAAAAAATTTGTTAGAAATCATGACCAAATAATTTTGAAAGTCCATTGCCCTAGCTTTATCTTTTATGCGTGTCAGGCCACCTATGAATGTTCCATGCCCCGAGTTTGCAGTTTAGTATAACGGACTTAGTTTACTATATTATAATTATATTAATATATTAATTAATCTCTTAAATGTTTGAAGCCTATTGTTCATATGATAAATTGTTTAAAAAAAGTAACATAAACAATAAAATTTTTATAATAAAATATCTTTCGCTTACAACATAATAATAAAAATAAAAATAATAATCTTATTTTTAAGAAAGAAAAACTAATGTATAATCTTTATTTCAAAATTTGCATTTCTTTTTTGGTATATGTGGGAGTCAAATAGTAAGTCGTTAAAATGTGTTTTAATTTTAGAAATTGAAGAAGAAGCAAAAAGAGTTGGAAGTTAAGGAGGCTGAATTGAATAGGAGGGAAGAGGTTAGATTGTATGTTATAAATTACTTTCAAATTTAAAAATTTAAAAATTTAAGTTTTAATTTATGTGTTTACTTAATTTTAGTAGTAATGCATTATTAAGCTTTTTGACATTTGCAGATCGTCAGACAAAAAGAAGAGGCCCTTGCAAGATGTAGGTTTTTAACCTCTTCTTTTATATCTCATGGATCAAGAATATTATTAATGGTGTAATCATATTTTCATTTGGTAACTGAAATAACCAAAAAAATCAATAAAGTCGTCGGAAATATGTCGGTAATCAATGCGTCGGAAATGTGTCGCAAATATATGCGTCGGAAATGTGTCGTAAAATTTAAAAAATGTGCATACGGTTTTGTTGCAAATACGTATACGGTTTTGGTCGGAAATGTGTCATCATATAAAACTACTTGTGAACAATTTATTTTAATTGGTATTATTATGTATAAAAATAAGCGTCACAAAAGCGTCGAAATTCCTACACTTTTTGCTGTTGGAAATTGCGTCGGAAATTTGTCACAAACTTTTTCCTACAGGACTTTTTCCAACAAAAGATTGTCGTCGGAAATGCGTCGGAAAATTTTTATTTTCTAGTAGTGTTATAAGGTATTTGATGAGCTTATTGACTCTTAACAACAAAACATTAAAGAGGGTTATAAGAGGGCAACACTTTCTTAGCGGGGATAGGGGGAATGCCTCTTGGAGCACGGTTAAAGGAGCACTAGCCCTTGATGTGATCCAAGGCATTTGGCTAGGGTTAAATTGACCTCATGTAGTTAAAAAAAATCATTAGGAAATTTTATTTTTTCTAGAATTCTACACATTTGAAATCGGATGTAAAAAAACACAATTTTTAAGTTCAACCATCAAATTGTTTTATTTAATTGAAAAGATTGGGTTCAACTAACGAATTGTTTCAATCTAATAGTAAATTCACGACTCAATTCCCAACCATTTAAGCCAAAAAGTTTCATCTAGAATTACTTTAAACAAATTTATCATACTTCTAAACTACTTTCACTTATTCTCGGATTTGTCTGAATTTGAAACAAACCCTTCTTTTTTTAAAAACAATGCCTCTAAGAACTGGTATCACATTGATACATAGATCTTTAGTTTTTACAATAATAACTATATATCTTGCTTACTGATCATTACTTGTTTTTTCTTCTAAATTTTATTTGGGCAGCCGGTGCTATCATTCAAAACAAGAATTGGCCTCCATTTTACCCATTGGTTCATCATGATATTGCTGGAGATATACCTATACACCTTCAAAGAATACAATACGTTGCATATGCAACATTATTAGGTACCTACAATATCAAGCTTCATGTTAGGTTAATTAACTAAGACATGTGATTATAAATATCTATACTGGTAAATAAGTATGTAAGTTATCAAGAGAACATGTGTTATTTTAATTAAGTATGTAAGTTATCAAGAAAACACGTGTTATTTTGTGATGTCTTCTTAGCCTTATTTTTTCGCATCTCTCTCCTAAGATGGTTCTCACTTTTAGTTTCTTGCTTCGTTTTTCCTGCTATATAATGATACCAAATACAAATAATATTTAAAAAATATTTTTCTAGAACCAAATATAAATTTAATTTATGGATAGTTATTATATTATTAACTAATTGTTATCTAACTTTTCTTTATCCGACTTGTATAATACCTAAGTTTTCTAACTTAGTGATTATAATATATGGGTTGATTCAGGAGTGCCGATCACACTTTTCTGGAATCTTATAACGAGCATAGCAATATTTGTGAGTGATGCAGGTTCGTGTTAAAATCGACACTTGATTTGTATTAAACCAGTTAATTAACACGAACACTTACCAATGAGGCATTGCCTCAATGATACCCCAAGATTCTTCTAAATGGGAGGTCTTGGGTTCAATTCCTTTCCGCAACGAAATATGGTCTGAGGGGGTCATGAGGTTTTCCCAGTAAGGTTTTTCCAGTGAGGTTTTCTCCTAGGGTGGTTGTGATGGCTCATGTGAGGTTCATGTAACTAGACCTTGGTGACATGGCCTGAAAACAGTGGGTTCACACGATTGAGACCTTCGCCGTTCAAAACAAAATTAACACGAACACTTTTAATTATAATTACGTAATTAATTACTTAATGGATATAGCGGGAGCCTTTATATTCTTCTCAGTCATCTACTTCTTGTTGGGTCCTCCCGGAGCCTTTTACTTTTGGTATCGTCCTCTCTACCGTGCTTTCAAGTATGTATTCCTCATAACATATTTTTAATATTTAATATTTATTTATTCAAATATATTTTAATACAATGCATGAATTTATTTTTATTTGTATTATTACTCCCTAATTAATTATCTAAATACCTTTTTTACAGAAAAAACAACGGCATGCACTTTGGCTGTTTTTTCTTCAACTACGCGGTGAGTATATATCTTTTATTATAATACGTTTAGTAAAAGAAATATTTAATGGTAAAGAGTTAAATAAAAATATTAAATGTTACATATGAGGAATAAATAGAATTTAAATGAGCAAAATAAGCGAGAAAAATAAGACTTAAAACTTTTATGATTAATTATGACACTCGATGCAAACATTTACTTATTAATCATGTATAGATAATCATTAGAAAAACTCATTTTGAACTCGCAGTATCACATTGTGTTCTTTGCCTTTGCGACGATTGGTCCTCGTATATTTTTTTCAGGACTACATTTTGCGTAAGTTTTTTTTTAATGTGTAATAAGTTTATTTGTTTCTTTATTTTCATTATAAAAAAACAAATTAACGACACATATTATTGTTCTTGTCAATTTACAGAGGAATACTGAATGCATTGAAACTCATGGGTAAACATCCCATGCTTGGGGTAATTAAACATAAAAATCAACTTAATTTCTCAATCTCTAACATTTATTTAATTGTGAGTTTAAATACTTTTATTTTGTAGATCATGAGCTTCATCGGATTCGGGTTCTTTGCGATTGAACTGGTTCTAAGCTTGTGGGTCATGCAACAAGTTTATCGAGTATTTCGAGGCAATAACAAAGCAACAACTGCAACTCCATCAATAGCCCTTTGAGCGAAGTTGACTCACAACCATTAAAGATCTTTGCAAAATATATATTTTTCAGTCACAAATTTTGATAAATGGTTCCTTGATTGCTTAAAAGTTGATAGTTATTAGTTAAATATGTAAAAAAGACGAATACCTTTTGTAAGTTTTTGTTAGAAATTTGACAAGCATGTTACGTTGATTAATATGCTATCGTTTTATATTTTTCTAATCATACTGTAGTGTAATTTTTTAACGGCTAACGGAAATTAATTTACATTACTTTTAAACTAAACCTTTTTGTTTAATTACACCTTGCTAAGATTGAAATTAGGTTTCTTTCAAAGACGTTAACACACGTTTTTTTTATATATATAGTGTAATTGAGTTAATTAGTTTAAATAACTATAGCATTATTTGATTTATTAATTCAAATAAAAAAATTCTATAAATAAAATATTAGGATAAAATGTCATGAAAAGATTTATAAACACCATATGTTATAAACGCTTTACAATAATATATTAAATATGTGTATACCATGTTAAGGAAGAAAGAGAAAAATGAATAATAGTTATATAATTCCATAAGCTCACATTTAATATAATTAAAAATACGATTTTTTTTTTCTTAACAAACCAATTTGGAACATTGGAGTATGATTGTGGCATTGTGGAACGGTACCACCCGATTATATTACCTCTAACTCACTAGTTCCGAAAAAAATTCAATATTTTGATAAAAATCGTTTATGATATTTGAATCCAGAACCTTATAGCTATTGAGCATTATATCATCACCAAAATGTTGTTGCACTTTAATGTCTTTGGCTATACCTGGTATTTATAATTTGATATATCTTTTCCATATAAATTATTTATGAATTTGATTTTTATAAAAAGCATCAAATAATTCATCTTTTTCACCTCCAAAGAAACAAAAGAAAATAAAGAAAAGCGTGTAAACCAACAAGAAGTCGTATATTTCAAAGCTGTTGGACCTTTTTACACAGTAACACAGAAACCCCATTTCAATATTTCGCTCAAGTTTCAGTTGGATTTAATCGTATAAATTGGTAGTGATGGCTGGTCGTTATGATCCTAATCCGTTTGATGAAGGAGATGAAGTTAATCCTTTTGCTGTAAGCACTTTTTATTCCAATCAACTTGATGTAGTTCATTTAATGCTTGATTCATCGTCGTTTCTTCGAGCATAAGCTCACATTGCTTATGCTTCAGGCTAGGGTTTTTTTCGATTGATTTGTTGGTTTATTGTCAATTGAAGGTGGTTTGTGACTGAATTGACTTTGATACTTGTTGAATTGCTGGATCTGGTTTACTTTCATCTGTAACTACTTGACTTTGATAAGAGATACCATGCTGAGAAATTGAATGACTTCTAATTTTTGTTACAATTTTTGGAAACTTAGGCAATTTACAGAAGTTGGGTGAAAATGGTTTTTAAACTAGGCTTCAACAGTGGTCATCAAAATTTCATGAGAATTGGTGTCAAAATTTCTAAGGGTCCGTCAGATCGTATACAGAAAACTTTAAAAAATGTTAATGAGGGTCGGTCGACCCCCATAAATAGTGCTAGGTTCGCCTCACTTCTATAGATCTTTAAGGCCTGTTACATAGATACATCAAGCACTGTATGCGCACATATAGGTGTATGTATTCATTTTGACCAGCAATAATGCAGATGTTGTCACTTTTCATAATCTTAGATAGGGAAACAGAATATGATTTTTAAGAAATTTGCCTCAAAATAATGTGTTTACATATCACAGGGATATAACAAGGCATTCATAAGTTATTGACTTTCATTAGGCCATTTCTTGTCGGTTTATTTTTAAGCCATATGTTTATCTAGATTATTTATTTTTGGATCAGTTTCATATGAACTCCATCACAAATTTTGCTGCACGTTTTGTTTTAGGCTATCCCAAATAAAATGCATCACGACCTGTGTGAGAATGATTCCAATACAAATTTACATTTCAAGTTAGATGACATTGATTTTAGTCTGCAAATTTTGTGTGTTGGCTTGTTAATGTACAAATTATGTATTTGATTATTAGTCAAATAATCTCTGTAAATCAAAAATCAAGTCATTCTATTGTTTCCACATTATCAGGATCAAGGGAAAGGAACTGGAAAGTCAAACTTTGGTGGAGGCCCATTTTACACAACCGTAAGTCTGTTTTTTTTTTTTTTGTTGAACGGCCAACAAACATTCGATATATTCAAAAAGGCTAAGAGAATAGCCACGAAATATGTACATATGTCAAAATAAAATAAGACACCAGTTATATCCTCATACTAAACATATTAAACAACCTTAAGAATGACAGCCGTAAGTCTAATATCAGTTTTTTAAGGGTTAATTACACATATGGTCGGTGGTCCCTATTGGTTTGCTGAAAGTTACAGGTTTGGGTACTAAGGGTTTAAAGCAACATGTTTGGATTATTTAACTTAAGTGACAAACGTTAGTTTGGGTGCTTTTATTATATTTCTTATTATTTTTTTCAATTATTTGAGTAATTTATTATTTTATGTGATATAGAGTTTATCATTTTACATAATTTTTATTATAAAATTTATTTATTTTCTAACGAGTTATTAAAAATAGTTTCCATTAGGGTGAATCACCAATAATTTTTTTTTTGACCAATACCTAATATACTCCTTATTCCATCTAACCTGTCAATTGCAGGACTTGAACCCTGACCTCCAAAAGAGATATAACCTAACACACATGCAAGATAACATTGGGCTATACCCTTTGATTTTTCACATTTTGACTTTGATTATTCAAAAAGCCGAATGTTATTTTGGTCATTTCAACAATTCAACCTAATTTTAACGGAAAAGTCAACGGCCTTAATACTCTAACTCGTTACATGACTGAAAGCATAGAACCGAAAACCTATTACTTTTCAACCACAAGGGCCATCTGTGTAATTAACCCTTTTTCTTAAGTTTTGAGGTAGCTAAAATTGTAAATAGGTTGGAAAGCAGTCCAGCAGATTAGATTGACTTGTCAACACCATTTTGATCATTTTAGTTAGTATGTTCTTTTAAATAATGTCTTAAATATGTTTTGCAGAGTGTTCCTCCGGCTGCAAACTCTAGACTTTCTCCCCTTCCACATGAGCCTGCAGATTTCTATGATAGGAGTGCTCCTGTTGACATTCCTCTTGATTCAGCTACAGTAAGCTCAACCATCAGCTAATGTGAATTCATTGGTGAATATTGATCCTGGTTTCAAAATCAATTACCTGAATTCACAATAATCTGTTCTCTCTTTTTTTTTAGAATTTTTTATTTCCACTTTTAACTATCTAGGGGGTAAAATTACCAATTCTTTCCTTCTTTTAACTTAATCTAGAATGCTTATATGCTAATTTCATAAGGTGTCTGTGATTTTGTTTACACAAAAATGTCTTTCGTAGTCATTTAATCTATGGGTTATTGGAATTTAATACTCCAAACTTTCACCTATTGGCCGGCAATACTCCCTACTGAGAAAATGTTTAGTGACACCCCCAACTTTCAACATATTTTCTGGTGGCACTCCCCGTCTAACGGAATTCAAACGGTGTTAACTTTCACCAACTCCATCGTCCACTACACTACCGCCATCAACATTCAAGCTCTCAGATCCACACCACTTTCGCCGATCTTCTTTCTCGTGAGCGGAGGCGACAACGAGTCAACCCTTCTCTCTCTGTTTGAAATGATGGTGACTATATCTAAGCCCTTAGTTTGCTCTTCCCTTTTGTTTTTCTGTTTGCTCCTCCCACTGTACCGGCAATGTGTGTGTGTCTGTGAATCTAGGGTTTTGGTTCAAATAGGGAGGCGATTAGGTTAGATACTAGTTAGATTAGGTTATGTTCTTCTACAATGAGGGTTTTGCAGGTGGAAATGGGGGTTTATAGCAGGTGAGACATGGGGGGTTTTGCAGGTGTCGATAGTGGTGGTGGTGATGGTGGTAATGGTGGGAAGGAGGATGCTAACAGATTGTGATGGTGAACTAGTAAATGGCCGATGATGATTGCAGGGGAGCTTGGCCGATGGTGGTGGAGGTGGGTCAATGCTTGGCTGGTGGTGGTGGTGGTGGTGGTGGCTGCTGCTTGTTGACGATGAGGGAACCGGTGTGTGTAAAAGAAAGAACAAAAAATGGGGAAAAAAAAGCCAAATCAGCAGGTGAGGTGGAAACCTCAGTGCCACATCAGCAAAAAACTAACACCGTTAGAATTTCGTTAACCGGGGAGTGCTACAAGAAAGTATGTTGAAAGTTGGGGGTGTCAGTAAACATTTTCTCAGTAGGGAGTATTGCCGGCCAATAGGTGAAAGTTGGGAGTATTAAATTCCAATAACCCTTAATCTATTAATTTAAAAAATAATTAGTATTTGTCAACAGTCAATCATGTGACTATCACAGCATACTAGTATATTAAAAACTGAGAAGCACACTCAAACATTATCTCCTGAAACATGTTTTATTACAGCTGATGTCTGAATCTGGTTCACATAATAAGTTAATAATTGTTAAAATACATATCCAAACAGCATTCTACTAAGAATCTCTGAGACGTTCTTGAATGCTGAATCATGCAATACTGTCTTCATTTTTTTGTTCTCTAAACGATGAAACTGCAGTGTGTTAGTGTTGATGTGCTGCTAATTCATACTCTTTGGAAATGTTTTGAAGGATTTGAAAAAGAAAGAGAGGGAACTACAAGCTAGAGAAGCTGATTTGAGGAAGCGAGAAGATGTAGTTTTGTCTTCTTTATGTTGAATTTATTCAAAACAATTAGTTATTTTTAAACATGTGATTTTTTGATCAAATTTTTGCAGATAGTCAAGAGGAAAGAAGAGGCAGCCGCTCGAGGTATCATCTTTTTTCTATATGTTGAAAACTTGCATAATATAATTTTAAACTAACCAAAAAGTTAATGTCAAATATGCCCATTTAAAATACTTAAATTTCCATAATTACCCATTCATCAAATAAATATAAAAAATGACCATCATACCCTACTCTTTTCCTTACAGTTTTTCACTCCAAATTCTTATATCCTATTGCAAGGTTTAAGGGAAGGATATAAATGTGATAATCTAAAATTGGTATATTTTATAATATGACATTTTTATGCTGGCCAAATATAACATTTTACTATTTTATTAAGGTAACATATTAATTTTTCCAAAAAATAAAAAAAACATAATTTTCGTCTGCAACTTCACCCTCAAATAAGATTTAACATTGCCACCTTTTCAAGAAATAGATAGCTATACAATAAAATAACAATTGGTATTTTTTTTTTGAATAATCGGGTTTCCTATTCTACATTATCAATATCTCTAACTGATCTCCCTTTCTGTTCTAGCTGGCATTGTTCTTGAGGAAAAAAACTGGCCACCATTTTTTCCGATTATCCATCATGATATTGCAAATGAGATACCTATTCATCTACAGAAACTTCAGTATGTTGCATTCACAACATACTTGGGTATGCATTTTTTTCTTATTCTACGTATAGATGTTTAGCACATGCTTCAATCTTTTATGTGCTATTTTTTTGGTTTTAACTTAGTATTAGCATTATAATGGCATGAGTATACCTAGTGGTGCACAAAGGCTGTTATAGGCTTGGGCCTAAAAATGACCAGTCATAACCTTTTTGCTAAAAGCCTAAAAGATCATTTTGGCCAATTTCATGACTTTTGTTGATTATAAATTATAATGATTTATGCTTTATATATTATAAATGTATTTAAGTTGAGTATAAAAAGCTTTTTGAACTATATTTAGTTTCATAGATAATAAATTATAAAATTTACAAAGTTGTGGTACCCTGAATAAAGAATTTAATGTGTAACTTAACTTTTTGAGATTGAGAAAACATTGAGCATGTAGTAGTAGAATCAGAATTTGCTATCCCTTTAAAAATATGTTGTTTGATTAACCAGCCATTTTTTGTAATTTACTATCCCAAAAATTGAACAAATAACAAAAATTATTGAATGGTTTAGAAAATGGATAATAAATATACATGAAGTGTGAAAGGCTGTCAAAATAAATGCACAAATACAAGAGAATAATTAAAAAGAATGATAATTTAAATAGAAAGGGTGAAACATGAACCAACCATCCACAGATATAATTATACAAAAACACATTGTTTTTCCCAATATCACCCAATCTCTCTGTTTCAAGAAATTGGTAGCCATTATATACTTGTTTTTTTTTGGGGTGAGGGGTTGGTTGATAAAACCGTCATAAGTCTGACTTATGTTTGAAAAGGCTGGCCCCTGGGGGCTAGGCGACCTGCCAAGAACAGGGTTTAGTAAAGAAATTGGCCTAAAAGGAACAAAAATTTTTAGGCCTGCTGGGCCTTGTCACATGCGGCATGCCTGATAGGACCAAACATAAGGCCAGGGCTTAGGGACTACAAAACCAAAATTTGAAATAGAATGAACCTAGGACTAGATCTAAAAGGAAGTGGAATTTTCTGACTGGGCTCATGCTAGAATCTAGATCCAGGACCACTTGCATGGTCAGAACCATTTGTGCTGTCTAAGTGATATATCGATTGACCATCTTTATTACGAAGTGGCTTTTGGACCAGTATCTTAAATCCATATTGACCTTAGTTGGAATTTCAAGTCTTTAAAGAAACGAATTTACGAGTTTGCCACCATCTGAAAGGAAAAATTATCAGTATCCAACTTTTATATGTTCAAACACGTGTATTTCTTTCATCTTGGAAACATTTATTTTCTTTCAAGAATTGTAAGCAATGCAAATTTCAATGTAAGAATATATCAATAATGTTTATGACAATCAGGATTAGTTCTTTGCCTTCTTTGGAACATTATAGCCACAACAACAGCATGGATAAAAGGAGAAGGTTTGTGTAGATCAGTTTCTTACATGTCTCTTACCGCTGGAACTAGAGAAATATTTTATATAGATAAGTTTTTTCTGCTACAGACCCGAAGATCTGGTTTCTTGCTCTTATCTACTTCATATCAGGGGTCCCACTTGCCTATGTATTGTGGTACCGACCACTTTATCGCACTTTTAGGTAAATTATTGGCCCAAACATTTCATCATTGTATCTGGAAACAACAGCTGTACATCTGTTTTTCTTAATATCCCCCACCCCCTCCCCTCCTCTCCTCTTTTTTTCACCTTCTCTCCTGCAGGTGGATTTACATTTTAACTGATCATACATAAATACTGAAATACATGACCACTTTGAGAACTCACATCTGAACAACACACCTTTGATTTCCTTTGTTACCCATGATTATTATACTTGTCCTTTAATAGATTTTACTTCCATATTTATTCCTGTTTACCATTCTTTATAAATTTTACCTGGGATTTGATATATACAGGAGTGAAAGCGCGTTTAAATTCAGCTGGTTCTTCTTATTTTACTTGGTATGTTTTGTCTAAAGCATTAAGAGGGTTTTTGTATGTCATCACCTTGTTATTTACTTGATGACGTGATATGTTTTCAGATTCACATAGGCTTTGTCATCTTTGCTGCTGTTGCTCCTCCTGTTGTCTTCAAAGGAAAATCTCTTGCGTAATCTTCTTATCCCTGTTTTAAAAATGGGGTATAGGTGGCAAAATAGCAGGTTGGGTAAGGGGTCAAATCAAGTAGTATATATATTTTTTGAACGGCAGGTAGTATTTTTAAAACATAAAGCAGGTTGACCCTACCAACTTTTTGGTTTAAGAGTTCCTTATAAATAATTAATGTGTTAAAAATGATTACAAAAACTGTATTGTTATAAGAATAATCCAGTTCATTTTACTTATAAGCATTACCAGCACATTTTGGCAACTCTTGATCCATTCCTTTTTAGCCCAAATTTTAGTCTTACCCGCCTGACCTGTAAGGTATAAAAAAACCGACCCAAATAAACTGATTCATAACATCTTGGTTGAAATTACCACTTGTATATGGCAGTATCTTTGATTATTTTATACATTTGTTGCATCTGTGTTTGATGTTTTACTTCTAATTCCCCTTTAAAACAGAGGTATCCTACCAGCTGTGGATCTAGTAGGCAAACATGCTTTGGTTGGGGTGAGATTTTCTTTTGATCATTGTATTTCATGTTCCAGCAATGTTTGATCATTGGTTTTATTTTTCAAACCAAATACAAAGTGAATTGACTAGTTTTTGCTCTGGTCATGTGATGACATGGATTTAGTTAGTATCAGTTTGGTTAGTTCTATTGTAAACATGGAAATTATTAGGCAAGTTTTGGGAAGAAGTTACTTGTCCTGCAAGTATTAGGTTGTAATCTCATTATGCTTAATTTGATAAAAGCAATTTGGTTCTTAGCATTATGTTCATGATGATCAAGAAAAACACATTAAATATGCTCGATTCGACTAGGATTTTTGGATGAAATGTATATCAAAAAATGCGAAAACTTATCGAATTTTTGTCGCCAATAAATAACACTATTATACACATTACAAGTTCACAAAACACCCTTCTTGTTGGTAAAGTGGCCAGACCGCCAGATCCCTTCTTAATTTGGTTGATATCTAAATTATTGGGTGGGGTTACGTTGCATTGGTACTACTAATTATAATTTTTTGTTTTAGATCTTTTACTTTGTTGGATTCGGGCTGTTCTGTCTAGAATCACTGCTTAGCATCTGGGTTATTCAGGTCAGCATTCTCGTCACTTTTCTCATTTTACCCTTTAAATGTTATGTGAATGATGAAATGGAAAAAAAAAAGGTTCGGAGCTTGATGTCCAAGATGGGCAGACTGAGTAATGGGTCAAAACAGACAATTTTTTATTACTGGTTTAAAAAGGATGGCTTGGGTTGGGCCCACACATATGTAGATGTCCAAGATGGGCAGGCTAAGCATTGGGCCAAAACAGATAATCTTTTATTACTGGTTCAATGGGGGTGGCTTGGGTAGGCCCACTTGATGACATTTCTATATCCATGTTTTCTCCTGTCTTAATAATTTTGTGTTGTTAAGAACAAAAACACATCATTTTCAAACGATATCTATTTTCTCATAGAGCGATTCAGGAGATTTTAAGCAATTAAATGTGGGACTAGCCTACTTGGTAGAGGCTGGCCTCTTAGAATGGGAGGTCATGTGTTCAATCCCATGCAATGATGTAATTATGGTGTAATTTAAGTGGAGAGTAAGCTTAGCCGTTCAAAAAAAAAAAGCAATTAAAAACACTTTGACAACTTTCAATCGGTTTGAAGCTTTGAAAATTAAAAAAAAAAATTAACTCGTTTTACACATAGTCACACGGAACGCGGTACGTGATACGAAAACGGGTACGCGGTTCGTACATTTCTAAAATTCGGTACGAGGGGTAGGCGGTACGATGTATCACATGTTTTGGTACGCCTTATCGCTTCATAACATAAAATTCATATGATAGAATTCCTTTGATAATCACACTCATCATTCATTAATTCATAACACAAAATTCATAGCATAAGTTCATAAAAACGAAATTCATGACATAAGAAAAATCAACTGGGAGGGGAATCAGCTCGTTAGAGTCGGAAATCGGAAAACCAAACGACACAAATTGTCGACTGTGAAACATCGATTGGCGTTTCTGCATCAAATTCGCCGAATTCGTCTATTGGGAACGCGAATTGCATAGGTCCGGTACGCGATTCAGCATCCAATTTGACGAAAATAGCTTGAATCGGGAACGTAGCTTCATCATGATCCGGATCGCGTATCGCAAGCGATCGATACGATTTCGTACCGCAATCTGGTACGCACGATCGGGATCGCGGTTCGGTAGTGTTTGAGCGTTTCCTGTGACTATGGTTTTACGCAAACGGGTTTAAATTGATGTTAGACAGGCAATTGGCACAAAGGAATCTGATGAACGAAATGCAGTCGACATAAGTTTTTGATAACTCAAACAAGAAGATAGAGAATTCAATATATCAATCAAAAAGGACCTAATGACCTATCATTATTTATAATAAAAGCATTACTGGGAAACTCAAGTCAGACCAAAAATATCAACAATACTTGAGGAAAATAAGAAAAATTCAATCAATAATCTAAACAGCTGCGGTTAACCGTTAAAACAAGATGTATCGATGTCAAGGACCAAAATGTACCTCGAATTAACCAACATTCACCCCCTTAATTCTGGTTTTTACTTCCGATAGGTTTCCACACCAACAAATCCCGCATTTCGATAAACTTAACTCTTAGTAACGCTTTGGCTAAGGTATTTGTCTTCTATTCATCACCACTTACCTGCTCAATTATCACCAGGCCTTTTTCAATATCCACGAATGAAGCGGTACTTTGTGCCGATGTACTTACTCCTTGTATGAAAGAAAATTTTTTATTAGCTAAATTGCTGACTTGTTATCCACACGAATTGTTATTACTTAAATAATTTTTCTGGTCATTTCTTTGAGTTAAACCCTTCAACCAAATCACTTGACAAGCTGCAGCATTGCTGCCATGAACTTCGCTTCGCATGAGGAGAAAGCAATCGTGTTTTGCTTTTGACTGCACCATGCTATCGGACCACCGTAACCCATCAACTGGCATGCAAACCATCGTAACCCAGTAGCCATACATTTCCATTTTTCTTGTATCCAATGTCATGGTTTACAATACAGACCTGCAAGTGTGACATTCTAGGTAGGGATGTGGCCTTCTTACACGACACGTAGCTAAAAAGAAATTTACAATTTTGCGGGTTTGGGTCTAGCCATTTTTTTAGAACAACAAACGTCAGGTCACCGGGGATAACCCTGACAAATAGATCACCCTTCCGCCCAAATAACAGATCGTGGTGACCTGACCCACCTACCCAGGAGGAAACCTACAATTAGAAAACATTCTTGCTCAACCCATAGCAATATTTGCTCTAGGTGAGACTCCAACCCAAGACCTCTCATAAGAGAGGTCAAGGGGCTATCATTAGGCTAAAAGCCCTTTGGTGTACACTGGGTATAAATGAGTTCGGGTCAATTTGGGTTGAACCTGTAAATCTGTTTAGCTAAACGTGTCATATACGTGTCAATTAGCAGGTTCACAGATTGGCTTGTGTAACCCATTTTTGATTTTTTTGATATATTTAAATGTGTTTTAAATGAGCCGGGAGTCTCCTGTGAAACAACCTCTTTACCTCTTTTTGAAGTAGGAGTAAGGTTTGTCTTCATCTCTCTCATCCCAGACCCCACTTAAAAGTGAGAATCACTAGCTATCTTTGTTTATTTGTTATCTAAATGTGTTTTATGTCATAAATCAACACTTGGTTTGGTATTCTATACTATAAAATTAAACTTAAAAGAGAAATTAACAAAGTATTTTACATTAAATGTCATATTTTTTGTATACATTTGTTCTTTAGTTATAAAATTATAGCTTCTAAGTATTAGTTTACTGAAAAATAGAAAAAATTACCAATTATCAAAGTTCCTTTTTTTATTGCCTGTTTGTCAACTGCTTGTTCTTGTGGACACTTGTTAAAACCAAGCTGCAGAAAAATGGTGTCAACCTTTGAGTTCCAAGCTGTGTAAGGCCTTATTCAGCTTATAAACATAAGGTTCCTTCCCTGATACTAAATTAACTTCTTCGGCTCGTCAGGGGGCTCAGTAATCCGTTGCAATATGACCGATTCTATCACAAATGAAACGCTACAGTCCTTGGCTTTCCTGTCTAGCAGGCTTACCTCCCTGCTTTATTTTCTTATTCCTGTTTCAATGCTGCAAGCCTCCTTGTCCGATAGACCTGTCCTGATTAAAACCACATCCACGGTGGTCATTTGAACTTTATTCACTACCTATATATGCGTGTTTTTTTCCTCGCCTTTCTTGCCATTCAGCTTTTGTATATTGTAGCTGACCAGAATTATTTCTGTTTTATTCACGGGGTTTAACACACTCTTCATTTGGTTCATTCGGTTCGTTTACAACACTAATCTAAACTGATATGTATTTGGTTATGCAGCAAGTGTACATGTATTTCAGAGGAAGTGGGCATGCTGCAGAGTTGAAACGTGAAGTTGCTCGAAGTGCGGTACGAGCAGCAATATGACCATGGTCTATCCTATCTTAATTTCCATAATGCTGTTTTTAATTTATTTTTTGCTAAAGATTTACCATTTTATGAAGATATATATATTAATTTTTTTCTTCCAGAAAGTATAGAAAGATGACAATAGGTTTGTTTCTGTAAATCTTTAATTTTTGGTTCTTGTTTATTGGCATTTTGGTTTTGTGCATAAGCTTCAGCATTTTAGTATTCATTATCAAAACTTTTCGAATAAATACGATCATATCTGAGAAAGATAAGGTGGGAAATCAGGATTTTATATAAATGGTCTTTTTTATTTATATTTTGAATGGTAAAAATTTTATTGAAGATACAATACCACTAGCAAAAGTTAGCACATAAAGTTGCATGGATAATACATAAAACTTGAGTAGAAAATCATTACACCGAAAAGATGATCAAACTACACAAACAAAATAGGCAAGTGTACGTATAATATTAATATGACCTAGGGATAGGCAATTTCTAACACGA
Organism: Mikania micrantha; assembly: GCA_009363875.1. Lineage (NCBI taxonomy): Eukaryota > Viridiplantae > Streptophyta > Magnoliopsida > Asterales > Asteraceae > Mikania > Mikania micrantha. Next base: position 77,971,538 of record CM018695.1, on the reverse strand, counting down.
TCTACGATCTGATAATAAGTACGTGGATGTGGCAGCTACAGTTATTGATAGAGAGAATTAAATTTTTTATTGAAAGTTGATCAAAAACTTAGTGTAACTCAAAAGTTCATCAAATACTTAGAAAAAATTACTAATTAAGACTTTAAAAAGATACAATGATAATATAAAGTTTAATGAAAAACACGTCTGAAAGTTATCTAATCATTGTCTTTTTCTTATCTAAAACTAGGTTAAAAACATGTGTATTACACATGCTTGATAAATAAATTATAAAATTATTTATTTTAAAAAATATACCATATGTTTCTTAAAACTGTTTTAAAGAAATATCAATATGACTTATAATGTAATCATATTATTTACCAAATTAAATAAATTAGTATTATTTAATAGAAGAAAGAGAATAAAATAAAAATAAAAATAATACTTATATATATATTTAATAGGAGAGAGATGCAAAAAATCAATTTTAATATGTTTTAGAAACATGACATGTATCCTTATAAATATTTATTTATTAAAGTAAATATATATGTATTAAAACGCCCTTACATATCACATAAATATGGATCTTACATAAGTTTTTTAATCAATTTCGATTGTGAAATGTGAATTGATGAAAGCATGTATTCACACTAGATGGGGCCTAGGAGATGCTCCGGTGATGATGAATGGGCCTTTTGTGAGTGGCTCATGCAAAACAAAGAACCGTTAGTCTCGTCACCGAAGACCCTGGAGTATGGTATCAAAATCGAATACTCATTCATCCAACCGGAGACATTTATAACAACTATATTTTAGAGCTTTATGTCAGAGTGACAACAAAACTTACGTTTTGATATACGAAATTGTGGCGGAATACCCACGGTAACGCGCGGGAAACCCACTAGTTTATACATAAAACTCAACTTGACCTCACCATGTAAAAGTATAGGTGTTCATTTTCGGATCTTCCAAACTCACGAAAAAAATTAAAAACTAAACATATATATTTAAGATATCTTAAAATTATCCGAAATATCCAAAATAGTTTTCTAAACAAGTTTCTGAATCCAAATTTCCGGAAATCGGAAATTTTGGATATTTCATGTTCGGATTTTCAGATACGGATATTTTTGAACATCCATATACAGAAGGAAACCCACACGTACTGGGAAAACTTCTACTCAACCTGAAGCAATTATTCTCAAAGGGACTTGAACTCAAGACTTTTCATAAAAGAAGTCAACATGGTACTACTATGCTAGAAGCATATTGGTTTATATGTTTATCTTATGTTTTAATATCTTTAAGAGTACAATCTTTTTCTTGGTTCTTATCTTAGACGTTAAATGTTTGATATAATTCACACGTGTTGGCTTGTTGCATATTCAATGGAAATGTGCTATCAAAACAACTTATTCATTACAAATATCCTTTCTTTCGATATTAGACATGTTTAATTAGTCAATTTTGCATAGGCTTGATACCAAAGAGAGGTTATCTTGTCTGCACATACTAGGCTAGAATGCTTCAAAAACATTATCAATCATAATATATAATACACCTATTTTTAAATAAAAATATAAAATTATATATTATTGTTCGACATATATTTGATACTTAAAAATTAAATATTTTACCAAGATAAAACCTAAATAAAATATTTTGTTTTGAAACATATATAACTGATATAAAAAAGTTAAATACATGATTCGGTCTACATAGTTATCTCTTGAAAATTAGAATCAAAAACTCGCATTACACTAAAAATGGTGAATGCAGGGGCGAACCTAGCATATGGTTATGGGGGTCGACCGACCCCTATAAACTTTTTATTTTTAATGTTATATATACGATCCGATCTTGACCGACCCCCAAGAAATTTTATTCCCGACCCCCATGAAAATTTGACGAACCTGCTAAAGCCAATTTAAAACCATTTTAAAACCAAAAATAATAAAATAATACCCAAATAACGAATCATGAACTACTTGTGATAATAAAATAATACTCAAATAACGAAACATGCATTACTTGTAATAAAACTCAATTAGTAATTAATAATTTAACTCAATATCTAATCACTCATAGCCCACTTAAAAAAAGTAATAAGACCCAATTTGTATATTGAGTAATTGAATTTGACGATTATAATTCGTGTTTGATTCTTTTCTAAAATTATATTAAAGCAATAACTTAATACCGTAATTTACAGATTGAGTGATTATTGTACAATTTTAAAAATTGAAACTTATTACCATGATGAGAAACTTAATTGATTTGTGTATAATTCATATATAAAAAGAAAACTTCGACCTTCACCTTTTTTGGGTCTTGCTTTTGTTAATTTAAACAGGATCCCTTCAAATCATGCCGAAAAAAACCAATTTTATCTTATTATCTTAATCAATGAGATGATATTTGATGCAATTTTATTTTGTATTTGTGATTTAATTTAATTATCCTTTTTTAGTTGAACTGATCCGACCCTATTTGAACTGATCAGAAAAAATTTAGATACAGATAATTATCACAAAAAAAAATCCCGACCCCCATGAAAAAGAATTCTAGGTCCGCCACTGGGTGAATGCATTACACTAGGATAACAATGGATCGGATGTGAGTCAGGTTTGGCTAATCGTATTCCACACATAATATAAAAGCTCGTTCCATGATCTAAAACCCGTTGGGTATGTATTCATATTTACTCTTTAGGTATCATGTAAATATGTTGGTTTTTAGCACACACGTTTAAATATCTGTTAGGTGTAACCGACTCAAAATACTTTAGATATCTATTAGGTATTTACTCAATTTTTATTGATTTATAATTTTTTTTTATCTATATAAATGTTTATTTTAGTACTCGCATAGAGTACTTAAAATCTTGAAAACATCGGAAGACTTTCAAGCATATCCGTTGTCCTCACTCCATGAATTTAGTCAAGACATAAGCGTCATGGGTACTAAGTACTAACTCAAAAAAGTACCCACGAAGGATTGCAATGAGGCATTGAAATATGAGTTCGAATACTTGTGAATATGAAGATTCAATACTTATGAATATGTACGATAGATATTTATTTAGGCACATTTGAGGCATTGAAATATTAATTATAATTTCAATTGGGTGTTTGCTTCATTCAGATTGAAACCACATTTTATTCTCTTTTAGGGAATAAATCATTTGTATCAAATTGGTAGTATTGAAATACGAATATCCCTTAACTTCTCTTATAAAAGGTCTTAAGTTCGAGTCTCTCTGAGAGCAATTGCTTTTGAATGAGTAGAAAGTTTTACTCATAGCAGGTTTCTTCTTGAATTTGTGAGATATAGGTAGTGTAATTGTTCTTGAATGAACAGAATGTTTTCCTCATAGCGGGTTTCTTCCTAAATTTGTGAGATATAGATAGTTTGGCTGATATACGAGTTTTCTTTCATAGATGTGTTAGCTGATTAACTGTTTTCGTTTAAAAAAGAAAGAAAGAGGTCACTGAATTTGTTGTCGTTTATATTAGTTATATTACAACAATAATATTAATCACAAATATAATTATTGTGGCTTGACTCTATTCATACCTTTTACAGTCTAAATTAAAAATATTAAATTTTAAATTATGTTGTTTATATTATGACAAACCTATGAAATGAGTCAACATGATGCTGACACATGTTGCTGCATTAGTTTTCTTTTTGAACATCATTTGATCTCAACGTGTAAACCACTGATTTTCATGTCATGTCACCAAGGTATAGTTACCATGACCTCCGTTGAGACCCCACCACCACCCCAGAAGGAAACCGCACCGGAAAACCCCCTGACCTTTCAAGGACCCCTATTTCGCCTGGAAAGAGATTTGAATCCGTGACCTTTTATTTGGAAAGCCAAATGATACCGTTAGAGCAAAGCCCCTTTGGTTGGTGCATTAGTTTAACCCCTCATTTCATGTTGGGGGCAAATCGATTTTCAAAAAACTTAAGCGAAAGCTCAAAAGGGAACACATTTGTTGAGAAAAACATAAAAATAACATGAGAAGAAACAAAAGCTTAAAAACCCTAACAGAAACCATATAAACGCTTTGTGGAGGGGCGAGTCCCGAAAAAATTATAGAAAAAACGTCAAAAATCCAAAAAAAGCATAGTTTACCAAATGTAAACCTAAACCTACCAAAATAAAAAAAAATAAATAAATAAAAAGCAGCATAATAATCACAAATACAAAAACAAAAAATGAAATATAGACCATTGAAGACAAAGAACCATTCATATGAATTTATTGAACAAACTTAACTTTTTGTGATGTGAACAAAAATCGCATATCTATAGGCATAAAAGCTAAAGTAAAACAATGTGAAGTAGGGTAAGGTCAAGAGGGTCAATATTCTCTTCAAGTTGACCTTCAGCAGACTATTAATTCTAACAAAGGATGTTATTCCCTTACATATTTCAATGTAATTAAATTAATTTAATGATTATTGTGGATCACAAAATTTAGCAAACAAGTTAGATATGAAATGCACACTTATTAGAGATGTTATAATTCAATAATGGTTCAAAGGGTGTAACATCCTCTTAGCAACGCTCTTGGAGAGAACGAGGAGGGTGTAAAACCCTCTTAGCAGCGCTCCTTAAAGATAACGTGGTCCAAGGGATAAAGTCTCTGGTTGGAATTGAAAATTGACATAAAATTTGATTTTTCTAACTTTAATTGCCATATTAAAATGCATTAGAAAAATTCATTTTTAACATTTTGACATAAACTTCGCATATTAGTTTTTGGGGCAATTTCGGAAGAAATAAAACTTTAAAATTGAATTTTCAGTTTCTGGCTTAATCTTAAATTCCTCTCATTCGATCATCATCGGTTTAGGAAACTCACTCTTAAATATCAACATATTTCTACATGGAATTACAAATTGAATTTTATCCGAACAAAAGTTTAAATGAGACATCAAATTGTTTGATCTGAAAATGTGTTCTACAACTTTCAATACATTCAGTTTTGTTTTATGTTTTCCTCTACATACAATGTGTCTTAACAAACCACCACAACACTTGTTATCAAACCCTGTCTTGTGACCTAGAGCCATTGTACGACATCAAGAGGTGATGGTCTATTCAAAACGGTCAAATAGATTACATCAAGTCTTTGATTGGATACTTTAATCATTATTTGATTCTAATAAAGGTGTAATTATCATAATATCTTGATGGTTTTTGAATTGAACATTTAATTTGTGACAACCCTATCTATAATTAATTTAGTTTAAAATGACTAGAGGTATTGATTTCAGAAATCAAACACAACTGTCATTCATGTAAAAACGAAATCAAATAAATTTAAATCTTATACTCAATAACTTTAGTTTCATTAAATAATTATTAAACCCAGCGAGTTAGGAATTATGCATATCAAAACATAGAAAAATTTATATGATGTTATTGATGTTCTTCAATGGTGTCGGCCTCATTTTTTATGTTACCATCAGTCGATATAACTCTCGATTATTATTAGTATTTTAAAGTAACAAACGAAAGTTATTGACGAAAAAAATATATTATATATTATAGAGTATAAACTCTAAAGTTTTAAACTTATAACAATAAAAGTAAATTATACAAAATTAAAAAGGAACTTTTATAAGTTTCCAAATTAAAGGATTAAAATGATAGGTAACATGTACCGTCTAGGCACCTAAATGAATGAGATTATAAATTTGAATATGTTTTTCTTTTATTTTTTTATATAGTCTTAATTCACTTAAAAAAAAGATTCTCAAATCTAGATTGCTGATTCAATAAACACGTGTTCATATTGGTGGTAGAAACAGGTTAATAGCACTAGGGAAGTGTTTTGGGCATCTAAGTACTCGAGTGCATATAAAGCTATATTATGGTTTATCTAAAAAGAAAATTTCTTACTTTTTTTTTGTATTAAACTATTATTTTTTAATGTATCAGCATAAAAAGTATAGATTTTATACAAAAGACAAATCAATAAAAAAGAGTATATGTTTTATATTTTTAAAAAAAAATTTGTTTTTACTTAATTGATCATCTTCCTATGTATTATGGTCGGTTCAAGAGCAATTCAACCCAAGTAAAAAAGGCTAGCCTCACAACATAGGTAAGCCTCTAATTTATATAAAAGTTATAATATATATAATAAACTTTAATTATAAAACTATTTAATTAAATTATATACCAATGATGTCTTGTCCTAGTGGTAAGATGGAGGTATGGAGGAAATGATAGAAGACCCAGGTCATGGGTTCGATTCTTGATTCCACCCGGTTTCACCGGCCTTTCATCGTCGTGCCTTTAGGCGGGTGCTTGGGTCGGGTTTTCCCCGGGAATTGGTGGCTGGTGGGCTAGGGGCTCCGTCCGTCTGGACTAGTGGCCAGCTTGGGCATCCTTTAACCATTGGAGGCCACGTACGAAGTACCTGGCAGTTGATTAGTTGGCCGTTCAAAAAAAAAATTAATTAAATTATACGGAGGCAGGCGCATTTAACTCAATTTTCACGTGTTTCGTATGACAAAGCCTTTTCTGTCCACTTGCTTATAAAAGCATACATATGATATTGGATTAACATAACATTATCCAACTTTACTTTATTAAAGTGTTGGGGTCTAATCTCAAAATAGACACCACATATAGGTGCACTCCCTTGAGACATCTCTACTTTTTTTTTTTAAACTCAAAATTAACAAAAAATATATATATATTATATAAAAAGTAAGCATATTTTTTTTTATTTAAACGAAAAGTGCTCCAGCACATATGGTGTTTTACACCACAAAAAACACATGGTTTGCTCAAATAATTTTATTTTTGTCTCCTTTAAGATAAACGAGCAAAGCTCAGACATTCATATGTTAAATGAGCCATATAAAAAAATAAACTAAACAAAAAAGTCAGTCGAAATTTATTTTTTTTTACAAAATTACATTATCATTTCAAAAAACTTTAAAGTGTAAAACCTTGTTAAGAGATTTTGTAAAAAAAAACATAAAAACATGTTGGTTTTTCATATGCAAAAAGCTTGTAAGGACATAAAAACAAAAAAGTATATATGTCGTTTTATTTTAAAAAAAATTGTTAACAAACTTTTGTAATAAATAAAAAATGATTTATATTGTTTTATATGGAATTTACCTCATATTAATTTTTATTATATTATTAAAACATTCTTCTAGTGGAAATCCAACTAAAAGGGGAACAAAACAAAAAAACAAAAGTGGTGAATATACCCATCAAATCAAAAGTAGTTTAAAGTTGCTTGTAATATCGCTATAAACGGGGGGCATATTTGAAAAATTCATTTATATAAATGAGACAAACCAAAGTCCAACAACCAATAACTGGAATCAGTTAGTTATACAAGAGCAGTTATATAAGAGTGAGATGGACGGAAAAAGAGGAAGAAGTAACACCGTTAAGAACATCGGATCAAGTCGTTGTCGTCGGATTCCGGTGAGGGGTCAAGTGAAAGTAGCGATTGTGTTGGGACTGGCTCACTCTCTGGCTTCGTTCTTCTCCTTTAACTCACGCTCTTGACTCGATCGTTCGTGTATATATGTTTAGATTCATCAGTAGTTTCTTTGTTTCTTTCTTTAAATTTCTACTGTTTTTTTGTTAATTGGTAGAAATAAAGCGTATATTACCATCCTTACATGTGTTTTTCTATCATATTTTTTTAAAGATTTGTGTCTGAATGCTTCGTTTTTGGTATTGGTATTTTTTTGCTTTAAAGACAGAGTTAAAGTTTGTTTATATCTTACCATTTTAAACTTTATAAATAATCATATTAAAAATAAGATTTTACTGTGTATGATTGATTGTTGTGTTTGAATGATGTGCAAACAATTAAGACTGAGTGGCTAATGATGTTCATAAAATTGATGAAAACCCCATCAGTTGATTAGTGGATTTTGATGAGACAGAAGGAACAAGAGTCTTGATGTCTTGAGAAACAACGGTTTTCTGTTTCTAATGTGGTTTGAAATGCATGAAAGGATCCACCTCTAATGTGATTTGGAATTCATTTGATTGATTTTTTGAAATGTAGTTTTTAAAAATGTGTTTGAATTAGCCTTTTCAAAATGATTTTTTTAAAATTACCAAAACATACATTATTATAATGACAACCATTTTAAGGTGATGAGTAGCAGTGATTGGTTGCGAAAATGGTGATGGGTGGAGGCAATGGCGGTGGGTAGTGGTGGGTGATAGTGGCGAGTGACGGCGTTCGTGGTGGGTAGTGGCGCTCGCGGTGGGTGGCAGCGTTGGTGGTGGCGCTCGCGGTGGGTGGCAACGTTGGTGGTGGCGGTGGGCAGTTCGGTGGATGGCAGCGTCGGTGGGTGGTAGCTTCGGTGGGTGGTAGATTGGGTAAAGGATAAAAAGTGGTTATATTTGTAATTTTATGCTAATAAGTTATAAGTCATTTTGAAAAACCCGAATTTTTAAGTTTTGAAAAACAATTTATTATCCTTTTACAAATAAGTATTGTCATAAGGCTTTTTAGATTTCCCAAACAACTTATTTACTTATTCGCTAGCACGTCATTTTAATTATCCAATAAGTAAATAGTTTGTTGGGCTCTTAAATCAAGTTAGGATACACGGCCGTTCATTATTCATTTAAGCAATGACAAGCACAAACATACTAATATGTGCATTAATTGTGCTCTTGCATCTTGCATTGTATCGAGCCAAGGGGGTCTTAGAGCAAATACGAGAGGTGCGACCGCACATGGCTCAATTTTTTAGAGGGCCCTAAATTTAAAAAAAAAATGTATATATTATATATATTTTAATTTATTATACAACAAACACATATAACAATTCAATTTTTAATTATATTTAAAATATTTGAAACAAGTCGATTGTTTTTCAAATGCATCAATTGCATATAAAATCTTGTTGATTTTTCCGGTAACTGTAGCATCTGTAAAAATATTTTTTTCAAAATTGAAGTTGTTGAAGTCATACTTACGATCGATAATGTCTCAATAAAGACTTAATGGATTGACAATGATACTATTGAGAATGAGATACAAGACAATGTGGATTATGAAGATTTAATCAACAAGTTTACATCAAAAAATGCTAGAAGAACGTCATGTTTTATTTAGTTTTTTGAAACATTGAAATGCATCATTTTGCTAAAACAGTATCGTTTATATTGTTTTTACTGTTGTTTTAATTATCGTCATTTTGTGTGAGTGTATGCGCGCACATAGGGCCCATTTTTAACATTCGCACATGACACATAATTTCTCAGATACGGCCATGTATCGAGCTCAAACATGTTAGGCACCATAAAAGGTAACTTAAAAGATCACAGAAATAAATAAAAATAACTTTAACAATAGAGTTTTTAAATGACCAAACTTGTAAAACTATAAAAGTATGTTGATATTTCTTGTATTGTATCAAGATTAGTGGGTGCAAATGAATGAACATAAACAAGAAATATTGTTCAATTAATTGAATGAACGCACACATAGGTTGTGTTCATTTAGTTACGTTCATGAATTTTAATTAAATGTTTTATAGGTACTTTTTAAATTTTAAATTTTTGATTTATTAACGTAATACTTAAACTATAAACCGTTATAGGTTTGAAACTTAGTATCAAGTTAAAAACCTACTCATTATGTCTAACTTGTGTTTTTTAAGGGTGTAAAACACTCCACCTTTAGCAACTAAGCTACAAGCCTGAACATACACATTAACTTGTGCTTTGTTATAACATAATTATGTTTATGATTATTATGCTAAGTATCTTTAACTCTATATTTATTTAAGTTAATTATGTTTAACATTTGGATTAAAATATTAGTTTTATTAGTTAAATACCATATCTTTTGTTTTGTTCATAAACAAGTTAAATTTTTTAACGAATAAACACAAACACAAACACGAACACAAAATTTTCTTTAATTATGCATCAATGAACTATTTGTAAATAACTTTAATGCTAAACAAACAAACATTATTAATACTTCATCAGATTTGGAGCTTAATCTTTGAATAAGAGGTTTTGGGTTTACATACAAACATGTAACATATTAGTTTACGCGTAAACGTAATATACTATTTTACGAGTAAGTTACTATGATAGATTATTATTATTAAAAAATAATAAAAAAATTAAAAGTACAACCATAAATTAATTCATTTTCAAGGAAAAAAACACAGAAAAATTGAAAAGGGTAAGAGCCGCCGAGCAGCGACCTGCAAAATTCGGTCTACAACTACAATTTCCAGTTGATCGCAAATTCTAATATCAATTCGAGATCGTTAATCACTTTGGATCTCCATATCCTGGAAATTTGTAAGAATCTCTCAGCTAATTCATAATCCAGATGCTCATAATTTTGGCATATTTTCCGTTTTAATTTACTGGATTTCAAAGCCTTTGACTTGGCGAAAATTTCAGCTAGATCCATATATCATGTATGTTGCTAATTTTAGTTAAAATTGAAGTAATTACCCGTATTCAAATTGGGGAATTAGCATGTTTCCGCTTTGTTTGTATGAAATTGGAACAAATCCAAAGTAGTTAAAAATCGCAACAATTTGATTTTGGGGAAGTAGCATGTTTCCGCTTTGTTTGTGTTTTCGTTTTTATTTGTGTATCTTCTAAGAAGTTATGCTACAAGTTAATTCAGAAGGAAGGCCGGAGCTTTTGTGGGTTGAAGATATTACGTGTCATATATGAAACTAAAACCACAGAAGTGAGTTAGGGTTTACGTGATTTTTTACTTTTTGCTCACTCATTCTCAATTCGAGAGTCCTACCAGCTTTACTTAGATTTTCAACGTCAGTATATCTCTAACCAACGAAGCTTATCTACAATCTTTGCTTAGCGTTTCAACAATTTCATTACTTAACCGAATCTAATCGAAATCGAATAATAACCGATGGTAAACAGACCAATTGGTTATGGTTATGGTTATGGCTATGGATATGGATTTAGCATTAACCGAAATATCGGTTTTGGTTATGGAAACGATCATAACCACACTGAACCGCACCATGCTTACCTCTATATATATATATATATATATATATATATGGATGCATTCATTCAAATGAGAATCAATAAGTTGTAAGAGAACTAAAAAGAACCATTTATATCCACGTGATTTAAGAAGTGTAAAAATAATTTTCTTTTAAACTAGAAAGAAGTTGCTTTTATGCCCTATAAATATGTGGCTATAAATGGTTCTTTTCTGTTTTCAACTAATATCAGTTCTTAATTGAACATTCCTTTATATATGTGTGCGCTTTGTAAACATAATCACTCTCATTTAGGTAAGAATCATCTGAATGGTTTGTTGACATATATGCCACTCTAAATATGTCAGCTCACCTCTGACACACTAGCCCTTCTTGTCTGTCCCTAAATGGAAGCCCCCTTCCATGAAATGTGATCCATTATTAACACGAAGATCTTTTTTTGTTGTGATAATCGTTCTCCACCCTTGAAATCAACATCCAAGGCCACTGGGGCCTAAATTTGAGTCAATTACGAGCCACAAGTTAGTTGAACAATCTTAATATGTGTATTGTTCAGTTAAGTTATTTGTAACCTTATAATTATAATTGTACCATAAAACTTGGTCATAAAAAAAATCCATAACAAATCCATTCACTTCATTCTTTATTGTTATGGTTTGGACCGTTTGGTTATTTGATTTCTCTCCTCATCACTTGATTCACTTCTACTTATTAAATGTTTTTTATGATGGATAATCATTTTTGAATGTGCTCAGGGTTGCTCTTTAAACAATGTCAGTGAAATAAGCAGTTTTTGTGTAACATTTTTTTTCCAGATAAATAGTGAATCATGGATCTGAGTAACTTAAACCGCGAAGAGCTTACACTGCTGGGATCTGGTGCTTGCACTATGCTTGCCCTACACTTTTCATCTCAACTTGCTTCACAACATCTTTATTACTGGAAAAATCCAAAGGAACAAAGTGCCATTTTGATGATTATTCTGATGGTTCCTGTTTATGCTGTTTATTCTTTTGTGGGTGTGCTGGATCTCAAGGGAGCCAAGCCTTTTCTCATGGTGTTAACTTTGATTAAGGAATGTTATGAGGCTTTGGTATGGAGGGACCTTTGTATTTGACTTGTTTCTTTTAACCCTTTGACTTGTATGACTTTTAATCAAATGTTTTGTCACAGGTTGTTGCTAAGTTTCTTGGTTTATTGTTTGGCTATATGAATTTGGATATTAACAATAATATAGTTCCTGATGAAGTCAAGGGAAGAGAAATCCGTCATGCATTCCCAGTTTCTCTTTTCCAAGTGAGTATATTTTCTTTCTATTTATTATTGCAATTTTGTAAGAAAGATGGTGCAATGAAATGAAAAAAGTATTTACTTCAAAATTTCATTAATTGTTTCAAATATTTTTGAACTGCTTTGAAACTAAGAAATTAGTCAGTTTGGCTTCAAAATGACTGCTCTGTTATGTTTAAATTGTAAATGTGTAATTACATCATCAATGTAGATGTTGCATCAGAGGTTACAGTTTCAGCCCATTTATTAGTGTAAGTTGTTATTTTTTATATTCATGGTTTAAAAAGGCGAACCGAGGCGCGCCTTGAGGCGTACGCCTCTGCTGAGGCGTCCAGAAAAGGAGTTGGAGGCATAGCCTCAGCAGGGTAATTTGGAACTTAAGCCTCAGGTAGGTCGAGGCGTGTCGAGGCTGATTGAGGCGTAGAGGCGAGAGGCGGGGCGGTGAGGCTTAAGCCTCACCACAGTCGGCATTTTTTTAATTTTGACCTGTTGATTTGACCTATTTTAAGTAAACTGAGAAACGAGAAACCCTACTTGTTCTCAAGCAAACGCAATACTCCACCAATCTCACAAAAATTTCTTGATCGGCGCTCAAAGGGTGGTCGTCAGTGGTTCTCGTTGGCGGTCGGAGGTCTCTGTGGTCGTCGGTGGTCCTCAATTGATGGTCAGCGGCGCTTAATCAGTCCTCAATCAACTTAGATTCCTTTGATTTCTCTTCGATTTTGATTTCTGTGGAGATGTTCTTGATTTTCCGAAGATGAGAACTCACGTCGTACAATGGAAATTGTCTGCTATTAATGTTGACTGTTTTTATAGTCAAATGTGCTTATCCAAACATAAGTTACATAACTTGTCCCTCAAGTTTATTCTATTTACAGAAGTTGACATTTATATTTGATGATTAATTGTTTAAAGCTTTTATGTTTAATGCTTTATGTTCGATTATACAACGAAATCTCATAAAATAGAAAAAGCTACCAACATTTGCACAAATAAGTATTTTTAAGCTTAAATTGTGATACATATGATGTTTGTTTTATATTAAATTGTGACTTTCATGAGATGGATATATAATTCTAATTATTTTTTAATATAGTTTTGAGGCTTACGCCTCGTGAGGCTAACAGAAAACGCCTCGAGGCTCGTTTCCGCTTTTTTAAACCTTGTTTATATTAGACGAGTAAAAATGTCAAACAGATCAACTAAAAAATAGGGAACAAAATGGCAATCAACCAAAGTGTATTATTAATGCATATAACCTCCAAAATCTCTTTTAGTCAAAGATCCAGCTCTTACTATAACAAAAGTGTTTCGGTAGTCATAAGAATGTAGAAGTGGAATAAAAAGTGTATTGTTGGGTTGTTAAACCCAGCACATTACCCTTCTTTTTTGGTTTTGAGGTGGGAGAAGCAGTTCATCTTGGCATCTATAAGTTATCTCAAAAATGCACATGTAAGTAACTAACTGTTTTGCATGGGCAGCGTCGTACAGCTCATTTGAATCACCAAACATTGAAGCTTCTGAAGTACCAGATTTGGCAGTTTGTTGTGACACGACCCATGTGTTCACTTTTAATGATCGGTTTACAGTTACTTGGAGTGTATCCTCGTTGGGTCAGCTGGACGTTTACAATTATTATTAGCATTTCCATTTTCATGGCTGTGTATTCTTTACTAGTCTTTTACCATGTTTTTGCAAAGGAATTGAAGCCTTACAAGCCACTAGCCAAGTTCTCATGCATAATTGGGGTTGTCTTTTTCGGTTATTGGCAGGTAAAATTTATTTATGATTTATGTCACTTGAAAATGTGTGCTACAAAGGGTTGGTAAAATTTAAATATATCAATATTTTTTATTATCTTCATGAGTGTTAGACTGGTAGAATTTTATAAATTATAAAAATGAAACGGGTCGTTGATTTTAAATATTAGGGTAGTAAACAAGTTGAGCCAAGCCTAAGCCTTAGCTCGGCTCGTTCAACTTGTGGAAAGCTCGAGCTAGTTTTTCAAGCTCAAGATTAGCACAAATACTAACAAAGAAGTGTTGGCAGATCATACACGACAAATCTGAAAAAAACTAACCATTTCTCTGATCTGACTTTGTTCAGGGGGTGTTGCTGGACATCCTAGAGGAATCAGGTGTCATAAAATCCCATCATTTCTGGCTGGATGCAGAGCATGTTGGGGAAGCGATTCAAAATGTTTTGATTTGTGTTGAGATGGTTGGATTTTCGGTTTTCCAACAATACGCGTTTCATTTTGAACGGTACAGTGGAGATGTTCAAACGATGCTGCAAAAGGGAAAAAGGAACGAGTGATAGTGCGATCACGATCGATGTATCATCTTTCTTTCTATACATTTTGGTGTTGTAGAGTTTGTGAACTTAGTGTTGTATTATGTTTACCTTAACACACATGTTTTATATTATAAAGACCCGAGAATGGTCTTGTTTCTTTCTCATGGTTAACATCATTGCTGAAGTTGATTTGCTTTACTTCAAACCAAATCTAATGAAATAGCCCAGTATTGTATTGTGCCACTTGGATGAATTGAGTCATCATTTTTATCATAATTACGCCCATTTGCGGCACGTGCATATAATATATATGGGGCGCGTTATTTGGACACCCCCTATGGATCAGTTAACACCACCTAATCCTATACGGGTCGTATAGCCCTATACGAGTCGTATGGGTGTCAGATTTTGTCAGGCAAATGTCTGACGACGACTGAAAGTATATACGGGCCGTATGCCCCTATACGACCCTTGAAGTTAGCTATCAAGCGAGTGGAATTAAAGTTAAATGAGTAACTTTAATGAATTGAAGCGGATAAAGGTTGGGCATCTGACACCACCGTCCATCAACCACTCAAAACTACTTAAGAAAAACAAAACTGACAAGCCATTAAACGCACCAATTATATTACATGCACAACTGTGGTGTGCTTTGCACTCAAACCCTTATTTTCAATTCTATATTTTTTAAAAAGAAAACAAAAACTAAGAACTTTAGTTGAGGCACAGTTCCCATGTATCACTCACACATCCTACACCTTTTAATCTTGTAAAATCCGTCACCCATCCACCACAAAACGTACGCACACATAGAGGATGGGGATGAACAAGATCTTGGAAATGAGATCCACCATTGGTTCCATAAGAGATGAACACCGGGCTCTGGAATTGACGATTGATGAGAAGCATAATAAGATCAAACATAAAGAATATGAAATTAGAGATATAAAAAGCAGCCTCCAAACACCACAAAAAATCTGGCATGCATCTTCTTCTTCATTCTTCTTCGTCTCTGTCACCATTGATGCTTCTGCACCCACTGTGCAAACTTCAAAAATAAAGATCCATACGAGCCGTATGGGTGCGTGTCAGAAACGTGATTTGATGTGTCAGTTTTTGTCGGAAATAAAATATCCATACGACCCGTATAGGCACATACGAGTCGTATGGATGGTGTATGTTGAACTAGCGTGGCGTCTCCCTAACAGGTCCCAATGTATATATGTGTGGGCCACAAGAAGTAAAAATATAATTGCACCAATTTTAATGTTATTTTACTTATTTTTGCGAAAGTCACGTTAAAAGTGTTGGGATGATTAACTTCAAACGATAAATTTGAGTCGGGACTCCTTCGGAACAATCTCTTTATCCTAACTGTGATAGGCATAAGGTTTGTCTTCATCCTTCTTTCTCGGACCCTACTGAAAAATAAAAATATATTAAGTAAGTTTGTTTGTTATTTGTATCAAAGTTGATTATCATTTTCTTTGTTGTTTTCAAACCACATGCATAGTCCCATTGTGGCATAGTTGTAGGGGGGAGGGGGTTTCTTGTAACATCCCGTAAATTTTAGGTCAGACTATTATTTATTTAAATGTTTATTTAAATACTATTTGTACACGTGGCACTAGAATTAGTTTAATTTAGTGTGACATGTGGCACGACAGTACGAACACTGACACACAACAAGATAATTCGAGGAATTATCGTGAAACCGCACACACGTGTCAAAACACACGAACGTTGGTGAACGTTTAGCACATCGTGTAACACAACACTCGAAACCACACTCGAACATTGAACTTTGAAGTTCAAACGAGGCAAAACGATAGTTCGTAAACGTGAAAACAACGACGAACGGATCAAACCCATGAAACTAGGCCTATTGGGCTCTTCAAGGGCCCATCGCGGTACGCGATGGCCCATAAGAGGCCCTATCGCGGTACGCGATGAGTTTCGGGAAAATTTGAATCCCGAAATCCATCGCGGTACGCGAAGCATCTTTTTGCCCCTCTCTGCGGTACGCGATGGGCATCAGACGGCAAATCTTTATAAAACCAAGATTGTAATCATTTTTCTAGCCACCTATCTACATTTCTCGATTCCCAGACGCTACAACTCGTCTTCCTCACCAGAAAACCCCATTTTCCCTCTGTTAGAAGCCATTAACAAGCTTGTAGAAGCTTGGTTTGAAGATTGGAAGCTTGAAGAACCACATTTGGAGCTTGACACCACCACCACCCTTTCAAACCGGCATCATTCGTTGTTCCAGGAGTCTCTCAATCTGATTTGGTCACCATTCTTGTACCAAGGAGCTCTAGGAGGTAGTCTTTACATCTCTTATGGCTTAATAACACTACTACACTCACATACATGTGTTAGATCGCACATGCAAGCATCTCACCACCTAATGCACGAATTTTTACTTGTTAATATATGGGTTTGATGTTCTTGTTACTGTTAATGATGATCTATGATGATATTATGATGGAATGTGATGATCCATGATGTTGTGTAAGTATAGATTTCATGATTTGGTCACAAATGGGTGATTTACCCACATGCATGCATGATCTAAGGCATTTTAGATGATTTTGAATGATGTTATATGATTATAGATGTTATTGGTGATGATCTACATGATTGAATGTCACTAGAATGGTTAAAATGATCCATTTTGATGAACTTTCTATTAATAGAAACTTTTTATTTACAAAATGGTGTAATAGATAAGATTGTTAACATGCATGCATATAAACTTGTTATTTGAATGATATTATGATGTTTAGAAACTTAAGAATGTAGTTTTGATGATGGTTATGGTCATTTTGACTTAGTTACTATATATAGTAACTTTTATGGACCAAAGATTGTTAAATGGTGAATTTGGATATTTGAGCATGTTTAAATGATAAATGGATTATTATGAAGACTTATGACATGAAAATGGTTTAGAAGTACTTAGGATGGTCATTTTTATGCAAAACTACAAAGTTACTATTTATAGTAACTTTATTTTTAGAAAAACCAACTTATGAATATTTTGTATGATTTGAGCATGCTAAGTGGTTTATAATGTTGTAATATGATGATTTAATGTTAAGTTAGATGGTTTCCGATATCGCATATGCTAGAAATGAGAACTTTCCATTTTAGGAAACTTATGAGTGCCAACATGACATAAGTGACTTATTTGATTTCGTATGATAATGTGCTATGTGTTAACATGATCACGTAGGACTAACGAGCATGCTAGAACTCTAAAATCAATATACTTTGTGAAACTTTTCATGAATGGAAACTTACTATAAATAGTAAGTTGTCCACAGACGCGACTTGCGCGTTTGCACACGACGAGCACTTACACGATCGCTAAACACGGTCATTGTGGACCGACACGGACAAACATAAACAACCGAGGGTTGTCGAGCACTAACACGAACACGAACACGAACACAGTCACTTACACGAACTCACGAACGGTATACGATATAGGTTGCCGGTGACTGACGCGCTTATTACACGAGGAGCTTACGCATTCTGTTACTTGCGAACTAAGGTAAGTTTACGGCCCCTCTTTACTCTTTTCAAACGTTTTAAATAGGGGGGAATACTAGTTGCATCGAGTCAAACATATATTACTGTTACAAACATTTTATTGTGTATGCTGGTTTATTAGACGAACATTAAGTGTTGAACTCGTAACAAGTCCTCACAAAGTCTCATCATTAATGTACGAACAACGTGGTAGATTTGAATGGATCCGTTTTGGTGTGACTAACCCCACGGGGCACAATATTGACTGGATGTCATAACCCGTGAAACTCTGACCTAACTTGCTGTGTATACGAGACACTACGGAGGCAAGGACAAACAAATCTAGTTCGGTAGTGACGCACTGACACTTGGAGCCTAGGGCTCGGTACTAACATTATGATAAACAGCATGACACTTGTTTTCTTACTATGTATATATATCAAAACATGTGAACTCACCAACCATTATGTTGACACTTTTTAAACTTGTATTCTCAGGTTACTGACAGGCACATGGAAAAAGAATGCACGTATAAGGGACGAGCAACTAGGACCCTCATGCATTCTGTTTTTATGTCATTTGAAAACAATTTAATTTTTGATATGTATTAAACAATGTAGTGTTTGACTTTTCGATTTTGGCTTTTAAACAATTCGTATTTCCGTTGCATTTTGTCAAACAAACTTATTTCCGCTGCAATACATTATCTTTTTCCGCTGCAAACTATTTTACTACTTGTATGTTGACAGTGTGTTTGTAAACGCATATAGAGGTTTTCTATATGACCTTGAGCTGTGATTCTAGCCACGTCACACCCACGTGGGCTGACACCACGAGTGGGAAATTGGGGGTGTGACATTCCTTGTTTGTATAATAAGTTAAAAACTAGCAAGTTCTGCACACGCTTCGCGAGAGGTAATGAACTGATATTTATTAAGTCTAAACGAATAAATTTGACTAAGCATAAAAAAACCGTATAAAATTTTGGTTCTCATGATTTGCAACGTAAACATGACCAAACACTAGAACTGCAAATTTGTAGAAAAAGTTAGTAACATATATAAACAGAGTAAGCGTTAACGTAAATGTGGTTAGGAACAAAAAGAAAACTTACAAAATTGATGTGGCATAGTTCAAATGTAGCAACACAAAGATGGTCTAACGTTGATGATACAAATAAATTAATTAAAAAACCCAAAAAAAACTTTAAAAATTAAGCAAAAAAAAAGAAATACTAAAGAAACAAAAACAAAAAGAATCATAATACCCAATGTGAGATAGAAAAACAGGTAAAATGACTGTAGATAACCTAAGTATAAAATTGATAAAATAATAAAATATGTCATATATCTGACATAAAAAAATCTAAATAAGTTATCTAATATAAAATATAAGAAAGATCAAAAGAGAAAAAAAGACAAAAGAAAAAAAAATGTTGTAAAGACTGAATGATGGAGCCCATTGATACCAGAATGTAAATATATTCTATCACTAATAAAAATCGTTCTATGTTACGGTATAAAATTCTAAAAAAAATATTTAATATAAAAATAAATTTTAAAACTAATAAAATACGTCATATGTTACGATATAAATATTCTAGTAGAATTTATTTAACATAAAAATATAAGAAGATTAAAATGGAAAAAAAAAGAAAAAAACTAAAAAGAATCTCAACACACGCTGCATATAAGAACATAAAAACAATTAATTTTATATAGTAACTAGTGTATTACCCCGTGTATAACACGGATTGAATATAAAATAGTTAATTAATGAAAATTTAGTATTATAAAATGATATTTTGATAGAAAATAAATAATTTACATATTAATAAAAACTTTAACTAATTAAATCAATAATTAAAAGCTTCAATAACATAAGAAATGATAAATGATCTTCTTGGTTTATTAGAATTGATATTATTGAACTAATTAACGGTTAAAAACTAACTTTGTAAATTAAGAAAGTAAATTATGTTTATGTAATTATTAAAATTAAAGGACCAATTTGAAAATATCATAACATAAAGGACCAAAAGTGTAGCTTTTCTATCAATTTATAACTTTGGTTTTTGAAGAAATAAATAAAACATCATTTTTCTTATAAAACTCATATTGTATATAAAAAGCTCTCGTTTATATTTTATTTTATTTTTAAAAAAGTTATTTTAAAGAAAAATTGTTTTTATGAAAATTTTATATTTTAATAACTTTTTTAAGTGTGTTTTCTAATAAAATATTTGATTTAAAATTTTTTAAGAACTGTTTTTATATATGACAAAGGTAAATAATATTAATTGTAATTAGTATTAATAATATTATTATTATTATTATTATTTAATATGAGAGAGATTATAAGTATTTGATAAAAGAGATAATTAAGTAAATTTATAAAAAAGTGACATGTGTCATTGATAGTATAGGAAGGTGACAAGTGGCAAAGAAAGATGTTTGTTTATTATAATAGTAAGATTAGGTTAAATCCCGTGTAATTACACGGGTTGAACATTAAAATATTATATACTTTGTAAGAAAATTTGTTTTAAATAAGATTTATTTTTTAAGAAGACTTATTTTTTATAAAAGTTATTTTTTTCTATAAGTACACAAGTTTAAAATATTTCTTATTTTTCTTAAATTTTGAATATTAGAAAAAAAGTCATATTTTGTAAACTTTTATTGAATTGTGATTTTAATAAATTAATTATTTTGAATTTATTAAAAACTATTCTTTAATATGAAAAAGATATATAATAGTATGAGTCATTAGATTTTTAATTATTTAATACATAAAGATTAATTATTATTTAATATGTGAGAGAAATAATTGAAAATATAAAAAAGTGACATGTGTCACTAATGATATAATAATTTGACATATGTCATAGAAGTCTAGCATATTGACATGTGGCAAAAATTATGTTTGTTTATTAGTATAGAAAGATATAAGAAGATTCGTGGTACAAAAAGAAAAGTAAATCAAAAAACAAGGTTATTTATATGAGTTGAACCCAGGTTGTCAAGTAAATAACTAGGGTGCTGTTTGTTTTTTATGAAAATAAACTCTTTTATCTGCGGTGCATATACCACGCGCAGACATTGGCATCGTTGTTTATTTTATAGAAGATGTTTAATTAACCCACGTCTACATGTGCTCTTCTTGGTGCAGATGTAGCACAACCACTTTTAGGATCTTTTAAGGTATGTAGAGACCATCCACCACCACAACCCACCACCGCCGGACAAAACCAACGGTGGCCACCACCACCAGCGGTCTCCCCACCACCACCGTCAACCACCCCTCACCACCACCGTCAACCACCACAACCGTCCATACACCACCGCTAATTGATTTTAACAGTCAACAGACGTTAAAAAAACAAAACTCTTCTTCTTACATACTGCATATATTTTGTCCACATTTTTTTTCTACAGATGTCTGTAGATATGGTTAGCAGACTGCATATATTTAATCTTTTAAAATAGAAACATCACCTAGTATCCCCTAAAGTCTTTGCCACAAAGGCTACATAACACATGTTAATTAAGGGAAGAGTAAAGTATTGTATATATTCTGAGTGTTAAAACTTAAAACTTAAAAGCAACAAACCACGTACGTACACGTTGGTCACGGCTTCTTGATCAGAGGTGCGTCGTTGATAACGGGTACACCCGAGTGGGGAATATGCCGCCAGATCGGCCATCGTTGCCAGGTTGGTCTTTCACCATCGTCGTCGATTTATTATCTTCTGCCTTTGTGGAACCCTAGTTGGCGTTGGCTTGGTCTGGCTATGCCTTTGTTCCGCTTGATGCCATATTTGACGATCACCTTTTTGACCATCGTAGCTAGGTTGATATTTTTACTCCTTTACGAAACCCTAGGTGGGGGTGGTGGTGGTGTCTTTGTTAGCGCTAATGCCTGATTTAGGCATCGATGGCGGCCAATAATCAACTTCACCATTGCTGCCAGATTTACTTATAGGGTTTCTATCAAATCCACTGATTTTGTTTAATTTGTTTTCAGCTTAGCGGAACCCTGGGTGGCAGTGGTGTCCTTTTCTTGCTAATTTACAACTAAACCCTATGTTCTTCCATTAACTATTTTGTTAGTACACCATTTGATGCTCCTTTTTGTTGAATTATGTCTTACTAATGATTGTATTTCATGATATTTAACCAGAACCAGATTGAAGTCTTGGGACTGTAGTACACATTTTTTTCTAAATTGGATTCTATTTCTGTTTTCTTGAGTTCAGCATATTTCAATAAAAAGGGTTTCCCCTCCTTTTACTGTCCTCTACTTTGATTGTATATTTCTAGGTATTTTTGATTTCTTTCTTTTCAGTTCTCTTTTCTACTTTTTAGAATCAAATTCGTCTTCGTACTGTTTAGGTTTTTGGATCGAATCGTTTTCGTCATAGATTTGAGAAGGTATGCTTTTACTCCTGTTTTGATTCCATTTTCTGTGTGATCATGAAGAAATGCAATATGGGTTGCTTGCAGTTCTTGAATTATTGAAGTAACACTAAAGATCAAGATTATGCATCACAAATCTATATGATTTGGGAGAGTTTTAGTTTTCTCACAGTTGAATAAAGTTTGATCTAGGATTAATTGAACTATTATATTTGAATCATGGTTTCACCACATTATGTATATGTAGCTTTATGTAAGAATTATATTTTTCCTTTTTGCATTTTGGAAATCTATTACTATGAGAATATGATTAATGTTCTTTGGAATCTTTAGACTTTATTACTGTTACTTTTAAATCATATACATTTTTGGGATTGTAATCAACCATGGGGCCTCTAAATATATATAGATTATTTTCTAACGCATGTAAATTTCTGAATCTAGACACTCAGAGATTGCTGATGCTAGGTTTACTTTCTAGGCACCCAATTTACCACCTAAAACTATTAACTGAGCGTGTATTTTAACAGAATCATTTGGCATTTAGGTGGATTTTCGATTGCTTATCAACCGTTGATCAGCTTTTTAAGCTTTTAGATGAAAATAAGGGTGTTTGGTATTTCTTATCCTAACCATTTATCTGATTTAATCAAAATGCAATAAGCATGTAAGAGTTTTAACGAGAAATCAGAAGCAATCCTTTAGTTTCAAAGTTTCGAAGTTTATTTTTTGCAATTATACTTATTAGTTTTGTGAATCCAACAATCTGCAAGTTGTGTAATATTGGTTTATGCAATAATGTCAAGGGTCACCAAATGGAAAATTGAGAAAGCTAAAGTAAAAGTTGTTTTTAGGTTGCAATTTCACGTTACACATGTTAATTACTCTTTTAATCTCCTTTCAATTTGTTGTCTTAAGTATGATTATAATATTGTTGGTATATGGTAGTTAAGGTTTGAATTTCATTAAGTGCCCTTTTTGGTCCTGATGTTAATTCATGATATCTAACCAATTAAAGTTTTGAGACTCTTATATGATTTTTTTCAGTTGGATTGTTTTGGTTGGGCTTAAATCATTGCGCTTATGTTGAATGATGCAGGTCAAAATATGGATAACTTAAAGCTTTAGTATGGATGCCCGTGACGATTAACTTGAGTTTTTCCAGGCTGGATATGAACAACATTATTATATTCTGCATTTTGGCGGGCAATCTAGATGTTGGGTGAAAGAAAAATCTCTTTCTTTTACATTGCAGCCAATAGTTTTGCACCCACGATGGATCTATCGTTCTTTGTTTAATTGTTTGCTGATCTAAGCCTCCTTAAGTTCTTCCATATAAGCTAACCAACGAGTTACTACAGTTAAAGTAGACAATGTTTACAAATATGCAGATAGTTTGTTTTTTCGAAAAAAATTCATTAAAAAACGTATGTGCATGCTCTGTTGTTGCAGATGTGGTCCAGCCACTTCTATGATTTTTTTAAGGTGACCACCCACCACCATCGGCAACCACCGCCAGTCCGCCACCGTTCACTCCCTCCACCATCGGAGTCCGCCACTGTTCAATCCCTCCACCATCGGCGGCCACCGCCGCCACCACAGTCGGCCACCACTACCACCACCAGCCACCCCCAGGAAGGTTTGGTACCTCGATGTCGGCTCTTCACCACCTGGTGCTGTAGTATGTTCCAAGGGTTGGGTTGTTCGCCCACCACTGTCGGTCACCGCCATCACTACCACCGTCCGTACGCCAACACACCAAGTTATTTTAACAATCAACAAACGTTAAAAACAAACACTATTCTTCTTGCAGACTGTATATATTTGGTCCATCTTTTCTTATACAGATTTTTGTAGATGTGGTCCGCAGACTGCGGACATTTTACCTCTTAAAAAACTAATAACACCTTAAGCTTGTAACAGTTGTTAACACAAAAAACTTTGTTGTCACAAATCAAGAAGGTCAAGTACATGACTTTAGTTACTAAACAACTTAGCTATTGTTTTATTACTTCAAATAATTACCAATACATAACTTAATCAATGTTTATCAAAATATTATATTATAATTTTTAAATTTTGATTACTATTTATTTAATATTGCATAAACAATCCGTGTAATAATCTAGTAAATTAATAGAATAAAAGTTCTTAAGAAAAAGCTTTAAGAATGTTCATGTTTTTAAAAGGTTATGGAAGAAGCAACTGAAATTGCTAAGTGGTTTGTAAAAATCTCCATTTTAGCATTTTTGCCATATCAATGTGTAAGTATTTAGTGTTAAAAAATGGAAAATATGCTTATTGATTTGTATTTTTGCCAATAAATCATCTATATATGAAAGGAACTTTTATTTGATTGATTTCATTTACCTAATCAAATGTGTGTGTAATGAGACAAATGATTACATATATCTAAGGAGGCATATAAATGGAAATAGGTATAAGATTACATATATGTTTTAATATCACAAAGTATCAACTAAGGAGTTTTCATTGATACACATCTTATCAAGTTACACACAAGTACGCAACATGTTGGGAAACACATCTAGTGGTGCTCAAACCGGTTTTTTTGCTAAAACTGGTTCGGTTTTTAAACCGGTCCGGTTTGGTCAACGCATGGTCAAAACCAGTTTGGGAGATTGAGGATGTCAAACCTATAAAACCGGTTTGAAACCGGTTTGGAGGGTTTGAAACCGGTTTGGAGGCTTGAAACCGGTTTGAAAACCGGTTTGAAAACGAGTTTGGGAGATAGGACCTACAAATGGTCCCTGTGGTTTATCGGGATTCCCAGGTTTGGGTACTAACTTGTTTTTATAACAATCTGGGTTCTTAAAACGTTTCATCACTGGGTATTAGGGTAACCTGCTGTTTAAAATTAACGGTTTTAGCCTCACGTGCCTAGTACGTGAGGGCATTATCGTCCTTTCCACTTCTCTTCTGGTTTTTCAACTAGTCCCAATGAGGGCGGAGGTGGTGGAGATCGTTACGACGGAGGCGGTGGAGATCGTTACGGCGGTGGCGGTGGAGATCGTTACGACGGAGGCGGTGGAGATCGTTACGGCGGTGGCGGTGGAGATCGTTACGGAGGTGGAGACCGGTACGACAGTCGTGGAGGACGCGGAGGTGGTGGATATGGCGGTGAAACGCTTGTTTCAAGTGCGGAAGAAAGGTTTAAAACCAGAAGAGAAGTGGAAAGGACGATAATGCCCTCACGTGCTAGGCACGTGAGGCTAAAACCGTTAATTTTAAACGGCAGATTACCCTAATACCCAGTGGTGAAACGTTTTAAGGAATTTAAGGACCCAGAATGTTATAAAAAAAGTTAGTATCCAAACCTGGGAATCCTGATAAACCACAGGGACCATTTGTGTAATTAACTCTAATTTTAAATATAAGGTCCAAAAATGTTAATTTCTCTATCCGTTTTTTACTTTGGTTTTTAAAATAAATTTAAAAAACATCATTGTTTGTAAAAAATCTTTATTTTATTGTTTTATAAAAAACTCATTGTTATAAAACACTTTTTTTTGTTTAACTTTGATTTTCCAGTAAACAAAATATTTCTTATTTAAAAAAAATTAAACTTTCTCTATCAGTTTTTTACTTTGGTTTTTAAAATAAATTTAAAAATAATCATTGGTTTGTAAAAATCTTGTTGTTTAAATCACTGGTTTATAGTTTATTTTATTTTTTATAAAAAATTCATTGTTATAAAAAACTTTTTTTTGTTTAACTTTGATTTTCTAGAAAACAAAATATTTCTTATTTAAAAAAATTACAAGATAAATAATATTACTAGTTATTAATATTATAATTATTTAATAAAAAAGATAATGTAATTATTTATTATTTAATATGAGAAAATTAAATGAATTTTATAAAAAATTGACATGTGGCAAAAGTGTTTTAAGAAAATAACAAGTGACAAAATATATTATTGTTTATTAGTATATTAAGATAAGATAAGATTACATGTATAATAATTTACTAATTTAACATTAATTTGTATATTTTGATATCAATAAATACACGACAACCATTAATTTAAATTTAATAAATAACAACCATTGATATATCAAAAAAAAAATTACTAATTTAGCAAGTTTTAAAACAATTAAAATTTAATAGTTAAAAAAATTAATTTATAACTTCATATTTATTAGTTTTGCTATTTAATCTTTATAAAATTTTCGACCGTAATTTAAATTAGTTTTTTCACTTGAAAAATACCACCTAATTATCTCTTCTCTATATATACAAAATACAACTTATGAATAGTAACGGACTATTCAACCCGGTATTTGCTCCGATTTTTATCCATAGGATCCATGGAAATATGCTCTTTCTTCCCCAATACTCCCATTGATACCCCTCCACTGCTACCTACTAACTCCGGCTATTAATCAAAATTCTTCTACAAGAAAGAAACGATTGAGGGAGACTTCTGCATGACGGTTGAGTTCTTCAAATGCGGTGCAATTCGCTTCGATCCCCAAGTTCGTAACTTGATTGTGTTGGTTCTTCACGCATGGCCAAGTAGGTTTCGCTGCTTTTCGTCTTTGTTTCGCCCTAGAATATCTCTGGCAGGTCCCATGTATGTTAATGAAAAAGCCAATTAAAATTGTAAGCACCTTTTTGAGGAATAATAACGAAGCTTATTGCTCCATTACCTGACCCGTTTTGAGGTTTGGGGCTATAATAACCACTCGCCTGGCTGCGTTGCCTCTTTTTAGGGCTTTAGTTTCTCAGGCCTAAAAATGACATATGAATATGAGTTCGATTGACATATCGGTTAACCGGAGCATGTGTTGACGGAGATTGGATTTGTATAAATTGATTGATGGGATTTGTATACATGATATTCGTGAACCTATTTACTTGACATTTGATGATTCATGATTTTGATATGTTTATCCTATATTATGCAATTGGTGGTGATGATTGTATTGAAAGTTGTGTGTATTTTGGTTGTGTTCCAGGTTAGATAGCATTTTCTTTTTTTTTTTTTTGACATTTTGTATCGTGAACTACTCATCGTGGTGTTCCAATTTCTGATGAATGTCACTCATTACGACCATTTTTCTTTGTGTGTCTTATAAAGTAAAGGCAGGGCCGGCCCAATGGGCTTGGAAGCCTAGGCATCCGTCTAGGGCCCCCAAAATCTATAGGGCCCCATAAAAATACCAAAATGGGCTTATATGTAAGCTGGGTTTGATTTGTTTGGAAGCAGAATGGGCTGTGGGGCAAAAGGAAGGCAGGCACGGGCCCAGGCGTTGGGCTTCTGCCTTCAGCATTCAAAGTTCAATTGTTCAAACTTCAAAGGATAGAAAAGAAAAGAGGCGAGGGAATTAGGGTACCAGCTTATCATCACTCATCAGAAATCAAATCATCACGAATCACCACACGATTTCATCAGTTCACCATGCGATTTCATCAGATAACGAATCGTCACGTCTCTTCGATTTCACCATTGTTGGAATCGAAGCACCATGAAGCCGTTAACCCCCTGCCCCGTCTTCTGCCGCCTCTCAATTTCTCCCCATCGGTCATTGCTATTCGCTACTGTTACAACTTACACGAACCATCCGAGATTCCGAGACCCATCGTGCATTCGTGCCCCATCGGCCATCGCTAAAGAGGTTCTGCATTTGTGCCCCATCCGAGACCCAGCTGCTGTTATTCCATCTTCTGAGTTCTGTTGGTTGTTGCCTCTCATTCAACCAGCCATTTCAATTCTGAAGTGTCCAGACTTGATTGATTATGAGTTATGATTTGAGACGAGTAGACAACCCTGATTTGATGATGTTATAAGTTCTCTAACCTCTACAGCTCTACTTGAGTGCTTCTTCTTATTTGTGCCTGATTCCTAAAGAGGTTTTGATTTCTCTTCTTTACTCTATAGTCTTTACTTGTATGATACTTGATTAGTTGATTCCTTTAAGTTGTTTACTGATTTATTATTTTTGTTTGCTGATTCATATTCATATTCGTATTCTGTGATTGTGTTAGTGTTTTAAGTGTTTTACACTTTTACTTATTATTTGATTAATTTAGGATTATACTTAATACTTGATTGGTTGATTGCTTCAATTTGTTTACTGATTTACTACATTAGTTACCGTTTTAGTGTTTTACTTGAATACTTGATTAGTTGATTAGTTAGTTAGTTACTTATGTCTTAAGTATTGTGTTAGTGTTTTACTTGATTGATTTGTTATGTCAAATAGAAATAGAGAATATGAATATGGATCTTCAAAAAGGAAGAAGAAATTAAAACTAGATGGTATAGTTGAAAAAGAAAAAGGATGTGATAGTTACAAAAAATGTTGCAAATAATGAACAACTAAATTCAAGTAATGTTGCCGGTCCCAAGTCCGGATAAAAAAAATATAAATAAAAAATTTTAACATATATATAAATAATTTTTTTTAACTCCGCCGTCTATAGACGTTTTGTTTATTGTTGCCGGTCCCAAGCCCGGATAGAGGATGAGGGTTTTAAACATAACTATTAGGTGTGAGAAGGGCCCCGGATTTAAATTTCGCCTAGGGCCCCGAAAAACCTTGAGACGGCCCTGAGTAAAGGCAACAATTTATCTGTTTGTTAGGTGTAAACTGTTATGTGCAGTTCTCTTAGGTGTAAGCTATTATGTGGAGTTTATTTATTACCTTCTTTTGTGTGTTTTATAAAGTAAGAACTCAAATAAAATTAATAATTTAATTGTATACAACACTAGGATCATCATACATTTAATTGACAAATAAACATTAATTTGGAATCGAATATTACATTTTACTAATTTAGTTACATAATAATAATAATGATGATAATATACACACACACAATGTGTTTGAGTAATTAGGAATGGATCATTCGTTTTGATTATTAATTTTAAACATGCATTAAAGTTGCATCTTTTGATACATTTGAAAATTTTGTTTTTGTTTTTGTGGTTTTGTGCTAAATTTACTAATTTTAACATTGTCATGTAATTTTGAACTTTGCTCAACAATGCAAAACGAAATCATCTTACCTTAATAGATAGTTTTAGCGGTCCTTTCTGGCGCAACGCGTCTGGTAGTCTACTAGTTGTATTCATTCTTCAAAGCCTTTTTGAAGTGTTTTTTAAAGTGCACTTTCTCATCAATTAGTAGCATCCGAATTAATAAGGGAGCTGCTACAGAGTACCAGGGCCGTTCCTTGTAAACCATTCATACAACCCGTATACACCTATACGGGTCGTATGGAAACCTCACACCCGACAAATTCTGAAACATCACATCACAGATCTAACATGTTTCTAAGACGCCAACCATATGACCCGTATAGGCTTATACGGGCCGTATGGAAATCCAATTTTGAAATGTGTGCCAATCATTTGAGTTCTCGGTTTGCGTATAAATTATTTGACGTGATGTTTGGATAAATACTCGATATGCGTGTGAATGCCTACTATATAATGAACGATGAAGTTTAAGTTTTTTTCATTCAATCTATTGCTCGTTAAATAATACTTGTTTGTATTTTTTCGAAATCGTACTAAAGGTTTAAAAATGT
The DNA here is from genome assembly GCA_009363875.1 of Mikania micrantha. Lineage (NCBI taxonomy): Eukaryota > Viridiplantae > Streptophyta > Magnoliopsida > Asterales > Asteraceae > Mikania > Mikania micrantha. The sequence continues at coordinate 77,941,426 of CM018695.1, read as the reverse complement.
CGATGGGAAACAACAACTTCGGAGATGAATATATGTGTGTCTATGAAACTGATCAGATAATAAGATTATTTGTTTTACAGTCGTTAGTTTATAAAATCTCAAACATTTGTTGTTTTCAGTTATTTGATGGTCCTGGTGAACTGGTTGAATGGGTCATTGTCAGAGGGCTTGAAAACGATTATGTGTTAGACGTCGTAGCAAAACTAATGCATCCGGAGCCGTCATTAAGGTGTGACTCAAATGCGATCATGGTGGCGTGTACAAAAAAGAACCAAAAGTTAGACGTGCTGGTTCAAAGAAGACCGGATGTGAATTTGAGTTAATTGGTAAATACGATGCGGTGGTTGGAAGTTACGTGTGGTTAACGGTGAACACAACCACCAAGGGGCTGAACAACTAGGCGATCATCTTTATGCGATGAGATTGAACGAAGCTCAAACACGTCTAGTTGAGCAACTGTCAAATCAAAACATGTTGCCCCGTGATATACTTGCAGCTGTTAAAGACCAACACCTCGATAATGTTTCTAACCTTAGATCTATTTACAATGCACGACGGAAGTTACGTGCTGGACACAACACGGGGAAACTCCAATGCGTGTCATTTTTAACATGCTGCAAAATAATAATTTTATTAACAAACTCTAGACGATGCTTCGACGGATGTCGTGGAACATATTTTTTTTATCCACCAGACATCCTATAATATTTGGCACGCATTTCCTCATGTCTTGTTAATTGACACAACTTACAAAACGAACAAATACAACATGCCATTTGTTCAAGTAGTTGGTGTCACGTCAACGCACAAGACGTTTATCATTGCACATGCGTTTATAGTAACGAACGTGAAGAGAATTTCGTTTGGGTGTTACAAAACCTAAAAGATACACTTCAACAGTGTATGGAGCCACACGTTGTTGTAACCGATAGAGAACTGTCTCTTATAACATGTGGAAGAATATTTCCTAGTGTTGCCCGATTACTTTGCAGGTGGCACATATTTGAAAATATTTCCAAACACTGCAGGCCAAGTTTTTTTGTTATCAGACTGGCAAAAGTTTGCATATATATGGTCAGTTGTGATAAACTCTGCAACTCCTGATATTTATGAGTATAACTACAGCCGACTTCATGAATGGCTATGGACATCTCATCAGAGTAATATTCTATTTCTTGTATTTAATTGTTTTTTAGTTATATGAGACGTAATAATCTGTGTATGTTTTTAGGGGTTATCGGATATTTGCAAGTAACTTGGTTGCAAAAGTACAAAGAGATGTTTGTTTTTGCATAGATAAATAAAAACCGGAATTTTGGTCAGCGAACGACCAACATAGTTGAAAGCCAGCATTCCATGTTAAAAAAATATCTTCATTCAACCAACAACACGTTATACAGTATTGTTGGTCATGTTATTCAAATTGTGAAATCGTAGGAAGAAGGAAAGTTTTGAAAGAAGCATAATCTTTCGTATGGCACATCACATTGATGATCAATTTGAATTATTAAAAGGGAATGTATCTCATGTAGCCTTAGATTTGTTAGTTGATAAAAAGGCCAAAATTCAGATGTTGATAGCATCTAATTCATCATGCGGTTGTCATCTTTTCACGAGCTGTGGATTGCTGTGTGCATGTCATCTATCTAATAGTATGATTTCATTAAATTTAATTATATATTTACATATATATTTATGTATAAATAATTTGTTATTTATTATTTTAAAGCAGATACTAAAATCACACTGGATGAGATTTACGTGTTTTGGCGTAAGCTTGATTTAAACAAGTTTGGTGTGAGGTAAACATTTGTTTAAAGTTTTATGATTCAATGGAGGGTTTCAAAGGGGCAACGCCCCCAGATAGAAGGTCCAAGGGGCGGAGCCTAAGTTGTTATATTGAAATACAATAGAAAACTTGATTTTACGAATTTTGAAATAAAATTCGTTTTATAATTTTAGTGGCAAATTTGGGAATAAAAAAAGTTGAAAACTGCCTGGAGGCAGTTTCCAATCTCGCGTATATCCAATAAATCATGATCGATCAAACTTCACTGGTTCAATCTGACACAGACGATTTCATATTTGTTCCTCTATAGCGAATTAAATTTTATTCGATCAAACATTTGGGTGAACCACAAATAGTTTGATCTGAAAGTGTGATCCACGACTTTCAATTCATCCAGTGATAAATCGCATTCGTATTCAGTGATATACTAGACAAACCAAGCCATATAAAAGCCACAATCTAACGTAAACATACGGGACGCCATTAGACTGAGACTAACATAAATAACGTACACTTATTCAAATATAAACGGAAAATACTCAACAAACTTTGACTCAAGCTAATTATCAGGAGTATGGATCATAATCCATTAATTTTTGTTTAGCCAATACCTTAGTTAAACAATCTGCCATTTGTTCTTCTGGGCTACATGATTTACCTCCCTCATATTGGGCGTGAGACCGGTCGGTAAGTGGCGGCGTTCATCATTTTTTTTCTGTGCTACAAAATTCCAACAGTGCCTTTTCTCGAGCCACCATTTCTCTAATAAAATGATACTTCAAATCCATGTGTTTTGATCTGATATGAAGAATCAGATTCTTACATAGATTAATAGCCGACTCACTATCGTAGAAAATAGTAGTAGCAACCACTTGTTTTAATCCAAGATCATCAAGCATTCTTCGAATCCAAATGGCCTGACAAGTAGCACTTGTGGCGGAAATATTCTCAGCTTTAGTGCTTGATAAAGCCACTGTGTTTTGTTTCATTGAAGACCAAGATACTGCTTTGTCACACCCCGACCGATGACGAAACACGTTAGGGCACGACTTTAGCTGTTCATTAGCTCATGGTTTTATATTATAAAGTTGGTTAATAACCTGTTATTATATAATAACTAATAAAATTTAGGATTTAACAAATGATTTTTGTGATAAAATATGATTGAATATACGTATATATACATATTTTAAGCAACAAAACAATAATATCATTTTTTTTAAAAAATTTTGTTTTTTAAAGATTTATTTTTTAACTTTTCATTTTTAAAATTGTTTAAAAAATATTTTTATATAGAAATCTTGTTGTTTAAACTTTTGTGTTTTGGTTTTTTTAGAAAAATTGTTTTTATATAATTTTTGTTTCCAAAATCTATTTTTTCAGAGAAAGATTTAATTTTTAATTTATTATAAAATTATTATTAATATAAAAATGTATAATTAAAATCATCAGTCACTTTATTTAATTATTTAATATGAAAGATAATTTATGAGCATTTAATAGGGTAGAGAATTGGATAGCATTGTTAAAATGTGATATATATCAAAAGTAGTTTAAGAATTTGACAAGTGTTATTTGAATTACTTGTTTATTATAAGTAGAAGATTTCGATAGTTTAGGCATTAATATTAAAGATTTAACAAACCAAACATGAATTCATATAAATCAACCAAAACAACATCCATTACATAGGTTTCCAGAACATAATACAATAATTGAAAGAGTCTAACATTGTTAAAAATTAAACCAGTTCTACTAACATAAACTTATCCTATGTCTTCACAAATGCATCCACTAACCTGTTACATATGCAAAATAAAGTTTTGTCAACTATTGGCATACTTGGTGAGCAATACATACTGTTATATTGTATACACAGAATAATTTGATGCAATTCAATTATACTTCAAAGTTTTAAAATCTAAAATGCATATCTTACTAGTTTGCAATTAATGGTTGAATATATCGTCTCCAAACTCGTATCAATACTTAGCTTAAAAGATTAGTATATATACATGTCAGTCATAGTTTATATCGTCTCCAAACTCATTTTCTTAAATTTATCTTCAGTTTATTCATATATCGAAACCCTCTTACATCTTATTTCGTATCTATCTATATTTTAATACATAATAATCAGGGTTGTTTTTGAAAATTTGGGTGGCCTGTATGAATCTTAAATATGGAAGCTTGTATACATAAAAAAAAATTATAAATTGATAATAATTAAGATAACGATAAGCCAATATACAATATAAAAACAATTTTATTGTAGCAAAATGATGTCTTCTTATACATACATAAACAAATCTTGGTGTTTTTCTAACCAAGGACAGAGGATTCAAGGGGCCTGGGTGCCGTTATTCGTTTCAAAAGGTCGATTTAGTGGTATTTTGCTGGAAAATTTTAGTGGTATTAAGTTCGGCCTCCTTCGTTTTTCTTCTTAAAAGTCCTTTGGCTCTCTTGGTTTTTTAAAAATACTGAAGTTAAACAAGTCTTTTAACGATTTACAGTTTAAACTTGTATAGAAAATTCAAATAAATATATTAGTGGAACTATAAAGCTTCATTTATAAAAATGTTTAAGTTGTAGAGGTAATATGTAATATTCTAATTTAAAATTTAGAAAAAAAAAGGTGAATCATAGACTTTTGCAGCTTTGCCTAATTGCGGATGTTCAACATTTCATCTTAATCATTTTACATCCTGTTTGTTGAAAACATATTTAGTTTTTTTAGTATAACTAAAATTAGACATTTAAAGTTTTCAAATACTTGACTCGATATGACTCAAATCGCCGACCCTAATATATAATTTAAAACATAGCTGCTGGAATAAACTAGGCCCATGACTTTCGGTCTCCTAGGAGTTTTAAACTCCACCAATGTTTCTAACATTCTTTAAAGCAACATTGTTGATCAACTCTTTATATAATCAAGATTATAACTATAAAGAGAAGCGTTTGTGCAAAGAGAATGGCATGAAATGAAATATATGACGTGATTAGAACAAGCGTCAATATGCAAATTTACAGTGTTTGATGGCACCTTGTACATTACTTAAGTTTTGAGTATACCACTCACGATGTGAAATACAGTTTTCCACGTGTTTGAATACAAAAAACCTCAAGATCATCCTTCGATTTAAAAAAAAAAAAACAAAAAACAAAAAACAAAAAAAAAAAGGTACAAATTTAAATAGGGGTAAACAAAGTAGCCAACCCCTGATCCACAACGATTTGCAGCTTTTCATAACGCATCAAGGAGTTTAAGTGGCAGTTATACGTTCCTTTGCCTCTTGCCAAGACTTCACCATCAGAATCTATAATCCCTTCCTTGGTTGAGTCGCCCATCCTGGAACCAGGCTCCAAGATCACTGCCTTAACCTGTTTATAAATTTGGCCACTAAAAGTCTAAATTATCAAGAACACAAAAGTTCAGATAATGTTGTAGGATTTGGGTTGTGTTTAAATCCTACAATATTTATTACTGACAGATCATCAATTAAAAACTGTAACTTTGGGAAAATGTCTTTCAGACCGATCTAACCCAAGCTGGCCGTTTAGACCAGGTTTTAAACCTGCTTGACCAACTTTTTTAACCACTTCTAGCAAAAATGCATAGTACTAAAAGAGTCGATTGATGCACCTACCTTGGTATACAAAACATGTGGGGATCTTACATAATTCCCATTGCTCATTTCAGACATCAAGGATATTAGCCTTAATTTTGGGCATTCCCTCATTATAATCAAGTCTAGACAGCCATCATCAAACTGCATGTGAAACAAGTAAAGAGTAAACAATAAAAAAATTTTTAATAAATTAACAAAATATTCACAATCCGTAAACTGTTGCATAGAAAACTAGATAAGTGACAGGTGCACAAAATTAAACTAAACCATACTTTTTTTAAAAATACGCCCATTTGCGGTTCACGCATATAATGTATATATGTGTGGGCCCTTAAGGGGCAAAAGTAAAAGTGCACTAAGTTTAACGTTATTTTAATTATTTTGTGAAAGTAACGTTAAAATCATTGGGATGATCAACTTCAAACGATAACTTTGAGCCGGGAACTCTTTCGGAGCAGCCTCTCTATTCCAATTGGGATAGAGGTAAGGTTTGTATCTATCCTTCCCCCCAGACTCTACTAAAAGTGGGAATATACTGGGTAAAGTTGTTATACTTTTTTTAAAAATAACGGACAAAAAGTGTTAAATTAAACCGACGTGGCTTATTTTAACCCCTATAAAAACATCGCTTTTAAAACATTACCCAACCCACCCTCCGCCACTTTGACAGTATGTTAGATTGTCAAAATGGTGTATTAAAGATCCTAGGAAAGTGTGATTCAATATCCAAGTGTCCATTTTGTTAGTTCACGTACAGTAATACACACACACATATATTTATATAAAAGAATTAATTGAACAAATGATCCTTGTGGTTTGCAAAAAATAATAGGTTTGGGTACCAAGAGTTTAAAGTACTGGTTTTTATGTTTCTAATTTGTAATGAGTTTCGGTATTGACGGAAAAGTTGTTGGACTAATCTTGTAAATACCCAATAGTCAAAGGGGTTAAAAGTTAGAAAGTTTGGTTTTTTATTTGAGTTTTAAAGATTAGATTAGTTTTGTTTAAATTAAGATTGTTTTAAACAGATTTTTAGGGATAGAATTTAATTGTGGTTTATCTTTTGGTTTATTATAAATAGGGGTATAGATTATTGGTTTTGTGTACCAATTTTTGATTCAATAAAGATCTCTGCTTCTGTTCTTTATCATCGTGGGTCTGTTTTTGTTCTGGGTAAAATCATCGACCAACAAAGGGCTGGGATTGTTCATATCAGGGGCTGATATCCTTCAATTGGTATCAGAGCGCACCTGCTAAAGGTTTGTTCTAGAGGGACGATTGCACAAAGAAGGTCAATTTGCGGTACCAAGCTGTCTAGAAGAAGCCGTCGGGAAGAATTACGTGAGGTAATCAAAGTTCGATCAAGGCCTGTGTGATTCAGGTAGGAACGATTGAACTTGGGATCGATTTGGGGCTGTGAGAGCTTCAATCGGGTGACTAGGAGCCGTGAAGGTTTCGATTGACCAGTGATTGGTTCGATTTAGGGTTGAAGGCTGTGAGAGCTTCAATCAGGCACCTGTTGAAGGCTGTGAGAGTCTGAAACAAGCAGCTGTGAAGGCTGTGACGGGTAAAGGGGGCTGTGAAAGCTTCAATTGGCTTCAATCTTGAGTGATTCAGGGATTAAGGGGTAACAATCAATATGTGACAGATTGATCTGGTGGGTGTTGCTATTTTATTCTGGTTTTGATAAGTTAATTCTGTGAACAGATGGCCATACCTGCTGGTGGAGTTGTTGGACCAGTTCGTGAGCCCGGCAATGTGAGTTTGCTTTGCCCAAAGCTGACCACAACCAACTACACAGCCTGGTCTATCATGATGGAGACTGTTTTGGCAGCACACGGGTTGCAAGATGCCATAGATCCTGTGACAGGAGGAGGAGTAGATGCAAGAAGGAAGAATATGGCCAAAGCTTTGATCTTTCAATCAATACCCGAAGATGTTCTCCTTCAAGTTTCTAAGTACCAAGAGCCAAAGGATGTGTGGGATGCCATACGGGTGAGATTCTTAGGAGCCGAGAGGGTTCAAAAGGCTCGCCTAAAAACACTTAGGAGTGAGTTGGAAGGAATGAGGATGCTAGAGACCGAGACCGTGGATGAATTCGCGGGAAGATTGAGTGGGATACAATCTAAATATAGGAGTCTTGGGTCCTCCCTTGAAGAAGAAGTAATGGTAAGGAAGTTCCTAAACTCTATGCCTCCAAAATACTTACCTATTGTGGCTTCAATTGAGCAATATTCCGAGATTGAGAATATGGCATTCGAAGAAGTGGTGGGTCGTTTGAAGGCTTACGAAGAGCGTGTGAAACCCCAAGAAGACTTGGCTAGAGATGTGCGTGAAAAACTCTTACTTGTTCATAATGATAAACAAGTTAAAGAGAAGAAGGGAAGGTGTGGTGGCTGTGATTGTTGCCAACAAAACCATGGGAAAGGTAGAAATTTTGGGGTTGAAGTGGGTCGTGAAGGTCAACAAGGAAGAGATCAAAGGGGGCAACGTGACAAGCCTAGGGTCAAGTGCTATAGATGTGAAGAACTTGGTCACTATGCATATGAATGTCCAAAGTCAAAACCGAAGGAGGAATAGGTCAATTTGACTCAAGATGATGGTTTTGGGCCTGCACTATTGTGATAATGGAATGAGTATTACAAGATTAGGGGGGTGATTGTTGGACTAATCTTGTAAATACCCAATAGTCAAAGGGGTTAAAAGTTAGAAAGTTTGGTTTTATATTTGAGTTTTAAAGATTAGATTAGTTTTGTTTAAATTAAGATTGTTTTAAGCAGATTTTTAGGGATAGAATTTAATTGTGGTTTATCTTTTGGTTTATTATAAATAGGGGTATAGATTATTGGTTTTGTGTACCAATTTTTGATTCAATAAAGATCTCTGCTTCTGTTCTTTATCATCGTGGGTCTGTTTTTGTTCTGGGTAAAATCATCGACCAACAAAGGGCTGGGATTGTTCAAATCAGGGGCTGATATCCTTCAAAAGTTAGCTAAATTTAGCCTTAATACCCAAACTCTTTACAAAATTAATAGTATAAAACTCAAAAATATACTTTAAACCCTTGGTTCCATATTAGTTACTTTTCCCAAACCACAAGGACAATCTTTGTAATTAACTCTATAGAAGATAACCAACCTTAGCATCAGGAGCAGCCATGGCATTTTCAGAACCCCAAGAAACATTCTGAAGCCAAATACCAATAAACGGACCATCAAGCTTTCTCCAACTTAAACTGTCCAAATCAACCTTAGGGCCTCGGTAGCCATGGTGCTGAGTTTTAAGAGGTTCAACAACAACACTGGTTGGTTCTCCTACATCTTCAAATCCAGGAGCAGGTACAAAAGAAATACAGCCACTATATTTCCGCAGTGCTAGAATTCGTTGCAGACCCTAAATAAGTTGTGATATTAATATTTTCATTATATTGTGATTATAATCCATGCTAACACGATACTCTTTTGAAAATTATAACATATTTTAATAAACGTCTACCCTTGCACATAATAAATCTGGAAAACTCAATAGTTCCTAACAAGTTACATTGTCTTTATTTTCTCTTTTCAATAGAGACATTGCTAGATTAATAGCTACTCAAGTTGATAATTTTTTTGACTTTAGTGCTACTATCATTGCCATATACAACTTTTATTTAACTTTCCATTCATTTTAACCTTCTGGAGAATATTTTGAATTCTTGTGGAAGCCTACAATTTTTCTCTGCATACATTTAAATTTTATGATTTTTCTTGAAGCATCATCTGCTTTTACAAAAAAAAAAAAAGAAAAGAAAAACATCTTGTTTATTGCTATCTATGGCCTGCAAAGAATGACCAACACAACAGAATCTTTCTTCAGTGCAGGACAAATTAAAGACAACAGCCATAAAACTTACATAGATATCCATTCGAGCACTTCCCATCCATCGATACTGCTCAGACTCAATATCTATATCAGCTATTAGTCCTTAAGAAAATATAAACAAATGAAATAAGCAACTGAAACCAAGCACAAATATTAAAAAATCAACATTTAAAAACAGTGTTTAAAAGTTAACTACTTTAAGCGTACCCCATGCAAGCATCAGGACACTAAAAAATCTAGCCTCTCCTTGCCAGATTGTGGCCACATCCAGAGAACGTTTATGCCCTGCAAAAGATGTAACATGCAACATAACTTCAATTACAAACGAAATCATAGTTGGAAAAGAAACTATTATCTAAAACTACACCTTGAATTACAGAAAGCATAGCATAAGCAGCGGTACATGGTTGACCAGCTGCATGTAGAAGAGATTTTATCATTCCATTTCCAGTACCTAGATAAACAAAATATGTCAACGCCTCACCACAATCATATTCCACTATAAATTAAGAGAATTACATAAAAGGGGGATGTTAAAGAGGATAGATAGTTCCCTCGCTTATAGGGATGACAAAACAATTCTAACTGTACTGACCAGAAACCCTAAACCCAAACTCTACTGAACCCCTAATCCCGAAACATTCAGGCATGGGACCGGATATGGGATTAGTTTTGTTAGGTGATACACTAAAGTAATTGTTAATCAAAACACAAAACAAAACAGAAGCAGATTAGAGCTCTACAGAATTATGGAAATCCTTCTCCAAGTTTTATTCCATTCCTTCGGAATTAGCCCTTAAATAAGCAAAATAGATCCCGATTACAATGCTTATTCAAAAACAAATAATTAGACTTATCCTAATTCCTTTTAAAGATAAACCTAAAGATAACTATACCCTTCTAGCTATCATTAAGAAAGAAATAAAACAAATACAAAAATAGTCCCTTGATTATCAAGATTGGTCAACAATCAATCTTGAATTCTACCATGTCTTCTAAGGTTTGATTTCTTCAATCACTTCCATCCCAAGCTTCTTTCTCATCACCAAAAATCTGATTTTTGGTAAAGCCTTTGTGAGTATATCAGCTCTTTGATCCTCTCCACTTATATGTTCCACTTGAATATGGTCCTTTTCAACACATTCCCTTATGTAATGGAACCTTGTGTTGATATGTTTACTCCTGCCATGAAAGACAGGGTTTTTCACAAGGGCAATAGCAGATTTGTTATCAATCTTGATCACAACAGGTTGTTCCTTCTCATCAGTAATATCTGCAATCAGCCCCTTCAACCAGGTCTTTCATTGAAGTAGAATACCACTCCAGTTGTTCCCTTTCCATCATTCATATCCACTGAATAGCTGCTATTGCTGAATCCCACCAGCTTGCCCTTTCCTTCTTGTTGGTAGTGGATTCCCAAGTCAGTGGTTCCCTTTATGTATCTTAGAATGTGTTTGGTAGCTTGATGATGAGTAGCCTTCGGGGATTGCATATAGAGACTAACATATCCCATGGCATACATGAGGTCAGGAAGTGTATGCGTGAGATATCTCAGACACCCAACAGTCCTCCGATAATCAGTGGCATCTACTTCTTCACCTTCATCATTTTTAGCCAGCTTGAGTCCTCGTTCCATCTGAATCTTGGTGAAGTTGCAGTCTTCTAATCCTGTCATCATTAGTATCTTCTTAGCATAACTTTGCTGGGATATTTTAATCCCTGAATCTCCCTGTGATACTTCCAGACCTAGGTAATAGGTGAGAGGACCAAGATCACTCATTTCGAAGGTTTGTTCCATCTGCCTTTTGAATTGAGAGATTTGTTGTTGACTGCTTCCGGTTACCAATAAATCATCCACATATATTACTATAATTGTGATACCAAGTGAAGTTCTTTTGGTGTAGACTGCTTGCTTGAGCTGACATGTTTTGAACCCATACCCCTTTAACACCCCGTCCAACTTCGTATTCCAGGCTCGTGGAGCCTGCTTCAAACCGTACAAAGCTTTAGTTAACCTGTAGACCTTTTCTTCCTGCCCTTTCTTCTCGAAGCCTTCTGGTTGTTTAACGAACACTTCTTCACTCAAATCTCCGAAGGCCGTCTTGACATCGAGGTGATGAACAAGCCAACCTTTATGGGTTGATAACGCGAGCACCAGTCTTACTGTCTCCAGCCTCACCACTGGAGCGAACACCTCGTCATAGTCTACCCCATATTGTTGAATATAGCCTTTCGCCACAAGTCGGGCCTTGTGTCTTGTGATTTTCCCCTTCGCATCCTTCTTTATCTTGAAGACCCATTTAAGACCAATAGGTCTATGACCATTTGGCAGATCCACCAGACTCCAGGTCTTATTTCTTTTGATTGAGGCTATTTCTTCCTTCATCGCCTTATCCCATTCTTTCGTGCCAACAGCTTCTTTGAAGTTTTCTGGTTCACCCTCACTCAGCAGGAGTTCATATACTTTTGTTAGTTTCTTGAACCCTTGAATTGGAGTATTATCGAATGTTCTTTCTGGAGCACGAGCAGGATCCAACTTGTTGCTGATTAGGGGTGAGCTTGACATGATTTGGCCTCTCTTCTGAACTCTTGACTCGGGGCTGCTGAAACCTGAGGAGGTTCCATCTTCCTCATCAGTTTCTGTATGACTCGGGCCAGTATCACCTGTGTCAGCCATTTCACTTGAGCTCCTGGGCTGTGCAGTCATAGCTTGCGGAGGTTCGACCTTGAACTCTCTTTCTTCATCTGTGTTGCTTGAGTTCCAGTCCCATTCTCTATCTTCCTCAAATTTTACATCACGACTGATGACCACTGTTCCTTTGCTGACATTTTACATCAATACATCCGATATGCTTTGGATCCTGATTCAACTCCTAGATGGATCATCGGTGTGCTTCGATCATCGAGTTTTCTTGCCTGTTGTGAAGGGGTTTTCACATGTCCTTCACACCCAAACACCCTTAGGTGTTCCAGCTTTGGTCTTCTTCCTCTCAGCATCTCATAGGGAGTTTGATCTTTCAGAATTTTCGTTGGCAACCTATTTAGGATGTAAACAGCTTGCCTCACAGCCTCAGCCCAGAAGTATTGTGGCATGTTCATTGTTTTTAGCATACTTCGAGTGCAGTTCAGTATCGATCGGTTCCTCCTTTCCACGATCCCATTTTGCTGGGGAGTGTATGGGGCTGTGGTTTGTCGTGATATCCCTTCTTCCACACAAAATTTGTTGAATTCCTTTGACATGAATTCCCCTCCTCGGTCAGTCCTCAACATTTTGATTTCCTTCCCGAATTGGGTTTTCACCATAGCCCTGAATGCCTTGAATCTTTCATAAGCTTCATCTTTGGTCTTCAACATGTATGCCCACATGAACCGGCTGTGACCATCAACGATCAGCATGAAGTACCGGTTCCCTGCCTGCATGGTTGGAGAGATTGGCCCACATAAGTCCATGGAGATCTGATCAAAAGGTTATGAGGCTTTAAAGGGTGATTACTTAGGAAAGCTTTGCCTCGAGTGCTTTCCTGCCAGGTAGGCTTCACACATCCTTTCTGGTTGCAATACTGTTGGCACTCCTTCAGCTGATCTCCTAAGCTTCTTCATGGTTTCAAAGTTCAGGTGACCCAATCTGGCATGCCACAGCCAAGATGGGTCTTTGATTTCTGTTTTCAGGCAGATTGGGGCTCCTTTCTTCAGTCCAATCTTGTACAATCTGTTCACCAATCTCTGAACTCTCATGAGAATTGAGCCATCAGTATCCATTAAAGACTTAAAGTCAAGATGCCCTGCTTGATTCTTACTTCACACCCCCTTCTTCGGCTTATCCTATGCTGAAAATATTGGTTTTCAGATAGGGAATATAGAGCACATTTGTCAGCAATCTTTGGTCCCCGTTCTTGCACTCGACCAGGATGCTCCCTTTTCCTTTGATGGTGACACACGAATTGTCACCAAACCTTACTGATCCCCGTGCCGATGTATCCAAGGTTGAGAAGAGGCATTCTCTACATGTCATGTGATTCGTAGCTCCTGTATCGAGGTACCACATGGATTCTTCTCCTTCTAGGACTTCATATTTTTCTGGGAATACCCTCTCTTCACTGACATTGATCCATTCCAGGTTCCTTTGATCGGATACAACCATGAGAAGTGTGGGACCGTCTCCTGCGTTTGCCTGGGTCAGATTTGCTTGCTTGTCTGCTTTGCGTGTTGGGCAGTCAGCAGAGAAGTGCCCAAACGCATTGCATCTAAAACATTGGAGCTAGGATCTGTCCTTTCTTGGTCTCTCGGGTGGTTTGCCTCCCTCATTCGAGTTTGGCCCCCGTCCACTGCCCCTACCACGTCCTCCAGCTCTGCCACGGCCGCCTCCCCTTCCTCGGCCATCTGACCCGTTGCCCCGGCCTCTTCCTTGACCATTGTCTTGTTTCTTTCTAGAATTCCACTCCTCGTAACTTAAGAGAAGTTGGTCTTGATTGCTTCCTGAGCTTCGTCCGGCTGTTCTTTCTTCGTATGCCTTCAGTCGGCCACCTATCTCTTGGAACCTCGCAATCTTTAGATCAACAAGTTGCTCTATTGTGGTTGCTATATTGAGAAATCTCTCTGGTATAGCAGTCAGGAGTTTTCTCACAAGTGTGGACTCTTCAATTGTTGTTCCAAGGGCGGCCGATTTTGAAGCAATCCCAGATAACTTGGCCGCAAAGTCGTCGATCCTCTCACTTTCCTTCATAGAGGCTGCCTCAAACTCTGCCTTTAGAGTTTGCAATCTGGCTTCCATTACACGTTCAACACCCAGGTATCGGGTTTTGATTGCATCCCAGATTTCCTTAGCATGTTGACAGTTTGCAACTTGAAGAACCAGGTCCTCAAGTAGAGCTTGATAGAGATAGGCAATGACGGTGTTGTCCTCCTTGCGTCAGTATTGGTTCCTGGGTCAATCACTTCCCATATTCCATGGACCTTGAAGATAGCCCTTATTCTAAGCGACCAAATAGGGTAATTAGTCGTGGTTAGAACCGGGCATTGGAATGGCAGGCTCCCGCCATCTTTGATTGCCACGAGCTGCTTGTTTATGGCGTCTCCTTCAGCCATCGGTCTTGCTTTTCTTCGTCTGTTGTGCTGCGGTCTTGATCTTGAGTTACCGACTTACCGGTCCAATCTTCGTCCTTCGAATCAAACCGTGCGTCGTCCAAGCTCTGATACCAATTGAAGTAATTGGTAATCAAAACACGAACAAAACAGAAGCAGATTAGAGCTCTACAGAATTATGGAAATCCTTCTCCAAGTTTTATTGAGGTGCTACATTCCATTCCTTCGGAATTAGCCCTTAAATAAGCAAAATAAATCCCGATTACAATGCTTATTCAAAAACAAATAATTAGACTTATCCTAATTCCTTTTTAAGATAAACCTAAAGATAACTATACCCTTCTAGCTATCATTAATAAAGAAATAAAAAAAATACAAAAATAGTCCCTTGACTATCAAGATTGGTCAACATACACACCAGACTAGCCAAACCCGTTTACCCACATCAAAACCAAATATATTAATATATTATATAAATTGATTATGAAAGGAAAAATATAAAACTATGCAGTGGAGAGACCTGCTGGTATGATTCCAATAGCCATCTTGAGTGCTGCTTTCCAGTCTTCTCTTTCAAGCAATCCATTAACAACCTACTAGAATGTCCAACCCATAGGGAGAAGGCAAAGAATTAAAACTAATATTTCAGGTGCATTGACCAGAATTTTATTGATTAAAATCAATAAACCAACCTCAACTAATATTCCATCTCCACTGACACAAAGAATGCCATCATACTTTGTAAGATCCAAATTATGAGAAACTTCCTTTGCATGAAGCTGATATTTAGTTTCTGAAGTTACAAATAATCCCAATGAGAATGATTAGCCTATAAAAATAAAAATGCATAGTGCATGCATGCTTAAAAGATGCAAGTTTAACAAACCTTGTAAAGTATATTCAATATTAGCATCCTCAAGTACAGGTTTTACATCATCGGTAAAAACCTTGGAAGCAGATTTCCTCCCTCCATACGGATTAACAAATATAAATAGCTTCTTTGGCCTGCCTGACAAAACAATAATATTAAACAAGCAGTCTTTAATACCAAAGCAGGTTGAAATAATAAGAAAGACAACTGTTTTAGGCCATTTTCTCTCTGAAAATACTCATGTAACAGGAGCCATTTGCATTATAATTGATACCAGCATTGACCAATGGTTGCACAGAATTCACAATCTCAAGGACTCATTGACAAGCTTGGAAAAATGTTGGTGCATAAATTCAACAATAATGAACTATTTCACAGTGCCCATGTTAAAGACGCGTGCATCATGTGTCCTCAATCAGTCAGAAGTGTTGCGTGCTTTTTTAAACCAACAATGGGAATTGAACTTATAAATGGAAACTGGACTAGGTTTTGAATTCAATGAAAAGGTAAATTCATCAAGAAAAACAACTGTGTGAACTAATTTTATGATAAAACACGTCTACCAGAAAATAACTAATATGCGAGTTGAAATTTTATTAATAATCAGGTAATCAACAACTAGAAATAATTCCAGGACACATGATTAATTGAAGAAAATGGATGAACTACCTAGGGATTGAATGTATCCTTGAATCTTATGGCACAGATTCTGTAATGAATCCTGGGATAATGCCTGGAAATAGAAGCTCTTCCTCGTCAAACCTCGTCTGCAACTTGAAAAGCAGAATACGTCAGTCTCAACAAACGACCTAATTATGATTTGTTGTCCGACGATTGATACTCCGAGAACTTGTCGGTCGACGGAAAGACAGCGAAGGACGTTGGCGTGATCATACCACCGCAGTATCCCGTCGGCGGACAAAGTCAATGCTGTCTTGCAGCCGCTTACTACAACTTCATCATACAGGATTTGCTGTTGATCCATCGGATTGAGATTGAGTTTGAGATTGAGATTTGGCAGGTTAGTGAAAGTGCAGGATGCGTATATATGGGGCGGAGTATACAAAAACCATCGTTCCCTCCGGTAAAAAATCGAAATTGATTTGAATTTATTATTACCCATGTATTACACGGGCTTTTAACACAAGATAACTATTAATAAAAATTAATTATAAAACAATATTTTAATATGAAATAAATAAATTAGGTATTATTAAGTCTATTAAATAATGAAAAAATCAATTAAAAACTTTAATAATTAAAGAATTGATACTCGAGTCTTGACTTTCTTGTATTATAGGAGCTGAAGTTTTTTAAATTAATTAACGTTAAAAGCTATTAGTTTCAAAATAAAAAAGTAAGGTACCCATTTTTTAATTATTAAAGCTAAGTGAGTGAAGTGACCTAATTTGAAAATATCATTAAACAAAATATTCAAAACTGCAATTTTCCCTATCTTTTTTATAACTTTTAGTTTTTAAAGTTATTATTTTTTAAGCATTTCGTGTTAAAAGTGTTATTTGTTTATAAATATCATGTTTAATATCTTTGTAATCTAGAAAAAGAAAATTCTAAATACCGATATAACATATATTTCTTGTCTATAAAAATCTTTGATTTATATAAAAAATTAATATTTTAGAAACCTTTCTTAAGTGTTTTTCTTTAAATTGATTTTTAATTTATTTAAAAACCATTTTTAACATTAAAAAAGCAAATAATATCATTAATATTTTAGTTATTTAATATTAAAGAGAGTTGAGTTAGATGATAAAATGAAGGCATGTGGCAATATTGGTTTAAAACATGACAAGTGTCAAAAATGATTTGTGTTTATTATAATAGTAAGATAAGATAAGATTTGTACCTACTTGAGTAAGAAAAAATCCTTTTATTTAGGTTGGTTCATATATATAAAATCTTGTTTATTTTGATCGCATGTTTAAATTCAATTTAAATAAACGAGCAAACTCTGTTTATTGGCTTTTTTCATATTAGATAAAAAAATTTCTTATCTGGATTGGGTTAGATTTCAAATATGGTCCTAAAAGTTTATTATTCAACTTCTTTTCAATATTGCCATCAAATGGTTATATATATAACTAAGGTAATACCCCATTTATTACACGGGTTGAATAAAAAAATATAATAAATTACTATTGTAAAATCGGTCTATGCGCTAGGCGCCCATTTACTGTCTCGATTTTGGCCTAGGCGGCCTAGGCAGGGGTCTTGGAGGCCTAGTCAGATTTTTATTTTTCGAATTTTTTGTTTTTTTTTTTATTTTTTTCTGGTAAAAAAGGATCATTTTAGTGATTATTTAAACATTTCTCAGTCAAAAATCTTTAATATGTATCTAAAACATTGAATCCAGCCAGTCTACATCGAAATTCATCTCTAAACTTTGAAATAAGTGTTTAAATTTGCACTTTAAAGTACTTTATTTAGTATATTTAAGTTTATTTTTTAAATTATTTAAAATATTATATTAAATTGTTGATATTGATGTGTGTG
The DNA here is from genome assembly GCA_009363875.1 of Mikania micrantha. NCBI lineage: Eukaryota > Viridiplantae > Streptophyta > Magnoliopsida > Asterales > Asteraceae > Mikania > Mikania micrantha. The sequence continues at coordinate 77,923,674 of CM018695.1, read as the reverse complement.
TATAATGTATATTTGTAAAATTACATATAAAAATTGTAATTAGCCTAGCGTCGATTAATTTCAATTAATCCCTAGGCGGTACCTCGCCGCTCAACTAGCGCTTAGCGACTTCAACAACCAGATTAAATAGTAATCAATGAAAATATAAATTCTAATATGAATATCATTAAAATTTGGTATAATTTACTACTTAAAGTAATAATTATATTATTTCTTTAAACATTAAGTTTTTCAAAGTTTGTTAATATTAATATATTTTAAATGTATTATGAAAAACTTTTTACTTTAAAAATGTAAAAAATATATATTTGTAACGAAATGTATTTAATAGAAGATAGATGAGGGAAATCAAATGTGAGGTGCTCTATAAACATGACATGTGTCCGTATAAACCTTTATTTATTAAAATAGATATAATAGATGCTCGGGAAAATGAAGTGATAGACCCAATAATGTTAAATAGTAAATATACTTTTTACACATTGTTAAATTAAAAAAAAAAAAGATTTTTTACTCAATTAAAAATATATCAGTGTTAAAAAACATTTAAAAAAACAAAATTATTATAAAATATTAAGTTTTCAAAAACAGGTTTTTAAAACAAAATGTTTAATAAAATATAATGTTTAAAGAAAAATATAATTATTTAATTATATAAAGTATTAAATTAGGCGAAACTTTAATCATATTTTATATTAAAAATTGTATTGTATTGTCTAAATTTATATTAAAAATCGTCTTATATTGTCTAAATTTTCATTGATAACTATTTATTACATGTTGTATTCAATCCGCGTAATACATTGAGTACTAACATAGTAAGAAAATACATGGACAAATCTCCCGAGCAGCAAAGGTGCAAAGACGTCTTCTAGTTAGACCAAAACTCATAAGCATATGACATGCAAGGTGAAGATTATGATATGATAAAGATACGATGATATTTTTATCTTTATTTTGTGAATTATCTATTTGTGATATTTTTATTTAGTTATTTGCATATATTTTTGGGTCCGGTTTAAATACAATGTCGTTTTTATATACAAAGTGTATAAAAAATATGATTTTATCACGAAAATGTTAATTGTTTTTTAGTGATAAAATCATGTGGACACTGGATAATTACATAGAAGTAATTAGTAGACATATAAATTACCATGATAGCTTATTGTCTTTATGATTTTATTAAATAACAATTAATATTTGTGTGATAAAAATTACACATACCTCATAGCCTATGCACGCAAAAATAACTTTGTATTTTAAATTTTACATACATTTTTAAAAAATTTATTGATCATGAATATGTTAGGATAATAATTATAAATCAAGATGCCATGAGCTATATATCTTTTTAAAGGTTTTAGGTTGTTAATCAATTTGTTTGATAAGTAATCTTATGAATTATCAATGTAAAATGTCATACAATAAGAAACCATGACCATATTGTAAGGCACCTTATAAAATACTAAATGTCAAATACCATCAAAGTAAAAATTACCTATACTTCCCAAAATAGTATTCCTATAAATATTATCCGGTCAATCTTTTATGCACTTCAAAATACAAGCAACCATAAATAAAGGGGTGTACCAGCTAATCCGCTACTTAATTTAGCTCCCGCTTTGTGCAGGGGCCGGATCACTTTACGATATGATATATGCAACCTTACTATACACATTTGAATTACCGATATATTTTTTAAAATCCACCAACGCGTTGAAGATATGATTTTATTGTAGAAAACCATCATCAATATACACGCGAGAATTGACTGTGAATTTGTCGAGAACTTTTGCATTATCCAAAAGATACTTCAACAATTCTTCCTCGTCCAGTTTGCCGAGCCTCTTGATCTCGATCTCTTTAACGTGTGATAATAAGCAAGATGGCACCACATCTGGACCCGTCGAGTCCAGTTCTTCAAACTCTTCAACAGGTTTCTCCTGGCAAACATATAACCAAGCAGTTTCACTATCTATCTCACAGATACTGGTCAAATTTAGAGATAGCAAGGGCTGGGCTAGATTGGGTTAGGCCAGGCATTAGTAATACCCAATTGTAAAAACATGTATCATACCTGATTCGATACCTATCGGATATCATGCTTACCCGTAGGTATCGGTAGAGGTGTTCAAATTTAGATATACAGAGTATTGGATATTCGAAAATTTTGGATAGTGAATTTCAATATCTGAATTCGAATCCAAAATTCCAGATATCCAAAATTTCAAACACGGATTTGGATAATGGATATCCAAATAAATATCTGAATTTTGAGAAAATATCTCTTATTTAATAATTTTTAGAAAAAAAAATAATTCAAAAATCCGACAACTATTCTCGATATTAATAAAAGTATCCAAAATGTCTGAAATATTGGAAAAATTATATGAAATATCTTAAATTAATCCAAAATATCTAAAAATCATCTAAAGATTCTAATTAATATTAATTATTTAATAATTTAAAAGTACCTATTATTATTAGATCACAAGATGCTGGAAACTTGTTGACTTTAGTCAAACTCTGAATGATTTGTGATGAAATTAGCTTGTGTTTCATGGGATCAAATGGAGATTCAAATAAGATTTAAAGTTTTCATGGTATTTGAACCTCACCTTTATGATCAAAGAGAGAACCTTCAAGTTTGGGCAGCTTTCAAGCCAGTGTAACAGCAGTTTCCAACTACTAGTGTGCACATCTAGTTCCAGTTTTGTCAAATAAGGCAGCACAGGTAGGTTCCATCTTTGCGAAAATATGAACTTCAAGAAGCATAAAATAAGATCAAGTTATTAAGTATATTAAATATTCAGATGTTGCATAAGAAAAATATTAAATATTCAGTAATAAAGATTAAGGAATAAAAAAACAGAAACAAAAAGAAACTTATTTATTAGGTGAAGATCAAGAATATAGAAAAATCAGGAAAAATAATTGATAGTAATAAGATTTAGATATTGAGAAAGAGAACCAGAAAATAAACTTATTAAATGAAGAAAAAGAGTCGATAAAAGGTAAATAGAGCTCACAAAATTTTGACAAGTGATGTCCTCATTTACTTATTTATTATATATATATTCTTGAGCAGTATAAAGCTCAGGTTGTTGACATCAGTGTTTTAAAAATCATCACTAGTAGGCGACTTATAGCTAGTTGGACCATCACCTATAAATTTTTGGCATATTGGCCAATTAATCGATAGGCGGTCAAAGTCGGGCCTAGGTGGTGCTAATTGGCCATTTTCAGGCGACTTTGGCAAATTCAGGCCAGATTCTTATCCAGTGAAATGCCTATGACCCTAACATTTTAATAAAAATTATATATAATTATTTATATATATATAGAGAGAGAGAGAGAATAATGAAAAATTACATATAAATATCAATCCGATTAATCCCTAGCAAGTTAACATCAATGTGAACCACTAACCTTTAAAGTTCTTGCGGAAACAGATATGAACTTGGTATTAACCAAACCTTGCAAAAGCTCATCAAAACGAGCAAGTCGTGAAGGACCCACATCATCCAAAAACTCAAGAAACTCCTCATCATATTCTCCCACATCAAGCCTAACTTCACTAATCACAGGCTTGTTTTTCACCAAGTATGATGCAAGAAATCGATCTTGAAGCCTAAGGTACTTTAAATTTGGCGCATCAATAACAACCATAGCATCACAATCATCACAATTATCAATCAACAACTCCAATTCCAAATGTTTTAAAGCAACTCCACCAATATTAACATAAATTTCACCAGTACAATCAGTCAAATCCCCAACAAGAGACAGCTTTTCAAGAGCAGGTAAACAAGGAAACAGATTTGTGATCAATTCATCACCCGATTCGGTTAATGAAACCTTAACATCAAACACGCGTAGGCTAGGAAAACAACCAATAAATGCAGGCATCTTTAAACCATCCTCACTTCTAACCTTGAGCACTTTCAAAGATTGACTATGTGGAATCTTTATGCAGTCATCATCAGCAGGAAAATTAAATAAAATCCCCAAATCAATTTCAACAACATTTCTCAACACAACATTCTGAATAAACCCATTAATCCTAGACAAAGTTTGCCCATGAGAACCATGCATATAAAGTCTAAACTTAACAATACTTTGAGACCTATTATGAGACAAAACCCTATCCAAAAAGTCGATAAAAAGCAGCGAATTTGAATCTTTTCTTGAAGGGTTCAGGTAAAGAGAATCATCCAAATCAATAATCGTAAGAAATGACCATAAATTTACCCATCTTGAAGAAAGAATTGAAGTCGCCACCGCATGTTTGGTTGGGAGAAACGATAGGATGTGACAGAGGACATCATCAGGCAACCTGCTGATCCGGTCCATGTGCGTTTGATTGGAACAAATTCAGAGATTAAACAGATGGGTTGTTGTTAACAAGATTGAAAGATGAAGAAAGATGTTTGAATTGATTTGATTTTGGGATGAACCCTAGATCTTAGGGATTTATGTAGCGATCTGTTCCCTTTTGTCATATGTTGCAGCATCCTGTAAGTTTACTTCAGCTGGGCATCGAGTTACCTCGAAAGCCCCTAGAAAAGTAGAAAACCGGGTTCAAGATAATTATTAGAATCTAATTTAAGTTATTTATTATTAATTTATTATTATAATAATAAAAACCATGAATTTTCTTTGAAACATCAGCAGAAGATCACATCCTAAACAACTCATTATCAAAGTATTATACATAAATTATATACAAAAATTAAGACTCTTTTATTTAATAACTTTTTGTTTACAACAAATGTTACAGATCATAAATTTTGTAAAATATAAAAAAAAGTTAATCTGTATCTGTTTATAAAAATTTATTATATATACAATCTAAGATCAATTTAAATTTAGGCGATCGTTTGGATTATAAAAATCTGATTTATCTACATAAAATACATACAAATAGTAAATGATATAATTAAAAAAATCTTAGAAAAATAAGTTTTAAAATACGTAGTTGGTGAAGTGAAGTTAGAATAGTGAAGAAATAAGATAACTTCTTTTTCAAATGCTTTCAAATAAGGGTAATGCTACAGTAAAAAGGATTTTCAGTGTAAAAAGTGTAAGAATTATTTAATGTCATTAAATCTATAATTTAATTGTTGAGGAAAAAGTTGTATATAAAATATTAGTGAAATGTCTTTTAGTCATGTTTACTTTTATTTACTTTTTTTTATAATATTCCCAATTTTTTTAAAGGTTTATTGCTTATGATTTAAGGTTTAGGTTTTATGGAATTACAAGACGATTCCAATGATGTAAAAATAAATTCAATCGGAGTTTGTTTGGGTCAGTTTTCAAGTTTTTAAAAACTTTCTTAGCCTTTTTAGGAAAAAAGACTTTTTAAGGCCATCTTCTTAATATATGTATTCGTAATCAGTGTACGTGTTTTCATAATTAAAACTCTTCATAACTTATTAATATATATATATATATATATATATATATATGTGTGTGTGTGTGTTTGATACATATAAATAAATAATAACAAACAAACGAATAAATAAAAAGTGACGTATATGAGTTAAAGGTTCTATAATATTGAAATATAGGTAAAGCTTTGAACCAAGGGCTTCTAGCCTAATGGTTACCCGCTTGACTTTCCTATGGGAGGTTTTGGGTTCGAATCCGGGCTAAGGCATATTTGCTGAAGCAAGGTCAGAGGGTTTTACCCAGTTGTGGGGTTCCTCCTGGGGTGGGCTCTGGCATACGCCCCAAAGCGTCAAATCCGAGGGACGGTCGAAATCCCGTCTTGAGTGTCGTTGTACCAAGCCGTTCAAAAAAAAAAAGGTAAAGCTTTGACTTTGTTTCATTCTAAAACTTACCAATTATTGAGACTTTACTATGTATGTTTGTTTATTTTCTCTTTTTTTTTTGAACAGCAATAGTTCTACTTCTATATTACACCCAAATACACCTTGCTTATATTTGAACCCAATACCTCCTTTCTAAGAGGCAATGCATCTACCAAGTGGGCTAGTCCCACATTGGCGTTTATTAAAATTACAATTCGATGATTTATAAAATTACAATATCGTTAACATATTTAAAAGGTAAAAGAAAATAAATTATATAGCAAAATATATTATGCATTTGAATATGCAAATGCAGAGGTTTGAAGCAAGAAAAAAAAAGGTCTCAACTTTAAAACCTTTTAGTCATACATGTGCAATTGTGCATATGGTCTTCTTCCTGTGAAACATAAATCACTGGTTAAAAATCTTATTGTCAACTTTAAAGACTCTCAATAGAATAATTCATAGGTTATCTCTTAATAGAATAATTAAAAGAATGTTAAATTAACCCTTAGTCAACCAAATTTCTAGTTACTGGGTAAAACGTAGAAAAAACAATTAAAAATAGCCCACTTGATAAAAATGTTGTCTTTTAAATAGGAGATATTGGTTCAAACACAAGTAAGACTACCCGCAATGCATAAGACTATCCACAGCGGTCACCCCACTGAAAACCCTTCCCTACTGAAATTTCATGCCACGTCATCACCCCACTGAAAACCTTAAACACCCACAATGGTCACCCCCACTGAAAACATTTCCCCACTATTCCACGTCATCAACATTTTTTAAATTTAATTGATTTATTTAATTTTTTTTTGCAAACTAAAAATAATAAACTTAGGATTTAATTAAACCATTCAAATAAAGATACAAATAAAATAAAAATTACATTGCAAATTTAAATAAAAAAAACCATACAAAAAAACTAACAATTCAAATAAAATTTAACGATATTTATCCAAGAGTTTCTTTTTCATTTTTTCATTATTTCACGATCTTCGTCGTTGAGAACGGGTTGAATTCGGGATTGAGATTGTTAGGCCTTGGATTCATGTTTGTAATTTTTTTTAAAAAAATATAGAGAGAGATGAAAGATGAAGAGATTTGGGTGGTTTTTTGGGTAAAAAGGTTGGATATTTATTTAGTTTAAAAAATTTGTTTGTTTTTTTTACAAATTTGCCGTTGAACAATGGTCAAATATATTGGCCAATCAAATTGCTCCATCTTCGACGGGGAGCGGGAGCCGTTGGTGGCATTTGAGCGGGGGCCGCGGGCAAGGGGGCGGTGTTCCCGCTGGACACCGCGGCGGGAAGAGGCACCGCTGGCCCAACGGGACGCCCATTGTGCATAGTCTAAGGATATATTTATTACATGCATCATAGTCACCGTTGCCATATCAACTTTTTACTCATATTTCCTATATGCATTCACACATGCATACTCTCTCTCAGAAGTGGGCCCACAACGGACCCACCTCCCTCTCTACAAGCAGCGCACGGCAAGACGTGCTTCTTCCCACATGCGGCGTCTCATGCATCCAGCTCTAGCGCATCCGCCCGGCTTGCCTCCTACACATCGGAGATGGGCGCCCTCTTCACAGGCGCAATGCGGACGGTCTAAGAGAATATTTAAGAGTGGTGAGTAATATATTGTTGTTTAAAAAAAGAAAAAGAAAAATAAATCTAGTTTATATATATATTTTATGCAACAGCCTCAAAGTTTCTGTTTCTTTCTTCCCTAACTCTCAAACATTCAACCTGAATTCCAGAGAGAGATGAGCAGCACGCAGTCGTTACACTCGCTAGCCTTCAGGGTGATGCGGCTATGCCGGCCGACGTTCCATGCCGAAACCCCGCTCCGATTCGACCTTTCCGATCTCATCGTCGGCGAGGATCTATTCGACGATCCGTCCGCCGGACCTCAGCTCCGGCGTCTCATCCAATCTCAAACTGATTCCTCCACCGATCTCACCTACACTGATCGATTTCTTCTCCGTCATGATCCATCCGATGCCATGGGACTTCCCGGTATGCTCGTCCTCCCTCAGTCATTCGGGTAAGAGACACTTTAATTAGGTTATATCCGTCCGTTTGATCCCAGTATTATGTTGCTAATTTAACCCTGCTTATCGTTTTAGTTTCATGTCTACATTAGCATTCTTATAACTGAAACTTGATCCCTGTACATATGTAAGATCCAATGTTCTGTGTCATGGTGATTTACTTGTAGTTTAGGGGATGTTTGGTTCAAAATTTATAATTTGATACTGAGTAATCAAAATTATTAGATGATAAATTGTAATTAAGAATTGATGCAGGTTTGTCTTTGTCTGGGCTTTTGCCTCTTGAAGTTGTAATAATCACTTTTGCTGGTTGGTATAACCTGTTGAGTGGGTTAGGCTCCAAGCCTCCAAGCACGAGTATAAACGAGAGATTTTAAGTTAGGAACAATTTTCTTCTTACTTCAATTAAACTGAAGATGATCCTTAAATACAAGATGCATTTGATTCAACTACTCTAAACATGGGTTAGTGCAAAACATTATAACGTGGAACGAATGAAAATGCATGTTAATAACTACTTAAACATGTAAACGTGGGCAATGGGATGCATGGTTGCTAACATATTTGAAGTGGGTTTGTGTTGCAAGTAACCAGGGTATGGTATTGGGTTCAGGGTCTGTAACCCAAAACAATATTCCCGCCCTAAAAAATGTCCTTGGCTCCTTGCACTCAAGGATAGAATGCCACGGTGGATGCGTAATGTATTTGCCGTGTCTTCATTTGTCTGGCGTGACTTATCTTTTGAAAGCTTAAAGTGACTACCCAACGATGTACTTTAGGTCTTAGTATCCTTAAGCCTGAACTTCTCTAACATTTTCCCAATATACTCATATTGAGATAAATTCAAAGACATCTTTGTTGTTTTTGATAAGCTCATGCAGAGCATCTGTTTTGCTAGACCCAAGTCTTTCATCTCAAACTCTTTAGATATTTGTATCTTCAATTTCTTGATTTTTTTTCATATCTGAATCTGCAATGAGCATATCATCTGTAAAATGATATAAGCCTTGTCAAAAATTTCTAGGGGTGTGCATTTCATGGTTCAACCTGTAAAATTTGTGAAATCGATACGTTAATATCGGTCTGGTTCTCGGTTCCTCTATTTGTCATTTCACTGTCCCGGTTCTGGTCCTAGTATTACCCATGAAACATATTTTAGGAAAAGTATGTGTACATAGTATGTGTTAATGTGTGCGTACTATGTGTAGTAGTGTGCATTTCACAGGGCTGCGGTTAAACCGATCCGCTTAACTGATACGGTCCGATCCGTATGCTAATATCAGTTTGGTTCCTAAATTTCACATTTCATGGTCTTGGTTCTGGTTTGGTTCTGTCCGGGTATAGTGAACCTTAAAGAATATTTCAAAAATAAGTTAATTATAACTCTCCAAATGCATGACCAAACACCCCTTATATAAATAAGCTATAGTTGTTTCAAAAAGCTTGTGGGGAATTTTGATTTGCAACTCAAGGAATCTTTTTGAGAGCAACCTCTCTATCTCTAGGATAAAGGTAATATCTGTTGTCATCTCACCCACCCTAGATGCTACTTTATGAATGGAATGTTACTGGATCCATCTGTGTGTTTGTTGGTCTAGTGAACCTTAAACTTCATGGCACACTTTTTTTTAAACTACTAATGCATATTTTTATAGGTTTAAACGCCTATAATGAAAGTTGGTTTTATGGGATTGTGCAATATTTTTGTAGTGCCATATATCTTGGAGAAACATTCTGCAGTTATATAAGCATTAACAACAGCTCCAGTTTTGAAGTGAGGGACATTATAATCAAGGTGATGTTTTTATTTTTTTAGATTTTCATTATACTTTCTATCTTAATTTGCTTCTGTCTTTTGCTTAGTTGAACACTTGAACTTCATGTAGTGTGTTTAGGAGGTTGCAAAATTTGTGGGTTTTTCTTTGTTATTGTGCTTTTAGTGTCTTTACAGATAGTTTCAGCTTCAATCTCAATTAAGAAAAACTGATCACTAAAGAGAAGATGTTGATGTCTAGTTCAATGTGTTTATTTCTCTTTTATTTTATTTATTTATATATATATATATATATATATATATATTTTTTTTTTTTTGCATCGTGATTTGTGTGAATATATATATGCAGACAGTTGTAGAAAAGAAAGATGTTGAGGATTCAAATTTTACTTCTTTTTTTGAATCTCCATCTTATTGAGAAATCAATTTGTATTATATTATTTTTACAAAATTAACCTTAAATCATTGCTAATGTTGGGTATTGGATTTTGCATATTGTTTATTTACCAGAACAATCAGGTGCATGTATACAAGTGTTTTTCTGTTGGTATTTAGTAATGTCATATAAATGACTAATGGGATCACAAGAATATTCTCTTGCGACTGGCATGAGTATATATTGCATTATGCTCAATTGAAACTCTTATATTGTTTGCTTATTATCTATTATGGTATGGAATGTTGGAATGCATTTATAATTTGACATGATATATTATATATGTTTGGTGCTTCTTGATTGATTCATAAATTCATAACTATGCTAAAAACCAATTAAATGTATTAATATTTCTATGTGAAGCAAGAAAATGTTTTAAGCAAGTGTTGACCTGATCAATGTGACCACAGGCAGAAATACAAACAGAAAGGCAGAGAATACTGCTTTTAGACACAACTAAAACACCAGTTGAAACAATAAGAGCAGGAGGACGCTATGATTTCATTGTTGAACATGATGTTAAGGAGCTTGGCGCACACACGTAAGTTGTTTGTGTGTGTGTGTCAAGTAAAAGTGGCAATTTTGGCCCATTTAATCATGAGTGGGTTGTTTTGGGTTACACTTTATACGGGTCAAACAGTTTGAAATGGGTTAAATGTTTATGAAAGGGGAATGGCTCAAACAGGTAATTGAAAGTTGCTTGAAGTTATTTTTAATTCATAGATCCCTTGATACTGTTTTTTAGAGATCTAGTTCTTTATTTTATAATAATGTTTTTGTAATCGTAATTGGCTATTAATTATATATGAAATATATCTAAAAAATGTTCAAAAAAGTTGGTGGATTAACCCAACCTGGTTTCAGCCCTGTCTTAATAAAGAAAGTTTCAACCAAAACCTATCAGTCTGTCACGAACCATTACCCTATGAGCCCATATCTGCATCTAACACTGACACTAATATCATATATAAAGTTTTTAACAAGTTTTACTTTTATATTATTATTTATCATGCAATTGTATATTAACCTTGTCATCCACCTTTGCTTCACAATCTTTAGTCTGGTCTGCACCGCGCAATACAGTGATGGTGATGCTGAGCGCAAGTATCTCCCACAGTATTTCAAATTTATGGTTTCAAATCCTCTTTCTGTCAGGACAAAGGTAACAGTCTTAACCCCTAGAATGTAGCCTATGAACATGTTGATATTTAAATAAGTTATGTTGATAGTTTGATCTTTATAGTTTTTTTAGAAATTGATGTTACTTGTTTTCATTTACAGGTCCGTGTTGTGAAGGTAGGTTGACTTTGTTCAATAATACAGGGTGTAAGTCCTTAATTTGCCTATGTAAATGTTTTAGCATTTCAAGATCAGGTGGCAAAATGCCAGGCTGATTATAAGCATTTTTTGTCCGCTCTGTTTTTATAAAGAAATATGCTGGATTCTTTAACTATAATAATATGTTTTCTTTTAATAAAGTAATTTAGCAGGTTGTATGCAATAAGTTTACAATTTGTGCAATTTTTAACCCTTTCAACTAGTTTCTTTTTTACTATATTTTTTTAATCGTACCCATTTGGCCCGTTTGAAGGGAAAACATATATCAAATCAACCTGTTAATATGCAGGGAAAACCTAGTGAACAAAGCTCCCATCTGCGTTGTGTCCGCACGCCACCAGGGGGTGAGGGGTGTTGGAAAAAGAAGTTTTTGCTTCTTTGTATCATTTCGTGATGGTGGTTCTATAAATTAAAAAAAAAGATGAAATTTAGAATGTTGATATAAAGTTGAGAAGCATCTGCAAATGATTTCCATCCCGCGGTGGATATCTTTATGCATATGAGATACCAGCAGTCATTATTGTTTTTCTAATCATCTTAAACAAAATTGATCAGTATTACTATCATTCACATCCATAATCAAATTTTGTTTTCATTTTATGACATTTTCTTGTGATCTCCTTCTCAGGAAATGACATACTTGGAGGCTTGTTTAGAAAATAATACAAAATCAAATCTGTACATGGACCAAGTGGATTTTGAGCCTACCTCAAACTGGAGTGCAATATTACTAAGAGCTGATAGTCACCATTCTGAAAAGAGTGTTACGACAAGGTTGCATAATCAAATTATTTACAATATTGAGATTGTTGTTGTCTAGCGAAGATTAATTCTTGAAGGTGGTAAGATGGATGATTATGGGGTAGCTGGTCAAAACAGGTCATTTTTAGTATTGTTGGGTTTGCTAAAAACACTTTTTGTCCAACTTGATAGTTATAATTACCATGCTATATATAGTCACAAGTTAAACATGATACAATAATAATATACTTTTTTGAATGAAGCAAAATAGGATGTTATATGTTCCCTTAGGTAAATTTTTGTAAGATTAGAAAAACACCCAAATGGACTTGTTCAAAAGTAAATAGGATGAATTTTAGCTTCTAGTTTTTAATACAATAAACTATTAACTCGCCATATATCATCAACTTACATTTTAATTTTAATCTGGATTATAACAGAGAGATATTCAAGCCACCCATTCTGATTAAATCTGGAGGTGGAATTCACAACTATCTCTACCAGCTAAAATCATTACTGGATGGATCTGCACCAATGAAATTTGAAGGGAGTAATGTTCTTGGAAAACTTCAGATAACATGGCGAACAAATTTGGGTGAACCTGGACGCTTGCAAACACAACAGATTGTTGGTAACGTAAGTAGACTTGCTTCAATGAAACCTTAACATTATTGTCATTTTTAGTACTATTTCTGTTGTTGAAATGTATATAGTCACTATCTATACATAAAGGCAAATAAAGGAACAAAAAGCGTTTCTGGGTCATCATGGTTCGTTTTGGTTTGCATTAAAAGTTGTGTGTTTGACCCATTAAATAACTTAACCCACTTTGCCTGTTTTGTCTTATGAATGTTAGCATCTGGTATTGTTTCTTCAACAATTTATCAATTTTTTCGTCCTTGTATAGCTCTTTACACAAAGGGAGATTGAACTGAAAGCAGCAAAGGTGCCATCTGTCATCATCTTAGAAAAACCCTTTACAGTAAGTACTATTTTCTGATTAATTATGTTTATATGCTTAATTATTTAGTTTAAATACAACACATTCAGTAATTTACTGTTTTTTTTTGTTGACTTTAGGGATCGTACTCCCTCCTGTCAAGTGTTTTGAGACAAGGGCATATGGCCTTCAACATATTCATAATTAACTATCTATGAATTAAGTCCAGGAATTAATTTTTGACATTCAATAAAGATATACACATTGTTGGCTTTCTAGGGTTGAACGTATCTAACAGATGGAGACTAGAAAAATAGATCTTGGTCTCTAATTATTGATTGTTTCTCATATTTATTAATTTCTGAAGGTTTTGTTTTTAGACTTACCCCAGCTACTTCATGATAGGGATGCATACAAGCCAAGCTGACATTGAGCTTGACTTACATATAGCTGAATGTCTTTAGCTTGATCCCGGTTTGTGAGTAAATTTTCAACCTTGAGCTTGGCTCAAGATTGGCTTGTTTATTATTTGATAACCATTTAATAGTTTTATTTACATATGCACATAATTTTTTTTATACTTTTAATTATAATTTTTTGAATATGATATTCTATATTTTGAATTATAAATAAAAAAATTATTTTACATTTTCGTTTAGGCTTGCGAGCCTAATCAATCTTGATATATAAGCTTGAGATCATTTAGTAAATAAGCTCCAATGTAGGCTGGAGCTCAACTCTATTCGGGCTTTAGCAAGCCGATCTCGAGTAGGTCACGAGCAATTCGGTTTGTTTACACCCCCTACTTTAGGAGTAAAAAACATTTACTTGTTATCAGAAATACTAGGAATGTAGATAAAACTTTTTTTTGTTCATTATTTGAAAATTAGTCCTTTTTTGATGTCCTTGTTTAGTTTGGAATATAACACCCCATCTTGATGTTTTAAGGTATACTTGAGTCTTACAAACCTAACTGAGAACAAGCTTGGCCCATTTGAAGTTTTTATTTCTCGGAGTGACAGCCAAGAGGAAAAAAGTCTTCTTGGTACGGGGCTTAAAAAGATCGTAAGTATTTAATGGCTTTTTGATGATATGCATGCTTCATTAGTAGTCTTTACATGGTAAATTTATGGAAGATTTTGATCAAGCTCTTTTAGACACCTGTACTTTAATTTTTAAATGGGTTTATTTATGTTATGTTATGTCTGTAACGGTTAAAATAAAAAAAAAAGTTCGCTAAAAATGAAACGGATCAAATGGGTTGATTTAGGTTATGTTTACAAAGTATTAAACCTATAAATCATTATATTTAAATGATTACATAATCATAATCATATCTGACACGGACTGTTAGCTTTTTAATAGGTCAAACCTGAAATTACCCGTTTGGCCTGTCATGTGCATCATGATTTCTCTTTGTTGTAGAAAGTGATATCTTAAGAATTTGTATATTGGGCACTAATGTTTGGTTTACAGGCATGATTTGTGATTCTAATATTTAGTGCAACATATCTGCAGGCTTTACCTCAGGTGGAGGCATTCAGATCTCTGGATTTTCAAATGGTATGTAGATCATTATAATATGGTTCTGGTTGCATAAATGTTCAATATATAGTTTTAGTTGCATTACCTAAGAAATTTATATTTCTATTATTATTTTTTTTTGCAGAACCTAATTCCTTTGGAAGCTGGAATGCAGAAAATTAGTGGCATTACAGTGTTTAATACGACAGAGAAGAAAAGTTATGATCCAGTGCCCGACATCGAGGTCAGCTTACATGCATTTCTATTTTGTTACTGCTGGATATGAACATGCTCAAATCAGAAGCATTACTTTAAAGAAAATTGGGGTGGGGTTGGTTTTTTTTTTTTTTTTTTGAGGAGGGGGGGGGGGTCCCAATGGGTAAAGCGGCAACTTCGTTTCAAAAAATTCAGGTTTGGGGTATTGTTTCTAACCCGTTTACTGAATTTGGTGTCTTTGGGATTATCTGTTAACCAAACTGCCCGGGTTTGATTGACACGTTTAACCTGTCTATTTAAACAAGTCATCAACCATATTAAAATTAGAGTAAAAAGATTATATTTTTAGAAGGTAAATAGGTTACATGATCGTGTTCAGGTTACATTCTTTTCGGTTATGAATTTAGGATTGATGATTTAACACAAATAAATATGCATGCGGCTTCAGGTTTATCGATTACTTGACACGGTTGACACCCTTAATTTTAATGCATACAACCTCTTAAATCGCTTCCAATTATTAACTTTATTATTGCCTATAACTTTTTTTAAACATTATTAGTGCATGAATTATACATAAAAGATGAATAAAAAGTGTGTTGGTCATTTCTATCAGACCCGACTAAAAACGATCCATTTATGCCCAAACCTGTATATATTAGCAATAGAAGTTCTAGTATATGTTGAAGCAGTTCATGTGATTATAACCTTTTGAATTTATTGCAGATTTTTGTTGATACATATTGATAAGGTTTGTTCTCAATGAAGACACTTAAAAAGCAATCCTTTATGATTGAAATTCGTGAAGTATCATGCAACGAAAACTGCATATTAGTGTTGAAAAATATATTTAGTTGATTGTCTAAATATGTTAGGGCATCATGGATGAGATCAACTGATCAAGTCATATCTTGTGTATTGTACATGTGATGTTATAAATGCAATGTGTAATATTAGCTCAGTTTTATCAAAATGTTTTATTATTATTATTCATTATACGGTATATGAAAAGGGTAGTTGTGAACAATAATAGTAGTTTTTTAATAATTGGTTTATTTCAATGTGTAGACACACACACATGGTATAGATAATTTGAAAACCATTTTTTGGTGTGAAAACCATGTAAACTTTTTTTCAGTTTTTTTACAGGTTTGTAACATTATTTGGCACATTTTTATAAAAAAAATAAAAATAACAAAGCGTTGAGTGGATATTTAAAAAAAACTATTTTGTAAACTTATGTAAAACATACGTAACGCTGCGTAAAAATATTTCGTAACATCTGGCCTAGCATCACGTGTGTTTTACTTGGGTAACATGGGTTAACAAAATATATTTTTTAAAAATATTTACTTGGCGTCTTTATAATTTTTTTATAAAAATATACCAAATAATGTTAAAAACCTGTAAAAAAAAACTAAAAAAAAAAACGTTTTTCACATGATTTGTACATGGTATTCATGGTTTTCACCCTAAAAAATAATTTCTTTTATTAATTCCCTATATATATATATACATATATATATATACACATATATATATATAGGGAATAGATAATTTGAAAACTTTTTCTTAATGCGAAAACCATGAAAACCACCAATCTAACCATTGATTTTAAGATCTTGTGGTTGAGATTAAAGTTGGGTATTTTGATTTATTTAATTGTTTGGTAAATTAATTGAAAGGTACTAAAAGGATATTTATGTCTTTTTACGTTTTGTACTTTAAAACCATTTTATATTACCAAACCCCACAAAAATTCAAAAAGTTCACCGTACAAGTGATGATTTCGTCTTTTACCCCACCAAATCCCACCGCCCAAACATAGTTTACCCCTTTTTTTCGTTGGTTATTCGAACGATTAACATCCCAACACCAAATCGATTTTTCCAGTTGATCTACGTCGGAATCAAGCGGCGGTGGAGATAAAACGAAGCTGCTGAAGAAACGAGCGGCACGGACGGCACAGTCAAGGTAAGCTATTTCCAAGGGTGGAGGGGTTTCGACGATAATAACCAAAAACGTAATTGCGGCTGTAATCGACGGTTGGTATCCGACCAAGAAGATAACCGTCGAACCTGTAACTACCCTATTTATACCGTCATTTTGCATGTCGTTTTGTAGTCCCTCATTACCGTGATAGTTATGTCTTCAAGAAAAAGGAAAAGTGAAAGGATTGCAATCAAATCTTTAAGTAAGTTTACAAACACAGAAGAAGATCCCATCGACTTAGACACCACTGATCAAAGTAAACAAGGTAGGAAGAAGAACATGAAGCAAAAAGGTTTGTGTTTTGAATGAGTCTTACTTTAGGATTCTCATAGCAAAATGTTGATGCAAAGTTGGTGCATTTTTGCAGATCCCGGAAGTGATTCTGACTTAGAAGAGGAGAAAATTCGTGTCAAAATGAGGAAAAAAGGGATCGCGCTAACAAAGGTAGAGAAATTCGTAAAATTCTTATTTTTGTTGTTATTTACATTGATTTTACGCTGTTGTTACATTGTTGTGTTTTTATAAATGTCTCATATTGTTGTGTTGAAGAAGACACATTCTATATTTGCTTATTTCATTTTGTGTTGATTACGTTGTCTTTATGCTCTAGTTACGTTGTATTTACACTGTATTTCTTTACATTGTCTTTGTGACTGGGTTACATTACGTGTGCTTAGATTGGTTTCATTGTGTTTTTTTACGAACTAAGAAGTGGATAAAAAAAGGAAAAATGGTGATTGTTTTTTTTAATCACATTTTGTCTTTTACAAGGATGTTAGGTTGTCTTTTACAACGTTGTGGTTACATTGCTTTGCTAATGGTGGTGTTTTTAGAGATGTCGCATATTGTTGGGTTGAAAAAGGCCATATACTAACTTTGTTTATTCTATTTTGTGTTAATTGCGTTATGTTTATGCTATGGTTACGTTGTGATTACTATGCGTTGTCTTTTCATAAAACGAAATACTTTTATAGACAACTTCTTATATGGTCTGTTTTTGTTTTGGTAGCGGTTCTTTACGTTGTGTTTACAAGGTTGTTATTTGCAAAATAAATAACATGCGGTTTAGAATGACTTTTTGTTCTTATACCGACATCTTACGTACGCCTTTTTGTTCTTATAGATGACTCTGATGAATTTGTTGGAAAAGACGTAGATAACGAAGACCGTGGAAGAAAAAGAGGTATAAAAAAATATAAAGAAAACGTAATTTATGTTAAATATATGTTGTAAATAGCATGTGACGTGTTTGACCGAAAAAAAATAGGTAAGTTAGGACTGTCGGACACTGAAAGTGATGAAGATGAAATCCTCATTAATTTGAAAAGAAAGGTTCAGAGACAAGGAAAAAAAGATGATGTTCCGGGCAAGAAAAGGGGACATGGTATGCAACATACGTTAATATAGATTTTTATTGCTCCCATACACTATTTGTACTTCATTTATACGTTTTGTTTACTTTTTTGGCAAAAAATGGATATGTAGGAAGTAAAGGAACGGAAGGTAAAGAAATTTGGAAGTGTGAAATGAAGAAGAAAAATGGTGAGACATTTTAGTACTTTGCTTTTCCAAATGGTTCAAATAAAATGCTTTTCCAAAGGGTTCCAAATGGATATATGATGATTTTTTTTGCATATGTATGCCCATTATACAGGTGTTTTTTACATACAAATTACTTAGGATAGTCACAAATTATACTTAGTGTTTACATATTGGTTACTTGACTTGCACATCTCATGTTAGCAAACTAAAAATGTTGTTGCTTCTATGTTTCTTGTATTTCTTTAACTATTTGTTTGTTAGTGATCTCTGGTAAAGAAAAAATCACCCACATAGCGAAGCATGATACGAAAAGCACAAAAGGTTACTTTTATTTTAAACTTGCTGGTTGGATCTGTGAAACATTTGTTACGTATTTATATAACGTTCTTACATTTCTGTTTACAAAATAATGTGATAGTGTTGTCAGGAAAAGAAAAAATGGCTCCAATGGCAAAAGAGAGCCCTAAAACGAGCAGAGGTAATAATTAATAATATAATTGTATAATGTGATACATGTTACTTAATGTGTTTGTAACTTGTCTTCAGGTAAAAAGAAAATGTATGCTAGTGACAGTGAAGATGCTAAAAGCCAAAAAGGTAAAAACAATAAAATACTTAATCCCAAACTGTTACGTGCTTAATACATCATAAATACTTAATTGTTACATGTTATGTAATTAATTTTTTTTAAACATGTTTAAGAAAAAAAGGTTATTCCGAAAAAGAACAAAGGTAATATCTAATTAAATAATTGTATCATGTGATACATATTTGTTAACGTGTTTGTAACTTGTCTTCAGGTAAAGAAAAAATGTATGCTAGTGACAGTGAAGATGTTAAAGGCCAAAAAGGTGAACACAATTATATACTTACCTAAAACCTGTTACGTGATTAATACATTATCAATACGTGCTTGTTAAATAATTCAGACATTAAGATTTTATTTAAGTTGTAACATCAGTGCCGGAACCGTCACCGGAACAGTGATCTTAAACAGTACACAAACAGTAATCAGGTACGAACTCTATACAATTCAGTGTATTTCATATTCATGTCAAGCATCATTATCATTTCATGTTATCATAACGCAAAATTCAGAATCAATTTCAGAGAAACAAGTTCAGATCAATGGTTCTGGAGTCAGATAATTATCTGGCAACACAGAATTAGGATTTATTATGTATGAACGTATGTGAGGCTTTACAGAACAAAACAACACGGATGTCATTACGTGAATGCTAAACCGGCAGATTATTCGTATAGGTGACGATCTGTACGAATAATTCTGGAAGTTTAACGTTCTGAATGATATCCGATAATTAGAAAACCATATTGAAAAGTGTAGTTATCGTCGTATTTATTCGGGTGACGATTCGAACAAATACGCGCGATGACCGCACGATTCGATTTAAACGTTAATTAAATATTTTTGAAAATTTGAAATAAATTAAAGATATTTAGTTAATTTATTAGGAATCACAACTTAAAATAATTTTAGAAATTCTAATTTAAGATCGAGTCGTTTCATTAAGAAAACGACGATAAACCGGCATTTTTACGCGAAACCACGCGAAACCGAACGAACCCGAACGAATCTAGTTTATTTTGAATCATTTATTGTGGCATTATTGCCCCAACCACCAGCCACAACCACCATCACCTACCCCATTTCATTCAAGAAATTTCGTCACCCTCTCTCACTAAAATTCTCCATCTTCTCTCTAAGATATCTACCTCATTTCTTCACGAAATCTTGCATATTTGGTGTCAAAACGACCCTTGCAACTCGTAGAACATGAAAGTACAACAGATCTGAAGTTCTATCCAACAGATTCGAGGGTTTTGAAAACCCTAATTCGAACCTCACCCTCAAACCCGAATGTATGTTCTAAAACCTTAGGAAAATCGCACCTAAGCACTCTGGGTTAGTGTAGGTACAAGTATTAGAACGAACCATGGTCGATTGGCTTGAACTTCATGGTTGCACCTTCTTGGTTCCCGACTGGCCGAATGACTACACAGCTCGCCGAATGAGCATTGGCTAAGCCACATTCGGCCGAATGTCCAGCTCAACAGGCCGGCGAATGGCCAGGGCGAATCAGTCCTCTCATGCGGCGAATGGATAGGGGCGAAGGAAGCTCTCATTCGGCCGAAACAGGGCCCCATTCGGCAAAGTTCAGTCGCCACTAGTTTCATTCGACCTAACCTCTTTCGCCATTACCCATTCGATCCAGCCTTCATTCGCCAATTGCTCATTCGACCCAACAAGTCATTCGAACGCCCAAGCTTCATTCGACCCTGGTCATTCGGTGAAACCACATTCGGTCCAAGCTATTCGTGGCAACACTCCTTCGACCATCACATTCGGCCACCCTCTCATTCGTGAGAACCTTCTTATTCGGCCAAGAGTTTAAGGGCAGCCACCAGTCGGCTCCCTCATTCGACTGATTCCATTCGACAGACCCCTTTCGGGTCAACCCACTTTCGCCACTTCCTTACGTTTGAGATACATTCGGCTAATCTTTGAACCCGGTCACCTTTGCATGTATATGGAATGTATGTGCATGCATGGGTTAGTAATGAGAGTGGGTGAATGGGAATGGGAACCATATTATTGTTTTCTGTTTCATGCAATCAATCAAGAAGGAGCGTGGAGTTAAACATGAAAAATTATTTATCTAAGGTTGTAAAGGTTAACAAAGAAACCAGTGGGGCTTTCAATAACAAGAGTTTTCTTAACCTTAGTACCATCATAATATGGATTTGAACATAGGTTTGGGCTAAATATAATTGAGAAATCACGAGGATCAAAACAATAAGATAAGGATAAGGGTGTTGATGTAACTATTAACCCCTAATCCTTAGGAATTTCATAAGAACATATAACTAACCAAGATGATTCGTTGAATTATCTAGGATGAGTTATTTAAAGAATTATGGGACGATCAAAGTTTAATAATGGGCCAAGGGTGGCCCAATGGGGTTAATATAAGCCCATCATGTCTAAGTACACTTTTCCTAAATTAATAATGTGTTCATAAAAGAAATTAAATTATAAATCTTATAAAAGTAATTAAATGATTTCTAAATAAAAGTTTAACTTAAAGTAAATTATATTAAAGATATGTTAATTAAAGACTTGTGATGAACAATCTTGGGGTACGGGTCTATTACGGGTAATACAATTAGACTAGTTACGTGAAACCCTAGAAACACATTAGTAATCTAGGACACGTAGTTGCACACCGAGACCAAACCCTAATTACGACGACTATCATATATACTTATCGTATTCGAATTCTCTTAAAACAACTCAGGTACTGAAGATACTTAGGTTACAACAACGAGCACGCATTTTGTGGTAATTCTAAACAAAGCAACACAGGTGAGTTCATTGCCCCTTTTCTAACATTTTTGTTTAAAACGCGGGGCTGAGAAGCATGCGTAAACTGTTTTTATTTAAACTGTTTATTTAAATGCTTTAAGTTATTATATGTTTTACATATACATGTTTGTTGATACTCCTAGACTCCTGTCTAGGAAATTAGTAAATAGAGCAAATTATCAAATTAATTAAAGTACTCTTATGAGTAATACTCTAATTCTAAACTCTAAACAAACCCCTAGTCCATTCAGTTCAAATTCAATAATCTAAATTCAAAGTGAAATCATATGAACTAAATCAAAAGATCATAGTCGAAGAAATCTAATTCAGTGTGGAATCTAAGAACAAAGAATCATAATCAAGAATCAATTATCATTGTAAATCATGGGAATTCAAAAGAACAAGATCAAGAGGCTCAAGGAATCAGAAATCATCAATGTGTGTGAATCATTGAAATAATGAAATCATTATGATCTAATGAAATCATTAATACTCAAGTTAAGGTGGATGTCAGTTGTATAGGGAATCAAGACCACGTGTAACACACATATAAAGCCCCTTTCAGGTATAGAAGACTCTTGTAGTCAGGCTATACGGGCAATAACATGAACGATCATTTGAAATCAATATCAAAGTTAAATCAAGAGAATCAAGAGATCAAGAATCAAAGGATATCCTTAAAGTCCCACTCAGATGCAGAAGACCATTGGGTCAGGCTGTAACGGGCAAAACATTAAAATCCCGTTCAGTTCAGGTGTACTCCTTGTGAGTTATGCCTGACATGGGTCACGTGTGAGAGGTTACAACTTGGACAACCACCAACAACTAAGTCTAATTGATTGAGTGAAATAATGCCCAATCATCATGTCTTAGTTGTATTTAAATGTTTTATTTAATTATTTAATTAAATATTTAACATTTTATTTCTATCATTGACTTTTGGGGAAATCATGTATCTATGACGAACTCAGAAGAATCAAAGGCAAATCAATTTTTGGAGATCATAATCTAAATCAGAGGTGTGATAGGTAAAAATGCTTAACTATCATTAACAACAGTGTCATATGCATATTAGTATGTGGTGGGATGTTGGCTAGGGCTTGTCCCTTACATATGCCCTATATATAAGCATACCGATGTGGATATTACATGTGGAATTAATGAGGTTAGGGTCTTTACCGGAAGAGGTTTTCAAATCATTTTCAATCACTAAACTATATGAACTCACCAACCATGTGTTGACTTGATCTTTTTGCATGACTTCTCAGGTGACGAACAGGTCAATTAAGAAGTCATTTCTTATGGACTAGGACTTTCTATAGAAGACTTAGTATTTTGGACCTGCATATTTTGAAGACATCATTATACAGATTATTTCGTATGTCTTGTGTAAATACAAGATAGAAGTTTATAATGTTGATGGTAGATTTACATTGTTAAATTATAAACAATACTGATGTAATTTAACCTTGTAATTCTATTATATTTAGCATTTCTCATTTATATCATGTGCAATGTAAACAATCTGATCATCACGATTATCACTCACGATATCGCGCCACGGGAACCTTCCGCCCGACGGGGAAACCCGATCCTACCCTGCCGGATCGGGGTGTGACATAAGTGGTTTCAGGAAAAAAGGTCATGAGGCAAACAAGCAAAAAGGTTGATGCTACAGATGGTAGTGGGACAAAGAGGTGGATGATTCTGAACACAAGGTCTTCACCAGCTCAGTTGTTTCGATGTGTGAAACTGTTGAGGGATAACCAAAAAAGGGGAGTTATGGAAATGGGCTTTGGAAATTTGTTGAAATTTAACATGGATGGTATCCCCTCAAAGATGGCACATTTTGTGGTAGATAGGTTGAAATGCAAGAGGATGGAGATTATTTGCAGAGGAGGATGTTTGAAAATTACCCCACAATTGATTCATAAGTTGTTGGGGTTGCCAATTGGTGGAGTAAAAATACAATCGATTGTCCCGATGGAGGTGTTGGATGAGTCTGTTGGTGTGTGGAGGAGAAAGTATGAAGGGAGGCTTCTGGCAACTAGACAAATTGTGGAGAAAATAGAAAGCTCTGAGGATGAAAACACATTTGACTTTAAGATGGATTTCATAGTGTTGTTCATGGCTGTTCTTGTGGAGTGTCATAAAAATGGAAGGGTTAAAGAAGGTATTCTTAGGTATATCACATCACAGACAGATTTTTCAGAAATAGATTGGTGTGATTACATATTTGAATGCCTAAGAAGTTGCAAGATAGGGTGGGCAAGGGATGACAATAGTTCCCCCTTCAATGGTCCACTGACAATACTGACGGTCTGTATCTTTTTTAAGAAAACTTCTTTGCAACAAACTCATGTATTAATAATTTAAATAACAAACATTTACTTGCAGTTAATCTATGTTGAAGGGTTTGAATGTAAGGGCATCTCTGTTGACAAAAGAATCCACCCAATTGAATTTTGGAACAAAAACCGACTAAAAATAAGGGAGGACTGGGAGATGAAACATGGAGGGTTTGGGAGAGGAAAACTAAACCAAAATTTCGTAGATGAAGGTTCGTCAGGTGAGAGGGAGGAGCCATACGAGAAAACAGTAGAGGCAAGTAAAAATGTTTGACAAATTATTGGAAATATTATTTTTTTATTAATATATTAGATACTCATGTTTCACGTATTGTAACTTCAGGAGTTGTTGGCGGGTGTGAAAAAATGTTTAGATGATTGGGGAAATTTGAAAAGCGTGCTAGAAAAAGATTTAACATATTTGATAGCAAGAGATAAGAACAACGAGGACATACAAACAGTTAGGGCTTGCTATGAGAGCCTATTGGAGAAAAAACCTAAATGGGTTAGGCAATTAGATGACGGTGAAAATGATGAAGGTATTCATAAATAAAACTAAATTTACAGTGTTGTTACTATGTTAGTACATTATTGTAACTTTTGTTTACATTGCTAAACACATAGATGGGGCTGAAAAAATAGAGCTGATTAATGCGTTTGACAGAGACACAGTGGTTGACCTAAATATAACACATCCAGGTATGTTATTTCCTTTTCTACATTAATTTTTATTTGTTAAAAAAATAGTTTCAGTTAATCTAACCAAAAAAACATAAAGTGTTAGATGTTGGCATTGAAGATAATCAATTTGATGGAGCAAGTTGGAGACTGGGTGTCTCGGACCTGACAGGGGCTTCTACGGGGAAAAACGCTAAAGCAGGTTAGTAAATTATGTTACGTTCATGTTACGTATTTGTGAAAAAAATTGTAACACTAACGATCCATTTTTGGTGCTAGATTACACTGGTGCTGTTAGCCATTTAGATAATCCTGTGTTTCTGAGTGAAAGTGATAATGAAATCATAAAAAACGGTTAGTAGTTAAATTACGTTAATGTTACGTATTTATTACAGTTATTTTACGTCTCTGCAATGTAATTCAATTGTATATAGACGGGCCGAGCTCGAGTCTTGGAATCTCACAAACATTTGTATCGTCACCTGTCAGAGTTGATCACGAAAAAAGGGGTATGGTGTAAAAATGTTTATGTATCGTTTGTGTGTCGCGTTATTTACTCATAATAAGAAAAAAAAATTTAAAAAAAAATGTATAGTAGGTGGTGCCAGTGAAGACATGCACGTAAGCAATCCAACTTGGAACATGGGAATTTCAAAACTTGAAGCATTGGCGGAAACATCAACAAAAGGTCATTAAAATTTTTAATATGTATTTCTCATGTATATTATGTGTAACTCTAACGTTATTCAATTGTATTTTTTCTTAAAAAAAATAATAGGTGGTCCGGTTGATCCTACAAAAACGTCAACCCACCTTGATAGTTCCATGGAAACAGAACAAAGTGTGAATCAGTTCTGCCTTTCGCTGTTGAATGAAGCACCGTTGCAGGACGTGCCTGGGAAAAGTAATATTAAAGAAACAAACGATCATGTCACACGAAATGAAGAAAATCGAGATGGCGAGCTGCAGGGGACGCTACACATGAAACTAACTGAGCAAATACATGGAGGGTTTCAAAATCAAGGTATTTGCTAAAAAAGGAATACATTTCTTTATAAAAAAAAATAGAAAATGTTAACTAGTCTATTGTTGCATACTTTTTACTATCTTGTTACGTTTTGTTTACTGAACACACACAGCTGCACCAGATTTGACGGAGCAGACTGTAAACCAATTTTGCCTGTCGTTGATGAATGACCCTCCAGACAACGATTTGACAGACAATTTTGATGGTATTAGATGTTCATAACATTAATAAAATAAGGTAGGGAGTTAAAAATAACATTATCGCTTTGATGCGTACTTTTCTGTATAGTTGTTCAAAACAAAGTGGACGCGACAAACATAAAGAGTGTTGAGGAGGTAGTAAAAGATGTTGAAGGGAACAGAGAAGAAGCGGGTGTTAACTTAAACGAGCAACAGTCAGGTACGTGCGAAAAAAAATATTCTCCAATAACTATGTTACATGTGTTTTACAAGTTATATACTAACTTGATACATATAATCCAAATTAGTGGGGTTGCTGAATTCTGGTGGTGATGGAGTTGATTTGCATGGACCCAACTGGAGTTTGGGGGTATCTCAGCATTTTATTTCACAACAGGGTTAGACTAACAATAGCTTGTTTATTATTATACCTTGTAGATAACCAAAAAAAAGTAGTAAATTGGAACTTTAATTCTTGTATTTAGAACCTGATGTAGGTTCAGCAACACAAAAAATCAACGACAGTGAAATGAAGTTGATCAAACAACAATTGACTATTGCCTTCAACAATTGAATGAGAACGCTACAAATGAAGTTGATCAACAGGGTGATGATAACATGCCCTTGGGAAAAAAAGAAAATTTAGATAACATGAAGGCGGATATTGTGGGTGGCGTGTCCAAAACTGAAGATCCACATACTGTTGGTGAAGCAAAATGGCGTGAGGTGGTTGATAAATTTGAGGCAAACAGAAAAAAACCAATTAGAGACAAAGGTATTGCCGAGGTCAACAAATCTCCATATGTGATAAGAGGTGTGGATCTCAACAAGGACCTCTGATGTGTTAGTTTAACACATCCGTTTTCGTACATATTCGAGTCGGTTTTCGTTTGTTTTGTTTATATTTTGAGTCGATTCTAGTTCCTTTTTACATTTTAGTGTTTTTGTGCAGGAATGTGTCCCGGAGGAGCGGAAATGAAGGCAAACGGGCGTCGGAATCAAGATCGGATGATTACGCGAAGAAAATCAAGGAAATATGACCTAGGCGGTACGCCTATCGCGTGCACCCAATCTAGGCGTTACGCGCGAAGTCATCAGCCGCCAATCATCCCTTTTATCCGCGCGCAACGCCTGGATATGTGCAGCCACGTCAGGCGTTGCGCCCCAGATGGTTGTTGAGCCCTAAAACCCTAATTTCAAGCCCTTTATAAATTCATCGCATTCCAGCCGTTTGGAGGACCTTTTTCTGCGACTTTGGAACCCTAATCGAGCTAGGAGGCTGCTGGAGCTTAACCATGGAAGGAAGAGCTTGATTACGGTTTGTAGAAGTGAAGAAGGAGCTTGTCTTTGAGTATTTTCCTTTTCTTTACATGTTCTTAGTTTAAAGCTTTGATCTTTGATGTTTTTAGAACTGATTCAGACTTGTTTAGCTACTGTTAGTATGATTTGTGGCTAGATCTATGGTTGTATCTAGGTTTGGGATGATAAAGTTGTGAACTTTGATGATTTTGGACTTGATTTATGCTTGATGATGATATATGCTTTGTAATCAGTTGTAAAGATTGAAACTTTGATGGTTTTTACAGATGTTGAATGATTATATTTGGTGTATGTTTGATCCACATGTGTTTAGGAAGGTCTTTCCACACATAGATGCATGTTAGGCCTACTACTTTGTGTTTTAGGTTAGTTTATGGGTTGTTGATCACATTCCATAGGATTAGACTTCACTAAGTATAGTTATTTGCATGTGTAACCTAACCTAGAAATCCGGAAGGTGATAGGTTAGATGGTTGGTCTCTTACACTTAGGATTTTTGAGTTAAACGACCCGGGAGGGCGTTGTCTTAGATCTACTTAGTGTTAGTGTCAATCCATGTCAAAGTTGTCAACTTTATGGCTCTCTAGTGTCTTAGGATACAAACGGGTGGAGAAATCCGGGAGGTGATCCATCCGTTAGAGTGCAATTGCATGTCGGGGAATCCGGAAGGATACCCGATTGACTAGTGCATATATTACAGCCTTAGGATTCCTATTGGAGTTGCCTGGTATCTGATCTGGGTCCCCTTTAGGTATTTCTTAGTCTGTTCATTAAGATCCTAGTCTTCATCCTTAATAGATCAGTCCAGATCAGCATCTGTCACACTTTTGATTCCCAGCCTAGATACACCAGTTTTCCTCACTGCAGTTAGATTCCAGTTTCATTATCAGTTTTAGTATTTGCTGTTTTAGTGTAGTTGTTAGTTTAGAGTGTTTCAGTCAGATCAGTCGGATTAGGTTATCAGTTGCACCAAACCCCCCCCCCCTTTTCTTTTACCTTAGTTAGTTCACAGTTTAGGTATTAGTTTGTTATACTAGTGTCCATTGGTTCGATATCCGGACTTCCATCAGCTATTCTGCCACCGACAGGTACACTTGCCTTAGGAGCGGTCTAGTTTAGGTTTTCCGATTATTACTGGGTGTTTAGGTTAAGTATAGGTCTAGGATTAGATTTTGAGTCTTTAGCTTAGGTTAAATAGCTTAATTTAGTCTTGTTTTTAGTATACTGACCGCTCGCATCAACCTCACAAAAGAAGATGAAAGTATCCTAAGCTATGTATTGTACGAGGATTCTTCAAACAAAGGGTTGTTCACCGATGGACAAAAAAATGAGTAAGCATCTATCAGCATGGTTTAAAAATAGTAAAACCTTGTCTTGTTGAAAAATCAATGAATTGTACTAATACACATTTTGTATCATACAGCAAAGGGAAGCAGAAAGAAACGTTGAACGATGCAAATGATCACAGGTCAGTCTAGTGTGTATTTGATGGGTAATGATTGTGTAACAAATACGTTCTACCATGCGTGGTATTGTTGGATCCCAAGTCTTTTACAAAAGTTAGTATGTTAATACCTTATGTATGCACAATGGTTGTATTGCGTTTTATTATTGTAATGGTTGCTTTAGTTGATGGTTTTTTATGGATTTTTCAATTTTAAAACTTATGTATTATGGGACGCTTTTATGCAAAACTCTAGCATCAATAACTTTGTTATGGTGTAAATGTAACGTAACTTACATGTAAAATATACGTTACTTTCATGTATAACTTATGTAACAGTTGTTCTGATTTTTCAGGCAGGTTGTGTTTGACGCCTTCTTTTGCGCATCTTTTTATTTAAACCATACGTCTTACAATTGCTTCTTCTTTTTATTTAACCCATAATGACACGGTATCGTTTTCGTAAAATTATGTGTTTGACGCCTTCTTTTGCGCATCCATTGTCTTATGTTTTTCAGGGAGGATCTTCTATTGAAACAATATGTATTATGAGAGGATAATATTTGTTTGATCTCACAAACAAATATGTGTAGTACTTATATTGTATCATATACGTAAAATTGATGTTATTAACAGGTACAACTTATGAATCGGTTGTTACACGTGTGCAGGAAGGTTGTTTCTGCGAGTGAAAGCGGACTTACGTTGGAAAAATGTCATTTTTTACTTTAAGACAGAGTGCAGTGGTAAACAATCAAGTTATTGATGCATGGGTTGAAGTCCTAAATTTTGAAGAAAAATACAGATCTCCCAATTCTCCGTACAGATTGTTTTGCGGGAGTAATGTGATCGTAAGTTCACTTTTTTTTATGTTCAGCTTTTATGTGTCGTTGAAGTATAAGTTACATAGTTGTTGAAAAAAAAATTAAACAGATTGACGGGATGCTCAACCAAGATGATGTTGATCCCAATCAAAGAGTTGATAAGTTCGCTACAAACATGAATGGGGTGATAGCTGGAGTGATTAAGGAGAGTCCTTTTGCTAAGGACAAAGCAGATGTCAACAATCTTAAAATGTTTGATATGGTCCTCTTCCCTATACTTGAATTCAACCATTACTACTTGTTAGTCTTTGAGTTAAAGAACTGTGCGATCTCAGTAATTGATAACTTTCATGAATCAATACCACTAGTGGGGGTTAAAGATAGTGCAGACTATTACCTCAAAGATTCCCCCTGCAAAGTGGTAAGCATTTAATAATATTTTATTGTTTTAATGACATGCTTTAACATGACAATAACCGATTGCTCGCAGAAGGAAATGTTTGTCCGTTATCTAGAGAAGATTAAACATGCAAAAACGGATGAAATACATGCAACCAAGATTCAAAAGGTGCAAATCCCATGGGCTACCAAGACTAACGCAGTTGATTGTGGAGTTTTTCTGATGCGACACATGGAAAAATTTATGGGAATCCATGAACAATTCAACTGTGGCTTCTCAACAAATGGCAAGAAAAAAAGTGCCAGCTGAACACATTGAGGAAAAAATACTTGGTGCATGTGATAAAGTCAGAAATTAATTCTCTTAGAAATGTTGTTGTTGATGCTGCACGAAATGTGTAACTGACATGTAACTTCGTAGTTGATAGTGATAGTTTTTGTGTCATAAAACACTATGTATTGGACGTGGTATAAATTATGGATGAATTATGCTTTTAATTTAAGTAAATCTTTAAATTTGCTTTATTTTAAATAGAAAAGTACAAAACATGGGAGAATGTGGTGTGATGATGACTTAGAAAAGGTACAAAATTTAAAATATATAATTGTTAAAAAAGAAGATGGTTGTCAATCAGAAATTTAATAAATGTACTACAAAAAGTACATGATGTATGGTCAAGAGGATTTTTTAGAAGATATAGTAGATCACCACAAAAAAGAACAAACATTTGAAAATATAAGTAAATGAATGATAAATAGAATACAAAAAATGGGATTTAACATCTCAGTAAACAAAAAAAATAATTTATGCAAAAAATATGTAAAGAAGATAGAAACAGATCTGAGTACAATACAAATGTTGTTTATGGCCAAAGGGATTAACCATTCAATAAGGTAGTTACGTGTAAGTTAGCAGAAGGTTACAACATTTATACATTGTATATACATAAAGAAAACTTACTTGATATGTCGTCGATACGTTATCTATAGATACAAAAAACTTTTACATATAAATGAATGATAAAAACTAATAGAAAAAATTGGGATTTAAAATCTTAGGAACAGAAAATTGATTCAAAAAAAGAATCCAAATACATGTAAAGGAGATGGAAAAAAAAAATCTGCGTAAAAGGCTTTCTTAAGAAATAGAGAAGGTGACGTCACAACATGTTAAAATGCAAACCATATTCCTAGTTTAATATGGTGATATGTGACATAACAATAAATCCACATACAAAACCTATCTGGAAAATCAATTAATACTACCTTATTTATAGCCAAACCTTTGCCCATTTAATAAGGTAGTTGGTGAGCTGTCAAGAAATTAAATGCGGACCACTGGATGCTTTTAGGCTGTTACGTATAATTTACTATAATGCTACAACATTGAAACGTTGTATATACATATAAAAAACTTGTTTATTACGTCATCAGTACGTTATCTATACATCTAAAAAACTTTTACGTAAGGAATTCCCAACAATAAGACATTGATATACGCAGACACAAAAAAATAACATTTTGCTTCGAGTAACAAATATTGGTAACGTACATCCTTTAAAACATACAACTAAAGTGTTTTAAAGGTAGCAAAAATATGGGAGGGACACCCGTTTGAAAATAATACAAAAAACAATCATGTATAATACAAAAACCCCCCAAACCAAAACTAATTTTACTACTACTCTTGGGTTACGTCAACGGCTTCTGTGCGCTTCTTCTTGCAATTACGGGAGTCGTGTCCCGTTACATACTTTTGGCATGTGCGACAGAGCCTTGGTGTCCGAAGCGACTTTTCAACAGCCTTTTCACCGGGCCCGATCAAACGACGTGACTTGCCACAGCCTTTGTTACGAATTCCCTGAGGGTTCGAACATTCCAAGTCAACATCCAAACTACCACCAACCAAGTTTTGAATATCTTCAACATTAGAAAATTTGGAGATAGAATCAACTGGATCGGAGCTTTTATTGCTGCAAAGATCTCTAACTTTATTGGCCAAAACAGCAAGACCATCATAATCATTTCGAAGACTATCAACAGAATTAGATATTAAGCCAAATATCTCGTTCCTCAGCAACGACTCAGGAGAATTGTCTACACCATAACGATATTGAATTTCAAAAATTCTTTTCGGTAACACATCTTTCATCCAGCGCTTGGAGATATATTCATCAGGGATCCGAACTACTCTATTGACCCTAAAAACACAAAAAATGTGTCTACAAAGGTAACCAATACGAGTAAAGTTGCGACAGGAACAATCGTAATTCACAATACTAGGACCAGTAACAACCTGAAAAATAAGGAGTGAAAATTATGTTAACTAAACGTAATAAAACATATACAAATGTGTGATCATAATACTGCTACACATACGAATGAAATTACATGGTATCCATAATGTAATATTAACGTAACATTTAAGTTTTATGTAATATTAACATAATGTAATCCTAATACAGCTATACCTACGAATGTATTTACATGGTATCCATAAATGTAATATTAACGTAACATATAACTTTCGTGTAATTTCAACATAATAATAATGTAATATTAAAGTAACATAAACGCATAAACCATGTAACCCATATGTAATGTAATGATTTTTTCAGAAATACCTGGAAAACATTTGTGACACTGTTGTCTTTGCTGAGATGACTTACAAAATACACAAGTTTGTCTTGTACCTGCTCGGTGTGAGAGACATAGCAGAACAACTTCCCCTTAACAATCTCTTTCTGAATTTCCAAAAAAATAGAACGAGTATATATTTCAAAAGCATGCTTCTCTATTTCTAAACCAGATAAAGAGTGATATGGTCGAGATGTGGTTTTATACTCTGCCAAACGTTGCCTGTAACGCTGACTTTCAATAGAAGTGTCATAGCACAAGATAAATTGAACTAAAGTGTTTGCTCCACTAGAATTAACTTTGAACGAAGCATTAGAACTCTCGCACCTGGATGTCGTCTTCATTAGGCAACACATTGGAATTTCTCTGAAATAAGCAGGAACCCATTGATCACGAATCGCATACATGTCACTCAACCAATTGTGTTCGTCTAATTGGAACCTTGTAATCAGGTCAGCCCAACGTGTTTCAAATGTATCAGGGGATATGAACAAGTTCCACACCAAACGATGTATGGAAGACCGGAAATCAGTGTTGTTAAGCAAATCGCTGGAAACCTACTTAGCAGAAAAAAATATATAACAAACATAATTAATATAAAATTATAATATATATTATTCTGTCACCTTTAGTGGAAGCTTCTTCATGACGTGCCACATGCATAAACGATGACGTGATGATGGAAGGACTTGGGAAATAGCTTGTTTCATTGAAGGGTCTTGGTCAGTAAGAACCAAAATGGGTTGTTTGACATGTGCTTTCATAAAAGCATTTAGCAGCCACTTATATGAATATATGGTTTCGCTATATAGCAGACCCGCTCCGAATGTTACACAATTCTTGTGATGATCAACACCAGTAAAAGGTACAAAAATCATGTTATACCTACATATGTAAAAATACGGTAAATAACATGTAAAGTACAGTTAATTCAGTGTGTAGATTCTGACAAAAAAATGACCGCTGTAAATAACATGTAAACTAAGGTCAATTAATATGTATTACAAACGTAATATATATGTCTATAGAATCTGTGACAAAAAATGACTGTTAGCGTAGTAATTGGCCAAAAATGTAAACTACAGTGTATTAAGTTTATTACACAAGTAATATGTATGTATGTAGATTATAACAAAAAAAGACCCCGTGTAAAACACGTGTAAAACTATAGTAAATAACATGTATTACAACTATAATATAGATGTATATAGATTCTGTGACAAAAAAAAAAAGATTACTTGTTGGTGTAGTAGGTGGCATCAAATGCAAGCACATCACCAAAAACTTCGTAGTTCTTCCTAGATATCTCGTCAGCCCATAACACATGCCTGAGCTCCCCTTTTACAACAGAAAAATCGAAGAAAAAATCTGGGAGGTTTTTGACACGATCACGCAACCGATCAAGAAGCAGCTGTGAGTCTCGGTTACCTATAAATAGACGGATTGCCTGGCTAAAATTCTTAAAATCAGTAGGGGTTCCATTCACATTATGATGACCTCCCTTCATTGACACTTGAAGCCGGTGAGCTATAGTGGGACCAATATTATTCAATGTCATGTGATGTATAAACTGTTTGGTGGAGAAAGATAGCTTGCGACCTGCCTTGGTAAAATCCCGGTTATATGTCTCAACCAAAGGGTGGTTGTGACATTCTATAAACTTGTATATAACAAAAGTAGAGGTGGCCTCTATGACTTGGACAGATATGTGAGCTTTACAATCCGTAACTTGAAAAGACCTGCTCCTAACAGACATAAAAGATTCATCTAACGTGTCGAATTTTCGCTTATACTGAGGCCTACCAGCTCTGTTGCATCTTAGGTATTTGTGTGTGACCTTATCGCTTTTGTTTTTCTTCGTTTGCCCAACACGAACTGAAAAACCCGAAAACTCTGCATAATTCTTGTACATTCTAAGAACATCATTCCAAGAGCCATATGTGGCACCTACAGTTGGTTTTGCATCATATCCTTTTTTCGGACACCAAACCTTGGTACCGTTAGGAGTAAGAAACGTGTAACATCCTTCAAAATCTTCGACTTTTGTAGCATATTAAAAAAAAAGACGTAAATTGCAATATTGGAGTATAAATAACGTAATAGGAATGTATTGTGCACGTAAATTACATGTAAAAAAACTTTATCATTTGCTTTTCTGCTTTGCTGTGCATCTTCAGAGGGTATTACTTCTTGTCCGTGTGGGGGACCAAATTGAGCATGAACATCTAAAAACGATTTACCATAAAACAAAAAAAAATAAATTGATGTTATAACAAGAAAAAAAAATAAAACACATGTAAATCTAACCCGGCAATCTACCACCATTAGACGGGATTTCATAACATTCTTCACGTAACAACGGTATATTCGGAACATAATTGCTCTTCATCAACAGAGATTATTGGATCGTCGTTTATAGGATGTACTGAGAAAAACATAAAAATTCGAAAATATTTTTACTCATCTTCGTCAAAAGAAAAATAAGAAAAAGTAAACTAGAAGACTCTATACAAATCAAAATATATTATCACCTTCTATCTCTAATGTAACAAACGATTCTTCATTGTAGCTTGCAATCAAAGAATCAAACGTGTTAAGGTCAAGTGTAGAATCCATTGAAAACAAAAATCAAAAAGAGAGGGGGAAGTTCATGCAAAGTAAGTGAGATGTTTGAGAATTCAAAAATAAGAAAAAGAAAGTGAGGGGATGGCTTAAGCATAGAAGGGTAATCATACTTTGACAAAAAGTAAATATTGTCAAATAAAAAGACACTTGGAAGTGACTCACACTTACAAAAAGTACAAAAAAGGTTGTCCTTGGTTCTAGAAAAAAAAGGACAAAAAGCAAAAAGTAATATAGGTCAGACCATATGTAATCTTAACGTAACAAATCACAAGCACTGTAATATATGTCGTAAAAGATGTAATATTAACGTAATAATCTTGTAACAACAGCGTATAAAAACATCCAAGAAATGAATAAAAATGGTTATTTGTGGGTGACCCTTTACAAATGTTAACTGAAATATAGGTCGAACGAAATCTTACGCTATTAAAATATTTAAAACGACGTGAGAATAAATAGGGATCTTCGTAGGTGAAACTTTACAAATGTGTATAAATACAAACATGTAAAAAAAATTACATTTTAGTTAAAAAAATACATATTAAATCTTGTTACACATTAAAAAAAAAGATAATCAGATCGCTTACGTTACTAAAATATTTAAAACGACGTGAGAATAAATAGTGGGTCTTCGTAGGTGACACTTTACAAATGTGTATAAATACAAACATGTAAAAAAAATTACATTTTAGTTAAAAAAAATACATATTAAATCTTGTTACGCATTAAAAAAAAAGATAATCAGACCGCGTGTAATCTTTACGTAACTAAACATGTAAACTCTACTATAGGTGAGAAACAAAAAAAAGTGAACAACGTAAAAACAGTGTAACGTCTGTGCATTAGTTCATTGGAGGTTGGTGTAGAAATTTCAAAAACTAGAAGGGTATGGTGTAAAAATAATAAAAAATGAAGAAAAGTACATGTGGGTAAAAAGACTATATTGCCCAAATTAATAAAATAAGAAGAGCGTGATGTGGCAAAATGTGGTCCACTAAAATCGGTTTTCAAGGTTTTCGGGCTAAGGTGGGGTTTTTAATTTATGTATTCCCTATATATATATATATATATATCAGGAGCTAAAAGATCTAAGATATATTGTAAATTTAGAATGTGACACACCGATTAACATATTAAATTATATTAAAAGGTATAATTTGTCTTTCACATGTGTATATTACATACAAATTTATGTTAACTTAGATTTGAATGTATGTTTGGTTTTTTTATTTGGTATAAAAAAGTTCAAATCTTTCATAATAATACAAAGAATATTGAAGAAATATTAAAACATAGTACTAGCGTATTAAAACATAGTACTAGCTTAGATACCGGTGGTTTAGATTTATCTGAAGGACTAAAGATTCTAATATGTATTGTAAATTTAGGATATGACACACTAATTAATATATTAAAATATATTAAAAAGTTTACTTATTTTCCAAATGTGTATATTGCATACAAAGTTATGTTAACTATTCCTGTAATAGTTGCTTCTGCATAAAGAAGTTTTTTCAAATTAAAGTTTAATATTACAATATACTTATAATATACAATATCACATGAAAGATTAAATAAATTTGAACATATGTTTGGTATTCTATTTAGTATAAAAAGATAAAATCTTTTAATAATAATAGATTGAAAAAACAACAACAAATATCCAGTGTAATCCCACTTTGTGAGGTCTGGGGAGCTGAAAACAAACCTTAACCCTAACCAAATGTGGTATTGAGGCTGCTTCGTGAGAGTCTCTGGGCATAAAAACAATTTCAACTTTACACACACACACACATATATATATATATATAATCTATATATTGATTTATTTATTTTATTTATAGATAGATTGAAAGAACATTGTCTAGAGCCCGATCTCTGGAATTTTTTTTAAAAATGGGTTTCTATTTAAAAAAATGGTTACAATTGGGGTCGAGTTTTTTTTTTTTTTACAAAGGGGTCTAACTCCACTACTAGTGGCGTTTTAGAGGGGAGAGAAAAACACCCTAGCCTTGTCAGAGTCAACACCTGAAAAAAAAAAATTTGAATCTGTACTTGCCTCCACTACTAGTGGCGTTTTAAGGGATCTAGTACCATTCCTCCACTAGTAGTGGCGTTTTATGGGTATAAAGCCACTCCTAGTGGCGTTTAAGTCTTGTAGGTCACGAGATACTTACTTTTTTGACCATGGAGTACAATGAAGCCACTCCTAGTGGCGTTTTATGGGTTCAATGCCACTCCTAGTGGCGTTTTATGATCTTCAATTTATCAGAAGTTTGGCATTTTATTACATTCAATTGTCAAATCACTCACATGTTTCCCTTAACTCAACGCCACTACAAAAGGAGGGTAATTTTCCATAAATCAACGCATCATTCCTCCTTTCAAAATTTCAAAAGAAATCAAACTTGTTTCAACTTCTAATTTAAAATGGCTTTACATTACACATCCGGTCCATTGGTAAATGATTTATTGTTTTTAGCTGGTACTCACAGAGCTGATTATGTTTTTCAAGCACATGATCAAATTCGAGATGGCGGTATACTGAGAATACGTAGAGCTGACGAAAAATTATGGGTTTACCTACGTAGAAATCCCATTACTGAAAACGTATTACAGTATATACGTTTGGCTGGTTTCTCTGGCATCATCGATTGTGAATATCGGAGGCTTGATAGTGCGCTTATATCTGCACTTGTTGAAAGGTGGCGTCCGGAAACTCACACGTTTCACATGCCATTCGGAGAGGTAACGATAACCTTACAAGACGTGGCTGTTTTGTTGGGTTTAAAAGTTGATGGCAATGTAGTAAGTGGTGTTGATCAACATTTCACTACAGAACAAATAATTGCCAATTTTTATAGTTTAACTGGTATCATATTAATTGAAAGTGCTGTTAAGGGGCAAAAAATAAACATGCCCTATATTTTAAAAACAATAACAGAAATGGAATTTCCAGAAAATCCTAACAACTTGCAATGTATTCAACGTGCAAGAATAATAATTTTACTTTTAATCGGTGGGACTTTATTTCCCGAAACTACTAGCAACTGGGTTAACGTAAAATACTTAAATCATATACAAGATTTAAGTGCTTGTGGTGAACTTAGTTGGGGAAGTGCTGTTTTGTCAATACTGTATAGAAATCTTTGTAAAGCTACTAATATTAATACATTTGAGATTGGTGGTGCAACAATTTTGTTGCAACTATGGGCGTGGGAAAGGATCCCGAGCAGGCTCCAAGATCATTCCAACAAATAGATTGGAATAAGTCATATGGCGCAAGGTATGTTTGTGATATCCATATTAGTTATATAATTTTAATTTTATTATTTGTTTAACATTAATTTTTTTATTTATTATTAGGTGGGTTGGTCCTTTAACATTTTGTGACACCGCATCACATGTGGTGAGCACATATCGATCGGAGCTGAATTCTTTGTCAGAGTTTCAGTTTATTTGGAGACCATATGATGACATTCTCCATCAACTTCCCAATATATGTAGAAATGGTCAAAATTGTTGGCGGAGTCAGACGTTTCTCATATGTTGGCATGTTGTTGAACCCCACCAACCTTGTAGGGTTTTGAGACAATTTGGTATGTTTCAACCCATCCCTACGAATACACTTTTAAATGTGGATAATCATAAAAAACTCCACAAAATCCAACGTGCTAGTGGGCGTGGTGGCAACTGGTTAGAGGAACATGAACCGTATATTTTATCATGGATTAATCGTCACAACATGGTTGTGAACGAAGTTAACTCTGACTCTCCGGTTGCTAGCCAAGAATACATGATATGGTATAGGTCTCGAACTGTGTTATACACAAGCAACCCAACACACATAGACAGAAATCCACAAGTGTTTCCAAACGACGGTGGAAGGGTTCAAATGTTGGTATGTTATTAATTTGATTATTATTTTTTAACAATATAGTAAATTATTAAATAAAATATATCTAACATTAATTATATATTGCAGATGGACGGTATGAGTCAGGTGTATCAAATATCAAATGAAAATCCGGTTAGGGATTTGGCTGGTCGTTACATGGAATATGCAAATGCAAGACATCATATGAGTTACCAGCCAACGTACGAGTCCCAAAGTGTTGGCGCACAAGTCCCACCTATGACTCAACGAGTGCGTAGGAGGGGTCGTGGAGCCAATGTGGGGCAAACTACCCAAACGATCCCAACCGATCAAATGGTTTACCGACCCACTATGCCATCACATGATACACATGTTGGGGAGTCTTCACAATTTAACATCCCAAATTTTGATTTATTTGGTTCCCCGTTAGCATTTGACAATATGCAAATGGGTGGTTCTTCATCTCAGTTTGACCCAACTCCTCAAGTGGATTTTACAAGTCCGGCTTTTCAAATGCCCTTCTACAACAACTTGGATAGTTTGTCTACTCAATATTTTCAACCAGATTCATATCAAAGACCCACAAGACAACAACATTCACAACAAATAAACATTGATTTAAATCTTGAATTTGAAGATCAGGTTGAGGATGAGGAGTTGGAAGACGAAAGTGAAGATGATGAAATGGGATCTCAAGATGTGGGGGGCTCTTCTTCTATGCCCATTGCTCGTAGAAAACAACCAAGAAAAAATGCAGGAGTAGGTAGAGGTTGTGGAACACATTAGTTTGTAATCTCATTTATAAAGTTAATATAATATTTCAATTATAAAGAGTATATAATACAATATATAAATAAACAAGGAATAAATAAAAAAAATGAAATAAAAATTACTAACTCATGGCCTATAAATATATGGCCTTATATTCAAACATTTCTCACAAACTCATCACATCATTTCTCCTCTCATTCAAACACCCACTTCAATACTTTCTCCTCACTTTCAAATCCACCAATCCAAGAATATGGATAATGAAAGGAACAAGGAGGTTGTGAGTGATGAATACAATTCTCAACCGGTTAAGAAAACGTCAAGTTGGGTTTTTCAAAAATGGAGGCGGCCAAGTAAGAATGTTGGTTCATCAACATCATCAGGCCATGAACCACCACCACAACCAGACCAAATGGCATACACACATGCTAATCAACCAACAGGTTTCGTCCCAAACAGACGTAGCGTACACCAACAAAGTGTACGAAAATGGGCAATTTTAGACGATGAGTCTGAAAATTGGTCTAAGAATGTTGAAGAGTTTTTCGTTAATGGAGATTCTCCATTCTGTTATTCGGGTGTGTTTAATACACCTCTACAACTTGATCGTCGTTTCTGGGGAACTCTTTTGGGTTACACGTGTAACGGATACCTGACGCCTGAGGTTAAATTAAATTTGAATTTCTTTAAAAATTTTGTAAACATGTTAAATATGTAGATTAATTATCGTATTATTTATTAATTTTTATAATTCTATTTTCAGCATATTGAAGGTTGGGTTGGTAGAATGATGCAGTGGAGACGTAGACAACAGCAAAATGAGGCATCTATGCGTTGGTCAATTTTACCGCCTCGTTTTTTTGACTATTTGGTAGACGGAAATACCAAAAACACCGTTAACTTTGCTAACGGGAAGTCAATCCCTTACCCCTCATTTTTTGATGTTGACTATGTTTATTTCCCGTTTTGTGTTGAACCACAAGAATGGTTACTAGTTCAACTTAATCTACAAACAATGAATTTGGTGTTATATTGCAGTGAAATTTTTTCAAATGAAAAGTATAGACGATCGGTCCATCCAAAATTATTGAAGATCTCGGTATACTTTGCTGCATTATTGGTGAACATAAAATATTTTAAAAAAACTGGAGCACCTGAGAGAGTCATGGGATTTGAAGTAAATGAAGATCACGTTCAGTCATACAACGACTTGATTGGTAATCGAGGGGTACACGTCTGTATGTTAATGGAGTTTTTAGTTACCGGAAAACCAATGAACGTAACCGGTGATTTTCAGAACTGGTGTGTTGCTTACAGACGTTACATGGCTGACCAAATGTACTTTTGGCGATGTTTGCCACGACCTGGTGATGTTTAGGACTAGTGTGTTGTAACCATTTACTTTATGAGTAATTTATGTTGTAACCTAAAATAGTCGTGTCAGTTCTTTTAATATGTAATATCTATTGGAATCTAATATATATTGTTTCCATTTATATGTTATTTTTTTCATTATTACAAAGAAAGACATTAAAAATTAAAATTAACAATACGCAACAACAAGAATAATTATGGGTGGGATGATTGACAGGCATTTCTTCTATGACCTAGTTGTTTACATATTCCACATCTAAAAGTTCTAGGTTGATCAGGATGATGAACATCCATCTCGTTATGAATTCTTCTTGACCTTCTTCTGCCACGTGAGGTGGTAATTTTAGATGCATCTGCTTTAATTTTCCAACCAGGGTCGTTCCAATAATCTTGATGAGTTAGGGGAAAAAACTGACCCTCATATTGTGCCTTGTATGCACCTGTCGTGTACAACTCATGAACAATGGTCTCTGGTGGATCCCCTCTATTGTGACAAACTGCGATTGCATGTGAGCAAGGAAACCGCTGCATTTGCCACTTGCCACACGTGCATTTTTTATCAAGGTACTCTACGGTGTAATCGTTACCCCCGGTTGAGTTCGTTTGTATCTTTGATACGACCTTATACCTCCCTCGTCTGAAATCAAACTCTATTATCCTATGTTCTCTCGACTTAAGATCACGTTTTTCAAACCAACGCCAAGTACGAGGGGGTAATCTTGTTTGGCAATTCCATGCTATTTCAGTGTTTTTTAAAAAGTGTTCCACTGATTTCTCAAAGGTGCAATTTATAATAGCCTTGATAGGCATAAGCCTAATCCCCCCCAAAGCGTTATTAAAACTCTCTGAAATGTTCGTCGTCATATTCCCCCAACGACGGTAGTTCTTATCTTTTAAAAGAGTCCACTTTGACTCTTTGATATTTCTAAGATACTCCCAGGCTTCTGCATTTATATTAGTCATTAAACTTACAGAATGATTGTACTTCCTAAGTTGTGTGGTGGTGCCAATAGCCCAAGTAAGAAGTTTAAGTCTAGACACCT
This sequence comes from Mikania micrantha, assembly GCA_009363875.1. Lineage (NCBI taxonomy): Eukaryota > Viridiplantae > Streptophyta > Magnoliopsida > Asterales > Asteraceae > Mikania > Mikania micrantha. The sequence goes on along the minus strand of CM018695.1, from coordinate 77,881,356 downwards.
TAAACTTTTGCATTAAGTTACTTCTAACGTGTCTAAGACAAAATCGATGTACCGCATTTTCTCTCCATACTTGAAGGTTTTTAAGGGCATTAATTATACCTTTATGTCGGTCAGATATAACGCACAACTTCTTCCCTCTATAGGCAGCAATGTGGACCCAAAGTTGGTTAAAGAACCACGTCCAACTTTCCACTGTTTCTTCATCGACAATTGCGTAGGCAATAGGCACAATGTACTTGTTTGCATTTTTGGTTACTGCAATTAACATCTTGCCACGGTAAGATCCCTTCAGGTGAGTACCATCAACTGATAGGATTGGCTGACAATTAAGAAATGCTTTTATTGCAGGGCCAAATGCCCAAAACACGTATTTAAAAGTATAACACTGAGAAGATCCAGTTGGAGAATGAAACCACTCAACAATAGTACCCGGATTAGATTCTTGTAACGCTGCAATGTACCGAGGTAACTCTTCAAAGTTAGACTCCCAAGAACCATAAATCCTTTCTATAGCCTCTTTGCGAGCTCGCCACGCTTTACTATAAGAAATATCAACATTCAGTTGATCTTTTATAAACGCTCGAATTTGTTTTACCGGATATGCCAAGTCTTCACGCATATTATGGAGTATGTGTGTTGCTACATCTCTAGACTTCAAACTTCTGTTATCGTTTCCAACAATTGTACCGTAGCAGTTGTGAGAATCAACCCATCTGATTATCTGCCACATATGATCATTTCTTCTTTTAACAGCATAAACATACCAACTACATGGTGGACCGGTGGCAAAATTTGTGTTGCAGTTTGGATTTTGTGAGTAACATTTTGCCCGCCATTTGGCACTTTTGCTTTCAACAACATAAAGCTCCCTGCCACAATTAATATTCCACGACCGCACACCTAACATAACATCATTCTTATTTCGAAAGAACATTCCAAGACCCACCCTTGCCGGATAATTTTGATCCCATATCTCCATATCATCATCATCATCAGATTCATTAATTGCATACGCTTTGAGTTCCTCAGGATCGTTTGCATAATCAAAACCACTGTTTGAGGTTTGACTTACATTTGTTGAGTTAAACCGTGCATCAATTTCAGGTTCATCAGCATCAACGTCGGTAGTTTCTACAGAGGAAGGAACTACTTCAGATTCTTCACTTGTAGGTGGCTCTGCTTCTGAATCAGAATTGGAATCATCTTCATTATTGCTCAGACAATGCAAGTTCGTATTGGTAGACGGACCGGCTTCAAAAACGTGTGATTCTGTAAATTGTTGATAAGGAACCATGGTTCCTAAGGGAGACTCGTTAACAGAAGAAAAACCACGCAGTAAATCCATGCAACTTGATTGCCCCAGAGATATTCTTGGATCGATAGTTACATGAACATTAGCGTAAAAATTATGAACATTTGATGCTAAATAATACAACACTTCGAGACTGGAGTCATTAAATATTTCAGAGGATTGAGAATTGCTATTAAAAGTGTAATACAACTTTAAAGTTAAACGATACAAATCGTTGTCAACTTGAAGATGAAAACATATCAGATTGAGAAATTCCTCGTACGAAATTTTTTGCTGGATGATAAGAGTGGTGCTTCTAGTGTTATTATCAGCCAAAATTCTTTCATTCTCGTATGTTACACCACCACCCCAGTACAATTGAATCAAAATGGGAGTAAACATTTTGTGTGCTGAACGATGCGTATGTTTTGAAAGATAAGAAGAGATTTTTTTGAAACGATGTGTATGTTTGTTGAATTTGCGGTATTTTGAAATGTGATCACCTTACATTTTGTAATGGTGGTAGGTATGCATTTGAAGATCATAAAACGCCACTAGGAGTGGCATTGAACCCATAAAACGCCACTAGGAGTGGCTTCATTGTACTCCATGGTCAAAAAAGTAAGTATCTCGTGACCTACAAGACTTAAACGCCACTAGGAGTGGCTTTATACCCATAAAACGCCACTACTAGTGGAGGAATGGTACTAGATCCCTTAAAACGCCACTAGTAGTGGAGGCAAGTACAGATTCAAATTTTTTTTTTTCAGGTGTTGACTGACAAGGCTAGGGTGTTTTTCTCTCCCCTCTAAAACGCCACTAGTAGTGGAGTTAGACCCCTTTGTAAAAAAAAAAAAAAACTCGACCCCAATTGTAACCATTTTTTTAAATAGAAACCCATTTTTAAAAAAAATTCCGATCTCTGACTCTAAACAAATTCTCTCATCTTATCATGTTCACGTGAATAAGATAAGAAGTATTACATCCGAGAATACTCTACTATAAAGGAGAATCAAATATACAACTAAAAATATTTGATCAAGGAGTCTATTTACCATGATCGTCACGATAAATTACCAAACAATTAAGAACAAACTTACAACATAATATGTTAACTATCAAATTTATAATAGTGTATTCCTTGTTTTAAAGGAGATAAAAGAATGAGAAAAAATGTTTTATTTATATAAAATATGATTAGAATTTTGTATAATTTAAGTATATTAAAATAATATCATTCTTTTTAACACTATATATTAAAAGTTTTTTTAAAACTTTGTGTTTGTAAATTTTCTTTGTGTTTGTAAATTTTCACATTTTATTATAATTTGGTTTTTAAGAAGTTGTGTTTCTATAGTACTGATATCTTTTTAATGTATTCAAAACTCTTCTATCAAAATTATATTTTGTATTTAATATTTTTATATAATATGAGATTCATAGGACCCAAAAAATATCATAAAGATACTATATATTAAATAGTGAAATGATATACCCTCACTGTGTTTTTAATGCATTAACCTTTTTCAAACATTATAATTTAACTAAAAGTAGTTAATACTAAAATGATACATCAACATCCTTCTAGCCTAGTAGTATCGTAATAAAAGAGAGAAGATGTACCTTATGGAGGTTAGGGTCTCAAACACGAGGAAAGGAGATAATTTACAGATTTATCTAGCACCTACTTGTATGGGGGTACGGTCTCATGATAGTCGAGGAATCGACCTTGACTGCATCGTCATTCGTCTTGTTCTCGGTAGCTAGCACGTGAAGATACTCGTTCAAAAAAAAATATTGAAATGATATGATTTATTTTATAGTTGTCTTTCTATTTGTGTTTCAATGGAAAATAACTTGAAACAAATTTCCGGTAGAAAGTTGATGCCTAATATACTTTTTGCCAAGGGAGTTCTCCCAACGCAAGATCCATTATTTTACAAAAATCTACAAAACACGCAAACACGTCATGTAAACTCCTGGGTCCCTAATACTCGATCAGGATAACACGTAAAGCGCGACCGCAAACAAATGGATCGGTGACCTCCAAAGAAAACCGATCTTAGCAGGGACTGAACTTGCTAGGTTGTTTCTCCTCCATTCAAACTAGTATGACAGTACACCACTTTATTAGAGGTTATGCCAGCTATGGATGTTAATGTTTGTGTGTGCTTGTTTCATTAATTTTACAGCCATAGACCAAACCAAATAGGCGTACCCTATGCTTGACGTAGCTCATGCTTTGCATAATGTCCGGGAAGAGACCCGATCACTTAGTGATCTGATTTACGCAACTTTATCCTATACATTTGTACAAGAGGTTGTTTCTCACAGCTGAACTCATAACCTTAAGACCACTTAACAACAACTCGATCTAAGGCACGTTCTCACTGGCTATAGGCCAAACCAAACTAATAATAATAAAAATGATACATGTGGTGTTATTTTCACTTTGAAGCTCTAGGTACAAATTAATGGCTCAAAACTAGATAAAAGGCACAAGAATATTGTAAGTATACATGTTTAGTGTGTGTGTATCTATATATCTATATATATATATTACAATGAACACACTTCACAAGATGACATGATGCATGCATGCATCTCAATTAATTAAACCTTTGGGCCCTTGATGTCACATTCCTTGACTCCCAATCCACATTCTTTGGGGAGGGTTTGAGCCAAAACTAACAGTTTTTTCTTGTCCACAAAATTAGTAGCTTTTGGTCTAACGATGTCATACTCTTGCTGGATTGCATTGCACAGGCACTGCTTTGTTGATAGCTTTAGGCCAGTACAACAGTTTTCGAGCTGTCGTACGGCATACGGCCACATTATCTTCCTTATGATGGTAAACTCATCCATGAACAGCCCATAGCAAGGTGGCTTTGATGGAATCTTGAAACACTTCGTTTGAAAGGCTCTTATATGGCTGTCCGTTGGCAATCGACCTTGGTTTTCGTCATCTATGGCGGAGATGATGATCAAGGTTGTTAAGGTGAATGCAAAAACTTCAAGTTTTGGCATTACGGGTTGGATGTTTAATTAGTTTTTTTTCTGACATGAAGTGTTGTTTATATTGATTATTGTTCAATATTACATGTTTGTTACATAAGTAGTGGACATAGCCGTGTGTTCTGATGTTAATATTTAAGTGATTACTAAAGTATATAGTGAAAAGGGTAAGAAGTTATGATGACTTGATTTTACATATTAAAATGTAGATAAGAAAATGAAAAACAAGAAAAGTCATGTTGTTGCAATAATAAGCTTTAACAAAGCGTATAAAAAAGAAAATAAAAAGAGTGTCATAGTTAATCCAACGTAGTTTTAAATAAATTTATGTCAAAACTTTAGAGTATCTCGGTTTTAAATCAAATTTATACTAGCAAAATGTAGATAAATGTAATCACGTTATTTCGAAATTTTATTTATTATTATTTAAAGTTTTCAATCATTTTATAATTTTAAATTAACATTGTAATACTTCTAACTTTGAAATACTATCTTATATTAGCATAGATAATCCTATGCATATTTAAAATACTTTCCGCTGTTACTGATGAATCACTCCGTCATAATACGCGATAGGGATAAACATAGCTAAGATAAACATAGCTAACACGAATTTAACAAAAAATATTAAAAGAAAAAAATAAATGAAAAACATTTAATAAAAAAAAAACACAAAAGTCAAACTATCATTCTACTCTTTTAATTAATCTAAATCACACGTTTTTTCTCAATATAAAATAAAAAATGCGTACTTAATCTACACCACATTATTTTTCCAATTATTTAGTACCACACAAAATGAGTTTAAAAGTTGATCTCTAACAAATGTTATCTAAGAATATATTTTACATGTAAATATAGTGGAAATATTCACTAAAAACACAATTTTGCCTAAAAAGATAAAAATAAAATCTTATACAAAAAATAAAAATCTAGCACAAAAGCATACAAAACAAAAAAATATAATTCAAAAAAAATATAGATGTAGTAAAAAAATGTGTTTTTAATGTTTTCAAACAAAATTGTGTTATTTGTTCTGACCCCTATAAATATACATTATGATACTAAGTTATTACCCGTGTATGTATTACACGGGTTGAATGAAAATATATAATAAATAATCATAAATGAAAATTTACACAATATAAGACAATTTTTTTTAAAAAAATGACTAAAATTTTGTAATTTAATAATTAAAGTAATAAAATAATTATATTATTTCTTTAAACACTAACTTTATAGTTTGCTTCTTTAAACATTTTGTTTTAAAATATTATTTTAAAAAAATATATTTTATAATAATTTGGTTATTTTTTTTTTAAATATGTTTTTTAATATTAACACATTGTTTAATGTATTAATTTTTTTTTTCTAAATTAAAAATGTATAGAGTTTGGTTTTGTTACCAATTTGAGACTTGTTATTTAGTTGTTTATATTGATTATTGTTCAATATTACATGTTTGTTAAATAAGTAGCAGACGTAGCCGTGTGTTCTGATGTTAATATTTAAGTGATTACTAAGTATATAGTAAAAAGGGTACGAAGTTATGATGACTTGATTTTACATATTAAAATGTAGATAAGAAAATATTTTAGAACTGTATATCTGAAAAACAAGAAAAGTCAAGTTGTTGCAATAATAAGCTTTAACAAAGCGTATAAAAAAGAAAATAAAAAGAGTGTCGTATTTAATCCAACATAGTTTTAAATAAATTTATGTCAAAACTTTAGAGTCTCTCGGTTTTAAATCAAATTTATACTAGCAAAATGTAGATAAATATAATCACGTTATTTCGAAATTTTACGTATTGTTATTTAAAGTTTTCAATCATTTTATAATTTTAAATTAACATTGTAATACTTTTAACTTTGAAATGCTATATTATATTAGCATAGATAACCCTATGCGTGTTTAAAATACTTTCCGTTGTTACTCATGAATCACTCCGTCATAATACGCGATAGGGATAAACCTAGTTAACACGAATTTAACATAAAAAAAAATAAAAGAAAAAAATAAATGAAAAACATTTAATAAAAAAAAAACACAAAAGTCCAACTATCATTCTACTCTTTTAATTAATCTAAATCACATGTTTTTTCTCAATATAAAATAAAAAATTCGTACTTAATCTACACCACATTATTTTTCCAATTATTTAGTACCACACAAAATGAGTTTAAAAGTTGATCTCTAACAAATGTTATCTAAGAATATATTTTACATGTAAATATAGTGGAAATATTCACTAAAAACACAATTTTGCCTAAAAAGATAAAAATAAAATCTTATACAAAAAATAAAAATCAAAGCACAAAAACATACAAAACAAAAAAAATATAATTTAAAAAAAAATATAGATGTAGTAAAAAAAATGTGTTTTTAATGTTTTCAAACAAAATTGTGTTATTTGTTCTGACCCCTATAAATATACATTATGATACTAAGTTATTACCCGTGTATGTATTACACGGGTTGAATGAATATATATAATAAATAATCATTAATGAAAATTTACACAATATAAGACAATTTTTTTTTATAAAATATGACTAAAATTTTGTAATTTAATAATTAAAGTAATAAAATAATTATATTATTTCTTTAAACACTAACTTTATAGTTTGCTACTTTAAACGTTTTGTTTTGAAATATTATTTTTAAAAAAAAAATTATTTTATAACAATTTGGTTTTTTTTAAATGTGTTTTTTTAATATTAACACATTGTTTAATGTATTAATTTTTTTTTTCTTAAATTAAAAATGTATAGAAAGTGTATTTAATATTTAATATTATTATTTTGTATTAGATGTATTTCATAGGATACAAAAGCGGGAAATCAAAGTTGATGCGCTCTAGAAAACACACTGTGTCCCTTGAAACTTAGATTTACTAGAATAGATAGATATTTAAAAAGTATATTTATTATAAATACATAAAAAAATTAATACTAAAAATAAATAAATGATAAACGAGCCAAACCATACCAATCTTGAGCTTAAAAATTCTCTAACTAGCACACGTCAAGCTTTGAAGATAAAGCTTTAAACAAGTCGAAATCGAGCCCTCTTAAGTCAAAACAAGCCGAACTTGCCTAATCGAACTCGGTGCATTTACACCTTTGTTGAAAGTACACCAAGAGGAGGTTTGCATAAAAGAAACTTAAGAAACTTTTAAGTTTAATAATGTTTCAAGTAGGCGTTCATGATTTTCTCCAGAATTTCTTTATCCAAAATCTTAAAAATGACTCTCAACAATATGGGAGAAGCAAAAACTTCTAAAGGTCAGGCACAACATAAATATTCATCTTGATTACATGAGTTCATTGGATAAATACTGTTTCATGAAAAAAAAAATAGCCATCAATTCTAAACTTACGCCTAATTTAAATGGAACACTACATATCAATATATCATGTATCAGTTGTGCTTTCAACAACTCATTCCAAGCATCCCTTTGGTGGTGTAGTTGGTAGGTAAAACATCAATATATAGACAAGTATAAATCATGTAACATACATTTTTCTTTCGCGTACTAGATAAAAATGAACAGTTAAATGGTCATCAAACATCTTATACATATAAACACATAAAAACCTAGATTAGAGTTTTAGAACATACAAACAAACTCACCCAGTATATTCCCACTTTTCAGTGGCGGCTGGGGGGAAGGATGGACACAAACCTTACTCCTATCCCAGTTAGGATAGAGAGACTGCTCCGAAGTAGAGTTTTAGAACATCAATCAATCATACCCCAGAAAATCCAATCGTATTATAGCTATTTGTATGGTCTGAATAGAGTGTGATATAAGTCGACATTACCTCTATGGCTCTATGATGTTGCAAGAGAGGTTGCTTATAGGAGTTTCAGAACATGCAACATTGTATTTTAAATCATGTTTTATACATGTAAAGCAATATGTTAAAATGGTCGTTAGAGCCCAGGAACACTCCGATGGTAAAGTTAACGTGCATATTCTTGAAAGAACAATGATAAGAGGTAATACGATACACGATTTGACTTTTTATAATGAACGGTCAAAATGCCAATAAATCATCGCTTATTGTCAACTGAAAGCAAAAATTAGGGTGTGGCTTCAAAAGACATTAAGCGAAACCAAAATATGACAACATTTTGTCTAATTTCTTACAAATTCTTGTAAAAGATGTGAAAAGTCATTTTACCTGTATCATAAGATACTATAACTGCTGTTTATGCTGAAGTGCAGGGAAAGTCTTCAGAGATTTTGCCGGATTTGACTACTGCTGGATGCCTTTTAGCAGCAGGTGGTGATGGTGGTGGTGGTGATGGCCGATTTGGATGAATTTCAGTTACCTTTTCTGATGGAATATCAAACTGCAATTGTAATGCAACCAAACATATAAGGTTAGTTTTAAACTTTTAATCACAAAGAGGGTATGCATTGTGGAATGGAATCATTATGTATGGTTTGATGGGCGCAACATATTTAACAACCAAGAGATATGTGGTGACTACAAATAACTAAATACAAATTAGTAGATTCATATAAATAAACAAGCTGACCTTATAACCACAGCCCGATACGCAAGCATGAAAGCAATCCTGAAAAGGACAAGTAGATATCATCATTTGAAGTACATTAATTAGGAACATTGAAAAACATATATATTCAGATAATTGATTAAAAAAATTAAAAGGTGCTTTAAATTCAGAATAAGCATTTAGACATTTCTGTTAAAAGGTGCTTTAAATTCAGAATAAGCATTCAAAATTAAAAGGTGCTTTAAATTCGATGTACTTAACCACAATTTATGTTATCTGAATTATTATACTTTATATGTAAACAAATAGAAAAGGTTTTCGAGCCAGGGTCTGGTCAGGAGCAGCCCCTTTTTGCTTAGGATAGAAGAAAACTTTGCCCCCATCCCACCCTCTCCAAACCATACAGATTTCTTTGCTGCAAGTGGAAGTTTTACTAGTACATTTGTTACTTGTTATGGTTCAAGTATTGCATTTGTCATCAAATACTTGTCTTAAAGATTTAGGTGTTGTTTGTTTTTCTTAAAAACGTCTGCTCAGCCTCTTACGTCTGCGCAGCCTCTTTTGTCTGCGCCGCGCAGACCACGCACAAACATTGCCATATGCGGACTGTTTGTTTTTTAGAAGAGGTTTCATTACAAAACTTCTGTGTGAGCTCTTCTTGGTGCAGATGTGGCCCAGCCACTTCTAGGATCTTCTAATGTCTGCAGGGACCACCCATCAACACCGCCGCCGCCACCACCGCCACTGGCGGTCACCCCCACCACCACCGTCGCTCACCCCACCAACACCACCACCGTCGCTCACCCCTGCCACCACCGTCGGTCGCGCCACTACCACCGACGGCCACCGCCGTCCGCCGCCGCCGCCGTCCGTACACCAACACACCAATTTATTTTAACAGCCAACAGACGTTAAAAAACAAACACTCTTCTTCTTGCAGACTGCAGACATTTGGTCCAACTCTTCTTCTACAGATGTTTGCAGATGTGGTCCGCAGACTGCAGACATTTTATTCTTAAAAAACAAACAGTACCTTAAACTTGGCCTAGAGCAGGGAAAATATAGAATCCAGACTAGAGAAGGCAATATGAACAAATCGGTTAACCAGTTAACATTTAACAAGTCAAACCAAATATATTCTAGGTGACTTTTAGCCTGTTTGACCTGCTTAATTTTAGCAGTTTGACTTGCTACAGATAAAACATAACCCAAATCAACCAAATTCACTAGTAAATGAGTTCAAGCTAACACCTCTTGTCTCAAACTAAAAGTTCAAGACACAAAATAAGAACAAGAATGTGAAGAAACAAAAACCTGTGAATAGCTGGCGGAACCAGGAGACCTATCAATGTAAGCACTCCACTGCTGATCTTTTAAAACTGGATCTTTGTAGCATATCTCATCACACTCGCTCAAGCCTGAATATAGTTACATCAAATAACATCATATGCAAATCATAAGCACTGGCCCATGGCCTTTTTTCTTGATGACATTAGTGATTGCCCTCCCACAAAAGTGGTGTGATTTCAAATCCTTACAAAGGCAGGATTAGGAAAATTTTCAGAGTAGAAATTTGTTGTTCAAAAAATAATAGTAATATAAGCATTATAACAAAATAATATTTTAAACACGCGTATACATTCAGTCGTGTTCAATACAAAACCAAATTTTAGAAGAAATCCGCAATAAGCACTTGTATGTGGTGTTCCTAGTGAAGTTGTATAACCATCTCATGTAGAATTTTTTAAGCAATATGTACAGATGTTAAGTGGTTCTCACAGTGAGAACTTACACTTGGTTCTCTCATATTTGAAGCATACATACATACATCCAATTTGAGTTCATAAAACAAAATGATTACAAAGTTCAAAAAGTAAATTGGTACTTACATTCCTCCCATGTATCACCATCAGCATTACACCCTTTCTTACAGAAAACTCTCCCTGAAAGATTCAATCAGAGGCCCAAACAGCTCACATGTCAGAGTACAATTACCAGAGACTGAATTTGATAAAGATTTTCTATGTATTCACATCTGAGCATTTGTGAGATGCTAATAATAGGTAAATATTTGCCAAAGTGACTACCACGACAAATATAAAGAAACTAGTAATTATAACAAAATATATTTACTGCTATGAAGCCCCCGTGTGCGGTGCACGCATATAATGTATATATGTGTCGGCTCTCGAGGGGCAAAAGTAAAATTGAACTAATTTTAATGTTAATTTACTTATTTTTTGTGAAAATAACGTTAAAAGCGTTGGGTTAGTTGTATAATCACTTAATCAGGCATCATGAACCGAAGGTCTAATTGAAAGCAACCTCTCTATTCCTATGAGGTAGAGGTAAGGCTGTCTACATCTTATCCTCCTCATACACTACCTTAGCTTGGCTAATGGTTGATATTTACTGCTATGATGAGCACTAACAAGGGCGGGCCCTGAAGCAACTGGTAAGGTTGCTATTTGTAAGATTCAAGCTGCAAGAAATAGCCTCTTGCACACAAATGTATCGGGTAAGAGCACATTGCAAAGCTATCGGTGCCTCGGCGGTCCTCCGTGACCAAGCCAAGCGAGAGCTAAGTCAAGCATTGGGTATGCCCTTTTTTACGGTGAACACTAATGTCGTGACATTAAATATATATTATCAGATATCAAAAGTATCATCAAATGAGCTAAATTTAAGAGTTTCGATAACAATTTACAATAAATCGGGATATAAACACCATCAGATATAAAAAACAAAAACTAATAAACGATGTTACAGATGAAAATCATCAATTGAGGATCAAAAACATATACGGAATCGAAAGAGAACTTACAGGGAATCTGCATCAAAGCGGCGTATTTATGAGTGCATTGATTGCCGCATGGCGGTGTCCACTGTTGTGGGATCATCGTGATGCCTCAACAGATTTCAATTTTGGTCTCCTCGATTTCCAGAGGAAGAAGAAGAAGAAGATGGTCGGAGAATTTTGGGGGAAAATGGTGGAGAAACGTTCTCTGGGTATTTCTGTCGTTTCATGTGTCTTAACTTGACCGAACCTAACCAAACCAAACCAAAACCCCAGCCTTTGTAAAATTGTCTTTGTGTCTCAAACGTGTTCACCATTGCTTGTTTACTAGTAACTGAATTTTTTATATTAAAATCCAATGTTTTCAGAATTAGACCGGACGTCAAACCAGATGTCTTACTAGTTACTGGTCGGACCGATCGGACTGGATTTAAGAACCGGATAACATAATAAATATATAATATATTCCAAAAAAATTACACATGCATAAACACATTTAAACAAACATAATTAATGTTTAAATAAGCATAATTATATTAAAAAAATATAGGATTTGGTTTTAATGTTTTATTCTTTGAGTTTTAATTAAAAAAAGCAAAAACTAAAATCCAGTCTGACTAATAAACCGGCTCAACCGGCCAGTTAGTTTGAATCCGGTTCCCATGTCTATTTTGGGCCGGCCGACCCTCTGGTTCCCGGTCCGGTCCGGTTCTGATAACATTGATTAAATCATACTCGGAATATCATATTATTAGCAAAACTAAGATAAAATTTAAGGAAAGTAAGATGTAGAGAGCACTACCTTTATTCTATATAAATAGAGAGGTTGTTTCTAATAAGACCCCATCTCATGATATCTAATTAACCGACCAACCTAACGATTTTAACGTAATTTTCAAAAAAATTAAATAAAATAACGTAAAAACATTGCACATAAAAAATTGGACAATCATGGAGACATGCTTTTATTCATCTTTATTAAAAATATCGAAATTGCAACATTACACCTAGGGGTGCACAAAAAAAGGCTAACTGAACCGGATCGGTTACTGGACCAGTTACAAACCGGTTTCTGGACCGGTTATGGGTACCGGTTAGACGCGATCGATTAAACCGCCGGTTAGGGACCGGTTATTAGTTTTTTACCCAAAACCGATTTAGACCGGTTAAAGTGAAACCGGTTTTTTTGATTGGTTAACCGGTTATAGATTTCAAAAACTAGCCGTTTGTTGCCGTTTGGGGGAAAGTAGCCATTGGGGACCAGTTATTAACCGGTCGTGAAAAAATCAAAAAATAGCCGTTTGAAACCTTTTTTTGGACCATTTTGCTCCTAAACGAAAATATAAATAGATGGGGGGTGTTTTGGTTTGATCACACAACATCTATTCTTATATTACGCTCTTAAACGCTCGAAAATGATCAAAAACGATCACCTACTTCTCGATTCAATGTATTCTTCTATTACGCTCTTAAATCAATCTCTATTCAATGGCAAGCTCACGAAGTGCTCAAAGTTCCGTTGGTAGTGGTGCATTCCGAAGGCTAATTTCGATTTAGATTTTATATATCTTTTTTTATTTATAAACTCGTACACACATACATATTTTGAATTTTTCCAAGTGATAAATGACAAACTAATGTCCTTTTTGTAATTTGGTCAGTTCTTAAAATTTATTTTGTTCATACCTTATTTCATTTATATTCATCTAATCATGTAAATTACCTATCTATACAAATTTGAAGTTAGGAATAGTAACGGATCTATTTGACCCGTTTTGTAGCTCCATTCAGCCCATGGGTTTCTATTTGCTCCGTTTCAAAGACCCATCCAGTGGCCTTGTCAAGTTGGGCAGTAAGGGTCGGAGAAGGGCTTCGCTCTTGCAATTGGGTCGTTGTGATTACTGGTTGAATGTCTAATTGTCCAGACGGTAATGACAGTATCTTGTATCTGAGCCGGTGGCTCACTTTTTCTAAGTAACAGGGAAGAGGACCGTTGCTTCCTTTCAACTTTCAGATTCCTACAATAATGAACAATCACCGCCCCAAGGAAACCATATTTCTACAAACCATATTTCTTATCTTTGCGCAAACGATTTCACCAACGTTGAATTCAGGACATCGTTGCCAACAGATTTAAAAATTCTTGAAAATCAAGTATAAGGACATGGGGTATGGTGGTGGTTGTGGTCATGATTGAGCAGAGGCGATGCAGGTAAAAAAGAACAGAGGTTTGTTGGATAAAATGTTGGTATGTAGTGGCCTCATCGGAGAAGACGAACGACGGAGGGGAGTGGTGACTGCCAACAGGGGCTCGGGGGAGATAAGGTCGGCATTAGAATTTGGGCGTCAATGTGTTGCTGCAATGTTTCTTTGCCTTTCAAGTACTAATTTCTTCCCTTCATAAATTTGTTGTTAGGGTTTATAACCGGTGTTCTTGAACTAATTTATACTTGGAAAAAAGGGAGAAAACAGACACACATCGTGTTGTTTAGTTGCAAGCTGCAAAAAGTTGAAAATCTTACGTTTTTGTCGTTGGAGTTTCGACGATTGAACTGAAATTGTTCATTCGTCGATCCATGGAAGAAAAACGAAACTGAAAGGATTAAACAACCATACGTGGTGGAGTTTACTTGCTCAACTTCAGAAATCGTATCTTCTACCTGTTTGAACTTTTCATCCGTCCGTTACAATTTACAAATTGATTTGAAATATCAAATTGATGTTTACTTTAACAAATTGCTTAGTGGTATTGGTTATCTCTAATTAGGTTCTAAATTGTAGATATAAAATATCGTTTGGAAAATAAAATTGAAGGTACGTGATGGCTTCATAAAGTTGAAAATTGTGATTATGAACCAGAAATTTTAGTAAGTTAATGCATACGATGTCTTTGATCTTTGTTTTTTCTTATTTAGGGCTTCTAAATGCAACCTAAATTTTTGATAGATTTATAATTTAAATGATAGACCAAAAAGAAATATGATAATTTCTAAAAGTTTCTACATGTCATTTAATGGGCATCAAAAAAAAAAAAAATTTTGAGCCAGGGGACTCTAGCGAAGCAACTTCTCTATTCTACTTTGTAGATAGGGGTAAGGTATGTCTTTATCTTTCCCCCCAGACCTCACTATAAGTGGGATTTTACTGGGCATGGATGTTGTTGAAGTGTTCTCAAAAGCAAAGAAATAATCATGAAAATTGCTTTCACTTGAGCAGTCTAACCTTTAACCATTTAAGGTTACCAATAGATGAGTGAATTTTAAAATATGGTTTATACCTCACAAATTTTAAGAATGTCTTCATGTCACTGAGTCAATTCAAGGTTTTCAAATACAAAGTATGATTGAAGTATATTTTGGACATAAATTTGTCATAATGCAATGATAGAATTCAATTTCAGAATGCATGGTATTATTTAACAAGGAGTTTATTATGTGATACAGTTTGTTTATTTTATGATATGTCAACCTAATTCAAGTTTTGCACCATTTTTCTGTAGTTAGGTGGGGTACCCACCTTCTTTATCTCATGTTTAGAAGTAATAATGAAGGTTTCATAGGAACTTTTATGCAATTTATGTGTTCCTTGCATGGAAATGTACATGAATGGATTATCTCATGTATTTGACCGTGAGACCGGTCGGTAAGGGACGCCTAATAGTGGCGTTCGTCATTTGTTTTTTTAATAAAATAAAAATAAACACACATTTACGGGAAATGAAAATAAGTACAAAAAATACATAATTAAAATTAGCATGAGTAGGACCTGTTTCAACGCCTGCAGTTACTGGGCAGTAGTTGCCGGAGGGGGTTCAACAGTTGCACCCATAGAGACAGTAGCCGAATGAGGTGCGTAACTTGCAGTAGTGGCACGACGGGAAGCCAAGGTAAAAAAGAATCATCATCTTCTTATATTTTGTACTTAGAACTGAAGTAAATGTCTTTTAGTTAATTTTTTTAATGTTAATGCAGTTTCAGTGTGCATTTAGTGGATATTGAATACTTAACATTGATTAACCTAGATCGCCTTACTGTGATTGTTTATCAAAAGGCAAATGCCATTCCTATGGTACATATGCAAAAATTTGTTGGATTAGTTAAGGTTTGTCCTTTCAAATGTAACGGTTCTTATAGAATGCGTTTGTAGATGCTTTGATTTAAGAATTTTTCTAATGGCATTAAAGTTTATATTGGTTTAATTTTTGCCTTGCTTTGGAAGTTTTAAAGTACTATGAATATCATATAAATACTAAAACTTTGTATCTCCCTTTTTTTGCTTTCCGTTCATGTGATCTAATATACATTTTGGTTTTGTAATTTTCCCTCAGGCTTCCTGCCCAAAAGCCTTGCAAAGAGAAGTCGAATTGGTTAACCTAATAGACCGTTGTGATGAGGAGATCCAATCCGATTTGTGGGAGCGATTTCATAGCCCTAGAAAACACACATCCTTATCATATTTCCCCTTCACCATTTGACTTTCTTTAATATTATAAAGCTTGATAGAACTAACAATTGAATTTAGTTTTCTTTGAATAAAATATTTTTTTTAGGTTTTCTTCTATTTGAAAGTTAATTTATCAATTGAAGTCAAGGTGCATGTTTCGAATTGATATGAAAAGAAATTTAAGAGATTTGAAACTTAAAGATAACAAACAATATTATGGGAATGCTGCCACCATGCGATTCTATTAGAGGTTTAAAAGTTATATATTTTGCATGTTGATTATAATTTTCATTGTAATATCATGATACCCCAACTTCAAACTACACCTTCACCGTCAAAATTGATGGAAAAACTAGCTACTTTAGCGCCAACAAGTCTTTTGTTGCATCAACAGTTAGCATTGTATGTTGATTTTTAGGATTTTTGCGGATCTCCCGGCAACGCGCCGGAAACTACACCTAGTTATGAACATATATGATGATAAAATAAATGTTAGTGTATGTTTATAATCCTCATTCATGAATTCATATGAAATTCTTTTATGATATCATGTGCAAAATTTTGAAATCTAAGAAACACCTTCATAAAATTTTACATACAAATTTTATAACAAAATATTATAACACATATTTAATAATGAATCAAGTCATAACCTACAAGAACTATATTATAAATATCATCAGAAATCATATAAAAGAAAGCATTTTGAAAATAACAAGAATTCCATAAATTATCAAACCATGGTTTTTTTTGAAGCAATCTAAAAGAAAACATTACTTAACCTTATTTCATCATAAATTAATCACTCAACTTTTACATAAATTGAGTAATTTTTCTTCTTAATTGTTAAGGTAGCTAGTCATCAGATTTGGTTGTAACCTTGTGTTTATTTGCATCATATAACATTCATAAGCATGATACACATGGCATCACATTGATTTATATTCTACTAGATTATTACACAGTGTATTACACGGATTAAACATAAAACATTAAATAATTACTAATAAAAATTTAAAAAAAATAAACAATTTGTTATAAATTAAGCAGATTACGTATTAATGAGTATTTTAAGTAATAAAATAATAATTAAAATTTTTAATAACTAAAGAGTTTTTCTAGCTGCGGTTTTCTCATGGGCAGGTGATCAAGTCACGACACTCTATTCTTCGGACAAAATGGTGATCTCGAGTGACTGTACATTTGCTATTCAAAACAAAAAGAAAGTACATCAATGAATTGAATTCTTCATTAGTGTGAGCTGGAACCGATTGGGAAAATTGCAAGACGATTGGGAAAATTGCAAGTCTTGCAAACTTGTTTCTCTTATTATTATTTATTATTTTTTGAATGTATTCTAGAAATATCCAAAAGTTTGCCACTATAATACGTTTTGTGTGACTTGGATTTCAATGAAAGAATCATATTTCTAATGAAGACATTCTTGATATTTATATAATTAGTGGACTCAACTCATTTGTAAAGCCTCAAATCAATCAAATGATCAATTTATTTCGTAGAAAGAAAAAACAAAGTAAAAATAATAGTGATGATAATGTTCACAAAGGCATGGAGAACATTGCTAAACAATGGAAAACTCTAAGTGGCGAAACCAATTGGAAAGGGTTATTAGACCCACCCGGACCCGATCTCCGTAGCTACATCATCCATTATGGCGAAATGGCTCAAGCCGCTTATGATGCTTTCAACTCGGTTAAGGTGTCAAAGTATGCTGGAACTAGCCGCTATGCACGCAACGATCTGTTGGCTAGAGTCGGGGCTAGCCAAGGGAGACCCTTGAACAAGTACCAAGTGACTAAATACATCTATGCAGCCTCTTCTATCTCGGTTCCTGACGCGTTTATCGTCAAGTCGTTGTCGCGTGAAGCGTGGAGCAAGGAGTCAAACTGGATTGGGTTTGTAGCCGTGGCTACTGATGATGGGAAGTTGGTGTTGGGGAGGAGAGACATTTTGGTTGCTTGGAGAGGGACTATTCGGACCTTGGAGTGGGTTAATGATTTGGATTTCACGTTGGTTTCGGGTCAAAAAATATTCGGAGAAAGTAGCGATGATGATCCGAAGATACACCAAGGATGGTACTCAATCTACACGACGGATGATCCACGCTCGCCTTATAATAAAACCAGTGCAAGAGATCAGGTGAGTATTATCCATGACAATTTCTCAGGCCAGCTTAATGGCGAAGCAACCCAAGCAAAGGCTTAGAGTCCTAAAAAATATAGAGCGTCCAATTTATAAAAAAATTATATGCATTGGGCTTTTTATGGCTTGTAGTCTTTTTTTTTTTTAAGTTTATGGGTTCTACAGGAAATAAAAGAATGCAATAAAGACTCACATAAAAACATTCTAATATAGTAATATTCAATTGAACAAGATTTAAAAATTTGATTACAAACATTTTATTAAATAATTTGAAATTAAAAAATTACGGAAAAAATAATATAAATATTTAATACATCTAAATAAATATATACAAATTTTTTTAATCCCATCATATATAAACTTTTAATTTATTATTATCGGTCTCAATCATGAATAAAAAAATGATGGTTTTTAAGATAGTCGTTAGTTTAGGGCCCCAGGTTTTTATTTCGCTTAGGGCCTTCAAAATAATTGAGCCGGCCTTACAATTTCTATACAAGATAGTACATTTTTTCTTGAAAAGGTGGATTTTACATGGTGTTTTGGATTGTTTAACCCATTTTGGTTATAGGGTAGTTTGCTGCCGCTAGCAGAGACAAGGCTTAAGGATGGGGGGATAGACGCCCCGTGGCCGTAGGACCTAACGATCAAACGTTAAAATACATTTTTTAAATAAGTTTGCATAATTATGAAAAAAAGGGGGCAAAAATCTTATTACAGTGAGCACCAATCGTATTACAAGGGACATAAATCTGATAACAAAATTACAAATTGGTACAATAGGGAGTGAATAATGAAAACTGTGTTCTAGCTTTTCATAAATATATATCAATATTAACTTCTGATTTGACTTTGAATTAATTATTTAACCAATTGTTTTTTTAAATACTTTTGATATGTTTGTTTTGTGATTTCAACTAACTTGACATGTTTTTTACCCGGACCGATAGATTTTGTTTTGTGGTTTCAACTAATCCGACCTATTTTTTACCCCCCGTAAAAAAATTTCTGAATTCGTCACTATTTGCCGCACACCCATGCGTCAAGGTCCGTACTCTAGCTCAGGAAGCCAAGGTTTGCATGGGTGTGCAACAGAAAGCCAAAATGCCAAAACACCGTATAAAAGTTCAATCATTAATTTTAAGAAAAAAAATTCACAAAATAGTTCATTTTCGTTATATATATATTGCTTCATGCTACATATTCTCATGTAGGTACTAACTGAGGTGAAGAGACTAGTAGAACAATACAAGAACGAAGAGGTTAGCTTGACCATAACCGGGCACAGTTTGGGTTCAGCCATCGCGACACTAAACGCGATTGACATAGTCTTAAACGGTGTAAACAAACCAAAAGGCATGGAAAACAAGGAGAGCATAGTGACCACATTCGTCTTCGCTAGCCCTCGTGTGGGAGACTCAAGCTTCAAGAAAGTATTCAATTCACATAAAGATCTTCACGCCCTTCGCGTTCGCAATGCTTTAGACGTGGTTCCAAACTACCCGATAATCGGGTATTCGGACGTTGGTGTTGAGTTGGTAATCGATACCACGAAATCTGATTATTTGAAGAGTCCTGGGAGTTTGTCAAGTTGGCATAGCTTGGAGGCTTATATGCATGGTGTTGCTGGGACACAAGGCAGCAAAGGGGGGTTTAAGCTTGAAATCAATCGTGATGTTTCACTTGTGAACAAGCATTTGGATTGTTTGAAAGATGAATATGGTATTCCTGCTTCTTGGTGGTGTGAAAAGAATAATAGTATGGTTCAACAGGAGGATGGGTCCTGGATGTTAAAGGATCATGAAGATAATGATTTTATTATATATTGAATTCTTTGTTAAGTTTTTTTAGTGTAATTAATAATTGTATTTTGTTTAATTTCGTACTTTTGGACTCTTTTTTATAAATTTAATCAATTTTTTAATGTTGAGATTCTCTAAACAATTAAGTACATGTGAGGTGTAAGTGTAAAATCTATGTTTTGCTTTGATAATCTGTATAACTATATCAAGATCAATTCAAATGTTTGTGTTCTTTTTTCAAATATCATTATTACACATAAATATTTCGCCTTTTATGCGTATGTGTAAATTCATATACCTTTATAATTTAACCCATGTATAGTTTTTCCATTTTTTTTCTTGTTTTTAGGTAGCACATGTGTATAAAAAGTTTAATTCACACTTACGGCGATTTTCGTTAAAGGCCACTGATTCGGTTGTGTTGTGACTGTGTTTTACATATTCCTCCTGTTTAGTCGGGTATTAGGTGAACACAAAGGTTCACCACATAAGCGGTTTCTCACGGTCATTAAAAAAACACACACATGTGTTAAAATCCTAATTAAATGCATGTTAGTTAAAACCCTAATTAAATGCATGTTAGTTTATAATTTTATACTTACACATAATAGATGAAAGTGTTATACATGTGTAATAATTATATTCAAAAAATAAATAAAACAAAAATTTGAATTTTTATTGACAGAGTCATAAAATTATCGCAATAAAATAGGGTTTTCACATAATAGGATTATGTAAGTTGAATTTAAGTAATTTTGATAAAATTTAAGATTAGAATCAATAAAATTATATATATCTGAAAAATAAAATAATTTATTTGTTTGACATGATTGAATGATTGATCACTTGCTTTAATTAAAAAACGGTTTTATTATTTTTTACATCAAATATATTTAAGATACTTTAGTTTGCTTAGTTATACACATATAACATATCAAATCAAAAGTTTTATAGTTTTTAATTTGACGAGCACGTTTTGCAATATTCATTTGAGTAAACAATTTTTAAGAAAGTAGTATGATTTCTTTGATTACAGTTATGTATCATTTGCAGATATCATTAATAAGTAAAACTAGCTTTAACCCACTATGTGATATCACAATCTAACTAGTGCTTACACATCACTATAACTAACGTTGATCAAAATCTCAAACATAATTCCATAAATGATAAAGTTAAATGTCAATTATAAAAGAAATAAATCATATTAAAACAAAAAAAATACCTGTGCCTCTTATAAAATAATACATGTAACATAACTAATACAATTTCAGAGTTCTCTTTAGAGAGGTCATGATTTTAGTTCACTTCCGCGGTTGGTGCCATTATTGATGTCGCAACAACGTGCCTTAATGGTCACCACCCAATTTAAGTGGAGATATGGTCAGCGATGGAGCTTGAAAAAAAACTCGGATGGGGCCGAAGGATTTTTAGGAAGAAAAAGGAGGGGCCGAAGGATTTTTAGGATGAAAACGGAGGGGACCGAATGATTTTTAGAAAGAAAAAGAAGGGAAACGAAGGATTTTCCGACGAAATGCTATTATATCGACACTTTTAAGCGAAAAAACAGGGGGATCGGGGCACCTCCGAACCCCAATAATCCTCCGTCCCTATATAGGGTAATAAGATGCATGAATAGAGTAGCTAGCTTAATTACTTATACAAGATACCATAATAAAATTAGAAATCATGATTAGCCTTGGCTACTTATAACAAGAATCAAACAATCATGATTAATCATAGAGTAGCCTAATACTTATAATATGAATCATGAATACGTATCTTAGCACAAGCAAATGTGGAACAATTCAAGTTGCTGAGACGAATACGAACACCTGCAATTTAATTAAAGT
Organism: Mikania micrantha; assembly: GCA_009363875.1. NCBI lineage: Eukaryota > Viridiplantae > Streptophyta > Magnoliopsida > Asterales > Asteraceae > Mikania > Mikania micrantha. The sequence continues at coordinate 77,859,462 of CM018695.1, read as the reverse complement.
TTGAATTAATTTTACACAACGTAAAATATTTGTTTGACTCAGTATTTTATTGGTTTCTGGCTACGGTAACTACAAAGGCAAGGATAAGGAGGGATCTTCCAAGGTATTATCTTCTTCTTTTTTAACTACTTGCTACGAATCCGAAAATACTTCGGCTATCCGAAAATTATTTGAAACATCCGAAAAATTTCCGGATATCTGAAAAAAGTATAAGAATATCCGAAAAAAATATATTTCGGATATCTGAACTATCCGAAAATTTTCAATATAGGTATCCGAATCTGAAGTTTCGGATACGGATTTTTTTAACACCCCTAATCTCACACCCCGACTCGCAGCGGAAGACTTAACAGAGTCTTGGTGTCAACAGTAAATAACACAAGCATAAGTTAAGCGAACGATTTAAATAAAACATTGATAAATATATATAAAAGTCATCGATAATTGTTAACATAAGTTCAACGTCTTATTACAAAAACATTATTTTTAACATTTCGATAACCGGTCCCAATATAATTATCCCATGTACGCTCGCTTTCAAGAACCGGTTTTCCTTTCCCATCCTCATGCTACTTACCTGAGAAACATACCAAATTTAAAACAAGTGTCAACCAAACGGGTTGGTGAGTTCACAGGTTTTATAATAAAACACATCAACAGTTTATCATGGAAAAGAAGGTAATATTTCTATGTTGTGCTAGTGAACATCTCGTAGACTAGCTAGGTCCTACGAACCGATAGACACCATGAGCTCATAATCAAACTGAAACCAAGGAGCAGACTCCCTGCAACATATATTCTCCCGTTACTCAAGGACCATGACACCTGGCCGGGGAGTGGGTTGTCAAGCCCGATAGATCTACCAATATATCCTGCGGTCCCTCGCGAGACTAATGATTACGACTGCGGGCACAAAATTTATCAATGCGCAAAACACTCGGGAACAATCCACGAGAACCAGGTCCAACTGCACTTACTCAAGAGCTATCAACCATCACATACCACATAAGCAAAAATATTACAAATATTCTTTTCCAAAACATAGGCAGTTTCTCCCCCGATTTTAAAAACAAAACAGTTAAAAAGGGGCCGTGAAACTCACCTCGATGCGTTCCTGCTAGCAACAGAGATTCCAGATAACCCGACTGTTCTCACTAGCGCCCTAAAACCCAAGGGACACATTAACAGTCTAAACACAAGTCTACTATGTAAGTTGTTCACCCAACTTAACTTGACTTAAACACATTCCACTAAGGAACCAGGTTTCACACAAACGACCCGTTGATGACTCGAATTTAGTTATTATAAATCATAAGTTAACGTTTTTAAGTCATATTATATCCAAATAATTAAGTTATCTTGGTTAAAAATCCATTTTAACTCCAAACTTAATTGTTCGTAATTATTTGTCAAGTTTGACAATTTATTCATATTTTACTGACAAAACCAACAATGTAACACACAAGCACGTCAACATGCATTATGGCCTAAGTGACTTTTAATACTTCAAAATAAGTATTTTACACTTGTTTTTATATTAAATTTGCTGATTAAAATCAGTCACAAAATTATGTCAAAATTATGTGTTAAAACGACGTTTTTACGCCATTTTTAGACATAGTTTTCAAATATTTCATTTTATATTTTTCTTACAAAACTTATACATTATAAATTACAAACTTTTATCATAAAAACTTGTAAATTTTCTGATCAAAATCAGATTCATAAAATAACTCTTTTTATACGTTAAAAATAGTCGAAAACGTGTGTTTTCGGTTAATAACGACAACCCATTAAATATATTTTGAATCCGCTTATTTTATACTCAAAATATTTCATCAATTCCCATAATTTACTGATAAAAATCTGTTAAAATTTATTTTATAGAAAAACTCTATTTTTATAGTTTTTATCTTATCAAAACATCCACTTTAAAGTAGTAAAATTATAGCCAAGTTATTTAATCATTCTTTATTCATTTTATAACAAAAATATTTATATTTTTGTGTATTTTATGACTTTAAAATCAGATTTGATATATTTCATAGAATATCAATAATAATAAGTATTATTACTAAAATTTAATAATTATTTAAATAGTTATATGCATACTCATGCATGCATACTTACACAACCATCATACATGCACATCATAGTTTTTATACATATACTTATGTGTATATTATATATACATATATATATGAACGCATACATATACATATATGTTCATGCATGTACTTATATCACATACACATACATATATATGCATGTATATGTACATGCATGTGATTAAAATTACCATCCAAAATGAAAACATTCATCATGTATGTATGTAAGTATATTTTTGAAAGAATAAACATCCAAATATATATACATTCACGTCACTTACACACATATGCATATGTATTTTTATGACTCACACACACATTCATACCCACACACTCACGTTTCACACACACACACTTACTTGTTACTATCTTTTACATGTAAGCCCCAAAATTCTCCCACGTGTGACACGTGTTTAAAACACCATCAGAGTTTGGTCCCATATTTTTCAAAAATTAAACATCAATTTTAAACACCCAACTTAACCTAACCCGTCATCAAAACCGGTTACAAACATGTTAATTATAATCACACTTTACATTATTTATAACCGTTCACAAAAAGTTGGGTTTTAACAAAAAAACGTGTTCAATCCGAGCCTTCTCAAGATATCCGATCACGATCGCCTTCACCCTTTATGTTCTCCTGAAAAAAACACCACATTTAAATAATCGTTAGTTCGTTAGAACTAAGTGAGTTCACCCCGCTATATCCCCAATTGTATTCCATAACACCTTATGGATACAATAATAATGTCCCAAATATAATTTGGTAACATTAGTAGAAAAACGATTTACTAACGGGTCGTTTTCACCCAAAACCCCTTAAACCTTCAATTCTTGCCCAAACGAATTAGATTTACCACTTGAAACCCCATCAAAGTTGAAATAAGTCAATTTATGACCTTTTCAAAGATACAGACGCAACATGGGCATGTTCCGAGGCAACATGGCCATGTTAGAAAGTTTCCAGCATCAGCTGTGCAGATATGACATGGGCGTGTTACAGTGGAACATGGTCATGTCTGAACTACTTCCATATACATAATTTTCTTTGTTCCCCCCCCATCCCTTTTCACCAAGGATTTCAAATTTGCACAACCACAACAATATATTCAACACATTAAATTCATATTCATAGCACTTTAAAACACCAATAAAGTGTTAGAACATGAAACCACCCACTAAAAGTCAAATTTCACCCAATTCCCTTAAGACGTCCTTTTTCACCAAGAATTCTCAAGGTAGGTAATCACATCACTTGTGATTTACCTAAACTCTATAAATTCACAATAGGAAGATCACACCACTTGTGATTCAACCCATTCCACATTCACACCTCCGGTGAATAGTTTGACCAATTTTGGTCAAACTTCGAATAAGAAGTTCACACCTCTTGTGAATCATTCTTATTCTTTCACACCACGTTTATGAATATCAAATCACAATAACTAAGCAATTTAAACACCTATTACATGTTATTATCAACACCAAATATTCAACACCAATTATACCCCAATTTAATCACAAACACCCAAATTCATACATGCACCAATTATACACCAATTTAATCACCAAACACCCAAATTCACACATACACCAATTATACACCCATTTGATCAACAAACACCAAATTCATACATACACCAATTTAATCACCAAAGACACACAAGTTGATGCCACTAACGGGTCAACCACCCAATTTGACTAATTTCAACAATTGGTCAACCACCTCGTTAGACTAATTTCAATAATGGGTCAACCACCAAGTTTGACTAATTTCAACAATTTGGTCAATCACCCAAGTTTGACTAATTTCAACAATTTGGTTAATCACCCAAGTTTGACTAACTCCAACAATTTAGTCAATCACCCAGTTTGACTAATTTCAACAATTGTTATCAAACACTTAATGAAACCATATCATGTTATGTAATTTTAACATAACATTCACAACAAGACTCACCACAGATAGTCAACATTTAAGTCCAACACTCCTATTGCCACTATATGTGGTCTTAGGTATATAACTACCTTAGAATTCAAAATCCTCACACATACATTGTAAATTTAAACACCAATTCATACCAACAATACATATTCCACATACATTGTCAAGTTAAACACGAATTCATCCCAACAATGCATATTCCACATACATTGTCAAGTTAAACACCAATTCATCCCAACAATGCATATTCCACATACATTGTCAAGTTAAACACCAATTCATTCCAACAATCATTATTCCACATACATTGTCAAGTTAAACACCAATTCATTCCAACAATGCATATTCCACATACATTGTCAAGTTAAACACCAATTCATCCTACCCATGTATATTTCACATACACATTAATAAACCACCATGTTTTAACACCAACACCACAACTTCATAATCTATCAAAGCAATGTTGTTACCACCTACATTGACTTTTATAGATTTAACACATAACATTCACCAAATACTACAAGAAGTAAATCAAGTAGTCCACATTCAACACCAATACACCAACACCAATATGACTTATGGTTGCATATTTAGTGAGTAGGTTACTCACCTTAGCCCGTAGGAACACCATCAAAATCATCTTGTTCTTTCCCAAGTCTTTGACTTGTTCCTTGACTTTCACCACCACTACCTAGTTGTATAACACACATACAACTATATTCAATACAAGTAACTCATATTTACATTCTTTCAAACTACTCGACCCGTTATCACCATTTCATCTAATTTATACCCAAATGATCAATTCTCACCCAATTCACCATTTATGATTATATATATGCTTATTTTATACCACCACAACTTAAAAACTCATTTTTAAGTTAAACACCTTAATTGGCATTTCATCAAACACCTCATATGCATGTTTATTTCTACATATGATCATCACCCATTAACACCTCTATCAAACTCCATTTTTAGTTTATAAATGATTCTCATTCACCACAAACACATTTATAGTAATAACAACTTCATAAAACATCAAATCAAACATTTGAACACCAAATTAACCACCATGTTCATATACCCCATGAACACCATGGACCCACATTTATCAAGTTGCATCTAACATGCAAGAAATGATCAAAATGTTGTTCCTAGATGATTATCACTATGAATAACAACATTTAACACCTTCTAAACACCCAAATTTCGTATTTCACCATACCCCACTCATACCCCATGTGAGACCCACGAAAATTTCACCCAAAATAACAATCTAACACTTACCCCTTGTTAGAAATCACTTCAGGTGTGGTTTTCTAGCTTCAATCTTCGATTTGCAACCAAGAAAGCATCCAATTTCATGTATTGCAAAGCCATCTTCTTCCTCTCATCCCTTTCTCTCGTCGAACACCACACACACAGAAAAATATGAATTTTGACCTTGTTCAAGGGTTTTAATCCCAAATTCCACTTTGGCCAATTGGCAATGAGTTTTTAAAACACTTAACTAGTTTAATTAACATAATCAAGTTAGTTACTAGTTAACGTTAACACCCCAAATCTTATTAAAACACCCATCGGTTAAAATATAACAATAAGAATCTACCAATTATATTATATTTTAATATTTTTCCAAAATGGGTCGTTACATTACACTAAAACCCACTTGATTTAAACACATACTTTGGGATGAACAACTTGAATAAACCCATATAATATGAAGAGATTTACCTTAGTTATAATAAGAAAATGAGTTGTTTCTTGATTAAAGTTCCTCCCAAACACCAAAAATCACCAAACTTGATAAAGATATGAAGGAACGGAAGCTTGATATTTCAAAAAAGGCGAAAGTCTGGAGATAGGGAGGGGTGAACGTAGAAGGAAGAGAGAGGGAGAATAATTTTAAGAGTTGGAGTGTGATGAGGAGAAAATGATGGGTTTAGGAAATTGCAAGATTTTGTTGGATTTTAAAAGCTTCCTCTTTCAACCTTATAATGACAAGTGGACATACACTTGTCCAATTCTTTTCCTATTATTGTCCAACTAGATAAAAACATGTATAACACAGATATATTCTGAGTCCTACAGTGTATAAACCTCGTACCGAAAATTAAATAAAAATTCGATTTTTATTCTAAAATTAATAGAATATTTAATCGTACTAAAACGATCAAATTTTTAGTCAAAAATAATGACCTTAAATATTATTCGGATAATTTAATCCATCTTATTCGGCAAAAACACAGGTAAAGTCGGTTGTCAGTAAAATCAACAATTTACGCCAAAATTCACGGTTTTCATTGTTAACTTAATTTATATATTCATGATTTATCATTTTATGCTAAACCAAGCATATCTACTAAAGTCGTTAATCGAGTCGTCACCAACGCTCGTTAAAACACCGCCAAACGGTACAGAAAACTCTAAATTTCACCAAATACAAATCCATGCATTTAAATAACACTCCATGCTAGACTTTTTAATCATTATTAATTTAATAATAAATATTAAATTATTTACGCATTAAATAAATCAAGTTTAGTACACTAACCATTACAGATTATCGGTCGTAAAAATACCGGATGTCACACCTAACCCTTACAATACCACATGGGCTGAATGATAGGAAAATATTTTTTTGGTTTAAATAATTAAACATTTAAATACATGGGATAAAACCGTAATTTACTTTAAATAAAAACTATAATTTTGATATTGGTTTGGATTGAGCCAAAAACGGGCTCATCATCTAGGGTTGTTCAAACCGCTTGACGTTCACTTGGAATAAGCTCGAAAAAGCTCGTTCGAATTTCACTCGTTTTAAACGAGGGGAGCACAATGCAAGACAAGTTCGCTCGTTGCTCGCTCAAATAGTCGCTCGTTTGGGCCGCTCGCTTAAGTATAACTAAATTATATATATATATATATATATATATATGTGTGTGTGTGTGTGTGTATGTGAATTGAATCCAATAAAAACCTAATTTTATAGAGAAAACCTTAAACCTGTGAGCCATTGATTTGGAGTGTTGAAAATAAATATATGCTTCATATTAACCCACATTAAAAATGATTTGTTTATTTAAAACCCAATTTTTTAATTCAGGTTTAATGTGAAAACACATTTAATTTCAAGATTTCAAATTAAATGGCTTACATAGGGTTTAAGAGTTTTATATTTAAAATTGAGTTTTTATAGAGTTTAATTCTTATATATATGTACTTATATAATATATTAATATATAACTAACTAGCCTAGAAACCCATGTATTACATGAGTTGAATACTTAAACAAATATTATTCATTAATATCAAATCATAATAAATATTTAATAATAATATATTTATATTTTAAGATAAGATATAAATTAAATATTCTTATAATTTATTAAATTTTAATATATTAGCAAATTATTAATTAGAACAAAAAGATTTATATTTTTTTCATATTTAATTATATAATTTAATTAGTAAAGATTATATTATTTATTGAGAGAGAGAGAGATGGGAAATTTTTTTCAGATTGCAACAGAAGTTGATATATGTCTCTCAAAATACTCTTTTATTATAATAGGTGGATATAAATTTTTGTTTTTATAGATAGACTACTTTCAAAAACCCAAATACCCAATACCAAAAATTTAAATCTGATTCTCAAATCATACTCAAATCCATCACGTTTAATCCTACTTCTAAATACCCAATACTCACCCCCTCGTTTACTCCCAGTCGACAGCCGTGACCGTGAGCCGACCGCCTCCCACCGTCTCTGACGTTCCTTCCGGCCGATCGCCTCCCACCGTCTCTCACCTTCTAAATATTACCAAATCGGCCAACCCTAATTCATATTCCGTATACAGAAGCTGTTAGCAGACGCCACTCGCCAGAAAGCTCCGAATCGGCGACTCCTCGGTCCTCATCAACCATAACGGCCTAACCTTGCCGACCACTGGACTCACCGGACCGTGTCGACCTGTTTAGATTTGGATTCTCCGGTCTGTGATTTCGTTTAAGCTTGTTGATAGAGATTTATAAGTCAAAGAGATGACCTGGTGTCTTCATTGTTCAAAATATACTGACACACATTTCGATTATACCACCGGTAGCGTGTAAGAATTTCCTAATTGTTGTGTTCATTAATAAATCGTAGTTTTTTTTATCAATTAACTAATTATTGAACTATTTATGCTTCATTGTTTTTATTTTCAGTTGCTGTGTTGAATGTGGGAAATTAGTATCACATGATGTATATACAGAAGATCTCACTTTTGTTAAAGATGCAGCAGGAGGGGTAGGCTTTAGAGCATAGTTTATTTGATTTTTGTCAAGGTTTAAAATAACAGAATCGTTCCTCGAGGCGTTTTCACTCTGCCTCACGGGGCGTACGCCTCAAAGGCGAAACGAGGCGTAAGTCCGAGACGGTAGTAAATAAATAAATATTTTTATAATATATATAAAAAAAATACTAAACATCAATTAAAGAATTTTTATAACTAAGATCAACATCATACAATAAACATAAAAATGACAAAGTCTGTAAAACACAAAAAGACTTGGAATGTTTAGAAATATAAAGCATCAACCCATATAAACCGCCTAAGCTCGCCTCGACCCAGTGAGGCGTGAGTTTCTTCAGATCTTGTGAGGCGCCACCTCAAAAACGTTTTTCCATCGTTACGCCTCGAGGCGCCGCCTCAGACCGTTTTTTTAAACCATGATTTTTGTTAATCATTTGTGGTTTGTTTAACTTGAGTTGCATATGATTGCAGACTCATCTTGCAGGCAACCAAGTTAAATCGACCAATTCTTCATATGAGTCACATAGAAGGACCTTGAATAAAGGTACATTATGTTTGGGATTGTCTACTTATAATATACTTCATCAGGTCGATTGCAATGATATTTTCTTATATGTTAGGGAATGATGTAATTTATGAGCTGATAGGCAAATATGGGATCAGCAATGTTAATCATGCAACTAAATATTACCAGGTTTGTGTTTTTTCATACATTTCAGACGTAAATTTTGGCAAATGCTTATCCAGAATGGTAGTTTTTGATTCCTTCAAAGTTTCAGATAGCAGTTGAGCGCGGGTTTACAAAAGGACGTAGAACAGGGCAGGTGGCAGCTGCTTGTCTCTATGTTGCCTGCCGGTAAGTGGTTAAAATATTATGTTTGTAATTGCAGGAACATTTAATGGCACAACATCTGAATTCTAATCATTGAATTATATTGATTGTTTGGTTGAGGCTATGAGTCGAATTATATATCTACACACACATATAGGTGAACGTTCAATTGAGAACTATTTTTACTTAAGAACTAAAAGAACCAATTGTAGCCACAAGTTTAAAAGGGTAAAAAAGTAACTTCCCCTATTTTAAAGGAAAATTACTTTTTTACCCCTTCAAACATGTGGTTCAAAATTAGTTATTTTGGTTCTTTCATATTTAATGATTCTTAATGGAATAAGTCCCTACACACACATATATATACTTGTCAAGGCGCATATGCTCTGCGCATAGCCTAGGCACAACTCACTTAAAAAGCGAGGGCTTTATTATGCAAGTCACATGGTATAAAAATACTATTTTAAGGGTTTTCAGACATTTTGTAGGTTTGTTTAGGGCTAGTTTAGCATGTCTTTGGTTGAACCCAAGCTTGTTTAGGGCTAGTGTAATTGTTTTTGGCCGGAAAATGCGCTTGAGTGCCTTAGAGGGCGCCTATCGATGCAAGGTGCGCTAGCTTTGCTATGTTGCGCCTGAGCGCCTAGGTGTGCGCCTGGGGTGCCTTTGACAACTATGATGTGTGTATATATGTATATAGCGTCAGTTAATTCTTTCATTAACAAATACTCAGATTATGATTTTGTACTTTAAATATCCTTTTCAGCTTAATTATTTAGACTTTTCTAGACGCATTCAGCTCTTAATTAAGTAAAATGATGCCCTTGATGACTGTATGTCTTACTGAGTAGGTCCAATAAATGCTCCATTAGGTGCTAAAAAACTACCCTCAAAATCCAAGCAGTGAATGAAGGAAAATGGGGGATGAGCTTTAAGCTTGATATTAGTAAGTTCTGGTCAGGAATATTACAGGAGAATTGGAGAAAAGAGCAAAACGTATGTTGTTGCCTTGCTGGAGCTTATTTTTGGCTTACTAGAATATGAAAAGGGCATAGTAATTCTATTTTGGGCAGTATAATATAATACCATATTTAAATACGGAGTGCTTGTTATTATGATTTTTTTTTTTGAAGAATTTTATTTTCGTATGTTAATGCACACACACACATATGATGTGCAGAGGGATGTTTATAGGCACTAGAGTTTTTTTCGAAATTAAAGCATAGGGAAGCTACCTTTATACCCTCTTAATTGTAGCCTCTAATTTGATTAACCATTCAGCCAAGTGTTCCGGTTGGTGGAGCGACTCATTTTCTTATATGCGAAAGTGATTGGATAGTAAAAAACAAAGTATTAACGGGATATAATCAGTTGTATTTTATGAGATTCTAGTATGATAAGTAAGAAAAACATGTAAGCCTCCATTGATATCAAAGCTTCAATCCAAGCATGAGCTTAAGTTATTAGTTAAATAGCATGAACTCTATCTTTTGTTCCTTTTTCAGAGGGTATTGATATTAGGGGCATTTTTGTCTTTTAGATTTTTTACATTCCAATTCCATAAAAGATTTACCAACCAAACACACTAGCAAATTTTCGAAAAATTACATTTCAATTATTTTTAAAACATTCCGTGAACTAAATGGCACCTCAATGCTCACAACATGATTTCGGCATCGTTGCATGCATCTCTTTTACCATAACCTTTAATTAGGTGTAAATTCTAACATAAAATCTCAAAATTAAGAGTTTATTTCAAGAGTTCTTGGTTGTACGTTATTCCTATTGTTTGTCTGTCTAAGGCTCACTTCATTTACCTCCAAGTCTGCATCTATCCTGGATCCACAAACACTTTAGCTTATTAGTACTATTCCTTGTTGTCACCCACAACACCCTTTCTTTTGGTTTGGAGAGAATAAAGGTCGTGGGCTTCTTATTTCTTCTATTTGTAGAGATTTTTAAAACTAGATTGTCACTTTTACTTTTTTATATGAATATAATCCCCATGTAAATATCTCCTTGACTTTTGCATAATTGACAAATTTGACTCTTCTAACTGTTTAAATTTCCCAAATTCAGTTTTTAATTAATTTTATAGTATTAAACATCCTTTTTATATTCATTTGAAAATTGGGGTGTTGCACTTTTGGTACAAATGTTTTCGCCTTGGTTATCCTTTCCAAACCACAACTCTTTTGGCAGAACTAATGGGGTAGTTTGTCAAACCTTTCATCCTTTTTGGGAATGAACACAAAAGTAAAATATTTGTAAAGGGCAATATTGACCTTTTGTTTCCGTATTTCTCTCCATTATTGGAAGGCAGGCATGCATGCATGCATGCACACACACATTTCAATTCATTCTTTTTTTTTCAATTTAATTTGATGTAGAATTTCACAATTTCCCTTTTTCATGGCAGTAAGTTTCTCACTTTAGATTTTTGGCCTGGGCACATAATATATTATGTGGTATGAAGTAGCACATCATGTGTATGTAACTGTTTACTGGAATCTCTTGTTACAAATTTTGGTTTAGGGTGTGACATATGTCAATATATGCACTTTCTAATTGTGTAAAATCTTTATTAAGTTTTGCCCAGTTATATAGACAGTTATTCTTTCTTGTCCCTTTGGCATGTGATTTGCTGATCAATCAATGGTTGCTGTTATGTTATACAGTGAAATGGAGAAACCATTCCTGCTTATAGAATTCTCAAGTGAATTAGGTGTTAGTGTGTAAGCGATCACTTTCCTTGACTATTTTATATTTTCTCAACTTTTTTTACAATAATCTGATTTTGTAATTTACATTTTCTAGCTACGAGTTGGGCACTGTATATTTACAACTTTGCAAACTACTAAGCCTCCAGGATCATCCTTTTGTACAAAAGCCAGTAGATCCTAGCCTTTTTATGCACAGATATACAAGTGGTAAGAGTTGATTGTTCTACATTTATCTGAAGTATCTTTCTTTATCTGCTCTTGAGTAAATTGCATGAATGGCACATGTGGTAAGACCATATTCAAGTATGGTCCTCACTGTTCAGTGTTCACCTATATGTAACATGTTTTTGGTCTTTTCCACTGTGAAATTAAAAAAAATCTGTTAAATCCATGCTTGGTTCTTTTCACAAACCGGTCAATGTATCCATTTCTTTTGTGTTTTCATGGAAGGATATATTTGCCATTTCTCATGGATTTAGCATATGTTTTTAACCTCCCTTATTTTAAATGACCAGGCATGTTTTTTTAGTTGATGTTAAAAAAAATCTGTTAATACATGTTTGGTTCTTTCCATAAACTGGTCAAGCTATCAATTTCTTTTGTGTTTTAATAAAATGGTATATTTGTCATTTCACATAGTTTTAACATATGTTTTTAATGTCTTTTAGTTTAAAGGACCAAATATTTTATAGATAGGTGAGAATGGGGACCATATATGCAATTTCCAAAATGTAAGGACCAAACATGCAAAACACATGAATCATTTGTGTAATTTAATCTTTAACTAACAGCCATCCTATGAGTGTAATTTTCTTTGTATGATTAATTGCTTGAATCTTTTACTAAATTAACTAGATATCAAATTGCATGTTTTTTCCTTAGGTTTAATTAATGACAGAAAGAAACCTTTATTTGAAAACTCACAACACATTTAGATTTTCGTCCTTTCTACTAGTGGGTGTTAATTTTGTCTATTAAAGTGAGTCATGTGCAATATAATTAACCTTGTACTTTTGAATAGATTTTTTCTTTTTTAAAAAATAAAAAAATATCTTTTTTTTATTATCTCTATACTCTCTCATTCTTTGGTCTTCATCTCTTAGGCCTTAGCCTTACTATTTCTTCTTTGCGCCCTAGAGTTAAAGAACTGAGAACCATGCAAAGACTCAATAAACAAGCATTCTAAGTCGTAAACTCATCATTGTACAAAAAATATCATCACAAATCTACAAGCTTAACTTGAATAAGAAGAACAAACATGTCAGGTTTCATAAATAGATGAGCTATCAAAAAACAAACAAACATATCCTTGTCTTTTGTTTGGCATCTAGGTCAAGAACAAAAAAATCCAACATAAGCAACATCTAGGTCAAGAAGGAACTTGCAATATTTTTGATCCGTTACTTTGAAGGTCGCATCCTTGTTTAGATGAAGATGTTACTCAGAAAACTAAGGTGGTGTTTGTTTTTTAAGAGGTAAAATGCCTGTATTCTGCTGATCACATCTGCAAACATTTGTAAAAGAAGAGGTGGACAAAATCTCTGCAGCTTGCAAGATCAAGACTGTTTTTTAACGTCTGTCGACCGTTACAAAAACTGGTGGTGGTGTACGGACGGTGCTGGTGGTGGGTGATGGGTGGTGTCTAACTTTGGTGGTGGTGGTGTCTTACTTTGGTGGTGGTGGTGTCTTACTTTGGTGGTGGTGGTGGACAGTGGTGATGTAGGGTGGGTGGTTAGTGGTGGTGGGTGGTTTGTGCAGACCTTAAAAAATCTTAGAAGTGATTGGGCTAGATCTGCTCCAAGAAGAGCTCGCATAGACTTTTTTAATGAAACATATTCGAAAAAACAATCTATAGATAACAATGTCTACTCGGCGCAGACTGAAGAACATGCACATACCTTTTGGGGAAAAACAAACAACGCCTATTTCCTAAGCATTACTATATATAACTAAAAGTCATGAAATTGAATAGTAAAAATATATATATTAAAAAGAGTATGGGCCCCATGATCATATATATATATATATATATGTATGTATTAATAGTAATATATAATGCATAAATGTTTGATACATGTAGTGATGTTTTGAAAGTTTAGACTTGGACCAGAAAAAGTTTTTTTAACTTTGAAAATTAGTAAACACATATGAGATTATTAAATCTGAGAGATTTGCTTATAGATTTGGGTTTTTGTTGGCCCAGGGTTTAGGCTTTAGGGTTTAGGGTTTAGTTTGTGATGAGAGATTTGATTTTGTTATGTAACTTATGCTTTTGCAGATGATATATAAAACCCGTTCTCGGGAGTGTAAAGTGATAACCCGTCGCAGCGCGCGGGTGAAATAAACCTAGTTTGAATAATATAATGCAAGAACTTTTGGAAAACCCACAACACTTTCTTTATTGAATATTGAAATATTTATTTTTGGCACATGAACCAAAGACTCCATATCTTATTTAAACTAATATCAAATACAACCGTAAACCAAAACAAACTCTAATTCCTACTTTAACTCTCACAACCTACTCAAACCCTGAATCTTAATTAAACAAATCAATACAAGTAAATAACCTTTCGAATTCATTCTTTTACCTTTTAACTAATTAACTATTTACAAAATTAGTCTAACAATCACACCCTTAATATTGTAGTGCTCGTTTCTTTCCTACAATAGTGTCGGCCCATAATCATCTTAAGTTAAGTTGGCCTCTTATTTATTTGGCTTTGATTTTGGGCATTCATAAATATAATGACCAAGTTCTTCACATCTTAGCACCTCACCCGCGACTTGTCATGTTGCCCCCTTAGCTCTCTTCCTTGTTGATAACTAGGTTGACCCTCATGACCCATCTCTGTTCTAAGGTTTATGCCTCTACCACGGTTTTGTTGGCAACAATCACAACCACCTCACCTTCCTTTTTCCTTTTATCTTGTTCATCATCATGAGTAAGTAGCAATTTATCACAAACATCTCTTGTCAAGTCTTCTTGGGGTTTTACACTCTCCTCATGAGCCAATAAACAACCTATCTTCTCTTCAAATGCCATATTCTCAATCTCTGAGTTGCTCAATTGAAGCCATTATTGGTAGATATTTTAAGACATAGAGTTAAGGAACTTTCTCACTGTCACCTTTTCATCAAGGGAAAACCCAAGACTTTTATACCTAGATTGTATCCCACTTAATTTTCCCGCAAAGTCAATCACTGTCTCTATCTCGGACATCATTGCTTCCAATTCAATCCTAAGCGTTTGCAAGCGAGCATTTTGAACCTTCTCAACTCCTAGAAATTTGACCTGTAGTGCAT
Source organism: Mikania micrantha (assembly GCA_009363875.1). NCBI lineage: Eukaryota > Viridiplantae > Streptophyta > Magnoliopsida > Asterales > Asteraceae > Mikania > Mikania micrantha. Next base: position 77,844,241 of record CM018695.1, on the reverse strand, counting down.
CCCACACATCCTTTGGGTCTTTGTAATACTTGTAGAAGAATATCTTTGGGTATTGAATGATATATCATGGCCTTTGCCATAAACTTCCTTCTCACGTACACATCTCCTATCACAAGATCTATGGCTTTCTACAACTTGTGTGCAGCTAGGACTGTTTGGACCACAAGGTGTAGTTTGTTGTGATCAGTTTCGGGCACAATAAACTCACATTGCTTGGCTCACAGACTACTACAATCTAACAAGCTGGTCTTGTCATCAGTTCACTGATCTGTCCAACCTGAAACGCATAAGGTTCTGATCAATTTCTGATTGCTTCATGCAATCAGCTCTCACAGCCTCTCTTAGATAGATCGAACCAGCCACAGGTTTGTATAACGGCCTTTTGACGGATTCAATTTGCTGCCATTGAAGTTCTTCTTTGTTGATCGGCACCGCAAATCAACTCCTCCTACTGTAATCTGCATTTTTGTATCAAGCCTTCAACCTGGCTGTGATACAAATTGAAGGCCACAACCCTGTTTAGATGAAGATGTTACCCAGAAAACTAAGAACTTGAGCAATCGAACACAAGAACTTGTGGAAACCCCCGTGACTCTTTCTTTGTTTATTGAATATTGAATTTTTTTTTTTGGTACACAAACCAAAGATTCTTAACCCTTGTTTATACTAAAACCAAATACAAATTATAAACCAAAACAAAATCTAATTCCTATTTTAACTCTCACAGCCAACTCAAACTCTAAAACTTAATTAAACAAATCAAAATAATAAAATAACCTTTCTATTTAAGTCTTACCTCTAACTATTTACAAGATTTGTCCAACATTTTTTTACCAAAAAGAGTAGAGAGATTGGTGATGTGATGTTTTAAAATACACAATATTTTCTTTATTTGTTCTTCCCATCTTCCTTATTTGCTCATCCCACAGATCTGCATCATTTTATCACAGAATTAACAGCTCCATTAGCCGTCTATTGATTCCTGATTTCATCGTTCTCACCTACCGTTCAGTTGAGAATCAAATTGTTTCAAGCTATGACTCCATGTTGCTTGGTTTCTGATTTACCAAGATGGCCAACTGACGTGAAGCCCCAAATCAAATTCAGGCTTTTGATCGATTGTGATTCCCATTTTGATACGTTGCTTGCAGCGTTGAATTTATCCAATAATGGAAGAACTTGATGTCTAGAAAGAAATTTAAAATTTTTCAATTTGCGAGTCGATGAACTTGATTTGTTGCGGAGTTTCTTGCTGTGAACAAACAGCCATACATTTGGTTTAATTCCAATTTCTTATCCTACATTTTCTTCTCTCTTTCTGCTGCTGATTACTGAGCGGATTGTGAGGGGTTATCGGTTGGGTTTACAGAGGCCCGGGAATGAGGGGGGGGGACCCATTTTAACAGAGCACCTGCTATGGTAAACGACTGTCTTGGTGACACCTAAGGATGAATAGCAGTTTGGTATCTAGTTAAATGGCCAAACTGTAATTTAGTTTTAATCTTTATTGTTTGTTTCTATGGATGGTGCTGTTATTGATATCTTACTGGTCTTGCTAATTAGGACTAATGAAAGATGGTAACAGTAAGAAAGTTTTGAACACTGCATTGCACCTTGCCGTTAGCATGAAAAGAGACTGGATTCAGGTTTTTGATGCTTTCAGAAATTTTATAATATTATGTTTCCTCCCCTTTGTGAGTCTATTTAATAAGTTTTCTTTGCATTGTTTCCTTTTTTTTACAGACTGGAAGGAAACCTAGTGGGATATGTGCTGCAGCTATTTATGTTTCTTCACTGTTACATGGATATAATTTTTCAAAAACAGATGTTGTAAGTATAAGTCAAAGACTTTTAAATAGTTTTTCAAAGGATGCTCATGTGTTTACAACCTTATAAATGCATGCATTCAAATAAAATGTGTAATATTTTTGTTAAGTATGGGTATAATGGCTACTTACTGCCTACATTTGCTTTATGTTATTTTTACATGTAAATTAAACATATCTCCTAGCCTCAGGTAATACAGATGTTTCATAATTACTTTTTCTATCCAGCTATTGACATGTTAATGTTTAATTATAGAAAACAATTTTCTTTCTTGGGTATCTAATTAAATTCCAAATCCAATTTCTTCAAATTCCGATTCCTTAAAATATTCTACAAATCAAACAACCCTAAAGGTTACATTCTTTACTATATTTTTCAGGTTAAAGCTGTACATATATGTGAAGCAACATTGACAAAGCGATTGATTGAGTTTGAAAACACAGAAGCTGGGAGTTTAACAGTGAGTTTTATTGCTTTGCTCAAAATAAAGAGCACACATTTGATCTGCTGGATTCATCATCTTGTACAGTTTGCTCATACTTAACCAATTTCTCATTTGAGTTAATTTATGCCAACACACTACTTGTTGAATACATCACTGCGATTTTGCAGTATTGTACATAAATATTAGCATTTATATTAGTCGATAATGAGTGAGATCAACAAGTCATAAGAGTTAATTTGCAGAACAGAACGATGATATTTATAGCTTATTGAGTTTTTTCCCACTTTTGTATACTTTTTTACTTATGGGGCAACTCTTATGTAAAAATTGAATCATTGACTGTGTAGATAGAAGAGTTCACTCAGAATGCCATGGATTTTGAGAAGGAAATGCAGTCTTGTAAGCAATCTGCCAATGATCTAAAGATGCCAGGAATGACAGAAGTGGTCTGCGAGCACAAAAGCAGTGCAGTTCAATCTGGTTTTGGGCTTTGCAAGGATTGTTATTTGGAGTTTTGTGGGGGACTTGATGGTTCTAAACCTCCTGCATTTCAGCGTGCCGAAACGGAAAGATTATCCATGGAATCAGTGAACAGATTGACTGGATCAACGCCCCAAAAAACAATTGACAATGAAAATGTATGGATATCCATCACAACAGTTTCTCAATTTTTTTTGGTAACCACTGGTAGAGGTGGCAGTTTTGATCCAATAATTAATGATGGATCTATTTGGGCAGTGCTTCATTTATAGTTTAGCTTAAAAGGGAAACGTTATTTACATAGAATACTAATGTGCTTTCACATTTTATCTCAATTGGGACAAGTTACACTTTCTTGTTTCTGTTGAGTCATTCAAATATGATTTTGTGTCTCCTTTAGGTCATTAAAGCTTTCAAAGTTTGTTTGTCTGAATAACATTTATTATGATATAGAAGTTTAACATGTTTGTGTATAAATTTTACATACTACTATAATTTGTCAACTATGAAACCATATATAATGTAAGTAGACTTCTTAAATTCTTCAATTTATAGATAAAAGCATCTTTAAATGCTATATTAATGTATAATCAGGTTCAGTTTATTTATAAAAATATTTGTTTTATTTAGATTAATGTTGTATAAAGGTAATTAGAAAGTTTTTAATGACCCAAACAGGACGCTAAACCATGACAAAAAATAGTATGCCGTCCCATTTGGACAATATGAAAGTACATTGGTATTCTATGTAGCATACCCATAATAAAATGGGTCAAAAGTCATCGGTAGTATATTTCTAAGGCATACAATCCAATAAACTATTTTATTCAAATTAATTTTTTTAAACATTTTAATTTTGTGTATCATATTTCCCACACATCCCTTTTGATTTGTTATTAAACTAGTGTTTCCTGCCAACTTAAACTCACTTGTACAAACTACAAAGTTACATGTTTAGACCTGACTTGCTCATTTTGCCACCTCTAATAATCACCTATTATCTGATATGTGTGCATCCAGATGCCTTAATTTTTGTTTACCGTGCTTATTTTAATGAGCTAACTTATTCACAAATGTAGGGAACTCATGATAACATTGAATTAATTAATAATAAAGTCTCTTCAACAGAAGTTGAATGTGCTAGTAAGTTGTATATTGACTATTTCATTCTTTTGTGTTTTTTTTTCTCGGTTGAAATATGTTCTTACTGTTTGTTGTGCTTATATGACAAAATTATACCAGTACCCCACCTGGAAAAACTGGATAAAATTGGTGACAGTGTTGATACTTTTGAAAGCTCAAAGGAGGCCCCTGCAGATGAAAGCTTAAAGGAGGCCTCTGCTGATGAAAGTGATACCCTTTCTGACATTGATGATTCTGAGGTAAGTGAAACTGTTGCCATTTAAAATTCTCACATTCAATACCTTTATTCTGACATTCAATTAAGCTTTAAAGCTTGTTAAATTGCACATGCTCAGTGTTGTAGAAATCACTAGGTGGGGTAGGGACTAGGGATTAATCGGATTGGAAGATTTATATATACTTTTTCAAAATTATATATATTCAAATTTTCTATGTAATTGAGTGTAGCTTTATGATATTGAAGATTAAAAAGCTAATTAGACATGCTCAAATTGGTTATTATATATTTATATATATTAGCGAATAGCGGTAAATGAGCGCTATTTCGTATTTATCGATAAAATAATATAAAATTTTATTAAATATTTTTAGTCATTCAAAATAGCAATAAAATAAACATTCATAATTATACACCACCAAAATAGCTAAAGTATGTTATAAACTTTAACCAAATACCAATCCAGTGCACTAAAGGAAGGGAAAAAAAGAAAAAGAAAAAAGAAAACCTGCCCTTATAATCTGGTTCACCTACACTGGCTACACATACGGAGTCAAATTCGTCGAATTCCAGATCAAGCTTCCAGATCGCCAATTTCAGTCCAATTGAGTTGTCCTATGCCGTCGTCCAGGTTCCACGTGTCAAGTCAGGGTTGAATTTCAGTCCAACACAGTCGACCGAACTCCAAATTACAACCCGTCGCCCGACAAGTAATTTGGAGTAGTTTAGATATAGGAGTAAAGTTAAGTTGCCATATATTTCAAACGACATATTACATATATTTATTATATGTAAGATTACATAATTTAAACTTTTGGTTATCTGTATCAATACATATTTGTTAGTAAATACATGTAATTTGACATATAGAATGTATGTAATAAGGTATATTGCATATCTAACATCACGAATACATTTAATATGACGAATATTTGTATCAATCCAGGGTTATTATTACATACATATGATAGGACATAGGAGTATTAGATGCATATAATAAATGGATAGTAAATGTGTAATAAAACAATTACATATTAGTTATTAATCAAAATTAGTTTAATATGTTAACATGCTCTTGATTTTTGTACCTTTTTTCTTCAATACACAATAAAACAATTAGTTATTGCATCGCATACAATAAGAAAACATTAGTTAATGCAATGTAATGATGATATTCTATTGGAAGTTGCTAAAATTGAAGTTAAGATTGACCGCATCAGTTATATAGTATCCTTACATATACTACATAATTGTAATACATTAGCGGGTTAACTGTATTGAATAGTACCCTAGTTTCCAGGTCACCTAAAATTTTTTATCCTTTTAAAGTCACTCAACTTTCATTAAGTGTTTCAATCTTATTCAAATTTTTTATAAAATTTTAAATTATTTGAAATTAATTGAGGCAAATGAAACATATGTAAAATTTTGTTACAATTTAATTCAATTTGATTTAAATCAAATAATTCATGAAACTTTGTTACTATTTTGTAAATTCATTTTCTTCACAAATGCCTCCTACTTCAAGTTAATTATAATTTTTTTTTCACTTATTACTAATCAATATTCATACAAGTTTTATTTGCTTAATAATATTTAATAATTTACACAATTTTGAAAAAAAAAATACACAGAATTAGAACACTAAATGAAAACACTTGAAAAACTTGGTTACTATTGTGTGACATAAACCCTACATCATATTACATATATGCTGTGCTTTAAAGTTTAATGTGCAGAACATAAAGTTCTATGCATATTATTATTATTATATATATGTTGCCTGTCATACTACATGTAATTTAGCAAATTATCCACACCACATTTAATTCATTTTTTTATTTACCAGTATACCAATACTATATTCAAGCTAAAGATAAAAAGAATGCTCAAATTTGTAGTGAATTTAAAAATATGTTGTATAAAAGAGGTATCACTGTTTAAAAAAAGGGTCAATAGTGGCTTTTCCTTTTTTACCCTTATAAATATAAAAAAGAAATATAACTACAATTTATGTGATTGGTCATTAAGAGTTTTTCGGTTTTATTACGAAGGAGGAGTTTACTCTTGATACACACACACACACACACATATATATATATATATGGTGATATCTACATATTTTTTGTGGTATAGATCATTGGCTACCTTCATGATGAGGAAGAAAGTCGGTTGAAGAAGATTATATGGGAGCACGTGAACAGAGAGCATGTGCAGGTGATTAACTACTTTCATCATTACTCGTGTATGAAGGGTTGGTTTATCTTTCATCTCTAAGAGGTAAAGTAAAATAAATAACTTTTGAAAAACTCAAAGTCAATCAAAGCATAATTTTGATGCATACGCATCCAAAATCATTTTATACGTATACTTAAATATTTACTGAAATAAAATACTATCTTTTGACACCCTGGTATTTATTCAAAAGTTGAAAATTTGGGCAAAAATAATGTTTTGGGTCCACCTGACTCTTGCTATATTCGTTTTCCCCCAGCAAGAAGCTGCAAAGGAAGCTGCAGCAGCAGCTGCACGTAAGCTTTATATGGGTAGTTCAGAGGAAATACGTGAAGCACAGGCCCTTGCTGCTGCAGCTGCTCAAGTTGTTGCAAGCAAAAAAGAGGTACGTGTTTCCCTTTTTTTTTTACAATTTCCAGATGCAAGATTTGATTTGCAAATATGTTGATAATGGCAAATTGAACCTGGTAAACAGGTCAAAATGTAGTTATTTATGGTTTATTTTATGTATGATGTGAAAGCAGAAAGATAAAAGAAAGAGGGAATTAGAAGCCAAGAATGCTAAACCTGCCCAAACTGCTGCAGAAGCTGCTGGTCAACACTTTAAGAAGGTAATTTTGACCTGTAAAAACAATGCCTCGTTGTTTCTTTAACTGTTTTTTTTTTTTCCTTTTTTTTTTTTTTTTGCAGAGATTAAGTTCAAAAATCAATTATGATGTGTTGAATGATCTCTTTGGTGATAAGGTAAGCAGCACATGTTGTCTTGGTTTCTTATAAAAAAATGTATTGATTTTCTATTTATTGAAAACGAGCCTAAGCTTGTTTAGTTTGAACGAGCTTGCCTTGCATGAAGCACTTTTTCTAAAAGCTCCCTTGTTTCATGAGTAATATAATTATTATACATATTGGTATTTATAAATATTAGATGCATGCCCCTAAAACTTAATTTGCAAGGTTGGTAAAATAACGTTTTTTAAGAACTTTTCTTAATTGCACTCAAGTCTTTGGAATTGGTTTAAACTTTTTTTTTTTGGTCTTTGTTTTTTTTCTTAATTTCTTTTAACCTTTCTTTATTGTACCTAAGTCCTTTTACTTTCTTTTTTTATTTTAATATTTTGCAACTTTTTCTCAATTGGGCTCTAATCCTTGAAATTAATTAAACTTTTCTTTTAGTCCTCATTATTTATTTCTTTTCTTTTAATTTTTCTTAATTGCACGTTAGATCTCTATTTTTTATTATTTGTTTTATTTTGGTTTTTTCTTTTATATAACCTCACTTCTTCTTTAGAACTTTTATGCTTTGTCCCTGAATTTTGTAAAATTTCGCTTTGACCCCCTTAGGTTTTTAGAGTTTATCCTTAAATTCAATGTCAAAACTTTTGGGTTTCACTTTTAAACTTTTGGGTTTCACTTTTAAACTTTTAGGTTTCATCTCTAAAATTTGTACATGTTACTTTGAGCCCTCAATGTAATAGAGTTTAAAGTTTGTCTTTCCTCCAACTTTTAAAACCTTTAGGTTTATCTCTCGTCAATTTTTTAGAATGTCAGTATAACATCCTTAAGATTTTAGAGTTTAGAGTTTATTATTGCATTTAATGTCAAAATTTTTTGGTTTCAATGTTTTTAAGTTTTATCCATAAGCTTTGTTGACCCCTTAGGTTTTTCTAGAGTTTATCTCTACACTCAATGACAACTTTTAAGTTTAACTTTCACCCCTAAATTTTATAGGATATTACTTTCACCCACTTAGGTCTTTATAGAGTTTAGAGTTTATCCCTAGACTCAATTGAGGGCTACTTGTTACCGACCACTTCTAATCATCTAACTTTCAAAACTTTTAAAATGAGGTTTCTAGATATTCATATTTAACCCTTTTGTTCCTCAATTGCTCTCTTTTGCTTTTTGGGTTGACATTTTCACCTCTCAACTTTTTGAAAACTTTATAAAATGTAATTTTGATCATCTTGAGTTTCTGAAGTTTCAAGTTTACCCTTTTCGTCCCATAACTTACAAAAACCTAATTTCTTATGTGCTTAATTTTATGTACATGATATAAATTCTAGTTTATCCATGTTTTGTTGGTCTATGTTTCAACGTAATTTTTGTTGGGAAATGAGTTGGGTCAACTATAGTATGTTCTCATTCGACATTATAAATTCAAGTTAGTATAACTTTCAACGACGCTGTAACGCGCAGCTGGTAAAATTACTAATATATATACAACAAAAGGTTAGCATACATGGTGTAGAAAGTGTTTATGAAATTAGCACATAAAAAGATTTTGTTTGATTGTTATCACATAGAGACGTAAATCATGCATAATCACCCCTTTATGATAATTTCAACCTTGTTTGATGATGGCTGATTAATTTAATATAAATTTGGTTTATCAGGAGCCGAGTCAAGAAGAGAATCACGTCGAAGCTGGCAGCGACGCGGCCGACGCCAAGGATAAAGAATTGGAGAATGAAGATAATAATGATTTTGAAACAGATGATCAAGAAGATCATGAATGGAAGTATGATAACGAACAGCAAATAAGTGGTTATGTTGATGATTATTATGAAGAATATTGATTACAGCATTTGTTTTTTTTTAATTTTATATATATAAATAATTTGGTGGTTAGTTGATAAAAAAATAATATTATGGTATTGAAATATTTTGTGTTTTTAGGGAAATTTATTTTATAATTTAAAATTTTAGAGGTGATAGATGTTAATATTGATATATATATTTTTTAAGGTATCATTGATTTTTTCATCTAATTTTAGTTTATGGGCAAGTGTTCGTATAAAGCATTATATAAACGGTTGGAATATGAGGAAGTTGTCAGCATGTGGTTAACATTTCATCAAAAGTTGTTGATTATTACAACAATTCTCTGTTAGTTTATAGAGTTTATAGCCAGTGGTACTTCTTGATCACCAGCAATGGGAGGTCTTGGTTTCGAGTCTCGCCCGAAGCAAAAAATGTTCTGGGTGAGCTAGGGGGTTTTCTCAGTGTGAGTTTCCTCCTAGATGGTGTGGTGGTTCCTCGATTCGGCACTCGCCAACGCCCGGTTTTAAATGTTTCCGGGGGTTGGTAGCGGTCTGTGGTCACAGCGCGTGGGTTGTTGGGTTCAAGGACTCGTTTAGCTGTTCAAAAATAAGTTATTATCGAGAGATTTTGACATGGTTGTAAAAATCGCGATTCCTTGGCCGATTAATCGGAATTAGGCGCTAATCGGGGTGTTCCTGACTAATTTTCCTCAAATCGGCCAATTAATCGCTAGTCGGTCAACATCGGTCAAAATCGGACCTAATCGGTTCTGATCGGTCCTAATCGGCCACCAATCGGCCACCAAACAGCCACCGATCGGCCAGAAAACGGCCGATTTCCGGCGAATACGAGAAGAAAATGGAAAACAAACCTTCAATCTTCGTTGAGAACGACGATTTCGACTTCGATTGACAAGAACGACGACCCTAGCGTGACTCGCCGGAACCCTAATTTGGAGAAGACGACGACTGCTTAGATAGGGAGTGAAGCCATGCGTGGATCGGGAGTGAAGCAGAGCCTTTTTTGAAGTCTGTTTGGGCTTTTAATGGGCTGGGTATTAAAAAAAATAAATAAATAGCCCAATGAATTATTAATTTGATAAAATCTTATTTATTTGCAAATTTATACATAATGTTTTGTATATATATATATATATAATTTTTAAATTTATATATAAAATCTCAATCCGATTAATCCCGATTAATCCCTAGTCCCTACCTCACCGACCGACTAGCGACTAGTGATTTTTACAACACTGGATTTTGAGATGATTTAAAAAAAAAAAAAAGATTGTATGCTGAAAATTCAATATTAAAGAGTTCTTAAATTATATTTAGTCTTTATTTGTAGTCTTGATAAAATAAATATATATAATTCACATAAAATAGGTTTTTAAATAAACAAATTAATTTTAATATGTTTTAATATAGTCAGAACTCACAAATCTATTTTCAAGATTTCAAATAGAAAATCTGGATACGATTTATGAGTTATGTCTTTGAGAGGGAGTTTTGACACAATTCCTATTTATTCGTTATGGTTGTTTCCATTTGTTTACATCAAATAAGAAACCTAAGGAACCCTTTCATCATAACATTCAAATCATCATCTTACATTTTCTTTTATCAAGTTTACTTTTGGAGTTTTCTTGTGGGTTGTTTTTATTTTTCCCTAATTTTTATAAACAATTTTGAGATAACAACAAAAGAATCTGCTTGCATTATTGACTTTTGTCTCCCTCATCCTCTCTTTTCTCTTGAACCCTAGAAAGATTCTTGACGGTGAGAGAAGAAGAGAGATTGAGATGAATAATTTGATTAAAGAGGATTTTTCTCTCTTTTATCAACCCACAAATTAAAAATAAATAAATAAATAATTGGTTGCAGATTCTTTGGAAGGCATCAAACGACAAATACCCTTTTGTAAGTTCTTGATTCTTCTGTTTATGTAACTACATAATATTCATCTTTTTATGTTTTTGATCCCCATTTTGTGTTAGCAATATTGTTTCTTGATTTTTTTACAAAAATAAAATAATAATAATAATAAGCTACATACCCTTAAACTTTATGATTGATTGAACTTTGTTAAACTTTTCAAGGTTTTAATGGATGAAAAGTTTAAATTTATGACTGAATTTTTATCATAACTAAAGATTCAGGTTTTGTAAAGATGTATGCAATTGGGATTTGTTTCGATGAAACATGTTTATGCTTCATTGATTATATGTGCAACTCCCTTTGCTTGAGATTTTAGTGTGAAAATGTAGATTTTAGTTTTCCTTCTTGATTTCAACAAATTGTATGTAATATTCCTTAGTTTTGGGGTTTTAAATGAGTCACATTTTGTTTTTCGCAAAATGAGTGGGTGGATGTATAACTGTATAAGTATGATGCCAAAATAGCTTCTTTGGTAAAAACATTTAGGATGGACCACGCTATGTTGGGTCGCATTGACCCGCCATATCTTTTACTTGTTTGATCATTTTCATGGCAAAATATAACCATAATCGACCAACTTTCACGAGAAATTCATAGTTGTCAAAGGCACACTAGGCGCGCGCCTAGGCTCTTAGGTGCAACACAATGCAAGAAAATCGTCTGGTGATAGTCTAGGCACATGTCTAGCAAGAATTCAGCAATACACTAGAAAATCTGGTCAAATTGGTTTGAAACTTTAAAAAAAATACTCTTAGATCAGCCATAAATCAGTCTAAAACAACCATAAAAAGGTTTTTAAATTTAAAAATTTGTATATAGCTAGATTATACTTGTTTTATTTATTTTTTAATTTTTTAAGCCTTAAACATGTGAAACCTCTAAAAATGGTAACTAAATACTTTTTGTCTAGATTAAAAATGCCCTCACTTTTTAAGCATCATGCGCCAAAGCTACAAGCTCACTTTTTGTGTCTTACGTACCCTACACCTTTGACAACTATGGTGAAATTGCCCCTTTACATGTAAGTTTCTACACTTGGCCAAAGTCATTAACAAGACTATGATATGGACAAGGCTTGCCCAGAGTAGGGTGAAGTGGGGGACCACCCCAGGTCCAACTTTATACGGGGCCCGAATTTTTTGAAATTATTTTTATATAGTATACATAAAAAGTATAGAAAATCAATATCTATTAGAATGAAAAAGCCAAATTTGGTTGAGTTTTGTTAATTTTTTTAACAATTATATCCATATTATTAACTTTTTATATATAACTAAGTTAGTTGGTTAAGAGGGCTCAATTTTATTTCTTGCAAAAGGCCCTGAAATTTTTTTTGATTCTCGGGGTTGGCTTTGAGTATGGAGTTTATGTTTTAGAGATAAATATGGTTGAAAACTCAATTTTTGACATAAGAATTAGATTATTCAATGTTATCATCAATCCCATATTCCCATTTGATTTTAACCCGTTTCAAACCACAGGGATGCAACCTAGACCTTTAGAAGATCTTGTAGATACCAACCAAGAACTTGTAAATGATGATTTTGACACAAATCCTAACTCAAACAAGCATAGTGCTCTAACCCCACCTCCAAAGATATCAATTTCTGGTAACTTTGAGGAAAAAAATTGGGAATCAAAACGATTCTTGACTCCACAACTTCAAAGAGTAGATAGTGAACAAGGGAAACCGCTAAATCAATGCTTGATTTTAGATCTCCTTCAATACTTGGTCATTGTAGACATTTTAATTCAACAAGGCTGCATGAAAAAAGAATAAGGAATAGGTGGCTTAAGTTATTTGAATGTGTTGGAGGAAAAGTTTATTCTGAAAATACAGACGAAGATCGAATGATCGATCTTTCAAAACTTTTTCTGGGGTTTAGATTTGCCCATGGGGCTCATAGTCAACTCTATCATGGAACCTACAAGGATGAAACTGTTGCAGTTAAGATTATTCAGGTGAAGGATGAAGACGAGAACAAAGAACTAGGAATCCGGTTAGAAAAGCAATTCGTCCGGGAAGTCACTCTTTTATCTTGTCTCCACCACCAAAATGTCATTAAGGTATGCAGTATGTTTTTTATTTATTTTTTCTTGTCCCCAGACCCCACAAAGTGGGATTTTACTGAGTATGTGTTGTTGTTTTTGGTGATGATAGTTCATAGCCGCGGATAGACAACCATTGGTTTTCTGTGTCATCACAGAGTATCTTTCAAAGGGTTCATTGGGGGCATATTTGCATAAACTTGAGGAGAATAAAAGTGTAGAAGAGAAAGGGACTCTTTCTTTGGAAATGATTGTCAAGATGGCCTTAGACATTGCTCGTGGAATGGAATATGTTCACTCGCAGGGCGTTATCCATAGAGATCTAAAGCCCGAAAACATCCTTGTAACCCAAGATTTCCATCTGAAAATTGCTGATTTCGGGATAAGTTGTGAGGACAGGTATTGTGATGTTGTTTTGGATGATCCGGGGACTTACCGTTGGATGGCGCCTGAAATGATCAAGAAGAAGCCATACGACCGCAAGGTTGATGTTTATGGTTTTGGTCTCATCCTATGGGAGATGGTGGCAGGGGCTTTACCTTACAAGGATATGACCTCTATTCAAGCTGCATTTGCTGTCATGCATAAGGTACATTTCATTGCTACCCGAGCATAGGATTATAGTGTTTGTTACCTAGTTTTGATTTGGTCCCAAGGGACATTCTGATGGTAACTGGTAAGGTTCCTCCCATTTATTCAAGAGGTCAAGAGTTCCAAGTCCTGTAAGGTGCTGCTAGGGTCGGCTCAACCATTTTGGAGGTCAAGGCGAATATAATATTCGGAGCCTTTTTCAAACTTGGAGTTGGTTATCAATCATGAATTTTGAATGGTTTGGCTTTCGGTTTGTTTGGTTTTAAATATTTTTAGACCTATCTATTACACCATTGATTCGTGTTAGAAATTTGTCTAAGTGAATCAAATTCAACTAAATAAACCTAACAGACTAAATTTAATAAATTAAACTAAATTAAAAAAATGCATATTCGTTAATCGAAAAAAAATTGAATTTAAAATACAGATACGGTTTGATGGCAAACCAATAACCGAATTAACAATTTGGATCCGCTCGGTTAAGGATAGAGTTTGTTTTTTGTTTTTTTTTTCCTTTCCATACCCATATCAATATAGATATAAACTAAGAAATGAAATAATTAACTAAGTAAATAATAAAATAATAAGATAATAAACAAATTAATCAAATCTTACATACGCAAACAATTTTTAAATCATGACATACCTTTATTATCTATATTAAAAAGTAAAAAAATAATTAAATTATTTTGTGGGTTGCTCCTAAAACAATTAATACTAACAAAATACATGTTATGAGCTTTAAACTTAACATCTTTTCAGTGTAAAAAATATTAAACTAATTGATATATGCATTATTCTGTATGGACTATAGATTATAAAACAGATATATAAAAATAATTGCCTTTTTTTTCTCTAGAATTAGGGTACCAAATTAGGGGCCCTAAAATTTGGGGGCCTATATTTTGATTCAACAAGGTACCATGTTTGACTTTTATAGTCAAAGTCAGTTAGATTGATACAAATTGGATGCATATATATCTATTTTTGAGACTTGTTTTTATTTGTGTATGTAGAGTCTTAGACCAACTATTCCTATCAATTGTCCCCCGGCTATGAAAACTCTAATCGAGCTATGTTGGTCTTCGAATCCACGCAAGAGGCCGGAGTTCTTGAAGGTTGTCAAAGTTTTGGAAGAGTTTGAAATGTTACTAGCTCAACAAGGAAACTTCGATTTCTTACGATACCCGACTTGTTTAGATGAACGAAAGACTCGTCATCGACGTTGTGGTTCTTATCATCAACAAATGAACGTGCCCACACCCAAACCGCGCTTCTTGTGAAGCTTTCTTGTTTGTTTCTCCTGTCTTTTTTACTTGGAGAAATGATTCTTTTAGTTCATGATGTAAGTTACATGTTTTACTTTTAGACTTTGTAAATACTAATAGGATTGGGTTGACCACACACTTGTCACAATATGTACATAATGTTTTTTTTTTGTTTCATTTGACATTGCTACTTGTCTATCTTGGTTTCAAGAAACAAAGTGTTTGAGTATATTATCTCCTCTTTATTATTCTAAATTATTAATTAATTAATATAAAAAAATTCTAATGCTTATTTAGCATAAAAAAAATTAAAATTTCTTGGTCATTTTTTATACCTGTACTTAAGTATATACCTCGGGGTGAGCATGGTTTTGTTCGATGAATGATGACTACCGGTTACGATTAGGTTTTGGTTAATAATAGAATTATTAAAACTAAGAAAAACTTGTAAATAAGCTTGTGTAGTAAAGATAAATTGATGATGAAAAATTTAAGTATTGCTTGTAAGAACTTTGGAGTTACTAAGAATGAGTATACAAAAAGTAAAACCACATTAACTCTAACGCATCTAATAATATATATAATCTCATAAGTTACTCATAATATTTTTTTCCAATAAAAAGTTATGATTCACCTTAGATGCTTAACTTCCACCATAATTTATTGAAAACATACATACACAGAGAGAAATATCAAAAAAAAAAAAAACAAATATACAATAACCGGTTCGGCTAAGTTAAAATCGATTAATGGTTTGGCTTAATCATAATCATAACCAAATGAGTTGGTTAATGGATTAGCTTAACCTAACCGTCAGTTATGTCGGTTTCGATTAAAATCGATTTAAAACCAAGTTCATTATTAATTTTAATAAGTAAATTACTAGTCCATTTATTTTTAACTATTATTTTTAATCCAATCAACATGGAAATTTTTTTAAAAATAGGGTTTTTTATTTCAAACTGATCAAAAAAAGGTCCAGAAATTTCTTTTTTTTTCACAAGTGGGTATCTCGACCCTGTGAAGGACGACCTTTGATGCTCGTCAGAAATTAATTTGCTTAATTACCTTAGATCTCGTCACTGCTACGGACGACATCTAGGTGGCATTCCACATCACCACCTTATTTACCACATATTGATTCAAATGAAAAAATAAAATAAAAAAAGAGATATCGCCACCGGTACGGGTGGTATCTGCCAAGAAAAGACGATGAACAGTACCTCGCCACTACCAAGGGCGATTTCTGTGCATGCTACCCTCACCCGATTTTTTTTAAAAAAAGGAAATCTCATGTTAATTCATTTCTATTCATGGCGAGTACTATTTACATGGCAGGTTTTTTTTGTTTTTTTTTGGCGTTTGAGCCACAAAAAGCCACAGAGATCGCCCTCGGGAGTGGCGAGTTACTGTTGGGCGTCCTTTTTTGGCAGATACCGCCCGTATTAGTGGCGATATCTCCTTTTTTATTTTTTTTGTTTGAATCAATATGTGATAAATAAGGTGGTGATGTGGAATGCCACCTAGATGTCGCCTGTACCAACTGCGAGATCTAAGGTAATTAAACAAATTAATTTCTGACGCGCGTCAGAGGTTGCCCTTGAAAAGGCGAGATACCCACTTGTGAAAAAAAAAATTTGCACCCATTTTTGATCAGTTTGAAATACAAAACCCTATTTTTTTAAAAAAATCATCAACATTTTATAATATTTGTCTATTTTTTTCAGGCAACTAACTGTGATAATACGTTGATTAAATTAAAGAAAATATAATAAATTAGTTGAAAAAAAAAATAAATATAAAACACATGTTTTGGTAAATCTTTTTCAAAGAGTAAAATGTCATTTTTAGTCCCTGTGGTTTGACAACTTTTGTCATTTTAGTCCAATAGTTTGAATTTTGTCATTTTAGCCACTATGGTTTCATTTTATTGCCATTTTAGTCATTATGGTTTCCATTTTATTGTCATTTTAGTCCAATTAAATTTAAAATTTTGGACTAAAATGACAAAATTTACCAAACCATAGGGATGAAAATGACAATAAAATGAAACTATAATGACCAAAATTGTAAAATTCAAACTATTAGACTAAAATAACAAAAGTTTTCAAACCACAAAAACTAAAATGACATTTTACTCATCTTTCAAATGACTAAGTAAGTTTTCTTACAAGATACTTTTTGGAAGAAGTATGCATTTTTTTCCGAATCTGACTAGATTGCTAAAAAGAGAGGGCTGAAACGGTAACTTCAGCAAACATAAACAGCATCATCATGTAGGGTTTCTTCCTTCACCCCTCAATCTAAAAACACACAAGCACACTCTTTACAATCTACAGACGCGAATCTGAAAATTAACCATGGTCGGCTTCGAAATCGGCGACGTACCCTTCAACCCCGACGGCTGGGGTCCGCCGGAGTCCACCGAATCCACCCTCCCCTTCGCCCCATTCTCCCGGTCCGACAAACTCGGCCGCATCGCCGACTGGACTCGCACCAACTACAACAACCCCACCCGACCCACCAACGCCTCCGCCTTCGCCTTCGACTTCACCACCGACGACTCCTTCAACCCAGACCAAGACTCCACCTTCCGGTTAGTCGACGCCAAGCCCCCACCGCGCCCTAAGTTCGGGCCCAAGTGGCGGTTCAACAACAATCGCAATCAGCTCCCCCAGCGCCGCGACGAGGAGGTCGAGGCCAAGAAACGCGAAGCTGAGAAGCAACGGGCTCGCCGTGACCGTCTCTACAACGCCAACCGGTCCGGTGGAAACAACCCACGTCGTGAAGCGGCGGTATTCAAGTCATCGGTTGATATCCAACCGGAATGGAACATGCTTGACCAGATCCCGTTCTCGACGTTCACCAAACTGTCGTATAACGTATCTGAACCCGAAGATTTGCTCATCTGTGGGTCTTTAGAATCGTACGATAAAAGCTACGACAGAGTTACACCCAAGAACGAACGCCGATTAGAGAGATTCAAGAACAGGAATTTCTTCAAAGTTACGACTACTGATGATCCCATCATTCGTAGGCTTGCGAATGAGGATAAAGCTACAGTCTTTGCTACTGATTCGATTCTTTCAACGCTAATGTGCGCACCCAGATCGGTTTATTCATGGGATATTGTGATTCAACGTGTGGGTAACAAGTTGTTCTTCGATAAACGAGACGGGTCTCAGTTGGATTTGCTATCTGTTAACGAAACTTCTCAAGAACCGTTGCCTGAGGCTAAAGATGATATCAATTCTGCTCATTCTTTATCTGTTGAAGCTGCTTACATAAATCAAAACTTTTCACAGCAAGTTTTGGTGAGAGATGGGAACAAACTGAGCTTTGAGGAGCCGAATCCGTTTGCTGGTGAAGGTGAAGAAGTTGCTTCTGTTGGGTACAGGTACAGGCGATGGAAGCTCGATAATGATACTAATTTGGTTGTTAGATGTGAGGTTCAGAGTTTCATGGATGTTAATAATCAGAAATCTTTCTTGACTTTGAATGCTTTGAATGAATTTGACCCGAAATACTCTGGTGTTGATTGGAGGAGGAAGTTAGATACTCAAAGGGGTGCTGTTTTAGCAACTGAATTGAAGAACAATGCTAACAAGATTGCTAAATGGACAGCCCAAGCGATTTTGGCCAGTGCTGATATGATGAAATTGGGTTATGTGACACGCGTTCATCCTCGTGATCATTTTAATCATGTTATATTGGCTGTTGTTGGGTATAAACCAAGGGAATTTGCAGGGCAGATTAATCTGAATACCGCAAATATGTGGGGGATTGTGAAGAGTATTGTGGATCTGTGTATGAAGTTGAATGAAGGGAAGTATGTTTTGGTTAAGGATCCACAGAAGCCTCAGGTGAGGATTTATGAGGTTCCTGCTGATGCTTTTGAGAATGATTATGTGGAAGAACCGTTGCCTGAGGACGAGCAGGTTCAGCCTCCTGTCGAAAATGGTGATGAAAATGGAGCTAAAGATGCTAAAGAAGTTAAAGCTGAAGCTTAAAAGGTATAATCTTTCTTATGCTACATGTTATACTTCAAATCATTTGTTGTTTTTTCTATGCTTTTGTTGTTTTGTTGCTTGTAACAGTATTTAACAAGTGATTTAGATGCAATGGTTTCTTTTTTTAAGGGAAGAGGGGGTGTATTTTGCTGCTTTTATGTCTTTGCATATGCCATACTTTATTGTAATTTTTAGACACAATGTGGATGAGTTGATGGTTATTTATGTAAACATTGGATTAAACTAGGCCTTGCATGTTTTAGGGCATTAAAGATCCGAATATTATATCTAAAACTTTGACCATGCCTAGCAAAATGGGCGGGTTGGGTTGGGTAACGAGTTAGAACGGGTGCAGATCAGGCTGGATTTTAAGCAAAATCAGTTTTGGTTTAAATGGATTGCTTTTTTTTTTTCTAAAACATCAACTTATTTCTATCATTAATCATTCTTACACGTTTGAATCAATTATATTCACATAGGTTTTAAGTTGTCCATCTTGGCCGGTATTGTGTTAAGGTGCTACTCATATCAACACATTCAATGTCATATTGGTACCCATTTTAACCAAAAGTACACTCATTGTTTACCCACATTTACCCATTTATCTTGCTATAGGTCAAGATTGTCAGGTCTAACCTTGACATTCATTGTCTAGGGAAATCTTAGTAGCATAATTATTATTGATCTTCACTTGATTTTGCATTTATGTTTTCTCATTTTGTTCACAATCATAATTGTGATCAAAATCCAGTGTAAATTAATGACGATTATGTTACTCGGATCGACAACAATGGTAAAAAATAGTGAAAATTGGGATCATCATTGACCAAATTGTTAGTAGTCATAATTTGGATTATTAAAATTCAATTTGTCTATAATAAAAGATCGAATTTAGTTTTGAAACATTGCTAAAAAATTGATCTTTTTTAATTTGATTTTGATCTCCTATTGCTTTCATATATCATATAAAGAATTTTTTGAAGTGAGATATGAATCATATCCTTAAAAGCAACCATGATATACCTCTAAACAAGATTAGATTATGTGTATATACAAATGAAGAACCTAGCATCATCATTGTACTCAGTATATACAGATGAAACACATGCACGCACCGTAAATGGGGCTTTTTATCATGAGTTGGTGATGATTTTATTATTTTTTTTCAGGCTGAAGAATACATTCCAAAATGCAAAAGAAAGAAGTTGATTTGATGAGTGTTTTTATTCAGTCGCTAATACATGTTTGTTTTTGTTATGAGTGAACTGCAATAATGCTAGAACTTGTTTTTTTTATATGCAAGGTTATTATATATTTACATCTGATAATTAGTTTTTTGAAACTCGCCTACATACACAATATATGTATCTGTGTGTGATTTTAAATAATTTATGAAACTACGCTAAATTATTAAATTAATTGGTAGACGAGATTTGACTATTTTATAGAAAAGTTGTTTTAATCAAATCTTTTTTTAGTCTTGTTTCAGGTCAAATTAAACCTTAGTTCAGTAGTTTTCGGTAAACTCTGCAAATCAAAATCTTACATCTGAAAATAATACATGGATTTTCGGCTGAAAGACGAGTCAACCAATTATGTTAGGTTTTTTGGTTGCTGACAAATCAAACTAACTTTTCTTTGTGACTCCTAGAGATGTCGAAAATACCAAACCCGGATAACCTTATTAGGGTCGGTTTATTTGGGTCAAAAATGTGTGAGGTTATTATTCGGGTCAACTCAATTAATTTAAACTGTTAACAAGGCTGAGTTTAATGTGTTTTTTAAAAATTAGTTTTGGGTTAGGATTATATATTCAAGTATTTATTACTCAACATATTTACCATTTAATTATATGTTTCTGTTAAGAATTATTTGTAGCAATTTAAAATTGGTTCTTAATCGAGTTAACCTGACTAACCAAAACCTCACTAAGTTGGGTTGCGGGTTAAATTTTTTTAAAGAAAAAAGCTGATTAACCCAACCCAATTTACCCCAAACTCAATCGGGTTGACCCGATTAATAGCCCTAGTGACAACAATACATTTGCTTTTCGATTGCTAGATGAAGCAAAACCAATTATACTAGGTTTTTCAGCCGCATAGCAAATCAAGCCAATTGTTTTCAGTCAAGAACAACATACGTGTTTTTTGGTTGTCGGACGAAACAAACTAACTATTTTATCGACAACAATATACATGTCTGTTGGTTGCGAAGCAAATCAAAACCAATTGTTCTAAAAAAAATTTTCTTTTTCAACACATTATGTTCATGAAAAACCCACCAGTCGTTCCGTCGCCACTCACTATTGGATATTGATCAAATTTATGCTTAACTGCTTTTATCAAGTTCTTCCTGGATCGAATTTCCGACCTCCTCTTCTTTTACCGGTGTTTTTTCTTGTTTGTTTTTATCTCTAATATATCGAATTCTTTCGACATTTGAATTTTGATCATTGTACATTTCAATAATGAAGGGCGAGGTTCAAACGAGGAAATGCACTGCTAGTACTAGCACATCTGAGAATTCTTAATTGGATACTAGCTTTTTAAATAGGGAAAATTACCAAACTAATCATTGTTGACCACCTTTTTACCAAAATAAACAACAAATTCCGGCGTCTAAGACACCCCTTTAGAAACCTTTTTTCTATACTTTTTTGTAAACATACGGGCCCACATGTCGGCGGCTTTGTCGGGTGTCTAAGACCCCTTTTCTACCGGCGTCTTAGACGCCGCTTTAGACGTCACTTTAGACGCCCTTTTTCTGTAATTTTTGTAAACATATGGGCCCATATGGGCGCCTAAAGCGGCGTCTAAGACGCCGGTAGAAAAGGGGTCTTAGACACCCATTTAGACCCCGACAAAGCCGCCGACATGTGAGCCCGTGTGTTTACAAAAGTACAAAAAATGGCGTCTAAAGGGGTGTCTAAGGCGGTGTCTAAGACGCCGATCGAAAAGGGGTCTTAGACACCCCAACAAAGCCGCCGACATGTGGGCCAGTATGTTTAAAATAAGTACACAAAAAGGGAGTCTAAAGGGGCGTCTAAATAGGTGTCTTAGACGCCGGAATTTGATTGATTATTTTGGTAAAAAGGGGGTCAACAATGATGCTTTTGGTAATTTTCCCTTTTAAATAACCATGACGCTATGCTCATTATAGTTTCAAGTGATCAATGGTGTCGATCGTTCCAAACACGCCATTTATAACAAACCATAATAACTAACCAACACTCGCATAACAACTGTAACTAACTTAACCATCATAACTACCTAACGTTGTTAACAAGCTAACATAACTAACTAAATGTATACAACTTTAATGATACAATTATGTATTTATGTTGCATTTAACCATAGTTTAAGTTTACTACTATATTTAGAAGATAATTGTTGATGAAGCTTGACAAAAGGAGACATTTAAGCACCCTCGATCATCTATATATTTATATTGCCTTATTAACAACAAAAGCATAAAATAAACTTATACCAAAACCGAAATGGGCTTGTTTGATCAAATGTGGGATGATGTTGTGGCTGGACCACAACCTGATCGTGGACTCGGCAAGCTCCGTAAGCTCGCCACCTTCGCGGGCCGAGGTGAGTTCGATCCATGTCTCTTCATTTTGCATATACATGCAGGCATTATGCAGCCTTGAAACTCTAGGGCTTCAAACTAAAGGGTCGATTCTTCAAATACTAATAGGAATTGTTCCCTAAAATTGATCCAAAATATCAATTTAACAACACGAATAAAATTAAACTGAGTGATTAATTATTGTATTTTTGCATGTCAATGTGACAATCTATATAATGGAATGATTATGTGATATATGTGTGTGTTTATATATGCCCGAGAAGATTAAAGTTATTTTTAAGGATATTATTAAATAAGGATTGTATCCCCGAAAGTTCGGTCTTAAATAGATGACTCTTAAACTTAATTTGTACTTCTATTTTGAATTTTGAAAATAAACATTGGTCCATATTAAAATTAATTTGTTTATTCAAGCCTAAATTTAATTTCAACTTTAATATAAATCACATATTTATTTTCATTATTATAAATTGGGGGCCTTAATAGAGTTTAATAATTCTCTTTAAGATTGAGTTTTCACAAAGCACTTATTAAATATTTAAAAGAACTTCAAATTCTTTACAAACACATATGGGATGGTTATGTTTATTTATAAACATCCTACATCAACCTATTAATTAGATTATAAATAAGATATATTTGTCACTTTATTATTATAGAGGTCACCCATCTTTGTATCATTTAGTAATTGTTCCTCATACAATATATTGAACAAAAACAATATATGCATACTTTATACACACATATGTAAAATGTCATATATGAGTTGAGGGTCTTTATAGAAGTAGTCTCTCTATTCAATTCTGTAGGATTAATGTTTGTCTATGTCTTACCCTCTGTAGACCACATTAATTGGTGGGACTTTATTTGATATTTTTGTTTGTTTGTTTCATTATCATGTTGTATTTGTTAATGGTTATTCTCAATTCGCCTGGTTTTACATGTTTAAAACTAGAGGCGGTTTTTAATCCATATCAAACGGTTTTTACAAAGTTTGTGCAAACATAATTCTCATGATCCAATAAAGTATTTTAAAGTGATGGCAGAACTGAGTTTGTGAATCATCATACTCATTAACTTTTTGAAGAAAGCAACACTTTTTATCGCTTTTCATGGTCTTACACGCCTCAGAAAAAGGGTCAAGCCAAATGTAAACACAGGCACATTATTGAAATAGGATTGGTCATGTTACGCTCATGTTCTGGCTCCCTATTGGGTTGATGCTTTCGGTCACAATTTATGCCATCAACAAATTGCCTACTGAACTCTTGGATGACAAATCGATGACCATTTGAATTGTTATATTCTCATACCCCCAGATATTGAAATTTTCAAACTTACCCATACTTTTTTCAATTTCTTTTGAACATCCCTACAAGCTTTTTACAAGCAATGTACATGGTCTCTCAAGGACACTCCTGGTCTTCTACTACTCAGAAGAAAACTCACCTCTTAAGCTATGCCTATTAAGAACACCATACTTAACGTCATCATTTACAACATCATGTACTTTGTGTAAATCACCTTTGCAATATAAAACAATGACCATCTTTCGAATACAGAAACCACATCTCTGCAGCCATCTCCGTCACCCAGCACTAAGGCTTCTAATCAGTCGCCATCTTATCCGCTTTCTATGGTTACACCATATTTGACTAAGTCAACGACTCCCTCAGCAGCGGCTCTGTTCACTGCTTCCCAGCCCTTTGGATCAGTTTACATCGTTCTCTTATTGGTGCTCTTCAATAATTGACCCCCGGCCCTTTAAATCCTTCGCCACTGTAGTTGGAATTGTCTGGATTACTCGTCTACTCTAAAACTACATGTTTTGTGACTTTTGTCCCTTGATCCACTCTTCTTTGCGACAACCAGAGTGCATTATTCTTATCTCAAAATCTAGTTTCTCATAAATTAGCCACACATCAAACTTGATTTTCGAAAATTGGTGCCCTCTGGAAAGTTGTTTACAAAGTTTCTTCCAACAAAGCTTCAACTGGCAAACATATTCAAAAAAAGTCTTTCCGCAACCAATTTCAATAGACAGGCTTCGTCTTGATCCACCACCGTCTCACTTGAGGGAGATATTAGAGATAAATAAGAGTGCATTTGTCCAATATACGTTATAAAAACATAGGCAACTCATCTGTTGCAGGTTTGGGGTTGCATTGTTTACACAACTTAGAAGCTTATCATACATGACACAAAAGCATGCTCTTAACGAGTCGGTACAAATTTTATTAACATGTTGTATGTCATATTAGACGTTACGAGACAATGTATACGACAAGAACAACACATTGCATCAGTTTTATTAACCATTTTAACCCGCCCTCTAAAATGTATCCATTAGAGGCAACCTTGTCTTTGAATATGTTTGAAGTTAGATTACATATGAGAGCACATAAAAACATGTTTTACAACATGCTTTGAACTAATGGTCCTTTAACTAAATATATGTTTTAAACAACATTTTCTTCAAAAGACGACACCTAATGCTGGATTTCAACTGTTTCCTTGTATTTGACTCTCTGAGGCGTACATTCAAGCCAAAATGAAACCCGACAGCTGGGTAAACCTCATGGGTCTTGCCTCAGCAAATGAGTCTTAGCCTGAATTCAAACCCTTAAGACCTATCATAAGCAAATTGAGAGATAAGAAGCCCTTCATTTTTAAACAACATTTACAAATGGTCTCATCTGTTAATCATATAGACTTCATTTTGCTTTTGGTAACATGTTTTGTTGTGGAGATGTAGAAGAAGGAAGTAGTAGTCACCAAGGGTCTCTTTCGATGCCGAGCAGCCCGACGACACCCGGGACTCCAACGAGCACGTCGCCCACGGGGGTGCGTAAAGATAACGTTTGGAGGAGTGTTTTCAATCCTGGAAGTAATATTGCAACAAAGGATATTGGATCCAAGCGCTTTGATAATACTAATCCTGGATCACCTACTGTTTATGACTGGTAATATACTAGTCCCATGATCAGGCTTTTACAATTAGGCCATACCACTAATGACGATCACAAATTAGGAGTGTTCATCGTATTGGATAACAGTTTATTTGGTTTATTTAGATCGAGTTATTATGATTTGAAAATTTTTAAAACCTTATCCGAAGCCCACCCGACCCGGATTAGAAATATGCTATTCTGATCCGAATCCATACAAGTAAACTTATTTTTTTACATCTAAATAAACCAAAATTCAAGTTATTGAGAATGAATTCGGATATTTGATCCAAACAAACAAAATTTTATATATCTGATATCCGATCCAAATTAGATATGATTCGAATATATCCAAATCTCTGATTCGGATTGGTTTTTTCAGGCTTTGATTACAATTCGGAATCCGAATTTTTTCATATTTCAAAATTTTCTAATACCCCTATACAAATGTCGATTACAAAATAATTAACCAAAATTTGATTGCCATGAACTTTTTCGGATATTAACCTCATAAAAATGGTTGGTGAAGAATAAATTCGTGAAGGTGTATATCTTGTTTTCCACAATTAAAGGTTAAAGGTTCAAACACTAGTTTAATTAATTTTATTTTTTTATTTATTATGTACTCTTTTTTTAATAAAAGATTAAAAGCCGTAAAAAACCTTTTTGAGGATTTCAAATCAAAAATATTATAACCCCAGGGAAAAAAAATAGGTATATGCAACTCCATGAATAATTAAAAAAAAACAAGTTCTTAAGTTTTTTCATCATCTTAAGTTTTTTTATCATCATAAATAATTTTCCAAATCTTAATTATAATAAATAAAAATCTTTTATAACACGTGTTAGTAAATAATGCATCCGATTTTTTTTCTCGCTCATCTAATACTTCTTTATTTGTATAATTACAACATTTTATAGTCCTATGGTTTGTTAATATTTCACCATTTGTTTCTAAGTTTTATAAATTAAAATATGGTCATAAACTTTAAATATTTGTAACACATATAGTATTTAGATTGATGACCTAAGGACTATATATATATATATATGTTACAAATGTTTAAAGTTTGACACCGTATAAATAATTTATGAAATCTAGGGACCAAGAGTGAATACTAGCAACCCATAAGAACTATCTTGGCAACTAACTCTAAAAAATATATAAGTAAATTATTACTTTTAATATTCTAATTAATTAGGCTATGTAATACACGTGTATGTAACCTAGTTATACTAATAAATAAGTAACTTAAGAAACACATGTTAATCTTTAGTTCTATCTCAACTAATTTTCTCTCTCTATTGTTAAATAATGGCTATGTGTCATTTTTTCCTGTTCTATTTCCTATTAAATAATAATAATATGTTATTATAATATACATACTTTTAAATATATATAATTTAAGAGGTAGGAACTGTTAAATATTATAATAGCACTGTGTTAAATAACAATGTGTTATTATTAACAAGGAACTATTAAATATAATAATATGTTATTATAATAAACATACTTTTGTAAGGTGTCATTCTAAATAACAATGTGTTATTATTGACAAGGAACTATTAAATATTATAATAACATTGTATTAATATTATAATAGCACTTTTTGTTATTTATAATAGACTTACTTTTTATACTTTTTTACAAAACTATCACTTTGTACAATAACATTACTCTTTAATATAAATTTAATATATGTTACATTGAATTCAAAATTTTGTCATTAATTGTATTGTCCAATCATTTTATAATTTGTAAATTATTATTAGTAATTATTTTTTAATTTTTCTTTATGAAAATCGTATAATAGATAGTTTTTCTATGCATGCCCATAAAACTATAAAGTTGTTCAAATTAAAGGTTTTGAAACAAGCGACTTTTTTTTTTTTTTTTTCTGCATACTATAAATAAAATATATTTTTTTACGTAGGATGTACAGTGGCGACTCGAGGAGCAAGTATCGTTAAGCTGGTGACGTCGCCGATGGTTGAAGATTGAACCAAATCTTATTTAACTTTACTATATAATTAATAAATTAATAAATGTTTTAATTTATTTTCTTTTTATTTTTTTTAATTTTTTTTGCGTTATATATAATGATGTTTTGTTGACTTCTGAAAATAACTTAAACGTGTACAGTACACTGCCGTGTTAGATCGCTCTTTTGTAATTCTAATAATCTTATTTAGTGTTTACATTGTCAATAAATTATGATTTTGTTTGGATCTGGCATAGACTTATACATCTCATCATTTAACGCTCATTGATAATATACATATCGTATACGCCTATACGAGATGTAGGTCCAATGTTTTCAAAACCAAACCAGACGTCTTGCTGGTTACCGGTCGGACCGGTTAAACCAAATTCAAGAACCGGATGGCATAATAAATGTATAACATATTCCAAAAAGATTATAGAATTATAAACACATTTAAACAAACATAATCATGTTAAAAAATTACAAGATTTGATTTTAATGTTTAATTATTTGGATTTTAGTTTAAAAAAAAAACTTGAAATCCGGTCCGACCAGTGAACTAGTTCCCGGTCCGACCGGTGAACTGGCCCAACCAGCCGGTTCCCTTAAGGGCGGTTCACAAGTGTTTTTTGGGCCGGTCGACCATCCGGTTCATGTCCGGTTTTGACAACATTACGTATGTCTCCCTTTAACGCGCACTTAGGGACGAAGGATTGTAATTTTATCATTAAATATATTATTCATAGCTCTTACCCATTTGAATATATTTTATTTTCATTGTTTTTAGGTTACACATTTTGACCCACATTGTGTTAAAGTGTTATACATCTCAACTCGTTTGTGATGCTATTCATTTTAACCCAAATACAATATTTGTTTATTTAAACCAACCCATTTATCTTGTTTTGGATTAAGATTACCAGGTCTAAACATGAGCATAACATGATCAAACCAATTATCTAAACATGTCAAATAAGTTTTAAATGGGTTGTAAATTGTTATCAAGTTGTAGAAAGGTTAGAGGGATTGGCGGGCTGTAAACAGGTTGTAAACAAAGTTTGTAAGGGGTTAAAAGAGAGGAGTTAAACTTACATTTTTACTTTTTTTTTAAGAAAAATATTATATATATATTAAAAATCATGAAAAAGGAACAGAATACTTTAGGATTTTAAAGTTTGAACACAATATATATTAAACGATGATATTTGCCATTTGTGAGTTTTTTTGTTTTTTTTATTCAGATTTTTTAGCGTTCGCTTTTATAACCAAGTATGCTTAAAATATTTGATGGATGACGCTTTCTTTTATGAGGAAGCATGTGTTATGATTTTGTGATGAACTGACAACCTCTGTGATATCTTTTATCATTTGTGACTTTTTATTTTCTACGTTTTTGTATTTGGATTTTTTTGACGCTTGCTTTTACGACCAAGCATACTTTCATGTTTTATGATGTATGACACTTACTTTTACGATGAAACATGTGTTAGGATTTTGTGAAAATCTGATAGTCGCTGTGGTATTTTTCATCTGCATTTATGTACTCAAGATTGTGTTGGTTGTTAATGCACGGCTGGTAAACCACTATTTTTTATTAAAAATGATACACTTGAGTTTCCCGCCACAAAGCTCGAAGAGGAGACACCTAGTTATCATAATTTTAAAAAGGTTGACTTGTGAACCCTTTTAACTTTTGAAGAACCCTAGCAGCCTAGCATGAATGCCAGCCCAAATTACACCACTAAACAAGCCCACCTAAAAACCCAACTATTTTCATGTTGTGTTTGACTTTTGAGGGCCTCTAAAAAAATAACCGCCTGGCTGAAAGTTCATATATTCATAAAAGAAAATTCTCCAACATAAACACTATGAAAATGTTAGATCGCTTGAAAATTCTATCACTACATTGTATGCCAATGTACAATAAAGTATATGAAGCAGATTCCTACGGAAATTAAACATGATCTTTTTTTCTAAATATATAAAAATGTCGACGAATTGGTAATATAATAAAAATTAAAAAAGTCTATCTTAACTAATAAAAGGGTTAAACATTCATGAGAATACATACTGGCCCCTGGTTTCATTAAAGTGCTTCACTTGAGTTTACAGGCTAGACAGCTTCTTTCTGTAAGCAAGAGTCTGAAAACAACTCAAAAATAAGTAATATTTCCATGAAAGTTTGCAACAATTTAAATTTTGTGATTCGAATTGTGCTTTATGTCTAAATGGTCAAACCAGTAAAGGAACAAGGAAATGGGTCAAACAGGTTGAGCAAAATGCAGTGTTCGGTTATGTGCTCAGAACCGTTTTTGGGCGAACCGGCCAACTTCGACTGGCGGCTAGCGGTCCGATCGGAAAACCGCCCAGTTCAACCGGTTTTTAGATGTAAAATATTTAGATTTTTTAAAAAATTTTTATATATATTTATGACGTTATCCAGTTCTTAAATCCGGTCTGACCACTGACTAGTAAAGAGACATGTTCAACGACTGGTCCGGTTTTAAAAACATTGGCTAAATGGGTCAAAAAGGTTGAGCTTCTCAAAGTCACCTAAAGCAAACCTTTTAATCTATAAAATCTCCTAGATTATTTCATTCGAAATACTAAATTATTATTATTAAAAGAATATAGGTATCGTCATCAAATATTTCATAAACTTATTAGCAGGTTCAAAATAAATGTTTTAGGTGTTTTTTGAATTTAAAGAATGTGTTTATTAACCTTAACTTGCTAACAAATGTGTGATTCATAGCTTAGGTGAAGATATATCAAAAGACTCAGAAAAATAATCAGCGGCATTATGAACACTTTACATTAACATGACATTATGTTTTGCGTAGCAACGTCATACACCCATTTGCGTTCTTGGCACTTTTTAAGTGAATTGAAGAACTCTTTTCTGCATGTTTAGAAACTTGTTGTAAATTGAAAATCAACATGTTTGATTTTCCTATGTCGGAAATATGATAGTTTACACTCCCTTCTTATAAACTGACATCTATAAGGTAGTTTTTAGTACAATTATAACAGTTCATATGGAGTGACTATAGGATTAAGGGTGTCGCATTGCAATTGCTTGTAGGGTTCTTGACATGGTTTCCAAAAAATGATTTTCAATTAAAAGTGAGTAGACCTCACGTGTGGTGTGTGACAGTTAGTGTCGATGAACCTTGATTTTTTAAAATAATCATAGGTATACGTGTCAAGTCAAGAGTCTCTCTGAAAGCAGTCTCTCTTTCCCCATTGATGGAGGAAAGGTTTGCCTATATATAGCCATCCTCAAACCTTACCAATAGTTTTGCTATAAGTGGGATTTGTCAAGATAAGGTTGTTGTATAGCGCAAAGTACTCGCAACCATGATATATGTTCTACCTACAATTCTCTAAAGTATGGTTGGGTTGTGTACTTGTGTTTTTTTCTCACATAGGTCAAATGAAAAATAGATAAAAAGGGAAGTAATTAGTTAATATACAAGTAAAATGTTATTGCGGTCAACCAACCCGACTAAGGGTATGTTTCAACCTAGGGTTGACAAAACAAGTTTTATCATATTTAACAGGTTAGAGACAACTCGGTTAACACGAGTATCAAACATGAAAACATGTTTAACAATTATATATCTTATGTTAATAATTTTTTTATGTGAATTATGTACCAAGTAAGAGAAATGATGTAGCCTAGCCTCTTAATTTTAATTATTTTTAAAAAAGTATAAAATTACATAATGTATTTATTAAACAGGTTTTATCGTGTCATAGACAGGTATGGAATTGCCAACTCTATTTCAATCTGAGCCCCATTTGCCACCATAAAATGTGGCCAAAGCAAATGGAGACTAAATTTCATATATTTGCTACTTTAATCCGCATGTAAATTTTTTATGTTCAGAATTTAGTTATGTTAAAGAGAGCTTACCAGATCTTCCTGAGCTGAACCTTGTATGATATCCAACATGGTTTGCTGCTCTTCAAGCAACTGCAACTGGTTGGTCAAAGGATTTATAACAACTGGCCCAGGCTGTTCACCAACAATAACGTTTAAAGACTTTAATTGATCAGCTTCAAAATGATCGCCTTTCACTAGCAGTAGTTCAATCTCATCAGCTTGCAACCCTTTCTCCAGAGCAACATACTGAATAGAAGCACAGTGCAAAACCAACTTCACTTACAAGTAAAAGGAAAAGCTATTCAAATTATAAATCACACTCACATCGGAAGCATATATTACCTGGCCTACATGCATAACTGCCATGGTGGGGCTGCAGCAAAGGTATACATGTTGTTTGGGTATATTTTGCTCATCCAAGGAGATGAGCTTGAGATGGATATCCATCTGGAAAAGAAGAGGCATTTAATCATAAGAAAGTGCACTTTTGCAGAAAACCCATCATGTGCACTGTTAATATATACCAGGAATGAAGTGAAACATGTTGTTATAATAGTATTACAGTTGTAGTTTACAACATTAAGCCTGCTATACTTATAATTGGAGTTAGATACAAAAACCATCTGATTTATCATATACGAACCAATGCAAGGATTGTAGAACATTAATAGCATTCTATCATGTTATTTGGTCTAAAACCAAATGTAATAACTACTTGTATCCTTAAGGACACTCAAGATGAACTCATGGAGATAACCTACATGGCTACACTAAAATGAGCATGGGGAAGACAGAGTGCAGAGACTTAAATCAACAAAGTCAATGCCCTTTGATGCAATGAGGTCCTTAAAAGTAAAACCAAGATAACATTAAAGAAGAGGAAAACTTCATATAAATGAAATCAACTATTCAAGTTGTTCCAATGAAGTCATTCAAACTTTTTTGTCCCAATTTAGTCTCACAACTTATAGGTAATGTGCTACTCCTATATAATTTACCTGTTTACAGGTTAAAGTGCTGACATGGCTTTTAACATGTTGGTGTGGCATTTCTTTTTCTTTCTTGCTATTCAATATACTGACATGTAATTGATTAAACATTAATGAAGTCTCTTACATACTATTAGATAAAGAGGATGAACAAACAAATAAAACATCAAAATTTGTATACAAGGAAATTATTAGAGATTTGTAAATAATTTTATTAGTTGATATGTAATTCGTCCTTGTTAATATATATTTTTTAAATTTTAAATATAGAAAAAAAGTATTCTTTCCTACACTCGAATGAGAAAACCAAAAACCATTTCTTATTTTGTGATGCTGAGTAGTAGGTATCACATTCAATTATGATTCTTCATGATTTAATTACATGTATTTTATTCTAATAACTCTGAGCATAAAATTGTTTGAACAAATAAATTAATTTAGTTGAAAATCAAATGGAAAGATTACATGAATCTTGAATTGAGTAGGTAGTATTTGATTAGTTTTCCTTTTTGGAACATATATGCTTCTAAATTTTAATATTAATCTAAATTAGTAATTGTTAATTCCAAGTAATTAGATTTAAAAAAAGAAAGAAAAAAATAGTTACGTCAATACTTTAACATGTTAAACAAGTAAATTATATAAGTTGACTAACTAAATTGAGACAAAAAAAAAAAGTTTGAATGACTTAATTGGAACAATCTGGAAAATCGGTTACATTTATATGATTTTTTCTAAAAAATAACTGAGGGTTTTATGAGTATTCATTATTTTTAAATAAGGTTGTTAAGACATAGATTGCCTCTAAGTAATTATCCATGGCCATCGTGTGCTCTTTGTAAACTGGAAAAATATGCTTGGTTGCCAAAATGTGGGAGTCAGTAACCGTTCAAAAGAGGTCCAGATCAAAACAGAACTTGGATTGACCTGAAGAATTTTGTCAAAAACTTTTGACATTTTTATAAATATTAGTGTGTCAAGATATAATTGCAAAAACTATACTTCTTCAATGATAACCGCTGTTTAGAAAAAAATGACATAAGACGTTTTATGCATCAAAAATTAGGGGTGTTCATTGGTTCGGTTAACGGTTTGTTCAGTTCGGTTTAATCGGTTTTTAAAAAATTCTCTAACCGAAAATCAAACCAAACTGAATTCAGGAAATGGTTATCCGAGCCGAATTCAACCAATTAAAAACCGAACAAACCAAATAAAACCAAATAAAACGAATAAACCGAATTCAATCGAATAAACCAAATTCAACCTTATAAATTGTTAATAAAAATATTCAACTTAAGTCTTAATTCAGTTTAATTGGTTAACTGAATAAACCGAATTCAAAAAAAACTTTTAACCGATAACCAAATTCGGAATTCGGATACAGTTACGAACCTAACCAAAAACCGGATTCGGTTTGGTTTTTTCGGTTACCGATGCGGTTCGGTTTTCGGTTTTAAACAGTTTTCGGTTTTTTTAAACACCCCTAATTCATAAGTATCAGCTCAGGCATGCACCTCTAATCACTGCCTCGAAAGAGACAGACATCAACTATAGCAATAAAAAATTAAAAATACAAACAAAAATTACCTTGTGATTGTTTTGTGGTAATTTTCTAATATGATCCATGAGCTTAGAAACCCTAGTGTTCCTTGAACTCTTACCAGCACCATTGCTTAAGCTACCATGTCGTGTGTGGCTTCTGATGCCACCTCGACCCCACGTTAGAATTTCTGAAGTACCAACAGATACACCAGTCACTTCTCTATTGGGTGTTTCAACATCATTGTCATCACAACCACCATCAGCACTACTTGATGCTATTGAAGATCTAACTCCACCTCCCCATCTCTTTTGTCTTCTAGGTCTTACTTCTATGCATGGTTCATGTTCATCACCAGAAGATGAATCTTTTCTTACATCATTGTCAACATCATCATCTTCATTCTCAGATCCTTGTGGTTCAGATGATTTCCTACTTCTTCCCCGTAGATTCCTCATGTTTGCCTGTGATCTTCTTATAAATACTGAGGCCGTTGCTTTAGCAGTTGCGCGTTTCTTTCCCAATGCTTCTAGTTGACGCCGAGATGTCTGAGCAATTGAAGCTTGGATCTATTTACATAACTCAATACTTCCATTGTATTAGTCTAATAGAAACTAATTAAAGAAGATAATTTTGAAAAAAAAAAAATTATCTCACCAGCTTATTCCGAGCTTTCTCCTCTTCTTCAAAGGCAAACTCCTACATTGATAAATAATAACAGAAAAACAAAAAAGTTTAAAAATACATAATAGGTATAATAGAACATCAAAGTGAGTTAAAAACAAAGCAGACCTCTGCCTCAGATTTATCAATGTCAGGATACAAAACTGCAATTAGGGCATCATAATTAGGGTCGTCCCTTAGCGAGCGACGACTTGCACAGTGAGCACGACAAGCAGGGCATTCATTGTTCCTACAATATGTCAATTAATTAGAACACAAAATCACTGAGACAGTTAATTGGTGAAAAAAATATCTAGCATTTGGTATAAAGATGTACCCCATTCTCATTGACTTGTCTATGCATTCCCTACAAAAGCGGTGCAGGCATTCCATAACCGTTCTGGTCTTCCGAATTATTCCTATTCATGACAGTTGGAGACTAATTAATATGTTTAGATACTACAAGCATTTCACAAATAATTGTTCTAGTAGATAACATTTTCTCCCAGTGACTCTATTGTATAGATATTCGAATGATAATTGCGATGAAGCAGAGGTCAGAAAGTAGTACCTAAACAAATTGGGCATTGCACTTCCTTGCGAATTTCAGCCAGCTTTACAAGGATAAATCTGCAACAATAATTTAAAAAAAAAAGGTGAAATCAACCACTAAATCCATATATGTAGAAATATAATATGTATTATACTGAATATGGATGAGAATTCATTGGTTATCATATTACAACTGGTGCCTATTTTATCATAAGCAGTGTAGATATGCATTTGTCAACTGTGTTTGGTATCAATTTACAGGTTTACTGATTATCATACTAATGCCTATTAATAAATAGCAATGATTTTGAGACAGCCCACATTCATAAGTTTTAATATATGTATATGTTTGTTGCATCTATATATAAAAGTATGAATGCATATGTAGACATCAACTTAAACAATATTAATTAGTATCATAAAATATTAATTGTTACACACTTTAAAACTATATACTTTGAGAAATAAAAATATGTTTTCATTTCTTGAAGTAATTATATGCCTCTTTCAAGTAAACAAAATTTGATGAGATAACAAAGAGTTGGTCTTTTATTGATCTTTGAGTAATTATGTTACCTGTTACCCAATGACATTGGAATCACGTAAGAATCCACCAGATGCAGATTTGAATATTATTAAACATAGTTCGGGTACAGAAGATTGAAATGCAAAATATGTATCCCAAATAAGAGTTCTGATAAATCATAACTGGAAGTACCATGTTACATTATCAGTTCAAAAGGCACTGAACTTCCACAGCTTAACAATAAAGTAGTAAACTAGTGTTGTTTGTTAATGCTTAGAACCTTGTGAGCAACTTTCATTCATATCTTTATTATCGCTAGGCATTATATGTATATTTAACAGCCAAGCTTTTAAAGCAATTGTTTCGTAAAGTGATTAAAATGACAGTCTACTCTCATGAGTCATGACCCAAATCCGAGTTTTGGGAAATTTTCATCATGTTTTTCCATTCATGGCATGTTTTCGTATATCACAATATTTCTAAGTGAAAGTGATTTTCATCATGCACGCAAAGAAAAAGTCCCCGTTAGAAAGAAAAGAACAACTTCTCTAACAATACTTGAACTACTTCTTGGTAAATAGGGAATCAACTGAAGCTCAGTTCCTATAATGGATTTTGTATGGGAACAGAATGAATATGGAAACCTATGTAAAAATATTGCTCACCTGAGTGAATAGACTTTTATAGCATCATTTTAAACACAAGTCACATCAGAAAGCACAGTTAGAGTCTCCATCCCATCCCCATTTCAATCAATGCTCTTTGTAAACATAAGTCTTATCAGAAAAAAATAATAGTTAATACACTATATTCCTTACAATGAACTATACTTGTACTTTTTTATTAGTAGAATCTATTACTTCTTAATCCAAAACTGATACAGAAGTTGTTGCAGTTGCGCACTTAACACTGCCATTAGTTGAATAAATCAGCCAACAGGAATAAGCATATCATCCATCAAACAACCCAATATTGGTTCACATTCAATAACATCTTCACCATCTAAAGAAATCAGAGCGGCCCTTCTAATTGTAATGTCTCTTCCAGAAAAAAGAACTTAAAATCATTATGTGGTTGAATCAGAAATTGCATTTAAGAAATCACAAATGAGGTCTCAAAATTCAACACTCAACCTCAATTCTGACAAAACTAAGCAGCAAAATGGTGACTTTGAGGACTAAGGGGGAGTAATAATGCCAAATAGCTACTATGTAGTAGATCTCACATCAAACTTGACCATGTACAAAGTCAAGAACACGGAGATCAAATCAACAATCATAACTCACGATGCAACACAAACATAGACACATGACATGTATACAGATAAAACTCACTCTTCTTTGTCACTGCAACTAGAAGAAGCGCTTCCATCATCGTCCGTTTCTGCTGCTTGATCAAATTAAAGAGATCGATATAAATGCAATCACCTAATCTCCAAATGAATCAAAACTTATACAAATTAACATTTAAATAAACACAATACCGTCGTAACAAACCTTGTTCAACGTTTTCGTCTTCGTCAGATTCCTCCAGAGTATTGCGACTGTTACGTTGCAGCTCAACGTCGTCTTCGTCTTCCTCGTAAATAGCATCGTGCGTACGCTTTTGCGACGGCATTGAGTCTGCTCGCCGACGATGACTCGCCGGACGCCGGACGTGGCGGAGAGAGAGATTATAGGCTACGATGCAGAGGAGAGTATCGTGCTATTTCGTTTTAGATGATACTTCTCTAATAGTTCTTACGTTTGGAAGATATAATTTTGACTTGTTATTTTTGTTAATTTTTCTTATTTAACCTCGACCCTATACAAAATTTCATGTAAATTAGATTATATTAATTAATTAAAATTAAATTATAGGTCCAAAAGTGACAACTTATGTTATACAAGCCAAATTGGTCGTTAATACTTAATAGTGTCAAAGTTGTCTCATAACTGATCTATATGACTCATCTCATGTAATCATAGTCACATACGAGTCATTACGTCCATAAATGAACCAAATAATTCATTAATTGTTCGGCTGGAAATTTATTTATGTTTATTTATTTAATAAATGAACAAAAATTTATATAAAATTTTTGTTTGTTTAATCAAATGAACGATACGAACACAATCATTGTTCGTTTATTTATATACACCCTAGTGTTTGTTCATTTATATTCATGAGTTATTCAATTATGTTCGTTTGTTTGTCTGTTTATGTTTGTTAACTATCTAATGTTCGGTTAACTATTTAATTTGTGGAAAATATGTATTTACATTTAAGAGCTTGACGTTTGCATTTATTTATGTTTGTTCAATTGTATATGATTACACTTGTTTAATTATATTCATTTATGTTCAATTATGTTTGTTCGTTTATTTTGGTTCGTTTGTATCCATTTATGTTCATGAACATTTCGTATATTTTCTAACAAATGAAATGGACGCGAACATATTCATTTTTTTAATAAATGAACACGAACACAAATGTGTTTGTGTGTTGTTAATGTGTTTGTGTGTTGTGTTCATGTTTGGTTGGTTCATTTACAGGCCTAAGAGTTGTTATTAATTTGCTCAAAATCTTTGTTAGAAGTAGCCTTGTATGATTTGTATAAATGTACGAACTCTTATAAGATCATACGACTCGTAAATGTGTTCTTTTTTTTTTAAGTTTATTTAATGTTCTTGACATATTTCATAGGTTTAGTTAATGATACATAATAAAACATACTTTAAATAGAAAATGTTATAATGATACTTAATTAAACATAATTAAGTGCTTGAGTCACTATTATGTTCGTCTTTTTAGGGGTGTTCATTGGGTCGGATAACGAGTTATTCGGGTTTTTCGAATCGGGTTTTTCGAATCGGGTTTTTCGGGTTGGAAAATTTTTTTGGCCTATCCGAAACCGACCCGACATTCGAAATATATTATCAAACCATTTTTCGGATATCCGACCCGGGAAAACCACTTTTTGCATATCCGAAACCCGACCCGACCCGAAACTAAAATCATATTATCCGACCCGAAAAACCGGAAAAAGATTTCGGATACGGTTTTTTCGGGTTTCGGATACGATTCGGATTTCGAATTTTTTCGAGTTTCGGATATTTTGAACAACCCTACGTCTTTTTACGAGTTATGCAATTTCTCTGACGGATTTTGTTTGATTTTATTTGGATCACGAAGCCCATGCTTAACTTATGCCTGCTCTTTGTTTTCAAATTGACGCCCCTCCCTCGATAGGTGATAGATTTTCATAAAACAATTAATCAAACACCCACTTTTAAAAGATGTCATCATCATCATCACATGAATGAGTCATCATATTTCAAATGTTGAACAGGTTGCACACCTAGTGAGTTTTCAGGATACAGATGTTAAACAAGTTCCGCAACAACAAGTTTTTCGATACATCTTCTGAAGGTGGTTTTGAAACAGAAAATACATTGGATCATTTGTTTGACATATTTTTGATTTGTAATGCTAAAAGGTGAATACCATGCTTGCACTAGGCTATATTGTCGTTACAAATATATCAGCTGTTAAAATTTAAAAATATAGTTACTAATATGTTCGTTTAAAATGTACCTATTACAATAAAGTTATTTATTTTCTTTTAATTCATGGTTAATTTAAACTTTGGAAAATGAATAATTTTAAAAGATTCATAATACTTTAAACTTTTTGTTTATTTTTTTTTAATTATTTATATTATATGATTAACAAACAATGAATAAATGTGACAAACTAATTTAAACATATATAACGAGTCCTCTTATTCGTTCATGTTTTTTATTACAGATAAATTTACTAGTTTGAAATTTATTTTGTTTTTAATTTTTTTTTATTCATGATTAATTTAAACTTGGAAAAACTAGATTAGTTCTAGAATTTTTGGATAATTTTTAATCTTTTTTGTTTAATTTTATTTTGTTTTTTAGTTATGGATTATTTACATATATCCCCTATTGAGAACCTTTATTACGTATTTACCCAACACTTAAAATCAATTACATATTTCCTCTTGGGAGGGGATAATATGTAATTGACTAGTTTATTTGGAAGAGAAAAATCTTTTAAAAAGAAAAAATATGTAATTAACTTTTTTATTTGGTTATATATGTAATAAATGATATTTAGAAGGGAAAATATGCAAATGACTCATAATTATTTACAATATGCAATTAAAAAACAATCAACATGTATATACGTCATGAGAAATGAATAAACAACCAATAAACTTTTTCATTTAAACAATTACTTGTAACTATTCAAACTCATAATTGCTATATGATATCATACATGTCATACAAAATATATTTCTTCTTTAGAAGTTCTATTATAGTCTATTCTTGTTATTTTATAATTTTAACTGTATAAAACACAATTTTTTC
The DNA here is from genome assembly GCA_009363875.1 of Mikania micrantha. Classification (NCBI taxonomy): domain Eukaryota; kingdom Viridiplantae; phylum Streptophyta; class Magnoliopsida; order Asterales; family Asteraceae; genus Mikania; species Mikania micrantha. Next base: position 77,804,427 of record CM018695.1, on the reverse strand, counting down.
TAGCATATTGTTGGTCAAAGTTGCACTTTTTATTGTTAATGCTAACACAAGCATTTAATAACTCTTAAAACCTGAATAAATATTAAGTTTTGCATCTAAATAACAGTAAATATGACAAGTAGAAATTACTTTGATGATTAAACATATGTTGGATTTTGAATCTTCATCAAAATTGGCAATGGTTTGGTGAAATGAAATATGGGCTGTAATTGACTTGGTGAAATGAAATATGGGCTGTAATTGACTTAAAAAGATAATGTTATTGCCGAAAGAAAGCAACACGACCAGTATATTTGGACTAATATTAGTCATTTCACTACAAAAAGCCACTCACAGAGATCATTAGACATTAAGACCCGAAGCCCAGGTAAAAATATTACCGTTAAATGGCTATATTTGTATTTATGTCATTTTATTTGTCCTTAAAATATAACATTATACTTGTAAGGTTAGTGGGTCTAAACTATAAATAATATAAGCATTATCCATGAAAAATGTATGAAGAATGGATGTCTTCTTTCTCTGATGTAATAACTTTCCTTTATGGAAGGTGCATACATGAAGGTTGAGATAATATCAATTTTCAGATCATTTTTCTTTAAAAATAGTTTCCAACAATTGCCATCGGAGCTAGGCTATGAATCAATGATTTCACCATTGTTGATTCAACCAGCTCTTAAATAGAATCTGAAAATTATGTGAAGAAAACCCACTTCATCTCTATCCTTTTGGTCACTATCGCCATGGTCAAAAAACTCATAATGCACATCAAGTGCTTGATGAAATTTCTTACTAAAGTTTTTCATCAATGGTCATGTATAAAAAAAATCGGTGGTTCTAGTAAGTGCTTTTAATTTGAATCTTATGGTTGATAAAGCCAAAATCTGTTATCATTAGTGGTCGGGAAAGGTTATGTTGATCAGTGGTTATAACGTCATTAGTGATTAACTCCATCAACGGTTGCTGTCAAATAAAACACATCTGTTGTTATGAATAAAGATCAGTTGTTATGTTGATCAGTGGTTATTAAACTATCATTTGTTGTGAGTTCATCAGTAGTTATTGTTTATAGTTTATCAGTGGTTGTTGTTATGATTAGTTGTTAACTCATCAATTGCTAACCCATCAGGTGTTGTTCAAAACTCATCAACTGTTACAAACCACTCCTGTAACAATCAATTGTTGCCATTTTCATCGGTTGTTGCAGCCTCATTTAGTAGGTTTAGCCATAATTTCATCAGTTGTTTGCCCATTAACCTCGTCAGTTGTTTACACAACTTGCCCAGTAACACCATTAATTATAAAAAAAAATCAGTTGTAATTGATTTAGTACATTCAATTGGTTTATTTTTATACCAAAATAACCAATTAAAAAGGAGAAAAATACCCTATGTACATAACCCACACTAGAAAAACCAAACCTAATACATTGAGCCATTTTCATAACTTTTGTTTAGGTCTTGGGATGTTGCCCCAAACCCCATAAAGGACACGACTCCCATGAACTCCTCCTATCCATACCCGTATACCCGACCTTGATCACCGTTTAGCCTTACCCAACCTTGATCCCTATTTAGCATTACCCAACCTTGACCCTCACATATCCTTAAACCAAAAACCTTTCAATCACCAAAACCGAAGCCCAAGCCTAAATTATAATCCAATGTTTTGCACCTCTTAAGGAGAAAAATGCCCTTGGAAAGGTTCTTCAATAATAGTGGTTTTCATTCAAGATGAGAATAATGAAAAAGAATATTCATTTCTCATTCTGAGAAGATAGTGACATGATATTTGGAGCACTTTCTAATCAAATGCTAATTTCACGTTTTTCATTCCAAAGCCTAATCCATTCATGTGAAGGGAAGGGAGATCCTACACACACCTTGTATTCTTACATCTCTTTGGGAGGAGACATAGATGACCATGATGATTCCTTGAGCAATAATCCATGGTGTATGTGCTCATTATAGGGATTCAATAAAGGATAGGATTGAAGTGAAAGACATGGTTCTATCAAATGATTGGTTTGAGCTCAATAAGTGATCAAGACATTTACAAATAAAGATTGTTGTGGTGAAGAATAATATGGCTCGTCATTCTACATTTGTTTCATTTTACCAAATAAAGGGAGATTGTTGGGTTTTGAATTTTCATCAAAACTGACAATGATTTGGTGAAATGAAATATGCTTCGTAACTGAATTAAAGAGATGATGCTATTGCCGAGAGGGAGCAATACAACTAATATATCTGGGTTAATATAAGTCGTTTCATTGCAACAAGCCACTCGTATAGATCTGAAGATATCAAGACCCAAAGCCTATGTACAAAAATTATACTTAAATGGCTTGATTTGTATTTATGTCATTTTGCTTTCCTTAAAATATAATCTTGCACTTGTAGGGTTAGTGGGTATAGACTATAAAGAGAACCATTCTCCATGAAAAATGTATGGAGAATGGGTGCCTTCTTTATATGTCATAATAATTTCCTCTATTGAAGGTGCATTCATGAATGTTGTCATAATAGGAATTTCAGGTAATTTTATGTTAAAAATAATATCCAATAACATCCATTGATGAAACCGACTGTAGTTATACTTGCCTTTATTTGTAACAGTTGATCACATATATTCAAACTCTAGTCAACCTTCTTGTGAAAAGCTTGCTTTTTGTAGTGTTTAGATGTATTTTCATATGTGTGTCATCAGCAAAGCAAGTATACAAAATCTGGGGATATTCATTCGCATTTGTTTATAAAAGTTAGTTCTCTGTTAGTCATGATGACACGTGACTTTATACATTGTTTCAATGTATATTTTAGCTTATACAGCACTCAAGCAAAATTCTCCTTTCGTTCTTTCCTTGTATATTGAAGTCAAACCAAAATTTTAAACATATTTTAAATTGTATTTGTTTGTTTTGTAGGTTGTTTTTATTAAACATTACATATGAGAATATGCATTATATGGTGCATGATGTTTGATGGACAGAAAAAGAAATGGTCTACTACATCAGTGAGTGCATCTTCTCGGGTGTAGTAATATTATTTAATTACAATGTATGGAAAAGGACATGCATTAGAGTTTCCTCACTATACTCTTGAGACATTTCTCAACGCATATTATATATGGATATTGGTTTGGGCAAGTTTTTAGGTTTTGTTACTTCGGTTTCGTTGGCATGTTATGTGGTTGCATGTTTTGATTTGTCAAATGCTCCACCTCACGTGTTTTAGAGTTGGTAATTCTCATTGTAAATAAATGACCACCTAGTTCTTTTGTATTGTGGGTATTTATAGGCTAAAATTTATTAATATATTTTTTTTAAACAACCGTTTGACAATGGTTTAATTTTTTATAGGTGGGTCCCAATCTTTAAAAATGAGCCAATGAGAGGAGAGGAACGTTCACAGGGAGCGAGGCCCGCTGTGGTCCAAAAAGGGCACCACCAGGGTAGGGGCGGTGTGCCCGCTCGCTGGTGGTGCCCTCTCGAGCCCGCCCAAAGAAGCTTCCCCGCCCCGCCAGCATGGGGAGTATTACGATTGGTCTTACATCACTTCAACATTGTTTGCACATATATCAAGGAATATTATGTCATTTTATAATATCTCATACACATGTCAAGAATTTTTCACCAATTAAAAATAATACATACACATATCAATGGATTTTATTTAATATATTAAAATTAAAACAAAAAACAAAAACCAAGGCTAATCAACTCGTACATACCGTACAAGGTGCCCTATGAGGCTCATAAAAACACATCATTTAGCCTTACTTTTAAAACATTAATTTGATGTCCTTTAATATTGTCAAAAACCATAACCTATATGATTTGTATATGAGATGTTAAAGGATTTGTTTTCGTCTTATTTTAAAAGAGTGATTTAATGTTGTTGACAATCCTAAATTATACAACTCTTATATTCCTTTTCGAGTCATACATCTCATAGAAAAGAATCCATTAGAACATCCCTAACATCATATACACATACACACACATGGGATTAATAAAATAAAAACCTTATTTTAGTGTGAAAACTTGAAAACTCATGTAAAAAAAACGTATTTTTTTTACAGGTTTGTAACATTATTGGACACATTTTTATAAAAAAAATAAAAAAAGCGCCGAAGAAATATTTAAAAAAAATATATTTTATAATTTTTTTTACGTTTTTACGTATGTTTTACAAGTTTTTTTTTACCTTTTGTTACGTATGTTTTACATGAGGTTTTCTGGGTTTTCACAATAAAAAGTGGTTTTCAAATTATCCATGCTCTATATATATACAGGGGGATGTTCAATTAATAACTAATATAAGTTAAGAACTAAAAGAACCATTACTAGCCACAAGTTTGAATGGTATAAAGGTAACTTCCCCTATTTTTAAGAGAAATTGCTTTTATACCCTTCAAAACTTGTGGCTATAAATGTTGTTCTTTTAGTTCTTTGCAATTTGTTGGTTCTTAATAGAATGAATATATATAAAGTTATAAAGACGTTAACAATATTAAAATTTAAAATCATGCTTTTTTATATAAAACAAGTTGACCGGCAAGCCGGTTAGGTTTGACTAGTCGAGCCCTAGTTTAATACTTTGAACTCGTTAAAATAAGGGAAGTGTTATCTACACACCCCAAAAACATATTTTAACACCCCTTGTTAAGTATACGCCTCGTAGTGGTCACTACGGGGCGTATAATGGTCCAATCATTGACAGTGAGGGTCCAATCATTGGTACTAACACCCAATAATTACCCCTCTATACTCCCCGTATTAACCAATACAAGGCGTATAGGGGTGTCTGGGGTGTCAGTGGGGTTTGTGAATAACACCACCCTAAATAAACAAGTTGACTCGGTTTCTAGACAAGCCAAATCCGTTTGGGTTGGATCGGGTCAACTCAGTTACGGGACTTGATTTTGTAAGGCATTGTGCAACGCGCACATAATGTCCACCGCACGTCACACGTGGCAAAACTTATGTCATACGAATGCATTGGAGCTCAAAGCATTTCCTCCCCCATGCACTTCATTAGATGCGGTCCAAGTGCAAGAATGTGGGCCATAATCAATTTAAAAAAAAAAACATGTGGAGAGAAATAGAAAATGAAATGGTAATGTGAAAGAGAGAGAGTGCATGTGAGAAGGATGGGTTGGAGTTAAAAGAGGAGAGAGAATGCATGTGGAAAGAATTAGTAAAAAGCTGATGTGGCAGTGATAACTAGAACGCATGTAGTAAATGCGGTCTTTAGCATTGCGGGTAGTCAAGGGAGGAAAACGAGTTCCCATATCAAGAACTCACCTCGTATCTCGTAACCCAATGAGTGTCTTCCTTCCTTCCGATTCGGCAAACGACCGCAATTCCAAATAATAATCTAGAAATCTGAGTATGGATGTACCAGAAATTGTTCAAGTTGCTCGGAATTTTTCTGTCATGATCAGAGTTCAGGGCCCTGTGAGTTTTCATCTACTTTACATGCCCCCTTTTTTCTGGTAACTCAAATTCTAATCGCTTTGCTAATTTCGCAGGATCCAAAAGGATTAAAGATGAGAAAACATGCTTTCCATCATTACGTGTAAGTTAATTGCACGAAATTCGCGATTAATTCAGTTAAAATAATATGTATTTCGGTTTATATCAAGTAAAATGAGTAGTGATTGAATTGTGTATAATATGATTACATATGTGGTTGAGGCATAAGGAGTGCTTAAATGTTATATGATACGATATGATATGTATTAGGGGCTTTGGATGTGCATGTCCAAATTGATTCTTGTCTACATGATTACATGAGACTACTTGTAAACTATAATAATAGAATGGAGAGCTTGCTTCCAGAAAGACCCTGGCTATTGATAGATATTTAACATGTTGACTATAATTACAAAAAGTAGATTTTAATAATATAATCAAAGTGTATTTATTGTAAAGGATTAAGGAAACTTTATGTACTTCTAAGAGGAAGCAAGCTATTTGTTTCTTTGAGAGTTCTCTCTCTGATAATTGAATCTGGAGTACTCAAATCTGTGGGTTTAATCTTATGACTAGATTGTCATCTGGTGTATATCTAGTTTGTTGTAATTCTAGTATTGTCACACATGCCAAAAAATATATAGTTAGTTTTGAACATGATGAAACATGAACAATGATCGTCTGTTACGGATCTAAACCATTGCAAGGTATGGGACTTGTCCCACATCGGTTGTATGGGCAATTAATGTGGGGTTTATAAGCCAAATGGGCTCTCTCACCCATCAGACTAGTCTTTTGGGCTGAGTTCTCCTGTTTGGCTTGTAACATTGTCACTGATAGATCAGATAAACCCGTTTGCCCATGGCTTAAATGGTGCAAGTTTATTAAGCACATCTGCCAATAGACTTCACGATATATGATCAATGGGCCAAATCCTTTTTGCATAACTTTAAGTCTTTCTGAATTTTTGGACAAAAGCTTATTACAATCACAGAGTTCCTCCAACAAAATTTTACATGGGAATGTTTTGTTATGTTTTAGAAATCATGAATTTTATGCCCTTTTTTGTCATGACTTATATATTTTTATCGTTTATTGGGAGGTAAAGTTGGCTTTTAATAATGGGTCAAAACATGTTATCTTTAAATAAGAAGTTTAGGCTTTAAATTAGAGATAACAAAATGGGTGAAAGGACAATTCCGTTAGGTAATGGGTCAAAACATGTAATAAGGTCGGGTTTGTTTATGATTGCTCATTTGTTTCTTCTTGCCTTTTTTTTTTGTAGATAAATAATGTCAGGTATGACTGAATAGGTTATAGTACTACATTGATATTAAAGTTTATTCAACTATAAATTAGGAGGTTATATTTATAAAAATAATAATATATGTGACTTTTTCACATGTCAAATCCATTTTTGGTATTTCTTTGTTGGTTATTTTTTTTATTTGGACCATTAGAGAATTACCCAAAATTGAACTATATATAAGTAATTGGGTCGAAATTTCCAACTTTGACATTTTGGATTATTATTATTATTATTTTTGATTATTTATACATGTAGCTCAGGGAAAACCACTCTTTCATCGTCTGGAATCATATTGCCTAAACAATTTGGCAGCAAGCCAATGTCATTAGTTATGACAGTTGCATCAATAATTGAGCCTTTTCTTTCATCAAGACACAGGGATCACATGTCTCAGGTAATATTTCAATTTTTTATGCCATAGAGTTATTGATGTCTAACTGTGTATATCTTTTTTTCTTGTAAGACTGACCAGGTCAAACCAGAGTTGATTCCTGGTGCGCAAATTGATATAATGGTAGAGGTAAAACAAATCATTTTCATCTTTAAGTGCTAAAATGATTTTTTTGTGTCATTCACATATTATAGAGGTCGCTTCAGGTTCTGTTTATCTTTGTTATCAAACAGATCAAATAGAAAAAGAAGGTAACTGTTTAAACGAGTTGAATGGATTTTCATATGAAGTTTATTTACTGACATAATCTTCTAAATTATTTTATTCAAAATCAGATTATTATTTGAATTAAACCAATTTTTGCTATAGTTTCTAAAATAAAATAGTTTTTGCAATCGTTTTGACACGCTAATTATTTAGAATATGTTTGAATCTTGGGCAAAAAGTGTTTCAGATCAACCCAACCTGAACTACTCCTTTTCAACAAATATAAAACATTTTATCTTTTTTGGCTGGATTCTGGAACCCATTTTTCTTGTTACCCTTCCCACCCCTGATCTGACCTATTGTCCACCTCTATTTAATGGCATAATTTGGTGCTTTTTATTTACATGCAGGGGAATGCTACACTGACTGACAGTGAAACTCCTCATTGGCTACCTGCTGAACTTGTAGCTTTGGTAGATGCATTTTGCTTGTGCTGCAAAACGCTTTGTTAATAAATCTCATTGTTGCTAATTAAAAATGCACTCTGACATTTACGATCAAAACAAAATTACAAGTAACTTATTTTCAATTTTGGTATTGGATGCTCAAAGTTACAGTGTATGTAATACTCATCCTAATGAAAGTTGCATCATTTTTTTGGTACATCAAGAGGCGGTTTGACAGATTTACATATGAATGGGTTACTTTGAGTTATGTTTAATCTCAACAGTGAATTGCATAAGCTAAAAAGAATAGCTAAAAAGAAAATAGGTTAAAAGTCTTCCAAAGTGTATATGGAATGGCTAAAACTTTCTAAATCATTATATTGAGATAATTAACTTTCATTTAAATGATATGCATTTTGTATTGTTGGCACATTAAATTATCTGTAAGAGTTGTTTTTGAAATATGTGCTAAAGTGTTTTGGGTTTTGACGCACACAAAAATACTGGTTTCAACCTGTTACCCAACCCATCCACTTTTCACTCTAGGTTTATACAAAAAAAATCACTTTTTCTAATTATCAAAGATCTCGTGATATGATCATTTCCTGATATCGTTTAATTTCTTGTGGTTATTGCAAATATAGGTCGACATTCCAGCTTCATTTATTGCACTCCAATCTTTAATAGGATCTTCTTCGGGGTCCTTGGATCATGGGTGGGAAGTTGGTTGGTCCTTGGCCTCATATAATGATGGTCATCAACCATATTTTGATACTACACAAAAGGAGGTATTTAACAAACATTCCACCAATCTCTTATAATATAGTTGTTTTAGTTATATTTAGCATGTTAACTATTTACAAAATGAAAACTAATGCACATATAAGTTTTAATGGGTAAATTAGATCCAAAAGGAAAAAGAAAAAGAAAAGAAAAAAAATTACTTGATATAATCCACTCTAGAATACCCATTTTGAACTCATTACCTGACCAGCTGACCCGCCTATATGCAAACTTAAGCTGTAGAAATGCTTATGTATTTATGTGATAATTTCAGGCTCCACTATCTACAGTCAAGAGTCAACTCGAATCGGTTGGCTCAAGTCTAAATGCAAAATGGGCAACTCGAATTGCTATACTGAAACTTTCTTCAAGAAGTTTTGAGGTGTTGTGATTTTTTACCTTAATATTTATGTACAAAGAAACGGTGATACATATCATGAGCGCCGTATTTATCTGTTCATTGAATTTTCTTTTTGCTTCTTTTTTTATTTGTTTTTGTTTCAGTTGCATAATTCACAGGAATTAGTGGAAAATAATTTTATGTAGGATCTGCCAAACCTGAACACATCACCACAGAATAAGAGGGGTGATCTTCTTCTAGCAATGGGTGCTCCATTTGGTGTCTTATCTCCTGCTCACTTCTGTAACAGGTAATGCTGATTTGGTGTAGTTATTTCTTTTTATGGTATTGCTTGATGGTTTTGAAAAAGAATAACAAATAGTCTCAGTGCTGTATGATTGAGTGAAAATACTGCTATGTTTGTCGATGACTTCTCATGTGTGTGTTGGTTTTTTGGGATAAAAAGTTAGCTATGAAGTTTTTGCACGGTTTTGTTCTTTTGATGTTTTAATTAAAAAACAGTTTAATGTTTACATTCGAATTGTGCGTAATGGTAATCCAAATAAACATTTGGTCTTTATTATTATTTTAAAAAAAAAACTGTGTTATGTGTCTGATCTAGCCCAACACATTCCCATTGGTCATCTAGAAGGCTAGATAAATCAATGCTAAGCTTCAGTTCCGTTGTTGTCACTCACCAAATCGTTGATAAAGTAATATCTCTTATGAATATGTTTCATCTTGCTTTGAAACACTAGATTCTTTGCAAGATGAACCACATTTTTATAATCATATAAAGAACACCTCCATCATGTTCTTTGCCCAACTCTGATAAGAAACTTCTCAATCATATAATTTTTTCTCTTTCTTTCTTCTGCAATCGTCATATATTCTGTTTCAACAGTTGTTTTTTTAATTGTGGAAATCCTTAAGGACAAATCTGGTTATCATCATCTTCACAATTGGAGAGAAGATCTCATTGTAATCAACCCCTCTTTTATTGTGAAATTATTAATTACCAATCTTGTCTTGAATGTTTATTTTAGTTTTAAAGGATGTTGAGCGTTGTGTCTTTATTTTCTTATTTTTTCACATCTCCTATTAATAATTCAAATTCTTGTAGCTTTTTTAATGTCGGTTTTTCCCCATTTTTATTCAGAATGGATTGTGTCTGTTGTTAAACTCGACTTGCAACAAATACAAATTTATTTATCCGTGGATGGATTGCTGCTATGATCGAGCTGATGAATACCCTTGATCATGTTTATGTAATGACCAGAATTAAATTTACTCTACCACGGGGGCCAAAAAAATACTATCTTTTTTTCTTTTTGTACCACATACATTTCTTGTTTAATATCTTCTTGTTTAATCTTTACGTTAAAAAATGTGGTTTTTAGTTTATCATGGGGTATATTAATGATATTGTGACCATTTTTTTTATTTATATATGCCAGTGTTACTGTTATTTGCTACTTTGTGAAGGTAACTTGTGACATGAATGATGTTTTTACAGTATATCAGTTGGTTATGTTTCCAACTGCTACCCTCCTAGTTCCTCAAAAGCATCATTGTTGATGGCAGACATTCGGTGTCTTCCTGGTGCGTGAACGTATATTCTTATGAATTTTACCAGTGTGCGGGTGACAATCTGGATCCATTTACTCATATATGGGTCAATCCGGGTCATGGTTATCTCTAAAGTGTGAATGGGTACTAAAAAACATTCACTTTAGATGAAATTGTCAAATGTGTATGAAGTCAGCTTGAACATAATTTTAATGTTAAAATATTAATTCATATGTTAAAAAAATATGATTATTGTGAAACAATATAAAATTACAACTGTTATTTATATACTAGTTAGTTAAAAAAGATTTAAAGTTTGCTATAACCTTTATGACATGTTGTCCAATCCAGCCATCTGTCATCTCTAAATTTAAATTTCATGTATATGCATTTTTTTTTTCAGGAATGGAAGGGAGTCCAGTTTTTGGGGAACAATCAGAGATAGTTGGTATGCTTACAAGGCCACTCAGACAGAGGGGTAGTGGCGCTGAAGTCCAGGTGATAATATTTATTAATCGGAAAAAAAAACTTTTTTTTTTCAGATCACAAAATTGGCTATACTTTTTAGAAATCCTACATTTGAGAAGGAAACTTGTGCATTTATTATGGGATCATGGCGCAGTATAGGGTTGAACAATTTAGCTTACGAGTTCAATTGGGTTGAACCTATCAACACTTTTTTTGATTCATTATTGTTTTAAATGTGATTATAATTACAAATATTGAAATAATGATCCATTTAATTAATTAAGCATCTTAAAAGGTTCTAAACATTTTAGTATATAACTGGTCACTTTTAAACCTTTTAAGTCATCTGGTCATTTCCTTTTTGGCTAGTTTTTTTTGTTTTACCAATTTGACCTAATTAGCAATAAAACAAGACCCAAGTTGACATAAACATGTTAAATTTGTTTTTCTGTTTAAAAATTAAGTGCTGGTTGTGATGACAGATTGTAATCCCATGGGAAGCCATTATAGACTCTTGTGTTGGATTCCTATCACCCAACACAATCAACTTGAAAGATTCATCAAAACATGATCACGGGTCCCATTTAATCCATCCCAATCCTGTTGAGCTGGCAATGTCTTCTATATGTCTAATCACCATCAATGATGGTGTGTGGGCGTCTGGTGTTTTACTCAACAACCGTGGGCTTATTCTCACAAATGCTCACCTTCTTGAGCCATGGAGGTTTAAGAAAACAGCAGCCAATGAGAATAGTCATAGAACCATGTCAAATATCTTTTTTACCCCTTCAAATGATACAAAAGATGCAAAGGCTTTGACTGCTCAATCTAAGATATATCATCAAAGTATACGGGCTCGTGTTGATTACTTGGACCGTTGGATTTGGTGTGATGCTCATGTAGTCTATGTTTCTAAAGGTCCCCTAGACATTGCAGTATTGAAGCTTGAGTTTGTGCCTGATAAACTGCAACCTATTGTTATGGATTTCACTTGTCCCTCACCTGGATCAAAGGTTTATGTCACTGGACACGGACTTTTTGGACCTCGTTGTGGTAAATTATAGTTTTGACGACTTTATTTTAAAGTTTAGAGTTAATTGCATAAAGGGTCCTTGTGGTCTGGACAAATTAACAGGTTTGGGTACTAGGGTTTTAAAAGCAACAAGTTTGGGGTTGTGCTTCAATTTTGTAACGAGTTTAGAAATTAAGTCTAACTTCCATTAAATTAGGGTAAAATGAGCAAAATACCCTTGACTTTTATCCTTTGACTTTGGCAATTCAAAAAGTCAAAGGTGGTTTTGCTCATTTTACCCTAATTTAACAAAAAAGTTGATGGAAGTAAGCCTTATGACCAAAAACTAGTTACAAAATTGAGAACACAAACCCTAAACTTGTTTTTTTTTCTTAGTACACAAATCTGTAACATTACCCAAACCATTGGGAACTCCAATGTAGTTAATTTTAAAGTTTATTTATGGTATTATTACCCAACTTCACAAAAAATTCTCCTTCGGGCCCACGACAATCACCGGACATTTTGTTTTGTACAAAGTTTTCAAGTACACGTTACATGTCTGTCTGTCATACATTGATGTGGGTCTGGAAAAAGTTTTTTGTTTTCAGTGAAGGGCTGAAGGGGGCATTCTGGACACCTGACCCATTTTTTATCTACAATTTTGCCATCTTCAGATCTTCTTCCATCAACTTGTGTTGGAGTGGTGGCAAAAGTAGTTAAAGCACAGAGAGCTGCTGGACAAGGAGATGTACCAGCAATGATTGAAACAACAGCCGCCGTGCATCCTGGTGGTAGTGGTGGTGCTGTTCTTAATTCAGATGGTCACATGATCAGCCTTGTTACAAGGTATATATATCATGAATTTCTGCCATGATATTTTAAGATGGCATGTCAAGCATTATTTTTCTCAAAGAAATAGCGTGTCAGATATTAATACAAAATTTATGGTATTTCAACAACAGTTTGTTGTTTTGAATAAGATTTAACGTTGGAAGATTTATGTTAAAATTAACAGTTTAGGCGGCTTTCGACACATTCAAAGGTTTTCTATTTGTCTATTGTTTTTAGGATACATGTTTGCCCCGTTAGAGATAAAACATAGCCTGAATTGACCTTTTATGATTAATTGAGTCAAAATTGTCACCTTAAACATCTTTTTTATCTCATTATTTCATTCGCGTACCCATAGTGTTCATGCTTGACTTTTTAGCCAAAGAAAAAAATAAAGTAATCCATATTAATGCTTCACTTTTCAAATGATGTATTTTTTAAAAGATTACAATGAAATGTATCATTTTTTCATTTCCTTTCAACGTTAAATGTGATTGTTCAAAACACACAAACAAGCTTATCCAGTATATTCCTACTCTTCAGTAAGGTTTGGAGGGAATGATGAAGACAAACCTTACTCCTATCCCAGTTGGGATAAAGAGGTTGCTTCGAAGGAGTGCCCGACTCAAAGTTATTGTTTGAGTTAATCATCTCAACCCTTTTGACATTATTTTCACAAAATAAGTAAAATGATGTTAAAATTAGTGCAATTTTACTTTTGCTCCTTAAGTGCCCACACATGGTTACATACATTATATGCTTGCCTTGCAAATGGGGCATAATTTGTTTGTTCAAAATGATCAAATAATATCTTGCATTGCTTCCGCTTCCGGTCATTCTAGATACAATTTTAAAATATCGTATTTCCATTATCTAAATCAAACATTTTGTTAAAAAAAAAAGTGGATGGATTCATGCATTTTACTTAGCTAATTAGCATGAGTTTGAATAACGTTTACTTAAAAAAATAGAAACTTTTAAAAAATAGGAATCATTTATGATTGATATAAAATAGATATATGGTGAAGACTGTTAATCTTGATTGATTATTTGATTTTTGTACAAATTAATTCTTTGATGCAGCAATGCTAGGCATGGTGGGGGAACCGTGATACCTTATTTAAACTTCAGCATTCCATGTGCAGCATTGGAGCCTGTTTTCAACTTCTCGAAAGGTTCTTCTTGTTCTTCCTCATGCATGAAGTAGTTGTATCTTGTGCTTTGTAACATGTACATTTGAGTTTAATTGTATGTGGTAATCAATATAATCCATATACTTGATTTTAACGACAGACATGAAGGATTTATCCATTTTGGAAGATCTTGACCGACCCAACGAACATTTGTCTTCTGTATGGGCATTGATGCCAGCCAGATCACATGGAGATGACATCAAAGATACAAAGGGTTCAAGATTTGCCAAATTTATAGCCGAAAAGCAACTCGTGAAACATGCGTCGCAACCTGACAAGACGGGTCTTGGTTCTTCAAAACTTTTTCCCAGCAAGTTGTGACTAATATTCAACCAAAATGGGTGATTTGTTGTTGTAAGGTTAGTATTTGATAATGCAAATGGATATTTTTGTAACATTTGCGGTAATGTATCAAACTAGAGGGTTTCCCGCGCGCTGCCGCGTATGTTTCGCCACGATTCCGTATTATACGCAAATGTGTTTTACTTTGACGTAAAGCCCTAAAGAGTAGTTGTTGTAAACGTGTTTGCTTGACCGACATGAGTGTTCAATAAGTCAATACGATCCATTGTTAAATCTTAAAACCAAACCATAAAAAAACTTAATGTTTTGTATGTATTGTTATTATTTGAATAGTATTATTTAACTATTTAGGAATCATTATTTATTAATATTATTTAAATATTAATATTAGGTTAATATTATTATTAAATCTAAATGGTTTGTGAAGTAATTACGATCAAAATGATATAAACAATAAAAATACTCGATAATGTACGAACATTTGACAAGTTTGTGAATAACGCGCAAAATTTCTATGACTGTTTAGTTTCGAAATTTATATAAATGCCTGTGACGAAATTGCAATCAAATTAATATATTTATAAATATCATCCGATAACTTAATGACATGTTAAGTGTATGTAATTAAAAATATGTGAGTAAATTGAGGTGAATTTTAAAAAGTCTAAAGTTCAGGGTTCAAAGTAAAACCATATAGATTAATTCGAAGTTTTTGAGACTTTGGTCTTTTTTTTTTTTGAAGTGGTTCCTTTTGTTTTTTTGAAGTGGTTAGCACTCCAATTTATTGAAACGGTTCCTCAGCATTTTTTAAGCGGTTATTTCTGCTTTTTTTAAGCGGTTTTAAAAAGCATTTTTTTAAGATGCTTTAAATATTTTTCAAGCGGTTAGCGGCTTTAAAAAAATGCATTTTTGAAGCGGGTTGGTTCTTTAATTCATTTACACTATTGGTTTCAATATTAAAGTAGTACTACAATTTTACCGACACTTCCAAATCTATGTAATATAATAAATAAAGGATTGTGAGTGCCACTTGTCCTTCAATGGGGCAGCTTTTACCCCTCATTTCCCGCTCAAACCATATAAGCAAAGTTACACGCGGGTCTTGAAAATCCATGGATATATTCGATAGCCCATGTATAAATGATCTTATAACCCGTCTTCATATTTTCCCTCTTTGAGCAGAAACCCTAAATTTCCTCCCTGAGCCGGTTGAGAGATTCACCATACTCACACACCTTCTTCTCCATCGTCAGTCATCCACGATACTGGGTGTAATCTGAAATATATCTCAGATTGTAAGGTTTATCTATGAAATGTTCAAACTTCCTAACAATTTTTTGCATATTAATATGGTCTTTTGATTTTGATTCGGTTTTGTGTATAACAAACCCTACGATTTGAAATCTCCTTCATATGTAAGTTCATGTGTTTTTTAGTCATCTTTATTATAGTTTATGGTTCGACAATTAAAAATGTTACCATTTTTTTCATTTCTGATTGTAGATCAAATGCTATAGGTTGTAATCGCCATTGCTATCCATTGGACTTTTCTGTAATTGACATCACAAGTAAGTTTCATCCATTCAATAATCATTCTAGCTTAAAATCATGTTATTCTCATATCAATACGTTATTCCTATTTTGGCCATATTTTATCTGTAAACCTTAATTCCAATTTTGTTCCTGTTCTTCTTGATAATATTATTTGAAGAACGCTAATCACTTGTGTGTGTGTTTTTTTTGTTTTGTTTATATACACATCTGGTTTATGCAATTGTTCATAATTCTCTGGATATAATTTAAATGGATCAAATAATTGCTTTATTGGAACGAGCAGATGCAACTTTTTTAAGGAAATGAAAAAATATATTTGACTAAACGAACTTTATTGGATAGTCAACTGTTGGAACCACTTCAAACATTTTACAGCCGGATTACTCAAGAATTTATGGTGGATCCTGTTGCAACAACTTCTGGTTGGCTGATGGGAGTAATTTGTGTCCTATAACCTTGGTCCCTTAGGATAATATGATACTAGACCCTAATAAAAGATTATGGTAGTCTATTGAGGAACGGAAGGATAGAAACACCATGATCACAATTGCTTCAATGAAACCAAAACTCTCAAAGTCATAAGCAGAAGACAAGGATGAATTGAAGTGATTTGTTGTCTTAGGGAGTTGCAATGTTTACGTGAAGAAAGAGCTGCAGACTAGGAATTGATACTTTTGGAAAATAACACTTTTGGAATTACTGATGAATGTGAGTTTCTTTTGAATAGCATGAATGGTGTAATGTAGCTTCTACTTCATTTGGTAATGTTTGCATAACAAGCTACCAACTTTGGTCAATTTCTCTTTTGGGTAGCATTTATTTTGGGATGAAAAAAAGTTTGATACTTTAATGGGATTTCTGCTCCAAAATAAAATTTGTAAACTAAAATAGAAAATGGATCAAAGTTTATGACTCTTTTTATATTACTTTTTGTATTGATATTCTCATACTCAAACTTTATTACAGGATAAATTGCAGAAGTCAATGGTGTGATTGAATCCATAGTTCTGTCTCTTGGCATCAAATTTTCTAAAGAAAAACTAGCAGTTGAATTATTATTGGAATTGTCACAATATGAGAGGTTAAAAAGTTGGATTAGGATGGTATAGAGATGCATGCTATTTTTAGTTATCATGCCAATAGTGATGATACTCAAGCTGTTACATGGACACATGAGCTTTTGGATCAACTTTGATCAAAATATTATCCAGATTACAAAATCTAATTATTTTATAGTGTTGCATCAGTTATCTTTAGGTTTTCTTCCTGTAAAAAGATACTAATTTAATATCAAATTCTTGATTGATGCTTATATTTGTGCAAATTCCTGATTAATTTGCACACTTAAATTTAAGTTAATATTTCTCAACGTATCTATCTATTATAATAAATCGAAGTTTATAGGGACACATGGTGTGATTACAAGGCACCTCAACTTTGATTTTACCGCCTCTCTCTCCTATTAAATACACTTCATATTAAATAATAATATTAAGTATAAAATACTTTGTTTTACATTTTTAAACTAAGAAACATATTTTTATAATACATTAAAAATATATTAATATTAAAAAAACACATGTTAAATATCCAACTTATTATAAAATATACAATTTTTAAAAATAGTATTTTAAAAAAATAAAGAAACAAACTTTAAAAAAAATTATTGTTTAAAGAAATAATATAATTATTTTATTACTAAAATTATTAAATTATACAAAATTCTAGCCATATTTTATATTAAAAAATCTTATATTATCTATATTTTCATTAATTATTGTTTATTATATATTTATTATTCAACATTGTTTATTATATTTTTATCATTCAACCCGTGTAATACATGGGGTGCTAACCTAGTTATGTTAATAAAGAAATCAAATTTAACTTTATAATAAGGAAACAGTTTTCTTCACAAAAATTTAAAATTGCTTAAATTTGAATAAACAAAAATTTATTAACGTGATGTAATTATTGAAGATATGCCAATTCATATGTGTTTGAATTAAGTCCAATTTACTAAAATGTGTTAGACTGATATCTTAATGAATGTATAATTTTTTTGATAACATGTTTAAATTTACACATCCTAACTTGTACTTTTTTAATTTTAACTTTACATAATTATTGTTAACAAAGCACTTGATTATTCTAATCAAAACAATTTTCTAAAATTATAAATTAAAAATTCTTTTAAACCTTTACATTGAGACAATAATATCTTTTAGAAACATATGTGATTTCCTTATGTTTTAATCTCATTTGTATGTCTACATAAAATCGAACTCTATTAAATTAGACACATATACTACGATACATGTAATATGAAATAAAAATTTATTAATTCTAATTTTTTACGTATTTTTCACAAATAAGTTGGAGGTTAGAGTTTAAAGTATATATTAAATTAAAATTGCATTTACACTTTGAATAACAAAAAAAATGAATCATATATTGATTTAATATTTGTCAACATAAATAAGTAATCATTTCAATTTGTGTTCTATATATTATTTTTTTTATTTTTAATTCATTGATTAATTATTATTTTCAATTATTCAATTAGCTGCAATGTTAATGCAACCATTACGTACGTTTTATCTTTTTATTGTATTTAAAAAAAGTTTGCCACATAATTTTAAAAAACATTAATTTCTTCTTAAATCTAAACTACATTACTCACATTAAATTCAAATTGAAAACTTTACACATTAAAAGCTAAATTCACACAATCATTCTAATCAATATAGTTTCCTAAATTTGTAAATTATATTAAAAGTTTTTAAAAACTTTTAATATTGACAGTTATGAATATTGAAAAATATTTAATGTGAATCATTTTCAAAATTATTTTTTTAACTTCCTAAATTATAGTTTCATAAATTATGTTAATAATTACTATTAATGCTAACATCGAAGTTCGAACATCGAATACAGTTTTGCAAAATAAAAAAAAATAAAAATAAAAATTCAATAGATTCAAAACTGTTCACAATGTTAAATGAATTAGATGTTTGCAAGACGTGTATTGTACTATAATGGTTAAGATTATTTGACTTATACATCCAACAAAAATTCCTAACAATAACTATTACATTGAGTTGATTGTCTTGGATGAAGAGGTATATTTAAATTGTATTTTTTTTATTAATCTATAACAAAACGTTAACTATGTTAATGATGTTAAATTTTTGTTTTGAAGAGTATAGTAAGAAATTTGATATTTTGCTTATTGAATCAATTTGGTATCATTTGAAAAAAAAATCATTCAAGTTTTAACATTATAACTATTCCTTCCGTTTGAAATTGTATATATAGTAATATGTATGTAGAGCAGAGTATATTTGGTAAAACATGTATTTGTTTAACATTATTACTGTTCCTTCCGTTTGAAATTGTATATATAGTAAAATAATATGTGAAGTGGCAAATGGCAAAAAGGGTCGACAAAACTAAAAGTTGTAGAAGTAAAACTAGGTGAAGTGAAGGATGGCATCTCCTTGAGGGTAGGGGTGTTCAAATTCGGATATCCGGAGATTCGGATATCCGAACTCTACAAAAAAATTAAAAAAATACATCCGGATATCCGAAAATCTGAAAAATATCCAAAAAAATATCCGAATATCCGAAAACTATCAGAAATATCCGAAAAACTATCCGAATATCCGAATATTCGAAAACTATCCGAAAAAAATAACTATTTCGGATAGTTCGGATATCCGAACTATCCGAAATTGCTCAAAATTACTATCCAAATCCAAAGTTCCGGATATTTCGGATACGAGTTTTCGGATATTTCGATTTCGGATTCGGATACGGATTTTTTTGAACACACCTACTTGAGGGGTGTTAAATGAGTCTTGTTTGTGGGTAGGCGTCTCAACCTCACAAGAATTCAAAAATTTAATATGAACCAGAACATAATCCGAACACGAAAATCGTGTCATTCATGTGAACTCGAACACGACATGAATATCCACAAATTGTCTCATGCATGACTCGTTTGCCCTTTACTTTGTTATATTTAATGGTATTAATGCTTTTAAAAATACAATTTTATATCAAAAGATATATACAATAAAATATGACATTTAATTATAAAATCTCTTCTTAATTTTTCTTCATTTTAAACTTTTAATATTAAATACCCAACCAAATTAACATAAAACACAACTTAAAATAACTAAATACATTTAAACATGTTACATGGGTCAACCTATAAATCTGCCCAAGCTGACACAAACCTGATCTATTTAGCTAAACGGGTTCGTAGGTTTAACCCATAATTGACTCCCACCTGTTCATACTAAATCCAAACCTGTTAATTTCGTGTTACATTCGTGTTTTGTTTTCATCTCCTGTTAGAAATTTACACCTAAAAGGGGTTGGAGTGGATGACAAATCTCTCAATTACTTCAAAGGGGTGTGTGTACACCTACACATTGGACGCAAATGCGTTCTAAAAGATCAAGAAAATCTTGGCAATTTTTACAAAAAAAACAGATGAAACTATCTTAATGGGGATATTCTCTAAACTCAAAAGCATTCGGAGTATGTCCTAAGAATCAAGATTATAAACATGACCGGCTTCTAAACAACATCGCTTTGAACTCGATCCTCGAAAAACAAGTCTTGCTATACAAACTTTTTTACTTAATAGTCAACATAAATCCATGATAGGTTTGGGCGGTTTGAGATTATGGTTTGAGAAAGACCTTGTTTTTAAAATTTGAGTGATGATAGTTCTTGGACAAGCTTCAGTCTTGCTAGAGTGACAAATTCTTTCAAGTTCAAATGAGACAGATACTTAACCTCCAAGTAAGTGGTGTAATGATTAAAGTGAAAGAGAGACAACCTAGAGGTTTCGTGTTCAATTCCCACTTAGAGCAATTTTCCTTGGAGGCCACCGACCCGGTTGCTTGAGGACACGCTTAGCCTGTTCCTCTCGGTTAGTTGGGTGCTGGGGGACCCATGTGTTTACCAAGTAAGTGTGTTCTCACGGTTATAAAAGAATGAGACATATACTTGTGTCATGTTCCTCTTTTGTCACTCTTTGAATTTGAAATTAGATAGACTAGTTTATAAGAGGTGTTAGAGTCAAAACTCGGATAGTATATTGACTCATTCAATTCTTCCTTATAAAGAGATTTTGGTACCCAAATCAGTTTGGATCTTTCTCACTCATTGAACATGGTTCTAACAAGTCTTAAAATATAGATCTGTTGGATCTTGTTAAAATTAGTATTATGTAGGGGTGAGCAAAAAACCGAAACAACCGAACCGGAACCGAATTAACCGAAAAAACCAAACCGAAAAACCGAACCGAAAAAAACCGAAACCGACTTAGTCGGTTCGGTTTCGGTTTTTCATTTGTTTAAAAACCGAAAAAACCGAACCGAACTGAACTTAATTAGTTTTATATAAAATTTACAATACCACATATAATTCATATACAAATACAACCGTTAACATCATACATAACTTGTTAATATGCATTATGTTTAAAAAGTACCGAATTCACTATTATCTAACAAACATGTATATTTGGGAACCCAAACAATGAAAACAATCGAGTGGTTTACGAACGTATGTGTTAGTTTTAGTTGTTTTAATAGAGTTTAATTACACCTACTGTTACATCAATAATAAGAAAATTGATAAGAAAAACTCCTAATCGGCTAATCGAACTACATCCACACTTATCAAAAAATCTATTTTTTTTTAAAAGAAAAAACCGAAAAAAACCGAAAACCGAACCGAAACCGCACAGAAAACTGAAAAAACCGAAAACCGAAAAACCGAAACCGAACGGCTGTTAAATACTAAAAAAAACCGAATTTTCGGTTTGGTTTCGGTTTTAGGTAAAAACCGAACCAAACCGAACCGAGCACACCCCTAGTATTATGATAATTATCATAGCTAATTTGATATTTATTATTTTTTGGGTGCTCTAACATTATCAATAAATTTTATGCTTTTTAACATTTAGATGGTTTCAAAGATCATGCATAGATCATGATATATGTATTCTCATGACTATCTCACACCTTCACACCCTCTATACGTCTCGCATATGTCTGACGTAGATGGGGCAATCATTATTTGTTAGAATTTTTAAGTAGTTCTACGTACACGAAAACAATTATTGCCGTATCATTGGATGTCAGAAGGGCTATACGTCTCGTATAGGCCTATACAATGCGTATGATGTCAGTGTGGTGTTAAAATAAAAAATTTGGGTGTGTATTTTTCATCCAATTTCATAATAATCTACGTATGCTTCAAAATTCAATTTGTGTATCTAATGAGGTGTAAGCTTTATTAATCAATTTCAAATTCATAATTCTCTTTTAATTTTCAAGATTAATAATCTAGATACATATTGAGTTTGAGGTGCATGGATGTCGTACCATCATTTGCCATGAGTTATATATCAGTTTCTTCTAAACTTTCATATGCAAACGGTTTTGATGTCAAGTTCTCTCTTTTAGCTATGAAGGTTTTATCCCTCCTTTCCTCTCTTCATATTTCTTATAGTACACATAAGCTGATGATCTTTATAGAAGTAGTTTCTCTATTTCATTAGAATATAGGTCAAATTTGACCTTCGTCTCACCCTCATCAGACTCTACTGATTAGTGAGACATTACTATGTATGTTTGTTTGTATATTTTTTCTTTTGGTATTTAACACGTTGAACTTCATTGATTTTCAACGTGAAGCATACGTGACATTTGAAACACGTGACTTTTGAGACATCCTTCTCTCTCTATTTTTTTTTATAACTATGGGAACCCACTTATGTGGTAAACCCCCGGTCCCCCAAATACTCGATTAACTGAGATGGATTCTCTTTTGTTTTTTAAGTTATTAGATTGTCTTTCCTTTTGCCACTGATAATCCATATTTCATGGATTTCTTCCTCAGCCCAAAAAAGATGTTATTTCCAAATCGGCTATCAAGTTGCTTAGTAAGAAGATCTAATGTTTGGCTAGTTCAGCAAGACCATTATCTAATATAGTTTCTCACTTTGAGGTTCTTGTGGCATGAATAGTGCCTTTTGGTTTTTTGTTATGTCATTTTGCCTTTAATGTTTTTAACATTTGTCTCTAAAACTAAGCAATATATCCTTAACTAGGTTAAATCCAGTGTGTTACACGGATTGAAAACTGAAATGTTATGTATTTTATAAGAAAACTTGTTTTAAAAAAATGCTTTTAAGAAAACATATTTTTTCAAAATTTTTATTTTTCCTCAAAATACAAGTTTCAAACAATTTTTTAAATAAAATTGATTTTTAGAAAAAAATTATATTTTGCAAACTTTTTTAAGTGTATTTTTTGATTAAAAAATACTTCATTTTTAATTTATTAAAATTATTTTTTTATATATAAAAGGTATATAATATTATTATCATTATATTTATAATTATTTGATAAATTATAGAATATAATTGTAACTATCGTTATATTTATTATCAGTATATATCTCTACCAGATCATTGTGTTACTTGATGTATCATTGTTTTAGATTTCTTTTATTCAGGTAATATGTAAATAATGTTATTACACATGGGTAAAAGTCATTTATACAAAAATTAACGTGAAAAACAAACGACCATCCGCTTTAGGGCCACCTGTTTTACATTTTTGCAAACAGTTCGGCCACCAATGTAATTTTTCAAAGTTAGTGACTATCAGTGCAAAACAGACATATCACATGTGTCATTCGCGTAATTAACTTAAACTTCTATTTACTAATTTTTTAGTTTAAATTGCTAATGTTTTTAAACAAACAAGTACGAACATAAATGTTACACATTTTACAACCATTTTTTAGAAAATCATACCCTTTTTTTGAACGTACTCGTATAATATCAAAGACGAGATTTCAACCGTTTATAAAGTAAGGCCATGTTTGGTAGCCTCTTAATCCATTCAGAGGCTACCTCTTAATAGTTCATAGCATGTGAATGATTAAAAAATATCCTTAAGTCTGAATGGTTAATAGGTTGGTAATGATTCATAACCTCTGAATGGTTAAGATGTAATCCTAAGTCTGAGTGGTTAAGAGGGTATGAACCGTATAGCGGTAACCTCTTAATGCTATTCAGATGCAAACAAACAACCCTAAATCTATCCCGACTCTGAGCTACTCATCTTGTCTTGACCAGGAATTAAACCTCAAAACTTCTACCGACCCTCCGTTTGTAAAAACCTAATTTAACTATTTAACCCTCAATCTCACTTTTGGAGAGGGGCAAATCCACCTTAAACCCTAGCCTCTGTTTTGATCTCTTACGCTGTGTTCCCGAGTTTATTAAAGGAGAGAAAAGAAAGGAAAATAAATGAGAGGAAAGGAAAGGAAAAGAATGGCTTTCTTTCCTTCCATTTCCTTCCAAATCGGAAGGAAAGAAAAACAAGGAAATTTAGCCTAGGTTTCCTTCCACTTCCCTTCCTTTCTCTTCTTAAATGAAACTCGGGAACACAAAATGTGTTATTTTCTTTTCCCTTCCCTCGTTAAATAAAACTCGGGAACACAAAAATGTTTCCCCTTTCCTTCCATTTCCTTTCTTTTCTCTCGTTAAATGAACTCGGGAACACAGCGTTAAAGAGAGTGAAAATAAATTGAAATCATTTTAGGCGTCCGAGCATGAATAGTGTGCATTTGGAATCTCGAAGAAGAAGAGATTGAAATTCAATCCCTGATTCGTTAGCAGAAGGGTTTCTCGATCTGTAATTCCCCGTCCCATGGCAAATAGGGTTTTTCATTGACCATATATGCATATACGTATAGTGTGTGTGAGTGAGAGAGATTGAAGTAGGTCAGGATGGGAGAGAATTCAGGTTATAAGCATTATGTAGCAGGATTGGCATCTGGTGTTTCAATGGTGATTGTTGGTCATCCTTTTGACACTGTGAAGGTTAGTTCCATCTACTTCTTTTCATTGTTTATCTGCTAGTTTGTATTCATTGGACGAAAACAGAACTTAGTTGGATCACTTGAACTTGTGTATTGGAACAAACAAACAAGACTTTTGATAACTCGTTTCTTTGAGACGTTGATGTACGTTTTCTCAGTTAAAGATGGACAAATGCCATATTTAGTTGAGAATGTGACGATTTGATGGTAATTTTGATCACTGCAGTTGATTTAGTCTTGACATGCAATTCCATTTCTGCTAATGGGTGTATTTTTTGAAAAGACTACATTGTAAGGAGATAGTTTGGGACATTGCTTATGTGACTTGACTTTTAAAACATCTTGCGTAGGGGTTGTTTGATAGCATTTTAATGATTCTGTTAAGAGGCTACTGTTGGGTTATGAACGCTTTGTCTTTGTTCATGGCTAGTACATCAGCAGGGACGGCCTAGGGGCTGTTAGATTTGTAGCAGCCAGCCCTAGGACTGCTTTGTTTTTATTTATGATTAATATTTAGTTTCCTAATTCATTAACCCTAATCTTGGTATTTTAAATATCCCTAAGATGTAATTGTATTCTTGTAACACCTAATAAAAACAAACCCTAGTTGTATAGTGGATGTAGGTCACCTTGATCGAACCACTCAAAATCTCGTGTCTATTTCTCCTTTCTATTGATTATGTGTGTGTGTTTGATTGCTTCCGTTGAACCATGGTTGGAATAATCACTAGTCGCTAGTCGGCATGGTTTAAAAAGGCGGTCCGAGGCGCGCCTCGAGGCGTACGCCTCGGCCGAGGCGTCCAAAAATAGCCTATGAGGCGTAGCCTCAGTAGGGGGAATGAAACCTAAGCCTCAGGTTGTTCGAGGCGGTTAAAGGCGGTGAGGCGAGGCGGTGAGGCTTAAGCCTCACTGAAGAAACCCTAAATGAAGTAAATCACGAGGACGTCGCTCGTTCTCTTACGAGTTCGATGAGATCTGCTCATCTTCACTTGGTTTCGTTGGAGTCGTGGTCATCGGAGCTGTCTCCTGCTTGACGGTCGTCATCAGCTCGTCAAGTGTCGAATCAGATACAATTGAATTTGATTTCTTTTGCTCCTCGAACCAAGGTCGACTCACTGACTCAGGTTCGTTTGATTTCGATCAAAGCTATTACCCCCATTTCAATTGATTTATTCTGCTTCTCGATCCAAGTTTTCTTCTGCTCCTTCGAACAAAGCTATGTGACGTGTGTTAATTTCTTATGCTCTTCCTTTGATTTCTTTTAACATATAACCCCTCAATCTTTATTTGTTATTATTTTGGTCTCCAAACTTGACCTAAAAATTAAAATACTAATTTTGGTTGTATTTATAGCTTTTATATATTGTACATGAAGATTATTAATAAATTAATTTTTAAATTTATACATAAAAAGTATAAGGTTAACGTTATATATACGAAAAAAAAATAATAACACTATAAATTAATATTTGTTTGGTGTTAATTGTGACTTTTATGAAATGTATCTATAATTTTAATTCTTTTTTAATATAGTTTTGAGGCTTACGCCTCGGTCCGCCTCGAGGCTTACGCCTCATGAGTCTAACAAAAAACGCCTCGAGGCTCGTTTCCTTTTTTTTTTAAACCTTGCTAGTCGGTCGGCGAGGTAGGGACTAGGGATTAATCAGGGTTAATCGAATTGGGATTCTTATATATAATTTTTCAAAATTGTATATACACACACAGATACACACATCAATATAAATATAATACTTCAAAATTCAAATATTTTTTCTAATAAACTTAAAATAATAAACAAAAGTACTTAAGAAGCCCAAGAAACCCAAATATGTGTTAGGTTTACGAAGGCCTTTAGGGGATTAGGGCAGCTGGCCCTATGTTCGGCCCGTTTATTTGTTTAACCTAATTTTTATCTCTATATATACCCTTGTCATGTAATTGTAATCTTTGTACTGAGCTTAATAATAAAATACCTAGTTGCAGCCCGTGGACGTAGGTCACTCCGATCGAACCACGTTAAACCTCTCGTGTCATTTACTGCTTTCTCTTGTGTGTGTGTTAGTGTGTGTGAGATTAACCCCCAACAACTGGTACCAGAGCTTGGTTCTCAGGTTCACAACTAACCACCACTGTGACTGCCGGAAACCACCACTGCCGCCGACAATGCCGCCGTCGCTGGAATTTGACCACCACTGCCGCAGGTTGTTGATAAGAGATTGTACAGTTCTAGATTTAGGGTTTCTGGGCCGCCGTCGTCATAGCCGGATTAGGGTTCCGGCGAACCCTAGCTGTCGTGATTTGCTGCTACAACCGCCGCTGCTTGTGATTTAGGGTTTCGGGTCGTCTAATTGGTTAAGATAACAGCCGCCTCTGCTGTTGTTCTTGCCGGATTAGGGTTCAGCCGCCGCCGCCGCCGCCACTGCCGGAATAGGGTTTCGGCGAACCTGATTTGACCAGAAAAGTCCGACCTGAAACGTTTTGATTGCAACCGTTTGCTGCTGTTCGGGGTTTATTCGACCGCTTCCGCTGTTGTTCAGTCAGGTGTGTTGGGGTTTGATCGATCGGGTTCAGTTTGGGTGTTATCGGGGTTTGATTTCGCGGGTGAAAGGTTTTGATTGGGTACCGGGTTAAAGTCTGTTTCGTTTGACTGACGTATCATCAATTTTGGAACCGAGTTTGCTTTGACATGATTCTGTTTGTCGTTATGGCTAAAGACGGAAAGTTCTCGATTGAAAAGTTTGACGGTTCGGATTTTAGTTGGTGGAAAATGCAGATGGATGCATTGCTTTGTCAAAAAGACTTGGATATGGTACTAGACGAGAAACCGGAGAAAATGGAGAAAGCTGCTGAAGCTCTGTGGGATGCAAAGGATAAGAAAGCTAAGGGCATTATTACATTGTCGTTGACGAGAAATGTTGCGTTTAACATCATGTCTGAGACCACTGCGCGTGGTATGATGGTAGCGTTGTCAAATATGTATGAAAAGCCATCTGCAGCTAACAAAGTGTTCCTGATGAGAGAGCTGTTTACGATGAGGATGAGAGAAGGAAGTTCAGTTACCGAGCACATTAATAATTTGAATTCCATTCTGTCTAGATTATCATCTATGGGAATGAAATTCGATGATAGGACTAAGGCTGTACTATTGTTATCTTCACTTCCTGATAGTTGGTCCGGGACAGTGACTGTTGTTACCAACTCGGTGGGAACTGATGGGTTAACATTTGAGAAAATCCGAGATTTGGTGCTAGGCGAAGATGTTCGTCGAAGGGGTGCTAAAGCGAGATCTTCTTCTGAGATGTTTTATGTTGGCAGGGGAAGGGAGAATAGCCGAGATAGTGGGAGCAACAAGGGTCGAGGCAGGAGCTCGTCTAAAGCTCGGCCTAGTGTGCGTTTTTGGGAATGCAACGAAAAGGGACATTATAGGGGTACATGTCCGAATAAGAATTCTGGTGGATTGAACACTGCTGAAGCAAGTTATTCTGATGATGATGCTTTGATACTTTGTAGTGAGAGCAGTGTGGAGTCCTAGGTCATGGATTCCGGTGCATCATTTCATGCTACCCATAGCAATGATGGCACGTGAAATGTCAAAGAAGGTGATTTTGGCAAGGTTAGGCTTGGAAATGGCGAAGTTCTTGATGTGACTGGCATGGGAGATTTGGATCTTGTTACCACTTTGGGTACTACTTGGACTTTGTGTAACGTCAGAGTTATTCCGAGGCTTGAAACGAAGTTGATCTCTGTTGGGCAGCTAGATGAACAAGGTTTGGACGTTGAGTTTGGTAGAGGAATGTGGAAGGTCTTGAAGAAGAATCTTGTGATTGTCAAAGGTTTCAAGATTGGATCGTTGTATTTGGTGCCTGTTCCGTCTGAGGAAGTGACTAACCCTGTTAAGACGAATGCCAAAGTCGGGCTCACAGATTCGAGAGTTAAAAGAGTTCAATTTACAGCAAAGAACTTGGGGACTCCAGGTAATCAACTTGAGCATATTCGGAGGTCTGAGCATAGACGGGATTTTCGTGACAGTGGGAGCATAGAGAGTGTTCGGACACAGTTAGGAAATCGACGTTGGGTTTAGAAGACCAGGAAACCAAATGAAATCTCTCCTGGGAAGTTGCTGTTAGTGGGGAATGTTCATCTGAGAATCCCTGTATCTGATGGTTCGAGTCTATGGGAATCGGTTGGGATTGAGGATGAGAAGACATGGCCTGTTATGACCGGGTTGGGGCCTTCTGAGGCCTCAATGGGCCCTTCAGGTTACTGATGAGAAAGGCCGCTGCAACTAGGGTGATTGTTGATTGAAGATACACGATTTGAAGTTTGGTTTGTTCTTGGGAGCTGTATCTGAAGACTTCTGTTCCTGTATGTTATGAAGATAATTGAAGTTACTGGATGACGGGGTTGCTGTGTGCTTTGGATGGCGGGCTTGATTCTATTGCAAGGCCTCCGAGTGGGAGATTGTTAGGTTTACGAAGGCCTTTAGGGGATTAGGACAGCCGGCCCTAGTTTGACCCTATGTTCGGCCGTTTATTTGTTTAATCTTAATTTGTATCTCTATATATACCCTTGTCATGTAATTGTAATCTTTGTACTGAGCTTAATAATAAAATACCTAGTTGCAGCCCGTGGACGTAGGTCACTCCGACCGAACCACGTTAAACCTCTCGTGTCATTTACCGCTTTCTCTTGTGTGTGTGTTAGTGTGTGTGAGATTAACCCCAACAATATGTACACAAGAAACCCTCTTCGAAATTCGAACCCAAATCGGTACTCAAGAAACCCAAATCATGCTTTTAGGATATTGTCATACGACTCATACCTCATTTTTAGATAATTAAGCACCTTATGAACATTATTTTATGTTTTTATCCACTCATTTGTTGTGCAATCAAAACAATAAGATATTATAGTTACCTTCATTAATCAACTTGATATCCCAATAACCTGGTATTAATTTTCAAATACGATGCATATTTTTTTTCCATAATTTCAATTGCGGGCTCACATAGATGCCCTTGGTTTCTTCAAATAATTCTCAATATTTATATCACTCCTGTATATATTACCAAGGCAGCCTTCCTAATTTTTTGAAACCTTATCTTGGTTTAAGCACTAAGCAAGAATGACTTTTTTTTTCGTAGTGAAAAATATTAAGCATGTGTGCTGGAAAAGTGTAAAGGCACACTTATTTTCCTAAAAAGAACTAAAGAATGAAAACTAATAAGGTTAAAATAATAAATAGATTTGTTTTTTTTACTTTTTTTGTGATGTTTGAGATATCATATGTGGATCATGGTCAGTTGGTCCCAATAATGCGTAATTTTGTGCAATCTAGCTTTTGGTTTGCTGTGTTTCATACCTGATGTATGTCTTTGGTGGTAGTACCTTTGGTCTATGAATAATTCTTAATGCTATACAAATCACTCATCTTTTTTGGCTTAAAATTATTCAAGTATGTTGATATGTACCCAAACAAACATACCAAGTAAAGTGGAATCTCAATATTTACCCAAACAATTTGTTTGCATGAAAAGGTAATCTGTCTAATCAGCTTTGGTTCATTTTGTATCTCCAGTAAACAACTTTCTTTGCATCCAAGAAAACCCTCAAGCTTAGAAGCTGTCGATCAAATGTCATCTTTAGCTTCAAGAGCATGTAACTGACAAAGCATGTTAGTGGCTCAACGCACCATACAAAAAAAGCAAGATGGTTTTTTAATAGTACAAAGGAGTTTATCAATTTCTTTTTGAATGTTTAAGGTTCTTTAAGAAAAAAAGATGGTTACCTCAAATTGAAATAGAATTGGACCAAAGTTAATTACTTTTATATAAAGAGATAACTATGTTTTTTTTCAACCCAAGTTGTTTGATCCAATACACATTATTTAGCGTGTGTATCTTATCGTTTTTTGTGTATGATATCTATAAATCTCAGGTGAAGCTTCAGAAACATAATACAGAAGCTAATAGGCTCAAGTATAGAGGTGGATTTCATTGTACAACTAGGATATTGAGGACTGAAGGGGTATGTTCTTTAACTTCTTGCATGATGACTTTTTTTAGTTTATATACAAGCTATTTTGTTGCATAATGTTGAGAGGATTTACATGCTTTTTGCTTAAAAAAATCTAGTTATGATACTAATAGCGTTCATAGTTGTCCAAGTCACGATGCACACTCACGTCACAAAGGGCTTGCATGCCGCTTAAGAGCATTGCTTGCCTAAAAACCATTGTTATAGAAATTGCTAGGAGCTAGTTGGGTAATGAGGTACCGACTAGTGATTACTCTATGTGCCGACTAGTGATTACTCTTGTCGGGTAATCTGTAGAAAAATGCCCTAGTGCATCTTGTTTCATGTTTTGGTGACATTTGACTCATTTCGTTTTAGTTTATTACTTTTGAACATTTATTTATTCACATCTGAAACATAGTCCTTATGGTTTGATGGGATCCACTTGGAGCACCTCGTCCTTGGCCTCCGAATCTTCCACGATCTCAGCCTCAGGTTTGAAAGTTAACCCCTCAACCTAGGCCACTACCCCTTTCAGATCTTTTCATTGCCTCCCAATCCTTGTAGAGAGTAGCAATTGGTTTTGATTGTTGTTTGTTGCTTTTGATTTCGGACAAGACCTTTCTTCATAGGCTTTTTAGGTGTCCCACAACTTCCTGAAATCTCAGTCTTAAGATCCAAGACTGTTCGCCGTGGCTACCATATACACAAAGTTTTCAGTTCAGGCATGCTGGTAGCTTTCTGGCCAGAGTTGACTCTTCAAAGGCTGATCCAAGAGTGGCTGAGTTTGAGGCAATTCCAGAAAGTTTTGCCCTAAAATTATTCACTATTTCACTGTCCTTCATCATGATCGTCTCAAATTCAGTCCTTAAGGATTGCAATCGGGCCTTGATGACTCTTTCTCTTCAGGGAGTGCTTATTATACAAGTATGCGATTTCTGAGATGTCTTTCTTGGAATCAGTGTTAATTCCTGGATCGATTGCTTCCTAGAGATCATGTGCACTGAAAATTGCTTTGATCCTAAGAGACCAGATTAGATAATTTGTCAACATCAGGATTGGGCATTGAAATCCAAGGTGTCTGGCCTTCTAAATAAATGCAACTTGATTCAAATTCGTTGTATCTTCCATGAATTTGTTGATAAATCTTCTGCTGTATTTCTTTCCATTCTTCAGATCTGGTGATTGATCCAGCCCTTTGGATCTGTAACACCTTTCGGTCCCTTCGAAACACGGCTCTGATACTAATTGAAATAAAATTGGTTCCAGATTGGAAAACAAAATAGAGACGTGAATAGGATTATTGAAACTCCTCCAATTATTAGAAAACTATTCAATACAAATTGAAAGAAAAACTATCCCTATTTATAGTTGATTAACCTTGTTCAACAAGTTAATCAGTTCCAACCTTCTAGGTTAACTTATCTCCTTCTAAGTAACTCAAAATTAAAAACCAGGCTTATCCTATAGGCTTACAGAATTACAGATTCAGTAATTAAAAATAACTATGACTCAATAATTATTTACACCTAAACTATTAAGTCTTTGTCAAGATTGATCCAACAGCCATCACCTTTTTAATTTTATTTTTAAAAATTTATTCATAAAAATGTATACTAGTCTACTAGATATTATCACAATAAGTATTTCACTTAATACAAGGATTCAAATTTTTTTTTATAATGCAATCTAGGAGGCTGTAAACAAATTAGTGTATGTTGGATGACATTCATGCCATTCCTTTTTTTTCAATTGTTGACAATTTTACCCTTTTATTCTGTTATCAGTAAATTAGAACTGAGATTCACCCACTTACATAGAAGATTTGATTATGCTCTAGGACAAAATGTTATTTTGTTAAAAGTATCATTCTCATCTCTGTGTTCACTAAAGTCCCATATGTGAAGATATCTGGAAGTCAACTGATTACACACACATACATATAGATATATGTCGAATGGTTTTTTTTTTACAGGTAAGAGGACTGTATAGAGGTGCAATACCATCTTTTGTAGGAATGGCCATTGAAAGCTCACTTGTTTTTGGTATTTATTCCCAAACAAAGCAAGCACTGCAGGTCTTTAAATTATATTTAATTTGATCTTTTGTTCTCATTTAGTTGTCCAAAGTTGTCTTTTTGTATATAACCTGAAGGTTTCTTATTCAAGGGAGGAGATTATAGTAGGAAGCCTGAGCCCCATATAATAATTCCTTCAGCAGCTTTTGCTGGATCCATTATCAGCTTCGTATTGTGTCCATCAGAGTTAGTTAAGGTCAAATTTCTAGAGAGTCTATTTCATTTTCTGTACTTCTATAACTGTTGTGACACACTTTTCTCCAGTGTAGGATGCAAATTCAAGGTACTGATTCTGTGGTTCCAGCCTATCATAAATACAGTGGTCCTCTTAATTGTGCAGTTCAGACTGTAAAAACTGATGGGGTAAGAAGTCCATGCTAATTGTGATATAATTGAATGCATGTAACAAACTGGTCCATTACTCATGAATAGGTCGATTTTGGATTGTATTATCTTCTAATGGGTTGAAATAAAATTCTTAGTTTGAAAGGAAGCAAGTCAAATGGATTAAATGATTGGAGGCATAAAATCCTTTTAATTGTTTTTATGTAAAAAATTAGATGATCATTGAGATGCCAAAATTTGAAGGTATATTTGAGGCCTCAAATGTTTGATTTCAGTCTCATTGTTACTCGTCTTTAGTGAGTGTGGTAAGTGAATTTATCTATTCTTTGAGAACCTCTCAGTAGGATCTTGTTAGTCTTCTTATAAAGTATGTGACAATTACTTTAGGTGGTTACATGTTATATGAAAGTCATAGCACCACAAAGTAGGAGGGTTTACAGATGTTGACTACAATGGAGACCCTACAAGCATGCTATTGTCTACTTCCGTTTACTGTAATCATTGAAGTGTAGAGTCCCCAATTGTCAA
This sequence comes from Mikania micrantha, assembly GCA_009363875.1. Classification (NCBI taxonomy): domain Eukaryota; kingdom Viridiplantae; phylum Streptophyta; class Magnoliopsida; order Asterales; family Asteraceae; genus Mikania; species Mikania micrantha. The sequence continues at coordinate 77,770,652 of CM018695.1, read as the reverse complement.
AAGCCCTTTGGGTGCATTACTGCACGCCTTGAGATCATCCAGACCCTCGGGTTAGGTTATGACAAGGTTTATGCCGAGATTTTGGCTAAATCCTATAAATTTGGATAAACTTTTGCAACTTCCAGTCAAACTTACTTGAAAGTTGAAACTCTAAAAAATGTCCAGGAAGCAGCCTATATTATCTTAAGCTAGCCTAAAAATGTCTTAACCCTTAAAATGCTATGCATCTTGCCTCTTTTGGCTCCTTGCTTTTTAAACACCTTGCGCCTAGTCCCGAGCCTTACCCTTGGTGCCTTAAGTGCGTCTTCGACAACTATGCTATGACTATGGCATAAACCATTATAAACTCATTTGCCTACATAAGCTTTTTGGTGAGATCCGCATGTATCACTCTGAACCAAGGAATTTATTATTGGTCAACATTGTCATTTATGCATATGTGTGGGCCCTTAAGGGGCAAAAGTAAAAGTGCACTAATTTTAACGCTATTTTAGTTATTTGTGAAAATAACGTTAAAATCATTAGGATAATCAACTTCAAACGATAACTTTGAGCTGGGGACTCTTTCGGAGCAGCCTCTCTATCCCAATTGGGATAGGGGTAAGGTTTGTATCTATCCTTCCTCTCCAGATCCTACTGAAAAGTGGAAATATACTGGGTAAGGTTGTTGTTGTTGTTGTCATTTATGCATTTTATTATAATTACTATAAATCGACGTAGATTAAAAATGTCTTGACCCTTAAAAATGCTATGTTTATGCTATGCATCTTGCCTATCTTGGCTCCTTGTTTTTTAAACACCTTTCGCCTAGTCCCGAGCCTTACCCTTGGTGCCTCAAGTGCGACTTCGACAACTATGCTATGACTATGGCATAAACCATTATAAACTCATCTGCCTACCTAAGCCGGTGAGATTCCGCATGTATCACTCTGAACCAAGGAACTTATAATTGTTCAACATTGTCATTTATGCATTTTATTATAATTCCTATAAATTCACCTAGATTAATTGTGTATTATTAAGTTTCCTTTTTTAAGCTTTAGGTTAGTCGTGTATTTATTTTGTAAATGGTTTTGACATTGAAATGAGAAAGACAGTAACAATTTACATGGTATCAGAGCTCACTGCTCTTAACCATTACATCGCCACCGCCGATCAAACCTATGGGTTTGACAGCCGCAAGCCCGCAACCACCGAGGTTAGCTGTAGCCGGAATTGAAGTCGATCTATATATATTTTTTTCTTGCATTTTTTCCAGTTTCCATCTTCCTTCCCTGTATCTTTCGTGTCTGACGCCAACAATAGTTCGTCAAATAAATCACAGCCTCCTGCCCTTCACCCTGTCTACATCGTTATAGACATTCAACTCAAAATTAAAGTCTTGGATGGTACGAAGGTGTTCAATGCATCTTGGGTCAAACTCTTTCTGCTTCATGCATGAGGTTATGACGTGCTTCATCATATCAATGGCACAAAACCTCCTGCTGTCACAGATCCTACATCTGTTTCCTGGTATAAAAGACGCCATCGTCCTTCAATGGATCTATGGAATATATTGTGATGATGTATTGGTCAAGGTACCAGAAACCGGATCCACCACTTTTGAAGCTTTGATCCGCATTAAGAACATTTTTCAGAAAAACAAAGGCTCTCTTGTAGCTGCTCTTGAAACCGAATTTATCAATCTCAAATTAACCAATGAACCATCTCTTGAAGCATATTTTAGAAGTTGAAGAAGGAGATAGCTGTCAAACTATCAGATGTGGAAAGTCCATGACTGGGAATCGTCTGATTTTGCAGCTTTTTCGGGGGCTACCTCTAGAGTATGACTCGATCGAATCGGCTATGACCAACTATTGTTCTCGTGGGAGCAAGCATGCAGCATGATTCAGTTAGAACATTAACACCAACAGAGGCGTGAGTTACATCACCCTATTGCACCTCAGTGACCTGCCCACATGTCTGATCAGCAGCCTCGCATAGGTCAGAGCCGCAACAAGCCTTGCAACCATTCATTCAGCAATCAACAACGACCAAGCCCGAATAGGAGAAGTCGGCCCAATTGGAACCATGCCCCATTTTATCCTTTTAACGGTATAACATCACGTGGAAGCCATGGTTGTTAAAGTCACTAAGCGTTAGTCGAGCGGTAAGACATGGACTAGGGATTAATCAGATCAGAATTTTCATATGTAATTTTTCAAAATTATATATATACGAGTTTTTCTACATAGTTTTTTATAAAAATGTTTATAAATTTATGTATAAATACTTGCTGGATTTTTGCCGGATTTCCAAAAATTGCTGGAAAAATCATTGGAATATCAAAGATCGCCGGAATTTGATAAGTCCGCGGATTTTTTGACCGGAATTTGAAAAAGCGCCAGAATATTCATCGGAATTTGAAAATTCGCCAAAATATTCGATGGATTCCGGCTAATTTGTGGCCGATTTCCGGCTGATTTGGCCGCCTAGGGCCAATTAATTTCGCCTAGGGCTGTTTTTTATTCTAGCTGATTAAGTGGCCGATTATCCAAGATTGAAGTGACTGGCGACCAACTAACGCCTAGGCCGTTCTTTACAATACTGTGCTACCTACTCTCCTTGGTCGGCTCAATTCAACTTATATTCGCTACCATATTGACCTCCATCACCACCCTGTACTTATCCAACTTAGTAGGGGTGGGCCACACAGCCTCCTCTTGATTACTCACTTACAAGGCCTACTATCTCACAACCACAGACACATCTTGCTAAAGTCAATCCCCTAGAACCTTCTGAGCTCGGGTATGCTTTCGAGTTTCGAGGCTATGACTATGCAACCCTTTATGACCCGTGGTTTATGGACGCACGGACGCCACTATTCACCTCAGCTCTGATTTAGGTATGGTTTTGGTTCTCTCACGTGTTACACCTATTAAGTCTCTATTCACCTCGAGGCGTTTTCTATTAGATTCACGAGGCGTAAGCCTCAACTTTATTGAAAAAATTAAAATTATAGATTCATTTCATAAAAGTTACAATTTAACATAAAACAAGCATTAATTTATAGCATTGACTTTTTATAGCGTTAATTTTATATGTATATTTAGCATTAATTTTATACTTTTTGTGTATAAATTTGTAAAATAATTTATTAATAACCTTCATGTACAACTAGGTTTATACGCCCCGCGTGTTGCGGTTGGTTATCACGGTATACTCCCGAAAATAAGTATTATATATCATTTGCAGAAGCATAGGTTACATAGCAAAATAAAATCTTTCATCACGAACTCTATACAAATTTTCCATAAAAACATAAAATCATATAAAAACCTCACAAATATCTTACAAAACTAATATAAAAAATTACTCATAAAATCTGTCTCACCGGCAACCAATCGTTTGAATTAAAAGAAAAACCCAAATCTCTAAGCAAATTTCTCAAATTTAATACCCTTGTCTTTGTTTACTACTTTTCAAAGTGAAAAACTTTTGATGGTTCAAGTCCAAATTTTCAAAATGTCACTACATGGATCGGTCACCTAAATAATATAATATACAATATATAATTAGATATGGGGCCCACTCACTATATAATAATAATAATATTTCTAGTATTCCTTTTTCATGAGTTTTAATTATATATAGTAATATATAAAAGCTATAAATACAACCAAAAGCAATATTTTATTTTTTCGCTCAAGTTTGGAGAGCAAAATATTAACTAATAAAGATTGAGGGGGTTAGATGTTAAAATATCAAAGATTTAAACCCAATGCTTACCACCGATGGAGCGCCACCTAACCCTAGGTCTAATTCAACCTATTTGATCGATCAGTTCATCATTCAAGGTTGTAACCACAACCTAGCCTCTCTTGCTACCTCATGGATGTCATCAATTGGGTTAGTTTCGAATCAGAGCTACCAGAGACCGAAATTCGAAGCAAATTGGAACTTGAATAGAGCGACGAGTGACCAGAGGCTGAAATCCGACGCAGATTGGAACCTGAATCAAGCAACGAGTGAGGCTTAAGCCTCATTGCCCTGCCTCACCGCTTCAAACTATCTTGATACGCCTCGATCCACTCGAGGCTTAGGTTTCCTTTCCCCCACCAAAGCTATGCTTCTTATGCTGTTTCTGGCTGCCTCGGCCAAGGTGTACACCTCGAGGCGTGCCTCGGACTGCTTTTTTAAACTATGCCAAGGTTTAAAAGAACGAAAACAAGCCTCGAGGTGTTTTCAGTTAGCCTCACGAGGTGTAAGTCTCGAGGCGGACCAAGGCGTAAGCCTCAAGACATTATTAAAAAAATATTGAAATAATATAGACATCTCATAAAAATCACAATTTAATGCAAAACAATTGTCATATAAGTCACAATTTATGTACAAAAATAGTTCGACAACCTAATTTAGTAATATTATGAGATTTAAGTATTATAAAACTCAATTTCTTCAGCATCTTGAGATGTTCGAAAGCCGATTAAGAGGTGGGTTCTTTAATTTGAAAGTCGATCCATCTGGAAAGCCATGATATTGGAGATAGAACTTGAAATCCTATTGAATGGCGTATTAAGAATGATGTTTAGGGTTGGAGTGTGAAGATCGAGGGTCTGGGTTGGTCGAAGTACATAAGAATGATTGAGTCTGAAATCCGAATGAATGGTCGAATTAATAGAGAATGAAATTAGGGTTTGGGTTGGCCAACCAATTGTCTATTTAATGGGTCGAAAAGATTCCAAAAATAGGTCAAAAACAGTCCAAAAAACAATTTTTTGGCTTGTTTAGTGAAGCTGAAGCCTCAAGTGTCGCCTCAAAGCCTCATTGCCTCGGACAGGCTGAGACTTAGTTTCCAACTTACCCCCATGAGCCTAAGCCTCTTATGCTTTTTTGCATTGCCTTGGTTGAGGCGTAAGCCTTGAGACGGGCCTCATACATCCTTTTCAAACCATGATCAACATTATCATTTATGCATTTTATCATAATTCCTGTAAATTAGCCTAGATTAATTGTGTATTATTGAGTTTCCTTTCTTAAGCTCTAGGTTAGTCGTGTATTTATTCTGCAAATAGTTTTTACATTGGCAAATTACACTTATAATGCGATAACTAAGCAACCTTTTGCCATGCAAACAATCCGATATTTCATGATAGGATGAGACCTATATAAGCTGACTTTCATATTACTCGGTAAATAGCTAAATTAGCACATCCCAAAAAGCCTATCAAGATTAGCGGGCTTGATTCAAGTGGGCTTGTAAATGAGCCGAGCCCAACCGTACCTTGTCTCGACTCGTTTACAACCTTAGGACAATCATAGCCGATGTTTTCACTAAATCCTAGTAGTTGGATTAATCATATTTGTGATAAGTATCTATTTTGTTGCTTAAGGAGTGTTGGATTTTATATGCAATTATGCATAATATAGCCCTATGTTAAAAGCGCAGTAGGATATCATTTATGATATGTATCCTCGTCTATTTTACATTGTCTCATTTTATATTGTATATACAATCAACGTATGTGTTTTAGTCTCTTATTTTCTCTCATTAGTCATTACCCAATTGAACTTGTGAATTTCTGGGTCAAACTGTACCAGGTTAAGGGTCTGTTTAGAGGAGGCGTGACGACTTTATTAAGAGAATCTATTGGAAATGCTGTATTTTTTAGTACATACGAGTATTTGAGGCATTCTTTACATTTGCAACTCAAAGATTCTTCATTTGATTACACAAATTTGGTCGATGTTGGAATTGGAATTGTAAGTGGTGGTCTTGGTGGTATAGCGGTACGCATAATAATCAAACAAAATCTTTAGTGAATATATTTTTTATGTTTACTTCTTTGCCCCTTGGTCCTTTAATTTATTATTGGCCCAATGTTTGATTTCAGTTTTGGTCTGCTGTTCTTCCTCTGGATGTTGCAAAAACTGTAATTCAAACTACCACAGACAAGAATTTGACTAAAAATCCTTTCAAGATGCTAAAATCGGTAAGATATTCTCATTCTGATTTATACACATCTTTTTAGTCGTTATCTTAATTGTCTCTTCCCTCTTGAGATAAATAAGCCTTGCTCATATTATTAAAGGAGAGAAGGCAATTTGATCAAGCAGTTGAATTAAGAAAATTAGATAAAGAGGAAACATGCTTGGACCTTAATTTTTTTTTTGTCTATTTTGTTTTTTGGATTACTAGGGTGTCAAATATGAGTACAAAAAGTTGTATTATAGCATCAATAATCTGTACTTTATTTTAATCAAATTGATTTAAAAGGTTTTAGTTATTTTTTTGATCAAATTATACTTCATTTGAAGTGTTTGATATATTTTCTTTTAAGCTAATTTTTGTCTATTTTTACCTTGGTTAGAGGTAAAATATATTCTGAACCAACCCATTCACAAGTAACTTAATTGCCACATGTTATTCAAATTATTGATGAACTGAGAGAGAACTATATAACATGGATATCAGTGTTTGTAAAGCTAAAAGAGTCAGTTTGGTTGATCTTTTTGAAAAAAAGCAAAAAGATTTTGTAGCATGTTACATATTATTAAAAGCAAAATGGTTTACAGAACTATTATATTAGATTTACAGGAGGTCTGGGATTAGAGGATGCTACACAGGTTTAGGTCCAACAGTTTCACGTGCATTCCCTGCAAATGCTGCTGCAATTGTTACATATGAAACAGCTGCAAAACTCCTTGGAATTGTACGTGACTAAAACCCAAAACCCAGTGCATCATTTTTGACATTTTTACCCAAGATTATTAAACAATTTTACCTATGGTTTTTAAGATGTAGCGACTTATGTATCAACATTTTTACGCAAGGTAATTTTAACTTGTAGTCTTATCTTCTTTGTATTTGTCATGTTATATTATTGTGTTTTTAGAGGGGGATTTTGGGTGTAGAAATTTTCATTTAAATGCATGTAGCTCATTAGTTGACGCCTTAATTTTTTGATAAAATAGTGTGGTCTAACTGACTTTTGCCTGTTTTGACCCCTATTAAAGAGCTACCTTTTCTACCTAATCTTGTTTTTAATGTCTTCAAAACAAGTCACAAATATGTAAGCAGCAATGATTTTTTTTTACTGTACATATACCCAAAAGTCTCATACTTAAGGGCTTCTATATATTTGTGCCACAACCTGGATTCTCGAAAACTGAGAGTGTGACCGATTGGTTTCATGCTCATATCTTATTTTGTTTGGTAAATTTCTTAGGCTACTATGTTGTACAACAGAACATTTTATTAAAATAATGTTTGTTATGGTAGCGGAAATCTTTTGTAACCGTTTTGCAATTTCTGTATGCCTTTTCATGATTTACAAAACATTCATTAATGTCAAGGATATAAATATTCGAACATTTACAATCAAAACATAATTTACACCATTTCTCAGTCTTTAAACATCGTATAAATTTTTTGTGCTGCTAGGCATTTGGCTAGATATTCTTAGGCCTAGGGTTACGAGCTCTATTAAACGACAGTGCCATTTATAGGGTTAAACATGCTATGGGATCTTAGCCCTTTATGCACAAATACTGTCTTATACAATTTAATCATGTTTACATGAAAAGTTTTGGAAATCATGCGTAAATAAAATGATGGTGGATGCATTTAACTAACTCTAATATTGTTTAGGCATGAACAAAATTAAAATATTAAATCATAATTTTTATATGGTCGTTTACATATTTGAATGGTTATTCACTCATCAATACAACCAGTACAAAAATTGGTTTTTCAGTCTCTGGTTAGGTTGCCAAAGAGTAACACCCTTCTTATGTTTAACCCTACAGGCCCCTATAATGGCCTTATCATGGAAATTTCACCCATGTGGCATGCACAATTTGCAAATTATACGTATGATAATGACCTAAATGTTGTTCATATGTAGAGCATTTATGCATTATAATGTTTAATATACTAATGTTAGTTTTGCAAGGTAAATCATTTCATAATTTTTGAAAACATGTTAAACATATTCTCCGTAGTTTCTTTTCTGTGTGAAGGGTTGTGAACTTAATATTCTGGGCAAAGTGACTTATTAATTTCATAACTATTGACATTCTCTTGGGCGGAACCTCTATTGGTGTTTTCCTAGTGAAGTAAAGATAAGTTGGTATGATATGTGAAACTTCAATGCCCCTTTATAGCTGAACTATCGACCTCGTTGTGAAGAATCGGTTGTGTCCGTTACTACCCCTAATATGTGAGTCATCGACACGTGTTGAGCTCTAGTGAGACTGCTACGCCGCTGACCGCTAAGGGTTTGGGTCAGTGGATCTCAGTCCGTGATAGGGCTAAGTTATCAGACACATGTCATATTCTGAAGTTATGTGTCAGCACTCCAGATTGCGGCTGGCGGACCGTGAGGGAATTGGATAGTGGTTTGCTATCAGCCCTGTAATTCTATTTTTCACTTTCAGCCACTCGACTTTATTTAGTCACACTTTTAACCTTCCGAGTTTACATTAGGTGCAGATTGAGACCTAGAATTTTGACAGGTGCCGCAATTTGCATTCAAATGTAACTAATAAAATTTTACTAATGTCAAAGTTATAGGTATGGTCTAGTGATTGTATTTGCATTTAGTTTTTGCCAGTTTTCACTTTCTCCCATATATATTTATTTATCCCACGTGGTTTCTTTCTCTTGGATGACAAGTTTGCTTTAGTTTTTAATGGTTTTGTATTTGTGTTGGGTTCCATGCTGTTTATTTTCTGTACTAGATCTTTTTGTTGCAAAAACAGATAATTATGAAAGCGACAGGATGTGCTTTTGTAAACGGTTGTGTAATCAGAGTGCTTGGATATGATTATGGAAGACGTCAAAAAAAAAGTTATTGATGAAAATTCTGATTGTTTTAGATAGTAGTTGATAACATAAGGGTAATGAGTAATTCTGCTCTACCCTTTGACTATTAATGTCGCTGCAGTGAAAACTTCTGTGGCATCAGGTGCTTGTAGGAGACAGTAGACACTGGTATGTTTCTTCTTTTGATAATCAACTAAATTCCTTTATGTTGTGAACCATCTGTGGAATGGTGGAATGTCAAGTCCTGTTAAGTTGAACTTTGACGAATATTTGGGAGCTTGGGTGGTTTAGCTTTTTCTTTTTAATTTCAAATTATTAGTTTGTATTAAATATAGAAATGATAAAGATAGTTCTAGAATATTATACATATGTACAACTTCATATTCCAGAAAGGAAAGAATTATTTTATAAATGTAAACTACCTGTTTAGTTCACATGACAAGTTTCAAGTTTCAAACTGTGAACAGAACAGGATAAATCTCAAAGAGGCAGAACCAATTGATTTGTTTCTGGTATGGATTTTAAGTACCACTAAAGCATGTGTTTTAGGTTATGCATTGGTGATTATAATGTCTTTATAGAGAAAATAAATAAATAAATGATAGTAAGGTGTGTTTACTTTATTAGCAATGCTGTCAACTTATTATTAGGTACATCTGTTGAAATACATATTGTTAACAAAGTACAAGGATTGACAGAAGAGAGGGAGCATGGCTTCTGGAGATATACGTACACACACTTACAAATATATAATAATAATTATTTTAATAATATTAATAATGATAATGATAATAATAATAATAATAATAATAATAATGATAATATTAATAATAAAAACTTCAAGTTTTATTTGCTGATAATAATGTTGTTCCTTGTTTTATCATTTGAAGGGAGGTGTTATCATCATCCTGAAGTCTCTCCATATGAGGTTTTGCGCCTCCTTTCATTGTGTCCAGCTAAGCGCCTACGACAACTCCTCTTGGCATCATCAAATTCTGTTAGGTCGTGAAACCTGCAGCAAGGGACACCAGCATATTACCAAAAAACAAGGTTCTTGTCTTTTTTTTTCCTTTTAATTTTCTGGGTTCTGTTACTTATATTTCCTTAATCAATCTGGTTCCTTGTATTCTGTTTATTTAGTATTCCGGGTCCGTGACTTGCATTTCCTAAATTGTTCTGGTTACTTATATTCTGTTTATTTAGTATACATCTTTGTGTTTTACTGTTTCCTTTAATGCTATAGCAGAGTTCAGTAGATCTACACATGCTGATTAGCTGTTGCACAATGTGTGGGTAGGGTTGCTATTGGGTCAAAATGGTTAGTTTTTTCTATGTAGTTGGGTTACAACCATAAACACCGTTGCTCAGTTTTTATATAGGGGTCTAAATGGGCTAAGTGCGAGCTTAGACTTGGGTAGCGGGTCAAAACAAATAGGTTTTTATATTTATTTATTTATTTTTGTTGCGTTAGGTTTGGTCTTGGTCCCAAAATGCCCTCGTCTAGTGTTGTAGAAATCGCTAGGCGCTAGTCAGGTGGTGAGGTAGGGACTAGGGATTAATAGGATTGGAATTTTATATATTGTTATTCAAAATTTTATCTATATACACACAAATACACACATCAATATAAATATAATACTTCAAAATGAAAATACTTAGGAATTAAACTATTAAGATAATAAATCAAGTACTTATAATTCAAACATTAACATATTAGTTAATAATCAATGCCATGCTACTAAAAGCCTAAAACACAAAAGCAGAAAGTCCAAAACTCAATTGTCACAATGTTGGTCAATCGTGTAGAACAAAAGCAGAAAGTCAGAGGCTCAATAGATTAACAGATGCACATAATTGGTGCTATACTGCTATGCTAGTATGCTACAACATATGAAAATAACAATTTTGCCAAACACAAAACAATGAATGATGTAATCAAAAAGTAGATCGACTTACTCGATTAGTTGTTTACTTGATCAATTGTTGATCGATGTAGATAGGTCTATCGTGTGCAGGTTGATTTGGTCGATACCGTTGGACAATTGTAGATCGTGCAGGTTGATTTGGTCTATCGTGGTTGAGACTTGAGAAACAGAAGCATCAACTATTCTACTGAGAGAGACCGTGAGAGGTATGACTGACAACCCCAATTTTTTTGGGCTTAGACCTCAATTTTGGGCTTATGTAGGGGTTGACCGATTATTTACATTTCGACTGATTAGTCCGACTGTTCCGACTAGATCCAATTTTGACCGATTACCGATTTTTTGACCGACTACCGATTTTTTGACTGACTACCGATTTTTCGACTGACTACAAAAAAATTAATCGATGTCTAGCCGACTACTGATTAATCGGCCGACTAGGCCGATTTTTACGACACGACCTTTGTCTAGTTCTAATCCAAGACTTGCACCAACCTTGAGCTCGCCTAAGCTCAAGCTCTACTTGCATACTTAAGAGAGCTTGAGCTTGAGCTTGGATCATTTCAAGTCCTATGTTACAAGCTTAGGCTTGGCTTGTGAGTAATTTTTTAAACTCGAGCTCAGCTCGTTTATTATGTATTAAACTACTAAGATATTTGATTATTTTATTTGTATACATACATGGTAATTTTGATACTTTATTTATGTTCTTTTAGTTATATAGGATATTATTATTATTTTGTTATTTTCATCTTTCTTATAAATATATCAACATTCGGTACATGAAATTAGGGATTGTATCTTATAAAAACCTAATCTTGGAGAGGAAACCCTATTAAGACCCTTAAATAGGGATTATATCATGCGAATATTCAAGCTTATCGAGGAAACCCTTAAACTCTATTTGGGCCCTCCATTTGGGATATTGAAAATAAATGTGATCCACATTACAGTTGAAAATTGGGTTTTGAATTAACAAATCAATTTAAATGTGAACCACATATATATTTAGATTCCATATGGAGGACCCAAATAAGGCTTAAGGGTTTCCTATGATTTAGTTTTCACATTATACAATTTCTTTATATTCCACATATTACCTTCATTTTGGAGAAAATTAGAAAATTAATCACAATCATTACGAATCAATTTTGTTTTTTGTTTTTTATTTCTTTTTATTAAAAATTTAGAAATGTAAAGAAAAAGAAAATATATATATATATGTAGCTCATGTCACATGTATGTAACTTGTACGCTACATATGCGTACATTGTATGAGTTAGTTGTATGTAACTTTTACATACAATAATTTGTGAGTTACATATATTTCATGATTTACTTATCTTTATTAGATTATTTTTTGTTTATAACATTTTTAACCTTATAGTAAAAAATCATGAAAAAAAATTTAAAAATTGATAGGTAAGTAGGATATTTCTTAGTTTTCTCCAGAATGAGGAGTTTTCTTTTGAACACTCCTCTCTCTCTCTCTCTCTCCCTCTCTCCATATAATATGTGTATATATATACATATATAATGGTCAAATATGATCATAAAATCACTTCTAATTTGTAAATCAATTCATTTTTTGCAATTAAAGAGAGTATGATAGATAAGAAAGAAATATCGAGTGTTGGAAAGTTGATTAGAACATGTTATCACCATTTTAAAGATTGTTTATGTATACTGAATGACCCTGTTTGACCTTTTAATTAAACACAACCGAAAAACTGACCCGTGCACAAGTAAATGACCCCCTAGTTTTAATATATTTTTAATTGTGAAAATGAATTGATTTTAATTACTAAATAGACTTTAGTTTACCTGCTGCATTGCTGGCAGAAACGCTGTTGCCTTCCACAAATAAAAACATTTGGGGCCTTAGCATGAGCCTCACAAACTTTGTGTCTCCGATGATATGTTTTGGCCCGACTCATATCGCTTGTGCAGTCTTCCACCTGGCAAAACCCTCCACTACTGGAACCCTTCTTTCCCATTATACCCTTCTTCCTCTGATCATCATAATCATCCTCCTCTATCCATTCTTCCATCATCTCATTTATAAACTGATCATCCATATTCTCCCTCAATACAATCCAAATTCCCATGCCCTAAAGGATATATAAATACAACATAACAAAACTAGACACTTTGATTCCTCAAAATTGACATTTAATTATGTGGTCCTTGATATAATATATCCTTTTCTTTTTCTTTATTTACTAATTTAGTAAATAAGATGTTTCATGCTTTAAAATTCCTTTATGCGGCATTTACATCTTTTTTTTTTTTTTTCTTTTTTTTTTTTTATGTGCAGTTGCGGGCTGAGGCTCTATTTGTCAGATATTGCCTATGAAAGGTGAATACTACAATTTTTTTAGCGGGGATGCCAATGAGCCGAGCCAAGCTTGAGCTCACCTAAACTCAAATCTGGTCTCTTGTGAGAGTTAGAACTTGATTTTGGCTCATTTCGAGTTCTATGTAAAAACTCGATATCGGTTCGTGAGTGATTTTTCAAGCTCGAGCTTTTGGCTCACCGCTCATGTATCATTTATATTATTATATATAGTTATATACATATATATTTTTAAATATGGGTTAGGGTCATTTCATAACTCATAATTAACTTCAGGCCTATGAGAAATCCAATCAATAGTTCATATTTTTTTGAATGTTGTAGTATTTTATATAGAGTTGCTTATGTTTATATACATAAAAAGCTATCAAAATAAACTTTTAATGTATATATGTGTGGGCCCTTAAGGGGCAAAAGTAAAAGTGCACTAATTTTAACGTTATTTCAATTATTTTGTGAAAATAACGTTAAAATCATTGGGACGATAACTTTGAGCCGGGGACTCTTTCGGAGCAGCCTCTCTATCCCAATTGGGATAGGGGTAAGGTTTGTATCTATCCTTCCCCCCCAGACCCTACTAAAAAGTGGGAATATACTGGGTAAGGTTGTTGTTGTTCATATTTTTATCTATTTTTAATATTTATCTTATCAATCATAGGCAATATAACATACACGTGAGTTGCAGTTCTGAAGTTATTTATGATATATGAAATGATCCTAAATCATATGCATACGCATATATACATGTATAAATATCATTACTTTTGTCATTTATATTTTTAAAAATATTTATCATGTAATTATCTACTCATTATATATACAAATTACAAAAGTGTCATAGGTGTGTATAAATAATAAACGCAATTGGGCATGCAAGGATAATAAAGCTTGAACTTGAGTTTGTTTATCAACTGAGTCTCCAATTTAGGCTTGAGCTCCTTTAAGCTCGGCTCAATTTGAGCTTTTAACGAATCGGTTTCGAGTAGTGCACAAACCACATTCTTTACATCCTTAATATAGCAAAAGTAAGTCATTCTACTACCATAATTTTTTTTTTTTGACCATTCAGGCAAAATGAGTGGGTCGGTGAGGGAAAACACGATCTCCATTTTTTTATAGACAGCTAAATATTGTGATTACTTATATAAGTAACTATGTTATTACTAAAGTAATATACTTTTAAAAATATAATTATTTGTTAGGTTGTAAGTAGGGAAGGTTCAATCTGTTTATATACTATTTTAGATACAACTTGACCATGTTTTTTATTTGTCTTGGTAACATGTATCAACAAGCAACTTTGGTAATTTTATCCTATAGCATCTCTTATACTTACCGGGCTAGCAACAAAGTTTGTTGTTAATTAGTCTTCAATTTCAATGTAATATTGATGAATAAAATTAGGGCAAATGGTTCTTACACCATATCTGGAACTCATTGTTCTTAAGTTTATTAATTATGGTTTCATTTGCTTAATAAAACCTTGCATGATCAGTTTAGTCAATGAGTCAATACGATGGATCAAATTCCACATATGTTGAGGGGAGCAATTCCACATATACCCTAAGGAATTAAATGTGAGGATGAAACCTATTACTCTATTAGTGAAAGTTGAGGCCTTAAGTAGTTTTCCATAGAGCTTTTGTACTGTATGATCCAACTTTTTAGATGCCCATTGATTTGCCAAATTTTGCTGTTAATTAGTTTTATTTTATTTTATTTTTTCACTTTTTTTTTGGCCCAGATTCTCTATGTTTAGCCCAAGTATCAATTATCATCAAAGGCATATAATTCTGGTCCCACCCTTGAAAGCTTTGGCTCAACTTTTCTATACATGGGGAATTTGTGATTTGAAAGGGAAGTCTTTCATTCTGCATGCATTAGCTCCTTGTACTCTTATTGAAGGTGTTAAAAAAACGTTTAACTCTTTTCTGCATGTTACACCTCAATCATTTCATCTAAAATGCCCCTAGTCGATCCATGGAAACATATCGGGCGATCGAACTGCCTAAATTTATGGATGTTTAAACTCTGATTGGATCTTTGTTATTTTCTACAATTTCACAAGTAGTACATCAAAGATGACTACGACAAATATCATTAGAATAAGGGATACAATGATGTTCCATGTGCTCCTTCCTTTATATCTGTACTTTTAATTCGTGCACATTGTTTTTATAAAGGTTCGAAGTCAGGATACAGACAAAAGTGTAGTGGGGAATACATGATTCAAAATCAAAGTGGGCCAACACATTGGAGAAGACAGGTGATATCTTATTTATACAATATGTATCGTTCACAGAACATCAAGCATATATTCGGTAAAAGTATTAAATTTCTTACAATTTTTTTTGCTAAAATTCAAACACGTTCAAAAAAGTCTGTCTGGGCCTCTTCAATCTATGAAGGTACACAACCAAAACTGAAAAATCAACACATGTACCTCCTTATCTTGACAAATTAATGTCAATAAGTTTATATACACAAGTAGATAATAATATTTTAGGTGCATATGGTAAATTGGTCTATAATGCACGCCAGCCGTCTTTGATTTTGGCTGTTTTTATATGATCAAGTTAAGTGTTCAATTGCATTAATAAGTTTGTCATCTGATAGTATTGCTATATTTCGTTACAGCAGCATTTTGGCTAATTGCATAATCTTTGTCTGACATGCTTTGGAAATTGATGAACATCTACAAGTCATGTAAGCTTCCAACTGTTGATTGTGTGGTCTATAGATGTTCTGCTGGTTCCTTCAATCTAAACCCATATTCTCAAAGTTATGATCGAACCAGTTTAACCCACTGAGGATGTGGTGGTAGTTGGAACTCATACCAACGAGGCTATTGGAACAATAATGGTCACGTTTTTAACTCTCCGGTTAAGTGAAATGACAATGGCAACACCAATTATTCAATCCTTTTACGAGTTTTTTACCAAACAGGTGTAATTGAAAAAAATATTTACCAAATTGGTGTTGTTTAAAACTTATTTACCAAAATGGGTGTTTTCTTTTATTTAATTACTTTTAACTAATCAAAAAAAGAAAAACAATAATAAAGGAAAACACTCATTTTGGTAAACAAGTTTTCGCCTACACCTTTTTAGTAAATATTTTTTTCAACCACACCCATTTGGAAAAAAACTCATCCTTTTACTCACTTGAACAACAATGGTTATGGCACCTTTTGGACCAACTATCGTGTACATATCCTGCACATCACTTGAGTAATTGCACCAAACCCATTACACCAGACCATGATAGACTCAAGCTCATACTGCTTGTACTACTAGTCCACCTAGTGCCGATGGTCTTCTCGGCTCTTGTCCACAAGCTATTCTGACACAGATGTAATTGTATCCTTACAAAATTTATCTCAAGCGTCCTCTCAAGAATTGTATTTTGATTCTGGAGCCTCTACACACATGACAGGATCACCAAGCAATCTCAAAGCTATTGTTAATAATCACACTAAATCGTCTCCTTATGTTATTGTCGGAAATGGATTTAAGTTGCGTCTCGTGTTGGTCACCGTCACATCACAACTCTAACCACCTATCGAATGACGTTTTGGTCGTACCCTCTATCATCAAATGCTAAATAATCATAAGAGAATTTACAATTTACCAAAGACAACCATTGATTTCTTTAGTACTCATGGCATTCTATCATATTTCACTTGCCCCAACACTCCCCTCAAAATGGCAAAGTCGATAGAATGTTAAGATTTATATAAGATGTAACTCGCACTTTACTATTTCAAGCTCTCCACACCATATTTCACCTCCTTAAGTCTCCTCACAAAGCTATTTTGTAACAACACAT
The DNA here is from genome assembly GCA_009363875.1 of Mikania micrantha. Lineage (NCBI taxonomy): Eukaryota > Viridiplantae > Streptophyta > Magnoliopsida > Asterales > Asteraceae > Mikania > Mikania micrantha. Next base: position 77,753,737 of record CM018695.1, on the reverse strand, counting down.
GAGATGCAGCCCATGCAGGGTTCATAAGAAATTATATGTAAGATATGGTTGATTCTTTGAGAAATTCACATAAGCAACCGAAAACAAATATGTGAGCTTCTAGTATGCAAAACAGATAGTATTAGTTGTAAATGAGACAAAAAAAAAAAACGGTTCATGTTCAGGTGGACTCCGTTTATAAATCACGTTGGGTTTAGGTTGACCAGTTACGCCGTTTAATTTTTCAAAATTATTGTTTTTATTTTTTCTTTCTTTAAAAGTATATTTTGTTTTTCTTTTGATTATTTACTTTAATTTACTTATTCATTAACAAAAGTTTATTTTTTTATTTAAAAATGGCTTTAATTTCTTTTTTTTACCATACAATTGAATTTTATTTTGCTGGCAAAAAAAATGAATATTATTTCAGATCTCGTACTTTATGATTTTGATTTACGTAATTACATAGTTATAATAGTGTTATTATATTTTGGTTAAAACACGATATCAACTATTTGTTTCTTATACACATAGTAAACACATTGTTATTGACTTATTTTAAAGTCAACAATAAACTTACAAGCAAATTCATTTGATTAATTTAGATAAACATATTATACTAGTCATGTTTGGTTGACCTAAATTTATGTTTATTCATGTTATCGTAGAAAACGTTGACACGAATAAATACATGTGTCAAGTTCAAGTAAAATTCAACCCAACAACGTGACACGATTAATAGTTTGACTAACACGCCTACATAATTTATTTTTTATACGGGAATTTTTGTAACCACATACGTTTCTCACACTTTTGGTTACAGTGAAGGAATAATTCGATGATTTGGACATCAAACTACTCAACCAACACTTCGTAAGCACATGACGTCCTCGAAATGGGCGTTGATATAAAAAATGACAAAAATAAAAATGATGGCTGCTTTATTGATTCGTTTTCACGTATTCGTAAATTTGATTAGTTTCCTTTAATTATATTTTTAAAACATAAATTCGAATTGATCCAAATTAAAATTTAAATAAACCAAAATAAGAAAAAAAAAGTAACATAATTGCAATTTACAACTCGTATTTAAGTGGTAAATCTCTATATATATGGATGTATAATTTGTATTTTGTAGATAATTCGATTGAGCTTGCAAATTCATAACTAGATTTCAAAACTCAAATATAAATTCAGATTAGTCTCTAGATATAACCAAATATCAATCAATCAAGCTCAAATATATCAGTCGTAGCATGGCTATTTATTAGACCGTCCACAGCGGTTTCCCCGCCTCCTCCCGCGGGGTTGCCAACTTCAGCGGCCAAGAGCGGGAACACCGTCCCCCTTTAGCGGCCCCCGTCCAAAGCCCTTCCATGGCCCCCGCCTCTCGCTCTCTTTCTCCCTTTCTCGCTTTCTGATTGGTCCAATGGAATAGCGGGGAAGAGTTTTCAGTAGGGTGACCACTGTTGGGGTTTAAGGTTTTCAGTGGGGTTATGACGTGGCAGGAAATTTAGCCTTGAATAATTTGTGTATCTTAAGAATTTGTGGGGTTTAACAGCTGGTTGTTTCAACTACTATTACAACTCATATAGCCTTGAATAATTTGTGTATCTTAACAATTTGATGTGACTTGTAAAATTTTTAAGTCTGATTCAAATAATAAACACCCACATTATTAGCAAGTGTTTTACGATGAATAAGAATGATAAAATGTGACTATGTACAAATTAACAAATTTTATAGCTTCGCTTATTTGACGTAAAATATATAGCTTTATATGAGCGATTTAAATTGTTTGGTTGATGTCTTCTAAAATCATATATTATAGCAACAAATTTTATAATGTGACTTTCATTGGGTCATGTGTAATGAAGCGTGAAAGTGGGCGTGAGAGGGCCGGTCATGCCCCCTTGGTGCCCTCCTCCACTACACAGGAGCGTGACCGGGGCGTGAGGAGGACACTGTGTGAGGGAGGTCACTGCTTGAAGGAAGAAGAAATGGTAAAAAAAGGAGTAGAGTGAGCTTGATGAGGATGGTGATGACAACATATGTGGTGATAACATGGAGTGATAAGGGGTAATGATCTTAGTTGTTTACGTGACGCTTACGTGGAGTGATATAAGCGTTACCACTATACATGGCCTTATAATGAACTAAGGGGCCGTTTGGTTGGAAGTGCTGAATGGTTAAGATGTCTGAATGGTTAAGAGGGTCTGAATCATTAAGTGCTGAACTGGTTAAAACTGTTTGGTTGCACATCTGAATGAAAATTTAAAATAACAACTTTTTTTTGGTTTAAAACCTAGGTTTTCGTCGTCATCACCGCCGAACACACAGCCACGCCCGAAGCTCCTCCTCCTCCGTAGCACCATCATCACCATCGATCTCCTCCACAACCATCGATCTCCTTTGCAGCACCATCATCACCATCGATCTCCTTCATCGCCATCGACCATCACTAGGGATGTAAACGAACCGAAATTTCAGCGAACAGTTCGGCGGAAAGTTCGTTTAGTTAAGGGAACGAACATGAACAAAGGTCGTGTTCGTTCATTTGTGTTCGTGAACGTTCGGTAACATGTTCGTTTACGTTCGTTTATGTTCAGTTAAGTTCATTTATTTCGGTTTTTTATTTTTAGTTTATTAACATAATATTTAAGTTATTTTTAGTTGGATACTATAATATTTTAATTTATATATTTATAAATGATTATCTCCAAAGTTTAAGATTAAGAATGTTGATTTTTATTGTTTAAATAATAAGTGTTTGTTAGCGTTCCTGTAGAAGTTAAATTCCTTAATGAACGAACACGAACAAAAATTTATGTTCGGTTAGTGTTCGTGAACCGTTCGTGAACAAGTTAAAAGTTAAACGAACGAACACGAACTAGGGCTCGTTCGTGTTCGTTCGGTTCGTTTACAGCCCTAACCATCACCATCGAATCCTCTGCCAAAGACCCAAATCTCCTTCATCGCGACGGTGCGGCCGGTGGTGCGGGCGACGGTGCGGGCGTCGACTCCTCTGTGGCTCTGCCGAAGACCCCGATCTCCTTCGTCGCGACAATGCGACCGGAGGTACGGGCGGCGGTGTGGCCGGAGGTGTGGGCGGCGGTGCGGCCGGAGGTGCCCTGCTGTCGAGCGATGCCAAATACCCTGCCCTTTGCCTCACGTCTGAACCATTCAGACTTCATCCCATGTCTGAACCATTCAGACCTCCATTCAGAGGTTTTACCCCATTCAGACGTGCTTTTTTTCCACCAAACAAACGGTCTGAATCTGAACCATTGTAACATCAGTGCCGGACGCGTGCCGGAACAGTGATCGTAACAGTAAACATGTACAGTGATTCAGGTACACATTTCGTTAAACTATGTTTAGACTATTTATACATATTGATTAGCATGAAACTATTAAACGATTGTCTGAATCTGACTAAAACCTTAGGGTTTAACAGTCAGAAAACATGTCAGACAACACAGTGTTGAAACACGAATACATGATGTGATATTAGTTGTATAAACGTATGTGAGGTTTAACAAAACGCAACTAAAGCGGTTATTGTTGCGGAATGCTAAACCGACGAGTTATTCGTATAGGTGACGATCTGTACGAATGATTCTGGTAGTTTAACGTTCTGAAATAATGACTTAACAGTAGATAACAAGAATCAGAAAGCCAAACCGTCGACGTGTTCGTTCGAATGACGATTCGAACGAATACGCGCGATGGTGACGCGATCTGATGAAACGATAACGAAAACGAATAACGATTCGAACGATAATAATTTTAAAGAAATATTATATTTCTTATTTTACAATTTTGAAACTCATCATAACATGATTTAAATTTAATTATTTCATTATATCGCGAGCAAATTATCTAAACGCGAAAATTAAACAAAACGCGTAAACCATTATAATTCGAAAAATAATTTAATGTAACGATATTTAAAATGTTTTCTAATAATATTCGTGTTCTAAAAATCTTAAAAATATTCTTTTTATTTAAACTACGAAAAATACGCGTAACATGCCGGATACGCGACAAAACCGTGAACCGAGCAACCGAAACGAACCCGAATACCACAGGGGTATATAAACATTTGATGAGTGCATTTATTTCATTTTCACATTCTCATCTCTCTCTCTAACCTCTCATTCCCGTCACCACCTAAACCCACCATCTTCAAACTTTGCAAGATCATATCTCTCTCGTTTCTAGCCCGATTTGGATGATTCTTGCGCCCACGCGAAGCCCTTGACGAGCTCTACAAGGAAGTACAACGGATCTACCAAGTTACCCAGTCATTTTCGAGGTATTTGGTCTTAAAGTCGCTGAAAATAGGGTTTTACAACCCCTTTTGTTGACTGCACACACATATGATCGAATAGATAACCCTCCTCGAACCATTATCTCTTTGAAAGCTTGCACACCGACAGCAGCATCATGAAGAACGCAGGGCTACGGTGCGAACCAGAAGGAGGGCGGTGCTCACGAACCAGGCTTCGTGAGACACATGCCATGGACGAACCCTTGGCCACCGAAGCTTCCTTCTGTCGAACCCTACTTGATTCAGGCCGCACCACCGAACCTTCGGTTCGCTTGCCATCAACTCCCGAACCATACACCTCACGAACCAAGCCTGGGAGTCGAACCCCGTTTCCTTTTTTCTTGGCCGAACCTTGCACAGGAGACTCACGAACTCTGGACTAAGACGAACCATTCATGGCGAACTCATGCACGACACTGCACCCGAACCCTACTGACGAACCAATATGTCACGAGCCTTTTTGAATCTCAGCCGAACCACTGCATCAAACGAACCCTAGGCCAGTTGAGATAAGGGTTCGCTGGATTTCAATTTCATGCTATGTAGTCTAACCGATTAATTCCAGCCAAGTTTCTTCGATCCATGTCAAGTCACGTGGCCTGCATGTTGTTTTTTTTACAAACCAGTGTGGTTAGGCCCACATACAGCCCTTTAAAATCCATCGGCTCAATTAAATTGCACTTGCCCATCCCATTGCTGCGGCCCACAGGCTGTTTGGCCCAAGAAGCCCATTTGACCCATAGTGTTAGGGCAGCCCAACAGCAATAAACCATCAGGCCCAATAATTGAGTAACCTATGTGCAATTCTCGGCCCACGCACCCCATTATGGCTCAACACAATACCACTAGGCCCAATTCCTTGTAATGGCCCAATAAGGATATTCTGGCCATTTGTTCTAGCCCACGTGATTAATTCGGCCCATGGAAATGCTACAGCCCAACCGGAATAACATGGCCCAACATTATTATTTCGGCCCATTACCAATGCTCCTAGTCGGCCCAACCTATTAGTAAACAAGCTCAAACCGTTTGTTCTTCGTCTCAAGTTAGATAACTTATTACTCGTTGGACCAAGTCATAAAGCTCACTTGCTATAGTCCAACTCAATTATCTTTCGGCCCATGACAATCAAACAGAAGACATAATACTTTGACAATTTAACTTTGATAACATATAAGGAGCTTGAACAATTTTCTATAAGGATGGTTATGGATTAAGAAACCAAAGCTCTTGAACAAGAATATGACATAATCTATGTGACACTAAAATCTTTAATACACAAAGAGGGGCCGAAAGACAATCTGGACTTATAGTGTTAGCCAACTTCAGGGCTAACACTAATACTTACACACACAGTGAAATTTTATAAACTTATACTTATAAACTACAACATCATGAAATCAATACAGGAACGTGAACATCAAAACAAGTGCAAACAAAGAGCGCGTGCATTCTTATTATACATAGTCAACTACTTCGGACTTAAGGTGAGTTCATTGTCCCCTTTCAAACTTATTTGTTTTACTTCGGGACTGAGAAGCATGTTAAACATTTTTATTGAAATGTTATTTAATGCTTTAAAACATAATCATGATTACTTATGATTGAAACCTTTACTTTAAGCTAGATGCTTAAAATCAATTGTTGGTTATTTGATTCAATTACATGATACTTGATGCAAATACATGAGACATGATACAAATACATGATACTTGATACAATTACATGAGATGTGATTCAATTACATGAGACATGATACAAATACATGATACTTGATTCAATTACATGAAACATGATACAAATACATGATACTTGATTCGATTACATAAGACTTGATACTATTACATGAGGTATGATGTTTAGAAACTATTACATACTACTAGGCCATCATACATGTATCTAACCATAGACTACGTAATTGCTGAACGTCTGGTATTCCAGAGCTTGTAACTATGGGGTGAGATACATGTAATATCATAAACATAATGATACTAAGCTATTACCTGGTTATAAGGGACATGTAATTGCTGAACGTCTGGTATTCCAGAGCTTTTGTCGGCTTATATGAGGTATGTAAAGGCTAAACATGAAAGTATCGATTCTAAGCTATTACCTGGTTATAAGGGACACGTAATTGCTGAACGTCTGGTATTCCAGAGCTTGTGTCGGCTTATATGAGGTATGTAAAGGCTAAACATAAACGTAACGTTACGGAGCTATTACCTGGTTATAAGGGACATGTAATTGCTGAACGTCTGGTATTCCAGAGCTTTTGTCGGCTTATAAGAGGTATGTAAAGGCTAAACATGAACTTGTTGAATGCTAAGCTGTTATCTATATAAGAGACATGTAATTGCTAAACTTCTGGTATTCCAGAGCTTTTGTCTGCTTATAGGAGATATGTAATTGCTAAACTATGTTGTGTGAATCTATGATGCTTGATAAACATGATGAGAACTAACACTTACGAATACATTAGACATGAAAACTTTGAAACAGATAACAAAGGCTTTGATGAGGATTGAGTTGTTTGGTAGGTAAAATGCTTAATTATTATTAACAACAATGTCATATCCGGGTTAGTATGTGGTGGGATGTTGGCTAGGGCTTGTTCCCTTACATATGCCCTATATATAAGCATACCGACTTGGATATTACAGGTGGAGTTAATGAGGTTAAGGTTTTACCGAAGGAGGTTTGTGAAACTATTTTTAAACTTATAAACTATATGAACTCACCAACCGTTGTGTTGACTTGATCTTTTTACATGCTTTCTCAGGTGAAGAACAGGTTTAAGCATAAGCTCTTGGATTTATATACTAGGCTGCCCAGATAGAGGACCTAGTAGACTTTTGGAGAAGCACATATTTTGTTGATGACATATATCATTTTGATATCTTGTACATATACAAGATATAAACATTTATTCTTTTGGTTAGGTTTACTTAGTTAAATTGCAGAACATTACTAGTGTAATTTAACTTTGTAATCCTATATATCATTTGATTGTGCTTTAGTTATTCTTAAACGTTGATGCTATGTAAACAATCTGATCATCATGATTATCATCCACGATATCACGCCCCGGGAACCTTCCGCCCGGCGGGGACTCCGATCCAACCCCGCCGGCTCGGGGTGTGACAGATTGGTATCAGAGCTCAAGGTTATAGAGAATAATAGGTCATTTACTTAAACGGTTTGGCCTAGACTATAACTTAGGGACCCACATGTAGAGAATTTATGACTTAAGTTTGCATTATGTTTTCTGCATTCGATCATTGCACTAACCAAATTCTTTTGGTTATGATCAGAATGCCGCCAAGAAAACAACCTACCCCGCAAGTCTCTGCTCCTCACTCATCGACTCCTACACCACCGGATTCACCACCGCCACCTCCTCCTCCTCCGCACTCTCCACCACCAGGCTCAAGCAATACACCGACACTGGATCCTGCTACTATCGCGTTGGCTACGCTACTGAGTACTCAACTGACAAGCCAACTGAAAGAGGTCATCCCAGAGATGATAAATCGGATTCAGGGGCATGGCAACACCTCTGCCCATACCACCGGAGAGGCTAGTGGAAACACTGGTCATACGTCTGATTGCTCCTACAAATCCTTTGTAGGATGCAAACCTCCTAGTTTCACTGGAGTTGAAGGAGCTGTTGGATTAATCCAATGGCTAGAGAAAATGGAGAACACTCTGGACATTAGCAGTTGTCCAGAACATCACAAAGTTCGCTATGCAGCTGGTTCTTTCAGCAAGCGAGCTTTGACTTGGTGGAACGCACAGATAAGAGCCAAGGGAAGAGATGAAGCAATGGCGATGCCCTGGGCAGAATTTAAGCTTCTTCTGAGGAATGAGTTTTGCCCGAAACACGAACTACAACAACTGGAGATTGAGCTCTCGAATCATGAGATGAAGGGAGCTGATCATATGACTTTTACCAATCGCTATCATGAACTGGTAGCCCTGGTGCCAGAAATGGTACCGACCTTGGAGAAACTAATTGATCGCTATGTGGCAGGATTACCTTCATGTATACAAAGCGTGGTACTGGCTTCATATCCTGCTACTTTGGAGTCAGCCATTTCCCTCTCTGCTAAGCTTACCAAAGTAATGGTAAAGTCTGGGGTTCTAAAAGATGAAGCTGGAAAAGCCAAGGAGACAACGTCAAAGAAACCTGAGTACCACCAGAAAAAGAAACAAAAGGTTGTCAAGAATTATGCAGCCGTTACCCCTCTGCGACAGGCACCTGCAGCACCTGTCAATCCTACTACTAGGGGTTATGGAGGGGAATATCCCCAGTGCGCAAACTGCAAGTATCATCATCCTGTTGGTGCTCAATGCAGGAAGTGCACGAATTGTGGCCGGTATGGCCACTGGGTTAACAAATGTCGCTTTGCGGTGAATCAAGCAACCAACACTGCAACAAGAGCACTACCACCACCACCACAGAACCCAGGCAATATCAACAACCGAGACTGTTACAACTGCGGGGAACCAGGTCACTTTTCCCGCAACTGTCCGAAGAAGGTGTCAGCTGGAGCACAAGCACCTCGTGGACGAGCTTTTGTCATCGGAGCCAATGCCGCACGCCAAGACCCTAATGTGGTCACTGGTACATTTCTTTTACATGACTCTTATGCATCCATACTATTTGATACTGGTGCAGACCAGAGTTTTATTTCATCTGATTTTGCACGACAACTTAGTCTTATTGAGGATACTTTAGACTCCCCTTACATTATTGAAGTAGCTAATGGGAAACAAGTTACAGTTAGCACTATACTTAGGAACTGCCCACTTACACTCGTAGATCATACATTTTCCATCGACTTGTTGCCGATGGAGTTGGGCAGTTTCGATATCATTGTGGGGATGGATTGGCTCTCACTCAATCGAGTTGAAGTCATCTGTTCCGAGAAGCTACTTCGGATCCCAGTAACGGATGATTGTGTATTGGAAGTTCGTGGGGATCAAGCCAAGAGAAACGTAAAGATCATATCATGCATAAAAACGCGTAAGTGTCTGCAAAAGAAGTGCATAGCATTCTTGGCTCATGTGGTGGAGAAAGACAAAGACAAGAAAACATTACAAGACGTACCGATAGTGAGAGAATATCCTGAGGTGTTTCCTGACGATCTACCTGGTTTGCCTCCTGTGCGACCGGTAGAGTTTCGTATCGATCTGATTCCTGGAGCAACGCCTGTTGCTAAATCCCCTTATAGGTTAGCACCTTCGGAGATGCAGGAATTATCTAACCAATTACAGGAGCTACTTGATAAAGGTTTCATCCGACCGAGCTACTCACCTTGGGGAGCTCCGGTTCTGTTCGTGAAAAAGAAGGATGGATCCTTTCGGATGTGCATAGACTACAGGGAGCTAAACAAACTAACCATCAAGAATCGGTATCCGTTACCGAGGATTGATGACTTATTTGATCAATTGCAAGGAGCTCAGTACTTTTCGAAGATCGATCTACGTTCCGGATACCATCAGCTTAGAGTACAAGACGAAGACATACCCAAGACGGCGTTTCGTACCAGGTACGGGCACTATGAGTTCATGGTGATGCCTTTTGGTTTGACGAATGCACCTGCGGTTTTCATGGACCTCATGAACCGTGTGTGTAAGCCGTACTTAGATCAATTTGTTATTGTTTTCATTGATGACATATTGATCTATTCTAAAAGCAAAGCAGAACACGAGCAACATCTGAGAACGATCTTGGAACTGTTAAAGGAAGAGAAACTCTATGCCAAATTCTCTAAGTGTGAGTTTTGGTTAAAAGAGGTTCAATTCCTAGGCCACGTTGTTAACAGTGAGGGAATTCACGTTGATCCTGCCAAGATCGAGGCAATAAAAGATTGGGACACTCCGAAGACACCTACGGAGATACGTTCTTTTCTAGGCTTAGCAGGTTATTACAGAAGGTTCATCTCGAACTTTTCTAAGATAGCTCTGCCACTCACGAAGCTAACACAGAAAAGCGAGCCGTTCATTTGGGAACAAAAACAAGAAGAAGCCTTTCAGACATTGAAACAAAAGCTATGTGATGCTCCGATCTTATCTCTCCCAGATGGTTGTGATGACTTTGTTGTTTATTGTGATGCATCCCATCAGGGACTTGGCTGTGTACTTATGCAGCGGGACAAAGTCATTGCCTACGCTTCGAGACAATTAAAGATTCATGAGAAGTACACAACTCATGATCTGGAATTGGGAGCAGTGGTGTTTGCACTGAAGATCTGGAGGCATTACTTATATGGAACCAAGTGTACCATATTTACGGACCACAAAAGTGTGCAACACATATTCGATCAGAAGGAACTCAATATGCGACAGCGACGTTGGGTTGAGCTTCTGAATGACTATGACTGTGTGATTAAGTACCATCCGGGCAAGGCAAACGTTGTTGCTGATGCCTTGAGCCGGAAGGAACGGGTCAAACCCTTGCGCGTCAGAGCAATGGGAATGACTGTGCAGACAAGTTTACACGATCACATTAGGCAAGCACAACAGGAAGCAATTGAACGAGGAAACTTGAAGAAAGACTTAGATTGCGGTGTGGAGAAACATTTGGAAACAAAACCCGATGGACTTGTTTACTTCAAGGATCGTATCTGGATTCCTGCAGTAGATGAGTTAAGGAAACTTATTTTTGATGAAGCACACAAAACCAAGTACTCTGTACATCCCGGTGCTGATAAAATGTATCAAGACTTACGTGCATTTTATTGGTGGCCGGGTATGAAGAAAGACATAGCTGAGTATGTTGGAAGATGCCTTACGTGTGCTAAAGTAAAGGCAGAACACCAGAAACCGTCAGGTTTACTGGAACAGCCTGAAATTCCACTTTGGAAGTGGGAACAGATAGCTATGGACTTTGTTACCAAGCTACCCCGCACATCCAGTGGACATGACACCATTTGGGTTATCGTTGATCGATTAACCAAATCTGCTCACTTCTTGCCGATGCGAGAAACGTACACGATGGATAAACTAGCAAAGCTTTACATCAACGAGATAGTGGTACGCCATGGTGTGCCATTGTCTATCATTTCAGATCGTGATAGCAGATTTACATCAAGGTTCTGGCAATCATTGCAGAAATCTCTAGGGACACAATTAAACTTGAGTACGGCTTATCATCCACAAACGGATGGACAAAGCGAACGTACTATCCAAACCCTGGAGGATATGTTAAGAACTTGTGTTCTAGACTTCGGTGGTAATTGGGATTCCCACTTGCCACTAATCGAGTTCTCCTACAACAACAGTTATCACAGCAGCATCGGTTGTGCCCCATTCGAGGCTCTTTATGGTCGCAAATGTCGGTCACCGATCTGTTGGTCGGAAGTGGGAGACAATCGTATCACGGGGCCAGAACTTATTCAGGAAACTACAGACAAGATTGCTCAGATACAACAAAGATTACAAGCGACACGAAGCAGACAAAAGAGCTATGCTGATAAACGGCGTAAGCCGTTGGAATTCCAAGTGGGAGATCGTGTTATGCTTAAGGTTTCTCCTTGGAAAGGCGTAGTCCGTTTTGCAAAGAAAGGCAAACTAACACCACGATACGTAGGACCGTTCGAAATCATCGAACGTATTGGTCCTGTAGCATACAGATTGAACTTACCGGATGAACTTAGTGGTGTACATGACGTGTTTCACGTCTCAAACTTGAAGAAATGCCTTACTGATGAAACTCTTATCATACCAATTGAAGAGATTCAATTGGATGAAAACTTACGTTTTGTTGAAGAACCATTGGAGATTATGGATCGTAAGGTCAAGCAACTGAGACGAAGTCGTATTCCTATTGTTAAAGTTCGTTGGAACTCAAAGCGCGGACCTGAGTTTACTTGGGAACGTGAAGATCACATGAGAAACAAATATCCCCAACTCTTTGCCGAGGAAGTCGTACCGAATAACGAGTCTTAAATTTCGGGACGAAATTTCTCTAACAAGGGGAGACTGTAACATCAGTGCCGGACGCGTGCCGGAACAGTGATCGTAACAGTAAACATGTACAGTGATTCAGGTACACATTTCGTTAAACTATGTTTAGACTATTTATACATATTGATTAGCATGAAACTATTAAACGATTGTCTGAATCTGACTAAAACCTTAGGGTTTAACAGTCAGAAAACATGTCAGACAACACAGTGTTGAAACACGAATACATGATGTGATATTAGTTGTATAAACGTATGTGAGGTTTAACAAAACGCAACTAAAGCGGTTATTGTTGCGGAATGCTAAACCGACGAGTTATTCGTATAGGTGACGATCTGTACGAATGATTCTGGTAGTTTAACGTTCTGAAATAATGACTTAACAGTAGATAACAAGAATCAGAAAGCCAAACCGTCGACGTGTTCGTTCGAATGACGATTCGAACGAATACGCGCGATGGTGACGCGATCTGATGAAACGATAACGAAAACGAATAACGATTCGAACGATAATAATTTTAAAGAAATATTATATTTCTTATTTTACAATTTTGAAACTCATCATAACATGATTTAAATTTAATTATTTCATTATATCGCGAGCAAATTATCTAAACGCGAAAATTAAACAAAACGCGTAAACCATTATAATTCGAAAAATAATTTAATGTAACGATATTTAAAATGTTTTCTAATAATATTCGTGTTCTAAAAATCTTAAAAATATTCTTTTTATTTAAACTACGAAAAATACGCGTAACATGCCGGATACGCGACAAAACCGTGAACCGAGCAACCGAAACGAACCCGAATACCACAGGGGTATATAAACATTTGATGAGTGCATTTATTTCATTTTCACATTCTCATCTCTCTCTCTAACCTCTCATTCCCGTCACCACCTAAACCCACCATCTTCAAACTTTGCAAGATCATATCTCTCTCGTTTCTAGCCCGATTTGGATGATTCTTGCGCCCACGCGAAGCCCTTGACGAGCTCTACAAGGAAGTACAACGGATCTACCAAGTTACCCAGTCATTTTCGAGGTATTTGGTCTTAAAGTCGCTGAAAATAGGGTTTTACAACCCCTTTTGTTGACTGCACACACATATGATCGAATAGATAACCCTCCTCGAACCATTATCTCTTTGAAAGCTTGCACACCGATAGCAGCATCATGAAGAACGCAGGGCTACGGTGCGAACCAAAAGGAGGGCGGTGCTCACGAACCAGGCTTCGTGAGACACATGCCATGGACGAACCCTTGGCCACCGAAGCTTCCTTCTGTCGAACCCTACTTGATTCAGGCCGCACCACCGAACCTTCGGTTCGCTTGCCATCAACTCCCGAACCATACACCTCACGAACCAAGCCTGGGAGTCGAACCCCGTTTCCTTTTTTCTTGGCCGAACCTTGCACAGGAGACTCACGAACTCTGGACTAAGACGAACCATTCATGGCGAACTCATGCACGACACTGCACCCGAACCCTACTGACGAACCAATATGTCACGAGCCTTTTTGAATCTCAGCCGAACCACTGCATCAAACGAACCCTAGGCCAGTTGAGATAAGGGTTCGCTGGATTTCAATTTCATGCTATGTAGTCTAACCGATTAATTCCAGCCAAGTTTCTTCGATCCATGTCAAGTCACGTGGCCTGCATGTTGTTTTTTTTACAAACCAGTGTGGTTAGGCCCACATACAGCCCTTTAAAATCCATCGGCTCAATTAAATTGCACTGGCCCATCCCATTGCTGCGGCCCACAGGCTGTTTGGCCCAAGAAGCCCATTTGACCCATAGTGTTAGGGCAGCCCAACAGCAATAAACCATCAGGCCCAATAATTGAGTAACCTATGTGCAATTCTCGGCCCACGCACCCCATTATGGCTCAACACAATACCACTAGGCCCAATTCCTTGTAATGGCCCAATAAGGATATTCTGGCCATTTGTTCTAGCCCACGTGATTAATTCGGCCCATGGAAATGCTACAGCCCAACCGGAATAACATGGCCCAACATTATTATTTCGGCCCATTACCAATGCTCCTAGTCGGCCCAACCTATTAGTAAACAAGCTCAAACCGTTTGTTCTTCGTCTCAAGTTAGATAACTTATTACTCGTTGGACCAAGTCATAAAGCTCACTTGCTATAGTCCAACTCAATTATCTTTCGGCCCATGACAATCAAACAGAAGACATAACACTTTGACAATTTAACTTTGATAACATATAAGGAGCTTGAACAATTTTCTATAAGGATGGTTATGGATTAAGAAACCAAAGCTCTTGAACAAGAATATGACATAATCTATGTGACACTAAAATCTTTAATACACAAAGAGGGGCCGAAAGACAATCTGGACTTATAGTGTTAGCCAACTTCAGGGCTAACACTAATACTTACACACACAGTGAAATTTTATAAACTTATACTTATAAACTACAACATCATGAAATCAATACAGGAACGTGAACATCAAAACAAGTGCAAACAAAGAGCGCGTGCATTCTTATTATACATAGTCAACTACTTCGGACTTAAGGTGAGTTCATTGTCCCCTTTCAAACTTATTTGTTTTACTTCGGGACTGAGAAGCATGTTAAACATTTTTATTGAAATGTTATTTAATGCTTTAAAACATAATCATGATTACTTATGATTGAAACCTTTACTTTAAGCTAGATGCTTAAAATCAATTGTTGGTTATTTGATTCAATTACATGATACTTGATGCAAATACATGAGACATGATACAAATACATGATACTTGATACAATTACATGAGATGTGATTCAATTACATGAGACATGATACAAATACATGATACTTGATTCAATTACATGAAACATGATACAAATACATGATACTTGATTCGATTACATAAGACTTGATACTATTACATGAGGTATGATGTTTAGAAACTATTACATACTACTAGGCCATCATACATGTATCTAACCATAGACTACGTAATTGCTGAACGTCTGGTATTCCAGAGCTTGTAACTATGGGGTGAGATACATGTAATATCATAAACATAATGATACTAAGCTATTACCTGGTTATAAGGGACATGTAATTGCTGAACGTCTGGTATTCCAGAGCTTTTGTCGGCTTATATGAGGTATGTAAAGGCTAAACATGAAAGTATCGATTCTAAGCTATTACCTGGTTATAAGGGACACGTAATTGCTGAACGTCTGGTATTCCAGAGCTTGTGTCGGCTTATATGAGGTATGTAAAGGCTAAACATAAACGTAACGTTACGGAGCTATTACCTGGTTATAAGGGACATGTAATTGCTGAACGTCTGGTATTCCAGAGCTTTTGTCGGCTTATAAGAGGTATGTAAAGGCTAAACATGAACTTGTTGAATGCTAAGCTGTTATCTATATAAGAGACATGTAATTGCTAAACTTCTGGTATTCCAGAGCTTTTGTCTGCTTATAGGAGATATGTAATTGCTAAACTATGTTGTGTGAATCTATGATGCTTGATAAACATGATGAGAACTAACACTTACGAATACATTAGACATGAAAACTTTGAAACAGATAACAAAGGCTTTGATGAGGATTGAGTTGTTTGGTAGGTAAAATGCTTAATTATTATTAACAACAATGTCATATCCGGGTTAGTATGTGGTGGGATGTTGGCTAGGGCTTGTTCCCTTACATATGCCCTATATATAAGCATACCGACTTGGATATTACAGGTGGAGTTAATGAGGTTAAGGTTTTACCGAAGGAGGTTTGTGAAACTATTTTTAAACTTATAAACTATATGAACTCACCAACCGTTGTGTTGACTTGATCTTTTTACATGCTTTCTCAGGTGAAGAACAGGTTTAAGCATAAGCTCTTGGATTTATATACTAGGCTGCCCAGATAGAGGACCTAGTAGACTTTTGGAGAAGCACATATTTTGTTGATGACATATATCATTTTGATATCTTGTACATATACAAGATATAAACATTTATTCTTTTGGTTAGGTTTACTTAGTTAAATTGCAGAACATTACTAGTGTAATTTAACTTTGTAATCCTATATATCATTTGATTGTGCTTTAGTTATTCTTAAACGTTGATGCTATGTAAACAATCTGATCATCATGATTATCATCCACGATATCACGCCCCGGGAACCTTCCGCCCGGCGGGGACTCCGATCCAACCCCGCCGGCTCGGGGTGTGACAACCATTCAGATTCAGACTCATCCAGACCCTACTAAACAACCCTTAATTCTTGAAAGTCCACCTTTGTTTACCCACAAAGGACATTTGTCCCAATGGTATTAAGGTGTGTTAATGTGTTCCTCCCTAAAGTAGGTTGAGGGCTCTAGTCCTATTTTGGACAATGATGGAAAAATTTGATGTAAAAGAAATACTTTAACCATTAGTATTTTAATAATCATCTTTATAATGATGAATTAATTTTAAGAAAGACAAAATTATCAGATTATAAATTTTTGAAATTTAGTTCAAATTAAAAAACATTCAATTCTAAAAATCGAAGTATCCTGGTTGACAAATGTCCTTTTAATATTAACAATATTACATTTTAATTATTATGTTCAATGTTTTGGATATTGTTAATATGTATTCGTTATTGTGTTCTATATTTAACTCGTGTTATAATTTTTGTTAAACAATAATTTATTATTGTATTTTTTAAAACCTATAGAAAAGAAACATATTTTAAGTAGTTTTTCATATGCATTCATCAATATTAGACCATGTTTAATGGTCAGGTATTGAAATTGGGCAGGGCTAAGCAGGAACATCGCCCCCTCCCACGACGGCTTCCAAAATTCCACCCCAATGCCGCCCGTTTCGTGTTCTCTCCTCTCTTTTGTGATTGGTTGATTTAATTTTGTTGGGACTAATAAATTAAACAACCGTTGTCAAACAATAATTAAAAAACAAATTTAATTAATAAATTTAAATTTTACCCGATAAATACCCACAACCTATTAAAAAACCACACTTTTTTTTTAAAAAAATGTCTTCTTCATCATCTTCATCGTCCGTGTCTTCATTATATTCTGATAGCGAGGCTACGAGC
Organism: Mikania micrantha; assembly: GCA_009363875.1. Lineage (NCBI taxonomy): Eukaryota > Viridiplantae > Streptophyta > Magnoliopsida > Asterales > Asteraceae > Mikania > Mikania micrantha. The sequence continues at coordinate 77,736,382 of CM018695.1, read as the reverse complement.
ATTTTATCCAGACGTTGATAATGTTAGTATACGAAAACACGTCTCAAATTCCACGAACACATCAAAAGGGTTCGCACCGACAATGTTGTTCGTAGCATCCATGACGACTAGTGATCTTTTTTCATATCCTATCGTTTTTTAGTTTTAATGAGTTATTTTTAATTAATGAAATGTTATTTATTTAATTTTTAACTAACTAAAAATTAAAATGTTTAATTGAATTTACGTATTCACAAATTATTCACATCTAAAAAAATTATAATTAAAATTATATAGTGATAATAATGTGACACAGTGAGAATTGGGGAATGCTTTTCAATGAAATGATAAACAGAAAATTTTAGTGGAAAATATTTAAGTTGAGTGACCCATCGGGAATAGTCTATATCGTGTATGATCATCATTATGCATTTATGCATGTGGTAGCTATGGTGACGAATAGAATCGTAGATGGGCTTTATACAATATCCACAAATAATGTCGTTTCTAAAAATTCTAAATAATTAAAAGATAATAAGAGCATAATAATTATTAGCCAATAAAAAATTATTCTATTTATAGGACCCAGGGTACTTACTATACAGATTAAATAACCACATACTAAACAATTAGTAAAAATAAAACATTTCAAAAACGTAAAACGAAATTTAAGATTTCTGTAACACTGAATTTACTTACAAGAAAATAATTAAAATTATAAATAAATAATATTTTTAAACCTTTTTTTTTTTCGTTTTCAATTTTTTAATAGTTTATTTTAAAACTATTTTTGTCTTTTTTCATAAATATCTCACTGTAAAAACTTTGGTTTTTAATAATATTTTTTATACAAATTTTTTAAATTCTTAAAATATTTCTTTTAAAAAAAGAGTTTTTTGTATTAGAAAATTTTAATATTTTATAATAAATTCAAATTTTGTAATATTTTTTTATTAATTTTTTTAATATTATGAGAGATATGCATAATATAAATAATATAATTAGCATTTAATTTTATTATTTAATAAATAAGAGATATATAAATCTAATATAGATAAAATCTAGAAAAATGAGCATAAGTATGTTCTATAAAAGTAACACATGTTTATTATATTTTTATTTATTAATGTAAGCATGTGTTAATGTTAATATTTTAAGAAAAAAGACAGTAAAATTGTTTGGAAAAGAAATGGCAAGAAAAATGGATTTTAATTGTTTGAAGCAAATGAATGGGTACGGTGGGGTTTCAAATCCCCACCTCAAGTCCGCTTTCATGTGTAACAAGCCGACCTTGGACCCATTTTGTGGTCTGAAATCGCACTTGCGAGCAACTGTTCGTGTAACGGTTTAATAGTATATGTAACTAGATGATCGACTAGACGACTGCCGTGCTTCGTGACGAGACGAGAAAAAATGTGCTAGGATGCATCGATTTTTAAAGATTTAAAACGATAATCTTGTTTCGCATCAGAGGCAAAACAGTTAAATAAAATAGGTTAATGATCATAAAATAAACTTATTGTAAATCAAGAAGAAAAAAATGATAATAGAACTAAAATAAAAAAAAAAATTAATGTCATGTGAACCAATTAGGTTATATCACTATTCATAGTGATATGACTATCTTTGTAATTGTTTAGACGACGACGCCGCCTTCAATTAATTGCTTCTTTAGTATACGTACGGTTATCCTAAACATATGGTTAGATTGATCATGGTGGTCTATATACAAAGAGAACCCAAAGTTAGACGTACTGCTTCAAGAAGACGGGTTGTGAGTTTGAATTGATTGACAAATACAAGTCATTCAAATTGTTTCAACATGATTGTTCTCATTTTTTCTTGCTAAAACGATGATGTTCTAGCTTGATAAACTATACGATCATAGTGCAATACGTATCATATAGTTCAATGGGATATGATCCATGTAGGTCTGAACTATACTAGTTATATAATTTTGTTTGTTTTGTTGTTATTTCTTGCAGATCATGTTGTCTCGTCGAGCACAAGAGGAGTCCAATTCAGATGAGAGAGGAGCTGAGGCTGCAGATTCAGAGAGGATCTGAGGCGCACAAGCACCACATACCGGAGGATTTTGGTGATGCTTAGCGCCACAGACTGACTGCCATTGTTGGGGGTTATACCCATGGTGAAAGACGGTTTCTCGACATATCGGGAAATCACCCTTGAGTTCTTGTCCACTTGTCATTTCAGCCCACCGCAAGCTAGTGGACTAGAGGGTATATGTAATGTACTTTATCTGTTGGGTTACGAGCGGTCATTTTACTAGAGGTTTATTATCTACCCTTGTGTGATTCCTGTTAATTAAAGAATATGCTGTTAGTTTTACCAAATGGTAGGTGCAAGGCAAATGATCAGAAACATCAACATCACGCCGTTAGTTTACCATATGTTGCTCCCCTTACTATTTGGGCCACGTTAGTAGGATTTTACATGTAGAGGAGGTCGACACCCCTATGTTCATAAGTATGTCTTATAGAGGATGATGTCATCCTCATAGACTGGTTGCCAGTGATTGACGACACCTTCATTACGAAGGCACTCGTTGCACCGATATTTGCATCGGTGCATTGCTTGCATGATATCCTTCTGTCATAAGATTGAGGAGTGAGTCACATAGATGGTCCTCTTCTACTTATGTTGCTTGATTGGCGGCCACGGGCGCAACCTTACATGGTTACTAGCTGATTAGTTTTCTACTATTGTTAGTTGTAAGGCTAATGTTATCACGTGTGGCTCATACATCACACATATAGCTCTATGGCATGGCTGGTATACTCTAGAACTTAGAGAGCATGGCTGAGTCCTACCAAATATCGCAAATAAGGCTTCACATGGTTATATATGCTCATGTAGATTGATATATAGAGTTTCCAAACTTGGTTTGTGATTTTTTACATCAGTGTCATGTTTTTACGAAGCGTTCAAGCAACATTAACATCCGTCGTATCTAATATTGAAGAAAGTCTATGCAAGTGTTACGACGAAAAACAATAAACCGTGATCGTAAAGGTGGTAACAACGTCTCGTTCAAGATTATTTAATTTTATTTTAATGTTTTTTTTAAATTTTATCATATAGTTTATTTTTTTTATCATGTAATTTTATTTATTTTATTTTGTAATATTAATTTTTTAATAACATGTTGTCTTTTTTTAATTTAATATATACTTAAAAAAATAAAAATCAAATAATAAAATATTGAATAAAGGTGATGATGACATGGAGTGATAGGGAAGTGATGTGTGAGTAATGATAACACATGTAATGATGATATGGAGTGTAATGTGGTGATGATATTAGTTGATTATGTGACGCCTATATGGAGTGATGGAGCCTGATGATAACGCATAACCTAAGAACACTCCAAATAATTACTATATATTGCCTCATATATAAATTATGTCACGTTCCCAACCAAAGAAGTAAATGACACAAGACAAGGCCAAACTAAAATATTTTATCCACTTCCAAACGTTTCATATGCATCCCATATCTATATATCAAACTAACTAACTAAGCGAGTTTGATCTATAAATAAATAAAAATAAAAATTAGAATATTAACATTAACATTAGTACTGCAAGTACGCACGCACGCATGCTATATATAAATTAAAACGTACCCTAGCTAATTAATTAAAATCAAACCGGCCTGTCGATCGATCGATGGATCACGACGACTACATCGCCAAAAACTGGAGAAAACTAAACGGTGAGGACCATTGGAAGGAGTCATTAGACCCTCCATCACCCCATCTCCGCACCTACATCAACCACTATGGTGAAATGGCTGAAGCCACTTATGACGCCTACATCCAGACGTCTCACTCGAAGAACGCCGGCAACTGCAAATACGCTCGAACCAACCTGTTGAAACAGTGTGGCCTGCTTCAAGGCCGTCCATTGAACCAGTACAAAGTCACCAAATACTTGTATGCCATGTCTGCAGTCACCCTTCCTGGTGCCTTTGTCTTCTCCTCCGACACGAGCCCTTGGAGCAAGAAGTCCAACTGGATGGGGTTTATCGCGGTTGCCACGGATGATGGGAAAAAAGTTCTGGGCCGGAGAGACATTCTTGTTGCCTGGAGGGGCACGGTTAATCCCTCGGACATGATCTATGATTCGGAGCTGAATTTGGTTTCGGCTCCGATAGTATTTGGGTCACAGTACAAGGATGATGACCCTAAAATACATCAAGGCTGGTACTCTATCTACACCACAAGTGACCAAAATTCGCGTTATAATAAATCTAGTGCTCGAGACCAGGTGTGATCTTCAAACTGCATTATATAATATTATATATATATCTTGTTATAAATATAAATATTTGAAAAAAAATGATTAAACTTATTTATTTCGGAATTTTCTCTTTAAAATCCTTATGAATATGCTACTACTCATACACCATCTAAACAAGTCAAAAAGTCATTTAACATTTTAAAAAGATTACATTAGGGTTTTGGCCTATGTTATGTTGTCTAAGTGTTTTAATTATTATGGCTCAAAATATAATTTTCTATCAATTCAGTCCCTATGTTTTAATTATTGGTCCCTCAAACTTAACTATTAAAACGGTTTTGGCCCAAAACTTAATTATGGTTGAGGCAAAAAATGTTAGTTGTCTTAACCATACGGCTGAATTGATAGAAGATTATATTTTGGCTGAAATAATTAAAACACTTAAGCCACATGAGCAAAAACCGTAATTTTCTCTCTCTAAAATGATCATTTGACTTTTCAATATATTAAACTTTTTCAAACTTTGAAAATTTTAAACGACTAATTTTAAAAAGTCAAATGATCGTTTACAACGTTCTTAAACGACCACTTGCTTGTCATGAAATAGATTATGAATGGTGTGGATAAATGGATTAATACCAACTCTTTTATATACATTACATACATTTTGAGTTAATTTCGTGTTACTTTTTATATATGCTACAATTAAGCAAATGTTTAGGCATTGGAAGAGATAAAGAAGCTAGTAAACGAATACAGGCATGAGGACATCAGCATGACACTAACCGGGCACAGCATGGGTGCGGCGGTTGCGACGCTAACGCGATTGACATAGTCCTTAACGGGCTCAACAAGCAATCATATATACCGGCGAAGTCGTGCCCAGTGACGGTATTCGGGTTTGGTAGTGCAAAAGTGGGAAACTCAGGGTTCAAAAAGGTTTCAACTCAATGAAAGATCTTTACTGCTTACGAATTAGCAACACACCAGATGTGGTTCCAAAATTCCCACCCTTGGGTACTCGGACGTCGGGACCGAGCTAGTGATCGACACGCTCAAGTCTCCGTACTTGAAGGGACCAGGGAACCCATGGAAAGTGGACAGTTGCACATGGAAAGTTATATGCATGGGGTTGCAGGAGTTCAAACTGGTATTTTGGGGGGGTTCAAACTTGAAATTAATAGGGATTTGTCTCTTGTTAATAAGTTTGGTGATATATTGGATGATAAGTATGGTGTGCCTCCTTCTTGGTGGACTGAGGAGAATATGGGCATGGTTCAAAAACATGATGGAACTTGGGAGTTGAAGGATCATGAAGAAGATATTGAACCCTAAGAGCTTAGATAGTAATATAATTATAATATTATTGCATGTGTTTAATTGGTGCATCTTTAATCTATATATTGGTGACACTTTAGTACCACTTTTTTATTATATAATTAGTCTAATAATAACAATAAACTTTTGTTATATGCGCCTAATTAGTATAGTGGTACATTATCTTTGTTCCTAGCTTCCAATTTCTTGGATGTGTCATATTGGATTGTTAGTTAAATAACACCAAAATATTATGTATTATGTAGAGTACTTGTATTAAGGTGAAATTGAAGGTTCTAAGTCTTGCTCAAAACAATGTGGATTTGTAAATAGGAAAATTCAGCTTAATAGCCATTTGACTATATAGTATATACATCTGAATTAGAACCAGAACGGATAGGCTGGCTGGATAGGGAATCGAATGCTTAAAAAAACCGGACCGGGTCGGAAAACCGGTTTTAAAACCGATTTCAGATTAAAAAAAACCGGTTTCGGCCAAACCGGTTTGGCCCCCGAACCGAACCACCGGTTTCTAGCCGGTTTGTATTTCTGACCGTTGCCACCAGTTTGGACCCGATCCAACCCGAACCTGTTTAGAAACCGGTTTAGGAACCGGTTTTAACGGCTAGTATATTTTTTGACCCTTTTTTTCAAAAAAAATAGCCGTTGGGGGCTAAATTTGACCCTTTTTTTGGTTTTTTTTGCGTTCTAGACCCCATATATCCCTTATAAATAGGTTGTGGTTATTTAGGTTCAATCACACAACTCTCAAACGCAAAAAACGCTCTTAAAACGCAAAAAACGCTATCCAAACGCAAAAAACCGCTCTCCAAACTCTCAAAACGCAAACCCGCTCACAAATGACTTCATCAAGTGCTAACTCTTCCGTTGGTTGTGGTGCTTCAACAAACCTTGAAGTTGTTGAAGTTATTCCTACGAAGAGGAATCCCGAAATATGGAAAAAATACGATTTGTGTAGGATGTCGAGCGGTCCGAATAAAACTCGTTGCAAGCTTTGTGGTGGTTTTTTCAAACACAACGTGAATACTACTTTGAAAAACCATCACGAGTTCAAGTATTGCAAAGCTTTGAAGAACGAAGCGTCACGAGGTCAATCGACGATGTCAAACGATGGGAGTATTTTCGCTTATAGTGTCGATGCGGTTCGGGAGCAAACGGCGCAATTCGTGATTCAACAAAGTTTGCCATTTAGCCACTTCGACAATCCTCGTCTAACTCGACTTATTCAACAAACTCTTCAACCTCGTTACACACACGTAAGTCGTTCTACCATTAGAAGAGATTGTTTAAAAATGTGGAAAAAAACTAAAAATGAACTTATTTTGGGTTTTGAAAACTTACAAACCGGCGTTAGTTTAACTTGTGATGTTTGGTCCGCTCCACATGGTTCACCCGACTTGTACATTTGTGTTACCACTCATTGGGTACAACCCGATACGTGACAATTAATGAAACGTACGGTCGCGTTTGAGTTATTTGACTATCCTCACACAGGTGCGAATTTATTTCATGTTTTAGATAAAGTTATAAAAACTTTTAAATTGGAAAACAAAATATTTTCAATCTCATTTGATAACGCGTCGAATAATACTCGTGCGGTCCAACAACTAATTTTAAAATACAAACCTATTTGTGAATGTGTTTTTTTTCATAGTCGATGTGTTGCACACATCATTAATTTGGCGGTTCAAGACGGGATTAAAACTATTGAAGATACAAAAGATAAATTTAAACAAATGCTACACGACGTTTTTAGCTCAACCAAACGACATACTCATTATCGTCGTTTTTGTAAACAATCGAATACTAGATACCTAGGTCCAAATTGGGACGTAACAACTAGGTGGGATTCGACATGTAACATGTTTGAGAAAGCTATACAACAAAAAGAAAGCTTGATTATTTTCCATAATCTCTTAGCGCAAAAGGGTTGAGTTGAAGCATTTAATCCGGCGGGTTGGGAAACTATTGAACAAATAGCCAAAATGCTTTTAAAACCGCAACAACATTTTTATCCGGTGTTTATTATCCAACAAGTCCTTTGGTACTTAACCAAATTTATTTAATGAGTTCAAAATTAAATGAATTGTCGTTTAGACCAAAACCTTTAAGTGATATGGTTCCACCAATGAAATCAAAACTTTTAAAATATTTCAAAGAAATGCCACCGGTTATGAATTGTGCCACCGCTTTAAACCCTTGCGTAAATGTTGCGGGGGTTGAAACATTACTTGAAAAAATTTGTTACGATTTAGATTTACTTGATGACGATCCTTTATACGCTCAAACATTGCAATCAACTTTTAATAAACAATTTTCAAATATGTTTGATGTTTATGTTCAAAAATTTGGAACAACATCAACCATACACCAAACAATGAGAAACGCGGCATCAAGTTCTAGTAGTTCCGATCCACAAATCGCTTTTTATAATTTACTAATGAACGAGAATAGTAAAAGGCAAAGATGCAATACTCCAAGTACTGAACTTGGAAGATACATTGCCACGACTTTTTGTCGGGCATGACTCCTCAAGAGTTTATGTCTTTTGATATCTTGGCTTGGTGGAAAGGTAAGGAAGACCAATTCCCGATCCTATCCGTTATGGCCCGAGATCTACTAAGCGTCCAAGCTTCTACGGTAGCTTCGGAATCGGCGTTTTCTGTTAGTGGCAGGGTCATTTCACTAAAAAGAACAAGACTCGCTCCTCCGGCGGTAGAGATGTCGATTTGCTTGAAGGATTACTTGGATGCGGCGGAAAGAGTTGAAGATAGGTCTCCACTTGAAGGCGAGATGGATTACGAGAGCGAGCTATTGCAAGAGGAGGTCGAGGCGGGTTTGTCGGAAGGAATAACCGACGAGGAAGAAGCTGCATATTATCAAGTTAGCTCGGGAGAAAACTCGGAAGAAAACTAAACGTGAAGAAGACGCATGTATTTCATCATTATGTTTTACGATTTGGTTTTTTGTAATCGTTGAAGACTTTAACTCTTTAAGTAATTTAATTTATGTTTGACTTCAATTTGTTCATTATGTTGTATCTTCTTTTCTCAAACTAATCAAATCATATACTACATTACTAAAAACCCTAATAAAATTTTAAACTAATCAAATAATAAACTAATCATTACTAAAAACCCTAATAAAACCTTAAACTAATAAATTGTATTATATGTGTATATTTATTAAAGATTAGTTTAAGGTTATATTAGGGTTTTTAGTAATGATTAGTTTATGATTTTGATTAGTTTAAGGTTTATTAGGGTTTTATTAAAGATATGTTTTGATTAGTTTAAGGTTTTTTTAGGGTTTTTATTAATTATTAGATATGATTTGATTAGTTTAAGGTTTTATTAATTATTAGTCATGTTGATTAGTTTAAGGTTTTTTTAGGGTTTTTATTAATTATTAGTTATGATTTGATTAGTTTAAGGTTTTATTAATTATTAGTTTAAGGTTTTATTAGTATTAAGGTTTAGGTTTTATTAGTATTAAGGTTTAGGTTTTATTATTAGTTTAAGTTTTTATTAAAGGTTAAGGTTTTAAGGGTTAGAAAAAAAAATTTCAAAAACCGGTTTGAAGACCCTGTTTGGCCCAAACCGGTTTACACTCCGGCCCAAATCGGTTTGATAGGTTCGAGTTCCCAATTGTTTAAACCGGTTTATAACCCGAATCGGTTTAGCCCGAAACCGGTTTGTGTACCACACTGTAGAAACCGGTTCGGTTTGGGACCCGAACCGGTTTGGTCAAAAAAACCGATTTGAGCACCTCTATGCTAACTGGACCAGCATTTTAGCCGTGTATGAGGACTGCCCTACCCTCATATATGCAGAGTCTCAAACATCCATCCATAAATGTTGGTGTGAAAGTGTGGGTTAAAATTTTAAAAAAAAGTTATATTAATTATTAGAATTTGACTTGTAATTTTAATTTGGGAAAATCCCCAAATTAAAATACCCATTTGACTTTGTTTTTTCCCAAACATATCCATTTAACTTTCTAATGTCAAATAACATCCATATTGTGTACGGACACCTATACAACCGTTATTTAAAATTTGACCCGTGTCTTATATAGGTGAAGCAGTCCGTATACACTGACACCCGTCGTAAGTTCTCAATTTTTTGTCCTGAGCGTCGAGCCCACAATGACACTATTGTCATGGTCGGCCCCTATTTATATTACAAATAGTGAATTGATTTAATTTTATAAAAAGACAAAAACAAAAGAACTCCTTTTTATATAAATTTATTTATTTTTTAATTAAATTTGTATCATATGTAATTACATATTAATATGCTTATTTGAACTAATATTGTCTAAGTTCATGATCTACTTCAAAAAAAATCATATATGAAAATCTAATATCTAGAAATACGGTTTTGGATACCTATTTTGAAAGATTTTTAGATAGTTCGGATATCAGATATCCGAAATAATTTTTTTTCAAATATTTTTCGGATTTTCGGATAATTTTTCAGATATTTTCGGATAGTTCGAATAGTTTGAATACTTAGATACCCGAAGCATATATATTTTAAATATTTAACTTTTTTCCTGAGTTCGGATATCCAAAATTCTAGATATCGAAGCACCTGATATCCGAAAATAAACACATGTGAGCGCTTCACAACCAAACAGTCTGAAACAAAACTACGAGCTAGAGATATTGTTGCTGAAAGTCGGAAGTCCCGTAATTTTTAAAGCCATCACATTTTTAAAAAAATAAACAATTAATTTTTGTTGCTAAATTTAATGTTTATAAACACATTTATTTTATCTGTTATTGTCTGTGTTCGTGATCTACTAATAAAACAACATATATAGTGATGGGGATACGTCGACTAAACGTCAAGGAAATACCACAGCAAAGGCGTAAGCCGCGGCTGAGTAAGTCACGAGCCACGACCAAGGCTTAGGCCGCGGCTGAGTGAGGAGCAGGCCGCGGAAAGTGCAGGCCGCAGCTGGAAGCTGAGTAAGTCACGAGCCGCGGCTGAGTGAGGGGCAGGCCACGAGAAGTGCAGGCCGCAGCTGAACAAGGAGCAGGCCACGGGAGGTGCAGGACGCGGCTGGAGGAGGAGCGGCCGCGGCTGGAAACACAAGTCGCGACAGAGTACGAGCCACGGTCAGAGATAAAGGTAAACTACGGTCAAGGCAAGAACCACATCATACCGCGGCTGGCAGGAGACAAATGGTATGATCAGGAAACCTGAGCAAAGGAAACTTAGCAAACCACAACCGGAACTTTGATACTCCAAATATGTACTCAGCTTATTCTCAAGTAATCCAAACCAATGAACAGACAAGAAAGTTGCTTACCTCATGACCTGAACAAGAGAAGACAAAAGATGTGTCAGATGATCAAGGTCAACTAAAAAGACAAGTCTTTATATGGAAAAAGAAAAGAATACAAGAACAACCAGAGAAAGTACACGACTGGCATGTAACAAACTTCCCAAAGGAGAGGTGCACCACCTGGGCTCTCCAGAGGAACCCACTATAAATACCACATTCAAACTGAACTAAAGGGGCAGAACGGGAGCAGCATAACTCAATACCCGAAAATCACTTTCAACACACACTAGTTTTGTTTAGGCTCTGGTTGTAATCACCATTGGCACTGCTAGGAGACTTTGATCCCTACTTATGATCAAAATCTTGTAGCAACATTTGGCGCCATCTGTGGGACCTAGTCCTAAACAATCACACCACCATGAGCTTAGACGAAACCACTCCAATCGGAAACCAAAGTCACACCCCGTTATCCCCAGGAGGCACGACGGTGATCCAGGGGAAGGGGAAGGGTTTGTTTAACGATAACGACGGAAATATCGGGAACTCGGAAATCACCCCGGAATTTCTGGCACAAAATCGTAAACAGATCCTTCTCTTGTTACAAAAAGAGGAGAAAGAGCAACTATTAAAGGAGGTTCAAGCTCAGCTTGAATTTGAAGATGTCCTAGTTGAGGATGTAGATGAAGACGAGGTTGAAACGGAAGTAAGGCAAGACAACGAAACGGGCCAACCCAAAACGCAAAGAGTTAGAAAAGAAGACGGACGGAAGAATCAAATTCCTAAAAATGTGGAACTCGAAGACGACTACGACAAGCCTTACCGTCCTACGACTTCACGTGCGAAATCTAAATTTGTCGATAGGATAGCCAAGTTTACCTTCCCTCCAAAGCTGAAAATGCCAGCGAATGTTGAAAAGTATGACAGGACGAAAGACCCGGATGATCACCTGGCCATATTCATAGGCGCAGCTGAAGTTGAACAATGGTCCATGCCCGTTTGGTGTCACATGTTCGTCCAGACACTTACAGGCGCAGCAAGAGTCTGGTTCGATAGTCTCCCAGTGGGGGAGATGCGTAGCTTTGAAGAATTGGAGGAAAAGTTCCTCAGATATTTCAGCCAGCAACGAAAATCGATGAAGGACCCGACAGAGCTGCATAATATCAAGCGAAGGGATGGCGAGTCTCTAGACGATTTCATCACACGCTTTTCCAAAGAAAGCATGCAGGTCAGGGGGCAGGTGAAACCTTGAGAATTTCTGCATTTATCCATGGCGTGAAAAATGATCAGCTGGTAGAAAGATTCCACGAAAACCTCCCAAGGACAGTAGAAGAAATGCTAGAAAGAGCGAAAGCTTTTGTACGGGGCAAGAAAGCATGCGAGCAGCTCAGAGACCGCACCCCGAAGAAACACGCACAATTCGGGTGGAACCCTTCTAAGGGCCAGGGAGAAAGGAGATGGCCGAAACCCCACTTCCAACCCCGTTTTGTACCCAGAGAACCATTCCAACCCCGGTTTGGAACTCCACGGAGACCTGCCATAGACACCGAGGTGAAGCTGCCATCGCTTACTAAAACCCCAAGCGAAATACTGGCAACAGAGAACGTTAAGTTCACTAAACCAACACCCTTGAGGCCCGGACCGCGTAAAAACATGGATAAGTACTGTGAATTTCACAAGGAGAATGGGCATGCAACGGACGACTGTTTCTCCCTACGAAAGCAGATAGAATCAGCCATCAAGACGGGAAAACTCTCCCATTTGATAAAAGAACTACAGAAGGTGCCGCAAGTTGGTGAAAAGAGAAAGGAGATTTTCATGCTGCGTCCGCTACGACCAACTGTTGCTCTCAAAAGGCCACTCGGCGTGTGTAGCATCAAGCGCAATTCTGATCATTTGGAGCCATGGATGGAACAGGAAATGTCATTCCCGCCCATCAAGGGGGGAAACTTTGCAAGTAATCCACTAACCATATCCGCTATTATTGCAGGGCATCATGTGCACCGGGTATACGTCGACACGGGTAGCGCGTCAGAAATCATGTATGAGCATTGCTTTTTGCAATTGGACAAGCTATCCAAAGGTCACTTGTAAGGTGCACTCACGGCTTAACGGGATTTTCTGGCGAGGTGGTGCAGCCCATTGGGCAAATACAGCTCCCAGTGGTAGTAGGGAATGACGAAGGGCAGAGAGAGATCACGATGACCTTTATAGTTATCAGAGCACAATCGTCTTACAATGTCATTCTGGGAAGGCCCGGGCTGTGTTTACTGGGTGCCATAGTATCAACGATACACTCCGCGATCAAATTCCCGACGCCTGGTGGGGTGGTTACCCTGAAGTCAAACAAAGAATGCAGGACCGTGGAGGCAATAACCAGCGCCAGAAATGAAGTAAGAGAGTCAATTCGAATGACCCAAGAAAAATGGGTGTTGCATCCTTCATTCCCGGATCAAAAGATAACTGTGGGTGGCCAGCTCGATGAAGAAACAAAGAACAAGTTAAGGGACTTGCTGATGAATAATCTTGATATGTTTGCATGGCAGCCTGCAAACATGTCAGGCGTGCCCCGAAGCCATACCGAACACCAGCTTAAGACGTACAGTTCGAGAGAACCAGTAGCCCAGAAGAGACGCTATATGGGGCAAGAAAGAAGCCGGGCAGTCGTAGACGAGGTTCAGAAGCTGTTAGAGGCGGGAATAGTAAGGGAAGTCAGATATCAAACATGGGTTGCAAACCTGGTGATGGTCAAAAAAGGCGACGGGTCCTGGAGAATGTGTATAGACTACAAGGATTTAAATAAAGCGTGTCCAAAAGATTGTTATCCCCTCCCAGAGATTGACCTCAAAATAGATTCATTGGCCAGCTTTCCGTTGAAATGTTTTCTGGACGCATACAAGGGTTCCACCAGGTGCAGATGGCGCCTGAGGATGAAGACAAGACAGCGTTCTATACAGACGCAGGAATTTTCTGTTTCACTAAAATGCCGTTCGGACTAAAGAATGCGGGCGCTACCTATCAACGTCTTATGGACCGCACTTTCCGCGACCAAATTGGAAGAAACCTGGAGGTTTATGTCGACGATATAGTCATCAAAAGCAGAAACGAGGAGGTTTTGTTACAAGACATAAAGGAAACATTTGCCACTTTAAGAAGCATTAACATGAAGTTAAACCCCAAAAAGTGCTCGTTCGGGGTCGATGAAGGAAAGTTTCTAGGGGTGATGGTCACGAAAGATGGGTTACGAGCTAACCCTGAAAAAGTCGAGGCAGTAATGAAGATGCCTTCGCCAAAGTCATTAAAAGAGGTACAAACCTTAAATGGGAGGCTGGTGGCCCTGAACAGGTTCTTGTCGAAGCATGCCGAACGTGCGCTTCCTTTCATTTCCACATTAAAGAATTGTCTCGGGAAAAAGAATTTCAATTGGATGGCAGAAGCGGAAGGCGCCTTCCAAGAGATGAAGAAATATCTAGTTAACCTACCCACACTGGTGGCTCCTAGCACAGGAGAGAAGCTGACCATGTACCTCTCAGCCGGCGACAAGGCAATCAGCGCAGTACTAATGACAGACCGTGAGGGAACTCAGACACCTATCTACTTCGTCAGCCGGGCCCTCAAGGATCCAGAAACTCGATACTCACCAATGGAAAAGTTGGCTTTATCACTTGTCCATGCTTCTAGACGCCTTAGAAGATACTTTCAAGCTCACGAGATAGAGGTACAGACGGAGCACCCGATACAACAGGTACTCAGGCGTCCAGAAATTTCAGGAAGATTAGCAAAATGGGCCATCGAACTGGGAGCTTTCGATATACGGTATAAGCCAAGATCCGCCATAAAAGGACAGGTAATCGCTGATTTTATCACCGAGATTCCTTGTGAAACAGGTGTACCAGAAGAAGAGAGAAAAGATGAAATCTGGAACTTGCACACTGATGGGGCGTCGAATGACGAAGGTTCAGGAGCGGGTCTGATCCTTGTAGGACCCGATCAGCTGGAGATTACTTACGCTTTAAAACTTGACTTTAAAAGTTCTAACAATGAAGCGGAATATGAAGCCCTACTTGCAGGATTGAGGCTGGCGTGCAGAATGAAGGTCCGTAAACTCAAGGCACATGTTGACTCAATGTTGGTAGCTAACCAGGTCAATGGCACCTATGATGCTAAGGAGCCAGCCATGAGATTGTACTTGGAGGCAGCCAAAAACCTAATTTCAAAGTTTGAAGAATGTGAAGTGCTCCATGTTCCACGAAGCAAAAACAAGAAAGCGGATGCCCTGAGCAAACTTGCGTCTACCACCTTTGGGCACTTGGCAAATCAAGTGAGAGTGGAGATACTAGGAGCACCATCCATATCTCAAAAGGAGGTAAATGTCACTGAAGCCATGCCAGAGCCCAATTGGATGACGCACATAGTCCGATTCCTTACAGATGGGTCCTTGCCAAATGACAAAGCAGAAGCACGGAAAACACAGTCACAAGCACTACACTATGAGTTGATAGAAGGTGTTCTATACCGCAGGTCATACTTGGGGCCTTTGCTAAGATGCCTTGCACCAGAAGAAGCCAACTACGTGATTCGCGAGATACACATGGGCATCTGTGGAATCCATGCAGGGCCGCGAATGGTTGTGGGAAAAGCTAAAGGGGCAGGCTACTACTGGCCGGGAATGCACCAAGATGCCACAGAAGAAATACGAAGATGTGATAGTTGTCAGAAGCATGCGCCTTTGGCGCATAGAGCGAAAAATGATATGATACCCGTAACTTCTGGATGGCCATTCCAAAAATGGGGAATGGATATTGTTGGACCCTTTCCTGAGGGACCTGGAAAAGTCAAATTTATACTGGTTGCGGTTGATTACTTCACGAAATGGGTAGAGGCCAAGCCACTGGCATCAATCACAGGGCAGCAGGTTAAAAAGTTTGTGTGGGAAAACATTATCTGTCGATTCGGACTGCCATTATTCGTTGTAACGGATAACGGAAAGCAGTTCACTGATGGCGCATTGAGCCAGTGGTACAAAGAATTACAGATCGAGCAAATATTCACATCAGTGGCACATCCACAAGGAAATGGTCAGGTGGAGAGAGTAAACCGTAGCATTGTGGAAGGGATCAAGACACGCCTAACCCTAGAAGGTGGAAGCTGGATCGAAGCATTGCCACACGTCTTATGGGCTCACAGGACGATGCCCAAAACCAGCACTGGTGAAACCCCATTCAGTCTCACATACGGGACTGAAGCGCTAATACCAGCCGAAGTGGGAATCCCAACAAGAAGGGTGTTGAAGGCAAAAGAAATTGACAACGATGCTGAGCTAAGGCTCAACCTAGACCTCTTAGAAGAACGGAGGATGGTAGCAGCTATCCGAGAGGCAAGGCATAAGAAAGAGGTCGAGCGATACTACAACTCTCGGGTCAAAAAGCAGGCTTTCAAGGAAGGAGAATACGTCCTAAGGGACAATGAAGCTAGCAAAGTGGAGAATCAAGGAAAGTTAGGCCCACGATGGGAAGGGCCGTACCAAGTCATCGAAGCAGGAAGAAACGGAGCATACAAACTGGCTCGCCTGGATGGGACCTGTATCCCTCGTACCTGGAACGGAGCTCAGCTCCGCAAATGTTACATGTAAATAAAATTCAAAGTCGTGTAATCAAATTTTCCTAAAGAAGGTGCAAACGAGCACCATATGATTACATATTAATGCATTTGTTAAAAAAAAAAAAAAATCTAAGAACCCGACCAAGCTCGGGTTCAAAAGGCAAAAAGCCTAAATATATCTCAGCCGCGTCTGGGAAAAAAATCTAAGAACCCGACCAAGCTCGGGTTCAAAAGGCAAAAAGCCTAAATATATCTTAGCCGCGTCTGAAAAAAAAAAAAAAATCTAAGAACCCGACCAAGCTCGGGTTCAAAAGGCAAAAAGCCTAAATATATCTCAGCCGCGTCTGGGAAAAAATCTAAGAACCCGACCAAGCTCGGGTTCAAAAGACAAAAAGCCTAAATATATCTCAGCCGCGTCTGGGAAAAAATCTAAGAACCCGACCAAGCTCGGGTTCAAAAGGCAAAAAGCCTAAATATATCTCAGCCGCGTCTGGGAAAAAATCTAAGAACCCGACCAAGCTCGGGTTCAAAAGGCAAAAAGCCTAAATATATCTCAGCCGCGTCTGAGAAAAAATCTGAGAACCCGACCAAGCTCGGGTTCAAAAGGCAAAAAGCCTAAATATATCTCAGCCGCGTCTGAGAAAAAATCTGAGAACCAGACCAAGCTCGGGTTCAAAAGGCAAAAAGCCTAAATATATCTCAGCCGCGTCTGAGAAAAAATCTAAGATTCCGACTAAGCTCGGATCCAATAGGCAAAAAGCCTAAAGATACTCCAGCCACGACTGGGAGGGACCCGAACAAACTCGGGTCAAAGACTGTAAAGAACCGAAACAGAGTCCCAGCCGCGTCTGGAAAAAATCTAAAAAAATGATCAAACTCTGATTAAAAAGGACGACCAATTGTATCGCATGGAGTAACAAGTAGAAGATCAAAACAACCACATAAACAAAATACATGGAGCAGAAACCAAAAGAGCACTTTGTCACCATAACAAATATCCCAAAAGTAGGTGCAACACATAATAATTAAGGTTCAGTTTTAACAAAAAGGAACAGATCATGGGTCGGGGGCCAAGAACGACTGTATGGCGGACAGATCCGCCTCCTGCATAGAAGCAATAGTGTCAGAAACAGGAAAGGTGGCGCTGTCAAACTCATCAGAAAGATCTTTGAGTCTAGAGAAGGCGGATGGGTCATACTTCGGATCATCACTGGGGCTTTTTCCCACCTTTCCCAACCGAATTCCCTCTCTCAAGCCAGCATTAAAACCAACTGAATCCGCCAAAGAGTTGATACCCGCAAGCATATCCAAGAACTCGTCACTATTCCGAACTTTCTCAAACGCTCGACGCATGCCCGAAGAAATAAGCCAGCGCCTATCATGTCGCAGGCTCGCAATAACATCTTCCAAACCCGCCACCCGCGCTTCCTCCGCACATTTGATCGTTTGAAGCTCAGAACGAAGAGCAGCTATTTCAGAATCCTTCCCATTCAGGGCATTCTGAAAAGCCAATTTATCGGACTCCAATGATGCGCATTTCTCTGTCAGCTCGGAAACTTTCCTCTTTAATTCCCTTTTCGCAAATACTCCCTCGGCATATCTCTGATGGGTTTCAATGAATGTAAACAAGGCATTCACAGCAGCAGTGCAACCTTCCCTTGATAGCTCGCGATGGGAAAGCGAGGCATCACGAGCAGCTTCAGCAGGGGTACGAACTGCTTGCAAAAACTCTCTACAAAGATTATGAAAACAAACATCAACCGGATAGGGAAATATTCTACAAATTATTACGGATAAAACCAAAAAATATATATTGAAAAGTCGGTTACCTGCACAAATTAGGAGTCTCCAGTATAGTACCATTCGTCAGTGGCCAATCAGGAACAAAAGTGCCCAAGGGATTGCTTATAGTATCATCCCCTTGATCAGCAAGAGACTTGCCTAGGCTAGAAGAGGCAACCTTCGAATTGCTCGACGAAGAACGATCATCCGAACTTGATTCACTCTCAGTTGAGGCCATAACCCTCCCAGCCGCGGCTGGGGCTTTTGGTGAAGTATTGGGTTTCAAGCCCGGAGCACCCAAACCAACCCCCCGACTAACCAACTTCTTACAAGGGGGAGGGGACAAGACACCCCCCACTTCGGCAACAGATCCCTTCCGTTTGCCTATAACACCAGAAGACGGTTCACCGGGATCAACCGTAAACCCAACCGTCGCATCCAGAACAGAAGGTTCCCCTTCCGGAATAACCTCAGTCGTCTCCACCACTTCGGCTCCAGCAGAAAGTTTCATTCGATCAAACAAGCCCATACCTAAAAAAGAAAGAAAACATCAGATACAACAAACACATATGCAACTCTTTCATAAGAAAGCACTTACGTTCTCCGCGAAACAACATCACTGGGCGCAGACGCGGCTGAGCCCAGATACGGCTAATACCAACCGCAACCAAGAAATGTTCAGAAAATGGACGGGGAGATGTAGGCTCTGACCAAAGTAACTCATAAGCAGACTCATCATATTCCCCCTTTCGAGGAAAAGGATCGACCAACTTTTGCTCAGAATCCAACCAATGCATTTGAAAAGGAATAATCCGTGACGATACAAAGAGAAAATGATCTTTCCAATGTTTTAGGCTCGTAAGGGTACGAGAGATATGGCTTGGCATAGGAGATTTCCTCTTCTCAAAAGTAACCCACTCACCGATTCGGGAAAGTTTGTAAAAACATCTAAACAAATTGACTTCTGGCTCGAAGGAAAGGGCGCGACAGGAAATTTCAAATTGATAAACCTTAATTAAGCCTAGGGGTACTATCTGGGTCAGATGAACCGTATAATAACGAAGAACTTCGCATAAGAACCGACTAACGGGCACTCGGAAATTTGAGTAACTGAAAAAAGCGGTATAAAGAGCCACCATGCCCGCAGGGGCATCCCGAACGGAAGCCGAGGCAGGAGGGGCGGTGGGATTCAACCCTCGAGGGATCCCATACCGCGCAACGAAGGTTTCCAGAAACGGTCGAGTCACGGAGGACCGTTGACCGGCCATATCATTCCGACCCTCCATTACACAAGGCAAAAAGAAAATAGCAAGGAAACGGAGACTAACCGGTGAAAATGACGAGGAAGGTGGGGCGGCGGCTAGAGGGACTCTCCAAAACCCTAAAATGGCAAAAGTGTTGAATGAAAGGGGGGAGGGGTATTTATAGGGGAAAAGCACAAAAGGACAAAAAGTGTGTTTTAACCAAGGAGCCGACCTACCCGTGGTAGACTGTCAACCATCAAATCGTAATCTGAATAATCCGCTGCTATGACAAATCATAACACCGGACTAAGGGGGCTTGATGGGGATACGTCGACTAAACGTCAAGGAAATACCACAGCAAAGGCGTAAGCCGCAGCTGAGTAAGTCACGAGCCACGGCCAAGGCTTAGGCCGCGGCTGAGTGAGGAGCAGGCCGCGGAAAGTGCAGGCCGCAGCTGGAAGCTGAGTAAGTCACGAGCCGCGGCTGAGTGAGGGGCAGGCCACGAGAAGTGCAGGCCGCAGCTGGAGGCTGAGTAAGTCACGAGCCACGGCCAAGGCTTAGGCCGCGGCTGAACAAGGAGCAGGCCACGGGAGGTGCAGGACGCGGCTGGAGGAGGAGCGGCCGCGGCTGGAAACACAAGTCGCGACAGAGTACGAGCCACGGTCAGAGATAAAGGTAAACTACGGTCAAGGCAAGAACCACATCATACCGCGGCTGACAGGAGACAAATGGTATGATCAGGAAACCTGAGCAAAGGAAACTTAGCAAACCACAACCGGAACTTTGATACTCCAAATATGTACTCAGCTTATTCTCAAGTAATCCAAACCAATGAACAGACAAGAAAGTTGCTTACCTCATGACCTGAACAAGAGAAGACAAAAGATGTGTCAGATGATCAAGGTCAACTAAAAAGACAAGTCTTTATATGGAAAAAGAAAAGAATACAAGAACAACCAGAGAAAGTACACGACTGGCATGTAACAAACTTCCCAAAGGAGAGGTGCACCACCTGGGCTCTCCAGAGGAACCCACTATAAATACCACATTCAAACTGAACTAAAGGGGCAGAACGGGAGCAGCATAACTCAATACCCGAAAATCACTTTCAACACACACTAGTTTTGTTTAGGCTCTGGTTGTAATCACCAATGGCACTGCTAGGAGACTTTGATCCCTACTTATGATCAAAATCTTGTAGCAACATATAGAAATTCGGAAGTAAACAACATAACTTTATTCTTTGTGTACCTTCCTATTTTCAAGAATCCATCTTTATGTTTTTAAACCGGTTGAGAATCATAATATGCGTTAGGGGTGTGCATGGGTCGGTTTGGGTCGGTTTTTGGCCTAGTCCAAACCCAAAACCGAAATTTCGGTTTTTTCGGTTTTTAAACCCGTTTGGGTTCGGTTTTTTCGGTTTTGATATTTTCAAAACCCATTTGGGTTCGGTTTCGGTTTCGGTTTTTTCGGTTTTTACTACTTAGGCCTTAAATTATGCTTATAAAAAAATAAACTAAAATATTATATTTGTATTAAAAATATTTTAAGTACAACACTACTTAATATTTAAAAATATATACAAAAATATTTAAATTTAGTAAAAATCATACGTGTTTTTGGTATCCTAAGCCAATAATAATAATAAAATATATGATTTTTATTTAACTTTTGATATCAAGAATTAAGAAAATAAAAATAGACGGTATATAAATTGTTGAATTTTTTCAAAGGTAATACATATATGCATATACACATGTATTCGGTTTTTTCGGTTTTTTCGGTTTTTCTTTAAGGTAAAACCAAACCCAAACCCAAACTTTCGGTTTTTAGAAAACTAACACCAAACCCGTCGGTTTTTATTTGGGTTCGGTTTTTTCGGGTTGGATTTTTCGGTTTTTGGGTTTTGGGTCGGTTTTTTTGGTTTTATGCACACCCCTAATATGCGTATGTCAATTTCTAGTTTTGTAATTTAGTTTCATCGAATATCCGAAAAATTAAATTACGAGCTAATGAATCATTATTATTTGTAGTTGTTTAGGGTGTTCAGTTGCTTTTTTGTTAATCATGGAATTTCTTTTAACTATTTTACCATGATAGATTTATGATTGTTTTTGAATTTTTAATTTTAAAGTGTTGTAATGTGAATCTAAATTATTAAAATGTTTAATTTTAGGAAATAAAATATATAAATAAATAGCCAAAAGAACAAAAAATCCGGAAATTTTATTCAAATAAAAAATAGTTGGTTCGATCAAAAATAATTCTTACTTTAATTAAACGGTTATGAACGACTTAACAATTTGAAGTTGAATTGACTAATACGGTATATTTTACACGTTTATTGGAGCGTATCTATGTTTTTGCTTTACAAATATGTTCTTTTTAGGCATTTCTGATAATATCAAGTCTTATTCATATTTTGGTATTTTTCGTTTCGGGATTTTTAGCTCCAAGTAGCAAAGGATTGGAGAAACTTTCTAGGAATGAATCATGTATAGAACTAGTAGGTGACACTTGGATATAATTTAGAATCCGATATTATATGTTTGCTCTAGCTTTTGTTGTTTTTGATGTGGAAACGGTTAAATGATCTTTCAAATTGGGCAATAAGTTTTTATGTATCAAGTGTATATGTATTAGCAGAAACTTTTTTCTTATCTTAATTATTGGTTTAGTTTATGCATTGGAATGGTCTTAACTCTTGAATGTTCAAACAATAAAAAGAAAAACGTAAAAATTGAGATAGTTATGAATTCCATTGAGTTTCTCTTATTTCATCAACCAACCCAAAATTCAGATATTTCAACTATATTAAATGATCTTTAATATTGGTCAAGACTCTCTAGTTTATGACTGCTTCTCTATGATACTAGTTATTGATTCGTTGAATTTGCTTCACTAAATGCTCATGATTCAACTTTGATCGATATTGACTAGTACGAAAATCGAGTCCTAGATAAACGGACATTATTTTAACATCCATAATAGTAACAACGAAAATGGTGCCTTTCATAGTGAGATTGTACGAGCAATTGCCTGAACCAAAATATATTATTGCAATGAAAATGGCCCCTTTCATATCCGAAATCCGACTCGAATCTAAAATCATATTATCCGACCCGAAAAACCTGAAAACCCGAATTATATTTTGGATGAGGTTTTTTCGGGTTTCGGATACGATTCGGATTTCGGATTTTTTCGAGTTTCGGATATTTTGAACACCCTAAGGACGACTCAAGCTTGCTATTTTTGCCGGTTCAAGTTAGTTGTCGTGATTTGGTTTAAAGTGGAGAAGTTTATTTTGAAAAGGTATTAAAGTGTTAATGGAGTTTTTTTTTTTTTTGCATTTTATTAATTAGTGTTTAAGGATAAAATAGTGTTCTTAGAAAATTATTTACTAAAATAGGTGCCAACTATCGGCTCATTAGGATAATTGAACCTCTTTGGCTTGGCTTAACTTGGCTAGTAAATGAGCCAAGCCTCATTCTACTCTGACTTGACTTGGTTCGGCTCGGCTCGACACATTTATTGTGATACTAGTAAGTAGTAACCTTCATTCCTCTTGGGTAGAGATGTATAAAAAAATCCGGTTAACCAAACCCGTACCATTTCGTAACCAAACCTGTACTAGATTTTCAAACCGGTTTTAGGGAAAACATGTGGTTTAGAACCGGTTTAAGGTTTCAAAAGACTGAACCGGCTTTTAACATGTTAACCGGTCCAACTCATTAAAATTGGTTATTTGGCGGTTATGAGTTTCAGTTTTTGAACTAGTAAAACATTTTATTAACCAATCGATTATGAGTAAAGCTGGTTACTAAACTTTGTCCGATTAGCCGATTTAGTTATTTCAAAACCGATTTTCAACTTGTGAATCAGTTTGTTTGTGTACCTCCACTCTTTGGGGTTGGACTCTTTATTTAGTCGCCTTTTTTCTTTTTAGCATGATCACCAGCCTGAACCCACAAAGAATCTGACATGTGACCCACAATTCTTAAACGCGTCTCACTCTTATCTACAGCCCAAATTAATATGCACTATCAAATTATCAATAATAAATAAATGTTTGTTAGCACAGTTGTCTTAAGAGATGTTTTATTATATGACAACTTTTATATTTCATTTTCCTTCTTTTCCTTGAATTTTTCTTTAACTTAGAACAATAACTCTTTATTTCAAGTCAATCTTACTCTTTTTCAGTTCAATTATAATTATAAATGCATCATAAATGATTGCATTTAAATTACTAATGAAGATGAGATGTGTGTATGCTATTAATCTTTTTTCAACAATAAACTAGGCTCAACGACATGTTCTTTCATAACAAATGGATCATCGTATTCAACAACTCATGTATTTCGATCATAGTTTGCTACCAACTCCCTGGGTCAGGTGTTGGCGTTTTTTTTATTTATTTCTTATTTCTTTTTAGTTACTTTTTTCCATTTCCTTGGTTTTTACCTTTTTTACTTTTAGTTTTTAGGAGAATTTCATGTATGTCTTTGCAAACTTCCTAAATATCATATATATCCAAAACAAACTTTTAATATCAAATATATCCTTTTCGAATAGTTAAAAGATCATATTTATCCTTATTAATATGTTTTACTAAAATAATTTTTAATATAACCATTTACCCTTAAATTTTATTATATCGAATATAGCGTTCCTTAAAAACTAAAAATATCATAAATGCTCATTTTAACGTATTCTACTTACTTGTTTCTTCTATGATCTTTGCCTACTTTATTTCCTTTTATTTTATTTTAAAGCAAGTATTCTGAAAACAAGAAAATAAAATGTATTAAAATAAGCATTTATGATTTTTTTAAGTTTTGTAGAAAGATATATTCGATATAGCGGAATTTAAGGGTAAAATAATCTTATTAAGAATTATTTTTACTAATATAGTAATGAAGATAAATATGATATTTTAACTATTTTAAGACGATATATTTAATATTAAAAGTTTGATTTAGATATATATATATGATATTTAACAAATCTTTAAAGATATATATGAAGTTCTCCCTAATTTTTTATTGTCTTTTCATTTCTAGTTTTCACTTCTTATTCTTCCTCTTTTTTTCCTTTTCTTTTTGCATTGGGGACAAAATTGTTGATAAGAACCACTCATGTAATCGTTGATATACGTAATTTAAGTTTTTGATTTCACACTCACTCACACACACACACACACATATATATATATATATTCAAATAAGGATTTTTATGTAATTCTGTCATATTAGAAATAGCTATATGTAATTTAAGTTTTTTGATGATCATATATGTAATTAGATTTTAGGATAAGAGATTATATATGATTTTTAAATGTTAAAAAAACGATATATAAAATTTAAATTTTTGGCTAAGTATCTATGTATTTATGTTTCAAAATAAAATAATATATATGTAATTATTCTGTAAATCTGATTTAATTTTAATAACTTTAGTTTGTTAACTTTTTAGAAGTTTATGTAGGTTGCTCTACCACCATGCTAGGTCATCATCCCTATTCGTTTGCCTTATTAGATGTAATATGACTTTTTTTTTACGTTTTTTTGATACAAAGTTACGCTTAACGGAATTGGTTGATACGTGCGATGATTTACTTTTGACTTTAGTTCCTTTTGAGTAAATTCCCTATTTGTGACCCAAAAAAGGACTAAAATGTCCAATGTTTTCTATTGGCGTAAACAATGGGCGCCTCGCCCGTAATCGGATCCAACCATGGGGACCCCGCTCGTAATAATATATTTTAACATGGGCGCCCTGCCCGTAATCGGATCCAACTATGGGGCGCCCAGAACCATAAAAATACCGAGAATAAAAATGTTCAACATGGCGCCCCGCCCGTAATCTGATCCAACCATGGGCGCCGCCCCGCCCGTAATCTGATCCAAC
Organism: Mikania micrantha; assembly: GCA_009363875.1. Lineage (NCBI taxonomy): Eukaryota > Viridiplantae > Streptophyta > Magnoliopsida > Asterales > Asteraceae > Mikania > Mikania micrantha. The sequence goes on along the minus strand of CM018695.1, from coordinate 77,710,974 downwards.
CATGGCCACGTGGGAGGTTTCTATTGGCGTAAATCATGGGCGGCGCCGGTGTAATTGTAGGCGGCTAGGCGCCGACACCCACAAAGGTGATGGTCATTTGGACATTTTGATCCTTTTTTGGGTCAAAGTAGACAAATAGGGAAGTGACTTTTTTTTTTATTAAATTACCATTTTGAAAGTCTTTTAGCTCAATTTATGAAACATAATATGTTAATTTATTTACGTTTCAATCTTCGATAACCGATTTCATAACTTTATGTACTCATTTCTTCAAAGGGTAATCGTGTTGTGAGTAGTATTATGGTGCATGAAAAGGTGTAAATTTAAAAAACTAAATCAGCCCTGTAATTAATAACTTAATATTATGTGTAGTGATTTTGTGATAGCAATATAATAATGTTGTCATGTTGACGTCACATAATCAATCAATTGATATGTGATAAAGATGTGTAATGTTATTTAAGTTTTTGAAAAGAAACAAAGAGCAAACGACAATGTTTAGTACTTGATGGGTTGTAAAACACATCCGATTTTTAAGTAATTTTGAGTTTATTTTAAGTTTTAAATACGTCGTTTATGGTTATTTTTAGATTCTTTTTACATTTTATGGCTTTTACAGGTTTGTCGAGTGAAATGAGCGGAAATCGAGTTCGAAACCCGAAGGAATCGAGCCCCGGTTGAAATCCAGAGAAAAAGACAAATTTTAATCATTTTGCTGTTGTCGCGGTACGCGAAGAGGAAGAATAAAGCCTTCGCGGTACGCGAAGGATTTCGGGAGTGCCCGCTTATTTTGTCTGTCGCGATACGCGATTATGTTTTGAATTGTCCATCGCGGTACGCGACGAGATTTAAAATTTGAAAAAAGCCAAGTTGAATGCGAGAATAAAGAGGAGACGCTTCCCAGCCGTTTCAATCATCATTCTCGACCATTTTTGAAGCAGAAGAGAATTCCAGGAGCATTGGGAAGCATTGGAGGGCTAGGAGACTTGATTTTCATGTGAATTCATCTTGGTCACTTCTTGTTCTTACTTGTTTTTAATTTTCAGTAGTTTATAACATTTAATTCTATTGTTTCTGAGTATTCTTGACTGATGATGATGTTATTAGGCTAGTATTTTGATTCTACTTAGGTTAGAATGAATGTTTGATGATTATTGATGACTATTGACAATTGTTTTGATTTGTGATGGAAAATACTTTTGTAACAGACCTTATTATGTCATTTTGATGAGTTTTGCATATCTAATCTTGATTATATCAGTTCATATCATGTTCCATATGTGTTTATTGAATGTCTTTCGGTATTAGACACGTATTAGGTCATCGACTTGGTGTATGACTAGTTTATGGCCTGTTTGATATCACTAGCCATAGGAAAAGATGTGATTGATGTTTTAGGGTTCTATGTGTATCTAAGTTTAGAAATCCGGAAGGTGATAGACTTGTCGGGTGATCTTTAGCATTAGGATTTTCATAGTAATTACCCGGGAGGGATGGTTATTTGAAAGACTTAGTGTTATTGTCATTTCGTGTCAAAGTAGACATTTTAAGATTACTTCTTGCATCTTTGGTGTATTGGAACAAGAAAATCAGGAATGTGACTTGTTCATTTGAGTACAAAAGTGTTATTGAAAAAATCCGGGAGGTGATTCGACTAACTAGTGTGTTTATTGCAAAATTAGGTTTTCTTAGTTGGTTACATCTGGTAATTGATCTAGAATCCATTAGGTTATCTATATTTTGTTGTTTAAGATCCTAGTTCCATCATATCAAACAAAGTCAATAGTGTCAATAATCACAAACAGGAATTCAATCTAAGTAGAGTTTTTCCCAATTGTTTAAGTTTTTCTAAAATTGTAAGTCATTTCTTTTAATTAAATTTGTTAATCTGATTTTAGGGTTTAATATTAGTTGAATTTATTTTTCTAATTTAATTAGGATAATTAGTTTAATTAATTTAGTATTGTCATTTTTATTCAAAACCCCCCCTCTTTGTTTAAAATCATTTTCTAATCTTGTTTTGTTAAGTCAGTGTCTCGTGGGTTCGATATCCGGACTTTCATTAGCTATTCTACAATTGATAGGTACACTTGCCTGTCGTAGTAGTTTAGTTTAGGATTTTCGGTTTTAACTCGTTGTAATTAAGTTAAGTCTAGGTTAATGTTTTTAGTTATTTCTTAGACCACTTTTAGGAACATCAAGTTTTTGACGCTGTTGCCGGGGACACTTGGCAAAAGCGAAATTTGCTTAGATTGTGATTGTAAAAATTAGAAGGTCTAATTTTTATATATTTTTAGTAGTTTAGGTTTTTAGTCTTGTCTTTTCTTTCTTATTTGCCTTAATTGTTTCCTGCCTTTTAGTTGCTAGGTTTTTATTATGTTTTAGGTTTTTAGTTGTTTTGTTTGTTAAATTCCCTTACTTGTAATCGTTTACAGTGCATGCCACATACTCGATCACAAGGACCACCGCCAGTTTTAGCTTTTGAAGAACCGGAGCAAGAGTTTCATACGAACCGGAGGAGTCGCCTTTCCCAGGTACGTGTTCTTGCCCCGATTTTGTTTTCTCCTTCTTGTTCTACACCTAGTTCACCGTCACACACATCCACTTCACCTTTCTCGATCCCACCTGTTTGCTTCGACATGGCCGAGGAGATACCACCGCGTAGACGCACCATTCACGACCGAGCTTGGGATGGATTCACCGGAGTTCGCAGCTCGGTCACTCGTCCCGTGTTTGCCAATGATGCTACTTGGCAATTCCCTTCTTACATCATGACTGCTATCACCAATTTCATTCAGTTTAATGGTCTTGATGATGAGGATGCTTCCGGACATCTGTCCCGTTTTTCTAGGATCTGCAACACCTTCAATCTACATGGAGTTTCTGAGGATACCATTTGCTTGCAGCTTTTCCCATTCTCTCTTGCTAATCGTGCATCCACCTGGTTCGATAGCCTTCCTGAGAATTCCATCACCACGTGGGATGATCTTCAAAAGAAATTTCTGAAGAAATATTTTCCACCTTCCAAAGCTGCTCGTTTGAGGGACCAAATCCATTCCTTTCATATGGAGCCCGATGAGTCTTACTCAGCAGCTTGGGAGCGATTCCACACTTTGCTTAGCAAATGTCCACAGCATGGACTTTCTGAATGGGCACTTGTAGGGAAATTCTACAATGGGTTGACACTTGAGAAGCAAATCATGTTCAATACAGCTGCAGGAGGGCATATCATGGAGATGAAGGATACAGATGAGTGTATTGACATGTTTGAGAGTTTTGCTAAAGCCGAGCAGCAGCAGAATCCATCCGCTAGATCCTCCACCACTAAGGCTACCAACACCTCAAGTCGCTCCTGACACTAGCCTTGCTGCTACCATAAAGTCTCTAGCGAGAGACATGAAGGAACTGAAGACACAACTGAAGAAGTGTGAGATATGTCGAGGAGGACATGAGACTGCCGAGTGCCCCATTACTGATCAGGAGCAATTAGATTCCATTAATTCTGGTTGGAAAAAGCCTTTCACTTCCAACTTCAATTCCAATCCCAATCCTAATTGGAATCCTAACTCAAATTGGCGAAACTCAAACAACAACTGGCGTGGTAACAACTCCTATCAACCACGTCAGAATCAGGCAGTGAATGAGAATTTAGGAGGGGGTCCAAGCAGCAATGGTGACCCAGAAGTGAAGGACATGCTCAAGCATCAGATGCTACAGCAGTTGATTGCAAAGGATCAACACACACAGGTGAAGCTTCAGGAGCATGATACATTGCTGAGGAATCAACAGTCAGCATTTTTGGACCTACAGCGATCGGTAGGTGACATTGCGAAGAGGTTGGATGAGAGGCAGGGTGGATCCTTCTCGGGGAATACTGAGGCAAACCCGAAGGGTCATGTGAAAGCTGTGACGACTAGGAGTGGTCGTGGAGGTGAGAAGGAGGTGGAGAAGTCACCGAATGTCGATGTAGAGGAACCGGTTGATGAGGAGATAGAGATGGAGACTCCTGATAGGGTGCACCAGAGGCGAGGCCCAGCAAGTACCGCACCAGTAGGAGAGTCTTCAGTTGAGAAGAAGGGAGTTGAGGCAGAGAAGAAGAAGATGGAAGAGAAGAGGACTCCCGAGGTTGATATAAGCAGGCTTCCATATCCGGCACGTGCATTGCAGCAGAAGTATGCACAGGAGTATGGACATTTCTTAGAGATGTTCAAGCAGCTTAAGATCAACCTCCCTTTTGTAGAAGCACTCCATCATATGCCCAAATATGCTAAATTCTTGAAGGATCTTCTATCTAACAAGAAGAAGCTGGAGACACTCTTTACAGTCACATTAGGAGCTCGATGTTCTGCGTTGGTCCAGAACAAACTGCCCTAGAAGCTTGACGATCCAGGGGTTTTCACTATCCCTTGTTTATTTGGCAGTTCTTCTGTGAACCACGCGTTGGCTGACTTGGGTGCTAGCATTAATTTGATGCCATATTCGACTTATCAGAAGCTAGACCTTGGAGACCCATCGCCGACGCGCATGAGCATCACTTTGGCCGATCGATCGGTCAAGTATCCACGGGGAATTGTGGAGAATGTTTTGGTGAAGGTTGATAAGTTTGTATTCCCGCGGATTTTGTCATTCTAGACATGGAGGCCGATGACAGGTCCCGCTCATTATGGGACGTCCTTTCCTACGCACTGCTAAGGCAATGATAGATGTGTTTGAAGGTAAGATTACATTGCGTGTGGGTGAGGAGAATGTTACATTCGATGTGAGGAAGTCGATGAAGCATTCGAATGGCCAGGATGATTCTGTTTATTTTCTTGATTCTTTCATTCCTTACATAGATCGGTGTCTAGATTACATTTCTGGATCAGATTTATTGAAAGATCAAGACCTGGGTGAGGAGAACCAGGCTGTTGAGATTGATGCTTCTTCTGAGCACATTCCGAGCAGTCTGGCTAGTAAGCCTCCTGAGTACCCGACTACTTTTGAGGTTTTTGAGAGTACAGATCCGGTTGAGAAACCATCTGTTGAGGCACTACCATCCCTAGAGCTTAAGGAGTTGCCATCTCACTTGGAGTATGCATTTCTGGATGGTGATTCTGATTTACCCGTCATTATTTCATCTTCATTGACGGAGGAGGAGAATGCGAGATTGATTGATGTGCTTAAGGCAAATAAGCAGGAGATTGCGTGGAAGTTGATGGACATAAAGGGCATACACCCTTCGTTTTGTACGCATCGCATTTTGATGGAGGAGGATTACAAGCCGGTGGTCCAACCACAACGACAGCTTAATCCTAACATATCTGAAGTTGTGAAGAAGGAGGTTCTTAAGCTCTTAGATGCCGTATTGATCTATCCCATTTCAGATTCCGCTTGGGTCAGTCCGGTACAGGTTGTTCCCAAGAAGGGAGGCATGACTGTCATTGTGAATGAGAAGAAGGAGTTGATTCCGTCTAGGACAGTCACTGGTTGGAGAGTATGCATCGATTACAGAAGACTGAATGATGCCACCAGGAAAGATCATTTCCCACTGCCTTTCATTGATTAGATGTTGGAGCGGTTGTCAGAACAACAGTTTTACTGTTTTCTTGATGGTTTCTCAGGTTATTTCCAGATCCCTATAGCACCAGAGGATCAGGAGAAAACCACGTTTACATGCCCATACGGTACCTTTGTGTATCGCCGTATGCCGTTTGGGTTATGTAATGCTCCAGCCACATTTCAGAGATGCATGGTGGCTATATTTCAGGATATGATCGAGACTTCCATGGAAGTTTTCATGGATGATTTTTCAGTGTTTGGAAGTTCATTCGATCATTGTTTGCAGCACTTGGATAGGATGCTTGCTAGATGTGTGGAGACTAATCTGATGCTGAACTGGGAGAAGTGCCATTTCATGGTGACCGAGGGTATTGTGCTAGGGCACAAGATTTCACGAGATGGCATTGAGGTAGATAGAGCTAAGATCGAGACGATTAGTAAACTCCCACCACCGACGAATGTGAGAGCGGTTCGTAGTTTTCTTGGTCATGCAGGGTTTTATAGGCGTTTCATTAAGACTTTTCTAAGATTACCTACCGACCGATGACCCGACTTTTGGAGAAAGATGTGGTGTTTGAGTTTAGTGAGGATTGCATGAGAGCGTTTGAGTTTCTGAAGGAGAAGTTGGTGAGTTCTCCTATTCTGATAGCCCCCGATTGGAGCCTTCCTTTCGAGTTGATGTGCGATGCTAGTGATTTTGCAATAGGGGCTGTGCTTGGTCAGCGGAAAGATTAGCACTTTCATCCGATTTACTACGCAAGTAAGACCTTAGATGATGCTCAGGAGAATTACACGACTACGGAGAAGGAGTTGTTAGCGGTCGTGTATGCGTTCGATAAGTTTAGGTCTTATCTTGTTCTTTCCAAGACCATTGTTTACACTGATCATGCGGCCTTGCGATACTTGTTCGTGAAAAAGGACGCAAAACCTCAGTTGATTCGGTGGATTCTCATCCTTTCTGAGTTTGACATAGAGATTAGGATAAGAAAGGAGCTGAGAATGTTGCAGCCGACCATTTGTCGCGGCTTGAGGATCCTGCTAGGGAGAAGATGAATGAGGAGATGATTGGAGATACATTCCCACATCAAACTTTGATTTCTCTAGACACAGAGATAGTGGGTTTGGTAAGTGCAGGTGAGCAGGGATTACCATGGTTCTCAGACATTGCGAATTACTTGTCTGAAGGTTATATGTTGAAGGGTTTGACTTCACAGCAGCGGAAGAGGTTCTTTACTGAAGCAAACCATTATATATGGGATGCTCCATATTTGTTTCGAGAGGGAGTAGACGGGATTTTGAGGAGATGTGTGAGTCGAGAGGAAGGATTGGACATCCTAAGACATTGTCATGAAGGATTGACTGGAGGACACCATGGGCCATCGTACACTGCGAAGAAGGTGTTTGATTGTGGATTTTATTGGCCGACAGTGTTTAGGGATGCACATGAGTTTGTGAGGAGTTGTGATGCGTGTCAGAGGACAGGAAATATCTCACGCAGGAATGAGATGCCCCAGAACCCCATCCAGGGGGTTGAGGTCTTTGATATTTGGGGTATTGACTTCATGGGACCGTTCCCTTCATCTCGAGGGAATCGGTACATCCTCGTGGCTATTGATTACTTTTCAAAGTGGGTAGATGCTCAAGCTTTATCCACAAATGACGCACGAGGAGTTGTGGGATTTTTGAAGAGGTTGTTTTGTAGGTTTGGAACCCCTAAGGCACTGATAAGTGATAGAGGCACACATTTCTGTAATGCACAGTTGGAGAAGGTGTTGGCAAGATACGGGGTGACCCATCGAGTGTCGACAGCCTATCATCCACAGACTAGTGGCCAGGTTGAGAATGCCAATAGGGGTGTGAAGAGGATTCTTGAGAAGACGATAGGGAGAAACCGTAAGGATTGGGCAGATAGGCTAGATGAGGTGTTGTGGGCGTTTAGGACAGCTTATAAGAATCCAATTGGGACCACGCCTTTTCGGATGCTTTATGGTAAAGCGTGTCATCTGCCAGTGGAGTTAGAGCATAAGGCGTTTTGGGCGTTGAAGAGTGTGAATATTGATTTGCCGAGTGTTTTGAAGAATCGGTTTCTGCAATTGCACGAGTTAGAGGAGTTGCGTGACAAGGCGTACGCACGATCGTGGAGTTATAAAGAGCGTACGAAGGCGTTGCACGATCGTAAGTTGAGAGGAGTGAAGGAATTTAGGAAGGGTGATCAGGTGCTTGTTTATAATTTGAGGCTCAGGTTATTCCCAGGTAAGTTGAAGTCGAAATGGAAAGGACCGTTTGTTGTGCACGAAGTCTTTCCACACGGAGCAGTTGAGCTTGAATCAGAAGGTCGGACTTGGAAGGTTAATGGACATCGTTTGAAGCTATACATCGGAGGACCGATCGGTAATGAGAAGGAGGTAGCACTCCTCGAGTTGCGTAGATGAGGATAGCTAGGCCTGATTTGTAGAGTTTGTAATATAGGTTGTATGATTTTCCTGTTATTTTTCGTATTTTTCAGTTTATTTGTAGATTAGCGTATTTTTCATGTTTTTGTTTTTGTGTAGAGTGTTGCAGGGTTTCACGAGACTTAAACGATAGGACTATTTTAGGTTAAGTGTGGGTATTCGGTTGTATGAATTTGATATTTTCGTGCTTCGTATTCACAATTAACCTGAACCTCCATTCACATTAAAACCCGATAGGTTTAGTTTTCGAATTTTAAATAGTGAATTTTTATTTTTGTAATTTAGGTAGAAAAATTCTTTTATTTTATTTTTATTTTTGTTTTTGTTTAAGTAGATTTTATTTTTATTTTATTTTAGTTATTTAAGTAAATTCAATTGAAGGAAAAAAAAATGAAAAATTCAAATCACCGAATAACTTCGCGGTACGCGATTGGTGAACCAGATTACCATCGCGGTACGCGATGAATTTCGGGAAGAAAAAAAATAAATAACAAGCCTCTTCGCGTACCTCCACCACAACCATACCCCACCATCACTTACGAAAACCACATACCACCACTTCTCCACCGGTTACCACCGCAGAGCCACCATCACACCATCGCATACCATCGTAGCATCACCACTACACCACCGTGACCGTCTTCCTTCCATCTTCTCCTGTGCGTACCACCACTCCATCACCATCACCGCTTCATCGCCGTCGCAACCACCACCACTGTGTGTCACCATCGCCGCCGCTGCTATCACCATCATCGCCGTTGCAACCACCACCCCTATGCACGACACCATCTTCACCGGTTCATTACCACCACCAACCACCGATTCGCGATTAGGTATTAGTTTCTTTCTTTTTCGATTTTAGGTTTTAGATTTAGGGTAATGTTTAGTTTGATGTAGATCTAAATAGATTTTGATTGTTTTTAGTATTTTTGTAGAGATTGAAATGGGTTTTGGAACGAATTTGGTTCGGATGATCGCCATTGATGGCCGGTTGATTTTCAGAGTTTGAAAAAGGGCCGCGTACCACGGCGTAAGCCCTTAGCGGTACGTGGAGGATTCCGGAACCCAATTCATTTGTGTTGTTTTAATTTGTAATCAGAATTTTGTAAATTATTTCCTTTTAAATTGTATGTATACATTATAATTAAAATTAGATTTTAACATTAATTGAAATTGTAAATTCTTGTATAAAATTAGGTTATTATCTTGTAACATTTTTGTAAATAAATTTGTAACATAAATAAAAATTTAGATATTAACATTGTAAATTTTGTAAATAAAATTTTAATTTGTAAATAAATTTTTGTAATATATTTTTGTAATTGTGTAAAATAAATTATAACATTTTTATTTTTTGTAAATAGGTTTTCATTTTTAAATTTATACTTTGTAAATAGAAATTTTTGTAAAAAAAATTGTAATTAAGATTAAATTTAACTTTTAAAGTAGTTTAATATGAAAATTTTGTTCTGTGTTTTGTATTGTTGTAAATTATTATTGTAGGATGTCTGGAGCTGCTGAGAGTTCAGCTGTAGGGGCCAAGAGGGCTAGGGGCTCGAGTTCATCTCGTAGGAGAGCACGAGAGATTCAGTATTCATCGCCCGAGATCCTCCCGATTGATGAGGACAAGCCGGTTCCTATTGACGAGCGTGTTCTTAGAGACCACACTGTCCTGCAGTTCGAGCAGGGGACAGAGGAAGCTACTCGCTGTGAGCGGTTTGTGATGATGGAGCACTACCACCATCGTACATTCGATCGAGAGCTACTGGAGAGGCTAGGACGCCTAGAGGAGTTCGATGCGATAGTTAGAGACGAGTGGAGGACTGCTCTCGATTGCAGATGGCCTCAGTATATGGAGTTGACGGTAGAGTTCCATTCGACTTTTCGTCATATGTCAGGCTCCTTCGATGATCCTGCTGCTGTATCTTTTGCGTTAGGTAAACACACATTCTCGATGAGCATCCCACAGTTCGTGATTGCGACGAGATTTTACACAGCCGAGCAGGTGAGAGAGCCTGGGTTTGCTCAGAGCTTGAGGGCAGTGGTCAGAGAGCCTAGTGATCTAGGCATTACGGAGCGTCAGTTAGAGGAGTTCTGGATGTCGATTGCGGATGGAGCCTTTAAGAGTGCAATTGTCGAGTCTTCGATTCGCGATCCACTTATCAGATATATTCACAGGATGGTTAGTTGCACTCTCATCGGTCGCAGGGCCGGTGCAGAGAAGTGCAACCAACTAGACCTGTTCTGCATGTACAGGATGATTAGCCGTCGCCCGACTAACCTCGCCTGCATTTTACTTTCATCATTCGCAAGGGTTCATTGTGGAGGGGCGACGACTAGGTTAGATCTGGGGCCATACATAGGGATGATAGCGAGTAGGCTGGGAGTCTTTAACAGATTCCCACGCCGGTTTTTGACTGAGGGGCCTGCGACAGGGCGATATAGTTTGGATGACATGCGGCTAGCTGGCATGTGCCCCATGGGTGATCCAGCCAGATGGGAGCCAGCTAGGCCTGCACCGGAGGGACCCCCCGGATGTAGAGGAGTTGCAGAGACATGTGCCACTTGAGCGTCAGAGGATATTACACAGGGTGGAGAGGCCTCAGCAGACTTTTCCTCTACGTGAGCCTCGCCCTCCACGCGTTACTTTAGACATTCTTTGGGAGGAGCAGCAGAGGCAGGGTCAGATTCTGCGCATTATATTGTCACACTTAAGGATAGAGGTTCCTGAGTGGTTCAGAGCTCCAGATCCGCCTCAGCAGCCAGGAGGACAGGGTGATGAGCCTCACGATTAGAGTCCAGCATCTCAGCAGTTGCAGTTGTTTTTCTTTTGTACTTTTTCTTTATTTCTGTTTTTATCATCTTGGTCTGTATATATTTGGATTAAATTTTGTGTTGAACTTAGTTGTATATAGACTAGTGGATTGTATATATTTTGTGATTGTTTATGTTTATTATCTTATGGTTGTTTATATTATCCATGTGTATGTTGATGGTTTGTTGTGAGTGTTAGTGGATTGCCAAATTCATCGTGAATGTTCAGAATGCAAGTTGGAATTTATTTGTTATTGCGATTGGATTTGATGGCGATTGATAAGACTTACGAGGAGATTGTCACATATCAGGGAAGTTGTAAATGTTGTGAATTGTATATTTTTGTTGAATTATTCATTATTTCATATTCCACATTGAGGACAATGTGTGATTTTAAGTGTGGGTATGAGATTTGTGTAAAATTGTAAATTTTAGTAAATAATTTGTAAATTTTTAGTTAATATTTTTGAAAAATAATAAATAAAATACAAAAAGATTTTTTTTTTTAAATTTGAGTCATTTGTAATTAATCAAGTCAGTTTAGTTAGGTTTGAGTGTTTTAATTTTAATTTTTCTTTAATAGTTAATCTTGCTGGATTGTTTAGAGCTTTATTTGCAGTTTGGTTTGAATTACCCTTATCAGTTGGGTAGTGATAACTTACATATTGTAGTAGAAAGGCAACCAACATGATTACAATAACCCGACCGCGAATGGAATGCTATACGATCGTGTTATTTTGGATTTGACATGCACGGCTGTTACACGAAACCAGCCAAGTCTTTTCCAAATTTTTATTTTCTTTTCATTTATTTCTGTTCTTTTTCATTTTTATTTAGGTTTTCAATTGTTTAATTGTAAATTGAGTCTAATTTTAAATTTTCTAGGTTAGATTGTGTAAATATTGTATATAATTTTGAAAAAAGTCTTTGAATTAGGTTTTGCATTAAAATGGAAAATGATAGTATAATTGGGAATTTTGTGTTTTCTTAAAAGTTTAAATGTACGCATCTAATTTGGGATATGTTAGTAGGCCTAACTGATATAAAGGTTCTCTATTATTGATATAATTTACTTCATCTTCATGATGCTAATGGGTTTTGCCTTGGGAAATATGGAGATTCTGAAACTGTTTAATTGTGATTAGAGGAACTTTTGCAAACAAATGATCCAATGTTTTTAAAATTAAACATGTCACATATGTTCTCTTTTTATGAAAATAAATTCGAAACTTATGGTTCCTGATTAAAAGAAACATTATCCACCAATCCACTAAATGGGCTGAGCTTGCAGAAAAAAAAATAAAAAATAAAATAAGAGCTGCAGCTTATGTGTCATACCCTGGATGGCAACCGAGTGAAACACCACTAAGTTAGGCTAATTAATTTAGAAGCAAAATGCCCATACCTTCATCCATTCCATCTAAGGTTTGATTTTTAAATTCATTTAGGTTGTTCGAATGTAATGGTAACTTGAAAGCTTTTATCAGGATTAGGTTGATCTGTATGACTTGAGTGTAATACCTATAGTTGATTGAATCATTTGAACATAATGAATCAAGATTAGGGAACTTAGATATCAGTTGTTGGGTTTAAGTGGATACAAATACTAACAATCGTGGTTAATGCCTATGTGTTTAAAATTTTGAGTTTAAAACTAAATTTCTGGTTGTGATTCCATTGCAAATATTTTTTGAGGACGAAAAATGTTCAAGTGTGGGTATTTTTGATGGGTTGTAAAACACATCCGATTTTTAAGTAATTTGGAGTTGATTTTAAGTTGTAAATACGTCGTTTATGGTTATTTTTAGATTCTTTTTACATTTTATGGCTTTTACATGTTTGTCGAATGAAATGAGCGGAAATCGAGTTCGAAACCCGAAGGAATCGAGCCCCGGTTGAAATCCAGAGAAAAAGACAAATTTTAATCATTTTGCTGTTGTCGCGGTACGCGAAGAGGAAGAATAAAGCCTTCGCTGTACGCGAAGGATTTCGGGAGTGCCCGCTTATTTTGTCTGTCGCGATATGCGATTATGTTTTGAATTGTCCATCGCGGTACGCGACGAGGTTTAAAATTTGAAAAAAGTCAAGTTGAACGCGAGAATAAAGAGGAGACGCTCCCCAGCCGTTTCAATCATCATTCTCGACCATTTTTGAAGCAGAAGAGCATTCCAGGAGCATTGGGAAGCATTTGGGAAGCATTGGAGGGTTAGGAGACTTGGTTTTCATGTGAATTCATCTTGGTCACTTCTTGTTCTTACTTGTTTTTAATTTTCAGTAGTTTATAACATTTAATTATATTGTTTCTGAGTATTCTTGACTGATGATGATGTTATTAGGCTAGTATTTTGATTCTACTTAGGTTAGAATGAATGTTTGATGATTATTGATGACTATTGACAATTATTTTGATTTGTGATGGAAAATACTTTTGTAACAGACCTTATTATGTCATTTTGATGAGTTTTGCATATCTAATCTTGATTATATCAGTTCATATCATGTTCCATATGTGTTTATTGAATGTCTTTCGGTATTAGACACGTATTAGGTCATCGACTTGGTGTTATGACTAGTTTATGGCCTGTTTGATATCACTAGCCATAGGAAAAGATGTGATTGATGTTTTTAGGGTTCTATGTGTATCTAAGTTTAGAAATCCGGAAGGTGATAGACTTGTCGGGTGATCTTTAGCATTAGGATTTTCATAGTAATTACCCGGGAGGGATGGTTATTTGAAAGACTTAGTGTTATTGTCATTTCGTGTCAAAGTAGACATTTTAAGATTACTTCTTGCATCTTTGGTGTATTGGAACAAGAAAATCAGGAATGTGACTTGTTCATTTGAGTACAAAAGTGTTATTGGAAAAATCCGGGAGGTGATTCGACTAACTAGTGTGTTTATTGCAAAATTAGGTTTTCTTAGTTGGTTACATCTGGTAATTGATCTAGAATCCATTAGGTTATCTATATTTTGTTGTTTAAGATCCTAGTTCCATCATATCAAACAAAGTCAATAGTGTCAATAATCACAAACAGGAATTCAATCTAAGTAGAGTTTTTCCCAATTGTTTAAGTTTTTCTAAAATTGTAAGTCATTTCTTTTAATTAAATTTGTTAATCTGATTTTAGGGTTTAATATTAGTTGAATTTAATTTTTCTAATTTAATTAGGATAATTAGTTTAATTAATTTAGTACTTGTCATTTTTATTCAAAACCCCCCCTCTTTGTTTAAAATCATTTTCTAATCTTGTTTTGTTAAGTCAGTGTCTCGTGGGTTCGATATCCGGACTTTCATTAGCTATTCTACAATTGATAGGTACACTTGCCTGTCGTAGTGGTTTAGTTTAGGATTTTCGGTTTTAACTCGTTGTAATTAAGTTAAGTCTAGGTTAATGTTTTTAGTTATTTCTTAGACCACTTTTAGGAACATCAGTACTATGAAAGACAGACAACGTAAAAGATTATTAAAGATGATTCTCGTTCTTCATACTCATCATTGTTCTCATAATCCCATACAACGCCTCGAAGGTGGCGTTCCACCATAAGACTATTGGGTGTGCCAAGGCGCCCCAATCACTCCACGTGTGCGCCACGTAGGCGCCACATAAGCACTCACCACAACCACTCACCCCACCATTTTGGTGGAAATGCCCCATTACCCCACTCACTCCACGTCATCATTCCTTTTTAATTTAATTTTAGATATAATTAATAAAAACAAATTACAAATTAATCAAAAAATTACAAACTAATAAAATAAATTAAAAAAAAAAATACGAACTAATAAAAAAAATTAAAAAAAAAATACAAACTAATAAAAAAAATTAAAAAAAAATACAAACTAATAAAAAAAATTAAAAAAAAATACAAACTAATAGAAACGATTTTTCCATAAATGTTCAATCAAATCGGCTTTGAGGTTCGCATGTGTATCCTCGTTGCGAAGCATTCGACGGTTTGCTTGTTTTTCTTCCTCGTTGATCTCCACATGCTCCAACAAATTCGGATCGTCTTCTTCATAAAATTCACATATCGCTCGACCGTTGTCTTCAATTATCATGTTGTGTAGTATCACACATGCGTATAACGCGTTTCGGATACGACTTGGCTTCCATGCTCTAGCAGGGTGTTGAATCATGTGCCACTTTTTCTTTAAAACTCTGAATGCTCGTTCAATATCCTTTCTTGCACCCTCTTGACGATTCTGGAAATACAGACGTTTTTCATCGTCAGTTTGTCGGGATGTAAACGATTTCACGAAAGTAGCCCATTGTGGATAAATACCATCGACTAGATAATACCCGTATTTGTATGTTGTGTCATTGCAAATAAACTGCTGCCCGGGTGCCTTGCCTTCAATAAGATCGTTGTAAATCGGCGACTGATCTAGAACATTTATATCATTGTTCGATCCCGATGCACCAAAGAAGGCATGCCATATCCAAAGATCTTGAGACGCAACAGCTTCTAGCATAAAAGTCGGTCTTGGATGATCGCCTCGTTGGAATTGACCTCGCCAAGCTGTTGGACAATTGTCCCATTCCCAATGGGTGCAGTCGAGACTACCTAACATACCGGGTAAACCATGAACTTCTTCATGAAACGTGTAAATCTGTTGGATGTCATATGAATTTGGTTTCCTCAAGTATTTTTTCGCGTACAATCTAATTACGCCTTTACAAAATTTATAAACACATTCCCGCCCCATTCGCTCAGACATCTGTAAATACTCATCAAAAGAATCGCTGCTAGTGCCGTAGGCTAGTTGCCGTATTGCAGAAGTACACTTTTGAAGACCAGAAAACCCGATCTTTCCTCTTCCGTCGCACCGTTGTTGGAAAAAGTCATACTTTTGTTCCAAATCATTACTCACTCGTGAAAAAAGATTTCGACTCGTACGAAACCGACGTCGAAATAAATGTTCGGGGTATTTCGGATTTTCTGAAAAATAATCTTCAACAAGACGTTCGTGAGCTCCAAGACGATCTCGATTAATCCGTGCTCTTCTAGTTAGAACAGGTCTTTCAACTTGTTGTCTGATGATGTCGAGAGTAAGTTGTGCGGCTTCGATTAAAAAATCTTCTCCTTTGCTAAAATCGTCATCTTCCCGTATAAACTCCATTTTTATAAAAATACTACTTTTTTGTTTATTTTTTTTTGTGGGGTGTGAAGTTTTTAGAGAGTGTGTGTGAATATTGGATGGATTGTGATGATTTTATATATAGGTTTAATTTAATTTTTTTTTTTTAATCACCCAAGTGCCAACGGTCGAAACCCAACCCCCCACCCTTTCCCCACGCCCGTGGCTCTGCTCACCGTGAGCCGTTCACGCCCCAGTCACGCCCCATGGGGGGCGGTGTGCCACGCCCAGTGGCGCCCCACCCACGCCCCTTCACCCGGCACACCGGAGGGTCTAACAAGACATCTACATATGTGTTATCACACCTTATTACAAATAGTTTAACTGTTTAAAAAGCTGTCATTGTAAATTCAAATTATACAAGAAAAACGTGATACATACACTATTAAAAAATTAGGGCATTTACATATATTTCTTTATAACTTGAAAAATTACGTATTTTCTAAAATATGTTTTAAAAGCATTTTACATTATTTATTAAAATTTTGTAACATGGGGAAATATGTGGTTTTTCAAGTTAGGAATGAGAAAATGTAATTTTCCTTAAAAAAATTATTTGTTTAAAACTAGTTATAAAAAAAAAATAATAACAACAAATGGAAGAAATGTAGTCCAAGTTCAAATGTAATGTAGTGGTGACCGATAGAGAAAATCTAGCCTAACCCAAATCCAGCCAATCGATGTCTGCCTTCACTCATTTCTTATCTACATTATCTTACCCCATCCTATTCTTTGTTCAAATTACAATTTTAGCCCCTCAACTTTTCCACAATATTTAACAAAATTAAACTCACCTTTTGAAACGGTTTGAGATTAGATCTACTCTTAATCCTATAATTCACATTTTATTTACATTGCCTTCCAATAAAACTTCTTTACATGTGTTTGGTTTTTATTTCTGATAATAACAAACAAAATTTTCTAAATTTTATATAAAATTATTAAAAATATCAATAATAATTTAAGGATGTTAATGTAAGTCATGTTATTAATTTTTAATCTTAAAAATGAAAAAAAAGCCCATCTTCATGCTTTGTAAACATAATTCAGTTTACGACATATAATTATTCTCACTCCATTCTAAAAAATATATAAGATGATTCTAAATCAATATTCGGATGGTAAGATAGCGATATTTAATATTTTATTTTGAAGCTTTAGTCACATAAAAAATAGATTTGATATAAATTTATAAAAAAAAGTTGAAGAAGTTACTGTTATAAAAAACATTTATAACTTCACAAAATTTGAAAGAACTATTTATACCATCTTTAAATCTTTAGGGTTATATTTGAAAATAATCATGAGTCTTCGAACTTTTGTTGTTTGTGTTATTAATCACATTCCAGCCTCTCTCTCTATCTGTCTGTATCTCTACGATGGCCACCAATTCCCTCCAATCACTGAACTACCGCCACCGCACACCGCCACTTGGCCGGCGGCAATCACTCGACTCACCGCCGGCGACGCTAGCCATCAATCCAAAGTCACCAAACTACAACCAGACGATAATCTCCATCTCCACCGCCGTAAAAGCATTGTCTACCTCCTCCACCGCCTCCGCCCAATCGACGTCGTTCGACCACCTCAGCCGCCTCCTCTCCGCCAACGACTTCCGTGAAGCCGACAACGAAACCCGCCGCCTCCTGATCGCACTCGCCGGCGAAGCCGCACAGAAGCGCGGGTACGTCTTCTTCTCCGAAGTCCAGTTCATATCCGAATCGGATCTCAAATACATAGACCAGCTATGGATGAATCACAGCAACAACAGATTCGGTTACAGCGTGCAGAAACGAATTTGGGAGAAATCAGAGAAGGATTTCACTCGATTCTTCATCAAAGTTGGGTGGATGAAGAAATTGGACACTGAAATCTTACAATACAATTACCGAGCTTTTCCCGATGAATTCATGTGGGAATTGAACGAAGAAACGCCTGAAGGTCATCTGCCATTGACGAATGCGTTGAGAGGAACACAATTGCTCAATTGCATTTTGACACATCCTGCATTTGCAGATGAACAGGAAACCGCCATTGATGAAGAAGAAGATGAACAAGAACAAAAGCAAAAACAGGAAGAAACCAAAAGCAAGCTGCCGTTTGGGTTCAAAACGAACTACAGTTTTTGATGTGCATTACGTGTTTGTACTGTACAATCAGGTATTTCATATGAACATGTTTGTCCAGTTGGAAGGTTGTTTATTCTTTGGGATAAAAATATAGATATATTAATATTATATATATTATTATTATATCTTCTACTTTTGTGTTTTATTTTTATCTCTTAACAGGAAATGGGATTCATGCTTTCTGTATAATAAATATTTAAATTGATGCTATGATTAAAACAATAAAGGGTTGTAAACTGAAAAAAAATATATATATATAAATAAAATGGAAAAAAAACAAAGTCTCTTAGTCAGGTCATTAATAATCTTTCAATGTTACTTTTTAATTATTTAGATTTAAGGTTATCTCTTAAAGTTATAAATCATTAAAAAGTGAGACTACAAGACAATTTATACATAAATTGTTAACCAATCAAATATTTTCTTTTATTTTTAAAATTTTA
Organism: Mikania micrantha; assembly: GCA_009363875.1. Taxonomy (NCBI): domain Eukaryota; kingdom Viridiplantae; phylum Streptophyta; class Magnoliopsida; order Asterales; family Asteraceae; genus Mikania; species Mikania micrantha. The sequence continues at coordinate 77,692,456 of CM018695.1, read as the reverse complement.
TTTCAAAGGTTATTTTGGTCAAATAAATAGTAGAAAACATCAGTAATTCAATCAGATAAGTAATACCACTGTTATGAACTAAACATAAGAAATTAACCCAAAAGACTACTGATGGGTAAGAGAGCTTATTTGTCCTATAAACTTTACATCAATTGTCCATTTGTCCAGACAACCAATGAGAGACAAATCTCATACCTTGCATTTGTCCTACGTTGTTTTGTTCATCGAACTAAACCAAAAAAAACGAGGTTTGAATCCAATTCTTCTTGTATGCGAATTTCATGTTTTCAAACTTCATTAAGCAACTGCAATTGCACTAATTTTTGAGATTAGTTTATCAGAGGATTATCGGTTTTGTCGTAGTTATATTCCTTTTTGCAACCTTTTAATTAAGTTTGGTATGATGAACAATTATTTCAAGATATTAGAGCATTTTAAGATATTATTAATGATAGAGTCTCCTCCATCCATATAAATGAGTCTGAATTTGACCTAGTAAATCTAGAATAGATTAATACACTACGAATTCTTATAAAAATGCTTTAAAAATGCCATGTTTTTAACAGTTTATGTAACAAGCAATAGAAGTTGTTAAGTGGTTTGTGTAAATTTTCATTCAAGCATGAGGCAAATTGCCATGTAGTATGTATGTATTTAGGAGTAAATTACGCTTTTGGCCCCTGTGGTTTATGTGTTTTAACTATTTTGGCCCAAAATAAAATCTTTTATCAATTCAGCCCTTGTGGTTTAGATAACTAACGGTTTTGGCCCCTTAAACTTAATTATTATAATGGTTTTGGCCCAAAATGTAAGTATAGTTGGGGGCCAAAAACTTTAGTTTGTCTAAACCACAGGGGCTGAATTGATAGAAGATTATATTTTGGGTCAAAATAGTTTAAACACTCAAACCACAGGAGCCAAAACTGTAATTTACTCTGTATTTAATGTTGAAAATTTGGAAAATAAACTCATTAAATTGTATTTATGTTGCCAAATAATCTAGCAGAAGTATGAAATAGAAACGATACTCATGTTTTACAATCAAAATCTTTTGATGGTAGCAAGATTTTGGCATATGCAAATGAAAATACTGTACCCATGCATTCGCAAATCCTTAACATGCTCTGCTCGACTCAACTCAACTCATTTATATTCATACCTCATCTTAACCTAAATAATTCCAACACATCTTAACCCAAATAATTCCAACACCAATTTAGTTAAATTTTTTTGTTACAATTCTAGCGAATTTTGCTTACATCTAACAACCTCCTACTCAAGTTGCTATCAAAACACAACTTGATACCTAAGAAAACACAACCAAAAGCACGAAAAGAAACAGAAAGAGTATGTCCGGCAAAATAGGTGGGTTGGGTAACGGGTCAGAACGGGTTTTAATCAAAATCGGTTCGGGTCTAAATGGATTGTTCTTAAAAAACATCAATTTAGTTTAACTTAAAGTAAGCAAATAGTCTATTTGGGTAATTTTTAGTGATTTTCTCATCAAATATGTTTTATTAATCATTCTTAAATATTGGAATCATTGCATTTGCATGCTTTTTTGGTTACCCGTCTTGACTCGCATTGTGTTTAAGTGCTACCCATCTCAACCCATTCAATATTATGATGTTACTCATTTCAACCCATTATAATATAATTGTTTACCCAAACGAACCTATTTCCTTTGACATGGGTAAAAATTGCCACATTTAAGAGGTAACATGTGAGAGCTAAAGGAGCCACAAAGTTGAAAATGCACCCTCTCTTATAATTCAAAAGTTGGTAATATTTTTATTATAGGTTTTAACAAAATAACATTTGAATATTATTTGTTATAATAAAAGTTGGTACTGGATTATTTTTTAGGTATGATTGACTATTTGATTTTTTTTATAATTATAATATTATTTGTTCATTGTGTTTTGAATGTTTTAATACAAAGTAGAAAATGTTTTAAGTAAAGAACAAATTAGAGAACCTCAATCCTAGCAAACAATAACCTTAAGAAACTCTCTTACAATAAATGACAAATTAGTAAGCTAAAGAAATTAGCAGTTACTACAAAACATGAAAGCACTCTTTAAAATTAAAAACTAGGCATGTTACATGAGCATCTATCTTACACGAGTAATCTTGCAATGAACCAATGTAAAAACAGACACAAAAACACATCATACTATAAAAAGAAAAACCAAAAAAGGAATTTAAACTTGCCAATGTTCAAACACGTGCATTTTTTTTCAATTGTTCATCATTATTGCAAACTAAAAAACAGGTTTATGAACAGTGGCGGAGCTTGACCGAAACTTCAGGGGGGCGAAATAATTTGTTTCTTCTGAGGGGGCGAAATAAAGGTTTTTAAAAAATTTTACACTACATATCGGAAAATATACACTATTACACGAAAAAACAGGAGGGTCGGTGACCCCCCTCCAGGCCTCACTAAGATGCGCCCAGTTTATGAAAAAAATAAAGAAAAAAATTGTTTAAAAGTAGATGGAAAACTAGGTGTGCTAGGACTTGACATGCTTCGAGGGAATGACAAAGCTCCAAACAATATGCTACATCCTTCTGATCAAAAGAACCAAAATAAGTGCCGAAACTTGGCTCAATATACATAGAAGGCCGAGAGAATGGACTCAAAAATATGGAATAGAGGACTTAATACATATTAAATTTTAGACGAAAAAACGTAAAATTACATTAAAAAGCGAAAAAAGGGGGGCTGCGGCCCCTGGGCCTTCACTATCTTTAGCCGAGTTAGGTGACTAGAGGATGCTAACTTAATTATTTATAATATTATTTGGATATAGCCTTATACTAAATTGAAATAATTACATATATCCCTCTATTTATACCTCTAATTACATATATATTCAAGCTAAAAGTTAAATTAAATATATCTCATTCTTTTATAATTTACGTTTTTTAGATAAGGTGTTATATGTAATTTAAAACTTCAGGCAAGGTGATATATGTAATTTAAAGGGTTTGGTAAGTTGATATATGTAATTTATTTTTTAAGTGGGTATATATATAACTTATGAAGTTTATAAGGGATATATGTAAATGACTCTTTAAATAAATCATATTACTATATTATTCTTTTAATAAGCCTTGTTGGGCTAATTCTTAAGGAGTACATTTGTCTTGAATATATGTATAGACAGGGGCGGCCCTGAGAATTCAAGTGCCCTGGACGTATTGAGAAAAAAAGGCCCTATTGAATTATAAACTTGTTTTTTTTCGGTTTTGTATTTGGAGATATAAGTAAATATATATAATTTAAAAACGATTTTTAAAACTTTTATGCCCTTGCGATAAATGGGCCCTGGACGGAGGTCGGGTTTGCCCCTCCTCAGGGCCTCCCATGTGTATAGAAGGAATAGTTTTCTTTCTTTTGAGTGGATGAAATACACACAAAAAGGATATGTACGATTACAGAACCATCAAAGAAGAGCATACACAGAATTTGATCAAATCTAAATTCCTTTAAAAAATCTGTCTAATCCGATAAACAATTTTGTGTAACTCATAAATAAGTTAATGTGATACTGATTCATGATTGAGAGATAAATAAAAAGAAAAAACTAAAAGGGAATCAAAAGTGCAAAAGGAAAAAAAATCAAAAAGTTATAAACGAAGGAGAAATGATGGGCTTTTAGTAAGGTTGTTCAACGATTCAGTTTACAATTTAAACACTTTCGCATTTTTTTTTCTTACCTCAATCAAAAATCGAACCAAATTGCATTGGGAAACATGACATTTGAATCAAATTCAACCGAATTATATATATAATTCCCGGTCAATTCAAATGATTTGAGAGAAGATCTGAACCGTCTAAAATGGCTGAAAATAAATATCAGCCGTGTAAATTTTAATTTGAAGGTAGTTATGAAAACATTTTATCCTTACTTTCCCACTATCCCAGTTAAACAATTATTATTATTTGTATAATGAATTTTACAAAATTAATTCGATTCTACCATTGTACCCGGACACCAGACGAGTATAAAAGTATAAAAAAAGTTAAATTAGATTCGGCTTAAAACGAAAAAACCGACTTCAACCGAAAACTGATTAAAAACAAATAAAGTGGTTAGAAACTAAAAAAACCAATTAAATATAAATATATTAAAGAAACTGAATGCAATTTTATATGTTATTTATAAGAAAATATATTTACAACTACGTTTGGTTTAACCGATTAATTGAATAAACTAACAAACCAAATTCAAAATAATATGTGTAACCAATAACTGAACCAAAAATTGAATTTGAAATTCCGATATGATTAGGAACAGGTCGAAAATCAAATCTAAAATTCAGTTGGGTTTTATTAGCCATAAATATGGTTAGATTTTCGGTTTTTTATTAACACCCCCATCTTTGAACCCACGTGGCCTATGTGAAAGTCTGATGCGGAAATCAAACCGGATAGACGGTTTATTTTTTTCTAGAACGACAATTTGGATAACTGACGGATCATATAACCAACCGATCATATCCACACAATATAGGAGAAAAACCATCATATGTGAGAGAAAATTCTCTATCCCAACATGAAATCTCTTTTTTGTTCATGTCAGTACTTGAACCCGTGACCTCTCCAATATTGAAGCCACATGAATCATGATACTACTCCTCAAACACTTGAAATGAGGGTCATTGGTGGAAAGATGTTTACCTAATACAATTAAATTGAAGCGGTAAAAAATAATAAAATTTAAAAAAAAAAAAAGAGACGGTAAAGTTCAAAAATCCTAAAAGATTATAAAGTACAAAGTGTTTATTTAAAGGAAATTAAAACAGCTTATGTTTAATTATAAAAAATAACATAAAGTGTAACCAAAAGATTAAATCTCTTGTGGCCGAAAAATAAGAGATGTGCTAATATCAAAGCTATTAATACAACCTTAGTTAATATATTTGCTTGCGTGTGTCTATACATACATACATACATACATACATACATACATACATACATACATACATACATACATACATACATAAATACATAAAGAGAGAGGAGAAATCATACTATTAATTTTAAAAAAAGAAGTAAAAGTCATTTTAGTCTCTATAGTTTGGCAACTTTTGTCATTTTAGTCCAATAGTTTAAATTTTTCCATTTTGATCATTATGGCTTCATTTTATTGTCATTTTGGTCATTATGGTTTCCATTTTGTTATCATTTTATTCTAATTAAATTTAAACTTTTGGACTAATATGGCAAAATTGACCAAACCACGAGGACGAAAATGACAACAAAATAGAAGCCATAATGACCAAAATGACAAAATTTAACTATTGGACTAAAATGTCAAAAGTTGTCAAACCACGGGGACTAAAATGACATTTTACTCTAAAAAAATAATAAAATTACTATCAACCAATCATATAATTTATAAATTATTTATTAATTTAATTTATTTTCTAAAAATATTTATATAATATTACACATTTGACTTAAAAAAATCATTTTACGTGTTACTTTAGGAACAATTTATTATATTTTTTAACATTAAGTATTATATATATGTAACATAATAAATATAATGTTTTTTTTGTGAAATATGTAATATTACATTGATACCTTTTAAAATAAAAATAAAAGTAAAATTTATGTAAATTATGTGATGGAAGTTTTTAAGAAAATGTGAGTATATATTGAATGAATGGTGAAATACTCGTAATCACGTGATATTTTGTGAGTATTATTATTATATTATATATATTAAAACCCATGAAAAAGAAATGGTAGAGTTTTAGTATTCAGAGTTTTAGCACAATAATTATTATATATGTAGGTTTCTCTGGGGAGAGTATGGGTATTGATTTCATTCAATTTTTTTGATTTTGTTTTTCTTCCATTATTCTAATTAATTTTTTAAAAATTTAAACTTGGATTGTCATGAGTTATTTTAACTTTGAAATGTAGTAAACAGAGATAAATGTATTAAATTTGATAGATTTGCTTAAAAATTTTGGTTTTTATTAAATTTGAGAAATTTGCTTAAATATTTGAGTTTCTTTTTTAATTCAAACGATTGGTTGCCGGTGAGACGAAATTTGTTAGTAATTTTTTCTATTATTTTTATTACATATTTGCAAGTATTTTGTATGATTTTTAAGTTTTTATAAGAAACTTGTATAAAGTTAGTGATGAGATACTTCATTTTACTATGTAACTTATGTTTCTGCAATTAAGATGTAACACCCAAACTTTGCACACGATTACACGTGTCTCATTTTAGGTCCCAGATTAAAACTTTTTCATAAATTATGTTCGGAAGCGTGAAATTAACATTTCATGATTTAAACACACTTAATTTCAAATCATTCACCCAAACTTTGCACACGATTACACGTGTCCCATTTTAGGTCCCAGATTAAAACTTTTTCATAAATTATGTTCGGAAGCGTGAAATTAACATTTCATGATTTAAACTCAATTAATTTCAAATCATTTACGTTTATGATTAATAAAAACTAGTGTGTTTAAGTTTAATACTACCACATACTTTACATAACGTTTGGTTCTGCTTCACAACGTGCCCGATCTGATCGCCCAATGCATATCTATTTTTGACCTGTAACATCACATATAAGGTCACAATTAGTTCATAAGAACTAAGTAAGTAACCCCTCCCAGAGTTCCCAGAACATATTTTAAAACACATCCACATACATATCATATCCGTTTATCATGTCTAGATAATAATATATCGTATTCCAACATCAACTTGCACCTAACACACATGGCGCATTTATTTTCCTTTAATGGGACATTTTCACAAATATGAGCATATCATCTAATTCAACTATACCACCAGCACTTCTGGCTAAATTTAAAACACCAAATATATATAAATATATAATTATTGGCTCAACTAATTACCCACACATCTGTGGTTTCAACAATTTAGTTTCCGGATTTAACCGGTTATCCACACATTTGTGGTATCATACATATATATTAAGTCTTAAGATGTTCACCCACCGGTCCTTCCATCTAAGACAATTGTTAGCACCTCTAGCTGTCCACACATTTGTGGAGTCATAAATAGTTCAAGTCTTAGGATGTTCACCCACCGGTACTTCCATCTAAGACAATTGCCAGCACCTCTGGCTATCCACCATTGTTGAGTCATAAATATTAAGTCTAAGATGTTCACCCACCGGTACTTCCATCTAGACAATTGCCAGCACCTCTGGCTATCCACCATTGTGGAGTCATAAATATTAAGTCTAAGATGTTCACCCACCGGTACTTCCATCTAGACAATTGCCAGCACCTCTGGCTATTCACCATTGTGGAGTCATAACCACAAAATGTAAAAATACATTTTTCACAATAAGAATTCAAACTGAGTCAATTCTATTCGAATTGACTCTCACAATGTAATAATATCATATTACGAATTATCAACTATCGCTCACAATCGTTTAATCAAAATTACACTATGGTGTTCACATTCATGTACTTCCACCATATTTATTTGTCAGCACCTCTGACTATTCACATATTTGTGATATCATAATTAATTTAAGTCTTGAGATGTTCACCCACCGGTACTTCCATCTAAGACATTTGCTAGCACCTTTAGCTATACACACATTTGTGGAATCATACTCAAACATCGGCTCATCCGGCTATTCTTATGCAATCTGTGTTGCATATTCAATTTAATCGTAACATAAACACATTGGAACTTAATATATATACTTTAGAGTCTATTAACTCAATTAGTTCCAATCTAGTTACGCACATTCATTCAAATGAATCAATCAATATATATATACATCACAATCAAGTAGACTCTATCTACTACTTATATGTAATGTTACAGTAAGTTGGGTAACTTACCTGGTTCAAGCGGTTGTTCACTTCCTACAACCTCTTTTCCACTTCTGTGAATTGTCACTTGACTTTCACCACCAACACCTAGTTGCATATTCACACACATACAATTATATTCAATACATATAACACATATAATCAAGTTCAACACACTTGACTGATTTGACTTCCTCAAAGTCAATTTATCACATAATTGGCTCTATCTTACTATTCTTAGTAAGTCTAGTCAATTATTATAATTAATCATATCCCATGCCTTCCTTAGGCATTTCATCAAATAATTGATGTTTATTATATTAGTTATGATCTCAATTATTTCTTTTAATCAAAATTCATTTATGATCATAACTGTTAATAATTTTTAACATCAATTCATCAATAACATTTTTTAATCCATGGATCATAATCCATATATATTTCAAAACCACCATTTACCCATCCTACTAGTTATCACACCATGATATGGGTTTCATAACAACCGGACATTATCCCGGCTTCAAAACGAAGATTTCCACCATCAAAATATCAAATTCTTCGTTTCTAACAACCCCTAGTTATCAACTAGGCAATAATCAATACCCATAATCATAGTAATATATTCAAAACTAAATTTAATTCACAAAACATTAAACTAGTAGAAGAGATTGAATCGTTACCCTTTTGAACGAAGATCTCGGATGAAAACGATTATCAGGATTTGTAGAATCGAATCCTAGCTTGATCTGAACGTTCTGGTAGCTTCAGAACTTTATTTTGCTGACAAAATTTCGATTAGATCGTCCCTGGGTGTGTTTGAGGTCGAGAGAATAAAAAAAAATAAACTCTGGTGCAAATCTGATAAGAATAGGAATCTGTCAAACTGCCACACCCGTCGCGTACCGCGAAGGAGGGCTCAAGAGCTCTTCGCGTACCGCGAAGCAATTCGGGATTCTCAGTTTTTTTGGGTTCTTCGCGTACCGCGAAGAACCTCAAAATCATCTTCGCGTACCGCGAAGAGTCTCAAAACACAATATCTTTGGAATTTTCTTTGTTTCGCGATTCCGGACAATCCGTAACTCCGTTTCGCGCACGGTTTTCTCCCACGTTCATGATTTCTCACATATTTACAAATTACAACAATCACAATCGTTCAACTAACGATTAATTCAAATACGTTTCATTATTGAAAACCGGTTGTTACATAAGATATAATACCCATACTCAGGAGTGTACTGTGATAACCCGTTGTAATGCGCGGGGAGGATAAACCTCGTATGTAATTATAACTAGGTTATTAATTCATGTATTATACGGATTTAATATAAAATATTGATATCTTTGAAATAATTAACGTTAAAACTTCAGTTTTTATTATATTAAAACTAACTTTTACAAATCAATAATATAAAATATAATTTTTGTAATTGACCCAATTTAATTAGCGTAAGATAACGTACCGAAAATGTAACCTTCTTTATCATTTTTATCATTTCAGATTTTAAAAAATTAAAAAACGTCATTAGATGAAAAAAATCTCATTATTTAAAAACTCCTTTTGTAATATATTTTATTTAAAAAAATCATTTTTAAGATAACTTATTTTTTACATAAATTTTGTTTTTTGAATATAAAATATTTCTTACTTTAAAAACTTTGATTTTAGAAAATTTCATTTATAAAAATTTCTTAAGTGTGCTTTATAAAAAAAGGTAAATAATATATTACTTTAGTATTATTATTTTTTAATAAGAGAATAGTTATTTAATAAGAGAGAATACAATTATTTAATAGGAGAGAATTAAGTGTAACGATAAGGTGTTGGCAAGTGGCAATAGTAGTGTATGAATGTGGCATGTGGCTATAGTGATGTAAAAATGTGACAAGTGACGAATTGATACTCTTTTATTATAAAACTAGGTTAGCACCCCGTGTATTACACGGGCTGAATGATAAAAATATAATAAAAAATCATTAATGAAAATATAGATAATATAAGATTTTTTTTATATAAAATATGGCTAAGATTTGGTACAATTTAACAATTTTATTATTTCTTTAAACAATAATTTTTGTGTTTCTTTATTTTTTTTAAAATACTTTTTAAAAATTGTATATTTTATAATAAGTTGGATATTTAAAATGTGTTTTTTTAATATTAATATATTTTTTTGTATTATAAAATATGTTTCTTAGTTTAAAAATGTAAAACAAAGTATTTTTATATTTAATATTATTATTTAATATGAGGTGTATTTAATAAGAGAGAGATGCGGGAAAATCGAAGTTGAGGGGCTCTGTAATCACGTTATGTGTCCATAGAAACTTCGATTTATTATAATAGATAGATATAGATATAGATATAGATATAGATATAGATCATTATTAATTAATTAATACCTCATGTCCTTCCAAATAAATTGTTATTTAAAATTAAATAATTAAAATTGTTTTTACTACATCCCAATAATATTCACGGACTTTTCGGCTTTGTAACAGGAAACTAGGAAAGCACGTCACTTCAATTTTTGGACATAATCACATAAATACACTTCAACCCATTTACTTACAATGCAGCCCACAGGAAGAGAAAGAAGTCCCTTCAATTTGTGCATTTAATTATAATAATTCAGCCCCTTTAATTACAATGAGCCCAAATAAGATTAAAAAAATAATAATAAATAAAATAAAAAAAAATAATAATAATAATAATAATAATAATAATAATAATAATCATAATAATAAAATAAACTAAAAAACCTGGCAGCTACAAATAGAGCTTGACCCAGCATTGGATTTGAACCATTGATCTGCTGCTTCAACTAAGTGTGTTCACCAGTGAAACCGTTTAAACCGATCATCGGTTTTATTTTGTAAACGATTTTTTCTCAAATACTTGGTTAGTTGGTTTCAAATTAGAAGAGTCAAAGGATTGAACTAACAAATTAGAAAAGTTGTTTTTATATTGCACTTGGAACAAATGAATAACATATTACTGTGAATAATCTCGTTAGAAATGACATCGTAGATTGATATGCTACGTCTTAAAATGTTGCACATGTTCTTTGTGATGAACATTGTTACAATCTGTGCATCAGAGCAAGAAGAATAATTCCATAATCTATAGCACATGGTTTTTTATATAGTTGTTTAAAAAGCTTGAGACTTGTTTGAAAAAAGTTCGGCTTGAAAGGACGACACCTAAGACAGGATTTTACTGTTTCCTTGGATTTGACGCTTTATGACACACGCTTGACCATCCTAGGAGAAACCCTAGAACTGATTAAAATCCATAGAGCTTGTCTCAGTAAATAAGTCTTGATCCATATTTAAATTCAAGTCCTCTAATAAAAAATTTGAAGGGTAATTATTAAGCTAGAATCCTTTTGCTTGTCTTTAGGTGATTCTGTTACTATCAAATGAAAATTTTTGCCTTAAGATAACTGCAATAAATTAGTTATATGTAATAATATGTATAAAGGAATTCAGAACATGGGTGGACCCTTGATTCACCAGAAAATATTGTAAAAGTTAAATTTATAAACAGAAAGAATATGGGCTCACCATTGATATGGATTTAAAAGTATCATAAAAGTTTTCATTTGTTTCGACAAATTAAATTTAATATTACTAGAAACGGAGCTAAGAATTAAATAAGGTCAGTGACTTTCACAGGTTGGAACTCTCTTTCTTATTTACGAATTACGAGTGATAGAGTGGGGCCGTATATATTATATTATAAGTTAAAATAGATGTAATAAATATATATTATTTTGTTAACATTTTTGTTTGATGTAATTAATAAATTAAAGTATCGTATTTCTTCAAACATTACTAACTTTTTGTTATTTCAATTTAGTGTATTTTTGTCATTCAAATCATCCTTCATATTAAATGTTTATTTTTTTTAAATCACATGTAAAAAACAATTAGCATCATTATTGTTTTATTTTTAAATATTTTAAGAAATATAATTTAAATTTGATGATATTTAAAGAACTAAATAAAAGTTGTTAAATAAAATAGTAAGATCATTTAAAAGCTTTGTAATTAATTTCATAGTAATTAAATTCATTTAATTAATATATATATTAATTATTATAAATATTAAAGCCAATCATCCTTAATTCTTATCTTATCTTATAAATATAAATAATCAAGTAGAAGAGAGAAGCAAGAAACCAAAAAGTTTGTGATCTATAATGGTGTGAAGTGTGCACAATCATTGTTATTTTTTTAGAATTAATAGATTATATTAAAAAAATAAATCTATTACACAGAGTAAAAAATAAATTTTAAAATATTTTTAATAACATATAATATATATATTTTATAAATGCTTTAAAAACCTAAAAAAATATGATTTATGATATTATCATTTTATTTAACAAATTGAATAACTCATTACTATTTAATAAAATAAAGATAACAAAATTTAAAATCTAAAACAAATGACTTACAAATATTTAATATATATAAAAAGACGTAAAAACTAATTATTAAATGACTTATATAATACTAACACATATTTTATTAAAACCTTTACTAATTAGATAACATAGTAGATCTTATGTTTATTTTTAGTTTATGTATTTTTAGAGTGAAAATAATCAAAATAACAATTAAGTAACCTAGCATTTTTGCAAAATAAAAATCAAGTTTTTGTCTAATAAAAAATAAATATATCCAAACCAATAGCATCATATCGCACCACCTCACACGTCGGCTAAAACGACACCTTAGCATAAAAGGTATAGTCCCTCTAAGGCAACCAGCAATAAAATTACATGTTCTCTTAATGACTTTGTCTCCGGCATCTCATAAACGACATGTACCCATAACAAACAAACAACTCATTGAACACCAATAAAACAAAACATGAAAGGTTTGAGACATAACATTCTTTCTTCTTCTTCTTTTCTTTGTTTTCTTTATTTTTTATAACAGTTAAAATTATTTATAATAACTGTTTCCTACGCTATTGTTAGGAAACAGAAAACCTAAATTACATTATTGAGCATCAATAAGAAAATAAAAACCAGCCCTTGTATCTAGATACTATAATTGTTTTTATGTTAAAAAGAACCTAATTCCTGACTAGAGTTTCTATTTTCTAGGTTGATTTTCTCGCTATTGCTATTGTACATCAACTCATTCCTTGCTCGCCACAAAGACAAAAGGAAATTTAAATTATTGATTGTACCGGTTTTTTCACACTCTGCCACCTCTTATTCAGTTTGTTAGTTCCATAAGACCCCTTTAGTAGAAAACATAAATTGAGCTTATTTTCATCTAGCTACCAAACTGAGACCAAAGATTACACACGAAATAACACATACTAAATAGATGCTCATCTGTTTTGGGACCTCGTTACACATCGGGCATGTTGATTCCTCTTCTTGCAAGAGTTAATAGAGTGGGAAGTCTATCAAGATTTGTTCTTCAGTTGAATATATTAACTTTAATCGGGACCCAATTGTTCTAAGAATAAGGTTGTCATATAGAATATGTGCTAGAGTAGTCAATTAGACTTCTAATGTGGTTGGTATAGAGTACATACTCATTCCCACTCGTCTCCAGCCACACATCTATTCTCAGGAGACTTTTGTATATCTGTAACACTGACTGACTCTTATATCTTTGTTAGTTTCTTTCAAAAATGTCAATCATTTTCTTTGGTGTCTAGAATAGGGATAAATAATGCAAATAGTAGAGGTAGGCTCGATAGAACAAATTTGATTAAAGTTAATCTATCAGAAATAGATAGGGTTCTACACTTCCATGATGATAATCGCATGTCAAACGCATCAATTACCGGCTACTAGTTTCTAAAAAAGTTCATATTTTCTCCAATTGGAAGACCTATATATTGAAAAGGGAAAGAACCCTCGTTACATCCCAAAATTTGCACCACCTTTTGCAAGTTGTTGTTTTCAACTCCAAAGCTTTGTTAGTTACCGTATAACCACCAAAGACACGTGGCAAAATTTAAGTGGTGGCGAAGGCGTCAACTTGGAGCTTGTTGTAATGGTGTTACCGACTAGGGTTGCCTCTTTCGCGTGTTTGGTTATCAGGACGTCTTTTTGATTGATGAAGCATAAATATGTTTAGCTTATAATAGACAAGAAGTAAATGTTTGGTTTGCATTTTTTTTGCGTCTGACTTGTTTATTTTGTGGCATTTACTTTTTCTTTTTTGTCAAAAGCATATTAACACGCTTTGTGGTTATTTTTTATCCATTTTGTGTTTTTTTTTAATGTTTGTTTCATGTTTTTAAGGATTATGGAAATTCTTGTGTTTACAATCAAGTTTTTTAATGCTTGTTTTATAATTTTACTGTTACGTACTTACGTGTACGTTAACATTCGGCTTTTTTGATGCTTGTTTTTACAACGGAGTATGATTTTAACATTTGATTTTACGACATAGTAAGATTTTGAGTTTTATGACATAGTGATGAATACTTTTACTTTTACGATGACTTATCTTTCAATGTTTTATGTTTTATGACAACGTTTACATTTTATTATACAAACCTATGTATACAAGACGTTTGCGTTCAACTAATTATTTTAAAAAATAAGAGAAATTAACAGTTGTAAGGATTAATAAACGAATATGTATTAATCTCTTTGTCAATCTGTGTATATTTAAGGAACTTAAAACATTTTAGACGTATGAATTATGTGAGTTCCAGTTTTAATTTACCGGCTACTTGTTTCATATAGCTTCAATTTGAGCTACAGACCCTACTTTGAAAACATAGATAGCGACATTAATAGCATGTCGGATTCCAACATTGAATAGATCGACAGATAAGAATATTTGACTATTGGTAATCGAAATTACATGACCCCAATTATATATATATAGGGAATATATAATTTGAAAACCACTTTTTAACGCGAAAACCGTGAAAACCATATAAAAATCATGTAAAAAAATGTATTTTTTTAAAATTTTTTTTTACAGGTTTGTAACATTATTGGGCACATTTTTATATAAAAAAATCAAAAAAGCGCCGACCATATATTTTAAAAATTTTTTTTTATAAAACCATGTAAAACATACGTAACAAAACGTAAAAAAATTTCATCAGATCTGACGAAGAGTTACGTATGTTTTACATGGTTTTATAAAATATTTTTTTAAAAAATATATGGTCGGCGCTTTTTTGATTTTTTTTTATAAAAATGTGCCCAATAGTGTTACAAATCTGTAAAAAAAAATTTTAAAAAAATACGTTTTTTTACATGATTTTTACATGGTTTTCACAGTTTTCGCACTAAGAAGTGATTTTCAAATTATGTATTCCCTATATATATATATTATATATTATAATAAGTTTATTAGTATTACTATATATAATATATTTATATAATTAAAAAGCATGAAAAAGAATAGCAGTTAGTGGCATATTGTGGGTCCCATTGATTATATATATAAAATCATAAATATATTATATTATATATATTGTATTATTTAAGTGTCTGATCCATGTAATGACGTTTTAAAAATTTAGACTTCAACCATCAAAAATTTGTTTAACTTTAAAATGTAGTAAACAGAGATAATGATATTAAATTTGAGAAATTACTTAAAGATTTTGGTTTTTATTAAATTTGAGATATTTTTTTAGAGATTTGGATTTTTCTTTTAATTAAAACAATTGATGAGACGAATTTTGTGAGTAATTTTTCTATTATTTTTATAACATATTTGTGAGGATTTTGTATGATTTTATGTTTTTATGAAAAAATTGTATATAATTCGTGATAAGAGATTTGATTTTGCTATAAAACTTATGTTTCTCCAAATGATATATAATGACTGTTCTCGAGAATATACTGTGATAACGCGCCGCAACGCGCGGGGTAGATAAACCTAGTTATTAATTTATATGTGCAATTGAAAATAAAAATACAATAAATAAAAAAGTTATAACTAAGCATGATACGTTTTTTTATTTTATATTAATTATAATTATAGATTTTCTTTTCTTTTATTATTTTGAAAATTGTTTGTTAAACTAAATAAACCCATTTGATGTTTTAATGTTTTTTACGTTGATTGTGACACCCCGTAATTTCCAGGTCAGATTATCATTTATTTAAATATTTATTTAAATGCTTTATATACACGTGGCACTAGAATTAGTTTAATTTAGTGTGACACGTGGCACGACAGTACGAACACTGACACATGACTGGATAATTCGTAGAATTATCGGCAAACAGCACACACGTGTCAAAACACACGAACGTTGGTGAACATCAAGCACATTGTGTAGCACAACACTCGAAACCTCACGAAACACTCACACATTGAACTAAGAAGTTCAATCAAGGCCAAACGATAGTTCGAAAGCGTGAAAACGGTGACAAACGGATTAAACCCATTAAAATAGGCTTATTGGGCTCTCCAGGGGCCCATCGCGGTACGCGATGGCCCAACAGGAGGAATTGTCGCGGTACGCGACAGGCGTCGCGAGGAGTGACTCCCGGATTTCTCCGCGCTACGCGGAGAATCTTTTTGGCCGTTGACCGCGGTACGCGACGCAGTCTCTGCGACAAAATCTTATAAATCCAAGATGCCATCATATCTAAGCCACTCTATTTTATCTTCTCGAGTTCTAGACTACTCCATTTCGTCTTCCTCTCCAGAAAACACCATTTTTACTCTGCTAAAAGCCATTATCAAGCTTGTGAAAGCTTGAGGTGAAGATTGGGGGCTTGAAGAACGACGTTGGAAGCTCGACACCATCACCACCTCTACATCCCTGCGCGAACCTGCTGTCCAAGAAACCCACAAGCTGTTCATCATCATCTCTGTACTTCTTGGAGTCTTAGAAGGTAGTCTCTACACTTCTTGTGACTTAAAACCACCATTACACCCACATGCACGACCTTACACCCACATGCAAGCACATATAAAGCACATGCACGAATTTCTTTTCTGGGTTTGTTGCTTTCATTATGATTCTTGATGATCTAGGGTGATTAGATGATGTTTTGTGATGATCCATGATGATGGGTGTTGGTAGAACTTATGATTTGTATGCAAAATATTGAAATGTTACCATGTATGTACGATCCATTAGTATTGGAATGATCTTGAGTATGTTAATATGTTTTATGATGATATTAGAAGTGTTACCCATGGTTAGATTTGATTGAAATGGTTAAAAGGTTGATTTTTGATAAACTTTCTATTATTAGAAACTTTATGTTGACAAGATGATATTTTGGATGAGATAATATGCATGTATGTAGGATTGCTCTTAGGATGATAATATGATGATTGAAATACTTGGAATGTGATTTGGTTAATAGTTATGGTCATATTTAGTGTTATTATTATTTTTAGTAACTTTTTGGGTCAAGATGTTGATAGGTGGAAATTTGAGTTATGTTGACATGTTTAAACGATGTTAGATTGATCATTAGGATGATTTGTGACATAAGGATGGGTTAGAAATGTTAAAATGGTCATTTCTATGCAAAACTAGAAAGTTACTATATTTAGTAACTTTATTGATACAAAAACCGATTTGACAACGTGTTGAATAATTTGGGCATGCTAAATGATTTATTATGTTATAATATGATGTTTAGATGCTAAGTTAGATGGTTCCTGATATCATGTATGTTATAAATGGAAACTTTCCATTTTAGGAAACTTTTATGTACAAACATGTTGTAAACGACTTATGTGAAATTGCATGATAATGTGCTATGTGTTAACATGATCCCGTAGGACTATTGAACATGCTAGAACTATAAAACCGATATGCTTTGTGAACTTTCCATAAATGGAAACTTACTATAAATAGTAAGTTGTCCATAGACGTGATTTACGCGTTTTGCACACGACCAACGCTTACACGATTGCTACACGATTTACAAACCGTCACACGGTTCACCAACGGGTCGTTGACTCGACACGGTCAACTTCGGTCAAACACGGTCAAACATGGTCAAACACGGTGTGACAACTAGTACCCGACCGCCCGGCAAGTCCGTACGGTATGTGTACTTGCATACAGTAACTATGTGTACATATGTATTTGTAAACAGTTTTTGTATTAACAGGATTCTAAATACAAGAACGGTTGTACGTATTTTCGTGTAAACTTAAATACATTAAGTACAACGCACATTTGAAACATTAGTTGTGTTTATTAAGTGAAAACTTAATGACAATTAACACAACAAAACATGAGAAACAACGGTGTTCAAACAATTATCAGAAACAAATCGGTTGCGATCTGAGTTCCATAGATGACAGGAATCAGATGGCCGACAATTCAATGTGAATACAAGATGAAAACAGGATGTTTAGTTGAGTCCGACAGTGAGGAAACACAATCTAAACATAAACTGCGGTGTCATTTCAGAATAACGAACTGACAGTGTGTTTGCGTGGGTGACGATTCACACAAACATATCTGTGAGTTTAACGTTCTGAAATGATGACTGGAAAGTAGAAAACAAAAGTCGGAAAGCAAAACCATTGTCGTGTTCGTTCGAATGACGATTCGAACGAATACGCGCGATGGTGACGCAATTCGACGAAACGAAAAAGAATTACGACACGAAACGAATTTTAAATTAATTAAATAAAATAATTAACATTTTTACAATTTTGAAACTCATCAAATTAATTAAATTAGTCTTTTTATTTATTTATTTTTAATTACGCGCAATTTTCCGGATACGCGACGAATTAACGAACCGAGCAACCGAAATGGACCCAGACACCACTCGTAGTATAAAAGCCCTAAATGAGGTGTTTTTCCCTCATTCTCATCAGCCAAACTCTCTCAAACACCCTATTCACGAACCTTTCCATCTCACTCAAGAATCCAACTTCAAATCGTCATATCTCCTTCGTTTCTCAACGAAATCGGGTGATTTTCGAACCCACGCGAAGCTCTTGATGTCCTCTACGTGAAAGTACAACGGATCTAAGGATTTAACCACTGAAATCGGAGGTATGAGGCTTGCAAAACCCACGAAAATAGGGTTTTCTACATTCTTTGTTTGAATCACACATATAACCGGTCGAATCCCTCTCCAAACTTGACTCGCACGACCTGAGGATATCATGTTCAGGTAGCCTCACCATGGAACAACCCTGGGGTGGGTGGTGGTCGGTAAAGATGAGGCTGCTGAAGCTACAAGGTTCGTGGGAACTCAACTCAGTCGAAACTAAAGGATAGCCGAACCCTGGACTGAACGGGGACTTGGCTCGTCGAACCTTTTTGGCCACGAACCTTGGATGATCAGCAGAACTCTTGCCCACCGAACCCATCTACTGCCGAACCATCAACCACCCACGAACCATCCTGTTCACGAACCTGCAACCTTATGACGAACCACTGTTGATCAACGAACCCTAATGGAGGTTGCGAACTATTTTGCTGTTAAACGAACCTGTGGTCCTCCTACTAGCCAAGCCTTTCAGCCGAACTCTTTTCGCAAGCCTACACTCTAGGCGAACTTACCCTACCAAACCCACAAGGTTCGCTGCCCGTTGTGCCTAACCGATTGAGTTCTGGAAGCCCACTCTTATTGCCGAGGCCCAACACACCAATCCACAGCTCAAACGGCATAATTGCTTTGGCCCAATTCGGTTGCATTAGGCCCAACAGAAACTACATGTTACGGCCCAATGTCATTGCTTGGCCCATAGTTTCGGCCCACACACAATTGTTCGGCCCAATCCTTTGTTTCGGCCTAGAAAATAACCTAGCCGGCCCAATTGATGTAGCCATCGAGACCCATAAGGCTCACGCACACACTTGAGACCATTTTACTTATTGGACTCATATCCACTATCCCCGGCCCAAAGCCCAATGATATTCGGCCCAAGTGATTCCGGCTCATATTGTAACGAGGCAATTTGACGCATTAAAACAATAATTATGGGATAACTATACGAATCAAGTGTGATTAATGATAACAAGATAAGCTTTAAACGGTAAACCAAGTCATATTGATGACTTGGATTTAATTACAAAATCTTTATTTAGGGAACCCAAATGATAATTTACAATTTAAATCACATGACGAAATTTAGTTATTGAAACTGAATGTTAGAGAGTCAACGAATAATAAACAAGGGCCGAATCATTACCGAGACTCACGAATGTTAGCCAAGTTAAGGCTAACACATACACGCACACAAATCATAATAGATGACACTTATAAGTTACATACAACGTGTAAACAACACAGGAACGCGAGAAACTACCACAAGATAAATCAAGAGCGCGTGTCTTCATTCTTGTTAAGCTAAGTCAACCCTACAATAGCAAGGTGAGTTCATATGCCCCTTTTACTTTAATCTTTACTGATTTTAACTCTCGGGGCTGAGAAACATGCTTTACTTTTAATTACTTAAAAGTTTTGCTTACATATTGTTAATACTTTGATTAGTTGATATTAAATTGTTTATTATCATAAATCATTGTATGCATGCTTGTTTGAATTCAAGAATACAGGAAAGATAAGATGATGATGATATTATAATATCATAACTCATCGATACAATAGGATAACTTAGTAGTAAGTTAACTTTTACAACACTTAGTTATTCTTACAAGAAATGACATTACAACAATTACAAGGAAAAATGATGACATGATTTCATGAACATAACACAAGAATGATATAAAGATAATATATCTTTATTACACCATTCAATACAAGAGTTAAATAAGTGTATTAAGACTAGCTCTTATAACACTTAACTTTACAACTCAACACATATTACAAGAAGAACAAGGAACATGGAATGATAATCATGATAATATAATCTCATGATAACAACATCATTCACTCAACTATTTAACATAACTTAATAAGACTAGTTCTTATTTAACTTTGTTAATATCACGGAGAACATATTACAATGAGAACAAGAGTACAAGTGAATACAATTACAATTAGTTACATTTGACCTGTTTGCATTATATCACTTCAATCATGTGCCAATTTGTTCAAGTGATCATGTAAGTCCCTTAAATTCGCTGACCAGTTAGTTTGACGTGACTAAACCGACGATAGCATAGTGGTACCATAGGTTTGACAAACCTCTAGCTTGTAGGGCTAGTATGTTGATCGTAACAATTCATTGGCCGGTAACGTATGACCGGTGACAGGGCGACCTCAAGTCAGGTTCTGGTAAGCGACACATGGTGATATTAATCTACAGTGATAAGTAATTAATCCAGCGAAAACCCTATTGACTAGTAGGTTGAGAAGGTGATCTGCTCTCATGTTACACTACTAGTAATAGACTTCGTTGAGGACAATAGACATGCAAAGTGGTAGAGATAAATCGGATGCATTGAAATCTGATTACGTGAGGATTTCAATGGATTCCTTTTAGGCTCTATGCACTATGGTTCAAGAACAATTTGCAAGGGGTTAACTCACACTCTTAATATTTAATAGAGTATCATCAGTTAACCCACCTCAAGTATAGAATAATACAAGGACAGGATTATATTATCTAAAATTCCTTAATACATCGAGGGTTATCAATACTTCGGTTTGATAATTAAACCCCATACAATATATTATTCTATCATCAATACAATAACTGAATACATATCAATGGAGATGAATAAGCGGGGAAATGGATATCTTTAGTTGTATCGCAAGTGGTGTGGAACTTGACTGAGTATGTGGTGGGATAGCGTCTGGGCTTGACCCTTTCAGGATTCCCTATATATAAGCATACTTGATCAGGTGATACATTACTTGTACATATAACTAAGGAGAGGTCATTGGGTGGTACAGATGAAACAAGTATTACAAGTAACAAGTATGACATTGTGGATGTGTGCATGATCAATTCAATGGTTTTCAATTTACTTACTTATGAACTCACCAACCTAGTGTTGACTTTGTTTAAATGCATGTTTTCTCAGGTGACGGACAGGTGTAGATACAAATGTGCAAGTGTTAAGCTAGTGGACTTATAGGAGACCTAGCTTACTTTTGATTGCATACTTTTGGATGACAAACAGTGAATCACTTTTGTATATCTTGTACAGTTCAAGATATAAACTCATTGATTCTTTTTGATTAGATTACTTAGTTAAATTATGATGTACAATGTAATTTAACTTTGTAATTCTATTTCATGTCATGATTAGCATTTCTCATTTATATCTCATGTGCTATGTAAACAATCTGATCATTTGATTATCACTCAAAGATATCGCGCCCCGGGAACCTTCCGCCCGACGGGAAAACACGATCCGTTCCCGCCGGCCCGGGGTGTGATACACGGTCAATGTGGACCAACACGAGCAAAAACGGTCATTGTGGACCAACACGGGCAAACATGAACAACCAAGGGTTGTTGGACCCGAACACGAGCACTAACACAAACACTAGCATGGTCACTTACACAAACTCACGTACGGTATACGATATAGGTTGCCGGTGACCGACGCATTACTTTCTCAAGGAGCTTACGCTTACTACTACTTTCATCACTAAGGTGAGTTTACGGCCCCTCTTTACTCTTTTTCAAACGCTTTTAAATAGGGGGAGAATACTAGTTGTATCGAGTCAAACATCTATTACTGTACAAACATTTTGTGTATGCTGGTTTATTAGACAAACATTAAGTGTTGAACTCGTATTAAGCCCTCACAAAGTCTTACCGTTAATGTACGAACAACGTGGTAGATTTGGATGGATCCATTAGGGAATGACTAACCCCACGGGGCACTATGTTGACTGGATGTCATAACCCGTGCAAACTCTGACCTAACTTGCTATGCATACGAGGCATAGCGGAGGCAAGGACAAACAAGTCTAGTTCGGTAGTGACGCACTGACACTTTGGGCCTAGGGCTCGGTACTAACATTTGATAAACAACATGACACACTTTTATTACTATATGTATATCAAAACCTGTGAACTCACCAACCATTGTGTTGACACTTTTTAAACTTGTATTCTCAGGTAACTAGCAAGCTATGGATAACAGGAATGCGCACACTAAGGAACGAGCATTAGGAACCTCATGCATTTCTGTTTATGATTAGTTTTCGAAAACAATTTAACTTTCGTTGTTAAGACAATGTTGTATTAAACTTATTATTTTCCGCTGCATGATTTGACTTATTGATTTCCGCTGCTATAAACTATTATTCCGCTGCAAACTATTTTATGAGTGTATGTGTCAAACTTTGGATTTGTAAACGCATATAGAGGTGTTCTATATGACCTTGAGCTGTGATTCTGGACACGTCACATCCACGTGAACATACGCTACGAGTGGGAATTTGGGGGTGTGACAGACTGGTATAAGAGCCTTGGTTATAGGGAACTAGGTTTGCATGTAGTAAACTTAGACTATAGCCATTGCTCAACTTTAGACACTACACGTAGAACTTGCACATTGATGACATTATTGTTTATATTGAACTGTTACTTACTAACTTGATACTTACAGGATGGCCGACAACAACAACGCTAACGGGAACGCAGCTAGACTCACGACCACAGACGACATGGTGGCAGAGAGTCGACGACGGGTCCATGACATAGTGGCACAGGTAGATGCCGAGATGGATAGACGGGCTCGACATGCGGCACGAGCTCGACATTGGGGATGGCTACCCACGATGATACAGGAGTGGATCATTAGAGAGAGAGTACCTCCATACCGTTTCCCTGGCGATACCACTCCAGGACACCGACTACCATCACTTGGTGTACCACTGGAGCAGGCCTTCGCGGCCCACGTTGCTTGCACTCGACGAGAGATTTGGAGGAGTGGCGAGCTATCTGATGAGGTTCGCGTTCTTCGTGAGAAGAACGATCGCCTGGAAAGGCGAAACGATCGACTTGAGGAGCGAGACGATCGCCTGGAGGAGCAGGTGGAGACTCTACGTCTCCAGGTGTCCCAGCTGATGACGCAGCATGGACAGATGGTCGACATCATGCAGGAGCATGATGGGCGCATTACCGAGAACCAAGTTGCCAATGAGGAAACTCAAGCGATGGTTCAGGCCAGCGACGCCATGCTTAACGCATGGGCCGCACAGTTTATAGAGGAGCCACCACAGGAGGATGGTCCTGAATTCGAGGTCAATGACCTCGGAGAAGAGGATTTTGACGAGGATCCCGATGAGGATCTAGAGGAGGACGATGACGACGGAGACGCTTCCAGTGACATTTCGCACGTCTCCATGGACTCGGACTAGAGGACTATTTTATTTTGTATTTTTCTTATTTTGGCCTAGACGAGCGGGATGTGCTCGAAGAACTCGTATTGTATTTCCTTTTGAAATTATTGTACTTCAAGCTTATTATTAATGAGAATTATGCTTTATTATTATCTATTGTATCATTATGACTGTTGCTAACACAACTTCTGACATGACATCTGACTTGACTTCTAACATGACATTGGCTAACGTCCTAACACATGCTAACTGACATTCTAACCTTTCCATATAGAAACATGTCTGGAAGAGGAACCAATGCCCTCAGACTCAAACGCAAGGCCGAAAAGGCAAGGATCGACATGATGGTCGAACGTAAGTTCAACAAAGTACTCGCGGAGTACGAAGCGAACCGACATGCCAGTGAGACTAGTGGCACTAACAATGGTATTAACTTCTGCCTAACACGACTAACATAGTATAGGCAGCATAGACACTAACACGTTGCATTGAACTCCGATGCACAGGATCTCATGGGGGCGCGGCAAAGGGATGCTCGTTCAAAACCTTCCTGAGCTGCCACCCACACAAGTTCCAAGGAACTGAGGGAGCAGTGGGACTGCTTCGCTGGATTGAGAAGCTGGAATCAGTCTTCTCTATGTCTGAGTGCTCGGAGGAAAACCGAGTGAAATATGCTACGAGAACTCTGGAGGGACCGGCCCTCACATGGTGGAACACCCATGTCCAGACTCTTGGACTGGAAACCGCCAACTCTATTCCTTGGGGGAATTTCACAAGGATGCTCCATGAGGACTATTGCCCTCGTGACGAAATCCGGAAGCTCGAAGGGGAATTCTGGGTGCACAAAATGGTGGGATCGGAAATCGAGAAGTACTGTACTCGGTTTCACGAACTGTGCAAGTTGTGCCCGGCGATGGTGACGCCGGAGTATAAGAAGATCAAGCAGTTCATAAGTGGACTGCCGGAACAGATTCAGAGCACGGTAACTGCTTCCGACCACACCACCATCCAACCATTGATTCGCTTGGCTCACAAACTGACTGATCAAGCGGTAGCACAAGGCAAGTTACCCAAACGAGGCGAGCATGTAAAGCCTCAAGAGAGCCAAAAGAGGAAGTGGGAACCCAGTCAGCACCAATTTCATCAACCCCAACAACAACAACGATCTGCACCTGCCAGAGCATTCACTGCCACCCAACCCGATGACAAGGGAAAGGTGTGTATCAAGGGAAGTACCCACTGTGCAACCGATGTTCCTACCATCACCTCGGGCAATGCAAACGATACCGTTGCCTGAAGTGCGGAAGACACGGCCACATGGCCAAAGATTGTAGATCAAAGTTTCCTATCAACAACAACAACCCCAACCAGAACCAGAACCATAACAACAAGAACACCCTCAGAGGGTGTTATGAATGTGGGAAACCAGGCCACATGAAGAGGGATTGCTCTCAACTGAAGAAAGCCAGAGGAGGAACGACAAAGGGTCGAGCATTTGTGATTGGCTCGGGGGAAGCCAAGGATGACCCGAACATCGTAACCGGTACGTTTCTTTTAAATAATATCTACGCTAGCATATTATTTGATACCGGTGCCGAAAGGAGCTTTATATCTAGTGAGTTTAATAAATTGCTAGACATTACCCCGACACCACTAGACTATAAGTATACCGTAGAGTTAGCCGACGGCAAGCTGATTGAAACACAACACGTCTTTCGAGGATGCGTTATGGTATTGGCGGATCACGAACTCGAAATCGATTTGATGCCGGTAACTCTCGGAAGCTTCGACGTAGTCGTTGGAATGGACTGGTTATCCGCTAACCAAGCAGAGATCGTATGCAATGCAAAGATCGTACGGGTGACGTTGCAGAACGGGGAACAGATCTCGATTCAGGGAGAACGACGGGGAGTACCTCTGAACATCATGTCGTGCATGAAAGCAAACAAGTACCTCCAGAAAGGATACACGGCGATACTAGCCCTTATCACCGAGCAACCCAAGAAAGAGAGGAAGATTGAGGACATCGCCGTAGTCCGCGATTTTCCTGAAGTGTTTCCCGAAGATCTACCTGGACTACCTCCGAAGCGACAAGTCGAGTTCCAGATAGACCTTACACCTGGAGCAGCACCGATTGCTAAAGCTCCGTACCGACTCGCACCAACTGAGATGCAGGAATTGTCTAACCAGTTGCAGGAACTGTTAGACAAGGGATTTATCAGACCGAGCTTCTCACCTTGGGGAGCACCGGTCTTGTTCGTGAAGAAGAAGGACGGACCATTCCGTATGTGTATCGACTACAGGGAGCTGAAAAAGGTGACGATCAAGAATCGATACCCATTGCCGCGAATAGACGATCTGTTTGACCAATTGCAAGGGTCAAGCTACTATTCAAAGATCGATTTAAGATCGGGTTACCATCAATTGAGGATACAAGAAAACGATATTCCTAAGACTGCCTTTAGAACCCGATACGGACACTACGAATTCTTGGTTATGCCCTTTGGACTGACCAACGCACCAGCTGTATTCATGGATCTCATGAATAGAGTATGCAAACCTTACCTGGACAAATTCGTAATAGTGTTCATCGATGATATTCTGATCTACTCAAAGAATCAGGAAGAACATGTTGAACATCTGAGGCTAGTCTTAGAATTATTAAAGAAAGAGCAGCTATACGCGAAACTCTCCAAGTGCGACTTTTGGATTCGCGAAGTCTAATTTCTTGGACACGTGGTTAATGAACGGGGAATACACGTAGACCCAGCCAAAATCGAAGCCATCAAAAACTGGGAAGCACCCAAGACTCCGACTGAGGTGCGACAATTCCTAGGTCTGGCCGGGTACTACCGGAGATTCATTGAAGGATTCTCAAAGATTGCTCAATCATTGACATCCCTGACTCATAAGGACAAGAAGTTTGACTGGGGAGACAAACAGGAAACTGCTTTCAACCTGTTGAAGCAGAAACTATGTACTGCACCTATTCTATCCCTACCGGAAGGATGTGACGATTTCGTGGTGTATTGCGACGCCTCGAAACAAGGACTCGGTT
Organism: Mikania micrantha; assembly: GCA_009363875.1. Lineage (NCBI taxonomy): Eukaryota > Viridiplantae > Streptophyta > Magnoliopsida > Asterales > Asteraceae > Mikania > Mikania micrantha. Next base: position 77,665,341 of record CM018695.1, on the reverse strand, counting down.
GCGTGCTGATGCAACGCGAGAAGGTGATAGCATACGCCTTACGACAACTGAAGGTGCATGAGAAAAACTACACAACTCATGACCTTGAGTTGGGAGCTGTAATATTTGCCTTGAAGATCTGGCGACATTACTTGTATGGCACGAAATGCACCATCTTTACCGATCATAAGAGCCTACAACACATCTTCGATTAGAAAGAGTTAAACATGAGGCAACGAAGATGGGTCGAACTCATCGGCGATTATGATTGTGCCATCAAGTACCATCCAGGTAAAGCGAACGTAGTGGCCGACGCGTTGAGCCGGAAGGAAACAACAAAACGCGTGCGTGCCCTACAACTCACGATTCATTCTGAATTGCCAAATCAGATACGAATCGCACAACAAGGAGCCCTAAAAGCTGAAAATCTCACTCTTGAAGCCATGCGTGGCATTGATAAGCAATTGAAGGTAAAAGATGACGGAGCTTACTATCTAATGGATCGAATTTGGATTCCACGCTACGGGGGATTGAGGGAAGTAATGATGGACGAAGCACACAAGAGCCGGTATTCCATACATCCGGGCTCTGACAAAATGTATCATGATTTAAAGACAACTTACTGGTGGCCGAACATGAAAGCCGAAATAGCAACTTACGTGAGTAAGTGTCTAACGTGCTCAAAGGTTAAAGTGGAGTACCAGAAGCCATCAGGGCTACTTCAGCAACCGAAATTACCAATGTGGAAATGGGAGCAGATCTCCATGGACTTCATAACTAAACTGCCTAAGACGGCAAGTGGTTGCGATACCATCTGGGTTATCATAGACCGACTGACAAAGTCCGCACATTTCCTACCTATCAAGGAGACTGACAAGTTGGACAAGCTCACCCGTATCTATCTGAAGGAAGTTGTTACTCGACACGGGGTGCCAATCTCGATTATATCTGACCGCGACAGTCGATTCACGTCGCACTTCTGGAAGTCTTTACATAAGGCTTTGGGCACAAGATTGGACATGAGTACCGCTTACCACCCGCAGACGGACGGACAGAGTGAGAGAACCATACAGACACTGGAGGACATGCTCCGGGCATGTGTTATTGACTTTGGGAGTAGCTGGGAAGCTCATCTACCATTAGTTGAGTTTTCATATAATAACAGCTACCACACTAGCATCCAAGCTGCACCATTCGAGGCACTTTACGGACGCAAGTGTCGATCACCCATTTGCTGGGCGGAAGTTGGAGACAGCCAACTGACCGGTCCAGAGCTTGTGCACGAGACGACTGAGAAGATCGTTCAAATACGCAAGCGAATGGCAGCAGCTCGTGACAGACAGAAAAGCTATGCTGACAAACGACGCAAACCGTTGGAATTCCAGGTGGGGGACAGAGTGCTACTCAAAGTCTCGCCCTGGAAGGGAGTCATTCGGTTTGGCAAACGAGGCAAGTTGAACCCTCGTTATATTGGACCTTTCGAGATTACAAAACGAATAGGCCCTGTAGCCTACGAACTGAACCTGCCAGTTGAACTGAGCAGTGTGCACAACGTATTCCACATCTCGAATATCAAAAAGTGCCTATCCGATGAGACACTTGTTATTACTCTTGAGGAGATACAAATCGACGAACAATTGAACTTCGTTGAGGAACCGGTGGAGATTATGGACCGGGAAACCAAGAAGCTCAAACTCAGCAAGATCCCGATTGTGAAAGTGCGATGGAATTCGCGACGAGGACCGGAATTCACGTGGGAACGTGAAGACCGGATGAAACAAAAGTACCCACACCTGTTCGCGGAACAGACAAACACTGGCAACGCAAGTTGAATTTCGGGACGAAATTCTTTCTAACAAGGGGAGGATGTGACACCCCGTAATTTCCAGGTCAGATTATCATTTATTTAAATATTTATTTAAATGTTTTATATACACGTGGCACTAGAATTAGTTTAATTTAGTGTGACACGTGGCACGACAGTACGAACACTGACACATGACTGGATAATTCATAGAATTATCGGCAAACAGCACACATGTGTCAAAACACACGAACGTTGAACACACGAACGTTGGTGAACGTCAAGCACATTGTGTAGCACAACACTCGAAACCTCACGAAACACTCACACATTGAACTAGGAAGTTCAATCAAGACCAAACGATAGTTCGGAAGCGTGAAAACGGCGACGAACGGATTAAACCCATTAAAATAGGCTTATTGGGCTCTCCAGGGGCCCATCGCGGTACGCGATGGCCCAACAGGTGGAATTGTCGCGGTACGCGACAGGCGGTACACGATTTACAAACCGTCACACGGTTCACCAACGGGTCGTTGACTCGACACGGTCAACTTAGGTCAAACACGGTCGAACATGGTCAAACACGGTCAATGTGGACCAACACGAGTAAAAACGGTCATTGTGGACCAACACGGGCAAACATGACAACCAAGGGTTGTTGGACCCGAACACGAGCACTAACACAAACACTAGCATGGTCACTTACACAAACTCACGTACGGTATACGATATAGGTTGCCGGTGACCGACGCATTACTTTCTCAAGGAGCTTACGCTTACTACTACTTTCATCACTAAGGTGCGTTTACGACCCCTCTTTACTCTTTTTTAAACGCTTTTAAATAGGGGGAGAATACTAGTTGCATCGAGTCAAACATCTATTACTGTACAAACATTTTGTGTATGCTGGTTTATTAGACAAACATTAAGTGTTGAACTCGTATTAAGCCCTCACAAAGTCTTACCGTTAATGTACGAACAACGTGGTAGATTTGGATGGATCCATTAGGGAATGACTAACCCCACGGGGCACTATGTTGACTGGATGTCATAACCCGTGCAAACTCTGACCTAACTTGCTATGCATACGAGGCATAGCGGAGGCAAGGACAAACAAGTCTAGTTCGGTAGTGACGCATTGACATTTTGGGCCTAGGGCTCGGTACTAACATTTGATAAACAGCATGACACACTTTTATTACTATATGTATATCAAAACCTGTGAACTCATCAACCATTGTGTTGACACTTTTTAAACTTGTATTCTCAGGTAACTAGCAAGCTATGGATAACAGGAATGCACACACTAAGGAACGAGCATTAGGAACCTCATGCATTTCTGTTTATGATTAGTTTTCGAAAACAATTTAACTTTCGTTGTTAAGACAATGTTGTATTAAACTTATTATTTTCCGCTGCATGATTTGACTTATTGATTTCCGCTGCTATAAACTATTATTCCGCTGCAAACTATTTTATGAGTGTATGTGTCAAACTTTGGATTTGTAAACACATATAGAGGTGTTCTATATGACCTTGAGCTGTGATTCTGGACACGTCACATCCACGTGGACATACGCCACGAGTGGGAATTTGGGGGTGTGACATTGATGTTGATGATATTTTAATGTCCTAGTTAATAAGCTACCAATCATCTTCAACTCAAGTAATTAAGGAAATGTACTATGTGGCTTCAATATCAAAGAGGTCACGAGTTCAAGTCTTGACATGTAAAACATATAAATTTCATACTGGGCTAGGGTGTTTTTTCTCTCACATATGATAGGTTTTCTCCTATAGGGTGTGAATATGATTGAGCGGATTTATGATCCGTAAGTGATCCAAATTGCCATTAAAAAAGTTAATAACCTCAGTACACCATGATTATAAACTATTTTACTTTTGCTTAAATGTTTTTTTTTATAATTTATTACACGTCTAATTTGAGTAGGCCATATTATATGTTAGTTTGGCATCACACGGTTCACATTATGCTTCTTAGCATACGTAATATTTTGACGTGTATACTCCAACATAATTTTTCATTTTATTTTATCGTTTTGCAACTCAGTGATGTAATACTAGTTTTACACATATTTAACCCAATAGGTTTAGGGGCAATTACATAAATTACATATATACTTAAGGGGTCGTTTGGTTGGTTTTGAATCATTAAGTGCTGAATGATTAAAATATCTGAATGGTTAAGAGAGTCTGAACCATTAAGTGCTGAACCGGTTAAGACTGTTTGGTTGGACATTTTAACATACACCTCATTAAACCCCTCAAATGGCAGCGCCCCCCCCCCCCCTTCGTATTTTCTCTGGCAATCCCGTCTTTGCAGCCCCCAATTGGTGACGGATTTTGGTCAAAATCGACATATCTCATTGACGATCGGCATGGTGGGGTTGACGGGAGTGGACGAGCGGCGATGTTTGGGGGTTCGGACGGTGGCGGCGACGGTGTCTGGTCAAAAGCGGCACTCTTCTCTGGTCAAAATCGCAACACTGGACATTGTCGGCGACATATCTGGTCAAAATCGGCGCAGGGGTGAAGGGTTGAAGAAGACGGTGGTTGGGGGAAGAGCGGCGCAGGGGTGAAGGGTTGAAGGCAGCGGTGTTTGGGGGTGCGGACGGTGGCGACGGGAATGGTGGCGGTGACGGGACGCCGGAGGTTGAAGGAGACGGTGGTTGAAGGAGACGGCGGGGTGGAGTTCGTCGATTGCAGCAGTGGTTGAAGGAGCAGCATGGGTGAAGGAGATGTGCTGAACCATTCAGACTCCATTTTCTGCTGAACCATTCAGACATATGCTGAATCATTCAGAGGAGAAAAAATGTTGAAACAAACACCCCAATGTCTGACCGGTTCAGATGCAAGCTCTTAATGGAATCATTAAGAGGCAAACAAACACCCCCTAACTTAATTAAAGTGGATCACATATATTCTCTTATTTAACACTTTAAATTACATAAATTGGCTTACTTAAAGTTTTAAATTACATATATCACATTAATTAACTAAAGAAGAAAATTACCAAAGAATGAGATATATGTAACTAGGTTAGTATCCCGTGTATTACACAGATTAAATAAAAAATATAACGAATAATTATCAATGAAAGTTTAGAAAAATATAAGACTATTTTTAATATAAAACATGATTACAATTTTGTATAATTTAATATTTTAAGCATTAAAATAATAATATTATTTCTTTGAACACTAACTTTTTTATACTTTGTTTTCCTTTAAACATTGTGTTTCAAATAATTGTTTTTGATTATTTATAATCTATAATATATATATATATATTTTTTAAAAAGCGTGTCTTTAATACTAATATATTCTAATGTATTAAAAAAACTTTTTTATTTCAAAAATGTATAAAAAAGTATATTTAATATTATTATTTAATATTAGATAATTAATAGGAGAGAGATGAGGGAGATGAGGGAAATGAAGTTTAAGAAGCTCTATAAAATGCCATGAAGGTTAAGAAGCTCTATGAGTTCTATATTAAATGGTAAACGCACTATTAGGTGTCCCTCATCGACCGATACGATGCTAACATACAGTAGGTAAATCACGTGACCTAAGAAAAATTTGGTGGTATCTAAGTTTGAACCCTGAAACTTTATTATAGATTCCCACCATTGAGCCACCATCACATGGACCTATGAGTTCTATATTATACCTAGAATAGTATATTACAATTTTATTTGGAATTCCTTTTTTTTTCTTTAAAATAGAATAAAAAAAATGTAATTCATCTAAAAATTAATTAACATATTAATAATTATTTGAATGTCTTATATACCATTATCAACTTGGTAACAAGAGTTTGTATTTTAAATAAATATTAATATTTTAATTAATTTCATAAATAGATTTTTTTTTAACTCACATAACTTAACTTTAATTCATGTCATCATTTAGAATAAAATAATGGAATTTTAATCAGTATGATAACATTGTAGGTAAAATATAATGAATTAAATCATCTTATTAAAATAGAATAAATTAATTAAAACAAAAAAAAATATTTAGAACAAAACTAAATACGATTTTTTTTATATTAAGTTTATTAGTATATATTAGTTTTACATGTGCAAATAAATTTTAAAATATAAAAATAAAAAGGTTATATACAACAAAGCCCCTCAATGAATGAAGCGAGAGCACCACCATGTCTTTATCATCCTCAATGTCCCTCCTCTTGTTCTCCGCCATAATCTTACTGCTAACAACCTGTAAATCTTCAACCGTTAACACCTCCCTCGCACGCCACCGCTACCTGACGGTGGATTACTACGCGAAATCATGCCCTCGGCTCGAACAGATTGTCGCCTCTGTCACTTCTAAAAGTTTCAAATTTACTCCGGCCACTGCTCCGGCCACCATCCGTCTCTTCTTCCATGACTGCTTTGTCCAGGTAATTGTTTCCATTTTCAGTCAAACACGAAACATTGTAATGATAAAGCATCTGTCCTTAAGATCAAGGGTTCAAATCCTGTAAATGTTGGCGGTTATATGGTAGTTAATAAGAGGGTGGGAATTATGTCCATATAACAAAACGTTATTGTAGTTAAAGGTGTTGATATCATTAGGCAATGTGTAGTGGTAAAACTCCTATCACTTCACGTAGGCGTCACATAAATAACTAATACCATCACTTCCCTCATCACTACACATCATCACCACATGTGTTATCATAACCCCTCATCAAGCCCCAGCACTCCTCCTTTTTCCCCTTCTCCTCTCACGTGGTGACCACCCTCACGCCCCTGTGTAGTGAGTGAGTGCGTGACTTATGCCTCTTACGCCTCACTCACATACCAGTACACATGGAATTAAGGTCAATTATTCAAATTGAAATAAATACTTACACAAAAAAAAAAAGGTGAGCATGAGACATCAAGGTGATAAGATGCATGTGTCGTATGTTACAGACCAAACAAGAGAACTTAAAAAACTAGTCTGATAAATAAACAAGTTCATTTATCATATAAACTGCACATCAATTGCAGATACAATCGGTGTGAGACCAGTCTAACGCCTTACAATGTTTTCGATCTGTAACATCATTTGTTTAATATAAAAATTTGGTGCATGTTAGAGGAGAGATGTTCAAATGAGAAACTTTGTTATTTGAGAAATAAATAAATCATTTCTAGTAACAAAATAGTAAATTTTCCCTCCTTTAAAGAAAAATTGTTTTTATACTCCTTAAATTTTGTAGCTGTAGATTGTTTTTTACAATTTGTTAGTTTTTGTCTTATTTGAAGTAAGCAAATTAATGCAAGTGTATATATGTATAATGTATATAATAATGCATAATGTAATTAATGTAGGGGTGTGATGCATCAATTTTGATATCAAAGAAGCCGGGAAGCGAACCATCGCCGGAGAAGGAGTCCGATGACAATAAGGAAATACGGGGTGGCGCCTATGACGTCATACAGAAGGCCAAAGCAAAAGTGGAGAGAAAATGTCCAGGTGTTGTATCTTGTGCTGATATACTTGCACTTGCAGCCAGAGATTTTATTCATTTGGTAATGCTATATCTTTCATTATTATTACAATAATAATAATTATTATTATTTTTTCTTTTTAAATTTATAATTAGTTTGTATTTTAGGACATGTGGGGTGGGATCGGGGAGGGACTTGGGTCACCAATTGGTAACAATGTGTGTCGGGTGTTGGACCCGGAACATACATGTTGATTGGTGACGAATCCCAGTTTAATTTAGTGAAATCAACGGATGTATAACCGTTAATTTGAGATTTACATTGATTAAAAAAAGTTATAATGAGATGAGAGAAATGTAGAAAGTGTTTAAAAAGAATGCTAATTTGACGCAAATGTGAATGAGTGAAAAAAAAAGAAGAAGCCTTGCCACTCCTTGTGACTGTATACATTATTATTTATCATTAATTTTGTTTGAGAAAACGTCATACAAATACAAATGTAACCAACTTTTAGCTTTGTTCTACTTAGTCACTCATACTTTTTTTGTTTCGATTAAGTCACTCATACTTTTTTTGTTCCGATTAAGTCACTCATACTTTTTTTTTTTTTTTCGATTAAGTCACTCATACTTTTTTTGATAAAATAAAAGTATTAGTGACTTAATCGGAACAAAAAAAGTATGAGTGACTTAATCGGAACAAAAAAAAGTATGAGTGACCTAATTGGAACAAAGCTGAAAGTTGGTTACATTTATATAAAGTTGCCCCATTTTGTTTTGGGGTAAATAAAGAGTTATTTTACTTTTAATTCAAATAGTTTAATTGTTAGTTAAAAAAATTAAATGTTTTTTTTAAAACAAAGTGCATAATTTAATAAATTTGTACATGAATTTTTTTAGAAAATAACACACTTGTTAATTTATATATTTATAGCTTGCATTTTTAACCATTTGATAAAATAAATGTTTTTATAGTTGTTTAAAAAAAATACAAATATTATAATTCTAAATAATCTATTTAGTTGGTTTTGTCAAGATACAGTCCAATAAGATACAATATTACAGCCTATTAATATTCTCTTCACATGTGGTCTAAACCACATGATCCATTCAATCTTTCAATCCAACCAAAGTAGTTTTATTATATTTCAATATATATATAAATATTTTTTACGAAGCAACCTATAATTAAGTGTGTTTCGGGACAAAATCACAAACGTATTTTATTTTTAATTTGCCAGTCATAATTTTGTTGTAAATAATATATGTGTTATTTATGTGATTTGTTTATTACAAGTAACTCACGTATCGCTTAATCTTTTGTTTTCATATGTTTTAGTAAACATGCGTATTAATAACACTAAATTTTTGTACTTTTTTATTGTTAGAATATATGTACAAAATATGCATGAGTAAAAATAATGTGTGTAATATGATTGATTTGATTTAAGCATGATGTATAAACGATGAGGATGATAAATATTAACATTCATTCCAAAAGCACATGATTTTGTTAAATAAAGTTATCTTATGGGAGTACTAATGTTAGATTAGATTAGGTATGTAGGTTAGGAGCATCTTAGTTTGGTGACATCTTGTGATCAAGGAAGATGATGCCAAAGAATCTTCTTTAAAAGTGGTGTCAATTATTAGTGGTTAAATTATGTGATTTTGATAATCAGATATGATTTATCTAAATTAGATTAGGAATTTATAAATAAATATTTAAAAGGCAGATTTCTGAGCCGAGGCACTCCCACGAAATAGCCTTTTTATCCTATTTAAGGTACCGGTAAACACATCTTTATTAGATTTGGTAAGGTTATTAGTAGTCTCGTATCTAAGTCAAATACATATTTATTCTACTAGAAAAAATGTAAGATTTGCTTTCATTACACCTCAAACTATACTGAATATTAGGACTTTATTTTATTTGTTTGTTTGTTATCGAATTCGTCTAAAAGTGTTTTATTGCTCTTTTGTTTATAATAATTTTTGTTCTTTTCTGTGTGCTAATTTCTAAAAAGGTAGAATTTAACGACATTACTGTGTAAAGATGTTTTATGTTTCTATTTAAAAGGTTAAGGGTTTAAATAATAATATAGACAAAATGTATTGATTTAGCAATAGAATTAGAGATTGCTTAACCAATCAAAAAAAATAAAATAAAATAAAATAATAATAATAATAATAATAATAATAAATAAATAAATAAATAAATAAATAAATAAATAAATAAAAATTAGATAGCTAATTTCACATGTAAATTTTAAGGAACAACGAAGTCCCTTGTATCTTTTTTTGGAATGTGGATAACTAAAACTATTCTTAACGTCATTTCTAAGGAATGCCTAGTCATAGAAGTCCATCAAGCCAAGTTGGTGGGTGGGGTTTCTATGCTGGATCCGTTCGTCCTTCTGGACCTGGATAAAGTACTAGCCCACAAATAAACTTCTAACCCATTTCATACACGTGTTTATACATGTTACTAATCTGTTTGATAGATGTTTTGCCTTTATGAATAAAGAGAACGGGTTAAAATACGAGTAAAAGAGTAATTTATTAATAGGGATATGATATATTTACTATTAAAAAAAGGGGAAATAATGAACTTCTGACTTCTAACATATAGCATGCCACCATTGATGGGCTCTTGATTTTTGTCATGTTGGGCCCTTCTTGTAGTAGTGGGTCTGAACCCAGATGTTGATTCATCATTTATTTAGTAATCTAACTAGAGAGACTAGAGTTGGTAGACCGAGTTGGGTTTCAAATTAGTTTTGATTAGAAAAGTTAATAATTGGTTTGGTTAGGTTTGGATTTTTGACTGAGTATTGACTAGTTTTGGTTGGTTTCAGTTTTGGCCAAGCAAAGCTCGAACTAATTCCGGTACTTTCGGTTCCAGTTCTGGTTCAATTTAAGATTTCTTTGAGAAACTAGAACCGTCTGTACCCATACATGCTTGATTGTGCCACACAGGTAAGCTCACCACACTGGTCAAGGCCGGCTCACCATTAATTAAAAAAAGCCATATCTGAGGGCCCCAAAAATATAAGGGCCTATAATTGTTTGAATAGTTGGTATATATTTTTCCGGGCAAATGCCCTTTTTCCAAAAAAAATATATATAAGGGCCTCAAATTTTCAAGATAAATAGACTTTTTAGTTGTAACTAATTTTGATTGCAATACAATTTTTGTTTTGCAAGACAAGTGGGTTGGGTCAGGTTGGGTTTTAAGTGTATGTCAGGATGAGTTTTTAGCAAAATTACTTTGGGTCTAGATAAATTATTTTTTAAAAAGCTTCAATTTATGTTAATAATTTTTAGTTATTTTCTCATCAAACATACTATAGATAATTTTTACCCATTTAAATTCTTTCTATTAAATAGTTTTTAAGCTACTCATTTTAACCCATATTATGCTAACGTGTTACTCATCTCAAATCGTTCCATGTTATGGTGTTAACCATTTCAACCCAAAATACAATAATTGTTCACCTAAATCAACCAATTTATCTTTTTTTATTGTCAAGATTGTCAGGCTAGTGATTAATGTGTGAATTTTGTTAGCGATATATACTTTTTGTAGTTTCTTTTTCATGATAATTTATATTTTTTGTGTCTCAAACTTGGAGAGACTTTTTATTTGCCGGTGTAATTTTTAAGCTGCTTTGGGCAACTAGAATGCTTGAGACGACTCTGACACTGGCTTTGTTACCACACATGATTTTGTTAACTTTTTTTTATTTTTTTTGTTTTCTTATAACAACATATATTACATACCTAAACAAAAAAAAATTACACCAGGTTTTACACCGGGTTTTTACAGGTTTTTCTCAATTCAAATGGGTTACTTGATTATCCTTTGTCCAATATCACATATTACAATGTGCAATTTCAAATATTTATTAGCATAATATTTTGGTTTGCTAATAAAAAGATACATTCCATATGGTATACTAGCCAAATCCTTCAATGCGTATTTACACCAAAAAAGTTAAGGATTGTTTACTTTATTTGAAATCGGTTAGGGATGGGGCTTGGCAGGGTTGAAAATCGGATCAAACCCGTCTGAAACCATTTTTAAACCATAGGTTACAACCCCATTTCAAGCCTATGGGTTGGATTGGACCGGTTTTAAAATCATGTTGGGCCTAAAGAACATTTATAATTTCTTGAAACAGGCCGGAGGCCCATACTATCCAGTGAAGAAAGGCAGGTGGGATGGAAAACAAAAACCAAAGGCAAGTTTGGTGTACTCGAACATCCCCCATGAAAATTCAACCGTTGACAATCTCCTTGAACTTTTTTTATCCAAAGGTCTAACACTTAACGATATGGTGGTCCTATCAGGAGCCCACTCCATTGGCTTCGCACACTGCAAACATTTTGAGAACCGTCTTTACAACTTCCAAGGGACAAACAAGCCAGATCCAGACATGGATCCAAGACTTCTAAAATCCCTTATAATGTCATGCCCACAACATGGTGGCAGCAATGGTGTTGTGGCACCTTTTGATGCCATAACACCGTTCACATTTGATAATGCATATTACCAAAACTTGCAAGCAAAATTGGGATTGCTAGCAACCGACAAAGCGCTATATTTGGACCCAAGAACGAAGCCTTTGGTTCAAAAATTGGCGAACGACAAGAACATGTTTTTTCAAGAGTTTTCATCGGCTATGGAGAGATTGGGAAATGTTGGTGTGAAAAGAGGAAAGAAGCATGGTGAGATACGAAGAGTATGCAATATGCACCTATAGTTCATGAACCCCTCATTCATGAAGTAATTCTTTTATTAATTTTTATTTCAATTTATAATGTTTGTGTTGCAATGCTTAATTTTTTTTAAAAGGTAAAGATTCATTTATTTTATTTGTTATTGTTTGATTGAACTCACATTGAGAATATTTATGCTTCTTTCATCTATGTATGTGTGTGTATATGTATATATGTAAATTTCATTATTGCAAAATTCTGAACAATGTTTTTGCATTGAATATAGAGTTACTGTCTTTTTTTATTTTAAAAAACTAAAAATTCAACTATAATTTAGGATTTACATGATTATTAGTGTCAAGATAGCTAATCAAATCAGAACATGTAACGACATCGTGTGTCTTTTGTAATAAAATATAATTTATCCTATTATTCTATTAATAGGATGTAATGGTAATAATGTGACAACACTTAGGGTATTAAAAACTGATGAACTAGTTAGGGTTGGATGGGTTAGTAAATTAGCTAAAAAGATTGAGGGCCATAGTTGCCAATTAGGTAAATTTTATTTAAACAAATAGAGACTCTTAAGCAAGGTTTTAAGAACCGGACCGAACAGGTAGGACTGGGAACCGGACGGTTGGCCGGCCCAAAATAGGTATTGAACCAGATTCAAACTAACTGGCCGTTTCACTGGTCGGACGGGAACAGGTTCATTGGTCGTGCCGGATTTCAGTTTTTTTTTTTTTTAAAAACTAAAATCCCAATAATGAAACATTAAAACCAATCATATATTTTTTAACATGATTATGTTTATTTGCACATTAATTATGTTTGTTTATAATTGTATAATTTTTTGGAATATGTTACATATTTATTATGTATCCATTTTTTAAATATAGAGTTACTGTCTTTTTTTATTTTAAAAAACTAAAAATTCAACTATAATTTAGGATTTACATGATTATTAGTGTCAAGATAGCTAATCAAATCAGAACATGTAACGACATCGTGTGTCTTTTGTAATAAAATATAATTTATCCTATTATTCTATTAATAGGATGTAATGGTAATAATGTGACAACACTTAGGGTATTAAAAACTGATGAACTAGTTAGGATTGGATGGGTTAGTAAATTAGCTAAAAAGATTGAGGGCCATAGTTGCCAATTAGGTAAATTTTATTTAAACAAATTGAGACTCTTAAGCAAGGTTTTAAGAACCGGACCGAACAGGTAGGACTGGGAACCGGACGGTTGGCCGGCCCAAAATAGGTATTTGAACCAGATTCAAACTAACTGGCCGTTTCACTGGTCGGACGGGAACAGGTTCATTGGTCGTGCCGGATTTCAGTTTTTTTTTTTTTTAAAAACTAAAATCCCAATAATGAAACATTAAAACCAATCATATATTTTTTTAACATGATTATGTTTATTTGCACATTAATTATGTTTGTTTATAATTGTATAATTTTTTGGAATATGTTACATATTTATTATGTATCCATTTTTTAAATATAGAGTTACTGTCTTTTTTTATTTTAAAAAACTAAAAATTCAACTATAATTTAGGATTTACATGATTATTAGTGTCAAGATAGCTAATCAAATCAGAACATGTAACGACATCGTGTGTCTTTTGTAATAAAATATAATTTATCCTATTATTCTATTAATAGGATGTAATGGTAATAATGTGACAACACTTAGGGTATTAAAAACTGATGAACTAGTTAGGATTGGATGGGTTAGTAAATTAGCTAAAAAGATTGAGGGCCATAGTTGCCAATTAGGTAAATTTTATTTAAACAAATAGAGACTCTTAAGCAAGGTTTTAAGAACCGGACCGAACAGGTAGGACTGGGAACCGGACGGTTGGCCGGCCCAAAATAGGTATTTGAACCAGATTCAAACTAACTGGCCGTTTCACTGGTCGGACGGGAACAGGTTCATTGGTCGTGCCGGATTTCAGTTTTTTTTTTTTTTAAAAACTAAAATCCCAATAATGAAACATTAAAACCAATCATATATTTTTTTAACATGATTATGTTTATTTGCACATTAATTATGTTTGTTTATAATTGTATAATTTTTTGGAATATGTTACATATTTATTATGTATCCATTTTTTAAATTAGGTACGACCAGTCCAACCGGTCTGACCTGTTGATGGTGTTCTTATAAGTTCAGGAGATGAACTATATTAGGGTTTGTATCGAATCCGAAATTAGGTGTTGATGGTAATTACTAATTTGAAATTGTGTAACTATGATTATACCACTTGTTAAACAATCTAGAAACCGATTTGCTGAATCTACCCGTTGAAATTGTGTGTGGGTTGGGATTTTAATTGTGGGTTATGTGATAATCCATCCTTGGGTGTTAATGCATGAAAACTAATTGTTTAATTGATGATTTTGGTGTTCGTGTGCTAATTAAGAAAATTAACTAAAGCTTGTGAAATTGAAAATTATTGTTGAAATATGATCAAAAGAGGTTTTGATAATTGATTCAATGAATTAAGTGATTGGTTAATTGAACTATGCATATAAGTAGGGTTGTAAACGAACACGAACGAGCCCTTGTTCGTGTTTGTTCGTTTAACTTTTAACTTGTTCACGAACGGTTCACGAACGCTAACCGAACGAAAATCCTTGTTCGTGTTCGTTCATTAAGGAATTTAGCTTGTTCACGAACGGTTCACGAACGCTAACGAACACATATTATTTAAACAATATAAATCAACATTCTTTAATTTCAAGCATTGAAGATAATCATTTAAAAATATATAAATTAAAATATTATAGTATTAAACTAAAAATAACTTAAATATTATGGTATTAAACTAAAAATTAAAAATTAAAAATATACAATACATTTAATGAATAAATATAATAAATGAACTTAACCGAACATAAACGAACGTAAGCGAACACGTTACCAAACGTTCACGAACACAAATGAACGAACACGGCCTCTGTTCGTGTTCGTTCATTTAACTAAACGAACAAAATTTCTTGTTCGTGTTCGTTCATTTATTAAACGAACGAACATAAACGAACTTTCCGCCGAACTGTTCACGAACTGTTCGCTGAACCTTCGGTTCGTTTACAGCCCTACATATAATGTGTTTGGTGAAATGCCAAACCAGAGATTATATGATGTTGATAGTTGTAAATTAACATAAATGATGAAATTGACTTAAAATATTCATAAGGTGTTAATTGGAATTAAAGGGTCAAATGATGCGAGTTTATAACTAAATGAATGCAATAGATATTAAGCCTTGGTTGTATGTGTAGTGAACAACCATGGGGTCATTGTGATGGTAAATGTACTGGCCATAGAATTAGGAAGGATTTAGCAACAAAAAAAAATCAAACTGAACAAGATAAGTATTTAAACTCGCTTATTATCATGTTAAATGGATATAACCCGTATATGAGAATGTATAAATGTCAATGCATGTAGAAAATGCATTGCTATGTGATTAGGTGTTGAAATTAGTAATACCTGGGAGATTTGTGATTTGGAGTTTATACATGTTGATTTGGGGTTAAAATAGCTCGTTTGTACTGACTCGGCTCATTTTGATGTGCAAACTCTATTGTTTACTGTATAAAGTTATGCATTTTTATGTTTATTTCTTTCATTTATTCATTGCGATCGATTGATTTTTGATATAAATTATCAACAAAAAAAACAAAAACAAAATAAATCAAACAGAAAAGTTAATATTATATATAAAAAAAGTTATATTATAAAATTACATCTTGCAGCTTTGAATTAATAAAGAAATAAATTAAACTGAATTCAAAACAAAGTTTAAATTAATGAATTTATTTGTAGGAAAAAACTATTATAAATAATACGGCTAGTATACATGCTATACAACTTATAGAGTTAATTGCAATTTGCAACCCTGTGGATTAAGTTTTACTGCAGGTTGCAACCCTCCTTTTTTATTTTCGCAACTTGCAACCCTATAGTTTTAAAATACCTACAAAATACACCCTTTTAGTTAAATTTAACATAACTGTATTAATTTATGAAGGGTAAAATTGTAATCTTATAAATATTTAACAACAAAGATGTTGCATACATATGACATCAACCATTTTATGAATCTTTTATAAATTTGAGTTATACTGTCAATAGGTAGTCTCAATTGTATTTTTTTTTGTCATTACAGATGGGGGTCGTTCATTACAGATTTACAGAGGGGGGACCATAGCGCCCCCTAGTCCTACTTTGACTTTTAAAGTCATAATACCACTGTTTGTATATATGCACATATGTTGTCAAGACGTCGTCCCATATGTTGTCAAGACGTTGTCCCGTGATGCCCCTGCTTTGACTTTTAAATTCACTAAAATGTAGGGTATTCATCAGTTTGGTTAACATTTTGTTTGGTTTATTCGGTTCGGTTTAATCGGTTTACAAATTTTTTTCCCTAACCGTTAACCGAACAGAACCGAATTCAGGAAATACTAAACGGAATTCAATTTGGTTAGAACCAAACAAACCGAATTCAAACGAATAAACCGATTAAAAACCCAATAAACCGGCTAAAAACTGAATAAACAGAACCGAATTCAATCGAATAAACCTTATCTATTATAAATAAAAATAATAAATTTAAATATGAATTCGGTTTAATCGGTTAACCCAAAAAACCGAATTAAAAAAAAATAAAACCGGAAACCGAATGGTTGGTGTCATATTCATGCAACATCTTTGTTGTTAAATATCTTTAAGATTACAATTTTACTCTTCAATAACTAACATAGTTATGTTAACTTTAACTCTAAGGGTGCATGTTGCAGGCGTTTTAAAATCAAATGGTTGCAAGTTGCGAAAATAAAAAAGAAGGGTTGCAACTTGTGATAAGTGTTAAACCACAGGGTTGTAAATTGCACTTAACTCCAACTTATATTTGTTTAACAACTATATTTACAACTGCTATATTTACAACGACTATATTTATGGTGGCAATATATTTAATGAAAATATAACCTTACAAATAACCATATATTAGATTCACTTTTTAATCTGAAAATTCAAAATGTCATTCATACGAGACAATATATATTTCATTTGTTCAAAACATGTAATAAAAACCCTTTTCATTTTAGAACATGTTCAACCTTCAGGGCCTAAAAACTCCCCGATTGTAGAATCTAGTCAAAATATGAAAAAGAATGACTCATATGGGTCATTGGAAAAGGAATGCTTAAAGAAGAAAGGTCAGATAATGAGTATATATGTCATGATGTGTAGAGCAAAACTGACAAATCCATTTGACCTATGGTATAAAGTATGAGAAAACTAGCACAATAACAACTCTAATTATTACAATTAGTTACTTAATTATGTAATATTTTAATATGTTATATATCAATTATTTTTTGTTAAATATCATTAATTCAACTAAGTTTTCATATAAATTCATAATAGATACACCAAATAACTTGCACACATGTTGAGAAAATAATACATTAAATAAAATTATTCAATTTTTATTTAAAAAAAAGCAAAAGTGATAAAATCATATATAGACAACATTCTAAGAAACTTCTGTTGCAAAACATACAAAAAATAAGGCATATACGAATCATATAAGGCTATATTAGTTGTATAACATGTATACATCAACTACTAGAAAAATTTAATACTGACTCATATAATCTTGTATGAGTTATAGGTATTTAATGGTTTCTAACAATAGAAACTAGGAAGCTTTCTATATTTTATAACTAGGTATTGATGATTGTTTTGATTTTTGGTGTCCAAAAAGTTGGTTTCAATCTAATTACTTATTCAATAATTTGTTCATAATTCATTCACTGCCCTTCTTTCTCACAAGCATACAATTACAACTTGAAGAAAGCAAAAAAGTAAGTATATATCCTAAGACATGAAATCATTCTATGTTTTGTCGAATGATTGATTCAAATGACTTAAAAATAACATAATAAGCCTTTTCAGTTGGATGAAACGCATCCCAGAAAACATACTTTGAGACATCAGGGCACACCACAGAATTTTTATTGCATAGGAAGTCAGCTTCAAGCAGTCCGCTACCACAGCAACCTCTATGAACCTCTTGAAAATCTTGTATAACATAAAGAGATCATGTGTCAAAGCAATAAAGTAAAGGAAAAAAAAATTTAGGGGTAGAGTTAATTGAACATATAGTTCATGTCTTTGACATTATTACATTTGATCACACTTTCTGAACTTTAAAGTTTTATAGTATAGGTAATTTGATTTTAGTTATGTTACAATTTTAGCTTCTAATAGCACTAGTGCTAAAGTTTGTTCAAAACGATTAAATCACTCTTCTTATAGGAAACAAAGTGAAAAATAATAAAATGCTTATTAAAGCTCATGCCCCTCTTTGTCCTGTATTACCTCGTACCTACCCTTATAGAGTAAAGAGAGCCACTTTCTCCAACCAAGAGCAAACAGACCCATGGGCACAGGAGGGTGAGACTCAGAGGCGAATCTTAATAGAGGCCGGAGGGGGGGCACCCCCTCTTTTTTCGTCTATAGTGTTAATTTTTCGACCGAAATGTTATTTTTAGTTAAAATAGTGGATTCGCCCCCTTCTTTAAAAAATTAACATGTATTACGGGTTTAAAAAATTTTCGCCCCCTCTCACTTTGCCCAAGCTCCGCCACTGGTGAGACTACACTTGACCTCTTGTTAAAATCTATCTGTAATTAATTCTGTACGTGCTGCTTTATTTAAAAAAATTAATATCTAACTTTTATCATTAATCTGCTTTAATACCTTAACTCTAACAGATTTAACATTTGAACTTAACCTCCACCCTAAGTCCTTCCTTTGTGTATTTAACTATTAGATTGCCCTGTTTGCAGTACGAGCATATAATGTATATATGTGTCGGTTCTTAAAGAGTAAAATTAAAGTTGCAATATTAACGCTATTTTACACTATGTAGCATTTGTGCTTTCTAGAGCACAAACTGATGTATATAAAAGAAAGAAATTTAGAATATTTGTAGTTTTGAGGAAGTATACTTACCTCTCAATAACATGTACCAAAATCCAATAAATATAGGCAATTAAATAATAAGCATTAAGAATCATGTAGGATAGTTTAAATAATCATATTTGACATGAAAAACACTATATGAAATTTACTTAGAAATGATGATAATAGAACCCCTATCAGAACAAGTTAAAAGTATCAGGGGAAAGATTTAGTGTCAAGAAACACAAACAAATTCTTTTTAAAAAAAATCATACATTTAATTTGTTACTTTTGAAAAAAATATATATATAGAAACATAAATTTAGCATTGAGAAACAGGAAAGTAAAATCCGGTTTGATTTTGATACAAATTTATGACGAAACATTGATAAAAATAATCACACTACAACGATACATTTAACCTAAAACATATAAGAGGATAGCAAAATTTAAAATAATATTTACTATAAGCAATTGTAAACTTGTGCTTGGAGAGCATGAACATAGGTAGGTTTGTAGCCAAATTTATACCGTAAGGGACGTAAAAAATAAACACATCGCAACAAAGTATTTGCAATTTTATAAAAATTCATATCTAACAAAAACGAAATGGTTAAAATTAATTGTAAGAGAAAGAAAGAAAAGTAGAAAACTATGTTTAGAATATGTTAGCTAAAAAAGCTACAAAATGCATCTTAATACTAATAAAATAAAACTTAAAATTGGTATAAATTAAATAAATATTCATAATTAATTCATACCAGTTTGAAAATTTCCTTGTACCATGTTAATGATAGGGTTGTATATATCAGCATACACAATTCTAGTTCCGTTGTCCCTTGTATTAAGAGTCTTGAGATTGTTCTCCAATAATTTATTGTAATCTCTTGAGACAGAATTAAATGGCTCGATGCATTGACGGCCAGAAATAGGGTCCTTTGAGTTGAGTGTAATGATAGCAGGCAAACATCCAACCGGTGGTGCACCCACAACCCCTATTTTCATTGCACCCTCATCCAACAACTCCTGTAGGTACGTGCCCAATAAAACTATATCATATTAGTGTTTCTTAATTATTATATATTTACAAAACACACTTGCATGCGTATGTACACATACATATATAGATATTGATGGAGCTTGAACAGAAAAACGAAGAGGTTTGAAGGATTTTTAGGAAGAAAATGGAGGGGACCGAAGGATTTTTAGGAAGAAAACAAGAGGGCCGAAGGATTTTTAGAAAAAAAACAAATGGGACGAAGGATTTTTAAAAAGAAAACGGAGGGGGCAAAGGATTTTCTGACGAAGTACTACTAAATCGTTCATTCTTACCTGAAAAAACATCGCCCAGGGCACTACCCGGGCCCTTCTTAAGCCCCGTCCTTGTGTATAGAGGAGGATTCTATAGAAACTTTCATTTTGGAGAAAAGCTAGAAAAGTAATTACAATCATTATCAATCAATTTTGTTTTTCGTTTTTTGTTTTTCATTTATATTTATACAAAGTTAGATTTGTTAACAAAAAGAAAAATCAAAAAAATATATATATGTAATTCATGTTATTACATACATGTAACTTGTACACTACATATTTGGATTACATAAACTTTGTAGGTTAAATGCATGTAATTTCGTGATCTTTATATTTTTATTATTCTTTTTGTTTATAACATTTCAAGCTAATACTAAAAAAATTAGTATTTTTTTTAAATATTATTGGTTAATACAAGTTTTCTTATTTTCTTAAAAATGGTGAGTTTTTTTTAACCATGTATGTATGTATGTATGTTTAAGAAGAGAAAGATGTTAAATTAAGAAGAATAAAAGATGATTTATAAATATAGGTTTTTTTATTTTAAAATTAAAACAAAAGAAGATGCTTTTATAACTTTTAAATCATGTGCTTGTAAATAATTGTTTTGTTTCTTTAACAATTTATTAGTTATTATTTTGAAAACATCTTACAAAGAGGATTAAATTGTCAACATCAAACCTCCATAACAAGTAATTCTAACAGACTATTTTAATAGCATAAACAACATAATTGGTTCTTGACTTAGCTTCAGTTTTGTACAGAAGCCGGAGAAACCAAATAACTTTGTCATTTGATATACACAGTCTTATTTTACATATTTGTCTAAAAGATTGTTTTTTACTACTTTAACCCACGAACTCAATGTTATAAAATAAAATATTTATCGGTTACCACAAGACTCACACTTAAATGTATGGGGTAAGTTAGATGCATATATGCTTTTTAATATCTCATAATAAACAACAAAACTATATTACCGGTTCCTACCTCTACAAAATGGATTTTATACATAAATTCAATTAACATTTAGGACGATTTTATTTGGAGGTCACTGACAATGTTATTTGTCGCTGCAATTTACCTGTTACTCTTGATTAGTCGGGTATTAAAACGACTCAGGAATTTACCACGCAAGTGAGTTATACGGTTATTAAAAGAAAAGGATTTTATACGAAGATCTAATCAGGGTCGTATTTGAAAAATTAAGTGTCCTGTGAGAATGCTAAAAATGTGCCCCTATGTGTGCGTGTGTGGTAATTAGTTTGTAACTAAATATAAAGTGAGTTAATTTGTTTTTTGATCTAAATTTTAAATTGTAATGAGTTATTAGGTCAAATGTTTAAGGAAAATGTTTTTTTTAACTTTTATAAAATTCGTAACTGGGTTAAATATATTTAAAAAATTGGAATGTAAATTATATGTGTTTGTTGTAAAATAAATTAAAATATATAATATATACAAATTCTTTTAAAAAATTAAGGCTCCCTAAAAAAATGAGTCATGTGCGGTCGTACCTGCAGCACTTGTTCTAAAACCCCACTGAATCTAATAAAAACAAATTGTCACGTTACGAACGGTTGCTATATACTGGACCTTTTACTTTATAATCAAATGTGATTGGTCTCTTTACAGTCCACACATTTTTTTTTGTGTCAAAAGTGTGAAACTCAAAAACATACTATTCTTTTTTTCTTCTTATGTCAAAGTGTGAAACTCAAAAATATATCACAATACACTCTCAGAAAACGGGTATTAAATTTCATTTGCAGAAACATAAGTTACTTAGCAAAATCAAATCTCTTATCACAAACTAAATACTAAACCCTAAATCCACACATTTTTTTCTTCTTGTACCAAAAGTGTGAAACTCAAAATGATATTATTCTTTTTGTTTCTTCTTTTGTCAAAGTATGAAACCATTAAAAAGTTATTATTTCTTTTCATGGCTTTTAATACTATATATATAGTAATAATAATATAGTAATAATAAAATAGATAAAAAATAATAATAGATACATATGGTTATAAACAAATTGGAGCCCGAGCTCGGCTCATTTAAACTTAAGAGAGTTTGAGCTTAACTCGTTTTAAAGGTTTGAGATCATATGAACAATTTATGAAACACATGGGTTAAAAGTAAATAGTAACAAATATCATAAACCATCTTCACAATTTACTCTACAAGGTAAATATACACCATAGAGTAACACATGTCTTCTCAGTTATTTTATAATAAATAAAAGAGTAAATTACGGTTTTGGTCTCCGTGATTTGAGTGTTTTAACTATTTTGGTCCAAAATAGAATCTTCTATCAATTCAGCCCCCGTGGTTTAGAAAACTATCGGTTTTGGCCCCTCAAACTTAACTATTATAACGGTTTTGGCCCAAAATTTAACTATGGTTAGGGGCCAAAAACAATAGTTTTCTAAACCACAGGGGCTGAATTGATAAAATATTCTATTTTGGGCCAAAATAGTTAAAACACTCAAACCACAGGGGACAAAACTGTTATTCAAAATAAAATTATATAAAGGAATTGAAGTTGAGATGAATGAAAACCTGTAAGAAATTTTGAATGTTGTGCCATAAGAAAGTCTGATAGGTATGAATGGATGGATAGAGTGTTCGTTGAAGGAGTACGGGTCCATAGTAATTGAAGGCAAAATCGTTTGTGCCTGAGCTCAAAATGTATCCAGCCCTCTTTATTATCTCATCTGTTCTTTCCTTCCCGATGCTCAATACCATCTTTCTTTTGTATTCTCTAAATAAATCCAGTTGCTGTGATGATGTCAGTGCACCCTACACATAATACAATTATTTATTCATTAACTAGGTTATATACCCGTGTATTACACGAGTTTATGAATAAGAATTATTTGATTTTTTAATTCTTTATTATTATATTCTTTTTTATTAAAAAAACAATATCAAAAATAATAATAGTAGGAGTAAATTACAGATTTCATCCTTTATGTTTATACCTTGTTTCAGATATCGTCCTTTATGTTTTAATTTTTCAGACTATATCCTTTACGTTTAGTAACCATTGCAGATCACGTCCTTTAGATCAAAACCCAGTTAAGTTTATAGTCTGAAAAATTAAAAAATAAAGGACGATAGCTGAAACAAGGTATAAACGTAAATGATATAGTCTGAAATGGGTTTTGCGCTAAAGGATGTGTTCTGCAATGGTTACTAAACGTAAAGGATATAGTCTGAAAAATTAAAACATAAAGGACCATATCTGAAACAATGTATAAACATAAAGGACGAAATTTGTAATTTACTCTAATATTAGTTATACCTTTTTTATATTAAAAAACTTTAAATACAAAAATATTAAAAAAAATGTTTTTACTACACACACATATATAACATTAAACTTAGATTATAGTTATTATCAAACATTAATTTTGTCTATTTATGTAAACAATGTATATTATTAATTACATTAAATGTAAGTTTTTATATTAAAAAATATTTTTTTTAAAATAACATGAGAATGCCATGTGGCATTTTTTGGAATCATTTATTAGTAAGGAAGATGATATTTAGAAAAAGAAAAGAAAACAAAGATTTGGATTGATCTTAACGGAGTTATACAGGTTATCACAATAAGATTGGGTTAACTATATACATAGGGTATGGTTAAAATGAAAACCACATCTCAATGAGAAAACCGCGAAAACCATGCAAAACAGTGTTTTCAAACCCGGACCGGACGGTCGGACCGGGATTCGGAGTGTAGAGCGGGCCGGTTCTAGGTTCAAAACCGTTTTGGGGTGAGCCGGCCGGTCGGACCGGTGATTGAACCGTTTTTTTTGTTTTTTTTATATTTTTTTATATTTTTTTTATTTTTTTATTTTTTTATATTTTTTTGATTTTATATATATATATTTATAAAATGTTTACAAAATCATCCGGTTATCAAATCCGGTCAGACCAGTCCGACCGGTCCGACCTCTGACTAATAAGGAGACCGGTTCGATGTCCGGTCCGGTTCTGAAAACATTGATGCAAAAATCACGTAAAAAGAACGTTTTTTTTTGAATTTTTTTTACATTTTTGTAACAATATTGGGCACATTTTTATAAAAAAATGAAAAAAACGCAGACCAAATATTTTAAAAAAAAAATATTTTATAAACCCAAGTAAAACCTACGTAACAAAACGTAAAAAAATTACGTTTTGTTGCGTACGTTTTACGGGGTTTATTAAATATTTTTTAAAAAAAATATTTGGTCGGCGCTTTTTTGATTTTTTTTATTTATAAAAATGTGTCCAATAGTGTTTACAAACCTGTAAAAAAAACGTTGTTTTTATGTTATTTTTTGCATGGTTTTCGCAGTTTTTTCATTGGGGTGTGGTTTTCATTTTATTTTTTCTCTATATATATAACAACCCAACGAAAATATACATACATACATACATACATACATAACACCTTATTAATGTTAAAAAGAAAACACTTTAACTCAACCTAACCGTTTATTTTATTTCTATATATGCATTATTATATACTAGCATGGTACCCCCGTGATGCAGCGGGAAATGCAACACATAAGTTGAGTGATTTAAAGATTTGTCTGGTTTGGTTTTGAGCCATAACCATAAGAAAAACTTTTTTTTTTATATAGTAATGAAATAAAAATGACTTTAACTTCAAACATAAAAGGTCAAATGGACCAAAAATGCTAAGAATTGATTCAATTGTTTTCAGGGTTTTTTCTTTTATAATCACTCTATCTCACTTAAAATCTTATAGACTACCAATGTGGGACAAAGTGAAAGGAGAAACAAAACATTTAGGTTAGATTAAAATTGTACAATTTGCTTTAAGAGTTGTAAAATTCAAAATTTTAAGAGATTTAATTAAATTTACTATTTTGTCTTAATAATATGTATTATATATTAGTATAGATAAAAAGCAGGGATGGTCGCCTGGTCGGCCTTATGTGAAGAGCTTCAAAGCATAAGATTAGAGCCTTAAAAAATTTTAGGTGTCATTGTCTATTAGCTTTTATACATAATGGATTGATTGGAATTCAAGATGTTAATGCAATATACCAACTTTTAACTATTAAATAATGATTTTATATTTATATCGAGATAATACTTTCTTGTATTACAAAAAAAATGTTAATTTGTAAGTTTGAGTGACACCACATTGGATTTGTAATCTTTATAATATCATGTATACAAGAATTTGAGTTCTTTTAGTATTTACACACGTAGTGTTACATTCTTTCGTCGGAATTGGGTGGCAAAATCTTTCGTCGGAATTGGGTCACAAATTTTTCGTTGAAATTGGGTCGCAAATTAGTTTGTCGGAATTGTGTCGCAACTATATGTGTCGGAATTTCGTCGCAAATTTGTGTCGGAAATAGGTTGGAGCTTCCAATGTTTTGTTTTTGTCACAAATTTGTCACATTTTCCGTCGGAAGTTTGTCGGAAAATGCATTTCCAACCATAGGTTTTCCGATAACCAATTTCCGTCCGAAATCTGTCAGAAATCTTGTTTTGCGACTCATTTCTGACGCAAATTTGTGTTAGAAATACAATTTTTTCTAGTAGTGTTCTCTTTTCACCAATTATGCAAATATTTTAAGTTTCAAGTAAGTTAATTTCTTTCTTTGTGAATTTTAGTTTGAAATAACACATTAATGTCTATTAGCCATCAAAACGATATTGTGAAAACCTCGTGCTTTTAATATTGTGCCTCTAATACGGTTGAGCATGTCCCAATATAGGGTACAAAAAGGACTACAAACCATTGATATATGAAATGAATGATTCCTATTTGAGTATTTGAAATTCTCGCATGTATAAGAAAAAATTTAACACAAGAGGGCAAAATTAATATAACCTATCATTATTAACTTCTTTTCATTGTTTTGTTTAAAAGTTATATCATTAAATGACAATTTAGTTCTCTTTGATCAAATATAATATTGCTATATTTTTTATCATACCAATTAAAAGAAACATCAGCATGATGTTATATAAATTGTGTGATTATCGTTATAATGTGTGATTAGTTATAACTTACGTGATTATCGATATATCGTGTGTGATTATCATTATAACTTTCGTAATTTATCGGTATAACATGCGTGATGATTATGTATAATTATTATTAAAAACTTGCATAATTATTATGGACAAGTTTACCTCACTTTGTAAATTTAGCCTAAAAAAATACTTTGTGAGAGAGAGATGTATATTACACTTAATTTAGACGTAAATGGATCGTAGCCAGCACCAGCAGAGGCAAAGCTAACTCCAGTCATGAGATCCTCAATTGTTAAACTTGGATCCAAGTAGGGTGGCAAATTTTCCTTCACACCCACAAATGAAGCTGATAAACATGCAAGAGAATTAACAAAACCACAAATATAAATATAGCACTTATTTACGAGAATGTAAAATATACACGTTAGTAGGACGATAATTAACATGACGAATATTGGTAATCTCGGTCCCATATCTTGTTTAAAATCACATCGATCTCATCTAGTTCAATACCATCCTGTACATTACTATAAAATCTATCACGCCAGTTCATAGGTATCAGCCATAGTCATTTATGATTTTATATGTGAGTAAAAAAGTTACTAGATGGGGTGCTGATTTCCCATCCAGTAACTTTTAATCTCACCTAATTGAAGTATGCATGCATATGAATATGCATGTGTATGTACGTACCTATGAAATCAGTAACAAGACGACCATTGGTAAACCTTCCAGTTGGCGTATGATTCTTAAAATCCTTCCCATATGGTGGGAAGTTCCCTCTTGCAACAGTTGGAAGGTAGTTGTTATTTCCAGGGTCAACGGTCGAGTCACCGAATACAAATACGGCAGAGATTAGACTGTTTTTACCGTTACTGAGGGAGTGTTGTTGAGATGGAACAATGATCAACAAAACTAACAAAACAACAATGGTGCCATATGTTGTTAATGTAGAACTCATCATCATAATATTGCTAATTAATTAATGATGATTAAAATGGTGTTAGAATTTTAATATATATGCATATATGGAACACAAAGCTAGTATACTACGGTTATTTATAACTAAAATGTCATTTTGGTATGTTTCAGATTTGGAGGTTGGCTGTTGAGCATATTTACTATACCCCATGCTGTTCTGATTGAGGGCAGTTGAATTATATTTGTAAATTTTATTATCTACAAGTATTCAGCTTTTTATTGTAGCCTGTAGGGATAAGTGGATAACAAAAATATACTAATACAAAAAAATAAACAATTTTACAAAATTTAATATTACCCCTTCTCCCTACTAATTTTGCAAACATCTCTCTTTCACTTTTGGTTTCAAAGTGTGTTTTAAAACAAAGTTGAAAGTTGTTTTTTGGCAATCAAGTACTTGAAGTCAGATTTATGTAATCAGACTGGTAATGAGAATTAATTAATAATTGTGTCATGTTAAAAAGATAATGAAACTAGTTTCATAAAAAAACATAATAAAAATAAAATACATATAAACTTGTTCTATATGGAAGTTTATTTTTTGAAATTTGTCCAAGACTATCATGAATGAATTGAAATGCTCTCTTTCTGAAGCTAAAATACCTATAAACTATCATTAAATGCTCTCTCTTAAAAGATAATTTTTCTATATTAAAAAACAAACATAATTTTTGTCACATGTCAATTTGTTATATTTCTGTTGCCATGTGTCAAATTCTTATATTATTAATGGTGCATGTCACTCCTTTATATTTTCAATTATTTATCTCTCATATTAAATGATAATTAATCTTTATTTATTAACTAATTAAAAATCTAATTACTAATACTATTAATAGTTTTTAATAAATTCAAAATAATTAATTTATTAAAAACACAATTCAATAAAAATTTACAAAATATAACTTTATTCTAATATTCGAAATTTAAAAAAATAAGAAATATTTTAAACATGTACTTATAGAAAAAATAACTTTTATAAAAATAAGTCTTCTTAGAAAATAATTTCTATTTAAAACAAGTTTCTTACAAAGTATATAATATTTTAGTATTCAACTAGTGTAATACACGAGATTTAACCTAGTATACTATCATTGACGACTTTTTTCTAGTTCACCAAATATTTTTAACATATTTTTTTATACGAACTTTTTTTAAAAATTTACATCATAAAATTGACTATTTAATTCCCTATAATTTGAGTATACTGTTGTTAAACTTTTAAACAACATAATATTTAAAAATAGCATTTATAAAAAAAAAAATAATGAGTTATCGGATAACTTGTATGATTATCGTTATATATAATGTGCATAATTAGTTGCAACTTGCGTAATTGATCATTATCCTTTGTGTGATTTATATTTATAACTTGCATGATTAGTTCCCTAATTATTATTTAAACTCAAATAATTATATAGACGTAAGTATGCTTAATTTGTATCATTTGCACGAAAACAACTGCTTTTTATAATAACATATTACTTATATACATATATTAATAACTTGTATGATTATCGTAATAATGTGCATAAATAGTTGCAACTTGCGTAATTCATCATTATATTTTGTGTGATTTATTATTATAATTTGCATGGTTAGTTCCCTGTGTAATTATTATTTAAACTCACATAATTATATGGATGTAAGTGTGCTTACTTTGTATCATTTGCACGAAAACAACTGCTTTTTATAATAACATATATTACTTATATACATATATTAATAACTTGTATGATTATCGTTATAACGTGCATAATTAGTTGCAACTTGCGTAATTCATCATTATATTTTGTGTGATTTATTATTATAATTTGCATGATTAGTTCCCGTGTAAATATTATTTAAACTCACATAATTATATGGATGTAAGTGTGCTTACTTTGTATCATTTGCACGTAAACAACTGCTTTTTATGATAACCTATTACTTATATACATATATTAACAACAAGAACTCAATGAGTGAACAGAAGCACTCTTAATTGTTAAATGAAAAGGTGAAGGGACACAAGTGTAGTGGATTGAATCAGAGAAATCAGATATCGCTTGAATTTCTAATGAGAATTGTTTTATTCGAATCCAGATCGAGACATATTTGTTGATTCAAGGTATGAGATATCGATTTTAGTTGTGGGGTTCCTTTTAGGGTATGCTCAGGCATAGCCAGTGACGGACCTAGAAATTTATTTTATGGGGGGTCAGAATTTTTTTTCTGAATAATTATTTGTTGTTGAATATTTTTTAACCAATTCGAATGAGGTCGAGTCAGATCAACCAAAAAAATGATAAAACTAAATTAAATCACAAATTAATAAAAAAAGTACGTCAAACTACCATCTCATTGATTATGATTATATGATAAATTGATTTTCTTTTGGCATGATTCGAATGAATACTGTTTAAATAACAAATTCAAGATTCAAAGAAGGTGAATGTTTAAGTTTTTTTTAAATTGTTTCATATTACCTAAATATGCAAATTATGCACAACAACTATGTTTCTCATCATGCTAATAACTTTCAAATTATGAAATTATACAATAATCATTCAATATATAAATTACGGTTGTTATGATGTATAGGACAACATTGTATATTAGTAAGTTATTCTCCCAATCCATTTTTAGGAAGGAACCAAACATGAATATTTTTATAAAGAAACCGAACATGAATTCTGATCATCAAATTCAATCACTTAATATACAAATTGGGTCTTATTATTTTTTTAAGTGGGCTATGAGTGATTGTGTATTGAGTTAAATAATTAATTATTAGTTGTGTTTAATCATAGGTAATGCAAATTACATTATTTAGGCATTATTTTATTATTTTTGGCTTTAAAATACTTTAAAATTGAGCTTCATCGGGTTCGTCAAATTTTCATGGGGGGTCATTGACAAATTTTCTTGAGGGTTGGGCTAGATCGTATCGTATATATAACATTGAAAATATAATGTTCATAGGGTCGACCGACCCCCAAACCCACAAGGTGAGTCCGCCTCTGCCCATAGCATCAAATCCAAGAAGAATGTTGAAATATCACCTTAAGTGTCATCTCGTTTAAAAAATAAAAAACAAAGTATGGTCTTCACCTTTTAATTCTTTTATTCTCTCTCTAAAAGATAGCCTTTCTTTCTTTATCTAAATTCCGGTCCTCGATCAAAAAGTTGAAGACATGGTCACTTAAAGCAACTCATGAAAAGAACTTGACTATTGACTAAATTCCCAATTTGTCCATTTTGATTCAAAAAATGACCAAAATGTCAAAATGGTTTCCATTGGCTTAAACCATGGGCGTCCCGCCCGTAATCGGATCCAACTATGGGCAACCCGCCCGTAATAATATATTTCAACATGGTCGGTTATGGGCGGCCGCCCATAGTTGGATCCGATTAAGGGCGGGACACCCATCCTTTAAGCCAATAGAAACTATTTGGACATTTTGGTCCTTTTTTGGGTCAAAATGACAAATTAGGAATTCACTTTTTTTTTTTTTTTTTTTTTTTTTTGTTACAAAAGGACACCAAGCTTTTCTCACATGCACCAGGCCACCAGGGAACTTGCAAAACCAAAGTCAACCATACGCATGAGGATGGCCCATCCTTGAACCATTCTGGGCCAAACAATAGAAAGCGAAACGGCAATATGACAGGTAGAGGGATGACTACAAAATCCAATGGTTAATGATTCAAGTCATATCTTGACAAGACTACTTAAGTTTTATATATAACTCTTCCATTTTACATAAACATGAATGTATAAACATTTATGATGTATAATATCAAATTTAATTTGATATTTAGATAACATATAAAAGTTTCAAGAAACATGTCACATACCACATAATACTTGCATCAAACCATGAATATTGTAAGTAAGCATTAATAAATCTACACTATATATATATAGGGGAATGATCAACTGTTAACCCTTCTTATTGCGATAGCCTCATAACCCTAGCCATTTTTTGCGTTTTTATGCCCGAATCTTTTTTCTTTCATGGTCTTTATTATACATAAATAGGGGGTTTCTTTTTTGTGTTTTTGTTAATTCATCACCGTTTATAAGTTATTTACAACTGTAAGTAAGTGTAACGACTTACAGTTACTTACATTGCACTTGTATCAGATATGTGATGCAAATAACTGTAAGTCGTTACACTTACTTATAGTTGTAAATAACTTCTAAACGATGATGAATTAGCAAAAACACAAAAAAGAAACCCCCTATTTATGTATAATAAAGACCATGAAAAAAAAACAAAGATTCGGACAAAAAACGCAAAAAATAGCTAGGGTTATACGGTTATCGCAATAAGGAAGGGTTAACAAATGAACCATCCCCTATATATATATATGTGTGTGTGTGTGTGTGTGTGATGGTTCCATTGTTAACCCACCTCAATTGCGGTAACCCAAATAACTCGACAAAAAATATCTGAATCTTTGGTTTTTTTCATTGTCTTTATTATACATATTTAAGGGGGTTTCTTTTTTGTGTTTTGGCTAATTCGTAAGACAAATCGAATTTGTATCGGTGTAAAACTTTTGCAATTTTCTAAATGTCGCAAATAGTTTTGTGCCAAATATAAGACAAGCTTTTATAATCGTGTACGGGATTTGAAATCCCTACTCATTGTCGTCCATATAGTAAATTTACCAGATCCAGAGATAAAGAAGAGAAAGGGGTTAGCTTTTTACCAGATTCTTTACCCGGTCGCTTATGTGCGAACACTTCGGGTCACATTAATCGGCGGTGTCATCATATCTAAACCAATGAAAGTGGGGCATGAGAAATTTATTTTTTACCTAACAAATTTAATATTTGAACTACATTCACCACAACTCGGCTCGGTTCGTTTTTAAGTCGTTTTTATATAAGAAATTTAATATTTGAATAGCATTCACCTCAACTCGGCTCGGTTCGTTTTTGACTGGGTTTTTACATAAGACAAGAGGTGAAATATTCAGAAAATACACACACAGATATATATATACTAGTCGGAAACCCGCGCGATGCGGCGACAACAAATTACAACATGGTGGTTAAAATAAACATGAGCTGGAAAATTACAACACACGCGATGCAACGACAACAATTTATAACACACTCAATGCAATACAACTTTAGCTAAAATAAACATAGAAGGTGGTTGCTTTTTGTTAAAACATGAAATGGAAATGAATACTATTCTAGTGATGAAATTTGCTTACACTTCAAAATTTTTATATTAAAAAAACTATCTTTTAACCTTTAAAGTATCATCCTGGAATTTCCTATCAAGAATATTTATTATTAAATTTGCTAAATGTGATATTAATTGCATAGGATCAATTCTTGATCTCATTAGCTCATGGGCCATCTAACTGTATTAGAAGTCACATATAATAAATCCATAGCGAGTAATTCAAGCAACTCTTTATCATAAACAATAAAAATCAGCATACAAAAAGAAAACAAATACTAAATCTTAATATAGTAATAAAAAAACATAAGTAAAATTATACAACTTTAGTTTCATCTTCCCTGGCTAGTCTTCTTTATCTTGAAGCATATGTATAAATGCTCTCTATTTGAATCCGTTACAAACTCTCGTGCAATTTATCATGGGCCTTGAAAACAATCGGGATCGTGAGTCGATATTTGCCATGTATATATATGCCAAATAATATTCTTAAGCACAAAATAAATTACCTTTTCCTCGTGTCATTAACATAGGCTTCCACAACATTCTTTTTGTTCCTGGTTTCTTTCATAAATAATTGTTTTAAACCATGAAATACTAATCAACATTACAACAAAACAGCCAGACTCCTATATAACTAACTCAACATTCTAGCGTATGATGTATTTCACATGTATTAAGCTAGCTATTCCCAACTAAAAAGAAGCGTTTATGCCCACCTACTTTAAGAGTTGATATATATTCATACAAAAAGACCCACACCCATAATATGAATGACAACAATAAAGTAGTTCTTATTGTTTTATAAGAAGTTGAATAGCATAACCTTTACATGAGTCACCATTTAAACATGATTATATGCTGTAACATAACACCATTCTCAGCCCCAGAGACAATTCCATGCAGAAGCTTTTGCGTTGACCTTGGCATGATTACTTTTTGTTGCTTGATATGGTCCAATCTCTACAAATCATAGTCCACATATAAAATTAGGCAAATGAAAATTATTCAAAAAAAATCTTAAATGTACTGATTTATGTTGGTGCCTGCAACTCAATGAAATCTGCACATTTGCATTCTAGGATTCTTGGAAATATCCTTTCCATGTTAAATCAATTGATAAATGAAATCTTTCATGCACCTGCAAAAATAAAACCCATCTAAACTATTATCTTTATATACACAAAGATTGAACTGAAATCAGTTGTATTTTGCTTTGAACTAGAAAAGTTGCCGCGCGTTGCCGCGGGCGGCAAGATTACTACTCGTCTATTGCAACATATGGTTTGATTAAAAGAAACATATGAAATTACTATTGATCAGCTATGAATATTAAAACGTAGATAAACAACATTATTGTGTCATATATGTTGCTGTATATAAATAAAATAAATAAATGTAATATATAACACTATTGTGCCATATATGTTGCAGTATATGAGTATTAAATAAATTATTTGGTAAAAATTAAAGAAAAAACAAAATCAGTCGCACCCTATATATATATAAAACAAATGTATAAAGTTACAGCGATGCAATTTTGTACACATACACATACACATACATACATATATAGGGGAAGGTTCAAAAGACTATGAAAACTCCTAACAATTAATTTTTGAAAAAACAATTTTCATGATTTTTTATTATTAGATTAGAAATCTTATACGCAAAATTTTTTTTAATAAAAATATGTAAATAATGAAATTACATATATATAACCTATAAAGTTACATATATGTAACTCATTTATGTAGTTTACAAGTTACATATATGTAATCAATGAGTTACATATATTTTTTTATTTTTTCTTTTTGTTAACAAATCTAACCTTACAATAAAACAAAATGTAAAACAAAAACAGAAAACGAAACTGATTGATAATAACTGTGGTTAGTTTTCGAGGTATTCTTCAAAATGAAAGTTTTCATTTGAACCCTCCCATACATACATACATACATACATACATACATACATACATACATACATACATACATACATACATACATACATACATACATACATATATATATATATATATATATAGGAAGGAAAATCATGAAAAATTATATCGTATATAATATTATAGGATATAAATTGTCTATTTTAAAAAAACACATCATAACGGTTAACGGTATGTTTGAAATTCATGTATAAGTTATGTCGTTGTAAAAATGTTAAAAAAAATAGTCAAATTGTGAGTAAAATATCATGTCGTTGTAAAAATTAGAATTACGAAACCCGAAAGTGTGGTTAAAAAGTAAAAATATATCCTATATAAGTTGACCTGAAACATAGACGAAATCAGTTTTGATTGGTATCTATGATGAAACCTATAAAAATAAAAGAGTTAATCCCATCGAAAACATAGACATAGATTTTGATTAATATTTATATTGAAAAATATAATTATATAAAGAACGTTATCAAAAGATTATATTTTAAGAAGACAAAAAGAAAAAGAAAAAAAAAGGAAAAAAATGGCTCGAAAGGGTCTTGATCCCTTGGCA
Source organism: Mikania micrantha (assembly GCA_009363875.1). Classification (NCBI taxonomy): domain Eukaryota; kingdom Viridiplantae; phylum Streptophyta; class Magnoliopsida; order Asterales; family Asteraceae; genus Mikania; species Mikania micrantha. Next base: position 77,630,365 of record CM018695.1, on the reverse strand, counting down.
CTTCCAAAAAACGAAGAAAAAATTACCAAGACTTCTAATTTCCAATTTGTTGAATTTCAACCAAAAAATATGTTAAGTTGAAAAAAAAATATTAATCACTATATACTAATAAAGTTTCATAGTTGATACTATTCAATTTAAATCAATTAACTTAAAAAAAAATAAACTATCAGAAAAAACAAACAATATAATAACAAATGAAACATGTAAGATTTTATTGGGAAAAAAGCCATGAATAACTTTAACGAAACAAACTTGCAATTTAGCTATTATTTAATAATTATATTATACAAAAGATCATGGTTAAATTCCAAAAAAATGTTATCGTTATTAAAGAAAAAGAAACGGACACTGTGATTGCAATACGGAGTCTAGCTTTGGTAAGAGTTCCATATTAAGAAAAAACTAATAAGAAATCATGGTGTAAAAAAAATTGTCAGTAGTGGGATTCGAACGTGTGAGGCCGTGAGCTTGGATTTTGAAGCATCCCACAATTACCAACTGAACTAAGTTTTCAGCCAACCATCCACCGACATTGCCAATTAAGATGTATATATTTGCTTTGAATGTCTAATATGTTGTTCTTAGATAAATTATGCAAGTTTCTATAGAACAACCAGCCCACCTTCAATTTCTTCTAGATAATTTATATCTATTTACACATAACTATTTGCTGCAATGGATATGAACAAACCATTGATAATTTTGATTTGTGATTCGGTGCGGAGATGTTGAGTTGCAATGAAAAAAAAATTCACAACTCAAGTGCAACATTGGTAGATCTAGTTCGTTAGAATCCAGCACATATATTATTTAAGAACCTCAAAGATTAAATTAATTCTAGCAAATGTATGTTAGAATCTTTCCAATTGCCAAAGAAAAACTCAACAAATCCACTTGTTGATTATGTACGGATACTCCCACATATTACCTGCACCAGTCCAAATCACAAAAAAAAAACAACTACTAATATACCCCATGCCATAACAACCACTCCAATATCTAGCAACCTTCAGATCCCTATTAAGAAAAAAAAAGATGAAAATAGTTGTTCCGGTTGGTTAATCACTCAAAAGAACCACCTGCATCATAACTACCAGATTGATCCTAGCCCCTGATTTTGTAACTGTCACTTTGCCTCTATTTTTGCACACCCAAATCCTCTTTCCTGAACCATAAATATTTTTCCCAGCCCACGTTTTAAGACCCTGTCCCAACCTGCATTAACCAAAAAAATTACAAATCAGGACAATAGACGAAAAATGTATACTTTAAACAAAAAAGCAACAATTAATTAAGCATGTATATAAGGTAGCACATCAAAAACAATAATATCTAAAGAGCTTGTTACCAAAAGGATCTTCCAATAAAAATAATAAAATTAAAATGAGAATAAAAAATAGCATTCTCCCAAGAGATTGACAAGTCTGCCCACCTGCACATTTGAATATTTGATGATATCCTAGGGTAAATTTGATTCACTTGATCATTTAAAAAATTACTTACCTCTAGAAGACAATAGATCTCCATTGCACAACTTGTTGAACAAAATTGGGCTAATGAGTCATCAATTACAAGTCCAATCAGGTTCTCTTGGTACTCAACCTCCCACCTAGTTAGTGATTTCATTAATAGTAGGAATAAGGTATTTTATGATTAAGACAGTGGTAAGAAATTGCATGAAAAATACCTTTAAGAAAAAGGAATAAACCTGAATAAGTTACCTATTAAAAAACCTGATTAAGTCAAACATACAAGAGAAAGAATTACCAGGTCAAGAATAGAATTGAGAAATGTGAACTTGTGAAAACTTGTACTCCTTTATTAGATTAACTATTTCAGCAAATCTTCGTCTGTTTTTCTAGGAAATCACACTTTATTAATATTATGTGAAAGAGGGTGATTGCTTACATACTGATTGTATGCTTTCTTCTCCCTTCTTTGGCAAGTAATATTGCAATCGCCATGTCAAAGTCCTCGCTCTCTAACAGTTGTAACTACACATGATTCACAAACAATAAGTTACAATTACTTATGCTTAGTTGCTTAATCAAATATAAAATTGAACCCCCAAAAGGCTTGCTAAAATATAGGCGTTGAGCATAGTTTAAAAAGGCGTCGTGAGGCGCGCCTCGAGGCGTACGCCTCGGCTGAGGCGGCCAGAAAACGTCTTTGAGGCGTAGCCTCAAGTGGGTGGTTTGGAACTTAAGCCTCGGTTGTGTCGAGGCGGGCCGAGGCGTGTCGAGGCGTAGAGGCGATGAGGCGAGGCAGTGAGGCTTAAGCCTCACTACAGACATATTTTTTTTTGGTTGACCTGTTAATTTGACCTTTTTGGTATTTTTTTGACCCTTTTTTGACCTTTTAAGTAAATTTATAATCTGAAAACCCTATTTTGCTCTCAATCGCTCACGTAACTCACTTCCAATCTCACAAAAACGGCAGTAGGCGCTCGGTGCTCGGCGGTCTTTGGTGGTTCTTCGGCGGAAGATGAATTTTTTAACATTTGAAGTTCAAAACATTATTAACTTTGCTTGTTAGAGTATTTTGATGTTTAAATTGTGACACTTTTATTGTTTGTTTTATGTTAAATTGCTACTTTTATTAAATATATTTTGTAATTTTAATTATATTTCAATATAGTTTTGAGGCTTACGCCTCGGTCCGCCTCGAGGCTTACGCCTCGTGAGGCTAACAGAAAACGCCTCAAGGCTCGTTTCCGCTTTTTTAAACCTTGGCGTTGAGAAATATATCTAACAATTGCTATACGCATGATTTTAACCAAAGGAGCTTAAGAGAAACACGTTAATTAAAAGCATAACATCAAGCATTTTAACAAAACGTGGTATGCATAAGAACAAAAAAAAAGGTCAATAAAGGCACATTAGCAAACCCAAAACGCGTGAACAACATCAAAAATAATCAACATTGAAAAATATCAAACACCAAGGCTTTACAATACATTAATTCAGCAAAACCAAAGGCCAATACTAAAGATCTTTTGGGATCTCAGGACACACTAACCTTGGGTAACAGATTGACCTTTCCGACAAATCTAACACCTGCAAATGTCTATTTATTTGATTTTTACCAAACATTCATTTATATATTGATAAATTCAATTGACAGAACAATCACATTATATCCACGCAAAGTTATCCAAACTTTATTTTGAAGAAGTATCTCTAAAAACTGAGTTAATAGAAGTCAAAACTGAGATTAAATAACAAATTCAAGCCTCAATATAAAAATTGACAACAAAGATAAAATACCTGACTTGACCTGCTTCACCCCCGTTGTTCCTCCTTGAGACCGGTGGCGACACCTCGAGAGGAGTGTGTCTTCCTTGTTGCCTTCACCGTCGCTGTTCGCAGCCACTGTTCTTCCTTGTTGCGTCACTGTAGTTTTTATATGGGAGATGGGTAGAGTCGAGAGTGACTGGTAGAATCGAGACGGTAGAAATCTTGATTTTAGGGTTTTTTGGTTGGAGACGGGTAAAATCGATCGAGAGAGAAGGAGGGCATAAGATCTGCATTTGAAATTTGAAATGGAATTCAAAGGTTGATGGGTGATGTTCACTGCTTGCCTACTTGTACATCTCTTAATTTGAAACCGATTATGGAAAACGGAGCAGAGGTGAAAACCCTAGACGAAAAGTGTTTCTTCTTTCGTCAGGGGCGGTAGGATTAGATCAAGTGATGGTGGAGGAACAAGCTAAAGCACGCATACAGAGTTGTACCTAATGCTCTCCTCATTGTACATTTCTTAAATTTAAGAACTCCTCATTTTCTCTCTCATATATGCTTTATATAATAGTAAACCCGCGCGATGCGGCGGCAGCAACGATAATATACAACACGGTGTTCATTTGTTGTTAATTTATCAAGATTCTCATGATATAGATTATGCTCTCATTAGCTTTTCTTTCGTAACATCGGTGTGGTCTAATGATGCCATGAATTTTACAGATCTTAATTAAATTACACACAAATAAGAACCGGTTCTTGTACCTAGAAACATACCTGCACACAATCCGAAGTATTAACATGAACAAAATGTCAATAGTTAGCCATCCTACCAAACAATGCTTACATTTGTAATGAAAGTTTCCAACTGATTAGAATTTATTTGATACATCGTTGAATTTGAGAATAACCCACATAAAAGATTTGTGATATGCAAACTAATAACAAAAAAATATACTTTTGTACTTGACATGGAAGCTTTTCGTTTATCAAATTCATCGTTTTATATCTATAATTAATTGGTATGATGTTTGAGTAATATCCTTTGTGTATATGATTCTCTCATAATTTAATGATTGAGATAAAATTCAATTACTAATAACATGTCACACCAAAGATTACGAATTTCAAGCAACCATATGATTATCTAGTAGGAAACCCCCGCAATGCGGTAGCAATGAAGACAATGTACAACGCGGTATTTATCAATGTTGTTGGATCCTCCCATCAAGTACGTTCACCGTCAAAAATAAAATCAAAATTAAAATTATCCCTAGTTTACCATTTATTAAGGACTCCAATTAGAAACCATTAGAAAGTTTTATAGATTGTAGTATTAAAGATTATAGTTTGACTCTTAAAAGTCAATAGAATTTGACGAAACAAAAGCTGTTTAGTTCATACACTTTAATCATCATCCTCATCTAGAAGGGTGATTTTAAACACTTTTGAAACAAAAGGAAGTGGTCGAGCTGCATACAATTTTCTAAATCTTGATCTTTTTAAATCTTACTAAGTGTTCTGACCTTGATGGTGACACTGGGAATGCGCTTGATGGTCTTTTGGCATCATCATCAGAGGAGCAATTTGAGCACAAAAACTGATCCAATTTCTTTGCATCTTCAATTGCAATGCCCATGCAATCAGAATGAAACATGCAAGATATTTATGTGTTAGAAAACATTTTTATTTGGGAGTGTAGAGGGGAGATGCAGTGCTCTGTGCTCATGGGTGTATCTTTTCACACAAATACCCTATCATGCATTTTCTCATTGTAAAGCTTTACATATAAACAATGATTTTGTTTCCATCATAATATTTTCTTCAACAGTCATGAATTTCTCCATTTGAAAGTAAGCTACATGTTGTTACAGCTCTTAACTTAACAATAATACTAAGAACAAAAATAAAAGAGCAATGATAACACAGTAAATATGAATTCCTAGCGATTAAGAAGGCAAAATCTATGATAGCAGGCTAAGTGAAAAAATAAAGATTAGAATTCAAATCACCATTGCTTATAAAAGCTATTAAAAAATGACTTAAAGCAGAATAAAATTACCAGGTTTGACAACATGTCGAGGCTCAGAATTGATGAGTCAAGATAAACTGGAACCCATGCAGTGCTTCTGTCAAGCTCAATGTGTGATTAACAAATATGTCATCACCCTTTCTCTTAAAATTAGTGTGCTCTTTTTGTTGCAACACAAACACAATGTCACCGACAACGATGTCAAGCTGCATTACACAAACCAAGTCAAACACCATTACAAGTGAAGACAATATATTAAGATTCCACACAATAACTGAATCTTTAAAAATCAAAATTGTGAATGTTGTGAGCATTTAACCACTTAAGGTTAAAATTTCACCTGAAATGATAGTGACCAAGTCCATATTTGATATCTCCTTTGAATTCTCCAATATATTAGATACCACATCCATGACACTGCCCTTTGAACCATTCTCTGGCATGTGTATCCCCTGTGTAAAACGTATAAAGAGTTAAAGACAATAACCATACCTCAATCTCTATCTAGCAACATACAAAATCAATTTCAACCCAAAAAAGCAAACTGTTTAGTTATTTAGTGGCAAAATAAGCAATAAATGAAGACAATCAGGAACCAAAAATTAAAATAAACTCATGGACTCAACACCATTTTCATTTCATCTTTAAAAAAAAGGACTGTTTATAAAATAAACAAGTAGATAGTGATTAGTACCTTAGTGGTGATAACTGGTAAATATGGAAAAGTGAGGCCTACCTACATCTTAAAAACACAAGCCAGAGTGAAAATTACTTCATTACCAGAGTGTTATTGAATAGACATGGTGGGGATAACTGCAATAACATCATATCGTATTCAGATCAAAAACATAACCTAAAATCAACATCAAATCTTCGAATACATCATACAATACCACAAAACTATGAATATGTATCATGACTTATGCAGATCTTTAGGGTTTCAAAAATTTAACCGATTCAACACTCATTCCTTCCACTGGTACAACTTTGGTTTACTAAAAACTCGATATGCAATCTCAAATCAAAACAGGTAGTGAATAACTACTATTTACGATAAGATCGATGATAAAATCTTACAGATCAAGTATGGTGTCCTCATCTTCTTCACTTGTAGCGACGACCACTTCTTCAAGCTTAACTTCTTCTTCTTCGTTACTCGTCAATCAGAGCGACAATTGGTTTCCTCCTCCTTTGGCTCTTCATCGTTACTAATAATAGAGTTTGAGATTGAAGTTGATCAGGATGAAGGTTTGTTTTGGCAGGAGAAAATTGACGTGTATGATCTTCGATTTAGGGTTTTTGAGAGCAGACCAGCTTGGAGAAGAGCGTAGATTCAAAATTTGAAATGGGATGCAGGTTTGTCTTTACGATAGTTTTAAGTAGTGGCTAAATGACTTGTACTGTATGCTTCTAAACTTGTACATTTCTTAATTTTAAGACATTTCACACTCTCTCTCTTATATGCATTATAAGTAGTATATAGATATATATATATTTATATAATTGTTTGATTAATTAATTAATTCAAATGATCATAACGAGATCTAATTTCATGACCCTTCAATTGCTCAAATCAAAACTAATAATTTATCTAATAATTCATAACCGAAAAGATGATAAATAAATCTTAAATAATCATAAAAGCCATTAAGTTTTGATTTAAATTCATGTGCCAACGTAAATGGGAAAGAATTATTTCTTGAACCAATCTCAAAGCCATTGAGATTTTGCTAAATGAACTTTCAGTTTGGCTCTTTTGTTTCACCAGTGTCCGATCCAGTTTGTCTATTGTCACAAACTGTTAGAATCTTACGCCATTTTCATATTGATACGGGGATTGCCGGTCGCCATGAAAACGATTAGCTTTGGTGCACAGATTTTATTTGATTAACGATTGCTGACCGTGTTACGTTATTCGATTTTGCAAAAGATAAAATAAACTTCTTCCGACAAGCCTTCTTAAGGTGTCGTTTTAGTCAAGCACGGTTGGTTCGCTTTCTCACAGAAACTCATTTCCAGCCGGAAGTTGTATAATCTGGATATAAGGTAACAAATTTAATCATTAAATTTGATGCTTATATTAGTAGTCGAAATCTACGTATATAAATTATATTTTGGGTTCTGGATGAAGATAGAAACAGTAGATTTATGTATGTAAATTAGCATACTAATGAGGTTCACCATTTAGCACACAAATTTATATGTATAACTATATATATATATACAGAATATTATGTTAAAAAAGGGTTTAATAGAGAATTATGTAAGAACTTAATCATATATTATGTACTGATTCAAAACAAATAAATATTTTGTAATATTATGTTATGCTATCATTTTGTTACAGGAGACGTGTATGTATGTGTGTGTATATACACACACAGATATATATATATATATATATATATATATATGTGTGTGTGTGTGTGTGTGTATGTATGAAAGATATCTTGATTCTAAACTTAACATAGACAATAATGATAAAAATGTAGGAGTTCAAGAATCTTGATTGGATTTGATTACAACTATATTAGGGACTTCCTACTAAGGTACGGATAAATCTGAAAACTCTATCTACTATATACATAAATCTGTGTTTAACTTGATGCGATAGATCAAGAATGAATACTCGGTATTTTATATTTAGTTATGAATTTTCTGCTCTGTTTCTGAAATTGATTATATAGACTACGTTAGAAAATTGAAATCTTTTAGTATTATTTTGTGTAACTTTAATTATCCTTGTCGGTTAAGTATTTGTTAGAAATAGATAAATTTATAGTTATTTATTTAATTTGAATTATATCATTATGAATTGTTATCTGAAATCCGATACCCGAGCAACTCTATCTATGGAGGTTCCATAGACTTGTCATTGCGGCAACGATGACTTGGCACCACCCGTGACGGTGCGATTAGACACGGCGTCTCCATTTTGTTTTATATCTATGTACTTGTAGAAGTACTTAGCTATATCTGTTAAGAGGCGTATGGACTGGTCCTAGGATATATCTGTTTCTGGTGGATGGTAAGTGTATGCCAACACCCCATCACACACATCTGGTACTTTGGGACTGCAGCCCTATGTACAACCGTGGTTACTACTGTGTTTCTGACATCTGAATCTGGCTCATTGGGTATTTCCTTTAATCTGAATAACTTAAATAATCTAAAATATAATGAACTGAAATTGTTATTATAGGATATAATCTGAGGTATGATAATCTTTTGATCTGTTAAAACATGATATATGTTGTTGTTCATAACAAATCAGAAAATCTGTGATATAATGAATGATATGATCCGTTATTTGAAATCTTAAGTTTGATATGTTAAGATTAAATCTGATTTGCTATATTCCTATTAGTTCTTTTGTTTTATCCCACTGAGCTTCGCTCAGCCGCATTGTTTCTTCGCGGTAGGTTTGCAGGGGAATAACAGGAATGGGTGAAGAGTGAAACAAGAAGACAAGAGTTATGAAGAAAGAAGAATTATTAGATTTTAATAATTATTTTAAGACTCTTAAGAATTATTGAGATATTTAAGATGTTGGTTTTTTGAACTTATGTAAGAATCTGAACCATCGTTTTTATTTAATTATGTCTTAATTAATATGTCTGATTTCTGTAAAAGTTTCACGTCAGCCCTAACCGGACTGGGGTGTTACAGTTAAGGTGTCAGAGCTTTAGGCTCTTTCCTGTAGAAAACTTGAACAAAATAATTAAGACATGTGAGGATAATGGGTAGACACAGGGTTAGGTTTTCCAATAGTCATTTTTCCCTCATGATGTGTGATCTTTTTCAGATGTTTTCAGACGGTACTCCAAGTGATTATGCTCTTTCTGCTGCTGTGACTCATGCTTTAGGAGAATTACTTCCTAGCATTACGCAACATATTATGCAACAACTGAATAATGCACCTCCCCCACCTCCTCCTAACACACCGCCTTATGTTCCTGAACCCCCACCAGCTGAACCAGAATCAACTAACAGAAGAAATGCATCCGTGGGTATACACATATGGTTAGAACGGTTTCAAAAGCAGAAACCAAAGTCTTTCACTAAGGCAGCCACCCCAATAGAAGCTAAGGATTGGATTTCTCATATTGAGAAAATTTTTAGAGTGCTCGGGGTTGAAAATCAATACAAGACGAGGTTGGCGGCATACAAGCTAGAAGAGGATGCTCAAAACTGGTGGGAGTCGATTCTACATGAAAGAGGAGGCGAACAGTTTGCAGAGACATTACCTTGGAATGAATTTTGCATTCTTTTCTTTGATAAGTATTTCTCTAATGTGGATCTTGGTGCATATAAACGAGAGTATCACAACATTCGCCAACAAGATGATGAGGAACTATCTAAGTTCAATGATCGTTTCTATCGACTTATTGGATTTCTTGGCTCTTCAGTTGGATCACCTGAGGAACAGACAGAAAAATATCAGTGGGCTGTGTGTGATAGAATTCGTCGGGTGATTATACACTCTACATTTACTAATGTTGCTGAAGCAGTTAAAGCTGCGAAGAAGGTAGATATGGAAAGAAGTGAATTTTTGAAAACTTCTGATAGCAAAAAGAGGGGCAGAGATGGTCAACATATTCAGTCTGGTAGTCAATTCTCATCGCAAGGATCAGTCCAAAATACTGACCGTCGAATTCAGGGAAATCAAACCTTAGGAGGTCAAGCTAAGTCATGGCAGGGTAAGAGTAAGAAGCATGGTTCAAACAAGGCTCACCAAACACCGATAACAGCTCAACCACTAAATCAGCGAGGAAATTCAAATTTAGTTCTAACTCCTATATGTAGTCAGTGTGGTAACCGACACCCAGGTCCTTGTCGCCGGGCTTCTGGGGCATGTTTTCGTTGTGGGCAAATTGGACACTTGGTCAAAGATTGTCCTAAACCAGCAAACACACAGGAAAGGAATAATAAGGGTGCTATTGTTCCTCGTACTACTGGCGGACGTGTGTTTACTCTTACTGCTGGCGAGGCTGCTAACACTTCAGGTTAGTTTTCCCATACCCGTTCCATGCAATGATTACGATACACTCGTTTATTAGTTATGATTCCTTAAATTTATTAGTATTTTAGTTTTCTATTCATATATTAGGTACTGTTTCTGGTATTATGTATCTTGGTGAACGAGAGGTTTATGTTCTATTTGATACTGGGGCAACCCACTCTGTAGTTTCTCATATATTTGCTAGACATATTAATTTTACACCTGTACCACTTGACTCTGCTCTAGTGATTTCTACTCCGAGTGGGAGTTCAGTCATTATCACTCATATTTACTATGATTGTCCACTACGTTTAGATAATGCTATCTGCAAAGCAAATCTGTTTCCCATGCAAATGGGAGAGTTTGATGTTATTTTGGGCATGGACTGGTTGGCTCAACACCGAGCCACCATAGACTGCTATTCCAAACGTGTCTTATTTGGAGATTTTCGTTGCCCTAAGTTTGTTTACCAAGGAATCCAACCTCGAAAATCTATTAAAGTCATATCCGCACTGAAAGCTCAAAAACTTTTGTCCCATGGATGCCAAGGATTTATAGCTGCGATTAAGGATACATCGACAGATACACCTCGAATCGAAAACTTTTCGATTGTCTGTGATTTTCCTGATGTATTCCCCGAGGAATTACCAGGGATACCACCAGATCGTGAAGTAGAATTCGCCATTGACCTAATTCCTGGTTCAGAACCTATCTCTAAAGCACCTTACAGGATGGCTCCTTTGGAATTGAAAGAGTTAAAGGAACAACTACAGGAACTGTTGAAACTTGGGTTCATTAGACCGAATGTTTCACCTTGGGGAGCACCTGTGTTATTTGTGAAGAAGAAGGACGGTAGTATGCGGCTATGTATCGACTATCGAGAAATCAACAAAATCACCGTTCGTAATCGGTATCCTCTACCACGTATAGATGATCTCTTCGACCAACTTCAGGGAGCCAAGTTTTTCTCGAAGATAGATCTCAGATCGGGTTACCATCAACTCAAGGTGAAAGATCAAGATGTTCCTAAGACTGCATTTAGAACACGTTATGGTCACTATGAATTTTTAGTCATGCCTTTCGGGTTGACAAACGCTCCAGCTGTTTTCATGGATCTCATGAATAGAGTGTTTCACAAATATTTGGATCGTTTTGTAATCGTTTTTATTGATGATATTCTGGTATTTTCTAAAAGTAGAGAAGAACACGAAGATTATCTTCGTACCGTTCTAGAAACTCTTCGACAAAAGAAATTGTATGCGAAATTTTCTAAGTGTGATTTTAGGCCATGTTGTATCAGCGGAAGGTATTACTATGGATCCGGCGAAGGTTGAAGCTATTACTAAATGGCCCAGACCGACCTCTGTTACTGAAGTTAGAAGTTTTCTGGGTTTAGCGGGATATTATCGACGCTTCGTAGAGGGATTCTCTAGTGTGGCATTACCTCTCACTCAACTCTTGAGAAAAAAGTTCACATGGAGTGATGATCGAGAAAAGAGTTTTGAGGAACTGAAAAGAAGATTAGTGTCAGCTCCTATCCTTACTCTACCTTCTGGTTCCGGTGGTTACCAAATCTATAGTGACGCCTCAAAGAAAGGCCTTGGTTGTGTTCTCATGCAGCATGGGAAAGTCATTGCCTATGCTTCACGGCAACTTAAGCCTTATGAGGTAAATTACCCGACACATGACCTAGAACTAGCAGCTGTAGTTTTTGCTCTCAAGATTTGGCGTCATTATTTATATGGAGAGACATGCGACATCTTCACTGACCATAAGAGTCTCAAGTATATTTTCACTCAGAAAGAACTTAATATGAGACAAAGGAGATGGTTAGAGTTGCTCAAAGATTATGATGCTAACATTCAATACCACCCTGGTAAAGCTAATGTTGTGGCAGACGCACTTAGTAGAAAGAATGTTGGTAGTTTGGCATGCCTTAGTATTGAAACCCATATTATATCGGATTTAGATAGGATGGGTATCGGTTTACAATTTGGTGACCCTAATGGGTATTTAGCCAGACTGAAGATAGAACCAAATCTTATCGCACAAATAAAAGAAGCTCAAGAACAAGACGGTGAACTTTGGGCAATCTTAGAGAATTTAAAAGTGGGGAAACAATCTGAATTTCGAGTTGATGAACATGGAGTGATTTGGTGTGGTAAGAGATTATGTGTGCCGAATGATTCAACTCTTCGTGAAGCATTGTTGGCTGAGGCACACAGTTCTCCATTTTCTATACATCCGGGTTCAACCAAGATGTATATAGATTTAAGGCAAAATTTTTGATGGAATGGTATGAAAGAAGATGTGGCTAGATATGTGTCTCAATGCATGACTTGCCAACAGGTGAAGATTGAGCATCAGAGAGCTAGTGGATTATTGCAGCCATTAGACATTCCTGTTTGGAAATGGGATGATATATCTATGGATTTTGTTACGGGTTTACCGAAGACTTCTAAGAAGAATGACGCTATTTGGGTTGTGGTTGATAGACTTACAAAATCAGCACACTTCTTACTTATTCAGAAGGGGTACTCAGTGAGTAAACTTTCTGAAATATTTCTTCGTGATATAGTTCGGCTTCATGGTACGCCATCTTCTATTATATGTGATAGAGACCCGCGTTTCACATCACGATTCTGGAAAGGTTTACAAAAGGCTTGGGGAACAAAGTTGAGATTCAGTACTGCTTTTCACCCACAGACTGGCGGACAATCTGAACGCACTATTCAGACATTGGAAGATATGCTTAGAGCATGTGCACTTGAATGGACGGGTAACTGGGATGAGTACCTGTGTTTAATCGAGTTCTCTTATAATAACAGCTGGCAAGCCAGTATTGACATGGCCCCATTTGAACTTCTATACGGTCGAAAATGTAGAGTACCGATATGCTGGAATGAAGTTGGAGAAAAGATAATTGAAGGTCCTGAATTAGTGCAGATAACGAATGAAAAAGTTGCCATAGCTCGTGAAAAATTAAAAGAAGCTCAAAGTAGACAAAAGAGCTGTGCAGATCGGCATCGACGAGCTTTGGAGTTTAATGTTGGTGACAACATATTTTTGAAAGTTTCACCATGTCGAGGTGTTAGAAGATTTGGCATAAAAGGGAAACTTAGTCCTCGATTTATTGGGCCCTTTGAAATTCTAGAACGAGTTGGTGAAGTATCTTATCGTTTAGCTTTACCGCCACAATTATCGCATGTGCATAACGTTTTTCATATATCACTTCTGAGGGGATATAATTATCATCCTCTTCATGTGGTGAATTATCCGCTTCATTTGATTCAAGAAGACTTATCACTTGAAGAACAACCTGAAGCCATTTTGGAAAGACAAGAACGTGTAATGCGACGAAAGACAATTCCTTTTGTAAAAATCTTGTGGAAGAATCATTCAGAGCGTGAGGCTACATGGGAGGTTGAGGAATTGATTCGCTCACAATATCCTAGTCTGTTTGAAGACTAAAGTATGTGATGTGATTTATATTTTGGTTCATTATGGCAATTCTGTTTACATTAAGGATTATGTTATCTCAATATTAAGTTAATCTCTTAGAAATTCAAATGTGTTTTGTGTGACTTGCATATGCTAAGGATAGGTAGTAGTTTATGAAACATTATGCTTAATTGGTATGGTTGTATGCTTATCGGGTAGGTTCTAACATAAAATTCGAGGACGAATTCATTTTTTTAAGGGAGGTAGAGTTGAAATATTCAGAAAATACACACACAGATATATATATATATATTTATATAATTGTTTGATTAATTAATTAATTCAAATGATCATAACGAGATCTAATTTCATGACCCTTCAATTGCTCAAATCAAAACTAATAATTTATCTAATAATTCATAACCGAAAAGATGATAAATAAATCTTAAATAATCATAAAAGCCATTAAGTTTTGATTTAAATTCATGTGCCAACGTAAATGGGAAAGAATTATTTCTTGAACCAATCTCAAAGCCATTGAGATTTTGCTAAATGAACTTTCAGTTTGGCTCTTTTGTTTCACCAGTGTCCGATCCAGTTTGTCTATTGTCACAAACTGTTAGAATCTTACGCCATTTTCATATTGATACGGGGATTGCCGGTCGCCATGAAAACGATTAGCTTTGGTGCACAGATTTTATTTGATTAACGATTGCTGACCGTGTTACGTTATTCGATTTTGCAAAAGATAAAATAAACTTCTTCCGACAAGCCTTCTTAAGGTGTCGTTTTAGTCAAGCACGGTTGGTTCGCTTTCTCACAGAAACTCATTTCCAGCCGGAAGTTGTATAATCTGGATATAAGGTAACAAATTTAATCATTAAATTTGATGCTTATATTAGTAGTCGAAATCTACGTATATAAATTATATTTTGGGTTCTGGATGAAGATAGAAACAGTAGATTTATGTATGTAAATTAGCATACTAATGAGGTTCACCATTTAGCACACAAATTTATATGTATAACTATATATATATATATATATATATATTCACAACTATTAAATGGTAAATATTAATAGGTTTGTTGAACAAGAAGAGATTCGTAGGCTATGAAGTTCAACAATTTTGAACTAAGAATGTACAGAATATTATGTTAAAAAGGGTTTAATAGAGAATTATGTAAGAACTTAATCATATATTATGTACTGATTCAAAACAAATAAATATTTTGTAATATTATGTTATGCTATCATTTTGTTACAGGAGACGTGTATGTATGTGTGTGTATATACACACACAGATATATATATATATATATATATATATATATATATATATATGTGTGTGTGTGTGTGTGTGTGTGTATGTATGAAAGATATCTTGATTCTAAACTTAACATAGACAATAATGATAAAAATGTAGGAGTTCAAGAATCTTGATTGGATTTGATTACAACTATATTAGGGACTTCCTACTAAGGTACGGATAAATCTGAAAACTCTATCTACTATATACATAAATCTGTGTTTAACTTGATGCGATAGATCAAGAATGAATACTCGGTATTTTATATTTAGTTATGAATTTTCTGCTCTGTTTCTGAAATTGATTATATAGACTACGTTAGAAAATTGAAATCTTTTAGTATTATTTTGTGTAACTTTAATTATCCTTGTCGGTTAAGTATTTGTTAGAAATAGATAAATTTATAGTTATTTATTTAATTTGAATTATATCATTATGAATTGTTATCTGAAATCCGATACCCGAGCAACTCTATCTATGGAGGTTCCATAGACTTGTCATTGCGGCAACGATGACTTGGCACCACCCGTGACGGTGCGATTAGACACGGCGTCTCCATTTTGTTTTTATATCTATGTACTTGTAGAAGTACTTAGCTATATCTGTTAAGAGGCGTATGGACTGGTCCTAGGATATATCTGTTTCTGGTGGATGGTAAGTGTATGCCAACACCCCATCACACACATCTGGTACTTTGGGACTGCAGCCCTATGTACAACCGTGGTTACTACTGTGTTTCTGACATCTGAATCTGGCTCATTGGGTATTTCCTTTAATCTGAATAACTTAAATAATCTAAAATATAATGAACTGAAATTGTTATTATAGGATATAATCTGAGGTATGATAATCTTTTGATCTGTTAAAACATGATATATGTTGATGTTCATAACAAATCAGAAAATCTGTGATATAATGAATGATATGATCCGTTATTTGAAATCTTAAGTTTGATATGTTAAGATTAAATCTGATTTGCTATATTCCTATTAGTTCTTTTGTTTTATCCCACTGAGCTTCGCTCAGCCGCATTGTTTCTTCGCGGTAGGTTTGCAGGGGAATAACAGGAATGGGTGAAGAGTGAAACAAGAAGACAAGAGTTATGAAGAAAGAAGAATTATTAGATTTTAATAATTATTTTAAGACTCTTAAGAATTATTGAGATATTTAAGATGTTGGTTTTTTGAACTTATGTAAGAATCTGAACCATCGTTTTTATTTAATTATGTCTTAATTAATATGTCTGATTTCTGTAAAAGTGTCACGTCAGCCCTAACCGGACTGGGGTGTTACAAGAGGCATGAATATGTAAAGCTAGAAATTAATAATATGATTTAAGAATTAGTAGAGCACGTGAGAATGGAGATTTATTTCGTATTTCTATCATCTTTTCGTTCATTATTTTATTATTTTTATTTTTTTGACATAATTACAAAATAACACTAAAGTATATTTATTATTGAAAATAACTCTATAGTTTTATATTTTAGTATACCATGTTGTACAAACGAGCCGAGCAACGAGCGAGCTACAAGCCGAGCCAGCCCTGGCTCGGACTCGGCTTGGTTTCAAAACATGCTGCCTCAGTTCGGCTCGATTACAAACGAGCTTTATCCGAGCTTTTTCCGAACGAGCTAAGAGCAAAATCCGAGCTTCGAGCTTTTTGGACAGCCTTAGGCTGGTCACGCCCCCTTGGCGCCCTCCTTCACTACACATGGGCGTGAAAGGCAAGGCATGAGAGAGGTCATGGCATGAAGAGGAAGAGGGGGAAAAATGGGGGGGTAGTGGAGGTTATGACGTGGATTGATATGGTAGTGATGATAACATATGTGATGATAATGTTGAGTGATAAATGGGTGATGATGTTGTTTGATTATGTGACACCTACGTCGAGTGATGTGGGCCTGATGACTACATATGGTCTTAATATAGGGGAGTAGGGTTGAAGTTTGAAGAGGGAATGGGTTTTGAGATTTCGTGCAAGTGAACATAAAAATCTTGATTTATTCAATTGTTGTTGTCGACTCAGTAAAGGAAAAGAGAGAGACATCCAATAAAAGAAATACGTTACATCTGCCCACTCTAACTATTTAATTATCTTAAAAGAGTTATTTCACGGCACTTATTTCATCAAGACACTATTTTTGAATAATTCAAATGTTGAAATTGTTTGTTTTACTAAAAAAATAATTCTGAATCAATCAGACTATTAATCATTAAATTTTAAATAGAGTCTGAATGATTTATAACTCTTACTGACTCACTAGTCAGTAATAATCAATTAACTAAGCAGCCCCTCAAATTATATTAAAAAAAGGTGTTCATACGTGCATCCACATGCTATTGTTATCGACTTAAAATGGTTTAAGATGAATTTTTCTATAATTAATAACTACTTTTTTTTTTTTGAAAAATAATAATAAAAATGACAATAAATACAGATCGATAGCTCCGACTTTGTTTAAATTCCCTTCAAATTTGTTTTTTCAAGTTACCTTTTGATTTCCCCTAATTAAATCTCAAAACTAGTTCAAATTATTTTTGGCCGACACTTAAATTTTTAATGTAACTGTGGATATATAGTAAAAAGAAAGAGGAACTTAAATTTATAAAAGTGAAACAAGAAATTGACGTGCATTACGATGTGATGGAAGCAAAGATGTGACCCATTTACGAATTTTGTTACGTGTATTTTGTTGATGACACTAATTTCGTTAAATATATACATATAAAAAAACTTATGAGTGTTGTAGTGAACTGAACAAAATTAAGCCGCGACATGTTAGACAAGGTTTAAGCTATTCAGAGAAAAACAATTGATAATAATTTTATGTGAAACGATATAAAGTAACTTAAAAAAACATTTTGTCATAAATAATTTAACATATTGCAATTTACGGTTGCAAAATCAAATATCCTTCTTTCTTATATATAGGACATACACCCTTTCGAAAACGATCATCCTCAACATGATTGTATTTTCAATTAGCCAAAACCAAACAATAAATTAACTTTCTAACTTATAATTTTAATTTATAAAATCACAGGAAAGAGAGAGGAAAAAAAAGCTTATCTATTAAACCCATTTTAGATTTTGATCAATTAAACCCTAATCTTTTAGATTTTGACCATATAAACCCTTAAATATGCACTAAAAGTCTAAAACTTAAAAAATATAACAATAATCATCTACAATTTATGGGCTTTAGGGGGCTTCTACCTTCTCCCCACACGTTACACAAAATATAGATCAACAAATTAAATAATTGATGTTACACTTGATCAATTACACCTCATTTGCGATTCGCGCATATAATGTATATATGTGTTGACCCTTAAGCAGCAAAAGTAAAATTGAACTAATTTTAACGTTATTTTACTTATTTTGTGAAAACAATTGTTAAAAATGTTGAGATGATTAACCTCAAATGATAACTTTGAGCCGGTGACTCATTCGGAGCAGCCTCTCTATCCCAACTGGGATAGGGGTAAGGTTTGTCTCTATCCTTTTCCTCCAGACCCTACTTTAAGTAAGATTTTTACTGGGTATGCTTGTTGTTGTTATCTTACACTTGATCAATAAGTTCCATAATCGTTTGGTGATGTTTGGTCGAATATAATGATTTCTTGACTAAAATGGAAAGCTGGTTAGAAGTTTAAACAAGTCATACCAAACCACATGTACTTGTTATATGTTTTTTTGGCTCATATGTTAAAATGTTGTTAGGTATTCCACGGTATTAAACGTTTATGTATGGTAAAGTGTTTTGGGGTAAATGTTTTGGAAATTAAGTCGTTTATGGCCAAGATACCAAAGAGCGCGAAACACATATACACTTATGAAAGTATTTTGGACGATTGTGTAAACCGAAGAGTGACATGGGTGGTCAATGTTTTGCGCTGATATTTAGTACAAGTTTTTATTTTTTTAATTTTACTCCAAACTCTAAATCATAAACAGTTTTAAAAATATTGGTAAAGTACATAAAATGTCCTTTTGATTTAGCCATATTTCACAAAAGGTTCCGAAAAAATACAAAAAATGTTCATACTTTAACAAAAAAATGTCCTTAAAGTAGGGACCTCTATGGAAATTTTTTGTTAATGTAAGAACATTTTTTGTTATCCGCGTCCAGAGTATTAGATATTTCTTGTATTTTTTCAAAGGTTGGGGCCTTTTGTGAAATATGGCTAAACACATTGGACATTTTATGTACTTAACTCTAAAAATATGTAGGTATAGTTTTTTTTAACGGCATTAGATTTCAACGTGCGAACCACTGATTTTCAGGCCATGTCAACAAGGTCTAGTTATCATGACCTTCAATGAGACCCCACCACCACCCCAGGAGGAAACCATACCGGAAAACCTCATGACCTCTCAAGCACCCCTATTTCGCATTGGAAGATATTCGAACCCATGACCTTTCATTTGAAAAGACATGGAGTACTGCCAAGGCAAGCCCATTTGGTATATCTACATATAGATACAGATACAGATACACATACAATGCATGAGACGATTGTAATACCATATATAAAAAGGCTTAATTAATTTGTTAAATATACAATGTTTAATTAAGGTAATCATTTAAAACCCTATCAACAACGGGACGAATGATGGTGAAAATATAATAATACGCGTGTTCGGTTGGGTGAATTGCGTCCCAAAATACGTACTTTGATGCATCGTCACATGTACCGGAATTTATGTTACAAAGGACCGCTGCCTCAAAATATCCGCTTCCACAACATCCAACGCTCACCTCTTTGAAACCTATCATGCATATATACACATCTAATTAATATCAACAAAGTACATTCTAAAAAAATTAAAAAAATAACAATTTTAATGTGTCTTTTTTAATTAAAAAAAACTATAAAAAACTGTATTTTTTTAATTAAAAAACACACACACGCTATTAATTAGGAGTATGATAGTATGACTGTAAAAAAATTGATTTTAAAATAGTTTAAGTGATCCATATGACTCATAATTGGGTGGAAAGAAAAAAAATTAATTTTACTTTAATTAGTAAAAAATAAGTATTTAAGGAGACATGTGTTATTATATTATGTCTACGTACTTACCTTTATTTTATGTTTTTCTCTAATACTAAATAAAAAATAATATATTGTAAATATTTAAAATAAGTTCAGTTATGGTCTTATGAATAGTTTTATTTAATTAACTAATTGCTATTTAATTTTCTTTTAACATGTGTAATTAATATACAGTTTTTCAACCTGTTTATTTATAAAAGTGATATCTTAATATAAAATAACTTTTATATTTCATGCTAATTTGTAAAAGGATTATATAATGAAATCTAACAATTTATTTGTACAATTAAAAAACAGTCATGATGCATATATAGTTAAAGAAAATTATACGATGAAATACAAAATTTTCTTTAATATAATTTAAAAACAATCATGTTATATAGTTGATTATTAAAGCTTGTGCAAAAAGCTGTCATTGATAATAACGTGTATCAGTCCCTATTACAACTATACACCCAAAAATTATTAAGTATAGTCGTGTGTCTACTTTGTTGTGACGATGCATCTAACTACCATAATGGTTCTTCATATTACTAATTGTATTTCTATAAAAATTGTTAACTTAAACCTAAGCATCGGTATATCTGTCACATCCTAAAGCTTTATAACTCCTCTTACTAGAAAAACAAATGTTTCTTTTAACAATTTAACGTTATACGACCCCTATATGTATATAAATCTTTGAATGCACATTCAAAGTGATATGCACACATGCAAATAATTATATAGTTGATCTAAAGTAAGAGAAAATAAGTTGGTTTTTGTAAATTATTATTAAATTTTGAGTTGAAATTGTTAATATCATAACATATAATAGGTTGATATATGTAACATCTTAATAAAATATAGATAAGATGAGTAATTTAAAAATAATGTGAATAAAATGAATTTAAATATGTAAGAATAATCAATAACATATTTTATAAAAAAATTAAAAATTATTTAAATAAACTATTTGTTTATTTACAATACATTTTGACTTGAATTAAATTATTATTTTAAATGAGTTGTTTTGATCCAAACTTTGATATTGAATAAACTCGTCCTGACTCGTTATCTAAGTAGTACGTTTTGCTAGGCTTATGTGAAAGTGAATAAGAAGACGCACACTAACAATTGGCCTCTCTTTCTGCATGAACAAAGCTACGTAGGGTTTGTTTAAATCACGTTCTTCCTAAACTTTACAAATAGTCATGCTATAAGTGAGATTTACTGAATATGGTTGTTGTTTACACTGATTGTGATAACAATAACCCAAATTATGCATGACACTGATCGAATTCGAACTTGATGCACATAACTATCGACGAAAAACAATCTTAGGATCAATTTGTAACTTTTGGCAATAATTGGGATGATATTAATTATGTTGTAATTAAACTTACCGAGTTTGGTTGTTCCAAAGTGTATCATGTCAAGAATAGGCTTGTATATGTCCGCATAATAGAGTTTAGTTTCTGAAGTTTGCATATCTTTCAATTTGATTTGAAGGTTTATGTTGTAGTCTTCGGCAACAGATAACATAGGTTCAACACATTTGCGACCATGTGTTGCAGCATCTGTGTTCAGAGTGATGACTTCAGGCAGGCATCCCATCGGAGGTAACCCTACCATGGCTATCTTACGACCACCTTCATTCATAAGTCCCTTCAAATAATATATATACCCATTGAAATATTTATAAACATGCCTGTCTAGATTATATAAGTGAATAGATTATGTGTCAAAATTAAGCAAATAACTAGAAAGCAACGACAAGCGACGTTAATTAGAACAACTTCATTATTTAATTTTATTTTCTTTTGTTACAAACTAACCATTTGTTGAAGTTGAGATTAACTTCATATCTATGATAAATTGATAAGGTATGTACATGTATGCTGATTTTAATTTTTATTTATACGCGTATTCATGTTTGTGTACGTATATAGGATTTATATGAAATTGATCAATTGAAGTATATGATAGTTTGTTTATTCTTGAACTTGAATTTATTATTGTGTATTTGTGTTTCTTTATTGCTGAACTAGAATACGTAGTTGTGTATCTATTTGTATGTACGTCATGTTTATATATCTATATACATGTATGTTATGCCGGTCTAAAATTTATCACATGTCAAAAGACCCTATAACAAAGGTAATCAATATTTTGTTTATAAGGATACCAAATCAACAATGTAGGTTAACTTAAAGCGACAACTCTATGACAATAACTTATTTAGCCTATTAATACAACTATTCATATAGCCACAAATTATGTAGCAAAAGTATGTTATATTACCTGTCAGAAGACCTATAACAAAGCTCGTCAATATTTTTTGTCTTTCATGTAAACCTTGATGTAGTGACTCGATCTATGTGAGTGTATATATTTCATTTCACCTCAAATTATGATTATATTAAAATTTAATACTAAGAAAGCTAAAAACATTACCCCCCACCTCAACTAATTAATACATAAATACTTCAATCCAAGAACCCCACTTAGATTTGACAAAAATATCCTTTCTTTTGGAACGGTATCTAGATACACAGTCAGGGCCGACCCACAACAATATCCTCCATTATATACAACCCACAACAATATCCTTCAAAAGTTAACACACGTCAGTCGTAAAGACTGTTAATGCATAAAGCATGAATAGTACATACATATTTGTAATTTCACATACTATACATGTGATTACCAATAAATACTTTGAATAAGGAACTAAAATCTTATTTGACAAAGCATTTAGCTAGATTCTTTATAAAATAAAGAAAATAAGCACATTAAAAATAACCCAGACAATTTAATAGAATTCATATTAAATTTGATAAAATTAGTCAAAAGAACAAAAAAAAAATCCCAAATTCATATGAAAAATATTTTTAAGAAAAATATAATAAAATAATTAATAATACATGCAGCAAAATTAATAGAAAAATCAGGGAAGATAGTATTAAAAAATAATGTTAAAAATCTATATTTTCATAGTAAATCAGTTGCCTGGGTCAATTATGAAATCATTTAGAGTAAACTTCTCTTTTGCTCCCTGTGGTTTGACAAAAGTAACCATTTTCATCCAAAATTTGAAATTTTGCAATTTTCCTCCATTAGTTTCAGAAAATTAACCATTTTTGTCTTTTTAATGACGGCGTCCATTTAAACTTTGGATGGAAATGGTTACTTTTGTCAAACCACAGGGACTAAAATGGTTAATTTTCTGAAACTAATGGAGGAAAATTGCAAAATTTCAAAATTTGGATGAAAATGGTTACTTTTGTCAAACCATAGGGAGCAAAAGAGAACTATGTTAGTTGTTAGACTATGTGTAACCATCACTTTTTCATTTTAAATAAGTGTTAAATAAACAACTATTCTCGTCTCCTCATCTTCATATACACATATGTGATCATTACTTTTATCTTACTCCATCACTCCTCATTTTCCCTGAATCTTACCATCTCGCCCGCTCACCCCTGGTTAATTACCGGTCAAAGTCCGGTAACTAGTTTTACCAATAACCAGTATGGTTAATTGGTGTTTTTTTGTGTATTTCTAATGGCACTCATGTCACACATATGCTCATGTCCTATTACACGTAATTTTGTTTAATTTGAACTCATAATTTTATGAAAAGAGGCCGGAACTTTTTATACAAATAGATACTACTGCCCTTAAAGGTTTGGATTATCTATCAAAAATTTCGTAGCAAAATCAATAGCTAAATTTTAGAGAAACATCCAAGAAAAAATAAATCCTTACGTAATAATAATATTTGTTAAGATATGACGTGCATTTAAGTTCCAGGTCACATCCAACCATCTACCCATAATTTTTCAATTATTTTAGCCATTCAAATTAGTTTCTCACCAACATTTCAAATCTAACGTACCACGTAATCAATTTTAATAGCTATTTTAATATAAAACAATATCTTCAATTTTAAACAATAATTCTTGACCCGTCCGTCGTTCATTTCATGGACTTTATTTGTTTATTTTGATGCAAATCCGCACTTATTATTATTAAAATTGTTGGCAGGTTGGAATACTTGCAATATTTTGAAACATTCGGGTCAGGATTTAGCCCGAACTTATAGGTATGTCACACGTATCAAATTGTGTTATAAACAAAGATTTGTAGATATGATATTAGCCCGAACTTATAGTATCTTATTTTTTATATTAGATTTTTATTTTTTTATACTGGATTTTTGTGTTTTTGTAATGTATTTTTGTTTTTGCATTACATTTTTATTTTATTTTTTGTACTAGACTTTTATTATTTTGTACTAGATTTTTTAATTTTTGTAATGGATTTTTGTTTTTTTACTGTATTTTGTTTTTTGTATTAAATTTTTGTTTTTATTATTTTTTACATGCCGCATATCAGATTCTTATTCATTCTTACTATTATTAGGGAAAAATCTCTTCTTAGTGGATCTAACCCCATAGAGGAAAGATCAAATAAGAATATATTTTTGCCTAATAAGGATAAGAACTAATATAATTTTGACATATAACATGATAATTTAAGTATAATATCTTATTTTTTGAACAATTATATACATTTCCGAAATTTATTGAATTTTTATTTTATCTAGTTGATCTTCTCAAGCTAATACCTCATTCTATTAGTTTCATTGTTGAAATTTAACTTATTTTTTATGATATGTAAATGATTATATTATTTGCATTTTATATGCTGCAAAAGTAAATAAAATTTTGAATTGTAAGAAACATGATAAGATTCACAGGCATATTTTTTAACAAATTAACATGTATATCTAATTCATTTGATTATGTATGATGCCTAACTAGTAATCATGTAACATCCCATTTTGGTGAAACATTATAAATTAAACATAATTGGTGTATGATTATGTTTATTTAATTAATGGGTGTTTTGTGTGATTTAATTATCTTAAATAATATTTGGTGGGTGATTTAAATATGTGTTTGTTAAATTTATTATGTTGGGTGTTTACTAACTTAACTTAGTTAGTTATAACTAGTTAGTTTTAACTAGTAATAGAGGGACCAAAACTGCCAATAGATGAAACTTGAGTTAAAAGAGGGGTTTTATGTTGACTTGGTCAACATTTCACACTTTGTGTGTGTGTGTGTGTGTGCTGGAACGTGAAAGAGAGGAGAGAAAAAGGAGAAAAACTCAAGAACTTCAAGAATTGATCAAATTGGAGGTTGGATGTTGATCTAATCTTGAATGCAAGTTGAAATTGGAGTTCTCCTTGCATCAAACAACATCTAGGTAAGATTTTTGGGTGTTTTGATGGGATTTTCGTGGGTCTCCATAGGGGGTGTGGGTTTGATGGGTAAAACTCTCAAATTTGGTGTTTTGAGAGTGTCAAATGTTGTTAATGATGTTGATAATCATATAGGAACAACTTTTGATTGTTTTCTTTCATGATTTACATGTTATGAAAATGGGGGAATTGGGGTTTTCATGGAGTTGATGAACATGGTGTGTAAAGTAGTGTTTAAAGGTGGGGATTTGATGATATTCACTATATTGTTGTAGTTTGTGGTGAAATTGTTGAGATTGATCATTTTTAAACATAATAATGGAGTTACATAGGTGTTTTAATGATGAATGATCATTAGCACATGAATTTGTGCATACAAGGTGTTTGATGAAATGCCAAGTAGGGTATTTAACTTAAAATTGGTTTAAACCAATGGTGATGTGAATTATGTGGGTTTATAACATCAACAATGGTGAATTGATATGGTTAAGGGTCAATTGGAAACAAATTAGATTGAAAATGTTGACATTGGGGTGAAAGGGGTGTATGTTGACTAATTGTGGTCAAACTTTATATTAAACCTATTAGTTGTGATAATAGGAATTGATAGTGAAGGTGTGGGTGAAACCAAACGACCCGGGAAGGAATTGGTTATAGAGGATAGCACGTTGGAACAAGGTAAGTCACCCAATCTTCTATTTATTATGTGTAATGGTGTTATGCATAAATAAATATGTTGTAGAAGATTGACTTTATGATGAATTGATGATATTGGTGTTTGTTGATATACAATAATAAGCAATAGGTGATATATGTTGCTTGATTGTTGTTGGTATGGTGCTTTAATGCTAGTCCATGATTGACTTAGTGTTTATTTGTGTGTGTGGTGATTGAATGAAAATAGTTCACAAGGTGTGTGAACTTATAGTTGAAATTGACTTAATTTGGTGTTTTGAATCACAAGTGGTGTGATTACGACATTGGATTATTCACATGGTGTGTGAATGTTCTTTGTTGGGTGTAATCAAGTTAGTAAAACACAAGTGGTGTGGTTTACTTAACTTGAGAAATCTTGTGGAATAAGATTTCAATGGAGTTTTGGGTGCAAACGACCCGTTAGTAAATCGTTTGATATTATGACCATGATGGTTATAATTTGGTGAATTAAGGTGTTTAATATGATTATATGGTGTTATATAATGTTTATGGGGGTATTGGAACGGTCGTATTTGAGCGAAAGGGGTTGAGATGGCTTAAAACAGCAAAAATAGATGTGCAGGTGGTGCCCGGCGTATGATACGCCTGGGGGGGGCGTATCATACGCCTCCTTCAGCTCAACATTTGGATTTTGTCTGTGATACGCCCCAGATACGCCTAAACCATACGCCCCGAGTAAAATTTGACCAAAATTGACTTTTTGGGTCATGTAAGCTCGTGTGTTCGGGCATGGTGATCTTACTTAGTTCTAATGAACTAATGGTGACTTAATTATGGTGTTTCAGGTGAACGGAAGGGTTGAACGGGGTCGTGATCGGTTTGCCTCGCAAGGATTCGGATCAAACACGTTTTGGTGGTTTTTCTTTGTTGGTGTTAAACAAAGGTTTTTGGTGATAACTCAAATGTAATTTTTGTTATTGAATGTTTAACTAACATCAATTATTTTGTAAAGTCGTGTGTAAATGAGGTGTTTATGGTGTTAATTACATTTGTTGGTTTAAAAAAAATCTGGGACCTAAACTTTGATGTCGTTTTAAACACGTGTCATACATGTGGGAGTTATGGGGCTTACAAGTTGGCATCAGAGCCATTGGTTTGAGGGATTCAAGTGCGTCGCGAACACTTGAACTCAAATCGTTGTGCTCTTGATATGGGGAATGTTGTTTGATCCGAGATCCGATCACGAAGCCGGGGGTTTAAGGTAACAAGTTTGTGTATTGTTTACCTTAGTTATATATGTTTATTGGTGTTTGGTGTGAATTTGCTTGTTGAACCGAATTTCTTAATCATGTTATGGGGAGGTGAAGTTAAGGAATTGGATATGTGAAGTGTATAGTGTTATGTCTGGCCAACATAAGATTATATTCTTGACATAGATATGACCTTAATGGAACTAATTCATAATATGGTTATGAACAGTAGGTAAGGTGTTAGGAGTTGATGTTGTGATGCTTTTAAGTTCATATTTCATGGTGTACTTAGTTGTATGAACTATATAGCAAAACTAATGTATCGCATAACTTGTTTCAGCCGTAGAATGGCTGGTGGTGATAACATTAATGATGGTGGAGGTCATGAAACAAATTTCACTGAATTGCAAACTATGGTGAGAGAAGAGGTGGCAAAAGCATTGGAAGCTTCGATTCCTCACCATATGGAGGGTCTGCAAGCCTCCATGAGGGAATTTATTCAACAGGAGTTTGCAAATCTCAGAGGGGGGCGAGATGGGGAACGAACTACAAAGAAAGTAACTTATAAGGAGTTTGTAGCTTGCAAGCCAAGCGAATTTAAGGGTGAAGTTGACCCATTACAGAGTCAACGGTGGATAACAGACATGGAGGGCACGTTCGAGACGAGCCATTGTGACCCGGAAGATGAGGTGATCTTTGCGGGGAATCAGTTGCGCGAAAGAGCAAAGGATTGGTGGGAGCTTCTTCGAAAGGAGAAGGGTAGGGATGGCATTAAAAATCTGAAATGGGAGGATTTTAAGGAGTTGTTCCTTAAACGGTTCTGTCCGCAGGCGGCGATTGACAGAATCACTGAAGAATTCCTTCATATGAGACATAAGGAGGAAAGTATTGATACGATTACCGCCATCTTCTATGACAAAGCTAGATTTTGTCCTGATTTGCTACAAACGGAGCGGATGTGGATCAATCGATACCACAGTATGTTGAATGCCAAGTACCGCGAATTTCTTACACCATCAAAGTGTGAGACATTGGCGGAACTTATTGATTGTGCTCGGGAGCGCGAGTTGGAGTTAAAGCGACAGGAAGACCGCGGTGAAAAGCGGAAGGTAGAGAAGGAGACGGGGTCGTCTAAAAAGGGGAAGTTCTCTAACTCACCTACAAAGTTCCACTCAAGTAGGGGAGTTAAGTATTGTACAAAATGTGGGAAAGACCACATGGGTGATTGTTCAACACGACCCTTATCTTGCTACAAATGTGGGAAGCAAGGTCATCTTGCTAATCAATGCTCGAGTCCGTTGAATTTATGTTATAATTGCTACAAACCGGGGCATATTCGGAGTGAATGTCCGGAACTTAAGGGGGTTGGATTTGGTGGAGGAGAAAATCGATCTTTCAAGGGGCAAGGAAGTGGGAAGAAGGTGGAGGTACCCAAACCCAAGGGTAGGGCCTTTCAAATCACTGCGGAGGAAGCAAAAGTCACACCTGATGTGGTGACAGGTACTTTCTTCATCAATACCTTGCCTGCTTACATTTTATTTGATTCGGGGGCTAGTAGATCATTTGTGTCTACGAATTTTATACACCATTCGTCTTTTGTTGTTGAGAAATTGTCGGTGCCTCTAGAAATAGAAATAGCGGATTCTAAATGCTTTCTAGTTTGTGATGTTTATCGAAAATGTAAACTAACAATCGATGGGGAGGATTTTGATATTGATTTGATACCTATGGTATTGGGGGAGTTCGATGCGGTGATTGGGATGGATTGGCTTTCGGCTCACGGGGCCAACATTGTGTGCAAACATAAGATTATTCAATTGATGTCTCCTAGTGGACATGAGGTGTGTATTCGTGGGGAGAAACGTGGTGGTATGATCTTATGTTCTTTAGTTGAAGCTATGAAGTTTTTGAACAATGGCGGACGATCGTTTCTTGCTTATGTGGTGGATTCGGAGAAAGGAGTGAAGATGATAGAAGACATTCCTATAGTTCGTGATTTTTCGGA
Source organism: Mikania micrantha (assembly GCA_009363875.1). Taxonomy (NCBI): domain Eukaryota; kingdom Viridiplantae; phylum Streptophyta; class Magnoliopsida; order Asterales; family Asteraceae; genus Mikania; species Mikania micrantha. The sequence goes on along the minus strand of CM018695.1, from coordinate 77,601,112 downwards.
TGTTTTTCCGGATGAACTACCGGGATTACCTCCCGAAAGGGATGTGGAGTTCCGAATTGATTTGGTGCCCGGGGCTAAACCTATTGCTAAGGCTCCATATCGTTTGGCGCCATCTGAATTGCAAGAGATGATGAATCAGTTGCAAGAACTTCTGGACATGGGTTTTATTCGTCCGAGCATCTCACCTTGGGGTGCACCGGTGTTATTTGTCAAGAAGAAAGATGGGAGCTTCAGAATGTGTATAGATTATCGGGAGTTGAACAAGGTCACGGTGAAGAATAGGTATCCATTACCTAGGATTGATGACCTCTTTGACCAATTACAAGGTGCTTCATGGTTTTCTAAGATCGACCTTCGATCGGGATACCATCAGTTGAAGGTTAGAGAGGAAGACATTCCAAAGACGGCTTTTCGTACGAGGTATGGGCATTATGAGTTTCTTGTGATGTCCTTTGGGTTAACTAACGCACCGGCGGCGTTCATGGACTTGATGAATCGGGTTTGTCGTCCTATGTTAGATAGGTCAGTCATTGTGTTTATTGATGACATACTTATCTATTCCAAGAACGAAGCGGATCACGCTTGCCATTTGCGTGAAGTTCTTGAAACGCTTCGTAAGGAGAAATTGTATGCCAAATTTTCAAAATGTGACTTTTGGTTAAGTGAAGTCCAATTCTTGGGGCATGTGGTGAATGCTAATGGTATACAAGTTGATCCTTCCAAAATTCAGGCGGTTATGAAATGGAGTCCACCTAAGACTCCAACTGAGGTTAGAAGTTTTCTTGGTTTAGCCGGTTATTACAGGAGGTTTATTCAAGACTTTGCCAAGATTGCTTCATCTTTGACAAAGCTTACAAAGAAGGATACTAAGTTTGTATGGGGTGACGAACAAGAAAAGGCGTTTCAGGAGTTGAAGACAAGACTAACACAAGCACCGGTGTTAACTTTACCGGATGGACCCGATGATCTTGTGGTCTATTCCGATGCTTCATATGTTGGTCTTGGGTGTGTTCTCATGCAAAGAGGGAAAGTTATTGCTTATGCTTCACGTCAGTTGAAGGTTCATGAGATTAACTATCCCGTCCATGATTTGGAGCTTGCGGCGGTTATTTTTGCATTAAAGATATGGCGTCATTATCTTTATGGGGTGAAATGTACTATTTATACCGACCACAAGAGCTTGAAGTATTTCTTCACACAGAAGGAATTGAATATGAGGCAGAGACGTTGGATGGAGTTACTCAAAGACTACGACTGCGAAATTCTCTATCATCCGGGGAAAGCAAACGTAGTGGCGGATGCTTTGAGTAGAAAGGAGGAACCTTCACCTATTCGGGTAAAGGCAATGAAAATTGTGGTAACTTCGGATCTGGTGAATCAAATTAAAGCTGCTCAAACAGAAGCTTTAAAGGAGGAGAATTGGAAACGTGATAGAATTAAGGGGTTAGCTCATCAATTGGATGAGGATAGTCGGGGTTTAAAGACAAGGTGGGGTCGGGTGTGGATACCTCCCACTTGTCCTTTAAAGACGGCTTTATTGGAGGAATCCCATAAATCGAGATATTCGATCCACCCGGGAGGCACGAAGATGTATCGTGACTTGCGGGTTAACTATTGGTGGCCGGGAATGAAACGAGATATTGTTAAGTATGTTGAAAAATGCTTGACTTGTGCTCAAGTGAAGGCGGAGCATCAAAAAACCGTATGGCAAATTGCAACCTTTGGAGATTCCAATGTGGAAGTGGGAGCATATTACGATGGACCTAATCACGAAGCTTCCTAAGACTAGGAACGGTTATGATACGATATGGGTCATCGTAGATCGGTTATCAAAGAGTGCTCACTTTATACCGATCAAGGAGACATATTCTTCCAAGAAAATGGCTGAAATTTATGTTAAGGAGGTGGTGTCTCGACATGGAGTACCGGTTACTATTGTGTCTGATCGTGACACCCGGTTCACTTCTCATTTTTGGAAGAATTTTCAGGAGGAATTGGGTACGAGACTATTGTTGAGCACAGCGTATCACCCTCAAACGGATGGTCAGAGTGAAAGGACTATTCAAACGCTTGAGGACATGTTACGTGCGTGTATCATTGACTTTGGGGGAAGTTGGGATGATTACTTACCTTTGGCGGAGTTTTCTTACAATAACAGTTATCATTCCAGTATTGGAATGCCTCCTTTTGAGGTTTTGTATGGGAGAAAATGTAGAACTCCCGTGTGTTGGGGAGAAGTGGGACCAAGGGAACTCGCCAGCAAAAAGGTAGTAAAGGTGACAAACGAACGAATCGATCAGATACGAGCTCATTTAAAGGCGGCACAAGACCGTCAGAAATCGTATGCGGATAAACGGAGGAGGCCGATCGAATTCCAAGTGGGAGACTTTGTGTTGTTAAAGGTTTCTCCTTGGAAGGGTGTGATTCGTTTTCGAAAGCGGGGAAAACTTAGTCCACGATTTATTGGACCGTTTAAGATTATAGCTCGGATTGGCGAGGTTGCCTATCGCTTAGAGCTACCGGAGGAGTTGAGTGGGATTCACAATACATTCCACGTATCTTATTTGCGAAAGTGCTTGGCGGATGAATCGGCTTATGTGCCATTGGAGGATTTGGTGATTGATGATAAACTCAATTATATTGAGAAACCGGTGGCTATCTTGGATAGAAAAGTCAAGCAACTTCGGAATAAGACGATTAACCAAGTAATGGTGCAATGGAAGAACAGACGGGGTTCGGATGCTACGTGGGAGTCCGAGGATGAAATGCGGAAATTTTATCCTTTCCTTTTTGAGGTGTAACGAGGTTTCGGGGACGAAACCTTTGTAAGGAGGGGAGAATTTGTAACATCCCATTTTGGTGAAACATTATAAATTAAACATAATTGGTGTATGATTATGTTTATTTAATTAATGGGTGTTTTGTGTGATTTAATTATCTTAAATAATATTTGGTGGGTGATTTAAATATGTGTTTGTTAAATTTATTATGTTGGGTGTTTACTAACTTAACTTAGTTAGTTATAACTAGTTAGTTTTAACTAGTAATAGAGGGACCAAAACTGCCAATAGATGAAACTTGAGTTAAAAGAGGGGTTTTATGTTGACTTGGTCAACATTTCACACTTTTGTGTGTGTGTGTGTGTGCTGGAACGTGAAAGAGAGGAGAGAAAAAGGAGAAAAACTCAAGAACTTCAAGAATTGATCAAATTGGAGGTTGGATGTTGATCTAATCTTGAATGCAAGTTGAAATTGGAGTTCTCCTTGCATCAAACAACATCTAGGTAAGATTTTTGGGTGTTTTGATGGGATTTTCGTGGGTCTCCATAGGGGGTGTGGGTTTGATGGGTAAAACTCTCAAATTTGGTGTTTTGAGAGTGTCAAATGTTGTTAATGATGTTGATAATCATATAGGAACAACTTTTGATTGTTTTCTTTCATGATTTACATGTTATGAAAATGGGGGAATTGGGGTTTTCATGGAGTTGATGAACATGGTGTGTAAAGTAGTGTTTAAAGGTGGGGATTTGATGATATTCACTATATTGTTGTAGTTTGTGGTGAAATTGTTGAGATTGATCATTTTTAAACATAATAATGGAGTTACATAGGTGTTTTAATGATGAATGATCATTAGCACATGAATTTGTGCATACAAGGTGTTTGATGAAATGCCAAGTAGGGTATTTAACTTAAAATTGGTTTAAACCAATGGTGATGTGAATTATGTGGGTTTATAACATCAACAATGGTGAATTGATATGGTTAAGGGTCAATTGGAAACAAATTAGATTGAAAATGTTGACATTGGGGTGAAAGGGGTGTATGTTGACTAATTGTGGTCAAACTTTATATTAAACCTATTAGTTGTGATAATAGGAATTGATAGTGAAGGTGTGGGTGAAACCAAACGACCCGGGAAGGAATTGGTTATAGAGGATAGCACGTTGGAACAAGGTAAGTCACCCAATCTTCTATTTATTATGTGTAATGGTGTTATGCATAAATAAATATGTTGTAGAAGATTGACTTTATGATGAATTGATGATATTGGTGTTTGTTGATATACAATAATAAGCAATAGGTGATATATGTTGCTTGATTGTTGTTGGTATGGTGCTTTAATGCTAGTCCATGATTGACTTAGTGTTTATTTGTGTGTGTGGTGATTGAATGAAAATAGTTCACAAGGTGTGTGAACTTATAGTTGAAATTGACTTAATTTGGTGTTTTGAATCACAAGTGGTGTGATTACGACATTGGATTATTCACATGGTGTGTGAATGTTCTTTGTTGGGTGTAATCAAGTTAGTAAAACACAAGTGGTGTGGTTTACTTAACTTGAGAAATCTTGTGGAATAAGATTTCAATGGAGTTTTGGGTGCAAACGACCCGTTAGTAAATCGTTTGATATTATGACCATGATGGTTATAATTTGGTGAATTAAGGTGTTTAATATGATTATATGGTGTTATATAATGTTTATGGGGGTATTGGAACGGTCGTATTTGAGCGAAAGGGGTTGAGATGGCTTAAAACAGCAAAAATAGATGTGCAGGTGGTGCCCGGCGTATGATACGCCTGGGGGGGGCGTATCATACGCCTCCTTCAGCTCAACATTTGGATTTTGTCTGTGATACGCCCCAGATACGCCTAAACCATACGCCCCGAGTAAAATTTGACCAAAATTGACTTTTTGGGTCATGTAAGCTCGTGTGTTCGGGCATGGTGATCTTACTTAGTTCTAATGAACTAATGGTGACTTAATTATGGTGTTTCAGGTGAACGGAAGGGTTGAACGGGGTCGTGATCGGTTTGCCTCGCAAGGATTCGGATCAAACACGTTTTGGTGGTTTTTCTTTGTTGGTGTTAAACAAAGGTTTTTGGTGATAACTCAAATGTAATTTTTGTTATTGAATGTTTAACTAACATCAATTATTTTGTAAAGTCGTGTGTAAATGAGGTGTTTATGGTGTTAATTACATTTGTTGGTTTAAAAAAAATCTGGGACCTAAACTTTGATGTCGTTTTAAACACGTGTCATACATGTGGGAGTTATGGGGCTTACAAATCATCTCACATATAATAATTAAACCAGTTATGAAACATGTTTTTATAATCAAGTATGTTATTATGATTACAAATACTTAACCCAAACCAGACTCATATTGATCCCTAAAAAAAACCACCTATGGTTGTCTCTTATAAGATCAGAGTCCCCTTCATCATGTGCTTATAAATTGTTTTTTTTTTCGTTCTTAACTAACATTGGCCTTTTTCGGGACGGGTAACCGTGATCCCTATTATCTTTAACATATTAGTTCTGAATCATACATGTACATATATAGGATTGGTATCCGGCGAAAACTCTCTCTTAAAACGATAACTAATAATAACCCTTCAAGATCAGCATAAATCTTTATTTTTTTTCGAATATCACTGTAACACATGTATAATACTTTTGTCTTTTATTTGTATGTAAACATACAAGGCATATGAAGTTACAAATTACAAATAAAATAAAAAATTACTATACATGTGTAACAATGACAAATTCAGGAAAAATAATCTAAGACTTGGGTTAAACTTGACGGGCTATTATGGATTATCGTTTTAAGAGACGGTTTTCATAATATATAAACACACACGAGTTGTGAGCAAAAAACATACCTTGATAAACTGCTGGATATTTTGTAATAGAAAGTTTCGATAACTTGTGACATTGGGGTACATGACCTGAGTTACTGACTCACCGAGCCCATAATAATTCACCACAAAATCATTTGTGCCTGCGCTCAACAAAAATGCAGCATTTTTTATAAGGTTGAATGTGTTTTCAATCCCAATCAACATCTCCATCTTTGATTTGTATTCTTTGAAGTATTTCATTTGTTGTTCCATGGTAATCACATCCTACAAATCAAAAATATTAAAAATATATATATATATATATATATATAGATCTCATAATTACATAACTAGATAAAAAAATATTATATAATAAAATATTAAATAAGAAAGAAATACTATATGAACATATAAAATAAGAAAATTAAAAAAAAAATCTTAAGCTTGCAAAACTATAGGAAGATAATACACTTTACTTAGTTTACTTGATTGTTAACCATTCAATACCATAGATGGGACCATTGAGAAAGACAATGGTGAACCACTAAATAAAAAAGAAAAATCCACCATCACCCTCTCAAACAAGTTAATATTATTCATTTTGTACATATATGGCTTAATTAGCTTATCTACCTAGAAACACCATATTTTTAACTCTCATAGAAAAGTTATTAATTTACAAAGGTAATATTCAATGATGATAATAAGAGTTTTGATGGAGAATGTGAAAAGGTTGATAAATATATATATATATGTATAGGAACTTACTTCATTAAGAACCATTAAATATCAAAGAACTATAAGAACTAAATTTGAACCACATATTTTAAGAAGTATAAAAGTAATTTTCTTTTAAAATGGTGGAAGTTACTTTTATACCTTCTAAATTTATGGTTAAAATTGGTTATTTTAGTTCTCAAATTTAAATAGTTCTTATTTGAACATCCCCCCTATATATATATATAGGACAAGGTTCTGTTGGTAACTCACTGTTATTGTGGTAACCCAGTGAACTTTGACAAAATATGCCCGAATCTTTGGTTTTTTTTCATGGTCTTTATTATACATATTTAGAGGGGTTTCTTTTTTGTGTTTTGGCTAATTCGCAGTGCAAATCGAATTTGCATCGGTGTAAATTTGAGTTGCATTTCACAACATTTATAAAAGTGCAAAATTTTGACACCGATGCAAATTCAATTTGCACTCCGAATTAGCCAAAGCACAAAAAAGAAACCCCCCTAAATATATATAATAAAGACCATGAAAAAAAAATTCAAAGATTCGGGCATTTTTTGTCAAAGTTCACTGGGTTACCGTAATTACACAGGGTTCTTATTTGAACCAAATCCTATATATATGAATTGTATTTAGTGCTAAACTAATATCAAAGAGTTAACAGTTAAACTTATTTTAGGTTTCTGACTCACATTAAATTTGATTTTCTTTATTGCTAACCAATAAAAAAATCAACGTTAATATGAATCACGTCTTTTTTTAATTAAAAATAGGTGGTCAAAAATGGATAAAATCACTTGAGTGTTAATTCATGCAATAACAATTATTATTTGTGTAATTTTATCAAAAAAACTTCATACACTTCACACAGAAAACATAATTTATAGGTAAAAGCCAACAGAAGCTTTTTCTCCAGGCATTGATTTATCATACTAAGCTTTCAAAAGTGCATTCAATACTTTTATATTATATAACTAGCATATAAATTCATGTATTACACGGGTTGAATAGTAAAACAATATATAAAATTTTTAAGTGTATATTCAATCATTAATGAGGTAATCTTCTAAGAAGAAAATTCATATAAGTAAAGAACAACTTAATATAAAAATTAAGGTTTGCCTTTAATCTTTAAAAACATAAAATAACGGATGTCTATTCCGGTATTGAAAAGATATGTATAAAAATTAATTTTGGGTCATATACTACGCGAGAAAAAAGAAAAATTTAGTATACCAAAAGTTGGACAAGTATTTTCTAAATACTCATTTTTTAGTTTAGTAAAAAAGAATAAAGTATTATTACTTTCAATGCATTTAATTTGAATTATTTTTTTTAACAATTAATTTGGATCACTGGCGAATTGCTGGTGATTCATCATGTCACCAACAACATCACCCGATCATATTCACAGCAAGTCATTAGTTCAGAAAGAAACTCAATATGTTAAAAAAATCTCTTTTAAGATTCAAACCCAGAATTTTATGTTTTCTAAGTCTTATAGTACCACCAAAACGCTAAACTCTAATTTCTTTTGGCTCCAAGGCATTTGAATACCCGGGAATCTGCCATTCAAATACAATAAATACACTGCAACCAATGTCAGGATGCACCTAAATTATTATTATTATTATTATTCATCCCTGCTGACCATATTGTTTCATACTAATAAATTGCAATAATTTACAACGCAATTCACATGATGGTATAATAATTTATATACCAAACTTATTATAGTCTAGCTATATCCTGGATATTGGATAAAACTTAAGAATAAAATGTTCCAGAAATTACCACAAAACGGTTTTCTTAAAGTATTGAGTTTCTTTCACAACTGGTGACTTGATGATAGATATGATCAGGTGTTAATACTGGTGGCACAATGATAATCCAGTAATTCGTCAACGATCCAAAAATTAAGGCTCAATATATATATATATATATATATATATATATATATATATATAATAATAATTTAAATATTTACAAAATGTTTTTATGACCATCACGTACACTTAAATTAACACGTTGTAAAAAATGTCAAACTTAATTCAGGACGACTGAAATAATTTAAAACTTGTCATTCTGTCAATCGACGTCAACATTTTACATTGAAAATACAAGTATATACCATAAATATACAACTTTGAAATTATAATAGTTCTACAAATGGTTTTGATTCAATCAGTGAACATATATTGTTATGCTATTTTATGCGCTAGTACGAATGTATGCCTACTGTCTACATAACTACTTTGAGCGGATGAGAAACATATACAATTAGATACACACAGAACCCTAAATAAACACACATAAAAACATTATATGTGTGTGTATATATGTCTTTTATTACGGTGACATGTATTCATGTATAATTACGTCAAAATCGTACATCTTTTTATTTTTTTATCTGATTATTATTATTATTACACATGTATAATGCATTCTTTTTTTATGTTTATGTGTAAATTCACATGTATTTAAGATTTAATTCTACTATTAATTTTGTTAAACGTCACATAATGTACAAATACTTATATTATTAAAAATTCATAAATGCATAAAAATTTACACATACATATAAAGGAAGAAAATATCTTATAAATAAAATAATAATAATAATAATAATAATAATAATAATAATAATAATAATAATAATAATAAAAGGTTTGTTTACGAGCCCTTAAACCTATTTCTAATCTCTCCTTTTAAATCATAAAATAATATGCCTTTTATATTAAAGTTATTTTTTCTTAATAAACCAATAAAAAAAGGAATTTAATGTGAACATGCATAAATTATTAAAACAAATGAACATAAATATTTAAGGATTAACTCTTTAAGGTTAGATTATCATACATACATACATACATACATACATACATACATACATACATACATACATACATACATACATACATACATACATACATACATACATACATACATACATACATACATACATACATACATAGAGAATTAATAAAATGAAAACCCTATTTTAGTGTGAAAACTAGACAAAAATCATGTAAAAAACATATTTTTTTATAAAAATTTCTTTACACATTTGTAACATTATTAGGCACATTTTTATAAAAAAAATATAAAAGCGCAACCAAATATGTTTTAAAAAAAAATTATACACTCATGTAAAACATACGTAACATTGCGTCAGATCTAACGGAATTTTTTAACGTTTTGTTACGTATGTTCTACATGGTTTTATAAAATATTTTTTAAATATCTGGTCGGCGATTATTTGATTTTATTTATAAAAATGTGTCTAATATGTTACAAACCTGTCAAAAAAAATAAAAAAATACGTTTTTTACATGATTTTTACATGGTTTTCATATTTTTCACACTAAGGAGGGGTTTTCAAATTATACATTTCCTATATATATAATATCAAATAAGAAGCGATTTTTGACAAAAAAAAAATTAAAAACTAATATGAGTTTGACATATAACAAGATAATTTAAGTATAACATCTTATTTTTTTATACTAAATTATTATTTGTTTGTACTTGATTCTTTTTTTGTTATGTATTTTTTTGTGTTGGATTTTTGTTTTTTTACTGTATTTTTGTCTTTCGTAATACATTTTTTGTACTAAATTCAATACAAAAAAATAAAAATCAAATATAAAAAACAAAAATCCAGTACACAAAAAAATTCAGTACAAAAAAATAAAAATTTAGTTAGAAAAATAAAATAGTATGCCCTAAATTATCATTTATTTATTTTTCTTAACATGTCACATGCCAATCTTTTATTGATTCATATTTTTTCTTAAGCAAAATATCTTCTTATTTGATCATTCCTTATACACACACAATATATATATATATATATATAATTGTATTATGTGAAAACTCAAACGCCATGTAAAAATATTTTGTAACATTTGGGCATAACGTTACATCTGTTTAAAAACTTTTACAAAATATTTTAAAAAAATCCACTTGGCTTTTTTTTTTATCTTTTTTATAAAACAAATAATGTTATAAAGCTGTAAAAAAATTCATAAAAAAAACATTTTTTTGATGGTTTTTTCCATGGTTTTCATGTTTAATTTTCACAACTAAATGTGGTTTTGATTTTTATAATTTGCTATATATATATATATATATATATAAAGAGTGTTTAATTAAAAACCAATAATAGTTAAAAACTCGAAAAATTATTTTGGCTACAAGTTTAAAGGTTATAATAGTTTTTAAATCATATGTTTATAAATGATTTTTTTATTTTATATAACTCTTTTTTGTTTTCATTGAATGATTCACATGTATACGCACATTAGTTTTAAAAAACATGTAAATTCTATGAGTTGAATAAAGAATCAATTAAATTATAATTATATAACTTGAATAAAGAATCATTTAAATTATGTTAGCTAATAATAGCTATCCATAATTAAAATTGTAATTAGTATATAAGAATTTATTTAATTTAATTATTTAATATGAGAGAAAAAAAGAAAAAATAAGAGGAAAAAATACAAAAAAAATGACACTAGCTTGTACACTAAATTATATATTTACTAGCATGTGTGTGTGTATAGTGTATACACACAAAAACAACCAAACATAGTACGTCATTTGTAGGATCTAAAGAATAAGATATAAACAAAATCTTACCTATAACTATAGAATAGAAATTTTGCTTCAAAATTAAGTAAACAAACTTCAATTTTTATATATAAAATAGATAGAAAGCTGCTAGTAACAAAAGATATAATAAAAGAATAAGTAAAAACAAATACAATATCCCAATAAATTAGTAAAAATATCGTGTGTGCGTGTGCGTGTGTGTGAAGACTGAAGAGAGAGAGAGAAAGAAACCGAGAGTTCAGCGGTCATTGGGTCAAATCCTGAACCAGCAGAAGCAAAGGAGACCCCTGTCATTAGGTCCTCTATGGTAAGAGTCGGATCCAAATAAGCTGGCACAATCTCTTTAACACCAGCATATGAAGCTGCCAAAAACACACATATTTCACAAATAATAACCTTAATTATAATATATATATATATATATATATAGGGTAATGTTTAAATTATAACTCACTCTTAAAGCATTAACTCAAATAACTTTTCCAAAATAAAGCCAAATCTTGGATATTTTTATAACATCATTGTAGCACATATACAACACTTTATTCTTTTATGAGTTTGCGAAAATTTATCACCGTTTAAGACATAAAACCATTGTAAGTCTTTTACTTATAGTACTGTAACTGTTTTAAACCCAAAACTTATAACGATGTTACGTCTTAAATGCTAATGGATTTTCGCAAACTCATAAAATAAGAAAGTGTTGGAAATGTGTAACAATTATGTTAAAAAAAATACAACATTTGTCTTTATATTGTCAAGGTTATTTTGGTTAGGGCTGTAAACGAACCGAACGAACACGAACGGGACCTTGTTCGTGTTCGTTCGTTTAACTTTTAACTTGTTCACGAACGGTTCACGAACGCTTACCGAACGGAAATTCTTGTTCGTGTTCGTTCATTAAGGAATTTAGCTTGTTCACGAACGGTTCACGAACGCTAACGAACACATAATTTAGACAATAAAAATCAACATTTTTAATCTCAAGCAATGGAGGTAATCATTTATAAATATATAAATTAAGATATTATAGTATTAAACTAAAAATAACTTAAGTATTATGGTATTAAACTAAAAATTATTAATAAACAACACATTTAACGAATAAATATAATACATGAACTTAACCGAACATAAACGAACGTAAACGAACATGTTACCGAACGTTCACGAACACGACCTCTGTTCATGTTCGTTCGTTTACCTAAACGAACGGAATTTCATGTTCGTGTTAAACGAACATAAACGAACTTCCCGCCGAATGGTTCACGAACTGTTCGCTGAACGTTCGGTTCGTTTACAGCCCTAATTTTGGTTAATGCTTTAAGAGTGGGTTATTATTTGTTCACAATCATACATATGTGTGTGTACAATTTAAAATAATAATGTATTATTATTAATTAATTAATTACCAACAAAATCAGAGACAAGTCGGCCATTTGTAAACCTGCCAGTAGGAATGTGGTTGATGAAATCTCTACCATAAGGTGGGAAGTTGCTTTTCATGGGAGTCTGTATGAAGTTGTTGTTTCCAGCATCAACAGTCGAGTCCCCGAACACGAATAAGGCTGACGGTTTTGGCCTCGTCGCGGGTGGACCGGCTGCTGGTTGAGAGTAAACACAGGAAAACAAGACCATGATGAACCACCAAAATGTAATGTTGTAAAGTGGATGAGAATAACCCATCATATCTTTTTGGAACAAAATGTTTGAATCTTTGGTTTTTATAGATGGGGTACATGTTGCTGATTTAAGGGCCTGCTTGGTTGCTCACCTAATTAATTTATAGGGATTAAATACACTTTTTAGTCAGAATGTTACGAAATTCTGACGTTCAACTTTAACATGTTATTCAATAATCAATATATGTTCATTAATTAACATAAAAGTTTTTAGTAACTAATTTAATGTTAATAATTCATGCCCAGCTTTGAAACGTTAACAAGCTAGCTATACTTTTTTTTATTACATCTTGTTTATTTATCATGACAAATAAATCATTATTCTGTTTTGAATAACATAAATATATGGAGTAAATTTTGTTGACTAAACTCGTGATCTTTCATAAGAAAAAATGAAAAGTCGTAGGACACTATATCGGCGAATCAGTCTTTGTTGTTAATGAACTAGTAAAATTTTATATATTTTTTATTATTTTATTATACAACTTGAAACACAAAATTTTTAAAATTTATCTTGATATTTTGATACTTATATAATAGTTTTACTCGTATTTTTCGCTTTACGCTTCGAATATACATTTGTAACATGTTAATTTTATCTAATTTTAAGTATAAATCTTAATTAAAACTTAGTATAGTTATGTTACGCTCTAATTTTAATCTTATTCAATACTAGTAAAACATTTTATATTGATCAAATTTTAATCTTAATGAAAATAAGTATTTGATCAAATTTTTAAATAGATGAGAACTATACATAGGTAGACAAACTCAATCAAATATGTGAGTGGAGTTATCAATGAGGACACTTAACCCTAAACTAAAATGGAAAGGTTTTGTGTTAACAAGTAATTATGTAATCAAAGAAAATACGACATGGGAGATCACATCATATGCCTAAATTAGGAAACGGGTTAAACTATCATGAAAATTAAAAAAAAAATAAAGAAAAAGTTTTTTGGCGGTTTTCTAAAAAAAAAATTATACCTATATTATTATACATTATAAGTGGGAAAAATTATATTTTATGGTTTATCGTTAAATAAAAAAAAAATTTTGAATAACATAAACTATTTATATGATTTTTTATATGATTTTATTTTATAAACGTCTATTAACCTCTTATAGTTACTTTACTAGTTAATTGTTTAATTGAACATGTTACGAGTATATGTTTTAAAGGAGTTGTTTAATAGCCTCTAAATGATTATATTAAAAGGCTACTATTAATGAATCAGGTCTTTTATTATGGTTAAAAGTTAATTTTAAGTCTGAATGGTTAACATGTATCATTAAGATATAATCTTTTAACCATTAAAACTTAAAATTATTTTTTAACTATAAAATGTAACATATTAATGACTATTAAAAGATTATCAAATAACATGTTACTATTTTATTTGAGACCACACGAGACAGTACCTCAACGGTACCCCGAGATTCTTCTAAATAAAAGGTTTCTGGTTCAAAATCCTCCCTCCAACGAAAAAGGGGTCTGAGGAGTCAGGGTGTTTTCCCAGTGGAGTTTCATCTTGTGGTGGCTGTGGGGCTCATGGGAGGTCTAGATAACTAGACCTTGAGGACCTAGCTTGAAAACAGTGGAATCACACGATTAAGATATTTGTCGTTATAAAAATTTGAGACCACACGAGGACTCTTTTATTATTTGAAAAAAATACAAATTACATAGTTACAAATCTCATTCAAAGGAGCTTTTTGTATGGCAAAACGTACGACTACACTCACACGCCATAACTCTTTTAAAAGTTGAATCCCTATCAAGTATTAATTGCTCAAAAATCTTTTAGCCAAATTCACGCTATCTTTCTGAACGATTATAATGACTATTGATTATCTTTTTCATGTTTACTTTTAAAAAAAAATAGAAAAAAAGATTGTAGAGTTATCACAAATTTGATGAAGCGGTACATACCTGATACCACACGACCTAAAGCTCTTAAGTTCATTCTTTATTAAGGTTGGTTTTCTTTGTATGCATGTCACCGATTCGGTTGTTTGCAAGGACCCGTGAATTTTACCACGTAAGTAGGTTCTTACGGTTATTAAAAAAATAAATAAAAATAAAAATCTGATACTAGTGCCCTTGAAACGAATCTTTTGTTTAAATGAATCGTTTTTGTTGAGAAACATGGAATTAAAACTAAATGAAAATTATTACTCCAAAGAGAAGCAATATAATTAAACAGTGAAAAAAATTAGACATTGAGATGTTACAAATTTATTAAGGTTATTGGCATTGAGATGTTACAAATTTATTAAATGGTTGTTGACTTATTTGTTAATTATGGTTAAGAATTCTGATTAGAATTAATTAATATATTAAGAAAATAATAAGTAACATATGTTGTTTAATGAGAGCCAATGAGTTCTAATCAATTGTTTTGAAAGAAGATAACCAGTGGTGGATCCAGAATTTTTTTTCAGTGAGTTCACCACTTTCTGACGTTTTAATTATATAGAACCGGACATAAAATTTTCGGGTCTGGTTGACGATTTGGGCCTTATAATGTTCTACACGTAATAACTGTGCAATATACTAAGTCAATGATTAAAATTAAAAAACGTCATCATTAAAGAGTTTGATGGTACAAAGTGCATTTTGTTTAAGATTTTTAAGCTCTAGACCAAACAGGAGTCAAGAGAGTCACGCGCCCTTGCGGGGTCCAAGGTGGCGGTCCTGATGGTCATTTAGCAGGCATGGGTCAAGGGGCAACACCCCGAAATCTAAACAAAATATGCTAATTTGTATGACAAAAATTAACTTGACCTGAGTGTTTGACCACTAATAACTACCATTTTGCTTTCTAAGTTTGTATGACCGAAAAGTGATTTTAACACGATCATATAAAAATATAATCATTGATTATCGATTTTTCTTTAACAAAGATCACTTGACTCGATCAAGTTGACAAATTGCTTGAAAATTACATTAAGAATTCACTTTTAAAAATCTTAATGGGCTCATCTCAGGATTCACACATAAAATATTAACGGGTTCACCATATTGTTAACTCTTTCAAAAATTATTTTTCCTACTAACAAGTCAAAGCGCGATGGGTTCCCATGAACCCATTGCCGCCAACCTACATCCGCTCATGAAGGTAACATTTGATTTTCAATGTGAAGCTTATGTGTTCGAGTCTCACTTGGAACAATATGTTTCAGGTGTGAAATGACGAGCGAGCCAGGCAACGTTGTCTACTTTTCAAGGGCATCACTACTACAAAATCATCCTAATGCAAATTTTTTTGTCAAAAAAGATTACAAATACGTTGCATTAGCTGAAGTACATTAGTCTAATGCAACTTTTTGTTACATAATGCAACTTTTTTAAAAAATTGCATTAAATAAAAAAAAGTTGCATTATGTAACAAAAAAGTTGAATTTGATATAATGCAACTTCATCTAATACAAACTTTCTTTTAATATAAATGTTGCATTATGTTGATTTTGTAGTAGTGCATGAGTGGCTTTTCGTCTTTGGGTTTACCCGGGTGACCGGATTTAAAATATATTCGTTAGCCGTACAAAAATAATTTTGTTGTTTATTGATTTAATACTCAATTTTTTTTTCTAATTCTATTAA
This sequence comes from Mikania micrantha, assembly GCA_009363875.1. Lineage (NCBI taxonomy): Eukaryota > Viridiplantae > Streptophyta > Magnoliopsida > Asterales > Asteraceae > Mikania > Mikania micrantha. The sequence continues at coordinate 77,584,844 of CM018695.1, read as the reverse complement.
AGCTTTTCCTCTACGTACGTTCTCTACATATTTTCTTCAATAGTTTATTTACATGTGTATTACAAAGAGTTGTATAAAAATAAGTATTACAAAGCAATCAGTGAGTAAAAATAAATACACAAATAACAGATTATTTTTAACATTTAAAAATAAATAAAATTATATTTCATAAATATTTATATCCTTCTTTAAACAATACAAATGAGATTTAAAATTTTGATTTTTTTAAATAGTTGTTGATTGTATTATCATTAATATTTAAAGAAAATGAATATTATTGATTTTTTTTAATTTGAAAGTTTGAATTAATTAATTGTGTTAAATAGAATTAATTCATAAGTTTTTTCAAATATGGCATGTGGATAGCCTAAAAAATGTCACATGACAAATGAGATGTGAATATACTAGAATTACGCCATGTGTCATATTGTTATTCTTTTATTATATAGTATAAAGTATAAATATATATTAGAGACACAGTAAATAAGAGAAATCAACACCAAGAGAAATAATATAATCCATCAAGAAACGCAAACACCACTCTTAGGTTTCAATATATTGAAATTTAGTTTAATCTAAATTGAAGGCTGTCAAAAAAAAAATAAACCAAAAAAACACATTTAATGCCAAAATTGAAGAGGAATACTTGTTCATGAAATTCTCATTAAACAAGGTTTTGTTATCAACAATTTTGTAATCCATATAGCGGCAATTTTCGTTCTCTCTTGTAAAGATGTTAAAAGTGGATGAACAAATTAACCCATACTCCATACTTAATTTTGATTCCATGATTTTCAAAAAATTAAGAAAGTATTTATATCTCATACTTTTTTTTGTAAATTATTTAACATTAATATAAGTGTTAATATTAAAGGTAACTTTATAAAATAGTAATCAAGTTTCTTAAGTGTTCTAAATATATTTAATATTTTTATAAATATTTAAAAATTTTAAAATTAATCATAACAAATGAAATATACACGAATATTATATTTAATAGTATTTAATTATTATTTTTTTCTCAATCTGTCTTAAATTTAACAATTATGAAAACTTTGTTATTAATTCATTAATTTGTTTATTCATGTTAACATTTTATTTCAAATTAATTAGAAAAAAAAACACATTTATTTCGATTAATTCTAAAAAACTTGAACAGTTTTATAAAAAAAATGATACATGATTGAAACATTTACTTAAAGTTGAGTAACTTTATTTAAACACTAGAAAAAATTGATTACTATTAGGTGAAATTTTTTATATAATATTAAATCACTTAATCTACATTGTTTGAATTATTACTTTATGAACCCAACAAGAATTGTTAAAGTGAGAATGGCTCCATTGGTGAAGTTGAAGCAATATGATCTTTATTGTGAATTGTGATACACATGTGGTTACATCAAGATATGATAAATGCATTGTCAGTTTCAGTTTCATATAGTTGGTTATGGCATATTAGAATGTGATCTTTATAACAACATTGACCACCACCACCAAATCACCACATCGTCGCCGAATCAATCACCACCACCACCACATCGTCGTCGAAGTCCAAACAATCACCAACATTATTACTCCATCGCAACCTTAGATTTCGATACTCTCTTATTGATTTTATTTGATGTCCTCGGTGGTGATGGACCGGTGGTGGTGGGTTTCTACTTTCTATATGTATGATGGTTTGACAATGGTGTTGAAAGTCAGCTACTTTTGGTTTTTTTAAAAGGGGACATCTTGGTTATTAATTTTTTGTTTTAAATTTAACAGCATTTTGCAAACTATAGCCTCAAAACTTAATGCCCCTTAAGGCTGTGAATCGCCTTGTATGCCAATTTTACGTATTACATCCAGCACATACATATTTTTTTAGAGTTAAAAAGTAAAAAAGTGAAATTTATTTGAATAATAAGGACCATCTGTGTGATTGACTAATAATTTTGCATTCTGATTATGCTAACTCAAAAGTTAAGGCAATATTGGATGTTAGAGTGTTTACGGTCCGGTTTTTGAGGGAAACCATAAACCAAATCATTAATATAGGTTATTGAATAATAAAAAGTTTTTATTAAAAACTAAAACCGAATCATTATTAAAAAAAACAAACTGAACCGTTATCAACGATTTGATTACAGTTTGGTTCATGGTTTGGGTCTTTCCGAATAGTTAAAAATAAAACTTAACCATTTTACATTTTGAGACTGACTATTTACAATGTGAGCCAAATCTATTTTTGTTGTTAAATGCATAGTTGTCAAAGGCACAAGGCACACTCAAAACGCACAAGCCGCACCTAGAGCCTAAGATTAAGGCACAAAAAAAGAGAGTGTTTTTTTTAAATAGGCGCATAGTATTAAGTTACCATTTTTAGAGGGTTGACATGTTTTAAGCTTAAAAATTTTTAAAAACTATTTAAAGTTTATCTATAAAACAATTAATAATCTAGTTCATAGAGTTTTTAAAATATATAACCTTTTTATGGTTGTCTTATACTGATTTATGGTTGGATTTTTTTGAACATTGCCGGATATTCCAAAATTTTGCTGGAATCTAGCCAGAAAGTCATCGGAGTGCGCCTAGACTGCCACCAGGCGCCTTTCATACGAATGGCTTTTTTTTGGGGGCTAGGCGAGCGCCCGAGGGCTTTTGACACCTATGGTTAAATAGAGCCTAAATAATCGAACTTATCTATCTATCCATCTATCTATCCATCTATCTATCTATCTATCTATCTATCTATCTATCTAATGAATGTATTACACAGTTCGGTCCGGGTTTTTAGTGACAACCGTGAAACCAAATCAATAACCGGTTTGGGGGTAAAAACATGGAAGGGAAGGGTGGGTGTGAGAATTCTTCAAATGGAGCAGGGTAACCGTGGATAAACCGAAAGGTGTGGTGGGTGATCTTGAAGTTTTCGGGTGTTGAACGCTTTGAGAAATCAGGCAGCAGTGAATGATGGTGTATGAGTTGACAAGCAACTTTGAGATCGTTTTGGATGTTGATGATGTTGTATGGGGATTTATTTTTTTACCAATTTTAATTCAACTTTTGTAATTGTTTGACAAGACATTATTAATTTGTTAAATTATTTTCCAGAAAAAAATAATTCTTTTATAAATTACGCAAATAGTCCCTGCATGAGGCTGGACATGGCACCAGTGGCCTCATGGAGTGGGTTGGTCCTTGGTGAGGGTTTTAAGGGATCACCGTGTCGCAAGTTTTGTGGTTTGGATGAGTCACATAGAAGGAGGTTTACAAAACCGTCGTTGAAGATGAAAACTGGTCGAAGCCAGAATTGAAAATTTCCATCGCATGTTGATTCTAACACGAAACAAGTGTCAGCCAGTGGTAAAAGTATGATTCGTCATAAAATTGCGCTTCTAATGGTTCTTCTGGCTGCCACTATTCCAAAAGAAGGTAAAGAAATCAATCTATCGTCAATTAGTCACCAATTTATGTTGTAATTACAAATCATGGAAGTTAATGATGAAGAAGATCAGGGTTAAACAAATCATCATGAAATTCAGCATGAATTCATCTCTTATTTTTCGAATTTTAATTAATAAAAATTGTTAAGGTTGAGGTAAGTTTCAGTGAGTGTGTTGTCTGTAATTTTGTAGAAACATAACCAAGTTTTGATTTTGTTTCAATTAAATCACTGAAACTTTGTTTTGTTTCAATTAGGTAACTTAAGTTTGATTTATGTTCTAATACTAGATAAAAAAACCCGGATAACAGGTAATCTTGATTCGTTTAGGCTTTATAAGTGAATTTTTAGATGATTTTATGACCCGTTTATGATTGTATGGCCCGTTTCTATAACATTTTGAAAAAAGCACAAAATGCCCAAATAAGTCTAAAATACGTCTAAAACCTTCAAACGGGTCATAAAATCATCTAAAAATTCACTTATAAAACTTAAACGAATCAAGATTACCTGATATCCAAGTTTTTTTATCTAGTATTAGAACATAAATCAAACTTAAGTTACCTAATTGAAACAAAACAAAGTTCCAGTGATTTAATTGGAACAAAATCAAAAGTTGATTATGTTTCTATAACATTTTCCCCAAATAATATGACAAACTTTGATTGGATGATGGAATATGTTAAAAGAGATACCCTCACATCGTAAACGACCCTACACGAACGCGTAGTAAACAAGCTTTCAATGCCTACCCGGCACGAGTTTATTTTAATGCTTATTGATTTTCAATTTCTGGGATCATTATGAAGATCTTGAGTGAGTGAACATTAATTTAAAGAAACAAATTTTTACCATAAATATATAATGTAGAAAAATTGTCTTCAATTCAAAAAACATGTTGTAACAAAAATTAACATAAGATCATAATCCATCATCCAATATAATCCATACATATAAAGGTTACCGTTTATTTATGGCATTATGGTGTCCTTGTTTAAATCACCAGGAACCTTGAATTTGGGGTTTTGTTCCACAAAATCAGGTTGTCTCTGGTACACAATCGATGCAGCGCGAATCAAAATCCCAGCAGTTAAACCCCAGATTAGATATTTCTTACCACCTGTTTCGTAGTCAAAATAATGAACCAGATACTTCTCTCCCATCCATTCTCTTTGTTCGCATCTTCGGTTTTCATCCTGCAGTATAATGGCTCCCAATGGTTTGGTAGTATTTGTTACAATCTTCACCATTAAAAAATTTGAAGAGTGAACTGGAAAGGAGCTGGTGAGTCAATAAAAACCCAACTTGACTATTTTTCTTTTTTCTTTTAAATTGGCATTTTGACCCGTACGTGACATATTCTCATATTGGCATTTGGATTGTTTGTTGAAAAAAGATTGATTTAAGAAGGGCATTGGTAACCTCAATACTGGTCACATACCGGGTACCCATTACTGAATACCCATAGGATTCACGGTTATACTTACAGGTATCAGGCATAGACATCTATCCTCTTGTGCGGTTAGAAATTACTCGTAGGGATGCCTATCTCAAACCTGATTTTAAAGTCCAAATCGACCTAACTATAAATATTCGACTACACTTTTAAAAATTGTATAATTTTAGTAATTTCAAGTTACCATTAAAGTATTTGTCATATTTTTCAGACTTATAAGATATATATATATATATATATATATATATATATATATATATATATATATAGGTAATCAGGGGCAAGTATCACTTAATCATGTACCCATCCCAAACCTGTGAAAACTTCTAAAAACGATCAAATATCCAATCACATAACCAAAATCCCGTCCCAAATGTTTCAGGTTTCTGGGTTCTTTTGCAGCCCTTGATTCAAGTAGGTGTGTGAGAAAGAAAACCTTTAGAAACATTTCTAAGGGAGCATCAAAGACGTCATCTACTTCAGCAACATTAGGAGTTGGAGTGAATGCATTTGCATCAGAAAGTAGGCCAATTACAGGGATTACTCGCAGAAGATGCTGCAAAAGAAATGAATGGTAAGAAAATAATATGCGGTATGTTTTGACAATCTTTTAACATGTCATTAAGCATTTGTGCATCAATTAGAAAACTAAAATACCTTAGACAAAAAAGGCTCAAGATAGGCCACAACATCTACAAGTGAAGGATCAAGACCAATCTCTTCCTTAGCTTCCCTTGTCGCTGTGTCGGCGTCATCTACATCATCTTCCTCGGCTTTCCCTCCAGGCAATGAAACTTCACCTAACAGAGTACGTGATCACACTCATGGGATGTTTATAACAACAATCGTTCCCTGTAAAATCCATCTACTTGTATCAAAGCTATTTGTAGGGTCTAAAGTAGGTTTAATGCAGACAAACCTTGTCTTTGTCTCTAAGGACAAAGAGGCTGCTTCCTGAGAAAGCCAGCTCTAAAATGAAACAACAAACACCCGGGTATGTTCGAAAATGATGATAAATTGGTTACAAAACAGCTAGTTTAGTGTGATAACAGCAAAACCAAAGAATGATCAAGAGGGTCATTGACCTGGTCAATCAATTGGTCAATACTTTTATGCATTAAAGCTACGGGGCCTCTTGGTTCACATAATCTATGATTTGAAATTTGAATTTGGAATGAATTCCTTTGAAAATCATGTTTGATTGTCACATGATGAAATGAAATTTGAATTTTTTTTCCTTCACTTGTAGGAAAGTGACTTTCCATAACACCACTGATGAAATTTTGAAACATTCCAAAGGAATTCAGAGTAGATTACCAAAACGCCCCTTCCCCCAAATAAACCCTAATTTTGCCTCTTTATGTTTTCTGCAGTCTGCCCCTCATCGACACCATACTCTTCATAGAATGAAGCAGTTCCTTCGATATCAACTTCGACTTATATTGTATTCATTCGGATCTGCGATTTCGACTTCATCCCTCGTCTCATTCACAGATAATCTCATCTGCTAATCTGAACAATGATTCTATAGTGTGATTTTCTTCTTTAACTTATAACAGATATTGAATCATGGAATCTTATGAACCAAAAACATGGCAGGAATTCATTTCAATTCCTACATATTCCAATTCCCGTGACAGATTCCAATTCCATCATAACATTCTTGATTCTTCAAATCAAATGGCCCTAATTTTTCTTAAATAACACATCCGATTAACAAGTTCTGGTTCCGCCCCACAGACTACTAACAAAAGTACTAATTCCCTCGTTTAAATAATCGAAATTTGGTAAACAATCAACACCATGATTAACATTGTTACAACCTCAAGCATGATTAACACATCTAAACACTATCTTCTTTACCAATTTAGAAAGGTATAGCAAACAGTATGAACCTGAATGTGTAGAGAGGCGAGAAGATCTTTTAGTAAGAATCACACGGAGGCCACCGTCACTTTGTTCAAAAAGGCAGATCAGAACAGCGGCTTTTTTAGGTGTAAATCTTTCGGAACCAACAGGAGTGGTGGTTGCACAATCCGTTTCTTCATCAGGCTTGTAAAGTCGGAGCTGCTGGGCCAACGTGGTCAACCTCGACGATTTCACGTGGGTGGTGTTGATGGATGCCATGTTGTTGAGCCTGGACTCACAGTCACAGATGGTCGCTTAAACTGGACTCACTGTTGGGAAAAAAATGAAATCTTGTGTTAACAAATTTGGTTGGTATTATCTTGAAACTAGTTTATTTTTCTTGGTTTGTTTTATTGGTGCTTGTGGTTGTTTTTCTTGATTTGGTTTTTATGGTTATTAGGTGGAACTGTAAATTAAACTGTTGTTAAAACAACAAAACTCGTTGCTACATCTGATCTGGGCCAGCCAAATGAGGAGATCCACTTGTCGATACATCAAAGCGTTATGGGGAGGATACCATGTCCTGTCCACGATGTTGCGAACCTGCTAAGAACAAAACACCGTTAGCCTCACCGCAGGGGAGGGTCCCCTGCGATCAGCCTCCGGCGTGAGAATAAGTATCGGAGGATACGATAATTCTAGATAGAAGTATTAGAGAGAGAGTAGAAGAGTGGAGTATGGATTAATGTGTGTCAACTACCTGAAAGTGAGCCGGTATTTATAGCCTTGAGGAGATCAAGAGTGTCTGACTTGGTCCGTTGTGTAACTCCTTTATCTGGAGGACCATCTTCTAATTATCCTTTGGTCAATCGCTCCCTCTGTTACTAACTATTTGGAAGTGACTACTGTCTCTATTTTTCAGTAACAACTTCTATCATCATTCCGAGTTCTGACACATGAACCTTCTCTTTTCATCATTGCTTTTAGACACAATTTCCGATGCTATTCTCTGAAAAAGATACCGGAAGACGTTACATGGACAGGATAAGTTATCCCGTCCATTATGGGCTTCCTTCCTTTGCATACCCAATATTCGTTCATCCTTGTCCTGGGTTACTTTTATGGTCCGGACGTGTTATCCTGCCCAAACAGGTCCTACCCCCGTCATCAGCCCCCCAGTCAGAGTTATTAACGTGACCTTTTACGTAAATGACACTGACTTGATATTTGAAATGTCGTCTGTGCCCTCAACTGTAGCATGCCATGACTGTAATCGTGAATCAGGCATCCATTGGGCAGTGCGTTTTCTTTTTCATCATTTTTTCATCTCCTTCCCAATTTTCTCTGATTTTTCCTGCGATTTCATTCATCGTTGTAGTTTTCTTCGTTTGAAGCTTCAACAATCACAAGTTTTAGTGGTCTGGAGAAAGCTTGGATGTCCTTAAGGCACTTGAGCCTATAGGAGTCAATTATGGCCTTCCTATTATTGGAGGAAAAGGACTTAGTGGTCAGAATACCATTAGTTATGCTGGGAAGGCTACAGGCGGGTTAGATTTTGGGAGTGTTTCCAAAGGTACCCATCCTGGCTCAAGTTCGCATTTAAATTCAATGCTTCCTCCCAAGGGGAAGACGGGATCAAAAAGTAAGGATGTCGGTACCGAAGATGCTATGCTGGGAGCCAAGGGTCTGGATGAGCTTAACTTTGACCTTCCATTGATTGAAGATGCTATTATTGGGTCCAAGAATGACAATAGTGGACCTTCTGGTTATGAGGCCACTGTGGACGCATTAGGGGATGCCTCTCAAGTTGCTGATGGTGAAACAGATGCGGTAGGAGTGGCTGCAGTTGATGGTTTCTAGTTTGTTTGTTGAAGACAACTTTATGTGTTATGATGGTCATTACTTGATTTCTATAATCAAGAATTTTAAGTGTTTTTAGCTTATAAGAAGATTTGCTTTGGAGACTTTATAGGTTTCCGGATATGGGAAGATCATTATGCATGAAATGCTTTTCTCTCTTGTCGCTAAAATAATGTTGAAAAAGAAAATTTTATTTTATTTTGGTCATTGTTGGGCGGGATTACACCATTGCCCCTATCATTCTTACTCCTTTGTTGCACCTCTCAAGGATGGAATGAACCCATTCTTTGTGAAATTATTGGGCAATGTGACACTTTTATCTGTCTACCTAATGTGTATTTGCTGGGCAAGACAATGCCGGAACCCGTTTTTGGGGTTAAGAAATTCCTGAGTATGATGATAATGATATACATGGAATGTATATGCTTTTGTTGGGCAAGACAAAGTAGGAACCCATTTTTGGAGTTAAGAAATTCATAGGTGGGATGACACCGATACGCATGAAATGTATATGGTTTTGTTGGGTAGGACAAGGCCGGAACCCGTTTTTGGAGTTAAGAAATTCGTGGGTAGGATGACACCGATACCCATGAAATGTATATGCTTTTGTTGGGTAGGACAAGCTCAGAACCCCTTTGTAGATTTGAGTAATTCCTGGGCAGGATAATACCGATACCCTTGTAATGTACTTGCTATTGTTGGGCAGGACAAGGTCGGAACCCCTTTGTAGATTTGAGTAATTCCTGGGCAGGATAATACCGATACCCTTGGAATGTACTTGCTATGGTTGGGCAGGACAAGGTCGGAACCCCTTTGTAGATTTGAGTAATTTCTGGCAGGATAAAACCCATACCCTGGGAATGTATTTGATATTGTTGGGCAGGACAAGGCCGGAACCCGTTTGTAGATTTGAGTAATTCCTGGGCAGGATAATACCGATACCCTCGGAATGTATTTGATATTGTTGGGCAGGACAAGGCCGGAACCCGTTTGTAGATTTGGGTAATTCCTGGGCAGGATAACACCGATACCCTAGGAATGTATTTGATATTGTTGGGCAGGACAAGGCCGGAACCCGTTTGTAGATTTGAGTAATTCCTGGGCAGGATAACACCGATACCCTAGGAATGTATTTGATATTGTTGGGCAGGACAAACCTGGAACCCGTTTGTAGATTTGCTTGAATTATACGTCATCATGTACCAACATCTTCGTCTTCCTTAATATGCTCAACTGTTGGCATACAAAAGGTGGATGTGTGTCTCTACTGTTTCATAATAATACATAACAAAGGAGGAAAAAAAACACAGTTATTTGAACATAAAAACGACGAATATTAGCAGCATTCCAATGTTTGGGAATGGGAACGCATTCTATTGTTTCCAGCTTATGAGAGCCTTCTTTTGTGGACCTCCCTGACCTGGTATACCCTTCCTATTTGACCCTTAGTTTTCCTTCGGGTTGTTGCCTACTTGCTTCGTTCGTTCTCAACACCAGATCGCTCGGTTTGAATTTGGTTGGTTTAACTCATGCATTATAGTATCGTTCCAACTTCCGTTTGTATTCTCTTTCCCGTCTGCTAGCTTGTTCTCGTGATTCTGTTAAAAGTTCCAAATTGACGAGGAGTTGCTCATTGTTATCACTTGTGATGTTGGACTTGTTTCACGCCGTTTTCACTCCAATTTTAGCATGAATGATGGTCTCTGATCCGTACATTAAATTATACGAGGAATGACCATTGCTTGTTTTTTCAGTTGCACGGAGGGCCCACAACACACTGGGCAACTCTTCCACCCATGCTCCTCCATATTTTCCCAACAGGGTTTATAACACGTCCACGAAACTCCTGTTTATTTGTTCGATTTGGCCATTTGCATGAGGATGTGCTACGGATGTGAATGTTTGTTTTATGTGCAACTCTGCGCACTAGCTTTTGAAGGGCTCTTCAGCAAATTGACGGTCATTGTCTGTAACTATCTCTCCTAGAAGCCCAAATCGACATATGATCATTTACCAGAAAAAACGTATGACTTGTTTTCCTATGATGGTGGACAATGGTTTGACCTCATGCCACTTTGTGAAATAATATACTGCCACAAGTAAGATCTTTGCGTTGTTGCTGCCCATTGGGAATGGCCCGACAATGTCTATCCCCCATTTGTGGAAGGGCCATGTTGCAATAACGGATATAAGGTCGTACTTGGGAAGGCGCTTTATTGGTGCATGTAACTGGCATGACTCACGTTTACGAAGTTCTTCAACTGTGTCTCCATGCATGGAAGGCCAGTAGTATCCCAAGTTCATTATGCGTGATACAACAGATCGTGAATCCGCATGCATTCTGAAAATTCCCATATGGATTTCTCAAATAAGATAATTACCTTGCTCTGGACAACAGACCGAAGCAAATGGGACAGGAACCCCTTTAGTTACAACACACCCTTATGGATTGTGTATTGCTTTGCTTTGCATAGACATCTTGATTCTTTTCTTCAACAAAGAATAATCATTAGTATGATAGATCCTATCTTCATGAAATTTACAGTACTTGAGGATTTCTGTCATCCATTTGACTCATTGGTCAAGGTTGAATAGTGTACTTGTCTTCTTTAGCAGCACATATTTCTTGCATGGTTATGGATAAAGTTGTAAACTAAACAAGTATATGGCTGTCTCCACAGTGTGATACGCGGTGGTGAGGTATTTGTTCAAAAGGTTCACGAAAATCATGGTGATGTGCTCAAGATCTTTTTTACACGAAGAGTTGAGAAATAGGAGTGATACTTTGGCTCGTCCGAATTGAATAACATTGTGGGCATCTTTCACCATGTATAATGATATTCCTGTCATGTCATATGAGGGCTAAATGAAATATGTGTTAGAAAGTTTGGGTACCTTAGCCCTTTGACATACTTTTAAATCGAAAATTTGTCCGAGAAAGATATACATGAATATTTTGATACATTTTCTTACAATATTAAGGAAATGATCTTCTAGAAGCACCTTAATTTGTCAAGATAAAGATATTTCATGGAACAAACTTATTAATATTAAGGTGTTGGGAGGACCAAACTAATAAAGATGGAAATGTTGCGGTCCAATTTATGAAAAACAAGGTTCTTTTCGGAGTAGACTTATGAATATAGTGATTCTTTGAAAAAATTGTTTGGAAGGCCCAAACTTTTCAATATCAATATAATGGTTGGAAAAGAATTATGTAAAGTATATTACTTATGAATAAAATAATACATGAAAATGGTTCTCTATAATGACCATGTTTCTTAAAGTAAAGATCTTAGTTGAAATAAACTTATGAAAGATAAAGTGCTTAATGGTAAATAATTATGAATAACGAGGTCCTTGGAAAGGATTGTCTGGAGGGATCAGACTTATAAAAGTGAAGATTCAGGTCATGCCAGACTTATGAAAATGAGATCCTTGGAAAGGATTGTCTGAAGGGACCGGACTTATGAAAAATAAGGTGCTGGGCGAATCAGACTTAAATATAACTAGATATTTGGAAAGGATTGTCTGGAAGGACCAGACTTATCAAAGTGAAGATGCTGGTCGGACCAGACTTATGAAAAATAAGGTGCTGGACGAACCAGACTTAAAATAACTAGATCCTTGGAAAGGATTGTCTGGAGGGCCAGACTTATGAAAAATAAGGTGCTGGACGAACCAGACTTAAAAATAACTAGATCTTTGGAAATGATTGTTTGGAGGGCCAGACTTATGAAAAATATGGTGTTGGACGAACCAGACTTAAAAATAACTAGATCTTTGGAAAGGATTGCCTGGAAGGACCAGACTTATCAAAGTGAAGATGCTGGTCGGACCAGACTTATGAAAAATAAGGTGCTGGACGAACTAGACTTAAAATAACTAGATCCTTGGAAAGGATTGTCTGGAGGGCCAGACTTATGAAAAATAAGGTGCTGGACGAACCAGACTTAAAAATAACTAGATCTTTGGAAAGGATTGTCTGGAGGGCCAGACTTATGAAAAATATGGTGTTGGACGAACCAGACTTAAAAATAACTAGATCTTTGGAAAGGATTGTCTGGAAGGACCAGACTTATCAAAGTGAAGATGCTGGTCAGACCAGACTTATGAAAAATAAGGTGCTGGATGGACCAGACTTAAAAATAACTAGATCCTTGGAAAGGATTGTCTGGAAGGACCATACTTGTCAAAGTGAAGATGTTGGTCGGACCAGACTTATGAAAAATAAGGTGCTGGATGGACCAGACTTGTGAATAATATCAAGATCTTTCAATAACTAATAATTCTTTGGGAGTTCGGGCGTTAATGGATGACTTCTTTCTTGCATTTGTCAATACTTTCCACCTTAGCGAAAGTAAATAGCCTTCCGAAAAGAGTCTTGACTTCCGTGATACTAGCTTACCAGGTGGCATCACTAAAGGATAAATGCCCCCTTAGTTATTTGGAAGGTCTGTAACAGGAGGAGCATTTGATTCTTTCTCATTGCTGAGACGGGCCCTTAATCTTTGGAGACACGCTTCTTGAGCATAGTTTTTCATGTGTATCAGCAAGTATGGAACTTTTTTGAGAACTCCTTCCGAAGTTAATAAGAGCTAACGTTGGTGACGAGGATCGAGGAATAAAATCATCTCGGAATGGTGTTTAACTGGCCATAGATAGCAGTAGCAAACTAGAAATAGGTGTAGGTGACCAACTTCAGAAAACTTTGAAATGAAGTCGGTCCCACGGATGGCGCCACTTGTTAAAACAACAAAACTCGTTGCTACATCTGATCGGGGCCAGCCAAATGAGGAGATCCACTTGTCGATACATCAGAGCGTTATGGGGAGGATACCATGTCCTGTCCACGATGTTGCGAACCTGCTAAGAACAAAACACCGTTAGCCTCACCGCAGGGGAGGGTCCCCTGCGATCAGCCTCCGGCGTGAGAATAAGTATCGGAGGATACGATGTAACAACTGTGCCGGAACCGTCGCCGGAACAGTGAACGGAACAGTAAAGACACAGTAACTCAGGTACACGTTACGAGAAACTATGATTATACTATTAATGCAAATGGGATTAGCATGAAACTATTAAACGATTGTCTGAATCTGACTGAAATCTTAGGATTTAACAGTCAGAAAACATGTCAGACAACACAGCATTGAAACATAAATGTTGGATTGGATACTATTTGTATAAACGTATGTGAGGTTAAACAAAACGAAACGATAACGGTTGTTGTTACGGAATGCTAAACCGACGGGTTATTCGTATAGGTGACGATCTGTACGAATGATTCTGATAGTTTAACGTTCTGAGATAATAACTGAAATGTAGAAAACAAAAGTCGGAAAGCAAAACCATCGTCGTGTTCGTTCGAATGACGATTCGAACGAATACGCGCGATGGTGACGCGATCTGACGAAACGATAACGAAAACGATAAAAGACACGAACGATCATAAATTCAAAGAAATAAGATATTTCTTATTTTACAATTTTGAAACTCATCATTTAATAATTCTAATGAAACTATTTTAAGAATTCGCGAACAAATTAACGAACGCGTAAAATATTAAATTCGTTAAATTAATTAATCGATACTTCAAATAATTCGTCAAAAATAAATAAATAACTACCACTGTAATTTAGAATAAAGTTTACAATTTAAAAGTCTCGGAATAATCCTTTTATATTAATTACGAAGAACGCGCGCGTAAATTCCGGAAATGCGACGAAAACGCGAACCGAGCAACAAAAACGAACCCGAACCCACACGGGGTATAAATACCCCTAATGAGTTCATTTTAACTCATTCTTTCACCTCCTTCTTCCTCCTAAACCCTAATTCCCGGTTTTAGCCACCACCACCATTGTGGAACTTCCATCAAGCATATCTCACTCGTTTTTCACCCGATTTGAGTGATTCTTGAACCCACACGAAGCTCTCATCGTGATCTACACAAAAGTACAACCGATCTATAGAAATCTCCACTGGAAACGAGGTAAATATGACCTCAAAAATAGCGATTTTAGGGTTTTGAAACCCTTTTTGTTCGGACCACTCTTTAGCAGGTTAAAATCACTTGAACCCTTAGGAGAAACACTCACCCACGCTCGAAAATGATGTAGGAACAAGTTTCAGGTCAAATCCCGGTTGATTAACTCAAACACCATGGTTGCACCTTGCAAGAACAGCTCGGCCGAATGGCGCCCAACCAGATGGTCGAATGGCCTGATTCGGCGAATGACCATCTTCGGCCGAAGGAGCCCCTTCGCCCTAGCTCATTCGATCGGCCACGTTCATTCGACCCATGCCCATTCGCCATACCCCTATTCGACCGGACTCAGTCGCCACATGCTTCATTCGGTCGGCATATCTCATTCGGCCCTTACTCATTCGAACAACTACATTCGGTCGGAGCTACTTCGCCCGACCTGATTCGACCTAGACTACATTCGGCCAAACATTCCATTCGGCGGAGGCAATTCGAATGGAATAAACCTTTCGGCCTAATTCATGAACATGTGAATTGACTTAGTGCGTGTGCATGCATGGTGGGTGTGCATGGGATTACTAGGGCTCCTAAACAAAGAACTAACTTAATTTGAAAACAAAGGCTAATTATATTTCCCATATAACACATGGGATTTGGGAATAATAAGGAACTATGCAACAACCTTGAAGGTTAATCTATTTCAAACATAAAGGGTGAATCATGAATTGCAAAGAATTAGAGAATTTAACTAAGTAATTGTGTTAAACATTAACACATGATACTTAGTAATTGCTATACTGTGTACAACTAAGTTAGGTAGTTTTTGTTAAAACTTCTAAGTTAAGTTGTACATATACAAACGGATTTAGAAACAAAGGAACCTAAAGCCAAAGATTAGACTTAGAGTTAGTTGCTTAGAACTAACTTAAGTCTAACAAACTAACCACGATTTTCTTATAACACATTATGGTTTATTGAATGAACTCAATAATAATCTTTCTTTAAGTAATCAAATGGTTTATGATTAGGGATTTAATGAAAACGAAGTTCTTTACAAATACTAAATGAAAGCCTTACGGGGTCAAGAGTTACTTATGAGTGGTACCTTAGACTAGTTAGACGAAGTCTTAGGAGATCTGTTAATGACTTAGGACACTTAGTTGCACACCGAGACCAAACTCTACTATACGTCTATTATAATGACTGATCGCACTCAAATCTCTTAAAACAACTCAGGTGATTGAAGATACTTAAGCTACAAACAAAGAGCGCGCATTATTTGTGGTAACCTATACTTAGCAACACAGGTGAGTTCATTGTCCCTTTTCAAACTATTTTTGGGTTTTTAACTCGGGACTGAGAAGCATGTTATACATTTTAAAACAAACGTTTTAAATTTAACAAAATGCTTTTATATTATTGATTATGCCAAGTGCTAAAGGCAAAAGATTCTATTGAACTAAATGCTATTTGATTATGCCAAGTGCTAAAGGCATAAGATTCTATTTAAACTAAATGCTATTCGATTATGCCAAGTGCTAAAGGCATAAGACTCTATTCAAACTCAATGCTATTTGATTATGCCAAGTGCTAAAGGCATAACACTCTATGGAAACTAAATGCTAGTTGATTATGCCAAGTGCTAAAGGCATAATACTTTATGGAAACTAAATGCTATTTGATTATGCCAAGTGCTAAAGGCATAATACTCTATGGAACCTAAATGCTATTTGATTATGCCAAGTGCTAAAGGCATAAGCTATATGCAAATACTAAAGCTATGTGTTAATACCAAGTGCTAAGGGTATTTACTATCTGATGATGCTATTGTGGATACTAATGCTATAAATCATGATAAACATTGAGACTACTGGGGAAACTAACTGCTAATGCTACGGGTTATGCTTAATACAAATGCTAGGAGACTATACTAATTGTTAATGCTATAGGTTCATGCTAGAAACTAATGTAAACATTAGATGCTAATGATTCTATAATGCTATGGGGATTCTAAAAACAATCATACATACATACACAATAAACTCTTGAATGCTATGTGATTGCCATGCTCAAACAACGGTTTGGCCTCTCAGTGCTTGCCTTACCCGTTGTAAAGCTAGTTCTTGTGCACAAGTTACGTAAATGCTGGACTCTTGTATGCTAAAACTATAGGCTATGGAAGAACAATAGTTGGTCTCTCAGTGCTTGCCTTCAGGTGTTCTCCTAGCCGGGACTTGAAGAACAATAGTTGGTCTCTCAGTGCTTGCCTTCATGTGTTCTTCATAGTCTTATCGAGGAAATGGACTGATGGCCTCTCAGTGCTTGCCATGCAGTGTTTCCCACATCTATTTACCTGGGTTGACAGTAACTAGGACGATATGGTGATCCTTAGTTGACTTTGTGTCAACCTAGAAACCCTCTATCTCCCCCTGAGTTGCTGATCATTCCTGGGGCCGGTTTGGATTAACAATGGATTCCTTCGGGCATCTGGTTATTCATACCGGTATCTATCAGGCTAAACTCGAATAAACTATCGGTGATTGGGGATAAACATACAAACAGAAGTGTTTAAACTATGATGGGAAAACTATACGGATGGGTAGGTAAAAGGCTTAATTATCATTAACAACAGTGTCATATGCTGATTAGTATGTGGTGGGATAGCGTCTGGGCTTGACCCTTTCAGGATTCCCTATATATAAGCATACCGATTGGGGTATTACATGTGGGGTTAATGAGGTTAAGGTTTTACCTACGGGCGTTTTGCTAAAACTATTTAAACTTACAAACTACATGAACTCACCAACCATTGTGTTGACTTTGTTTTCTTACATGCTTTCTCAGGTGATGCACAGGTTTAAACATATGCTTTTGGGATTGCATGCTAGGCGGCCTAGATAGAGGACCTAGTGATTTTGAGAAGCACATATTTTGTTGATCATACGAATCATTCTTGGATATCTTGTACAGTTTACAAGATAGAATACATTAATTCTTTTGTTAGGTTTACCAAGTTAAATTATCAAACATTGACATTGTAATTTAACTTTGTAATCCTATTCATATGCTTTATTGTGCTTTAGTGATTCTTAACATTGATGCTATGTAACAATCTGATCAACTAGATTATCACCCCCGATATCGCGCCCCGGGAACCTTCCGCCCGACGGGGACTCCGATCCAACCCCGCCGGCCCGGGGTGTGACAGATTGGTATCAGAGCTCAAGGTTATAGAGAATCTTAGGTCATTTACTTGAACGGTTTGACCTAGACTATAACTTAGGGACCTTCATATAGAGAACATAAGATTTAATTATGCATTTCGTCCTCAGCATTCGATCATTGCACTAACCAATATCTTTCGGTTATGATCAGAATGCCGCCGAGAAAACAACCGTCTTCGCAAGTTTCTGCTCCTCATTCATCTACTCCTACGCCACCAGATTCACCGCCGCCACCTCCTCCTCCTCCGCCTCCTCCACACTCTCCACCACCAGGCTCAAGCAGTGTTCAGAGGATAGATCCTGCTACTATCGCCTTGGCGACTCTGCTGAGTACCCAACTGACAAGCCAGCTGAAAGATGTCATCCCAGAGATGATAAACCGGATTCAAAGTCATGGCAACAACTCTGGCCATACTATGGGGGAAGCTAGTGGAAACACTAGCCACACTTCAGACTGCTCTTACAAATCCTTTGTAGGATGCAAACCTCCAAGCTTCACTGGTACTGAAGGAGCTGTTGGACTTATCCAATGGCTGGAGAAGATGGAAAATACTCTGGACATTAGCAGTTGTCCAGAGCATCACAAAGTCCGTTATGCAGCTGGTTCGTTCAGCAAACGGGCTTTAACATGGTGGAACGCACAGATCAGGGCAAAAGGGAGAGACGAAGCAATGGCGATGCCCTGGGCAGACTTCAAGCTTTTATTGAGGAATGAGTTTTGTCCGAAGCACGAACTGCAACAACTAGAGATTGAACTCTCTAACCATGTTATGAAGGGAGCGGATCACATGACCTTTACCACTCGTTATCATGAGCTGGTAGCTTTGGTGCCAGAAATGGTACCAACACTGGAGAAGCTGATTGACCGCTATGTTGCAGGTCTACCCTCCTGCATTCAGAGCATTGTACTGGCTGCCAATCCTACTACTTTAGAGTCAGCTATCTCTCTTTCTGCCAAACTAACTGGAGTGATGGTAAAGTCAGGAGTGCTGAAAGACGACTCGGGAAAAGCTAAAGAGTCTACCTCCAAGAAACCCGAGCATCACCAGAAGAAAAAGCAAAAGGTCATCAGGAATTATGTGATGGCCACCCCTCTTCAACAGGTCACTGCAGCACCTGCTCAGGTTGCACCCAAGAACTATGTGGGACCGCATCCTCAGTGTGCACGCTGCAGATTTCATCATCCTACTACGGCGCAATGCCGTAAATGCAATAACTGTGGCCGATTAGGTCATCGTGTTCAGCAATGCCGGGCACCGGCAACTCGTACTGCAAACAATGCTGCTGTAGCACTTCCTCCACCACCAAGACCTGACAATCACAACAACAACAATAGAGGATGCTACAACTGTGGAGAAATAGGTCATTTCTCCAGAGAGTGTCCGAAACGAGCACAACAAGGAGCCCAAGCACCACGTGGAAGGGCTTTTGTTATTGGAGCAAATGCTGCACGCCAAGACCCTAACGTGGTCACTGGTACATTTCTTATACATGACTCTTATGCATCTATTTTGTTTGACACTGGTGCAGATCAGAGTTTTATTTCATCTGACTTTGCACGCCAACTTAATCTTAATGAGGAACCTTTAGATTCCCCATATATTATCGAAGTAGCTAACGGAAAGCAGGTTACGGTTAGCACTATACTTAGGAACTGCCCACTTACACTCACAGATCACACATTTGCCATCGACTTGTTGCCGATGGAGTTGGGCAGTTTCGACATCATTGTGGGAATGGATTGGCTATCACTCAATAGAGTTGAAGTCATCTGTTCTGAAAAGCTACTTCGGATTCCAGTAACAGACGATTGTGTGTTGGAAGTTCGTGGAGATCAAGCAAAGAGAAACGTAAAGATCATATCATGCATAAAAGCGCGTAAGTGTCTACAAAAGAAATGTGTAGCTTTCTTGGCTCATGTGGTGGAAAAACAAAAAGACAAGAAAACCATTCAAGACGTGCCGATAGTGAAAGAATATCCTGAAGTGTTTCCTGAAGATCTACCTGGCTTGCCACCTGTGCGACCGGTAGAGTTTCGTATTGATTTAGTTCCTGGAGCAACACCTGTTGCTAAATCTCCCTACAGGTTAGCACCTTCGGAGATGCAGGAATTATCTAACCAATTGCAGGAACTACTGGATAAAGGTTTTATCCGACCGAGCTACTCGCCTTGGGGAGCTCCGGTTCTGTTCGTGAAAAAGAAGGATGGATCTTTTCGGATGTGCATAGACTACAGGGAACTAAACAAACTAACCATCAAGAATCGGTATCCATTGCCGAGGATTGATGATTTGTTTGATCAATTGCAAGGAGCTCAGTTCTTTTCGAAGATCGATCTACGTTCTGGATACCATCAACTCAGAGTGCAAGACGAAGATATACCGAAGACGGCGTTTCGTACCAGATACGAGCATTACGAGTTCATGGTGATGCCTTTTGGTTTAACGAATGCACCTGCGGTTTTCATGGATCTCATGAACCGTGTGTGTAAGCCATACTTAGATCAGTTTGTTATTGTGTTCATTGATGACATATTGATCTATTCTAAAAGCAAAGAAGAACACGAGCAACACCTTAGAACGATCTTGGAGCTGTTAAAGGAAGAGAAGCTTTATGCCAAATTCTCTAAGTGTGAGTTTTGGTTAAAAGAGGTTCAATTCCTAGGTCATGTTGTTAACAGCGAAGGCATACACGTTGATCCTGCCAAGATTGAGGCGATAAAAGATTGGGACACTCCGAAGACACCGACGGAGATACGATCTTTTCTAGGCTTAGCAGGCTATTACAGAAGATTCATCTCGAATTTTTCTAAGATAGCTCTGCCACTCACAAAGTTAACACAGAAGAGCGAGCCGTTTGTTTGGGAGCAAAAGCAGGAAGAAGCCTTTCAGACTTTGAAGCAAAAGTTATGCGATGCTCCGATCTTATCTCTCCCAGATGGTTGTGATGACTTTGTAGTATACTGTGATGCCTCTCATCAAGGACTCGGCTGTGTACTGATGCAGCGAGACAAAGTCATTGCTTATGCTTCGAGACAACTGAAAGTTCATGAGAGGAACTACACTACTCATGATCTGGAATTGGGAGCAGTGATATTTGCTTTAAAGATCTGGAGACATTATCTATATGGCACCAAGTGTACCATATTTACTGATCACAAAAGTCTGCAACATATATTCGATCAGAAAGAACTCAACATGCGACAGCGGCGTTGGGTTGAGCTTCTGAATGACTATGACTGTGTAATCAAGTACCATCCGGGCAAGGCAAATGTTGTTGCTGATGCCTTGAGCCGGAAGGAACGAGTCAAACCCTTGCGCGTAAGAGCAATGGGAATGACTGTGCAGACAAGCTTACGCGAGAGAATTATGCAAGCACAACAGGAAGTTGTTGAACGTGAAAATCTGAAGAAAGAACTCGATTGTGGGGCGGAGAAACATTTGGAAACTAAATCCGATGGACTTATCTACTTCAAGGATCGTGTATGGGTCCCTGCGGTAGATGAGTTAAGGAAGCTAATTTTCGATGAAGCGCACAAGACCAAGTACTCTGTGCATCCTGGTGCTGATAAAATGTATCAAGACTTACGTGCGTTTTATTGGTGGCCGGGTATGAAGAAAGACATAGCCGAGTATGTTGGTCGATGTCTTACGTGTGCTAAGGTGAAGGCAGAACACCAGAAACCTTCCGGTTTGCTGGAACAGCCTGAAATTCCACTATGGAAGTGGGAACAAATAGCTATGGACTTTGTCACCAAGCTACCCCGCACTTCCAGTGGACATGACACTATTTGGGTTATCGTTGATCGATTAACCAAGTCTGCTCATTTCTTGCCGATGCGAGAAACGTATACGATGGATAAACTAGCGAAGCTTTACATCGACGAGATAGTGGTACGCCACGGTGTGCCATTGTCTATCATCTCAGATCGCGATAGCAGATTTAAATCAAGGTTCTGGCAATCATTGCAGAAATCTCTGGGGACGCAATTAAACTTGAGTACAGCTTATCATCCACAAACGGATGGTCAAAGCGAGCGTACTATTCAGACTCTAGAGGATATGCTGAGAACTTGTGTTCTAGACTTTGGTGGTAATTGGGACTCTCACTTGCCACTAATCGAATTCTCCTACAACAACAGTTATCACAGCAGTATCGGTTGTGCCCCATTTGAGGCTCTTTATGGCCGAAAGTGTCGATCACCGATCTGTTGGTCTGAAGTGGGAGATAATCGAATCACAGGGCCAGAACTGATACAAGAAACTACAGACAAGATTGCTCAGATACAACAAAGGTTACAAGCGACACGAAGTAGACAAAAGAGCTATGCCGATAAACGGCGCAAGCCGTTGGAATTCCAAGTGGGAGACCGGGTCATGTTGAAGGTTTCTCCATGGAAGGGCGTAGTTCGATTCGCGAAGAAAGGCAAACTAACACCGCGATATGTGGGACCGTTCGAAATCATCGAACGTATTGGTCCTGTAGCATACAGATTAAGCTTACCGGGTGAACTTAGTGGTGTACACGACGTGTTTCACGTCTCAAACTTGAAGAAATGCCTTGCTGATGAAACTCTTATCATACCGATTGAAGAAATTCAATTGGATGAACACTTACGTTTTGTTGAGGAACCGTTAGAAATCATGGATCGCAAGGTTAAACAACTAAGGCGAAGTCGTATTCCTATTGTCAAAGTGCGTTGGAACTCAAGGCGCGGACCTGAGTTTACTTGGGAACGCGAAGACCACATGAGAAACAAATATCCCCAACTGTTCACAGAGGAAGCTGTACCCGATAGCAATGCTTAAATTTCGGGACGAAATTTCTCTAACAAGGGGAGACTGTAACAACTGTGCCGGAACCGTCGCCGGAACAGTGAACGGAACAGTAAAGACACAGTAACTCAGGTACACGTTACGAGAAACTATGATTATACTATTAATGCAAATGGGATTAGCATGAAACTATTAAACGATTGTCTGAATCTGACTGAAATCTTAGGATTTAACAGTCAGAAAACATGTCAGACAACACAGCATTGAAACATAAATGTTGGATTGGATACTATTTGTATAAACGTATGTGAGGTTAAACAAAACGAAACGATAACGGTTGTTGTTACGGAATGCTAAACCGACGGGTTATTCGTATAGGTGACGATCTGTACGAATGATTCTGATAGTTTAACGTTCTGAGATAATAACTGAAATGTAGAAAACAAAAGTCGGAAAGCAAAACCATCGTCGTGTTCGTTCGAATGACGATTCGAACGAATACGCGCGATGGTGACGCGATCTGACGAAACGATAACGAAAACGATAAAAGACACGAACGATCATAAATTCAAAGAAATAAGATATTTCTTATTTTACAATTTTGAAACTCATCATTTAATAATTCTAATGAAACTATTTTAAGAATTCGCGAACAAATTAACGAACGCGTAAAATATTAAATTCGTTAAATTAATTAATCGATACTTCAAATAATTCGTCAAAAATAAATAAATAACTACCACTGTAATTTAGAATAAAGTTTACAATTTAAAAGTCTCGGAATAATCCTTTTATATTAATTACGAAGAACGCGCGCGTAAATTCCGGAAATGCGACGAAAACGCGAACCGAGCAACAAAAACGAACCCGAACCCACACGGGGTATAAATACCCCTAATGAGTTCATTTTAACTCATTCTTTCACCTCCTTCTTCCTCCTAAACCCTAATTCCCGGTTTTAGCCACCACCACCATTGTGGAACTTCCATCAAGCATATCTCACTCGTTTTTCACCCGATTTGAGTGATTCTTGAACCCACACGAAGCTCTCATCGTGATCTACACAAAAGTACAACCGATCTATAGAAATCTCCACTGGAAACGAGGTAAATATGACCTCAAAAATAGCGATTTTAGGGTTTTGAAACCCTTTTTGTTCGGACCACTCTTTAGCAGGTTAAAATCACTTGAACCCTTAGGAGAAACACTCACCCACGCTCGAAAATGATGTAGGAACAAGTTTCAGGTCAAATCCCGGTCGATTAACTCAAACACCATGGTTGCACCTTGCAAGAACAGCTCGGCCGAATGGCGCCCAACCAGATGGTCGAATGGCCTGATTCGGCGAATGACCATCTTCGGCCGAAGGAGCCCCTTCGCCCTAGCTCATTCGATCGGCCACGTTCATTCGACCCATGCCCATTCGCCATACCCCTATTCGACCGGACTCAGTCGCCACATGCTTCATTCGGTCGGCATATCTCATTCGGCCCTTACTCATTCGAACAACTACATTCGGTCGGAGCTACTTCGCCCGACCTGATTCGACCTAGACTACATTCGGCCAAACATTCCATTCGGCGGAGGCAATTCGAATGGAATAAACCTTTCGGCCTAATTCATGAGCATGTGAATTGACTTAGTGCGTGTGCATGCATGGTGGGTGTGCATGGGATTACTAGGGCTCCTAAACAAAGAACTAACTTAATTTGAAAACAAAGGCTAATTATATTTCCCATATAACACATGGGATTTGGGAATAATAAGGAACTATGCAACAACCTTGAAGGTTAATCTATTTCAAACATAAAGGGTGAATCATGAATTGCAAAGAATTAGAGAATTTAACTAAGTAATTGTGTTAAACATTAACACATGATACTTAGTAATTGCTATACTGTGTACAACTAAGTTAGGTAGTTTTTGTTAAAACTTCTAAGTTAAGTTGTACATATACAAACGGATTTAGAAACAAAGGAACCTAAAGCCAAAGATTAGACTTAGAGTTAGTTGCTTAGAACTAACTTAAGTCTAACAAACTAACCACGATTTTCTTATAACACATTATGGTTTATTGAATGAACTCAATAATAATCTTTCTTTAAGTAATCAAATGGTTTATGATTAGGGATTTAATGAAAACGAAGTTCTTTACAAATACTAAATGAAAGCCTTACGGGGTCAAGAGTTACTTATGAGTGGTACCTTAGACTAGTTAGACGAAGTCTTAGGAGATCTGTTAATGACTTAGGACACTTAGTTGCACACCGAGACCAAACTCTACTATACGTCTATTATAATGACTGATCGCACTCAAATCTCTTAAAACAACTCAGGTGATTGAAGATACTTAAGCTACAAACAAAGAGCGCGCATTATTTGTGGTAACCTATACTTAGCAACACAGGTGAGTTCATTGTCCCTTTTCAAACTATTTTTGGGTTTTTAACTCGGGACTGAGAAGCATGTTATACATTTTAAAACAAACGTTTTAAATTTAACAAAATGCTTTTATATTATTGATTATGCCAAGTGCTAAAGGCAAAAGATTCTATTGAACTAAATGCTATTTGATTATGCCAAGTGCTAAAGGCATAAGATTCTATTTAAACTAAATGCTATTCGATTATGCCAAGTGCTAAAGGCATAAGACTCTATTCAAACTCAATGCTATTTGATTATGCCAAGTGCTAAAGGCATAACACTCTATGGAAACTAAATGCTAGTTGATTATGCCAAGTGCTAAAGGCATAATACTTTATGGAAACTAAATGCTATTTGATTATGCCAAGTGCTAAAGGCATAATACTCTATGGAACCTAAATGCTATTTGATTATGCCAAGTGCTAAAGGCATAAGCTATATGCAAATACTAAAGCTATGTGTTAATACCAAGTGCTAAGGGTATTTACTATCTGATGATGCTATTGTGGATACTAATGCTATAAATCATGATAAACATTGAGACTACTGGGGAAACTAACTGCTAATGCTACGGGTTATGCTTAATACAAATGCTAGGAGACTATACTAATTGTTAATGCTATAGGTTCATGCTAGAAACTAATGTAAACATTAGATGCTAATGATTCTATAATGCTATGGGGATTCTAAAAACAATCATACATACATACACAATAAACTCTTGAATGCTATGTGATTGCCATGCTCAAACAACGGTTTGGCCTCTCAGTGCTTGCCTTACCCGTTGTAAAGCTAGTTCTTGTGCACAAGTTACGTAAATGCTGGACTCTTGTATGCTAAAACTATAGGCTATGGAAGAACAATAGTTGGTCTCTCAGTGCTTGCCTTCAGGTGTTCTCCTAGCCGGGACTTGAAGAACAATAGTTGGTCTCTCAGTGCTTGCCTTCATGTGTTCTTCATAGTCTTATCGAGGAAATGGACTGATGGCCTCTCAGTGCTTGCCATGCAGTGTTTCCCACATCTATTTACCTGGGTTGACAGTAACTAGGACGATATGGTGATCCTTAGTTGACTTTGTGTCAACCTAGAAACCCTCTATCTCCCCCTGAGTTGCTGATCATTCCTGGGGCCGGTTTGGATTAACAATGGATTCCTTCGGGCATCTGGTTATTCATACCGGTATCTATCAGGCTAAACTCGAATAAACTATCGGTGATTGGGGATAAACATACAAACAGAAGTGTTTAAACTATGATGGGAAAACTATACGGATGGGTAGGTAAAAGGCTTAATTATCATTAACAACAGTGTCATATGCTGATTAGTATGTGGTGGGATAGCGTCTGGGCTTGACCCTTTCAGGATTCCCTATATATAAGCATACCGATTGGGGTATTACATGTGGGGTTAATGAGGTTAAGGTTTTACCTACGGGCGTTTTGCTAAAACTATTTAAACTTACAAACTACATGAACTCACCAACCATTGTGTTGACTTTGTTTTCTTACATGCTTTCTCAGGTGATGCACAGGTTTAAACATATGCTTTTGGGATTGCATGCTAGGCGGCCTAGATAGAGGACCTAGTGATTTTGAGAAGCACATATTTTGTTGATCATACGAATCATTCTTGGATATCTTGTACAGTTTACAAGATAGAATACATTAATTCTTTTGTTAGGTTTACCAAGTTAAATTATCAAACATTGACATTGTAATTTAACTTTGTAATCCTATTCATATGCTTTATTGTGCTTTAGTGATTCTTAACATTGATGCTATGTAACAATCTGATCAACTAGATTATCACCCCCGATATCGCGCCCCGGGAACCTTCCGCCCGACGGGGACTCCGATCCAACCCCGCCGGCCCGGGGTGTGACATACGATAATTCTAGAGAGAAGTATTAGAGAGAGAGTAGAAGAGTGGAGTATGGATTAATGTGTGTCAACTACCTGAAAGTGAGCCGGTATTTATAGCCTTGAGGAGATCAAGAGTGTCTGACTTGGTCCGTTGTGTAACTCCTTTATCTGGAGGACCATCTTCTAATTATCCTTTGGTCAATCGCTCCCTCTGTTACTAACTCTTTGGAAGTGACTACTGTCTCTATTTTTCAGTAACAACTTCTATCATCATTCCGAGTTCTGACACATGAACCTTCTCTTTTCATCATTGCTTTTAGACACAATTTCCGATGCTATTCTCTGAAAAAGATACCGGAAGACGTTACATGGACAGGATAAGTTATCCCGTCCATTATGGGCTTCCTTCCTTTGCATACCCAATATTCGTTCATCCTTGTCCTGGGTTACTTTTATGGTCCGGACGTGTTATCCTGCCCAAACAGGTCCTACCCCCGTCATCAACTATTAACAAAAGTTTTTTAATAATGAAAACCAAAACCGAACCATTTAAAATAAAGACCGAACCAAACCAAACAGTTATCAACGGTTTGGTTTCGATTTGGTTGTATGGTTTGGGCTTTTAATCTTGATAAAAATAATCCCAATCAAACTAAACTTTTTATAGTTTAATATTGAATAATCACACCAAGTTCAAATGTTTTTTTAATGGCGCAAAAATCATAAACTCAATATACACACACATATAGTCATATATATATATATATATAGGGCTTGCATTCTAAGAAAATCTGAGAGAAAACCCTTAAACCTTATTTGAGACATTGATTTGAAATCTTTAAAATAAACATGTGATCCACATTAACCCACATTAAAAATGGTTTGTTTATTCAAAACCTTATTCATGTTTAATTTGGATCACAAATTTATTTTCAATATTTCAAATCAATGACTCACATAGAGTTTAAATGTTTCTCTCTAATATCGGGCTTTCACACATACGATCCGACCCAGTTTTTACGACCAATTTTTTATGAAAACCATAAACCAAACCATTTATTACGGTTTTGGACTTTTGAAATCAACAGACCAAATGTTTGGAAAAAAACCCAACCGTGAAACCGAACCGATGACCGGTTTGGACGGTTTCGTGGTTTGAAACTAAACGGTGAACCCCCCTCATTTGTTTATATGTAGATTAAATAAATATTTATATTTTTAGATATGTTTGTTGGTGTAGATGACCTTTTTTTTTTCTAATGACATCTATGAGAGAGAACTTATCATTCTCTTTACTTTTATTTGCAACACGAGTGGTTGTTTTTCACAAAAAGGATGTAAGTTTACATAATTAAAGATTCAAATACTTAGAAGTTCATAATTATAGTTTTATCATTTAAGAGTTAAAAATTATCATTCTCTTTACTTGTAACATATGTGATTATTTAATAAAAATGATGTAAAGATTTAAATACTTTCGAGTTCATATTTATATGGTTTTAAGAGTAAATAATATTTTTTTTAGAAAAAATAGGGTTGACATAACGGATCTAATATGATACGATAAGACACAACATATTAAGACATGGGACATGAAATAGGTAGACACGAACACAACACAAACAATTATCGTATTTGTTTTTCCAAACACGAACACGATTTGTTTAAAGCAGGTCAACACAAAATGACTCGTTAATGAACATGTTAGCAGTTAATGTAACGACCCATTTCGTGAAAAAATTATATTTTAATCGATCTGGATGGTTTTTTTTAGTTAAATGATTATTTCTCTTTGATATTAGTAAACGTGTTAACTTGGTTAAATTATTTGATGATATTAGTTGAAAACTAGTTAATAAATTATATAGAACCAAAAGTTGAGGGGGTAATAATGCAAAATGCTGAAACTTGTTTAAATGGGGACTTATATTGACATATGTGGGTCAAATTTAGTCAAAATTCTCCTTTCTTCTTCTATGGTCGACGTCAAGAGCAAGAGAAGGGAAAAACCCTAAGAATTCAAGATTTGGTCAAATTATCATCAATCTAGGGCTTGATCATGAATGCAAAAGCATATATCAACACCCCTTGCCTTGTTTAACATATTGGTAAGTGAATTATTGAGTTTTATTACAAAAATTTTGTGGGGTATGTAGGTGGTATGTATAAATGTGTGTAAACCACTAATTTTGAGTTGCAATGGTGGAGAGTTAGCTTGCTTTCATCATTGATAAATAACGTGGAATCATCATCTTTGTATGTGGGTTTTGTTAAGTTCAAGAGTATTATGAAATGTATAGAACAATAGTATATAAAATGATGCATATAAGGGGTGTTTGTAAAAATGCATGAGTCAAAAGAATGATTAAGTGCAGAGTTGGAAATATTTTGATTGCTGCACTGTTTTTGAAAATTCATATAAAATAAACCGTACCTCCGATTGAGGTGTATTTTATATGGTTGGAAAGGTATTTGAGAGTACTATAAATTGTCTTTGAAACTCATAAACTGATTCGGGTTGTAAGGGAGTCAAAATAGATGATTTTTATAGCATGATTGAAATCTCAGCATGCTGATAGAAAATGATAATTTTGTTGTTGTGCTGATTTTTGAAAAATCATATAAAATCAACCGATAATCGGTTTGAGTCTTATAAGATATTTTTGGAAAGCTTATTGAGTCTACTATCTACAGATTTTTATAATGAGAAAATATATGGATCTTAAGTACACGAAAATTTCAGTTGAAAACAGCTTAACAGATTTTGTAAAAAGCTGAAATTTTGGTTAAAGGATGAATCTGTCCTGTTCTTCGAAAAATCACATAAAATTGTATAAAAATCCGTAGAAAATGTATCTTATATGGTTGGAAAGCTCTTAGAGTCTACTACAATCCATATTTGAACACCAAAGGCTAATTAAGATCTTATGTTGGTCAAATTTGGCATTTACAGCAGCAACTCAAAAAGTTGCTGCACTAAATTGTGACATTTCGAAAGGTGATTTCGAATGTGAAACTGAGTGGATATGTCTTAGAACAATAATGTATGTTACTAGTAGATCATATACATATAATTGGGTGTGTTACAAGTGTCTAAGATACTTGAAAAATGGATAAGACCCGTGATTACATTAACGGGTCAAAATAAGAATTTGGTTAAACATTTAGAAAAGAGAAACCTAGTGTTATTGTTTTGTTTGTTTGGATTTGAAAACTCTAAATGGAGTGTATGCTATAATATTTTTATAGGAAATGAAATTGAAAGTAAAGTATAGACTCGAGAAGGAGTTACGAGGTTTGGCACTTCCTACAAGCCAAGGTGAGTTACCTACTCACTAATATGCAACCATAAGGCATATTAGTGCTTATGTGTTATGTGATTATGTAGTTGTAACTACTTGTAATTGACTTGTAGTAATTGTGATAATTTGAAAGGTAAATTGACCATATGTGTCATGAAATTTGAAATATGAATATGGAACCACATGGGGTGGTATTTAACTACTTGATAAATGTCTTGTAGTATTTGATGAATATTATGTGCTAAATGCATAAGTTGAAAGGTATTGTTAAATGTTAATTGATATTTAGCATAGAAAATGATGACAATCCACATTTTGTGGAATTATATGTATATGAAACCACATGGGGTGGTATTTAACTACTTGATAATGTCTTGTAGTATTGGATGAATATTATGTGCTAAATGCATAAGTTGAAAGGTATTGTTAAATGTTAATTGATATTTAGCATAGAAAATGATGACAATCCACATTTTGTGGAATTATATGAATATGAAACCACATGGGGTGGTATTTGGATTGTTGAAACAATATTGGATGTGACAAATTGATTGTTGTTGAAATTGGTTAATGTTATGATATAATTGCATAACTAATGAAAGTGTCAATATATGTTTAGAATAAACGACACAGATAATTGGTGATGATCCACATTCGTGTGGAGGAACATTTAAGTCCATAATGAAATGGCATTGGAATTATCATGTAAGACCACTGGTGTGTGGCATTGGGTTTGTCATGTAAGTCCATAATGATATGGCGTTGGTGTTTGTCATGTAAGTCCATAATGAAATGGCGTTGGAATTATCATGTAAGACCACTGGTGCGTGGCATTGGGTTTGTCATGTAAGTCCATAATGATATGGCGTTGGTGTTTGTCATGTAAGTCCATAATGAAATGGCATTGGAATTATCATGTAAGACCACTGGTATGTGGCATTGGGTTTGTCATGTAAGTCCACATTGTTGTGGCGTTGGGGGTAATCCACGTATGGGTAGGTTGAAATGATAAGTTAAATATAAATGGGTTTTGACCTGTAAGTAAAAATTAACTTGAAAGTATGATTATGCAAATGTTTGATATGAACATTGGCTAAACAAATTGATGTCAATATTCAAATTACTGATTTGTTGCATGAGATTTGAATTGATAAATTGAGGTTTGGGTGAGATAACCCAAAGCCTAATGTTTGTATAAAATTTTGATAACCAATTGTTTGCTAATGCAATGTGGTTGATAAAAGGATGATAAGTCACCACAAATGGTTTGGGACTTAGTTAGCTTCCATGTAGCGTCATGGAGCGGAAATGGGATGAAAATGATTAAGTCAATTGAATGGGTAAAATTGACCGATTAGTGATTTCTTTGAAAATTAATTGTGATTGATTATTTTGAAATTGATGAAGTTACAATCTTAGATATGATTGTATATGTGATATATTGAGTTTTAAATGTATTTTGAAACCCCGGAATGTTTTGAAATGGTTTTGGGTGTTTAAAACGTGAAATCGTTGAAAAATAGTTGTAGGCGGAGTACAGTACGCTGCTGGGGGCGTACTGTACGCCGGGCACAGTATGGTACGCTGAAAGCATTCTGTTGTACGCTAGTGTACTGGCGTACTGTACGCCGGACACAATATGGTACGCTGAAAGCATTCTGTTGTACGCTGGTGTCATGGTGTACTGTACGCCGGGGCTGCAGTACCATACGCCAGGCTGTGTAAAATTCCCGGATTTCAATTTTCGTGATGAATTTGATTCCGGGGGGTCAAAGGGGTTAACTCACTTAGTTCTTATGAACTAACACTTGATAAATTATGGTGTTTTCAGGTCATAAATGAGTACGGTTTGGAGATCATGATCGGGCAAGAGTTTGTGAAGAATCAAACGTTATGCATGTCGAAAGTTTGTGATCACATACAAACTAAGTATTTGTGATTTTGTGAAATGATTAGTAACAAAACAAGTATGTTTAACATATGTAATTAGTTTTCACGCTTCCGAACGAAATGTTTTGTTAAACTTAAATAGAAATTTTCTGGGACCGTAATTTGAACACGTGTAATCACGTGGATGTTTTGGGGTGTCACAAGTTGGTATCAGAGCCTAAGGTTTGAGTGAATCAAGTGCGTCGCGAACACTTGATCTCAAACTTTTGTGCTCTTGATATGGAATGATAACGTTTGATTCGAAGACCCGATCATGAAGCCGAATGCATACGGTTAGCACCTTTAATTTTTGTGTTACATTGATTGAATGATTATGGAACTTTGAATCAGAATTGATATTGATTTGTTATTTGGATCCAAAAATCTGTGTCCTAGGTGTGAAATGGGAGAAATAAGAAAACATGCATATGATGAGTGCCCTACTATGCCTGGCCAGTATATTAGTACACCCATGATATGACTGTGGTCTTATGGATATCATTTTACACTAAGGTCATAGATTGTTGGTAAAATGATAGGAATTTGGTTGATATGTGATTTTGAAATCACAAAATTGTTAGCTGTGTAATTGTGAATTTGTTTTGCATAAATGGATTTGTGTGTTAAGTGACATAGGTCACATACATGTAAGAATAGAAATGACCAAATAGTATAGAAAATACGAACATAGATACTTATTTTGGTCTATGAAATTATCTAAGTTGAGATGTATGATATTCATTGCAAAATTCACATGGGTGTGAACATAATGCATAATGCTTTATTGAGATGATCTACACGTGATGTAGACATTTATATTGAAATATGAAATTAGATGATCTACAAGTGATGTAGACATTTATATTGAAATATGAAATTAGATGTTCTACAAGTGATGTAGACATTTATATTGAAATATGAAATTAGATGATCTGCAAGGGATGTAGACATCTATACTGGATGTGAATTGGGATGATCTACATGTATTGTAGACATCAAAAAAAAATTAAATATGAATTAGGATAACCTACAAGTGGTGTAGAGAGCTATATTGAAATGTTGAGTTGAGAGGACCTAAAAGTGGTGTGGTGTGGACATATATAATTGTAAATTGATTGAGATGATAGTATTTGTATGGAAATTATGTAAGACCACATGAGTGTGGCGTTAATGTTATAATCCAAATATATTTGAAAAGCATAATAGAAATGCGAAAAATGATTGTGTTGATAAAAGCGAATGATCAATTTCAATACTAAGTACACTAGTATATTAATTGATAATAAGAAAATTGCACACTACAAGTTTGTACTGAATTTTGTGATATAGCTGCTTAAATGATTGTTGTATACGTGCAAACTATGTGTGATGGACTTTGAGTCCTAAAGTAATGAAATTTGACAAAATTTGAGTTATGATAGATGTCGTAGGATACTTTGATTATCCTTGATGAAAATTGAGAAGTAAGTATATGTGAATATACATAACAAATCATTTAAGCATTGGCATTAGAAAATGGTTATGGTTTCAAACCTAAGATATTAGCAAAGACATGATCATGGTGTATCGAAGAGGTGGTGGGTTGGCGGCTGGGCATATGCTCTACGAATACCCTATATATAAACTTTCTCTGTTGCACCAAGAAAGTGTCGGTGTATAGTCTTAGGTGAAAGCTAGGTAGAGCGGGAAATGACTTTAAACAATTTGGCATGAGTGCCTAAAGTCAAATTAAATATTATGACGGTAAGTCATCATTGATTAAAAGTTAAATGTTTTTAGGCAAGAGATGCCTTAAGTAAAATTGTATGTTTTGACACATGATGACATTAAACAACAGAAATGTTGTGACACAAGTGTCATAAAGAAAACGAACTTGTTATTATACGCATGTGATTGTGTAAGTTGCTTGCGTATTACTTGAAGTAATTGAAAGTAATACGTGTTTATAGGTGATGTGATTATTTGTTGTATATGATAAGGAATTTTGGGAAATTCTTGATTTTGAAAGTTTAATAAGAACTTTTATGTTCTAACTTCATGTGTCAATATATAAGTTGAAGTGATACATCCTTGGGTAAAAAAAATAGGATGAGATAAATGATTGTGTATTTCGTATGTGATACCATCATCATGAGTTGGAAACGTGTAGTTACTTCTCACGATGTAGGCTTAATGCATTAATAAATCACCAGAGGAATACATATAAAATTGTCGATGGTCGTTTGATTGTTATATTGATGCTAACAACTATTTATGATACTATCAGATAAATAGTGCATGTTAACATTATCCATATGACATTAAACTTCAAGGAATAGATAAATATGTGCAAATAAGGAGACTCTAACGAATATGGTATGAAATAGAAGAAGCAATTAAAGTTTTAACATGATTAGGTGTAAAGATACATGTTGTACAACATTTTATGCGTATTATGCTCGTCAGGAGTTGAATTGATGTTTGACTTGTCTATAAAAGACATGTAGTAGTAGAACAACAAATAGTTCTTGTTAAGATGTGTATTGTATGAATTAACAAGAAAGACTTGAGTATTATGACCTTAAGGAGTTGAAATATTGTTGGATGTGTCTATATAAGACACGTATTTGTAGAACAAAGAATAATCCTTGTGGAAAAAGGATTAAAATTAGAAATAGGCACAATTGGCTTTTAAATTATTAAGCGGTTTCGAGGACGAAACCTATTTTAAGAAGGGGAGAATTTGTAACGACCCATTTCGTGAAAAAATTATATTTTAATCGATCTGGATGGTTTTTTTTAGTTAAATGATTATTTCTCTTTGATATTAGTAAACGTGTTAACTTGGTTAAATTATTTGATGATATTAGTTGAAAACTAGTTAATAAATTATATAGAACCAAAAGTTGAGGGGGTAATAATGCAAAATATTAAAAAGAACAATAATATTAAAATTAACAAGTGAAGTGACTAAACTAAGAGTTTGAAAATATCAATTATAAAAAAACTCTACTCAAACACTAAATTAATCGTCTACTAACACTATATTTAATGTTGATAGCATTTTAAGCTAATGACAATAGTAACTGCTTGCTACAAAAAAATGTGGGATCAAATCATTGTAAATGCAAAATTAAATTATATATTTACTTGGTAGAAGCATTGTCTTTTAGATAAAAGTCTTGGGTTTAAATTCAATCTAGGAAATAATATTGAAGAATAGTTCAGAAGTTGGATAATATGGTTGTTAAAAAAAGATAAAATGTTGTTCTAAAAAAATTAAGAATATATATTTTATATTTTAAAATAAAGCATAAATAATTTGACAAATTTTTAATTTCATTTAGTAAATTAAATTAAATTGTGTCACAGTGAAGGTCTATGCATTAAAAAAAATTCACTTTTTTAAACAAATTTACACCGAAACTTCTGTTTATTACATCTTCATTTCTACATCACTTTTGCTCATTTTGCTTTTACAGACTTTTATTATAACTTTACATGAGTCCATCATGGGCATTGGGCAATATGTCCTTTGTTTCTTTCCTAGGTCCTTTAAAGTAATTTTAAATTTCAAACTAAAAGGATTACATGTATAACTTATATCAACCATATTGCAATAGAAATTACATTGATTGGATATCCGAGTCTCCACACTTTTTATTACATATCTTAATCGAAAAACCATGTGTCACACTTCTTTTTAAAGTCATGTGTTTGTTTCTTTTAGGATTGATATATTCATGCAAAGATCCATGCTAACTTGATTTATGTATCTAAGAACAATCTAAAAGAGGGATGCTATATGATCCACAAATTTGTTGTTTTGTATTAGGCATTGTATAGACCGTTACGAATGAGATAACTTTGTCTAGTGTTCATTGACTATCAATGCGTCCTCATATCAATTGTCGTTCAATGTCATTTGAGCTTGTGTTCATGACGATAAATATTTCAATCCCTTGAGCATTCCATGTTTATATAGTTTTGTATGTGTTTATGCATATACTAATATTTCACTATATTTGTATAGGTTGCTAATGATGCACATTGGATACATGAGTTCCTATGACAATTCATTTGGTCAACGGTTCATTTTTAGGATTAAAATTGATATGTTTAATTTGGCACGTGATAATGTTCGTCAACTTAATGTATTTAATAGATGGTATCATTATAGTAAACTAACATAATATTACATGTCTAATTGCTACTTGTACTTGTATTGTAAGAGAGATTTCTGATTATGGTGTACTTTGAAAAAAAAATGATTTATCTACAAGGATAACAAATGACGAATGAGATTATGTAATTCGTTAAATCATGTCTATAACATCAACATCACAAGTACTTGGTGTTAATGTTGTGTTAGAACTTGTATAGTTATGGAATTTTGTTTCTCATTTCGATAGGTGTGTAATACATTATAGCAATTGTTGATAATGAGCAACAAGTTTATGATACCAACTTTAAATTTAAAGCAAATGTCGTTGTTGATGCAATTATACTAAGATATTGGTTGTAAGACATACCATATGAACATGTGAAGTTAAGGTTGATGAGAATTATGTAAAAGCTGAAATGATTTCATGTGTAAATATTATTCCTTTTTGTTAATATAAAACTAATTGATGTCTTGTGTTTGTTGATTCACGGTTCGCCTAATAAATTGTTAGGGTAGACTATACGTTTTTTTTTTTGAGATACTTGAACAATAAATAATGTAAAATTACTTTAAAACAAAAATATGAAAGTACTTACCTATACTATATAGTAATACCAATGATGTCTTGTTCTAGTGGTAAGATTGAGGTATGGGGGAAGTGATAGAAGACCCAGTCATGGGTTCGATTCTTGATCCCACCCGGTTTTACCGGCCTTTTACCATCGTGCCTTTGGGCGGGTGCTTGGGTCGGGTTTTCCCCGGGAATTGGTGGCTGGTGGGCTAGTCCGTCTAGACTTGTGGCCAGCTTGGGCATCCTTTAGCCATTAGGGGCCGCGTACGAAGTACCCGGCAGTTAGTTAGTTGGTCGTTCAAAAAAATAATAATAATGTTGTTAAAAAGAACAAAAGAGTCTTTTATCTATGGTTTTAGTGCTTTAAGTTTGTTTACAATCTATGAAACATATATTTAATGATTTTGATATATCTCATATAATTAATTCAAAGAAAAATGTATGCTTCCTTACTCTTACAAAACAGAGAAGCAATATAAACTTATATATAATAATAGTTAATCAGTTTTAGATCTATGTTTAATATTTAATAATTTTAATAATTAGCTTAAATTATAAATAATTAATTAACAATTATGGAACATAACCTCTTTTGACTTTTGCTAATATTTTAATTTTATTTTTTTTTAAACATCAAAACTTATTCTATTTCTAAACTATTCCAAACTAATTACACAATTTCATGGAATTGAACATATGACTTCCATTTGAAGACGCAAAACCTTTACTTAGTGGGTTAGTCCCACATTGACACTAAGAGAACAAGAATATTCTTGTCGCAAAAAAAGATAAATTGGAAGATTGGAATCCTTTGAGCGTATATTAAGACACTTCAAATTATAATACATCATCTAACTATACGCGTCATATACATGTTTATATGATCCATATTTATATATATAGGTCATATACGGGTGATATATAGTTTACCTATACGACTCATCTATCGGCTATCATGAATCATATTAGATGTGTTATACTGCCCTTATGTGGGCGTATAAGGGGTGGTGCAAGAATAACACCAACTCTAACGCTATGAATTTATTAAAAAGGAGATAAATGAAAGAAAAAAAACTAAAGAAAATAAAACTAAATAATTTATCTCGTTGAGAACATATCAATTCTATTCCTTTGTCAAAATGAAATCTTTTTTTTTCTACATTTGATTTCAACGTATGAACCACTTATTTTTAAGTCACGTCACCAAGGTCTAGTTAACATGGCATTCGTTAAGACCCAACCATCACCGAAGAAAATAAACCGAACCGAAAAACCCCACCTTTTCGTATCGGGGCATTTGAACCCATAGAACTTTTATTTGGAAAGTCAAGCTCAAAATGAAATCTCAGTAAAATAATCGAAAGGATCATTATTTTGTTAATCAACTCGTCTAGGGTTTCGTTCTAACAACAATGGAATCCAACGATGCAGATATCAATGCTATACCTGGGCAGAGTGGAATCGAGGAGACTTTGAATTCCAGGGTCTATGATTCGTCAATCACCGATGAAGTAACTTCCACAGTTTCGAATTCTGTTCTGGTAATTGTTCCACTTTTGAATTGTTTGCTGATTGTATATAAATCGAGCCTTTGATCAGTTACCAACTTTGCTTTCGAATGTTTCTATAGTTTCAAATTCTCTTCTGGTAATTGCTCCGTTCATGAATTGCTCTCTAGAAGTTTTTTTTTCCTGAGTTCATCACCAGTTAATTGATATCGCACGAACCATATCTTGTGTTTGAATTTATGAAAATTGATTCGAGTGATATGTAATATTGCTTTCACAAATTGATATGGAAATTTTGAAGTTGTTAGTTTATCAAGAGTTATACAGCAGACCAAAAATTGGGAGTTTTTTTGAATGACTTGGCGAAAGCATC
Source organism: Mikania micrantha (assembly GCA_009363875.1). Lineage (NCBI taxonomy): Eukaryota > Viridiplantae > Streptophyta > Magnoliopsida > Asterales > Asteraceae > Mikania > Mikania micrantha. The sequence goes on along the minus strand of CM018695.1, from coordinate 77,546,149 downwards.
TGAATTTCAAAACTAATGATCTTAACTACTAGCCATGTGATAATGGATAGCTAGAAAATTCTTCTGAAACAAACTTCGTAATTTATGGATATGATGATCGAGAATCTCTCTCTCAACTAAAGATGAGGATTGTTGGACATATTTTAATTGAACAAAATAACAAATAATAAATACTTGAAAAATAACAAATACTTGAAAAATCTGAGAGATATTATTGTGACTAGTTGAAAACTCATAATCTTAGGCTAGTTTTAGTTCTGCCATAATAGGTTTCTTGGCCAAAGTGGCTTGAGTGACATGCTTCTTTTGGTCAAGATATCCAAACGACGCAAGTTGGTATGATGATCAACTAGATAAATGATTGATAAAACAAGGGTCATGTTCGTATGTGTTTAATTTTCGATTTCATACTTCTTTTTCTATGGTTTGATGTTCACAGGGCTTTGTGGATGGGCAAACCTCCAGAATCGAAGAAAGTGTTATAAATAATGAGAGTGATCAGAAGAAGGATAGAGACAATAATGTGATGACATGTACTCTAAGTCAACAAGTGGTTGACACTGAGGGATCTATGGAGAATTTAGTGGCTAAACATGAATATTGTGACATAAAAAGTATCAGATCGAGCAACACTTGCAAGATGTTAGGAAAATATTTCTTTTATGATCCACCACTTGCGGAAGAAACTGGAGTGTGGATACCAGTTTCTGTACCTCCTATGTCAGAAAGCGAACATGAAGAATGGAGCAGAGTTTTTCTTTGGTTGGAGGGATCTTTCCTGATGAAGAAGACATGGGATGGTCTAATTTTCTGGTTAAAGACAAGGAACTGACCATGTGGGATGTTGTACTTGAAATGCTACTAGCAGCTCGAGTAAAAGTCAATTTGTTTGCTTCTGGTAATGATAATTCAACAGTATCTAGAAACCAAATTGATCAAGCTTGGAAAGAGATGGCTCAAGCTCTTATCGAGGCGAATTTTGGTAATGTCCAGCAAATTCTTGAAACAGAACCTCCTAAATGGTTGCCTGATAGTTGTGCATCTACTTGTATGCTGTGTACACACGGTTTCACCCCATCATGTGTACCAGACATCACTGTCGTTTCTGTGGAGGAATCTTTTGCGGTCAGTGTACGAAAGGAAGAAGCTTGCTGCCTGTAAAGTTTCGAGCTGCAGACACTGAGCGCGTGTGTGATGTGTGTTTTGTGCGTCTTGAGGCTATGCAGCCATACTTAATGGATCAAGTAAGCCGCGCTTCACAATTGCCAACGCATGATCTCACAGATCTAAGTACTTTAAGATCCTGGTTAAATATTCCTTGGGGGCAATCAATGGAGCATGAGATATACAAAGCTACAAACACAATTCAAGGATATAGCAAGGTAAAGTCGAGATTATGATGAATCTTTCAAACACTTTTAATTTTAATCATTGAAAAATCCATGCTATAGAAAAATGCATACAGGTTGGTTCTTTGAGGCCTGAAAAGCCAATTCCTGATGCAATCCTAAGACACGCCAAGGGCCTTGCGATACTTACTGTTGTGAAGGTTGGTATGATGGTTACATATAAAATTGGAACTGGATTGGTGATTGCTCGCAGGGAAGATGGCTCATGGTCTCCCCCCTCTGCTATTTCTTCTATTGGTATTGGATGGGGTGCCCAGGTAAGAAACTTAAATTATTAATATTTTTAGAGTTAATTACATAGATGATCCCTATGGTTTGGGTATCAAGCAAAAAAAGGAATAAGTTTAATACCCAAACTTGTTTAAAAAATGAAAGCATAAATCCCAAACTTGTTCCTTTTTTATTGTTATTGTTTTGTTTCATCAACTAAAATAAGTGTTAAAAAAACACATTGCTTCTGAATTGCAGGGAGGCGGTGAATTTGCAGATTTGATAATTGTTTTGAGATCAGAAGAAGCTGTGAAGACATTCAGCAGTGATATTCATGTCTCCATTGGTGCAGGCCTGAGTGCAGCTCTTGGTATTATTGGGCGAACTGCTGAAGCTGATGTACGAGCTGGAACTGGTGGCTATGCAGCATGTTATACATACAGCCGAACGAAAGGTTAACTCTACATGTTCACTATTAAATTTGTTATTAATTCTTCTTAAAAGAGTTGAGTGCTATACAGAAATATAATTATATATATGTGGACTTAATTTGGAGATGCCCAATTGGTTTTCCTAAATCATTATTTCATAACTCTTATTGGTGTATATAAGATTAACCAATGGATCATTTTTGATCAAATAATGATTGATGCATCAAATCATACCCTTGTTGAATTTAATTCTATGTAAATTTTAATACAAATGCAGAATTTTTTATATTAGGATAGTAAGCCATGTCATAAAAAATACTATTTTTTGATAAATAAATTGATTTCAATATTTGAGAAAGACTTTGGCAACTTATGGACCCACACCCACCCATTAGAGAATAAACAGTCTGTTTTTCAGGTATAGGACTCTTGCCTTCAAATTATTCGGTTGAGACTGAAATATATGTGGTTAAATGTTTACATTGCAGGAGCATTTATAGGATGTTCGGTGGATGGGTGCATTATCACAACGCGTACCCATGAAAATGCACGATTCTATGGAAAACAGTCGATAAGTGCACAGGAAATTCTCCTTGGTTCATTGCCTAAACCTCCAGCGGCTGCCACTCTATATCGTGCTCTGGCAGATACGTACCAAAATTTGGGAATCACATTATAAGCAATATTTTGCTTAGAAAATTTCTTGTAAAAAAAGGAAATACAGAACACTAAATAATTGTTTGTACAGTAACACATGTTCATGGTATATCTGTATATATAAATCATTTTATACGCCACCTAATTAACTAAAAATATGAAACAGGAGCAACAACAGTGCTTCATGCAATGGATGCTGCATACCATGAATTTGAATATGATTAAATGACTATAGTGAAGAGTTATGTCTAAGGTTTACCAATTTTACCCTTTTGATTATGAATTGTTATCATTTCTCAAATCATGGTATTAGGGTTCAAAGTTTAACTATTTGAAATTTTTGGTCTAATTGTTTTTGTTAATAATCATTTAATTTTCAAGCACTTATGATTTAAATTGCAAAGATCATTTAATGGTTGGATTTTTCTGCAAAATCACACTCTTAACACGATCATTATACAAACTTTTAAGTATCTTCCAGCTTCTTAAATTACATAGCCCCGATTGCCCCCTCTTAATTCTTTCCACGGTATGTCCCTTTCACTCCATGAAACTAATGAAATCCCCAATTCGTTTATTGGAGTAGTTTGTTAAAATGTGTTTTATTTGGTTTTTATTGTACCAATTGGTTTAGCGGTAGCCTCGTCATGGGAGGCCTTGGGGAGGGGCAAACCCGACCTCCGTCCAGTGCACTTTTTTTAGGGGCACACAAATTTTAAAAATCTTTTATATATTATATATAATTATTTATATTTAAAAATATAAAATTGAAAAAACAGAAATTTCCAATTCACAAGGGGACTTTTTATCCCAGCTTGCCCGGGGCACTAAAAATCTCAGGACCGCCCCGAGCCTCGTGACTTTCTAATGGGAGGTCATGGATTGGGGTTTCACATAGAGCTAATATTATTTTGGGTTGAACCAAAGTGTTTTTCTAGTTGTGGGTTTCCTTTTGGGTGGGTCAACTTAGGTCACCATGCTCTATTTTTCGAACAAAAGAGGAAGAGTGATCTATTTGACATGATAATGGAAGTGACTGGGTGACTATAGTGAAATCTTTGAATTCTTGACATTAGTTATTTCGATGAATGGAGTGCTTACGGCGGCAGAGTACTCATCAAAGCCACTAGTGTACAAGATGAAACCATCATCTAATATTATTTCTTTGAATCATCTTTTGTGTGCTCAATTTGAATTTCAACAGAAGTTAAAAAAATATAATTTCAAAACCTGTAAGATAAATAGTGTAGATTTTATCAAGCCAGATGAATTATGATATCTTAGGTAGCGAGTTTATTTAATATCCCGTAAGCACAATTTTCATTATTTACAAATCACTTTCTTTTAACATAATAGGAAGGCCTGAATATTATACTGACCTGACTCACTACATTCGGAATGAAATCTATAACGAAAAAAACCGTCTTACTCAACCCGTAGCAACTATCAAATTTTATTTTATGTAAAACTTCAATATATGATGTCTCAAAAGAAATCACAGGCTGCCATTGGACTAATTGGTGATTTAACATACTTTTGTTACATATTGTGATCGGACCCGATCCGATTCAAAGCGGTCTAGAAAATGAAATATTTAAAAACATGTTCTATTCGGGTTGAATTCGGATATCTGATCCAAATAATTAAGATTTTGCATATCTGATATGATTTGAAGAAGAAAGACGAATACTAAATCTGAATCTATCCGATTATTTGAATCTAGTTCGAACACCGCTACTCCTTTCCGCTTTAAAATACATTTAAGCTGGTAGGTTTAAATCATGAAAAACCAGACCGAACCAGCCTGTCGAAATGGTCAGCTCAGGAACACGTGTCTTTGATGGTCCGGTTCTATGCGTTTGGCAGGTTTAAATCATGAAAAACTAGACCGAACCAGCTTGTCGAAATGGTCAGCTCAGGAACACGTGTCTTTGATGGTCCGGTTTGGACCGTGTGTTATTTAACCGGTTGATTCTAGAGGTGGCCAAACTGGGTTTTTTTGGAACCGGAATGGGTTCCGGTTAATAAAGTCAAGCACCAGTTCCGGTTTTTAACCGGTTCCAACCGATTTTTTTCATGTTCCGGTTTGATCGGCCGTACCCACCGGTTCGGGTTTTCGGTTCCGGTTCCGGGCCGGTTGGCCACCTCTAGTCGATTCTACTACATCTACTCTATTTTCTTACAATTTTCAGAAGTTTGTATAACTATGTTAATAATTTAATGAATATACTAGAGCCATGTCGAAGTCTACACCGTTAGTTTTAATTTTTGTTATTTATTACTTACTAGATTATTACCCCATGTATTACACGGATTTGATATAAAATATTAAATAATTATTAATAAAAATTGTAAAAGGATATTTTAAGATAAAATGATTAATTTACATCTTAATGAATACTTTAACTAATAAAACAATAATTAATTAAAAACTTTAATAACTATACAAACGATATGTAATCTTTTGATTTCTAACAGTTATATATTTAAACTAACTGATAATAAACTTCATCATGTATTCTATCAATTGCTAACTTTTATAAATAAATAAGGTATAATATAATTTATGTAGTTATTAAAATTTAAACGACTGAATTAAAAATAACGTTAAACATAAGGTCAAAAAGCGTAACTTTGTCTATTTTACTTTGTTTTTTTTAAATAAATTAAAAAATGACATTGGATTATAAATATGTTATTGTTTAAAACTCTGGGTTATAATTTATTTTATTTTTTATACAAAAAAATCATTTTTATAAAAAAATTATTTCTTATATAACTTTGATATTCTAAAAATAAATTTTTTCTTATTTAAAAAAAAGTAATATTAACAAATTTCATATCTTATTTATTTTAAATGTTATAGAAATAAAAAGATAAATAATATTATTAGTTAGTAGTATTATAATTATTTAATTATAAAGAGAATATAATTATTTAATATTAGAGATTTAAATGAATTTAATAGGAAATGACATTTGGCATTAGTGCTCTAATATCATGACAAGCGGCAAAATTTATTTTCTTTTATTAGTACAGTAAGATAAAATAAGATAATAGATATATATTGTCTTAATTTTTATATTATCTTCGTTTCTAAAATCTAGTTAAAACAATTTGATAAATAGACCTTGGGTGTTCAAAATAATCTAAATACGAAAAAAATCTGAAATCCAAATCATTTCCAAAGCCTAAAAAGTTAATCCTATTTCTTATTTGATATATTCGGGTCATATAACATTTTTTTATTTGGGTCAAATCAGGGCAATATCAATTTTTAGGTTATTGACAACATCGGTGCAACAACTAGTGTTAAAAGAACTTTTTATTCAATGAAACATGTGAAGACAAATTGCGTAATAGGATGAAAGATACATACTTGATTACTTGAATGATTCTTGCATTTGTCATGTTAAAAAAAATATTCTGATAAGTTTCGATCGAAGATGTAATGTAACTTTTTTAAAAGATGAAAACTCATACGAAACACTTCTAAGTAATTTTTTTTTTAATTTGTAAAAACCATTAGATTTACATTATGTGTTTTTATAATGTCTATTCACTGTTTTATTTTATCGTTTTCTATTATATGATAAACATTACCTGATCCGACCGGTTAAACCGACCCGAAAAATTTATGTCCGGTGATATAAAACTAGTACATACATAAACAATTACTTTATTAGGAAAAAAAATCAAGCAAAAAAATACTCTAAATAATGACGTCAATATATACATTTAAAGAGATTAAAAAAAAAAAAGACGATTCGTAAAAATTATAAAAATAAAAAACGGAGGTTGTGTCATGTTTCAGGCTTTTCACCGCTTGTTTGAGCAGAGGTGGTACCGCCTCAAATCAATGAATATCTTCAGGTTTTCCGGCGACATGTTCCATTTATTAAGCATATTAGTCCTCTTCCTCAAAATCTATGCCACCAGATCATCTTCCGGTGAGCTTGCATTGATCGTTTCTAGGGTTTTGATCACATCTCACTTACGCTAAACCTTGATTTTCATTAGGAATTTCACTCAAGACGCAGGAGCTGTACGTCGTCGTTTTCCTTTCGCGCTATTTGAACTTGTTCACCGTCTTCATCTCCCTGTATAACACGATGATGAAGGTGGTGTTTATCGCAAGCTCTTTGGCGATTGTTTATTGCATGCGGTGGCATCGTGCTGTCAAACGCTCGTATGATCGCGATCTCGACACATTCAAGTATCAGTTCTTGGCGTTGGGTTGCTTTCTTTTGGCGTTAGGGCTTCATGATGAGTTTACCTTTCTGGAGGTTAATCATTCACCTCGTTTTAGTTGTATCTATGCTATGTTTTAGTTATGATCATCGATTCATTGAATTTTAGATCTCAATTCTTTCGGGTTTTCCAGTACATACCTTGTTTGGTAGTTGAAATTAGTTGATGGGACCTTCTAATTGGATATGAGATAGTCAGATTCTTTGGTTTAAATGTTTTTTAGGTAGGAAATATTAGCTGCATGATGAAATGAAATCAAGCATAGGGTATTGCATTGTTTGGGTACTCTGTGTTTACACTTTTTTTGAAAAATCAAATAGAATGAGACTTCATATACTTTGTATTTGTTGTGATGCAAGGATGAATTTACGGTAAGTGCTTATTCTATAAGTTAAACTGAACATGAAGAGAATTTGAAATTCTGCATTTATGCTTCTTTATTCCATCTAATTATGGAATATTTTATCCATTTACAATTATGTTTTCACATTTTGAAACCAAAGTGTGTTGATAATTTCAGTGTATTAGGGCATGTTCAAAAGTCGGTAAGGGGCCCACCCATCCAGTCACATTAGATGTGTTAATGAGCATAAGGGGTGTTTTAGGGTTTCATTATGTTTCTTGTTGACCAAGTTGGATTACTCTTATAAATACATGACTAAGATTAGGGCTATGTACAAGGGTTTATTGTAACTAAGTTTGGAGCCCGTTTCTTGGTTCATTCAGCATTGTGTTTGTTTGTGTTTTGGTATCTAGTTCTCCTTGAAACTGTTCCTTTTTTTAACACCATTGCTGTTTGTTTCGTATACCGATATTAGTGTCTAAAGGTTAAGTATATAGCTGACAAATGGGAGAGAAGGGGTCAAACTTAAAGAACTTCTTTTTAACATATATTTAAGTTTTTATGTTGGGGGGGAGGGGTGGGATGGGTTAGCAACTTGCGAGTATGGGATGGGTAAAGAGTTATAAATAGGTAGTGTTATTTGGGTATTCATGATGTTAATATTGGTACCAGAAAACAAAATCTGATTGGAATTCCTTCTCCAATTTAATTGATAGTAAAAACATACATCCATGAATGAAAAACCTATCCCTATTTATAATGGCATTAGCTTTATCCTTTAAGCTAATTAAAGCCATTAAAGTAGGCTATTCTCAAGTCACTTTTGAGATAACCTTAGACTCCTACAACCTTAGCCTTAATCGAATAGGATAATTACAGACTCAATCAAAATAATACAAAATAACTCCTTCTATTTTCGTATTCAGTCAAGATTGGAACAACAATCTCCCCCCCAATCTTGACTTTTGAGTCTTCCTTATTCTTCAGTTCCTTGCATCTTCTTCACCCCCAGCAGTTCCTTCATTTCATTGAATCTGATCTTCGGTAAAGCTTTGGTGAGTATATCTGCCCGCTATTCCATACCACTGATGTGTTCCACCTTTATCTTCCCTTCTTCAACACATTCTCTTATGTAGTGGAACCTAGTGTTAATATGCTTGCTTCTCTCGTGAAACACAGGATTCTTTATCAAAGCAATAGCCGATTTATTATCAACTTTGATCATCACCTGTTCCTCCTGTCTTCCAGTTGTTTCTGCCAACAGTCCTCTCAGCCAAATCCCTTGACAGGCTGCTGAGTTTGCAGCCATGAATTCGGCCTCACAAGATGACAGAGCCACGGTTGACTGCTTCTGAGAAATCCAGGCGATTGGTCCATCATCAAAGTAGAAAACCACTCCAGTGGTACCTTTTCCATCATCTTGGTTTACTGCAAAGCTACTGTCGCTGAATCCAAGAAGGAAATTACTGCCATTCTTCCGATAATGAATGCCCAGATCCATTGTTCCCTTTACATACCTTAGAATGTACTTTACAGCTTGATAATGAGAGACTTTAGGGTCTTGCATATACCTGCTCACATATCCGACTGAGTAAGCTAAAGCTGGTCGGGTATGTGTCAAGTATCAAAGGCAACCGATTATCTTCCTGTACTTAGTGGCGTCCACAGGGCTGCTATCATCTTCCTTAGTCAACTTTAGCCCTGGTTCCATGGGATATTTAGTGGGAAAACATTCCCACATGTCTGACTGTTGTAGAATCCTTTTTGCATAGCTTGATTGTTGTATTGTTATCCCATCTTTTCTTTGCTTCACTTCAAGTCCCAAATAGTAAGAGAGAGGACCCAGGTCACTCATCTCGAACTTGGCTTCATCTGCTTCTTGAAGTGAATGATCTTTTCAACATTATTCTCGGTAATGATCAGGTCATCCACATAGATGCCTACCAGCAATGACCCTTCATGTGTTCTTCTAGTGTATACAGCCGGCTCAAGCTTGCATTTTTGAAATCCATATTCAGTCAGCACCTCATTTAGTTTTGTATTCCAAGCCCGAGGGGCTTGCTTTAGCCCGTAGAGTGCTTTAGACAGTTTATACACCTGATGTTCCCTTCCTTTTCTTTCATATCCTTCAGGTTGAGATACAAATACCTTTTCCTTGAGTTCACCATGTAGAAAGGATGCCTTGACATCGAGGTGGTGAACCTCCCATCCCCTTTGAGCTGCCAACGCAAGTATCAGCCGAATTGTTTCGAGTCTTGCTACAGGTGCAAACACCTCATCAAAGTCCACTCCGTGCCTTTGGATGTACCCTTTTGCAACCAGTCGGGCCTTGTGCCTTGTGATTTCCCCTTTTGCGTTTCTTTTGGTTTTGTAGACCCATTTTAGTCCGATAGGTCTATTCCCAGCAGGTAGGTCCACCAAGGTCCATGTTCCATTTTTTTCAATAGAAGTTATCTCACTGTTCATTGCCGATTCCCACTCTGGATGTCCCCTTGCTTCCTTGTAACTGGTTGGTTTTTCCTCGGCAAACAGTAGGTCGTATACATCACTTATGTTCTTCCATCCTTGTTTTGGCGTATCATCATAAGTTTCATCTTCGGCCAAGTGAGGATCTGATGGATTTGAGGAGTCAGTGGGAAGTCTGCCCAGCATGTGTCCACGCCCTTTCACAGTGGTTTCAGGGCTGCTGAATACATCCGATTCTTCATATGGATGATTGGTCTCATTCCCAGTAGCTGGAGAGTTGCAAGAACTTGTTGGATTATCTGTTGAAGGGTTGAAGGGGCTGGCAGGTTCGGATGGTTTTTCATGTTGCGGCGTTGTGCTGCTGCTAATGAGTTCCATGTGAATTTCGAATTCCCTTTCACCTTCCTTAGTCTTGGGCTGTTGGTTCCAATCCCACTTTCGCCATTCTTCAAATCTTACATCGCGACTGATCACCACTTTGTTTCCATCATACATACGATATCCTTTTGTTCCCGGTTCTATCCCTAGATGAACCATGGGAATGCTCCGATCTTCTAACTTTTTGATCAGGTTCGAGGGGGTTTTTACATGGCCGACACACCCAAACACTCGAAGGTGGTCAAGCCTTGGCTTCCTTCTTTTTAGGGCTTCGTAGGGGGTTTCCTCTTGCAAGCTTCGGGTGGGCAGCCTGTTGAGCACATAGACCGCATGTCGAACGGCCTCTGCCCAAAAAGCTTGGGGCATCTTCATTGCATTCAGTATACTTCTTGTAGTGCTCATCACCGTTCTGTTTCTCCTCTCAACTATCCCGTTTTGCTTAGGGGTGTACGGAGTAGTCAGCTGCCTTGTGATTCCTGATTGTTCACAGAATTGCTTGAATTCTTTGGAAGTGAACTCTCCTCCCCGATCGGTTCTAAGCACTTTTATCCTTCTTCCATATTGGTTTTCAGCAGTTGCTTTGAATACCTTGAACCTGCTTAGTGCTTCATCCTTCGTCTTCAGCATGAATGGCCACATGAACCTGCTGTGGTCATCAACGAACAGAAGGACATACCTGTTTCCAGCTTCCAAGGCAGGGGTTATTGGTCCACATAGGTCTGCGTAGACCTGTTCCAGTGGATACTCAGCTCTGAATGTTGTCTGATTGGGGAAACTTTGTCTCGTGTGTTTTCCCGCCAAGCAAGCCTCGCACAATTGTGAGGGGTGATCAATCTTGGGCACCCCTTGGACCAGCTCGCTTGTGCTCAGCCTCTTGATGGTGTCAAAATTGACATGTCCCAGCCGGGCATGCCATAACCATGCCGTGTTGTCCAGGTTGGTCAGTAGGGAGACTGCTAGCCCAACCTTTAAGTTGACCTTATAGAGGCGGCTGGGTGTCCTTTTTGTCTTTATCAACAGTGTACCTCCTGGTTCGATCATGGTCAACGTTCCCTGTTTGATTATGATTTCACATCCCCCTTCTTCAACTTGTCCAATGCTGAAAATATTGCTTTTTAGATAGGGGATGTAAAGAATGTCAGTTAGCAATCGTTGTTCCCCATTCTTGCATTCGAGCAGCATCGAGCCTTTTCTTTCGATCTCAATACTTGAGTTGTCCCCAAACCTCACTCTTCCTCCCACACTTGTGTCTAGGGTTGAGAGTAGGTTTCTGTTGCCTGTCATATGGTTTGTGGCCCCCGTGTCTAGGTACCACATGCATTGCTCATCATCCAGTGCCTCATACTTTGTAGGGAACACTTTTTCTTCATTCACATAGACCAGCTCTTTCTTCGCTTGTTCATCCACTGCCATAAGCAATGCAAGTTGGTCAACATTAACCTGCGATGGTCCACCAGTGTTAGCTTGGGCCAGATGGGCCTTGTCTTCGTTCTTCCATGTTGGGCAGTCTGCAGAGAAGTGGCTGAATGCGTCACATCTGAAACATTGCAGGCCTGACCGATCCTTTTTCTTGTACCGAGGATTAGTGTCTTGTCCCTGCTGACCTCGACCTGCCCCCCTTCCTTGGCCTGACGAGCGGCCACGGCCCCTTCCTCGTGTGTCTTGACCTATCCCTCGGCCTCGACCAGAACCCTTTTCTGACTTTCTCTTTGAATCCCAGTCTTCGTAGGTCTTGTCTTGTCTTTCTGTTCTGGACTTTGAACTGGTTCTCTCCTTGTAGGCTTTTAGTCTACCCACAATCTCTTGGAATCTTACTGTTTTCAGATCAACCAACTGTTCAATGGTAGCTACCATGTTCAGAAAACTATCCGGTACACTGGTGAGGAGTTTCCTTACCAGTGCTGCTTCTTCAATGGGCGAGCCGAGGGTGGCTGATTTGGATGCGATGCCCGAGAGCTTTCCCACGAATTCATCGATTCGTAGACCCTTCTTTCATTCTGACCACATCGAACTCTGCCTTCAGTGATTGCAGCCTTGCCTCCATTACGCGTTCTGCTCCCAAGTTCCTCGTCTTGATCGACTCCCAGATGTCTTTGGCATGTTCGCAGCTTGCTATCTGCAGGATCAGGTCTTTGGGCAGGGATTGGTACAGGTATGCTATGGCTGCATTGTCTTTCTTCGGGTCCGGATTGGTTCCAGGTTCGATCACTTCCCAAATACCATGGGCTTTCAAAATAGCCTTTATTCTGAGTGACCAGATTGGATAATTGGATGAAGTTAGCATCGGACACTGGAATGATAGGCTGCTGCTTCGTTCGGCCTGTGGCGTTTGGCCGCTGGTCACCACCGCATCTGCCATTGAGTTGGTTCTGCAATCGATCTTCCTTGCTGATTGGTTCTTCGAATCCTTCCGTTGAAACAATCGATCTTCCCAGGTTTGTTCGCCGTGTGCTCTGATGCCAATTGATGTTAATATTGGTACCAGAAAACGAAATCTGATTGGAATTCCTTCTCCAATTCAATTGATAGTAAAAACATACATCCATGAATGAAAAACCTATCCCTATTTATAATGGCATTAGCTTTATCCTTTAAGCTAATTAAAGCCATTAAAGTAGGCTATTCTCAAGTCACTTTTGAGATAACCTTTGACTCCTACAACCTTAGCCTTAATCAAATAGGATAATTACAGACTCAATCAAAATAATACAAAATAACTCCTTCTATTTTCGTATTCAGTCAAGATTGGAACAACAATTCATTATGTTATGTTTGGTGTTCTGCTCTGAAAATTTTCAAATATGTGACCCATTAACTTTCTTTCTATTGGTATGGGCCCAAAAGTAAAGTGAATTGTTTTCTTAGTCTACTCTAGTTGTGGACAAACCAATTGTATAATTTGAGAGCTCCTCACATGGGGATAACAAAATGTTTCTCGATATTGACTGCTGATACTTCTTGTTTCATAGTAACACTAACGTATTATAAGAGTATTGGAGTGTTTAATGTGTATGCTATGCGCTTTCTTAAAGTGCTTTGGCATGTGTTATTGTATGATGCTAGCACATGGGTGTGCAACATGCTTTTTTTTTGGGCAACCATGAGAACCGGAAATCTTAACGAACCTTGATAACCAGCTTTTGCATTGGGCAAGTGCCCTTCAAGGGGGTTAAGTGCCTACAACTATGTTGTCCCCTTGAAGGTGTGCAGCCTACTGCTTTAGTTTCCTCTGATTGGCATTATAAGTATAACTTTACATTTTTATTTCATTAGGTTTGATTTTTGCTAATCAGTTACCAGCTATAATGGATTCATTAAATGTAATGAGTGGAATTACCAGGAGGGAAATGATGTTTATCTTTGTTTGCTTTCTTTACCGTGCCACTAACTATGCTATACAAATGTCATTATCTTTTAAAAGCCTGACTAATAAAATCCTGCTTTCTTTGTGTTCCTGATTCTATTTAGCATCTTGTATTAAGCTTTATGCAAGATTAAGTGTGGAAATAGCACAAATTGCAGGATTACCTAACATGACAAAACATGGCAAATTTTTTTGTCATGTTTCTATAATTGTAAAGATAAAATAAAATTTTGATTTCCAAATAAGCTTTTTACTTATATTTTATATATTGCCAATGTGCCATTGATCTGGATTCTGGAAGCAAACAAATTTGATTTGCCACTATGCAGATATTTTGGGCCTTTTCTATCTATTTGGAAGCAGTTGCTATTCTGCCACAGCTAGTTTTGCTGCAACGAAGTGCAAATGTGGATAACTTGACCGGCCAGTATGTTTTCTTTCTTGGGTATTCTCCCTTCTCTTTTCTTTTGCCCCTTTTTGGTATACTACATTTTTTGGATGGGATGCTTTGGATATTCTTTTATCTATATGACTTCTGGATGGGTTGGTTTGAATATTCTATTATCTATTTATTCAAACGGGTTGGATAAAAAAAATTCAGTAAGGAACCGTCACCCAAAGTTTATTTTTGACGCATAGAAGTATAGAACCTCCTAAATAATTTTCTCTATGCATTGAAATGGTATAACTATTGTAATCATATATGACCCTTATCTATTCTTTATAAATAACCGATTGTGTCAAGTGTTACAATTATGTGAAGTTGTGAACCAAAGATTTTTTTGGCTTCTTTTATAGTCTTATTTCACCCCTTTATGTTCTATTTTTTAATGTAATATTTTCTTTATTCAACATCGATCTTCTGCTTATAAGTTCTAAGCTTATTATTTTTTTAGGGCCTACCGTGCATTTTACATCCTCAACTGGATTTACCGGTATTTTACAGAGACCCATTTCAGTGGATGGATATGTGAGTTCCCAAAAATCCTTTATGTAATCCGTCTGAGGTTTTCATAACTGATTCTTGTATTTCAGCTTGCATCTCTGGCATACTCCAGACGGCTCTTTATGCTGACTTCTTCTACTATTACTTCATAAGGTAGTGATTCAAAACTGAGCCATAATGTCGATTTGATCGATATGGGCCAAAAATAGAAAAAAAAAAGTGGCTTAACATAAATCAGGGCCAAAGTGTATTCATCATATTTCATACACTAATTATAGATAAAAATTTAATGCCTTTTATTCTTTTGAGTCGTTTTGGCATATTATGAGCTAAGCTAACCTAATAAGCAAATTGGTTTGGTTTACATTTTACAGCTGGAAAACACATTCCAAGCTTCAATTACCCTCGTGAGCCCTGCCAGCAACAGATAAGAGTGTAGTGAGAAGTAGAATCAATACTTACGACTTGGAGGCAGATTAGTTTTCATAATTGCAGGTTAGGCTTTTTTTATATATACATGTGAATACTTGACTCAAGTTTTTTTTTTTTTTTTTTTTTTTTGGGAAACTGAAAACTGCTATAGATGCTAGGATGCTTAAATATTTTTGATAGTTTGGTTTATGATATCATGCTTTTCAAAAGGCGAGGCTCAGATGTTTTATCATGCTTCCATGCATCATCCATCAGTATTTTGGTGTTTATAATAAGTAACAATAATCAAGTCTTTTTTTAGATTTACAAATGTAGCATGTGTAATAAATATGGCATCCTTGTTTAAGGGGCAAGTTTTTTTTCTTTAAAGGTAAAATTAATGGTTATAATTATTGAATAAGTCATTGAGCCATCATTTATTTAAAGTAACAAGTATCGTCTTCATTAAATTGAAATATATGTTTAAAATCCAACATTACACACATTTGAAAAGTAAGGTAGCGTTTGATACGTAAGAATGAGAGGAGGTTGAATGTAATGAGCTATATTAAATGTGTTTGGTTACTTAATTGAATGAAATTACCTATCATCAAACACCAAAATTCATTCCATCCGGCTCCATTTTTTTTTTCCATTCACTCCCTTTCATCTTATTATGTCACCTTCACGGCTTCACCACCCTCCATTAACAACCAGCCCATTACCACCCACCCATCACCCTCGCCTGCCACCGTGCATTCCGCTACCGCCACATCCTGTTGCCACCCGACACCATCACAAATGTCACCACCCACCAACCACTGCCACCATCCACCACCCAACACCACCGTTAGCTTGTCCACCCCTATCACCACAACTCCACAACCTAACACCACCGCTACGGCGCTACCTGCCACCGCAACCACCATCAAAATTGCTTCCCACCACCAATTCACCGTGATCACCACTTACCACCAACTTTATTTCATCCCTTCTTTCCCTTGCCTGGACAAAGC
Organism: Mikania micrantha; assembly: GCA_009363875.1. Taxonomy (NCBI): domain Eukaryota; kingdom Viridiplantae; phylum Streptophyta; class Magnoliopsida; order Asterales; family Asteraceae; genus Mikania; species Mikania micrantha. The sequence continues at coordinate 77,530,267 of CM018695.1, read as the reverse complement.
AAATTAATTCATTCAATTATACATGGTAAAATAAGAAACTGGAATGGTAATGCTTCATTTCATTTTTTTTTTCATTCCACTGCAACGGTCATTCAATTTCTATATTCATTCTATTACCCTGTATTATAAAGGTCTAATCTATAATAAACAAAATCTCAAACTACCCCATAGAAGAGTTGATGATACTTCAGGTTTTGTTAGACGAATATGCTAATATGGTAAAATCTTAGCATTATAAATCAAGGAAAAGATCCAATGACATAAGGGGGTCACGTCTTATGTGGTAAAATCTTACCATTAGAATCAACGAATATGCAAAATGTTTTTAAAAATAATAATAAAGTTGTTTAAAATGGGCTAGTGATGGTTTGACTTATTTTCATTATCATTAATACTAAACTTGGTTTTAAATTGGGTTTAAATTATTAGTTTGACATTTTTCAACATTGTTTTATCAACTAAAACTTAGAAATTAAAAGTTCAAAGGAAGATTGCAAAATTTTAGAAACGATCAGAATCTTAATATATATATATATATACTAGGTTAAAAACCCGTGTATTACACGGGATTAGGTAAAAAATAATGCAAGTAAAATATATTTACAATGAATTAAATAATATATCATAAACGAATACATTTTACAATTACAAATAAAATTTATAAATCTCTAAAAACTTCTTTGTATACTATATTTTCATGTTTAATTATCAACCAGTGGAACTCAAAACCGTACTTGTAAAATCCAGGAAGCCCTTCATGTTTCAGTAGCTTTTTGAGCGATTGATAGACTTCCAGGGAATAAAATCCTTGAATTCGTGTCTGAATATCCAAAGAAACAAATTAGTTTTCTGCCTGACACATTCACCAATTCTGAAACTTGTTATGCTAACAATTTACATTGTAAACAACACAATTTAACAATCAATGAACACACAAATTAGTAAATGAACAGAGAATCGGTTGAATGCCGACCTGCAATAAGATCTTGATTCTTTCAAGTAAAGCAACAACAGTTTTAGCAAATGCTCTGGCAGCACCTCCGGCGATCAGTTCCTTTGCATACACCGGCAATTAATCTATGGCCAAACCATCAACCAACCCGGTGATATTTGTCGAAAAAGAACTTTGGGAAGAACCCATTAATATAAAAATCCAAACAATTTTGTTAACGTTTTCAAGAAAAATAAATATTTCTATCCACCTGCAATTTGGAATACCTTTTATCCCATGTATCTTTAGCGGTTTGGTCAACACAATGTAGAGGAAACTGTCGAAACACGCACAAGAACATGATCGCCAGACAACAACCATATGCATCAAACACTAAAAATATAAAATTCAACATCTCAAACCGATCAATTTAACCAAAATTGAGTCAATCTTCCACATGGATCTCATATATATAAACTTTTCCTAATATACCATGCATCAAGCACAACAAATTAAAACCCTTCAAGAAACGCTTCAAATAAGAAGAAATCAACAACACGCAATTCAGATTTCTCGATAGAAATCTCAAAACTAAAACAAACCTTTCATATTTTAAAGAATGGTAGTCGAATTGAACAATAGCTTTAGGGTTTTGGAAGCAAACCTGCGTTAATTTTGAATTGTTAAAGTGAAACCAACCTATTGAGAAAAGAGAAGGAATCCATCAAAAAAAATTCTCTGGACGGAAATTTTTGTAGGGCTCCAAAATAAGGTGTTATATTAGTCAAATGTAGCTGAGAGTATTGCGGGTTTAGTAACAAATAAATAGGATTTATATTATTTTTTTATTATTTAAATCAAATACATAAATTAAAATTAAGAGTGGATTTAATATATGATTGACATGTGTCAATTTTGATCTAAAAATTAATATGAGATTGACACTTGTCAAAATTAAGGTGAGAGTTGATGTACTGATGACACGTAAGCAAAAAGATTTTACTTTATTATAAAGTATAGATAATAAACTGGTGTAGAAACCTGTGTATTACACATGATGAATAATTAAAAAAATACAATTCATTAATATCAAATCATAATAAGTATTTAATAATTATAAACTTATATTTTAGTATAAGGTATAACTGAAATATTCTTATTGTTTATTAAATGTTAATAAATTAGTAAAAATTAGAATAAAAAGATTTAAATTTTTTGATATTTAGTTATATAATTCAATCAGTAAAAATCATTAGTATTTATTAGGAGAAAGAGACGGAAAAAAATTTTCAGATTGCACCAGAACACGACATGTGTCTTCTAAAAATACTCCTTTATCAGATTGCACTAAATGATGTTATGAACATGCGCCACATTTTTGCGGTGCACATGATGTATATATGTGTGGGCCCTCAAGAAAAAAAAATAAAATTGCATTAATTTTAACATAATTTTACTTATTTTGTAAAAATAACGTTACAAGCGTTGTGATAACTTTAAACGATAACTTTGAGTCAGGAACTCTTTTAGAGCAACATCTCTATCCCAAAGAGGATAGGCGTAAGGTGTGCCTCTCTATTCTTCCTTCCCTGACCGTACTGGGTAAGTTTGTTTGTTTGAATGTTGTTATATGTACATATTATATAGTGTATAGATAATTTTAAAACCATTTCTTAGTGTGAAAATTATGAAAACCACGTAAAAATCATGTAAAAATTTTTTTTTCTGGATTTTTTTAAAGGTTTGTAACATTATTTGGCTCATATTTATTATAAAAATTTTAAAAATATTTTGTAAACCCACATAAAACATACGTAACGTTGTGCCTAGATGTTACGCATGTTTTACGACGGTTTACAAAATATTTTTTTAAATATCCACTCGGCGTTTTTTTAATTTTTTTTATAAAATGTGCCAAATAATGTTATAAACCTGTAAAAAAATTCAGAAAAAAAACGATTTTTACATGATTTTTACGTAATTTTCATAGTTTTCACAATAAAAGGTTTTCAAATTATCTTTCCATATGTATATGTATAATGTATAGAAAAATTAAAAAAATCCAAATATTATATGCTAAAAAACCGGTTCAACCAGACGTCCGGTTGCACCTTATGGTTTGCCTAAAAAGGTTCAGAGCACATAATCAGACCGACTGTGTGGCCTAAACCCGTCCAGGTTGGGTTTAAAAACACTGCATAAAACACATTCAAAGGGGGTTCTGTTTCTACTTTCTAGTCGTTCTTACCAAGACGTAGGGTTTTGCGGAGATCGTAGAAGGAATTAGAAACGAAAACGGCGTAGGTCTCCGGTAACATCGTTTACTGGTTTCTCAACCAGTTGTGATCGACCCGAGCCCAACCGAACCGAACCATGCATTCATTCGGGTACAGAGCCAACGCTTTGCTCACTTTTGCTATTACAATTCTTGCCGTAATGTGCGCCATCGCATCGATCTCCGACAATTTCAGTTCTCCTTCTCCAACATCTCAAGTTCAGGTCAGATTTCTCTTAATTCCCTTGAAGTTAATAATTCGTCGATCGATCGATCATTTGTTATGTTTTTGAGGCAATTGATTGGTTTTGTTTTCGTGGATTTAGGTTTTGAACATCAATTGGTTCCGGAATAAGCCAGACGGCGACGATGAGGTAGCTGATTCATATTCGCTTTTGTGTTTTATTAGTTTTCCAATTCCGGTGAACAGAAGAAATCATATAAACTGAATTGTAAAGATCAATAGATTCAGTTAAATCTCTAAAGAAGAAATGTTTTTCATAGATGGTTGGCCTGGAATTGATTTACGTTCAATGAATAATGAAAAAATACTCAATTCTCCGGCCTTTGATGTTTGAAACTGAAAGTTTGAAATGTTCATGATTGAGCTAGGAGTGTGTATAGATGATGTTTCAAAGATTTTTTGGTAAAATAAACTGACTGCTACATTAAACTTAATGGCCGCTTGGTGGAAGATGCTATTGTGATGTTAGATTCAATAAAAATATGTATAACATTTGCCTTAATCAAATATAATCTTTCATAGAATATCATATTGTTTACTTCTTTTTTTTATGATTGTGATGCCCATTTTCCAAAATACTTTGGTAGTAAGGTAATCAGTAGCCCTCGAGTTTTATAATGTACATTCTTTGCTATTGTTTTTTAAACTTTCAGTACAAAGATGACTGAACTAATTTGCATAGATTTACTTTCTTTTGTACAGGTCAGCATGACAATGAACATATCAGCAGATTTACAATCATTGTTTACATGGAATACTAAACAGGTTTGAGAAACAGGAAGTTAATGTTTTCTGATTTGCACTGATATTTTGTTTATGTGATATTGTGATATCTTGGCTGCTTGAAATCTTACATATTTGCTTAACACTGTTGCATTTATTCTTTCTTGTATCTTGCCAAACATTTGAAGTATAGGTACAATTTAGTGCGTATAGTTGTTTTTTTTTTAATAAAATTTGACAGATGTAATAAGCTAAGTGGGATGATGATTCCTTCCAGATTGCTATGTTTATTTAATGTCAGTGAAGGAAACGTATAACATAAAAATTAGAATCCTACATGGGTTATCAAACAAGATTTCAAAGCGCTCTTGATTCAAAGTTTGGAACTCAGATTAGGATTCCAGTGTAGTATGAGAAGAACTATTGATGTGGGTGTTTGGCTAAGAATATTTTTTTATCTGTTTTCTTGTCAACTGCCCTCTGATTACTTTCATCTACTTACACTGCATGAAACAAAAAAGAGTTCTCAACTGTTAAATGGATTCTGACACTAGGAATGTGATCTGACATAATGAAGTTATTACAATAATATGGATGTTCTTTCCATTGTAACATAATTGTTAGTTAAACTCTAGCATTGGTAACTCTGCTTTTAGTAAAATGTGTTCCCCTGTTTTGTACAAGTAATAATCATATGCCTTGTGTTTGTAGGTTTTCGTCTTTCTGGCAGCTGAGTATGAAACCCCACAGAATTCACTAAATCAGGTAATTCCATATGTTCAAATAAATGAGATATTATTTTAAAAGTGTAATTTGCATAATAGTAACTTAAAATATCATTTTTTTCTAAAACCATAAACAATGTATAAATTTGATGTTGGTTCAACCTAAGCTGACCAGTTTTGACTTATTTTAGAACTTGCCTATTGTTCCATCATGACCCTTTTTGGCACCTGTGCTAGTTTTGCAAATCACATGGAATATGAACAAGAAAGGAAATTTTATAGTTGTTGGTTAAATCATGATTTAGTTGGGCCTGACATCCTTTTTATGTGGCTCATACAAAGCCCAGCATTCATTACAATACCTCTCATTCATTTTCCCCTTAAATGTACTATATACAGTATGACACATAGGAAGCTGCAAATCATCTTAATTTGCAGCTCTTTTTTATTTATTTTTTATTTTTAAAACTTAAAACTGTAGCCTATGAGTTAAGCTGAAATGAATATAACAGGTATCCTTGTGGGACGGAATCATTCCTGCCAAAGAGCATGCCAAGTTCTACATTCATACAACTAACAAATATCGTTTTGTAGATCAGGTAAGTGTGTGCTGGTGCACAAATGTAATGATTTTAACTTATTTAATAGTCAATTTGCATCTGGTGTGTAGGGAAGTAATCTCCGGGGAAGAGATTTTAACCTGACATTGCATTGGCATGTCATGCCCAAGACTGGGAAGATGTTTGCTGACAAAATAGTTATGACCGGATTCTACTTGCCTCAATCATATAGGTGATTATAGATGTTGGTGTCTAGCCAGAATTTGGATTCTTCTAAAATCAATTTTCATGTTTTATGTTTCTTTATGCTCTCTCTCCCTCTCCCCCTCTTAATACACACACATATATATAACAAAATTATATTAACTGCTCGTTTGACTCTTTAGCTTCATACATCATTGGCAACATTGTTAGTTATTTGAGCATATAAACCTAGCAAGGGTCAATGGCAATCGTAAACCGATCGCTAAACAGGGCAGTCACAAGCTTTGAGATTGAAATATCAATCGCTAAAAGCGGTCACAAAATATCCAGAGTTTAATGTGGATGCAAATATGTTTTTGGCACAAAGGTTTTTCGCCGTAAGTATTAGAGACTTATCGCTCAAAGGGTTGAAGGGAGATGGTGCATCAAGCTGTTTGCGAGGCCCAACTTGATGCTCTTCCTATCCTTCAGAGACTACGAGTGTAACAGGAGCCCGGATGACGGGGGGAAAGTCTAGTCCATGAGACAAACAAGATTCGAATACTAAATAATAATATCAATTAGGGGACCTCGAAGACTGAATTTCTGTCTTAGATTCTCCATTCAAAGTGATTGAAATAACGATGTTGTGTTGGAGACTAAACCTGAGTCTTTTATCGTTATTATATAAAGGGCATTTGAGACTAACATAAGAACTAAATACGGTCTCTTACATGAATTGTGAGGACAAACATTTAGTCTCTAATATTTACTCGTAAGTAGAGGTGGGCAAAAAAACCGGACCCAAAACCAGAACCGATAACCCGAACCGGAACCGGTCATACCCGAACCGGTGGGTACGAGTGGGTCCGGTTTTTCAGCCAAATTAAAACTGAAACCGGAACTGTGAAAGCCGGAACTGGTTTCACTTGTACCCGGCCAAAACCCGAACCGAAACCGGTCAAAAACCGGTCGAAACCCGGAACTGAAACCGGAACCGGGTATTGACTTTGTTGACCAGAACCGGAACCGGTTCCAAAAAAAACCCGATTTGTGCACCTTTACTCGTAAGACTATCTACAGTGGTTACCCTATTAAAATCCTTTTCCACTGATAATTTCTGGTATATTATCATCTCACTGAAAACCTCTCAGTGATCACGCCACTGAAAAACATTTCCTACTATGCCACATTATCCCTTGAAAAAACTCACTTGGCCAATCACGAACGATGGAAGGAAACGGGAAGCGGAGGCTGCTTTGGGCGAAAAATGGAAGCCGTCGGGGTGGTAGGCGGTGTGCCCGCCTACAATGACGAAGCTTTATAGGGCCTGGGGGGACCACCCCCTTTTTCCGTCCGTAGTGTTAATTTTCTAGCCGAAATGTTATTTTTAGTTAAAAATAGTGTTTTCGCCCCCTTCGTTTCAAAAAATTAACATGTATTACGGATTTTAAAAATTTCCGCCCCCTCTTGCTCCGCCCAAGCTCCGTCACTACCCGCCTAGCCCCGCCGAAAGATGCCACACTGCTGGGGCATCGGCTCACCTATTGTGAGTGGCTCACCCATTACGCATGGACTAATGGTGGAATATGCATCATCTATTATTTGAGGCTGAAGATGGGTCCCTAATTCTTTCATTCATAGAACACTTTAAAGACGGTCACTAATACAAGTTGCATAAAAAATGAGTTTTAAATAACATCAAAAAAATGATCAATATGTCCCGGATAATATGTTATATAAGACTGATACATCCGTCATTGATAATTTATTTTAGAAAACATATTATATAAGATTGATACATCCGTCATTGATATTTTATTTAGATGGTCACTTTTTTGTAACATAAGTCATATATCATTCGAAACAATGTGACATTGATAGACGTACTATATTGTTTAATGTCATCGTATAATGTTGTTTAATGTCATCGTATGTTGTATCTTGTGCGAGGGACTTGGTTGAGCCCATATGCCCTAAAGACACAACACATAATTGCATTAGTGTTGATATGTGATCCCAACTCCTCAAACAGAAACAATACAAACCAATTGACAATAAGATTAAAACAGATAATTTTTTTATTTTTTTAAATGTTTATAACTTTTTCGTATGACATTATTTAAAAAATAAACCATAAAATCAAACATTTTTTTATCTTTAATATGTGTGTAATATTGATGTATAAAAATTAAAACGATTTTTTTAAGAATACTAGATTTTGATATTATGTATTGTATTTTAAAAATGTGTACAATATTTTTAGTGTAATACAATATATTAAAATACATAATATAAAATACAACACAAAAAACATATCACAAACATATAGTACAAAAATATATAGCATAGAAAAAATACTATACATAAAAATACAGTATAACAAATTAATCTACTGGATTTAAAGGATAAAAAAGAATACCAACACTATACTTGTTGGGAAAAAAAACCTTTGATTTTATGGTGTGATTTTTTAAAAAAGACATATTTTTGTATAAAAAAGTTAAGAATATTTATCAACTTGTATTGATATTTGTTTTATTTAGCAAGCTTATAACCAAAATAATTTCTAGCTTAATTGTACCTTCTTGACTTGTGTATGAGAGATCTTGTGTGACATCCATGATTTTTTTACGAATAAATCCAATAAGATTAGTACACTGAACTCGATTAATTAATGAGTAAAAAAAGTTTAATATTTATTATTAAATTAGTAAATTATAACTCTTAAAAGTTGGTTATATTTTTTAAATTTTCACGTGAATATAATAGCATGTGATTGTATATTATTATTGGACGGCCCATTTATTTTATTTTTTGTAGGTTTTAACTTTCAGCTAGAGGTGCGCCAATCGGGTTTTTTTTAACCGGTTCCAGTTCTAGTTAACAAAGTCAAGACCCGGTTCCGGTTCCGGTTCCGGGTTTCGACCGGTTCCAACCGATTTTTGATCGGTTCCGGTTTGGGTTTTGGTCGGGTACAGGTGGAACCAGTACCGGTTTTCTCGGTTTCAGTTCCGGTTCTAATTTGCCTGAAAAGTTGTACCCGTTCGTACCCACTGGTTTGGGTATGACCGGTTCCAGTTCCGGTTCGGGTTGTCGGTTCCGGTTTTTTTGTCCACCTCTACTTTCAGCTGTATAAGGATATGAATGTTTGTTTCTTTATAATGTAATGCAAGAAATTCTAACGTGGCAATGAATTTAATAGCAATTAATTTTTAACTAGAAGGCGTTGCCGCGCTTCGCGGCAGGTTTAAGCGTGTTGTTTGTAAATAACTTTCTTATATTTTATATTAAATAACTTTTATTATTTTTTATAAATTTCCACTAAAGTTATCTACAATCATTTCACTTGGGTTTCTACCTCACGGGTTCACATTGGGTATTATGATTCTTTTGTTTTTTTTTCTTTAGTGCTACTTTTTTTTATAAATTTATCAGGTCTTTTCTTTTCCGTTTTTATAAGATTATTTTATGTGTTTTATCAACGTTAGGTCATATTTGTGATGTTACATCTGAACATAACGTCACTAAGCCACATCAATTTTGTAAGTTTCCTTTTTGTTCCTAACCACGTTTATGTCAATGCTTACTCTCTCTATATTTGTTACTAAATTTTTTCACAAATGTGTAGTTCCAGTGTTTGGTCATGTTTACGTTACAAATTATGTGTAGTCGTTTTAAATATGTGTAGATTAGAGATGAACAGTAAAAGTTTTGGTATTAGAGATAAACTGTAAAAGTTTTGGTAGAAAGAATGGGTTTATATAAAGAAATAAACAATATTAAACAAATATTAATAAAACTTATTAACAAAGTACGAAGAGAGCACGCATATTGCGGCAAAAATTCCGACACGATTTCAAACATCAGAACGTAGACAGTATATCAAAACTCAGATATAAAAGCATTTCACAATAATTGTCACTCTAACGTCAAACCTTAAAGTATAGCTGTTGTAAACATATGTATTAAAGAAGAACCGTAGAAATTTAGTAAATATATTGAGTTTATAAATAAATAAAGCATATATTAATAAAACATATACTTAAAAAGCTTAAAAGGAAACAAAGTAAGAAAGAATAAGAATTAAAAGTAAATACTAATGAATTTCAGGGTGTGCGTAAATAAAGAAAAGTTAGAAAAAAAGTAAATAGAAAAAAAAAGATAAAGGACTAAATTAGAATAAAGAAAAGTTAAAATAAAATAAGTAAAAAAAGAGTAAGGATCAGAAGAAAAATTTACTTAATTACATGGACCAAATTGCAATTCACTAAAATTAAAATAAAACGTGGGCCACCAGCATTCATTAAGTTTTATGTGCGCTTGACTTGATGTACTATAAAACAATGCTAGTAAATGAAATGAGACCATCATCTTCATCAATCATCCGGCTCTAATGGCTTACAACGCCTGGAGAACAGGTAAATATTAAACCTTCATGTTTGTTGCTAGTTTTTGCGTATATTTGTGTTTGTGTGTGAGTGTGTCTGTGGAGTCAGCAGTTTTTTTAGAAATAGCATCTTTTTCTCTACAAAGAGAGGTAATGCTGTCAATATCTCATACTATACGAAACTTATCAACAACTTTGCTGTTAGCAAGGCCAGATCACCGTAAGAAGAAAAAAAAAGCCCTATCTTAGGGCCTCAAAAAACCCAAGGGCCTCAAAAAACCCAAAGGCCTCAAATTTTCGGGATATATCGACTTTTTGGTTGTTTGTAGTACAATTTTTGGTTGTTTTAGTATTTGTAATTTATAAGTCTTGCAAAATAGGTGGGCTAGGTCAGGTTGGCCTGTTGGGTAACGATTTGAATGAGTTTGGGTTATATTTATTGTGGGTTAGGATGCGTTTTAATCAAAAATTACTTTGGATCTAAATGAGTTATTTTTAAAAAGCTTCAATTTATTTCAGCTTAAAATCGTCTATTTTGAAAATTTGTGGTGATTTTCTCATCAACCATATTATATATAATTTTTACCTGTTTAAATTCATAATATTAAATAGTTTTAGGTCACTCATCTTTACCCATATTATGCTAAGGTGTTACACATATCAACTCATTCTATGTTATGGTGTTAACTATTTCAACACAAAATACGACAATTATTAGCTTAAATCAACCAATTTAATTTGTTTTGTGTCAAGATTGTCAGGCTAGTAATTAATGTACACATTTTGTTTGCGATTTATACATTTTGTAGTTTCATTTTCATGATAATTTATACCGTTTGTGTCTCAAACTTGGAGAGAGTTTTTATTTACAATCAAAAGAGGCCTTGATTTTTAAACCTGCTTTGGGCCACTAAAAGGCTTGAGACAGCCCTAGCTATAAGTGAGACTTTACTACTTTACTGGGTATGATTGTTGTTTCCATGACTATTGTTTGTAACTAACCTTTTGGTATTGCAATAGATCGAGAGAAGTACATTCCATTGTGTAGAGCTATTCAAATGGGTGATTGGGAGAAAGCTCAAGAATTTTTCGATCAAGACGAAGACGCATTGACCGATAAACTCGACTACAATGGAAGCACCGCGCTTCATCTTGCAATCGGGAATCCTCAAAATATTCGGATTCTTGAGAATCTACTGGAGCGAATCAATCCTGACTCGCTTCCAGCTCTGTTAAATGATGACGACCAAAACGCATTGTATTATGCTGCAATGCTTGACAACACCGTAGCTGCAAAGAAGTTGGTTGACAGAAACCCGCATTTGTTATTCGTTGTGCATCACAAGAATCGTTTATTGCCTGTGGAGAGAGCTGTTGGGAATTCTCACAGGACCACTTTTGTTTATTTGCTTCAAATGTGCAAACACCATATTGGGCTCAGCCAAAAGGATGGATATCACAACCCCTTTGAGGGTGAACGTGGTTCTAGGTTTCTTTGTGGTACAATCATGGCAGGGTTTTTGGGTGAGCTTAAACAAACAAACTTACCCAGTATATTCCTACTTTTTAGTAGGGTCTGGGGGAGGAATGAACACAAACCTTACCCATATCTCAATTAAGAGGCTGCTCTAAAGGAGTACCCGGCTCATAGTTGTCGTTTAAAGTTAATCATCTTAACACTTTTAACGTTATTATCACATAATAAGTAAAATAACGTTAAAATTAGTGCAATATAATTTGCCTCTCTTGGTGGCCTACACACATATATATATTATATGCGTGCACTGCAAATGAGTCGTTTTGGGTGAACTTAATTATTAGAATCTAAAGAGTAAGTTACCGAGACGGTTCCTGTGTTTTGCTAGCATTTCACTCTTGTTCTATAGGTTTCATAAATTACATATACAGTTTTAAACTTTAAACATTTGTAACACATATAGTACTTATATTAGGGTAATTTGATCAATTATGTTAGGGTAATTTGGTAACAAAAGAACTACATGTGTTACAGATGTCCAAAGTGTGAGATCATATGGATTAATTTATTAAACATAGGAACCAAGAGTGAAATAATAGCAAACCACAGTGATCATATCGGTAATTTACTCTAATTTAAATTCAAACATATTTTACATTGTTGGATAAAATATCCATATATTTTTTTGGTATTTGCAGATGTTGCATATGACTTGCTCAAGGACTACCCTCAATTGGCTTCAACTCAATTGGCTTCAAAAGTGTCTCCATTATGGTGTATCGCTAGGAAGTGGGATGCATATCCAAGTGCCAAACGATACAACTTCTACCAACAATTTGTTTATTCTTGTATGTCCCTTCGCTTCCACTATATTCATCTTTCTCTTATACGATCTGTTCACGAGTTCAATAAAGGAGAAAAAAAAAGGAAATAAAAGGAAAGATGAAACATTTTGTGTTCCCGAGTTTCATTTAACGAGGGAAAATAACACATGTCGTGTTCCCGAGTTTCATTTAACGAGGGAAAATAACACATGTCGTGTTCCCGAGTTTCAATTAAGGAGGGAAAGGAAGGGAAATGGAAGGAAACCTAGGCAAAATTACTTGGTTTTCCTTTACTTCCGATTTGGAAGGAAATAACTCATGTGTTCCCGAGTTCATTTAACGAGAGAAGAGAAAAGAAATGGAAGGAAAGGAGAAACATTTTTGTGTTCCCGAGTTTTATTTAACGAGGTAAGGAAGAGAAAATAACACATGTTGTGTTCCCGAGTTTCATTTAAGGAGAGAAAGGAAGAGAAGTGGAAGGAAACAAAGGCTAAATTACCTAGCTTTTCTTTTCCTTTCCTTTCCTCTCATTTCTTTTCCTTTATGTTCCCTCCTTTAATAAACTCGGGAACACGACGTCAATTCTTTTCTTTTCCTTTCCTCTCCTTTCTTTTCTATTTTTTCCCTTTCTGTTCTCTCCTTTAATAAACTCGGGAACTGAGCATATAATGTCGAATTTTCAAAACCATGTGTAGATGTGTCAAGGGTTGTAAACGAACAGTTTGTGAAGCGTTTGGCGGGAAGTTAGTTTGTGTTCATTCGTTTAATAAAGAACGAACATGAACAAGAAATTTCGTTGTTTAGTTAAATGAATGAACATAAACAACAACTTTCATTATTTAATTAAATGAACAAACATGAACAAATGTCGTGTTCGTTCATTTGTTTCCGTAAACGTTCATTAATGTGTGTATTTATGTTTGTTTACGTTTATTTATTATGTTGATTTATTAAATGTGTTTATATTCTCAAATTTTTAGTTTAATACCATGACATGTAAATTAGAAATCTAATTATTTAAAATTTATATCTTGTTAAAAAGATAATAATTTGAAATTTAGATATTTGAAGCATTAGTTTAAGGTAAGTTTAATTACGATTATTATTTCTTACTTTTGCTTTGTTTAAGATAATTATATTTTTTATTTTTATATCAAGTGTTTAACTTTAAATTTATGTGATTGAGAATGTTGATTTTTATGTCGTTTTTTTCGTGAATAAGCTTTTATTGAACGAACACACACAAGAATTTTCATTCAGTTAGTAATATGAACCGTTAATGAACGAGTTAGATGTGAAACGCACGAACACGAACAAGAGGTCTTTATGTTCGTTCTTTCTATTTATAGCCATAGATGTTTCATATCTTTTTCTAACAGCAGTAGTGAAATGTAGCATATTTCACTTCATAATCCACAACTATATAAAAATGGATCAAGATCCCACTGGTTTTAGACATTCATTGTTGATTGGCTTTAAATTCTTAACACAATCTCATGCTTTTAAACATGAAAAAACGTTTTTTTTTTAAATAAATTTGCACCCAAACTATTATAATTTTAAATTTGTTTATTGTCTAGCTAATGCTTATATTCATTTTGAAGATGTGCCTGCAGAGAATTATGGCGTAGAAGATATACAAAAGATTCATGACATTGAGAACCAAGAGACCTATAAGGCCAATCGTATCATGAAGAGCTACGTCTACCCTGGTTTGTGATTGAAAAAATTTAAAATAAATCAACCATAATTATGATTTACAAGAAAATTAGATTATTTTTAAAGCATAATATGTTCTCTATATTAACTCGTACCTAATGAAATTCCACTTTGTGAGGTCTGGAAGGGAATGATAAAGACATACATTACCCCTAATCCAAATATGGTAGAGATACTGCTTTGTTATAGAGATTTTTTTTGGGTTTAGGTGGTTTGTACTTGGGAGCATGGAAAATTGGTGGTTTAGTGATTGTGTTAGGTTTTTAGGTCATCCACTATCTCAAGTAGCGGTACATGGTGATGTGTCACGGGTGAGGCCACGCAGGAAGCTTCCACTACCCTAAGTAGCAGAAGCTTGGAATTGATTAATTCACCATAAAGCTAGTGTATGGTGGTAATTAGTGATCAGCTACTTTAAGTAGCGGAAGTCAGTGTTGTAAAAATCGGGATTAATCGCTAGTCGGATCTAAGCCGATTAATTTTTGCCTATTAGGTTCAAAAATCGCTAGTCGGCGCTAGTCGGACCAAGTCGGGGCTAATCAGGCCAAGTCGGATTAATCGGTCCAGGGGCAAAAAACTGGTCAACAGGGGCAAAAAATCGGTCAAAAGGCCAATAATTTTATGTCTAAGCCAAAAATTTTGGTCCAAACCTAAAGAAATTGTGGTTTTTCTTCTTCACTGTTTTAGTCGACTCCCAAAATCACGATCGGTCAAAAAGCAGTTGCGCATGATCAGTCTCAGTCGACTCCCAAGTATGCTTGTTTATTATCTTTAAGTTTATTAGAAAAGTATTTGAATTTTGAAGTATTATATTTATATTGATGTGTGTATTTGTATGTATATATATATATATATATATATTATTTTGAAAAAATCTATATAAAAATTCCAATCCGATTAATCACTAGTCCTTACCTCGCCGACCGACTAACGACTAGCGATTTCTCCAACCATGGCGGAAGTAGACGTGATCGTTCGAAATGGTCTCTTTACTGGTCAGCGGTCGGTCGGACCGGCCGGACCGGATTTAAGAACCGGATGGCGTCATAAATATTATATAAATATATATAATATATTTATATTAAATATATAATAAAAATATAAAATATTTTAAAAAACCGGTTCGACCACCTGGTTTCCCAGTTCGACTGCCCGGTTTCCTCAAAAACGGTTCCAAACACATAACCAACACATAACCGGGCCGCCCTTAGTACCGAATCCCGGTCCGGTCCGGGGTTGAAAGCACTGCCCATTACCAGTAAACTCACATCTCCTTGTTAATTACCTAGCTGTAAATCGCAACTTACGACAGGCAAGTGGCCTTCAAGAAGTTATTATGGGCAAATTTGAATGATGACATGTCTTGTACAAGGGAATCAAGGTGTTTATCTCTGCATCACCCCTTGAGGATTAACCGTGATCAATATTGAGCCTTGAAGGGGGGTTACACAGTTGCAAGCTCTTGATTCTATCCATTGTTGAAGGCTAATATGGTCAGAGGGCAACTAGCTCTCTTTTTTCCTTCCATAGTGTTAATTTTTCAACCGAAAGGTTATTTTTTGGTAAAAATAATGGTTTCGTCTCCCCTAGCTTCAAAAAATTAACATGTATTCTTGGTCCTGTAAATCTCCATCCCTCTTAAAGATTCAAGTTGTGCTACTGATTCTATCCATCTTCTTTTACCTTTCTTTGTCTTTAACTACATTATAGGTCACTATTGCAAACTACATTTTAACCGATCTCCTTCGTTGTGAAGTCAAGGTATCAGTCATGGACGGACCTTCTTAAGGCCCCTCCTCCCGTTTTTCTGGTCAGGAGGGTCGATTTAGTAGTATTTCATCGGAAAATCCTTCGGTTTCCCTCGTTTACTTCCTAAAAATCCTTCTGCCCCCCATTTTCTTCCTAAAAATCATACGGCCCCCTCCGTTTTCTTCCTAAAATAACTTCGTCCCCCTCTGAGCTTTTTTTCAAGCTCTATCAATGGTATTAATGTGGTTCAATTAGTTTAGTAAGTTACATGTTTCGAATAAAATAAATTGAACCTTTTGGAAGAATATTTAAGTTGATTGTAAGTATTTGAGTCCATATGTGGATGCAATAGTTTTGGTTGACTTTTAGATAAGTATTGTGTAATTATATTTCCCAATATTCATATATAACCCAATCTGGATTCTTGTGTAGTCATGGAGAAGATTTATATCAGTTTTTGGAAAGTTGCACTACTACATGGTAATTGATATATTACTACTCTAACTTCTCCATTCATTGCAATAATTTCTAAAAAGTATACAAGCTTTTTTAAGATGTTTCTAGCCAAATTAAGATTAGTTATTATTTTATCCACAACAAATAACTTTTGGTCATTAAAAGGGTAGCTAAAACATAAAAACACTTCCTTTTTATACTAGATTTGTTTTTTTTACTGGATTTTTGTTATTTTACTTAATTTTTTTTTTTGTACTTATTTAAAAATACAGTACAAAAAATATGTGTATTATATATTTAAATAAAAACTTGTTTTTAGCGGATCTAACCTCCTTGAATGATATAGTCTTAATTTTGTTATCGTCTTATCAATTGTCTACAGTGTCACATGTCAAACAACTCCATGAGGACAAAGTGAAGCACAATAGAGCCCTTACAATACTCAATTTTATCTGTGAGGAAGTTGGTAAATTAAGATCTAATCATGATGAGCATTGTTATGAAGCATATATTAGCGCGGTGGAAACAAATACACCAGAGGTTATACGGCAGATCACTCGAATTTTTCCGCATTATATTCGAGTCAATGACAAGGAAGGTTGTTCACTTGCTCAACACTCGATAATGAACCGCTGTGAACATGTATACAATTTTTTGGTGTATGAGGTGACTCAAGACAAGTATATTCATATGGCATCTACAGACGGCGCTGGAAATAATCTAGCCCACTTGGCTGGTAGACTTGCATCTTTGGACAAACTCAATAAGGTTACTGGTGCAGCATTACAAATGCAAAGGGAATTACAATGGTTTCAGGTGAAAATATTAATTCTAGTATGTTTTTTTAACAGCAAACGACCCGTCATTCGGGATCACTCTGACAAATAGATTACTCTTCCGCCCGAATAACAGAGCATGACGATCTGACCCACCCGTCTAGAAGAAAACCTACAACTAAGAAAACCCACTGGCTCAACCAGAGTAATATTTACTCTAGGTGAGATTCCAACCCAATACCTCTCATAAAAAAAGTTAAGAGGCTATCAGTAGGCTATAAACCCTTTGGTATTAATTCTTATATGTATCAAAGGGCTTATAGCCTAATGGTACCCCCTTTGACTTCCCGAATGGGAGGTCTTGGGTTCGAGTCTCGGCTAGAGCAAAAAAATGCTCTAGGTTGAGCTAGGAGGTTTTTCCAGTGTGGGTTTCTTCCTAGAAGGTGGTGTCAATGTACCCATTTAAACAGTGGTAATTGACGTTAGCTGTTAAAAAAAATTAATTCTTATATGTAACAGAAGAAAACATTTCTTTATTCTTTTTAAGAAAAGCAATCATACATGCTTATCTAATCCTACTCCTAAGATCTACACCATAATCTGCATCTAGTAGGAACTAAACCTTCTACCATAAGGATAGAAGGTAAACACCTTACCACCACTTGTAGGACAGCTGTTCACAAGACAATAAAATAATATTTTTATTAGTTCTGTAATTTGAATTATAATAAAGTATGAATAAATATAAATATAAGAATAAATTGAAACAGAATACAATACGAAAACAAACAAAATAGAAAAGATGAGTGTTAGTTAAGGCTTTCTGTTCAATATAGGTCCTTAAAAAAATTTCATTCACCCAAGTGAACATGTATGTTTCCTAAGATACAACAGTCAGAACAGTGTACTATTGAGATTACCTTAGCATCCGAAAAAGTTACATAAAACAAGAGCTTGCTGAGTCAAGAATGCTAAAATTCTTCACAAAGTGTGTATCAGTTTGAAACATAGTTTTAAATGTGTATAACCAGGCATATACATATATGCCTAGAAAAGTGTGTGACATCAAAACGTTACACTACCTTAAAACACAACAATTTGGACTACTACTAGGTGTATCTTGTTACATAGAAAAATACTTTTATAAAAACTGTCACTTATAAAACTAGCAATGTGGGACAAGCTCAACTAACAATTTTTAAGTTTTTAACTCAAATTTAGAACATTGATATCTCTTCCATCTTATCTTTGTTTTGAACATGGTTTATTGACACATGCGAATAATTATTTGTTACAACATCCCATTGGATACCAGAAAGAAACACTTAGTTTGAACTCATTTGTTATGATTTCCATTGATAACAGGAAGTGTGCAACTTTATACGCCCCAGTGAATTAAGAGATACTAGGAACTCTAAACAAGAAACACCAATTATGGTATTTAGAAAAGAGCACAAAGATTTGCGAAAAGAAGGCGAAGAATGGATGAAAAAGACAGCAGATTCGTACACAATCACAGCTGCACTTATCATCACAATAGTTTTTGCTGCAGCCATCACTGTGCCAGGTGGAAACAATGGAGATACTGGGAAACCAGTTTTTGAAAGTAAGCCAAGCTTCATAATATTCGTCGTCTCGGACGCGATCTCATTGTTCACATCTACAACCTCCTTGTTGTTCTTTCTATCCATCCTCACCGCGCGTTATGCAGAAGAGGATTTTCTGTACAAGTTACCTAAGAGATTGATACTTGGGCTTGCGATGTTATTCATGTCGGTGACAACCATGTTGATAGCATTTAGCGCGTCGTTGTATGTTATGTTTGGGTTAGAGAATCCGTGGATCCTGATCCCGATTGCTGCAATAACTTGTCTTCCGATTGCTTCGTTCGTCACATTGCAGTTACCGTTGCTTGTTGATCTCATATCTTCGACGTATAGTCGTGGAATCTTCGGTAAACGAGCTGGTTTGAGCTTAGGATTATATGATAAGAAAGCATGACTTGTTGCATTTTCATGTGTGGATGTTTTGGTAACAATATGTGCAGCATATAAGTTGGGTTATTCTTTGCTGTACAAGTTATTATGTGTCATTATATGTCTTTCACTTGAATTCTTAATGCATTTTGAGTGACAAAAACAACTAAAAGTAACTGAAAATAATCACGCGCAATGCTGACCACGCCTGGTGCAAGCCATCGAGCCCGATGACACACGCACGCCGCTGACCTGACACCCCTTCTGCATGACAGCTGAACCGTCTGATGCACACGCTTGCGACCCATATAGTATTATAGTCTGTCTCGTGTCGGTGACCCAAATAGTCCAACATGCATCATTGACGAGATCACCAGACACGAGCCAGCAGACCGTCCCTCCCACGCGCATTGCCACTGATTTGGACCGCTTGAGGCACTTTATTGACCGGGACCGAGCCTGAGGATTTGTCGATCGCTTGACCCTGATCGGCACTTGAAGGTTGCGATGCCTTGAGGATTTGGCAGTTTTGTGACAGGTTGGCGCCACGATCACTATTGCATTATATTCTGGGATCAAGCTTCCCCCATTGCCTCTGCCACAATAGGACGCAAATTCAGATGCTGGTGACCATTGGGGTGTGAATGGGGCAAAAATGGGCGGGCGTGAGAGGGTTGTGCGTGGCCACAACAACGGGGATTTCGACCGTTTGAAGAGGCGGAGAAACATTGGCTAAGGTTAGTGAAGACAAGGGGGGCGACCGCCCCTCTGTTTTTTCGTGTAGTAGTGTAAATTTCCCAATACATTGTGTAAAATTTTTTAAATACCTTTATTACGCCCCTAGAAAAAAATTATTTCGCCTCCTGGGATTATGGTCAAGCTCCGCTACTGCAGAGAAAGAGACACGTTCAAAGTGGAGTGGGTGGTTGTGGCCAACTAAGGGGCATTTCCACCACAAGTGATGGAGTGGGTGGTTGTAGTGGGTGCCTACGTGACGCCTACGTGGAGTGGTTGGTGCCAAGGGGCATACCCCATGGTCTAATATTTAGTTTGTAGTTTCATATTTTTTTTAGAGTAAATTACCGATATGGTCCTTGTGGATTGCTAGTATTTCACTCTTGGTCTCTATGTTTCATAAATTATCCATACAGTCGCAAACTTTAGTCATTTGTAACACAAATAGTATTTAAGTCACGAAATTATCCTCACATAATTGACCAAATTACCTTTACATAGGAACTATATGTATTACAAATACGTAAAGTTTGGGACTATATGAGTAATTTATAACACTTAGAAACCAAAAGTGAAATACTAGCAAACCACAAAAACCATCTCGGTAATTTTCTCCTTTTTTTTATTATACAAGGTGCTTCTCATTTGTGAATAAATTTATTTTATTATGTGATTATTTTTTTCGTTTACATAATTACTCTTTATTTTTTATTGTTTATTAAAATATGATTATAATGATCTGACTAAATTAATTTATGAAACATAACAATAAACAAACATATTTGTAAAGATAATTCAATTAATCAACAAAAATTATTATATTCATCATTTTTAAAAAATAAATTAACATATCTATATGGTTGTTATAAATGTTTACGAAACACAACGATAAACGAACATATTTATAAAACAATAATTTAATTTTTAATTTTTAATTTTTAATAAATCTAGAAAAAACATTTTATAAAACATGTATAAGCCTATACAAGTTGTATAAAGTGAAGCATCTCTACATATTGTATTGAATATCTTTTTTAATCTCTTTACAAAATTTTATGTTCTATATTATACGATTAGTATCAACTAAATAGTCTCTTTATCTTAAAAAGTCTAAGAAGGATTATTGATCATTAGATTATGAGATCAAATTTAAAAGTAAAAATTTAAAATTTTAGAAGGAAAAGTTGTTAGAGGATAATTTAGTCATAACCACTTTCCCCCCACGTTTTTTAAACATTCATAACTTTTACATACGATATTATTTTTTCAAAAAAAATATATCATAAAAACAAGCATTTTTTTATCTTTAAAATGAGTATAATATTTCTACAAAAAAATAATTTTTTTTCAACTCATTGTGTCTAATTATTATCATTGTGTCTTTTTAAACGTTTGTATATAATTATCTTTTTGTGTTTTATTAAAGACAATTGTGTCTTTTTTACTAGGTAATTGTGTCTTTTTTAAATATCAATGCGTTATTTATACTCGTCATTGTGTTACCCTTGCTTAACATTATGTATTATGCAACATCATTTTGTCTTAAATTGTTTAGGAAAACACAAAATTGAGCAGAAACACAAAAGACACAATTCTTTACAAAAGACAGAATGTCTAAACAATATACACAATTACATGTACAAAACACACAATGTATATACAAAAGACAATATTGAGGAGAAACACAAAAGACACAATGTATATTCAAAAGACACAATGTCTATTCAAAAGACACAATGCCTATACTGTCGCACCCCGATAAATCCCGTCCCTTCTTGGGGCGCGATGCGACTGATTTGGCAGGATCGCAGTCTCCGGTCACACAACATGCGAGACCTATATGTCTGATTTCGTACGTACATCCAATAATTTGGATAAAACAGTTTAGTAATATCAGAGTTGCAGAAGTAAAATATAAGTTAACAAAACAGTTTAACATTCAAAGGTAGCGGAAGCGTTAATTTAAAACGGTTTTCAAATGTTAAGTAACAATAGTTGCGGAAGCGATTAAAGTAGTTTGACATTACACAACATATCAAGTGATAATCAGTGTTTAGTTAACTAAGACACTTAAACAGATGCATGGACTCCATCCTAGCATCCTAGATTCCTCGTGCGCGTGCCTTAGTTACCTGAGAAAACATGCGAGTAAAAGGTCAACACAAAGGTTGGTGAGAGCACAGGTTTGTAATCAGCAGTAAACATCAAATGTTTAAAGTAAATGTTTAGTAGGTTTATTTTTCAATACAATGCAATATCCATTGATAGCTAGTCAATATGTGTTATACCATATGCGGGTTCGCAACCGAAGCTAACATGCTGCCTCCCGCCATGTCCATCCAAGACATGGCAAATGTTGTTTGGTCAATTATGCACTGTTCCGACCTCCAGTCGGGGTGGCCATACGGCGCGCAACAGTGGGGCTTGTCAGGCCCAAGTAGTACTATTCAGAATTACCACGCTGAGCGCAACGCGCTATTAACGATTCGAGGTGTGTTTAATGAGGACTTATCAGTTTGTGGATGAATGCCACACATGCATATGCATATACGATATTAGCATGTACAAAAATAACCAAAAGTGTGTAAGTTGTTCAAAACAGTTGTATGCAATGTTTTCTCCCCCAAAGGTAGAAAATGTAAAAAGGGGCCGTGAACTCACCTGTTACAGCAGTCCCGGTGTATATGTGTTCGCGTCTGCGAATGCTAGCACCTGCTAGTATGCACCTATAACCATATAGGTGTGAGTATGTTTTTTGTTGGTGTGTTGTATCCCATACAACTCCAAGTGTCGGTGTGCTCAACTGAGTGTGTGTTGACTTGTGTTGTCTCGACGAATCGTTGGTGACACGATTGTTGTGCTTATGTGCCTTAATGCACATGAGACACCAAAATGCGTCCTATGGCTCTAGTCACGTAAGTTGCCATTTTTAGAAAGTTTCCAATTTAGGAAAGTGTGGTTATGAAATCCCATTTCATAAAACTAATGACTTTCAATATGCTTATAAAACACGTTTAAACTCTTAAAACATGTCGTTTGCGCATAAATCACCATTTATGCCGTTTTGTCCAAACAAAGTTTCCTTATTTGGAAAGCATCCGTTTAAAAGCTCGTTTTCACAAAACGAAGTTTCCAATATGTTTAGAAATCATTTTTAAACATATTTCAAGTATCAAAGTTCATCAAATCTTTCAAAAACATCAAAAGCCCTCTTTTGATTTCTAAAAGTTTCCATTTTTAGTAAGTTTCTATGAAACCAAGTTTTTGACAAAATCAAATATCCCAATGTGTTTCTAAACACTCCAATATACATTTAACAACATCTAGACATGTCTAACATGTCTAGATCATCACGAATCCAATACTTGTAACATAAAAGTTTCCTTTTATGGCAAGTGTACTAAAACATCACCAAGTCAAACAATAACTAAATCAAATTCAAATCTAACATCACTAAACACTAAAACTAGTAAGTCTACAACATCTACACATCAAATCACCAACCAATTCGAGCACAATAATCGTATGGAGTTGCATGTGGGTTTTTTTTTACCCCTTGCATGTACGATCTAACCAAAAGCAATCATGTAAAACTACCTTAGAGCTTCAGATTGATGTTGAACAACTTCTGATGGTGACGATCCACCGATTCGATGGTTGTTCCAAGCTTGTGGATGATCCTCAACGCCTTCCTTGTGCTTCGATGACTTCCACACTCTAAGGATAGCTCCCAATGATGGTTCCAGGATTGAAGCTTGCTCCAGATGGGTTTTGGTCGAGAAATTGGGTGGAAGTTCGGAAGAAATGGGAAAGAGATCGACTGAAATGAAAGAGGTTGGTTTTTATAAAAATTTTGATCGGCATGGCCTTCGCATACCGCGGAGGCCGATCAAAATTGTTTGCCGCGTACCGCGATGAAATTCGGGAGTCTCGATTCCCGGTTTGCTTCGCGTACCGCGAAGCCTCTCGCCGAGGGACCATCGCGTACCGCGATGAGTCCACTTCTTTGTTTTTCGATTTCGTTGATACGATTTCGCTCGTACTTGATTTCTAACGTTTATCCTAAACACCTAATACATGTTTAGCACATAATCATGTAATAACATATAAGTTTGATCACCAACGTTCGTGAGACTCGTGTGTGTGTTTCGATAATTCCTCGAATTATCTTCGATAGTTTGTGTTCGTGTCTAACGAAGTGTTTGCACGCTTGATTAATCTTAATCAACGTGTGATGCACAATTCAATAATTCCCCGAATTATTGTTTTGTGTTAGTGTTGTGGTTGCCACACTTGGTTTCCAAAACCAATGTGCAATGTACGATTCGATAGTTCCACGAACTATCGTTTCGTAGTTGTTTGTGTTCAACTCATCTAATTAAACATAAATAAATGAAATGCAACAAGTATGAATGTGAAATGTAAAGAATATAAGAGTTGCAATTTACCTGAAATTGCCAGGTGTCACATCATCCCCTTGTTGAAAGAAATTTCGTCCCGAAATTTGGTTGTTGTTGGTAGTGTTTGAGAAGCAATAGTGTTTGAAAGACAAAAATTTTCCGGTTGTCACATCATCCCCTTGTTGAAAGGAATTTCGTCCCGAAATTTATTCGTTGTTGTCGACGTTCGACCTGTACAAAAGACACAATTAGATGTACAAAAGACACAATGACCTGTACAAAAGACACAATTAGATGTACAAAAGACACAATGACCTGTACAAAAGACACAATGAACTAAAAAACAAAAATTATCTATAACAAAAATTATGTTAATTTGAAGATAAAATAATGCTTGTTTTTATGTTTTTTTTTTCAAAAAATAATTATGTATGTAAAAGTTATGAACATTTAAATAATATAGGGGAATTTGATAAAATGTCAACAAAAGTAGGCATGACTAAAATGCCCTCCAACAACTTGATTTAATCATAGCCATTGATTAATGATCTAATGGCTCAAGATCCTTCTTAGGCTTTTTAGGTTAAGAGACTTATTTAGTGGAACTTAACCCCTATATTATATTTTAATAGCTTTTTAAGCTGTCAATATTTGATTTCAAATTACGCTTATAAAATTATCAATCCAAATTGTATCGTTTGTTAACTTTGTTTTAAAGAGTTAACTCTTAAATTCAATCTTTTTTTCTTTTATATGATTTATTACCTCTTTGATTTAATATGAAAGAAAATAAATAAGCTAGCCAAATTACCCTTCTAATCTACATCAAATATTTTTGTATACTTGTTTTACTATGTGATTCAAAATTTTGTTTAAAGGTTATCTCTTTTAAGTAAGGTTATCAAACAATACACTAATTCTGTGATAAATTTGGTTCTAAATATCTAAGAATATTCAGTAATTTGCAATTTCATATAGAACTAGGTTTTGCAAACCATATAGTACGACTATACATCTGCATCTAGGGGTGTAAATGAACCAATGTAGCTCGTGAAATACTCGGGATCGGATCTGTAAAAAGCTCGAACGAGCCGAGCCTTAACGAGCCCAAACCCAAAAATATGGCTCATTTAGTTATCGAGCCAGAGCCTAAGCTTTACATATCGAGCTCGAGCCGGTTCGCGAGCCTTAACGAGCCGGCTCGCGAGCCTTAAAGAGCTTTCTGAATATATAATTTTTATTTATTAAATTATTATATTAAGTGTTTATTTATAAAATTAATTATTTTTA
The DNA here is from genome assembly GCA_009363875.1 of Mikania micrantha. Classification (NCBI taxonomy): domain Eukaryota; kingdom Viridiplantae; phylum Streptophyta; class Magnoliopsida; order Asterales; family Asteraceae; genus Mikania; species Mikania micrantha. The sequence goes on along the minus strand of CM018695.1, from coordinate 77,504,834 downwards.
TATATAAAATTATGATAAATATATTTAAATCAAATATTTTATGTTAAATTTAGAAAATATAATTAAATTAGTAATTAAAGTAAATAAATTAAATACATAAAATCTAAACTAGCCGGGCCAAACTCGAGCCTATAAATTTTCTAACGAGCCGAGCTCGAGCCTAGTAAATAAAACTCTTAACGAATAGAGCTCAAGCCCGAGCCCGAGTTTATCTAAACGAGCCGAGCTCGAGCCTTATCGAGCTAGGGATCGGCTCGTCTCGTTTACACCCCTACCTGCATCAAGTAAAAAAAAAATGCACGATCTAGATTATTAAATAAACATATTAAAATTTTTACTTTGACGTAAAATCTTATGTATCTCATCCTAAAAGCAAGTGACGCTACTCTGTAAAACCCGAATGCGAAACATCTAGAGACTCAAAAAAAAAAAAAACAGACAACATTCTAAACACAACTGTAATAAAAGAGAAAACTAAAACCAAAATATTCAAAACACAAAAAAGAAAAAAATTGTTTACTCCACCATACAACTCTAGAGTATACCTTGTCATAAAACTGTGATATCCATCCAAAAATCTAGGTACAAGCTAATTTTTTTATGGATTAGTGAGTTAACACAATCATTCGATAAAATCTAAATTTACATGACTGTGAACGAGCATCAACCTAATGCAAAACAAATATGAGAAACAAGTAAATCCATATGTTCTACAAAACCAAAACTTGCAACTACGCATGCAAACAAAGTAACATGTATATAAACGTATGTAACTAAGAATGTAGTTACATAATTTATACGTTCGAGTCATCGACCATGAATTTCACTCGAACCTGAGCGGTCCTTAATCCATGCTCCAAACCCGAACCCTTGATTGACTACACGACACGCCCGAGACATATATATTGTTTAAAGTGTGTATATTATTTAATAAAACAAATTAAAAAAAGATATACGCATCAAATGCACGTATAGCTGTTTTAATACATTAAAATAATCAAAATTTTAAAAAACTCAAAACAATGCATATGTCGCTGTACGTCTAGTAGAAGTCAGTCTTAAAAAGATGAAACTCAGCTATGAAATATAAATCAATATATATATATATATATAGGGAGGTATTCCATTAAAAACCACTTACATGTTAGGAACTTCAGAATTACATAATACACTTGTACATTATGCTTTAAGTTTTGTACATAGAGTGGTTATTTAAAAGGGTAAAATAGTAACTTCCCCTACTTTAAAAAAAATTACTTTTATACCCCTAAAAACATATGATTCAAAATTAGTTTCTTTAGTTTTTTATATTTAGTGGTTCTCAATGGAATAAGTCGATATATATATATATAGGATTTGAATCCTTTGAAAACCCGATCTTAAAGAGAAAATCCTTAAACCCTATCTCAGCCGTTAGATCAACATTTTTTTCTTTCTAATTTTTTAATCTAAAAAGGGCATAATAGTCTTTTAACCACTCACACATATATATAATAATTTATCTTTTTCTTTCTCATTTAAAACCACTCATATATATAATAATTTATTAATATCAAATTTCTCTCTCATCTATCTCTTCTCTTTCCATTCATTTAAAAAAATATTTTTTAAAATTTCAAAACAACAACAAAAATGTATATTTTATTATACAAAATAAAAAAACATATTTTTTACAAGAAAATATAAAAAATTACACATGCGTATAAATAAAAATGTACAAGATTTAATACACAAAGTACACTTTACTCAAAATAATACACATGTGTATATTTTATATATTTAATATTTATAAAATATTACAACTACACATGTGTAGTTTTTGGTTAATTTTGATGTTTTTATATAAATTTACACATGTGTAATTTTTTGTTTCATATGTAAAATATACATGTGTAATATTTATTACGGTTGAGAATATGTAATTTTTGTGTTTGTGTGATGAAATTTTTGTTTGATACACATATGTATATTTTTTGTTTTTCTTTAAAAAAAATTGCTTTTTTTATAAAAAAATTACTTTTAAAAAAAATTACTTTAAAAAAATTACTCCCTCCGTCCCATTAAAATGTCTTGATTCCCTTTTTTATTTGTCCCATTTCAAGTGTCCACTTTCAAAATTAATTAGTCAATTTCCAAGTTTACCGTTAAGTGGGCCCACCAAAAATTTGTTTACATCTTTTACATAATTGATATTTTCTTAAATGACAATGTCATTATTGTCATTTCGTAACAAAAAAAAAACAATCATTCAATCTACCTTAATATTTGTGTTTTTCAAACTATGACACTTTTAATGGGACGGAGGGAGTACTTTTTTTTATGTCAGATTCTCTCTCCTCTCTCTTCTTTTTCTCTCTATCAGATTCTCTCTCATCTCTCATCTTTTCTCTCTCCCCTCTCTTCTTTCTCTCTCTATCAGATTCTCTCTTCTCTCTCCTCTTTCTATCAGATTCTCTCTCCTTTTTTCTCTCTTCTCTCTCATCACAAAAGTCATTTATACCCTTTAAAGTCAAAAACCCATTAAAATATTCAACTTTAATTATAGACCACATGTTTTTTCTGTTTAATTAATTAAAAATTAAAATAAGTTTGATCTAACGGTTCAGAGAGGGTTTAAGGGTTTTCTCTTTTAGATCGGGTTTTCAAAGGATTCAATATATATATATATATATATATATATATATATATATATATATATAGGGCAAGGTATAAAAAATAACCTTCTTTTTTTCTACAACTACATAACACATTTCAGCCAATCATAAGCTTACACATATGCATTTCATTAAAATATTAAAAATGACATCATAGTCATTTTACCCCTTATAAGTTTTTCCCCCCTCATTTTTAAACATTAATAACTTTTTTATAATATATTATTTAAAAAAAATTACACCATTATATTCGTTTCATTTTTCTCTTTAATTCCGTTATAGTCTCGATTAATTTTTTTTCTTTTTTTAAATGCCTTATATTTACATCATTGTAACGAGCTTAAATATAACAAATTTATTTGAATTTTTTTTAAAAATGATAAATTACAGTGATGTAAGTTACATTGACGTAATTTATCGTGATGTAATTTACATTGACGTAAAATTCGGTTTCGTTTTTTTTCGATGAATTTGGTTTAAATTACAGTGATGTAATTTACATTGACAACAAATTAGTTTAAATTTTTTTCGAACAATGAAAAATTACATCACTATAATTATTATTGTGAGAGAAAAAAATCAAAATAACGTGTTCTATTACATCACTGTAATTTATCATTGTAATTATCATTGTTAGAGAAAAATAAAATAATGTGTTACGTCATCGTTAATTATGTCATTGTAAATTACTTCATTTTGTGTTACCTTACTTTATTTTTTGTTACATTACTGTAATATACCATTGCTATAATTTTTTTTAATTAATTTGTTATCTTAAAGCTCGTTACAATGATGTAAATACATGACATCAAAAAAAAAAACTAGTCGAGACTATAACGAAATTAAAGAAAAAAATGAGACGAGTATAATGGTGCAATTTTTTTAAAAAATAATATAGTATTAAAAAGTTATGAATGTTTAAAAAAATGGGGTAAACTTTACTTAAATAACAAATGTCTTAAATACCCTTTATTTAAAAAAAAGAAAAAAAAAGGAATCTGACACGTGTCACGATCCTACACACTTACCTTTTTCAAGTAACCATTGGATGATGGTTAATGGGTTGTAACAAAAGATGAGGGTTATCAAAAATTCCATCCCCTATATATATATATATATATATATATATATATATATATATGATCAAATACAATAGGGATGAATGATGAGAAAGGTAGGATAAAGTATGAGCCATTGATCAAATCAATCAATGGTTAAGATTTAGTGGTACTCACTCATCCACTTATTTCACAAAACATGCGATGATTTGTAAATGAAAGGGCAAAAGAAGAAATAACACATTTTTTAAATTAAAAGAAACTTTCACCAGTTTTTTAAAAATCCAATAACTTTTAAACGCTTTATTATTTTTTTTTTAAAAAAATACACCATCAAATATAGAATTTCATAATCTTTAATTTGAGTATCATATTGATATGATTTTTTCTCATTTTTTTTACCATGGTCCGTATTTTTTTAACTTGGTACGTGATTTAGGTAATAGATATGTCAGAACGTATTCTTTTGCCTATGGAACGTATTTTGTTTCCTTTAGAACATATTTTTTTGCCTTTAGAATGTATCATTTTGTATTAACTGTTTGGCCTATGAATAATTAAACTGTAAAGACTGGAACATATTTTTTTGCCTATGGTCCGTATTTTGAATGCTCAAGTCCGTAATTCTTGGCCTATAGTACGTATTTTTATTCAGTTATATATGTGAACATAACATTTTTTATTTATTACGGACCATTGTACCCCTTAGATTACACGTGGCGCGATCATGTGGCTTCCTACGCTTCTCACGTTAATTTCCTTTGTACAATAACCGGCCCCTATATATATATTTGGACAAATACACCTATAATATCTTGGATATAAATAACATCTAAATAATCAAAAGGAGTAAGTTACCAAGATAGTCCTTATGTTTGGTAGTATTTTACTCATGGTTCTTATGTTTAATAAATTATCCATATAGTATCAAACTTTAAACATTTGCAACACATATAGTCATAAATGTGAGGATAACTGTCACACCCCGCTAAAGCGGAAACACGAGGTTGCTACTCAAAGTGTAAGGACAAAACACATTGATCAAAGAGAAAACTAAACATTACATAATTATATATGTCTTACAAAATAACTAATCAAGTTTCTTCATTCTAATTACAAGTCTGAATATTATAAACTAAAGCATCAAACTTATACAAAATTCATCAAACACAAATTTTGCATGACATAGCTTATATAGATGAGTCAAACTTTAATCATCGGGTTGTACTTGAAAAATATGTTGAAAAATGTCAACTATGAAAATAGTTGGTGAGTTAGCAGGTTTGAAGACTCAATAAACAGTTTTAAATAAATGCACATAACGATATATTCATGATATGAGATACAACCAAACCTTTAACATACCATGCCCTAGTAAAAAAATACAGTGGATTTATGTATTCATTGGACATGAATTGTGATGAAATGTCCTAGATTGGCGCTGCCAATCCATGAATAGGGTGTCAACCAATAGTACTATCCATAAAATCCCTGGCTCATATCAAATAAGTTAGATGGTTGTGAGTTTTAATATACAGGGCCTTTTGTATAAAACAATCTCATTTAGAAATACATCAATAAAAATCATAACATGTGCATAAGTAATAAAGTAAACATGTTTTTCACCCCAAATATATAAAACAGGTAAAAAGGGGTTGCGATAACTCATTGAAATAGGTGGTAATGAAATATGATTCAACAGTAAAACACTAACGTTGAATCCAATATAGCAGTCCTACTCGTGTCCTATAATAAAATTTATAACAACTTAAGTTTTATGAACCAACTTAAATTATACTTCAAATATTATCTTGAATGAATACACTAGTTAATTAAGATAGTCATAAATTAAAACTATCTATATTTAAACAATGTGACATGTTTAAATATTTGGGTTATTTTTATTTGACCATACATGTGTTGATCTTTTGTATCTTTATTTTGGATATTATAAAAATAACCTTACAAAATTTATTAAGCTGGTATAATGCCGGTTCTCGGGTAAATGCCTAGGTTTAAGTATGCATAAACTATTTGAAGTAATATTAATTAATATAAATTTGTATTGAGTATTAAATACTTATATGTATGAATACATACATACATACACACACACATACATACATACACACACATACATACATACATACATACACACACACACACACACATATATATATATATAAATATGTATGTAATTGAAAATTATTCTATAAATTATGTTACTTAACATAATTTTATAAATGTTAGATATTAAATTTAAATCATTTTAATTGTATAAAAATAATATAAATATTTATAATATTATTTTAAACTTTAGAAATTTTTATTTCTGCAAAATAAATATTGTAATTATATTTATAATTTATTTATTATCTTTTGCATTTTAGTCTTACAATATGTCTTATTAAGGTGAAAATTCAAATTAATAATTATATGATTCAAAAATTTACAAAATTATTTTATAATACTTTCATATTGTTATAAAATTTATGTAAAAATTTCAGAATCTAATTCTATCAGAAGCTATTATTTTCATATTTCCACATTATTTTATATTCTAAAAATTGAAATAATTACTAAAAAAGCTCTGAAAATTTTGGAAATTATTTCCTATACTAAAAATAAATATTATAAGACTTCTGGGAAAATCCTGAGTTTTTATTAATTTAGAGGCTATATATTTATAAATTTGTTCTTATTTAATGTAAAAATACGGAACCGATAACCGGAACCGGTCATACCCGAACCGGTGGGTACGAGCAGGTATGGTTTTTCAGGCAAATTAAAACTGAAACCGTAACTAGAACCGGGAAAACCGGAACTGGTTCCACTTGTACCCGGCCAAAACCCGAACCGGAACAGGTCAAAAATCGGTTGGAACCGGTCGAAACCCGGAACTGAAACCGAAACCGGGTATTGACTTTGTTGACCGGAACCGGAACCGGTTACAAAAAAAACCCGATTTGTGCACCTCTACTCGTAAGACTATCTACAGTGGTTAACCTATTAAAATCCTTTTCTACTGAAAATTTCTGGTATATTATCATCTTACTGAAAACCTTAAAACCTCTTAGTGATCACCCCACTGAAAAACCTTTCCTACTATGCCACATTATCCATTGAAAAACCTCACTTGGCCAACCACGAACGATGGAAGGAAACGGGAAGCGGACGCTGCTTTGGGCGAAAAATGGAAGCCGCCGGGGTGGGAGGTAATGTGCCCGCCTACAATGACGAAGCTTTATAGGGGCCCGGGGGGAGGACCACCCCCCTTCATCCGTCCGTAGTGTTAATTTTCAGCTGAAATGTTATTTTTAGATTAACATGTATTTCGGGTTTCAAAAATTTCCGCCCCACTCGTGCTCCGCCCAAGCTCCGTCACTGCCCGCCTTGAGAGGCCCCGTTTCCCGGGAGTCTCTCAGTTGGTTAAACATCAAAAACATAGCTCTTAAACCGTAGAATAATATTATATTATAGCAGCGGAAATCGTTACATAACATTTAATCTTAACAGGAATGCCAGTTCTTGAATAGGTAGTCCTCATGCCATGCCACGAGCCATCCTATTTCCATCATAACATGCTCAACCTGACATGCATGCTAAAACAAGTCAGCTTTCGCTGGTGAGTTCTAAATTAATTTTTTTTTTATAAAAATCTTTACTCCTTCATATCTGTATATAACACAACATAAGTCATAACATACATAGCATCATAATTTACTGCTGACCAAAGTCAACAGTCTCAGTCATACTGAACATAAAACATTAGCCATCACTATTGACCTAAGTCAACAGTCTCAAAACTTTATATAATATAACATAATTCACAGGTATAACATACCTGTCATCATAACATCTATCATACTATTCATAAAACATTAGCCTCAACTGTTGACCCGAAGTCAACAGGCTTGTGCAGCACAAGACACCTCAACTGACGACCCGAAGTCGACAGGCTTGTATAAATACAAGACACCTCAACTGCCAACCCGGAGTTGACAGGCTCATACATGTATAAGACTTCCTCAACTGGCGACACATAGTCGACAGGCCTGTTCTTTTACAGGACTTCCTCAACATTCAACCGAAGTTGACGGCTCATACCGGTACAAGACTTCGTTACATACTTCATTCATACATAACATGGTTTACATAGTTTAAACCATCATAATCATAAACATTTTCTTGCACCGCAGTGCTCCAGTCTTGCCCAACCGCAGCCGGGATTTCATTATCGCATTTCCTTCTCAACCTCGGTTGAGAATTCAAACATTCTTTATACTCTCAACCGCAGTTGAGACTTTTAAAATCATTTACTTCTCAACCGTAGTTGAGACTTAATACATTACTCATTTCCAGACATTCTTTACATAAAAACATTCTTTATCTGAAAACATTCTTTAAATAAAAACATTCCTTACCTGATCATAATCAGGTTAAAATCACTTTCATACAATAACTTTACAACTTGAAACATTCTTTACTTTAACATATTCTCTTATCTGACCGTAGCCAGATAAAACAATCATTTACATAAAATAACTTTATAACATGCATATCAGCCCTAAAACATTAAAATAGTAAAAGAGGGCTCATAGAACTCACCTGAGCTACGCTTCTATCGTACAATTTTAGCTCCTCAATTCTTATCTTACGTAACCGCCAATTTCCTAATAACATCAGTACCCTAATGGATTACTTAACGTATCTTTATATTTTCAGGTATTGACTCGAGTCTTTAATTGGACAGCATGACGGCTTATGCTTTTCGGTTTTCTTAAAAATATTTGGGCAGTATTTTGGCTTATAAAACTTTATTTTAGAGTTTTAAATTGAACAGAACCTCGTCTTATAAATATATATTTTTATAAAATATTTGGACAGCATCTCTGCATACTTCGTGTTTTACAAAAATATTGAAAATAGCCTCCACGCATAATATTAGTGTGGTTTTAAAACAAACAATATCTCGACCATACTAATTAAATAATTATTTTAAAATAAGAGTATAGTAGGTGGTTACCTCAAAGTAGCTCGTACCAATGCTCGCTTAACAATCTTTGAACGAAATTTTAGTAACTACCGTACCCGCTCAAGGGTTTAGGAGATTATTTTGACAGAGTTTTGTTACTTAAGAGAAATGAATATTTGATCGTCGAACTACATCTATTTATAGATGTAAATTTTCTTCGTCAGAAAGAAAGAATATATATATGTGTATATATATATATATATATATATATATATATATATATATATGGTCAAGTTCAACGTATTTACATTTTGACATATGTTTAATTGATTATTTTATTATTATTTTATTATTTTATTATTATTATTATTATATTATTATAATTAATTTAGCTTAAATCTTGTTTTTCTCTTATAACTTTTTGCATATGATGTTTTAAAAACTTTCGAATATGCCGTTGAAATCTACTAATTATTCTCTACATTTCTACCCAAGTTTCGTTGAAAACGGAGCAGGGTCAAAAATAATATATTTTAATATTCACGAGCTTATATCTTGTTCATACTTTATCGTATAACGGTCCGGCTTATATTAATGTGATCGTAATTACTTCAGGATTGTTCATAAAAATTTCGAACCCAAACGGTCACAGAAATTTTTACACGTTATTAATAGGCTTTATAACGTATCCATACATTATCAGATATTTTTATCGTTTATATCATTTTAATCGTAATTACTTTACGAACATTTATATAAAATTTGAACATAAACGGTTACCGAAATTTCGCACGTTTATTATTGGGTTGCTAAATTTTCGGCTGTTACACGCCTAGCCCCGCCGAAAGATGCCACACCGCTGGGGCACCGGCTCACCTATTGTGAGTGGCTCACCCATTACGCATGGACTAATGGTGGAATATGCATCATCTATTATTTGAGGCTGAAGATGGGTCCCTAATTCTTTCATTCATAGAACACTTTAAAGACGGTCAATTATACAAGTTGCATAAAAAATGAGTTTTAAATAACATCAAAAAAAATGATCAATAAGTCCCGGATAATATGTTATATAAGACTGATACATCCGTCATTGTTATTTTATTTCAGAAAACATATTATATAAGACTGATACATCCGTCATTGATATTTTATTTAGATGATCACTTTTTTGTAACATAAGTCATATATCATTCGAAACAATGTGACATTGATAGACGTACTATATTGTTTAATGTCATTGTATAATGTTGTTTAATGTCATCGTATGTTGCATCTTGTGCGAGGGACTTGGTTGAGCTCATATGCCCTAAAGACACAACACATAATTGCATTAGTGTTGATATGTGATCCCAACTCCCCAAACAGAAACAATACAAACCAATTGACAATAAGATTAAAACAGGAATTTTTATTTTTTTTAAATGTTTATAACTTTTTCGTATGACATTATTTAAAAAATAAACCATAAAATCAAACATTTTTTATCTTTAATATGTGTGTAATATTGATGTATAAAAATTAAAACGATTTTTTTAATAATACTAGATTTTGATATTATGTATTGTATTTTAAAAATGTGTACAATATTTTTAGTGCAATACAATATATTAAAATACATAATAAAAAATTCAGCACAAAAAATATATCACAAACATATAGTACAAAAAAATATAGCGTAGAAAAATACTATACATAAAAATACAGTATAACAAATTAATCTACTGGATTTAAAGGATAAAAAAGTATGCCAACACTATACTTGTTGGGAAAAAACATTTGATTTTATGGGGTGATTTTTTAAAAAAAGACATATTTTTGTATAAAAAAGTTAAGAATATTTATCAACTTGTATTGATATTTGTTTTATTTAGCAAGCTTATAACCAAAATAACTTGTAGTCTAATTGTATCTTCTTGACTTCTGTATGAGAGATCTTGTGTGACATCTATGATTTTTTTACGAATAAATCTAATACGATTAGTACACTGAACTCGATTAATTAATGAGTAAAAAAAGTTTAATATTTATTATTAAATTATAACTCTTAAAAGTTAGTTATATTTTTTAAATTTTCACGCGAATATAATAGCATGTGATTATATATTATTATTGGATGGCCCATTTATTTTATTTTATGTAGGCTTTAACTTTCAGCTAGAGGTGCGCAAATCGGGTTTTTTTTTAACCGGTTCCAGTTCCAGTCAACAAAGTCAAGACCCGGTTCCGGTTCCGAGTTTCGACCGGTTCCAACCGGTTTTTGATCGGTTCCGGTTCGGGTTTTGGCCGGGTACAGGTTGAACTAGTTCCGGTTTTCCCGGTTTCGCTTCATGTTCTAATTTGCCTGAAAAAAATGTACCCGTTCGTACCCACTGGTTTGGGTATGACCGGTTCAAGTTCCGCATCTGGTTGTCGGTTCCGGTTTTTTTGTCCACCTCTACTTTCAGCTGTATACGGATATGAATGTTTATTTCTTTATAATGTAATGCAAGGAATTCTAACGTGGCAATGAATTTAATAGCAATTAATTGTTAACTAGAAGGCGTTGCCGTGCTTCGCGGCAGGTTTAAGCGTGTTGTTTGTAAATAACTTTCTTATATTTTATATTAAATAACTTTTATTATTTTTTATAAATTTTCCACTAAAGTTATCTACAACCATTTCACTTGGGTTTCTACCTCACAGGTTCACATTGGGTATTATGATTCTTTTGTTTTTTTTTCGTTAATGCTACTTTTTTTCATCTAAATTTATCAGGTCTTTTCTTTTCCGTTTTTATAAGATTATTTTATGTGTTTTATCAACGTTAGGTCATATTTATGATGTTACATCTGAACATAATGTCACTAAGCCACATCAATTTTGTAAGTTTCCTTTTTGTTCCTAACCACGTTTATGTCAATGCTTACTCTCTCTATATTTGTTACTAAATTTTTCCACAAATGTGTAGTTCCAGTGTTTGGTTATGTTTACGTAGCAAATTATGAGAACCAAAATTTATACGTTCTTTTTTTGGTGCATAGTTATCTTTATATGTATAGACTTTATAAAAATCAGTTCATTACCCGCTGCGAAGCGCGGGCACAACTTAATGCGATTTCTTTTTATATTGATATTTTGTTTGTGTTCTTAAGTTTAAATACTTGTAACCCAAACCTTCGATTTTTTTTTTTAATTTATATAATCTAATGTTATATAACAACGACCTCTTAACCTCATGAGAAGAGAAACGTCTACATAATATAGTCCTTTCATCGCATCACCTTTTTTATTTATATTTTTTAACATGTTTTTTTTTGCAAGCACTTATCCACTTGAAATCCATATCCAACCGTTAACTCACTTTGCATTTGTGGTGTGGGAACACACTACCACCATCATCATAGACGTAATCTTCCATTTATCTTCTTTTTCATGCACCTTGAATCTCACAGTCACAACTCCAATGGCGTCCTTTCACATCTTATTCACCTTCGTTTTCTTTTCTTCACTCTGCCCTGTTTCTCCAATGTTTACACTTTTAACGTCGGCGGCAAAGATGGATGGACTTTACAGTTTACACCCCTCTGAAAACTACAATCAATGGTCCAGCAGATTGAGGTTCATCATCAATGACACTCTTCATATGAACTCACAGCCTTTTTAATTTGCGTCCTTTTCAATAGACTTTTTTTTTATTTGGATTTATGGTTTGTAACGTGGGTTGGTGTAAAAATTGTATCTTTATTTGCAGATTTTAAGTACAATGGTGGGTCGGATTATGTATTGAAGATTAGTAAAGGATATTATGATAGCTGCAACACCAACAGCCCCATCACCTCCGTTTCCGGCAGTGATTATGTGTTTAATTTGAACCGGGCGACACCGTTTTACTTCATCACCTACGTAATAATGTTTCAGTCTGGATTCAAACCCAAGACCTTTAATATACCTCACGGGAGTAAAATGTTTTTGCCGGAACACAACCACATTCTCCAGATGCAACAATCTGTGTGCGTTCAAATTGCAACCCAAGAAAAATACCAGCAAAAATAGGAAGAAAGATATGGAGAAAAAAAAAATCCTAAATCTTATATATCTGCCCTGCCCAGATTCGAAAATGGGTTATGTGTGATAAAGACATAGCCCCAACCGGTAGACCATAGACCCATAGGTTTCCTTCTTTCCCAGTAAAGATATATGTTTAGAAGTTGACGGTGGGGTCTCCACCGACACTTCTAAATAAGGGATATAACAATGCTCGATTTGTTAATAACTAGTGGTTTACCCGCACGTTGTCGCGAGAATTTCATCGTGATTCAGAATATTAAAACGCATATACGATAATGTATATCAAAACATATTCACAAAAACACATCAGTTGTTACTCCTACGTAAAATCCTAAATCGTAGTCGTTTTAAATATGTGTAGATTAGAGATGAATGGTAAAAGTTTTGGTATTAGAGATAAACCGTAAAAGTTTTGGTAGAAAGAATGAGTATATATAAAGAAATAAACAAAATTAAACAAATATTAATAAAACTTATTAACAAAGTACGAAGAGAGCACGCATATTGCGGCAAAAATTCCGACACGATTTCAAACATCAGAACGTAGACATTATATCAAAACTCAGATATAAAAACATTTCACAATAATTGTTACTCTAACGTAAAACCTTAAAGTATAGCTATTGTAAATGTATGTATTAAAGAAGAACCGTAAAAATTTAGTAAATATACTGAGTTTATAAATAAATAAAGCATATATTAATGAAAAAATCATACACTAAAAAAGCTTAAAAGGAAACAAAGTAAGAAATGATAAGAATTAAAAGTAAATACTAATGAATTTCAAGGTGTAAGGCATAAATAAAGAAAAGTTAGAAAAAAGTAAATAGAATAAAAAAGATAAAGGACAAAATTAAAATAAAGAAAAGTTAAAATAAAATAAGTAAAAAAAAGTAAGGATCAAAAGAAAAAATTACTTAATTACATGGACCAAATTGCAATTCACTAAAATTAAAATAAAACGTGGGCCACCATCAATTATTAAGTTTGTCATATAGGGTAATTATTACATAAAACATGTGCGCTTTACTTGATGTACTTTATAATAATGCTATTAAATGAAATGAGACCATCATCTTCATCAATCATCCGGCTCTAATGGCTCACAACGCCAGGAGAAAAGGTAAATATTAATCCTTCATGTTTGTTGCTAGTTTTTGCGTATATTTGTGTTTGTGTGTGAGTATGTCTGTCGAGTCAGCATTTTTTTTAGAAATAGCATCTTTTTCTCTACAAAGAGAGGTAAAGCTGTAAATATCTCATACTATACGAAACTTATCAATATTTGCTGTTAGCAAGGCCGGATCACCACAAGAAGAAAAAAAGCCCTATCTTAGGGCCTCAAAAAACCCAAAGGCCTCAAATTTTCAAGATATATCGACTTTTTGGTTGTAACAGATTCTACTTGTAGTACAATTTTTGGTTGTTTTAGTATTTGTAATTTATAAGCCTTGCAAAATAGGTGGGCTTGGGTAACGGTTTGAATGAGTTTGGGTTAGATTTATTGTGAGTCAGGATGAGTTTTAATCAAAAATTACTTTGGATCTAAATGAGTTATTTTTAAAAAGCTTCAATTTATTTCAGCTTAAAATCGTCTATTTTGAAAATTTGTGGTGATTTTCTCATCAACCATATTATATATAATTTTTACCTGTTTAAATTCATAATATTAAATAGTTTTAGGTCACTCATCTTTACCCATATTATGCTAAGGTGTTACACATATCAACTCATTCTATGTTATGGTGTTAACTATTTCAACACAAAATACGACAATTATTAGCTTAAATCAACCAATTTAATTTGTTTTGTGTCAAGATTGTCAGGCTAGTAATTAATGTACACATTTTGTTTGCGATTTATACATTTTGTAGTTTCATTTTCATGATAATTTATACCGTTTGTGTCTCAAACTTGGAGAGAGTTTTTATTTACAATCAAAAGAGGCCTTGATTTTTAAACCTGCTTTGGGCCACTAAAAGGCTTGAGACAGCCCTAGCTATAAGTGAGACTTTACTACTTTACTGGGTATGATTGTTGTTTCCATGACTATTGTTTGTAACTAACCTTTTGGTATTGCAATAGATCGAGAGAAGTACATTCCATTGTGTAGAGCTATTCAAATGGGTGATTGGGAGAAAGCTCAAGAATTTTTCGATCAAGACGAAGACGCATTGACCGATAAACTCGACTACAATGGAAGCACCGCGCTTCATCTTGCAATCGGGAATCCTCAAAATATTCGGATTCTTGAGAATCTACTGGAGCGAATCAATCCTGACTCGCTTCCAGCTCTGTTAAATGATGACGACCAAAACGCATTGTATTATGCTGCAATGCTTGACAACACCGTAGCTGCAAAGAAGTTGGTTGACAGAAACCCGCATTTGTTATTCGTTGTGCATCACAAGAATCGTTTATTGCCTGTGGAGAGAGCTGTTGGGAATTCTCACAGGACCACTTTTGTTTATTTGCTTCAAATGTGCAAACACCATATTGGGCTCAGCCAAAAGGATGGATATCACAACCCCTTTGAGGGTGAACGTGGTTCTAGGTTTCTTTGTGGTACAATCATGGCAGGGTTTTTGGGTGAGCTTAAACAAACAAACTTACCCAGTATATTCCTACTTTTTAGTAGGGTCTGGGGGAGGAATGAACACAAACCTTACCCATATCTCAATTAAGAGGCTGCTCTAAAGGAGTACCCGGCTCATAGTTGTCGTTTAAAGTTAATCATCTTAACACTTTTAACGTTATTATCACATAATAAGTAAAATAACGTTAAAATTAGTGCAATATAATTTGCCTCTCTTGGTGGCCTACACACATATATATATTATATGCGTGCACTGCAAATGAGTCGTTTTGGGTGAACTTAATTATTAGAATCTAAAGAGTAAGTTACCGAGACGGTTCCTGTGTTTTGCTAGCATTTCACTCTTGTTCTATAGGTTTCATAAATTACATATACAGTTTTAAACTTTAAACATTTGTAACACATATAGTACTTATATTAGGGTAATTTGATCAATTATGTTAGGGTAATTTGGTAACAAAAGAACTACATGTGTTACAGATGTCCAAAGTGTGAGATCATATGGATTAATTTATTAAACATAGGAACCAAGAGTGAAATAATAGCAAACCACAGTGATCATATCGGTAATTTACTCTAATTTAAATTCAAACATATTTTACATTGTTGGATAAAATATCCATATATTTTTTTGGTATTTGCAGATGTTGCATATGACTTGCTCAAGGACTACCCTCAATTGGCTTCAACTCAATTGGCTTCAAAAGTGTCTCCATTATGGTGTATCGCTAGGAAGTGGGATGCATATCCAAGTGCCAAACGATACAACTTCTACCAACAATTTGTTTATTCTTGTATGTCCCTTCGCTTCCACTATATTCATCTTTCTCTTATACGATCTCTCCTTTAATAAACTCGGGAACTGAGCATATAATGTCGAATTTTCAAAACCATGTGTAGATGTGTCAAGGGTTGTAAACGAACAATTTATGAACCGTTCGGCGGGAAGTTAGTTTGTGTTCGTTCGTTTAGTAAAGAACGAACATGAACAAGAAATTTCGTTGTTTAGTTAAATGAATGAACATAAACAACTTTCATTATTTAATTAAATGAACAAACATGAACAAATGTCGTGTTCGTTCATTTGTTTCCGTAAACGTTCATTAATGTGTGTATTTATGTTTGTTTACGTTTATTTATTAAATGTGTTTATATTCTTAAATTTTTAGTTTAATACCATGACATGTAAATTAGAAATCTAATTATTTAAAATTTATATCTTGTTAAAAACATAATAAATTGAAATTTAGATATTTGAAACATTAGTTTAAGGTAATTTTAATTACGATTATTATTTCTAACTTTTGCTTTGTTTAAGATAATTATATTTTTTTATTTTTATATCAAGTGTTTAACTTTAAATTTATGTGATTGAGAATGTTGATTTTTATGTCGTTTTTTTCGTGAATAAGCTTTTATTGAACGAACACACAAGAATTTTCATTCAGTTACTAATATGAACCGTTAATGAACGAGTTAGATGTGAAACGCACGAACACGAACAAGAGCTCTTTATGTTCGTTCTTTCTATTTATAGCCATAGATGTTTCATATCTTTTTCAAACATCAGTAATGAAATGTAGCATATTTCACTTCATAATTCACAACTATATAAAAATGGATCAAGATCCCACTGGTTTAAGACATCCATTGTTGATTGGCTTTAAATTCTTAACACAATCTCATGCTTTTAAACATGAAAAAACGTTTTTTTTTTAAAATAAATTTGCACCCAAACTATTATAATTTTAAATTTGTTTATTGTCTAGCTAATGCTTATATTCATTTTGAAGATGTGCCTGCAGAGAATTATGGCGTAGAAGATATACAAAAGATTCATGACATTGAGAACCAAGAGACCTATAAGGCCAATCGTATCATGAAGAGCTACGTCTACCCTGGTTTGTGATTGAAAAAATTTAAAATAAATCAACCATGATTATGATTTACAAGAAAATTAGTTTATTTTTAAAGCATAATATGTTCTCTTATTGTCTTGGATGCGACAACAAGTCGTACCTAATGAAATCCCACTTTGTGGAGTCTCAAAGGAAAAGATAAAGACATACATTACCCCTAATCCAAATATGGTAGAGATACTGCTTCGTAATAGAGATTTTTTTTGGGTTTAGGTGGTTTGTACTTGGGAGCATGGAAAATTGGTAGTTTAGTGAATGTATTTGATTTTTAGGTCATCCGGTGAGGCCACGCAGGAAGCTTCTGCTACCCCAAGTAGCGGAAGAGCTTGGAACCGGTTAATTCACCATAAAGCTAGTGTGTGGTGGTAATAAGGGATCCGCTACTTTAAGTAGCGGAAGTAGACATGATCGTTTGAAATGGTATCTTTATTGGTCAGCGGCCGGACCGGATTTAAGATTCGGATGGCGTCATAAATATTATATAAATATATATAATATATTTATATATATTTATATTAAATATATAATAAAAATATAAAATATTTTAAAAACCGGTTCGACCACCTGGTTTCCTGGTTCGACCGCCCGATTTCCTCAAAAACGGTTCCAAACACATAACCGGGCCGCCCTTAGTTCCGAATCCCTGTCCGGTCCGGGGTTGAAAACACTGCCCATTACCAGTAAATTGCAACTTACGACAGGCAAGTGGCCTTCAAGAAGTTATTATGGGCAAATTTGAATGGTGACATGTCTTGTACAAGGGAATCAAGGTGTTTATCTCTGTATCACCCATTGAGGATTAACCGTGATCAATATTGAGCCTTGAAGGGGGGTTACACAGTTGCAAGCTCTTGATTCTATCCATTGGTGAAGGTTAATAGGGTCAGAGGGCGACTACCCCCTCTTTTTTCCTTCCGTAGTGATAAATTTTCAACCGAAAGATTATTTTTTGTTAAAAATAATGGTTTCGTCTCCCCTCGCTTCAAAAAATTAACATGTATTCTGGGTCCCGTAAATCCCCATCCCTCCTAAATATTCAAGCTGTGCTACTGATTCTATCCATCTTCTTTTTACCTTTCTTTGTCTTTAACTACATTAAGGTCACTAGTGCAAACTGCATTTTAACCGATCTCCTTCGTTGTGAAGGCAAGGTATTAGTCATGGACGGACCTTCTTAAGGCCCCCCCTCTCGTTTTTCTCGTCAGGACTCAGGAGGGTTGATTTAGTAGTATTTCATCGGAAAATCCTTCGGTTCTCCTCGTTTACTTCCTAAAAATCCTTCCGCCCCTCCGTTTTCTTACTAAAAATCATTCGGCCCCTCCGTTTTCTTCCTAAAATACCTTCGTCCCCTCCGAGCTTTTTGGAAGAATATTTAAGTTGATTGTAAGTATTTGAGTCCATATCTGGATGCAATAGTTTTGGTTGACTTTTAGATAAGTATTGTGTAATTATATTTCCCAATATTCATATATAACCCAATCTGGATTCTTGTGTAGTCATGGAGAAGATTTATATCAGTTTTTGGAAAGTTGCACTACTACATGGTAATTGATATATTACTACTCTAACTTCTCCATTCATTGCAATAATTTCTAAAAAGTATACAAGCTTTTTTAAGATGTTTCTAGCCAAATTAAGATTAGTTATTGTTTTATCCACAACAAGTAACTTTTGGTCTTTAAAAGGGTAGCTAAAAACATAAAAACACTTCCTTTTTATACTAGATTTGTTGTTTTTTACTGGATTTATGTTATTTTACTATATTTTTTTTGTACTTATTTAAAAATACAGTACAAAAAATAGGTGTATTATATATTTAAATAAAAACTTGTTTTTAGCGGATCTAACCTCCTTGAATGATATAGTCTTAATTTTGTCATCGTCTTATCAATTTTCTACAGTGTCACATGTCAAAAAACTCCATGAGGACAAAGTGAAGCACAAAAGAGCTCTTGCAATACTCAAATTTATCTGTGAGGAAGTTGGCAAATTAAGATCTCATCATGCTCAGCATTGTTATGATGCATATATTAGCGCAGTGGAAACAAATACACCAGAGGTTATACGGCAGATCACTCGAATTTTTCCGCATTATATTCAAGTCAAAGACAAGAAAGGTTTTTCACTTGCTCAACGCTCGATAATGAACCGCTGTGAACATGTATACAATTTTTTGGTGCATGAGGTGACTCAAGACAAGTATTTTCATATGATATCTAGAGACAACCAAGGAAATAATTTAGCCCACTTGGCTGGTAGACTTGCACCTTCGGACATAATCAATAAGGTTACTGGTGCAGCATTACAAATGCAAAGGGAATTACAATGGTTTCAGGTGAAAATATTAATTCTATTATGTTTTTTTAACAGCAAACGTCTGGTCACCCGGGATCACCCTGACAAATAGATCACCCTTCCATCCGACTAACAGAGCGTGGTGATCTGACCCACCCTCCTAGAAGAAAACCTACAACTAGGAAAACCACTGGCTCAACCCAGAGCAATATTTGCTCTAGTTGAGACTTAAACCCAAAACCCCTCATAAGAGAAGTTAAGGGGCTACCACTAGGCTATAAGCCCTTTGGTATTAATTCTGATAAAGAAAACTTTTCTTTATTCTTTGTAAGAATGGCAATCATACATACTCATCTAATCCTACTCCTAAGATCTATACCATAATCTGCATCTAGTAGGAACTAAACCTTCTACCATAAGGATAGAAGGAAAACACCTTGTAGGACAGCTGTTCACAAGACAATAAAATAATATTTTTATTAGTTCTGTAATTTGAATTATAATAAAGTATGAAGAAATATAAATATAAGAATAAATTGAAACAAAATACAATACGAAAACAAACAAAAGAGGAAAGATGAGTGTTAGCTAAGGCTTTCTGTTCAATATAGGTTCCTTAAAAAAATTTCATTCACCCAAGTGAACATGTATGTTTCCTAAGATACAACAGTCAGAACAGTGTACTATTGAGATTACCTTAGCATCCGAAAAAGTTACATAAAACAAGAGCTTGCTGAGTCAAGAATGCTAAAATTCTTCACAATGTGTGTATGAGTTTGAAACATAGTTTCAAATGTATATAACTAGGCATATACATATATGCCTGGAAAAGTGTGTGACATCAAAACGTTACACTACCTTAAAACACAACAATTTGGACTACTACTAGGTGTATCTTGTTACATAGAAAAATACTTTTCTAAAAACTGTCACTTATAAACAACCTAAGATTCATAAAACTACCAATGTGGGACAAGCTCAACTAACAATTTATAAGTTTTTACCACAAATTTAGAACATTGATATCTCTTCCATCTTATCTTTGTTTTGAACATGGTTTACTAACACATACGAATAATTATTTGTTACAAAATCCCATTGGATACCAGAAAGAAACACTTAGGTGGTGTTTGTTTTTTCAGAGGCAAAACGTCTGCGGTCTGCGGACCACATCTGCAGACATCTTTTGCAGAAGAGGTGGACCAAACATCTGCAAGAAGAGCTTTTGGAGGTGTTTGTTTTCTGATCTAACTTAAAACCTCTTCCCATTTTCCCAACCCCACCGTCCCAACCTCACCATCTCCGATCGTCTGCTCAACCCCACCAACCGCCGCTCACCATCACCTCCGATCACCATCACCTCCGATCACCATCCCCTCCGATCACCATCACCACTGTCGACCTGTTCTTGAGCCACCATCGTCGACCTAACCTCGATCGAGTCTTCGTGGACCAAACCCACCCCCCTCCCGTCGATCGAGCCCTAACCTCGATCGAGCCCTCGTTCTAAAACTTGAACAATCTAACCCTAACCTGCAACCGGCGGTGGAGGAGGCCACCTGTGGAAGAGACGACCGGAAAAGGAGCCGGCTGTGGAGGAACCAGGGGCGACGACCGTCGAAGGAACCAGGGGCGAAGGAACCAGGGGCGACGACCGGAAAGCCCCAACCCTCGATCGAAGACGACCGGAAAGCCCCAACCCTCGATCGAACCTTCGTGGACCAAACCCCTCCCGTCGATCGAGCCCTAACCTCGATGGAGCCCTCGATCGGTGGTTGCTTGCGGTGGAGTAGGGAGGCGACGGCTACGGCGGTGGAGTATGGCGGCGACGGCTACGGCGGTGGAGTATGGCGGCGACGGCGAGCAAGGGGTGGAGGAGTTCGGCCGATGGCGATGGTGGTGTAGGGAGGCGACGGCTGGAAGGGTTGAAAAAAGGGGGAGGAGGCTGGAAGAGGCTGGAAGAGGCTTGAAGATGTGGGAAGAGGTTGGTTCACGTCTGCGCCAAGAAGAGGACGCGCAGACGTTTTTTAATGAAACGTCTGCGAGAAAACAAACAGCCTAACCTCTTCCCGCATCTGCGCGGCGCAGACATAAGAGGTTAGAAGAGGTTAGAAGAGGTTTTTTACAAAAAACAAACACCCCCTTAGTTTGAACTCATTTGTTATGATTTCCATTGATAACAGGAAGTGTGCAACTTTATACGCCCCAGTGAATTAAGAGATACTAGGAACTCTAAACAAGAAACACCAATTATGGTATTTAGAAAAGAGCACAAAGATTTGCGAAAAGAAGGCGAAGAATGGATGAAAAAGACAGCAGATTCGTACACAATCACAGCTGCACTTATCATCACAATAGTTTTTGCTGCAGCCATCACTGTCCCAGCCATCACAATAGTAATACTGGGAAACCAGTTTTTGAAAGTAAGCCAAGCTTCATAATATTCGTCGTCTCGGACGCGATCTCATTGTTCACATCTACCACCTCCTTGTTGTTCTTTTTATCCATTCTCACCGCGCGTTATGCAGAAGAGGATTTTCTGTACAAGTTACCTAAGAGATTGATACTTGGGCTTGTGATGTTATTCGTGTCGGTGACAACAATGTTGATAGCCTTTAGCGCGTCGTTGTGTACAAGTTTTACCTATGTCCTCCGTGGATCCTGATTCCGATTGCTGCAATAACTTGTCTTCCGTTTGCTTCGTTCGTCACATTGCAGTTACCGTTACTTGTTGATCTCATATCTTCGACGTATGGTCGTGGAATCTTCGGTAAACGAGCTAATTTGAGCTTAGGATGATATCATAAGAAAGCATGAGTTGTATTTTCATGTGTAGATGTTTTGGTAACAATATGTGCAGCATATAAGTTGGGTTATTCTTTGCTGTACAAGTTATTATGTGTCATTATATGTTTTTCACTTGAATTCTTAATGCATTTTGAGTGACAAAAACAACTAAAAGTAACTGAAAATAATCACGCGCAATGCTGACCACGCCTGGTGCAAGCCATCGAGCCCGCTGACACACATACGCCGCAGACCTGACACCCCTTCTGCATGACAGCTGAACCGTCTTATGCACGCTTGCGACGCATATAGTCTGTCTCGTGTCGGTGACCCAAATAGTCCAACATGCATCATTGACGAGATCACCAGACACGAGCCAGCAGACCGTCCCTCCCACGCGCATTGCCACTGATTTGGACCGCTTGAGGCACTTTGTTGACCGGGACCGAGCCTGATTTGTCGATCGCTTGACCCAGACCGGCACTTGAAGGTTGCGACGCCTTGAGGATTTGGCAGTTTTGTGACAGGTTGGCGCCACGATCACTATTGCATTATATTATGGGATCAAGCTTCCCCCATTGCCTCTGCCACAATAGGACGCAAATTCAGATGCTGGTGATGATAAGACCATGCGGTGTGCCCCTGGTTGGGGTGTGAATGGGGCAAAAATGGGCGGGCGTGAGAGGGTTGGGCGTGGCCACAACAACGGGTATTTCGACCGTTTGAAGAGGCAGAGAAACATTGGCACAGCTTAGTGAGGTCGCCCCCCTGTTTTTTCGTGTAGTAGTGTAAATTTCCCAATACGTTGTGTAAAATTTTTTAAATACCTTTATTTCGCCCCCTGGATAAAAAATATATTTCGCCTCCTGAGATTATGGTCAAGCTCCGCCACTGCAGAGAAAGAGACACGTTCAAAGTGGAGTGGGTGGTTGTGGCCAACCAAGGGGCATTTCCATCACAAGTGATGGAGTGGGTGGTTGTGGTGGGTGCTACGTGACGCTTACGTGGAGTGGTTGGTGCCAATGGGCATACCCCATGGTCTAATATTTAGTTTGTAGTTTCATACTTTTTTTAGAGTAAATTACCGATATGATCCTTGTGGTTAGCTAGTATTTCACTCTTGGTCCCTATGTTTCATAAATTATCCATACAGTCGCAAACTTTAGCCATTTGTAACACAAATAATCTTTAAGTCACCAGATTACCCTCACATAATTGACCAAATTACCATCACATGGGAACTATATGTATTACAAATGTGCAAAGTTTGGGACTATATAGGTCATTTATAACACTTAGATTCTAAAAGTGAAATACTAGCAAACCACAAAAACAATCTCGGTAATTTTTTTTTTTATTTATGATTACAAGGTGCTTCTCATTTGTGAATAAATTTATTTTATTATGTGATTATTTTTTTCGTTTACATAATTAGTCTTTATTTTTCTTGTTTATTAAAATATGATTATAATGATCTGAGTAATTTAATTTATGAAACATAACAATAAACAAACATATTTGTAAAGATAATTCAATTATTCAACAATAATTATTATATTCATCTTTTTTTTAAAATAAATTAACATATCTATATGGTTGTTATAAATGTTTACGAAACACAACAATAAACGAACATATTTATAAAACAATAATTTTAATTTTAATTTTTAATAAATCTAGAAAAAACATTTTATAGACCCTAAAACCAAAATATTCAAAAACATGCAAAAAAGACAAAATTGTTTACTCCACCATACAACTCTAGAGTATACCTTGTCATAAAACTGTGATATCCATCCAAAAATTCAGGTACAAACTAATTTTTTCTGGATTAGTCGGTTTACACAATCATTTGATAAAATCAAAATTTACATGACAGCCAACGACTATTAACCTAACGCAAAACAAATACGTGAAACAAGTAAATCCATGTGTTCTACAAAACCTAAACTTGCAACTACGCATGCAAACAAAGTAACATGTCTATATACACGTATGTAACTAAGAATGTAGTTACATAATTTATACTCAAATCACAATTTCTAAAATTCTACCACTTTTCCCTTGCTAAGCTTAAAAACACATACGTTCGAGTTATCGACCCTGAATTTCGCTCGAACCTGATCTGTCCTTAATCCATGCTCCAAACCCGAACCCTTGATTGACTGCACGACACGCCCGAGACATATATATTGTTTAAAGTGTGTATATTTTTTAATAAAACAAATTAAAAAAAGATATACGCATCAAATGCACGTATAGATGTTTTAATACAATAAAATAATCAAAATTTTAAAAAACTCAAAACAAGGCATATGTCGCTGTACGTCTAGTAGAAGTCAGTCTTAAAAAGATGAAACTCAGCTACGAAATATAAATCTATATATATATATATATAGTAAATTACATAAATCGTCCTTTATATTCACTCATTTTATGGATGTCGTCCTTTATTAAAAATAGTTTCAGAAAACATCCTTAAAATGAAAATTTATAATGGATTTCATCCTTTATATTTCATAACATAAATCGTCCTTTATATCAATTAAAAGGATGAAATCCGTTATAAATTATCATTTTTAAGTAACTATTTCTAATTAAAGGACGATTTATGTAATTTACTCATATATATATATTTGGACAAATATGTATAACATATGCCTTAATCAAATATAACCTTGCATAGAATATCATATTGTTTACTTCTTTTTTTATGATTGTGATGCCCATTTTCCAAAATACTTTGGTAGTAAGGTATATCAGTAGCCCTTGAGTTTCATAATGAACTTTAATCTGGGCACGAGGAAAATTTCTTAATTGGAATAAGATGATAAAACTGTCTGTACAATGATGTACATTCTTTGCTATCGTTTTTTAAACTTTCAGTTTAAAGATGGCTGAACTAATTTGCTTAGATTTACCTTCTTTTGTACAGGTCAGCATGACAATGAACATATCAAACAATTTAATAAGCTAAGTGGGATGATAATTCCTTCCAGAGTTCCAGATTGCTATGTTTATTTAATGTCAGTGAAGGAAACGTATAACATAAAAATTAGAATCCTACATGGGTTATCAAACAAGATTTCAAGGCGCTCATGATTGGAAGTTTGGAACTCAATTAGGATTCCAGTGTAGTAGGAGAAGAACTATTGATGTGTGGGTGTTTGGCTAAGAATATTTTTTTATCTGTTTTCTTGTCAACTGCCATATGATTACTTTCATCTATTTACACTGCATTAAGCAAAAAAGAGTTCTCAAGTTCTCAACTGTTAAATGGATTTTGACATAATGAACTTATTACAATAATATGGATGTTCTTCCATTCTAACATAATTGTTGGTTAAACTCTGCCATTGGTAAATCTGCTTTTAGTAAAATGTGTTCCCCTGTTTTGTATAAATAATAATCATATGCCTTGTGTTTGCAGGTTTTCGTCTTTCTGGCAGCTGAGTATGAAACCCCACAGAATTCACTAAATCAGGTAATTCTGTATGTTCAAACAAATGAGATATTATTCGAAAAGTGTAATTTGCATAATAGTAACTTAAAATATCATTTTTTTTCTAAAATCACAAAAAATGTATAAAACTAATGTTGGTTCAACCTAAGCTGACCAGTTTTGACTTATTTTAGAACTTGCCTATTGTTCCATCATGACCCTTTTTGGCACCTGTGCTAGTTATGCAAATCACATGGAATATGAACAAGAAAGGAAATTTTATAGTTGATGGTTAAATCATGATTTAATTGGGCCTGACATCCTTTTTATGGAATATGAAGATGTTTGCTGACAAAATAGTTATGACCGGATTCTACTTGCCTCAATCATATAGGTGATTATAGATGTTGGTGTCTAGCCAGAATTTGGATTCTTCTAAAATCAATTTTCATGTTTTATGTTTCTTTATGCTCTCTCTCCCTCTCCCCCTCTTAACACACACACACAGATATATATATATATATATATATATATATATATATATATATAACAAAATTATATTAAATGCTCGTTTGACTCATTAGCTTCATACATCATTGGCAACATTGTTAGTTATTTGAGCACATAAACCTAGCAAGGGTCAATGGCAATCGTAAACCGATCGCTAAACAGGGCAGTCACAAGCTTTGAGATTGAAATATCAATCGCTAAAAGCGGTCACAAAATATCCACAGAGTTTAATGTGGATGCAAATATGTTTTTGGCACAAAGGTTTTTCGCCGTAAGTATTAGAGACTTGTTGCTCAAAGGGTTGAAGGGAGATGGTGCATCAAGCTGTTTGCGAGGCCCAACTTGATGCTCTTCCTATCCTTCCGAGACTACGAGTGTAACTGGAGCCCGGATGACGGGGGAAAGTCTAGTCCATGAAACAAACAAGATTCGAATACTAAATAATAATATCAATTAGGGGACCTCGAAGACTGAATTTCTGCCTTAGATTCTCCATTCAAAGTGATTGAAATAACGATGTTGTGTTGGAGACTAAACCCGAGTCTTTTATCGTTATTATATAAAGGGTATTTGAGACTAACATAAGAACTAAATACGGTCTCTTACATGAATTGTGAGGACAAACATTTAGTCTCTAATATTTACTCGTAAGTTGAGGTGGGCAAAAAAAACCGGACCCGAAACCGGAACCGGTGGGTTCGAGCGGGTCTGGTTTTTCAGGCAAATTAAAACTGAAACCGGAACTGGAACCGGGAAAACCGGAACTGGTTCCACTTGTACCCGGCCAAAACCCGAACCGGAACTGGTCGAAACCCGGAACTGAAACCGGAACTGGGTATTGACTTTGTTGATTGGAACCGGAACCGGTTCCAAAAAAAACCCGATTTGTGCACCTCTACTCGTAAGACTATCTACAGTGGTTACCCTATTAAAATCCTTTTCTACTGAAAATTTCTGGTATATTATCATCTTACTGAAAACCTTAAAACCTCTTAGTGATCACGTCACTGAAAAATATTTCCTACTATGCCACATTATCCATTGAAAAACTTCACTTGGCCAACCACGAACGATGGAAGGAAACGGGAAGCGGACGCCGCTTTGGGCGAAAAATGGAAGCCGCCGGGGTGGGAGGCGGTGTGCCCGCCTACAATGACGAAGCTTTATAGGGGCCCGGGGGGACCACCCCCCCTTCTCCGTCCGTAGTGTTAATTTTTCAGCTGAAATGATATTTTTAGTTAAAAATAGTGTTTTCGCCCCCTACGCTTCAAAAAATTAACATGTATTTTGGGTTTCAAAAATTTCCTCCCCACTCTTGCTCCGCCCAAGCTCTGTCACTGCCGCCTAGCCCCGCCAAAAGATGCCACACCGCTGGGGCACCGGCTCACCTATTGTGAGTGGCTCACCCATTACGCATGGACTAATGGTGGAATATGCATCATCTATTATTTGAGGCTGAAGATGGGTCCCTAATTCTTTCATTCATAGAACACTTTAAAGACGGTCACTAATACAAGTTGCATAAAAAATGAGTTTTAAATAACATCAAAAAAATGATCAATAAGTCCCGGATAATATGTTATATAAGACTGATACATCCGTCATTGATATTTTATTTCAGAAAACATATTATATAAGACTGATACATCTGTCATTGATATTTTATTTAGATGGTCACGTTTTTGTAACATAAGTCATATATCATTCGAAACAATGTGGCATTGATAGACGTGTTATATTGTTTAATGTCATTGTATAATGCTGTTTAATGTCATCGTATGTTGTATCTTGTGCGAGGGCCTTGGTTGAGCTCATATGCCCTAAAGACACAACACATAATTGCATTAGTGTTGGTATGTGATCCCAACTCCTCAAACAGAAACAATACAAACCAATTGACAATAAGATTAAAACAGAGAATTTTTTTATTTTTTTAAATGTTTATAACTTTTTCGTATGACATTATTTTTTTAAGACATTATTTACAACACATAATTGCATTAGTGTTGGTATGTGATCCCAACTCCTCAAACAGAAACAATACAAACCAATTGACAATAAGATTAAAATAGAGAATTTTTTTATTTTTTTAAATGTTTATAACTTTTTCGTATGACATTATTTAAAAAATAAACCAAAAAATCAAAAAAAATTTTTATCTTTAATATGTGTGTAATATTGATGTATAAAAATTAAAACGATTTTTTAACAATACTAGATTTTGATATTATGTATTGTATTTTAAAAATGTGTAAAATATTTTTAGTGTAATACAATATATTAAAATACATAATAAAAAATACAACACAAAAAATATATCACAAAATATAGTACAAAAAAAATATAGCATAGAAAGATACTATACATAAAAATACAGTATAACAAATTAATCTACTGGATTTAAAGGATAAAAAAGTATATCAGCACTATACTTGTTGGAAAAAAAATATTTGATTTTATGGTGTGATTTTTTAAAAAAGACATATTTTTGTATAAAAAAGTTAAGAATATTTAACAACTTGTATTGATATTTGTTTCATTTAGCTAGCTTATAACCAAAATAACTTTTAGCCTAATGGTACCCTCTTGACTTCTGTATCAAAGATCTTGTGTGACATTCGTGATTTTTTTACGAATAAATCCAATACGATTAGTACAATGAACTCGATTAATTAATGAGTAAAAAAAGTTTAATATTTATTATTAAATTATAACTCTTAAAAGTTAGTTATATTTTTTAAATTTTCACGTGAATATAATAGCAGGTGATTATATATTATTGGACGGCACATTTATTTTATTTTATGTAGGTTTTAACTTTCAGCTAGAGGTTCGCAAATCGGGTTTTTGTTGGAACCGGTTCCGGTTCCAACCGGTTCCTGTTCCAGTCAACAAAGTCAAGACCCGGTTCCGGTTCCAGTTCCGGGTTTCGACCTGTTCCAACCGTTTTTGACCGGTTCCGGTTCGGGTTTTGGCCGGGTACAGGTGGAACCAGTTCCGGTTTTCCCAGTTTTGGTTCCGGTTACGATTCTAATTTTCCTGAAAAATCGTACCCGTTCGTACCCACCGGTTTGGGTATGACCGGTTCCATTTCGGGTCCATTTTTTTGCCCGCCTCTACTTTCAGCTGTATAAGTATATGAATGTTTATTTCTTTATAATGTAATGCAAGGAATCCTAACGTGGCAATGAATTTAATAGCAATTAATTGTTAACTAGAAGGCGTTGTCGCGCTTCGCGGCATGTTTAAGCGTGTTGTTTGTAAATAGCTTTCTTATATTTTATACTAGGTTAAATCACGTGTGTTACACGGGTTGAATATACAAAATGTAGTATACTTTTTAATAAAATAGTTATGTTTATAGAAAAAAATAAGAATTACACTTAAATTTTTCATAATTATAAATATTGTATTTTAACATTCAAATCATCCTATCAAGTCAAATATTTTAAAATATCTAAAAATAACTCATGGAAAACAATTGATATTATTATTATTATTATTGTTGTTGTTGTTGTTGTTGTTGAATATTTCAATGAACATAATTTGAAGTTAATGACAGTTAGAGACCTAAATAAAAGTTTAGATAACAAAATAAGTAAAAATATTTATCTACTAACATTTAAAAGGAAGTAAGTTTAATGAATTATAATTAATGAATTATAATTATACATGTAAAATATATAAATAAGTCCTTAGTTTATGTAACTTACATAAAAAATGACAAGATTTAAAAGTTTTATAATGTTTAATGATAATAGTAAGTTAAAATATAAAAATATATGAATATACATGAAATAATTTAAGTTTTTAATATCCTCATTATTAATAAAATGATTATATATGTGTATAGTTTACGATTTGTCTTATAATATATTTATTTTGTTTTGTTTAATTGTTTGCCTTTTTGATCGAATATAGTCTAAACATATTATTAAAATTTTGTGTTAAAAGTGTAAGATATTCATGACTTGATTATTTATTTGTATATATAATTTTTAAATTTAGGAAAATAAGTTAAAATAATAAATTGTCAAATTTATTAATTATCACTATTAATAAATGATTGATAACAACTAATAAATGTTTTAATGCTTCAAATTTTGGGGGGAAACAAAAATAAAAATGCTCCATTGCATGACAAGTGGCAAATAAAAACCTTGATTTATTATATAAGATTAAATAACTTTTATTATTTTTTATAAATTTTCCACTAAAGTTATCTACAATCATTTCACTTGGGTTTCTACCTCACATGTTCACATTGGGTATTATGATTCTTTTGTTTTTTGTTTCTTTAGTGCTACTTTTTTTGCCTAAATTTATCAGGTCTTTTCTTTTCCGTTTTTATAAGATTATTTTATGTGTTTTATCAATGTTAGGTCATATTTGTGATGTTACATGTGAACATAACGTCACTAAGCCACATCAATTTTGTAAGTTTCCTTTTTGTTCCTAACCATGTTTATGTCAATGCTTACTTTCTCTATACTTGTTACTTATTTTTTCCACAAATGTGTGGTTCCAGTGTTTGGTCATATTTACGTTGCAAATTATGAGAACCAAAATTTATACGTTCTTTTTTTGGTGCATAGTTATCTTTATTCGTATAGACTTTATAAAAATCAGTTCATTACCCGCTGCGAAGCACGGGCACAACTTAATGCGATTTCTTTTTATATTGATATTTTGTTTGTGTTCTTAAGTTTAAATACTTGTAACCCAAACCTTCGATTTTTTTTTAATTTATATAATCTAATGTTATATAACACCGACCTCTTAACCTCATGAGAAGAGAAAAGTCTACATAATATAGTCCTTTCATCGCATCACCTTTTTTATTTATATTTTTTTAACATGTTTTTTTTTGCAAGCACTTATCCGCTTGAAATCCATATCCAACCGTTAACTCACTGTGCATTTGCGGCATGGGAACACACTACCACCATCATCATAGACGTAATCTTCCATTTATCTTCCTTTTCATGCACCTTGAATCTCACACAGTCACAACTCCAATGGCGTCCTTTCACATCTTATTCACCTTCTTTTTCTTTTCTTCACTCTGCTCTGTTTCTCCAATGTTTACACTTTTAACGTCGGCGACAAAGATGGATGGACTTTACACCCCTCTGAAAACTACAATCAATGGTCCAACAGATTGAGGTTCATCGTCAATGACACTCTTCGTATGAACTCATAGTCTTTTAAATTTGTGTTTTCTTATCTTTGTAGACTTTTTTTTTATTTGGATTTATGGTTTTAAAGTGGGTTGGTGTAAAAATTGAATCTTTATTTGCAGATTTTAAGTACAATGGTGAATGGTGGGTCGGATTATGTATTGAAGATCGGTAAAGGAGATTATGATAGCTTCAACACCAACAACCCCATCACCTCCGTGTCCGGCAGTGATTCTGTGCTTAATTTGAACCGGCCGGCACCGTTTTACTTCATCACCTACGTAATAATGTTTCAGTCTGGATTCAAACCCAAGACCTTTAATATACCTCACCGGAGTAAAATGTTTTTGCCGGAACACAACCACATTCTCCAGATGCAATAATCTGTGTGCGTTCTAATTGCAACCCAAGAAAAATACCAGCAAAAATAGGAAGAAAAATATCAAGAAAAAATCCTAAATCTTATATATCTGCCCTGCCCAGATTCGAAACTGGGTTATGTGTGATAAAGACATAGCCCCAACCGGTGGACCAGAGACCCATAGGTTTCCTTCTTTCCCAGTAAAGACATATGTTTAGAAGTTGCCGGTGGGGTCTCCACCGACACTTCTAAATAAGGGATAAAACAATGCTCGATTTGTTAATAACTAGTGGGTTTACCCGCTCGTTGTCGCGAGAATTTCATCATGATTCAGAATATTAAAACGCAGATACGATAATGTATATAAAAACATATTCACAAAAACACATCAGTTACTCCTATGTAAAATCCTAAATCGTAGTCGTTTTAAATATGTGTAGATTAGAGATGAACAGTAAAAGTTTTGGTAGAAAGAATGAGTTTATATAAAGAAATAAACAAAATTAAACAAATATTAATAAAACTTATTAACAAAGTACGAAGAGAGCACGCATATTGCGGCAAAAATTCCGGCACGATTTCAAACATCGGGACGTAGACAAGTATATCAAAACTCAGATATAAAAGCATTTCACAGTAATTGTCACTCTAACGTAAAATCTTAAAGTATAGCTATTGTAAACGTATGTATTAAAGAACTGTAAAAATTTAGTAAATATACTGAGTTTAAAAATAAATAAAGCATATATTAATAAAAAAACATATACTAAAAAAGCTTAAAAGGAAACAAAGTAAGAAAAGATAAGAATTAAAAGTAAATACTAATGAATTTCAGGGTGTGCATAAATAAAGAAAAGTTAGAAAAAAGTAAATAGAAAAAAAAAAGATAAAGGACTAAATTAAAATAAAGAAAATTAAAATAAAATAAGTAAAAAAAGAGTAAGGATTAGAAGAAAAATTTACTTAATTACATGGACCAAATTGCAATTCACTAAAATTAACCAGCAATCATTAAGTTTGTCATATAGGGTAATTATATAAAACATGTGCGCTTGACTTGATGTACTTAATAATAATGCTATTAAATAAAATGAGACCATCATCTTCATCAATCATCCGGCTCTAATGGCTCACAACGCCAGGAGAAAAGGTAAATATTAATCCTTCATGTTTGTTGCTAGTTTTTGCGTATATTTGTGTTTGTGTGTGAGTATGTCTGTCGAGTCAGCATTTTTTTAGAAATAGCATCTTTTTCTCTACAAAGAGAGGTAAAGCTACGAAACTTATCAATATTTGCTGTTAGCAAGGCCGGATCACCATAAGAAGAAAAAAAAACCCTATCTTAGGGCCTCAAAAAACCCAAAGGCCTCAAATTTTCGGGACATATCGACAGATTCTACTTGTAGTACAATTTTTGGTCGTTTTAGTATTTGTAATTTATAAGCCTTGAATAGGTGGGCCAGGTCAGGTTGGCCTGTTGGGTAACGATTTGAATGAGTTTGGGTTAGATTTATTGTGGGTCAGGATGCATTTTAAGCAAAAATTACTTTGGATCTAAATGAGTTATTTTTAAAGGCTTCAATTTATTTCACCTTAAAAGTTAAAATCGTCTATTTTGAAAATTTGTGGTGATTTTATCATCAACCATATTATATATAATTTTTATATGTTTAAATTTATTGTATTAAATAGTTTTAGGTTACTTATCTTTACCCATATTATGCTAAGACCATTCCATTCACAATCCAATCCAACCCAATTTTTTAATTAAAAACTAATTTATCTCTCTTCAACCTACACAACACAATCAAACCCAACTTTTTACTCCATTAACAACCCAACCTTTACTACTTTTTATTAAATAAATATAATTTATACTTTTTAGTTTTATTAAAAGTTATTAGAAAGATAAATAAAATAATTGTTTTCTTTATAAAAACTCCAAGTTTTAAATAAGATAAATCAATAATTGTTTATATTAATTTTATATTAAAAAATACATTTTTTTTAAACGAACTCTGTTTTTAACAAAAATTATACCAACATGTTCATAAAAAAAAACTAATCAAGGTCATGTTTTTAGATTTTTTTAAAATGTTAATTCTTGGAAGTTATTAAAAAAAACAAGATTATTCTAAAAGTAATTATGATAAAGTAAAAAAAAAAAAGAAAAAAAACACATAAAAGGGATGGGTTGCAATCTAGGTTGTGTGGGTGATCAAGATCGTACAAGATTCCAATTACAGGCCAATTTTTATTTTTTTTTTATTTTGAACAGTGTAAAGATCTTAACTAAGATTGCTAATGGGGATAGTCTAAGGTGTTACCCATATCAACTCATTTTATGTTATGGTGTTAACTATTTCAACACAAAATACGACAATTATTAACTTAAATCAACTAATTTAATTTCTTTTTCATGATAATTTATACCTTTTGTGTCTCAAATTTGGAGAGAGTTTTTATTTACAATCAAAAGAGGCCTTGATTTTTAAACATGCTTTGGGCACTAAAAGGCTTGAAACAGCCCTAGCTATTAGTGAGACTTTACTACTTTACTGGGTATGATTGTTGTTTGTCGCTAGTTTTTCCATGACTACAGTTTGTAACTAACCTTTTGGTATTGCAATAGATCAAGAGGAGTACTATCCATTGTGTAGAGCTATTCAAATGGGTGATTGGGAGAAAGCTCAAGAATTTTTGGATCATGACGAAGACGCATTGACCGATAAACTCAACGACGAGGGAAACACCGCACTTCATCTTGCAATCGGGAATCCTCAAAATATTCGGATTCTTGAGAATCTACTGGAGCGAATCAACCCCGACTCGCTTCCAGCTCTGTTGAATTTTAGCGACCAAAACGCATTGCATTATGCTGCAATACTTGACAACACCGTAGCTGCAAAGAAGTTGGTTGACAGAAACCCACATTTGTTATTCGTTGTGTATTTCATGAATCGTTATTTGCCTGTGGAGAGAGCTGTTATGAATTCTCACAAGACCACTTTTGTTTATTTGCTTCAAATGTGCAAACACCATATTGGGCTCAGCCAAAAGGATGGATATCACAACCCCTTTGAGGGTGAACGTGGTTCTAGCCTTCTTTGTGGTACAATCTCGGCAGGGTTTTTTGGTGAGCTTAAACAAACAAACTTACCAGTATATTCCTACTTTTCAGTAGGGTCTGGGGGAGGAATGAACACAAACCTTACCTCTATCCCAGTTGGGATAGAGAGGCTGCTCCGAAGGAGTCCCCGGCTCATAGTTGTCGTTTAAAGTTAATCATCTTAACACTTTTAACGTTATTATCACATAATAAGTAAAATAACGTTAAAATTAGTGCAATTTTACTTTGCCTCTCTTGGTGGTCCACACATATATACATTATATGTGTGCACTACAATTGGGGTGCTTTGGGTGAGCTTAATTAGTATAATTTAAAGAGTAAGTTACCGAGACGGTTCCTGTGTTTTGCTAGCATTTCACTCTTGGTCTCTAGGTTTCACAAATTACATATATGGTTACAGACGTGACGCATATAGCTCTTTAAACATGTGAGGGTAATTTGTTAACATTTGTAAGGTTTGTGTTCTTATGTGAGGGTAATTTGGTAATATAAGAATTATATGTGTTACAGATGTCTAAAGTATGACATCATATGCAAGGCCGGCCATGGGGAGGGGCGGGGTGGGCGACAGCCCCGGGCCCGGCAATTGGGGCCCGAAAATTTAAAAAAAATTATATATTATAAATACAAAATTCAAAATTTGGTTCGGTTTTTTTGAGTTACGAACACGGTTCGTTTTTTCAGTTCAGAATGCAGTTCGGTTTTTTTAGTTACGAATACGATTTGGTTTTTGGTTTTCTTGAACACCCATAATTTAATATTTGAATTAACTAGTGGGTCTTTTTTTCCAGTTCGTCTTGGTCACCTTAGTTCTTTTGGTTGCCTCTGAAAGGGCCCATTTTTTTTCCTCGTCCCAGGCCCCATAATTTTTTTTGATTATCGAGGCCGGCTCTGATCATATGGATTAATTTATGAAACCTAGAAGCCAATAGTAAAATACTAACAAACCACAAAGACCATATCGGTAATTTACTCTAATTTAAATTCAAACATTTTACATTCTTTGATAAAATATCCATATATTTTTTTTTGTAGATGTTGCGTGTGACTTGCTCAAGGACTACCCTCAATTGGCTTCAACAAAGTTCCCTAACACACTGGCTCCATTATGGTGTATCGCGAGGAAGTGGGATGCATATCCAAGTGCCAAACGATACAACTTCTACCAACAATTTGTTTATTCTTGTATGTCCCTTCTATATTCATCTTTCTCTTATTATGTCGAATTTTCAAAACCATGTGCAGATGTGCCAGGGGTTGTAAACGAATAGAACGTTTGTGAACCGTTTGACAGGAAGTTAGTTTGTGTCCGTTCGTTTAATAAATGAACGGACATGAACAAGAAATTTCATTGTTTAGTTAAATGAACGAACATAAACAAGATCTTTCATTGTTTAATTAAATGAACAAACATGAACAAGAGCTTTCGTTGTTTACTTAAATGAACAAATACGAACAAATGTCGTGTTCATTCATTTGTTTCCGTAAACGTTTAGTATTGTGTGTCTTTATGTTTGTTTACGTTTATTTATTATGTTTATTTATTAAATGCGTTTTATATTCTTAAATTATTAGTTTTTAGTTTACTAATTATTTAAAATTTATATCTTGTTAAATATATAATAATTTGAAATTTAGATATTTGAAACATTAGTTTAAGGTAATTTTAATTACGATTATTATTTCTAACTTTTGCTTTGTTTAAGATAATTATATTTTTTATTTTTATATCAAGTGTTTAACTTTAAATTTATGTGATTGAGAATGTTGATTTTTATGTCGTTTTTTTCGTGAATAAGCTTTTATTGAACGAACACACACAAGAATTTTCATTCACTTAGTAATATGAACCGTTAATGAATGAGTTAAATGTGAAACGCACGAACACGAACAAGAGCTCTTTATGTTCGTTCTTTCTATTTATAGCCATATATGTTTCATATCTTTTTCTAACAGCAGTAATGAAATGTAGCATATTTCACTTCATAATCCACAACTATATAAAAATGGATCAAGATCCCACTGGTTTAAGACATCCATTGTTGATTGGCTTAAAATTCTTAACACAATCTCATGCTTTTAAACATGAAAAAACGTTTTTTTTTTTAAAATAAATTTGCACCCAAACTATTATAATTTTAAATTTGTTTATTGTCTAGCTAATGCTTATATTCATTTTGAAGATGTGCCAGTAGAGAATTATGGCGTAGAAGATATACAAAAGATTCATGACATTGAGAACCAAGAGACCTATAAGGCCAATCGTATCATGAAGAGCTACGTCTACCCTGGTTTGTGATTGAAAAAATTTAAAATAAATCAACCATAATTATGATTTACAAGAAAATTAGATTATTTTTAAAGCATAATATGTTCTCTATATTGTCTTGGATCCAACAACAACTCGTACCTAATGAAATCCCACTTTGTGAGGTCTGGAAGGGAAGAATAAAGACATACATTATCCCTAATCCAAATATGGTAGAGATACTGCTTTGTTATAGAGATTTTTTTTGGGTTTAGGTGGTTTGTACTTGGGAGCATGGAAAATTGGTGGTTTAGTGAATGTGTTAGGTTTTTAGGTCATCCACTATCTCAAGTAGCGGTACATGGTGATGTGTCACGGGTGAGGCCACGCAGGAAGCTTCCACTACCCCAAGTAGCAGAAGCTTGGAATCGATTAATTCACCATAAAGCTAGTGTATGGTGGTAATTAGTGATCAGCTACTTTAAGTAGCGGAAGTCAGTGTTGTAAAAATCGGGATTAATTGGGATTAATCGCTAGTCGGATCTAAGCCGATTAATTTTTGCCTAGTCGGTTCAAAAATCGCTAGGCGGACCAAGTCGGGGCTAGTCGGGACTAATCGGGCCTAGTCGGATTAATCGGTCCAGGTGCAAAAAATCGGTCAACAGGGGCAAAAAATCGGTCAAAAGGCCAATAATTTTATGTCTAAGCCAAAAATTTTGGTCCAAACCTAAAGAAATTGTGGTTTTTCTTCTTCACTGTCTTAGTCGACTCCCAAAATCACGATCGATCGGTCAAAAAGCAGCTGCGCATGATCGGTCTCAGTCGACTCCCAAGTATGCTTGTTTATTATCTTTAAGTTTATTAGAAAAGTATTTGAATTTTGAAGTATTATATTTATATTAATGTGTGTATTTGTATGTATATATATATTATTTTGAAAAAATCTATATAAAAATTCCAATCCGATTAATCACTAGTCCCTACCTCGCCGACCGACTAGCGATTTCTCCAACCATGGCAGAAGTAGACGTGATCGTTCGAAATGGTCTCTTTACTGGTCAGCGGTCGGACCGGCCGGACCGGATTTAAGAACCGGATGGCGTCATAAATATTATATAAATGTATAATAAAAATATAAAATATTTTAAAAAACCGGTTCGACCACTTGGTTTCCCGGTTCGACTGCCCGGTTCCCTCAAAAACGGTTCCAAACACATAACCGGGCCGCCCTTAGAACCGAATCCCGGTCCGGTCCGGGGTTGAAAACACTGCCCATTACCAGTAAACTCACATCTCCTTGTTAATACCTAGCTGTAAATCGCAACTTACGACAGGCAAGTGGCCTTCAAGAAGTTATTATGGGCAAATTTGAATGATGACATGTCTTGTACAAGGGAATCAAGGTGTTTATCTCTGCATCACCCCTTGAGGATTAACCGTGATCAATATTGAGCCTTGAAGGGGGGTTACACAGTTGCAAGCTCTTGATTCTATCCATTGGTGAAGGTTAATAGGGTCAGAGGGCGACTAGCCCTCTTTTTTCGTTCCGTAGTGTTAATTTTTCAACCGAATGGTTATTTTTTGGTGAAAATAATGGTTTCGTCTCCCCTAGCTTCAAAAAATTAATATGTATTCTGGGTCCTGTAAATCTCCATCCCTCTTAAAGATTCAAGTTGTGCTACTGATTCTATCCATCTTCTTTTACCTTTCTTTGTCTTTAACTACATTATAGGTCACTATTGCAAACTACATTTTAACCGATCTCCTTCGCTGTGAAGTCAAGGTATCAGTCATGGACGGACCTTCTTAAGGCCCCTCCTCCCGTTTTTCTGGTCAGGAGGGTCGATTTAGTAGTATTTCATCGGAAAATCCTTCGGTTCCCCTCGTTTACTTCCTAAAAATCCTTCTGCCCCTCCGTTTTCTTCCTAAAAATCATGCGGCCCCCTCCGTTTTCTTCCTAAAATAACTTCGTTCCCCTCTGAGCTTTTTTTCAAGCTCTATCAATGGTATTAATGTGGTTCAATTAGTTTAGTAAGTTACATGTTTCTAAGAATAAAATAAATTGAACCTTTTGGAAGAATATTTAAGTTGATTGTAAGTATTTGAGTCCATATGTGGATGCAATAGTTTTGGTTGACTTTTAGATAAGTATTGTGTAATTATATTTCCCAATATTCATATATAACCCAATCTGGATTCTTGTGTAGTCATGGAGAAGATTTATATCAGTTTTTGGAAAGTTGCACTACAACATGGTAATTGATATATTACTACTCTAACTTCTCCATTCATTGCAATAATTTCTAAAAAGTATACAAGCTTTTTTAAGATGTTTCTAGCCAAATTAAGATTAGTTATTGTTTTATCCACAACAAGTAACTTTTGGTCATTAAAAGGGTAGCTAAAAACATAAAAACACTTCCTTTTTATGCTAGATTTGTTTTTTTTTACTGGATTTATGTTATTTTACTTAATTTTTTTTTGTACTTATTTAAAAATACAGTACAAAAAATAGGTGTATTATATATTTAAATAAAAACTTGTTTTTAGCGGATCTAACCTCCTTGAATGATAATAGTCTTAATTTTGTCATCGTCTTATCAATTGTCTACAGTGCCACATGTCAAACAACTCCATGAGGACAAAGTGAAGCACAATAGAGCTCTTACAATACTCACTTTTATCTGTGAGGAAGTTGGCAAATTAAGATCTAATCATGCTAAGCATTGTTATGATGCATATATTAGCGCGGTGGAAACAAATACACCAGAGGTTATACGGCAGATCACTCGAATTTTTCCGCATTATATTCGAGTCAAAGACAAGAAAGGTTTTTCACTTGCTCAACGCTCGATAATGAACCGCTGTGAACATGTATACAATTTTTTGGTGCATGAGGTGACTCAAGACAAGTATTTTCATATGATATCTAGAGACAACGAAGGAAATAATCTAGCCCACTTGGCTGGTAGACTTGCACCTTCGGACAAACTCAATAAGGTTACTGGTGCAGCATTACAAATGCAAAGGGAATTACAATGGTTTCAGGTGAAAATATTAATTCTATTATGTTTTTTTAACAGCAAACGTCTGGTCATCTGGGATCACCCTGACAAATAGATCGCCCTTCCATCCGACTAACAGAGCGTGGTGATCTGACCCACCCTCCTAGAAGAAAACCTACAACTAGGAAAACCACTGGCTCAATCCAGAGCAATATTTGCTCTAGTTGAGACTTAAACCCGAAACCTCTCTTGGCTATAAGCCCTTTGGTATTAATTCTGATAAAGAAAACTTTTCTTTATTCTTTGTAAGAATGGCAATCATACATACTCATCTAATCCTACTCCTAAGATCTATACCATAATCTGCATCTAGTAGGAACTAAACCTTCTACCATAAGGATAGAAGGAAAACACCTTACCACCACTTGTAGGACAGCTGTTCACAAGACAATAAAATAATTTTTTTATTAGTTCTGTAATTTGAATTATAATAAAATATGAAGAAATATAAATATAAGAATAAATTGAAACAGAATACAATACGAAAACAAACAAAATAGGAAAGATGAGTGTTAGCTAAGGCTTTCTGTTCAATATAGGTTCCTTAAAAAATTTCATTCACCCAAGTGAACATGTATGTTTCCTAAGATACAAGAGTCAGAACAGTGTACTATTGAGATTACCTTAGCATCCGAAAAAGTTACATAAAACAAGAGCTTGCTGAGTCAAGAATGCTAAAATTCTTCACAATGTGTGTATGAGTTTGAAACATAGTTTTAAATGTATATAACTAGGCATATACATATATGCCTGGAAAAGTGTGTGACATCAAAACGTTACACTACCTTAAAACACAACAATTTGGACTACTACTAGGTGTATCTTGTTACATAGAAAAATATTTTTATAAAAACTGTCACTTATAAACCAACCTAAGATTCATAAAACTACCAATGTGGGACAAGCTCAACTAACAATTTTTAAGTTTTTAACTCAAATTTAGAACATTGATATCTCTTCCATCTTATCTTTGTTTTGAACATGGTTTACTAACACATACGAATAATTATTTGTTACAACATCCCATTGGATACCAGAAAGAAACACTTAATTTGAACTCATTTGTTATGATTTCCATTGATAACAGGAAGTGTGCAACTTTATGCGCCCCAGTGAAAGAGATGCTAAGAACTCTAAACAAGAAACACCAATTATGGTATTTAGAAAAGAGCACGAAGATTTGAGAAAAGAAGGCGAAGAATGGATGAAAAAGACAGCAGATTCATACACAATCACAGCTGCACTTATCATCACAATAGTTTTTGCTGCAGCCATCACTGTGCCAGGTGGAAACAATGGAGATACTGGGAAACCAGTTTTTGAAAGTAAGCCAAGCTTCATAATATTCGTCGTCTCGGACGCGATCTCATTGTTCACATCTACAACCTCCTTGTTGTTCTTTCTTTCCATTCTCACCGCGCGTTATGCAGAAGAGGATTTTCTGTACAAGTTACCTAAGAGATTGATACTTGGGCTTGTGATGTTATTCCTGTCGGTGACAACAATGTTGATAGCCTTTAGCGCGTCGTTGTATGTTATGTTTGGGTTAGAGAATCCGTGGATCCTGATCCCGATTGCTGCAATAACTTGTCTTCCGATTGCTTCGTTCGTCACATTGCAGTTACCGTTACTTGTTGATCTCATATCTTCGACGTATGGTCGTGGAATCTTCGGTAAACGAGGTAATTTGAGCTTAGGATGATATCATAAGAAAGCATGAGTTGTTGTATTTTCATGTGTAGATGTTTTGGTAACAATAAGTGCAGCATATAAGTTGGGTTATTCTTTGCTGTACAAGTTATTATGTGTCATTATATGTTTTTCACTTGAATTCTTAATGCATTTTGAGTGACAAAAACAACTAAAAGTAACTGAAAATAATCACGCGCAATGCTGACCACGCCTGGTGCAAGCCATCGAGCCCGCTGACACACATACGCCGCTGACCTGACACCCCTTCTGCATGACAGCTGAACCGTCTTATGCACGCTTGCGACCCATAT
Organism: Mikania micrantha; assembly: GCA_009363875.1. Classification (NCBI taxonomy): domain Eukaryota; kingdom Viridiplantae; phylum Streptophyta; class Magnoliopsida; order Asterales; family Asteraceae; genus Mikania; species Mikania micrantha. The sequence continues at coordinate 77,462,561 of CM018695.1, read as the reverse complement.
AGTCTGTTTCGTGTCGGTGACCCAAATAGTCCAACATGCATCATTGACGAGATCACCAGACACGAGCCAGCAGACCATCCCTCCCACGCGCATTGCCACTGATTTGGACCGCTTGAGGCACTTTGTTGACCGGGACCGAGCCTGAGGATTTGTCGATTGCTTGACCCAGATCGGCACTTGAAGGTTGCGACGCCTTGAGGATTTGGCAGTTTTGTGACAGGTTGGCGCCACGATCACTATTGCATTATATTATGGGATCAAGCTTCCCCCATTGCCTCTGCCACAATAGGACGCAAATTCAGATGCTGGTGATGATAAGACCATTCGGTGTGCCCCTGGTTGGGGTGTGAATGGGGCAAAAATGGGCGGGCGTGAGAGGGTTGGGCGTGGCCACAACAACGGGTATTTCGACCGTTTGAAGAGGCAGAGAAACATTGGCACAGCTTAGTGAAGACAAGGGGGCGACCGCCCCCTGTTTTTTCGTGTAGTAGTGTAAATTTCCCAATACGTTGTGTAAAATTTTTTAAATACCTTTATTTCGCCCCTGGATAAAAAATATATTTCGCCTCCTGGGATTATGGTCAAGCTCCGCCACTGCAGAGAAAGAGACACGTTCAAAGTGGAGTGGGTGGTTGTGGCCAACCAAGGGCATTTCCATCACAAGTGATGGAGTGGGTGGTTGTAGTGGGTGCCTACGTGACGCCTACGTGGAGTGGTTGGTGCCAATGGGCATACCCCATGGTCTAATATTTAGTTTGTAGTTTCATACTTTTTTTAGAGTAAATTACCGATATGATCATTGTGGTTTGCTAGCATTTCACTCTTGGTCCCTATGTTTCATAAATTATCCATACAGTCGCAAACTTTAGCCATTTGTAACACAAATAGTCTTTAAGTCATCAAATTACCCTCACATAATTGACCAAATTACCATCACATGGGAACTATATGTATTACAAATATGCAAAGTTTGGGACTATATAGGTAATTATAACACTTAGATTCCAAAAGTGAAATACTAACAAACCACAAAAACCATCTCGGATATTTTCTTTTTTTTTTTTTACGATACAAGGTGCTTCTCATTTGTGAATAAATTTATTTTATTATGTGATTATTTTTTTCGTTTACATAATTACTCTTTATTCTATATATACTTAATTTTGAATGTCAGTTGGTGCAATTCTTGATGCATGTATTATAAGTGGCTCTTGCAAGAATTACTTTCTAAAAAGTGATGTCAATAGTCAAACATATATAAAACCATTAAAATGTGACGGATATTTATGAATGTCCAATCAATGCAAAAGGATGTAAACACCCGTGTTTATTGTAACACCACTATTTTCTATTTTAATATCCTAATTAACTATGTACGCATCTTGCAAATAATTTATATGTGTTGTATAATCTTATATAACTATGTACAATTTTTGAAAATTTTTTTTTTATTTAAAAAATTATATATATATGTAACGACCCGTTTTTAATAAAACGAAATGTAATTGTGATAATCGTTAATTGAACGATTGTGATGGTTACTATGAAACTCAAAATTCTCAGGTTAGAATCATAACTCAAGAATGAAGAGAATGAGTGTAAGCGAAATCACGAAACGAGGCTCTGATTTCAAGATACGCTAAGTTGAAGATAGCGTTAAATAAGAGATCATATATTTTGAATTTTTCAGGTCTTGAAATTATAACCATTGGAAAGAGCTCGAAAAATCGTGAACGTAGGCGAAAACCGTGCGCAAAACGGAGTTCGTATGCTCCCGGAATCGCGAAAACAAGAAAAAAATCAAAATTGACAATGCTGATGTGGGGCGGTACGCCCCAACTGGGTGCACCAGTTGGGGCGATGCGCCCGGGGACCTATGTCGGCAAAAGTTGTTTAAATGGATCAGATTTGCATCAGAACACAATTTTTTCATATAATTCGATCATTTTCATCCAAAAACGCACCCACACACATCTTTAGCATTAAATCTTCATTTGGAAGCCTTCCAAACATCTGGATCGCACCCAGGAACGTTTCTGCAAGTATAGATCGCTATTCTACCCGCAGAAATCCGTCAGATTAGGTAACGGTTCGTTTTATCCTACTAGTTTAATATTGTATGGATTAAATCTAGATCTGAATGTAATACTATGATTATGGGTATTGATTATTGCCTAGTTGATAACTAGGAATTGTTAGAAACGAAGAACTTGATATTTTGATGGTGAAATCTTCGTTTTGAAGCCGGGATAATGTCCGGTTGTTATGAAACCCATATCATGGTCTGATATCTAGTAGGATGGGTTGAATATGATTTTAAATGAAACATGGATTATAATCCATGGGTTAAACGACGATTGTGATGAATTGATGTTAAACTTGTTAACAGTTATGATCTTAAAAATAAAAATTGAATAATAAAAATAATTAAAGATCGTAACTAATATAATGAACATCAATTATTCGATGAAATGCCAAGGAAGGCATGGGATATGATTAATTGACTAAAACTTACTAAATATAGTAAGATAGAGTCAATTAATTGATAAATTGACTTTGAGGAAGTCAAATCAGTCAAGTGCGTTAAACTTGATTGTATGTGCTATATGTATTGAAACTAGTTGTATATATGTGAATACAACTAGGTATTGGTGGTGAAAGTCAAAGGACGATTCACAGGAGTGGAAACGAGGTTGTAGGAAGTGAACAACCGCTTGAACCAGGTAAGTTACCCAACTTACTGTAACATTACATATAAGTAGTAGACAGAGTCTACTTGATTGTGATATATATTTATTGATTCATTTGAATAAATGTGCATAACTAGATTGGAACTAATTGAGTTAATAGACTCTAAAGTACATATGTTAAGTTCCAATGTGTTTATGTTACGATTGAATTAAGTATGCAACACAGATTGCATAATAATAGCCGGATGAGTCGGTGTTTGAGTATGATATCACAAATGTGTGAATAGTCAGAGGTGCTGACAAATAGCTATGGTGGAAGTACAGAAATGTGAACACCATAGTGTAATTTTGATTAAACTATTGTGATTAATAGTTGATGATTGGTAATGTGATATTATTACATTGTGAGAGTCAATTCGAATAGAAATGACTCAGCTTAAATTTTGATTGTGAAAAATGTATTTTTACATTTTGATGTTATGACTCCACAATGGTGGATAGCTAGAGGTGCTAGCAATTGTCTAGATGGAAGTACCGGTGGGTGAACATCTTAGACTTAATATTTGACTCCACAATGGTGGATAGCTAGAGGTGCTAGCAATTGTCTAGATGGAAGTACCGGTGGGTGAACATCTTAGACTTAATATTTGACTCCACAATGGTGGATAGCTAGAGGTGCTAGCAATTGTCTAGATGGAAGTACCGGTGGGTGAACATCTTAGACTTAATATTTGACTCCACAATGGTGGATAGCCAGAGGTGCTGGCAATTGTCTAGATGGAAGTACCGGTGGGTGAACATCTTAGACTTAATATTTGACTCCACAATGGTGGATAGCTAGAGGTGCTAGCAATTGTCTAGATGGAAGTACCGGTGGGTGAACATCTTAGACTTAATATTTGACTCCACAATGGTGGATAGCCAGAGGTGCTGGCAATTGTCTAGATGGAAGTACCGGTGGTGAACATCTTAGACTCAATATTTTGACTCCACAATGATGGATAGCTAGAGGTGCTAGCAATTGTCTTAGATGGAAGGACCGGTGGGTGAACATCTTAAGACTTAAAAATATATGTATGATACCACAAATGTGTGGATAACCGGTTAATCCGGAAACTAAATTGTTGAAACCACAGGTGTGTGGGTAATTGGTTGACCCAATAATTATATATTTATATATGTATGGTGTTTTAATTTAGCCAGAGGTGCTGGTGGTAAAGTGGGATTAGATAATATAATCATAATTGTGAAATGTCCCATTAAGGGAAATAAATGCACAATGTGTGTTGTGTGCAAGTTGATGTTGGAATATGATATGTTATTATCTAAATTGATTAACATCCATATGATATGTATGTGGATGGGTTTAAATGAGATTTGGGAATTTGGGAGGGGTTACTTACTTAGTTCTAACGAACTAATTGTGACCTTATATGTGATGTTACAGGTTAAAGATAGATATGCATCAGGCGATCAGATCGGGCACGTTGTGAAGCAGAACCAAACGTTATGTAAAATCTTTGGTGGTATTAAACTTAAACACACTAGTTTTATTAATCATAAATGTAAATATTATGAAATTAAGTGTGTTTAAATTATGAAATGTTAATTTCACGCTTCCGAACATGATTTTTGATAAAGTTTAATTTGGGACCTAAAAATGGGACACGTGTAATCGTGTGTAAAGTTTGGGTGTTACAGAGTTGGTATCAGAGCATTGGTTTGAGTGAATCAAGTGCGTCATGAACACTTGATCTCAAACTTTTATGCTCTTGATATGAAGACATAACGTTTGATTCGAAGACCCGATCATGATGCCGAATGTATGAGGTTAGCATATCTATGTTCTGTATTATAATTGTTAAATGTAATGTGAATCAATACATGTTAAGTGTGATTATGTGATTATTTGAAACCGAAATCAATGGTTGAGTATGAAATGAAGAAAGTAAGGAATTGGGCATATAATGAGTGGACTAGTATGTCTGGCCAACTTACTAGTGCAAACATGATATGAACAAGCTTTTATGGGGATCATTTTATACTTAGGCTATTGAGATTAGGTAAGTTGTTATGAGTTTAATGTATCTATTACTTATGGGTAATAGTGTTACCAATTCAAGAGAAATGAATTGGAAAATTAATGTGAAAAGACCTACATGAGTGTAGGCAATGACACTTGATGTGTTGAGGGAATTAATCCATTTGAACATGGAAAATGTTTTGGTGTGTATACACGAATAAAAAAAAATGTGAAATTTGACCCGTTTAGGGTAAAATGGGGAAAAAGGACACATAATTATGTTTATGTGTTCATACATGTTTAAGTTTGAAATGTAATGATTTAAACATGTTAATAATTTATATAATATGCATATAATCTATATGCGTGATATATAGAGTTGTAAGTATACAATGTGTATACGTATGGTGAATGTTATGATATGATTTCATAACTAGTGATAGTGTCATTATATGTTAATAGTAATTGACACATTGAATTGGAAACTATTTATAATAGTGTTAAAGCAAATTTAAGACCATGACTTATGGCATTTTGTGTGTTTAACATGTAAGACCACTGGTGGGTGGCATTGGGTTTGACATGTAAGACCACTAGTGAGTGGCGTTATGTTTGATGTGTAAAACCATCTTGGAATGACATTGAGTTGTCATGTAACTCCTCTTTAGAGAGGCATTGGAAAAAAAAAAATCCACATGCGTGTGGATAGATCAATATGTGAGTATGTGTCGAATGATGTTGACTTTTAAAAAGTCAAAGTTATGATTAATGTGAATAGGTGAGTTATTTACTCATTAATATGAAACCATAAGACATATTAGTGCTTATGTGTTATGTGAGTATGCTGATTGAAACTACTTGTAATTGACTTGTAGTAATTGTGATAAATTGAATGGTAAATTGACCATATGTGTCATGAAATGTTGAAAATATGAAACCACATGGTGGTGGTACGTAACTATTTGATAGATGTCTTGTAGTAGTAGATGAATGTCATGTGCTAAATGCATAAGTTGCAAGGTGTTACTAAATGATAATTTATAGTTGACACTATAAATTGATGATAATCCACATTGTGTGGAAGTATATGAATATGAAACCACGGGGGTGGTATTTGAGATTGTTGAATAAAATATTGGATGTAACAATCTGAGTTTTGTTGAAACTCGTTAATATTATGATAAATTACATAATTAATGAAAGTGTCGTTATATATTTAGAATAACTGACACGGATAATGGGTGATGCTTCACATTCATGTGAAACTGATGTAAGACCACTGGTGCGTGGCATTAATATTGTCATGTAAGTCCATAATGAAATGGCATTGATATTTGTCATGTAAGTCCACATTTTGTGGCATTGGGGGTAAACCATGTACATATACATGATAGTAAGTCACCTGTTACCATTGAGTTGTTTAAACTTGTGATAATGAATCATAAGTGTTGTGATCATATGTGTAAAACTCAATTGGTGATCAATATAAATGTAAACACAAGTGAATGCGTTCAAATGGTGTGTAAATTACCCATTTGATGGACTTGTAGTTGTAGGATTAGATGAGTCCACACTACAAGTCATTGTGCATTTAGCATACATGTGAATTGTTGTTTTAATTGAATTCGATGTAAATAATTATGATTAGTGTGGTTATTGTCGTTGAATGATTTACAAGGAGTGTGAACATTCAACTAGTAATAATGATTGAGTTGATTTACAAGAGTGTAAACAACCATCTTAATGTAGAGGTTATGTGAACAAAAGATGATCTACAAGAGTGTAGACATCAAATTTCAAGAGTTGAATTGTTTAAGTTTGACTTTTGGGAAATATGATGCACAATTGGAGTTTTGTGTGCACATATGTGTTGTGTTGAATGATAATGGTTGAGCATGAATGGTAGATAAGAATGTCTATCTATATAAATGAATGAATGACGCGAATGTTAAGTCATTCGGTTGTGGTTGTGTGTTAAATACGTTATACATGATGTTCGACTTTAAAAAGTCAGAGGTATGCCTATTTGTAAAGAAATAGGATATTTATTGTGTGTAGAAATACACTTGAGTGTATGATTTGGTTTGGATGAGGAAAGTCAAACCAAATAATCAATTGTGGATTGATTAGGTAAAATCATGTATAATGATTACGTTCATTTATATATGTTAGGGAAGTAGTGTCTAGGCATGGTGTGCCGGTGGCGATTAGTACTGATCGAGACACTTAATTTACTTCTCATTTCTGGAGAAATTTCAAAAAGAAATAGGATTGTTGATAAGCACGGCGTATCATCCTCAGATTGATGGTCAAAGTGAAATGACCATTCAAACGTTGGAAGATATGTGACGAGCGTGTATAATTAATTTTGGGGGTAGTTGAGATGATTATTTACCTTTAACCGAATTCTTATGCGATAACAGTTATCATTCCAGTATTGGAATGCCTCCATATGAAATGTTGTATGGGAGAAAATGTCGTACTCCTGTGTTGAGGAGAAGTTGGGCAATGAGAATTGGCAAATAAAAAGGCAGTTAAAGTAACAAATGAACGTATAAATTAGATTCTAGTTCATTTGAAGGCGGCACAAGACCGTCAGAATTCCTATGTTGATAAGCACATGAGGATTATTGAATTCCAGGTGAGAGAATTTGTATTGTTAAAAGTCTCACCGTGGAAAGGTGTGATACGTTTTAGAAAGTAAGGGAAGTTAAGCCACGTTTTATCGAACCATTCTGAATTATAGCTCGGATAGGTAGTGTTACTTATCGTATTGAGCTACCGGAGGAATTGAATGGTATACATGATACTTTTCATGTGTTATATCTAAGAAAATGTCTGGCTAATGAATCAGTTTACATGCCACTAGAAGATTTGGAAATTATGACAAGTTGAAATGTGTGGAACAACCGATAACTATATTGACAGGAAAGTCAACCAGTTGAAAAACAAATCCCTGAACCAGGTGAAGGTTCAATGGAATAATATAAGGGGATTTGACGCCATGTTGGGGTCAAAAGATGAGATGAAGAATTCTATTATTTTCTTTTTAATGTCTGAGCGGTTTCGAGGACGAAACCTTTGTAAGGAGGGGAGATTTGTAACGACCCGTTTTTAATAAAACGAAATGTAATTGTGATAATCGTTAATTGAACGATTGTGATGGTTACTATGAAACTCAAAATTCTCAGGTTAGAATCATAACTCAAGAATGAAGAGAATGAGTGTAAGCGAAATCACGAAACGAGGCTCTGATTTCAAGATACGCTAAGTTGAAGATAGCGTTAAATAAGAGATCATATATTTTGAATTTTTCAGGTCTTGAAATTATAACCATTGGAAAGAGCTCGAAAAATCGTGAACGTAGGCGAAAACCGTGCGCAAAACGGAGTTCGTATGCTCCCGGAATCGCGAAAACAAGAAAAAAATCAAAATTGACAATGCTGATGTGGGGCGGTACGCCCCAACTGGGTGCACCAGTTGGGGCGATGCGCCCGGGGACCTATGTCGGCAAAAGTTGTTTAAATGGATCAGATTTGCATCAGAACACAATTTTTTCATATAATTCGATCATTTTCATCCAAAAACGCACCCACACACATCTTTAGCATTAAATCTTCATTTGGAAGCCTTCCAAACATCTGGATCGCACCCAGGAACGTTTCTGCAAGTATAGATCGCTATTCTACCCGCAGAAATCCGTCAGATTAGGTAACGGTTCGTTTTATCCTACTAGTTTAATATTGTATGGATTAAATCTAGATCTGAATGTAATACTATGATTATGGGTATTGATTATTGCCTAGTTGATAACTAGGAATTGTTAGAAACGAAGAACTTGATATTTTGATGGTGAAATCTTCGTTTTGAAGCCGGGATAATGTCCGGTTGTTATGAAACCCATATCATGGTCTGATATCTAGTAGGATGGGTTGAATATGATTTTAAATGAAACATGGATTATAATCCATGGGTTAAACGACGATTGTGATGAATTGATGTTAAACTTGTTAACAGTTATGATCTTAAAAATAAAAATTGAATAATAAAAATAATTAAAGATCGTAACTAATATAATGAACATCAATTATTCGATGAAATGCCAAGGAAGGCATGGGATATGATTAATTGACTAAAACTTACTAAATATAGTAAGATAGAGTCAATTAATTGATAAATTGACTTTGAGGAAGTCAAATCAGTCAAGTGCGTTAAACTTGATTGTATGTGCTATATGTATTGAAACTAGTTGTATATATGTGAATACAACTAGGTATTGGTGGTGAAAGTCAAAGGACGATTCACAGGAGTGGAAACGAGGTTGTAGGAAGTGAACAACCGCTTGAACCAGGTAAGTTACCCAACTTACTGTAACATTACATATAAGTAGTAGACAGAGTCTACTTGATTGTGATATATATTTATTGATTCATTTGAATAAATGTGCATAACTAGATTGGAACTAATTGAGTTAATAGACTCTAAAGTACATATGTTAAGTTCCAATGTGTTTATGTTACGATTGAATTAAGTATGCAACACAGATTGCATAATAATAGCCGGATGAGTCGGTGTTTGAGTATGATATCACAAATGTGTGAATAGTCAGAGGTGCTGACAAATAGCTATGGTGGAAGTACAGAAATGTGAACACCATAGTGTAATTTTGATTAAACTATTGTGATTAATAGTTGATGATTGGTAATGTGATATTATTACATTGTGAGAGTCAATTCGAATAGAAATGACTCAGCTTAAATTTTGATTGTGAAAAATGTATTTTTACATTTTGATGTTATGACTCCACAATGGTGGATAGCTAGAGGTGCTAGCAATTGTCTAGATGGAAGTACCGGTGGGTGAACATCTTAGACTTAATATTTGACTCCACAATGGTGGATAGCTAGAGGTGCTAGCAATTGTCTAGATGGAAGTACCGGTGGGTGAACATCTTAGACTTAATATTTGACTCCACAATGGTGGATAGCTAGAGGTGCTAGCAATTGTCTAGATGGAAGTACCGGTGGGTGAACATCTTAGACTTAATATTTGACTCCACAATGGTGGATAGCCAGAGGTGCTGGCAATTGTCTAGATGGAAGTACCGGTGGGTGAACATCTTAGACTTAATATTTGACTCCACAATGGTGGATAGCTAGAGGTGCTAGCAATTGTCTAGATGGAAGTACCGGTGGGTGAACATCTTAGACTTAATATTTGACTCCACAATGGTGGATAGCCAGAGGTGCTGGCAATTGTCTAGATGGAAGTACCGGTGGTGAACATCTTAGACTCAATATTTTGACTCCACAATGATGGATAGCTAGAGGTGCTAGCAATTGTCTTAGATGGAAGGACCGGTGGGTGAACATCTTAAGACTTAAAAATATATGTATGATACCACAAATGTGTGGATAACCGGTTAATCCGGAAACTAAATTGTTGAAACCACAGGTGTGTGGGTAATTGGTTGACCCAATAATTATATATTTATATATGTATGGTGTTTTAATTTAGCCAGAGGTGCTGGTGGTAAAGTGGGATTAGATAATATAATCATAATTGTGAAATGTCCCATTAAGGGAAATAAATGCACAATGTGTGTTGTGTGCAAGTTGATGTTGGAATATGATATGTTATTATCTAAATTGATTAACATCCATATGATATGTATGTGGATGGGTTTAAATGAGATTTGGGAATTTGGGAGGGGTTACTTACTTAGTTCTAACGAACTAATTGTGACCTTATATGTGATGTTACAGGTTAAAGATAGATATGCATCAGGCGATCAGATCGGGCACGTTGTGAAGCAGAACCAAACGTTATGTAAAATCTTTGGTGGTATTAAACTTAAACACACTAGTTTTATTAATCATAAATGTAAATATTATGAAATTAAGTGTGTTTAAATTATGAAATGTTAATTTCACGCTTCCGAACATGATTTTTGATAAAGTTTAATTTGGGACCTAAAAATGGGACACGTGTAATCGTGTGTAAAGTTTGGGTGTTACAATATAATTGTAGGTTGTATCGACTCACGGTGACGTGCTTTAACCGTGAATAATGAGACCGAGACCAATTAAGAAATAACACATCATTATATGATTTTTCTTTATATGTGTGATGATACAAAAACCGAGTCGCTATAACTCTGTACATGTCTTTTATGTATCTACGATGCAACATGCTTAATGAATTTCGTAAACATGTTGCATCGAATGACATCGCTTTTGATTTTTCTTATACTTTTACCTATTAATTCTTTTTAAAGATTCATACACAACAACATATAAGACATGATAATATTATCCATTTATGTTTTAATCTCCATAACTAATGTGTCACAAGGCCCACAACTTTATATGTTCTTCTAATCGTACCATCACGTTTCAAAACACAAGTTTTAATCTTATCGTCCCGTTGCAGCGTGCGGGTAAGTATTCTAGTTAATCTATAATACTTAAAAGTAAGGATAATTACGGAATTACCAAAATGTTTCAAGCCAAAGTAAACTTGATCGGTCTATTTTGTTACCATTTCTTGGAGATTACATGATTTTTTTTTTCTCATCTTGTAAATGTACAGATTATAAGAATACTAAGAGGGGAGCATGATATGGATGAGCGAGTAGCTCAACATGAATTCAACGTCTCATGTAATGAGGGAGACGACGACGACGAGGTCTATCCGGAATCAAACGCAGAGACTGATTTGAGTCTTGCATTTCTTGATATTGAAGACAAGCAAACATCATTTCGATAAATTAAACAACAAATGTACCTAACGGAATTCCACTAAAGTAGTAAAGTCGATGAGAGGGGTTATATGTGAGATTTAATGAAAATCTTACTCTTATCTTACTGAGATAAAAAATGCTACTCACATAGTAACCCGTCTTTTGGCTCAAGGATACTTGAAGTGATGATGGAGTCGATCCTTGAGTCTAGATTAGGTTGGTTTGTGCTTTGTGATGGAAACATGTAAGTAGATGTATAGATGAGAATGTATACACTATACAATCGAAGAAAGTTGCACCCATTTATGAGGTGTTGCATTTTAAGTTATTATTTAAGAGGAGTGAAACCATTATTTTTAACTAAAAATAATATTTCAGTTGAAGAATTAACAATTTAACATTACGGACGGAAAAATAGCCCCTCCCCCATTGAGTAAGATTGTTGCCGGCTAGCCATACATCCTGGGATTAAATTCGGTTAAGTCCTGTTTTTATTTATTATTTTTCTCCATAATTTTATAAAGTCTAGTATTATGTTATAAGCATTCTGTTAAAATATTACAAATTTTCAGAATATAACTTATTAATTTTGTTATTTAATTGTATTTAAATTGTTTTAAATAGATTAAAATTATTAAAACTTTACTAAAAATTCGGGGAAAAAATTTCTAGAAATTATAAAATGTAATTATTAAATTTCTGGAAGATTGTATTAATTTTTAGTGTATCATTTTTATAAAATCAATTATTTAAATAATTTTCTTTAAAAAATTCATGAAAATTTATAAAAATTCAGAAAAATAATTCTGGAATAATTTAAAACATAAACTTTCTTATTTAAATTAAATTTTTATCTAAAAAAATCCTTAATTTTGTTATAAATTTAACATACACTTTATATAAATAATACTAACACTAATTTCATAAATTATTCAAGGTAATTATTTATGAACTTCTCAACATTTATTTTATTAAAAATCTTTAATAAATTATTAGGATATATAATTTTGAATATGTTATTCCAAAACTCAAAAAAAGGACTAATAAACTTTATATAGAATGATTAATATATGAATTCTTGAAACTTATTTATATAAAAATATTTATTTAAATTACTAAATAAATATTTTACAATATTTGAAATCATATTTCTTGATAAATCTTGATTTTCATAGGAAAAAAATAAAACCTTTAGCTTAGGACATAAGATTAAGATTAGTTTTATGTTTACACAATATAGTGTGAATTGTGATTCCCAAAATCCATAACTTATTCAAGAATATCTTTAGGCATGATAAGACAAGTAAGTTTACTCATACCCTCTTTTTTACATTACTTTGTAAACTTTGTGAATGTCACACATGTCGTATCATAGAACATTGTTATCAATAGTGTCAAAAACAATATGATGCCAACACTTAGTTTTAGTATATTAGTTTTAAGTTGTTATGTGATATATACTTATTTGATAGAACATGTTATGTTTGGAAATTCTTGTATGCGTATTCATAATACACAATTGTAACCTAATAATGGTTAGATATTTTTTTCGCATTGGCTTTGATATTTGTGTTGAAAAGGTGAAATTGGGTACATTTTGTAAAGTTGTAGATTAACTAACTTAATCAAGGTCTTTCAAACCTTGTTTTACAAGTTAGATTATGACACTTGTTTGAGGACAATGTAAAGGACATAGTATTATGATTGCTCATACTTTGTGAATGACAATATACATATATGACTTGTACGATGAATTGTAATGAATTCTTTAGATCTAGCATGCCTTCTAGTAAACTTGTAAGAACATAGACTTAGAGACTTATTTCTAAATAGGCTTAGCATTTGCATATTTTATTTATATATATTACAACTCGTGTGAGTGCTCACCAACTATGCAAATAGTTGACAAATTGTAATTTACATGTGTGACAGGAAATTGACATAAGCTAGACATTATTAGACCTAATTTTGAAATAATAAAATTATTGTTACTTTAAGTTTCTTTTATGTAATGTTTGGAATTATGAATATGTATGATTGGTTGTTTGATTGTTTAATGAAATAATTAATATTGATGTTTAATTATTGTAACTTTAAAAATAGCACCATGATTGAACAATCACAATCACGCCTCGACATATTCCATCATCAGTTAAGGTGTGACAAATTGATGTCAGAGCCATGTTTATAGTGATCTTGTTATTATAAGTGGTGGCCTAGACTATGACTGAGTTAACTCGATAACCTCAAAATATGAGTTATCTCATATTATTTTTGGTATGTTAAAGTTTATGCCAGATTTCATCGTAAAAGTTACGAAAAAATAAGCTTTAATCTTATAAAACTCAAAGCCATGGTAAAAAGCCCTAAAAAGATACTCATAAAATCAAATAGCTTTTGTTATAAATTTTTGGTTGACTTTAACGGACCATAAATATCACAAAACTCAACCAAAATGGATGAATAAGTAGTTTAAAATCAATCTCAAGGAAAGAGCTTTCCAAAGAGTCTATATTCGTAATTTTTCATGAACGTTTGGTCACTCAGATCGACGAAACAACTCGAAGGTCGATCAAAACTAGGAATTGTAAGAGTAAATTGGGTCGAGTTGGTAAGGTCACAACTTCCTTATTTCAAACCTACATGACCATATTCTATTTTTTTTTCTTTCAAAATTTTCTTTGTGAGCTAGCTTTACAAGTTGTATAATCTCTTTTCATAACATTAAGTAATGAATTCGGTATATGCAAAACAACACAATGTACTTCTTGAATTAGTCACACTTGCATTTGAAACTAACTAAATAGATTAGGATGATAACAAGCAGTTACAAGTTTATAGCCTTACATTTTAATCAAATATATACTCTTATGTTATTGTCGAAAAAAATGCCATAATTTATTAAGCTTATTTTAAGTATTAAAAATGCACTCTAACTACACATAAAAATTGACAAATTTTTGGAGAGGTACAACTTTCATCTTTCAAGTATAATATATATATATTCAAGGACCACCAACAAACTTTTTGAACATCTAAAGTCAAGTTGAATCTAATTAAGATAAATGCGATTAATAGAACTTGCACCCACTTAAATACTTGGCAATTCACACTTACACTCATATAAAGTAACACTCAAAAGGAAAATTGTTAGGATTCCTATATGAACTCTAACAAACACTTAAATCACAACACTTATGTGGTTCTTATGTATTAAACCTCAACTCTAATGTTATACAACACATACTCGATCAGTCATGATCTTTTGACATTTAAGTCGTTAGTTCATCTATAAACATTTAATTCCTCAAATCACATCAATCTCTCTTAAGATATGATTTTCTTAAATCATAAAATCAAAGGAGACAAAATGAAGTAAATGAAAATGATGAGACTTTGACATGAACCTAAGATAAAGCCAGGAATTCATAACTTATCACCTGACCATTCTTGATAATGGTTTAATGACTTAGGAATTCTTTCTATTAGAATAATAACACAATCAATGGTATTCCTAAGAATCCTCCTATAATCATGCTACAATGATGATTTACAATAATGAGGTACCAATCAATGCTATGATTATGTTATTATTCTAATACTTTCTATTTGTAGATTTAGAGTAGAGTCACTTCATTGTTTTTGAGAGCTCAAAGCATCGACTCAATCACAAAAAAAAAGGCGAGTACATAGTCCTTATTTGAGTATTTTCAATCTCCAACTAATCCAGGAGTGGGAAGCACGTCAAATGCTTTACTTATGTGTTGAACACATTTTTATCGTATGACTGTGTGTTTATGTGGGTACATTGGTAGTATCTTAAATGTGAATTGTATAAGCTTATATGAGTTTAAGATCCCGTGTTACACTTACACAATATTTTAGATTATTAGCAATGTTTTTATAACCAGGCCAGACATCAAACTGATTACTTTACTGGTTCATTTGTCGAATAGTCAGACCGGTTAGACCGGATTTAAAAAGTGGTAAAATTATATATATATATATATATATATATATATATTATAAAATTATAACTAAAATGAATATATAAGTTGGATAAAACATGAAAAAATGAATCAAGAATATAGATAAATACGTTAATAAATTTTTACGTATTTTTCACTATTAGAACTGAAAGATAAATGAATAAACAAAATTTTTAAAATATTATTTAAAAAAATTAAATAAAGTTAAGTAAAACAATATTAACCAAGGGCTTCTAGCCTATTGGTTACCCCCTTGACTTTCCTATGGAAGGTCTTGGGTTCGAATCCGGGCTGAGGCATATTTGCTGAAGCAAGGTCAGGGGGTTTACCCAGTTGTGGGGTTCCTCCTGGGGTGGGCTCAGGCATACGCCCTAGAGCATCAAATCCGAGAGGACGGTTGAAATCCCGTCTTGGGTGTCGTTATACCAAGCTGTTCAAAAAAAAAAAAAAGTAAAACAATATTATAAAAAAATACCAAAAGTCTGCTGCTTTTGAGTGTTTAACACTCCATCCAAAGAAGCCAATGTGGGACTAGCCCACTTGGTAGAGGCTTGCCTCTTAGAATGGGAGGTCATGGGTTCTATCCCATGCAAGGATGTAAATATGGTGTAATTTAGGTGGGAGTAAGTTTAGCCGTTCAAAAAAAAAAAAAAAAAACACTCCATCCAAAGAGAATGCATTAATTGTTTGACAATTTGTAATTTCCATAAACATGACATCAACTTTTTTTACATTAATTGATACTTCATTTTCTCATATTCATCTAACTTTTATCTTCTTCAATTTTCCATATAAAATCTCATCTAAAATGTCTTCTTCACTATCGCAATATATGTGTAAATTAATGACCACTTCATGGTGTCTTTGATTCCTTGCCAACATCGACGCATATATCGCAAATTCGCAACCTCCCGGAGTTCTCTTCTTGTCTTCACATTGCCAAAGATCTATTCTCATATATATATGGCAGCGGTTGAATAAAAGTCTCTCGTTGCATTAAAGGTTAAATCAGGTTGGCCCGCTCGTCGCCAGTTCCCGGTCCAACCGCCGACTGTGCATAACCGACCGGTTAATTCAAGCACGATTCAATTGGGTATAACCGAACCGACTGTGGTCCCGCGTCCCGGTCAAACCGGTAGGACCGCCTGGTCTGGTCCTGTCGTGAAAACATTGATCATTGGTGTAAGCTAGTTTTTCTTGTTTATTAAAATATGATTATAATGATCTGATTAATTTAATTTATGAAACATAACAATAAACAAACATATTTGTAAAGATAATTCAATTATTCAACAATAATTATTATATTCATCATATCTTTTTTTTAAAATAAATTAACATATCTATATGGTTGTTATAAATGTTTACGAAACACAACAATAAACGAACATATTTATAAAACAATAATTTAATTTTTAATTTTTAATAAATCTAGAAAAAACATTTTATAGACCCTAAAACCAAAATATTCAAAAACAAAAAAGACAAAATTGTTTACTCCACCATACAACTCTAGAGTATACCTTGTCATAAAACTGTGATATCCATCCAAAAATTCAGGTACAAACTAATTTTTTCTGGATTAGTCGGTTAACACAATCATTCGATAAAATCAAAATTTACATGACAGCCAACGACTATTAACCTAACGCAAAACAAATACGTGAAACAAGTAAATCCATGTGTTCTACAAAACCTAAACTTGCAACTACGCATGCAAACAAAGTAACATGTCTATATAAACGTATGTAACTAAGAATGTAGTTACATAATTTATACTCAAATCACAATTTCTAAAATTCTACCACTTTTCCCTTGCTAAGCTTAAAAACACATACGTTCGAGTTATCGACCCTGAATTTCACTCGAACATGATCTGTCCTTAATCCATGCTCCAAACCCGAACCCTTGATTGACTGCACGACACGCCCGAGACATATATATTGTTTAAAGTGTGTATATTTTTTAATAAAACAAATTAAAAAAAGATATACGCATCAAATGCACGTATGGATGTTTTAATACAATAAAATAATCAAAATTTTAAAAAACTCAAAACAAGGCATATGTCGCTGTACGTCTAGTAGAAGTCAGTCTTAAAAAGATGAAACTCAGCTACGAAATATAAATCTATATATATATATATATATATATATAGTAAATTACACAAATCGTCCTTTATATTCACTCATTTTATGGATGTCGTCCTTTATTAAAAATAGTTTCAGAAAACATCCTTAAAATGAAAATTTATAATGGATTTCATCCTTTATATTTCATAACATAAATCGTCCTTTATATCAATTAAAAGGATGAAATCCGTTATAAATTATCATTTTTAAGTAACTATTTCTAATTAAAGGACGACATCTGTAAATTGAGTGAATTTAAAGGACGATTTATGTAATTTACTCATGTGTATATTTGGACAAATATGTATAACATATGCCTCAATCAAATATAACCTTGCATAGAATATCATATTGTTTACTTCTTTTTTTATGATTGTGATGCCCATTTTCCAAAATATTTTGGTAGTAAGGTATATCAGTAGCCCTTGAGTTGTTGGAAAATTTGATAAATTTGATTAATTATCAAATTTAATTTGAATTAAAATCAAGACTTTTCAAATTACTCAAGACTTTTCATATTTCATGTGTTGATTATATGTACTAATTCAAGACTTTTGGTATTTCATGTGTTGATTATATGTATTAATTCAAGACTTTTGGAATCCTAATCTTGTAGTATAAATACAAGACAATTGGTGTCTTGTTGGTTGGTTGAAAATGATACTACATACAATCTCACAAGAATTTCTAACTTTCTCAACTCTTCAAGCTTGTTTAAGATATTCTTTTCAGGTGCTTGTTAATCCCGGCAGTACACAAACTGTTTCGGTTGTTGTACCCTGGGAGACAGACGCGTTCGTCTTGAGAAGAGGCGCGAAATCTGTTTTAAGGGAAGCGTATTGAATACGTGCCTCAACCACAATCATCAACACGTTTAATCATGTTGCAGTGAAGAATAAGTGAAAGACACACCGGGAGTAAAACATCGTCAAGATGCTTGATTGAAGACTCGATATTATTTATTCTCTACTCAAGGAATCTATTTGGAGAACCCAACGAAGATATGGATCAAAACAAGTTTGTTATATAAATTAGTAATTTATATTCTATAATTTTAGTCTTGTAACCGGTATTGCACTAAATTATTTCTTATGAATAACGAGTGTATCGTTATTATGTATATTTTATTATTGTTTTATAATAAAAACGTGAACCCATCTCCTACAATCTTAAAACAGACTTTCGTGAAAAACCTTATAAATAAGGATTTTGGGTTCATGAAAGTTAAATATAAACTAAGATTTTTGAAAAAATCTAGTAAATATTTTTGAGAAATATTTAGTACAAGTTGGTCGGATTTTGTAATTGGGGTACAATATTTAATCCGAATACCGTGTTACAAGACATATGATTTGATTCATTGTTTTGAATTCATGGGTTTTGATTGTGAATTGAATCATGGAACAAATTGTGATTTGTTTCAAAATAACTTTTGAACACTGATTTTCTAATAATTGTATTAGAAAAATGTGGCTTCGTAAACACATACAAAGTGTTTGTGAACACTTGTTTTTCCTTCTAAAATGCTTGTTAGAAGTTTATTATTATTTTTTTTTGAAACAAACATTTAGAATTTCTAACAATCATGTTAGATATAATTATTGTTTTTGGTAAACAATATTGGTTTGAACAATTTAAGTTTTCTAACTGACGTGTTAAATTATATTTCTAATGAGCGCGTTAGAAATTATAATATTGGTTAAAATAATAAAAAATTCTAATGAACGCATTAGAAAGCATTTGTTTGGAAAGTTCTCATACCTTTATATTTTCAAACAAGCATGTTAGAAACGAGAATATTGGTACAAAACTTTGTTTGTTTTATAACGAGTGCGTTATAAAAGATGATTTTGCAAAGTAATATGCTTTATAACGATTTTGGTAATCGTTTTATTTTCTAACAAGTGTGTTAGAGTTAGTTTATTTTATATAAACATAATAAGGTTTATAACGATTTTAGTAATCGTTTATTTTCTAACAAGAGTGTTAGAATAAGTTTATTTTGTATAAACATAGTGAGCTTTATAACGATTTTGGTAATCGTTTATTTTTTCTAACAAGTATGTTAGAATCTGTTTATTTTGTATAAACATAATAAGATTTATAACGATTTTGGTAATCGTTTAATTTTTTAACAAAGTGTTAAAACCAATTTATTTTATAAACAAAAAAAAAACTTTATAACGGTTCGAGTAATCGTTTATTTCTAACAAGCGTGTTAGAATCGATTTGTTTTATAAACGAAAAGCTTTAGAAACGGTATCTATAATCGTTTATTTCTAACAAGAGTGTTGGAACCGGTTTGTTATATAAAATAAAAACTTTGAAAATTTTGTTGTTTATTTTCAAACGAGCACAATAGAAACTAGTTTGTCATAAAAAAAATAATAATAATTTTAACCGGTAAGTCTTCATGACGAGATAGAAGTACGTTTGGATAAAAATGTTTAAACATTTTATTCATATGCGTGTTAGTCACGCATTATATAATAAGATTGCTTTGTGTAAGCATTTTTCAATTCTCTAACGTGAAGGTTAGATACGATTTTTGTAATCGACTAAATTCTAATATGATTATTAGAAAAAAGTTATGATATAAACAATAATTTTTTTATGTAAATAATTTAATTATGTTACATAAAAGTTAGATACGATTTGTGTAATCGTTTTATTTTGAACAGATTTGTGACTGTTTGATTTAAAGTTTCAAAATGAAACAACAAAAGAATGGAGATGTTATTGGGGCCATTTTTGGTTTATGTCAAAGGACACATGACATTGCATATCGAGGATGGTTCCTCATGACAGGTGCAACCATTCATGCATCTTCTGATCTAAATGACATTGAAATGAAATGTCAGATACCGAAAGTGTTCAAGATAGTAACACTAAATGACTTGTTGTTTAGAACTCATCTATACGTCTTTTTATACTATTACAAATAAACATTTGTTTTGGTGCGTTGGTTGTGTTCAATATCTTAAGATAACACACGTGTTTATGCACAATAATCACTATAACATATGAAAGAGATATATGTTATAGTTAACTATATTAATAAATTCTGTGGAATTTATTATAAAGTTATGATAACATATAGATGCTTCTATTGCTTTCATTGTGTTTGAAATTATGTGGATTATGTGTCTACTACCTTAGAAGAGCATCCTAAATACATAGTATGAGATACAACAAATGAAAATTTGAAATTAATTTGTTGTATGTCATAATGAAACATGACTTTCTATTGAAGGAGGACTTCAAAACATGTCAAATGACGATGTCATTTGAGATGATTTTGGTAGACGTTGAAAGTGTTGAAGAAATAACACTTTAAGATTTGATGTTTAGCTATCATTCTTGTATCCGTTTAAAATATGTTGTGTGTTATATTTTATTATAAATGTTCAACTATGGCTTAAGTTTATTTATTTATTTTTAAATAAACAAGTTGATCTAGAAGTAATAAAATTATATATGGTAAATAATATTTAAATTTTGGAGAATTTAAATTTTTCTAGTCTAATAAAGATATATATTTAAACGGAAATTACAAGTGGTGACTTGCACAAACACAATGAGCGGGTTATGATATTGACTTATATATGTTGTAAGTCTCATATGAAATATCAATGTAATATAGTGAGTGTATTAAAACAAAATACACAAGAACGAAGGATGTCGTCTAATATATGTTGAGAGCATCAACATGGAAATTCATAAGTGTATTTTGATTACTATAACATATGAAATAAATATATGTTATTATTGTAAATAATTTTAATAAATTTTGCACATTTATTAAAGATACTTACAATAGTGATGGTCTTGTAGATTATGCTACAACCATTAACGTTATTGAAACTATGTGGAGGATTTATCCTTTAATTTGGGAGAGTATCCTAATATATGGTTTCATTGAAACAACCATATAAATGTATAAATCACTTTAGACACATGTGATGTCATATTGTTGAGTATTAATCTTGTTGATTATATCTCAAGAGTCTAGTGATTTTATACAAATAGCATACATCATATGTTGATGAATGTGTTCACCAAAGTGACTTGAGTTAAGACATATGCTTAAGTTCTTATGATTAAATGGTGAAGCCTTAGAGATTAAAGGCAAATACGTTATGATCCTACATAATGGATGAAGTTAAATATGGTTATGAGTTTTCCTTAAACTAAGGATTTAAAAAATCTCATCATTCTTGTCTAAAGTAAGGTACGAATGTTTGTAGAGATAATGTGTTATCTCTAGGAGCTGTGATTGATCAGAATGATGCATCTTCTGTTCACGTGCTAATATTTTAGTCTAAAGCATGCTAGACTAATACATGTTAATTTAGATGCCCTAGAGCTCTCGCAGAACCAGGATTTTAGTAATCCAAATAAATATTACAAATTCGTGACCAAGTGGGGTACACGATGGAGTCAATCAAGTTGATTGAACTCAAATGTCAATTGGTAAAGTTCAATTTGTAGTTAGATATTTGGGAAAAGCTTACCAAAGGCATGGTGAAACGTGTTTAGCCTTGAAATGAGTTTCAAATAATTCTAAAGACATGGTTATATAACTTGATCTAAGTTGAGATCACTGGTTATAGTCTTTTAAATTAACAAAAGGGCTAGTATGACTTGTGAGTCAAGAACACGTTAGAACAACTTATCTCAGTTGCAAATTATCTTTATTGACTTGGTGAAGTCAAAGATAATATTTTGGATCCAATAACGTGAGAGATTAAGTTGAGGAATGTGACTAAAGCCCATGTAATGAGATATTTGAAGGACACCTAACCTAGTTGATTGGAGATCCCAAGGTCTAGGTTCAATAGGACAACTAATTCATATATCTAGCGTGGTCACTGTGGGGGCATAGTTGTACAATGGATGTATAAGCTAATATATATACATATGTTGATATATATCCTCCTAAACTATAAAAGGGTGTTTAAATACGTTCTAGTCCATTCCTATAACAATCAGTGACATTGTTGTGTGAGGCTAAGCGTAATATATGGTTAGTGATCTGTGTAAATCATGATAACCAAAATGCTTTTAATGATTTGTGGACAAATCACCTATGTTAGAGAGAAGTGGGGTCGCTTCGAATGGAATTGTAGGGCATAATTCCTAGAGCTCTCGCAGAACCAGGATAGTGTTCCATGACCATAATGGACACGACAATGAGGGGTTAACCAGACCAGGAAGGGTATTGTGTGAAGTATAATAACGTCTACGTAAAAAGGGTTTAGTTCAAGGACATCGCGTCTACTAACCGCTAGGAGACTAAGTATACTTCACAAAGAAAAGTTCAAAGGGAACACCTACTTCTCCTGCAATACTCAACCGCTGAAATTGTGTCTTAACACTTGAGTGTATGAGTTGATTTTTATTCATGTGGGGGATTGTTGGAAAATTTGATAAATTTGATTAATTATCAAATTTAATTTGAATTAAAATCAAGACTTTTCAAATTACTCAAGACTTTTCATATTTCATGTGTTGATTATATGTACTAATTCAAGACTTTTGGTATTTCATGTGTTGATTATATGTATTAATTCAAGACTTTTGGAATCCTAATCTTGTAGTATAAATACAAGACAATTGGTGTCTTGTTGGTTGGTTGAAAATGATACTACATACAATCTCACAAGAATTTCTAACTTTCTCAACTCTTCAAGCTTGTTTAAGATATTCTTTTCAGGTGCTTGTTAATCCCGGCAGTACACAAACTGTTTCGGTTGTTGTACCCTGGGAGACAGACGCGTTCGTCTTGAGAAGAGGCGCGAAATCTGTTTTAAGGGAAGCGTATTGAATACGTGCCTCAACCACAATCATCAACACGTTTAATCATGTTGCAGTGAAGAATAAGTGAAAGACACACCGGAAGTAAAACATCGTCAAGATGCTTGATTGAAGACTCGATATTATTTATTCTCTACTCAAGGAATCTATTTGGAGTACCCAACGAAGATATGGATCAAAACAAGTTTGTTATATAAATTAGTAATTTATATTCTATAATTTTAGTCTTGTAACCGGTATTGCACTAAATTATTTCTTATGAATAACGAGTGTATCGTTATTATGTATATTTTATTATTGTTTTATAATAAAAACGTGAACCCATCTCCTACATGAGTTTCATAATGAACTTTAATCTGGGCATGAGGAAAATTTGTTAATTGGAATAAGATAATAAAACTGTCTGTACAATGATGTACATTCTTTGCTATCGTTTTTAAACTTTCAGTTTAAAGATGGTTGAACTAATTTGCTTAGATATACCTTCTTTTGTACAGGTCAGCATGACAATGAACATATCAGCAGATTTACAATCATTGTTTACATGGAATACTAAACAGGTTTGAGAAACAGGAATTTAATGTTTTCTGATTCGTGTTGATATTTTGTTTATGTGATATCATGGCTGCTTGAAATCTTACATATTTGCTTAACAGTTAACACTGTAGCATTTATTCTATATCGTATCTTGCCAAACATTTGAAGTATAGATACAATTAGTTGTTTTTTTTTTAATAAAATTTGACAGATGTAATAAGCTAAGTGGGATGATAATTCCTTCCAGAGTTCCAGATTGCTATGTTTACTTAATGTCAGTGAAGGAAACGTATAACATAAAAATTAGAATCCTACATGGGTTATCAAACAAGATTTCAAGGCGCTCATGATTGGAAGTTTGGAACTCAATTAGGATTCCAGTGTAGTAGGAGAAGAACTATTGATGTGTGGGTGTTTGGCTAAGAATATTTTTTTATCTGTTTTCTTGTCAACTGCCATATGATTACTTTCATCTATTTACACTGCATTAAGCAAAAAAGAGTTCTCAAGTTCTCAACTGTTGAATGAATTTTGACACTAGGAATGGCTCAGACATAATGAACTTATTACAATAATATGGACGTTCTTCCATTCTAACATAATTGTTGGTTAAACTCTGCCATTGGTAAATCTGCTTTTAGTAAAATGTGTTCCCCTGTTTTGTATAAGTAATAATCATATGCCTTGTGTTTGCAGGTTTTCGTCTTTCTGGCAGCTGAGTATGAAACCCCACAGAATTCACTAAATCAGGTAATTCTGTATGTTCAAACAAATGAGATATTATTCGAAAAGTGTAATTTGCATAATAGTAACTTAAAATATCATTTTTTTCTAAAATCACAAAAAATGTATAAAACTAATGTTGGTTCAACCTAAGCTGACCAGTTTTGACTTATTTTAGAACTTGCCTATTGTTCCATCATGACCCTTTTTGGCACCTGTGCTAGTTATGCAAATCACATGGAATATGAACAAGAAAGGAAATTTTATAGTTGATGGTTAAATCATGATTTAGTTGGGCCTGACATCCTTTTTATGTGGCCCATACAAAGCCCAGCATTCATTACAATACCTCTCATTCATTTTCCCCTTAAATGTACTATATACAGTATGACACATAGGAAGCTGCAAATCATCTTAATTTGCAGCTCTTTTTTATTTATTTTTTATTTTTAAAACTTAAAACTGTAGTCTATGAGTTAAGCTGAAATGAATATAACAGGTATCCTTGTGGGACGGAATCATTCCTGCCAAAGAGCATGCCAAGTTCTACATTCATACAACTAACAAATATCGTTTTGTAGATCAGGTAAGTGTGTGCTGGTGCACAAATGTAATGATTTTAACTTATTTAATAGTTAATTTGCATCTGGTGTGTAGGGAAGTAATCTCCGGGGAAGAGATTTTAACCTGACATTGCATTGGCATGTCATGCCCAAGACTGGGAAGATGTTTGCTGACAAAATAGTTATGACCGGATTCTACTTGCCTCAATCATATAGGTGATTATAGATGTTGGTGTCTAGCCAGAATTTGGATTCTTCTAAAATCAATTTTCATGTTTTATGTTTCTTTATGCTCTCTCTCCCTCTCCCCCTCTTAACACACACACATATATATATATATATAACAAAATTATATTAAATGCTCGTTTGACTCTTTAGCTTCATACATCATTGGCAACATTGTTAGTTATTTGAGCACATAAACCTAGCGAGGGTCAATGGCAATCGTAAACCGATCGCTAAACAGAGCAGTCACAAGCTTTGAGATTGAAATATCAATCGCTAAAAGCGGTCACAAAATATCCACAGAGTTTAATGTGGATGCAAATATGTTTTTGGCACAAAGGTTTTTCGCCGTAAGTATTAGAGACTTGTTGCTCAAAGGGTTGAAGGGAGATGGTGCATCAAGCTGTTTGCGAGGCCCAACTTGATGCTCTTCCTATCCTTCCGAGACTACGAGTGTAACTGGAGCCCGGATGACGGGGGAAAGTCTAGTCCATGAAACAAACAAGATTCGAATACTAAATAATAATATCAATTAGGGGACCTCGAAGACTGAATTTCTGCCTTAGATTCTCCATTCAAAGTGATTGAAATAACGATGTTGTGTTGGAGACTAAACCCGAGTCTTTTATCGTTATTATATAAAGGGTATTTGAGACTAACATAAGAACTAAATACGGTCTCTTACATGAATTGTGAGGACAAACATTTAGTCTCTAATATTTACTCGTAAGTTGAGGTGGGCAAAAAAAACCGGACCCGAAACCGGAACCGGTGGGTTCGAGCGGGTCTGGTTTTTCAGGCAAATTAAAACTGAAACCGGAACTGGAACCGGGAAAACCGGAACTGGTTCCACTTGTACCCGGCCAAAACCCGAACCGGAACTGGTCGAAACCCGGAACTGAAACCGGAACTGGGTATTGATTTTGTTGATTGGAACCGGAACCGGTTCCAAAAAAAACCCGATTTGTGCACCTCTACTCGTAAGACTATCTACAGTGGTTACCCTATTAAAATCCTTTTCTACTGAAAATTTCTGGTATATTATCATCTTACTGAAAACCTTAAAACCTCTTAGTGATCACGTCACTGAAAAATATTTCCTACTATGCCACATTATCCATTGAAAAACTTCACTTGGCCAACCACGAACGATGAAAGGAAACGGGAAGCGGACGCCGCTTTGGGCGAAAAATGGAAGCCGCCGGGGTGGGAGGCGGTGTGCCCGCCTACAATGACGAAGCTTTATAGGGGCCCGGGGGGACCACCCCCCCTTCTCCGTCCGTAGTGTTAATTTTTCAGCTGAAATGATATTTTTAGTTAAAAATAGTGTTTTCGCCCCCTACGCTTCAAAAAATTAACATGTATTTCGGGTTTCAAAAATTTCCTCCCCCACTCTTGCTCCGCCCAAGCTCTGTCACTGCCGCCTAGCCCCGCCAAAAGATGCCACACCGCTGGGGCACCGGCTCACCTATTGTGAGTGGCTCACCCATTACGCATGGACTAATGGTGGAATATGCATCATCTATTATTTGAGGCTGAAGATGGGTCCCTAATTCTTTCATTCATAGAACACTTTAAAGACGGTCACTAATACAAGTTGCATAAAAAATGAGTTTTAAATAACATCAAAAAAATGATCAATAAGTCCCGGATAATATGTTATATAAGACTGATACATCCGTCATTGATATTTTATTTCAGAAAACATATTATATAAGACTGATACATCTGTCATTGATATTTTATTTAGATGGTCACGTTTTTGTAACATAAGTCATATATCATTCGAAACAATGTGACATTGATAGACGTGTTATATTGTTTAATGTCATTGTATAATGCTGTTTAATGTCATCGTATGTTGTATCTTGTGCGAGGGCCTTGGTTGAGCTCATATGCCCTAAAGACACAACACATAATTGCATTAGTGTTGGTATGTGATCCCAACTCCTCAAACAGAAACAATACAAACCAATTGACAATAAGATTAAAACAGAGAATTTTTTTATTTTTTTAAATGTTTATAATTTTTTCGTATGACATTATTTTTTTAAGACATTATTTACAACACATAATTGCATTAGTGTTGGTATGTGATCCCAACTCCTCAAACAGAAACAATACAAACCAATTGACAATAAGATTAAAATAGAGAATTTTTTTATTTTTTTAAATGTTTATAACTTTTTCGTATGACATTATTTAAAAAATAAACCAAAAAATCAAAAAAAATTTTTATCTTTAATATGTGTGTAATATTGATGTATAAAAATTAAAACGATTTTTTAACAATACTAGATTTTGATATTATGTATTGTATTTTAAAAATGTGTAAAATATTTTTAGTGTAATACAATATATTAAAATACATAATAAAAAATACAACACAAAAAATATATCACAAACATATAGTACAAAAAAAATATAGCATAGAAAGATACTATACATAAAAATACAGTATAACAAATTAATCTACTGGATTTAAAGGATAAAAAAGTATATCAGCACTATACTTGTTGGAAAAAAAATATTTGATTTTATGGTGTGATTTTTTAAAAAAGACATATTTTTGTATAAAAAAGTTAAGAATATTTAACAACTTGTATTGATATTTGTTTCATTTAGCTAGCTTATAACCAAAATAACTTTTAGCCTAATGGTACCCTCTTGACTTCTGTATCAAAGATCTTGTGTGACATTCATGATTTTTTTACGAATAAATCCAATACGATTAGTACAATGAACTCGATTAATTAATGAGTAAAAAAAGTTTAATATTTATTATTAAATTATAACTCTTAAAAGTTAGTTATATTTTTTAAATTTTCACGTGAATATAATAGCAGGTGATTATATATTATTGGACGGCACATTTATTTTATTTTATGTAGGTTTTAACTTTCAGCTAGAGGTTCGCAAATCGGGTTTTTGTTGGAACCGGTTCCGGTTCCAACCGGTTCCTGTTCCAGTCAACAAAGTCAAGACCCGGTTCCGGTTCCAGTTCCGGGTTTCGACCTGTTCCAACCGTTTTTGACCGGTTCCGGTTCGGGTTTTGGCCGGGTACAGGTGGAACCAGTTCCGGTTTTCCCAGTTTTGGTTCCGGTTACGATTCTAATTTTCCTGAAAAATCGTACCCGTTCGTACCCACCGGTTTGGGTATGACCGGTTCCATTTCGGGTCCATTTTTTTGCCCGCCTCTACTTTCAGCTGTATAAGTATATGAATGTTTATTTCTTTATAATGTAATGCAAGGAATCCTAACGTGGCAATGAATTTAATAGCAATTAATTGTTAACTAGAAGGCGTTGTCGCGCTTCGCGGCATGTTTAAGCGTGTTGTTTGTAAATAGCTTTCTTATATTTTATACTAGGTTAAATCACGTGTGTTACACGGGTTGAATATACAAAATGTAGTATACTTTTTAATAAAATAGTTATGTTTATAGAAAAAAATAAGAATTACACTTAAATTTTTCATAATTATAAATATTGTATTTTAACATTCAAATCATCCTATTAAGTCAAATATTTTAAAATATCTAAAAATAACTCATGGAAAACAATTGATATTATTATTATTATTGTTGTTGTTGTTGTTGTTGTTGTTGAATATTTCAATGAACATAATTTGAAGTTAATGACAGTTAGAGACCTAAATAAAAGTTTAGATAACAAAATAAGTAAAAATATTTATCTACTAACATTTAAAAGGAAGTAAGTTTAATGAATTATAATTAATGAATTATAATTATACATGTAAAATATATAAATAAGTCCTTAGTTTATGTAACTTACATAAAAAATGACAAGATTTAAAAGTTTTATAATGTTTAATGATAATAGTAAGTTAAAATATAAAAATATATGAATATACATGAAATAATTTAAGTTTTTAATATCCTCATTATTAATAAAATGATTATATATGTGTATAGTTTACGATTTGTCTTATAATATATTTATTTTGTTTTGTTTAATTGTTTGCCTTTTTGATCGAATATAGTCTAAACATATTATTAAAATTTTGTGTTAAAAGTGTAAGATATTCATGACTTGATTATTTATTTGTATATATAATTTTTAAATTTAGGAAAATAAGTTAAAATAATAAATTGTCAAATTTATTAATTATCACTATTAATAAATGATTGATAACAACTAATAAATGTTTTAATGCTTCAAATTTTGGGGGGAAACAAAAATAAAAATGCTCCATTGCATGACAAGTGGCAAATAAAAACCTTGATTTATTATATAAGATTAAATAACTTTTATTATTTTTTATAAATTTTCCACTAAAGTTATCTACAATCATTTCACTTGGGTTTCTACCTCACATGTTCACATTGGGTATTATGATTCTTTTGTTTTTTGTTTCTTTAGTGCTACTTTTTTTGCCTAAATTTATCAGGTCTTTTCTTTTCCGTTTTTATAAGATTATTTTATGTGTTTTATCAATGTTAGGTCATATTTGTGATGTTACATGTGAACATAACGTCACTAAGCCACATCAATTTTGTAAGTTTCCTTTTTGTTCCTAACCATGTTTATGTCAATGCTTACTTTCTCTATACTTGTTACTTATTTTTTCCACAAATGTGTGGTTCCAGTGTTTGGTCATATTTACGTTGCAAATTATGAGAACCAAAATTTATACGTTCTTTTTTTGGTGCATAGTTATCTTTATTCGTATAGACTTTATAAAAATCAGTTCATTACCCGCTGCGAAGCACGGGCACAACTTAATGCGATTTCTTTTTATATTGATATTTTGTTTGTGTTCTTAAGTTTAAATACTTGTAACCCAAACCTTCGATTTTTTTTTAATTTATATAATCTAATGTTATATAACACCGACCTCTTAACCTCATGAGAAGAGAAAAGTCTACATAATATAGTCCTTTCATCGCATCACCTTTTTTATTTATATTTTTTTAACATGTTTTTTTTTGCAAGCACTTATCCGCTTGAAATCCATATCCAACCGTTAACTCACTGTGCATTTGCGGCATGGGAACACACTACCACCATCATCATAGACGTAATCTTCCATTTATCTTCCTTTTCATGCACCTTGAATCTCACACAGTCACAACTCCAATGGCGTCTTTTCACATCTTATTCACCTTCTTTTTCTTTTCTTCACTCTGCTCTGTTTCTCCAATGTTTACACTTTTAACGTCGGCGACAAAGATGGATGGACTTTACACCCCTCTGAAAACTACAATCAATGGTCCAACAGATTGAGGTTCATCGTCAATGACACTCTTCGTATGAACTCATAGTCTTTTAAATTTGTGTTTTCTTATCTTTGTAGACTTTTTTTTTATTTGGATTTATGGTTTTAAAGTGGGTTGGTGTAAAAATTGAATCTTTATTTGCAGATTTTAAGTACAATGGTGAATGGTGGGTCGGATTATGTATTGAAGATCGGTAAAGGAGATTATGATAGCTTCAACACCAACAACCCCATCACCTCCGTGTCCGGCAGTGATTCTGTGCTTAATTTGAACCGGCCGGCACCGTTTTACTTCATCACCTACGTAATAATGTTTCAGTCTGGATTCAAACCCAAGACCTTTAATATACCTCACCGGAGTAAAATGTTTTTGCCGGAACACAACCACATTCTCCAGATGCAATAATCTGTGTGCGTTCTAATTGCAACCCAAGAAAAATACCAGCAAAAATAGGAAGAAAAATATCAAGAAAAAATCCTAAATCTTATATATCTGCCCTGCCCAGATTCGAAACTGGGTTATGTGTGATAAAGACATAGCCCCAACCGGTGGACCAGAGACCCATAGGTTTCCTTCTTTCCCAGTAAAGACATATGTTTAGAAGTTGCCGGTGGGGTCTCCACCGACACTTCTAAATAAGGGATAAAACAATGCTCGATTTGTTAATAACTAGTGGGTTTACCCGCTCGTTGTCGCGAGAATTTCATCATGATTCAGAATATTAAAACGCAGATACGATAATGTATATAAAAACATATTCACAAAAACACATCAGTTACTCCTATGTAAAATCCTAAATCGTAGTCGTTTTAAATATGTGTAGATTAGAGATGAACAGTAAAAGTTTTGGTAGAAAGAATGAGTTTATATAAAGAAATAAACAAAATTAAACAAATATTAATAAAACTTATTAACAAAGTACGAAGAGAGCACGCATATTGCGGCAAAAATTCCGGCACGATTTCAAACATCGGGACGTAGACAAGTATATCAAAACTCAGATATAAAAGCATTTCACAGTAATTGTCACTCTAACGTAAAATCTTAAAGTATAGCTATTGTAAACGTATGTATTAAAGAACTGTAAAAATTTAGTAAATATACTGAGTTTAAAAATAAATAAAGCATATATTAATAAAAAAACATATACTAAAAAAGCTTAAAAGGAAACAAAGTAAGAAAAGATAAGAATTAAAAGTAAATACTAATGAATTTCAGGGTGTGCATAAATAAAGAAAAGTTAGAAAAAAGTAAATAGAAAAAAAAAAGATAAAGGACTAAATTAAAATAAAGAAAATTAAAATAAAATAAGTAAAAAAAGAGTAAGGATTAGAAGAAAAATTTACTTAATTACATGGACCAAATTGCAATTCACTAAAATTAACCAGCAATCATTAAGTTTGTCATATAGGGTAATTATATAAAACATGTGCGCTTGACTTGATGTACTTAATAATAATGCTATTAAATAAAATGAGACCATCATCTTCATCAATCATCCGGCTCTAATGGCTCACAACGCCAGGAGAAAAGGTAAATATTAATCCTTCATGTTTGTTGCTAGTTTTTGCGTATATTTGTGTTTGTGTGTGAGTATGTCTGTCGAGTCAGCATTTTTTTAGAAATAGCATCTTTTTCTCTACAAAGAGAGGTAAAGCTACGAAACTTATCAATATTTGCTGTTAGCAAGGCCGGATCACCATAAGAAGAAAAAAAACCCTATCTTAGGGCCTCAAAAAACCCAAAGGCCTCAAATTTTCGGGACATATCGACAGATTCTACTTGTAGTACAATTTTTGGTCGTTTTAGTATTTGTAATTTATAAGCCTTGAATAGGTGGGCCAGGTCAGGTTGGCCTGTTGGGTAACGATTTGAATGAGTTTGGGTTAGATTTATTGTGGGTCAGGATGCATTTTAAGCAAAAATTACTTTGGATCTAAATGAGTTATTTTTAAAGGCTTCAATTTATTTCACCTTAAAAGTTAAAATCGTCTATTTTGAAAATTTGTGGTGATTTTATCATCAACCATATTATATATAATTTTTATATGTTTAAATTTATTGTATTAAATAGTTTTAGGTTACTTATCTTTACCCATATTATGCTAAGACCATTCCATTCACAATCCAATCCAACCCAATTTTTTAATTAAAAACTAATTTATCTCTCTTCAACCTACACAACACAATCAAACCTAACTTTTTACTCCATTAACAACCCAACCTTTACTACTTTTTATTAAATAAATATAATTTATACTTTTTAGTTTTATTAAAAGTTATTAGAAAGATAAATAAAATAATTGTTTTCTTTATAAAAACTCCAAGTTTTAAATAAGATAAATCAATAATTGTTTATATTAATTTTATATTAAAAAATACATTTTTTAAACGAACTCTGTTTTTAACAAAAATTATACCAACATGTTCATAAAAAAAAACTAATCAAGGTCATGTTTTTAGATTTTTTTAAAATGTTAATTCTTGGAAGTTATTAAAAAAAACAAGATTATTCTAAAAGTAATTATGATAAAGTAAAAAAAAAAAGAAAAAAAACACATAAAAGGGATGGGTTGCAATCTAGGTTGTGTGGGTGATCAAGATCGTACAAGATTCCAATTACAGGCCAATTTTTATTTTTTTTTTATTTTGAACAGTGTAAAGATCTTAACTAAGATTGCTAATGGGAATAGTCTAAGGTGTTACCCATATCAACTCATTTTATGTTATGGTGTTAACTATTTCAACACAAAATACGACAATTATTAACTTAAATCAACTAATTTAATTTCTTTTTCATGATAATTTATACCTTTTGTGTCTCAAATTTGGAGAGAGTTTTTATTTACAATCAAAAGAGGCCTTGATTTTTAAACATGCTTTGGGCACTAAAAGGCTTGAAACAGCCCTAGCTATTAGTGAGACTTTACTACTTTACTGGGTATGATTGTTGTTTGTCGCTAGTTTTTCCATGACTACAGTTTGTAACTAACCTTTTGGTATTGCAATAGATCAAGAGGAGTACTATCCATTGTGTAGAGCTATTCAAATGGGTGATTGGAAGAAAGCTCAAGAATTTTTGGATCATGACGAAGACGCATTGACCGATAAACTCAACGACGAGGGAAACACCGCACTTCATCTTGCAATCGGGAATCCTCAAAATATTCGGATTCTTGAGAATCTACTGGAGCGAATCAACCCCGACTCGCTTCCAGCTCTGTTGAATTTTAGCGACCAAAACGCATTGCATTATGCTGCAATACTTGACAACACCGTAGCTGCAAAGAAGTTGGTTGACAGAAACCCACATTTGTTATTCGTTGTGTATTTCATGAATCCTTGTTTGCCTGTGGAGAGAGCTGTTATGAATTCTCACAAGACCACTTTTCTTTATTTGCTTCAAATGTGCAAACACCATATTGGGCTCAGCCAAAAGGATGGATATCACAACCCCTTTGAGGGTGAACGTGGTTCTAGCCTTCTTTGTGGTACAATCTCGGCAGGGTTTTTTGGTGAGCTTAAACAAACAAACTTACCAGTATATTCCTACTTTTCAGTAGGGTCTGGGGGAGGAATGAACACAAACCTTACATCTATCCCAGTTGGGATAGAGAGGCTGCTCCGAAGGAGTCCCCGGCTCATAGTTGTCGTTTAAAGTTAATCATCTTAACACTTTTAACGTTATTATCACATAATAAGTAAAATAACGTTAAAATTAGTGCAATTTTACTTTGCCTCTCTTGGTGGTCCACACATATATACATTATATGTGTGCACTACAATTGGGGTGCTTTGGGTGAGCTTAATTAGTATAATTTAAAGAGTAAGTTACCGAGACGGTTCCTGTGTTTTGCTAGCATTTCACTCTTGGTCTCTAGGTTTCACAAATTACATATATGGTTACAGACGTGACGCATATAGCTCTTTAAACATGTGAGGGTAATTTGTTAACATTTGTAAGGTTTGTGTTCTTATGTGAGGGTAATTTGGTAATATAAGAATTATATGTGTTACAGATGTCTAAAGTATGACATCATATGCAAGGCCGGCCATGGGGAGGGGCGGGGTGGGCGACAGCCCCGGGCCCGGCAATTGGGGCCCGAAAATTTAAAAAAAATTATATATTATAAATACAAAATTCAAAATTTGGTTCGGTTTTTTTGAGTTACGAACACGGTTCGTTTTTTCAGTTCAGAATGCAGTTCGGTTTTTTTAGTTACGAATACGATTTGGTTTTTGGTTTTCTTGAACACCCATAATTTAATATTTGAATTAACTAGTGGGTCTTTTTTTCCAGTTCGTCTTGGTCACCTTAGTTCTTTTGGTTGCCTCTGAAAGGGCCCATTTTTTTTCCTCGTCCCAGGCCCCATAATTTTTTTTGATTATCGAGGCCGGCTCTGATCATATGGATTAATTTATGAAACCTAGAAGCCAATAGTAAAATACTAACAAACCACAAAGACCATATCGGTAATTTACTCTAATTTAAATTCAAACATTTTACATTCTTTGATAAAATATCCATATATTTTTTTTTGTAGATGTTGCGTGTGACTTGCTCAAGGACTACCCTCAATTGGCTTCAACAAAGTTCCCTAACACACTGGCTCCATTATGGTGTATCGCGAGGAAGTGGGATGCATATCCAAGTGCCAAACGATACAACTTCTACCAACAATTTGTTTATTCTTGTATGTCCCTTCTATATTCATCTTTCTCTTATTATGTCGAATTTTCAAAACCATGTGCAGATGTGCCAGGGGTTGTAAACGAATAGAACGTTTGTGAACCGTTTGACAGGAAGTTAGTTTGTGTCCGTTCGTTTAATAAATGAACGGACATGAACAAGAAATTTCATTGTTTAGTTAAATGAACGAACATAAACAAGATCTTTCATTGTTTAATTAAATGAACAAACATGAACAAGAGCTTTCGTTGTTTACTTAAATGAACAAATACGAACAAATGTCGTGTTCATTCATTTGTTTCCGTAAACGTTTAGTATTGTGTGTCTTTATGTTTGTTTACGTTTATTTATTATGTTTATTTATTAAATGCGTTTTATATTCTTAAATTATTAGTTTTTAGTTTACTAATTATTTAAAATTTATATCTTGTTAAATATATAATAATTTGAAATTTAGATATTTGAAACATTAGTTTAAGGTAATTTTAATTACGATTATTATTTCTAACTTTTGCTTTGTTTAAGATAATTATATTTTTTATTTTTATATCAAGTGTTTAACTTTAAATTTATGTGATTGAGAATGTTGATTTTTATGTCGTTTTTTTCGTGAATAAGCTTTTATTGAACGAACACACACAAGAATTTTCATTCACTTAGTAATATGAACCGTTAATGAATGAGTTAAATGTGAAACGCACGAACACGAACAAGAGCTCTTTATGTTCGTTCTTTCTATTTATAGCCATATATGTTTCATATCTTTTTCTAACAGCAGTAATGAAATGTAGCATATTTCACTTCATAATCCACAACTATATAAAAATGGATCAAGATCCCACTGGTTTAAGACATCCATTGTTGATTGGCTTAAAATTCTTAACACAATCTCATGCTTTTAAACATGAAAAAACGTTTTTTTTTTAAAATAAATTTGCACCCAAACTATTATAATTTTAAATTTGTTTATTGTCTAGCTAATGCTTATATTCATTTTGAAGATGTGCCAGTAGAGAATTATGGCGTAGAAGATATACAAAAGATTCATGACATTGAGAACCAAGAGACCTATAAGGCCAATCGTATCATGAAGAGCTACGTCTACCCTGGTTTGTGATTGAAAAAATTTAAAATAAATCAACCATAATTATGATTTACAAGAAAATTAGATTATTTTTAAAGCATAATATGTTCTCTATATTGTCTTGGATCCAACAACAACTCGTACCTAATGAAATCCCACTTTGTGAGGTCTGGAAGGGAAGAATAAAGACATACATTATCCCTAATCCAAATATGGTAGAGATACTGCTTTGTTATAGAGATTTTTTTTGGGTTTAGGTGGTTTGTACTTGGGAGCATGGAAAATTGGTGGTTTAGTGAATGTGTTAGGTTTTTAGGTCATCCACTATCTCAAGTAGCGGTACATGGTGATGTGTCACGGGTGAGGCCACGCAGGAAGCTTCCACTACCCCAAGTAGCAGAAGCTTGGAATCGATTAATTCACCATAAAGCTAGTGTATGGTGGTAATTAGTGATCAGCTACTTTAAGTAGCGGAAGTCAGTGTTGTAAAAATCGGGATTAATTGGGATTAATCGCTAGTCGGATCTAAGCCGATTAATTTTTGCCTAGTCGGTTCAAAAATCGCTAGGCGGACCAAGTCGGGGCTAGTCGGGACTAATCGGGCCTAGTCGGATTAATCGGTCCAGGTGCAAAAAATCGGTCAACAGGGGCAAAAAATCGGTCAAAAGGCCAATAATTTTATGTCTAAGCCAAAAATTTTGGTCCAAACCTAAAGAAATTGTGGTTTTTCTTCTTCACTGTCTTAGTCGACTCCCAAAATCACGATCGATCGGTCAAAAAGCAGCTGCGCATGATCGGTCTCAGTCGACTCCCAAGTATGCTTGTTTATTATCTTTAAGTTTATTAGAAAAGTATTTGAATTTTGAAGTATTATATTTATATTGATGTGTGTATTTGTATGTATATATATATTATTTTGAAAAAATCTATATAAAAATTCTAATCCGATTAATCACTAGTCCCTACCTCGCCGACCGACTAGCGATTTCTCCAACCATGGCAGAAGTAGACGTGATCGTTCGAAATGGTCTCTTTACTGGTCAGCGGTCGGACCGGCCGGACCGGATTTAAGAACCGGATGGCGTCATAAATATTATATAAATGTATAATAAAAATATAAAATATTTTAAAAAACCGGTTCGACCACTTGGTTTCCCGGTTCGACTGCCCGGTTTCCTCAAAAACGGTTCCAAACACATAACCGGGCCGCCCTTAGAACCGAATCCCGGTCCGGTCCGGGGTTGAAAACACTGCCCATTACCAGTAAACTCACATCTCCTTGTTAATACCTAGCTGTAAATCGCAACTTACGACAGGCAAGTGGCCTTCAAGAAGTTATTATGGGCAAATTTGAATGATGACATGTCTTGTACAAGGGAATCAAGGTGTTTATCTCTGCATCACCCCTTGAGGATTAACCGTGATCAATATTGAGCCTTGAAGGGGGGTTACACAGTTGCAAGCTCTTGATTCTATCCATTGGTGAAGGTTAATAGGGTCAGAGGGCGACTAGCCCTCTTTTTTCGTTCCGTAGTGTTAATTTTTCAACCGAATGGTTATTTTTTGGTGAAAATAATGGTTTCGTCTCCCCTAGCTTCAAAAAATTAATATGTATTCTGGGTCCTGTAAATCTCCATCCCTCTTAAAGATTCAAGTTGTGCTACTGATTCTATCCATCTTCTTTTACCTTTCTTTGTCTTTAACTACATTATAGGTCACTATTGCAAACTACATTTTAACCGATCTCCTTCGCTGTGAAGTCAAGGTATCAGTCATGGACGGACCTTCTTAAGGCCCCTCCTCCCGTTTTTCTGGTCAGGAGGGTCGATTTAGTAGTATTTCATCGGAAAATCCTTCGGTTCCCCTCGTTTACTTCCTAAAAATCCTTCTGCCCCTCCGTTTTCTTCCTAAAAATCATGCGGCCCCCTCCGTTTTCTTCCTAAAATAACTTCGTTCCCCTCTGAGCTTTTTTTCAAGCTCTATCAATGGTATTAATGTGGTTCAATTAGTTTAGTAAGTTACATGTTTCTAAGAATAAAATAAATTGAACCTTTTGGAAGAATATTTAAGTTGATTGTAAGTATTTGAGTCCATATGTGGATGCAATAGTTTTGGTTGACTTTTAGATAAGTATTGTGTAATTATATTTCCCAATATTCATATATAACCCAATCTGGATTCTTGTGTAGTCATGGAGAAGATTTATATCAGTTTTTGGAAAGTTGCACTACAACATGGTAATTGATATATTACTACTCTAACTTCTCCATTCATTGCAATAATTTCTAAAAAGTATACAAGCTTTTTTAAGATGTTTCTAGCCAAATTAAGATTAGTTATTGTTTTATCCACAACAAGTAACTTTTGGTCATTAAAAGGGTAGCTAAAAACATAAAAACACTTCCTTTTTATGCTAGATTTGTTTTTTTTTACTGGATTTATGTTATTTTACTTAATTTTTTTTGTACTTATTTAAAAATACAGTACAAAAAATAGGTGTATTATATATTTAAATAAAAACTTGTTTTTAGCGGATCTAACCTCCTTGAATGATAATAGTCTTAATTTTGTCATCGTCTTATCAATTGTCTACAGTGCCACATGTCAAACAACTCCATGAGGACAAAGTGAAGCACAATAGAGCTCTTACAATACTCACTTTTATCTGTGAGGAAGTTGGCAAATTAAGATCTAATCATGCTAAGCATTGTTATGATGCATATATTAGCGCGGTGGAAACAAATACACCAGAGGTTATACGGCAGATCACTCGAATTTTTCCGCATTATATTCGAGTCAAAGACAAGAAAGGTTTTTCACTTGCTCAACGCTCGATAATGAACCGCTGTGAACATGTATACAATTTTTTGGTGCATGAGGTGACTCAAGACAAGTATTTTCATATGATATCTAGAGACAACGAAGGAAATAATCTAGCCCACTTGGCTGGTAGACTTGCACCTTCGGACAAACTCAATAAGGTTACTGGTGCAGCATTACAAATGCAAAGGGAATTACAATGGTTTCAGGTGAAAATATTAATTCTATTATGTTTTTTTAACAGCAAACGTCTGGTCATCTGGGATCACCCTGACAAATAGATCGCCCTTCCATCCGACTAACAGAGCGTGGTGATCTGACCCACCCTCCTAGAAGAAAACCTACAACTAGGAAAACCACTGGCTCAATCCAGAGCAATATTTGCTCTAGTTGAGACTTAAACCCGAAACCTCTCTTGGCTATAAGCCCTTTGGTATTAATTCTGATAAAGAAAACTTTTCTTTATTCTTTGTAAGAATGGCAATCATACATACTCATCTAATCCTACTCCTAAGATCTATACCATAATCTGCATCTAGTAGGAACTAAACCTTCTACCATAAGGATAGAAGGAAAACACCTTACCACCACTTGTAGGACAGCTGTTCACAAGACAATAAAATAATTTTTTTATTAGTTCTGTAATTTGAATTATAATAAAATATGAAGAAATATAAATATAAGAATAAATTGAAACAGAATACAATACGAAAACAAACAAAATAGGAAAGATGAGTGTTAGCTAAGGCTTTCTGTTCAATATAGGTTCCTTAAAAAATTTCATTCACCCAAGTGAACATGTATGTTTCCTAAGATACAAGAGTCAGAACAGTGTACTATTGAGATTACCTTAGCATCCGAAAAAGTTACATAAAACAAGAGCTTGCTGAGTCAAGAATGCTAAAATTCTTCACAATGTGTGTATGAGTTTGAAACATAGTTTTAAATGTATATAACTAGGCATATACATATATGCCTGGAAAAGTGTGTGACATCAAAACGTTACACTACCTTAAAACACAACAATTTGGACTACTACTAGGTGTATCTTGTTACATAGAAAAATATTTTTATAAAAACTGTCACTTATAAACCAACCTAAGATTCATAAAACTACCAATGTGGGACAAGCTCAACTAACAATTTTTAAGTTTTTAACTCAAATTTAGAACATTGATATCTCTTCCATCTTATCTTTGTTTTGAACATGGTTTACTAACACATACGAATAATTATTTGTTACAACATCCCATTGGATACCAGAAAGAAACACTTAATTTGAACTCATTTGTTATGATTTCCATTGATAACAGGAAGTGTGCAACTTTATGCGCCCCAGTGAAAGAGATGCTAAGAACTCTAAACAAGAAACACCAATTATGGTATTTAGAAAAGAGCACGAAGATTTGAGAAAAGAAGGCGAAGAATGGATGAAAAAGACAGCAGATTCATACACAATCACAGCTGCACTTATCATCACAATAGTTTTTGCTGCAGCCATCACTGTGCCAGGTGGAAACAATGGAGATACTGGGAAACCAGTTTTTGAAAGTAAGCCAAGCTTCATAATATTCGTCGTCTCGGACGCGATCTCATTGTTCACATCTACAACCTCCTTGTTGTTCTTTCTTTCCATTCTCACCGCGCGTTATGCAGAAGAGGATTTTCTGTACAAGTTACCTAAGAGATTGATACTTGGGCTTGTGATGTTATTCCTGTCGGTGACAACAATGTTGATAGCCTTTAGCGCGTCGTTGTATGTTATGTTTGGGTTAGAGAATCCGTGGATCCTGATCCCGATTGCTGCAATAACTTGTCTTCCGATTGCTTCGTTCGTCACATTGCAGTTACCGTTACTTGTTGATCTCATATCTTCGACGTATGGTCGTGGAATCTTCGGTAAACGAGGTAATTTGAGCTTAGGATGATATCATAAGAAAGCATGAGTTGTTGTATTTTCATGTGTAGATGTTTTGGTAACAATAAGTGCAGCATATAAGTTGGGTTATTCTTTGCTGTACAAGTTATTATGTGTCATTATATGTTTTTCACTTGAATTCTTAATGCATTTTGAGTGACAAAAACAACTAAAAGTAACTGAAAATAATCACGCGCAATGCTGACCACGCCTGGTGCAAGCCATCGAGCCCGCTGACACACATACGCCGCTGACCTGACACCCCTTCTGCATGACAGCTGAACCGTCTTATGCACGCTTGCGACCCATATAGTCTGTTTCGTGTCGGTGACCCAAATAGTCCAACATGCATCATTGACGAGATCACCAGACACGAGCCAGCAGACCATCCCTCCCACGCGCATTGCCACTGATTTGGACCGCTTGAGGCACTTTGTTGACCGGGACCGAGCCTGAGGATTTGTCGATTGCTTGACCCAGATCGGCACTTGAAGGTTGCGACGCCTTGAGGATTTGGCAGTTTTGTGACAGGTTGGCGCCACGATCACTATTGCATTATATTATGGGATCAAGCTTCCCCCATTGCCTCTGCCACAATAGGACGCAAATTCAGATGCTGGTGATGATAAGACCATTCGGTGTGCCCCTGGTTGGGGTGTGAATGGGGCAAAAATGGGCGGGCGTGAGAGGGTTGGGCGTGGCCACAACAACTGGTATTTCGACCGTTTGAAGAGGCAGAGAAACATTGGCACAGCTTAGTGAAGACAAGGGGGCGACCGCCCCCTGTTTTTTCGTGTAGTAGTGTAAATTTCCCAATACGTTGTGTAAAATTTTTTAAATACCTTTATTTCGCCCCTGGATAAAAAATATATTTCGCCTCCTGGGATTATGGTCAAGCTCCGCCACTGCAGAGAAAGAGACACGTTCAAAGTGGAGTGGGTGGTTGTGGCCAACCAAGGGGCATTTCCATCACAAGTGATGGAGTGGGTGGTTGTAGTGGGTGCCTACGTGACGCCTACGTGGAGTGGTTGGTGCCAATGGGCATACCCCATGGTCTAATATTTAGTTTGTAGTTTCATACTTTTTTTAGAGTAAATTACCGATATGATCATTGTGGTTTGCTAGCATTTCACTCTTGGTCCCTATGTTTCATAAATTATCCATACAGTCGCAAACTTTAGCCATTTGTAACACAAATAGTCTTTAAGTCATCAAATTACCCTCACATAATTGACCAAATTACCATCACATGGGAACTATATGTATTACAAATATGCAAAGTTTGGGACTATATAGGTAATTTATAACACTTAGATTCCAAAAGTGAAATACTAACAAACCACAAAAACCATCTCGGATATTTTCTTTTTTTTTTTTTACGATACAAGGTGCTTCTCATTTGTGAATAAATTTATTTTATTATGTGATTATTTTTTTCGTTTACATAATTACTCTTTATTCTATATATACTTAATTTTGAATGTCAGTTGGTGCAATTCTTGATGCATGTATTATAAGTGGCTCTTGCAAGAATTACTTTCTAAAAAGTGATGTCAATAGTCAAACATATATAAAACCATTAAAATGTGACGGATATTTATGAATGTCCAATCAATGCAAAAGGATGTAAACACCCGTGTTTATTGTAACACCACTATTTTCTATTTTAATATCCTAATTAACTATGTACGCATCTTGCAAATAATTTATATGTGGTGTATAATCTTATATAACTATGTACAATTTTTGAAAATTTTTTTTTATTTAAAAAATTATATATATAATTGTAGGTTGTATCGACTCACGGTGACGTGCTTTAACCGTGAATAATGAGACCGAGACCAATTAAGAAATAACACATCATTATATGATTTTTCTTTATATGTGTGATGATACAAAAACCGAGTCGCTATAACTCTGTACATGTCTTTTATGTATCTACGATGCAACATGCTTAATGAATTTCGTAAACATGTTGCATCGAATGACATCGCTTTTGATTTTTCTTATACTTTTACCTATTAATTCTTTTTAAAGATTCATACACAACAACATATAAGACATGATAATATTATCCATTTATGTTTTAATCTCCATAACTAATGTGTCACAAGGCCCACAACTTTATATGTTCTTCTAATCGTACCATCACGTTTCAAAACACAAGTTTTAATCTTATCGTCCCGTTGCAGCGTGCGGGTAAGTATTCTAGTTAATCTATAATACTTAAAAGTAAGGATAATTACGGAATTACCAAAATGTTTCAAGCCAAAGTAAACTTGATCGGTCTATTTTGTTACCATTTCTTGGAGATTACATGATTTTTTTTTTCTCATCTTGTAAATGTACAGATTATAAGAATACTAAGAGGGGAGCATGATATGGATGAGCGAGTAGCTCAACATGAATTCAACGTCTCATGTAATGAGGGAGACGACGACGACGAGGTCTATCCGGAATCAAACGCAGAGACTGATTTGAGTCTTGCATTTCTTGATATTGAAGACAAGCAAACATCATTTCGATAAATTAAACAACAAATGTACCTAACGGAATTCCACTAAAGTAGTAAAGTCGATGAGAGGGGTTATATGTGAGATTTAATGAAAATCTTACTCTTATCTTACTGAGATAAAAAATGCTACTCACATAGTAACCCGTCTTTTGG
Source organism: Mikania micrantha (assembly GCA_009363875.1). Lineage (NCBI taxonomy): Eukaryota > Viridiplantae > Streptophyta > Magnoliopsida > Asterales > Asteraceae > Mikania > Mikania micrantha. The sequence continues at coordinate 77,418,701 of CM018695.1, read as the reverse complement.
CTCAAGGATACTTGAAGTGATGATGGAGTCGATCCTTGAGTCTAGATTAGGTTGGTTTGTGCTTTGTGATGGAAACATGTAAGTAGATGTATAGATGAGAATGTATACACTATACAATCGAAGAAAGTTGCACCCATTTATGAGGTGTTGCATTTTAAGTTATTATTTAAGAGGAGTGAAACCATTATTTTTAACTAAAAATAATATTTCAGTTGAAGAATTAACAATTTAACATTACGGACGGAAAAATAGCCCCTCCCCCATTGAGTAAGATTGTTGCCGGCTAGCCATACATCCTGGGATTAAATTCGGTTAAGTCCTGTTTTTATTTATTATTCTTCTCCATAATTTTATAAAGTCTAGTATTATGTTATAAGCATTCTGTTAAAATATTACAAATTTTCAGAATATAACTTATTAATTTTGTTATTTAATTGTATTTAAATTGTTTTAAATAGATTAAAATTATTAAAACTTTACTAAAAATTCGGGGAAAAAATTTCTAGAAATTATAAAATGTAATTATTAAATTTCTGGAAGATTGTATTAATTTTTAGTGTATCATTTTTATAAAATCAATTATTTAAATAATTTTCTTTAAAAAATTCATGAAAATTTATAAAAATTCAGAAAAATAATTCTGGAATAATTTAAAACATAAACTTTCTTATTTAAATTAAATTTTTATCTAAAAAAATCCTTAATTTTGTTATAAATTTAACATACACTTTATATAAATAATACTAACACTAATTTCATAAATTATTCAAGGTAATTATTTATGAACTTCTCAACATTTATTTTATTAAAAATCTTTAATAAATTATTAGGATATATAATTTTGAATATGTTATTCCAAAACTCAAAAAAAGGACTAATAAACTTTATATAGAATGATTAATATATGAATTCTTGAAACTTATTTATATAAAAATATTTATTTAAATTACTAAATAAATATTTTACAATATTTGAAATCATATTTCTTGATAAATCTTGATTTTCATAGGAAAAAAATAAAACCTTTAGCTTAGGACATAAGATTAAGATTAGTTTTATGTTTACACAATATAGTGTGAATTGTGATTCCCAAAATCCATAACTTATTCAAGAATATCTTTAGGCATGATAAGACAAGTAAGTTTACTCATACCCTCTTTTTTACATTACTTTGTAAACTTTGTGAATGTCACACATGTCGTATCATAGAACATTGTTATCAATAGTGTCAAAAACAATATGATGCCAACACTTAGTTTTAGTATATTAGTTTTAAGTTGTTATGTGATATATACTTATTTGATAGAACATGTTATGTTTGGAAATTCTTGTATGCGTATTCATAATACACAATTGTAACCTAATAATGGTTAGATATTTTTTTCGCATTGGCTTTGATATTTGTGTTGAAAAGGTGAAATTGGGTACATTTTGTAAAGTTGTAGATTAACTAACTTAATCAAGGTCTTTCAAACCTTGTTTTACAAGTTAGATTATGACACTTGTTTGAGGACAATGTAAAGGACATAGTATTATGATTGCTCATACTTTGTGAATGACAATATACATATATGACTTGTACGATGAATTGTAATGAATTCTTTAGATCTAGCATGCCTTCTAGTAAACTTGTAAGAACATAGACTTAGAGACTTATTTCTAAATAGGCTTAGCATTTGCATATTTTATTTATATATATTACAACTCGTGTGAGTGCTCACCAACTATGCAAATAGTTGACAAATTGTAATTTACATGTGTGACAGGAAATTGACATAAGCTAGACATTATTAGACCTAATTTTGAAATAATAAAATTATTGTTACTTTAAGTTTCTTTTATGTAATGTTTGGAATTATGAATATGTATGATTGGTTGTTTGATTGTTTAATGAAATAATTAATATTGATGTTTAATTATTGTAACTTTAAAAATAGCACCATGATTGAACAATCACAATCACGCCTCGACATATTCCATCATCAGTTAAGGTGTGACAAATTGATGTCAGAGCCATGTTTATAGTGATCTTGTTATTATAAGTGGTGGCCTAGACTATGACTGAGTTAACTCGATAACCTCAAAATATGAGTTATCTCATATTATTTTTGGTATGTTAAAGTTTATGCCAGATTTCATCGTAAAAGTTACGAAAAAATAAGCTTTAATCTTATAAAACTCAAAGCCATGGTAAAAAGCCCTAAAAAGATACTCATAAAATCAAATAGCTTTTGTTATAAATTTTTGGTTGACTTTAACGGACCATAAATATCACAAAACTCAACCAAAATGGATGAATAAGTAGTTTAAAATCAATCTCAAGGAAAGAGCTTTCCAAAGAGTCTATATTCGTAATTTTTCATGAACGTTTGGTCACTCAGATCGACGAAACAACTCGAAGGTCGATCAAAACTAGGAATTGTAAGAGTAAATTGGGTCGAGTTGGTAAGGTCACAACTTCCTTATTTCAAACCTACATGACCATATTCTATTTTTTTTTCTTTCAAAATTTTCTTTGTGAGCTAGCTTTACAAGTTGTATAATCTCTTTTCATAACATTAAGTAATGAATTCGGTATATGCAAAACAACACAATGTACTTCTTGAATTAGTCACACTTGCATTTGAAATTAACTAAATAGATTAGGATGATAACAAGCAGTTACAAGTTTATAGCCTTACATTTTAATCAAATATATACTCTTATGTTATTGTCGAAAAAAATGCCATAATTTATTAAGCTTATTTTAAGTATTAAAAATGCACTCTAACTACACATAAAAATTGACAAATTTTTGGAGAGGTACAACTTTCATCTTTCAAGTATAATATATATATATTCAAGGACCACCAACAAACTTTTTGAACATCTAAAGTCAAGTTGAATCTAATTAAGATAAATGCGATTAATAGAACTTGCACCCACTTAAATACTTGGCAATTCACACTTACACTCATATAAAGTAACACTCAAAAGGAAAATTGTTAGGATTCCTATATGAACTCTAACAAACACTTAAATCACAACACTTATGTGGTTCTTATGTATTAAACCTCAACTCTAATGTTATACAACACATACTCGATCAGTCATGATCTTTTGACATTTAAGTCGTTAGTTCATCTATAAACATTTAATTCCTCAAATCACATCAATCTCTCTTAAGATATGATTTTCTTAAATCATAAAATCAAAGGAGACAAAATGAAGTAAATGAAAATGATGAGACTTTGACATGAACCTAAGATAAAGCCAGGAATTCATAACTTATCACCTGACCATTCTTGATAATGGTTTAATGACTTAGGAATTCTTTCTATTTGTAGATTTAGAGTAGAGTCACTTCATTGTTTTTGAGAGCTCAAAGCATCGACTCAATCACAAAAAAAAAGGCGAGTACATAGTCCTTATTTGAGTATTTTCAATCTCCAACTAATCCAGGAGTGGGAAGCACGTCAAATGCTTTACTTATGTGTTGAACACATTTTTATCGTATGACTGTGTGTTTATGTGGGTACATTGGTAGTATCTTAAATGTGAATTGTATAAGCTTATATGAGTTTAAGATCCCGTGTTACACTTACACAATATTTTAGATTATTAGCAATGTTTTTATAACCAGGCCAGACATCAAACTGATTACTTTACTGGTTCATTTGTCGAATAGTCAGACCGGTTAGACCGGATTTAAAAAGTGGTAAAATTATATATATATATATATATATATATATATATATATATTATAAAATTATAACTAAAATGAATATATAAGTTGGATAAAACATGAAAAAATGAATCAAGAATATAGATAAATACGTTAATAAATTTTTACGTATTTTTCACTATTAGAACTGAAAGATAAATGAATAAACAAAATTTTTAAAATATTATTTAAAAAAATTAAATAAAGTTAAGTAAAACAATATTAACCAAGGGCTTCTAGCCTATTGGTTACCCCCTTGACTTTCCTATGGAAGGTCTTGGGTTCGAATCCGGGCTGAGGCATATTTGCTGAAGCAAGGTCAGGGGGTTTACCCAGTTGTGGGGTTCCTCCTGGGGTGGGCTCAGGCATACGCCCTAGAGCATCAAATCCGAGAGGACGGTTGAAATCTCGTCTTGGGTGTCGTTATACCAAGCTGTTCAAAAAAAAAAAAAAGTAAAACAATATTATAAAAAAATACCAAAAGTCTGCTGCTTTTGAGTGTTTAACACTCCATCCAAAGAAGCCAATGTGGGACTAGCCCACTTGGTAGAGGCTTGCCTCTTAGAATGGGAGGTCATGGGTTCTATCCCATGCAAGGATGTAAATATGGTGTAATTTAGGTGGGAGTAAGTTTAGCCGTTCAAAAAAAAAAAAACACTCCATCCAAAGAGAATGCATTAATTGTTTGACAATTTGTAATTTCCATAAACATGACATCAACTTTTTTTACATTAATTGATACTTCATTTTCTCATATTCATCTAACTTTTATCTTCTTCAATTTTCCATATAAAATCTCATCTAAAATGTCTTCTTCACTATCGCAATATATGTGTAAATTAATGACCACTTCATGGTGTCTTTGATTCCTTGCCAACATCGACGCATATATCGCAAATTCGCAACCTCCCGGAGTTCTCTTCTTGTCTTCACATTGCCAAAGATCTATTCTCATATATATATGGCAGCGGTTGAATAAAAGTCTCTCGTTGCATTAAAGGTTAAATCAGGTTGGCCCGCTCGTCGCCAGTTCCCGGTCCAACCGCCGACTGTGCATAACCGACCGGTTAATTCAAGCACGATTCAATTGGGTATAACCGAACCGACTGTGGTCCCGCGTCCCGGTCAAACCGGTAGGACCGCCTGGTCTGGTCCTGTCGTGAAAACATTGATCATTGGTGTAAGCTAGTTTTTCTTGTTTATTAAAATATGATTATAATGATCTGATTAATTTAATTTATGAAACATAACAATAAACAAACATATTTGTAAAGATAATTCAATTATTCAACAATAATTATTATATTCATCATATCTTTTTTTTAAAATAAATTAACATATCTATATGGTTGTTATAAATGTTTACGAAACACAACAATAAACGAACATATTTATAAAACAATAATTTAATTTTTAATTTTTAATAAATCTAGAAAAAACATTTTATAGACCCTAAAACCAAAATATTCAAAAACAAAAAAGACAAAATTGTTTACTCCACCATACAACTCTAGAGTATACCTTGTCATAAAACTGTGATATCCATCCAAAAATTCAGGTACAAACTAATTTTTTCTGGATTAGTCGGTTAACACAATCATTCGATAAAATCAAAATTTACATGACAGCCAACGACTATTAACCTAACGCAAAACAAATACGTGAAACAAGTAAATCCATGTGTTCTACAAAACCTAAACTTGCAACTACGCATGCAAACAAAGTAACATGTCTATATAAACGTATGTAACTAAGAATGTAGTTACATAATTTATACTCAAATCACAATTTCTAAAATTCTACCACTTTTCCCTTGCTAAGCTTAAAAACACATACGTTCGAGTTATCGACCCTGAATTTCACTCGAACATGATCTGTCCTTAATCCATGCTCCAAACCCGAACCCTTGATTGACTGCACGACACGCCCGAGACATATATATTGTTTAAAGTGTGTATATTTTTTAATAAAACAAATTAAAAAAAGATATACGCATCAAATGCACGTATGGATGTTTTAATACAATAAAATAATCAAAATTTTAAAAAACTCAAAACAAGGCATATGTCGCTGTACGTCTAGTAGAAGTCAGTCTTAAAAAGATGAAACTCAGCTACGAAATATAAATCTATATATATATATATATATATATATATATAGTAAATTACACAAATCGTCCTTTATATTCACTCATTTTATGGATGTCGTCCTTTATTAAAAATAGTTTCAGAAAACATCCTTAAAATGAAAATTTATAATGGATTTCATCCTTTATATTTCATAACATAAATCGTCCTTTACATCAATTAAAAGGATGAAATCCGTTATAAATTATCATTTTTAAGTAACTATTTCTAATTAAAGGACGACATCTGTAAATTGAGTGAATTTAAAGGACGATTTATGTAATTTACTCATGTGTATATTTGGACAAATATGTATAACATATGCCTCAATCAAATATAACCTTGCATAGAATATCATATTGTTTACTTCTTTTTTTATGATTGTGATGCCCATTTTCCAAAATATTTTGGTAGTAAGGTATATCAGTAGCCCTTGAGTTGTTGGAAAATTTGATAAATTTGATTAATTATCAAATTTAATTTGAATTAAAATCAAGACTTTTCAAATTACTCAAGACTTTTCATATTTCATGTGTTGATTATATGTATTAATTCAAGACTTTTGGTATTTCATGTGTTGATTATATGTATTAATTCAAGACTTTTGGAATCCTAATCTTGTAGTATAAATACAAGACAATTGGTGTCTTGTTGGTTGGTTGAAAATGATACTACATACAATCTCACAAGAATTTCTAACTTTCTCAACTCTTCAAGCTTGTTTAAGATATTCTTTTCAGGTGCTTGTTAATCCCGGCAGTACACAAACTGTTTCGGTTGTTGTACCCTGGGAGACAGACGCGTTCGTCTTGAGAAGAGGCGCGAAATCTGTTTTAAGGGAAGCGTATTGAATACGTGCCTCAACCACAATCATCAACACGTTTAATCATGTTGCAGTGAAGAATAAGTGAAAGACACACCGGGAGTAAAACATCGTCAAGATGCTTGATTGAAGACTCGATATTATTTATTCTCTACTCAAGGAATCTATTTGGAGAACCCAACGAAGATATGGATCAAAACAAGTTTGTTATATAAATTAGTAATTTATATTCTATAATTTTAGTCTTGTAACCGGTATTGCACTAAATTATTTCTTATGAATAACGAGTGTATCGTTATTATGTATATTTTATTATTGTTTTATAATAAAAACGTGAACCCATCTCCTACAATCTTAAAACAGACTTTCGTGAAAAACCTTATAAATAAGGATTTTGGGTTCATGAAAGTTAAATATAAACTAAGATTTTTGAAAAAATCTAGTAAATATTTTTGAGAAATATTTAGTACAAGTTGGTCGGATTTTGTAATTGGGGTACAATATTTAATCCGAATACCGTGTTACAAGACATATGATTTGATTCATTGTTTTGAATTCATGGGTTTTGATTGTGAATTGAATCATGGAACAAATTGTGATTTGTTTCAAAATAACTTTTGAACACTGATTTTCTAATAATTGTATTAGAAAAATGTGGCTTCGTAAACACATACAAAGTGTTTGTGAACACTTGTTTTCCTTCTAAAATGCTTGTTAGAAGTTTATTATTATTTTTTTTTGAAACAAACATTTAGAATTTCTAACAATCATGTTAGATATAATTATTGTTTTTGGTAAACAATATTGGTTTGAACAATTTAAGTTTTCTAACTGACGTGTTAAATTATATTTCTAATGAGCGCGTTAGAAATTATAATATTGGTTAAAATAATAAAAAATTCTAATGAACGCATTAGAAAGCATTTGTTTGGAAAGTTCTCATACCTTTATATTTTCAAACAAGCATGTTAGAAACGAGAATATTGGTACAAAACTTTGTTTGTTTTATAACGAGTGCGTTATAAAAGATGATTTTGCAAAGTAATATGCTTTATAACGATTTTGGTAATCGTTTTATTTTCTAACAAGTGTGTTAGAGTTAGTTTATTTTATATAAACATAATAAGGTTTATAACGATTTTAGTAATCGTTTATTTTCTAACAAGAGTGTTAGAATAAGTTTATTTTGTATAAACATAGTGAGCTTTATAACGATTTTGGTAATCGTTTATTTTTTCTAACAAGTATGTTAGAATCTGTTTATTTTGTATAAACATAATAAGATTTATAACGATTTTGGTAATCGTTTAATTTTTTAACAAAGTGTTAAAACCAATTTATTTTATAAACAAAAAAAAAACTTTATAACGGTTCGAGTAATCGTTTATTTCTAACAAGCGTGTTAGAATCGATTTGTTTTATAAACGAAAAGCTTTAGAAACGGTATCTATAATCGTTTATTTCTAACAAGAGTGTTGGAACCGGTTTGTTATATAAAATAAAAACTTTGAAAATTTTGTTGTTTATTTTCAAACGAGCACAATAGAAACTAGTTTGTCATAAAAAAAATAATAATAATTTTAACCGGTAAGTCTTCATGACGAGATAGAAGTACGTTTGGATAAAAATGTTTAAACATTTTATTCATATGCGTGTTAGTCACGCATTATATAATAAGATTGCTTTGTGTAAGCATTTTTCAATTCTCTAACGTGAAGGTTAGATACGATTTTTGTAATCGACTAAATTCTAATATGATTATTAGAAAAAGTTATGATATAAACAATAATTTTTTTATGTAAATAATTTAATTATGTTACATAAAAGTTAGATACGATTTGTGTAATCGTTTTATTTTGAACAGATTTGTGACTGTTTGATTTAAAGTTTCAAAATGAAACAACAAAAGAATGGAGATGTTATTGGGGCCATTTTTGGTTTATGTCAAAGGACACATGACATTGCATATCGAGGATGGTTCCTCATGACAGGTGCAACCATTCATGCATCTTCTGATCTAAATGACATTGAAATGAAATGTCAGATACCGAAAGTGTTCAAGATAGTAACACTAAATGACTTGTTGTTTAGAACTCATCTATACGTCTTTTTATACTATTACAAATAAACATTTGTTTTGGTGCGTTGGTTGTGTTCAATATCTTAAGATAACACACGTGTTTATGCACAATAATCACTATAACATATGAAAGAGATATATGTTATAGTTAACTATATTAATAAATTCTGTGGAATTTATTATAAAGTTATGATAACATATAGATGCTTCTATTGCTTTCATTGTGTTTGAAATTATGTGGATTATGTGTCTACTACCTTAGAAGAGCATCCTAAATACATAGTATGAGATACAACAAATGAAAATTTGAAATTAATTTGTTGTATGTCATAATGAAACATGACTTTCTATTGAAGGAGGACTTCAAAACATGTCAAATGACGATGTCATTTGAGATGATTTTGGTAGACGTTGAAAGTGTTGAAGAAATAACACTTTAAGATTTGATGTTTAGCTATCATTCTTGTATCCGTTTAAAATATGTTGTGTGTTATATTTTATTATAAATGTTCAACTATGGCTTAAGTTTATTTATTTATTTTTAAATAAACAAGTTGATCTAGAAGTAATAAAATTATATATGGTAAATAATATTTAAATTTTGGAGAATTTAAATTTTTCTAGTCTAATAAAGATATATATTTAAACGGAAATTACAAGTGGTGACTTGCACAAACACAATGAGCGGGTTATGATATTGACTTATATATGTTGTAAGTCTCATATGAAATATCAATGTAATATAGTGAGTGTATTAAAACAAAATACACAAGAACGAAGGATGTCGTCTAATATATGTTGAGAGCATCAACATGGAAATTCATAAGTGTATTTTGATTACTATAACATATGAAATAAATATATGTTATTATTGTAAATAATTTTAATAAATTTTGCACATTTATTAAAGATACTTACAATAGTGATGGTCTTGTAGATTATGCTACAACCATTAACGTTATTGAAACTATGTGGAGGATTTATCCTTTAATTTGGGAGAGTATCCTAATATATGGTTTCATTGAAACAACCATATAAATGTATAAATCACTTTAGACACATGTGATGTCATATTGTTGAGTATTAATCTTGTTGATTATATCTCAAGAGTCTAGTGATTTTATACAAATAGCATACATCATATGTTGATGAATGTGTTCACCAAAGTGACTTGAGTTAAGACATATGCTTAAGTTCTTATGATTAAATGGTGAAGCCTTAGAGATTAAAGGCAAATGCGTTATGATCCTACATAATAGATGAAGTTAAATATGGTTATGAGTTTTCCTTAAACTAAGGATTTAAAAAATCTCATCATTCTTGTCTAAAGTAAGGTACGAATGTTTGTAGAGATAATGTGTTATCTCTAGGAGCTGTGATTGATCAGAATGATGCATCTTCTGTTCACGTGCTAATATTTTAGTCTAAAGCATGCTAGACTAATACATGTTAATTTAGATGCCCTAGAGCTCTCGCAGAACCAGGATTTTAGTAATCCAAATAAATATTACAAATTCGTGACCAAGTGGGGTACACGATGGAGTCAATCAAGTTGATTGAACTCAAATGTCAATTGGTAAAGTTCAATTTGTAGTTAGATATTTGGGAAAAGCTTACCAAAGGCATGGTGAAACGTGTTTAGCCTTGAAATGAGTTTCAAATAATTCTAAAGACATGGTTATATAACTTGATCTAAGTTGAGATCACTGGTTATAGTCTTTTAAATTAACAAAAGGGCTAGTATGACTTGTGAGTCAAGAACACGTTAGAACAACTTATCTCAGTTGCAAATTATCTTTATTGACTTGGTGAAGTCAAAGATAATATTTTGGATCCAATAACGTGAGAGATTAAGTTGAGGAATGTGACTAAAGCCCATGTAATGAGATATTTGAAGGACACCTAACCTAGTTGATTGGAGATCCCAAGGTCTAGGTTCAATAGGACAACTAATTCATATATCTAGCGTGGTCACTGTGGGGGCATAGTTGTACAATGGATGTATAAGCTAATATATATACATATGTTGATATATATCCTCCTAAACTATAAAAGGGTGTTTAAATACGTCCTAGTCCATTCCTATAACAATCAGTGACATTGTTGTGTGAGGCTAAGCGTAATATATGGTTAGTGATCTGTGTAAATCATGATAACCAAAATGCTTTTAATGATTTGTGGACAAATCACCTATGTTAGAGAGAAGTGGGGTCGCTTCGAATGGAATTGTAGGGCATAATTCCTAGAGCTCTCGCAGAACCAGGATAGTGTTCCATGACCATAATGGACACGACAATGAGGGGTTAACCAGACCAGGAAGGGTATTGTGTGAAGTATAATAACGTCTACGTAAAAAGGGTTTAGTTCAAGGACATCGCGTCTACTAACCGCTAGGAGACTAAGTATACTTCACAAAGAAAAGTTCAAAGGGAACACCTACTTCTCCTGCAATACTCAACCGCTGAAATTGTGTCTTAACACTTGAGTGTATGAGTTGATTTTTATTCATGTGGGGGATTGTTGGAAAATTTGATAAATTTGATTAATTATCAAATTTAATTTGAATTAAAATCAAGACTTTTCAAATTACTCAAGACTTTTCATATTTCATGTGTTGATTATATGTACTAATTCAAGACTTTTGGTATTTCATGTGTTGATTATATGTATTAATTCAAGACTTTTGGAATCCTAATCTTGTAGTATAAATACAAGACAATTGGTGTCTTGTTGGTTGGTTGAAAATGATACTACATACAATCTCACAAGAATTTCTAACTTTCTCAACTCTTCAAGCTTGTTTAAGATATTCTTTTCAGGTGCTTGTTAATCCCGGCAGTACACAAACTGTTTCGGTTGTTGTACCCTGGGAGACAGACGCGTTCGTCTTGAGAAGAGGCGCGAAATCTGTTTTAAGGGAAGCGTATTGAATACGTGCCTCAACCACAATCATCAACACGTTTAATCATGTTGCAGTGAAGAATAAGTGAAAGACACACCGGAAGTAAAACATCGTCAAGATGCTTGATTGAAGACTCGATATTATTTATTCTCTACTCAAGGAATCTATTTGGAGTACCCAACGAAGATATGGATCAAAACAAGTTTGTTATATAAATTAGTAATTTATATTCTATAATTTTAGTCTTGTAACCGGTATTGCACTAAATTATTTCTTATGAATAACGAGTGTATCGTTATTATGTATATTTTATTATTGTTTTATAATAAAAACGTGAACCCATCTCCTACATGAGTTTCATAATGAACTTTAATCTGGGCATGAGGAAAATTTGTTAATTGGAATAAGATAATAAAACTGTCTGTACAATGATGTACATTCTTTGCTATCGTTTTTAAACTTTCAGTTTAAAGATGGTTGAACTAATTTGCTTAGATATACCTTCTTTTGTACAGGTCAGCATGACAATGAACATATCAGCAGATTTACAATCATTGTTTACATGGAATACTAAACAGGTTTGAGAAACAGGAATTTAATGTTTTCTGATTCGTGTTGATATTTTGTTTATGTGATATCATGGCTGCTTGAAATCTTACATATTTGCTTAACAGTTAACACTGTAGCATTTATTCTATATCGTATCTTGCCAAACATTTGAAGTATAGATACAATTAGTTGTTTTTTTTTTTAATAAAATTTGACAGATGTAATAAGCTAAGTGGGATGATAATTCCTTCCAGAGTTCCAGATTGCTATGTTTACTTAATGTCAGTGAAGGAAACGTATAACATAAAAATTAGAATCCTACATGGGTTATCAAACAAGATTTCAAGGCGCTCATGATTGGAAGTTTGGAACTCAATTAGGATTCCAGTGTAGTAGGAGAAGAACTATTGATGTGTGTGTGTTTGGCTAAGAATATTTTTTTATCTGTTTTCTTGTCAACTGCCATATGATTACTTTCATCTATTTACACTGCATTAAGCAAAAAAGAGTTCTCAAGTTCTCAACTGTTAAATGAATTTTGACACTAGGAATGGCTCAGACATAATGAACTTATTACAATAATATGGATGTTCTTTCATTCTAACATAATTGTTGGTTAAACTCTGCCATTGGTAAATCTGCTTTTAGTAAAATGTGTTCCCCTGTTTTGTATAAGTAATAATCATATGCCTTGTGTTTGCAGGTTTTCGTCTTTCTGGCAGCTGAGTATGAAACCCCACAGAATTCACTAAATCAGGTAATTCTGTATGTTCAAACAAATGAGATATTATTCGAAAAGTGTAATTTGCATAATAGTAACTTAAAATATCATTTTTTTCTAAAATCACAAAAAATGTATAAAACTAATGTTGGTTCAACCTAAGCTGACCAGTTTTGACTTATTTTAGAACTTGCCTATTGTTCCATCATGACCCTTTTTGGCACCTGTGCTAGTTATGCAAATCACATGGAATATGAACAAGAAAGGAAATTTTATAGTTGATGGTTAAATCATGATTTAGTTGGGCCTGACATCCTTTTTATGTGGCCCATACAAAGCCCAGCATTCATTACAATACCTCTCATTCATTTTCCCCTTAAATGTACTATATACAGTATGACACATAGGAAGCTGCAAATCATCTTAATTTGCAGCTCTTTTTTATTAATTTTTTATTTTTAAAACTTAAAACTGTAGTCTATGAGTTAAGCTGAAATGAATATAACAGGTATCCTTGTGGGACGGAATCATTCCTGCCAAAGAGCATGCCAAGTTCTACATTCATACAACTAACAAATATCGTTTTGTAGATCAGGTAAGTGTGTGCTGGTGCACAAATGTAATGATTTTAACTTATTTAATAGTCAATATGCATCTGGTGTGTAGGGAAGTAATCTCCGGGGAAGAGATTTTAACCTGACATTGCATTGGCATGTCATGCCCAAGACTGGGAAGATGCAAATATGTTTTTGGCACAAAGGTTTTTCGCCGTAAGTATTAGAGACTTATCGCTCAAAGGGTTGAAGGGAGATGGTGCATCAAACTGTTTGCGAGGCCCAACTTGATGCTCTTCCTATCCTTCAGAGACTACGAGTGTAACAGGAGCCCGGATGACGGGGGAAAGTCTAGTCCATGAATTGTGCCTTAGATTCTCCATTCAAATACTAAATAATAATATCAATTAGGGGACCTCGAAGGCTGAATTTCTGCCTTAGATTCTCCATTCAAAGTGATTGAAATAACGATGTTGTGTTGGAGACTAAACCTGAGCCTTTTAACGTTATTATATAAAGGGTATTTGAGACTAACATAAGAACTAAATACGGTCTCTTACATGAATTGTGAGGACAAACATTTAGTCTCTAATATTTACTCGTAAGTAGAGGTGGGCAAAAAAACGGACCCGGAACCGATAACCGGAACCGGTCATACCCGAACCAGTGGGTTTGAGCGGGTTTGGTTTTTCAGGAAAATTAAAACTGGAACCGGGAAAACCGGAACTGGTTCCACTTGTACCCGGCCAAAACCCGAACCGGAACCGGTCAAAAACCGGTTGGAACCGGTCGAAACCCGGAACTAAAACCGGAACCGGGTATTGACTTTGTTGACCGGAACCGGAACCGGTTCCAAAAAAACCCGATTTGTGCACCTCTACTTGTAAGACTATCTACAGTGGTTACCCTATTAAAATCCTTTTTCTACTGAAAATTTCTGGTATATTATCATCTTACTGAAAACCTTAAAATCTCTCAGTGATCAAGCCACTGAAAAACCTTTCCTACTATGCCACATTATCCATTGAAAAACCTCACTTGGCCAATCACGAACGATGGAAGGAAACGGGAAGCGGAGGCCGCTTTGGGCGAAAAATGGAAGCCGCCGGGTGGGAGGCGGTGTGCCCGTCTACAATGACGAAGCTTTATAGGGGGTTGGGGGGGACCACCCCTCTTTTTCCGTCCGTAGTGTTAATTTTTCGGCTAAAATGTTATTTTTAGTTAAAAATAGTGTTTTTGTCCCCTTCGCTTCAAAAAATTAACATGTATTTCGGGTTTCAAAATTTTCCGTCCCCTCTTGCTCTGCCCAAGCTCCGTCACTGCCCGCCTAGCCCCGCCGAAAGATGCCACACCGCTGGGCACCGGCTCACCTATTGTGAGTGGCTCACCCATTACGCATGGACTAATGGTGGAATATGCATCTATTATTTGAGGCTGAAGATGGGTCCGTAATTCTTTCATTCATAGAACACTTTAAAGACGGTCACTAATACAAGTTGCATAAAAAATGAGTTTTAAATAACATCAAAAAATGATCAATAAGTCCCGGATAATGTTATATAAGACTGATACATCCGTCATTGATATTTTATTTCAGAAAACACATTATATAAGACTGATACATCTGTCATTGATATTTTATTTAGATGGTCACGTTTTTGTAACATAAGTCATATATCATTCGAAACAATGTGACATTGATAGACGTACTATATTGTTTATTGTCATTGTATAATGTTGTTTAACGTCATCTTATGTTGTATCTTGTGCGAGGGACTTGGTTGAGCTCATATGCCCTAAAGACACAACACATAATTGCATTAGTGTTGGTATGTGATCCCAACTCCTCAAACAGAAACAATATAAACCAATTGACAATAAGATTAAAACAGAGAATTTTTTTGTTTTTTTTAAATGTTTATAACTTTTTCGTATGACATTATTTAAAAAAATAAACCATAAAATCAAACATTTTTTATCTTTAATATGTGTGTAATATTGATGTATAAAAATTAAAACGATTTTTTTAATAATACTAGATTTTGATATTATGTATTGTATTTTAAAAATGTGTAAAATATTTTTAGTGTAATACAATATATTAAAATACATAATAAAAAATACAACACAAAAAATATATCACAAACGTATAGTACAAAAAAATATAGCATAGAAACATACTATACATAAAAATACAGTATAACAAATTAATCTACTGGATTTAAAGGATAAAAAAGTATATCAACACTATACTTGTTGGGAAAAAACATTTGATTTTATGGTGCTATTTTTTAAAAAAGACATATTTTTGTATAAAAAAGTTAAGAATATTTATCAACTTGTATTGATATTATTATTATATATATTAATTTGCAAAGATTCGTTTCTTCACATAAACACTATTCACTCATATATACATACATTACATGTATCTATCCAAATTATCCAAGAAAACGCTTCAAAAATATCGAAAAAGCTTCAAAAAATCGTTTAAAACCCTTCAAAAAATCGTTAAACGCTTCAAAAAATAGTTTAAAACGCTTCAAAAATGGAAACGCCTTCAAAAATGGGAACGCCTTCAAAAATATCGAAAACGCTTCAAAAAATCGTTTAAAACGCTTCAAAAAATCGTTAAACACTTCAAAAAATAGTTTAAAACGCTTTAAAAATGGAAACGCTTCAAAAAATCGTTTAAAACACTTCATTAAAAATGGAAACGCTTCAAAAAACCGTTTAAAACGCTTCAAAAAATCGTTTAAAAATGGCTTCAAAAAATCGTTTAAAAATGGAAACGCTTATTTTAATGCGTCATTAGGTTATCTGATAAATGTCATAATTATATTAATTTGATCGCAATGGCCTCATGAACGTTTATATAAATTTCTAACCCAAACGATCACAGAAATTTTGTGCGTTGTTTACATGCCTATAACGCATCAGTACATTATCGAATATTTGTATCGTTTACATCATTTTGATCGTAATTAGTTCACAAACGATTTTGATTTAATAATTTTATAAACCATGAGTATTATATATACTACATATATATACGATTTACATATAATAATTTTATAATATTTGTATCATTTATAAATTCTACATTTACGCAGGGCTTTTTTTTAAGTCTTCTGTAATCACATTCTTTACTATTAAATAAGTTCTTAATCTTCAACCCTTAGTTTCAAAGCTTCCGTTATAGATGTTGTATAGGGTATTTTCGTGCATTTTATAGTACACGATTTTAACCTCATGTTCTGTTGATTTTTTTTAAGTCAGTATATCAGACCCCGCCGCAACGTGCGGGTCCTGTATACTAGTTATATATATTAATTTGCAAAGATTCGTTTCCTCACATAAACACTATTCACTCATATATACATACATTACATGTATCTATCCAAACTATCAAGAAAGCGCTTCAAAAATATCGAAAACGCTTCAAAAAATCGTTTGAAAACGCTTCAAAAAATCGTTTAAAACGCTTCAAAAAATCGTTAGACGCTTCAAAAAATCGTTACACGCTTCAAAAAATCGTTTAAACGCTTCAAAAAATCGTTAAACGCTTCAAAAAATCGTTTTAAACGCTTCAAAAAATCGTTTAAAAATGGAAACGTTTCAAAAATTCGTTTAAAACGCTTCAAAAAATCGTTTAAAAATGGAAACGCTTCAAATAACATGATTTTAACGCGTCATTAGGTTATCTGATAAATGTCATAATTATATTAATTTAATCGCAATGGCCTCATGAACGTTTATATAAATTTCTAACCCAAACGGTCACAGAAATTTTGCACGTTGTTTACATGCCTATAACGCATCCGTACATTATCGAATTTTTGTATCGTTTACATCATTTTGATCGTAATTAGTTCACAAACGATTTAGATTTAATAATTTTATAAACCATGAGTATTATATATACTACATATATATACGATTTACATATAATAATTTTATAATATTTGTATCATTTATAAATTCTACATTTACGCAGGGCCTTTTTTTAAGTCTTCTGTAATCACATTCTTTACTATTAAATAAGTTCTTAATCTTCAACCCTTAGTTTCAAAGCTTACGTTATAGATGTTGTATAGGGTATTTTCGTGCATTTTATTGTACACTATTTTAACCTCATGTTCTGTTGATTTTTTTTAAGTCAGTATTCAGACCCCGCCGCAACGCGCGGCGGGTCCTGTTTACTAGTTTGTTTTATTTAGCAAGCTTATAACCAAAATAACTTCTAGCCTAATTGTACCTTCTTGACTTATGTATGAGAGATCTTGTGTGATTAGTACACGCGAATATAATAGCATGTGATTATATATTATTATTGGATGGCCCATTTATTTTATTTTATGTAGGTTTTAACTTTCAGCTAGAGGTGCGCAAATCGGGTTTTTTTTGGAACCGGAACCGGTTCCAGTTCCAGTCAACAAAGTCAAGACCCGGTTCCGGTTCCAGTTCCGGGTTTCGACCGGTTCCAACCGGTTTTTGATCGGTTCCGGTTCGGGTTTTGGCCGGGTACAGGTGGAACCAGTTCTGGTTTTCCCGGTTTCAGTTCCGGTTCTAATTTGCCTGAAAAAATGTACCCGTTCGTACCCACTGGTTTGGGTATGACCGGTTCCAGTTCCGGTTCGAGTTGTCGGTTCCGGTTTTTTTGTCCACCTCTACTTTCAGTTGTATAAGAATATGAATGTTTATTTCTTTATAATGTAATGCAAAGAATTCTAACATGGCAATGAATTTAATAGCAATTAATTGTTAACTAGAAGTCGTTGCCGCGCTTCGCGGCAGGTTTAAGCGTGTTGTTTGCAAATAACTTTCTTATATTTTATATTAAATAACTTTTATTATTTTTTATAAATTTTCCACTAAAGTTATCTACAACCATTTTACTTGGGTTTCTACCTCACAGGTTCACATTGGGTATTATGATTCTTTTGTTTTTTTTTCTTTAGTGCTACTTTTTTTTTTGCCTAAATTTATCAGGTCTTTTCTTTTCCGTTTTTATAAGATTATTTTATGTGTTTTATCAACGTTAGGTCATATTTGTGATGTTACATCTGAACATAATGTCACTAAGCCACATCAATTTTGTAAGTTTCCTTTTTGTTCCTAACCACGTTTATGTCAATGCTTACTCTCTCTATATTTGTTACTAAATTTTTCCACAAATGTGTAGTTCCAGTGTTTGGTCATGTTTACGTTGCAAATTATGAGAACCAAAATTTATACGTTCCTTTTTTGGTGCATAGTTATCTTTATTCGTATAGACTTTATAAAAATCAGTTCATTACCCGCTGCGAAGCGCGGGCACAACTTAATGTGATTTCTTTTTATATTGATATTTTGGTTGTGTTCTTAAGTTTAAATACTTGTAACCCAAACCTTCGAATTTTTTTTTAATTTATATAATCTAATGTTATATAACACCGACCTCTTAACCTCATGAGAAGAGAAACGTCTACACAATATAGTCCTTTCATCGCATCACCTTTTTTATTTATATTTTTTAACATGTTTTTTTCAAGCACTTATCCACTTGAAATCCATATCCAACCGTTAACTCACTGTGCATTTGTGGCGTGGGAACACACTACCACCGTCATCATAGACGTAATCTTCCATTTATCTTCTTTTTCATGCACCTTGAATCGCACACAGTCACAACTCCAATGGCGTCCTTTCACATCTTATTCACCTTCCTTTTCTTTTCTTCACTCTGCTCTGTTTCTCCAATGTTTACACTTTTAACGTCGGCGGCAAAGACGGATGGACTTTACACCCCTCTGAAAACTACAATCAATGGTCCAGCAGATTGAGGTTCATCGTCAATGACACTCTTCGTATGAACTCACAGCCTTTTTAATTTGCGTTTTCTATCTTTGTAGACTTTTTTTTATTTGGATTTATGGTTTTGTAACGTGGGTTGGTGTAAAAATTGAATCTTTATTTGCAGATTTTAAGTACAATGGTGGGTCGGATTATGTATTGAAGATCAATAAAGGAGATTATGATAGCTGCAACACCAACAACCCCATCACCTCCGTTTCCGGCAGTGATTATGTGTTTAATTTGAACCGGCTGGCACCATTTTACTTCATCACCTACGTAATAATGTTTCAGTCTGGATTCAAACCCAAGACCTTTAATATACCTCACCGGAGTAAAATGTTTTTGCCGAAACACAACCACATTCTCCGGATGCAATAATCTGTGTGCGTTCTAATTGCAACCCAAGAAAAATACCAGCAAAAATAGGAAGAAATATATCAAGAAAAAAAAATCCTAAATCTTATATATCTGCCCTGCCCAGATTCGAAACTGGGTTATGTGTGATAAAGACATAGCCCCAACCGGTGGACCAGAGACCCATAGGTTTCCTTCTTTCCCAGTAAAGATATATGTTTAGAAGTTGCCGGTGGGGTCTCCACCGACACCTCTAAATAAGGGATATAACAATGCTCGATTTGTTAATAACTAGTGGGTTTACCCGCTCGTTGTCGCGAGAATTTCATCATGATTCAGAATATTAAAACGCAGATACGATAATGTATATAAAAACATATTCACAAAAACACATCAGTTACTCCTATGTAAAATCCTAAATCGTAGTCGTTTTAAATATGTGTAGATTAGAGATGAACAGTAAAAGTTTTGGTAGAAAGAATGGGTTTATATAAAGAAATAAACAAAATTAAACAAATATTAATAAAACTTATTAACAAAGTACGAAGAGAGCACGCATATTGCGGCAAAAATTCCGGCACGATTTCAAACATTGGAACGTAGACAGTATATCAAAACTCAGATATAAAAGCATTTCACAGTAACTGTCACTCTAACGTAAAACCTTAAAGTATAGCTATTGTAAACGTATGTATTAAAGAACCATAAAAATTTAGTAAATATACTGAGTTTATAAATAAATAAAGCATATATTAATAAAAAACATATACTAAAAAAGCTTAAAAGGAAACAAAGTAAGAAAGGATAAGAATTAAAAGTAAATACTAATGAATTTCAGGGTGTAGGCGTAAATAAAGAAAAGTTAGAAAAAAGTAAATAGAAAAAAAAGATAAAGGACTAAATTAAAATAAAGAAAATTAAAATAAAATAAGTAAAAAAAGAGCAAGGATCAGAAGAAAAATTTACTTAATTACATGGACCAAATTGCAATTCACTAAAATTAACCAGCAATCATTAAGTTTGTCATATAGGGTAATTATATAAAACATGTGCGCTTGACTTGATGTACTTAATAATAATGCTATTAAATAAAATGAGACCATCATCTTCATCAATCATCCGGCTCTAATGGCTCACAACGCCAGGAGAAAAGGTAAATATTAATCCTTCATGTTTGTTGCTGGTTTTTGCGTATATTTGTGTTTGTGTGTGAGTATGTCTGTCGAGTCAGCATTTTTTTTAGAAATAGCATCTTTTTCTCTACAAAGAGAGGCAAAGCCCTATCTTAGGGCCTCAAAAAACCGAAAGGCCTCAAATTTTCGGGATATATCGACTTTTTGGTTGTAACAGATTCTACTTGTAGTACAATTTTTGGTTGTTTTAGTATTTGTAATTTATAAGCCTTGCAAAATAGGTGGGTCAGGTCAGGTTGGCCTGTTGGGTAACGGTTTGAATGAGTTTGGGTTAGATTTATTGTGGGCCAGGATGCGTTTTAAGCAAAAATTACTTTGAATCTAAATGAGTTATTTTTAAAAAGCTTCAATTTATTTCACCTTAAAAGTTAAAATCGTCTATTTTGAAAATTTGTGGTGATTTTCTCATCAACCATATTATATATAATTTTTACCTGTTTAAATTCATTGTATTAAATAGTTTTAGGTTACTCATCTTTACCCATATTATGCTAAGGTGTTACCCATATCAACTCATTTTATTTTATGGTGTTAACTATTTCAACACAAAATACGACAATTATTAACTTAAATCAACCAATTTAATTTCTTTTTCATGATAATTTATACCTTTTGTGTCTCAAACTTGGAGAGAGTTTTTATTTACAATCAAAAGAGGCCTTGATTTTTAAACCTGCTTTGGGCACTAAAAGGCTTGAAACAGCCCTAGCTATTAGTGAGACTTTACTGGGTATGATTGTTGTTTGTCGCTAGTTTTTCCATGACTATAGTTTGTAACTAACCTTTTGGTATTGCAATAGATCGAGATGAGTACATTCCATTGTGTAGAGCTATTCAAATGGGTGATTGGGAGAAGGCTCAAGAATTTTTGGATCATGACGAAGACGCATTGACCGATAAACTCAACGACGAGGGAAACACCGCACTTCATCTTGCAATCGGGAATCCTCAAAATATTCGGATTCTTGAGAATCTACTGGAGCGAATCAACCCCGACTCGCTTCCAGCTCTGTTGAATTTTTGCGACCAAAACGCATTGCATTATGCTGCAATACTTGACAACACCGTAGCTGCAAAGAAGTTGGTTGACAGAAACCCACATTTGTTATTCGTTGTGTATTTCATGAATCCTTGTTTGCCTGTGGAGAGAGCTGTTATGAATTCTCACAAGACCACTTTTCTTTATTTGCTTCAAATGTGCAAACACCATATTGGGCTCAGCCAAAAGGATGGATATCACAACCCCTTTGAGGGTGAACGTGGTTCTAGCCTTCTTTGTGGTACAATCTCGGCAGGGTTTTTGGGTGAGCTTAAACAAACAAACTTACCCAGTATATTCCTACTTTTCAGTAGGGTTTGGGGGAGGAATAAACACAAACCTTACCCCTATCCCAGTTGGGATAGAGAGGCTGCTCCGAAGGAGTCCCCGGCTCATAGTTGTCGTTTGAAGTTAATCATCATAACACTTTTTAACGTTATTTTCACATAATAAGTAAAATACCATTAAAATTAATGCAATTTTACTTTGGTCCCTTGATGGCCCACACATATATACATTATATGTGTGCACTACAAATGGGGTGCTTTGGGTGAGCTTAATTAGTATAATTTAAAGAGTAAGTTACCGAGACGGTTCCTGTGTTTTGCTAACATTTCACTCTTGGTCTCTAGGTTTCACAAATTACATATATGGTTACAGACGTGACGCATATAGTTCTTTAAACATGTGAGGGTAATTTGTTAACATTTGTAAGGTTTGTGTTCTTATGTGTAGGTAATTTGGTAACATAAGAATTATATGTGTTACAGATGTCTAAAGTATGAGATCATATGCAAGGCCGGCCATGGGGAGGGGCGGGGTGGGCGACCGCCCCGGGCCCGGCAATTGGGGCCCGAAAATTTAAAAAAAAATTATATATTATAAATACAAAATTCAAAATTCGGTTCGGTTTTTTTGAGTTACGAACACGGTTCGTTTTTTCAGTTCTAAATGCAGTTCGGTTTTTTAGTTACGAATACGATTTGGTTTTTGGTTTTCTTGAACACCCATAATTTAATATTTGAATTCACTAGAGGGTCTTTTTTTCCAGTTTGTCTTGGTCACCTTAGTTCTTTTGGCTGCCTCTGAAAGGGCCCATTTTTTTTCCTCGCCTCAGGCCCCAGAATTTTTTTTGATTATCGAGGCCGGCTCTGATCATATGGATTAATTTATGAAACCTAGAAGCCAAGAGTAAAATACTAACAAACCACAAAGACCATATCGGTAATTTACTCTAATTTAAATTCAAACATTTTACATTCTTTGATAAAATATCCATATATTTTTTTTTGTAGATGTTGCGTGTGACTTGCTCAAGGACTACCCTCAATTGGCTTCAACAAAGTTCACTAACACAGTGGCTCCATTATGGTGTATCGCGAGGAAGTGGGATGCATATCCAAGTGCCAAACGATACAACTTCTACCAACAATTTGTTTATTCTTGTATGTCCCTTCTATATTCATCTTTCTCTTATTATGTCGAATTTTCAAAACCATGTGCATATGTGCCAAGGGTTGTAAACGAATAGAACGTTTGTGAACCGTTTGACAGGAAGTTAGTTTGTGTCCGTTCGTTTAATAAATGAACGGACATGAACAAGAAATTTCATTGTTTAGTTAAATGAACGAACTTGTACAAGATCTTTCATTGTTTAATTAAATGAACAAACATGAACAAGAGCTTTCGTTGTTTACTTAAATGAACAAATACAAACAAATGTCGTGTTCATTCATTTGTTTCCGTAAACGTTTAGTATTGTGTGTCTTTATGTTTGTTTACGTTTATTTATTATGTTTATTTATTAAATGCGTTTTATATTCTTAAATTATTAGTTTTTAGTTTACTAATTATTTAAAATTTATATCTTGTTAAAAATATAATAATTTGAAATTTAGATATTTGAAACATTAGTTTAAGGTAATTTTAATTACGATTATTATTTCTAACTTTTGCTTTGTTTAAGATAATTATATTTTTTATTTTTATATCAAGTGTTTAACTTTAAATTTATGTGATTGAGAATGTTGATTTTTATGTTCGTTTTTTTTCGTGAACAAGCATAATTCCTTATTGAACGAACACGCACAATAATTTTCATTCAGTTAGTGATGTGAACCGTTAGTGAACAAGTTAAATGTGAAACACACGAACACGAACAAGAGCTCTCTCATGTTCGTTCTGTCTATTTATAGCCATAGATGTTTCATATCTTTTTCTAACAGCAGGAATGAAATGTAGCATATTTCAATTCATAATCCACAACTATATAAAAATGGATCAAGATCCCACTGGTTCAAGACATCCATTGTTGATTGGCTTTAAATTCTTAAGTCTTAACACAATCTCATGCTTTTAAACATGAAAAAACGTTTTTTTTTTAAATAAATTTGCACCCAAACTATTATAATTTTAAATTTGTTTATTGTCTAGCTAATGCTTATATTCATTTTGAAGATGTGCCAGTAGAGAATTATGGCGTAGAAGATATACAAAAGATTCATGACATTGAGAACCAAGAGACCTATAAGGCCAATCGTATCATGAAGAGCTACGTCTACCCTGGTTTGTGATTGAAAAAATTTAAAATAAATCAACCATAATTATGATTTACAAGAAAATTAGATTATTTTTAAAGCATAATATGTTCTCTATATTGTCTTGGATCCAACAACAACTCGTACCTAATGAAATTCCACTTTGTGAGGTCTGGAAGGGAAGGATAAAGACATACATTACCCCTAATCCAAATATGGTAGAGATACTGCTTTGTTATAGAGATTTTTTTTGGGTTTAGGTGGTTTGTACTTCAGAGCATGGAAAATTGGTGGTTTAGTGAATGTGTTAGGTTTTTAGGTCATCCACTCTCAAGTAGCGGTACATGGTGATGTGTCACGGGTGAGGCCACGCAGGAAGCTTCCACTACCCCAAGTAGCAGAAGCTTGGAATCGATTAATTCACCATAAAGCTAGTGTATGGTGGTAATTAGTGATCAGCTACTTTAAGTAGCGGAAGTCAGTGTTGTAAAAATCGGGATTAATTGGGATTAATCGCTAGTCAGATATAAGCCGATTAATTTTTGCCTAGTCGGTTCAAAAATCGCTAGTCGGCGCTAGTCGGACCAAGTCGGGGCTAGTTGGGACTAATCGGGCCTAGTCGGATTAATCGGTGCAGGGGCAAAAAATGGGTCAACAGAGGCAAAAAATCGGTCAAAAGGCCAATAATTTTATGTCTAAGCCAAAAATTTTGGTCCAAACCTAAAGAAATTGTGGTTTTTCTTTTTCACTGTCTTAGTCGACTCCCAAAATCACGAACGATCGGTCAAAAAGCAGCTGCGCATGATCGGTCTCAGTCGACTCCCAAGTATGCTTGTTTATTATCTTTAAGTTTATTAGAAAAGTATTTGAATTTTGAAGTATTATATTTATATTGATGTGTGTATTTGTATGTATATATATATTATTTTGAAAAAATCTATATAAAAATTCCAATCCGATTAATCCCGATTAATCACGATTAATCCCGATTAATCACTAGTCCCTACCTCGCCGACCGACTAGTGACTAGCGATTTCTCCAACCATGGCGGAAGTAGACGTGATCGTTCGAAATGGTCTCTTTACTGGTCAGCGGTCGGACCGGCCTGACGGATTTAAGAACCGGATGGCGTCATAAATATTATATAAATATATATAATATATTTATACTAAATATATAATAAAAATATAAAATATTTTAAAAAGCCGGTTTGACCACCTGGTTTCCCGGTTCGACTGCCCGGTTTCCTCAAAAACGGTTCCAAACACATAACTGGGCCGCCCTTAGTACCGAATCCCGGTCCGGTCCGGGGTTGAAAACACTGCCCATTACCAGTAAACTCACATCTCCTTGTTAATTACCTAGCTGTAAATCGCAACTTACGACAGGCAAGTGGCCTTCAAGAAGTTATTATGGGCAAATTTGAATGATGACATGTCTTGTACAAGGGAATCAAGGTGTTTATCTCTGCATCACCCCTTGAGGATTAACCGTGATCAATATTGAGCCTTGAAGGGGGGTTACACAGTTGCAAGCTCTTGATTCTATCCATTGTTGAAGGTTAATAGGGTCAGAGAGGGCGACTACCCCCTCTTTTTTCCTTCCGTAGTGATAGATTTTCAACCGAAAGGTTATTTTTTGTTAAAAATAATGGTTTCGTCTCCCCTCGCTTCAAAAAATTAACATGTATTCTGGGTCCCGTAAATCCCCATCCCTCCTAAATATTCAAGCTGTGCTACTGATTCTATCCATCTTCTTTTACCTTTCTTTGTCTTTAACTACATTAAGGTCACTAGTGCAAATTGCATTTTAACCGATCTCCTTCGTTGTGAAGGCAAGGTATTAGTCATGGACAGACCTTCTTAAGGCCCCCCCTCTCGTTTTTCTGGTCAGGAGGGTTGATTTAGTAGTATTTCATCGGAAAATCCTTCGGTTCTCGTTTACTTCCTAAAAATCCATCCGCCCCTCCGTTTTCTTCCTAAAAATCATTCGGCCCCTCCGTTTTCTTCCTAAAATACCTTCGTCCACTCCGAGCTTTTTGGAAGAATATTTAAGTTGATTGTAAGTATTTGAGTCCATATCTGGATGCAATAGTTTTGGTTGACTTTTAGATAAGTATTGTGTAATTATATTTCCCAATATTCATATATAACCCAATCTGGATTCTTGTGTAGTCATGGAGAAGATTTATATCAGTTTTTGGAAAGTTGCACTACTACATGGTAATTGATATATTACTACTCTAACTTCTCCATTCATTGCAATAATTTCTAAAAAGTATACAAGCTTTTTTAAGATGTTTCTAGCCAAATTAAGATTAGTTATTGTTTTATCCACAACAAGTAACTTTTGGTCATTAAAAGGGTAGCTAAAACATAAAAACACTTCCTTTTTATACTTAGATTTGTTTTTTTTACTGGATTTATGTTATTTTACTGTATTTTTTTGTACTTATTTAAAAATACAGTACAAAAAATAGGTGTATTATATATTTAAATAAAAACTTGTTTTTAGCGGATCTAACCTCCTTGAATGATATAGTCTTAATTTTGTCATCGTCTTATCAATTGTCTACAGTGTCACATGTCAAACAACTCCATGAGGACAAAGTGAAGCACAATAGAGCTCTTACAATACTCAATTTTATCTGTGAGGAAGTTGGCAAATTAAGATCTAATCATGCTCAGCATTGTTATGATGCATATATTAGCGCGGTGGAAACAAATACACCAGAGGTTATACGGCAGATCACTCGAATTTTTCCGCATTATATTCGAGTCAAAGACAAGAAAGGTTTTTCACTTGCTCAACGCTCGATAATGAACCGCTGTGAACATGTATACAATTTTTTGGTGCATGAGGTGACTCAAGACAAGTATTTTCATATGATATCTAGAGACAACGAAGGAAATAATCTAGCCCACTTGGCTGGTAGACTTGCACCTTCGGACAAACTCAATAAGGTTACTGGTGCAGCATTACAAATGCAAAGGGAATTACAATGGTTTCAGGTGAAAATATTAATTCTATTATGTTTTTTTAACAGCAAACGTCTGGTCACCCTGAATCACCCTGACAAATAGATCACCCTTCCATCCGACTAACAGAGCGTGGTGATCTGACCCACCCTTCTAGAATAACCCAGAGCAATATTTGCTCTAGTTGAGACTTAAACCCAAAACCCCTCATAAGAGAAGTTAAAGGGCTACCACTAAGCTATAAGCCCTTTGGTATTAATTCTGATAAAGAAAACTTTTCTTTATTCCTTATAAGAATGGCAATCATACATACTCATCTAATCCTACTCCTAAGATCTAAACCATAATCTGCATCTAGTAGGAACTAAACCTTCTACCATAAGGATAGAAGGAAAACACCTTACCACCACTTGTAGGACAGCTGTTCACAAGACAATAAAATAATATTTTTATTAGTTCTGTAATTTGAATTATAATAAAGTATGAAGAAATATAAATATAAGAATAAATTGAAACAGAATACAATACGAAAACAAACAAAATAGGAAAGATGAGTGTTAGCTAAGACTTTCTGTTCAATATAGGTTCCTTAAAAAAATTTCATTCACCCAAGTGAACATGTATGTTTCCTAAGATACAACAGTCAGAACAGTGTACTATTGAGATTACCTTAGCATCCGAAAAAATTACATAAAACAAGAGCTTGCTGAGTCAAGAATGCTAAAATTCTTCACAATGTGTGTATGAGTTTGAAACATAGTTTTAAATGTATATAACTAGGCATATATAGGCATATACATATATGCCTGGAAAAGTGTGTGACATCAAAACGTTACACTACCTTAAAACACAACAATTTGGACTACTACTATGTGTATCTTGTTATATAAAAAAATATTTTTATAAAAACTGTCACTTATAAACCAACCTAAGATTCATAAAACTACCAATGTGGGACAAACTCAACTAACAATTTTTAAGTTTTTAACTCAAATTTAGAACATTGATATCTCTTCCATCTTATCTTTGTTTTGAACATGGTTTACTGACACATGCGAATAATTATTTGTTACAACATCCCATTGGATACCAGAAAGAAACACTTAGTTTGAACTCATTTGTTATGATTTCCATTGATAACAGGAAGTGTGCAACTTTATACGCCCCAGTGAAAGAGATGCTATGAACTCTAAACAAGAAACACCAATTATGGTATTTAGAAAAGAGCACAAAGATTTGAGAAAAGAAGGCGAAGAATGGATGAAAAAGACAGCAGATTCATACACAATCACAGCTGCACTTATCATCACAATAGTTTTTGCTGCAGCCATCACTGTGCCAGGTGGAAACAATGGAGATACTGGGAAACCAGTTTATGAAAGTAAGCCAAGCTTCATAATATTCGTCGTCTCGGACGCGATCTCATTGTTCACATCTACAACCTCCTTGTTGTTCTTTCTTTCCATTCTCACCGCGCGTTATGCAGAAGAGGATTTTCTGTACAAGTTACCTAAGAGATTGATACTTGGGCTTGTGATGTTATTCGTGTCGGTGACAACAATGTTGATAGCCTTTAGCGCGTCGTTGTATGTTATGTTTGGGTTAGAGAATCCGTGGATCCTGATCCCGATTGCTGCAATAACTTGTCTTCCGATTGCTTCGTTCGTCACATTGCAGTTACCGTTACTTGTTGATCTCATATCTTCGACGTATGGTCGTGGAATCTTCGGTAAGCGAGCTAATTTGAGCTTAGGATGATATCATAAGAAAGCATGACTTGTTGCATTTTCATGTCTAGATGTTTTGGTAACAGTATGTGCAGCATATAAGTTGGGTTGTTCTTTGCTGTACAAATTATTATGTGTCATTATATGTCTTTCACTTGAATTCTTAAATACATTTTGAGTGACAAAAACAACAAAAGTTACTGAAAATAATCACGCACAATGCTGACCACACCTGGTGCAAGCCATCGAGCAAGGCCGGCCATGGGGAGGGGCGGGGTGGGCAACCGCCCCGGGCCCGGCAATTGGGGCCCAAAAATTTAAAAAAAATTTATATATTATAAATACAAAATTCAAAATTCGGTTCGGTTTTTTCAGTTACGAACACGGTTCGTTTTTTCAGTTCTGAATGCAGTTCGGTTTTTTTAGTTACGAATACGATTTGGTTTTTGGTTTTCTTGAACGCCCATAATTTAATATTTGAATTCCCTAGAGGGTCTTTTTTTCGAGTTTGTCTTGGTCACCTTAATTCTTTTGGCTGTCTCTGAAAGGGCCCATTTTTTTCCTTGCCCTAGGCCCCAGAATTTTTTTTGATTCTCGGGGCCGGCTCTGCCATCGAGCCCACTGACACACGTACGCCGCTGACCTGACACCCCTTCTGCATGACAGCTGAACCGTCTGATGCATGCTTGCGACCCATATAGTCTGTCGTGTGTCCATTGACGGAGCTTGAAAAAAAACTTGGGGAGGCGAAGGATATTTAGGAAAAAAACAGAGGGGCTGAATGATTTTTAGGAATGATCGAAACAAAGGAAACCAAGAGATTTTCCGACGAAATACTACTAAACCGACCCTTTGACCGGAAAAACAGGGGGCCCGGCCCCCTAAAAAGGTCCGTCCTTGCGCGTGTCGGTGACCCAAACAGTCCAACATGCATCATTGACGAGATCACCATACACGAGCCAGCAGACAATCCCTCCCACACGCATTGCCACTGATTTGGACCGCTTGAGCCACTTTGTTGACCGGGACCGAGCTTGAGGATTTGTCGATCGCGTGACCCAAACACTTGAAGGTGTGTAAATTTATTTTGTTATGTGATTACTTTTTCGTTTACATATTGCTTATTAAAAATGATTATAATGACTGATTAAATTAATTTATGAAACATGACAATAAACAAAAACAAACATATTTGTAGAAAATAATATTCAATTATTCAACAAAAATTATTCTATTCATCTTTTTTAAAAACAAATGAACATATCTATATGATTGTTATAAATGTTTACGAAACAAAACAATAAACGAACATGTTTATAAAAAAATAATTTTAATATTTACTTTTTAATAAATTTTGAAAAACGTTTTATAAATCATGTATAACCATACACAAGTCGTATAAAGTGACACTTGGATGTTTAACTGATGGTGGTGTATGAATAATGTGAGGCATCTCTACATATTTTATTGAATTTTTTTAATCTCTTTAAAGAATCTTATGTTCTATATTATATTTTAATAACTTTTTAAGCTGTCAATATTTAATTTTAAGTAACACTTATAAAATTATCAATCCCAATTATGTCATTTGTTAACTCTGTTTTAAATAAAAAAACTCTTAAATTCAATTTTTTCTTTAATATGATTTATTACCTTTTTGATTTAATATAAAAAAAATAAATA
This sequence comes from Mikania micrantha, assembly GCA_009363875.1. Classification (NCBI taxonomy): domain Eukaryota; kingdom Viridiplantae; phylum Streptophyta; class Magnoliopsida; order Asterales; family Asteraceae; genus Mikania; species Mikania micrantha. The sequence goes on along the minus strand of CM018695.1, from coordinate 77,387,894 downwards.
AGTTAAATTACCCTTTCAATCTACATCACATTTTTTTATAATTATTTTAACATGTGATTCAAAATTAGTTTAAAGGTTATCTCTTTAACTAAATGTAACGACAGATTTTAATGGTCATGTATATTTGTAATAAAATAATATGAACACGATTGTGTTTTAAATTAATTTGTGTTTATAACTTTGAGGTGTTAAAGTTAACTAGTAACTAATTGGGTTAGGTTTGTTGAATTAGTTAACTAATTTAAAAAGGTTGAGGGGCTGTAATCGTCATTTGGCCAAATTAGGTTTTAAGGGATAAGACTTGACTAAAGTCAAGATGAAATCCCTGGAAACTCATATGTGTGTGTGTGACATCCAGTACCTGATCGTCCGGCCAGTCCGTACGGTATGTGTACTTTCACTATTTACTGTGTGTAAATACAATGCATGAACAGTGTTTGTGATAACAGAACTCAGAATACAAGAAACAGTTGTACGTATATATGTGAAACTTAAATATCGTAAGTACAACAACTCACGATAAACAAAAGTTGTATGTATTTAGGTGGAAACCTAAGTACAATTAATACAACGAATCAAGAGAAACAACAGTGTACAAGTAAACAACAAGAACATGTCGGTTGCGATCTGATATCCATAGATGACATGAATCAAATGGCCGATAAATCAGAACGAAAACAATGTGAAAACAGGAAGTATAGTTGAGTCCGTCAGTGAGGAAACACAATTCAAACACAATTGCAGTGTGATTTCAGAATGACGAACTGACAGTGTGTTTGCGTGGGTGACGATTCACACAAACATATCTGTGAGTTTAACGTTCTGAAATGATGACTGGAAAGTAGAAAACAAAAATTAGGAAGCAAAACCATCGTCGTGTTCGTTCGGGTGACGATTCGAACGAATACGCGCGAAGACGACGCAATCTGACGAAACGAAAACGATAAACGATACGATCGAAAATAACATAAGAAAAATAATTATAAAACATTTACTAGGAATAACCACCTTTGAAATAGTTAAAAACAACTCTTTTTATTTAAAATCCGTAAACACGCGCGCAACGTTCCAGAAACGCAACGGAGACGCGAACCGAGCAACCGAAACGAACCCGAACTCACCCGGGTATAAAAATCCTAAATGAGTTCATCCTTCCCATTTACTCCCTCACCTACACCTTTCTCTCTCTTCATTTCCGACATTTCTCTCTCTCTCTAAGTTTCAAGCTTCAATCTCTCATATCTCACTCAATACTCCTCCAAATAAGCTCATCTTTGAACCAAATCGAAGCTCTTGATCCCCTCTACACGAAAGTACAAAGGATCTGCTCAAAAATCCAACAAATTAGAGGTAAAATGAGTCTCAAAGTGACGATTTCTAGGGTTTTCAACCCTTTTGTTCATACCTTACTCATAACCGGTTCTAAACCTTTCCCTTCGCATCTTACAACCTCTAGAACCCTTCCTGGCCTACACCACCTTCGAAACCACCAGGATGGGGGTGGCTCTAGGTTAGCCTTGCTGTGGCCGAAGAACAAGTCCAGATGGCCGAATGGCCTAGGGCCGAAGAGGCTAGCGTCGAATGGCCACTCTTTCGGCACTCACTCGGCCACTACCTGGCTATTCGCTGCTACCCCATTCGACCAACCCCCATTCGCTTGAACCACCACCCATTCGACCACAACCACATTCGGCCAGACATGTCCCATGCGGTCACCTCATTCGCCCATGCAGCTTTTATTCGGCCAAAAGGCCATTCGCCAAGCAGACTCTCATACGGCCCACTGTTTCAGCCCAACCATTTGGCCCATGGCCACTGCTTCGGCCCAGGAACTATTCCGGCCCATCTCCATTTAGTTTAAACCATGAAATTCTTTAGGCCCAACAACTTGGCCCACACACATATATCGACCCAAGGACCTTGTTTCGGCCCAATGGAATCACCCAATTATTCGGGCCAGAAGGGGTGATCGGCCCATATGACACATACAATTGACTCATGTTGTTCAATTCGGCCCACATGGTTGTTTTGTAAACAAACACATAAAAATTCAAGTTTACTACAAGAATTGTGCTATGATCCTTTAAAGATCAATTAATACCTAGAATTCTTTCAAAATGTGTTAAAATGTTAAGTCATCATTAATTAAGTACAACAACACACTAAAAAGAATGACAACTCTTTCGAGTAAACTATAGCGGGGTTTAAAACAAATTAAACTTTTGAGTAATTATACTTAGAAACTCTTATGGGTTTAAATTCATCACAACTTATTATGGCAATGAATCAAGCAAGACACACAACATAAAGTCATAAAATAATAATGAACTATGACAATAGAACCGGGGCCGAATGAAGACCAAGACCGAGGAGTGTTAGCCAATTTTAGGGCTAACACGTACACGCACACAAATTCGTACAACTTATACTTACAAGTTACAATAACATGAAATAAATACAGGATCGTGAATACAACAACAAGTACAATCAAGAGCGCGTGCATACTTGTTTAGGCTAAGTCAACCACAACTACTACAAGGTGAGTTCATACGCCCCTTTTCTAATCTTAACTGATTTTAAACTCTCGGGGCTGAGAAACATGCTAAATCTTTTATTTACTTAAAAGCTTTAGTTTAACATATTGCTTATACTTTGATTTAGATAATATTGCTTGACTTATTATCGTTTATCATTGTATGCATGCTTGTATGATCATGATATGACAGAGATAACTAAGATGAATATGATAATATTACTTCATAAATCATCAACACAATAGAATAACATAGTTGTAAGATTTTATCTTACAACACTTAATTATTCTCACAAGAACAAACATTGAGATTATCACAGGTGAACATGATGACAACAACAACAAACATGAATGATATGAAGGTAATATATCTTCATAATATCATTCAACACCGGAGTTAGCTAAGTGTAATAAGACAAGTTCTTATAACACTCAACTTATAACTTGGTGCATATCACAAGATAACACGAAACAAGTATCATCCACCACCTGAGTCAACTAAATGTAGTAAGACTAGCTCTTACCACCCCTTAGTGACAACAGGGTGACTATATGGAACAACAAGGAATGATAATCATGATAACGTAACTTCATGATAACAACATCATTCATACAACAACTAACATTGTATAATAAGACAAGTTCTTATTTAACTTTGTTAACAACAACGAGAACACAATATTGAGAACAAACAACATTTGGTGAACACAATACAATTGATTACTATTGAACTGTCTATATTATATCATTTCAATCATGTGCCATGTATTCAAGTTGATCATTGTAAGTCCTTCACACAAATCGTTGACCAGTTAATTTGACGTGACTAAACCGACGATAGCATAGTGGTACCATAGGTTTGACAAACCTCTAGCTTGTAGGGCTGGTATGTTGATCGTACTCATCATTGGCCGGTAACGTCTGACCGGTGACAGGGCGGCGAATAGTCAGGGTCTGGAAAGCGACACATGGTGATATTAATCTGCAGTGATATTGTAATTAATCCATCGTTACCTGTTGACTAGTAGACTTAGGAATTTATTTTCTCTCATGCAATATTACTAGTAACTGTTTCGATGAGGCCTACGGTAATACAAAGTGGTAGAGGTAAATCGGATGCATTGTAATCTGATTACGTGAGGATTGCAATGGATTCCTTTTAGGCTCTATGCACTTCAAGTTGAGAACAAATATCAAATGGTTAACTAACACTCTTATTATTAAAAGTGAATAACAGTTAACCCCACAAGAAATAGAATAATAACAAGGATCAGATTAAATTAATCTAACTTACTTAATACATTGACGATGCATCAATACTTCGGTTTGATAACTAAACCCCTCTCGACATATTATTCTACATATGATACAACAGGTGAATATCAAACGGGATGAATAGGTGAAATAATAATGGGTATCTATAGTTGTACTGCAAGTGGTGTTAAGTTCTATTAGGTATGTGGTGGGATGTTGGCTGGGGCTTGTTCCCCTACATATGCCCTATATATAAGCATATCTAATATGATGATATACTACTTGTAAATAGAACTATAGAGGAGCCATTGTGTGAACGGGTGAAGCAAACAACTTACAAACATCATGTATGACATTGTGACTGTGTATGTCAACAATTCAAGGTTTGCAATTATCAAATTTATGAACTCACCAACCTAGTGTTGACTTTGTTTAAATGCATGTTTTCTCAGGTGACGAACATGTTTTATCACCAGTATTAAAGAACATAACTAGTGGACTTTTAGAAGACCTAGCTACATTTTGTGTCGTGCATACTTTTGGAATGACAAAACAATGAATCATCTTTTGTAGATCTTGTACAACTACAAGATAGAAACTCATTGATTCTTTTGAATAGATTTACTTAGTTAAATTATGAGGAAACAATGTAATTTAACTTTGTAATTTTATATCATTGTCATGTTAGCATTTCTCATTTATGTATCATGTGCTATGTAAACAATTTGATCATTTCGATTATCAAACGATATCGTGCCCCGAGAACCTTCCTCCCGAAGGGAAAGGTGATCCAGCCCGCCGGCTCGGGGTGTGACAGTGTGGGTCGAGATAGAGAGCAGAGGAAGAAACGAGAAGAACTCAAGAATCCTAGCTTAAATTCGTGGGTTTTGTTTGCTAAATACGAAATTGATGTGTTAAATCACCTTTTGGTGATTCTAGCAACTTGTAAGTGTTCCTCTGTCCTTTCTTGATCCTTCTCATGAGTTCACGTGATGAACAAGAATTGGGTTTAACTCAATTTCTGAAATTGAATGTTAATTTGATTTTAGAATCATGAGACTAAGCTTATTATGTTAGTAATCAATCATATAACAACTTAGTAATCAATCAAATAACTAGTTGTTATGAATGTTTGTGTTGAAATTGTTACGTATGTGATGTGGTTAACTTGTAAAGTTATGTGAAAATCCATACATGAGTATTTGATAATCTAATAAGATTGTTATATCAGGATTCTATTAAGATTGTGCAAGAAATTGACTAATCTTTGTTAAAATATATAAGTTTTGGTGATTTGAGAATTATAGGTGGGATTTGTTAATGTTTAAACATTAAAAAAAATTAGTCAAGTAATTTGTGCACGTAAGGTGTTCGATAAAATGCCTGAATTGAAATTCTACGATAAAGATGATCATAGATTGAATAATTGATAATTTGAATTCCATTTAACACATATTGTTGAAATTAGTTCAAACGGGTCAAATGGTTTGAAACCAAGTATGTATAATATGTGTTAAGACTACTTGTATATGTGTTTTGCAATTAGGTGGTGGTAGTGGGAGTAAAGCAAGTAATCATATATTTGGAAGGAGCAAATAGTTGCTAATCCATCATCTGAACAAGGTAAGTAATCCCATCACTATAACATCACATAACTATTGTTGAGAAAGTTGTTGAATCACTTGAATAATTGATAAGTGTGTTGGTATTAGTCAATTGTTGGATTTATAAGAATTCATCATGTTATGGTAAATCCAATACATAATTGGATGATAAAATGGTGGTAATTTAGGATGGAAGGACCGGTGGGTGAACATCCTAATATATTGATTAAATCATAACACCATTGGTGGATGAATAGCCAGAAGTGCTAGCAAATGTCTTAGATGAAAGGACCTGTGAGTGAACATCATAAGACTTAAATTATGTATTACACCATATGTGTATATGAAAGAAGGTTAGGGGTTATGTATTGATGAAATTATGGTAATAAAATGGAACTAAGATTTCGCTTGAATACTTTGACCCGTTAACACCTTCATAGACTTGGAATTGTTAATTTATGGTGTATGTTGAACTAAGTGTTAACCACTTGTGTAAGTAGGTAGCTGGAGGTGATGGAAAGTGACTATGGTGAAAGAACCAAGGGTGAAAACCATAGTGATATTGTGATTGTAATTACTGCAATGAAATAGTTAATGACTAATAATATGATGTTTGTAAATGTGTGGGTCAATTGGATATGAAATTGACCATTTGAATCATTTATATAAAGGTGTCTTGGATTGGTAATTGGTTGCATAATTATGGTGTTCCAAAGGGTTAACATTATTTAGAAATACAACAAGTGCCTATTAGCTAAAATGGGGTCATGAAATGCAAATATGGAATTGTTTGTTAAAGTTGACCAGTTTAGCGAATCCTATGTTAGATTATGTTTGATATATGTAATGATATAATTTGATGATATGAATCAATGTATGATGTTTAAAATTTAAATAGACCCTTCGGATGTATTAAATGACTTTGATAAATTAAGGAATGAAAACGGGTCTTCAGATAGGTCAAAACTGCACATAACAGAAAAATCTGTATTGCTGGTGCAGGAGACCATAAGCTTGTAGCCTTGGGGGCTGGACTCTCTGATTTACGGCCCTGAAACAGTAGGTTACGACCTACCTTACGGTCCTGATCAAAATTGATGTATTTTGATATTTTTGACTTGGGAGACCATTGGGGATTAACCTACTTAGTTCCTATGAATTAATGGATGTTATTATGTGATGTTTTTAGGTGAACCATGACCGGCATGGCTATACGGATCGAGGTGGATCAGGAATCGAATTGAACGAACTAAGTTACAAACATTTTAACTTTGGTTTAAACCTACTTTTGTAAAGTTGGTTTGTAAATGTTTGTGACATGTTTATGTTTGTCTTAAACCTTGTTTTAAATATGATAAAATTATCTTAGTAAGTTAAACAAGGTTTTGAAAACAAGAAATTACTAAGACAACTCTAATATTTTGTTAAACATGTTAAATGGTAACAGGGGGTTACACTAAAGTTATCAAATACACTTCCGTCATAAAGTTGGTATAAATATCTAAGAATATTTAGTAATTTGCAATTTCATATAGAACTAGGTTTTGCAAACCATATAGTACGAGTAAAAAAAACACGATCTTGTTGACGTAAAACCTTAAGATGAATCTCATCCTAAAAACAAGTGAGACTATGTAAAACCTAGACGTGTAGCATCAAGAAACTCGAAGAAAAACGCAAATGAAATGCTAACACAACTGTAATAAAAGAGAAAACTAAAACCAAAATATTAAAAAAAAAAAGAAAAAAAATGTTTACTCCGTCATACAAATCTAGAGTATGCCTTGTCATAAAACTGTAATATTCATCCAAAAATCCAGGTACAAACTAATTTTTTCTGGATTATTCGGCTAACACAATCATTCGATAAAATCAAAAATTACATGATTGTCAACTGGTATTTACCTAACGCAAAATAAATATGTGAAACGAGTAAATCAAACAATGTTGCTACCTCAAGACTCGAATCCACAATCTTTTTGTTCGAATGAGCCCTAAACACCTTACTATACCTGTCAATCTTGACTCATATTAAGATAAATAGATATAATTGGGTAAATAATTATTGCATTTTGGGTTAAAATTGATAACATTATGACATAGTAGGATTGAGATGAGTAACACTTTAACACAAAACGGGTCAAGACGATGAACTTAAAAACTATGTGAACATAATAGATTTCAGTAGGTAAAAATGATTAATAATATATTTAATTAGAAAATCATTAAAAATTATTAAAATAAATTATTTGTTTAGTTACAACTCAGGAAAATTGATTTTTTTTAAAACGACTCGTTTAAACCCAAACGGATTTTGCTTAAAACTCGTCTTAACCCGCACACATCTTAACCTGCATCTGTTCTGACCTGTTACCCAACCCAAACCGCCAATCTTACCAGACGTACACTTTACCAATACACCCAATCCCGTTCCTATAAATCAATATATCTGTAGATATCTGGTCTGATATAAAGAAAAACCGAACTATTATAGACCCAGTTCCTCCATTCGGATTCATATGCTTTCCAGTCGTCGTCTTCTTCCTCTCACTTACGTATGTAATCTTTCTTTTCCATATCTCTCTGTGGATTTTTGTTCTTGATTTTGTTCTTTTGATTTCCTTCAGGTGCCATTGAAATCATCAGCTTTAAGCTTGTTCCGATCTCATGGACGGTATTTTTCTTCCCCTTCCCCTTTTCGTTTCCATTGGATTGAATTCAAATGAATAAAAAGCTAGGTATGAACAGCGAATTTGAAATTTCGTTGAAATTGTAACGAATTTACTGTTTCATTATCGGAAATTAAAGATTTCTTCTCTTCTATAAATGATGTTTATCAGGCTTTTTGTTGTAATATGGTTGTGCCTCAGAAAATTATAAAACCCTTGTTTTTGTTTACACTGTGATGTAGGTTTTTCTTTTCACACGCATTTTTGTTTCTTAGATCTATGTTATAGAAGAACATTTTGTGCATTACAGTTTAAGTAGTTGTGCTGCACCGGATGTTGTGGAACTTTCGTTACATAGAACAATTTTGAGTGGATTCAGGGCATTCTGTAGCAGCAAAGGTGTGTGTGTATGCTTAATATTTTATGCACCATGTTATAGCCGTTGTCTTCAAAAGATTTAGTTAATTACACCGAATGTCTGAATGGTAAGCCAATAAGCCATATTATGGTTTGGGTCCTCAACTATGGGAAATTCAATCATTCATCCAAAGGCAATGCATGAACGTAACACAAGTGGTTCTTGACATGGATGAGCTTTAACTTTATCTGTAAATGGGGTATAAAATGTCCAATGTAATTTCCCATCCATGGCAAGGACCATTTGTGTTACATTCATGGAAGTTAATCTTGATATAATTGTATTGTGTATTTGTGTGCATTGATATTAATGAATATAAATAGTTTTATGTTATATTAAATCTATTCTATCTTTAGTCTAATGTTCCCCCTCAAGCTAAGGCCGAGAAGCGGCTTGTAGCTTGGAGCGTAAGAGAAGAAACCGTTGTGAGGACAGAGGCTTGGTGAACACATCAACAATGTGATCATCGGTGTTGATAAATTGAACCAATAGTTTTCGTTGAGAAACCCTTTCTCTAACAAAGTGAAAATCAACCTCAACGTGCTTTGTACGTGCATGGAAGACCGGATTTGTCGATAAGTAAGTGGCTTCGAGATTAACACACCATAAAACAGGAGCAGATGTCATGGAGATACTGAGTTCCTTTCAAAGAGCTTCAAGCCAAGTTAGTTTGGCCACAGTGTCGGCTAACCCCTTGTATTCGGATCTTGTTGATGACTGAGAGACAGTGTGTTGTTTGCGAGCACACCAAGATATAAGATTAGAGCCAAGATAGATAGCAAATACACCCGTAGATTGACGGTCATTAGGACATCCAGCTCAATTGGCGTCCGAAAATGCAGTAGGAGAGGGATAATGGGCATCAATGTAAGCATGAAAGACACAAGATGAACTGTGTTTGATAAGCAACCCATAATTAGAGGTACCCTGAAGATAATGAAGAATTCTTTTGACAACAGACCAAGAATTTTCAGTTGGCGAGTGCCAAAATTGACACATTTTGTCTACTGCAAAGGTGATATCAGGCTTATACAAAGTAAGATACTGAAGGGCTCCAACAAGCTGATGATATATGACATGATCATTAAGACCGTGTACATTGGTGACTCAAACTATGGGTTGGTTGCCATATTTGTAAAAAGAAAATTAAAAAACCCATTTTTTATTTTACAACCCAACTCCCCAACCCAAGTCACTCCACCAACCCAAGTCACAGCCTAACTTTTTCAATTAATTTTAAATCCAATTTAATTTTTATTTAATAACTTATATAATTTAACTCTTTTTAAAAATTTAATCACACAATCTTGTTTATTTATTTTTTTGTGAACATCCTAGTATAAATTTTATTAAAAACAGAGTTATTTTCATAAAAAGATTTTTTTTTAAACTTTTTTTATTAAAAAAACAGCTTGTCGGTTCATAACCATTTAGAAAAATAATAAGTATGTTTTTGAGACAATTAATTTTTTAATATTTTAAAAACAATGATAAGTCATATTTATTAGGTTGGGTTGTTAATGTGTGTGAAAAATTAAGTTAGGTTAGGTTGTGTAGGTGGAAGAGAGAAATTATTTTTTTAGTAAAAGGATGGGTTGGATTGGATCACTGATGTGGGTAGTCTAAAAGGAGGGCTATCACCAAGAGCTACAGTGGATGTATTTGTTGTTGGGAAGTCATCATGTTTGGAGTTGGAGAGACCTGCTTTGTGAATAATATGCAAGATATACTTTCTTTGAGACAAGAGTAGGTCATGACCCTGACGGATAACCTCAATTCCTAAAAAATATGATAGGTATCCCATGTCTTGAATGGCAAAGATGAGACTAGGTTAATGAATAAGATGGTCAATAAGCTGAGGATTGTTACCTGTGACAATGATGCCATCTACATATACAAACATGTAAATAAGATTACCCTTTGATGAGTAGATGAATAAGGAATGATCGATATTCAAGCCAGTAAACCGAGGGCGAGCAAAGCTTTTGGAAAACTTTGAAATTAAGCATAAGGAGCTTGCTTGAGGCCATACAGTGACTTGTTAAGAAGACAAAGATGATATGATTTTTGAGGATCAATAAATGCAGGTGGTTGTCTGAAGTAAGTTGCCATGTAGAAAGGCATTTTGAACATCTAACTGGTGAAGTGATCAATTTCGTGTGACGACAAGGGAAAGAACCACACGAACCGTGGTTGATTTAACCATTGGACTAAATGTTTCATGATATTCGATTCCCGGTTGTTGGTGGAAACCTTTTGCCACTAAACGAGCTTTGTGATGCTTGATCATTCCTTTTCATCATGCTTTAACATGTTCACCCATTTACAATCAAAAAATTAGTGTTAGGAACATGTGGCACTAATGTCCATATACCATTTCTCATAAGAACCGAGAATTCCTCTGACATGGCATGGTGCCAATGAGGACTTCTGTTGGCAACAATGAATGTAGTCGGTTTGGAATCCAATAATGGATAGGTGTTGTGAAATGCTGATGGATTACATTTAACCGAGTGTTTCGGATTTGAACGAAGATTGGCAGGTTTGGTGCAAGAAAGAGGTTGTGTCGGTTGTTGTTAAGCGGCTATAGGTTTGAAGTGGAGGTGAGCTAGTGGAAGATGTGGTAGGTGATTGAGGGCTGTTTGGAATAGGGGTGTGTGGAAGAGGGCCTGCTGGTGGAGATTCAACACTAGGTGAGACGAAAGTGTTGTTTTGTAAAGGTGTAGGACTGGGAGGCGGGATAGAATTGGTGGTAGTGGTAAGTGAGGAATGGGCAGTTTGGGATTGAGTGGCATAAATAGGTTGTTCTAACTAAATAAATAACATAAAGTAAGATATAAGTAACATGGAATTGGCCCATTTCACTTGTTTTGTGTTCATGGAAAGCAGGATTGATGCAAGTGCCTATGCAGGCGTGTTATTACAGTCAACAAAAACAGGCGATAGAGAATAAAGTCCTAAGCCATTAATAGATCAATGAGCAAATTTATCCTTTATGTAATATTTGCAAAGGCTCAAAATTCTTCTTATGTAGTTAACCGAGATGCAACAGACTGCTTTTTTTTGGTCATTTCTGGGTGATGAGTGAATTGCCTAGCATAACATAATAACCAGAAACCGATCTTCTTGGCATCAAACAAGTAAATAACTAACCTATTGTAACATAAGTAATTAAGGCATATAATGTATATATGTGTGAGCCCTCAAGGGGCCGAAGTAAAATTGCACTAATTTTAACGTTAATTTTACTTATTTTGTGAAAATAACGTTAAAAGTTTTGGGATGATTAACTTCAAGCGATAACTTTGAGCTGGGGACTCCTTTGGAGCAACCTCTCTATCTCAACTTTGATAGGGGTAAGGGTTGTTGTCATCCTTCCTCTCTAGATCCTACTGAAGAGTGAGAATATACTGTGTATGTATGTTTGTTTGTTATTATTATAGCTGAATGAGCAATTTTTAATCCCAGAATGTATCTCATGCACAAGCATTTAATCTTGAAATGAGAGGCAAGAGAGTGCTTTTCATCTGTAGTTTTGGTGACGTGGATAACACCTACATACACCATAACAACAGTTATTTGATCACCATACTAATCGAACATGATTACCTTTTTTTTACTTTATATATATGTAAGACCAAGCTGATGTCTTATAAATAATAGAAAGAAGTTTCCATATTGCAGATTAAGTGTTGTTATAGTTCTGTTCTATCTATTTTCTTTTCCACCACGCCTCTTCCTTTTAAAAAAACTGACTTCTGTTTCAGATTTGTCACTTCGGAAATGTGTCCCATGCAACAGAAAGGATTTGAGCCCTATCACTGAGGGGAGTGCCAGTGTGTTGAAACCACAGGTTGGTTATGTATCCATCTATCTTTTAATAACTTGATTATGATGGAATACTTGGAGAATAAGTAGATGCTGGTTATTATTTAGGTTCCTGAATGGGAGTTGTTTAATGATGGTGGTGTGATGAAGCTCCGCCGGAAGTGGAAAGTTAAGAATTTCCTCCTAGGCTTGGAGTTCTTTAAAATTGTTGCTGACTTGGCTGAATCTGAAGGTCTCTCTCTCACACACACACGCACACATTCAGAACTATGTCATTAGCAAAATCAGCTTATCTTCTTTTTCATCTGTCAAATTAAAATATCTTCTGTTGATTGAACTAGATTGTACACCTGGCTATGTTCCCATATAGCTGGGGGTGAAATCTTAAGAGGTTTTGGTGTGGGATAAAAAACAAATATATTGACGACCATAAGGTTCATGGTTGATAGTCAATTACAATTAGAATATAATTTATTGGTAGTTGGTCTTTTCAGCAAAAATCCTTTGAAATCATATCATTTATAATTGCAAGCAGCATACAGTTGACCCAAAAGGAAGGTCAAAGTGAATATTCTTTCTCAAAATGTGGAAAATTTATATGCTCGTGAACTAAAAACATTGTAGGGATCGTTTGGACATATATTTTGACTTTGTGACATATTGTTTAAATACAGGCCATCATCCAGATCTTCATCTTGTTGGATGGAACAATGTGGTAATCGAGATATGGACACACGCTTGCGGTATGATCCAACAATAACTTCATAGAATAGCAATGTCCTTAGTTTGGTGGTCATTTTTGTAATTATAATCAAGAAAATTAGTTTGGTATTTTGGTCATTTCACCACAATTTTGTTAGTTTAAAGGGGGATACATAAAATTTCTTTTTAAATAATCAATGGGTAATCTATTACTATTATTAGGATAATTATATATTTAATCTTAATAATGAGGGCACGTAGGGTTATTAGAAATCGCTTAACGTTTAAATCAACACTCTAGTTTTTAGGACAAAGCTAAATGGTAGACTGACCTAAGATTGTAAACAGGCGAAAATAAAGCTTGGCTTGGGCTTGGGCTTGGGCTTGGGCTTGGGCTTGGAGTTAAACAAGCAGACTTAGATCGGGCTCAAAGTTAAAAGAGTCGGTTCATCTTGGCTTGATATTTTTTGAAGAGATGTATAAGCGAGCTTGAGCTCGGCTCGAACAAAACTCGTGCCAGCCTCAATTTTTTGAAAAGAATTTTTTTTTTCCCTTCAAATTTTGTAATTTTAAAAACTCAAGTCAAACTTGTGTTAGGAAACTGATCCTTATTCCTTCACGATGTTTTATTTTTTCAATAAAAAATAACCGATAAAATATAGGAGAAGGTTCCCCTAAAAAGTCTTTTTTGACTAAGAAGGCTAAGAAGGATATTTTAAAATTCGAAAACCGACCCAAACAAAGACCGATTGAATTCATTTTTACATCATTGGAACCGACTTGTAATTCCCTAAAACCTAAACCTTAAAATCATAAACAATAAACCCTAATAATAAAACCAAAATTATAAAAACAAACCCTAAACCTAAAGGTAAAACCTAAAAGCTAAAAAAATGCCCTAAACTCTAAAACTAGTTGTTAAAACTAAAAACAAAAGGCATATATTATAGGGTTCGATAAGACGGTTACAATGCCATCGAAATGAGTTCAATCGGAGTTTGTTTGGATCGGTTTTAGAGATTTTAAAAATCCCTTTTAGTCTTCTTAGTCAAAATAGACTTTTTATTTGATCATCTCCCATAAAATATAAGCAAGTAAATATATATTAGATTTAATTTAAAGAGTCGAGCCAACCCTTGCTCAAACTCAACTCGATTGCAAAACAAGTCGGCTCGCTTGGCCCGTTTGGAAACAATTTTTTTTTTGAGCAAGACAAACTTTTTGAATATCCCTTAATTGACCTGATGATAGCCAAATACACAAGATTTATCTGAATATCTGCTAAAATTCATATGGTGAACCTGTTTGTTATATGAACATTAATCTGACTTGTGCAGGTGGGCTCACAGAAAATGATTTTATACTCGCTGCAAAAATCGACAAGCTGCCCTTTGAATCTTACCTTAGGCGTAAAGTAAACAACTAGTACTTTTTTTTTTACTCAACTCGCTGGACATACGTGTTTCAGGCATGGTTTGGTTCACAAGTTGGCTGGATTTTGGTCTAACAAGTGCAGTTTTTGCCACACTCCCTCGTATTGTTTGTGGGTTTGAATGCATTATCCTGAAGCTTACGAGCATATTGTGTTCTTATTGGTTTTGACAGGAAACACTTTTTATCTGGTTATTTTGTTTCTTCTTATAAATAATTAGCGCTCAAAAGTATTAGTATATAATTTTGTTTTTACTAAAGTGTTTTAAGAGGTTTTATGCATTAAACATATGTTTTTGGTGAAATTTTTTCTTGATACATCTTTAATGATTTATGATTTTTAGATAAAAAATAATAATTAAACCAAATGGGTCACAAAGACCACCTTTAGTTGTCTGGTAATCTCGTTTGCATGTCACTATGTGATCAGTCGCAATGAGAAATTAGACTTTTGTGTGCCAGTGGTGTGATGTGATACAGCTAGAAGTTGTTTGAAAGAAATTAAATTGCAAGATGCGGTGTATTCACGAACTTTCATAAGCGCATTGTGTCTGTTATGTTAATATGGCTAATTACATACAAGAAATGTCAAAGTCATTATAACCTAATGACATCTTGGTGGTGAGATAAAGCTTAGGAGTCATAAAGTTCTAGGTTTGAATCCTACAAGAGAGTTGTCACACCCCCGAATTCTCACGTGCGGTGTCAGACCGCTGGGTGTGACGTGGTCAGGATCATAGCTCTTGGTCATATATAACGACTCAATATGAGTTGTACATTCACACGATTTTGTAAATAGATTCAAGTTTCATTAATTAAGCAGCGGAAATAAAAGTGTTTGCAGCGGAAAGTAAATAGTTTCAGACACTACATTATTTAAGATATATCAAAACCAAACAAATATGATATAAGCCTAGGATAAAAGTCTATATGCATGCAAGACCCTCTTGTACAACTTCATGTGCATCCTAGCTTGTGCTGTTCAGTTACCTGAGAATACAAATACATGCGAAAACGTATCAACATAAAGTTGGTGAGTTCACATGTTTAAGTAATTGAAAACAGTAAACAGATATATACTGGGTATGTTAAGTTTGTTGGATCTATGATCCCAAATGTGTCAATTCATCCTGCCGAACTGTTCCTTTGCCTCCCCGGATCATCGCTGAACCCAGCATCACATCAATATTACACTTGTCGTGACCTCCAGTCACTGCTGTTGTCGAGTAGGGCTAGTCAAACCCAGTAGTACTACGTAATAACGACTCGTTTGTTACATAATTATCGGTAAGGGTAGTGAGGACTTTATTATAAAGTTGCTATGTATTGGTTTATAAGTTCTATTTTTTCATGCAAGTCATAAAAATGTATATGAAACATCTCATATTTGGGTCTTTATTAGTTGCACAAGAATGTCATGATACACAGAGATACTAAAATGTATATTATATGTTATTTTATTTATTTTATTCACTTCCATGCAGTGTAATGATGTTTAATTTCCTTTTATGTTCGGGATACAAAAATTCTACTTGACTATAAAGCATGCATCAAAGTAGTAGATTTTGATAAGTTGTTTAACTGGTAATTACATCACATGCCTCGCATTCATTAATTTTGTAGCTACTTATAGCCAAGTAGAATATTATAACTTAAATCTAGATGAATCCTTTATTCAAAATAGTAGCCAATTTATTAACCATTCTCTCTTCAACATGTTAGAAATTTGACTTTATATGAATACCGAAAAAATAACCTATTGTATTGTTAGTTTTTCAAACAGACAACTATTTTATATGATATTTGTGGTCCTAAAAGGTTTTATGAACGAATGGGGAGAATAATGTGTAATATATCACACCTATTTATGATGTAATTCAGACAATTCATATATTCACCAACTATATTGCCAAAGTATTCTTTGTGGTTTGGATTATGGTCTTTATGGGATGTATTTCATGAAGGGTAAATCTTGATCTGCAAATATTAGCATCTTCACAACAAATTGCAATTATCATTTATCAACTCTAATTTGATTAACAGAGACTCTAAATAATTATTTAAACTGGTTTGCTAGCTGTTGATCTAAAAGCTTGTTTGCAGGCTATGAAACAACTCAACCGAATGGAAGGTTTTACTAGAAGGCCAATTTTTGATGCACCCAAAAGTGTATTCAAGTGCATAAAAGCTTTTAAGGAGAATCAAAGATCATTTTAACAATATCAACAAGCCTTCAAGCAAGACCATTTGGCACTTTCTTTCTTATTCTTTCTCATTACATCGAATGCAGCTAGGAGTAACTATATGATTGAAATAGTATATTAAATTTAGCGATCTATGATATATGATGATATGAATATTGTATCTAAATACATCATGTACCTTCTATAGTTTCAAGTATGCCTATTTTTAATTTTTGTATATTGCAATTGTACCAATTTGAAGTTAAATAATTGGTTGATGTGCTTTTGTCCCTTATAAACCTAATTTTGTGGTTAATGTCGTGTTTGGCATTTTTTTTTTCATGCATTGGGTTTTCCTTTAACCTTAGGACATATTCTTGCATTTATTTCAAGACTAAGTTTGACATTAAGGCTATGTTTGGGATTTCATCTAAAAATGACTTATTGACTTATTGGTTTTTTCAAAAACCCAGTAAGTCAATAAGTTGTTTGCCAAACCTAAAAGGACTTTTGAAAATAGCTTTCTGTAAAAGGATAATAAGTTGTTTTTAAAAAGCTAAAATGCATGTTTGGGATTGCTTATTAAGTTTAAAAGGACTTTTTGTTAAAAGTGCTTATGAACTTATGACTTTTTGAAATTAAGTTTTTTAAAATATGTTTGGATTAACTTTTGTGTATGAAAAGGTTAAAAAATGACTTTTTAATCAGAAAAAGTTAAAAAGCTAGAAAAAGTAGCTTCTTAAAATTGACTTTTTAACACTGCTCAAAAAGTTAAAACTAAAAGTGCTTTTTAAATTACCAAACAACTTTTTAACTTAATAATTTTTTTATTAAGTCAATAAGTTAAAAAGTTAATTTTGATTGGAATCCCAAACATGCACAAAAATTCTAACTTTTCAAAATAACTTATGACTTATTGACATAAAATTACAAATCTACTCAACTCTTAACCATTTACCCAATAACATTAAGATATTGTCAATAAAAAATGTCCTTTTTGGTCATTTTGAAAATTTATTTTGAAAAAGTTAATCAAAACAAATTTTTAAAAACTTAATTTCAAAACGTCCTTTTAAAGATAAATAAGCAATTTCAAACAGGGTCTTAAAAATGATTCTTTTAGTTTTCAAAGAAAACAATATCATAGATGTTTTGAATAATCACTATCTAAGATTGATTTGTGTTTTGTAGCAACGGATTTTCAAACATGAACAATTATGTGTTGTATTATATATATAGTTAAAAGTACAAAAGTATTAAAAGTATTAACATTAAATAAAGATGGTAAACAATAATATTAAATGTTATACACAATAATACACAATATTGAACACAACACAATAGACACAATAATGATACGTAATACACAACAATCATGTTTGTTGTGAATAATTTCATTAATTGTTATAATTAATAGACACAAAAATCATGCATTATACATAAATTGGAAACAAATAACATATATATAACGCAACCAACAATAACATGCATAAAAACACAATGAAATAAAGTAATTAAGTATGTTTCTAACTATAAAGAATATGTTAACAATCATTAACTAAACAAAGTTTTATAAATAAAAATGTTGTCTGATGGTTGTAATCAAATAATTTATTATTGTTCCATTTATGTTGTTCTTACTTTAAATTTCATTTGAATAATCAAGTATCATAAAACTAATAAAATTTCTTCCTAAAATACACTCTTTTGAAAATTAATCACATGTTTAATCCAATGGCCAATATTGCTTCTCATTAATCTCACCCTTTTTACTTGATCCTAATCATATATATATATATATATATATAGGGTAGGATCAAATAAGAAGTGTATTTTGCCTAAGAAGGCTAAAAAGGATTTTTAAAACTTTCAAAACCGACCCAAACGAATTCCGATTGAGCTCATTTTGATGGCATTGGAACCGTATCGTCGAACTCTATAATATTAGCTTTTAAGTTTTAGATTTAACGTTTAACTATAAAGTTTAGGTTTTATGGCTTGATTTTTAACTTTTAGGTTTTATCTTTAGGCTTTATTGTTTGAGTTTAAAGTTTAGGTTTTAGTACTATGATTTATGGTTTGGGTTTTAACGTTCCGGGTTTAAGGTTCGACAAGACGGTTCTAATGACACTAAAATGAGTTAGTTCGGAGTTTGTTTGAGTTGGTTTTCAAATTTTTAAAATTCCTTCTTAGCCTTCTTAGGCAAAATAGCCTTTTTAGGGAAACCTTCTCCTATATATATATATATATACTTTATGAATATTTCAAATTGAATATTTACTCTTTTTAACTCTTCACTTTATTTTTTTTAATAGTTTTTAACTACTATTCGCTTAAAAAGGTCACAACCAATGTTTTGAAAACCGGACCAGCCGATCGGACCGGTCTGGTTAGTGGTTCTGGACCGTTTTTGGGCGAATCGGCCGGTCGAACCGCTGGTCGGACCGGTGGATGAACCCTTTTTTTAATATTTTTTTATTTTTTTTGATTATATATATATATATATATATATATATATATATATTTAAAATGTATATAAAATCATCCGGTTCTTAAATCCGGTCCGACCGGTCGGATCTCTGACCAGTAAGGAGACCGGTTCGATATCCGGTCCGATTAGGTTATGAAAACATTGGTCACAACTAGTTGTTAGCAGATATCAATAGGGTGTTCAAATTCGGATATCCGAAAATTTCGGACAGTGATTTTTACTATCCGAATTCGAATCCGAAATTTCGGATATCCGAAGTTCGGACTTCGGATATCCGAACTCTAAAATAAAAATAAAAAATAAAAAAAAATACATCCGGATATCCGAAAATCTGAAAAATATCCGAAATATCCGAAAAACTATCCGAATATCCGAAAAACTATCCGAAATATCCGGAAAAATATCCGAATATCCGAAAAAATATCCGAAATATCCGGAAAAATATCCGAGTATCCGAAAAAAATTAATATTTCGGATATCCGAACTATCCGAAATTTTTCAAAATTACTATCCGAATCCGAACTTTCGGATATCCGGACCTCCGGATATCCGATTTTTCGGATATTTCGGATATTTCGATTTTGGATTCGGATACGGATTTTTTTGAACACCCCTTGCTAGTTTTCCAGCAATCAATCAACGGATGAGATCGAACGATGAAAACAATCGAACGACTGTAAATGTGGCATTGATTGCAGTGTTAAAATAGATGTAGTTTGGCCCATTGCACCCCCTGATCTTCAACACATGCGCCTCTCTTCCTCCCTCTTTCTCAACCCCTTATTCCATTCCTGCAATCTTCATCCAAAAGTTTCTAATTCAACCCTCATCTTTTCCAGGTATTCCCTTTACCTCCTCCCCACTTTATTTATCATTCCCTCTCCATGATTAAATATTATCCATCTTTAGGGTTTGACTTTCTTGATTTTGGTCGTCTCAGTTTGCTAATCGTTTTTCTTGTTGATTTGATTTGAGGGTTTTTGCTTAATTCAATTAATTTGAATAATTTATGATGGTTTTGGATGGTTTGACTTGAAGCCATGGTCAATGTACTTGGGTTACTGTTCAAGAGTTCATGAATTAGATGATGATAATTGCAGATTTAATTATTTTAGTCTGACTGTGTGGTTTATTCATTTAATCATTTGGTTTTCACCTTAATTACATGTAAACATCAGCAGTTTGTTTGTTTAATTTGAATGGATCATTGATGAGATTATAAAGCCGGGTTTGGATTCGTTAAAAACAAGTTTTTTTGCTTAAAAACATAAAAATGCTTATTTTTGGCTCCTATTTGTACCTTTTATTGCATGTATGTGTAGGCCATCAAGAGGTCAAAGTAACACTAATTTTAACGTTATTTTACTTATTTTGTGAAAATAACGTAAAAAGTGTTAGAATGATTTACTTCACACAATGACTTTGAGCCAGGGACTCCTTTGTAGCAGCCTCAGGTTCCTTCCCTTAGATCCCACTGAAAAGTTAGAATATACTGAGTAAGTCTGTTTGTTTATACGATACAAAAAAATAAAATACAATACATAAAAAAGACAAAAATAGTACGAAAAATAGATTTTTTACGCCTTTTAAGCAAAATCTTATTTTTAGTTGATTCGAAATACATAACCGATTTGAGAATCCCGCCAAATTAAGATTCAGGGTTCTTATTAAAAAATTCTTTTCTTTAGTCTGGGCTTAAGACTGGCATTTATATATTAAAAGTTAATATATTTGGCTATTCAATAATTTTTGTTTGTATTATGTTCATACAGATATTCATGTTACATTTATTTTTCTAGCTTTATTCGATGCAAATTGTGTAATAATAAATTCATAGTCACGTGAATTTATTTTTTTTAGAAAATGAGAGCCTTAAGCCCTTGCTTTACCCTCTTAACCCGACAAGTCAGCCTACTCATGATTGCAATTAGGTTTGACTTATCTTTGTTGTGTGAATCTGACATGTATCATCAGTTCTGTTGTTCCACTTGTACTCAGTTACACTTTTTCATCTCAAAATGTTATAGAAATGTGAATTCTACTTGTAGATTTGGTTTCAAAATTATCAAAAAAATTTGTTTTTTTAGCAAGATTTGACTTCTTTATTGTGTTACAGAAATGACAATAGTTATATCAAAGAAAATGATAGCAATCTGCCAATACGGAGGCGATTTTGAAACCAATGGCTACGGGTCAATGAATTATACTGGCGGGGAGGCTTATGCTGTTGATCTTGGTGAGAATATGCAGTTGAGTGGATTCAAACAAGAAGTTTCTGAAACTATTGATTCAACTGCTGAAGGGATGATTATCAAATACTTCTTACCTGAAAACAAGAAGAATCTCATTACTGTATCCAAAGATAAAGATTTTCAAAGAATGGTGAATTACTACAAAGAAGCTGATCAACTTGAGGTCTTTATCATGAAAGATGCCCCTCCTCCCTCCTGGCAAAAATGCTAAAAAAACACAACCGGCGCGTAGGTAAACCGTATTATTTGATTTTTCATTGTTGCATTTTGAAACCGATTCTGGTTAAGGACTTTTAAAAGAAGGTGTAGATGTTGAGTAGCTTTGTCTTAGGGTGTAGATGCCTAACATATGTTAAGAGGACTTTGCAGGTTACTGTCTTACTGTATTTTATCTCTATGTGCTTGTCTTAGGATACAGGGGCGAAGGTTATATAGGGCCCGCAGGGGGCTCTTTTTCCATCCGTAATGTTAATTTTTTGGCCAAAAGGTTATTTTTGGTTAAAAATAGTGGTTTCATCCCACCTCGTTTCAAAAAATTAACATGTATTCTGGGTCCCATAAATTTCCACAACCCCCCCCCCCCCTTCCATAACACTCAAGCTCCACCACTGTTAGGATACTATGTTATGCTGCCATTTCTTTTGTTTGGTAGCTCTCTATCTCTATTGTTTGCTTGTGTTTCTTTGTTTGTTTGTTTTTGATTGCGAAATCTCTCTGGAATCAACTTTTTTTTCTTTTGTAGGGATAGAGGTAAGGTTTGCTTCTATCTCACCCTTACTAAACCCTATAAATAGTTTTGCTACGAGTGAGATTTAATGGGTATAGTTATTGCCGCAATTTGAAACTGACTGAAGTCGCAATCATTTGATTATTTGTTATTGTGCAAGGCCACTGAAGGCTACACAAAACATGGGAACAACTGCAGTAATCCAAGTTGCCCCTGCTCCTGCTCCTGTCTCTAGTCTCAGTCCTACTCTATAAGTAATGCATTGGCTCTGAAAAAGCATGTTGATATTGAAACAACCAATGATATCACTCCAACCATGGTTCCGATTTCCTCGAACCTGTTCCCTATCGCTGTACTTGATACTGACCAATGTGTAGCTGCAAGACAGTGGGAAAATCTTATAACAGGTGTAGGCCAAAGATTCCATTCCCTAGCTGAGTTCAGGGAGGCATTAAGGAAATGCTCTATTGCACACGCGTTCAATTTTGTGTACAAAAAGAATGAGCATCAACGCGTAACTGTGAAATGCAAAGCCGAAGGTTGTCCATGGCGTATTCATGCTTCAAAACTTTTAACCACTCAGTTTGTTTGTGTTAAAACTATGAGACCTGTTCATAATTGCCAAGAAGTTGCATCAAAAGCTCCATTTCGAGCTAAAAGAAGCTGGGTTGGGAATTTAATCAAAGGAAAAGTTAAAGAATATTCCAAAATCAAGCTGAAAGACATTGCTGTAGAGCTTAAACGCGATTATAGGATTGATTTGAATTATTCACAAGCAAGGCGCGCTAAAGAATATGCAAGAGAGCAGCTTTTGGGATCATACAAAGATGCATACAGCGAATTACCCTTCTTTTGTGAAAAAATAATGGACACCAACCCTGGGAGTCTGGCTAGTTTTAGTACAAAAGAGGACTCGAGCTTTCGTCGTCTGTTTGTTTGCTTTCATGCTTCAGTGTCGGGTTTTTTACAAGGTTGTCGACCCCTTCTTTTCCTAGACTACACACGGTTAAACTCTCAGTACCAAGGCATGTTGTTGACTGCAACTGCAGCAGATGGTGATGATGGTGCATTTCATGTGGCTTTTGCAGTTGTTGATGAGGAAAATGATGATAATTGGCATTGGTTCTTGACTCAACTCAAAGCCATGGTTACACCTCCCAGAACACCAGGTCAAATCACTTTTGTGGCTGGTTTTCGAAAGGGTATATGCGAGTCGTTAAGGGAAATATTTGGTGGCGAGTGTTATCATGCTTATTGCCTTGGAAATTTAGCCGAAAAACTTAATAAAGATTTGAAGGGTCACCTTTCACACGATGCTAGACATCTCATGGTTGAAGATCTGTATGCAGCTGCACACGCGCCTAAACTCGAGGCTTTTGAAAAGTGTACCGAAGACATTAAAGCCATCTCACCCGAAGCTTACAATTGGGTTATAAGGAGTGAGCCTGACCGAAGCTTACAGATTGAAACTGTAACATCTAATTATTTTATTGGTTACTTGTTTGTTTTTCTAGGGAGATTGCTGACTAGTATGATGCAAAAGATCAAAGATTTGGGATTCTTGATTGCACTTTCTTAGGTTTTTTTTTTTTTAATGTAAATGATGTTAGTTATGGCTTTGTTTTTGTTAAGGTTTTATTTAGAGAGAATTAATGATTGGTAGGAGGTAGGTAGGTTTTGAGCACATTACCCTTGATACTCTTTATCATGATTTTGGTCGAAACAAACTTACCCAGTATATTTCCGTTTTTCAGTAAGGTATGAGAGAAATGATGAAGACAAACCTTACCTCTATTCTAGTTAGGATAGATAGGCATCTCGGCTCGATTTGATGAACAAACACATATTTCAAATTATTTTTAGATAATGCATTTCCCCTAAACCTCACCATCTCTCTGAACCTCCTTATAAACAAAACCCTTGGCAAAAATCACATAGAAAACCAAACTTATGCCACTCAAACATGCCAAAAACCAGTAAAAATAATCAAGGTGTGCTCTGTTCATGTTATCCCCCTTCAACCATTCATCACCACGCCACGCGGTAATCGCTTGTATCATCGATATCAACGCGCTACTCATAAAGCTTCCTACACCGACCACGCTCAGATAAGCTGCAGCACCCATGCTCCTCATGTCATCCGGCACTTGGTCATAGAACAACTCCTGCAATCCCACGATTGCAAACACGTCCGAGACTCCCATCAACACATACTGTGGCACGAGCCACCATACACTCATTGGAAGTATTGATCTAGCATTATCCATTAATCCATTTTGTGTTGCAATTCTGAGCCTTTTAGATTCAACCAAAGCTGATACGACCATGGTCAAGATTGAGAAGAAAAGACCAAACCCGATTCGTTGGAGCATTGTGATTCCTGAACGGTGGCCAGTGAGGCGTCTGGCAGTGGGGATGAGTAGACGTTCGTAAAGAGGGACGACGGTTAGGATGGTTAGGCCGGGGAGGACTTGAAGAGATGCCGGTGGGAGTTGGAAGCTAGTTGAGCCA
Organism: Mikania micrantha; assembly: GCA_009363875.1. Lineage (NCBI taxonomy): Eukaryota > Viridiplantae > Streptophyta > Magnoliopsida > Asterales > Asteraceae > Mikania > Mikania micrantha. Next base: position 77,363,291 of record CM018695.1, on the reverse strand, counting down.
ATGGTGCGGTTTAATGTGCTAGCTTGTTTGGTGTAGAAGGTCCCAAGTTGGGCTATGACCACTGCAAACATCAAGCAAGATAACCATATTGGGATTAGCCGCAAGAGGAGTTTCACCTGTTCCACCTGGTTCACAGTACTCAGTCTCCAATTGTTACCTTTTCCAGACAAAATGTCTGTTTCGTCTATAATTGCCGCCTTGTCCAAAAACCTGCATGTGTCTTTGTTCATATTAACAAATGTATTTTTGTGAAAGCACGATGATCTTACAACAGTGACGGAACCAAAACATTTTAATCGAGGTTATATTATATGTGTGTGTATATGTATAGGAATTGAATCTTATGAAAGCCCGATCTTAAAAGAGAAACCCTTAAACCATATGTGAGACATTGATTTGGAATCTTGAAAATAAATATGTGGTCCACATTAACCCATATTAAAATTGATTTGTTTATTCAAAACGCGATTTTTTATTCAGGTTTAATTTGGACCACATATTTATTTTCAAGATTCCAAATCAATGGCTCACATAGGGTTTAAGGGTTTTCTCTTTAATATCGGGTTTTCATAGGATTCAATCACTATATATTATATATATGATCAATTGTTAACTATTGCGATAACCAAATAACCAAATTTTATTACTTTTTGGCCCACATTAAAGTAAATCTAAATGTGTAGGTTTTTTTTTCCTTTTTAATTAATTTAATTAATGTGGGCCTTACATCAATTAAAAAAGAAGAAAAAATCTACATCTTTAGATGTACTTAAATGTGCTCCCCAAAATAATAATATGCAGTTATTCAGTTATCGTAATAAGGAAGGGTTAACAATTGAACATCCCCTATATATTTAAAAAATATAGCTAATATTAAAAAATGTATCACAAGGGGGTTGAGATTTTTTTTTCACAAATGATGTTAACTCCATTGGTAATCACAAAGTAGAGGAGAGAGAAACATGGAATGTAAGGGTGTCAGATGGTGCAGAAAATGATCAGACATTAAAAAATTGAGAGTGAAATCGCCACTAGTAGTGGCTACATGGTACAAATGTCTAATCAAATGCTTGAAATAGTCACTATGAGTGGAGGAAAAACTGAAATCGTCACTAGCAGTAACAAATAGGGTGAAATGGCCACCGCTAGTGGAGTGGAGGGGAAATAATCAATTTTTTAGTGTCTGTATCACTTAACACTTGTATATTTTATTTTTCACCCTCCTCTAATTCGCCATTATTAATAATAGAGTTAGCAACTTAGCATCATTTGTGAAAATAAAATTCTCAACACCCCTTGTGATGCATTTTTTTAACATTGGTCCTATTTTTTTTAAAAAATCATATATATATATATATAGGAATTGAAAACCCTTAAACCCTATGTGAGCCACTCATTTGGAATCTTGAAAATAAATATGTGGTCCATATTAACCTACATTAAAAATGATTTGTTTATTCAAAACCCAATTTTTTATTGAGGTTTAATGTGGACCACATATTTATTTTCAAGATTCCAAATGAATGGCTCACATAGGGTTTAAAGGTTTTCTCTCTAAGATTGAGTTTTCAAAGGATTCAATCCCTATATATATATATATATATAAATCTAGTTGACCCTTGTCATAATACCTGAATTGGTTGGTACGAGCCAAGGGTTGAATCATACTAGGACCATTTTCTTGTGCCTCGACACACATGCTCCAACCATCATCTAGTATCAACCTTCGTTTTCTAAAAGCTGCGACTATGACCTGAGCCACCTTTGTAAGGGGGCTGCCAACTGGAACCTCTCTGCGATATGCGATTTTCCTCGATAAAAACAATGCGAGCGCCAATGCGACAACTACAGCTGGTATAGCGAACCCCCAACCCCATCCAATGTTGTCTTGAACATAAATGACAATGAGTATGGATGTTGTGGCTCCGACCACAATCCCCAAGTACCACCAGTTGAAAAATGAACTCTTGGCAGCTTTCTCCTCCGGTAGATGGTTGTCGAATTGATCAGCGGCAAAGGTCTGAATGCACGGTCGGTGACCGCCTTCGCCGATGTTGATTACATAGAGTGCCACAAAGAAGGGTAGTTGACGATGGCTCAATGGGATTGCTTCCACGGATATGACTAATAGTATGAGTCCCTGTGACCAAAGTATATTTATAAGTTAGCATCTAAACACTTTTAACGCCCCATTTGCGATGCACGTAAAGAATGTATACATGTGTAGGCTCTCAAGAGGCAAGTGTAAAATTGCATCAATTTTAACATTATTTTACTTATTTTGTGACAATAACGTTTAAAGCTTTGGGATGATTAACTTTAAATGACAACTTTGAGCCAAGAATTCATTCGAAGCAACATCTTTATCCCAACTGGGATAGAGGTAAGGTTTGTCTTCATCATCTTTCCTATACCCTACTGAATAACGAGAATATAATGGTTAAGTTTGTTTGTTTATCTAAACAATTTTTAGCACTAGTAACTTCTTATAAAGAGCATCACCTCACATAACTTTCATATCATAAACATTTCAATAATTTTTTTATTTAAAAAATAATTGAAAAATGACAAGTGAGGATAATGCTTGTAGCCTATTATTGATCTCATAAGAGTATAATGTGTGGATGGTGGTGCATGCAAACACAATTTTTTTTCTTAACACAGTTTTTCATATGATGTTATTTTTAAAATTATTAGGCTATATGATTTTTATTTAGAAAATTAATCTTATTGATGACCGACTTTTGCTTTTGTTATGTATGTATGTATGTATGTATGGCATGATTGATAGCGTGTAGACATGTAGTAGCATGATTATATCATCATTTATTATTGACACGAATGTGTCTCTCTACACGTGACGTGTCACATTTCGGTTGGTGAACCCTCTTTGTATGCTAATCCCATTATCTACTATAAGTATTCACTCAAATTATATACTATATATTAAAATGCAACTTAAAGGAATAGTGTAGTTTTGAGTTTTAGTGTTTGGTCTTTAAATTATTGTTTTATATCCATATATTATTATTATTATTATATATATTAAAGATGGTGAAAGTGAGTGGCCCCATTGATTATTACACACACACACACACATATATATATATATATTATATTATTTAGGCATATGAATCATATAGTGACGTTCTAAAAATTTAAATCTGTACTATCAAAAGTTTTTTGAACTTTGAAAATTATATATATATCAAATATGGTAAAAGAAAGGACTAGGAGAAATACTATTATTATCATAGTGAGTGGCCCAATTGATTATTATATATATATATGTTATTTAGGTGTTTGAACCGTGTAGTGACGTTTTGAAAATGTAGACTTAGACATTCATGAGTTTTTTTAACTTTGAAAAATAGTAAACATAAATAAGAATATTAAATTTGAGAGACTTGCTTAGAGATTTAGGTTTTTCTTTTAATTCAAATGATTGGTTGCAAGTGAGACGGATTTTATGAGTAATTTTTTATATATTTTATATCATATAAGTAAGGATTTTATATGATTTAATGAAAAATTTGTATAAAGTTTGTGATAAGAGATATGATTTTGCTATGTAACTTACGATTCTACAAATGACATATAATACCCATTTTCGGGAGTGTACTGTGATGATCAGCTACAACGCGCGCAGGGAATAAACTTAGTTTAAATAATTACACAAACATATTATGTTGCTATATAAATAACTACACAACATATATGAAAGTTACACTATGTTAAATTACACAACCTAATTTAGTAATTAAACAACTTTTGTTTTTAATTACACATAGACATTACACAAATCCATCAATGCTTTTCCAAACAATTTTAAGAAAAGATAAACTAGCAAAACTATACTTAAATTAAACAGAACATTTGATTTTAGAATATACATATATATATATTGAGATAATATTATATAAAAAGCTATAAGCATCAAAAAATAGAAAAGTTTGTAAAAAACGCAAGTATAAGCTATTCCAATTTTACTCATTCACAATTAGGATGCAAACGTGTTAAGTCGAGCTTCGGCTCGACTTGTTTAAAGTTTTATTTCTAAATTCGAGCTTGACGTATTATAAGATTTACAAGCTCGAGTTCAGCTCGGTTCGTTTAATATTTAGTTAAATAAAAAAGTTACTATTAATTTTAAATATATTTATAACTATATTTTCATACATAACATAATATATGTAAGTTTTATTATATTTTTCATTATATCATATATAAAAATAATTACTGCATATATATTTACAACTGTAATCAAGGCATTGTGAATAGTAACAATAATTAATTAATAATAATATTTAGATAATAAATATAATCATATAACAATAATAATTAAATAATAATAATTATAATAATTAAAAAATAATTGTTTTAGAAATTAATAACTATTGTGGCGTTTTTCGCCCGCGTTTTGGTATTCGAGATTTTATCACTGCCATTATGATCGACTATTCACATCATCATAGTGGTATGACTCGATGTTCTTTTGGACAATTTTAATTGGGTAAATATCGTGTTTTTTCAGTTTAATACTGGGTTAAAGCCGCAACACGCGAGCTAAACCCTAGTTATTTATATAAGTTAACACTTATTAAATTTAAATAAAAATCTATATATAAAAAGCATGTTTAGGCTAGTAAGCTAGGTCACGCTTGATACGTGAAGCTTGAGGTTGAGCTCGATAATTAAACGAGCTATATTTCAGGGCTCGAGTTCAGGATTTGACTCATTTAGGCTCAACTTGTTTAAGTTTTTTACTGATCCAATATCGAGTAGCTTACAAGCCAACTTGATTCGTTTACTTGTGTTAGATAGTCAAAACATTTCTGACATGGGAGTGTATTTATCTCACCTTTCGATATTTCTTGATCTAGAGTTTAAATTTTTTTCACACTTTCTACATTAAAGACAATTTCCTTATATATATATATATATATATATGTTTAGGAAAATATCATCAAGAAATCCTTTTCTTGCTAGTGGGGTGTGCATGGGTCAGTTTGGTCGGTTTTCTTCTTAGTCTAAGAACTGAAATTTTGGGTTTTTCGGTTATTAAACGCGTTTGGGTTCGGTTTTTTCAGTTTTATCTTTTCAAAACCCATTTGGTTTCGGTTTGGGTTTCGGTTTTTCTACTTACACCTCAAATTATGCTAATAAAAAAAACTAAAATATTATGTTTGTACTAAAAATATTTTAAGTACAACACTGCTTAATATTTAAATATATATATATATATATAAATATTTAAATTTTGTAAAAATCATGTGTTTTTGGTTTCCTAAACCAACAACAAGAACAATAACAATAATAATAATAATAATAATAATAATAATAATAATAATAATAATAATAATAATAATAATAAAACATACGATTTTTATTTAACTTTTGATATCAAGAATTAAGAAAAAATAAAAATAAACGGTTTATAAATTGTTGAAATTTTTGAAAGGTAATATATTTACTTATACTAATAAATAAAATTTTTAGTGCCACATGGAATGTTACTAGAGCAACTAAACATTGTCTCTCTCCTATTAAATACATCTAATATTAAAGAACAATATTAAATATATTTTTATACATTTTTAAAATAATTTTTTTTAATACATTAAAATATTTAAATATTAAAAACACACTTTTTTTAAAAAAAATTATTAAAAATTATAAAATTTTCAAAAACAATTATTTGAAACACATTGTTTAAAAAAACAAACTATAAAAAAAGTTAGTGTTTAAAAAATAATATTATTATTTTAATACTTATTAAATCATAAAAACATGTAATCGTATTTTATATTAAAAATCATCTTATATTTTTTAAATTTTCATTGATAATTATTCGTTATATTTTTTTATTTAATCTGGGTAACACACGGGTTACTAACCTAGTATGCATATTTACGCATGTATTTGGTTTTTCGGTTTTTCTTTTAGGAAAAACCAAGCCCTAACCCAAACTTTCGGTTTTTAGAAAACTTACACCAAACTCGTCGGTTTCTATTTGGGTTTGGTTTTTTCGGGTTGGATTTTTCGGTTTTTGGGTTGTTTTTTTGGTTTTATGCACACCTCTACTTATTGAAACGTATATAACTCTCTTTTTACGCACGAATATAAATATATTTATATATATAGGGATGGTTCGAATGTTAACACTTCCTTATTGCGATAGCCGAATAACTATATCTTATTACTTTGGACACACATTAAAGTAACTCTAAAGGTGTAGGTTTTTTTTATTAATGTAAGTGGGCCCTACATTAATTAAAAATAAAAAAAACATACTACTTTAGATTTACTTTAGTGTGAGCCGCAAAGTAATAAGATATAGTTATTCGGTTAACGCAATAAACATGGGTTAACATTTGATCCTCTTATATATATATATATATATAATCAAAAGAGAACTCATATTTTAGGTATAATTTTTTTATACACATGTAAAAGTGTTATATAAAGAGAACTCATATTTTTAGCTATAATTTTTTTATACATATGTAAAAGGATTATTATATTTCTACAAAAATTAACTTATTATTATTTTTTTAAATCATGAGAGCTTTTTTTCCAGGTGTTTACACACGGATGCATTCAAATGAAAACAAATAAATTATTAAAAACAACAAAAATCATATACTATGATCTATAGGGTCTTAAGACACTCATTTAGACACCGACAAAGCCGTCAACATGTGTGTCTGTATGTTTACAAAAAGTATATAAAAAGAACATCTAAAGTGGCGTCTAAGAGGGCTAAATTTGAGTGATTAAATTGGTAAAAAATTAGTCAACCTTAAGTAGTTTGGTAATTTTCCCAAAATAAATTCCCTCTGCTTTAAAAACCCGTTTACACAATTACACATGCATAAAAAAAACTCATTTATACATATATATGAAAAAAAATTATCATACTTATAATATTTTAATCTCTCATTAAACATACGTACGGTAACAATATGTGGGTTGTATCATATATTCGTATTATGATGTGTTGTTATGTGCTAAGGACCTGGACGCAAAACAGACATCATGCACTGTGTCGGCATCCTATTGCTTTTTATGTTTTTTTGTTTTAATTTGTTTTGTTTTTTTTTTCAAACTCACTTTATATTATATAACGGGTTTTCTATCATAAGTGGTGAGTGTGTGAGTATGTATGTATATATAGAGTAAACTTATTGTACAAAGTGATAGTTTTGTAAAAAGTATAAAAAACATAGTGCTATTATAAATAACAAATTGTTATTATAATATTAACATAGTGTCATTATAATATTTAACAGTTACTTGTTAATAATAGCACATTGCTATTTATAATAACACTTTGTTTTTTACACTTTTTACAAAAATCTCATTTTGTATCTGAACCTGCATATATATATATATATATATATATATATATATATATATATATATATATGAAAAAAAATACCTTAAAGAAATTGAGGTGAACCTCTTTTAATAAATTGTAATTTAAAATAAACAAATGACGTGTTAGATATATATAAAAATAGCTATTTTAAGTTCTTAGTTATAGTTTGTGCATATCCTACAAACCTCCTCACTCACGTACATGTAAATGGTCACAAATAGCCATTACTATCAATCTATCATGTACATGTGTTGTTGTCTCATCGCTTCTTACGCTTTTTTTTTTTTTTCACAAAACTCACTTTGTATTACATCTATAGTATGTGTCTATCTAGAATCATAATTCTTAAATAACTCTTTTTTATTAGGGTAGCATATTATAAAACGTTAAGATCAATCTAAATCTTTGATTTTTTTTTTCCAAAAATCATTATTAGCTACATATATATGTATAATACTTTCTTTTTTTAAATGTATGTTTAAATTGACATATATTTTGGATTTTATACAAGCGTAATTTAGGAAATTGCAATGACACATGTAAGAAAGAAAAAACTTAAACTAATGTAAAATCTCAATTAAACAAATTTGAATTTACACACATATAAAATAGGTTAACTCATACATATAAAGATAGGTTAACAAATGATCTCTCAATCTAATGCACATCCATACACATACATGTATATGCGTATGCATGTATGTATGTATCATATATACTACTAGAAAAAAAATTAGGAGGGCGTCTGCCCCCCAATGCTTACACATGGGTACGCGAGTGTATGTATGTATGAGGGGTCAACTTAAAAATAAATAAATAGATGAACCTCATTTAGTACATTCTAGTTTGATCTAGTAATTTATATTCAGTCTGCCACTATGATCATAATTCAACTCATCTGGAAAAGACGTTCCATTATATGAGAAAATTCAAACTAATAAATCATTGTGCTTTAAAGGATGAAAACCAATTATACTATAATTTTTAGTTCAATTAATTATTATTTTTATTAACATCCATTTTAAAAATACATATATTTAAAATAATCATTGAGTTTGTAAATTAAGAAATACGTGTTATGAAAAAGTTATATCGTACCCTTTCAGTTGCGTATAATAGAGACATTGTTATTGAAGTTCCTTGTTTTAATTTACTATCATTATTTTGTCCACTTTGAAATTAAAAAGTCAATACATATAATGTAAGTATGTAACCTTGGCTTAATTTCAAGACAAAAATACATTAATTTAATCACATAACACACACTAATCATAAGTGATTACGTACGTACATAAAGAAAATTTAAGCTTAACTTCAACACAAAAAAAAAAGATAAAAATTCATATAATAGGTAATTACATAATAAATATTACATATTTTATATATATATATATATATATATATATATATATATTAGTTATAATTATTAATATATAAAAAATAGGAAAACAACACCTAATTAATAGAACCTTATTTTTTTTTACATGTTGCATTAAAGTCATTGAAAGTTTTATTGTAATCTAAAGTTTTTCAGTACTTGAGTATGTTTCTTTTTCTTATTTGATATAAAAATAACATATATAAAAAGTAAAAAATCCAATAAAAGTTAAAAGCATGAGGCATGACTTCTCTTTAATTTTATACATATCTAATTAATGAGCTTAAAAATAGTTAAAAAAAAAAAAAATTGATATCACTCGAGAATCCATGAGTTTCAAACTTTAGGAGGCTTATAGTACGTATCTATGCATCCCTAACTTTAAACGGTTTTAATTAATGAGATGCATAGAAAACTTGTCTATTATTAATATTATTATTTGAAAGCTGTCTCCAAATAATAATTAGACATATAAATAAAATAAGTTGATTAATTAAGAAACTGAGATTGAAACATGTGACATATATACTTAAAGTTGCTTAATTAAAAATAGTGAAATAATAATAATAAGTTTGAGAGACTTGCAATCATCTTAATTAAATTAGATTTGCCAAAATTAAACAAATTATTAATTAAATAATCAATCAAATTAACGTATTGAAATGAAATGAAATGAAATTAATTTACCAAGAGATACGTGAGAGATGAGAAGACAATGGTTCTGAATCTACCAAAAAAAGAATCAGCGACGAAACCACCAACGATGGGGAAGATGGCTGAAACACCATGCCATAAGTTCACACTTTCAGCTGCCGTCGCCACCGGCTGTCGCAAAACAACCGTCAGATACATCATCAGATTTCCTGACACTCCATAGTAAGCAAATCGCTCTCCAAATTCAACAACTGCATGCAAATTAATAATATTAATAATAATAATAATAATAATAATAATAATAATAATAATAATAATAATAATAATAATAATAATAATAATAATAATAATAATTAATATCAGCAAATTCAAGAAATTAAGAAATGATGTAGAGGTTAATTATATTACAGATGATAAAAATGGCTGCTTTCCAGCCACCCTTGATTGCTTTTTTTGAGTAAGTGTTAACATCATGCTGGTCACGTTTGGTGAAAACCACGGAAGTCTCCATATGGGAAAGCCTTTGAAGATTCAATATCTATCTATATATACATATACTATACCCTATTTATACCCCACTCCGGCTTATATATAATATATAAATAAATAAATAAATAAACAGAAAAGATAATGCACTGATATTACAAAACAAATATAAACATTAAATCAAAAATAGTCACAAATATTAAAATTACACAATAAACTACAAGTGTTTTTTAAAACAACACTCGAACCCAGGATATCATCGGGCAAGACTTGGATAATATAACAAAATCTGAACCCAGGGTACCCTACCCAAGGAGAAACACATTTTAGGAAAACCCCATGACCCCCTAGTCCTAATATGTCTTGGTATGGATTTGAACACATGACCTTCTGTTTGAAAGCCATGGAGTACCATCAGAGTAAAACGTACCCCGTTTATAAACAACATTTGAAAGAGTGATTGTCTCTTGGCTTTTATTATAGTCATGGCAAAACATATCGAAAGTGCAAACTGTCATCTTTTAAATTTAAAAGAAAATTGATGTTATAGAAATTCTAATAATAAAAATTTGAGTACCAATGTTATTTCTTGATATAATTTAAGCTTCTATAACACGATTTTCCAATAATATTACTTGTAGTCGAGTGTCATTGTAGAAACGGCTTTTCTGGTCAATATTTCTTAGGAGCATAACAAGAACACCAATTTTTAATATCAAGTTGTGATTTGACATACCTGAGAAATTAAATACATTTAGAGATTACAAATTTTTATCAAAATTTATAACTGTTCATCATTAATTTCTTAAACATCATCATTCTTGAAAGAAAGTATTGATATTTGTTAAAAAAAGATCAGATTTTTTTAGTTTTCAATAATATAAAGATAAACAAACTCAATAGGGCCGGATAAAATGTGACCTATTGTGTTTTTTATTATTAAATCATCGGATACCTAACAACTTGATCACCATTATTGAAACCACTCACGTTAACTTCTCCTAAATCCAATTTCCATATTGTTGCAAGTATTATCAGTGACGGAGAGCTTGACACTTTTAAAATGGGAAGCAAAAACTTAATTGATAATATTTTTTTTACAATCGACCGGTATGTCTCGGTTAGTTGGATTAAATATTCAGATTAATGATTTGGGTCAAGTCGGGTTAAACAATAAACATAAACATAAAAATGTCTAATAATATTGTCATTATTCGCGAGAAAAAACTGAAAAAGTGAATAGTAGTCAATTCCACTCACTAGATGAGAATTTTTTCACCTTTATATAACTTGACTTCTATCATCCTCTTCTTCATCAACAACATACCTTTTAAAAATAAATCAAAATAACCTAAATGTCTAAATAACCTAAACCTAAATATTTATTTAAACTAAAAACCTAAATGTCTAAATAACTAAAAACATTTTTCATGATATATTGATTCAAACTAAAAACACTAAATGTATAAATAACTAAAATAACCAAAATTACTAAATGAATATCTAATTTTGCACCAAAATAACTAAATGAATTATGAATATAAATTCCGCAAAAAATGAGTCTAAATATTCTACACTAAACAGGCTAAAATGAGTACAAATTCAGCACCAAATGATAGCAATAAATATAAAAATTCTGCAAAGAAAAAAAATTACCTTAGAACTTAGAAGGAACATCAGCTATATATGTGAGCGGGTCGGAGACCGGAGGAAACCATAGGGCGCTTAACAGGGGGAGGCCGAGCGGCGAGGGCGAGCCGTAGGGCACCGAAGGGCCGACATGCGACGGCGGGAGCAGTGACGGAAGTGCCAGTCAGGGATGAAAGGTCAAGGGTAAACGGTGGTTGGCTGTCGGTCAGTCACTCGGCCGAGACGAACGTCAGCGGGAATGGATGGCTAGAGGGGATTTTAGGGTTGGGAATTGAGACGTGAGAAATTAGATAAAAGGGAGAAAAAAAGAGAGGGAAACAAGGGTTAAAAATTTAGGTATTTTGTATTAAATGTGAGAATGAGTAATTTTTAAAATGCAATTGATTTATAATTTTTTTTTAAAAGTGTATGTAAATCTAATTCATGCTATTTTTTAAATGGGAGGAAAAGACCAATATTTAAAAAAACTATCTTACGGTCCAAAAATTGACATTACTGGTGAGAAAAAAGAGGACGGTTGCCCCCGGCCCCAAGCATGCATGCTTCGTCTCTAAGTATGATCAATCAATATTAACACACAAATTAAACTTTAATATTGATTAATAAGGTAAATTTAACATACCTTATCGTCCATTAATATCATTTGCATAGAGTATGTTTCAAATTATTAATCATTAACTACTTTCAAATATGGATAATTCTGGAATTGATAGTATGTGAATCTTACAATTCAATAATGTCATTTACTATTGTTGTGTTTTACAACCATATGTACATGAAAAGAAAAAATAGCTAGTTAAGTTATAAAAAGTTAAAATAATATGATTACGTACAACGTTTAAAACAATGAAGATTTAGGATTGATTACATCACCTTAAAAAAAGATGTAAAAAAGAAATCAGAACGAGAATGTGTCAAAATGAAATATCAAAAAGAATAAAAAGAGGTTAGAATGCAATCTAATTAAATCAAATGAAAAATTATAGTATATTATTTTTAATTATATTAAATATAATCGAATATGTATTAATGATTGCCAATCATTAATAAATTATGTAAAACAAATCATTTTAATTAATTATATTTCAAATATAAATATATTTTAAATTTTCAAATGTTTAATTTATATTTTAAACGAAAATATTATTCAAAATCTCATACTTGTGTTCTATAATAAGTAACTAGCTTTATTTCCTCACACATTGCGGCGGGTTATCACAATACACTCTCAAAACGAATATTGTATATCATTTGTAAATACATAAGTTATATAGCAAAATCAAATATATTATCACGTACTCTATACAAATTTTTCCTAAAAACATAAAATCATACAAAATCGTCACAAATATGTTACAAAAATAATAGAAAAAATTACTCACAAAATCTTTATTACTGCAACCAGTCGTTTGAATTAAAACAAAATCACAAATCTTCAAGCAGATGTCTCAATTTTAATAAAAAACTCAAAAATCTATGCAAATCTCTCAAATTTAGTAATTTTATATCCGTTTACTACTTTTAAAGTAAAAAAAAAAACTTTTGGTGGTCCAAGGCTAAATTATCAAAATGTTAGTGGATCAGAATATGTGCATTACTATTCATTTTACTATGCATCACTATTATATATATATATATATATGTATATATATAATTACTATTTATTTTATGAACTTTAATTATTATATATAATTAAATCAAAAACTCGTTATACTAATAAATAAATCATGTAAAAAAATAAAGGAACATTCTCGTACATGGGAAAATGAAGCAAGAACATTACCTTTTTTGAACACTATTTGATCTCAGCGTGTGGCCTACTGATTTTCAGGTTATGTCACCAAGATCTAGTTACCATAACCTCCGTTGAGACCCTACCACCATTCCAGGAGGAAACCACACCGGAAAATCCTCTGACCTCTCAAGAATATTACCTATGGTTAATGTCACTTGCATATACACTTTTTAAATGATTTTAAAAGAATAATTTGGATCATTAACAGGTCACTGAAACTTTATCGTCTTACCAGCGGTACCAAACGGTCATATCCACTATCAAATCACAATTTAAGATGAAACTCAACACTTTGAGAAACCCCAATGTGGGATTCAAACTCACACATTATGGTTCTTGTGTCTTATCCCACCATTAATATGATAGTGGACCAGGGCTGGCTCAACCAATTTGAGGACCGTAGGCGACATTAAAATTCGAGGACCTTCATCCATTTGAAAACTTAAATTCTTTTTATACGTCTCTTTGATTTACTTGTTTCATTGCAGCTTGCAAGCTTTAGAGACCCTTTGTTATGGGTGTTTTTGATCTGGTTTTTAGGTACCGTAAATAACGGTTTATGAATAACCAGGGGTCTTAGAGCATATGCAGGAGGTGCGACCGCACATGGCTCATTTTTTTAGGGGCCCTAAATTTTTTAAAAATTTGTATATTATATATATATTGATTTATTTTACAACAAACACATATAATTTACGATCCAATTCTTAAATATATTTAACCTCATTAAAAACTAATTACCAAAAACCAAAGTGGGTTTTTTATATATTGTTGATCAAGTAAGTGCTTCACTTCAAACAAGATTTGAACAATACAAAAAGTATGAAAAATTATTTGGATTTTTGTTTCATAAAAAGAGGAAGGAATTGTACGACAATGACATTAGTTCATGTTGTATTCTTCTTGAGGATGCTTTAAAGTATGATGGAAGATCATATATTAATGGTTATGAGCTTAATATGGAGTTAAAGTTTTTGGATACTTTATTACCTGGTGAGATTCTAAACCCGGTTGATGTTTTAAAATATTTGAAGCGAGTCGATTGTTTTCCAAATGCATCAGTTGCATATAGAATCTTGTTGACTATTCCGGTAACTGTAGCATCCGTATAAAGAAGCTTTTCAAAATTGAAGTTGTTTAAGTCATACTTACGATCGATAATGTCTCAAGAAAGACTTAATGGGTTGATAATAATAACTATTGAGAATGAAATACTAGATAATGTGGATTATGAAATTTAATCAACAACTTTGCATCAAAAAATGCTAGAAGAACGTCACGTTTTATTTAGTTATTTGAAACATTGAAATGTATAATTTTGCTAAATCAATATTGTTTATGTCGATTTTACTATTGTTTTAATTATCGTCAATTTGTGTGTGCGAGTGCACACACATAGGAGCCCATTTTTAACATTCGCACATGGCACCTAATCTTTCAGATACGGCTCTGTGAATAACCAAACACAAAACCAAACATTTAAAAATAAAACCAAACCAAACCGCTATTAATGTTTGGTTTCGATTTGGTTTTACGGTTTGAGCATTCTTGTTTCAGCTTTCTGGTTTTGGGCTTTTTGAGCCTATTAAAAATTAAAACCGGGTCAAACTTAACCATTTTATGGTTTGAGACTTGTGAATCACATTGTATTCCCAAATATAATTTTATTTATTGAATATCACTTAAATCATCAACCATATACATGCATATATACATAATAGTTAATACATACATAGATACACATATGTATATATGTATGCATGCATGAATAAACACACACAGTCCTGTTTGGTTTTTTATGACCGTTTTTAGTGAAAACCGTAAAACAAAATGTTCACTACGATTTCAAACTTTTAAAACCGATCAAAAGAAGAGAAAAACCGACCGCAAAACCGTAACATTTGAGGCCCTAAAAAATATGAGGCCTTAAACCATTGCCTGTATTTTTTATATAGAAAGCCGACTATAATATCTTTGTCATATCCACTTTTTTAATGTCTAAAAAAGTAAATATAATAATAATTAGTACATTGTGTCATTATTAATTTGGCCATTCAAAACTATATTTCAACTAAAAGAGATTGTAAAGAACTGAAATCTTTTACAAACCAAATTATTAAAGTAAGAAAATTACATGTAGTGGAAGAAGATGAAATCTTTTACAAACCAAATTATTAAAGTAAGAAAATTACATGTGTGTCCCAATTTACAAACAATAATATAAGTTAATAAATTATTAATGTTCTATAATTTTATTATTTATGTTTATATAAATTAGTAATGTGCATCACTAACAATTCCAAACAAAAGTATAAAATTGACCCAACAATAAATAAATGGTTGCAAAGCTTCACAAACATGTCAGCAGAAATATTGAAAGGTTTTTAACTTCAACCTTTTATTGAATTAAGTCTCCTTCCCTATGAGTCAACTTATCCTTGACAAAATAAGTGGGTTGGGCTGAGTTGGGTAATGAGACTGAATGAGTGCATGTCAGGATGAGTTTTTACCAAAAATCAGTTTGGATTTAAATGAATCGTTTTAAAAAACATCAATATATTTCAAGTTAAAAAATTGAAATGAAACAAACAGTTTATTTTAATAATTTTTTTATGTTTTATTATCAAATATATTATTAATTGTTCTTACATGTTTAAATCAATTATATTTACATAGTTTTTAAGTTACACATCTTGACCCGCATTGTGTTAAAGTGCTACCCATTTTAACCCGTTTAATATGATAATGTAACCTGTTTCAACCCAAAGTATAATATTTGTTATGGGACGAGATTGTCAGGTTCAAATCAACCACATCCCTGAGTTAAGCATGTTCGTCATAAAGCAAATTAATTTTATTAATAAAAATAGGCTCATGTTATTCTTGCATCCACCTCACCCTCTATACGTCTCATATATGCGTCTCGTATAAGTCTATATGAAACGTACATAGGGTATTGTTTGTCAGAAATTCTCAGTGTCAATGATTGCCTAATTGGACTCCTATACTCCTCATATAGGCCTATGTATAAGTCATATACGAGGCGTATACAATATCACTTATTTTCGAATCAGTGGGTGTTAGAGGGGGTTATATGCCTCATATAGGCTTATACGAGGCATATAGTATCAGTAGGGTGTTAAAATTAAAAAAAAAAAAAATTGGATTTGTAAATAACATGTCCCTAAAAAGAGAGCTACTTTTTAACATCATCCATATATGTGTGTGTGTGTGTTAATTATGATCACAGATGTGTTGTTTTTATTGCAACTTCTTCACAATCTCATATTTATGTTCAATGATAATTAATTAGATAAAAAATACACAGTTATACTAATACTAAAATCATGTATAATATCAATAAAAGGAATATAGTACTAGGAAAACTCCTGTTATATTGGGATATTCATCATGTGATTTATTCTTGTTCAATAAACCAAGTCGGTTTTAGATACTCTTTTTTAAGTTGGGTTTGTGATTGTATTCATATTAACTCTTCACTTAGAATGTGTTTGGGATGAGAGGTTAGATGTAGTAGTAAGGTGTTCTCATCCCAATCAAAAAGTTGTGAGTTCGAGTCTTGGGTGTAAGTAACATCATCCAAGATTACCTAAGTGTTGTCATTTTCTCCTAGATATTTTAGGTGTTGCAGTTAAAAAAAATAAAGATTTTTTTTTAAATTGTTTTTCATATATGTTTTTATAATTAATGAAAGTAGTTGTAATTTTATTTTAGTTTATGTTTTGGTTATAGTTTGTGTAAGGCTAGGCATAGTGACTTGTGAGTGGGCATGAGGGGCTTGGGTCAGGTCACGCCCTCATGGTGCCCTCCACCCACTACACATTGGGCGTGACCGAGGTGTGATAGGAGTGAGCGTGAGGGTGTTTACGGCGTGAGAGGAGATCAGAAAGGGGGGAAACAGGGAGTGATGGGGGCTTTATAAAGGGGTGATGATAACACATGTAGTAATGATGTCGAATGATGAGGGAGTAATATTGTTAGTTATTTATATGACGCGGAGTGACGTGGGCTTTACCACTACACATATAGCCTAAGTGTAACTTGATATTTTGATTAATGTTTTGAAAATTATTTGTGTAAGTGTAGCATGCTGTTCATGAAAGCAATTATGATCTAAAAAGGTGAAATGAGATTACTGTGACTAGAGAGGCAAGTTTGAAGCTTTTGACAAGAGTGACTGAAGATGGTAACCAAAGAAGTTGCCTAGAGCATGTAGATTATAGGGTTGGTAATTATGTTTTTATGTTTTTTTTTTAACTACAGGGGTAAAACAGTGAATATTAAAAGTTTAACACCCAAAGTGGATGGATTCATCCCACATACCAAAATAGTAATGTCTAAAAAGTAAAGATGAAATATAGGAATGAAAGTAATATAAATGAGTAAAATAAAAAAAGGACATAAAAAAGAAATGTTAGAATTACACATAAGTAAATTTCTTATTTATTTATTAAGTATAAATTTACAATTACTAGTTTGTATTGCTTTCGAATATAGGTGGGAAAACTGTTTTTTTTAATCGGTTCCAGTCTGTTCTAATCAACATAGTCAATAACCAATTTTGGTTATTGTCGAGTTTTTGATCGGTTCTGGTTCTGGTTGCAGCTCGATTTTTGGTCGAATATAGGTGAAACTGGTTCCGGTTCTGTTTTCTCTGAAAAACCGGAATCATCTATACATGTCAGGACCTTTTTTTGTCCATCTCTACTTTCATAGTATGAGTATGTTATAAAATAATTAGCAACATACTTTAAATATACTCATTAGATATTAATACATAACACCATTAATTAAATTAAATTCAAGTTAATATATAACAAAAATTTTATACATACCACGGTTATTATTGTTTATTTGGACACTACGAATGGTTGCAATGAACACAAATCATCAACTTACGTGGCTACAAAGGTTGCCGTATCAAAGATGCAATGTATATCACATGTAAAATTGGTGGAGTCTCATCACCCACCTCAAGTCAAACTTGTGTTTTATAAATTTTTATTTAAAATTTTGAATTAATTCCTGTAAATATATAAAAATTAAAATTCACTGTTATAAAATTATAAAATAATAAGTTTAGAGGAAAATAAAATGGGTGAGATACATGTATCATGCATATGGTACGTTCTACAGTCATGATATATGGGTGAGATGCATGCATCATATCGTATGGTTCTAGGGTGTTCCTTTACGTGGATAAAAATATTTTTTTAGGTGTAATATATTTCCACTGAGATGTGGTTTTGTGCGATCTTACTTGCAACAGTGATGTTTGTCACTCTTAATTAACTAATCAAATTTTTTAAAATTTATTTATAAAATATTCTTTGTAAATTGATTTAATTTTCACGTGGTTATTTAAGATGTGACATGAGTACATGACAAATAAAAGGTATGTTTTGTATAAAAACGCTAATGTTTTTTAGAAAATCTCTTAAATCACCTCAAACTAAGTCCTATTTAACTAGTTTTGATAAGGTTGTAACTGTCTCGTCCAACTCAAAATATTATAAGCTTTTAAATTTTATTATTAAGAGTTTGCTATTAGAGTTTAGGTTTTGGGGATTCTTTTAGATTTTAGGTTTATCTTTTGGGTTTAATGTTTGATTTTAAAGTGTAGGTTTTAGTACTATGGTTTATGTTTTACGGTTTAAGGTTTAGGATTTGAAAAGTCGGTTACAATGATACGAGAAAATAAGCTTATTCCGAGTTTGTTTGAGTCGTTTTTTTAGTTTTCGAAATCATTTTTAGCCTTATTAGACAAAATAGAATTTTTTTTTTTTCGAAAACATCATCTTATTTAACTTATATATAAGTGATTTGTTTGATTAAGAACATATTACATTAATCATTTATGTTAGGTTTGACAATCTTGACTTAAATCAAAAGAGAAGAGTTGGTTTAGGTAAACACTCATTTATTTTAGCATAATACTTATTGTATTTTAGTTTATAAAATGGATAACATCATAACATAGCACGAGTTTAGATAAGTAACATGTTAACTCAATATGAGACAAGACATGTAACTTAAAAACTATGTGAATAGAATTGATTTAAACGGATTAAATGATCAATAGTATGTTTGATACCAACATCACTAATTATTATCCAAATAGATTATTTGTTTAGTTACAATGCGTTTTGACTTTAAATAAATTTATGCTAATTAAAAACGACTATTTAGATTTAAACTGATTTTACATAAAACTTGTTTTGACTCGTACTCATTCTAAACCCAAACTCATTCTGGATTATTACACAACCAAACTAACCCACCCTTTTTGTCGGCCTTACCTTATCTGATATTTAAAAAATACATCAGGGTTGACATGATCGTCAACTTCACTACACTATATGTAATCCTCTTTATATAAATTGTCATTGATGTGGTAACCTACTAACCTTTTCAACTTACTTTTCAATTAATCAAATTTTGATTTTCTTAGCGATTAGTATCTCTTATTTTTTGAATAAAAAGATCTAAATATCTAACGATATGGTCTTGTGGAATATGATGGAAGAAAGTTGTTTTGAGAAGAAAATGGGTGGCTCATGTCACTTATAATAGACCATTTATTTTTACCATTTTAATTACAATGATTTTAAAAATAATTTCTACAAATGAAACAAAACTTTTAAACACTTCAATTCATGTAGCATTCCTAATTAGAATCTATACACCCAACAAAGTTCTGGGCAATAATTTGGGCATAGTATTTTTTTTCTGAACGGCTTGGTATGACGGCATTCAAGACGGACCTTCAACCGTCATTTAAGATTTGACGCTTTAGGTGTACGCTCGAGCCCACCCTAAAAGCATCCGCACAATTAGGTAAAAGTGTAAAACCCCTTGCATTGACTTGACAAATATGTTTCTGCCTAAATTTTAACACATGAACTCTCGTAAAGAAGTTAAAAAGGTATCACAAACCCTTAGTTTTAAAATAGTTAATTCTGCATAAAAACATTAAAAAAAAAAAATAAGACATAAAATTTTGGTATATATACCGTTATGTGTCTTGGATAAAGTGTGGAAAAAAAAAACCTAAACATATTAAGTGGAAGAGTGACATCCCATCAAATTATGCATCTTTTCTGTATTGGCTTAGAGTTAATGTTAATTTTCGTAGGTAATGATGGCTTATCCTATTTAACCAACCTTTTGTGTATGTATTCTTATTTTTTCTTAATTATAGTTTGACTTGAGATTTTTTTAACAATTCAAGTTCTTTTAGCCATCATTGTTTATTTTTACTGCTAAATCTAATAACGGTATAGTGGTAAGGTGATTTTTGTCTCGATTACCCGAAAACTTGTACTTGTTTACTCGAGCCATATCTTGGATTCATATACCCGAACATTTTTAATTTATGTTTTTGTTTTCCATCATTGTGTAGCAATGCTTCATTATACTAGCAAGCTTCAGTCCTTAAACATAAAATTTCTATTAAGTAGTGTATTTTAATGATATTTTAATATATATATGTATGTATGTATGTATACTACGAAGTACATAATTATCTTTTGAGATTTATATCATTATAAAGATTTATGTATTTTAGATGTCTCAAACATTTTATGGAAATTATAATATATTTTTATTTACAAATGTTGTAAACAAAAAACTATTTTTAAAATTAATTGCAAAGAAAAAGTAAATAAACTTGAAACCTAATGGGCATTATTTAACAAAATAATAGGACTAACCAATGTTTGATATCTAATGGGTGTTGGTTTGGCATGTCACAAGGTTTTAGAGTTGGGTGTGTGGCCTAATTGCCTTAGGTTGCTAGTAGGGACAATGACGAAGGATATTTGGGTCGGGATGAGGGGAACTCCTGTTTTTTTCGCTTAGTGTAATTTTATGCGTTTTTTGTCCGAAAATTTAATAAGTGTTGAGTTTGTCCCTAGATTTATGAGTTATGTCCCCCGACCCACCTTGTATTTCGAGCCAAACTCTGTAACACCCCGACCGATGGCGGAAACGTCGGGATGCCACGAGGGATGTGTAGATTGTTCATAAGCTCGTGGGCATCTAAATAAATCATCACATATCAATTTAATCAACCAAATTAAATACATCAAAAATCATGTTCATCATGATTTAGTTACAGTAATTTACACAAAAGATTTAGCTAAATTAACTAAACACTAGTCTTCAGTAATCCAGTTAATTTTAGCTAAGTCCAAAATCCTAAGTGATGATGTCCAAAAGATGTAGAGCTATCATGCTCTACCTACTTTTGCTCGTTCCCTGAAACATGTAGAAAATCAAGTGTCAACTACAAAGTAATTGGTGAGTAATCATAAGTTTTTATGTTTCAAAAATGTTTACAAAATGATTATAAAAGTTTACAGTTTTCCAAGAAAATCCACATGTGCACCTGCGAGATAATCCAACACTGCCAACACACAAACACAAACACAACAATCACATAATTCAAACAATCACATAATTCAAATAATCACAAATAATCAACCGCATATATTCAACCAATCTCAACCAATCACAATTAAATCAATAATCAATATTCACCATATTCATCTCAATATAAGTTACCGCGGAGGACCTCAGTCAACTCAACCAACGATATTCCTATAAGTGTCAATACATGCACTGCGGAGGACCGTAGTCAACTCAACCAACAGTGGAATCACCGCGGAGGACCTTAGTCAACTCAATCAACAGCAATTCAATCATCGCGGAGGACCGAAGTCAACTCAATCAACAATGACTCGCGGAATATGCAATCATCCATATCAATCCACAATCAATAATAATTCAATAATATGAATATCATATTGATAATCCAGGTGTCACCTATGTGTTATCAAAATAATATTTTAAATCTTGGTATACATGTTCCACCTCCGAGTTTAAAAACAAAATGATTTAAAAAGGAGGTTATGAGAACTCACCTGATTTCCTTAGAATCAGTGTTCTTGTAAAACGCGCGCTCACGTAAGAGAAATCAAAAGCAACTCAATCAACCTGTAATTATCGTGTGTTCGTGTTCATAAGTATACGTGTTTCATTTCAATCAAGTGTCCTTAAGTGTTTACTTTAAATCCTTAAGTGTTTCGTTAACTTAGTTTATTTTATCTAAGTTAAGATAACTCCCCCAATGTTTAATAATGATCATTATTACGATATAGTTTAGACTTGCTAGTCTTAATTATTCAATGATGATAACAATTTGTGATATCTTATATATGTCCCCATAGATATGTATATGTAAAGGGGATAATCCTAATCATACACATACCTATACATACATGCATGATTACTTAAATTGACCATCTTATTCTACTTTATTGAAATTTTAGTTTAAGTCTAAAGATTCTCACATAGATTAGTCACATGAAATGTTAATACTTCATAAATTCTTAGATTAGAACTTAAGTATTTTAGGAAAAAGATGATGGTCCTCAAAACATTCATGCATTCATGGTATACACAACCTTTATATTCTTTTGTTTAACCTAAATCTTAATTTGAAGACTTAGGTTTGACAGACCTTGACCCAGCGAACCTTGGGTCCGGTTATTCTTTAGGTTCGGCCATTTAGGGTTAGTGACCCATAATGTTCGCAACTCTTAGTTTAGTCATGGTTTAGGTTTAACAATGTCCTAGGTTCGCTGCATATGCCAAGGTTTACAACCCAGAGGTTCGCCGATTATCCAAACCCATATAGGTTCGTGGTCTTTAGGGTTCACTGGCAGCTTAGGTCCGGCTCACTTGAGGTTCGCCGCCCAGGGTTTGCATGGAAGAGAGGTTCGCTGCCATGAGGTTCGGTTTCCATGGGGTCCGTAGCAACTTGGTGGTTCGGTGATGCTTGAGGTTCGGCCAACACAGGTTCGTCTCTCCCATGGTTCGGCTGCTAGGGTTCGTGGATAGATAATGATTCGCTCATGCATGGTTCGTGACTCCTAGGTGGTTCGGCCAATACCCAGGTTCGGTCACCTCCTTGCACAGCTAGAGATAGGTTCGGCCACCTGTACTCGCGAACCAAACAGTCCCAAGTTGTTCATCATCACCATCTTCGAGCAACCATCTGTTGCAGGTGTGTTTCTAAGGTTTTCAAGTCGTTTACTAAGTTTATTGCAATGATTCCAAGTGTTTAGATCGGTTAGAACATCAATGGGCTATAAGGTTCGTAGTTCACAACAAAACCGAAGATAAAACTCTAGATTTACCTCAAAATGTCGACCAAACGTTGGATTTCTTCGTGGGTTCTTGTTCTCCTCGATCACACGAACGTTTAGGCACCAAGATCTCGCGAAACCGTTGAGAAACGAAGGAGATATCGTAGAGAGAAGTTAGAGAGAGAGAGAATAGTGACGGGAATTTACTTCTAGAGAGAGAAAGAAGTGTGGGAAAATGAAGAAGAAGAGTAGGTTCCACCATTTATACCCCGTGCCTTTCCATTGTGCTCGGTCTCGTTTATTTCGCGATAAAATTATTAAATGATCAGTTTTACTCGTAAAATACATTTAAAACATAAAACATTTATATCCTTAGATTTCGTTTTAATAAAATGATTTTAAATAAATTCGTTTAAATAAAAAGGCCTCCGTTTACTTTTGTTAAATTATTTATTTAATTAAAACGGTTTGTTCATATACGTCTTAGGTTGTAATTCCTAATAAATGTTTTTAAATTCCTTTTTCTTAATTTAATATCGTTAGATATTATTTCGTTATCTTGTCGAAACGCGTTACTCACGTACGTATTCGTAAAGATCGTCACCTTTTCGAATCCAACGCTCGTACCGTATTTCGATTCGATTTACGATTTATGGAATATCGTTTCAGGATATTAGTCCTAATAGTTATATTCGTGTGAATCGTCACCCACGCGAATACATTATTAGGTTAATATTTCTGAAATAACATTCGCGTTTAATTTATAATCGTAACCTCACCATCATGTACTTATTTTCATTAATGCTTCCATTATCTTATTATCTTGAATATTATACTTTCCCAATCCGAATCCCACTAAACCATATCACTGACACATCCATGATAGACCGAAATAAGCTTATTGTCACACCCCGAGCCGGCGGGGTAGGATCGGGTTTCCCCGACGGGCGGAAGGTTCCCGGGGCGCGATATCGAGAGTGATAATCGAAATGATCAGATTGTTTACATTGCACATGATATATAAATGAGAAATGCTAAGTAAAATAGAATTACAAAGTTAAATTACATCAGTATTATTTATAATTTAACAATGTAAATCTACCATCAACATCATAAATTTTTTTATCTTGTATTTACACAAGATATACAAAATAATTTGTATCATGATGTCTTCAAAAGTATGCAGGTCCAAAATACTAAGTCTTCTATCGGAAGTCCTAGTCCAAAATAAATGACTTCTTAATTGACCTGTTCGTCACCTGAGAAGTCATGCAAAAATAAAGTCAACACATGGTTGGTGAGTTCATATAGTTTAGTATTTGAAAATGATTTGGAAATGATTTGAAAATCCCTTTCGGTAAAGATCCTAACCTCATTAACTTCAATGTAATATCCATATCGGTATGCTTATATATAGGGCATACCCCTGAGTCAAGCCTACAAGCCCGCCCAGACGCCATCCCACCACATACTAATACGCATATGACACTGTTGTTAATGATAATTAAGCATTTTTACCCCACAAACCTCTGATTTGAATTATGTTTTTCCAAAACTTGATTTACCTTTGATCCTCTTGAATTCCTCATAGATATATGATTTCCCAAAAGTCAGTGATAGAAATAAAATGTTGAATATTTAATTAAATAATTAAATAAAACATTTAAATACAACTAAGACATGATGATTGGGCCTTATTTGACTCAATCAATTAGACTTAGTTGTTGGTGGTTGTCCAAGTTGTAACCTCTCACACGTGACCCATATCAGGCATAACTCACAAGGAGTACACCTGAACTGAGCGGGATTTTAATGTTTTGCCCGTTACAGCCTGACCCAATGGTCTTCTGCATCTGAAAGGGACTTTAAGGATATCCTTTGATTCTTGATCTCTTGATTCTCTTGATTTGACTTTGATATTGATTTCATTGATCGTTCATGTTATTGCCCGTTACAGCCTGACCCACAGGTCTTCTGTATCTGAGAGGGACTTTATATGTGTGTTACACGTGGTCTTGATTCCCTATACAACTGACATCCACCTTAACTTGAATATTAATGATTTCATTAGATCATAATGATTTCATTATTTTCATGATTCACACACATTTATGATTTTGGGTCTCTTGATCTTGATCTTTAGAATTCCCATGATTCACAATGATAATTGATTCTTGATTATGATTCTTTGTTCTCAGATCCCACACTGAGTTAGGTTTCCTTTGAATATGATCTTTTGATTTGTTCATTTGATTTCACTTTGAATTTAGATTCTTGAATTTGAACTTGATGGACTAAGGGTTTATTTAGAGTTTAAATTTAAAGTATTACTCATAAGAGTACTTTAAATAATTTGGTTGTTTGATCTGTTTAATAATTACCTAGACAGGAGTCTAGGAGTATCAACAAACATATATATGTAAAATATATAATAATTAAAAGCATTTAAATAAACAGTTTAAATAAAAACAGTTTACGCATGCTTCTCAGCCCCGCGTTTTAAAACAAAAATGTTTAGCAAAGGGGCAATGAACTCACCTGTGTTGCTCTGTTTAGAATTACCACAAAATCCGCGCTCGTTGTTGTAACCTAAGTATCTTCAGTACCTGAGTTGTTTTAAGAGAATTCGAGTACAATAAGTACATAAAGTAGTCGTCGAATCTAGGGTTTGGTCCCGGTGTGCAACTACGTGTCCTAGATTACTAATGTGTTTCTATGACTCATTCCCTTTCATCTAAGATGTTACCCGTGAGTAACCCAACTTTCCCTGAACTCATTATTACCAGTTCTTAATGTGACATGCTTTTTAAAGTAAACATTTTTAAGTTATTTCATTTCGTTTTAATCATTTTGAAAACTTTATCTAATGTAATTTAAATAAGTTATTATTTTAAAGTCTTTTATTAAAAATACAATTAATTTAATTAAAGGAACATTTAACACGTGATGGCTTAGATCAAGCCCATTGGGCCACTCTCAGCCCATTTATTAGATTTTTGCTCCTTAAACGATTTCTAGATAGTTCTTTGATAAACTATGCCTAGATGATTCAATTAACTCATCTAAGTTAGTTAATTGTCCTTATGAGATTTCCTAAGGTTTAGTTGTTAATAATTAAATCAACACCTCGAATCTTAGGTTATTGTTTCGATCCTCCATGATTACTCAATGTTTACGACCCAACTAATATTTATACCTTGTATTCGAATATCAACAAGCTTTTAGAAGATTTCTTGACATTACACTACCAATATCTTTATCTTTAATTAAGAAAACTTAATTGTTGTCCTATGATAATATCATATTAGTTTCCCCATTGTTCGAGCTCCATACCAAGTTCACAACCCAACCCATTTGGATCCTATGTGTTGAAACCCTAGTTTGCTTCCCATGCACACACATAATAGATTATGTCCATGCATGCATACGCACACACACCATGATGATCCAAACCCTATCCCCTCTAATCCTCATAACCGACCCATCATGATCCGTGAAAGAAGAGGGGGGGCCGGATGTGCGTCTTGGGCCGAGTGTGGCTGCTCCGAATGAGCTGAGTCCCGAATGTGGTCCTTGACCAAACCAGGGCAGTCGAATGAGACTCAACCGATTGAGACTTGGCCGAAAGGGGTGTGGGGGCGAATGTCTAGGGCCGAATAGGGCTCTAGTCGAATGGGTGCATGTGGCGAAGGAAGATTGGCCGAAAGAACATGGCCGGTCGAATGAGCTGATGGGCCGAATGGAATATCAGTCGAATGAGACCACTGCCAAAGGGAGCCCCTGGCCATTCGGCGAATGACTAGACCGGCGAAGGGAGCTGGTCATTCGGCGATCTGGGCTGATGCCATTCGGCCGGCCGAGCAACCCACATGCAGCCATGGTTATTCGATCCAGTGACTACTCCATGATACAAAACAGGTTCCTAACTCATTCTAAGGGTATATGATGGTGTTCCTAAGGATTTTCTGTGGTTTTAAAACCGGTTCCTAGGGGTTCGAACTTAGGGTTTAGAAAACCCTAAAAACCGAAAAGAAATGTGGATTCTACCTCAAATCTGATGGATGGAAGCTTAGATCTGCTGTACTTTCAAGTTCTACAAGTTGAAATGGTTGTTTTGACACCGAAATGGCTCGAAATGGTTGAGATTTGGGGGTGTTCTTGTAGAGAGAAGGTATTAGAGAGGTTTTAGAGAGAGAGAGTAGAGAGAGAGTGACGATGAGGATGAAATGGCTGGTGGTTTGGGGGTTGTTGAGGGATTAAATGCCTCATTAAATGAGGGGAAAGTACCCGGGTTCGTTCGGTTTCGCGTGGTTTCGCGTAAAAACATCGGTTTCTCACCGTTTTCGTTACGAAACGGCTCGGTTTTAAAAATAGGAGTTATAAAATTATTTTAGGGTGTGATTCCTAATAAATTAACTAAATATATTTTATTTATTTTAAATTTACAAAAATGATTAATTTACTGTTTAAAATCGAATCGTACAGTCGTCACGCGTATTCGTTCGAATCGTCACCCGTACGAACACGGCGATAACTATACTTTTCAATATTGTTTTTCTAATTACTGGATATCATTCAGAACGTTAAACTTCCAGATTTATTCGTACAGATCGTCACCTATACGAATAATCTGTCGGTTTAGCATTCACATAACGACATCCGTGTTGTTTTGTTCTGTAAGGCCTCGCATACGTTTATACATAATAAAATCCTAGCAATTAATCACATGATGGTTCTGTGTTGCCAGATAATTATCTGACTCAAGAACCATTATTCTGAGCTTGTTTCTCTGAAATGATTATGAATTCCCTGTTTGATTTATGAAATGATAATAGTATATGATATGAATATGAATTCACACTGAAATGCATAAAAGTTGTACCTGATTACTGTTCACGTACTGTTTAAAATCACTGTTCCGGTGACGGTTCCGGCACTGATGTTACACTTATGTATAGGGCATATGTAGGAGTAGGTCGCAACCTATCCAGCCACCGTCCCACCACCATTTCGATAAACCATGACCATGTGTCCTTGACTATGTTTAGTAACCAAACAATAACTAACTCATAACTCTTTGTCATTCCAAACCAAAACCTCGGATTCTCCTCACCAAAGCCTCAACATTGATATAATCATGATAAACCGAAGATGGTTTATGTATAGGGCATACGTAGAGGCCAGTCGCAACTGCCTCAGCCGCTATCCCACCACCTCTTTGATAGACCATGATCATATCCTTGCCTATCTTTGGCTATAGAATCCTATACCACTACCATTCCAAATCAACAACCCATATCATGTTAATTCAACTGCAATAAACCCTCTGGTTCTGTTTAGTTGTGTTTCAAACTAAACTTCCCAGGGTTTATGCTTATAATAATGTGTTCTCAATATGTATACCAATAATAATAACATCCAATAATCCATAGTCATTAACAATTATCATATCAGGTCTTAACAGTACAAACATTTATGTAATGTAATTGCCTGAAATACAGTGATGTTACAAACTCCATTACTGAGCATGAAGATTTATGAGTTCTACCCCACTGCTTTCAAATGTAATACCTCAAAATTTTCTTTTATGTAGATCACACAATGAAGATTTTCTTTTTTAAATGAAAATGGCTCAAACTTAAACAATGGATGGTTAAGGGGACAAACTACAATTAGGAAGAGCCCTAATCCTTTATACCCACCCACTCCCTCCACTTTGATTTCTCATTTCCTCATTCACATACTAGATAAGGACAACGAGAGAAAGAGAGGGAGACTAGAAGGAATATCATTTTCCTATTGATTGATCGTTTGAATATCATCTTGGTTAGCATGGGTTGAGCATAACCATCACAAGTTCAACCATCATCTTCATCCATTTGTTCAAAGGGTTTCCTTCACCAAAGGTAAGATTTTATGATCTTTTAATATGTGGATCAATAACAAATGTTTTGGACATAAAAAGTTGGGATCTTGAGGTCGGGATTAAGTGAATAAGGTAGTGGTAGGGTTTTTTGCAATCGGCTGAAAGTTTTCCTAGGACTTTCGACTAATGGACGGAACTTTAAACGTTATAATGGAACACAACGCCCCAAAAGTTTCGATCATACTTCTAATCGGAAGTATGATGGCTCAAATATTTTGATTTTACTCAAACTTCTGACCATGTTGTCCTTACAAAAATTGTGAAAGTTTCAACCATAATAGGACTTTCAGCCTTAGAGAACTTTCGAACATGGTATCCTTTCAGCCAAGGCTAAACTTTCAACCTACATAAAATTTGACCCATCTAACTTTCAGCCCATACTTTACCTTTAAACAAACTTTAAGCAGCTTTAATCAAACTTTAGGCCAGTTAGGCACCACTATTAATACAAGAGTTGACGCAATTCATACACAAACTTATGATAGGTTGATAAAGCTTTCTCCAAGGATTTAAGAATTCATCGGACATTCCAGCATTTGATAGCCACATAAGGTGAGTTCTTGATACATGTCTATTTTAACAGTTTTGGGTTAATGTGCATACTTTTCAAAGTTGTTTTTATGCAATTTATTTTAAATGATGATTACACATACGTTATGTAATGGAAGTTTAACAAGATAATTCCTAATGAACTATCTTACGAATATATTTATTAATGATATTGTGTGATGACGATGATATGTCATGGTGTATGACATGAGATGATATGATGTATGTATGTATGTATGTATGTATGTATGTATGTATGTATGTATGTATGTGTAAGCAAATTGCTATGAGTCATGTGTGGTGTGAGTAGCATGAATGTATTTGAATGATATGAAGTTTTGGATCGTTACATTATTCTAGTAATCTAGTCTAACCTAAGTTCATGACTGTCATATATGTGACACCCCGCAAATTCCAGGTCAGACTTCCTTTTAATTAAATATTTATTTAATTGACATTTACATACGTGGCACTAGAATTAGTTTAATTTAGTGTGACACATGGCACGACAGTTCAAACACAGTCACACAACAGGATAATTCAAGGAATTATCGAAAAACCACACACACGTGTCAGAAATCACGAACGTTGGTAAACGTCATACCAGTTAAGCACAAGTGCATTGCACAAGTCAATTATGACTAATAATTTATTATTAGAGTTCAAATGATGCTAAAACAACGAGTTATGTTTGAGAAACGAATGAAAATGAACTCAAATAGGCAATTGGGCCAATTGGACTTGTCTGGATGACCAGGCGGTACGCCTAAGCCCAACAAATGACCCTAGGCTGTACGCGCGAGAAAGAAAGAACATGTCGGATTTGGAGTGGTCCGCGCGGTACTCCTAGACTCGGAGTGGGCTGTCAGGCGATGCGCCTGGGAGACCAAAATCGCAGAAATCTTAAAAGGACCAACCAGAAGCTTGATGCAACCATTTCACTCATTACCCTCTAAACTACCAGCAAAAATCCGGCTCTACACTCTTCCTCACCATCATTACAGCCCCTGGAAGCCATTGTTGAGCTCTTGGAAGCTCAAGTTTGAAGAGTTGAAGCTTGGAGACCAAAGGAGGATTGAAGAAGAAGACTTGTGGAGTTGTTTCACCATCATCACCACTTTGTTTCTGCTAGAAACAAGCAATCCAGGAGTTCTTGAAGCTGCTACAACATTATCGTAGTGATTCAAGACCTTGAGAGGTAGTTATGAGTTCATACACACATACAACACCCATATACACTCAAGCATGCACTAAACCACACATGCAAACACGTATTCTATGCATGCACGAACTTGGGTGTTAATATTCTGTCTTTTGATGATTCACAAGATGATTTAGAGTTATCTATTTGAGTGTTTTGATGATATTTGAGTATTAGTTATGGGTATGGATGTATGACACCAAAAATAACAACTTTTATGAACATACATGTATGATATAAGATGTTTGGGGTGATTTTGCATATTAATGAATGATTATTGATGATATTGGAGGGCATGTACAAGGCCCAAAATGATTTTTGGTCATTTTGAGATACTTGGGACAAAGTTACTATTAATAGAAACTTTTGTATGTCAAATCTTGCTAAATGATGTTGTATGCACATGCATGTAACTTAAATGATGATTTGTGATATATGATAATGATTTTTGCATAAAGAATGGTTTAGGCATACTATTTTGGTCATTTGATGGGTATTTAGACAAAATTACTATTTTTAGTAACTTTATTTTGTAAAAACTTGATAGATGATGATATTTGATGAAAAAAGGTAGTTTAAATGATGAAATATTATTTCTAATTATGTTATTAACAAGTATTATGCCTTAACTTGGTTAAAGTAGTGCTTTATGTGAAAGCTGCTAATTTTAGAAACTTTATTTTATGAATCCATGAAATGGCAACATAAGCTTTGGTTATTTTATGATAAATAGCTTAGAATAATGCAATATGGCTATTGTGTGGAAAATGATGTGAATCTTGTTGTTAGATATGCTTAATATGGAAACTTTCCATTTTAGGAAACTTTAATGACTAAAAACGACTTGTATCTTTGTTTAATCGTATGTAACGATGTGCTAAGTGTTAACATGATCACTTAGGAATAATACACATGCTAGAAACGTTAAAATGTAACTTATTGTGGACTTTCTAAAAATGGAAACTTACTACAAATAGTAAGTTGTCCATAAACGTGAATTGTGTGTTTCACTCACCATGTGCACGATCACGAGTGTTACACGAGTTATAACCGACGCACGGTTCACCAACGGGTCGTTGACTTGACACGGTCAAACACAGTCTAACACGGACAAACACGGTCAATGAGCACAAACATGAACACGAACACGAAACACGGTCACATATATGAACTCACGTAAGCTATACGATATAGGTAATCGGTGACCGACTCGCCGACGAAGTAGGAGCTTACGCATCACCCGATTATCACTAAGGTGAGTTTATGGCCCCTCTTTAACTCTTTTGCAAACTTTTAAAATAGGGGGAGAATATTTGTTAAATCGAGTCAAACATTATTACTTGTACAAACATTTGTGTATGTTGGTTTATTAGACAAACATTAAGTGTTGTATCATAACAAAGCCCTCACACAGTCTTACCGTTAATGTACAAACAACGAGGTGAGTTTAGATAGATCTATTGGGTGTGACGAACCCCACGCGGCGCCAATACTGACTGGAGGTCGGGACGCGTGTAATCTCGACCCATCGCGCCATTGTTATTACGAGACATGGCGGAGGCAAGAGCTAACAAGTCTAGCTCGATAGAGACGCAACTGACACTTGGAGCCTAGGGCTCGGGACTAACATATGATAAACAACATGACACGTGACAAACATTTCTTTTGTATATTTATGTATATATCAAAACCTGTAAACTCACCAACCTATGTGTTGACACTTTTTCTTAAACATGTATTCTCAAGCAACTAGCTGATTTCGGACAAGGATGCACTTAAGGACACAAGCATAGGACTTGCATGCATTGATGTTGTGTCGTGTTGATCAAACAATTTTAATTATTTTATGACATGTATTAATCATTTGTGGCGTCTTACACTTTATTTCCCGCTGCATTATCAAACATATTTTATTCCGCTGCTTATGTATTTTAGTATTCCGCTGCGATCTTATTTAATCAGTTTGGCCAAAATTAGGTTTTCAAAACTTACTTTTCAAAAGCATATAGAGTCATTCTATATGACTATGAGCTGTGATTCTGCCTACGTCACACCCATGTGGACTGACATCACACGTGGGAATTTGGGGGTGTGACAATATATTCTCATGATATATTTACAATTTAGTACATCACATTTAGGAAAATTTTAACCATATAGAGTTTAATGAATCTAAAAACTATAAAAAATGATATCACATGTCATTTGTTAAATTCTATTTATTATAACAATTAACAAATAAGATGAGAAATTGTCAAATTTGATTATTAAGTTATGAATATAGGAATACCGAATATGAAATAAAAATATCAAACAAAGTAATTAGCAAATCAAATTAGCAGATTGTATGCAAGAAGTCCAAAAACAAGTCTACAAGATT
Source organism: Mikania micrantha (assembly GCA_009363875.1). Lineage (NCBI taxonomy): Eukaryota > Viridiplantae > Streptophyta > Magnoliopsida > Asterales > Asteraceae > Mikania > Mikania micrantha. The sequence goes on along the minus strand of CM018695.1, from coordinate 77,329,719 downwards.
ATCATAAAGTCAATAACAACTTATATTATAATAAATTAAAATGATTGTGCCTGAATGTTTAAATGTCTCATATCTAAAATGTGGATTCAAGTGATATTGAATATTTTTCGCTCACTCGTTTTTACCCAAATATTAAAGATTTTTGACGAGAGTAGAGACTCATCTAGAGTTTGATTGGTTGATACTTTGATCGGATGTCTTGAAGATTGAGGCATCTTTGCATCTTCTTTTTCTTCATTGATTATTTATTATTTATTGTGTAATTGTTTTTTTTAATGAGAACTCTTAAACTATAGATTTGCTTCTCCCCTTGTGTGAATGTTTGATACATGTTTCCAACACACTTTCTTAATGTTAGTGATAAACATTAAGATAATGAGGCATAAAGATATTACCGACGGGTGGTGTCTTCGTAAAATGTAGTTGTGTCCGAAAGGACCTAGATACGGGTCCCATGGTTATCTTGAACTCTATATATCGAAAACTTGCATATCATATCATATTGTTTAACTTAAACATTAAACATTACGAACTCACCAGCTTTATGCTGGTCTTTCCAAACTCAAATCTTTTGCAAGTAGACAGTGACAACGGGTGAGATTGCACTGCAGACACTTGTAATTAAATAACTTAGTTTGTAAACTATAACTTTGGTTGTAATAACGATACCCTTGTAATGTAATATCTTTAAGTTAATCTGTGTGTTGTGATACCGGATCAAGTAAGTTACCCCTCACCTCTGAGACATCACCGCTATGCTTCCGCGACCTTTTCAATGTGTTCAGTGACATCATCAACAGGTGACGAGAGGTGGGGGTATGACAGAGTGGTATCAGAGCCACAGGTTTTAGAAATTTAGGTGGACTTAGAGACCTATACTATAACCATAGGCTCGTATAGTGACACTGAGAGCACCGAACATAATTAAAGAACAAAAACTTGTTTTGATTGAGCCAAAATAATCAAGTGATACAAATTACAGTTTTGACTGGCCAACTCAACTGAAATTTGCAGCACGCGTGCATTCTAGTAAATTTCAATACAAGCAGAACAATAATAACAGTAATGATGAATAGTTGCTTTAAGATTGGAAGAGATATTATGTCATGGTTGTGTTGAATACTATTATTCAATATTCATTTCATGATGTTGATCTGAACATTTTGTTTGTACAACGATGGTTAACCCACGTGATCGCTATATATACCGGCAGATCCTATATGTGATTCTGGATGACACACTGAGTCCCAGCTCAAGTTCAGACTCAGATCCGTCAGAAGCATCTTCTGCAGCATCCCTAGCAGTACCCCAGATTTCACACACACTACCACTGGTACCACAGACGCCACCTCATGTACCACGTACACCACCACCACATCCATAGGTATCTGATGATGATACCTCTGCTGACCGACGTGCTAGAAGCCCATCACCCCAGAGAGTCCATATTTATACTGGGATTAGGAGGATGCAGGGACAAGCCCGCAAGACTACATGGCTACCACCTAGGCACCAGCTTGCCCCTAGAGATGTTCCGGGCTCCATCCACGAGGTGGGTGAGTCCTCACGACAGGCTGAGATGTGAGCTCAGCTACAGCAGGTCACTTTGGACTTGTAGGATGCTCGATTGGATGTAAAAATGAATATAAAATTACTAAATATAAAGAATAAAAATCGAATCTCGATGTTGATCATAATGAATGGAGATATAAATAAATTTACTAAATATAAATAATAAAAATCATCTCTACATTTAATCTTGATTATAAAGAATGGATATAGTTCTATATTATATGAAAATTTCAAATTTTCTTTAGATTATATAGTAAAGTATAATATTAATAACGATATTGGATTCTTGGAGCCTTGGATTTAAATTTTATAGTATGTGAGCTGACTTTAGGCTTATGTACAAGACTAATTTATTTAATGTTTAAGATTAATAGTTATTTGTTATTAAAATTAATTACACGTCTATCTTTAAAGGGTCATATCATATATATGTCATAAAGTTAGTGATTACTTAATCTTTTAAAATTTGTGTGAAATTAACGTTTTGTCATTCTTATTTGTATATGAAGTGTATGTAATATGCATGCCAATTGCCACAAAAGACTTAATTGTTATTGATTGATAATTATCATAAAAACACGAAGTTATAACATAAAATAATTTATTACACAGTTTATTTTTGATTGATAACTCCATGTATATAATTACCATGCAAGATACAAATAAGCGTTGCATGATAATAATTACGCATCCTTTGTACATTCGCACGTAATTTTTTCTTCGTATAATAATTGACCCTTATATATACACATATTGGCACACATTGGGGGAACAAATTTATTGAAAACTCACTTAAATTGAGAATACATATGAAAACCTGATGTAAAATTATGATTTTTTTTTCTTTTATTTTTGTTTCGATATATAATATATATTATCATAAGAAAAGAAAAATAGTTATAAGTACTTGTTACATATATGTTATAAAAAAAAATGTTTTTACGATGTGTAATCTTAAAACCAATGTAAATGTGTGAAACGTGTACTTATATTTATATTTTTAATTTTTTTGAATTTCTTATAATAACGTATATTACACTTATTTTTCTCGAAATTTAAAACGGGTTGCTAAGATTAAGTTTAAGGGTTGACTCTTTAAGATTAGATTATCATGAAATGCAATTCTTATATATACATACATACTTAAAAGTTAGGTTTTGCATTTGGGATCACAGTGAATTCACGTAACTTTTTCTTGATTTACGAATAAATTGTTCACATATTTATTTTCTATATATGCACACCTCTCTTAGCATCCTTAACCATGAATATGTTGTTGGGACGTGATTGTTATAAATATATGGACCAAACTTGTAACAATGTCATTATACGGAGTCGATTTTGTAATGCATAAGGTTAGGTGGATCCAAACAATGCAATCTTTTATTTTATTTTATTTTATTTTTTGTTAAATATGTCTTAAAAAATAATAAACCGAAACACGTATGTTCGAAACAAACACTCACCCTCTACACCTAATTTTTTTTCTTTGCTTCTTGTCACATGACTTTTAAAATCAGAGGTCATGAGTTCAATCCTATGCAATAGTGTAATTAGTTTGGTGTAGTTTAGGAGGAGAGTAAGTTTAGCCTTTAAAAAAATGTAATCAATTTTACATATAATTTTGTTCCTATTATAACATATAGTTTTCATAAATCTTAAATATAATGTTGCGACACATGTTTTTATCTACATTTTGCTAAAAATTTTATTTAAAATTGACTCCGTTTATATTTTTAAGGTAGGTTATATTAAAAACAAAGTCAAATTAATTATGATATATTTTTACTTTTTTTATATCAAACAATTATATTGTTTTGACGTAACTCTATTAAAGCACTTAACCATGAATAGAGGTGGCCAACATACCCGGAACCGGAACCGAAGAACCAAACCAGTGGGTACGGGCGGTTCCGGGCTTTCAGAGAAATTAGAACCGGAACCGGAAAAAAACTGATTGGAACCGGTCAAAAACCGGAATTGAAACCGGTTCTTGACGTTGTTGACCAGATTCGGTTCCGGTTCCAATAAAACCCGGTGTGTGAATCGCTAGAAACATGTGAAGTGTATGGCTAACCCAATAACGAAAGTTTCGTAAGGGGACTGGAGCAGGCTACCATGAGACAAAAGATCTTCTTTCTAAAGAGATTCGATTCGGAACTATTATATGTCCAAGGTTCAATATTGAAAAAATTTCAGAGGTTTTCCCTGACTTTGTCCGTGTCAACAAACAATTCGAAATACCTCGACTTTTTAGAACAGGTCCGAGTCAAATAGCAATGATTTGAAGCACTTCTTTTTACACTATTTCGGAAACCCAAGGACTCAATCGTATGGATATGTAAAATACATGATTTCCAATCCTAGTAGGAAAAGGAATTTTGGACTCTTTTTTATTGTCTTGTATCAGGTATTTCTTAAGAACAAGAGTGTTCTACCATCTGATAGTAGATTGACAAATTGTTGGGTCGAGCTGGATTTGAACCAGCGTAGACATATTGTCAACGAATTTACCTCTAACCTGAATATGTTATTGGGTTGTGCTTGTTGTTATAAATAGATGGACCAAACTTGTAATTTTATCATTAAGGAGGATCGATTTTGTAATTTATAAAGTTAGGTGGATAGGAGGTTAAACAAATACGGGTGTGTGGGCAATTGCTCGGCCCAGTCACTACTAATTGCATACCTAAATTTTACTCAACAAAATCATCTTTTGCGAGCTTCATCCCTGTCGTGAATCTCTGTGATTTTCGTATAGATTAACAATCTAGAAGGTGGATCTGATGTACTTTCTTGTCGATCTAAACTACTCCATTGATCATGGCTTCCATACAAAACAATCAAGGTTTGATTCGAAACATAGGGTTTTTTTTTTTTAATTTTTGTTGATTCTAAATGCGTTGTTGCATTTGAAGTTAAATTGGATGAGTTGATACTGGAATTGCAAGATCCCAATATGTAATTTATGCGTTTCTTTTGATGTTTGTTGTTTTGTTTGATTGTTTTTAGGTGACAGTTAGTAAGAGAGTTCGTAATAGGGCTTTTCTGTCTATTGTTTCAGTATCTTCTTTGGGGCCCTTGTAGATATTTGAGCTTATTTTGTTATGCAGATGTTGAAATTTGTGAAGTGAAATTATTTTACAATGTTTATGTGATGAAGATGTTTTTGACCAAAGTGTTTTAGCTATTTTGTAAAATCCAGTACTTTAATTTAGATATTTTGTTTATACTCAAGGGATCATGAGTTCAACAAATTTTAATGTATCTGGCTGCAATTTGGATGTGAGCGTTTTGAATATTTTAAGATCATGTTTTTGCAGATGAATTATGTTGGCGACTTTTTTTATAAGTTTGAGAGTAGTACCTGGCCTAGTTTATTTAATCGGTGTGCACAATATTTTTGCATAAAGGGCTTGAGTACACATTCCGTTGTGTGTGTGTGTTTTTTGTTTTTGTTACAAAAACTACATAAGTTGTAGGATATCCCTTTCACTAAGCCAAGTTTTGTACATGCTTACATGTTCCATTTAGATATCTTGTTTTCTTTATTAGGCTTTATTGATTTTTGAGGGGAAACTATTGATACAATCGACCTAACAGGTGTATACTTGCCCCAGCTCTTATTCCATTTGAAAATATTTCGTAATTCTAGACAATAAACATACCAATATATACTATGGGACATCATATATGCATTTGCTCTCAACAAGGCTAGAAAACACATTAGTTGAATTCACATTGAGGAGCTAGAAACAAGATGTAGAGATTAAAAGAACATTTTATAATCTTTGTTTTAGTACTTTTAGTTTGTTTTTGTTTTAGGGTATGTACCTTGACCTATTAGGGTATTCTGATAATTTGATCTGGATTATCTACACTAGCCCAAATGGTTTTAGTGCATACAATTATAAAAACTCTGAAGTTTTTATCAAAATAGGATATGTTTATCTTCCTTTTCACCATGAGGGATTTTATGCTCCTTAGTAGTGCTGCACTGCTGCTAAATGTTTCCTTCGCATGTTTCCACACCATCTCAATTTCCCCTCACTTATCCTATCTACAAATGGGTGCTATCTCTAATCTATCCCTAAAAACTTCATTCTTTATTCAGTTTAACAATGTGTGTGCCCACACATCCACGTCAACATCCTCATATATGCTATCTTCACTTTTGCGCTCGAGTTTTCTTCATTGGCTAGCAGTATCTTTAGCATAACATAGCAGGTTAAGCAGCAATCCTTTAGAACTTACCTTTTAATTTCATTGGAACCTCTTATCAAACAAAACATATGTGGTTGCGCTTTTCTTGTGCCATTCGGCTAGGACATGGTGAGTTACATACTTACATCGTAGTCAATTCCTTTATCACTTTGAACGAACGATCCTAAATGCTTGAACTTGGTTGTTTGCGGAACAACCACACCCTAAATACTAATTTGTGTGGCCTTTTTATTGTTAGCACTATACTCTGTTTTAGATGACTTGTCCTGAAACCTTTGCACTCTAGGGCTGCTTGCCACTACCCTAACCTCTCATTCAGCCTTGTATTACTCTCTGCTACAAACTAAATATCATCAGTGAAAAGTTCTAGATCAACTTCGAACCTTCGTGAAGGCCTACTTCAACAAGGTAGAAATTCATACTCCCCATTGGCGTATGCACACTTGTTTATGCCTTTTTATACATATTCCTATACATCTTTATATATTTTTCTTTGAGACTATCCCAAATTACGTGTTGAGACACACTGTTATAAAAATTTTCAAGGTCAATGAGCACCATATGTAGTTCCCGCTTCTTCTTCTTCTCATACTTTTCCATTAGTCTTCATTGATTGCGTATTGCCTCTATACTCTATAGTCTATAGTAGATCGTTCTACCATAAATACAAATTAGTTTACCTTAACTTGAGTTTTTCCAGTTTAATTCATGTCTTGATAACTCCTTCCCAGGTTCATAGTATGGCCTAAAGGCTTTTTTCCTTTTATAGTAAGCACAACATTGTGTATCCCTTTTGTTTTTGTAGGTAGGAACTAAGACACTACTCCATTTTTATGGCATGTCTTGAAAATAATATTGATCAAATTTGTTAACCACTAAACTCTCTCCTCCCATGAGCACTTCCATACCTCAATGGGTATGTTGCTCACCAATCGCCTTAGGTCTTCCTGTTTTGATAGGGGCTCTCCTCACCTCCTTTTGTTTATATCATGACAATAGCAATTACTTTATTATCGTCATGGTGTTGGGGGGGTCCTCTCCTTCATCTTGGCTAGACCTTAAATCATTGAAAAGATTGTGGAAATATGACTTGTTATCCTGCCCTATAACAAAGCCCATTCATCCTCTTCCTTCATAAACTTCATGACTCCTGGATCATGCCTCGTACACTCCTTCACCGCTTGTGTAACGGTAGTCACCATGACATCCTATGTCCGGTTTGCTTCCTCATCTGACATTTGAGGTTTATTTTTCTTCCTAGTCTCAAACATGTTTTTCATGTCTATCTGCCACTTACAAACGTTGGTTGTCGCTACTTCTTGGGAATCCTTCCACAAACTATGATTGCCTCACCTCATCTTAACATATTCGATCTGTGTGTTACACTCTTTGCTGCTAAAATTATCCAAATGTGATTTTGTCTTTTAAACAAACAAGTTTGTGATGCTGAAGTCATGAGTCATCACAAAATACAAAGTATTACTATCACACCTTTTTTAATCACCATATCCAAATCTCTCATGCACCAAAGGGAAACACTATTCTTACCAATGTGACCATTATAATCACCTTCGATACATATTTTCTTCTTCATCGGGATGACCCCCGCAATTTCGTTTTGGATGATAACACAATTTCTTCTTTTTTTGATCCGCTAGCCCCACGTGTGGTGCATACGTCCTGACTTGTGCCACTATTCATCACCTAGCACTATACTCAATAGCACGATTTTCCTGTTGTACCTTCTCTCTTCCACCACATTGTCCTCAAGTTCTTTAGCTACTAAGAAACCCACACCATTTTTTATCCCATCAGACCCTAGGTATCACAACTTATAACCATTGTGCTATGTTTCTTCTACCTTGTCTTTTGTAGACATGCTATGTGGACCCTATGTCTACCAAGAACATCAACCAACTCTGAAAATTTACTGCTTAGTGTTCCTACATTCCACAAGACTAAACACAAATGTTACCTTTTTTTTTTCCTTTTTGTGCACTCCTTGACCTTGAACACAATCTCAAAGGATCATCCTCCATTCCACCCTTGATCTATGCTTATAAAAACTAACTGCCCAGTCAGAAAATATATAAAATCAAAGGTAGCACCCAAGCAATTAGTAAAAGAACAACTATGGGATTTGGGAAATAGTATAATAGACAACAAGCAAATATTATATAACGCAAAAAAAATAACCAACTTGTGATTTTTAAGTATGGGGATACTTACGCTTACTAGAGCATCAGGAGCATGTAATGCAGTGATGAAACCACATCGCCGCAGTTGATGTGATGCAATTCCATGATCCGCGCATCAGGAACACAGAAGATGCCACTTGGTGCTTTATGCGGTGCAATCTGATGAATAATACAGCTGACTAATGTCTTTGGGGTGTGATGCGGTGTCTTGTTAAATTGGTCAACCTTTTACTTTCATTTCGAAAGACAAAATTGCTCCTGTTATCCAATTATAGTTTTGGGTCCACTTTGTATCTAAATATACAAGTCCTCTTTTTTCTCCTCTATGGAACCTTATCATTGTGAAAATCACCAAAAGACCTTTGCAATCATAATAAGCCAATTGCTTTGTCTGCACACACTATTTGCTGTATATGAGAGATTACTAGTTCCTAGTTAACGCAATGGGAGATTAAAACCTTGTATATACTTTCTATATGTATCAAGCCTTATGTTTTTAATTATATATGATTATTAACAGTTTTATTATTTGGATTTAAGATATTAATGCTGCTATTACTTAATATTATGCTCTTTGTATTTTTTAGTGAAAAACTGTGATATGTATACGTTGGAATATAATAGTTGTGCATCATTTTCTTAAGGCCGTGATGACTTTGGTATTTTAATGGTTGGTTATTTATCACAATTTTTTTGATTGCAGAAACGAACTGTGAGGCCCCTGCATCAGGCCTCCAGAGCAGTGGACACAAACAGAGTAATGGGGGTCCTACAGAAGGGTTTATAGAACCCAAAAATGATTCAAATTTTATAGAACTAGATCACAAAGAATTACTAGAGTCCTCAATTGAACCCAATAAAAAACCAGCCTACCTTGGTTCATGGTCTTTGAATTCTACTGACATTAAAAAGACACATGTGTGCCAATTGAATAATATTGAAGGCCAGTTTTACCCTTTCTTCTTCAATAACCGGGTTCAGTATGCTCCATTTACCATGTTCCCCCAAAATTATCCCTGTGATTATCAGCATCAAGAGTTCCATTACTTTGTGGTTATTGATTTTGAGGCTACATGTGATAAGGAAAGGAATCCTCATCCTCAAGAGATCATTGAGTTTCCTTCAGTTATTGTGAGTAGTTTGACTGGTCAACTGGAAGCTTGTTTCCAAACATATGTTCGCCCAACATGCAATCAGCTTTTAACTGACTTTTGCAAGGATTTGACTGGCATCCAGCAATTTCAGGTTTGTTTACTCAGGCTTTCATGTTGTTAGGTGGCCATGTTGAAGTGCATGCCATTCATTTTTAAACATATATCAATAGTTCAGCATATATCATGATCTGACTATAAATGGAAAAAATAGGAGGTTTGGGTAAATGAGCCAATAGATTTTATTAAGTTTTAATTTTTTAAACTTATTAACATGTTGTTTTGATTAAAATATATATCTAATTTGAGTAGAAGTTTTAAGGATGTTGCATGCATTAAGCATCCATTTGTGGCGTCTTTCGATCTGTTCATCGTATTTGACCTATTTTCCTTGTATGCTGCAATTGACCCATTCTAAAATAGATGGGTGAAAATAGCTACACCTAGTTTTGTATTTAGCATAATAAATGAATTGCACAACGATCTCCATGTGGAAGTTGTAATTTGATGGTTTAAAACTGCTTCCTAAATTTGATGTCTAGCTTGGGATTTTTACAAATAGGAACTCCGGAAAAGAACTAACGAATAATAAGAACAAGAAAAAGAAGATATGATCTCAGTTTTTAACCAGTTTGTGACATGATCCCTTGGGGCTAATGTTATCTTGTCATGTTTTCTTTTTAGAGGTGGCAGTGTTGCCATGTACTTATCACTTATCAGTGTGTCTACTCTAGTTACATTTCCAAATAAAAATTGTTGATTAACAGGGGAACGGGCTGGATAAAAATTGTTGGTTAGAGACTTAGAGGTGACAAAATTGTTTGTATGGGAGGCACAAGGTGTTTATATAATTTTCTTATACATCCCATCCAAAATATAGCTATAAATAAGGTTTATATATGATTAAAGGTATAAATTATCTATATGTACAACCTTTTTAACTACATGTATAACACTTTGAGGTGGTGCATCTCATGCTTGCTTTTTAAAACCAAGCCTCCTTCGTGCCACCTCTAATCTCCTTCAAATCTCTACCACACTAGCATTGAATTGACCAAATTTACTGTACTATTTAGTTTTTTTTGTTGACAGTCAATAGTTGTCACTTGTCGGTGCTTGTTGTCTTTTCAGTTCACCAAATAGAATATGGATTGCAAAATTTTTTTGTTTACAGTCAATAGTTGTCACTTGTCACCTGTTGTCTTTTCTGTTCACCAAATAGAATATGGATTGGTTTGCTTGTTGTTGCATGCTTGATAATTTAATTATGTAGAAAGGGTTGAAACGGTAAATGTTGTTAATTTCAGGTGGACAGAGGAGTTACTCTTGGTGAAGCTCTTGTTCGACATGACAAATGGCTAGAGATGAAGGGGATAAAGAATGCCAACTTTGCAGTGGTTACATGGTCAAACTGGGACTGTAGGGTCATGTTGGAATCAGAATGCAGGTTCAAGAAAATCCGTAAGCCTTCTTATTTTAACCGGTAAGTTTTCCAATTGCCATCATTTTTTTCGAAATAAACATGATGCAACTGAAAAATGAGCCGCTTCAACCCAAATCAGATTAGATGTCACCTAGCTGGGGCTATAAATGACCCTAGCCTGAGCTCGTCAGGGCTTGAGCCTTGCCTGTTTAACTTATGAAAAACTCAAGTTGGGCTTATTTCGAGCTCTATTTCTAAAGCTCAAGCTCGTAATTACTTATTCAGCTCAGGTTCAGTGCGTTTATTGTTTATTAATTATAATTAGAAAATTTATGTATCTAATATACATTACTTAATTATTTACATTATAATTATTTTGTAAATTTATATTTATTACAAGTTTATAATAAATAATTATAATTATTATTTAAATATATATTAAAAAAATATATATAATTAGCAGGCTTGTTTGGGCTCGCAAGCCTGTATGAGCTTAATAAATGAAGCTTGAGCTTAGGCTTGTTCATGAATGTAGTTTCCAATATAAAGCTCGAGCTTGGTCTCATTTAAGCTGGCATTCAAGTATTTTTTTTGCGAGTCATATTGACTCATTTACACCCCTGCACCTTGCCACCCTGACCTATAGTCGGTATAAAAATGCTTGTGCCAATCAATTGTATGCTGAGAACCTTGTTTGTGGAATTGACACAGATGGATCAACTTAAAAGTACCATTCTGCGAGGTTTATGGCGGCGCAAAATGCAATTTGAAGGAGGCAGTGCAAATGGCAGGTCTATCATGGCAGGGTAGAGCTCACTGCGGTTTAGATGATGCCAGGAACACCGCACGCCTCCTTGCTCTCATGATGCACAGGGGTTTCAAGTTCTCAATCACCAGTTCCTTGATGTGCCATCCGACTGACCACCATGCGTTTGCTTGGAAGTCACCACCCGGACACATCCCTTTTCTGCCACATCACCTGCCACCTCATCACAAACCAAAGAATCTGCATTTTCTTCCAGTTTTTCATCCTTGTTGCTTCTGCGGGGTGAAAAGTAGTAAAGGAATGGTTAGGAAACCTGGTCCAAAGCAAGGCAGCTGCTTCTTTGGTTGTGGAAATTGGACTTCTGCTAGAGGCGCTCGTTGCCAGTATTTCGAATGGGCTTGAAAAAAAAAAAAAAAAAAATCAAGTCTGCGCGTTACTTGCTTGTTCTACCTTCATGGTCTGAGTTTAAGCTATATGTACCTCTTTAGTAAAAAAAAAAAATGGAAGGGGGGAAAAACCAGGTTTCTGGTTGCTAAAAAAAAGTAAATATTCTATGGTTGACTCTAAAATGATATTATGGTAAGTTGAGTGAAGATTTTTTAGAGGAGTGGGGGTGCTTTTATTACATGACTGGTTATCTAAAATAATCTATGAAATGGGGCTCTATCCATATGTCTGTCTTTTAGGTACATGCAATTGCTGTGCCTAAACTATTCTCCTTTGTTTGTCTGTTTTTACTTCGGTTTGTGGTAAGCATTTATTCTTGATTTAAAGTTTAAATATCAGTCTTGGAGCAGTATGTATCATTGGTGACACCTATGTATTAACTAACTTCAACTAGCCTAAAATTAAATTAAAGTAAATTATATTAAAAACAAGAATTATATGTTTCATTGACAAGCATGATGAAATACAACAAAGATATGGTCTTGTTATTCTCATACCCACTCTACACCTTTTATACATCACGTATGGGCTTATATAAGGTGTGTAGAGGGACAGTCATTGTTTGTTAAAATTTTTCAGTCTCAAACTGTCAATAATGAACTTATATACGTCTTGAATAGACCTACACGAGACGTATAACGAATTATTGGGTCTTAGAGGGGAGGCTATACGACTCATATAAGTCTAAACGAGACGTATAATGTTGGTGAGGGTACAAAATAAAAAAGTTGGTTGTGAGTAAATAATCAAGCCCAAAAAAGATTAGAAGAAAGACGTGTTCAACAAGCAGTTGAAAATGATTCCAACCGTTTGACGCTGACTAATTCGGCCGGTTTAGAAGCAATATGGTTTTTAATGGTTTGGCCAAAGGTTTGTGGCCGAACTAGAAGTATTAATTATATATTCTACAACAAATTACGTATGTTTTTGTGGATGGGTGAGCACTTTAGCTTCAGTGATTCAACTTTGACTTATTTTGAGGTCTTTTTGACCCTATCTTTAAAATGTTGGAGCAATCAGATCAATTTCTCTATATCTACCATTTGTTCTAAAGTTAAGACCAAAAAAAAATAAAAAACTATGTAATTTTACTCATGTAAGGTGTTTTATTTTATATAATATAAATAAAAAATGATATCTAGCTCATGACTTTCGGTGGGATAAATAAAAATAAATTACATATATAGGAAAGTGTTAGATTGTTAACTTATATCGACTTACATCAATGTAATATAGTCATTTACACCGAATTACATTAAGAGAGTGTTTGTTTTTTATAAAAGGTCTTTCTGACCTCTTATGTCTGCGCCAAGCAGATCACGGGAAGAGATTTACCTCTGCAGTATGTTTGTTTTTTTAGAAAACCTTTCATTTAAAAACGTCTTCCTGGCCTACTTTTGAAGCAGACATGCCCGGGGTGTTTAGTTTTCGAATATGACTCGAAATAATCGAAATTCGATTCGATTTCAATTCGAAAAACAGCAAGTCGAAATTCGGTTCGAATTTGCACATTCGAATTCGATTCGATTCGTAGTATAATATTGAATTTCGAATTTCATATTTTTAATTCGATTCGAAATTCGAATTTAAATTATTTATATATTTTTATTGTATATATAAAAGTAGTTAATATATTTAAAAATTAGGCTTTTTAGTTGAGTGGTTTAGTTTATAAAAACTGAAAGCCTATTACATAAATGTCAATTTAATTATAAAATACTCATAATTTCAACACTTTTAAATACACTAAACCTAAACATTCACAACAAAAACATCAATTGTAGAGCTCGAAAAATTGATCATTTTGGTTGTTAATTTCTAATATTTTGATTATTTGTAACTTTATGTTTTATATATGTTATCATTGCATTATATATTAAATTTTTATCATTTTATTAGTTTAAATGATATTTTTAATATAACAACTTAGATGTTGGTTATTTGATATTTGTATATTTAAGGTTTTAATTATTTGATATTTTGAATATATAAAGATAGCAAGTATAAACATTTTTTAAATTAAATGCAAATCAAACTAATTCGAATTCGAATCGAATTTGGATAGAATTCGAATCCGAATTCGAATCGAATTGAATCGAATTTCGAATTTGAAAACGATTTCGAATTTCGATTCGAATTCGAATGCTCGAATAAATTTCGAAAATTCGAAATCATTCGATTCGAAATATTCGAGATCATTCGATTCGAAAATATTCGAGTTATTCGAAATTCGATTCGATGAACACCCCTCACCAAAGTCTTCTTGCCACTTCTCAACCTCTTCTCATATCAGGTTTAGAAAAAATCAAGCTGCTTATCATTTCCGATCCTCCACAGCTTCACCCAGATTACGTCGCCACTGCAGCTCCACAGCTTCATTCTCGATCCTCCACACCGCCGCCCTCCACGTTCCGCCCTCCACGTCCCGCCGCCGCCGCCGCCCTGCACGTCGCCCCGTCCACGTCGCCGCCCTCCCTGTTCTCACTCTACAGGTTCGCCGCCCTCCCTCGCCCTTCCCTACCGGCGCGACGGCTTAGATCCGGTTCCCTCCACTGCCGGTTCCCTCCACCGCCGGTTCCATTTTCGAAGGAGAAGGTAACAACGTTTGTTCGATTGGTGTTTATTTTGGTGTTTGATTTTTTGTCGAATCTGAACCTAATAATTTGTTCGATTTTGGTGTTCATCTTGGTTGAGTGTCAAGTTTGTTCGATTGGTTTTTATTTTGGTGTTCAACGTGATTGAATTTTTTGTCTGATTCATCATATTAGCTTTTGAAGTATAATTTCTTGTAGTTTTTCTAAATTATGGTAGCATAATCTTATACATCTATCTATTTTCGAATGTGTTGTGATAAAATTAGAACAGGATGTTTATGTAGATGGTAGCTTGCAGACGTTAAAAAACATACTGTCTTCTTTTAACAGTATGCAGATGTTTTGTCCAACTCTTCTGCTACAGAGGTTTGCAGACGTGGTTCACAGATTTTACCTCTGAAAAAACAAACAACACCTAAATGACTATCGCGATAAAGAAGGATTAACAATCGAACCCTTGTATATATGTTACAGTTTGTTACTTTGATGTAATTGCAGCTCGTTATGTAATTTGTAGTTGTATTTATGTTACAATTTATTACATTGGTGTAATTTATATTCATAATACAACTCGTTACATTGATCGCATCCATAACCTGTACTGATATAAATTTATTTAATTGTCTAATTATATATAAAAAATAACATTGTAATTTATATTCAAGATGTGTTGGAAGTTTTTTTTTCAAATGGCTAGTATTTTGAAAAGAGAAAATTAGTGTATCAATATTGTTAATCATTACATTGGTGTAATTACGAAAATTTCTGAAAAATATTGGCATGACTATAATGAAACAAAGAGTAAATTAAGACGAGTTTAATGGTGTACCTTTTTTTTATCAAAAGAATAACATAATATAAAAAAGTTATAATGTATAAAAATAAAGAAAAAATCTTTGATGTAGAAAGATTTTAAGTGTGTGACACTTGTCACGTTATTATTAAATTTATTTTATTATCAAGCCGAACAACTAAAATATCCTTTTATATTTTATAAAAGAGCATCTATGTGGCAAATTTTTATTAATTAAAATTAGTTATTTAGTATTACAAATAATATGAGTTATATTTTATTTCAATATATATACATATATATTCGAAGATCTTGATAAGAAAACCCTTATTTTGAAGAATTAGAAAACTCCTTATTATTCAATTTTGTTTTGGTTTCTTTTTGTCAAAAGATTAGAAATATAAAAAAATTTAAAAAAATATCCAACTTTTATTATTACGTATATGTAACTTGTACACTACATGTATATAAATTGTAGGAGTTGCGTGTTTATAATTTTATAAGTTACATATATGTAACTTGGTGATCTACATTTGAGTTACACTTCTGTTACATATTGGATTTTTATTGTTACAAATGTAGAAACGCCCATCTGATATATGTAAAAAGTACTTATAAATTTTTTATTTTACTATAATAACATATATTACATAACTAAATACAAAAAAGGAAAGCCAAATTGAATTTTTACATCTGGTATAATAGAAAAAATATTTTTTAATTTTACTTTATTATAAATTCTCTCATTAATTTTTTAAATGTTCACTCCTTTTTCATACAATAATTTTTTTAAATTACAACATCATAAAATTAATTGTTTTTTTTCTTTCTAATTTGATTACAATGTTGTTATAATTTTTTTTAAAAAAATTTCAGTGCGTTACTTTGCTATATTTTTATTTTATATTTTTGTTGTATATTTTAGCGTATTACATTAAATTAAAAATAAAGTACACATTTTATAAAATCCTATACATATTTTAATAATACAATACATATACCAAAATCTAATACCATTTAAAAAAAATGTTATTCTTTATATATCAATATTATAATCATATTAAAAATAAAAAAAATGTTTAATTTTATGGTATGATTTTAAAAAATAATGTCAAATATAAAAGTTATATATAAAAAAATTCAAAAAGTCAACAAAAGTTGTTATAATTAAATCACTTTTTATTCTTTTTTCCTATTATAACACATGTTAAACTTATATTGTTTGCTATATTTTTTAAGAAAAATAATTTCATTTTTTTAATGTCAAACAATGGTTCAACAACATATCTATTTATAGCCGAGATGGATCATTCAGACCCAACTCATGCGATGTAATCATAGTCCGCTACCAACTCTTCGGTATCCAATGCATGGACGATCTTTTTTTGGGCCCGGGGGGTCCCTGCCCCCTTGTTTTTCCGGTCAGAAGGGTCGGTTTAGTAGTATTTCGTCGGAAAATCCTTCAGTTCCCTTCGTTTCCTTTCTAAAAATACTTCGGCCCCCTCCGTTTTCTTACTAAAAATACTTGGGCCCCCTCCGTTTTCTTCCTAAAAATCCTCCGGCCCCCTTCGAGTTTTTTTCAAGCTCCGTCAATGATCCAATGCCTAGCTATTGGCAAGTGTTGTATACGAGCAAATCCCTTTCCTCTTAGAAGGAAACCCGCTATGCAAGTCAACTCTCTATTGACCGCTTTGATCAAGATTTAAACACATGATCTCATATGCGTTAAGCTTATTTACATTTCGATGTAAATGTTTTAAAATCAATCTGTGTCCCTTCAGGGCATTCGATAAAATTGGAAAATAATTTCATATATCAACCATTTCTGACATATATTAACCTTTTTGGAGTTGAGTACATTATCTTTTATATTTTTATTGTAAAAAATATTTAAAAGATATGTATGAATAAAAGTAATATATGTGTAATGTATATTGTATACATGACACAGGGCGATGTAAGTGACACCTTATCTACATAAATTATGTTACGTTTACTGTAAAATTAAACCCATGTCTGCTATGATTGTGATAGTTCAATGATTATACTTCTGTTTATTGACTCTCATGTCATGAGTTTGACACTGGCTTTTCCAGTTTCAAGGTTAAATTTTTATAGTTTTTTTTATTACTTATGTTTATTATTAGTTGAAACATATATTTTGTACATATTATATGCTTGTATACCTTTTCATATAATATTTATCGAGAATTAAATAAGGTCAAACATAATAAACATATTTTTTTTTTTTTTAAGTTCAATGTAGTGTATTCACAACAACACAACTTTGTATCTTAGAACTTATATTTATGCTTGTACAACTTTTATACTTATTCTGGTATTAGCTTTATAAGAAAAAGAAAGATAAAGAAATCCAGTCCCACTAGAAGTGGCCAAAAATACCAGTCCCGGAACTATAACTGATAACATGAACCGGAACTTGTTCTACACATACTGGTTGGTACAAGATGGTTCTGAATTCTCAGAGAAATCGTAACCGGAATCTGAAAAACCTGAATCGATTCCACCATTATCTGGCCAAAACCAGAACCAACCAAAAACCAATAATAACATGTCTAAACCCAAACCTAACCGGAACTGGTTCTTGACTTTGTTGACCAAAAACCGGAACATGTTTCATAGAAAACCCGGTTTGTGGAACGTCACAATCTTTGATAGCTTAAACTCTATCATGATGTTATAACCGAAGTAACCCAAATTAAACTTTTTAAATGCTGTCAACCGAAGCTAAAAATCATTTGACGAAAACCCTCAATTTTTTTCCAAATAAATCTCAGCACTTTAACACATCGTATTATTAAAAATCTCTAACGTCTAAGAAACTTAAAATTATATGTGAAGATGAACGACCAACCATACATTAATATGCAGGAAGTAAAGGTGGGCAAAAAAACCGGACTCGGAACCGGAACCGACAACCTGAACCGGAACCGGTCATACCCGAACCGGTGGGTACAAACAGGTCTGGTTTTTCAGACAAATTAAATCCGAAACCGGAACCGGAACCGGTTCCACCTATACCCGGCCAAAACCGAACCGGTCGAAACCCAGAACCGGAACCGGGTATTGACTTTGTTGACCGGAACTGGAACCGAAACCGAAACCGGTTCCGGTTCCCAAAAAAAACCCTATTTGCGCACCTCTAGTAGAGGTCTTTAAAATCTGCAGCATACATCACATCTCAAAATCGAACTATCAATAGATTCACTTTGAAGGCTAAACCGTGATTTACAAGTTACATGCATCAATATTCGATCTTGATCGATTCAAAGAACCAAAAACCACATTCCTAAAAGAATTACACCACCCTTGATGGATACAATGGATCATGGAATCAAGAAAGGAATCCGTGTATGTACAACGTCTCGGACAATCAAGATATCTTGCTTATTGTTAGCACGCGGGGCACGACGAATAAAGTTTTTAAATTAAAAGATGAGCAAATATAAATCATCATTAATTAAGTAATTATGTCTAGTAATCATTAACCACAGATCATACATTCAAATACTTTTCTCCCCTTGCTGTACAAACAATAACCTTGCAAACATTTTTTGGATTTTCAGAATGCATAGGGTTTCTTCTATACAATAATTAAACCAACCTAGGAGTGACATCGTTTGCTTATTTGACACGGAAATCGTGTCTAAATATTGTCAAATTCTGAGTGAATTTGTCTCGGTTCTTCGAATCCAAGCTTCTAGAAACATCAGCCATTAGTTTGTCGAAGCATAGGGAAAGCCGCTGATGCTGATCTGATGGCTGCAATCACCCAAATACCACACCTTAGCAATCAGTCACAAATTCAATGTCACCCAGAAAATAGATGATACCAATTTTAGGCATCATTGAGGTATTTCTTCCATCACAAGGTACAGATGGAAAAATGGGTAATGCTTTTGTAATACGGGTCAAAATGACCCGAAATATTTGTTTCTAAGTTCTTTAGGTGTTTATGTGTTCAATATGAATAGAAAATAAGCTTTATGCATTTTAGATGTTTTGGTCACTTTTGAGTTTTGACCATGTGAACAAAAAGAAGAGATGTGAACAAAAATGAGGAATGATGTGAACAAAAATGACTTTGAAATGAGCATTTGAATTTTAACTTTTATAATGTGAATCAATTAACGTTTTATGGATAAAAGCTGTAAATAGACTAGTACAAAACTTGATGCATAAGGAGAGATGACAAGAACCTGTGAGCCTAAAATATGAGCTTTCAGATCTGAAAATATCTGCAGTTATAAGGTACTTCAGTCAAAACATGTTATGTGCTGAGAAAAATAAAAAATCTGAGAAGAAAAAAGAAAAAAAAAAACATAAAGTAATGTGCAGCATGTCACCTGCTCATTGATTAGTATCAGGCTCAGCATTGGTCTACTAAGACTCCACTGATTCCCACAATCCTCAAACAAAACAATCTCAAACAAGGTCTTCAGTATCTGATGGCATTAAAAAAAATTAATTGAAGAAACCCAGGGGTAAAATAAGGGCTTGCTTCACTGCATCGTCATCGTGGAACGTGCTATGTTCCATGCCATTTCAAAAGGGTCCTATTGAGTTTCAATTCAAAAGTATAACTACAATTCATGTAGGAAAACATTTTATTATATGATTGAACTTCCTATCATTTTGCAGATACTGTATTCATGAAACTCAACAGTAAAAGGTGTATGGTCAAAGTCGCTAGCTTACTTCTGGAAACAATGTCGGGCACTCTGCAATATGATGACCAAGATTGATAGCAGCAGCCGAAGTTGGCGCCTCTGCGATAGTGATATTGTTGAAATAAAAGGCAGCCAAATTATCAACTGCAGACGCAGCCTGACACAAAATTTTCATCAACAAAAAATAAGCTTTTAGAATATCAAAAAATGTTATATATACACATATTGATACCATACTCTTGACATCATATGTTTCTTCCAAATGGCAAATAAAAATGAGTGAACTTAACTTGCTTGATAATACCTGAGTTGAGATGCTTGTATCAAGGCCTTTTAATCCAGATTCTAGCGAACCAACTATATGCATGAAAGTGTTCATATCCAGGTTCAGCATGTAAACGATGTGGCTGTTGAATAGAACCTCCAAAAATGCGTAATATGCCTTCGTGAGCTACAAAATGAACATAGCACTTACATTATATGAGTAACATCTTTGAAAGAGAATATAAATCTTAACATCTCAAAATGACCAAAAGTAAATCGGTTATATCCAATTTGCATGTCTCAAATCTAACATCAAACAGTTGTAGTCTCTGATAAGCACGGATGTATTAGGGCAACAGTTTGTTTTTTCACATTCCTAGTTTTCTATTCATAAAGGATTTTAAAAAATCATACTCCCAAAACAAATGACCATTAACTGATTAAATCCAGCTGAATTTCTTGAGCATATGTTTCAGCAAACCAAGGATTATAACCGCACGATCATACCTTTCGGTAAGCCAAAATATCTGCCAAGGGAACCGAAAGTGTCATCTTTAAGGCAATGTCAAGTGCATCTGCAAGAGCTCTATCTCCATACAGTTCAAACACGCCAAAATTTACATAGTTTCCAGCAAGAGCTGCGAATATAAACATAATTCTATTAGTAAAAACAATCAAACAAATGTGACCAACAGATGGCAAAATCCATTGGCATGTAAAGAATTTTAAAAGGACAATTTGATTAGATTATATCAGAACTATTAACTAGAAAAGTTCCATATCTACCGCATGATTTGTTTCTTTATGTATCACATCATAATTAAGTATTAACACCTTAATTTTACATACTTAGAAATGAAGAATATTGCATCTTTTATTTGTGCAAGACAGATGAGTGAATATGTAGCATATGAATAATGAGCCACTCTACAGTGTTTGGTAATTGCAGAGATATCAAGAGCATGGTATATTATTTACCCCTTGAAAGTACAGTCAATGCTATCCATATCCCCTTGTATTTGAAGGCATATATATCAGCAACATTAGGTATAGATAAGATCCTTGATCCATATGCCACAAGTAGTTTGCTGACTTCGCGGAATAGAAGTATACCGTTTGGAGATGATGAATCGAAAGTCAGACGTTGAGCCTTGTTCAAAACAAATTCAGCCATGAACTTCAGCAATGGCGTTGTAACCTGCATAATTACACACCTTATTCTTGAGCAACAAACTTATTTGGAGTCATATTCGTGTAAACAAAGAATCACAGATATTTAAAACAGTGCATTCTTTATATCAATCATTTGTGTCATTGGGATTCGATAACCAGTCTTATAATTCTTATTGTGACAAAATCTATCTGTAAAAAGTCAACAAGGCGTTGGGCTTGTCGAGGCTTTGGCCGGCCTTAGTACTAGGGAGGGTTAAATTAGGCATGTTACCTAATTTATGTTTTTCTTAATCCCAAAGTTATTTATCTTAATAAATAGATTCATAGGGCATTGAATTCTTTGTAGCACCTGAAATAATATAAATGCTAGTTGCATCCCATAGATGTAGGTCACCTCAAACAAACTACGTAAAATCCTCGTGTTATATTCTCGTTTACTTGTTTTATCGTTGTATCAAAGCTTCAGGCTCTTGAAAAGTTAAGGTATTCCCACCTGTTTTGAAGATCAGTTTGCCTGATTCAAGATCAGTGTTTCAATCAGTTCAAAGGTTCGAGATCAGTTCGAAGTTCAGGGATCTGCCACGCTAGGGATTGTCCTCAGGTTCAGTCGACATACCAGTCGCTGTTTTCCGTGTTGTCTGAACAATTGCCGCCACCGATATAGTTCTGCCGGATCGTCACCACCTAACCAAATTTCTTCCCTAGATCAGTTTCCGCCGCCAACAGCCTCCATTGTTTTTTAGGTCAGAAATAGGGTTTGTCGCTTTCAGCTTAAGTTTTTGATCTGTTTGCAATTATCATTGAGTTAGATTGTTCAAACAGTGTTCAACAGAACAGCCATTAAGTTCAGGCAGCCGTCATTGCTGTGTCTGTTCGCTGCTTTTCAATCTCAATTGGATCAGTCGGGTCTTAGAAACGTATCAAACAAGGTAGCAACATGCCAAAAGAAGGTAAAGTGAAGATCAATATGTTTGATGGATAGGACTTAGATTTGTGAAATAAATGCAAAAATAAGATTTGGTTATGCCAGAAGAATCTGTATCAGACATTGTATGGAAGGAAACCAAAAAAGATTTCTACCACAGATTGGGTTATATTTGACAAATAAGCTTGGGAGTAGTCAGGCTTTCATTGGCCAAGAATGAGGCGTTTAACATCGTGAATGAAACAATTACTTATGGATTGATTAAAGCTTTGTCTAGATTGAATGAAGTGTTTTTAATTGACAATTAGTTAACACCAGATAATTAAGTTACTGTTCACATCAAACAGAAAAAACCCTATAAAACCCACTTAGTAGGGTCTAGGAGGGGTGGGACGAAGACAAACATTATCCTTATCCCAATGAGAAAAAGAGGTTGCTTCTAAAGAGACCCCGGCTCAGATATTCCACCAAATTTTTAATTTTTTTAAATACATATAAGCAAGATAAATATAAATATAAATACTAAAGTAACACACATAGAGACACGCACAATAGGCCAACTAACATAAACAGAGACCCTCCCAAATATAGCACAGTACATACAAGCACAAGTATAGGATATCTCCTAAGAAAATCTAACACCATGCAATCAGAACAAATAATTTGACATGGAGTGTGATATTAATGCGTGGGTTATGGATTCTAGTGTATCGTTTCATACCACATATTGCATAGAAGCTATGAAGAATCTGACGTTTGAGAAAGTTGGTAAGGTATTGACTTACAAATTATGAGATTCTAGATGTTACAAGATAAGGGGATATTGACTACAAGATTTTGGAAGGAGCAACATGGACTTTGAAAGATGTCAATATCATTCCAAGATTAAAGAAGAGACTTATCTCAGTCACGCAGTTAGATAAAGAAGGACAACATGGACCATATATAGTTTATATGGTCATGATACCTCTGGAAGGAAGGAGTCTAGTTATGGTGAAGAAAAAAGTTAGGTTTGATGAATCTCGTGTGCAAAGGAGGGTAGCCTTTGCCTAGGAGACACCTAGTGTCGGAGGACGTCGCAACAGTGAGGCGCATGGAGAAATCGTGTTTCAGTTGGGGGTTAAGAGAACTAGTATACCATTTGTGAAAGTCTCTCTTGGTTGTTTGCCTGGATTGGAGAGTGTGAGTTCTCAGCTTGTCTCAGTTTCCCTCAAGGCAACAGATGAGTTATAGTGCGAGCAAACAAAGAAAGGGAAGAATGAGTTGCTGATTATTGAGGTCATGACAGATGAGTTGAAGCTAAGGGTAGCCTCAGCGAGCCTTCAAGTTAACTGATGAGAAGGCTGATGCAACTAGCTGTGTGAAAGAATTAGAAAGATGTTGGATGGATCAGATGGCATTATGGCAATTTGAAGTTTATTGTTGGGTTTTGTGTGGTTTTTTTGCCGGCCCAAACCCTAGGGTTTTAAATTAGGCATGTTGCCTAATCAATGTTATTCTTAATCCCCAAGTACAGAACTTTATAAATAGACTCATAGGGCATTGTATTCTTTGTAGAATATGAAATAATATAAACGCTAGTTGCATCTCCAGGGAGAGAACACTGAGAAATGTTGGACCAATCTTGACATAAGCATAATAATTAAAGGGTTATTAATTATTATGTATTTGATAATTTGAGTCGGTCAAAGTTTAATGGATTAAGTTGAGTTTATTTAGTCTAACTTAGAAGTGAGTTAAGTAAGGCTAGGAACAAGGAGATGATTAACCAAAAGGATGTCGGTTAACCATCTATAAATATGGATAGTTTTTCTTTGAGTTTTGTATTCAAAGTTTTCTATAATATTTGGAGAAGGATTTCCAAGTAAAGTTGTTATGTTTCAATTTCATTCTGGTACCAATTTCATTTCAATTGGTATGAGAGCAACACGGCTAAGATCACTGGGAGATCAGGGCTATTCAACGGAGAGAATCAACACATACCTGGCGCAGGAGCAAGGATCGAAGGACTGATCGATGGGGGACGCTGTGATAGCAGGCAACCAAGCGGGGCAAACTGAACGAAGCAGTAGCCTTTCGTTCCAGTGTCCGGTTTTGACATCCACAAATTATCCAATATGGTCGCTCAAAATCAAGGCGATCCTCAAGGCCCACGGAATCTGGAATGTCATTGAACCTGGAACAAACCTGGATCAAAAGAAGGATAATGCTGCGATAGCATATCTTTACCAGTCCTTACCCGAGGATCTTATATTGCAAGTCGCAAGTTGTGAACATGCAAAAGATATCTGGGATTCAATAAAGACTCGCCATCTTGGAGGAGAAAGAGTCATGGAGGCCCGATTGCAATCCCTGAGGACTGAGTTACACTAAGGATGATAGACGACAAAACAGTGGATGATTTCGTGGCAAAGCTTTCTGGTATTGCCTTGAAGTCTGCCACCCTTGGATCAACAATTGAGGAACCAGCCCTGGTCAGGAAATTGCTAACCAGTATGCCCGAAAGCTTCCTGATTATGGTGGCCACAATTGAACAACTGGTTGACCTCAAGACCGTACGATTTCATGAGGTAGTCGGGCGCCTAAAATCCTACGAAGAAAGATCCTGCTTAAAACCAAAAGCCTCCAACAGTAGTCAGAACCAGCTGCTGCTCTCATACGAGGATTGGGAGGCAAAGAAAAGAGCCGTACGGGGCCGTGGGGCCAACACAGGAGACCGAGGCCGCAGTCATGGAAGAAGTGGAGGCAGAGGAAGAGGTACCGGCCGAGGTCAAGCCACAGCAAATGGAGCCCAAGGCTCTTCAAGTTACAAGAAGGACCGCTCACAACTTCAGTGCTTCAGATGCGATGCACTAGGGAACTTCTCCGCTGATTGCCCAACAAGGAGACAAGAGGAAGTCAACCAAACACAGGCCAATGCCAACAGGCTTGCACTCCTAATGACTGTCGCTTTCCACACTCAAAAGGAGCTGATCTATCTCACTGAAGATAAGGTATATCCGGCCATACATACACCTAGTCAAGATAAGCAAAGCATGTGGTACCAAGATAATGGGGCGTCTAACCACATGACAGGAAACAAGGGGTTGTTCTCGAAGCTTGACACAAAGGTTGGAGGTAATGTGAGATATGGAGACGGGTCATGCGTTGACATTGAAGGTAGAGGGTCCATACTGCTGGAATGCAAGAATGGAGAACACCGACTACTGACAGATGTATACTACATCCCATTCTTGAAAAGCAACATCATCATCCTTGGTCAACTTACAGAAGGAGGATGCAAAATACTGATGAAGCAAGATTACTTGTGGTTGTACGAACAAGATGAAAGATTGTTAATGAAAGTACATCGATCAGCCAATCTATTATACAAGATCAATTTGAAGATTGGAACGCCGGTCTGCTTACACTCAAAGGTGGAAGATCCAGCTTTGATATGGCACGCTCGATTGGGTCACGTAAACTTTGACACCATCAAGCGGATCAGCACAAAAGAAATGGTCCTTGGAGTTCCACTTATAAACCATCCTGCCCAGTTGTGCGACTCCTGCTTGGCTGGGAAGCATACAAGACACTGCTTCCTAGACAAGACCCTATTCAGATCTGAAAACCCATTGGACCAAATCTATGCTGACTTATGCGGGCCGATCACACCTCCAACACCTGCTGGAAAGAGGTACGTTCTGTTGATTGTTGATGACCACAGTAGATTTATGTGGACCTTCATGTTGAAGACAAAGGATGGAGCCTTTGAACAATTCAGAATGTTCAAAGCCTCTGTTTAATATGGAAGGAGAATCAAAGTTCTCATGACTGACCGGGGGGGGGGGGGGGGGGGGATTTACCTCTCAAGAGTTTTCTTTGTTTTGTGCACAGGAGGGAATTACAAGACAACTCACCGCTCCCTACTCCCCTCAACAAAACAGGGTAAGAGGCGAAATCGCACGGTGATGAATACAACAAGAAACATATTAAACGCGATGAAGATGCCACAGTATCTATGGGCAGAAGCTATTAGACACTCCGTGTACGTGCTAAACAGGCTGCCTACAAAGGTTTTAAGTGACCAGATGCCCTATGAAGCTTTGAAGGGATCCGGGTATTTGGGGGCGTCGGTCATGTTAAAACACCCTCTGTTCAACTAAAGAAACTTGACATGAGGAGTCGGGCAATGGTACATTTGGGAATAGAACCAGGGTTCAAAGCCTACCGTATGTACGATGTGAATGAAGGAAAGATAGTTTATCAGTCAAGATGTAAAGTTTGAGGAGAACAAGAACTGGAACTGGGAAGAAGAAGAAGCTGATAGCAATAAACCTAGAGAAGCTGAATTTGTAATCCACATGCAACAAGGCAGATCTGTCCAAGAAGAAGCAAGCAATAACCCTGGGATGACCGAGCCAAACAACCCACAAAGCCAAACCCTACAGAAGAGGAAGAAACATGGGCAGATTTCAGCAGTCCAAATGTTTGGGTCGAAGGTCATGGACCAATGCTGCCTCGGACATCCGCAGACAAGGACCACCCATTAGATCCTACAATGGCTGAGGATGATACGTATGATAACACCCTACCTCAAGGCTGGAAGAATCTAAGTGAAGTATATGAAGATGCCCCACTTCAAAATGAAATGTACAACTTGCTTCTCACTGAAGGTGAACCACTCAATTTCAGAGAAGCAACAGGAAACAAAGAATGGGATGATGCAATGAAGAACGAGATTGCTTCTATTGAAAGGAACAAGACATGGGTGCTGACTGATCTGCCACCCGGGCACCGTCCTATAGGGCTAAAATGGGTATTCAAGATTAAAAGGGATGCAACCGGATCAATTACAAAACATAAGGCTCGTCTCGTCGCCAAAGGCTACATCCAACAACATGGTGTGGACTTGATGAGGTATTCGCACCTGTGGTGTGGTGAGACTCGAAACAGTGAGATTACTCCTGGCTCTAGCAGCGCAACGTTGGTGGGAGGTCCACCATCTTGATGTGAAATCTGCCTTCTTGCATGGTGAACTCAAGGAAGAGGCATTCGTGTCCCAACCAGAAGGTTTTACAATAAAAGGAGAGGAACAGAAAACTGGCTAAAGCACTCTATGGGCTTAAGCAGGCTCCTCGAGTCTGGAACACAAAAGTAGATGGAGTTCTAAAGGACTATGGATTTCAAAGGTGTAAACTAGAGCAGGTTATGTACACTAAACGAGCCCATGATGGATCGCTGGTGGTAGGAATTTACGTAGATGATTTGATAGTGACAGGAAACAGGATGGAAAAAATCTTCCAATTTAAGAGGCAAATGGAAGATAAATTCAAAATGGGTGATCTAGGGCTGCTCTCCTACTACCTTGGTATGGAAGTAAGTCAAAGCAAAGATGGAATAAAAGTGAAGCAATCGAGTTATGCTGCAAAAGTGCTGAAACAGGCAAAGATGTGGGAATGCAATCCCACTAAATATCCTATGGAACCTGGGCTAAAGTTATCAAAGAAGGAAGGTGGAAATCTGGTCGATGCTGCTGATTATAGGAAGATAGTAGGCTGCCTCATATACCTAACACACACGAGACCAGACATGTCCTATGCAGTTGGATATGTGAGCAGGTATATGCAAGCCCCAAGGTTAGCCCACCAACAGGCTGTCAAGCAAATTTTGAGATATGTGAAAGGAAGCACTGGGAATCCAGTACCGATACAATGGAAATAGTACTCTTATTGGCTTTAGTGACAACAGCTTTTCAGTTGATGTGGATGATGGAAAAGGCATAACCGGGCTAATGTTTTTCTTTGATGATGCACCAATTGCTTGGAACTCACAGAAGCAGCCAACAGTCGCATTATCCTCCTGTGAAGCAGAATTCATGGCAGCAACATCAGCGGCATGTCAAGCCATTTGGTTGAAAGGGCTGCTAGCCGAAATAACATGAATAGAAGAGGAGCAAGTGGTGATTAAAGTTGAAAACAAATCAGCCATAGCCTTACTGAAGAATCCAGTTTTCCATGGGAGGAGCAAGCACATCAATACACGCTATCATTTTATACGAGAGTGTGTTGAAAATAATCAAGTCAGAGTTGAGCATATCAATGGGAACTATCAAAGAGCAGACATATTGACTAAAGCCTTGCCCAAAGTGAAGTTTGAAGAAATGCGAGAGCTGCTGGGAATGAAAAAGCTAGATGGAAAATGAAGGAAGACTCAAGGTCAAGATTGGGAGGGTGATTGTTAGACCAATCTTGACATAAGCATAATAATTAGAGGGTTATTAATTATTATGTATTTGATAATTTAATCATCTATAAATATGGATAGTTTTTCTTTGAGTTTTGTATTCAAAGTTTTCTATAATATTTGGAGAAGGATTTCCAAGTAAAGTTGCTCTGTTTCGATTTCATTCTGGTACCAATTTCGTTTCAGGAAACAATTAAATAGCTACTTAAGTATCTAGAGGACATGCCAAAAATGATGTTGTATTTTAACTTTTAAGGGTAGGGATGCTATGCTTAAGGGTTTCTCAAATGTTGGCTTGGGTGGGATGTAAAGAGACCTACAAGAGTACTACGGGATATGTGTTTACCATGAGTGATACGACGATTTGTTGGATGTCTATGCTTCAAAAAAGTGTTTTACTTTTGAGTACAGAGCTGGGTACATGGCAGCCGCTAAGGCTAGTAAAGAGTTTCTTAGATTGAAGACTTTTATAGAAGAGTTAGACTAGAAAATAGACATACTATCCATTGTATTGTGATAATGAGAGTGCAGTTAAACTTGCTAAACTCCATTTTATCATGGCAAGTCTAAGCACATTCACTTGAGATATCCTTTCATTAGAGGGATAATCAGTGATGGCCCTTTCCAGTTGAACATCAAAGGAGACAAAAAATTAGATGACATGCTCACAAAATATGTGGCGTTGGATAAACTGTAGCTATGTATAGCTTCAATTGGCCTTCCAGATCGTTATAAAAGAGGTTACTAACCAGGTTGGATTAAAGCATCAAACCTGAAGACAAGCGATTACAAAAGTACAAGTGGAGTGCAGGTACATTGTTGAAGCCTTCGCAGTGAGAAATTGTTACATGTCGTAGGCTTAGCCCATATTGGGTCAAGTCAAGTTCGTCTTACTTTGAATTGCAATAAAAAAGAATAGAAGGGGGTTATGGGTCAATCAGCCTTAAAACTAATTCTAGGCCCAGTTATTTTTCTTAATTATGTATTTATGTTAAGTTAGCAAAGGTTAAACCCTAACTGTTACTTATATATTCTCTCATTGTACTTGTAATCTTTTGTCACAAAGTAATAAAAGAAAAGAAACCCTGGCTAGTGCCCATGGATGTAGGTCACCCAAATCAAACCACGTTATATCTCGGGTCTTTATTTTTTACGGTTTTCATTATATTTTGTGTGTTTGAGCTGCTGAGCAACAGCTATTCATTCACCGTCAGTCTCCGATTAGGTTTGATTTACAATTTTGGTTTTTTATTAGGTTTGTTACAAATCCGTTTGTTTGTTCCACTACGATTGTTTCTCGTATTGTTTTTCGTTCTAGTAATTGAATAGATCACCTTAAAAGTTCCTAAGGCCCAAGTCGTAGGTGTGCTTCGATTATTGCAACCCTAATCGTATCCTCAAGTACTTAACAGCCTCCATATCCCTTTAGATTGAGGCAAGGAAAGGGTTGGAGATAGTATGGGTGTTTGGTTAATTATTTGTTTTCCTAGTGTGAGTCTAATTAGGAGCCTTGGTGAGCATAATTTTTTTAGCATAAATAGAGGAGTTAAAGGGTTCAAGTTTTTGTCCTGAGTTAAATACATAAAAGAGTCATGGAGGAGTTTCCACACAAGTAATTATTTTAAAAGGTCACTTTTAGCATATAACCCACATACTCGTTATGTAGGCAAAGGTCAAGAAACATTTACCAAGGAAGCACTAAGAGCAAAAGTACAAATTCATCATGAATGGTTAGCAAAGAAATGTTTGGTTAAACCGCTAAGTGGTGGAGGATTTGACAACAATGAGAGCACAAGAATGAATTGTGTTGCCTTTGCAGTTGCAGTTCCACTGTGGGTTTGACAAACTAGCAAATCATCCATTAAAGTCTCTCGTGATGATTCTTTGCTTGGATTGCTAAATGCTAAGTGTGACTTCTTAGTTTGTCCAAGACTCTATGCGAGCATGAAGAGAAAGAGAAGACTCTAACACACCAGTAGAGTAACGGATGCGTTACTATGCGAGCATGAAGAGAAAGAGAAGAACGATTTACTAATAGGCAAGCAAAGTATTGACTTATGGGTTGAAGGTAGGGTAGCTTTAACACACATTCAATTTAGCTTATGAGAAAATCGTTGTAACTAGCAGTGAGAGAATTACAAAATGAAAGATGGATCAAAGTACAGTTTGAAATTTGTCAAAGCCTCCAAGTGAAAGATTGTTGGACTTCGTGGAGGCTTACCAACCCTAAACCTAATGGGTTATTTTATGCGTGTTTCCTACAATATGTTGATTTTATTCTTCTCGAAGTTGTCTTTATAAATGGACTATTAGGCACTGTTATTTCCTTGAGCTCTTAATTAATAATATATCACTAGTTACAACCTGTAAACGTAGATCACATTGAGTGACCCATGTTAAATCCTCATGTAACGTGTCTATTCTTGTCAACTGTTTATTGGTGTGTGTGCGTGCGTGTGTGCTTGTGTGGTGATACCCTAACATTATCTGCCATAAAAACTAGGTTAACTACAACAGTTTATACCATTGCTACGGTATTGAAAATTAAACGCATAATTATTTGTTAAATTTAAATGATTAGAATACTTTGTTGAATGTTGACCATCTATAATTTGTTTTTCTTTATTTCATCAATAAAGCATGAATTCCCAAGAAGCTATTGATGCAATGATCAGTTTGCATATCTTATCATAAATCCAACTGATAGTGGAGGACAATCAGGAAAAGCACATTCTCAAAGAAAATGTACATTAATTTTTTCTTTTTTTGCCCTCTGATAATATGTTTGCAAATCTACTTGCAGGGCATTTTTCTATAAAATTTATGAAGCAATTAATGCATCAGAAAGTAAAAATCATCTTAAAAAATTATCAAAATTCTCTCTGGATGTCAAGTTCCAATGCAAGATATTGCTTTCATCTAGAAGAACGTTTGTGAACTTACCTCTGGTGTGTCTGCCCAATGTGATATGCCTTTTAAGAGAATTGGCATGTGAGTAGGATATAACCATTCAAACAAAAGTCCATAGGTTCTTCGGCTGAAAGCATATAAATACCAGTCATTTATAATATAGTAAAGTAATATAAAATTAACTATCTGGTAAAAGAATTCAACCTATTAGTGGCCATTGCAATTCCTCTTAAATCCCTCATCAATCCAACTAATGCATATTTTACCGCATCAGTACGAAACATAGCATCAGGGATCGATTCCAAACTGATAAAAACCTAGAAAACCAAAAGTAACATGTAAGAACCACAAAACATAAATGATAAAACAAATTATAAATAGAAAACATAAAAAAAAAAGAAAAAAAGTATTTATAAGAACCACCATTCTAAAGAGATTAACAGTTTACATAGACAAACTAGTAGAATTTTGATTGAATAATATACACAAAAAACAAGGACTAGCATGCCCAACATCCACACTTAACAGAATAAATTTATACTTTTTTCCTTGGGTTAATAACCAAAGCTTATAATTGACTATTTATGAAGGTTTTGAGTTTAAGGTGACAAAAATTATTAAAGATAACACTGTTCACAGACGGTACTGAAGGTGTGCTCATGGGTCATAAAATTAACAAAAAGAAAGATAACAGTAAATGTTGATTTTTTGTGATCTGTTATTAGTTTTGAACTTTTGATGTTGCTTGAATAATTCTACAAGCCAATTCTACTAGATTTTTATTATATTTGTGAAATGGTGTTCATTTTTTATATTTTCCATGCCTATTAAATAGGTACACACACTCTTTATTTTTCCTATTATTGTGCTTTTTTATCTCAGGCGTGTGCAAATTTTAGCGCCTACAACTTGCATCCCAAATTAACTACAGCTTGCATCCCAAACTAGAGCAAAATTGTGATAAAAGGAGCATACCTGTAACAGAGGATCCATAGAAGACTTGAATTTAATTGGGCTATCCTCCATGAATATTAACCAGCCAATAGTGTAATAAAATGTTGTCCTACTGCGAGAGCATCTATATTCATGCAGGAAAGGAAAGTGTTCCCTCTAAAATAGAGATAGATAATTATACATGTTAGGCTTTAAGGAAATACCACTTGCAAGTTCTAAAAATAAATGAAGTGTTCTAAAAAGTTTTAAGAAAAGTTAGGCCAGTGAGTGACCAACTAATGTTTTATAGCCAAAGCATATTTATATATACGAAACAAATGTTTCAAACTGTAAAATAGTACGGCATTTTATAAAATTACTTGGAAATGATCTAAAAGATTACTTCAAGGTTGTAAAATCTAGAATGAAAAGAACATGTTGAAAATAATGGCATTACTTAATTCATTAAGTAGTTGCTGGCTTAAACAGGCCTAAATAAATAAATAAATAAATAAAAAGAAACACTCATATATAAAGAGAGAATTACTGTATGATTTGCAACAATAAATTTGACAGTGTCCAACTTCATGAGTAGCTTTCCTGTCATATACCTACAAGAAAAAAATTATCTCATAATAGAACCGTTTCCTACCAAAAAGAAATACACGCATTAAATACATGAGTAAATCATAAGATACAGGATAAAGTCAAACTGACCCAGAGGCAAGTTCCAGAAACAGACTTAACGTGTGATCAATAACTTCCTCACTCTGTAAGTATTGTCAAATGAGAGATGGCAGAAATAAATCTCAGAGATGCAAACAATGCAATAGATGAAGTACCTCAGTGTAACACTTGAGATTTGTTGCAATTTTCCCAACAATCACATTTAGTGCCTGAAGATGATCCTGCAGTCCAAGCAGCTCGGATAGTCGGCCATAGAGCTGCTGCAACAGAGATGCAAGTCTTTTAAATGAAATGACGGCTCTTATAATTATGCACCAAAGTAATTATTTCAATTCTTACCTTAGAAGAATGCATGGCCTGGTCGCCAACATAAGATTTTCTAAAATTTTGGAAGAATGTTAAAATAGCCTGATCAAGTCTCTGCTTGCTTAGTTCACCATATCTCTGCCATGAGCAATAGATTAAGATGTCATCTTTCAAATAGGGATGTACAATCTTTAACACGAATATTATTACTTAAAAGATTCTTTAAGGGGAACCAACTTTATATAGGAAAAAGAAACATATTTTTTTTTGGAACAGCAGTGAACCAGGAGTGTTTCGAGGCCTCTCCCCACTAGCATTTTTTTAGGAAACGTACTTGGTCTACCATGGACATCCCTGATCTACTACTCCTCAGGAGGAAGTCCACCTAGTAGGCTCCCAGAGAGACTCGAATTCAAGACTTCTCATAAGAGAAGTCAATGGGGGTACCGCTAGCCTAGAAGCCCTTTGGTACAATACATATTATTACTAGACAAAAACAGAAGTTTAAGGTTTATAATAATCAGAATGTGCCATTCACCATTTTACCTGACTGTGTTGTCCACTATCAGTGGCATTTATAATACGCAAAACACGAGCTGATAGTTCTGCGTCAATAGCCTCTTGTGAATCCGTGCTTAATCAAGGAAGAACATAGAGGCAGATTAGACATTACCATATAAATAGAACATTTAATTCAGAACTTAATTTTGGATACCTGCAACCACTACATTGTTTAATCTTCAATATAGCAGCAACAATATGAACTATCCAGGCTAATTTGGCCTCAATGACAGACAATTCATTTTTATCACTAATCTGATGTTGTGCTTGTTCCTGTTAATGAATACATCCAGAAAACACCAATTAAATATCATGTCAGAAATAGTAATATCAAATCAACAACCTGCAAATATGAAAGGAATGCAATTTGAGCTAAACCATACCGTATACAGCTGTAGGATAGGCTCCAAAATGTTTATTATAAACAAACTACTTCTTTCATACTGAAATAAAACGTAGTTTGATTAAATGTGATTAAAATAACTAGTATCAGTAAATATATGGTATTTCCAACTGATAATACCAAAGGTAAATACCTGAAATCTACAAAGATAAGGAAAACAATCAAGCTGGTCTTGAAGAAGCTCAACATTATCAAGAGGATTCTCTGAGAGGTCATCATTGGGAGGAGCCTATATTTCAAAATACAAGACATTGGAACTTCAGCTAATCATAAAAAGAAATTTTTTCACTTTTACAAAATATCAATAATATATAAACTCATCACACAAGCTAGGATGTGTCACATGCCTGCACAGAATCAAATCTTGATGTAATAAAACCTTCACTGATCTTTGGCACAAACTCATCAAGCAAGCTAGGTGCATCAGCTTTCAAATAGGGCACAGATGTTACCAACCTCGACCAAAGCCCCAAAAGATAATAGACACTGCTGCTAGCCCACTGCAAAAAAAACATCAAGTGAATGGAAAATTATTTTCAAGTTTAATGAAATATCTGAGCTGTACAGGATCTAAAAAGAATGAAAAGTACATCACTGACTTTAGTATAAAGTCAGAAGGATTCAAGTTTGTCTGGTGGTAAAATGTTAAAAAGATTGTAATATCATATGTAAACTGAAACCATGAACACCAAGCCAACCTGCCATGACTGCAATGACTTTAAAGTAAATTCTGCAACCAAACGTATCCAATCACTGTATCCTTCCACATTCACAAGTTCTGATAGCTGCACCCATCACCACAGATCAATTAGCAAGAGCTCTATGTTTAGATATTAAAGGAATCAGACTTCAATAAAAATATCAGTTTGCCCCAAAAATTACCAAAGTATCCAATTTGCTATTATCGATTGCAGATGCGAATTTCAAGTGCAAAATCTCATTTGCTTAATTAATGTTTACTTATTCTACATTTCAAAAACAGTGTGTAAGTATATGTGTGTGTGTTGATTTCCCTGAATACACTGACCTAATTGAATTGTAATTTATTTTGCCCTTGTTAGTTATCCATAGACATGTGATTGAAAAAGGCAATAAACCCTAAAAGGATATCAACTACCTCTATGAAAGAGAATTAAGTTCGGCAACTAAATTAAGTAATATCAAGCCCAAGAGGGACCTTTGAAATTATGGCGAGTCCTCCAAGCAAAAATTCCGGTGAGTTTTTTAAATATATTTATATAAAACTGAACATTTTTATAGAAATTATATAAAAAAAATTGGTTATATATATATAAAATTTTAAAAAAATTGGTTATATATATAATTTCAAAAAATTATATATAAAAAACCGGTCCGATTAGTTCAGATAATCCCTAACCCATCACGCGACTAGCGATTAGCGATTTCTACAACACTACCTAAGAAAACCTGATTCACATGTCAACCACATCACCAATTTGTAATAAAATCTAGATCTTTCTCTCCAATTTTCCAAATGTCAACCACATCACCACTAGAACGCAACTTCACATGACAAATGAAAAAATAGTAGCATATGTGAAAGCTCTAGGAGACTAAAAGCAATAGAGACCAGCACGTCTTTAAGCAATAAAACGTATATACGATGATTCCTGCTTTTGTTGAGCAAGCATGTTATTTCCAGAACAAATGCAAAAAAGTGCAATCCCACTAACTGAAATCATTTTACATTTTAAAACTATAGCCCATGACAATTGGCATTCATGCATAATTGCTACTGTATCTTCACAAATAGTTGGCAAGTTGGCAGAAAGGTATTCAAATTGCAAAACAATTAAACTAATCACCTGATAATTTACTCTAAACCGTCCAAGAAGACGACAATATTCGTGGTAATTATCATGATCAGCAAGACCTGGTTCAGAATTCGCAAACAACCTTTTTAATTATGTGAATCAATAGGTCTAAAAGACAAAACCAAACAGCAAAAACAGAATTATATATCCACTGCAGCTACAGATTTATAGATCATGCCAATGCATGAAAACTTGGCTCGTAAGATAGAAACAAAACCATTATTTCATGTATGAATTTTTTGAGCATGGAAGCCCCAAAATGAAATATGTTGCGTCCGTTTGCTCAAGACATGTGACATCAATTGGAGTTCCAACAACTCGCTTTTAGACTTTGCATGAACATATGTAATTGGACCATTCCTACTACATTTGTAACACTCAATATATTAAAATTGATTTTCTTGACTTATGATGAAATTTACATCATTTATCAACTATTCTACTGACACAGTAGCTTGCTTATTTTCACCCTCAATTTGCTACTTCATTCATAGAATTCACAATTGCATGCATTAAAAAAGGTCACCTATCCAAATAAACTCCAAGAAACTTATTAAAGAGCACTACTTATCAATACAAAGGTTTTCCTAGTCAATGTCAACTTGCCCTATATATATACTAAACTAATTTAAGTAGTTGGCAACATGTATCCCAAAAGAGGACATCCTAGCTGTAACGTGCCTCCCCTCTATCCTTGAGGTGGAGAGTTCACATCCTGATGTGGGTAGGCTACGGTGTAAATTTAGGCGTATGATTAGGTGGATGGGTGCGCTTACCATCATAGTTCTCAAAGGCATGTCAGGCGCACGCATGAGCACACGGGCACAACGAGGAGAAGAAAAGGTGCTTGGTGGCAGTCTAGGCGCACTCCACTGAGATTCCTAAAAATTCTTGAAAATCCAGCCATAAACCATTCTAAAACGACTATAAAAAGGTTCTAAATTTTAATATTTGTATACAGCTAGATTATTAATTTGTATTATAGTTAGACTTCATATATTTTTCAAAATTTTCTAAGCCTAAAACATGTCAAACCTCTAAAAATAGCAACTTATACTATGCGCCTAGTTCAAAAGCCCTCGCTTTTTTTAGCCTTGCGCCTTTGACGACTATGCTTACCATTCTATTAAAAAAAAGGTTAGCACATTTTGGTCTCACGAAGTGCAAAAAACCAAGCTAAATAAGCGTATGTCCTCAAAATTTTAAGGATTTCATATGAATAGAATATACAAAAAACATGATTTTGCTCTTCTTACTTTGGAATTGCTTGTGCCTAAACACACATGCATGACATCGTTGGGGTATCACACACACACAAACACAACTATTTACAATGAACAAGAATAATGAACACGATGATTTATCGTGGTTCAGTCGAATGTGACCAACGTTCACAAGTTGCAACTAAAACAAACAAACAAACTCAGTCATATCCCACTAAAGTAGGGTCTAGGGAGGGTGGAATGAAGGCAAACCTTATCCCTATCCCAATGGGATAAATAGGTTGCTTCAAAAGAGACCCTTGGCTCAAAAGTGCCGCACTATTTTTTTTTTTTCAAACATTGTGGTATAAACAAAGGACATAAGCGAAAATGCAAACATAAACATACATACAGACTAAAGGCAGACTATGAACACAAACTGCTCTCCAATCTCTTACTTGGAGACTTTGATAAACTTCAAACCGCTCTCCAATCTATCTAGTATCTTTGTAATTTTCCATCACGATCACCGCTAGCTGCAACGACCTTCTCATTAGGTAACATGAATGCGTAGCTTCCCCAAGGATCGTCAGTCATAACAGATATTCTTTCATATCCTTACTTGCTTACATTGTAACTCAATTGGCACTCTATCGGCATCTGAGGCAAATCGAGCGCCCACACTCCCTAATATAAGCAAACAATACTCAAGAGAGACTTTCACAGATTGTATATTTGTTCACTTAACACATCACTAAACTGCAACCGAAACACAATATCTCCACATTTCCTTACTAATCGTTCATTTTGATTCTCAGTCTTGCTCTAGGTATCTCCTTGACAAATTGAACACAAGATTCACTGAACAGAAAATTTTCTTTCACCAAAACTAGATTCATTCCTTCTAGAGGTATCTCAACCATCTAAAGCGAACCTCACTTCTTGTCACGAGATGCAACTAGGTTTCCCTTGACTATCTTCCTAGTCCGCCACCAAATTTAACATCATGTCCCTTTTTATCCAACTACCCAACTTAGGTAAGCATTCTCTTCAAGCTTGGAATCACCATGACATCTTTCAAAGTCCACATGGCTACCATTTAACTTTTTAAGCCAATATCCCCTAGTCCTGTAACATCAAGAATCTCATCAATCGTAAGTCTTGCCTTACCAAAGTTCCCAAACCTCATAATTCTCATCATGTTAATGCATTTCATTGCATAAAACGATGCACCATAGACCATGACCCATGAATTAACAGGACACTATACGTTACAAGTCAAAGCGTCATCAATCTGATCTTCAACATTGTTCTGCTCCTTTTCCTTATTAGCACCCGAGCACTGATTTTTTAAATGTCCTACAATCTCACAATCCCAACAAATGATATCTTTTGGTTTCCTAGAATTGTTTTTTCCTTCAACATTAGTTGTTCCCTGTTTCATTTCATCTCCCTTTGTCCTCAGCACTTAACTAGTAAATTTTAAGAATCCCCTGCACTTCTTCGTTTGATGTCCTCACCCAGTATCAAGTTCGGAATTCCCTCAAATATAAGCTTAGCAATTCCATATGAACTATTAACTATTATCATTGTCCCTGACCAACTATACGATAAAGGAGACCATAAAAGCAACGCCTAAATTTCATTATCAACTTAATCCTAACTGACCCTAACAAAGTTATATAATTGAACTAAACTCATTGATGTGAATGGTAATTGAAGCTTCCTCTTATCTTAGTGTTAATTAAACACTTTATTCGAAGCTGGCGGCTTTCCATACATTCTTGACAAAGCTTTAATCAATCCATACGTAGTAAAATTTGTTCACGATGTTAAACGCCACACACTTGGCCAACAATAGCCTAACTACTCCAAAAGCTTTTCTATCGAGTATAGCCCAATTCTTCGCAGAAGTTGTATCCGGTTTCATTCCAGAAAACGTCTGACACAGATTCTTCAATTAGAGTAAATCCTCAATCTACATCTTGCTAAAACAAAGTCTTGTCCATCAAACTTCGCGATCTTAACCTTTTCTTCTACACTTCAATAGCTTCTCACAAATAGTTGAAAATAAATTTGAACTCGAGAACAAAAAGCACGGTAATGAATACAAATCTAATTGCGTTGGGACTGCCCTAAACCTGATCTAGAATGCAGAATAGTGGCCAACTTACCTTTCATCAATAGCTAGAAAAGAACAGAACCGGTTCATCAAAACCCTAGACATCCACAAATGACGGTTGAACGCTTTGTCAGTGATAATTTTGTAGCGATAGGGTTTGTCAAAACCCTAATCAGTTATGAACAACATAATATGGACGAAAGCAATCAAAGGAAACCCAAAATCCTTATCAAAACCTAATCCTCAACGGCGATCAGGTTAATGGGTGGAACCCAAATCCAATGACAACCGTAGCAAGAAAACCCTATATCACAACATGAACGAAATCCCTAGGTCATGATTCCCGGAAATCCCTAAGTAGCCAGTTAAACTTGATTGAAACCCTAATGTAGTTCAACAACCACCTGTGTGGACAAAATCCAATGTGATTTCGATGGCAACTGATGTTTCCCTGGGTGGTGAGTGATCAAACACTAGCCAAATTTCTGATACCAGTTGTTGGGTTATCATAAAAACACAAACACAATATAAAGTAAACAAGAATAATGATTCCAAGAAATTAACATGGTTCGATTAAAGTGGCATACGTCCATGGGTTGCAACTAGCAATATATTATTAATCAGGGTCTCAAGCAAATTGCAACGTGCCTAATTTAACCCATTAGGATTACGGTCGGCCAAAGCCACCACAAAACCCAATAGACATCGTGCAAATCAATTAGCAAGTTATATATTCCAATTGCATCAAAAATCAAGGATCATGAACCCCTACATACCTTTAGACCTAACGCAACAATAACCCAAACAAACGCATAGTCAAACAAACTTACCTAGTATATTCCCACTTTTTAGTAGGGTCTGGGGGGGAATGATGGACACAAACCTTACCCCTATCCCAGTTGGGATAAAGAGACTGCTCCGAAGGAGTCCCCAGCTCAAAGTTTTCGTTTGAAGTTAATCATCCCAACACTTTTAACGTTATTTTCACAAAATAAGTAAAATAACGTTAAAATTAGAGCTCCTCGTTTACATCAAAACACATGATAAAAGGCATAGGTATGTAACAAACAGAAGGGATCCTCTCACTACTAATAACTGAAGCCAAAGTATATTATCAACCATATAAGAGAAATCAACACATTTTAACAACTTTATATATCCAGAAAATTAAAAAATTATAACATATACCTTGGCCTGCTTGTAAGATCTCTTTGGTTCCAGTCATTAAATGAGCCAAAAACTTGGAACGTGTGGCATCATTCGAGAATAAAGAGCGCCTTACTGAAGCTAATCTCACTAAGCATTCTAGGGCCTATATGTACATCAAATAAAAGAATAATTTACATAAGCTTAAGAGTCATAACTGCAATCAATTTAGCAAGTCCAATAGACAAAAAGTACTTTGCAAACACATTAAAAAGGTATATTTGACAAGTGCAAGTGATTAATGAAAAAATAATGCTGACAAAGGTCATGTCCTCAAAAGCACTTCACTAATACTCATTTTCCTCTTGGATGGTGACATATGAAAGATTAAAGATTGCAAAACTCAAAAGTCTTCCTTAAGCATCAATAAAACTACTATAGGATGACAATTAACATGATAATTCTTTCATGGTTTTATCACTACTTTACAGAAGTAATCAAGTAAACGAAATTATGTCCACAAAAGAAATGTTGGGTATATGGATAGAGTACTAAAAATCATATGCAACTAATCTTGGACCATTGAATGGCAAATTCAACTAAACTGCTCCTAGTCCTTTTAAAATACTATGTACTAGTGATAAGCATTTGAAAAAACTAAGGTGACCGAAACGTCAAAAGAACAAATAAGAGCCAAACTAGAGGAAGTATTGAGTAAAAATGAACAAGTGGAGAATGAACATGCAAAAGAAAACCCAAAGTACAAATAATGAGTATGTTGGAACTTAGATGGATCAACACAAATTGTGTTTTCTCATGATATTCACAACTTAAAAATTCTTACGAAAGATTCAAATAAGTTTTACAATATTTATGCATTTGATTATAGAACTATCATTTGTAAGGCCTGGTACTATAGATTTGTTTCAAGGCACAACCACATGGTGAGATATTGTTATGCAGCTAAAGTAACCCACAATTTGGTAAAGAACTACAGATTTATAATATGAATTTAATGAAGTACAAAGTTGTTGCTTGAAAATATAATATGCATGCCCTAACGCTTTGGAAAAGTTCCTTGCTTTGTAATTCCCAACTAGTTTCATTTTAAGCTTTCAACTCCAACTAGTATGAGAAACACTTTGTTAGCTTGGTAATAATAGAAAATTATATTAGAGCTATCCCCCATATATGTATGTTTCTTTAGCTGAAAGCAATATCGTACATACGTACGTATGTATGTATGTATGTATGTATGTATGTATGTATGTATGTATGTATGTATGTATGTATGTATGTATGTATGTATGTATGTATGTATGTATGTATATGTCTGTGTATCCCTAAGTTGAAATCATATTAAAACAAACAAACATGGTCCCACTACTGCCAAAAATAAGTGAAGAATCCAATGCTTTCATTAATAAGGTCGGAAAAGGATTGATTAATTCTTTCTTTCTCAGAGAAATAACTATTCTAGATGTGACACAAAGCATTCCAATTATTGATTTTATTTTCTTCAAATAAAAAAGAACATGTCTTGTTTACCAAAACAAAGTCATTTTTCATAACTTCTTAGATTTAAAGATATATTGAAAGTCAGCTAAACACCTATCAGTTAATACAAGATACAAAACAAGCAACTGCTAAAATTCAAGAAACAAACAAAAACAACTGAGTAGTCAGTAGTTGTATAAAATACTTCAAAAGGTGAGAAAAACGGCTCACCTCTTTTGATAACGGAGGCTTTGTGATTGCATAGTAATCAAAAAATATTTGCAGTGTCGAAGGATCTTCTAAAACCGGCTTCCACCCAGATGGAATCTGCAAATTCACCAAAAAAATTCATTGTGTTCACAAATCCAACAGGAAAGCAATTAGTTTGCATTGCATTTTCTGCTTAATATTTGAATAAATTGTAAGCTAATACCTGAACAGTACCAAATTCATCTGAACTTTCATCAACTGATGTTCCAACAAAATCAAATGACAGGCACTTTAATGCCAAAGAAAGTGCCAACTCTTGCAAGCGGCTACCAACTGCATGCAGATATTCTTTTTTTCAGCATGACAACAGAATACAAAGCCCACAAAAGGTTAAAATTTCTACCAGAACTGAAGTGAGAAATCACTGTCACATTACCATCACTTTTAAGCTGTTGCAAGGAGGTAAGAGATATTTGGAAAATTTGAAAAAGAGATTGGTCCCTAAAATTGCAGGCAACTCTCCGATGATGTGTAGAAGGCAACCCTGGGTTTGGCTGTGAAGTAAATGAGAAAACCGGTGGGAATGAAGTCAAGGATTAAAGACTAAATAATGATAATTCAAAAAAATATATAAATAAATAAAATATTAATTTTCCAGGGTTTTAAGCATGTGCTAATCATAATACATATTGCATTGCATAATATGCAGCATAGCATATTTCCATAAGTAATCAAGGGACAGGAACATTATAACCAACCTGATTCATTTCACTAACAAGCTGATTTAGTATCTTTAAGCCAATAGAACAATGCTCTGGTGATGCCTGATAAAAACAACAATCATGTAAGTAAAGCCTGCAAGCCTGGAAATCATATGCATCAACAAAAGATTAAAATATGCCAACAATTGGAGTAATTTTGTTTCACTATGGGTTAACAGCTTCAGCACTGTACTACATATTCTCATGATTTGTCTGATATATCGATAATGTCTGCATATGTAACAAGGTATCGAAAAAAAAAAGATGTTCTATATCAAAGGTTCTTTTATTATTGAGTGATACAAACAAACAAAAATACCCAGAAATAGTTCTTCTATTTCAGGTAATATATAAGAAAATTCCCACTAAATACAAAGAGAGCTATGATACCTGAATCAAAAAATTTGTGGAGTCTTTGACTGCATCTCTGAACCTATCATCATCAAACCAACCGAACTTCGTCACCCGACACAAAAGCTGGACTAAAGACCCGATCACATATTGTTGTAGTTCATGTCCCCTTTTTGCCAGATAGGCGATAATGTAGTTCCCTTTATCAGATGTAAACAGGAATAAATTCATAACGTGCTAGGCAGGATAGCGTTTTTGCCATAAAATAGCAAGTTATTTCTTCACAAAGAGTATATTAAGGTAGATATAGGATAATATGACTAACACAATGTTCAGCCAACCAGAAAAAATCAAAATTTTATAATAAATATTGACAAGCATAAAGATATGTTAGTAAAAATTACGTATATCAAGACGAAGTTGCAATGATAGTGTATGCTCAGTGACTTGCTTCAGCAGACTTGAACTAGCCAGCATCAATGCATAAGGAGTTGAGGCATTGTCCAGTATGTACTGACACTGTGAAATGTAATCCGTATTTGCAGAAAAACATTTTAAAGTGTTTTCAGCATGAGCCCGTTCAACTGAGTCTTGTGAGTTGTAGAGTCGTTCACACAAAGCTTCTAATTGTGCCAAACTCTCCATTCTTGATTATGAAGGATTGAAAATCGAACTTCACGCAATAATCCAATTTAAGTCTACAAAATATATGATAAGAAGAGGTCATGTTTTATACAAATCGACTCAATTAGATCAAAGATTGATGTAGTAACATGTATCAATAATTGAGAAACGACAAGAGTGGCTTGTATAAGCAAGAACTAGAGCATGTCATATGGAACTAGGTATCAATAACATACAGATATATTACATTGTTTCATCATACAAAAAGCATCTCTCATCATCAAACTATATCCTATTACATGTGAAGGTCAAAAAAGAAAAAGAAAAAAAAAATACATATATAAAGGCTATGGAAAGAACTCCATGATATAGAACCATGACCCAATCATCACCAATCCTCGCTACGCTATATAGAACACAGCAACAATCCTGTAAAAACACAAATGACATTAGCTGTCATCAGCTAAACTATTTTGGTTCAAAGAAACATGAAAGCTATCTTAATTTTTCTACATCTGATCTCCATTTTACAGTCTCCATAAAACGCAAATGAGCAACATAATGTATAACAATACTCAAAATCAAAAACCAAAATGAGTGATTAAATTTAATGTCTGATTAACATACAGACATCGCATGAAAACAGAATAAAAATCAATAAAACTAGAATCAGGTCGAATGATTAACAAAAAGCAGAATCACTTTATTCTTCTTCACATTTCGTCCAGCCCGACGAAAGACTTTACATCAAAAGATAGGCGATGCAGTTGCATACAACAGA
This sequence comes from Mikania micrantha, assembly GCA_009363875.1. Taxonomy (NCBI): domain Eukaryota; kingdom Viridiplantae; phylum Streptophyta; class Magnoliopsida; order Asterales; family Asteraceae; genus Mikania; species Mikania micrantha. Next base: position 77,284,944 of record CM018695.1, on the reverse strand, counting down.
AACAAAATCAGTTGAAGATAATGATCGTTCACAGTGATCAAACACCTTTGCAGATTGAGGAATCAATCAATAGAGAACCCTGAGATCCAAATTGAGTTGATGAATGCAGAATGAATGGATTAAATCCAGAATATGTATAAAGAAATACAGGCAGAGAGAGAGAAAGAGAGTGGTGGCTTACGACTAAGTGCAGATAGATGGCTTGGTGAATACTCTAATCGAATCGAGAAGGAGAGACGAAGCCCAACAAAAGCCCTAGGTAGCTTTTCTCACCACTTTGGCTTGACCTTGGTCTCTGGACCACCATACAGACCGGCATGCGTCCGCATCACATATTCCATAGTCACGTTCGCACGAGTTGGACCGGCCCAAAAACTACACATCCACGTACTAGTGATGCAATAAAAATTGGATTTCGGTAGAAAAATGGACCTTCATAGGAGGGTTGTTAACGGTCCGGTTTTTATTGTTTTTGTGTGGAATCATAAACCAAAGTGTTAATAATGGTATTTGAATAGTGAAAATCAAAATCGAACTGTCAAAAATAAAAACGGAGCCGAACCAAAATCGAACCGTTGTTAATGGTTTGGTTTATTAGTTTGGGCGTTTTAGTTTGGTTTTTTTGACACATTAAAAATAAAAACCGAATTGTTACAATTTGAAACGGTCCGTGTGATACACACACATACTTATCAATCTATCTATTCAATATGTGTGTATGTATGTGTGTGTATCACACGGTCCGGTCCGGTTTTTTAACAATCGGTTTTTAACCGTTCACTACAGTTTCAAACTTTTGAAACCGACCGACTTAATGTTTTAAAAAAACGACCGCGAAACCAAACCGATGACTGATTTGGACGGTTTCGCGGTTTGAAACCAAACCATGAGCACCCCTATTCATAAGTAGGGGTGTGCATGGTTCGGTTTGGTGCGGTTATGGTCATTTCCATAACCAAAACCGCTACTTCGGTTAATTATAAATCCTTCACCATAACCATAACCAATTGATCGGTTAACCACTAATTGGTTAACCACCGGTTACGGTTCGGTTTCGGTTAAAATCCGTTAATAATGGAATTGTTGAAAAACTAAGAAAAACTTGTAAATATGCTTGTTAATTATAAATATATTAATGATGAAAATCTTAGTAAAGCTTGAAAACTTTGTAGTGCTTGAGAATGTGTGAACAAAAAGTAAAAGCACGTGAACTATAATTCATTTTCAAATATATTTGGTCTTAGATATGATATACAGTATTTTCATATAGTAAAAAGTGAAGATTCACCTTCTATACCTGACTTGTAGCATAACTTTTTAAAAAAACATACAAACATATAAACAAATATACATTATTCGTTTCGGTTAAAGTCGGTTAATGATTAGCCTTAACCATAACCATAACCGAATGGTTCGGTTAATGGATTCGCTTAACCATAACCGTCGGTTAAAGTCGGTATCGGTTAAATCGGTTATGGTTCGGGGCGGTTATCGGTTATTTTTCGGTTATGGTTATATTATGTTCTCCCCTATTCATAATCATCAAACCGAAACCCATCATAACCAATTTATAACCGACAGAACCCGGAAGTTTGAGGCTAGTAAGAAAACCTCTTGTTAAAACAGGTTTGGCACATGTGACACCTCGTAAATTCCAGGTCAGCATTTACTTTATTTTAATAATAATGTATATTATTATTACATACGTGGCACTATAATTATAAATGTTTACTGTGACACGTGGCACAACAGTCCAAACACACAAATAATTCGAGGAATTGTCGTAAAACGCTCACACGTGTCTTGAATAACGAACGTTGGTGAATTAATCAAACCACAGTCCACTTTCACTACACTTGGGTTCTAGGGAACCTAAAATAGGTGGAACAATGATAATATATCGAGAAACGATTATCGTAATCGAGAAATACGTGAAAATCGGTTCGAAACATCAAAATTGGCCCTATTGGGCTCCTCAGAGACCCATCGCGGTACGCTAAGGGCCTCTGATTGGGCCCCATTTGGAAGTGTTCAAGACCCTTGGTGAAGTGTTGAAGGATAGAAGTAGCTAGAAGGAAGCACCACCATCCACCATTTCAGTTGTGAGACCTTCTAAGCAGATTCCAGGAACTACAACAATCAATCTCGGACCACATTTGCATATTCAAAGGCATTTGAGGTAGTTCTAGCATCCATTTTGCACTAATCTTGCACATACACACACATGCAATGAGAAACACCCACATGCAAGTCATCAAATGGCACATGCACGAATTTTAGCATGTTTAGATCTGTGATTTATGTCCTGTGTCACTAATTCGAGCATTGAGATTGATTTAATAGTCATTATTGATGCTAACTTGTGTTATTTGGGGCTTTTGGCCTATATAGTGATTTTTAGTAACATGCATGTATGATCTAGGTAGAATTACATGATTATTGATATTGAGATGTTGTTATATGTGATATTTGATATGATTTGCAAGATCTAGAAGTGTTATTGAGGTCAAGAAATGACAATTTGTGATAGTTACTAATTTTAGTAACTTTGTTGTTACAAAATGTTAAAGGATGATGAAATTGCATCATGCATGTGTTTAGGACTATGATTTATGATGATTTGGAACTAATAGGATGATTATTGATGCATTTGGATTGTTGGAATTGTTAAAAGAAGTGATTTCACTAATATTTCTATAAATAGTAACTTTTTAGTTATAAATGGTTAAAAGAATATGAACTTGATGTTGCTTGCATGTCTAACATGATTATTTGATCATAACATGATGATATTAGGCAATTTGATTCCTTAGAATGATTGAAATATGAGCTTTTGTTGCAAGTTTCTATAAATAGTAACTTTATTTTATGAATAAGTAGGTGACAATGTGTTAGCTATCACAAGCATGACCAAATGGCTATGTAGGACTAGGATATTGATACTGCGATGAGTTTGATTGATAGACTTGGTGAAAAATGCTTATTTTCGCAACTTACTAAAAATAGTAACTTTTAAACGCAAAACATGCTTAATCGTCTAATTGTGACTATGTGTTATGTGATAACATGCTCATTTAGGTTAACTATGCATATTAGAATAATCGGAAAGTGATTTTTTGTATGGTTTGCCTAATATGGAACTTTCCAAAAATAGGAATTTACTATAAATAGTAGGTTACCTCACGGTTGCGACTTTGGTGCTCACACACATTACACGACACTAAATTGCACGTTACACGATCACTTGAACTAAAACGTCACCAACGGGTCGTTAGGTGAAACACGGTCAACACATAACAACTTGGAGTTGTTTGGACACGAACACGGTCTTGAGAGACCAACACGAATGTGAACACAAACTCATGACACCTATGTGATATAGGTAACCGCTAGCAGGCGCACTACTCCGTTCACCCGACGAACGCACTTTACGAAACTCAGGTGAGTTTACAGCCCCATTTTTACTCTTTAACTGTTTGTTAAACTCTTGGGGTGAGAATACATCGCAACTGTTTTAGATATATGACTGGTATGTAGAAAAACTATTTTGAGTGTAACTATTATCGCAACAAGTCCTCACATATCCTTACCGTTAGTTGTGTAACAAACGAGTAGTAATTACGTAGTACTACTGGGTTTGACTAGCCCTGCTCGGCAACAACTTTGACTGGAGGTCATAACGAGCGTAATATCGATGTTGACGCTGGGTTCAGCGATGACCCGGGGAGGCAACGGAAACAGTCGAGTTCGGTAAGATGAACTGACACACTCACGGATCGTCGATCCAACAAACAACTTAACATACCCAGTATATGTCTGTCTACTGTTTTTATTTACTGTCTAAACCTGTAAACTCACCAACTTTATAGTTGGCACGTTTTCGCATGTATTCTCAAGTAACTGATGGCACAAGCTAGGACAATATGGAGGATACACAAGGTGAGTCTCATGCATTTAGACTCTTATCCTAGGCTTATGTTTTGGTTCATGTCATTTAAAACAATATTGATTATGTAGTGTCTGATACAATTTACTTTTCCGCTGTAACCGTTTATTATTTTCCGCTGCTTTAAACATTAAACTTCCCGCTGCATATTTATTAAACTTGCTTTGTTTACAAAACTGTATGTTTGTGCGAAGTCATATAAAGTCGTTCTATATGACCAAGAGCTGTGATCCTAGCCACATCACACCCGCGCGGTCTGACACCGCACGTGGGAATTTGGGGGTGTGACAGCACCGAAACAAATAAGAAATGGTTAAAACCGGAACAAAACCGATAAAAAACCGAAAATGGTTTGGAATTTCACCCATGATTTTACAAACACCTAAAAAACGACATAAAATTGTAGCTGTTGGAATCAAAACTAGTTTGACTTTTGTTAATTTGAAGATTTAAAGTTAAACCTCTTTCACAACAATGAAGTGACAACTTGGATTTTATGAATTCCATGAAGTGTGAACCGAAGTTCGTGACTCAAAACAAATTACATCGTGCAAGGGTTTGGAGGACATCGATGGGATCAAACTATTGCTTTGATTTGTAGGGTTGGTAGGGTAAGTTCATTATTGAATTTTATCAAGGGCAGACATAAAATAATGAAACCTAAATGCCCCTCATGTGAAGGACATAAATATTTAAACGACGTTGTTTTATGGACATATAAATAGTTAAAAAAGAAATTGATATTGACTCAAAAGGTGAAAACATTACAATTGGATTGTAAGAAACTGGTAGATAAAAAAAAAACAAAGTTCACTACAAAGTTTTTAATCAGATTAGACATAATGTAATTTTCAAAAATTAGGTATGAATAAACTTTTAAAAACGAATTGATAAATTTATGTATGTAATATTTGCTTATATACAAGGATTGAAACTAGGGCTAGCAATTTTTGACATGAAACTATTAAAACGACACGACGCAAAGTTAACAGATTTCGTGTTTAAGTTTTAACATGTTTCGTGTCGTAAACAAGTCGACATGCTTAAGACACAATAAAAATCGTGTCTAAGCAAGTTAAAACACATGTTAACTTGTTTAAACTGGTAATCTGGTAACGACATGTACTAATATGTTTAGACCTGGTTAAATATGTTTAAACAAGTGGTAACACATTTATATTTTTAAAAAAAATTAAAATAAAATTGTAATTTTTATCATGTCTCTAAAAAAAGTCTTATCATGTAGTCTGTTTCTAAACAGGTTCGTGTTAGAAAAAATGACATGATTAGTTATCGTGACGTGTTTGTGTCTAACACTTATCTTATTCGTTTCTAGTCGTTTTATACTTTTATGTATGAAATGGAGAGAATTGTAATTTCATTTATATTAATATGAAAAGCTCTTTTCTTTATGATTATGTAGCCTATGTTGTTATGCGAGCTCTATCTGAAACATTGCAACATATTGTTGCAATTCTTCATAAAAATACTTGATAGTCATGGTTAAACAGGTGTTTTAACATGTTGAAATAGGTTGTTAACAGAATAACATGTTTAAACATGCTGCTAATATGTTAACATTGTTTAGACATGACTTTTATCTTGTCTTTAGAGTGTTGACATGCTTACCACACAAAACATGTTAAGCTCAAACACAAAAAATGTTAACTTCGCGTCGTATCGTGTTAACAGGTAAATGTCAAAAATGGTCAATCCTAACTAAGCTTAAGGTTGTCCAAAAAGTTGGTCGCTCGAAACCCGGTTAACATTGCTCGAAAAAAACTAGTTTGAGTTTTACTTGTATCACACCCCGACCGACGGCGGAATACGTCGGGGCATGACTGTAAATGCTCAAAAGCACATGGTGCTATGTTAAAGTTTTAATATTCAAACATCCATATTAATTGATTTAAACAATTCTTTCAATGACAAACAGTCAATACAAGATTTCGAATCAAATTACAAAAGAAATAACTAAACATTGTTTTAATTTAACAAGGTCCTCTAATCTAATCTATGTCTTCATCATAAATCTTCACCTAAGCCTGTTACATATGTAAAATAAAATGGTCAACTATTTGCATAGTTGGTGAGCAATTCAAAAGAGTTTAATATAATACGTATAAAAAGATGCAAAACTATTAAACTAAATAGAACAAGATCTAAAGCGAATGTAAGTTTCAAGTAGCACAAAGCAAGAATCCAAACAAGTGATATTACAAAGCTTAAATCAAGACTAGCTAGGTCTTTGACTTAAACAATGTAAATCACAATGTTTATGTTTATGTTTGTGTACATTTCACCTTTTTGACACAAGACATAAGTCATTGCGAAGAATGTAGCAACATTCAATTAGGCTATTATGTAATAGTATATGTTTGATGTATGAAACGTCTTCTAACCTAATTCATACATTGCAATTAGCACATAAGTTCACATAGCATCTAAATCATGTCTACTAAGCTTAAGAGTTTGCATCATGTATATGTTTTTGACTCTATGAATATGTTTTTGTTTTAGACATATGTAACATCCCAAAAAGATACAAAATGTAAAATGGGAGTAATAATTAACTCACATTAATGGTGCTAAAGAAAACTAGTATAATGAAGAATAATCAAGACCAACAGTTGTATCAAACTGGATGCCCTGAGTTTGAACATGTCTGGCCAGACAGTGTAACATCTGTGCCGGAAACGTTACCGGAATAGTGATCTGTACAGTAACTTGCACAGTATCTCAGGTACAAACTACGTGAACTATATATATGCTATTGACACTTGATGCTTAACACTAAACTATTATACTATTGTTCTGAAATCTGATTTAAACCTCATGGTTTAACAGTCAGAAACACATCAGACAACACAGAACTGACACACAGATGCTTGATTTAATGCTAGTATGTATAAACGTATGCGAGGTTAAACAGAACAAAACCAGAACGGTTGTCGTTGCAGAATGCTAAACCGACGAATTATTCGTAGAGGTGACGATCTGTATGAATAAATCTGAAAGTTTAACGTTCTGAAATGATGGCTGAAAAGTAGAAAACAACAAGCAGAAAGTGAATCCGACGCCGTGTTCGTTCGAGTGACGATTCAAACGAATACGCGCGAAGGTGACACGTTCTGACGAAACGGAAACGAACAAAAAAACGAACGAAAAATAATTTAAGAAAATTTAATATTAAACATTTATTAGGAATCACAATCTTTTAGAAATTTTAAAAATAAACTCATTTTAATTAAATTACATAGAATACGCGCAATGGACGCGAGTTAACGAAACGCTTAAAATAATTAATTACGATAAATAATTCAAGAAAGGTTAAATTTAAAAGATTTACTAGAAATAGCCACCTTCCAAACATTTAGAAATAAATTCTTCTATTTAGTTTACGAAACACGCGCGTAACGATCCGGAAACGCAACGGAGACGAGAACCGAGCAACCGATACGAACCCGAATACCCACGGGGTATATATAGACTAAATGAGGGGATTTTCCTCATTTCCATCATCTTTCTCTCTCTCTAGAAAGCAACCCACGAACCTATCTCTCTCTCTCTCACTAGAAAACCATCTTCCAAGCTACATATCTTGCTCGTTTGGGGACGGAATCGGGCGTTCCTGGTGTCCACGTGAAGCTCTCAACACCCTCTACAAGGAAGTACAATCGATCTGAAGTTTTGTCCAGCCAAAAACGAGGTATGGAAGCTTGAAAAATCTGAAAAGTAGGGTTTTCATATCCCTTTTGGTCGACCACACTTGTAACCGGCCTTGAACCATGTCCTACCTGACCCTAACCCTTCATGCGAACACCATGTGAGTTGGAACAAATCAGTAGGTGGGTGGGAACGATCTGGAACAGCTAGGTTCAACGAAGAGGATGATGAACAGTTGCTGGTCGCGATGGAAAGAGGCTGGCCGAATCTTCTTTCCCACGAACCAAGGGTGGCCGAGTCTAGGACCAACGAACCTAGCATGTTGCGAACCTCTATGTTAGCCGAACCCTCCTGCCAACCAAACCCTGCAACCACTGAACCTCCTGCAGACGAACCAATGAGTTGGACGAACCATGAGAGGCGAACCTGTAACATCTGTGCCGGAAACGTTGCCGGAACAGTGAGCTGAACAGTAAACGCACAGTAACTCAGGTACAAGCTACGTAAACTATTGATTATGCTAATAATATCATGATGCTTGATATTAAACTATTATGCTATTGTTTCTGTAATCTGATTAAACTTAACAGTTTAACAGTCAGAAACACATCAGACAACATTGAACGGTGATACAAATGCTTATTGATATGCTATTATGTGTAAACGTATGCGAGGTTAAACAAAACAAAACTATAAGCGGTTATTGTTACAGAATGCTAAACCGACGAGTTATTCGTATAGGTGACGATCTGTACGAATGATTCTGATAGTTTAACGTTCTGAAATAATGACTGAACAGTAGAAAACAAGAATCAGAAAGCCGAACTATCGTCGTGTTCGTTCGAATGACGATTCGAACGAATACGCGCGATGGCGACGCGATCTGACGAAATAAAACGAATAACGGCACGAGCGATCATAAAATCAAGGAAATAAAATATTTCCTATTTTACAATTTTGAAACTCATCACAAACGAAATTAAAAGAAACTGTTTTAACAAATCGCGAACAAATAAGCGAAACGCGTAAAAATATTAAATCCAATAAATAAATTAATATAACGATATTTAAAAAAATGATTTCTAACAATAATTGTTTTTTTTAAAACATCATAAAATAATCCTTTTATTTTTAAAACCGTAAACACGCGCGTTACGTTCCGGAAACGTAACGAAAACGCGAACCGATCAACAAAAACGAACCCGAACCCTTTCGGGGTATAAATACCCTAAGTGAGTGTGATTTCCCTCATTCTCTCTTCTTCTCCTCTCTCTTGAAACCCTATTTCCGGAACTTTACCCCCACCACCATTTTGAAGCTTCAAATCATCATATCTTCCTCAAAACTCAACGAAATCGAGTGGTTCTTGAACCTAAACGAAGATCTCTTCATCCTTCACACGAAAGTACAACCGATCTGAGCCAAAACCCACTGGAAATCGAGGTAAACAGCCGTGAAAGTGGCAAAGATTAGGGTTTTCACAACCCATTTGTTGAACCAACACTCTAACCGGCTATACCCTCTATACTTCGAGTCCTACACCTTCCAAGAACCTACCCATGTATGACACCGCCATTGGAGACCACAAGTTGGTCGTGGAACAGATCTGGGCAGTGGTCGGCCGAAGCAAGCCAGCGGCCAGGCCGAATGGCCTAAGGCCGAATGACCTGGCCGAAGCTCTCATTTCGTGGGTCACTTACTTCGGTCAGCAGCCCCATTTGACCACCTTCATACTCCCCTCATTCGACCCAAGCCACATCAACCACATTCGGCCATCACCTACATTCGCCACCTCCACCTTCGGCTAGCCACCCTCACACATTCGGCCGAAAGTCTTCATGCGGCCACCTAGGTGATTCGCCAAGATGCTTCATGTGACACCCCGTAATTTCCAGGTCAGCATCTTATATATTTAAATGATTATTTAAATGCATTATGTACACGTGGCACTAGAGTTAGATTAATTTAGTGTGACACGTGGCACGACAGTACGAACATTGACTCATGACTAGATAATTCGTGGAATTATCGGCAAACAGCACACACGTGCCAAAACACACGAACGTTGGTGAACGTCTAACACATTGTGTAGCACAACACTCGAAACTTCACGAAACACTGTCACAAGTCAATTATGACTAATAATTGATCAATAGAGTCCAAACGACGCTCGAACGACGTTCTATGATCGAGAAACGGGCAAGATCGGGCCAGAACAACAAAAACAAGCTTATTGGGCTTGAAAAACAGGCCAGGCGGTACGCCTGACCCGGGATGCCCGCGACAGGCGATGCGCGCGGGTGGAACTTGAGCGCCTCGTCCGACCGGATCCGCGCGTAACGACAGGGTGAAACCACCCACGTCAGGCGATACGCCTGACTCATAGATTCGCAGATTTTCTTTTTAAACTTCCAAGATCATCATTTCACCTATCTTAACCATTCTTACACGCCATAGCTCGGCAATTTCTCTTCCCAAACCACTGAAACACTTAATCCTACCCTGTGGAAGCCATTAGAGGACCTTCTTGAAGCTTTGAAGCTTGGTTGCCATCAAGAACACGAAAGATAAGGACGTTGTAGCTTGTAGATCACCACCACCACCCTCCTTCCTGTCGAAATCAGTAATCTCAGGAGGTCCAGGAGCTGATTATTCATCAATCTAGTGTTCAAGGATCTCTAGAAGGTAGTTCTATGCTTAAAACTTACTCCCTTCACTCCTACACACACATGCAATGCACAAAACCCACATGCAAGCACCTATAGTGCACATGCACGAATTTTGTTTCTGGGTTTGTTGATAAACCTACTGTATTTGATGATCTAAGGTGTTTAGATGATGATCTATGATGATCTATGATGATGGGAATGGGTCTTGTTGCTTAAAATGATGTTTTGTGATGAGATATGGACATGCATGTATGATCTAAGGCATTTTAGATAGTCTTGTTGATGTTGAAATGATTCATGATGATGTATAAGTGTCCTTGCAAGATTAGATTGTGATTAGGATGGTTAAAATGTGATTTGTAGACAAACTTGCTATTTTTAGTAACTTTTAGTTACAAATTGATGATTTGGGATATATGATGAACATGCATGTATATAGAATTGTTGCTAGGAGGATAACATGATGATTTGATGTGTTAGAAAGTAATCTTGATGATGTCTACGATCATAGGTAGTGTTATTTCTATTTTTAGTAACTTTTCTAGTTAGAATGTTGTTAAATGATAATTTGGGATGAGATGACATGATTAAATGGTGTTAAGTGGTTTATTATGATGATTGGTGATATAAAAATTTGTTTAGAAATGTTAAATGGTCATTTTTATGCAAAAACCACAAAGTTACTATTTTTAGTAACTTTATGGTTACAAAAACCGACTTAGGAATATGTTGAATGACTTGAGCATGCTAAATGATTTATTATGTTATAATATGATGTTTAGATGCTAAGTTAGATGGTTTCGGATGTCACGTATGCTAAAAATGGAAACTTTCCATTTTAGGAAACTTTTGTGCACTAACATGTTATAAACGGCATATATGAACTTGTATGATAATGTGCTATGTGTTAACATGACCCCGTAGGACTATTGAACATGCTAGAACTATAAAACCGTCATGCTTTGTGAACTTTCTAAAAATGGAAACTTACTATAAATAGTAAGTTGTCCATAAACGCAACCTACGCGTTTTGCACACGACAAACACTTACACGATTGCTACACGAGTCACAAACCGTCACACGGTTCACCAACGGGTCGTTGACTTGACACGGTCAACTTTGGTCAAACATGGTCAAACACGGTCAATACGGACCAACACGAGCAAACACGGTCATTGTGGACCGACACGAACAAACATGAACAACCAAGGGTTGTTGGACACAAACACGAGCACTAACATTAGCACGGTCACTTACACGAACTCACGTACGATCTACGATATAGGTTGCCGGTGACCGACGTGCTACACGACAACTCGGGAGCTTACGCTTACATACATTCGTTTCACTAAGGTGAGTTTACGGCCCCTCTTTACTCTTTTTCAAACGCTTTTAAATAGGGGGAGAATACTAGTTGCATCGAGTCAAACATCTATTACTGTACAAACATTTTTGTGTATGCTGGTTTATTGGACAAACATTAAGTGTTGAACTCGTATTAAGCCCTCACAAAGTCTTACCGTTAATGTACGAACAACGTGGTAGATTTGGATGGATCCATTAGGGAATGACTAACCCCACGGGGCACTATGTTGACTGGATGTCATAACCCGTGCAAATTCTGACCTAACTTGCTATGCATACGAGGCATAGCGGAGGCAAGGACAAACAAGTCTAGTTCGGTAGTGACGCACTGACACTTTGGGCCTAGGGCTCGGTACTAACATTTGATAAACAGCATGACACACTTTCATTACTATATGTATATCAAAACCTGTGAACTCACCAACCATCGTGTTGACACTTGTTTTCAAACTTGTATTCTCAGGTAACTAGCATGACAGGCTCGTGGAGCAGGAAAGCACATAGGGGACATGAGCATAGGGTCCCACATGCATTTGTTTTCGTGACTTTTGAAAACAATTTGACTTTATTTTATTTAAAACGTTGTTGTATTGAACTACTTACAATTTCCGCTGTGTAAACAATCATTTTCCGCTGCATGTTATGACTTATTTATTCCGCTGCAATACTACTTTATTTCCGCTGCAACTATTTTATCAAGTGTATGTGTCAAACTTGGATTTGTAAACGCATATAGAGGTGTTCTATATGACCTTGAGCTGTGATTCTGGACACGTCACATCCACGTGGACATACGCCACGAGTGGGAAATTGGGGGTGTGACAGGCTGGTATCAGAGCCTTGGTTATAGAGAACTAGGTTTGCATATAGTAAGCTTAGACTATAGCCTTTGCTCAACTTTAGACACTACACGTAGAACTTGCACATTGATGATGTTTTTGCTTATATTGAACTATTGCTTACTAACTTAAAACTTACAGGATGGCCAACAATGACAGTACCGGTAGGAACGCAGACCGACACCCGACCACTGATGACATGGCCGCAGAGAGCCGACGCCGGATCCACGACATAGTATCACAGGTTGACGCCGAAATGGACCGGCGGGTGAGGGACGCAGCACGGGCCAGACATTGGGGATGGCTTCCCACCATACTCCAGAGTTGGATCGTCGAGGAGAGAGTACCTCCATATCGATATCCCGGCGACACCACTCCAGGACACCGACTACCACCGTTCGGAGTGCCGATGGAGCAGGCCTTCGCGGCACATGTTGCTTGCACACGACGGGAAGTCTGGAGGGGTAGGGAGCTAACAGACGAGGTCCGAGTTCTTCGCGAGAAGAGCGATCGATTGGAGAGGCAGAACGAGAGACTGGAGGAGCGCAACAACAGACTGGAAGCCCAGATGGAGGCCCTACGACTCCAAATGTCCCAACTACTGACCGAGCATGGACAGGTCGTCGATGTCGTGCAGGAACACGACGTGCGTATAACCGAGAATCGGACAGACATCACCGAGACTCAAGCCATGGTGCAGGCCAGTGATGCCATGCTTAATGCATGGGCTGCACAGTTTATTGAGGAACCACCTCAGGAGGATGGTCCTGAATTCGAGGCCGAGGACCTCGAAGATGAGGACCTTGATGAGGATCCTAATGAGGATCCGGAAGAGGATGATGATGACGGGGACGCTGCTAGCGATATCTCACACGTCTCTATGGATTCGGATTAGAGGACTATTGTATTTTGTATTTTCTTTATTTTGGCCTAGACGAGCGGGATGTGCTCGAAGAACTTATTATGTATTTCCTTTTGAAATTATTGTACTTCCAATTTAATATTAATGAGAATTATGTTTTGTCTTACTTATTACATGTTGACCATGATTGCTTTGACTTGACAACTAACATGACATATGATCTGACTTCCGACACAACATCTGACTAACATTCTGACTTACTAACATTCTATCCCTTCCGTATAGAAAATATCTATGGCGGGAAGAGGACCACATGCACGCCCTCCTAGACGAACACTGGACGCAGCCGTCATTAAGATGATGGTTGACAGACGGGTTAACAAGATACTGGCAGAGCACGAGGCACACCGCCTTGCTAGTGAAACCAGTGGCTCGAACAACGGTACTAACACTCGCCTAACATGACTAACATAGTATAGCTAACACGCTCTGACCTACGACATTGGTTTCTGACTGACAGGATCACAAGGCAACAACAACAAAGGATGTTCTTTTAAATCCTTCCTGAACTGCCACCCACACAAATTCAAGGGGACTGAGGGAGCCGTGGGAATGCTCCGCTGGGTGGAGAAAGTGGAGTCTGTATTCGCTATGTGCGAATGTACTGAAGAGAACCGGGTGAAGTTCGCAACTGGTACACTGGAAGGACCAGCACTCACATGGTGGAATACCCATGTACAAACCCTGGGGTTGGACGGTGCCAACTCCATGCCATGGGCTGATTTCACCCGACTACTGCAAGAGGAATACTGTCCTCGTGATGAGATCAGAAAGCTAGAGGCTGAGTTCTGGGTACTGAAGATGGTGGGCTCTGAGATCGAGCAATACTGTACTCGATTCCATGAGCTGTGTAAGCTATGTCCGGCTATGGTGACGCCGGAGTACAAGAAAATCGAGCAGTTCATCAGTGGGCTGCCCGAACAAATTCAGAGCATGGTGACTGCGTCTGACCTCACCACTATCCAACCTCTGATCAGGCTGGCTCACAAACTAACCGACCAAGCGGTAGCACAAGGCAAGCTACCCAAACGAGGCGAACATCTGAAGCCTCAAGAAAGCCAAAAGAGGAAGTGGGAACCCAGCCACCACCAATCTCATCAACCTCAACAACAACAAAGATCTGCACCAGCCAGAGCCTTTACTGCCACCCAACCCGACGACAAGGGGAAGGGTGTGTACCAAGGGAAATACCCCTTGTGTAACCGATGCTCTTATCACCACTTCGGGCAATGCGAACGATATCGTTGCTTGAAGTGTGGACGACATGGCCACATGGCCAAAGACTGCAGATCCAAATTTCCCAGTAACAACAACCCTAACCACAATCAGAACAACAACCAGAACACCTCCAGAGGGTGTTATGAATGTGGAAAACCAGGCCACATGAGGAGGGATTGCCCTCAATTGAAGAAGGCCGGAGGAGGAGCGGCCAAAGGAAGAGCATTTGTGATTGGCTCGGGAGAAGCCAAGGATGACCCAAACATCGTAACCGGTACGTTTCTTTTAAATAATGTCTATGCTAGCATATTATTTGATACCGGTGCCGATAGGAGCTTTATATCTAGTGAGTTTAGCAAATTACTAGATATTACCCCAACGCCACTAGACTACAAGTATACTGTAGAGTTAGCTGACGGCAAACTGATTGAAACACAACACATCTTCCGAGGATGCGTCATGGTTTTGGCGAATCACGAACTCGAAATCGATTTGATGCCGGTGACTCTCGGAAGCTTTGATGTAGTCGTAGGAATGGATTGGTTATCCACTAACCAGGCCGAGATCGTATGCAACGAGAAGATCGTACGAGTGACGTTGCAGAACGGAGAACAGATCTCGATTCAGGGGGAAAGACGGGGAGTACCTCTGAACATCATGTCATGCATGAAGGCGAACAAGTACCTGCAAAAGGGATACACTGCCATACTAGCCCTCATCGCAGAACAACCCAAGAAAGAGAGGAAGATTGAGGACATCGCCGTAGTCCGCGATTTTCCCGAAGTGTTTCCCGAAGACCTACCTGGACTACCTCCGAAACGACAAGTCGAGTTTCAGATAGACCTTACACCAGGAGCGGCACCGATTGCTAAGGCTCCATACCGACTAGCACCAACGGAGATGCAGGAACTGTCTAACCAGTTGCAAGAACTGTTAGACAAGGGATTCATCAGACCGAGCTTCTCACCTTGGGGAGCACCGGTCTTGTTCGTAAAGAAGAAAGACGGATCATTCCGTATGTGTATCGACTACAGAGAGCTGAACAAGGTGACGATCAAGAATCGATATCCCTTACCGCGAATAGACGATCTGTTTGATCAGTTGCAAGGGTCAAGCTACTATTCGAAGATCGATTTAAGATCGGGTTACCACCAACTAAGGATACAGGAAAACGATATCCCTAAGACTGCCTTTAGAACTCGATACGGACACTACGAATTCTTGGTTATGCCCTTTGGACTGACCAATGCACCAGCCGTGTTCATGGATCTCATGAATAGAGTGTGCAAACCTTATCTTGACAAATTCGTGATAGTGTTCATTGACGACATCCTGATTTACTCTAAGAATCAGGAAGAGCATGCCGAACATCTAAGGTTAGTCTTGGAACTACTGAAGAAAGAGCAACTGTACGCGAAATTTTCAAAATGCGACTTTTGGATTCGCGAAGTCCAATTCCTTGGACACGTGGTTAATGAGCAGGGAATTCACGTAGACCCAGCCAAGATCGAAGCCATCAAAAACTGGGAAGCACCCAAGACTCCAACTGAGGTGCGGCAATTCCTTGGACTGGCCGGGTACTACCGGAGATTCATTGAAGGATTCTCGAAGATTGCCCAATCATTGACGTCCCTGACCCATAAAGACAAAAAGTTCGATTGGGGAGACAAACAAGAAGCTGCTTTCAACCTGTTGAAGCAGAAACTATGCACTGCACCCATCCTATCCCTACCGGAAGGATGTGATGACTTCGTGGTGTATTGCGACGCTTCGAAACAAGGACTCGGTTGCGTGCTGATGCAACGCGAGAAAGTGATAGCATACGCTTCACGTCAACTGAAGGTGCATGAGAAGAACTACACGACTCATGACCTTGAGTTGGGAGCCGTGGTGTTTGCCTTGAAGATCTGGCGACACTACTTGTACGGCACGAAATGTACAATCTTTACCGATCATAAGAGCCTACAACACATCTTCGACCAGAAAGAGTTGAACATGAGACAACGAAGATGGGTTGAACTCATAGGTGATTATGATTGCGCCATCAAGTATCATCCCGGTAAAGCCAACGTAGTGGCCGACGCGTTGAGCCGAAAAGAAACAACAAAACGCGTGCGCGCACTACAACTTACGATCCATTCCGAACTGCCGAATCAAATTCGGATAGCACAACAGGAAGCTCTGAAAACTGAAAACCTCACTCTTGAAGCCATGCGTGGCATGGATAAGCAAATAAAGGCAAAAGACGACGGAGCTTACTATTTAATGGATCGAATCTGGATTCCACGCTACGGAGGATTGAGAGAAGTAGTGATGGATGAAGCTCACAAGAGCCGGTATTCCGTACACCCAGGCTCTGACAAGATGTATCACGATCTGAAGACAACCTATTGGTGGCCAAACATGAAAGCTGAGATAGCTACTTACGTAAGTAAGTGTTTAACGTGCTCAAAAGTCAAGGTTGAGTACCAGAAGCCATCAGGGTTACTTCAACAACCGGAATTACCAATGTGGAAATGGGAGCAAATTTCCATGGACTTCATAACTAAACTGCCTAAGACGGCAAGTGGTTGCGATACCATCTGGGTTATCGTAGACCGACTGACGAAGTCTGCTCATTTCCTACCCATTAAAGAGACTGACAAGCTAGACAAACTCACTCGGATTTATTTGAAGGAAGTGGTCACTCGACATGGAGTGCCAATCTCCATCATATCTGATCGCGACAGTCGATTCACGTCGCATTTCTGGAAGTCCTTGCATAAGGCTTTGGGCACGAGATTGGACATGAGTACTGCTTACCACCCGCAGACGGACGGGCAAAGTGAGCGAACGATACAGACACTGGAAGACATGCTCCGGGCATGTGTCATTGACTTTGGTAGTAGCTGGGAATCTCATCTACCGTTAGTGGAGTTCTCATATAACAATAGCTACCACACTAGCATTCAAGCTGCACCATTCGAGGCACTTTACGGACGTAAGTGTCGATCACCCATCTGCTGGGCGGAAGTTGGAGACAGCCAACTGACTGGTCCAGAACTGGTGCACGAGACAACTGAGAAGATCGTGCAAATACGCAAGCGAATGGCAGCAGCTCGGGACAGACAGAAAAGCTATGCCGACAAGCGACGCAAACCATTGGAGTTCCAGGTGGGGGACAGAGTGTTACTCAAGGTCTCGCCCTGGAAAGGTATCATTCGGTTTGGCAAACGAGGAAAGTTGAACCCTCGTTACATTGGACCTTTCGAGATTACAAAGCGAATAGGCCCTGTAGCCTACGAACTAAACCTGCCAGTTGAACTGAGCAGTGTACACAACGTATTCCACATCTCGAACCTCAAGAAGTGCCTATCTGATGAGACACTTGTTATTCCTCTCGAGGAAATACAAATCGACGAACAATTGAATTTCGTTGAGGAACCAGTAGAGATTATGGACCGGGAAACTAAGAAGCTCAAACTCAGTAAAATCCCGATTGTAAAAGTACGATGGAATTCGCGACGAGGACCGGAATTCACGTGGGAACGTGAGGACCAGATGAAACAAAAGTACCCACACCTGTTCGCGGAACAGACAAACACTAGCAACACGAGTTGAATTTCGGGACGAAATTCTTTCTAACATGGGGAGGATGTGACACCCCGTAATTTCCAGGTCAGCATCTTATATATTTAAATGATTATTTAAATGCATTATGTACACGTGGCACTAGAGTTAGATTAATTTAGTGTGACACGTGGCACGACAGTACGAACATTGACTCATGACTAGATAATTCGTGGAATTATCGGCAAACAGCACACACGTGTCAAAACACACGAACGTTGGTGAACGTCTAACACATTGTGTAGCACAACACTCGAAACTTCACGAAACACTGTCACAAGTCAATTATGACTAATAATTGATCAATAGAGTCCAAACGACGCTCGAACGACGTTCTATGATCGAGAAACGGGCAAGATCGGGCCAGAACAACAAAAACAAGCTTATTGGGCTTGAAAAACAGGCCAGGCGGTACGCCTGACCCGGGATGCCCGCGACAGGCGATGCGCGCGGGTGGAACTTGAGCGCCTCGTCCGACCGGATCCGCGCGTAACGACAGGGTGAAACCACCCACGTCAGGCGATACGCCTGACTCATAGATTCGCAGATTTTCTTTTTAAACTTCCAAGATCATCATTTCACCTATCTTAACCATTCTTACACGCCATAGCTCGGCAATTTCTCTTCCCAAACCACTGAAACACTTAATCCTACCCTGTGGAAGCCATTAGAGGACCTTCTTGAAGCTTTGAAGCTTGGTTGCCATCAAGAACACGAAAGATAAGGACGTTGTAGCTTGTAGATCACCACCACCACCCTCCTTCCTGTCGAAATCAGTAATCTCAGGAGGTCCAGGAGCTGATTATTCATCAATCTAGTGTTCAAGGATCTCTAGAAGGTAGTTCTATGCTTAAAACTTACTCCCTTCACTCCTACACACACATGCAATGCACAAAACCCACATGCAAGCACCTATAGTGCACATGCACGAATTTTGTTTCTGGGTTTGTTGATAAACCTACTGTATTTGATGATCTAAGGTGTTTAGATGATGATCTATGATGATCTATGATGATGGGAATGGGTCTTGTTGCTTAAAATGATGTTTTGTGATGAGATATGGACATGCATGTATGATCTAAGGCATTTTAGATAGTCTTGTTGATGTTGAAATGATTCATGATGATGTATAAGTGTCCTTGCAAGATTAGATTGTGATTAGGATGGTTAAAATGTGATTTGTAGACAAACTTGCTATTTTTAGTAACTTTTAGTTACAAATTGATGATTTGGGATATATGATGAACATGCATGTATATAGAATTGTTGCTAGGAGGATAACATGATGATTTGATGTGTTAGAAAGTAATCTTGATGATGTCTACGATCATAGGTAGTGTTATTTCTATTTTTAGTAACTTTTCTAGTTAGAATGTTGTTAAATGATAATTTGGGATGAGATGACATGATTAAATGGTGTTAAGTGGTTTATTATGATGATTGGTGATATAAAAATTTGTTTAGAAATGTTAAATGGTCATTTTTATGCAAAAACCACAAAGTTACTATTTTTAGTAACTTTATGGTTACAAAAACCGACTTAGGAATATGTTGAATGACTTGAGCATGCTAAATGATTTATTATGTTATAATATGATGTTTAGATGCTAAGTTAGATGGTTTCGGATGTCACGTATGCTAAAAATGGAAACTTTCCATTTTAGGAAACTTTTGTGCACTAACATGTTATAAACGGCATATATGAACTTGTATGATAATGTGCTATGTGTTAACATGACCCCGTAGGACTATTGAACATGCTAGAACTATAAAACCGTCATGCTTTGTGAACTTTCTAAAAATGGAAACTTACTATAAATAGTAAGTTGTCCATAAACGCAACCTACGCGTTTTGCACACGACAAACACTTACACGATTGCTACACGAGTCACAAACCGTCACACGGTTCACCAACGGGTCGTTGACTTGACACGGTCAACTTTGGTCAAACATGGTCAAACACGGTCAATACGGACCAACACGAGCAAACACGGTCATTGTGGACCGACACGAACAAACATGAACAACCAAGGGTTGTTGGACACAAACACGAGCACTAACATTAGCACGGTCACTTACACGAACTCACGTACGATCTACGATATAGGTTGCCGGTGACCGACGTGCTACACGACAACTCGGGAGCTTACGCTTACATACATTCGTTTCACTAAGGTGAGTTTACGGCCCCTCTTTACTCTTTTTCAAACGCTTTTAAATAGGGGGAGAATACTAGTTGCATCGAGTCAAACATCTATTACTGTACAAACATTTTTGTGTATGCTGGTTTATTGGACAAACATTAAGTGTTGAACTCGTATTAAGCCCTCACAAAGTCTTACCGTTAATGTACGAACAACGTGGTAGATTTGGATGGATCCATTAGGGAATGACTAACCCCACGGGGCACTATGTTGACTGGATGTCATAACCCGTGCAAATTCTGACCTAACTTGCTATGCATACGAGGCATAGCGGAGGCAAGGACAAACAAGTCTAGTTCGGTAGTGACGCACTGACACTTTGGGCCTAGGGCTCGGTACTAACATTTGATAAACAGCATGACACACTTTCATTACTATATGTATATCAAAACCTGTGAACTCACCAACCATCGTGTTGACACTTGTTTTCAAACTTGTATTCTCAGGTAACTAGCATGACAGGCTCGTGGAGCAGGAAAGCACATAGGGGACATGAGCATAGGGTCCCACATGCATTTGTTTTCGTGACTTTTGAAAACAATTTGACTTTATTTTATTTAAAACGTTGTTGTATTGAACTACTTACAATTTCCGCTGTGTAAACAATCATTTTCCGCTGCATGTTATGACTTATTTATTCCGCTGCAATACTACTTTATTTCCGCTGCAAACTATTTTATCAAGTGTATGTGTCAAACTTGGATTTGTAAACGCATATAGAGGTGTTCTATATGACCTTGAGCTGTGATTCTGGACACGTCACATCCACGTGGACATACGCCACGAGTGGGAAATTGGGGGTGTGACACTTCATCCGTTTAACACCTACATTCGGCCTAGCCTTGTGACGATCTCATTCGATCAGTAGAACACCTGTGGCCCAGCTTGGTTACACAGAAGTCCAATGGACTGCTTTGGCCCAATTCTCTTGTTACAGCCACACTTCATTTGTTCGTAGCCCAATAGATGGCCCATGTTGCAAGTGCATCGGCCCAACCTACTTGCTGGACCCAACACCTTGTTAGCCCACCTACTTGTTACAGTTCAAACATAAATCCTTGGGCCCAACCAGAAATCACCTTCGGCCCATATGTTATACACCAGGCCCAATAGACTGCATTCAGCCCACGACAAAATCCATTAGGCCCAATAGAATTTCTATGGGCTATACACTTTGTTTCGGCCCAATAACAAATGGCTTGGCTTAGTTCACTTGATACGGCCCATGTAATCTATTTCACTCGGCCCATGACAATCTAGATGGCCCAAGTTCCCTTGTTAGACCCACGGTCAATTGATTCGGTCAATGACATTAACATTGTAAACACAATTGAAACTATCAATAAGAAAACCATACATGGGGATTCAAAAGAAACCTTTCAAAAGTGGTAGGGTTGGGTTAATGTATTTTACAACCCATAAAACCCTAAGTTTTACAAAGTTGTCACATAATTATCTAGTAATAAGGTGGAGATTGTTTCAAGGTTAACAATGGCATCACATATGATCTTAAATTATAAACCTAAGTTTATACTTAGGTTAAATTACAAGATTTCTGACAACACAACTAACCATCATGTGGTGACAATATGTTGGGTTTTCAATAATGATTATAAGGTAAATTAAAGTGATAAAGATTTAAGCCATTTATCACAACTAAAGTGATATGCTAAACTCAACCTAAACAGAATAAGGGTTGTAACAATTAATGACAATTACAAAAGGGCCGAATAATGACCGAGACACACAAGTGTTAGCCAATTTCAGGGCTAACATGTACGCACCCACGAAACTCCACAACTTATACTTACAAGTTGCAAACAATGTGAAATCAATACAGGATCGTGAATACAACAGCGAATTACAACAAAGAGCGCGTGTGCATTTCGTTAGGTTAAGTCAACTACCACAACTACAAGGTGAGTTCATTGTCCCTTTTCAAACTATTTTGAGTTTTACTTCGGGACTGAGAAGCATGTTATACATTTTAAACAAATGTTTTAAATTTAACAAAATGCTTTTATACGATTCTTATATACTGATGTTAATGCTACATGATTATGCCAAGTGCTAAAGGCATATGTTTGCTATTAATACTAATGCTACATGATTATGCCAAGTGCTAAAGGCATAAGTTAATTTGCTAATACTAAAGCTATGTGATAATACCAAGTGCAAAGGGTATTTACTATCTGATGAGGCTATTGTGAATGCTAATGCTACTGGTTTATGCTACAAACTGATGCTACGGGTTTATGTTACAAACAAATGCTATGGGTTATACTAAATGCTAAAGCTACGAGTTATGCTAAATGCTAATGCTACGGGTTATGCTAAATGCTAATTCCACGGGTTATGCTAAATGCTAATTCCACGGGTTATGCTAAATGCTAATGCTACGGGTTATGCTACATGCTAATGCTAATGTTAACAATAAATGCTAATAATTCTATGCTAATACTCTTGCTATATACATACATACTGAATGCTTAAAATGCTCAGAATGCTTTAAACTTTGTATGCGTTATGTGCTTGCCATGCTAAAACAACGGTTTGGCCTCTCAGTGCTTGCCCTACCGGTTGTAAAGCTAGTACTTGTGCACAAGTTACGTAAATGCTGGACTATTTGAATGCTATAAACTTGTATGCTAAAACTATTGGCTATGGAAGAACAATAGTTGGTCTCTCAGTGCCTGCCTTCATGTGTTCTTCCTAGTCGGGACTTGAAGAACAATAGTTGGTCTCTCAGTGCTTGCCTTCATGTGTTCTTCACAGTCGGGACTAGAAGGCATCTACTATGGTCTCTCAGTGCTTGCCATAGGGTGTCCTTCATGGTCTGAAACGAGGAAACAGACTGATGGCCTCTCAGTGCTTGCCATGCAGTGTTTCCCAAAACTATTTACACACGTGATCAGTAACTAGGACGATATTGGAGATCTTTAGTTGACTTTGTGTCATCATGGGAATCCCCTATCTCCCCCTAAGTTGCTAATTACACCCAGTGTTGGTATGGATTGATACTGGATTCCTTCGGGCGTTCAGTTGTCTATTCCGGTGACTCTCAAGCTAAACTCACGGATGCTATGGGTAAACTTACGAACAAAATGCTTAAACTATAATGGGGAAACGAGATTGAAGGGTAGGTAAAATGCTTAATTATTATTAATAACAGTGTCATATGCGGATTAGTATGTGGTGGGATGGCGTCTGGGCGGGTTGTAGGCTCGACCCAGGGGTATGCCCTATATATAAGCATACTGATTTGGATATTACAGGTGGAGTTAATAAGATTAAGGTTTTACCGGAAGAGGTTTGCTAAAGCTATTTAAACTTATAAACTACATGAACTCACCAACCATTGTGTTGACTTTGTTTTCTTACATGCTTTCTCAGGTGATGCACAGGTATAAGCTAAAGCTCAGGATTGCATACTAGGCTGCCCAGATAGAGGACCTAGTTGACTTTTGGAAGCACACTTTTTGTTATTTATACGAATCACTTTTGGATGTCTTGTACAGTTACAAGATAGAAAACAATTGATTCTTTTGTTAGGTTTACCGAGTTAAATTACTGAACATTGACATTGTAATTTAACTTTGTAATCTTAGTTAATGCTTGATTGTGCTTTAGTTATTCTTAACATTGATGCTATGCAAACAATCTGATCAACACGATTATCATCCACGATATCGCGCCCCGGGAACCTTCCGCCCGACGGGGACTCCGATCCAACCCCGCCGGCTCGAGGTGTGACAGAACCTTCCATGCTCACGAATCTTTATTGCCGAACCTTGAAACCTGCGAACCTTGGGTGGCGAACCTTCAACCAGCCATGATGATCCCTGACCGAACCTGAGATGGGGACGCGAACCCTTGGCCGCATCATGCCTGACGAACCTTAGCTGATGCCAATAGGTTCGCTGACCGAGTGGGTATTCGATTTCAACAATTGTTGATCTAATCGGCCAAGCCCATTTGTTTAACTCATATGGTTAACCTAGCCACGAATCTATTTGGCCCAAGCAGACACTTGGTTCGGCCCACATAACTAATATGGCCCAATTTATTCCAAGGCCCAATGTTAGGTATTCGGCCCACTTAACCCAAAGGTTGTAAACTACATTTAAAAATCAAACCGATTTTTAATACTATGCATGGGAAAGCTTTAATTATTAACACAAAAGGTAGTAAATTCTAATTTAAGGAATTTATAAACTTAAAACATTAAGCTTACAAGGTTTATGATTTAGTTAAATTATTTCCATGTAACAACATCTTTCAACATGACAAGACTAACCTGTGGGGTTTGAATCGTAAACCTAAGTTAGTCTTGGGTTTACATGCTAAGTCTTATATCAAAACAACTATCACATAATGACAATTTGAGATTCCAAGAATGATTTAAAGTTAAACATACAACACAAAGGCATGGCATAATAACAACCTAAGTGGTTAAGTGGGAGTACAAACTTTAACTAGCAAACGAAGCCAAATGAAGACCAAGACCGAGACTCACGAGTGATAACCAAGTTAGGGTTAACACATACACGCACACAAATCCTTACAACTTATACTTATAAGTTACAACAACATGAAACCAATACAGGATCGTGAATACACAACAAACACTACAACGAGCGAGTGCATTCTAGTTTAAGCTAAGTCAACCACTTCAACAACAAGGTGAGTTCATTTGTCCCTTTTCAAACTTATTTGTTTTTACCTCGGGACTGAGAAGCATGTTATACATTTTAAACAAGTATTGAAATGTTTTATAAACGCTTGTTACTCTTATTCTGAAAGCTAAAAGCTAAGACTTCAAACTATGGGCTAAAGCTACAAACTATATGCTCAAACTACATGCAAATGATCATGCTACAATCTACATGTTAAACTATATGCTAATGCGAATGCCATGAACTATATGCTCAAGCTATGTGCTAACACTATATGCTAAATGCTATAAGCTATGATTACATGCTAAATGCTAATACTTGATACACTCGTTCTAAAGGCTAATACTATATACACTCACTCTAAATACTAATATTTTATACTCTTATTTTAATACTAATGCTGCTTACACTTATACTTATTTGCTTAAAACTTTTGAAGCTTTTAAAATGCATAAGGAAGACTAATACTAAAACTAGTAATGCTATGAATACTATATTTAGGGAAACTTGAAAACTTAAACTTAGAAAGACTCATATGCTCAAAATGTTATAAACACTTGAATGCTTGATATGCTTGGAATACTTGAAACACTTGAATGCTTGATATGCTTGGAATACTTGAAACACTTGAATGCTTGATATGCTTGGAATACTTGAAACACTTGAATGCTTGATATGTTTGGGATACTTAAAACACTTGAATGCTTGATATACTTGGAATGCTAAGACAACAGACTGATTGACCGCCGTGTCTTGACAGTGGTCAAGCCCTACTAGTCATGAGTAAAACTATGTGAATGCTCTAAACTTGTATGCTCAAACTATCGGACATCATAAGACAGACTGATTGGCCGCCGCGTCTTGACATTGGTCAAGCCCTACTAGTCATCAGTGCTCTTCGTTGTCAGAATCATGTAAGACAGACTGATTGGCCGCCGCGTCTTGACAGTGGTCAAGCCCTACTAGTCATTCAGTGTTCTTCTTGATTCACCCATGGTTGTGACGAGTGACTAGGATGGTTTTGGTCTCTTCTAGTTGACTTTGTGTTATCTTGAAGACTCCTCTATCAAAACACCGATGTCGCGAGTCCTACTTAGTTCCGTTATGGATGGATGCTGAATTCCTTAGGGCGTTCAGCTGTCCATAATGGTAACTCTCAAACTTGATACTCAAATGCTACTCTGTGCGTGTTGAAACTCATAAATCAGGATACTCCAAACTATGATGGGGTTGGATGGTAGGTAAGACGCTTAATTATCATTAACAACAGTGTCATATGTGGATAAGTATGTGGTGGGATGGCGTCTTGGCAGGTTGTAGGCTCGACTCTTTCGTATGCCCTATATATAAGCATACCGATCTGGATATTACATGTGATGTTAATGAGATTAAGGTTGTTACCGAAAAGGGTTTGTGAATGCTATTGGTCAATATCTTAAACTTCTAAACATGATACTTGAAACTATTGGGTGAATGTCTTAAACTTCTAAACAGGATACTTGAAACTATGGGAGAATTTGATGATAGGTAAAATGCTTAATTATCATTAACAACAATGTCATATGTGTTTAGTATGTGGTGGGATGGCGTCTGGGCGGGTTGTAGGCTCGACCCTTTCGTATGCCCTATATATAAGCATACCGAATCGGATATTACAGGTGACGTTAATGAGGTTAAGGTTTTACCGAAAAGGTTTACAAAAGTTATTTTTCACATACTAAAACTATATGAACTCACTAACCATTGTGTTGACTTTTTTCTTACATGCTTTCTCAGGTGACGTACATGATTAAGCTAAGGCTCAGGATTGCATACTAGGATGCCCAGTTAGAGGTCCTAGTAGATTTTGGAAAAGCACATGTTTTGATGAACGATGTGAAGCTATTTTGATATCTTGTACCGATACAAGATAGAAAACATTTGATTCTTGTGATGGGTTTACTTAGTTAAATTATCAAACATTGACATTTGTAATTTAACTTTGTAATCCTAGTTTAATGCTTTATTGTGCTTTAGCTATTCTCAATATTTGATGCTATGTAAACAATCTGATCATCACGATTATCACTCACGATATCGTGCCCCGAGAACCTTCCGCCCGACGGGAAAGCCGATCCGTTTCCGCCGGCTCGGGGTGTGACAGACAGCATCTCAACGGAACAATTATGCGATTCGAATGCAAACGTGGTTCAACCTAGTCAAAAGAATGCAACAAGGATGGGTAAAAATTATACTATGCGTATCTAAATGAATGGATATCATAGGCCGGACTCGTTGAGCCTTACGAACATCTACAAGGTTACATCAACTCTAAAGGCGGCCCAAACAAGGCTAGCTAAACGAGACTAATGCCCCTTAACTAAGAACCTACGCTCAACTACTTAAACTAGTAAAACAATGAATAAACGAATAATGAAGGGAAGAAAAAGACAGAAAATTACCTCAAACAAGCTTTACAGACGAGACGATCTCGAAGGAAGCACCTCCTCGTCCAGAGCATAAAAAAAACTATAAGTTCAACATCCCAAAGGGTGTTCCACTTGTAGAATCATCAAATTTGGTTATTCCACTTTTTCATACTCAACTAGGATTTGCAGGCTATAAGGGACCAAACAATGATATTTATAGTTGTTTAAAGGGGTGTGGGACGGGTTTAAGAAGGGTGGTCGCGGCTTTCAAATCATCAACAAACATCAAACTTGTTTTCGTGATTCCCGCTTCATTATAACTCCGTTTCGCGCATGGTTTTCGCCTACGTTCATCGTTTTCAGAGTACTATCATATGGAAGAGAGTATTTCAACATTCAAGGGGTTGAGAATTAAGTTTTAACTTTGGATCTTGGTGTGAGTCAAGGGTCACGTTCTCTACCTTTTGTTTGTGATTCTTGCTTCGTTTGAGCTCGGTTTTATGCACCGTTTTGAATATAGTTGCTCCTTAGTATACTAGTATATCTAGAAGATTTGGATGGTCCAAAATGTTAGTTTGATGATGGGGAAATGTTGGCTAAATAGTCGCCTGAAAGTTATCTTATGTCAAAATTAATAATCCAACATGTAGAGCTTCTTACTTGCTATCCTTTACATCTAAGCGTTACAAAACACAATGTCGTATTTTATGATATGTATATAATGTAAGTTGTATGATAAGATATACATGACATGAGTTTTAGGTGTGTTCACGAAGTCTTCAACGTTTTTATCAACCTAAGTCTTCGTTCTTGAGAGATGGATTGTTGGTTCAATATATATGGATAGTTGTGGTTTAACTTTTTAAGTTAAAACTATTTATAAAAACTTATACAGTTTATTTTTAACATTTATAACCTTACATTTTATAAAACTTAATTGATTTTAATCAATTAATTCTTATATTCATTTTTTAATAAAATGTACATATTAATATATTTATGAGTTATAACATAATTAGATAGAGAAAAATTTCACGTAATTATTCTGATTTTGAGGTGTGTCAAAATTGTGTGTCGAAACCCGCCATTGGAATTTCTCGAATGTTACAACTCGATTATGAACGAGATAGGCATGCCCGATTTAATAATTAAATGAGATGAGCACGAGCCAAAACTGTCTCGCTCATCGCTCTCGATTAGTTGCTCGTTTGGCTCACTTGATTGGCTCATTTAAGCATATATGAACTATATTTATGTGTGTGTTAGTACACACACATATATATTTAAGTAATGTAATTTTTTTATTTTATATTTAAACTAATATAATCCTTACCCTTCAAATGATCACATAAGTCATGTGTATTATCACGTACACGTAACACATAATATCTAGACACATCATAATATTTTGAATATAAAATCAATAAATTAACTCATTTTCCATATTATATATTCATATATGATTTATGTTAGAAAAAAAATACAATAATTACAATGAAATGCATAAATCTATTTTTATGACATAAATATTTGTTAACCCTAAGTCTCTCACCTACAACATTAGCCCCTCATCGGAACACGACGGGCTTCTCAATCCCTCACCCACAATCATAACACTTCATCATCACTTGGCATAGTATCATCCCCTCATTAGAAATTGGTGTGGCTCCAAGCTCCAGCCCCTTATCAGCAGTCGGAACAACCCCAACCCGTCATTGGCAGTCGACACATTCACATTAAACATTTTTTCTAATGATGTTCATGAAAACCATGGTAAAAATCATGTAAAAAAAGTTTTTTCAATTTTTTACAGTTTTGTAACATTATTTAACACATTTTTATAAATAAAAATACAAAAATAAGCGTCGAGATGTTTTTTTTTTTGTAAAATCGTGTAAAACATATGTAAAGTTACACCTAGATATTACGAAATATTTTTACATGACGTTACATGTGTTTTACGTGGTTTTAGAAAAAATATATTTTTTAAAACCTCTCGACATTTTTTTTATTCTTTCTATAAAAATGTGGCAAAAATAATGTTACAAACCTATAAAAAAATTAAAAAAAAAAAACTTATTTTACATGTTTTTACCATGGTTTCCACATCAAAATGGGTGTTTAAATTATCCTTTCTATACACATACATACACACATATATATTGGGATATTATTATGTGAAAACACTATCTCACAGAGAAAACTCTTAAACTATATCTAGTTCGTTTATTTGGAATTTTAAAACTAAAATTGTGGTCCACATTAAACCATATTAGAATTGAATTATTTATTCAAGCCCCATTGGGAAGTAATAATAACACACTTTTATTGAAATCTAATCTATATATATATATTTATACTCTCTAATAAAAGAGTAAATATTTTGTCACGTGTCAATTTATTAGGCTATTATTGCCACATGTCATTTTTTAATCTTTACAATCATTCTCTCTCATATTAAATGATAACTATAATTATATTTTTCAATTTATTAAAGAATTTTAAATTTAATAACTAATGACCTTATATACTTTTTTTCATATTAAAAAATAGTTCTAACAAATAAAAAATGAAATCTTTTTTTTATTGAAAGCACGCTTAAACAAAGTTTACAAAATATGAAAATTTTCTAAAAATGAATTTTTTTAAAAAAATAATAATTATTTTAAATTTGTAGTTTTAGGAAAAATAAAAGTTCTATAAAAATATTTTTTAAAAAAAAAACAAGTTTTTTTACAAAGTATATAACATTTCAGTTTTCAACCCATATAATACACGTGATTTTACCTCGTGTGTGTATATATATATATATATATAATAATAAACAAATACTTGTGACCGGAGGTTAATTTGCTTTTGTGTATATATATACACACGTACATGTATACCTCCCAACCAAGCTTTTCAAGTATACTCCCGTGCCCCACTGACCACCACCGTCAATGGAGCTTACACGCCGTCTGCAACCACTCCTCCTTGTCCTCCTTTTCTCCGTCGCCTACTCAGACAACGGTGCTAGAACGCCGCTTTTATCTGTCCTTCAAATGCAGGCCGACGACCACATTCGCTTCTCCAGCTTAGTCGCCGGCCGGTCTTTTGTTCCCATTGGCTCCGGCAGACCAAGCCCTAATCACGTCGTGAAGGCTAAGATTGGAACACCAGCTCAAACCTTGCTTATGGCGCTGGATACCAGCACCGACATGACCATGGTTCCCTGCACTGGCTGCATCGGCTGCAGCTCTGCGGCTACTTTTGCTTTTGCTAAATCTACCACCTTCAAGCCTCTTAATTGCGCTGCTGCTCAATGCAAACAGGTACGTACGGATCCAACAAGCAGCGTATTAAATTCTTGAGAAAATTTTAAAAAGATATTTTTTTACTGAAGTTTTTTACACCAAAATACCTCGGGTTCGACTAAAAAATTTGAGTAGAAATTTTTATGTTTTTAGGCGTGTTTAGAATTTCCTCTAAAAATGACTTATTGATTTACTGAATTTTTGAAAAAGTTAATAAGTTAAATAGTTGTTTGTTAAATTTAAAAGAACTTTTAAAAATAACTTTTTGTAAAAATGTAATAAGTTGTTTTTCAAAAGTTAAAAATTATAGTTTTTCAAAGTGACTTATGACTTATTGACATAAAATTACAAATCTAACCAACTCACTCTTTATCATTTACCCAATAACCTTAAAATAATATCAATATAAAATGTCATTTTTGGTCATTTTGAAAATTCATTTTGTAAAAGTTAATATAAACACATTTTTAAAAATTTCATCTCAAAAGGTCATAAGTTGATAAACACTTTGACAAAAAGTTCTTTTAAAGTTAAATAAGCAATCACAAACATAGCCTTAATATGAATAATATTATATTATTACACGTAATTTTACTCATATTTTATAAGTTTTAATATACATGAGGTACGTGTTCATAGATTTTATTTAAAACTGTGTCGGGTCAATTTTATATTAAATGTTAATTTAACTTGACTTGGTTTAAGTAAAATTTATTCAAGCAAGTACATAAAAAATAATTAACTCAGAACGGTATATCCAGAACTACATAAGACAATATATTTTTACAAGTCTTAAAATAAAAACAAGTAAAAATTAATTATGATAATACAAGATATAAATTAAAAATCCAAAAATTCAATAACAAGCTTGGAGTCGTTCTTGCTGCTAGCTCGCTAGTTTTAGGGAATAAGTGGGGGTGTAAACGAGAAGAGATGAGCCTGAACTAGAGCTTGTTAAGGCTTTGGGTTTTACTCGTTTTGAATTAAGAGAGCTCGAGTTTGCTTCGTAAGAAAATTTCAAGCTTAAGCTCAGCTCGTTTAATTATTATTAATTAATTATTTTTTTAATTGTTTTATATATATATTTATAACTATACTACTTTTCATATATAACATTATAAATATGTGGTGTGTGATCTTTATAAATTTTATCATAATTTTATATATATAAATATATATTTATTTAATTAAGTATAAATTATATAAATAAAAATCTCATTTAAGCTTGTGAGCCGGCTTGAGCTTGGTATATGAAGTTCGAGCTCGATAACTAAAAAATAATATTTTAGGGCTTGAGGTCGGACTCAGGCTCGTTGTTGCTTTGTTCAAGTTTTTACAATTTGATCTCGAGCTTTCACGACACAATTTGATTCATTTATGTCTCTAGTCAGAAATCGAACGTGTAAATTTTTTGTAAACTTGTTATTTAAATTGCAGACGTTTGTGAGTTTGAATGCAGACGCCCATGTTGGCATGCTGTTTAATCAAAATATATGCAGTGATAAGACTATAGTCAAATACACATTAATATTTTTGGTGTAAAACTATAGTCAATTATATTCATTTTAGTAACTTTCTGTAAATTCAATAAACTCTTTGTACATTATGCATTAGAAGTTGTGAATTGTGAGCATTTAATATTTGGTTTGTCTGATGGATCTAAATTGCTCGTGACTCTGGTCATGGGTGGATCCCAGGGGAACCCGTACAGGCTCCGTCAAAAACCGCTAGATTGCTATTCTTATTATTATTATTTTTTTAACGGCAAAACTAATTAACTACCGGGTATTTCGTACACGGTCTCAAATAGTTAAAGGATGCCCAAGCTGGCCACTAGTCCAGAAGGGCGGAGCCCCTAGCCCACCAGCCACCAATTTTCGGGAAAAACCCGACCCATGCACCTGCCCAAAGACACGACGGTGGAAGGTCGGTAAAATCGGGTGGGATCAAGAATCGAACCCAGGACCTGAGTCTTCTATCACTTCCCCTATACCTCCATCTTACCACTAGGACAATACATCATTGGTTGCTATTCTTATCTTTAAATTATGATTTTAACCCCTAGGTGTTTCAATTTTTTCAATCAAAAACAGATTTCAACCTCTATAGTTCAAATAAATAACGGTTTTTGTCTCAACTATAACTTAAAACATTAAATGCTATCTGATAAAAAAAATTTTAAAAACTTAAACTGCATGAGTCAAAATAGTTAATTGTTTAAATGACAGAGACTTTGTTGTTAGAAAATTATGTTTTTAGGTTGAATAGGTTAAAAGATATAAACCATAAGGACAAAATCGTAATTTACTTTCTTTATTTTTTCTTAAAAAATTTGGTTTCGGACTCGATTTATATTTTATCCTGTTGTTATATAACAAAAGTTTGACTCGTGTTTTCACATTTAATTTATTGGGACATCATGTTCCGATTTATTTATGGACCAACTTTATAATAATAAATGCGTAAATTTATGTTATTTATGCATTCATTTTTTTTTCTAGAATATCATACTTTAATTAATCTAAACAAACATGCAATCATACTCACCAAATGATCGACCAGGGAGTGTGTAATGCAGTCCAACTTTACATATATCTTTAAATAAAAGAATTTATAAACAGATACTTGAAAATCTCAATAGCATATCATGTTTGAGAACATATATAGAGATGAATCCGGGAAAAAATAAAAAATAAATAAATAAATTGCTTCTGATATGTGAATGTGTAAATTATATATGAAAGAAATACATATCTAATCTTTTAAGATTTTTTACAAGAAATCCATCTTATACTTATATCTAAACTACTTAAAATTAAATAAAAAACTTAATTGCCGAGTTTAAAAATGCGAGTATGTGACCTTTCTCTCTAATTTTTTAAGATCTATCTATTTTAATCAATTAAGGTTTCTTGGTACATATGACATGCATGATGCATGATTATAGAGCACCCCCCAACTTTGGTTTTTCGTATCTTTCTACTATTAAATACATATCATATTAAATATATTTTTAGTACATTTAATTAAAAAAAACTAGTTCATTCAAAATATATTAATATTAAAAAAGAAATATTTGAAAAAACAAAATTATTATAAAATATAATATTTTTCAAAATTAAAACGAAATATTTAAAGAAATAAACTTGAAACAATTACATTTAAAAAATAACATATTTAATTTATTTTTCAAAGGTTTAAGTTATACTAAATTTTAATCATATTTTATACTAAAAAATCGTTATATTGTCTAAATTTTGACAATTTATTATAATTTTTAATTTAACAGATAATAATACACGAGCTACTAACGTATTTGATATATATACTTTTCAGGTACAAAATTCAAACTGTTTAGGAACCGTATGCTTGATGAACATGACATACGGAGCCTCATCTATAGCCGCTAACTTGGCTCAAGACAATATAACCCTAGCCACCGACTCAATCCATGGCTACTATTTCGGTTGCATTCAAAAAGCTGTAGGAGCCTTGGTTCCACCACAAGGGGTTCTAGGCCTGGGTCGTGGCTCACTCTCCTTGATTTCACAATCCAAAAGCCTCTACAAATCCACATTCTCATACTGTCTGCCAAGCATCAAGTCTACCAGCTTCTCTGGAACCCTAAGACTTGGTCCAAATGGTCAACCCAAAAACATCAAGTACACACCATTACTTACGAACCCTAGAAGGCCTTCGCTTTACTATGTGAAGTTGATCGGAATCAAAGTCGGGCCTAAGCTCGTAAATATCCCACCAAGTGCTTTTGCACTCGACAAGAACAACGGGGCTGGCACCATCATCGATTCAGGTAACTCGCTTCACACCTCATTATCAGAATACTTTTTATCGCAACAACAAACATACTCATAAAATGTTGTTGTTTGTAGCATGGTTGAAATATAACATATTTAGTTATTAAGCTCGAACAATGAATGTCGAGCTCGAGTCAGCCTCACGAGTATAAACAAGCTTTTAATTTGGATAATTTTTATTTAATTAAATAAGTGTATTTATATATAAAATTATGATAAATATACTAAAATAATATAAGTTATGCTATACATGAAAACTATAGTTATATATACTTATATATATATATATATATATAATCTTTATACTAATAAATAAAAATAACATTGTATAATGGCCACTAGTGGCTTCTTAATTAATTTTATTTTCATGTGTCTCTTTTCTCTAAAATAATTATATTAAATAAAAATTATATTTCTCTCTTATATAAAATAGCAATAACATTTAAAATTACATTTTTATATAGTAAATAAGCGTTTATTATTTTCTTTATTAATATATATTTTATAAATATTTCATTATATAATATTTTTTCAATTAATTCCTTTATTTTTTTAACACTAAAATACAAATATTTTTTTAACTATTTCTTACATAGTAATAAAAAAAAGTAAATTAAATATAATAATAACTAGTTGAGCTAGGCGAGCTCAAGCGAGAAAATGTTCATACAAATGAGTTGTCCGAGCTTGAGCTTTAAAATAAAAGTATAAAATCTAAAAAAAATCGAGTAAGAGCTCAAGCTGTCTTAAGTCAAAATAAGCTAATTAAGTTCAAGCCTCATGAGTTTGACTCGTTTTAAAAGAACTAGTTTCTCTATATGCCAGGTACTGTATTCACGAGGCTGGTGACTCCAGCATACACAGCGGTTCGAGACGAGTTCAGAAGGAGAATGGGCCGGCACTCGGTGGTGTCATCACTAGGTGGGTTCGACACATGCTACACCATCCCGATCGGAAAGCAGGTGCCCACAATGACGTTCATGTTCGAGGGTGCTGAGTTGTCGATGAAACAGGAGAACTTTCTGATCTACGGCTCGGCCGGTGGCATCACCTGCCTAGCCATGTCAGCTTCACCGTCAATGAACGTGATCGCCAGCATGCAGCAACAGAATCACAGGATCCTTTTTGACCTAAAAAATTTAAAGATCGGCATCTCGGCTGAAAGGTGTTCTTGAATCACGTGATCAGGCGGTTGTAGATTTGTCTCTTGTTCGGTGTTGTTTACTTGTTGGTATGAATCATCACGTGGCATGAAGTTTGCATGGCTTTTTTTTTTAGTTTTTTAATTTATGTAAACGTCGGTAGGTTTATCGATCTATTTGTGTTTCAGAATGTATTATGTATAATAATTCGAAAGAATTGATACCGTCGAATAAAAACGTATTGTATTTTACTCAACTTGTTTCGGGATAAAATTAATGTCGATATGTATGCTAGCTAAAAATATATATAAAATAAACACGAAAACGTATTTTCATTGGCTGAGCTCGATCGTTTCTGAAAAAATGTTTACACCAAAACTTTGATGAACTTGAATTTATGCCAACTAATACATAAAATTAAACACTTGAGAAATAAGTTTTTTCTATTAGGAAACAAAAATGATAAATTCAAAATTACCTTATAAATTTGAGGAGGGTAAAATTGTAAAATATATAATAGAAACATGTAAAGTTGTATTATAGATAGAAAAATGCATTATGTCCAACACCCTCCTATATATGCAAACAAAACCTGGCTTGTAAAAGTAAATGACAAAAAATATATAAAAAAATAAATATACGAAATTAGTGTTTTTTTAATTTTTTGTGTATGAAAGAGTGAAAAAGTCGGCTTTTCTCTATTTATTTTACTTTCTTTTCCAAATTGCTCTTGTAAAAGATCTGCTACATAACGATAAAAGTTCTTGTTATTTAAGAAACAAGAGATGATAAATTTAAAAATTTAAAAACTTAGAGAGGTGAAATGGTTAAATATATATATAAAAACATATAAAGTTATATAATAGATTAAAAAGATATGTCTAACATGATGCGATATAATAAAAGTAAATGACAAAAAATATATATATGCAAAATTATCTCACGCTTCCCAAGCTTTAAAGGAAAGTCCTAACAATTATACCAAACCAAAGTTTGTTAAATTCTTTGACATTAATTAATATATTTAATTAAAAGATTACTTTGAAGGATTCTTATTGATCGACCTTATTATGTGACAAAAAAAAAGTAGTAAAATTTCAAAATCTATCTGAAACGGGACAAAAAATAATAATTATCATAGTTAATTACACTCGTGATTCCAATCACTTTCATAACTAGATCGAACGATATACTGGATGTGTTATCGGCTCTCTAGTCAAACCAGATTAAAAAACTAGATGATCGATCTTATGATTAATTTAATAGTTTTTAACTAATATTTTTTAAACATAAAGATCCATGATTTTAAGCTCAATCCTTGAACAAATTTAAAGCTTACCTCATTATCTAAGGGTTGTGCATGCATCTTCTAGGGTGTAAACAAATCAAGCCGGCTCGTGATATATAAATCATATATTTTATGTTAAATTTTGAAAGTATAATTATACATATATACTAAATTAGTAATTAAAATAAATCAATTAAATAATAAAAATTAACGATCCGAGCTCGAGCTTTATTTAGTCAAAACGAGCCGAACTCGAGCCTTAACTGGTTCGAGACTGGCTCGACTTGTTTACACCCCTAGCCCCTCCTCCCATACAACCTATAAACAAAGTATTCAAGTTCATTTGCAAAGGATCCATCACTTAACTCCATATATATTGTTCATGACACAAATAATATGTTGATGCAGATAAAAGAATGGTTTAAAATTGTCAATATAGATAAAATAGCTATACAAATAAGTGAAGGAAACTGTTGGAGTTTCATGTCGGCTACTTTGTTATGAGAAGCACAAGAAAAAAAATGAAAAATTCCTAAAATATGAGAAAAATCCCCAAAATGACTAAAGAGACTATATTTTTACCAAAATGTCCATAGTTTGGTCAACTATTCACTTTAGTAAATGTATGGACGCCTGTAATTGTATAGGCGTGCGCCCACAAAAACATACATACACTGCCTGACACGTGTCATTTATGGGCGCTGGTGTCCTTATACTTTGACGCGCGCCTGCAAAATTTCAAAACTTGTCTCGGGCGTCGGTCCCACTATGACGCGTGTGTAACGGGCGGCGACGCCTGTACATTTTTTATTTTATTTTTTTACGGACGTGTAGAGAAACTAGTTTCTTTTAAATAATATAAAAAAATGTATAGGCGTCGCTGCTCATGATATGTGCGTCAGAGTGGGTCTGACGCCCGGGACAATTTTTGAAATTTTACGGGCACACGTTAGAGTATACGGGCACCGGCGTCCCTAAACGACATGTGTCAATCAGTGTAAGATGTTTTGTGAGCGTGCACCTATACACTTACAGGCGTCCACGCCTGTACAAGAGTGACTAGTTGACCAAATAATGGACACTTTAGGTAAAAATCTGGTGTCTTTGGCCATTTTGAGAATTTTCCGATAAAATAACCATAATTGAAAGCTTTTCAAACACTTTGTTCATTTACCAAACAATACATCAAGATGTCCATGCTTTTATGTGTGTTGACGTGTCTATGTGTACAAATATCTGCTTATGCAACAAATTAATTAGGAGAAAGTAAGAAACCACATGGTATATGGGTGTTGACGCCCATACTTTTCTTGTCATGCATATATGTTCCTCTACACGAACGGGCGCTCGCCCGTAAACGCCGTGTGGTCTATTTTAGGGGTGTGCTCGGTTCGGTTGGGTTCAGTTTTTGCCTACAACCGAAACCGACATGGTCGGTTTTTGTTTTTACGAACCGATCGGTTTTTCGGTTTTTTTTGCGGTTTCGGTTTCAGTCCGGTTTCGGTTTCGGTTTTGGTTTTTTTTGGAAACAATACGTTTAGAAATGGATAATTCGTAAAATAATGTACAAGAGAACAACAAACTAATTAAAACTAAATCATCATAGTAATGTCTTACATTAAAAAAAAACAAAGTTCAAAGCTAAACATTCAATAGTTCCAATCATCTTAAGAAATGGTAGAGTCTATCTAGTCCGAATCTTCATCATCTTCAACGATCGATTCTTTGTGTGCTTTCTTCCCGTTAAATAAACCTGAAAGTAACATACAAATAATCATATATGTTAATTACTAAGTAAAAAGGTAAGAACGAATCATATACAAAATAAATAAATAATAATATTACCATCTTCAATGTTCTCCAAATTTTCAATCAACTCTTCTAGTTGTTGATATAGTTTTGATGAATGATGACCCTGATTACATTCTTACAGAAAATAGATAAGGGATTTTGAGGGTTAGAGATGAGATGGTTTAATAATCTTGTGAAACAAGAAAGGAGAAGATGAAGGGAAGCAAGATATTTGAGGGAATATGAATCGTGACATCATTTTGAAGAATAGAAGATTTAAGAGTTTAAAATAAAAATATATATAAAATGATAAATAAGAAGGGCCCTAAATTGGTTCGGTTAGTCGGTTTGTTCGGTTCGGTCTTTTATAATATGAAAACCGAAACCCAACTGAAAATTTCGGTTTCGGTTTTTTTCGGCTCGGATTATTTCGGTTATTCTTGTGGTTCGGTTTGTTAGGTTCGGTTAATTCGGTTACGGTTCAGTTTTTTTGGTTTTTGCTCACCCCTAGAGTCCTAGACTCTATTTTGATTGGTTTGTTGTATAAGCAGACGACTTTACATATACACACGCCAATGCCCGTAAAAAGGTGGAAATTTTAAGGTATTTACCTGGTCAGTTAGAAAATGTTAAAAAAATTCAAATTTGAACATTTTGGGAATTTTCCATTAGAAAAATTCGTGACATATTTTACACATGCAATTTTTGATGTTTTCAGAACTCGATCGGATAGTGAATTGGTTCTTTTACCGAAACCAACTAATTAAGAATTTACTTCAGTTTGGTTAACGTTTTCGAATTCTTTTTAGCTTTCAGTTACAAATAAAAAAATTCCAAAATGATTAAATCGAACAAATGATGAACTGAAATGAATAACAATATAACACGCAACTTATAGGTCACTAGTTTAAGACTCTAAGCGGACTTGTTTAAGGTTGTATTTCGAGAAGTTGGGACCTCAAGTAGGAATTGAGAGAATTATGTTAGATAGCTGGCATTCAACAAGCTATTCACACTTGGGAAAACTTAGCATCAGGTGTTGACTGAATAATTAGATTATTGTTTATGTTCGATTTTTTTTTTTTTTAATTTAACACTCGTTTTGCAAGATTTTATGGTTTTATTCATGTTTTGGGATTATGCCACATTTGCGGTATACGTATATAAATATATAATCTATATATGTTTAAGCCATCAATGGGCAAAAGTAAAATTACACTAATTTTAACGTTATTTTACTTATTTTGTAAAAATAACGTTAAGAGTGTCGCGATAATTAACTTCAAACAATAACTTTGAGCTAGAGACTCCTTCGAGGCAGCCTCTCTATCAGTGGCGGAGCTTGGGCAAAGTGAAAGGGGGCGGGAATTTTTGAAACCCAAGATACATGTTAATTTTTTGAAACAAGGGGGCGAAACCACTATTTTTAACTAAAAATAACATTTCGCCCAAAAATTTAACACCGCGGACGGAAAAAGAGGGGGGCGGTTGCCCCCCTCGCCCCTATTAAGCTTCGCCCTGTTCTTTGATCCTTACTGGTATAGGGGTAAGGTTATCTCCATCCTTCCCCCAAACTTAGTGAATAGTGAGAATATATTGGATAAGTTTGTTTGTTTGTTATTCATGTTTTGGGATGTAAACCTATTAAGTCAGTTTTTTTTTAATAACCGTGGGAACCTACTTACGTGGTAAATCCAATTGTTTTAGGGTGTAAGAGCTTACTAGTTGCTTGGATTATAACTTTTTTAGTTGCCGATCCTGACCTCAAAGTTTCTAAAAGGGGTTCCAAAAATTTTATTCGCTTTGAATTCTTAAAAGATCTCTTAGATAAGCAATCTACTTGATGATTTATATTTTATACCATGTAAAATGTTTCTTATGTGAACTGTTAATTGGCCCGCAGGTCCATTACGTGTCCAACATATCTGTAGTGGTCAAGCCATTTTGGGCCATTTGTCGTTTGCACTTGCATTCTAAATTTCTAATCTATTTCATTCAACAACTCATCAGCCCATAAGGCCATAATTACAAAATACAACCCATAAACCCATATGAAAAATAAACAAACAAAAACCAAATATTAATAACAAAATAATAGAAAAGGTTATAAAACTGACTTATAAACTTCCATGTTTTCAACAATTCAAGAGTAAATCCAAGGTTACAACTCAAAAATGCCCAATAAGGTAGTTAAATCAAGGGTCTAAGATGTAGGGGTGTTCAGAAAAACCGAAAATCGTTTAAAACCGATAAACGAACCGCATCCATAACCGAAAAAAACCGAATCAAATTCTGAATTCAGTTTTCAGTTCGGTTAACGGTTTCAAATTTTTTTTGAATTCGGTTTGTTCGGTTTATTCGGTTAACCGATTAAACCGAATACATATATAAATTTGTACATTTATTAATTATATATAAGGTTGAATACGGTTTACTTGGTTGAATTCGGTTTATTCGGATCGGTTTATTCGGGTTTAACCGGTTTTTTGGTTTTTAATCGGTTTGTTCGGTTTTAACCGTAACCGAATTCAATTTGGTCCGGTTAACCATTTCCCGAATTCGGTTCGGTTAACGGTTAGGGACATTTTTTTAAAAACCGATTAAACCGAACAAAACGTTAACTGAACCGATAAACACCCTTACTAAGACGTGCATATGATTTGATATGAAACAACTTGTTAATACACTAGGTAGGAGACTGGTGCATTCCCAACTCATTTTCTATCCCTATCACTGTACCGTATCCCTATAATTTATTTTTTTTATATAAATTAAGAACATCATCTTCCTATTATAGTATTATATATTTTTTCTTATTATCTCAAATATAAAACCAGTTAGAATAGTTTCTCTAATAACAACACTCGCTAAACACACCAAAAATCCTCATTCTTTAACTATTGCCTTCCTCTCACCTCTTTAACTTTTCTTCTCCAACAACTTTATCTATAAAACCTAAATCATGCGTAACATTTAGTTCTCGATTCAACTTTGTCAAATCATCTGGCGTTCATCGAACTCTAAGGTATGAAAACTTTCCAACTCCTCTAGATTTGATCTCATGTGTAATTCGTTTCATTAACAAAGGAGGAAATTATTCCAGCATCAAGTGCAAATTACCATGTATATTAAGTTGATTTGAAATTTTAATTTCTTTTTTTCTTTTTCTTTCAGATAAAAAGAAAATTTTTAACTTCTTTTTCTTTTATTTGAACTATGAAACATTAATTTTTTTTATTGTGATTTCTGCCTTTTTTTTCTTTCCTTTTTTTTTCTAACTCATGAAAATCTTTTTTTTTTTAACAGCATCCAAGCAAGAGCAGGTCGAGGCCCCATCTAGCTAGTAAGACCAAAGTCTCTGCCCTATAGGCGCAACATACCCATTTTACCGGGTCCACCTCGCTTGACGCATACACCAAATGTGAAGAAACCGGACACCGAAACTCCGCCTCATGTCAGATTCGAATAGGTTTCCGAACTTCACTCGGTACTACACATTCTAGATTGCCGTTCCGAGTATATAAACCCCCACCCAAAATTTGTTTCTAGAGTCCCACCTCGCACTGATACGGTCGAAGCCTAAAATTTTTTGGCGCCAAGGTCACCTGCAGCAATGGGGAGCTTATTAGGGTTTCGCCCCCCTCACTTCTCTGAGGTACGTGTTCTCCTTCTTGTTAAACGCTGTAATTTCTCATCATAGTTAGACAAATGAATCAAGAAATTGCCATTCATCTGCATAAATCATGCTTACGGTTTATGATTCCCATATTCCCTTCATGTTTTATAATTATTGTATTTTAGGTTTCATTATGTGATATGTTATTACAGGAGGACGCATGGCTTCCTGCCTGGCTTCAGCCTTCTACGATAATGGAGGCCAGTAATCAAGCAGTTGAATGTCAAGCGTTGGAGGTAGGATGCTTTCTTTCTTGGATTCTCTTCATAATTTCACTTCTGTTTTGGCAATTTATTGTAATGATGTTATTACTGTGAAACAATTAAACAAACATATATAGCAAAATCCCACTTCAGTGTAGGTTTGATTAGAGTGATATGAGAGCAAATCTTACCTTTATCTTATAGAATTAAAAAACTGCTCCTAAAGGGATGATCATGATCAAATTACATAGAATACAAAGGCTGCTCCTATAGGGATGATCTCATGATCTTGATCAAATTACTTTACTGGAAGAAGCCCCATAATGTGAAGAGTTTAACAGCACACACTCACACAGTCACACACACTTACACGTGTGTATGTACATGGGAAGGTTCAAATGAACTCTTGTCTCTTCTTGTTTCTTCAATTATGATCATGGTAAGCTTTATATATCCCAAATACTAAGGCAGTAATTATTTAACATCAGAACATGGCATGGCTTAAAAAAACAGGTTTGAGGCACGCCTCGAGGCGTATGCCTCGGCTGAGGCGGCCAAAAACAACATAAGAGGCGTAGCCTTAGTGGGGTGGGAAGGGGGTTTGAAATGTAAGCCTCAGGTTGATCGAGGCGAGGCAGTGAGGCTTAAGCCTTGCTGACGATGGCCATTTGCATGGGCGGATGTAGGTGGAGGGTAGTGGGTTCATGGGAACCCACCGCGCTTCAACTCGTTAGCAAGAATTTTTTTTTTCGAAAGAGTGAAACAATAGGGTGAACCCATAAATATTTTAGGGGTGAATCCTGAGATGAACCCATTAAGATTTTTAAGAGTGAATTCTTAATGCAATTTTCACAGCAATTTGTCAACTTAATTGAGTCAAGTGATATTTGTTAGAGAAATCTCGATAATCAATGATTAAGTTTCTATATGATCGTGTTAAAATCACTTTCTGGTCATATAAACTTAGCAAGCAAAATGGTAATTATTAGTGGTTAAACCCTCAAATCAAGTTAGTTTTGGTCATACAAACTTAGCATATTTCGTTTAGGTTTTGGGGCGTTGCCCCTTTAACCCATGCATGCTGAATGGCCAACAGGACCGCCGCCTTAGACCCCGCAAGGGCGCGTGACCCCCTTGACTCCCGCTTGGTCTGGAGCTTAGAGATCTTAAATGAAAATGCACTATGTACCTTCAAACTCTTTAATGATGGCGTTTTTTTAGTTTTAATCATTGGCATGATATATCTCACTGTTATTACGTGAAAAACATTACAAGACCCAAACCGTCAACCCGACCCGAAAATAAAATGAACAATTTAGTGTAAGGGGTTATCTGGTGTACTATGTATATATTCAGGGTTGTTTCCCTTCTAATTGACACAAACTTTGAACGCTAAGAACTTTCTAAATGGAATACTCTTATATATACTCTTTCTGGCTAATAGTGAAACATGATTTGACTACAATTTTTGCAAGAGAAAGACACCTCCAAGCTAGAAGAATTAATTTTTTTTTTTGTTTGTTATATGATTGATTGTTTTCCTCTTTGGATACTTTTTCATATGCACATGTCTAACTAGATTCTTCTTATTACTATAATTAGAAAATTGGGTGCGTTCAACAAAGCATCTGTACTGGAGAAAATGAGAACTCATCAAATGATGGCACATATAAGAGCCTACATTTAGTTTTATCTGGGGATGACAATTCGCCGATGATTTTTCCTTCATGTTCCAGCAATGTGAGTTTCCATCCAGACATACTGCACATGAATATTGTCATTAAACATATAAAGTGGGACTGTTGTCTATTAGACTATTAGTATCAATTCTTGTACAATGTAGATTAGTTTTTTTAACCTGGTTCTTTTAATGCGTATGACATTGTTTGTAAAAGTTACAATGCATGTGTTGCCTTACTTGGAAATCTTAGCAAGTGTTGGATAAAGCCATTTGACTCATTAGTGGTAATTAGTTTCACATTTATCTTTGAGTCGTTTGCCATTGCTTTGTTATGGGTGGCTTTCTATCTCTGTATGTTTATTACTTGTATCTATAGCAGTGTTTATTTGTTTAGTGTTTATTTTGAAAGCTGGGGTATCTTTAAAAGCAACCTCTCTTTGCCTTAAGGTAAGATTTGTCTGCATCTCACCCTTCCTAGACCCTAACCCTACTAGTAGCTTTGTTATGAGTGGGATTTACTAGGTCTAGTTG
This sequence comes from Mikania micrantha, assembly GCA_009363875.1. Taxonomy (NCBI): domain Eukaryota; kingdom Viridiplantae; phylum Streptophyta; class Magnoliopsida; order Asterales; family Asteraceae; genus Mikania; species Mikania micrantha. The sequence continues at coordinate 77,239,997 of CM018695.1, read as the reverse complement.
TTGTTGGTTGGTTGTCGAGTCGTCATACAAATCTTTGATCATGTTATGTGACTACTTTAGATTCATAAATGCATTCGTGAATCATGTTTTATGTTACCTACTTCTCTGTTTGTTTTTCATGTATTTTTGTTTGTAACTATTTTTTAATGATTTTTTGTTTCACTTCCCAGCATGAAGTTCAATTTCATCTTTGTCTGTCCTCAAACGATGAATCTCAGTATTCATTGAATCCAACTTTGAGTAGATTTCAACCAGATATATCTGAATTCAATCAAGCTCTCCTGGTGCAGCAGCCAGAGGCTACAGTTATTCCAGAGGAGGGTAAAGCTTATATAATTCCAAGTCAACAGAAGGGCAATTTGGGAATTACAGGTCCCAAATCTCCTAGCTTCATAGAGCAAAAGGAGGGAAATCCTAAAGTGGATTCCGGATGCCACAAGGCTGATATCAGTGATGCAATTGAACTAGCTGTTACAGCATCAGAAGCATTAACAATACATGAGGCATTAAAAGATGAACTTATGGCTTCATCTGTACTTGAAGCCGCAATGCGGGTAAAACTGGCACGTTTGGAGAATGTTAGAGAGAATCTCAGTAGCTCAATCAAGGAAAGCAATGAGATTGACTGTGACGATCTTTCAGATTTGGATTATCTGACCATGACAGATGCGTATGAAGATGTGGGGTTAACTGTTACAAGTCATGGTGATCTTAGTGGTTATGGTTCCATATCTCATGTTAACGATAGTTTTCCCTCTGAAATTGGTTCTTTTTCTACAAAACAGCATGAACAGGTGAACAGTGTCAAGTTATCATCAAAGGGCTCTATACTGGAAGCGTTTGAATCCGTTACACGAAAGGAAGACGTTGATTGTGAGTTATTAGGTACAAAGAATGCTAATCTAGCATGCGATGTTGATCCTGTGTTTAACTGTTCGGTGGAACAAACTGATTTTTGTCCAACAGAGGTGAATTAAGTCAATCACGATTGTCAAGCAGTTTTAGTGCACTTTGTTATCTTAGCTATTAACTAGAAAAGAAGTAATAAACAATTCATCATGATTAACAGGTTGGCTTGCAGATGAAGGGCCTTCCAAATGACGATCTGAACTCATCTCAGACCATTTTAAGATCTAATGGTAGTTTTTAATTAATGATGCTTAGGGGCCGTTTGGTAGCATCTGAATCATTAAGTGCTGAATGATTAAGATGTCTGAATGGTTAAGAGGGTCTGAATCATTAAGTGCTGAACCAGTTAAGACTGTTTGGTTGCACATCTGAATGAAATGCAGAATGACTATTTTACCCTTCTGAAGCCTTTTTTTTTCAGTGATAATACAAATAGTAAATACAAAATAAAATCCAACCATGATAAAATTCACACATCCAAAATTATAGAACAAGTTTTCTACCCATGTTGAACAAAATTATAGAAACAAGATCAAACAAATCACATAACATTACAATCACAGCAAAAGAAAACAAATCAAAACAATCACAACACCAACAAAATAGAATCGTGCTTATAGAAACAAAATAGAATCGTGCAGCACCAACAATGGCGGCGATAGGTGGTTGAACCAATGGCGGCCGGAGCTTCTGAACCTCCGGCGGCGACCGATCTACAGTGCTCTGGTGAAAGAGAGAGAGAGTACCAGATCATGTGGTCGACGGTGTGGATGTCGATGGTGTGGAGCAGCGGAGATCGACGGGGGCTGTGGTGGGAGGCGGAGATCGACGAGGCTGCGGTGGGAGGCGGAGATTGACGGGGGATGTGATGGGAGGAGGAGATCGACGACCTGTGGTGGGAGGAGGAGATCAAGGGCTTGGTGGGAGCTGTGAACGTGAATCTGGAAGAGGAGAGGAACTAGGGCAAAAATGAAAAGGGTATAAACGACCCCTTGTGAAATTTCCCCATTCAGACTTGTGTTGAGGCCTGAACCATACAGACCTCCATTCAGATGTTAGAGGCCATTCAGACGTGATATTTTTTAGCGAAACAAACGGTCTGAATCTGAACCATTCAGATTCAGACTTATTCAGACCCAAACAAACACCCCCTTGCTCTCTAATTTTATTTTTTATTATTATATATTTTTTATTACCTGTCTAGGGATTTGTATCGTATTATAATTTTGCTTTTCAATTTTCTGTTTATTTATAGAAAGAGAAGATAGGATGACAAATTTGGTTCTAGGTACATTTAAAAGCCGTTGGTTTGGTGGTTGGACATCGAAGGTAAGTATCGCTCTGGGAACACATTTTGTGTTCAGCCAGTAAATTGTTTAGTCTGATTCTGATATGATCAATGCTGATCTAATATATTGACCCATTTAAATTGGTCAGTAACTGGATCGATCCATGACCCATCTAGATAGGCCCTTTTAAAATATGAAATATATATTATTTCAAACTTTTATTCTTTGTTTCCCTTTTTTTTTTTTCCCTTTTCCCTTAACCTTCCTGTCAGAGTTTGTAAGGTGACAAATAAATGGGCAGATCTGGGTCATGGTGCATCATTCCAACTTGGGTGGGTCATGGGTTTGGTCAGATCATTTATTTAACCCTTTTTCACTGTTCATAGAAATACCAAAATTGCCCTCATTTTAAGATCTGACATATTCTGAGTGTTTCTTTTGGGAATCATATATTAGTTTTATCAAAAAAGAGTTAACTACATGGTCCACGTGGTGTAGGCAAAGTAATTGGTTTGGTTACTAGGGTTTAAAAGTAACAAGTTTGAGGTTTGTGCTTTCAATTTATGTAACAAGTTTGGGTATTAAGGCCATCTTCTGTTAACTTTTCCGTTAAATTAAGGTGAATTGATGAAATGAGCAAAATGTCCTTTGACATTAAATTTGACTTAATTTAACAGAAAAACAGCCCGAAATTGTTACAAAACTGAAAGTTCAAACCCGAAACTTGTTACATTTTTTGCTTAGTACCAGTGGCGGATCCAGGAATTTTTTTTAGTGGGTTCACCATTTTCCGACGTTTTAATTAAAAGTAATTGGACACAAAAAATTTTGGGTCGGGTTGACGGTTTGGGTCTTGTAATTTCTTCACATAATAACAATGTGATATATTAAGTCAATGATTAGAATTAAAAAACGTCGTCATTAAAGAGTTCGAAGATACATAGTGCATTTTTGTTTAAGACTTCTGGGCTCCAGACCAATTTGGAGTCAAGGGGGTCACGCGCCCTTGCGGGGTCCAAGGTGGTGGTCCTGCTAGCCATTCAGCATGCATGGGTCAAGGGGGCAACGCCCCGAAACCTAAACAAAATATGTTAAGTTTGTATGATCAAAATTAATTTGACTTGAGGTTTTAACCACTAATAATTACCATTTTGTTTGCTAAGTTTATAAGACACGAAAGTGATATTAACACGATCATGTAGAAATCTAATCATTGATTGTCGAAATTTCTCCAACAATGATCATTTGTCTTAATCAAGTTGACAAATTCATGTAAAAATTACATTAAAAATTCACTCTTAAAAACCTTAATGGGCTCATCTCAGGATTCACCGCTAAAATCTTAGAGGGTTCACCCTATTGTTTAACTCCTCCAAAAATTTTTTTTCCTACTACCGAGTCGAAACGCGATGGGTTCCTGTGAACCCATCCCCTCAACCTACATCCGCCATTGCTTAGTACCCAATCCTATAACTTTATCCAAACTATAGAGACCATCTGTGTAATCAAATCATCAAAAAACTAAACTAATCAAGACCCTTTATGCTTTTGTCTTCAGAATGAAACAAGTGTTCCTGCAATTACAGACAATAAATATACAAGTGTTCCTGACCTATTTGCTAATGACACGAGTTCTCTCTCAGAATCTGCTGATATAGTTCCAGACATGAGTTCCTGCATGCAGAGACATGATAAGGACGCATTTTTTTCTAAATCAGGCGTAGCTCCTCAACATGCATATGAGAAAGCTATTAATAACGGAGATTTGATTTCTGATGATGTGGCAGTTTCTCCTACTTCCTCCGCCATGGACCCTTTGTGTTCTGTTGTTCCTTGCAGCTTTACTTCAGATGGTATCATATCTCAGAATTCGAAACATGAGGTGAATGTTGAGAAACATTTGGGCCCCACAGTTCAACCTATTTTGGATAATTTAGAAGTTAATGATGAGAGGCCGCCCACTGTACGCTGCCAGGTGGCATCCCTTAAAACTTACAGCATGCTTTATCCAAGGTGTGATCCATATTTGGACAAAGAACACATGCATGACAGATCATCATTGTTTGAACACAAACAAACTGCAAAAGTAGATCCTGAGTTTAGTCAACCTGAGGAGATGACCGAGGCTTCCCGAAAGGTAGATTCCATAGTCCCAAGAAGAAAACGTATCCGTTTTTCAGAAACCAAAATTAGTTATCCACATGTAAAAAGGTTCAAAAAAATACCGCAAACCAGGCTCAAAGATCCTTTAGCAGCAAGCAGAATTTTGACAAGAAGTAAATCTAGACCTCATGAAGTTAAAAAACATCATGGAGAAGATAAAAAGACGTTATTTCAAGATTTGAAATTTTTACTTACAGGTTTTTCAGTCAAGAAGCATAAGCAAATCAAGATTTTAATTCAGAAAAATGGTGGCATGGTTTTTGATGATATTCCTTCTTCAACATCCAGAAGAAAGAGATGCTCAAAGCTTTCTCCTCTTATTTTGTGTCCCAAAAAGCTACTCACAACCAAGTTCTTGTATGGATGTGCAATAAATGCACTCATTCTTAAAGTAGCATGGCTGTTTGATTCAGTTAATGAAGGTCTGGTCTTGCCACATCAGAAATACAAAATTCTAAACAATCACACACAGGAAAACTACAACTCAGGTGGTTATAATAACCGTTTTATCTTTGATGACACTGCTGTCATGCTTCATGGAAAACCTGACTTCTGCAGCAAAATGGCAAAAGTTATAAAGCATGGAGGTGGGTCGGTTTTCAAAACATTCCATTGGTTGTCCAAGAGCGTTGATTCTAAAAAAACGTCGGTGGGAGTTATTGTTGTGGAGGATGAAAATGGTATTTCGCGCCAGTTGAAACAATGTGCATTAGAGCAAAAAGTTCCTATGATGCCTTTTGATTGGATCATAAAGAGCTTATATGCAGGAAGGTTGCTTTCTTCACCACAACTTCAACTTCCAGGCCATCTGATTCAAGTGGAAATGAGTGAAGAAATATGAATCTTTTTTTTTTTTCATTGATAAATTGTAGTGGTTGTATAGTTTGAGGTCTGATTATGTAATTTGTTGTTAATCTAATGGAAATTTAGCATTAGAACCCGGAATGTATAATCAAAATTTGTATTTTGATAGTTATTTTAAACTTGTAAAATGATATATTTTTCTTAATTCATGTTTTGGGAGAGAATCTGTATTTCAATCGAATCAAATAGCTTTTTAAGTTGTGTGTGAGATCTCTTTTAGATTGAAGTTTTTCATTTATATGTAAAAGCAATAACTAGATAAGACAAAAAGTGTTCTTTAAAACATAAGAACTTTTCTATAAAAAAAACTCAGTGTTCCCATGCAAGTGCATTTCATGATATGTGACAATCCAAGCTAATCGCATCAAGATATTACCTGTTTTTCTTTTGACTGGTTGTCCATCCAGGAACTTATGGCTTTGCTATTGGTAACCTGGGTGAAAACTTCACACGTAGTTAACACATCCAGGATTGTTGTCACTCATACATGTTTATTGTCACTCATACATGTTTAACTGTTAAGTTTTCTTCTAATTCACAACCAATACGTTCAACTCAGTCAAGAGACTGACTTATTTTTTTTCCTTTAGTTCAATGTGACAAAAAGTTTAATCATTCAGTTATTTTACTTGAAATTTACCTGTTTTTATTTTATATTTTATTTAGTTTATTTAATTTAACTTAAAAGTATCAAAACATTTTTATTTATTTACAATTAGTACTTAATTGATAGGGTTAACAGGATTGTGGCATCTTTGAGCCGGATGTGTCTTCAGAAGTAACCTCCTTGTAGAAATAAGAGTAACGTTTGTAAGACCCAACTGAATAATAAGGCTTTACTGGGTATGTTTGTATGACCTAATTACTAAGGTCAATAAAAGAATCATTATTATGGAGTAACAAATATAACAAAATACGTTTGTGATCTCGTATATTTTGCTTCTCCGACATCTTACTAACTTCCCCCTCATCTTTTTGAAAAAAGCCGCTTCACGGTGAGGAGAGGCAGAGGCAGCGAAAGAAGAAAAACTATTTTTTTGAACGGATAAGCTCACTCTCTTATTAAACTACTAATATATATTACCAACCTTCAAGTTAAAATTTTTGGTTTTGGTTCACTTCTGTTACATCCCACTAAAGCGGAAACACGAGGTTGCGACTTAAAGTGTAAGGATAGAACACATTGATTAAAGAGAAAACTAAACATTACATAAATATATATGTCTTACAAAATAACTGATCAAGTTTCTTCATTCTAAGTACAAGTCTAACTATCATAAACCAAAACATCAAACTTGTATACAATCCATCAAACATAAATATTCGTGTCATAGCTTAAATAGATGAGTCAAGCTTTATCACTAGGTTGTACATGAAAAACATGTTTAAAACGGTCAACTATGAAACGTATACACTAATTATATACACTAATTAACACCTTTTATAAATAGTTCTCAAAAACCAAATAAATACTAAAACAATTAAGTTATTACTCCTTTAATTTTATAAATACCGACAACAAGTTTAAAAATGTTAAGCTCATTCGTTTCAAGCAATTAAATAACAAGTTTAAATATATTTAGTGGTAGAGCTTAAACATTTAGAAAGAGCGGACGGGAATTTATGGAATTTATAATACATGTTAATTATTTAAGTAAGAGGGGACGAAACCGATATTTTTAACAAAAAACAATCGTTCGCTTGGAGAATTAACACTATGGATGGAAAAAAGTGGGGCCAGCGTCCCCCCTCCCCACTAAAAAAAACTTCATCAATGACTGCAATTGTAGGGACGACTAACTGACTAAGCTCACAAAACTACATAAATAAAAATCACTTTTCATCTTAACACACTACACATCGCAAATACTCAAATATTAGGGCATCTCATAGATTGAACTCCCTCTATTAATTTTAAATGCTTGAAATGTTATAATCTGTGAACTATATGTACTATTAGTATTGTGTCTCTATCTATTCTATAAAACGTTAAAAACATGTTTCTTTTTTGAAGCTTCTTTTAAATTTCTTTTTGGATTTCGTGGCAAGTTGAATAAAATTTATTTCAATGATAATCCACACATGTTAGGTCGTTGAGTTGGTTGGTCTCTTACAATGTTAGGTTGGATGAATAGATTTGAATCTAATACCTAACTTTTTTTATTTTTAGCCTTTTGTTTTTCTTATCCTTTTTTAACTCTCTCCTTCTTGGATCACCACCACCATCATATTGCTCTCTCACAAATGAAGAACCATTGTCACAACTTCATATGACCTCATTCTCTCTCTATTAGAAGTATTCTTAGCTCTCAAAACTTTAAATGTTCAATTCTCATACTTAATAAATTGTCATTTTAAATCCCTTTGATTTATGACTTTAAAGTTCTCTCTCAAGTTAAAGTTTGAAATTATCCCTACATTGAATATCAGAAACTTTTACGTTTCATCACTCTCAAGCATTTACATTTTGTCCATAAACTTTGTAGAATGTCACTTTCTATTAGAAATAAATTAAGATGAAGTCATCATATATATTGTGTTGACCAAATGACCAAAACAGTTAACTACATTTTTCAAAGGGTGTTCAAGTTCAAATGAATAAAATTACCAAATTTGGGCAACCTTAACAAGTTTGAATGTTCAAGATCAAACATCCTTGAACAAGGTCGGATGAGATAAATTTCTAGTTCAGATGAGATATACAAGTTCAGGTGAGCTAACTGTCTTCAAGTTCTGATGACTTAATCAAGTTTGAATGAGCAAGCATGATCAAGTTCGAACGAAAGAGCACAAGTGAACAAGTTCAAATCGATCAATCAACAAGTTCGAATGACTTATTTTGAGCTGATTGAGACTTAGAAATTTTTGTAATCAATGCATTCCTTTTTCTTGTAACAAAGACTTTTACTTTCGCATGTGGTTGTACATTGTCTTGCTATTTAGGGTAAATGTGTGTATTTAACGAGTGTATGTGTACGTGTGTGAAATTTTTGCAGCAATCATCAATAAATATTGTTCTTGCTATTTTCATCTAATAATCACAAACTTGTTAGATTGTTTCCGCCTCTCTCATAGGTTGATTCATCTCCGAGTCTCAAACACTAAACCACGATTGTTAGATAAACACACTTTGATCCCCCACCCCTCTTCAGTTTTTAGAGTTAAGAATTTTATCTTTATACTTAATTTAACGTGAAATAGGTTAGGAAACAAGGCGAATCAGATATAATATGTTTTCATTCGATAGTACAAATTCAAATTGTTTATATGTTCGACACCGCTGCAACACGTGACGAGCAAAATTACTAGTTTAACCTATTTATTGTGTGTGAGGTATTTTACCTTCTATCAAAGAATCCTTGCACAATTTTAGTTTCAAAGACTCGAACATTTATGAAGTTATATAAAGGAAAATAATGAAATAGATTTTTGGGTTAAGATTAAAACATTAAAGAGCTAATGAGAAAATATAGATTAATTAAAACAGGGTAAGTTCTCTTAAACCATACCCATTCCCCTAAAATATATCACCATCAGTGACGAAACTTGGACGTTTTGAAAGAAAGGACATGAATTTACAAGAACCACAATACATGTTAATTTTTTGAAACAAGTGTCATGATCACCATCTTTTCACCTTAAATGGATTAAGGTTTTTAAAGCCTGAAATCTGAATATTTAAAAATAAGGATGTTCATGATCAAACATTCAAGTCATCCAAACCAGCTATCCATTTTTTCATGGTCATGTTTTTAAGATTTTCGCTTGATTGTCTGTTTGGTTTACAATTTAACTAAAAAACCATCAATACATATCATTTTTCTTATTAAATAAGCCACCGTTACACACAGTTGCATAACTTTCATTTATAAATCAAATTTATTTCACCAGTTTATTATTTGTTCATTGTTTGCCCACTCTTTAAAATAAAGACTTTAGATGCCATACATGCACCACCACCCAGAATTCTGTTTCTAGCTTCACCTACTACCACTTAACTACTTAACACATTCATAATTGTACAAACATTATCATACAACATATTCAACATATCACACATAACATCAACATTCTTGAACACTAACAAAACCTACATAAAAAAATAAAATAAATAAAAAGCCTCCCTACCCTCAAACACATATCGCGTTTAATAACAAGCCGTAGAAAGTACAAAAACTGATTCTGGATATGAAAGATGACAGAATGAAAACTTCTATAAAATATTGGCATCATGAAGCTAAGAAGCACCAACCTCTGTTTATGTACCAACTATTGCAGATGGTAAATAAACATCTGACCATCTCTTTTTCTAGGCTTTATCTGAGTTCACATTGATATCTGTCACCTGTGACTGCGATTGAGAATTCTCATCTGAACCCATATCCTTCAGTTGCTTTTCTTTTTTCTCAAATCGGCCACCGCACCCTCTGCTTCGTCTCAGTGCATGCAAGTGTCGTGATTCGTGCAAGTATGGCTGCTAAAATTTTAAAAATGTTCAGCAACTCTCACAACTAATGAAGTATTGGATTTTGTAAAAGTAATTTTGATGAGTTAACCTAAAATGGTTGTTTTAAGTGTTTAATATGCTTATATATCCAACGGGTTTAATTTTAAAAACTCGCCTTAAAAGTTCCTAAAAGTCCCCAAAATAATTTTTCAACAAATAACAATTTAGTTTTCTTAACATCATTAATTCCATACAAAGCTAGAAAAGGACAAAAAGAAGTGACCACTAGGTTTAATGTTTTACATGTGACCAACTGACCACTATGAGGTGGCAAGTTCAACTCATTTGCATATGAAGGAGTCAAGTTCTATAACTATCAACCCAAACGGGTAAACTAAAAAAATTAGTTAATGATAAGCAATTAAGCATGTCAAAAGTATTATAAAGTGCATTTTAATTCAAAAGCTGTAGCAGTTGATGCCATGAATTCAGCCTCACAAAATGACAGAGCAACAATGTCTTGTTTATGGTTGAACCAAGATATTGAACATCCCCCATAACAAAATACCAACCTTCTTATGGTCTTGTCATCCACCCAATCAGTTGAGTGAGAGCTGTTACTAAAACCAACCAGCTTTCTATCTCCACCTTTTGTATATCATATGCCATAGTTTATCGTGCCCCTTAGGTATTCAAGTGCCTATTGCAAACTATACACTTTGGGCGACTCCATGAATCTACTTGCCACATCTATTGCATAACTTGTGCCTCGGCTCATGATGACTGATTAACTGACCAACCCAACACTTTTAACGTTATTTTCACAAACATTAAATAAAATAACGTTAAAATTAGTGCAATTTTACTTTTGCCCCTCAAGGGCCGACACATATATACATTACATTCCAGGCTCCTGGAGCCTGTTTCAGACCGTAAAGATCTTTTCTTAGCTTGTGAACATGGTCTTCCTAGGTAAATCAAACCCTTCATATTGATATATGAAAACTTTTTCCTTTAAGACACCATATAGGAAAGTAGTTTGGATGTCAAGATGATGAACTTCCCATGTGTTTTGAGCTAACAAAGAAAAGATCAAATGTAAAGTTTCCATCCTAGTGACGGGAGCAAATACTTCATCATAATTGATGCCATGTTTTTAACATACACTCTGGCTACTACTCTTGCTTTATAGCAAGTGACATCTCCTTTAGCATCTTTCTTGATCTTATAGACCCACTTCAAACCAATCGGTTTGACTCCTTGTGGAGGTTCTACTAGACTCTAAGTGTTGTTTTGCTCGATTAAGGTTTAACTCCTCTTGCATGGTTGTTTGTCATTCCTTCCTATCTTTTGCATTAAAAGAAGTGCATGTTCTTCATCACTCGCTCAAATTCAACTTGATGTGTTGGGAGGGTTCATGAATAAATATCATTTAAGGACCGAGCACCTTGTAGAGAAGTGGGATCATAGTGTTAGCATAGTTGTCAAAGGTGCAAGGCGTTCTCAAGGCGCGTAAGCCGCACCCTAAGCGTAGGCGCAAAAAAAAAACGAGGGCTTTTTTAAACTAGGCACGTAGTATTAAGTTACCATTTTTAGAGGTTTTACATGTTTTAGGCTTAAAAATTTTTAAAAAATATATAAAGTAACTATAAAACAATTAATAATCTATTTATGTGGGGTTTTAAAATATAAAAACCTTTTTATGGTTGTTTTAAACTGGTTTATGGTTGGATTTTTTTGAACTTTGCCGGATTTTCCAGAATTTTGCCGAAGTCTCAACGGAAAGTCACCGAAGTGCACCTAGGCTGCCACGAGGCGCATGCGCCTGGGTGTTTTTTAGGCCTAGACGAGCGCCCGAAGGCTTTTGACAACTATGAGTGTGAGCTAGAGATACTTTAGGGACTACTTGAGTCTTCAACAGAAGCTGACCCGTTGCTGTTCGAGTTCGTTGGAGTACTAAACAATGGACTGCTGGGCCCAATCGTTGAACTGTGTTGTGTTCCAACTGGCTGCCTGGCATCAGATGATGGAGAAACTGGACCTGGTCCAGTTTGTGTTGGACAGGATTAACCACATTGGTCCTCACTTTGATTCGGTGAGATCTCAACTGGTTTAGCACTAAGGGAACTCCTGCTTCCTTGTGATATGCCATGATCATGAATGGTGAATTTGTTGATCAGTCCCATGGTCTTCCTTATTCAAAACAAACATTTTGGCCATCACATGTTCTTCCACTTCTTGGGTTGTAAAGCCGATAGGCTTTACTTCCAGGTTCACTTAAAAAAATACACCATTGGTTCTGCTAGAATATCATATAATTGCTTGATTTCATTGATAATCAACCTGTTACATTTATAGAGATACAATCCACGACTGTATCCTTAATTGTAGGAACTAACTGTTGACTCTCATTTGTATATATCCTATTATAATATATATCTATACTTGATGTATATATCTATACAATATGACCTAGTCTAAGAGGTTCATTCCTCTCATCAAGTTTTATAAGCTTTGTTGACGTTACCTTCACATGAGCATTACAACCAAATACTTTCAAATGAACCAGGCATTTGGTTTTTCAGGGTTTCATAGGGAATTCTATCTTCTAAAGCTTTTGGTGGGGAACAATTTAAGAGATACACTAGTCTCTTCCTACATAAGTTGTAACAGATTCCATGGCCTTTAACATGGATTTGATAGTCCAAAGAATGGACTGATTTCTTCTTTCTACCACCCTATTTTGTTGAGAGATATATGAAGCCATTATCTTTCGATTCTTCTTTGATACAAAGTTTGTTAAAATTTATGGAGACAAATTCCCCACCCTTGTTTGTTCTTAAATCTTTGATATTGTGCCCAAATTGTCTCTTTGTCGGTGTTTTGAAGGAGACAGGCATCACAAGCTTGCCTTTTGGCCTTATACATAAATACCCACAATTGTTGGCATCAACAAGTAATAAGCACTTATATCAAGCATAGCTATCACAGGCACACTAGGCGCCCACCCACCTATGTTGGGGTATATCTCACACAACTAACACACACACAAGAGAAAGCAATAAATGACACGAGAGGTTTAACGTGGTTCGGTAGTACAAAGATTACAATTACATGACAAGGGTATATATAGAGATACAAATTAGGTTAAACACATACACGGGCCGAACATAGGGCCGAACTAGGGCCGGCTGCCCTAATCCCCTAAAGGCCTTCGTAAACCTAACAGCCTAGGCGCTAAGGCGCAGTGCAAGAAAAGCGCTATTGGCAGCCTAGGCGCAAATCCGGCAAAGATTACGGCAAAAATGCATATTCCGGCGAGTTTCCCACTAGTTTATGGCAAAAATCTAAGAAGAAAGGGTCGTAAGTCGTAACCCGTGAGTTGAAACACTAACTTTTTCATCCATCGTGGCTACAAGTGTCCGAAGCTTGGATATCATTCCACCAATCTTGCTAGCAAACTAGCAAAGTCATCAATGTTGTCTACTCCTTCATACGCAATAGCTAAAACTCTCGGTTCAAGTCTTAAATTTGTGCTTGTTGCACTCTATCTGCTCCAAGGAACTGAATTTCGAGAGCTTCCCAAAGACCCAAACATCCTTCGTTAGGGTATGACCAGCTACATAGCCTACATACAACAATATTTTCTCTTGTAATGTTTGGAATATAAAGATCATTGCCTTCTTTCCAAATCTAACATCAACATTAGCACCTGTCAGAAATTGTATGGCAACCCAAAGACCTTGGGCATCCATAAACGATTCCATTTTGATAGCCTAAAAAATATAATTTGTTGAACTCAATATTGGAAATTCATAAAAGGTTGAAACTTCCTATCTTCCTTGCTTTAAACAAGTTGATTGTTTTGTGGAGTTTAAGGCATTAGAATTGCTCTTCTTTTCTGGCAGAAACAAAATCTTTAGGATAAGAAAATGGAGCTTAGATGCTAATTGTCAGAACAATTGGTATAAAACAGACTGATAACAACGCGGTCGGCACATAATTTATTGAGTAATCAAGAAGAAGATTGGTACAATTTTTCATCTTATTCTAGCCTCTGTATATAAGGAAAAATAACCTCCTAAATCCTAATATAAAGAAATAACTTATGGCTTAAATAAAGCAATCCTTCATTTAAACTAAGACCTTGACTCTTGACCATTTGCCAATGACTTTTAACTGCCTTAATTGCTGGAATTACCAAGATGTCCTTATTACTTGGTGATATCTAATCCACTCATGTGAACAGCAATATTGTAATACTGGAAGATGATAGAGGTAATAATAGTGATGACATTTAACCTTAGTGACAATGTTAATGACTTTCAGGCAAATTAATATTCAAGTTAAATTGTCAATAACTGGTATGATCTTACTTCTGTAAGTCTAAAGTCTGTCTCAATTCTGCCTCTATGAATTGTGAATTGTGTTATCTATACGATATTATAATACATTTAAGAAGGATAAAAGAGTCTTTTTACTGCAACTTTAAGAGTTTAAGAGATTTGCAATCCCTTTAACATATAGTACAAGTACCTACACCACAATATCATAAATCACATAATATATGTAGTTATCCACATTAGTGGAGAATACAAAATGAAATAAAGGAGAAATATAAAATGAGAAAGGCAGGAATAAAATGCATGCTTATCTTAGTATAGTTAACACATGATTAAAAGTACTAGTGAAATGGTTGAGATCTATCCCACATCTTCAAGTTAAAGAAAAATGCTACTATGCTAGGGTTCCTTAGCCTTATAAAACAGAGGCGCAAGGTAAAACCACCATCACGGATTTAATGGTTAGCCAATTTTGAATCCAAGTTAAAAGTTTTGCAAGAATGGTTAGCTGAAATTAACCATAACCAATGAATTGACTACTAACGTCTGTGTTAATGTGTTATGCTTCCTGCTACATTGCACGGGCATCTCTCTAGTATATTAGAATGCAAGTGTTGTCCATTATATTTATGTACAAAAGCCTTGACTTGGTTACTATTTTACATTATAGTAATTTACCATATACTAAGTTCTGCAATGCTTTTTTATATTCAAATATTGTATTGTCCCTGATCCTATAATTGATGATTTATAGAGCTTGTGGATCCTTTTGGGGTCCAAAGTATTGATTTATCTCTATTGTTACTTGGAAGTCAATGAAAAAGTTCTCTACCTAATCATCTTCAACAAAGTCTCCATATTTCATGTTAATTAGATTGAGGAATTACAGCTATATACTATATAGTCATATTTCATTTTTCGGTGTGTGTGTTTTTGGGGATTTTTTTTCGGGGAGATTTTTTTTTTGAGGAATTACAGCTAGATCCAGTAGCTAATGGATCAGATTCATATAGTTGGATCATGGGTCAGATCAGATCTGACCATTGACAGGTCTGCGCAAGAGAAAGTTCCCATACATTTGGGGCCAGTTCTCCACTTCTACATCCTATTTCAGCTAAATAAACCCTAGCTGCCCTACATGCATAAGCAGTACATAACACAAGTGTTTCAATACCTTTCTAGACTTGTGAGCTTTGTTTTCAGACTCAGCTTTAGCACGACATTGTCTTCGCCTCAAGATGCCATGATATTGTTTAGCATTCACAAAAACAGGCTCCTCAACAGTATCTGATGGCAGAGGAACACCAACACCACCATGTTGTATTCCCATCAACTGAACATGTACCTGAAACGAAAATATAGTTTTATATTTTAGAACAAGAACCTTTACTAATGAAAGGCTCGATTTGGAGTTAAACTTTATCTCTAATAGGTCAAAAGGGTAAAGCAGCTAAAGTTTAGGTCAACAGTTGCCCAAAGTTTATTTTAATACATACAACCTAGTACTAAGGGGGTTTTTTGGTTTGCAGACTGAATATCCAATTATCAGTTTGGATGAAACTGATCAACTATAGTAAAATAAGCTGTTTTGGAAAGTTCTTTTGAAAGCATTGTATAAAAATTTATTATTCCAAACTAAGCATAATCATTTCAATAGCAATTGAAAACTCCACCAAAATCTCTTTGTTCAAAAATTAGCTAATTTTAGTAATTAAATATTTTTGTTGTCGTATTTAATACAGATAGTTTTTAGTTTTTATTGAAAAGAAAGGAGCAGGACTAAAAGCGTTTCGGGTCAGACAGAACAATTTGAAACGTCAATTAACACAAACTGACCCGCCCATTTTTCCACCTCTGGTCTTACTGAAAACCAAATGAAAAGCAGGAGACTGAATACCATAGGTTGCACTGGATATGGATGAGTTGGATATGGTTGTGTTTCATATGGTGTAAACAGATTCCTGTAGTAAGGATCTGGGTAAGGATAAGCTGCTTGCCCCTGAGATCACGTATAAACAAAGATTCAATTAATTTCAACAGATATAGACTATTAAACCTTAATAAGGACATGCGGTTGAAGCTACAAATAATAAAAACACTATTTTATTTTTTTAACCAGAATACCATATTTTCTTAGTCATGTAGAAATCACAAGATTATTATTTTACAAAAAAAAATAAAAAATCAAAGGTTTAAAGAAAGCAAATGTTACCAAATGAGGGCAAGTAAAAAACAACATAAGGATAGGATTGTATAATGACTTTTTAGCAACTTCAAAGAGATACCAAAGTTGGATATTGGATGTTTGAAGGATGAGAAATGCCATTTGCAGTTGCAGTTGGTGAAGACTGAGTCTGACAATCTGTTTGACTTTGCCCCATCTCACTTTGACTACTATCTGTTTGTTTACAAAACCATTAATGATGTCGAACTTTAGACACAAATGAGATACACAAATACAAGGAACAAGCCCGTAAATGTGATAATTTCTATTGGATTGATAATCCCAAGCAGGTCAAATTGTAGCTACATTAAACGGTTTAAATGATTCAACTGATAAATAGGTTGAATGATGCCTTAATTGTAATTTAAACACATACAACAAGCATACCCAGTAAAAATCCCACTTAGAGTAGGGTCTGGAGGGGAAGGATAGAGGCAAACCTTACCCCTATCCCAGTTGGGATAGAGAGGCTGCTCCGAAGGAGTCCCCGGCTCAAAGTTATTGTTTGAGGTTAATCACCTCAACGCTTTTAACGATTATTTTCACAAAATAAGTAAAATAACGTTAAAATTAGTGCAATTTTACTTTTGCCCCTTAAGGGCCAACACATATACATTATATGTGTGCACCACAACAACAACAACAACCTTACCCAGTATATTCCCACTTTTCAGTAGGGTCTGGGGGGAAAGGATAGATACAAACCTTACCCCTATCCCAATTGGGATAGAGAGACTGCTTCGAAAGAGTCCCCGGCTCAAAGTTATCGTTTAAAGTTGATCATCCCAATGATTTTAACATTATTTACACAAAATAATTAAAATAACATTAAAATTAGTGCACTTTTACTTTTTCCCTTAAGGGCCCACACATATATACATTATATGCGTGCACCGCAAATGGGCGTATGTGTGCACCACAAATGGGGCGTTAATTTAAACAATCAGAATCATCATCACTCATCAGACTCAATTGTTACGAATAGCTTAATCACAAAATTAGTTATTCTAAATCAACAAAAAAAAGGTTTGGAACAGGGTGTCTCAGCAGAAGCAATCTGTCTATCTACTAGTACAAGTTAAACTTGGTAAAAATATATTGTAATGTAATTGTATTGATTGATTGTTATGATACAATAATGAGTCCTATATATAGGAGAGGCAGTCTATACATTCCTAATATAGAATTAGGGCCGGCAACCTATATGACTAACATTCCCCCTCAAGCTAAGGCCGGGGACCGACCCTTAGCTTGGACTTCAAGTAGAGAAAACGTTCTGATGACAGAGGCTTTGTGAATACATCAGCAATTTGATCATGTGTAGAAATGAACTGAACTGATAACTTCCTTTTAGCAACTTTCTCTCGAACGAAGTGAAAATCAACTTCCACATGTTTTGTTCTAGCATGAAACACCGGATTAGCTGATAAGTAGGTAGCTCCCAAATTGTCACACCATAGAGTTGGAACAGATTTCATCGGGACACAAAGTTCTTGCAGTAGTGTTTCGAGCCAGGTCAACTCAGCCACTGTATTTGCTAAAGCCCACATACTTCCTCAAGGGAATTCACCCTCAAAACACAGCTTTTGAAAATTCAAATGAAAGGCGATGAAACATCGGCTGCTTATCTTGCAAGAGCCCAGGAGTATGCAAATGCTCTTGCAAATATTGGTCAACC
Organism: Mikania micrantha; assembly: GCA_009363875.1. NCBI lineage: Eukaryota > Viridiplantae > Streptophyta > Magnoliopsida > Asterales > Asteraceae > Mikania > Mikania micrantha. Next base: position 77,222,080 of record CM018695.1, on the reverse strand, counting down.
CATGCCCGAAAAAGACATTGTTATGTTAGTCATTGCAGGTCTTCGCGAGGAATACAATGGACTTAAACAAAGCCTTCTTACTAGAGAGTTCACCACTGTGTTTTCTGAACTCCCTGGTCTTCTTGCAGATCATGAGTTTCTGGTTCACAAACCAGAATCTGCAAATCAACCTATACAGGCTTTTATGGCTGCCACTTCAAACACCTCACCTCTAGTTCAAGATGATACAATTCAAGCTCTTCAACAAATTGTTGCTCGTTTGGGATTTCAATTGCAACCATCTTCTGGGCCAGCCCAAGCCTTTCATACACATCGAGGTGGACAGTCTAATTCCAACCGTGGCCGAGGAACACGTGGTGGTCGCGGTGGACGCGGGCACAATAGTTACAATCGCAATCAAGGAAATAATCGTAACACAGGTCAGTTTAGTTGGGCTTCTAACCAAAATACTGTATATGGCACATGTAACAGGTGTGGAATTGGACACGTTCCGTCTCAATGTCCGAATCGGGATCCATCCACCTTGAGGACCAGACAACCGTCCGCTAATTATGCCGACACTCGCTCGCAAGCATCTACCCCATATCTTTGGGATACAGGGAGCAATGATCATGTAGCACCAAATATGTCAAGTTTTGACTCCACAGAGCCATACAACGGTGGTGAGCATCTTCATGTTGGTAATGGTAAGGCCCTTCCCATTTTACACATCGGTTCCTCAAAAATCGTCTCACCTAACAGAACCTTTCATCTAAATAATATCCTTCATGTGCCTGATATCAAAAAACATCTACTTTCCGTACAAAAATTTTGTCGTGATAATCATGTGTACTTTGAATTTCACGAAACTTTTTTTGTTGTCAAGGACAAGTCTTCACGCAATACCCTCCTCACGGGTCCAAGTGACGGTGGGCTCTACTCCATCAACCTTCCAACAAATTCATTCATTCCAAAAGTCACTTTTGCAACAACTCGAGCTACAACAACCACCTGGCATCAACGATTGGGACATCCACACTCTCAGTTGCTTCAAACTATGCTTTCTAGATATTGTTTACCTATTTCTGAAAGGAACTTTGATTTCAATTGTGTTTCCTGTTCTGTTGGAAAATCTTCCAAACTTAATCTTTTGTCATCTTCCTATAAAAGTACTCACATTTTGGATTTGATGTTTTGTGATGTTTGGGGACCAGCCTCTGTTACATCAATTGATGGCCATAATTATTTTCTATTATGTGTTGATCATTTTTCAAAGTTTATGTGGTTGTTTCCTTTAAAACGTAAATCAGATGTGTTTGAAACATTCAAGCAATTTGTCACTATGGCTGAACGTCAGTTCTCCACCAAACTCAAAACGGTCCAAACCGATTGGGGGGGAGAATTCAGAAATCTCTCATCCTTTTTTGCTCAAATTGGTATCATCCATCGCCTTTCATGTCCTCACACGAGTGAACAAAACGGCATTGTTGAAAGACGACATCGTCACGTTGTCGAAACCGGCTTAACACTATTGGCACAATCCCATGTTCCACAACGTTTTTGGCATTACGCCTTCGAAACCGCGGTGTACTTAATCAATCGAATGCCTTCTCGTGCCAACTCCACAATTTCTCCCTTTGAACACGTGTTCAAACGAAAGCCGGATTACTCTTTCCTTCGTGTTTTTGGGTGTTTGTGTTTTCCTCACCTACGTTCTTATAATTCAAACAAAATGGATTTCCGATCGACTCCATGTACCTTTCTCGGGTATGACACCTCTCATCATGGTTATCGATGTTTTGACCATTCCTCCGACCGTCTTTATATTGCTCGTCATGTTCGATTCCATGAAACAACTTTTCCCTTCTCACCTACACCTACTTCACCCTCCTCCTCCTCCCCCCCCTCTGATACATATATCTCTTCATATCCCACAGATTCTCTTCCAATACCAAATCACCACCTAACAACCCCACCTACAACTGAACCACCTGTTCACACCTACTCTCGGAAGTCCACTACCCACCACCAACCCGCTTTTGACCGTTACAAACAACCACCACCACAATCCAACCCAAGCACCTCCCAACAACCCCCAACAGTCCCATCTCCGCCTCCACAGTCACCCCCCAAAAACCCTACACCGACCCAAACACCCCACATCCCAACTCCACCTGAACCCTCTCCACATACAAACCCCTCTCCACCACCACAATCACATCCAAACACCTCCCAACAACCCCCACCTGAACCCTCTCAGCACTCAAACCCATCTCCATCTCAGCCCACAAATCAGCCCCAAAACCAGCCCCCACCACTCCCACCTCAGCAACAAAATTACCCACAAAATCAGCCTCCTTCTGATGAAATTCAGCCCAATCCTATTCTGCCTACCCGACAAAGACCAGCTCACTTAAGGCCCAATCCCAAACAAACCAACCCATATAATCCCTCTTCCTACCATACTGCTGTCCCTTCATCCACCATTGAACCAACAAACTTTACCAATGCCAACAAAGATCCTCACTGGCGTCAGGCAATGCTGGATGAATACTCGGCACTAATTCGGAATGGTACTTGGTCTTTGGTTCCTCCGGTCCCAAACACGAATGTTGTTGATTGCAAGTGGGTATATAAACTTAAACGAGACCAACATGGGGCAATTAAGCGTTACAAGGCGCGTCTGGTTGCAAAAGGCTTTCATCAGCAACCCGGGATTGACTACACAGAAACTTTTAGCCCAGTGGTTAAATCCACCACTATCAGAGTTGTCCTATCTTTAGCTGTCACCAATCATTGGCATCTCCGCCAGCTGGATGTTCAGAATGCCTTTTTACATGGTGATTTAAAAGAAACGGTATATCTTAAACAGCCACCAGGTTTCACTGATCCTCATTACCCGAACCATGTGTGCCTTTTGCATAAGTCTCTATATGGTCTCAAACAGGCACCCCGTGCGTGGTTTGAACGGCTCTCCTTTGCCCTGGCTGCTCTCGGGTTCACGGGTTCCAAAACTGATCCATCATTGTTCATTTACTCTAGCCATGGAACCCTCCTTTATATGTTGGTGTACGTCGATGATATTATCTTAACCGGTAACAACAACCAGGCCATCAGTCATGTGGTACAACGTCTCAGTCAATCCTTTGCGATACAGGATATGGGCTCTTTATCCTACTTTTTGGGTATTGAGGTCGTTCGACAAGGCTCTGATACCAAGTTAAACTTGGTAAAAATATATTGTAATGTAATTGTATTGATTGATTGTTATGATACAATAATGAGTCCTATATATAGGAGAGGCAGTCTATACATTCCTAATATAGAATTAGGGCCGGCAACCTATATGACTAACAGTACAGAGGAAAGCTCCCCAAACCCTACAAATAGCTCTGCTATGAGTGAGATTATAATGGTTACATTTGTTTGTTAGTTTACTATCTCCGCAAACTGCTTTGTTCAAACATACATTATTCTTGTACTAACATTTTGTTAATCATATTAAATGCATTAACTGTTTTTAGAGAAAATTATAAACGTGATCAGAAAGTGTTTATGGATCAGATCGTGTAAAATGATTACTTGTTGCACTTCACAACGTTTTGACCAATTACCCAATCAGCCTAACTCACGTGTTTTATCGCTTTACGACTACCTATGTCCATAAAACAAAAAAGACCCAACTATGGCACTGAAGTTTGCCATTTATATTTCAATTCATTCTTTGGAATCTTCTATATTAACATATTTGCTTCACAAGGTTCTCATCAAGTGCATGGCTCATGTTGGGCTTTCTCAGTTTCAAATAACTTACATGGCAACTCAAACGTTTTACTAAATTTAATTATATTCAAGCATTTTGAAAGAACTAATATATAATAAAGCTTTAGAACCTCACGGAGCAATTACACTAAGGAACATTGAAAGATATTGAAATAAGAATAAATATTGAAAAAACATCAAGAAAAGTACCAGAAATCTCAGGAGCAGAAGAGGACATGATGTTGTGTCAACCACAAATTTGGTGAACGTGGATCTGGAATCACAGTAACCAATGTCAGCATCAAAAAACACAGCAGTTAACTTATACTCAAGACAACAATGTTGAACCAATATTTAAAAAAATATTTCAAAAATTCTACGGTAACAAGTTCCCCCCAAACTTGAATTTAACGGGCTAATCTATCCGTCCCACATAAACTAAAAGGATTTAACTTGGCTCTTTTTTTAAACAAAAAACTGCATCAATCTTTTTCATTGATAACCTCAATACTCATGATATCTGTTGTCTACCAAAACATGTTATCCCACAAAACGTTTAATCTTAATAATCTTATGTGTTTGTTATACCTTTATATGACTTATGCTACAAAAATATTTATTTTAATAGAAGCTAAATATGCATACATATCTACAATGTCAAAGGCGATAGGCGCAAAGGCCTTGCCCGGGCCTAGACACAAGGCACATAGAAAACAAGGGCCCTAGGAAAAATAAGCGCACATAGGTGAAAAAAAGATTAAATTTTATTATGCATTTAAAATAAATAGTCTTTCACAAAGATAAAAAAATCTAGTATAATTAGCATATAAGATAAGTTCGTTAGTAACAAAATTTCAAACCAACACCAAATGTTCAAAACCAATATCAAACGTCCAAAAACCAATGCCAAATTAATAGTACATGAAGAATAAGAAGATCATGAAATAAATTATCATTGTTACAGTTTTTTACGATCATGTAGAAGCATAAAATAAACTATTGCATGCAAAAATAAATAAATAAATAAAATAAAACCTAACATGTTTGTTGTTCATTAGCTTACAGTCTCGGAAAATTGTGTGATACATACAAGAAGAGAAAACAATCCTAATATATATCTAGATATTAAGTAGTTGATAATTGCCTAATTTCTTTAGGTAAGAGTTATAGCTAATATTCAGCTATTAAATAAATCAAAACAAATCCAAACAAATCCAAACAAACCAAAAAAAGAATTAAGAAAAGATAATATCGCCTTATTTTGAAAAAGTTCTCGACTTTGTGAGCATGCGCCTTGAACAAATCTCATTTTTCTCTCACTTTTGTCAAAACAACTCAGCTATGTGCCTAGACCTTCCAGAGACATTATTCCTGAGTTTGGTTTTTATTTCAGGGCCTAGGCACGCGCCTTAGGGCTTTTGACAACACTGATAAATATATGAGAATCACCTTATTAGTCAAGTGAACTAGTGAAGTAATTGACTCTTTCAAACATGGAAACTCATGAAATTAAAAAAAAAAAAAAAAAATCCAACTTATAATATTCTAATACAAGCACAATTGATTAATTGAACTATTGTCCACGATCGACGAACCTATCGAAAATAAAAACAAAATCTTTAATCACGGATTACTTTGTATAATTCAACTAGCAATTCACCAAATTAATCTTTAATCACAAAATTATTCACCCAAATTGAAGAAGAAAAAAGTCGATCCAGCATCTAACCAAGTGAAGTGAAATCATCAAATTAATCTTTTCCCCAAACCCCAAAATCATAAATACTCTTTATTGCATATCATTCAATTGTTTTCACCGGACCCAAGCAAAAGAGTACGTTAATCAATCGATTGGATTGAAGATTTGATACCATTTCAAGTAGATACAAGAAGGAGGATATCCAATCAGATAAAGAAACTAGGGTTTGAATACCTGAGTACGGAGATTTGATATTTCAAAGTTTCCGTTTATGGGTCTGCGTAATTCTCTGCCGCTAATGAGAAAATGCCGTTCTGCTTGGAATGTTGTGGACAATTTCGTGGTGGAAAACATAGGATGAAGAATTCCCCTTTTTTGCTTTTCTTTTCCTTTTTTTTTTCAACAAGATTCACATAGCCTATGTGGCCTTGCAACAAGTGATAGAAATAATTTTACTTTCATTGAATCATTTTTATATATATAAACAAAGGGTGGGCTATTTTACAAAAAAGAAAACCATAAAAAGTGTGATAAGCAACAAGAAAGAGACATGTGTACATTAGGTTAAAGTATATATATGTCAAAATAAAAAAGGAGGTTGTACATGCAAGTCACATGCAACTTTAACCATTTTTTTAAATGTTCCTAACTATTGTACACTTTAACATTTTTTTTTAAAAAATTACACCATAAAATCAAACGACTTTTTTACCTTTTTAACGAGTATAATATTGCTATATTAAAAAAAATTACAAAAACTAGATGTTCATGAAACTTTTGTTTTTTTGGCGTTTTTGAACAATACTAGCAGAACATAAACACCACAGGGCATTTTATGGTGTTTTTGAATACAAAAAACACCATAAACACTTAAGTTTAAACCTGATGTTTTCTAAACTTAGTTTTATGATATTATCGAATAAAATATATTGAAAAACACCATAAAGCACATTTATGCTTGATTTTATGGTGTTTTTGCATAATTTATGAAACTAAAAGTTTTATGGTGTTTTTGAGCACTAAACAAAATAATAAATGTTTAATTTTACACTTGGTGTTTTTAAACTACATAATTTACATAGGAGCATTTTATGATGTTTTTTATGTGTATTTGCTGAATAAAAACACAGCATGTATTTTCAAGATAAAACACCATAAAACATTGTTATTAGAAGAAAATTGTGAACATAAGAAAAAATGTATAGAAAAACACCATAAAGCATCGTTTTCCTTTTTGTTTATTCATTAAAAAACACTAAAAAACCATAAAATGTTTATTTTTCACGCACTTTTGATAGAACACCAAATTTCACAAAACACCACGCTAACTTACAAAATAATACGATTTTATGTATTCAACAACATGTACATTTGCTGAATAAAAACACCATGTGTATTTCCAAGATAAAAACACCATAAAATATTGTTATCTGAGAAAAATCATGAATATTAGGAGGGACATAAAAAAAACACCATAAAACATTTGTTATCCTTTTTGTTGTAGTTCACTTACCTGTTTGTACATATACTATACTCATACCCATATTACGATACATATGTGTTCACCCTATCTTGCTTTATTTAGTGAAAAACATCATAAAACACTTAGTTTTATGAACATTCAAAAAAACACCATAAAACACTAAGTTTCATTAACCTACGAAAAACACCATAAACAACCAGTTTCTTAAAACATGTTAAAAAACGCCATAAAAACATATAGTAGAATATAACACCCAATTAATTGTTTTTTTTGTAATGTATCAATATTATATTCGTTGGAAAGATAAAAAAATTCTTGATATTATGGTGTAATTTTTTTTTATAAAATAATTACGTATGAAAAAGTTATGAGCTTTTGAAAAAAATGAGAAGTTATAAAAAGTCAACAATGGTTGAAAAATTCTTGATATTAATTGTTTTTTTTTTTTTTGATGTGGCACATTTAGAGACATTCAAATATAATATTAATGATTGAAATTTCTTCTCACACTTTTTAGAGTTTTATTCCTTTGTAGCCTAACCACAATCTATAAACAAAAAATAATTTAGAAATCTATTTGAGTTGAGAAACATAGGTGTAAAATTTGATTTCTTTTATTTATGTATGTAATATATATTATTATAATAAAATAAAAAATAATTGTAAGTATTTCTTACACGTATGTAACATAATGTCGTTTTAAAATTATGTGACAGTAAAAATCAAATATTTAACATCTCTCTGTATATACTATATAGGGGCGCGAAGTAATTATAATTTATAACTTACTCTTATTACGTTAACCAATATAACTTTGACAATATCAAGCTAAATTATGTATTTTTTTTAACATAACTGTAACACATTTAGAACAATCTTCTTTTACGAGTTTTTGTAAATTCATCACCTTTTAAACGGTAACATCTTTTAAGTTTTTTTGTTACAACACTGAACTGTTTTAGTCTTTTAGACTCAAAACTTACAACAATGTTATCAATTAAACGATGATGAATTAGACAAACTAATAAAAGATGAAAGTGTTCTAAATGAGTTAAAATAATGTTCAAAAAATATTCAAGAATTGGCGTGATCGGTTATATGGGTTAGCAAAAATTACTTTCATCTATTTGTTTAGATTATTAAAAAAACAATTAGTAATCTATATATTCGTTTGAAAGTGATCATAAATTGTTGAAAAAAATATCACGACGAAACAAGCACATGGAGGAAGAAGCGCTCATAGCATCGTCCCAAGGGGTTTCACAGGAGTTCAAAACCCTAATCGATTCACAGGATTTGGATACCTTGAAGCAATTGCAGCATACTATGTACGCTCTCTCTGTTTTTTGTTTTCGATCTTAAAATTGAATGTTTTCTACTTCAATTCCACAATCGATCGTCAAAAGTTTTCTACATAGATTTTATTTCTGACCGCATTTACCCTCTTCGATGTTGTGAATTATTTCTAGCATCCTCTTGGGAAATCTCTAGTGAAGTTGTATTCTGTTTGTGACACAATTGCAGATTGGGGCGTCTGCAGGACAGTAATGCAGTTCTTTGTCATTTTAATGACTATTCAGAGCAGTGTTTTGCGGAGATTTCCAGTGATCTTTCTACAAATACACGCCTTTTGAAGTCCATGAAGTCGGACCTTGATTATATATTTCTGAAATTGAGGTTTGTACATCTGTTGCTCTTCAATCTGAACTTCCTCAATAGTTAATACTGACTGCTGCAAAGTATCTACTTGTTTCCACTCAAGCTAATAATAAGGTTGCTGCGCCAACCTTTGCTTACAATCACACCACCTAGGATTTGACTCACTTTATCTTAGATTATAATTCATAACTCAATATGCCAAAATTGAGCTAGCCAAGGCAATAAACATCAACTCAAACAATGAATTCACAAAGTATTCTTTTTTTTTTTTTTGTAAAATTGTCCCTTCATTCCTGCTCATAATGTTTTAAATAGGAGTTAGGACCTATAAGCATAGCCGTCAAAGGTGCAAGGCACACTCAAGGCACTAAAGCTGAGTTGTGGGCTGCTTAATAAGCTAGGGCCTGAGATAGGGAAGGCAAATAGCATATACAGTTTTAGGGGTTTTAGATATGTTTTATGCTTATTTAGAACTAGTTTAGGATAGTTAAAGGCTTGTTCTAGTCCATTTTAAAAAAAAAAATCGAGCAAGTTTGGCCAAAATTTGCAAGAGTTTTCAAATTTTCACAGGATTTGCCAATTTGTTCAGAATCTCGGGTAAATCTGATCGGAATCTTTGCCCAATCTTTTTCAGAACCTCGCTGAGGGCCTGGATGGCTGCAAGATGCTTTTCTTGTACCTTACTTCTCCTTACAGCCTAAGTACAAGCCTGGAGGGCTTTTAAAAACATATATTATAAGTAGCTTTCTAGAAATTAACTAACCATAATCTCCATGTTATCCTACCACTTCTAAATTAAGGTGCATAATTAAGTAACTGAATGAGAATTGGAAACTTCGAATAGAAGTAGATAAATGATTAAAAAGCTTGCACCGAGGAAAAAGGGTTGCCACATGGGGGCGGATGTGTGGATGATTACATGGCAATTGACCCAACAATTCACTGACCCATCTGCTCCTTACGGGTGTGTTTCCAACAGTTAGAGACCAAACAACTAGTGATCTGAATTTCCCATTAGGTTGCCATCTGGCTTCAACCATGATGAGAAGTGATCTGAAGACAGTACTTTGTCAGAGGCGTGTTATGTATTCTGGCTTTCAATAAACAAACTATGTGAGGGTTACTAAACAAGTACCTTTTTGTGGGTCTAGTGTTGCTCATGGACCTCATGATGGTGCTTGGATATGAAGTATGAGTTTTGACTTTGAGTCTTTAACTTATTTTACAGTGTAAATGACTAGGTACTGCATATGCAATGTAAATAAGTAGAGAGTTGACTACATTTTTTTTAAACAAGTAAAACCATGTGAAAAAAGAGTGTAAAGTTGCCTTCGTAATAGATTAGGGTGTTGCATTTTTACTAGGCACACATAAATTATGTCAAGAGATCTAATATTGTTTTCGTAATCATAATTAACATCATAATAATTAATAAAAAAATGAATAAAAGCACCCACAACCAGAACAGCATGAGACAACTCGCAGAGAAATAAACTTACCCCCTGAAATTGTTTTGACTGACTAGTACACAAAACATATGTAATTAGCTCCAAGAAAGCTGACTCTGAACCTTTAAGGAAGTAGTGTAGTGGTTAAAGTGGAGGAGAGACAGCCTAGAAGTCTCAAGTTCAATTCTCGGTTAAGATGATTTTACTTAAAGGTCACCGACCCGATTGTTTGCGGCTGCACTTTACTTATTCCTCTCAATTAGTCGGGTATTTGGGGGGGACCTGGGGGTTTACCACGTAAGTGGGTTCCAACGGTCATTAAAAAAAAAAAGAAAAAGAAAGCTGACTCATAAACTGAAAAAAGGAAACAAATTGAAGCTGAGGTCAAATGTGCAAAGTTGAAAAGAATTGATGTGATGAAAAAACATGATTTTTGTTTCAGGAGTATTAAAGCAAAGATCAAAGCCACATATCCTGACGCGTTCCCAGATGACTTGACGATAGAATCACTTGACAGAAGGCCAGATCTGGAAGTACCCAAGTGAAACTGCAGAAGGCCAGATCTGGAAATACGTCAGCGAAACTGTATGACGCGCTCTAAATTCTATGTATCAAAAAGTTGACATGGTTTTCCAGAAACATTGCTTTGCTACCCATATGGCCGTATATATATTTTCAAAGATGACCTTATAGTTTTCTAGGATTATCTTATATGTGCTGAGTGCATAATTGGTAATCTGTACTTCCAAAAACCTAAACTGATATGATTCTTTTGATTTGTTTTACGTGTTTTTTATGTTAGCTACAAGACGCCCATTCCATTTATTTACAACTCAAATCAATTAGATCATCCTTAAAATAAAATCTCACATGTATGATGTATGCATTGTGTCAATAAGTAGATACCATCGTTACAAATTCTATTTCTCATCCAATACCTTTAATCATTGTCGTTTACAATTGTCTCCCGTTGGCCGTTTCGTATAGCATTGTTTTGTTACATTCTAGTTCTGGCTTGATTGTTTCTTCAACGCATATGACACGTTTCAAGGATTGTGGGTACTTATTTTGTGTAATGATGCATATACGAGGTTATTAATATCTGCATATTGCGAATTTGCCATCATGTTACAGTAAATAATTATCAACCAACACAAATGAGCCGTGAGAATTACAAAATATATTAGGCTAGAAAACACTTTTTTCTAACAGCATATTTTTATGCATGATTTTCATTAAATCATATATTTCTGTAAGGATTTGAACTCACGTCACAAAATGAGACAAATACAATCACTTATGCAACTAAGCTGCAGGACCATGGGTTGAATTGGGTGGTAGAAAATACTTTGAAAAAATAACAAAAATAAAAAAAAAATGAAAAATGAAACAAAAAAGTTCTTTTTTTTGGCTATATATGGCACCAAGGATCAGATCTTTATAATCTTGATAACAGAATGCAGCTTCTAACATTATCCATTACGATGCAATGTCTTGAAGTTGAAGCATAAACAAGCAATGACAAAACATTTAAATAAAACCTGGGATTTCCCCAGTCATTGGAGCCAACTGATTGGTATTGAATCTTTCTTCATCATAAAAAGTAGCTCGTACCACCCGACCACCAAAAAACCGACCTTCAAGGTCCACAAGTGCTTTTGTTGCTTGCTCTGATCTCTCAAATTGCACAAATATTCTAACAGCTTCATCAACTGGAAAACCAGGCTCTGTTATTTCAAAAATCAACACCCTCGTAACCGTTCCATATTTTGAACATTCCTCTGCGACCTCTGCTTCTAGATCATCATCTACCTCCCCAGGACCCACCTTCAAACATATGCAAGTAAATTTTAAATTAAAAAAAATCATGTAAAAGAAGCAAAAATAGAGCAATATGTGGTTGAGTATTTAATATTTCAACTCCTTTTTGAGTTGAGTTTCAAGATCTAGTTTCAAATAATGGGAATCCAAACATGTAACTTTTATTCACTTAAGATCATAAAAACACACCCGAGTACCTGATATTCACAAGGAAACCTAAAAACTTTATGGTAATGAGTATTGGGTATGAACCTAGGTTACCAAAACCCAAAAAATTGGCATCCCTACATAACACCCAAAACTGTATACTGCAAGAGTTGTGTGAATACAATCTCTGCTTGTTGCATATGGACGTACCTATGATTTTATATAACAATTAATTGATGACAAACATGTCAACAAAATGGGAATGAAACTAGAAACATGATGATGAAAGCAGTAGCCTTGAAAATGTTAGGCAGACAACAATTGTAACAGAAACAACAAACAAGAAAGAAAAGGCTGTCAGCACAGCTTCTACTTTTTTATTGCAAAGAAATTGAGGGGGATACATCAGCAAAGAGGATTCTAACCTCTTAAATAGAAAAAAACTAAAACTGAAGATAGGAAAATCATAAATAAAAAAATATAAACCCAAAATAACTTATTCTCTTTCCTTAATAACTAGCTGACTCCAATATTATTGTGATTTTCGAAATCAACTAACAGAAAACACCTGATAAATAAAGTTCTCATCTAATATTTTCCATTATGCACATCATTTGATGAAGTGATGAACACAATCAACTTATTCTGAATGTTGTCATTGAGCTGAAGTAACTAATACCGTACGTGACCAAAACATTGACTTCCCGGTTGTAAACTGGTTCTCTATAATCAACTTATTCTGCATGTTGTCATTGAGCTGAAGTAACTAATACCATACATGACCAAAACATCGACTTCCCAGTTGCAAACTGGTTCTCTACACTGATATGACCCAAATAATCAGCTTACATAATTATTAAATATCCTAGATTTCTGGGCAGCAACATCACTCAAATATACACATTACAAAAAAGGGTTTTGAAGCCAAGGATTTGACTAGAAGCGATGTGGATTCTCTTTTAGAAAATCCATATATGGCTTTAGGGTTGTGATTCTTTTTACGTTTTATTTGATTAGTGATTTGATATCATATCATGAGGAAAGTTAGTTTGTCTCCTGAAAGTAAACCGTTGTAGAACTGAGGTCAATCTAACAAGAAAGTAATAATAAACTGAAACAAGGTAGACTATTAAAATAAATTTATAAATCCGTAACACAATGGTCCTTTACTTTTCAACAATCTGAAGTTTTCTTCAACTTTTACAAGCACTCATTTAACATCTTCATTACTTATTATAGACATTTGTATGGGGCCTACAATTATGGTGCCAAAATGAAGATGCATAGAACTAAAGTAAACAATAATATCATCAATTATAAAGATGATTATGAAAAAGTTAACATTCAACATCCATAGCACATACTAAAACATCAAGCTGCTAACAATAATCGATAATATGATATATTACAAATTTTGATGTAATAAACTAATGTTAAAATGCTATTTATGTTGAATAAAATTACTCGATCGGTCATGTGGTTTACTCGAATTTCACCTTTTGTACTTCGCCTTAAAAGATGACAGAAATGACCCCAATTGTGGGGGGTTGTGGAGATGGGTATAGAAACATAGTCTCCAAAGTGATGGGGACAAAATGTATGACGTTCTTCCAAATAGTTGAGACCATTTATGTAATTTTCAAAGCTAGGCATGAAAGGTAAAATTTAAGCATACTACAGGATCAATCGTAGAAATTTACTCGTATACTTTTCTATATCTAGGTCAATGATTTCAAACACTTAACACAAAAGATATAATTACATATAATTGCAATACAACAGACAATAGATGGTCTGCAGGTAGAACCTTATTGTTTTCAAAAACATAATGTTTTATGAATTAGGATATCATTCCAGGCTCCAGCCTTGACACATATGTCACACACACAGGAAAGCAGTTGGAAATGCATCTGAAGCTTTTTGAATTTCAATTTGCATGAGAGATTTTACTAATACAAGCAGAAAATGACCAGATAACCGAGGCAGAATTGATATTCATTTATCATTAACTACTGATCGTTAGCTCATGCTATACTAGGGTTTAAGATACGCACAATACAATCAGTTGTACAAAAAATATTAAAATGGTTTAAATGAATTTTCCTTGACTAAGTTTCTCTAGTCCTAAGAACCTAGTTCTCTTATACCTTACCACTCAATTTTGATTATGCAATCAGTCAAATTTTCAAATTGTAGCCAAGATATCATTATATGATTTCTAGCAAGTCAAAATTAGATTCATAAAACTACCTATCCCATGAACTAGAGACTACCATCATACATTTGACTATTTGAGTCACTCATTTGACTTCCACTGTTCCGCATACCTTTGGTCTTACAAATGTGGTAATGTTATGCTTCTCACAGTAACATAATGGAACATTGTTGCAAGTAACATGATGCATCTTGTCAGACACTTGACTAGTACCTAACTTTATGCATGCAAAAAGGGAACTCAAAAATGGTAGGAAAAAGAACATTTAATAAACTTATTTTCTATGAGCATAACCAAAAGCACCTAATGTTAATGGCTAAATCTTTGAAAACATTAATGAAGCCACATCAAAAAAACCACCGAATATTACTATCTCCTAATGCCCTTAAGGACATAAAAAACATGATGCTTCCTTTTAAAACGATCATAAAGAACGCAAGCAAAACATGGTAGAACTTTAATCATTACAATCAAACCTGTCACCCAATCAGTGCTACTAGTTACTAGATTGCTATAAAATAACAGAATTAAAACCAAGTATGCACTATGATCACAAACTTTTCAAAAATGTTTACACTAGAAAACAATTTATTAGGATACGCCTTGGATTTAAATAGCAAAATGCGCTCCGATGCTCTTGATCCCAAAATCTGACATGCAATGCGAGCGCATCGCCTTTGTTGATAAAAAATAACAAAAATTATATATACATAAAAACATTAGTTTTCACAAGAATTTAAGAAACATAAAAGGATATATACATTGACAGCATGATACTAGACTTAAAAATGAATAAAAAAAGTTTATAGAAAAAAAGGATCAAGAGAGTCTCATGGATGCTTAAAAAAGTCAGAATAAACTTAAAATGTTTACAAAAGTCAACAAATCAGATTGTTCAACGAAGAAGTCCAGCCCATTTAAAAAACCTATGTTGCACACATCAAGTGCATCTTGCAATTGCGGCACAACATTGGCGTATCATATGGACACAGGCACACAGCATCAGCACATTATGTGCACAAGATGCACATATTAAAACCAAGAGATTCAACACGCATAGCCTGCAAGGTGCAAGCCACATAGGTCCAGCCATGCCTAGTCGTATTGTATAAAATAATATCACATATAATCACTGATCTTCTAATATATTACTTCTTAATCTATTATAGATTTTTTTTGAGCGACTAATTTTTGGATCACTAGAGTATCATCGTGCTACCAGCGTACCACCCGATCATATCCACCACCAAGTAACCAGTTCTAGAGGAAACTCAATACTTTGAGAAAACCTCCTTGTGAAATTCGAACCCAGGACCATTTGGTTCCTGAGTCTTATTCCACCATCAAGATACCACTAGGCTATAATGCCTTTGATTCTTAATCTATTATAGATAAGATGTTTTTTTATAAAACCAGGCACACGCACAGCTGATGATTCTAAGTTTCTACATAGATTAATCACCCTCTTTCAATCTTAAGCCCAAAGTATATTTCACAGTTATTCATGTAGTTGTTCCCCGACAAAACTAGAGAATTTGATCATGTATTCCTATACTTGCACATTATATCCAATTCGACAACAATATCATAAGTTTAACAAAAAAATTGTTGAAATATAGTTACCATGTTCCTAAGAAGCACGACACGAGTGGGCTGACCATTGATGCTAACACCTCTTGTTTTCTTCTCCGCCTGCTGCTTAGCCTCACTTGCATTCACAATAACCCCGGCACGCCTATCAGTCTTCTTGGCCATTAACGGGGTTGTGATCCCCTGCTCCTGTTTCCCGAGCCCTTGCCCTGCTTTCCACCCCATCTTGGCCATCATTCTCTGTGCAGCAGTCATCTGGCCACCCGCACCAACACCCAAACCCCCTGTTATCAGAGAACATGATTAGGGTTCAGACCAAATTAGTTTTAAATTGCAATACAACAACATTCAATCATATGATTCCAGTATCTTGTATCATATTCTTTGATACCTGTTTCAGATTTTTCTATACTAAACCCATCACCATCATCGTCACCGTCACCAGCTGGCGGGGAATGTGACCTCCTTTGGCTCATCGCGGCACGTCTCTTCCACGCGTCTTCACCAGAGATATTGAAATCTTTTTCCCTCTCTTTCTCCTTAACCTCCCTGTCTCTTTTCTCCCTTTCTTCTTCTTCCTGTCGTCTTCTTTCGATTTCCCGCTTCAATTCAGCCTCTGCAGCCTTCCTTTTCCGTTCCCTTTTGTACTCCTCGTAATCGTTAGGTCTGGCGGGATCGTATTCCTCAACCACCGACGATGTGACACCCACAAGCGCCGGTTGGAATGATGAGCTTCTGGTGGTGACATCGGCTACCGGGGTGATTGTTGGGGTTCTGGATTTGGCTTGTTGGGGTTTAATTAGGGCTTTGGGGGGTGGTATGTGTGAAGAATTAGATGGCTTGCGGAGAGTCGGGGGTGCCATTTTGACAGAGCTGGACCAAACATTGGATGAGGGATTGGGGGTTTTGGTATGAGCGTCTTCATCTGTGGATGTGGATGAAGGAGGAGGCAGGTCTCCGTATAATCCACCAAGCATTTCAACGACCAACTGAAGATGACGATGATGAAGATAACAGAGATCTTGATTAGGGCTTTCGCCTCACAAATCACAATTGGGAGCAAAGTAAAGATTTTGATTTTACAAGACAAATGAAAACAACTGTTCGGATCCTGCACATCTCATGAGACTTCTAAGTCGGAACTATTGTTCTCAGGACCTAACCGGTCGGACCGGAACTAGTGGATGGCCGGCCCAACGTGAATATAAAAACCGGCCGGTTGAGTTGATTCAGTAGTTGAACCGGTTTTCAATATTTTTAAACTAAAATCCAAATGATAAAGCATTAAAACCAAATCTTATATTTTTTATGATGATTATATTAGTTTAAACATTAATTATGTTTTGTTTAAATGTGTTTATAATTCGATAAATTTTTTTTAAATATTGTATTTATTTATTATGTCATCCGGTTCTTAACCCTGGTCCGACCGGTATATAGTAAAACGTCTAGTTTGACGTCCGTTCTGATTATGAAAACATTAGTTGTAACACACAAAGGCATATTCGACGGATCGGTTTTTGGGCAAAACCAAAACTAAAACCCACAATTCTGGTTTTTAGTTATTACAAACCACCCATTTTTTTGTTTTTTATCCGCTTCGTTTTTTTTGGTTTTTTTAGTTTTTGTTTTTTCGTTCTCTCACATGCCTAACATTGAACATAGAAACATATTTAACAATGGATAATTTATAAATTAATTAAATGAATACCAACTACTTACAGTAAAAATAATTATTATCATCATGTTCTGATGTTAAAAAAAAGTTCAAAAGTAAATAAGTGTATATGCAATAATTCCGATTTTCATCATCTTTTGAAATGGTAGACTTCATATAATCCAAATCTTCATCATCCTCGACAGTAAACTCTTGGTGCGTTATCACGTTAAATAAATATAAAGATAACAATATAAATATATAGGGGAAGGATCAAATAATAACCCTCCCTTATTGCGAGAACCCGTGTTAACCCGGCATTTTTTGCCCGAATCTTTGTTTTTTTTCATGGTTTTTGTTATACATAAATAGGGGGTTTCTTTTTTGTGTTTTTGCTAATTCATCACCGTTTAGAAATTATTTACAAGTGTAAGTAGGTGTAAGTTACTTACAGTAGTTCGGGCAAAAATGCCGGGTTAACACGGGTTCTCGCAATAAGGGAGGGTTTAAACAATATTAAAAATCGGTTTGGTTTTTTGGAATATGAAAAACCGAAACCCAACCGAAAATTTTGTTTTCGGTTTTTCCAGTTATTCGTTTGGTTAGATCTTTTAGGTTCATTTTTCAATTAATTCGATTCCAATTTTGTTTTTTAGATTTTTTGCTCACCCTTGGTAACACATATTGACTACCACTTTGATCCCAAGTTCATTTAAAGAAAGAAAATATAAGAAGAAATAAATAAACATGTTTGTGTTTCTAAGTTTCATTTAATAAAGAAAGTGAAAGAAAAATAAAAGATGTCATATTCCCGAGTTTCATACAAAGAAGGAAAGAAAATAGGCTACATTATTTAGTTTTCTTCTTCTTTCAATTTAGAAGGAGACGAGAGAAAAGATCATTATTTTCTTTTCATTTCCTTTCCTTTTTTTTTTTCCTCCTTCAATAAACTCGGTAAATTCAAAGGCGATAGACGGAAAGATCTGAGTCAGTGAATCGGGATAAAAATAAATGCGCTGATAATTGCAACATAACGAGATCCTTGAGAAAAGCGAAGCATGCAATCATCTTACGAAGCATGTGCAGACCAGCATGAGCACAGAGCTTCTTCCTCTCTCTTATTTGAGGATTTAGGTAGTGTTTGTTTTGTAAGAGATAAAATATCTGCACTCCCGAACCACATCTGTAGACATTTGTATAAGAAGAGGTAGACCAAATATTTGTAGTCTGCAAGAATAAGACTTTTTTGTTTTTTAACGTTTGTTACTATTAAAATAAATTGGTGGTGGTGTACATACTGTGGTGGGTGATGGGGGTGGGGGTGGTGGACGGTGGTTACGGACGGTGGTGTTGATGGTGTCCGACTTTGGTGGTGGTGGTGGCAGCAAACGGTGGTGGTTGTGGACAAGTGGTGGAGGGTGGATGGTCAGTGGTGGTGTCTCTGCAAACCTTGGAAGATCTTATACACCAAAAGAGCTTGTGCAATCTTTTTTTTAATGGAACATTTTTGAAAAACACAGTCTGCAGATGACAATGTATGCGCGTGATATGTGCGACGTAAACAGAAAAGCCTGCGTAGACATTTTGGGAAAAAACAAACACCACCTTAATCATTGTTTTGCGTACAAAGACCAAAAATTTTCTTATATTTGTGTATTTCGAACTTAGTCAACACTCCTTAGAGCTCATCGTCCCTTAATTGTTCGTTGATGCACATATGTTCTCGTGCCATAGGCTTTTTGAAAGATTTCATATTAAATAAAAACTTACAATCACTAAGGGAGATAATAAAAGATAAAAAATAAATTGAATTTGTTAATTGAAATACAAATTTCATAAATAAAGAGGAAACATCAAATGAAAAGATATTTTTGTATAAGAAGAGTAGAAACTAATTAAAGTTTGACATATGACATTATAATTTAAGTATAACATCTTATTTTTCTATACTATATTTTTACTTTTTATGATAGATTCTTTTATTGTTATGTATTTTTTACAGGATTTTTGAAAACCATCTTGAGTTGTTAAAACTATGAAAATATCAATGTAACATGCGATCTTTTTTCATTTTTTTACAAATTTACAACATCGTGAACTTTTATAAAAAACAAAAAATATCGAGCCAATATTTATAAAAATATATTATGTAACACCATGTAATACATAAATAACATTTGGGTGTAACGTTACATATGTATTGTATGGTGTTACAAAAAAAAATATAAACCTCTCCGCGCATTTATAAAAGTAAGCCGACTAATGTTAAAAATATGTAAAAAAAACTTTTTTACATGATTTTTTACATGGTTTAAATGGCTTTTAGACCGATGGGTATGCCCCGGGAGCGGGCGTGATTTGGGCGTGGCCGGGCGTGGCACACCGCCCCCTTGTGGGCGTGGGTAGAAGGCGTGGTTCCAACCACGGCAGCTTCCTTTTCTCTCTCTGTCTCTCACACACACACATGTATATATATATAAGTTTAAATCTCTCACACACACACATGTATATATAAGTTTAAAAAAAGGAATGATGACGTGGAGTGAGTGGACAAAGGGACATTTCCACCAAAATGGTGGAGGGAGTGGTTGTTGTGAGTGCTACGTGGCGCATAGGTGGAGTGAGTGGGTAATGGGGCATACCCAATAGCCTTATAACTTAGGGTAGTTTCCAAATTATGAATTCCATGCATACACGCATACATATATATAGTAAGAAAACTCTTTTTTTTTTAAATTAAACTAAGAGAACTCTTTTCAACTAATCACAAAATTTGTAAGTTTATTATTTGTTTTTTTGAAGGACATTTTAGTAAGGAAACATTTCATTCATGTCTCTACAAATTTGCTAAACATCGTATATATCCAAATCAAACTTTTAATATCAAATATATCATTTTCTAATAGTTATAATATCATATTTATCCTTATTATTATATTTTACTAAAAAAAATATTAACATGATCATTTATCCTTGAATTTCACTATACCAAATATATAATTATTCAAAAACTAAAACTATCATAAATGCTCATTTTAACGTATTATATTTATTTGTTTCTTCTACGATCTCTACCTACTTGTATTTTCTTTTCTTTTTTATTTTATAGCAACTATTCATGAGAAGAAAAAAAATTTAAGTATTAAAATGAACATTTATGATGAGACGGTTCCAATGTCATTAAAATTAGTTCAATCGGAGTTCGTTTGGGTCGGTTTTAGAGATTTTAAAAATCATTTTTAGCCTTCTTAGACAAAATATATTTTTATTTGATTCTTGCCATATAAACACACACACATACACACACATATATATACATATATATATATAGGGGAGAGGTATTTTAAGAAGGCTAAAAACCATGAGAAGTGTGAGAAGCAACAAGAAAGTGACATGTGTACATTAGGTTAAAAGATATAGATGTCAAAATAAAAAAGTAGGTTGCACATGCAAATCGCATGCAACTTTATCCATTTTTTTAAACGTTCGTAACTATTTTACACGTTAGCATTTTTTTTAAAAAATTACACCATAAAATCAAGCGTTTTTTTACCTTTTTAACGAGTATAATATTGCTATATTAAAAAAATTAACAAAACTAGATGTTCATGAAACTTGCGTTTTTATGGTGTTTTTGAACACTACTAGCAAAACATAAAACACCACAGGGCATTTTATGGTTTTTTGAATGCAAAAAACACCATAAACACTTAAGTTTAAACATGGTGTTTTTTAAGTTTCGTTTTATGGTATTATCGAATAAAATATATTGAAAAACACCATAAAGCACATT
Organism: Mikania micrantha; assembly: GCA_009363875.1. Taxonomy (NCBI): domain Eukaryota; kingdom Viridiplantae; phylum Streptophyta; class Magnoliopsida; order Asterales; family Asteraceae; genus Mikania; species Mikania micrantha. The sequence goes on along the minus strand of CM018695.1, from coordinate 77,200,827 downwards.
TATGCTTGATTTTATGCTGTTTTTCCTTTATGGTGTTTTTGCAGGATGAAACTAAATGTTTTATGGTGTTTTTGAGCACTAAACAAAATAATAACGCTTAATTTTGCACTTGGTGTTTTTAAACTTCATAATTTTACATAGAGGCATTTTATGGTGTTTTCTATGTGTATTTGCTGAATAAAAACACAACATTTATTTTAAAGATAAAACACCATAAAACATTGTTATTCGAAGAAAATTGTGAACTTAAGAAAAAACATATAGAAAAACACCATAAATCATCATTTTTCTTTTTGTTTATTCATTAAAAAACACTATAAAACAAGTAATTTTATGAACATCAAAAAAACCATAAAATGTTTAGTTTTCATGCAACTACGATAAAACACCAAAATTCGCAAAACACCACGTTGATTTACAAAATAAAACGAATGTATGTATTCAACAACATGTACATTTGCTGAATGAAAAACACCATGTGTATTTTCAAAATAAAAACACCATAAAATATTGTTATCTGAGAAAAATTTAGAAGTGGCGTAAAATAAACACCATAAAACATTTGTTAACATTTTTGTTTATTTAGTGAAAAACATCAAAGTGTTTTATGAGCATTCAAAAAAACACCATAAACGCTAAGTTTTATTAACCTACGAAAAAACACCATAAAAACCAGTTTTTAAAACATATCAAAAACGCCATAAAATGTCATGTGGTGTTTTATGTTCTGCTAGTAGTGTTTCAAAAATGCCATAAAAATGCAAGTTTTATAAACATCTAGTTTTGTTAATTTTTTTAAACAATTAATATTATACTCGTTATAAAGATAAAGAAATGCTCGATTTTATGGTGTAACTTTTTTTAAAAAATAATAACGTATAAAAAAGTTATGAACGTTTAAAAAAGATGGAGGAAAATGCATGTGACTTGCATGTGCAGATTTTTTGCTAGATCTTCTCATTCTACCCTTACTGATGATTTTAACTTATAATTAATTACGAAAATATCACCAGATTAATCTCAACCACAAAACAAATTAATCTAATGGTTGAGATCCCTTCTCACACTTTTCATGGTTTCTAGACTTTCTAGCCAAACCTTATACTATATATATATATAGAGAGAGAGAGAGAGAGAGAGAGAGTAGTAATTAGTTTTTTGTTAGTAGGTTGTAGGAGTGTAGGCTTGTGACAATATAGTATGGATTGAATTGCAATGGGCTGTGACAACAAGGGTGGAAACCCATTAAATAATCATTACTCTAAAAAAAGAAAGAAAGAGGGACACGTTACTAAAATAATACTTCAACTTCTAAGACATAAAGGTCACTATATTAAGATAGTGAGAGACTCGTTAGATCAAATGCAAATGGTCAAATACTATAATTCACAAACTAGGACAACATTTACATGAAACCTTTAACAAATACACATGAATAACATGATTGAAGATGACGATAGAAGTTTGACTATCTTGTTTTGCTCTTTAACATATCTTTTCTTCAAATGGTTATTTAAATAATTGCAAGAATCAAGAGAAATATTATATATATATATACACACACACAAAAACATGAAAAAAATTGATGTTCAATATATATATAGTATGTATTTGTATATATTTTCGAGTATAGGGATGAAGATAAATGATAAACAGGATCTATTTACAAGCTAAGTTGCCAAAAAGACAAAAAAAAATCCCAACTCTCTGGTGGTAGCTTGCCGCGGTTTATCCAACTAACCGTCGTTGATCAACAGGGGCGACCCTAAGAATTGAGATGCCCGGGACGGGCCGGGAAAAAAAAGGCCCCTAGCGTATACAAATATTAAAGCATGAGTGTTCAAAAAAATCGAAAACCGAGCCGTATTTGTTACTAATAAATGAATTTTGAATTTGGTTTTTGTTCGGTTTCCAACCATATCCGAGTTCCACATTAGGTTCCTAATCGTATCCAAATTCTAAATTTCGGTTTTCGGTTCGGTTATTGGTTCCATTTTAGTTTGAATTTGGTTTGTTCGGTTTATTCAGTTAACCGAATAAAACCTAATTCTGATTTAAAATTATTATTTTATAAACAATATATAAGATAAAATTCGATTTATTCGGTTTTTAACAGGTTTATTTGGTTGAATTCGGTTTGTAACCGGTTTATTTGGTTTTTAATCAATTTATTCACTTTGTTTGGTATTAACCAAAACTGAACCGAACCACTTCCCGACTTTGGTTTGGTTTTTTGATAGAATGGAAACCGGTTAAATCAAACCAATGAACACCACTGATTTAAATGACATAAAAGCAACTTTATATGCTTTATAGGGAATTATTTTTTGTAATTATTAAACCATGTTTTTATAAATAGTTCATTTTCGTTATCTATAACTTGTTGGTTCTCGTTTAAATGAATCTCTGTATAAACGTATACGTCAAAAAAATTGTGCCCACTAAAAAAATGGGCCCGAGACGGGGGTCGGATTTGCCCCTCCCCTGGGCCGCCCTTGTTGATCAAATTAGACCGGCGGTCGGCTTTGACGACCTGGATCTCATTTTGCTTTACTTTTTGCAACAAAAACATTATGAATTGTCTTGCCTACTTTTTTCCTATCATATTACAAATTTTTAACTATGTTTACAAGTTTTTATATAGTTGACTCAAATTTTATCTTGTAAGTTTTAGTAAAAAAGTAGGTAGTTGTATTTTTTTAAAGCACCTAGGATGCTTTCTTTTTGGTTATATATTTTAACCATTTACGTAGTATTTGTGTCTTTCATGCAAGATGTTACAAAAGAGTTAGTTTTAGTTAATGGGAAACTATCCTTGTAAATTCAAATTCAAATCTTTTGATTATATTAAAAAAAAAAAAATACTCTTACAAGAATATATAATCAAAAATTGCATAAATCATTAACTTAGTACAATCATTTCGTTAAATTAATTATATTCTCTTGATTAATTGCTTTAGAGATGCTAACTCAAGTGTTTAAAACATGCATGTGATATCTATTACTTTTTGATAAACTAATATCATTTCAATTTACTTATAATTGGTTATTTCAAAACAAAGAGAATAATTAAAATTCAAACATTATTTTACCATCAACAAGTTTTAATGACCGTGGTCCGTTGATTTATTTTTTTATTTTTTTAACATTAATTTTTTTTTATGTTAAAATGTTATTGACAACACTCGAACTTTTGACCTAAAGAACCAACATCTTTAACTTTAATGATTTTATCATTTGAATTCAAACTTTATCAATGATGTCTTGTTCTAGTGGTAAGATTGAGGTATGAGGAAAGTGATAGGAGACCCAGGTCATGGGTTCGATTCTTGACCCCAGCCGGTTTTACCGGCCTTCAACCGTCGTGCTTTTGGGCGGATGCTTAGGTCGGGTTTTCCCTAGGAATTGGTGGCTGATGGACTAGGGGCTCTGTCCGTCTGGACTAGTGGCCAACTTGGGCATCCTTTAGCCATTGGGGGCCACGTACGGACTACCCAGCAGACCAACAGTTGATTAGTTGGCCGTTAAAAAAAAAATTCAAACTTTATCTTTCTTTCATGACAGTAGATATAGTCGTTGGCTTTTTATGTACAAATACTTATCTTTTAAATATATGTGATTAATGCATTATTTAATCATATATAATCCTAAAACTTTACAATTATTTCGGTAATAACTCACTTGAATATTATATGATTAACACATATGTTACCAAGACATGCATCCTCAAATTTCATTCAAATAACTTGAAAATTCAACTTTAATATTCTCTTTTCTTAAACTATGAACATGACCTACATAAAATAGGCTCACAAATGGTTTGGTGATGGAGATTCTACACAAGTAATATGTTGTTGTTTCAACTGCTTGTAGAACTTCTTGATGAATGCTTCAGCTGCTTTATCTACTTGACTCTCTTCCTGATCTTCCCACAACAAAGATTCATATTCATTCACCCTCAACTCGAGACTAACTGCCGCCTGCGGTGGTGGTGGTTCGATGATGCCACCACCATCATGGCGTTGGTTGGATTTTGATATGCTACCGGTACTGGTTTGTAACTTGGGTATATGAGGTGAAACGAGCAAGGCGTCTATGTTGTCGTTGGTGCAACCACCGCATGCGGTGGCGGCATGTTGGTGGAGGAGGAGGGTGGTGAAGGCTTTTTGAGCCAATTTGCGGTCTTTGAGATTGATGTGAAGATCAACTAGTAGTTTGGTTTTTGCTAGGGTTTTCCTTAACATGTACAACACTATTTTTACCTTGGTCCATAACTTCTTGCTCCTTATGGTTGCACCACTCGACTCAATATCCATTAAACAGAGAGGTGGGTTGGGGTGCATAGGTGGTATAATATATGGGTGCTTTGGTTAAAGCATTTGGTGAAACTAAGAGATACCTATTTATAACATTTGATTTTTTTTTTTAAGTAGGGGTTATATTTTATTTTATTTTTTATATTATATCATGGTTTGTGAGTATGTTTTAAAAAGTATATGATTTTTGAGTGTTTTGAAAATACTAGTCATAGAAGTGGGGTTCTCTAAATGCACTTCACGGAAGTGCTTATGTGACACGACCTAACTAATTAACTTTTTTATCTTGTCACATAATTAAAAACTTATAGATGTCATACTTTTGTCACTAGTATTTACAAAACATTCGAAAACCAAGCATTTTTCAATACATATTTACTAACACGTACATCATCACTATTCTAAGCTAAAAAATTATAGCTAAAAATAAAAATTCTAATAACATTCTCATCTATGAGTATTTGTTTTTTATAAACAAATTGTTGAATAAAATTTATTCTTCTAATTTTGCTTATATAAATTATCCAATATAGCTTTTTCTTACAATTAATCTATACATGTGAATTAAAAAAAATTGGATATTCCAAGTAGTATTAACGTTTTAATCTCACGTTTAATTGTACTAAAAAAATGTCTATTTAAATTTTAAGGTCCAACACAAACTTTAAGAATTTATGTTTTTGTTTAAATTAAAGGAGCTTTAGTTTAAATCATTTGTTTCTTTTGTAGATGGTGGAGTCATAATAATTTTGTTCGTACTCATGAGTTCTATAAGTTTATAAGCATAAAAATATCTTAAAAATTACAAAATTCGGTAAGTATAAAAAAAATCAAATATTCGTTGTGGTGTTACGTTATATTTAACTGTAATTTTAAACTTATATAACTACGTTGGATTATTGTTTTAATTTTAATTTTTTTAATTTATCATTCTTGTATGAAGAGTAGTTTAATAAACATTTTGCTACCTTTTCAAACTAATGCATTTGTAAACATCTAGAGATATTAAAACAAGACTTGTCAAGTTGAATACTACAAACTCAAAATCATATTACTTGGTTTTCAATACAATCTAGGATGAGAATGGATCGAAATCTTGTCGGTATTGATAATTCTAATATAATGCCTGATTGTAAAAACATATCACATACCTGATCCAGTATTCATTGGGTATTTATAGGGTAATTTTGGATATGCAACGGGTTCCAGGTTCCAGATATATTCGTTAGTTGATACAAGTATTTGTTAGAATCTTCAAATTTTTTTTATTACAGTTTTAACTTTTACATAATTTTATAATATGTGACGTATCACTAACAAAAGAAAAGTTAATACATAGATAGTTGGGTTAAAAGTAAAAATAAGAACAAAAATTTAAAAATATTATGTTATATTGTTTAAGTATATAGTTTGAGTAAGCAAGTATAAAATTTATGATAATCAAAACAGATATCAACTATATCATATTCGGTCTCATACCCTAACCAACACCAGGCTTGAATGTTTCATGTCGGGTTTAAGTATTTTTACAATAAATCCGTACGTCACACGTGTAGAAAACAAATACATGGTAAGGCTTAGTTAGGCTTCAAACTTCAAAGAGAATGGTCCGGTTCGGGTCCCTCACTTCATATTAAAGTGGGTTGGCGTTAAAATTCGTGCGTAACTTACAAGTTTAAGCAAGGGTGTTGTGGTTAGCGTTGCTTCAACGTTATGTTTTTACTTTTTACTTTTGATCTTTTTCTTTTGGTCCCTAAAGCATATTCTATAATAATTAGCGGTATCAAAATAAGATTTAATTATAAGAGTTATATTATTTTATTATAACACTACATCATCCATATCCACAATTATATAAGATTTATAATTGATTTTTTTTTCATAAAAAAATATATAAATTGAGAAAATGCTTATTTAACAATTTTAGCATATAACACGTCCAATGTCATGCGGCTTCTTGTTAGCCATGTTTTGTTTTATCATTTATCAAATAAAATACAATTAAAAAATTAAGAAGAACATCATTGGTGGTAGCAACACAAGATTTGTGTCAAATTAGGAATGGCGTGTCAATTAATTATGTGTGTGTATAGAGGAAAATTCAAATAGGGAGAATTTTTTGCTTAAAAAGAGTATGATTCAATTAATAAGAATTTGACATTTGACATGCTAGGAAAAAGAAATTGTTGGAATTTTGTGTGAAAAGAAAAAGGGAAAAAGAAATAGAAACATTTCATATACCAATTCATTTGTCATGAATATGGTGCTTGTTAATGAGCAATTGGCCATGAATATGCTAGTTAATAGGCATAATGACAACCTTTGAAATGCCAAGACTACAAGTATAAATTGAGGCATTTGGCCTCTTGTTGAAGTTGCTAGAATTTGAGATCTCTACACCACTTGAGATATATACACATAAGCTTCAAAGGTTTCAAACACAATCATATACTTTGTTGAGTTCTCAACAACCTACAACGATCGATTCCTCGTGTTAACACTCTTGTTTCAGGTGAAGTTTCGGGTTTTCGGTTAACTCCGGCAATACACACTGCTTCGGCTGTTGTACCCTGGGAAACAGCCGGGTTCACCTGGGTGGCCCGAAATCTGTTTTAAGGGACCTCTGTTGAACAGAAATCCTCAGCCACCGAACTCATTTCAATTTGTTTCATCTTGTTTTCTACTTATTCTTATAATTTCAATTTTAGCAGTTTTATATTTCTTGTATTATTTTATTTTAAATTCTGTATTTTTCTGAATTGTAATACGAGTAATTGAATAATAAAAGTATTTGTTTATTTTGTGAACGGTGTTCCTACAGAAATAAACGATAATTTGAGTATAACATTTTTTATTGACTTTTTTCATATTTTCTTAAATTTTTTAAATATTTATAACTTTTTTATATGATATTATTGAAGGAGAAGATCGAAGGAGCCGAGAAGAAGGTATTATACAATATTTATAACTTTTTTATATGATATTATGCGAACGTGCATCATAAAATCAAATATTTTTTTATCTTTAATATTAGTATAATATAGACACATACAAAATAAAAGTTATTAGAATTTTTTAAGCCGTGTTAGATTTTATGTATTTGTATTTTCTTTATAAAATTGTACTAGATTTGTGAATATTATACTTTATTTTTAGTACAATACTGTATCCTAATATAAACAAAATAAAATAAAACGAAAAAAATACATCACAAAAACATAGTATAAAAAACATGTCACTAAATAATATGATATTATTAAGATCAAGATACGTCAATGTGTTATTAAGGATATATTTGATAAAAATGAATTTAACTTTTATTTTTAATTTTTGTCACCAGTAAATATAGAATAATATGATATTATAATCAAGATACACTTTCAGAATATAAAAAACTTAAGGTGCAAAATATATTAAATTATCTTAATTGTGCACATGCATTTCATTCTTGATGCAGCATTTCGCGATAGACTACATTTGATGAAGGCTTAACATTTTTATCTAAAAAATTATATCAACCAATTTTATGTGTAATAAGCTCTAAAACATTAAAAAAAAATAATAATAATAATAATAATAAAGCACAACACAAACACATTAGTAAGACATATAAACCATATCTCAATTCCAATTCCTGTTGAGATGCAAGAAAATCAATTAGAAACTAAGAATTAACATGATTTAATTGAAAAGTACACATATTTGTGATACAATCAATCGGTGTATCATAAATACTAGCAGCTAACTTCATAACTACATGAACAATTGAACATGACATATCTGTAATTCAATATATGCAAGACAAAAGAAAATAAATCATATAATGTTTAGATTGAAAAGGTGAAACAAAAATCTTCGGAATCTAAAGGTGTTAGTTTGTTTTTAACTTCATGGTCTTTCTTTTATACTAAATCTTATCCATTTGAGCATAATATTTTACAATAATTAAAAAAAAAACACTTCCCTAAGTACGGTTTTATATTTTACTGTAATTGGATGTAAAGTAATATTAAACACTGTGAGTGGGTCTCGGAGACCCGGGTTCGAAACCCGGGAATGGCAACTTGAACCGGTTTTTGGCCATTTACCCCATTTTTAGCCATTTTTAACTTTTTAAAAATCCGTAAGAATTTAGAAAAAAATTATAAATCGGAAAATATTATTTCTTATATTCTAGTAATTTTTTTATTCAAAAATAATACAAAATAATAAAATAAAATAAAATAAAAGAAATATACATTTTATAAATTTTGAATTTTTATTTATTTTGACAGAAAATAAATGTAGCTAAATAAAAAAATAATCATTTTTAATAAATCCAAATACTTTTTAAAATCAAGTTTTATACAAATAAATAATGGAATAGTTTTCTTAAAGAATTATTTTAAAATATTTATTTCAAATACTAACAATAATTTTATTCAATTAAATGAAGTATTAATATTCATATAACCTTTATGAAATTATTTCTTAAAGTTTTCTAAAACAATGATTATAATAGATTCTAAAATAAATCAATTCAAACATTGACTTTAGGAATCCGATATAAATAATAAATAAATAGGATATTTAATATTCTATTTTATTTATTATATAAGAGTATTAAAATTTAGTCAAGTAAAACATTATTAGATTCAATATACAAAAATAATAAATAAAAGGAATATCTCATATTCTATTTTATTTATTATAAAAGTATTATTAAATATTCTAAAATATTATTCTAGTTATTCACACGATTATGTTGATAAAATAAATAAAAAAAAATATTTTATATTCTATTTTATTTATAAATCAATAATACAAGAATATTTAGTAATATTTATTTAATAATATTCCAAGTATCCATGCAAACATAGATTCATATAAACTATAACTTCTATTAGGATGACATAGTTTAGGACTCTTGAAATTTGAACTATTAGGTTGCTAAGATTGTTACTCAAACTTTAGAACGAGTAGATAGCTTTGCCTCCTCATTTCATGAACCTTGGAACTATCTAAGCATTCAAACATGTGAGTACATTCATACTCTCTTCTTTACTTTTGTAATGTTTTAGGGTTGTTACACATGTCCTATATAAATCATGTTATTCTTAGAGACAAAACTCAAATGATGCAATGACTTAGTCTTTCGATATTGCCTTTGGTTGTATGTGATTACATGTTGAATTCTGTATACATCATTCTAAACAATTGCAAGCACGTGTTTACATACTTTCATTAAGGCCTTGCAAGCCTTTGGTGTACAAGTATGGTTTGACACTGCTTGAGGACTATTTGATAACTACTGAGGACTGTTGAGAACTATGATTACTTGATTGCTTGCTTTTGCTTAACTATTGAGAACTTATTTGAATTTGTGTGTTACACATGATGCCTTAGAAACTGTAAAAACATGCAGTTTAGATCAATGTCTTTTAGACTTTGAATTTGCATCTATTTCTTATGTATTATATAAACTTTGTATGTAAACTCACCAACTATGCAAATAGTTGACAAAAATTATTTTACATGTGTAATAGGATAAGGAAGCATGATGAAGACATAAGATAAGAATTAGTGACCTAGTTAAATTGTAATCAATGTTTTAGCATTGCAAATGTAACTGTTATGTATTCGATTCATGTAATGATTATTTGATTCAATGAATGTTGTGTTTGTTTTGTAAATTGATGCTTTAAATATTCAAACATTATAATAGCACTATGAGCTAATGAACAGTCGACATTGCGCCCCGACGTATTCTGCCGTCTGTCGGGGTGTGACAGAGTGCACATTCATTTAATATTTTCTGAGCTCCAGACCAGGCGCGGGGGGTCAAGGGGGCTGCACACCTACCGGGGGTCCAAGGGGCAGAGTCCCTGGTGGCGGTCTCACTGGCCATTCAGTGGGAGGGGTCGAGGGCAGCGCCTCGAAACCTAAACGAAATTTACTTATTTATTATGTTCATAATTACCTTGACCCGAGATTTGACCCACTGCTTTACCCGCCAAAACAACCGCCAATAACCGTCATGTGGTTTGTTGGTGTTTAACAGGAAAAACGAACTCGCAGAAGTAGATTAAATCGAAATTCGTATTGCAGAATTCTTTCTATTGGATTATCCCAAAATCAAGTTTCTTGAACTCGAAAGGGTAGAAATATTGATTTCGGATAGTGATTTCATACACAATCTGACAGATTTTCAAGCGATTATTTACGAATTTCTCCAACAAGTACATTATATATGAAGAGCACATTTTGGAGTAAAACGTAAAATAAAATAAAAAAAAAACACTTACGCATCCAAACCGAAGCTTGTTAGTCAGGGGTGTATCTTTTTTTCGTCAGTAGGGTTAATTTTCGGGCTAAAATGTTAATTTTTTTAAAAATACTTGATTTCGCCCCCTTGATTGAAGAAAAAAAAAATAACTTCGCCCCCCTGATTGAAAAAGAAAAATTATATTACCATCTCTTTTAAATAAAAAACAATTTTTTTTTGTAATTAGTAAATAAAAACTAACTTTATAAATTACCCACTTATTAAGAATCTCAATTTATTTCCCCCTTATTTCCTATCCTATTTTCTTTCTTTTTCTTGTTCCCGATCAGAGGTCCACGCCGCCCGCCCCCATTCTACCGCCACATATTCCAACCGCCACCCCATTCTCTTTCAAGCGCTTAGTAGCAACCATTTCACCGGCTAGTCTTGACACAATTCTAGTTGGTAATTTTTTCTTCTTCTTAAATTATTTCAAAAGCAACCTATTTTAATGTTAATATTCAGGATTTTCTTTCAATGTAACTGTTGAAATTGAGATTAATCAAATTAGTCATGTTTAATCTAAAATACTGTATTATCTTCAAGATAAATGTAAATATATATCATTCGTAAATTAGATAGTTAAACGAATATAAACTAACATTACATAGTTAATGAACATAAACGAATATTAACGAACACAAATAAACGAATATAACCGAACAATTCATGAACATAAATAAACAAACATTAGGTGTGTTCTTGTTCGTTCATTTAATTAAACGGACACAAATTTTATGTTTGTGTTCGTTTATTTATTAAATAAACGAACATAAACGAACTTCCCGCTGAACAGTTCACGAACTGTTTGGTTCGTTTATAGACCTATTTAGTAGCATAAGATGATAACATATTTAGGCATTTTCAAACTTTATTGTTTAGCAGCATTCACTGAAATTAAATTGTAAATTCTTCAAGAGGCACAAACGTAAACAATTACTGACATAGAAATCACATATTAATTGTAACAAATATCTGATAAATTAAAAAAAGTATATGCTAAATAACAGAACATGAAACCGGGTTAAGTCAAACAGAAATTAGAGTAGGAAATCACGCTCATAGGCACAAATACAACGATGTACACATGTGACATGTATATGCATAATCCTATATTCCTATATACATGTGTTGGGTGGTTAATGTACAAAATGTTAATTTTGTAAAAAATGTAAAAAACAAAGTGTTATTATAAATAACAAAGTGATATTATAATATTTAACATATACACCCAACTGAAAAATTTAATTACATATATACCTAATTTTACTATTTTTAAATAGTGTGACAAACATACCATTTTAGTAACCTTTGAATTTCAAATACACATACGTAAACCCCATACGCAAACACCACATTCGTTCATTGCCATTCGCCATCCTCCCATACCACTGAAGCTCCGTCAATTAAAAATGAAAAAAAAAGACACGAAAAATGATAAAAAAAAGAATCAAAACACTAAAAAAGAGGAAAAACGTAAAATAAGGGTACATTGAAGCGATGGTAAAATATGTATAATAAATTTATTTAAAGTAAAAGTAAAATAGTAATTTCTTAATTCATTTTAATTAAAATGGGTAAATTTGAATTTTAGCATTAGAGAATGGGATATATATAATTAAAAAATTTTATCGGGTATATATGTAATAAATGAAATTTATAGGGGGTATATGTAATTAAAATTTTGGATTAGATATATATGTAATAAATTAAATTTATAGGGGATATATGAAATTGCCCCTTATTTAAAAAGTCTAAGATATGAATTTTTTTTATAGAAATCAATAGCTTTTAGAAATAAAAAAATATTTTAAATCTATATTTTTTTAAAAATTTATTTTCCTAAAAATTATGTATTCTAGAAAAGCAAAATTTTTTAACAAACAAAAAAATCTATAAAACATAGATTTTAAACAATATTTTTTTATAAACAAATGACATTTTTTGGTATTAAAATTTTAATACATATGTTTTTTTAAAAACTAAAGTTTTTAAATAGTGTTTTATTATTTAATGTACTTATTAATACATAATTTAATCATTTTATATCAAAATATTATTTTATAATATTTTATATTATATCCGTGTTACGCACTGGTTATAATCTAGTTATTAATAAAAATAAACAAACGAGCATAAACGAATCTAAATAAACAAATATAAACAAACGTAAGAACATAAACGAACATCCACGAACATAAATGAACGAACGAAACAGATATTCATGCTCATTCGTTTATTTAAATGAACACAAAATTTTGTTCATTTTGTTATTTATCTACCTATTATAATAAAGGAGTATTTTTAGATGACACGTGCCGAATTCTGATGCATTCTGAAAAATTTTTTCCTGCCTCTCTCCCCTATAATATATTTATAATTTTTTAACTATTAAATTATATAATTAAATGTTAAAAAAATATAAATTTTCTTATTCTAATATTTTACTAATTTATTATAAATTAGAAACTATAAAAATATCTTAAAGTATAATTTTATAATTATTAAAAATTTATTATTATTTTATATTAATAAATTATATTTTTTTAATTATCCAACTACGTGTAATACACGGTGTTTTAGGCTAGTTATTTACTAAATAAACAAACATGAACAAACCTTTTCACGAACAGTTTACTGAACGTTCGGTTTCTTTACAAGACTAACCAAGTTTACATGAGAATTCTTTTTAGTTGTTTTTTTAAATATTTTGCATGTTTACTCATCTCAATTTTTATCTTGTTTCATCAAATTTTTAACAGATTTGTCACTTTTTTATATATATAAAGCTTAATCTGTTTCCAATGTTAAATCCTTTTTCATCGTTGTTAATTTTAATAAGGTTTTGAATATTGCTAACACGGTTATGCGGTTTAACGAAACACAACATGTAAGAGTTTTGTCTTTTTTAATTCTTTAGTTTTTTTTTTTTTTTTTTTGTTTTTTTTTTGGGGTATTTAACGCATCATAACACACTCGTCGGACTGTCGGAGCATATGTTTGTTTCAATTCTAGTCTAGAAGAGAACATGAGACCAAATGCATATACTATAAAATCAAGATAAAATAAATTAGATACAATAAATCAATTCTGATATGGTAAAAGTACCTTTCAGTTATCAACCTCTCTTACGTAGCATACCAAAAGCAGACCAAATTTAGTTACATTTATAAATACAAGGTGATGTAAAACATAATTTTTTAAATTTCTTTTATATTTTTTTTGAACGACAACTTTCATTGATCATCAACCAAAACGAGCCAGCAAGATACTAAAGCTCAACAACCACCATACATAAACAAGTAAACAACCACCAAAAACGAAAACCATATAACAATGTCTAGAACGTAAACAACACAATTACAAGTCAAAATTCTTCTATTGCTCCCACGTTAAAAAACCCCACTTGGCTCTATTTTTTACCCATAAAAAGCTGAGTGTTATGACCTCCTCAAGTAAGCCAAGATAAGAACGCCTCCTCCCTTTAAAGACTACCTCATTCATATCCTTCCATATGCACGAAAACACAGTAAGAATAGCGGCATAAAATGCATTTTTTTGTCACACCAATTTCCCATTTTATGAATATCAAGCAAATCCTTCACTAAAAAAGCATAATTTGGCTGTTGTGTTTTGCACCATGCTATGAGTCTGTCCAGACCATAGAAGCAATAATCTAAGAGGAGGATAGATGGGTATCCGATTCACTATAGTCGCCCATAATCACATACCCAACTAATACTCCTCTCTTTGCCGGTGCATCTTTCGTCGGGAGACGACTTAATTGTGCTTTACAAACCAAAATGTTTACTTTAATTGGGACCCAATTACTCCAGTGTAATACGTATCTCCATGACCTCCACTTTTATTACTCAAAATGCGTATGGGTCTCACATTGAATAGACCGGTATAATCCACATCCAAATATCCCATGCCCAACGATCCCTTCCTCTGAAAAGAGGCGATAGTTTAACCAGCTTCTTAAAAAACGCTCTTTTTTGGTGTAATTTTTTTAAAAAATAATATTATATATAAAATTTATGATCGTTTAAGAAATGAATAAACATAATAAAAAGTCAACAAAAATGACATTGACTAACATTCTCTTTTACTAGTTTTTTTTATATAATGTAATATTAACCATTAAATTATACATCTAACTATCTAAATTCAACTTGCACTTTTTACATTAAAACATATTTTTTTTTATTTTCAAGATTTCAAATGCAGGACCCAAATAGGGTTTAAGGGCCTTTTTCTAAGACCATGTTTTCACCATATACAACCCCCCCTCACCCTCACACACACACACAGGGTTGTTCAATTAAAAATCATTCTTACTTGAGAACTAAATAAACTATTTTTAGCCACAAGTTTGAAATGTATAAAAGTAACTTCTCTTATTTTAAAACAAAATTACTTTTATGCCTCATAAATTATGTGGTTATGAATATGGTTCTTTTAGTTCTTTGAAATTTGTTGGTTCTTCTTAAAAAGAATTCACACACATATATATGTATATGTATGATTGGTATCATATAATAACCCACTTTTAAAGCATTATCCTAAATAGCTCTGCCAAGATTAAGCTGAATCTTGGATATTTTTTTAACATCATTGTAAGACCATGGGGTATGCCCCTTGGCCCCAACCAATCCACGCAGGCGCCACGTAGGCACCCACCACAATCACCCACTCTACCACTTGTGGTGGAAATGCCCTTGGTTGGCCACAACCACCCACTCCACTTTGAACGTGTCTCTTTCTCTGCCTCTTCAAACGGTCGAAATGCCCGTTGCTGTGCGCCCAACCCTCCCACGCCTACCCATGCCTATTCCACGCCCATTTTTGCCCCACTCACGCCCCAAGGGGCACACCGGATGGTCTAACATTTACAACACCTTCTTCTTTTACGAGTTTGCGTAAAATCATTACCGTTTAAGACGTAACATCGTTGTAAGTTTTGGGTCTAAAATAGTTACAGTGATGTAAGTCAAAAACTTACAACGATGTTACGTCTTAAACTGAATTTACGCAACACATAAAAAAAGAAATTGTTCTAAATCTGTTACAATGATGTTTAAAAAAAATTCAACATTCGTCTTCATCTTGGCGGCGTTATTTGAGTTAATGCTTTAAAAATGAGTTATTATTTAAAAATTTTCCTATATATATATATATATTGCTAGCCCAAACAAAATCATATACACATTAACCAATTTTGATCGGTTGATTTAAATAATGTAATTTGAAATTACTAGTAACATATTAATTCTTAGAAAATGGTTGGTTGGAATTTCTTTAAGGATATTTTGAAGATTTGAAAACTAAACATAGTTTCATTTATAAAAAAATTTACCCCCCTCCCCCCAAATTATTAAAACTTTTAATTGAGATTTTTGTCTGTTTCTTTTTACTTAAAACAAAACAACATTATATCTACTATAAACAATTATGAACACAATCATGGCCATTCAATCATTTCTAAGTACAATAATTTTTGTAAGTTCTCGTACAAGTACTAGTAAATAAGAGCATCTCCAATAAGAAATTCTTGAAGATTTTTGTAGTTTACGTAGCTGTTTGTAGCACCTATCTCTATTGGGGATAAAAATTTGTGAAAGTCAAGTTCTTCCATATGAACACGTTTTTACCTGTAAAATAGTCAAAAGTGGGTCCTACAATATTGGAGTCCATGTGACAATGTTTTTGGGTTTTCTTATTGGAGAGGTTTTTGAAGATTTTAAAGAATGGGTGTTTTTATGATGTGGCAGTTGACGTGACATGTTTTTTGATGTTTTTAATGATTCCTATTGTAGATGCTCTAAGTAATTAACAAGTTTATTATTTCTTCTCACTCTTGTTTTTTGATTATTTCTCTCATATTGAATGATACATTAAATAAGTGGACATATATTACCATTGTCTATTTCCTTTATTATTATTTTATATAATAAACAATAATAATATTAAAGAATATATATTTTGATATTTGATATAAACATTCATTTATAGATATTTCAGCTTGGCTGCCGAAACTATGGGGCGCCGAACCTGAGAACGTACAGGCAACACTATCAAGGTCGTGATCTTACTCACCAGTTATCCTCTATTTGCTAGGCTAGAAGTAGGTTTTATTATTATTAAATACCATCCGGAAAAGAAGGGAAAAAAAAAAAAAGAGGGAAAATGGGATTTGTCTTGTGGAAGATAAAGAAATGTAAAAAGTTGCTGATCACAAGATGATGTTGAAAACAAGAATCTTTCTGCTCGCTTATATTTAGAAATTGCACAAACAGATAAATTTGTGTCACCAGAAGCCAAAATCGATCAAGTCACATTGTGTTTGTCGTACTATCGATTGTCGATCATGCCCTCTTTTGAATTGTTCGTAAGCAATGACGAACACATCACTAATCATTGTCAAAAAATCAGGGTCCATTATTCATATGGGCCACGATTTGACCCTCCTACTTAATCTGATTTCCCACTGTGGAATTGAGATCACTCTGGCGCCAATTTCATTCCCTTGTGCTAACTGTCACGTGATTTCACTAATTGTTCTGTAAGTGGGGCTAATTTTATCATCAGATAATCTAGGGTTCTTAGTTTAAGGTTGTTTTTGACCTGTTTCTCTTTATGCATTAATGTACTCAAGGAAACAAACCCAGGTTTAAATTTTATGTACATTTATGTTTTCTGGGTTGTTTGATGTTAGTTTTTGAAACTGATTCAGAATTTTATGTACCCTGTTTTCTGAAGTTGCACTAATTACTTTTGAGATGTGTGATTATCCTGATTACTAGATTATTATATTCACTTAAGTCCTGGATAATGAATTTTGTCACAACTGATATCAAACTGATTATTCACTTGGTGGACTTTGTATGTCATGGTATTACTGTATTATATTTACTTGTGCGAATGTATGATAGTATATTTGCTGCTACTTACCCTTTCGACGTTGCTTTGTTAGCATACTTGTAAGTTATTAATTGTGTCTTAAGTACTGATTGCTTGTGTACTTTTGGCCCCTGGAAGCAGCCTTTGTTTCCCTAGAGGTAGAGGAAAGTTTTCCTACATTCCACCTTCTCAAGACCCTGAGTGTGATTTGTAATGTATGATTGTTGTTGACTTGTTTTTATCGGATAATCACTTACATAAGCACATCCAAACAACCCTTGAAGTAATTAAAGTACCAAACTAAAGATCTGAGATATTCTTGTTTCAGGTGGGAATTCAGTGAAATAGTAACACAATTAACTTCCAAGCCGTCATAGTGAAGCTTATATCATGGCTTCAAAGCCATTGGTTTGGTTTTGCCGGCCTGAAGAAAAGAGCATTTGGGCAATGGCAACAGCCAGTGCTCTTGGTGCTTATACGCCATGTGGCATTGAATCCATCGTGGGTTGTATATCAAATGTAGTTTTGATGGGCTTGTGCTTATATAGAATATGGTTGATCATGAAAGACTTGAGACTCCATAGGTTTTCCTTACGGTCAAAGTACTATAGCTACATGTTGGCCTTTCTAGCAAGTTGTTGTGTTGCAGAGCCCTTGTTCAGATTATTTTTTGATGTTTCGATGTTCGACTTTAGTGCACAAAGTAGCCTTGCTCCATTTGAGGTATATATTTCATTCTTCTTTTAGTGGCGGCAGTTATATATTTCAAAGGGAAAATTGCATAAAAAGGTAACCAATTTTGGTCTAATTCCAGTTTACTGTAACCATCTTTGTTTTCCTAAAACATTCCCTTAACTGTCAAAACATTCGATTCAAGGTAATCTTCAATCTTATCAGCAGGTGGTTTCATTGCCAATTTCAGAAAAGGTTAACATATTCAAAATTACTAATACATCATCATTTTAACTTGGTAACTTGCATGTACAACCCTATATCATGACCTTTTGAAGATCAAGGGTCTTTTTTTTCAATATTATAAACTTTAATGGTTTTTCTCTGGCTAGAAAAGACAGTTGCCTTACTTACCTTTCTATGCAATTATCCTTGATGAAAAGACTAAAAATTGGTTCCCCACATTATGCTTTCTTTTAATGAATAAACTCCATATGCAAAGATCTTAGAAAAAATAAAAAGAAATAAAGAAAATGTAGTAGGGGAGGTTTATGATGTTAAATATATGTCTATCATGTAGGTAGTTTCACTTATGATTGAAACCCTTTGTTGGAGCTCTTTGGTGATCATGACACTTTTGGAAACTAAAGTGTATGTTAGAGAGTTTCGTTGGTACGTCCGATTTGGTGTACTTTACGTCTTGGTCGGAGACACCGTTAAACTTAGTGTGATTCTTTCCGTTAAAGATTTATATCCAAGGTTGGTATACTGTTATTTTCTTGTTCTGAGTAAAGTTGCAGTTCTTAATTGATATCTAAACTTTCATATCCTGTTTCAGCAGTAACTGTTGTGGAAAATAACTTTATGACAAAGTGCATTGCAATTTTATGTGTGCTAGTAAAGTTTATTATTTAATTAAAAGGTTGTAATGATGACGATGGTGTAGTGAATCGAAAGTCCAAAGATAAGCATATCATTAAGTAGATTTCATGCAAGTTTATTTAATTTTTTAGATCACAAATGCTATAGGTGGAAAATTGGTGGGTTGGGGAACTGGCTAAAGCAGGTAAGTTTTCGGTTTTAGTTAAAAACCTGTCGGATTGGGTTGAACCAAAATGTTCTTTCTCCAAATTTTACTTTTTACAAATAATTAGAGTGTCTAATATGATCTCAAAGTTTTTGTATTATTACCAAGCTATTTTTTTTAATTAAATGATTTGAAATGTTTTAGGCATTAAAATACACTTCATGTGACTTCCGACTTGTTTGACCAATTTTGTTTGTTAGTCTTGCTTCCTTCTTAACCAAACTTCTTGGTTTTACCCCTTTGACTCACTTAAGAAAACCAGAATCCAAGTTAACCCTAATCATATGTAAATGAATCGAAATTCACTTGTTGAAAGTGATTATAGAAGTTCATGTTTGTCATATTGCCACAAGGAAGAGTGTATTTCTCGAAAAACAAACTGTTAATATAATATAATGTATGTTGTTAAACTGAGGCCAAAGATTCTATCAAAGCAAGGAAAAACAAAGAATGGAGAACAATTGGCAGTTTGGCACCCAGAGTTAGAACATATAAAAGTTTTTATTATGATAAAATCTATCTCCCAGTTAAATTATGTCATGTTCTCTTGGATATATAAAAGTTTTTGTCAAACAAAACAATTAATGGAAGAAAGAAAAAAACTATGACTTAATTTAGCCTTTTTGGAAGGCTCACTCACAATTATATTTTTAATGCAGATATATACTCTATGTGTACATCAGTTCGTTGTTCAGCCAGGTTTGTTTTGTATTTGTGATATTTTAGTATGTTTAGAGAATTTTTTATTCTAATGCAGTTTAGGCAAATTTGGTATTTTAAGTGTCCAGTTCTTAATTTCTCATCTTATTACCAAAATATGGAATGGAAAAATAACAAAGGAACTAGAAAAAGCATCCAAGTATATTTTTTGGTGTGATGTAGGCTTTATTTGGAGTATTTCTTCTTTGTTATATACCAAATTTGGATGGCTACATGGGTCATATCCCACTTCAAACTGATCTTGGTGATGACATTAAGTATGAAGTGCTTCGTGGAGGAGAACATATTTGTCCAGAGAGGCGCGTCAGCATATTGTCAAGTAAGCATCTTTATTAGATAATTAGAGGTAACAATAGGAATGAAGATCCAAAACACTTGTCCAAAATTTATGAATAATTTGTGTGCTAATTGTCTACTATTGCATTAAGAAATTTAGTTTCATGAATAAATCTATTTAGGACGTTGTATCACTTAATATACACTTTCTCTATCATTGATGAATTGTCGAACTGTCGAAGCATATTCAGGAGGATATCCCATGGTTCATGCTTGTTGTGGATGATATAATGTTGGTGGTGGAAACAAAAGAAGACCTAAATGAGAGGCTAGAGGAGTGGTGAGTGGCCTTGGAAGGCTTGCGCATTAGCCGGTCAAAAACGGAATATTTGTGTTGTAACCTCAGTGAGGCTAACGAAGAGGAGGAAGATCATGTGACTATTGGAGGCCAAGAGGTGCCACAATAACAAAGTTCAAGTATCTCAGATCCTTTGTGCAGAGCAACATAGACATTGATTGTGACGTAGCTCATCGGGTACAGGCAAGTTGGTACAAATTGAGAGCAGCCTTGAGCGTTTTATGTGACAAGAGGTTCCCAGAAAAACTAAAATGTAAATTTTATAGAGTTGTTGTATGTTTGCCTATGATGTATGGAATCGAATGCTTGCCAGTTAAAAAGATCTAACAACGAAAGTTGGATACAGGAGAGATGAAGATGCTAAGATGGATGTGTGTACAAAAAACTCGACCGGATAAGAAACAAAGTTTTTAGGGAAAGATAAGGGGTGACATGCATCTCACACAAAATTAGGGATGGAAGATTGAGATGGTATGGAGAAGACAAATTACAACACCAGTACGGAGAGTAGAGACTCTCACGGTGGAGGGGAAGAGGAGCAGAGGAAGACCAAGGTTGACATGGGAGGAGCAAATTCGACAGGATTTGTTAGATTTGAACCTCATTGATGACATGATTAATTATAGGAACTCTTGGCTAAGTAGGATAAATGCTAGGGACTTTTAGATTCTTTAGTCTCTAGACTTTTTGAGGGATATATGCTAGACATTATTAACTCTAAATATTAGCTTAGTATCCAATACCTTAGTTCAAATGTATCGCTTATTTGATATGTTCTCTATAAGCTTTCTATTTTTTACGTGTGTGGCATTGATTGTTTACTATATAGTTTGTTTACAGAGATATAGTCTGCATGCATGTTTCTGCTTTGTGTATGCCCCAACCTTTGTGATTTTTTTTTGTCAATATTCCTGGGGGGTCTCTTTAGAAGCAACATTTCTATGACTCTATCCCAATAGCATAGGGGTAAGGTTTGCCTTTATCCCCCCCCCCCAAGCCTTATTGATAAGTGGGACTTGGCTGGGTATGTTTGTTTGTTTGCTTCCCTCTAATCTTTATGGTAGGATTATGTTTTGGGTTAAATTGCTTGCTGATAATGCAATATCATTGTTGTGGTAGGAATTTATTTTGGATGGATAACCCCCCTTATGCAGCAGGGTTACCGAAAACCTATAACAGAAAAAGATGTCTGGATGTTAGACACATGGGACCAGAGTGAGACATTGAGTAAAAAGTTAGAAGCTTTGTGAAATCATATAACTTAAATCTTATATATATAGGGTTTGAATCCTATGAAAACCCGATCTTAAAGAGAAAACCCTTAAACCCAATGTGGACCGTTGATCTTAGTTATTTCAGATTTTAAATTAAATATTTATAAAAAATATGTGGTCCATGTTTTAAGTCGAATATTTAATTAAAGATGAAAACGTAAAATGACATTTTTACCCTCATAAAGGACATAAAAGTCAGAATAATTTAATTTCTCTCCCCTGACATCCTTTTTCTCTCTCCTCTCTCCTGACACCTTTTCTCTCTCTTCCTGACACCTCTTCTCTCTCTTTCTCACTTTTCAACATTTTCTAATGATTATTTAGTTTCTTATATTTATTATTTTTTAAAATTAAATACAACAATTTTTAAAACAACAAAACATAACAAAAATGTTTAGTTTTAATACAAAATAAAAAAAAAAACTCTTTTTTTCAAGAATAAAAAAAGCTACACATGTGTAAAAAAACCAATTATCACTATTATCACAATAAACACTACACGAGTGTACACTCGGAATTCAATAAAAACTACACATGTGTACAATTTGGAAAAAAACATATATGGGAACGTTCTCTCATGTGTATCTATTTTACATATAAAATAAACACTACACATGTGTAGTTTTTTTCAATGTGTACTTTTTTTACAAAAAAAAAACAACGTTTTTTAAGAACAAAAATGTATAATTTTCATACAAAATAAAAAAGTTGTATTTTTTTAAATATGCACATGTATATCAAAAAAACTACACAATGTGTATCAAAAACAGTTTTCATTACACAAGCACATATATTACATATTCTCAAGCATAACAAACATTACACATGTGTTTTTTTCTACAAGAACATCAAATTAACCAAAACAACAAAAACTACACATGTGTAGAAAAACAAAAATGTACAAGTTTTACTACATAAAGTACATTCGGTCAAGCAATAACTATAAGATCTGAAAACCTACACATGTGTAGTAATAAAAATGTACAAGTTTTACTGCATAAAGTACACATGGTCAAGCAAACACCTATAAGATCCGAAAAACTACACATGTGTAGTAATCGAAATGTACAAGTTTTACTGCCTAAAGTACACCTGGTCAAGTAACACCTATAAAATATGAAAAAGTACACAAGTGTAGTATTAAAAAATGTACAAGTTTACTACATAAAGTATACCTGGTCAAGCATTACCCATAAAATCTGAAAACTACACATGTGTACAAAAAAAATGTACAAGTTTTTTAAGCACAAAGTACACCTGGTTAAGCATGTTTTTGAACCACCACCATGACTACCACCTCTTGAAACCGCCACCACCACCACCACCACCACCCGCCTGTCACCACCACCATCCGCCGGTCAACACCACACCACCATCGGACCACCACCACCACCATCGACAGAGAACAACCACCACCATGACCACCACAACCACCATCGAACCACCACCACCACAACCATCATCGGACCACCATCGATAGAGAACTACCACCATCATCAACCACCCACTGTCTTCATGATTGTTGCTTGAATAATAGAGAGAGAGAGCAGGGAGATAAGAGAGAGAGCACCACCACCCCCAAGAGTCACCACCTCCACCGTCACCTGTTGCCGTCGCCGCCAAGAACCACCACCATCTCTTGGTTGAAAGATTAAGATATTTTAGAGAGAGGGATACCAGATATTTTAGAGAGAGATGATGAAATGTTCATATGAGAGAGAGGAAAAAATCATATATATATATATAAGATAGGAGTAAAAAAGACTATAATACCCCTCATATTTTATTAAATCAGAAAACAAATAAATTTGATCTAACGGTCCACATTGGGCTTAAGGGTTTTCTCTTTAAGATCGGGTTTTCATTTGATTCAAATCATATATATATATATATATTTGTTACAGGTTAACTAAAATGACTAGTTGTTACCAATTGTAGGTTCCAGAAATGTTGGGCTGAAGAATCTCAAAAGTCAAATCCATTTCTTTTACGCTGTCTGAATAACTGCGTCGGAGGAAGGTGACTGTTTACCACTTTGATCATGATAAGATTCATAATGAGATATGCCACTAGATACCATTATTTAATATGGAACTACTATCTGTGTGTTCTTGCAGGTTCTGGTTTGGAGGCCTATTCAAAGTAATAATTTCATTATCCTAATTAGAGGTGACAAAATGGACGGGTCAGATGGATTGGGTCAAAATGGGTGGTTTGGTTTGGTAAAACACTGTATGTCGAAAATTATTTTAGTGTTTTTAGAAGCAAGAAGTGTGATTGCAACTTGCAAGATTTATATTATTACTATCATGATACGCTTTACATGATGATTTTGGAGGATTTATTCACTAAAATTACAATTCCAGCGACTTTTAATCTGCTTATAAGCTATCTTTATGAATTTTACCCGTTTTGCCAAGTATAAACATACTATGAATCAACTCACTCATAAGTAAATAGGTTGCAGTTGTGACTCTAGCTCTAATATATCATTTGGACATCGAAAAATCATTTGGAACACAATTGACTAAAGCAAGACCCGACCTAATTTCACTTGTAGGTAGGCAATGATCTCTCCCAGTTCGTGGGACCAGTTATATTAAGCTATCTTCTTCAGGCAAGTTCCATCTTAAAAATCCATTATTTTTTAGAGATATATTATGTGAGTTATTCTTTGTTAAGTATTTAATCAGATTCGGTTCAACAAAAGTAATCTAACACACAAACACAATCAAACAGAAGAAAATAGACATGAGATTTGGAGTGGTTAAGTCAAGTTAACCTACATCCACTTTGCAATTAGGTTTCATCTTTATTAGGTGCTACAAAAACACAATTACATCTAAGGGGTATATATAATACCTATGTCACAATTAATAAAATCATCCTTGTAAAAATCGACCTAGGTGGCCGATTAATCGGCGCCTAAGCTTTAGGCTGCGGCCCGCTGCTTCCATTTGGATAATTGGTCAGTTAATGCGGGCCAAAATCAATCTAGGTGGCCGGAAATCGGCCAATAATCTGTCTAAAATTCCGGCGACTTTTGAAATTATGGTGATATATATCCACGTATTTTGAAATTTTGGTGAAATCTTAAAATTTCGTCGAACCCATATATATAAAACCGAATATTTTTTTGGCAAATTATAGAGAAAATTTGGTTATATATATACTATTTTGAAAAATTACGTATAAAATTTCTGATCCGATTAATTTCTAGTCCCTACGTCAAGGCGACTCGAGCTTTTCGGAGGCCTAAGGCAAATACAAAAATTGTGGGCCTTTCCGTAAATATTTTTTGCTCACAACAAAAAAAAAGTAATTCATAAATTTTAAGAAACATAAAAACGTGTTAATTTGCATATGTCTACATAAGTTTACCAATGATAATCATAATTTTCACTTTCATTATCACAAGCAATTATATTAACATAATTATCAAACATTTGCACTTGATTGTAAATTTTTAATAACTATGCTAGCGGGATTACCCTAGAAACGAATGCAAAATTTGGGATTATCATTACTTAAACTATAAGTATGGATTATTATCGAGCAATAATTCATATTTTGGATCATGAAAAACCAATTTATTTAAAGGAAATACATATAACTAAAGAATACTAGAAAGTACAATACTTAGTTACTAGTGATATTTTATAACTATGGCTTTTTTGTTAATCAGCTTGATTACCCTATTTTACCATTAGAAAACTTGTCTAAATCTTTCACTCGTAACATTTAATATAACATTTATTCAACATCAGGTAAAGGTGAAACAAAACAAAAGAGGTGTGAATATTTGAAAAAAGAAAACCCAAAACGCATTCTCTTTTGAGATTATGAGAGGTTTCCTTGCTTTTCCAGACTTAAACAACAAAACAAATCACCTGAACAGTTAAAAACAAATAAATTGTACGGTTAGGGCCCCAAAAATTTGGAGGCCCTAGGCCCTTGCCTCAAAATTCCTTAAGAAGAGCCGGCATTGCCCTAACACCTAATAAAACAGGAAACGGAATAATTTGCCAGGAATAGAACAAACAACCCTGATGCTGGTTGCATCTTGTCTTTGATAATCATGCTTCCAGCCGTAAACGAAAAGCCTAGAGCCTTTATAATTCAACAATCTCCCACTTGAAGGCTTTGCACACAAACGCCATCCAAGTAAACCTGGATCTAGTAACTCTAGTATTTTTCATATTCAAGCCTTCCAAGCTTCAATTCCAATCAACTAAGACTTCATCATAACCCTTAGTTGCATCCCTTTTCTCATCAAGTACATGAAGGGCCAATTGAAGCTTTCTTGAGCTCCAACTCATTCTTTATCTCAACTATAAGTTCCAGAAATAATCCAAGAATCACCAACACTCTTCTCATTTAGCAAGAGATCCATAGGAGATGGAACCTTCTTTTGCCCCTTTGACTCAGCGAACCCGACTTTTTTTGAGGGACGGTTACACTTCTCTCAGTTGGTACTTCCATCATCTATAATGTTCCACTCTTTTTTCACGAATAATAATTAGATTTCTTTTGGTTACCTTCCCTTTATCTCCACCAAACTTTACTTCAAGTCCCTATTTATCCAATTGATTGATAGAGATAAGTCTTCTTCAAACCTGGAACAACTCTGGCACCCTTCAAGTTCCATATGGTTGCCAATGGAGTTACCAAGTTGATATCACCCAATGCCTATAACATCAAGAACATTACCATTAGCTATTCGTACCTTCCCAAAATTACCAACCTTTAGGCTCACCATCGTTTTCCCGCTATGCATAGCATGAAACGAAGATTTGAAGTCCATAACCCAAGAGTCTATGGTGCTCTCTACACTACACATTAATGTGCCATCATAACAGATGGCCTTAGCAATGCCCACCTTAGTAAATTTTCCATATTTCTTATTTGGACATTGACTTTTAACATGTCTAGCCTAATTGAAAATTCAACATTTCACGTTCTTTCGAATTCTAGACGAACTCCTCCCCCACTACTTCTGATGTTTTTCCTTCCCCTGCCCATATGTAACATCTCAGAAGACGATCCATAACCAATGTTATTTTTGGGAATGCTTTCACCCAAGCACAATTTCCTGGACCCCTTTAAATGTAAAACCATCAGTCCCCCCACAGCAAGTAACAGCCGTTACTGTTCTAAAGCAACTATCAGGCAAAGAAGATAGTAGAATCACAACTTATATTATAGAATGAGACGACCAAAAAAGGTTAAATTACAGATGATAATAATTGAAGTTTACTAGAACATTTAGCTTTTTGTAGTATATGAAGCTATAGCAAAATTGAAGGGTGATGCTGCGTCCTACTGTATGTGCTTTTACAAAAAAAAAATGTACACAGCAATCTGTAGTTGACATGTTCATTATATTTTGTCTGGTTATTTTTATATTTTTTGCAGTCTTTGCAACGAGGTGATCCTTCATGGGTTGGCTACATCTATGCTTTCTCAATTTTTGTTGGTGTGGTATGTTGCAAGTTGTACATTGGCTTTTAACTTCACATTTTTTAGAATAATTGTGGGAAAAGGAGTAAAAACTTTTAAAATGAAGATGTAGACTGTAGAGAAGATTTTAGTCAGAATGTTGATACCTCTGCTAACGAAAGCCAATTCTCATTTATGTATAATCCAGTCATTAGGAGTTCTTTGTGAAGCACAATACTTTCAGAATGTTGTAAGGGTTGGATTCAGGATAAGGTCAATTTTGGTAAGTTTTTCATTAAAAAATTCCCTGTTATATTAATTAACTTGCTATAGGCATAATATTAATCTTGCCTATAAACTCAATAATTTATACTGTTATAGGTGGCTGCTGTGTTTCGAAAATCATTGAGGCTAACCCATGAAGCTCGAAAAAATTTCCCATCTGGGAAAACTATGAATATGATAACGACCGATGCTAATGCGCTCCAGGTATGCATATGTTACAAAAAAGTAGTTATTCACTGAATTTAATTTTTTTCTATGATTAAGAGTATTGAAAAAAAATTGAATCATTGCTATGTGCAGCAAGTATGTAATCAACTTCATGGCTTATGGTCAGCTCCGTTTAGAATTGTGCTTTCCATGATTCTTCTTTACCAACAACTAGGAATTGCTTCACTTGTGGGTTCTCTCGTCTTGGTTCTCATGTTTCCTGTACAGGTAATTTCAGTTATTTTAATTGCTTAAAATCATCACTGGAATTGAATTTTATACATGCATGCATGCATGCTCTTGAATTTTTCTTTATTAGGGCTCTATAGTATTTTTTTTTCTTGCTTATTTCAAAAATCCTATATAAAAGTATTGTGGCAAGTTTGATGCTAGATTTGGTTGTTATAGATTTCAGCAACATTTTTCCTGTATAATATTGTTCTTACCATTTTTGTACAAATCTTATGTGAAAGACGATGATTGTAAGCAAAATGAGGAAATTATCTAAGGAAGGATTGCAATACACTGACAAAAGAGTTGGACTAATGAGTGAAATTTTGGCTGCAATACAAACCGTCAAGTATGTATATTTCCTTACAACAATTGCTTCTGGATTTTAACTCTTGTAGCTCATAAATTGATTATTGTTTTGTATAACTACACAATTTACAGATGTTATGCATGGGAGCAAAGTTTTCAATCTAAAATTCAAACTATTAGGAAAGATGAACTTCTATGGTTATGGAAATCCCAATTCTTGGGAGCGGTGAGCACTACCATTTTCCAACCATACACAACTTTTGTTATTGTATAATATATCTATAAATTCAAATCCTTAAGGTATTGAGGTTTTTGAGCGATATTAGAGTAAGATAGCAATTATGACATGGGTTACATATATTTCATGTGATTTGTTTAAAAAGGTTATATCATGTTATAACTTTCCTGGTTGTTTTTTTCTTTTTCTTTTTCTTTCTTGCAGTGCAATAATTTCATATTGAACAGTCTTCCGGTTCTTGTGGCGGTGATTTCTTTTGGTTTTTTCACCTTGCTGGGTGGAAATTTGACACCTTCAAGGGCTTTCACATCACTTTCCTTATTTACAGTGCTGCGAAATCCTTTGAATACACTTCCTAATTTGATTACTCAGGTTATCCCTTTTCACCAATTCATATGTGCTCTTAGCATGTCTTCAGATAATTGTCACTAGAAGTGGCAAAATGGACCTGTTGTGCAGTTGGAGTAACGGAACAGTTTGACCTGGAACACTTTGGTCCAAAATTTTCATATTAATAAATAATTGGTGTTTCAATTATGTTAAGAATTTTTCAATCAATAATTTAATTTTTTGAATAAAAACTTTTTGGGGGGTTTTATGCAATAAGAATCATCGTCATCATGATACTCAGTATATCCCACCATTAGCAAAGCTAAGGCAGGGTCTGAGGAGGGTAAGATGTAGACAATCTTACCTCTACCTTGTAGAAATAGAGAGGTTGCTTCCAATGAGACCCTCGGATGGTTGAAATTACACTACAAGTGACCATTATTGTTTCCTTTTTTCAATGAAATAAAAGGTAGTTGTTTGGCAAGATATCATCAGCTATTTTGTGTAATCGTTGTTTTTAGGCGGTGAATGCATATGTTTCGTTACAGCGTTTGGAGGTGTTATTTTTAGCTGAAGAGAGAATTCTGTTACCTAATCCACCTCTTGAACCCGGGCTTCCTGCGATTTCAATAAAAAATGGCTACTTTTCGTGGGATCCAAATGCCCCAAAACCAACATTAGCCGATATAAACATAGATATACAAGTTGGTAGCTTAGTTGCAATTGTAGGTGGTACAGGAGAAGGAAAAACATCACTTATTTCAGCAATGCTTGGTGAGCTTCCTCCATTGGAAAACTCAACTGCTGTCATCAGAGGAACAGCTGCTTATGTCCCACAAATTTCATGGATATTCAATGCTACAGTAAGTTTCTGCCTTTTTTTCTTTTGTGCATATTCAAGATGAGCGGGTCAGCTGGTTTGGACTTTGGATAATGGGCCGAAGCAGATTTGGGTTGAAATGGGCATCTTGTTGATACAGATAGAAACGAGCCAGTGTGTCTAAACACGCAAAAATCATATCAAAGCTCATGTTAGCCTTTAATACATGATCAAGTGCGGACTTTTAAAATTTTGCATGCCACCTTTTCTATGAATGTTTTCAGGTACGTGAAAACATATTATTTGGATCAAAATTTGAAGCTTCAAGATATTGGAAAACCATAGAAGTAACTGCATTGCAGCATGACCTTAATATTCTTCCAGTTAAGTGTCCCAGAGTATCCCATTGTGTATACTATATTGCTTCTTGAAGGTTTGACGTTCAATTTGTGTTATTTTCTCCTTCTGTTTGTTAGGGTCATGATCTAACTGAGATTGGTGAAAGAGGGGTAAACATTAGTGGTGGTCAGAAGCAAAGAGTCTCAATGGCTAGAGCAGTTTACTCAAACTCAGATGTTTACATATTTGATGACCCGTTGAGTGCTCTAGATACTCATGTTGGCCGAGAGGTAAGATTATGCTAGCTTTTTGTCAACTTTTTCTGTTATTTACATGGTTCTAAAATAGTAATTTTGAACCTTCTATTTCTTCTCTGATGAGTGTCATAATCGCCCATGTATGTTTTGGCTAGAAGTGGAAAAATGGGTAAGTTGGGTAACGTGTCAAAATTGTATTTATTGGTGCAGGCAAAACAAGCCAGGTCAGGTTGTAATGAAAAACCTTTTTTGGTTTGATCATCTACACTGTTTATTGTGTATCATGATTAGAAGACTTCATTTATAAACTATTAATCTAATTTTTTATTAAAATGATTTCAGTTGTTTTGTGCTTTAAATATATGCATTGCATGGCTTTCAACCAAATTCACTCAGTTCCTTATAGTTCATTTATTTTTGCTATTTTAAGTTATCTATATTTGTTAGAATGTCCGAGGTCTCTTTGGGAGCAGCCATAGAGGTAAGGTTTGTCCTCATCTTACCCTTTCCACACCTCTTATTAAGTGTGATTTGACTGGGCATGTTTGTTTGTTTATTACTTTTGCACATATAATCCATTTAGAGTTCAAAACACAACCCCTATTAATCCACTCATAAGTTAATGGGTCAAGTTGTCACCTCTATTTTTTTATCTAATGATAATATAATCCTATATATAGTATTAATTTTCTAAATCTCCCCACACATTTCGTCTCCAGGTCTTTGAAAAATGCATCAAGGAAGAACTGAGAGGGAAAACAAGAGTGCTTGTTACAAACCAGCTGCATTTTCTTCCTCAGGTTGATAAAATTATTTTGGTCTCAGAAGGTATGGTTAAAGAGGAAGGAACCTTTGAAGAGCTCTCTGAAAACGGGTTGCTGTTTAAAACATTTATGGACAAAGTGGGTGGAATGGATGATCACATGGATGAGAGTGAACACGGAATTAATATCGATTATGGATCCTCAAAACAGTATGCTGATGAGGTGATTGGTGATTCGACAAATGATCAAAGCGTCACAACTAAAAAGAACCGTAAATCTGTTCTTATTAAGCAAGAAGATAGGCAAACCGGCATTGTCAGTTGGAAAGTATTATCAAGGTAAGCATTAGAGCATGTATCTTCCTTTTTTCTTTACTATCTGCCAAAATTCAAAATCCATGTTGAAATTTGGAATTAGAACCTTTTTTTTTTCTTCTTTTTTTCTGTTTTCTGAATTTAAAATGATGATGTCAAATAGATCTGATAATTTTCTCTAATGGATTTACTTGGTATTAGAGGGGAAAGTTTTGGCTCATTTACCTTAAATTGGCTGATTTGGGTTATGTTATCTCTAACCGGTCAAAAAGGTTACACAAAAATATTCATTTACAAGGCCCATTCAATGCATTAAACCTCCAAAATTGCTTTATAAAAAAACATTTTATTAATATTGTGATACTAATCATATCCATAACATCAATTACATGTTTTGGCCCATTATTCAACGTGCCTGACCTATATGTTTTGCCACCTTGGTAGATACCTTTCTTTGGTCCTTTATAAACTTCAAGGCTAAGACAATGATAAAAAGATCAAAGATCAATGTTTTTTCACTGGAACAATTAGGACTAATATCTGATATATCTTTTATAACTTGGATAAAGTTTGGCAGCTATTTTGACATGTTTGAACTTTTCATTTCCTATAACTATGTGAGAACCCACTATATTGATTATAATTACAGGTACACAGGTGCTTTAGGAGGCCTATGGGTTGTTCTGATATTATTCACTTGCTATATTTCAACTGAAGTGCTTCGAATATCAAGTAGCACATGGTTAAGTTACTGGACAGAACAAAGCAGTACAACAACTCGCGGACCTGGTTTCTATATTCTCATATATGCCCTCTTGTCCCTTGGACAGGTATGTAGACAGTGGTCAATTTGGGTTGTATACTTGTATTTTATTGTTAACTGGACAAATATAAAAAAAGGTAAAATAAAACGGCCAAAGTCAGTAAATGTGTAATCAAATGCTTACATCCTAAATTATTTTGCTTCAATAAATATGTATTGTTATTTTAATAGCACAATTTTCTTAATCTTTTTTTTATTTGTTTTTATTTTTTATATTAGAACAACACCTGATCCCAGGATATCATCGAGCAAGACTCAGATCATATGAGAACACCTGAACCCAGGATACCCCACTCTAGGAGGATCCCTTTGGGAAAACCTTTACCACTAGGCTAGAAGCCATAATGCATTGAAACTTACAAAATTTCAAAACCTTTGCCATATATGTTGGTGCGTCATTCAGCCTCGAACTCGGCCCATTTTGTTCCACATAAAGTTGCTCACTTTTACGGTTTTACCAGTTACCCAACTTTTCTGGAACAAGACAAAGTATATTCTTACTCAGCCACTTGTTGCATGCAGGTACTGGTAACTTTTGCAAATTCTTTCTGGTTAATTTCATCAAGCCTTAATGCAGCTAAAAGGCTTCATGATACGATGCTGCACTCGGTTCTTAGAGCTCCCACAACATTTTTTCAAACTAATCCAATTGGAAGGATGATTAATAGGTTTGCAAATGATCTTGGTGATATTGACCGTAATGTTGCTAATCTTGCAAATCAGTTTCTGAATCAACTTTGGCAATTACTTTCAACTTTTGTGCTAATTGCCATTGTGAGTACAATATCTTTATGGGCCATAATGCCTCTTCTTTTTCTGTTTTACACAGCCTACCTCTACTATCAGGTTAGCATCCTTCTCTGTTACCCTTTCTGTTTCTTTAATCCTGATTTGATAAGATATTGTTTATTTTTTATTGAATTCTGTTTTTATTTCCTCTATTGTCCATTACGAGAATCACCATCCATTTTTCAGTAACGAATCGAAATGGGTAATTCTTTTAATATGGGTATATGGGTCAATCAGGCTGGGGCAGGTTGACCCGAAACACTTGACTGATTCTTAAAAGATGTTAAACATGATTACAGAAGCTATATAATTACATTAATATTTTAATTTTTTAAATTAGGAATCATAAAGGTAACATGCATAATAAATACATTTTGGGAAACTCGTTCAAATCCATTTCCAGTTTATCTAATTCTTGGTTTCTTCTTGGCCATTGACCTGTAACTATGGTTGTAAAAGTCGCTAGGCGCTAGTCGGGCAACGAGGTACCGCCTAGGGATTAATCGGGATTAATCGGCGCTAGGCGGATTGGAATTTTTATATGTAATTTTACAAATATTTATTATATACACACATTAATATCAATAATTTAATATAATACTTCAAATATATTAAAAAATAAGCTTAAACATACTAAGTCAAGTACTTCAAATTACAAACTTAAATACAAAATTCAAAGTTTATAGATGGATTTCAATGTTTAGTGGCAGGTTTTAATGTATCAAATGTTGGGTTTGATGTTTTATATACATATTAAGTATTTGAAGTTGAGAAATGTCTCGAATAATCACTTCTTGGGTCCTTGTTAGTCGAAAAAAGCCAAAAAAAGCAAAAAAATAAAAAAAAACCAAAAAAAAAAAAATAGGCCGCCTAGGGCAAAATCGACAAGGTTTCTGGCCGCCTAGTGCCTAGGCGCCGCGTAGGCGGATTTTTACAACACATATATAATGACCCATATCGAACCATTCATTAGGAAATGAGTGATAATTATACCAGAAACCATAACATGAAAGATTTCTTATCGTCATTAAAAACTCAAAGCCAGTGATACAAAGACATGGGGTAAAGATGTTAAATTCTTGAAGATCACATTGTGTTTTCTAAATAAGAATTGATTAACTATCTTTCATTTTTCAGATCTCTGTGTGAGATCAGCTTCCCATTATATATATTAGGTATAAAATGATCAAATACAAAAATGTTTTGCAGAGCACATCACGGGAAGTCAAGCGTTTGGACTCCATAACCAGATCTCCTGTGTATGCACAATTTGGTGAAGCATTAAATGGCTTATCAAGCATTCGTGCTTACAAAGCATACGATCGGATGGCCGCCATTAATGGAAAGTCGATGGATAACAATATTAGATTCACCCTTATAAACTTCAGTTCCAATCGTTGGCTCACCATAAGATTGGAAACATTAGGAGGTATAATGATTTGGTTAACTGCCACCTTTGCTGTCATGCAGTTTTCAAGAACAAATGATCAAGTAGCTTTTGCATCTACAATCGGTTTACTCCTCAGTTATTCTCTAAATATCACAAATCTTATGAGTAATGTTTTGAGACAAGCAAGTAGAGCAGAAAATAGTTTTAATGCTGTTGAGCGAGTGGGCATGTATATAGATTTACCATCTGAGGCTCCATCTGTAATTGAGAAAAACCGTCCGCCACCTGGCTGGCCCTCATTGGGTTTAGTGGAATTTGAAAATGTGGGATTCCGTTATAGACCTGATCTTCCTTCTGTTTTGCATGGTTTATCTTTCAGCATATCTCCTACTGAAAAAGTAGGAATAGTTGGAAGAACAGGTGCAGGAAAATCTACTATGATTAATGCACTGTTTCGGTTGGTTGAGCTTGAAAAAGGAAGAATTTTGATTGATAATTATGATATCTCAAGTTTTGGATTGACAGATTTGCGTAAAGTTCTTGGTATTATACCCCAATCACCTGTTCTCTTTTCAGGTATGATTTATTTTGAGCATGATTCCAATTCAAGTATTTCCCATTGTGTTCTCAAGTTTGGATATAAATTAATAGGGAAAAAATGGTAAAATATGTGTTCCTGAGAATGAAAGAAAGGAAAATAAAGTATAATGATTCAGTAGTAACAGGTGTGTGGCAGCATTTTTTGACCATTTATTTTTTTTGAAAAAATAACTAATGAATTACTTATGATTACAAAATAAATGTATTTTTCAATAATAATATAAACCTTCTAATATAACTAATTTGTATACTTGATCAATCTTTTGGTTTCCATGTGTAAAAGTTTAGGTCTAAATCATTGTGCATGCTGCATTGCTCAAGATAACCATGCATGTATGATATGATATATGGGTTGTGTCCATAAGCAAATGAACATAAGACCCTAGGGGTGGCAATTCTTGACATGACAGATCGTGTTTTTGTTTGATGTCTTACCTGCTTGATAATGGGTTGTGTTTGTGGTGCACTAAATTCAAATGGGTTGATCAGTCAACCCATTAAAAACTAGAACTACAATAACCAAAAAATATAATTTATATACTCAACCCATCAACTGGTTTTCAACATGTGTACAACGTGCCAATCTATTTTGACTTGCCAACACATCTGAAAAAATTAAATATATGGTTATGTCCATGCTCTTAACTTCCAAGTCATCAACCTACAAACCTGACATGATTATTGCCCCTACGAAAACCTAATAAACCCAACTAATTTTAAGTTTGTCTCTCAACAAGTCAGAAACAGATGTGTTGTTTTTCTCAAATTCAGTATTTTCTAAATTGGATGCAACTATAGAGCCATATAGAGGAATATAGGGAGCTTATGATAGGTGGTACACCTATAAATCAATGTACAAAATATAAGATGTAACGAACTTACGTTCGTTTGTTATGGAAAATAAGGTAAGAAATAATGCAATTGTTAAATATCAAAATTTACTTAAATTTCATTGTTTTCAGGTACGGTGCGTTTTAATCTTGATCCGTTTAATGAACATAGTGATGTTGATCTTTGGGAGGCTCTAGAACGGTCGTATTTAAAGAACGCGATCGTCAGAAATCCCTTTGGTTTGGATGCTGAGGTATGCATACTTGACTCTGGTGCTTTTTCACCATGTAGGTATGATGTAGAGGTGCCAGAATGGATAGATTATAATGAGTCGAAATGAGTTCAGATGGGCAACTTTCTTTAAACAATGGATCATGTTTGGTTGACACGAAACACTTTTTTCTAATTCTTGTAATGAATTTTAAAATACCAAATATATTATTTCAAAGAAATCCAAGCTTATTCTTTATATAAAATGACTTAAGATGCTCTCTATGCTTTTGGCCTGACATGTCACATTTGGCATGTTTCTCTTATAATGTAAATGTTTATTTAATTTATTTAACTCCTTAGAGATGAAATATATTCCCAATCAACCCTTCATGAGTAAATCTGAAATTTTATTTGGTACTTAACATATATGAGAAAATATGAAGATGCTTGTATATAATTGAACATTGATGAGTGAATTTTTGATTGTAATGAAGGTGTCTGAGGGAGGTGAGAATTTTAGTGTTGGACAAAGGCAACTACTGAGTCTTGCAAGGGCATTGCTAAGAAAATCAAAGATTCTTGTTCTTGATGAAGCAACTGCGGCAGTTGATATCAAAACTGATGATTTAATACAAAAAACAATCAGAAAAGAATTCAAATCATGCACAATGCTTATTATTGCTCATCGACTCAACACCATAATCGACTGCAATAGAATTCTTGTGCTTGAAAACGGTTTAGTATGACTTCATCCATTAGTAACATTAAATTCTATATTTCTACATGATGGGCAGGTTGAGTAACAAGTTTGGGTTGGGTTGTCATGCAAACATCACTTTTCCATTTTCGATATATAAGTAATGAGAAAATACGATTATAAAAATAATCTTATACTAAAATAATCTAACTTGATGAATTTAAACTAACAGTGGAATCATGTCTGTTAAGACTTTGAGCGACTTTTAACCCGTTTTAACATTTCCCTTTTAAAGTATGTGTATGTTTGTGTGTATATATATATAATTTGGCTGGATTCAAAATAAAGCATGATCCAAATAATGGGTCAAAATTTTCACTTGCAAAAATTAGATGATACATTTTACCAAAAGGTTTTGTATTCCATTTCAGATCCTGGATTATGATTCCCCAGAAAGACTAATATCACGCGAAGGACCATTCTTGAAGATGGTTCAAAGTACAGGGGCTGCAAATGCTCAGTATTTACAAGACATTGTACTTGGTGGTGAAAGAATAAACAAGTTCAGTGAAGAAGAGCCTGCAGCACAATTTGCTGTTGATACAAGTCTTGAAGATCACAGTTGACAAGAAAAAAACCATGTTCTGATTTCTCTTAAAGAGGGCAAAATTATGCATGTGGAGAATGGAAAGTCGAAAAGAAATAATATATACAACATCCGTCCATCATACGAAGAAAAAGTTTTATTAACTTTTTTCTGTCACGTTTTTAGCAATAACTCACACACAAAAATTCTAATAAACTTCCACTCTTTATGGTTCTCTTCTTTGCAACATCCTTAGATCTGTTGCTGGCTTCGTAGCGGGAACCATTGAACTTGGGCTATGTTAAAATGTAAATAAAGTTGTGCCCTATGGTTTCATTAAGTTTAGGTGCTGTCTTTTACATACATTCGTTAGCATTGTAACAATTAAAAGTCTCTCATTCTATGCCAAAGCTTACCATTGTGGGTACCCTGATTGTTGGTTTGTTTTCTCCAGAATTCCTTTCAATAGTCATTTGTTTCTAGTTCTGGTTCTAGCTGTGCCAATTTGTTATATGTGTAACAATAACAATGGGACAGGTTATTCCCACACCTGCCTTTTTTAATTCAACATCCCCACCGACTCTATACACCTCGTATAGATTTATACGTGACGTATAGCCCCGCGTATAGATCTATACTACTCGTATAAGTCCCCAATCATTGGCACTGACACCCAATGATTGGTCACGTATAGAGCCACGTATATACGTCTCGTATAGGTCCCATGACAAATTCTGACACCCAATGGTTGCCCCCTATACGCCTTGTATAGACCTATACGAGGCGTATAGAGGGTGTGAGGTGGGTGGGGTGGGTGTGTGAATAACACAATCCTACAATACACAACTTCTATGGCTTGCTTATGCTTACTGTTTTTGTTATAATACAAATTTGGGGTTTACATATACATGGTTTTGGCCAGCTGATCAATAGGGGAATCAAGCAGCCTCGTGAAATTTTTGGCCCTTACGTCTATGGGTGTAAACGAGCCGAGCTGATCCCGAGCTCGTTAAGGCTCGAGCTCGGCTCGTTTTGGCTAAATAATGCTTGAGCTTGAGCTCGGCTTGTTAAAAGCTTTACTTTCAAGGCTCGAGCTCGGCTCGGATCGGCTAGTTAATTTTTTAATTATTCAATTTATTTATTTTAATTACTAATTTAATATATATTTATAATTATATTTTCCGGATTTAACATATAATACAGAGTAAATTACTGATTATGTCCTTTAAAAATATAGCAATTTGCTGGTTTCGTCCTTTGACTTCGAAAATTACTAAGGGTATCCTTATTTTGAAAATTTTGCACTAGTTTTGTCATTTGTCACTAACCCCGTTAACTTATTTCGTTAAAACCCCCATGTGCCAGTCACATGAGGGGTAAAATGGTCAAATCACACCCTTCTTCAAATCACATCGGTCTGGCACTGTGTTGTTGCAGCTGGTCTGATAGGTCTTGTGTTGTTGGGCTAGCAGCATAGTTTTTTTTGAACGGCGAAGATCACAATCGCGAACCCACTGTGTCCAGGTCATGTCACCAAGGTCTAGTTACATGACCTCCTATAAGCCATCACAACCACCTAGGAGGAAACCTCACTGTGAAAACCCTCTAACCCCCTCTGACTTCTATTTCGTTGCAAGAGGTTTTTGAACCCAAGACCTCCCATTTGGAAGAATCCTGAGGTACCATTGAAGCAATGCCTCATTCATTGGTTAGCGGCTAGTTAAGAGGTGTGAACCTTATCGCTGCGGGAGGGTTTTGAACTCAAGACCTCCCATTTGGAAGAATCCTAAGGTACCATTGAGGCAATACCTCATTGGTTAGCGGCATAGTTAAGAGGTGTGAACAATATGCTTTAATTGAGTCAAGATGATTTTTTAGTTGTAGGTTTCTCCTGAACAAATAGGTCATATAACCATGCTTTGTTTTTCAGGCAAAAAGATGACATGTTTAGCATGATGATATCAGGTGACTAGACGTTTGTAGTTGAAAAAAAAAATTATAATATAATTTCCAAACAATTCAAGGGTTGGCCAATTTGTATCGGAAGTAAGACGGTGCCTAAGCATAAACTATATCCTATCACAACTCAAATATAATATATGTTTCTTGTTAACAAGAGAGTTTATCCCTATTTGCATTATGGATGTTATTTATATTCTTTGTTAACTTAGCCTTAAGTTTATTTTACTTATTATATCTATATAAATAAAAGAGTATGATATCATTTTTTCATATGATTTTGTAACTTTTGTCATTTCAATGCAAAAGTTCAAATATTACGATTTTTGTCTTTATGGTTTCTATTTTATTGTTATTTAAGTCAAATAAACTAATATCGTTAGAAAATATGTTAACTCCAAAGATATTTTTGTCAATTTAATTTACTTTAGTGCATAAATAAATGTGTATAAGTTTTATGTCCATATTAAAAAATAAAAATAATATATTTTATCTATATATAAACAACAAAATGTTTAAATAGACAAGGGTGAATCACTTTTAGGATCATAAACGAATTAAAGGAACTCTTGTTTATATTCATTCACTTAGCACTGAAGTTGTTCGCGAACGGTTTTACAATTCAGCCCATTTCCTTTTTAGTTGAATCATAAATTATGATACAAATTTGTATATACATCAATTAGAAGTCAATGAAAAAGAAATGAATTCAATTTAAAAAGAAGCCTCATGTTTGATTTATAAACTACTTTTTCTAATTATAACTATGAATCGCGAACTTGACTAACTCAGGCATTTATTTGGTTGTTTAATTTAGATTCCATCCAGCATGTTAATTTTGATTTTTTGATGATTAACAATTTTTCTAAGTCCAAATTACCCTAAAAAGAGCATGCTTAGATTGCAAGTTCAAATAGTTAAAAAGAAATAACAAGACATATTTAGGCCTCTAAACCAGCCAAGCAAAGTCATGTCAGTGCTAACTTAGGCAGCTTGGATCAAGCTCGAAAACTCTCAAGCCGAGCCAGCTCGATTATTTCAAGCTGAAAAGTCACATGTGCGTTCACACGTGCAAAAATAAAGTCAAGCCAAGCCAACCCTGTCTTGGGCTCGCCTCATTTACAAACAAAGAAGCTTTCTTTGAGCCGGGAGCCGCGAATTTTTTAAACTTTCTTACAAAAAGTGGACAAATTTGTATCTAAATGAGTCACAACTAGAAGCTCCATACAAATCAGTAAAAATAGAATCATAATTTTTTTAAATAATAAAAGGCGTCTTTATTTACAATGTCAATATGCTACCAAAAAAAAAATCAACAAAAGCACCAAGTTTTTTATTGTTTCATTGTTTCATGTAGCTGTGTATCCATTAACCAACCTTGACCACGGCACATGATAACTGATTCCATGATATATTGGCCTCTAACTATTTCATTACCATGCTTAACACATTTAACTGTTAAGAATTTTATCTGAAAAAGTAACAATTTGTAAGACATAAGAAATAAATAAATTAGAGATAAAACTCGACAGCCGTTCAACACTGCACATTTTAATTACGGCAATGCAAT
The DNA here is from genome assembly GCA_009363875.1 of Mikania micrantha. Taxonomy (NCBI): domain Eukaryota; kingdom Viridiplantae; phylum Streptophyta; class Magnoliopsida; order Asterales; family Asteraceae; genus Mikania; species Mikania micrantha. The sequence goes on along the minus strand of CM018695.1, from coordinate 77,159,926 downwards.
ACTTTAGGTTTTTGTAACCAGTACTCATGAAACCTCTGTTTTGCATACTCCATATAGTCGAAATCAATTTCATTAACATGTTCCTGAAATAAAATCAAAACAAAGTTACACCCACTTTTTAATTTTTTCAAGGCAAATTGGATTTTAATAATACAAAATGTGACCCATTAATCATTAATGATATATACTAGCAGTTCGACTAATGAGGCAGAGTAATTTGTGGAAGCAAATCTCTCTATCCTCAGGGATATAGGTAGGGTTTGCCTACAACTTGTCTTCCCCAAACCCTACATGTCCTCCCCAAACCCTACAAATACCTTTGCTATAAGTGGACTTTTTGGGTATAATTGTTTGTATTAGCAAATTTAGTAATGAAAACTTTCACTTTTCTCGCCAAGGGCAATTCCAATAGCATAATCATCAGAGATTAACACTTAATTTTGCACATTATATTGAACGAAATCAAGTGTAAATCGAGCCTAAATTTATGATGTTTACTCTACTAGGTGCACGCATATAATGTATATGTGTTGGCCCTTAAGGGGTAAAAGTAAAATTGCACTAATTTTAACGTTATTTTACTTATTTTGTGAAAATAGTCGTTAAAAGCGTTGAGATGATTAACCTCAAACGATAACTTTGAGCCGGGGACTCCTTCGGAGCAGCCTCTCTATCCCAACTGGGATAGGGGTAAGGTTTGTCTCTATTCTTCCCCCCAGACCCTACTCTAAGTGGGATTTTTACTGGGTATGATTGTTGATTGTTGTTGACTCTACTAGGATTGCTCTTAATGAAAGTGAAAATTAAGGGGGTGTTACTGGTCAATTGTTATAAAGGATTACTAACGAGCAATGGGCTATCATTTTGATTAATTTGCGTTTTTTCTAATCATCGATACAATAGACACTAGAGACTTTTTTAAGGAAAATAAAATAAAATTTAAAAGGTACAAAAAACTGGCGCAGCTGTGTGACAAGAGGTAGAGGTGGCGTTCGAACCCAGTCATTTCAGCATGGGTCGATTCAAGGTTTTTTTAATCTTTAATAAGACAAAATAAAAGAAAAAAATAATTAAGGGAAATGAGCCAAAAGTCATCCGGTATTTTTTAATGCTTAAAGGTGTTTTTTAATAAAAGGTGTTTTGGGTAAACCCACTAAGCAGCAGAGATCATAAATCACAGTTTTTAAGCCATTTTTTGTTTCTGTGGGTATTCCTTCATTGTTAAATTGGCAAAATCTATGGGCTAAAAACCACACACAGTTGCTATCCATTGATATGATTGTGGAGATCTACACCATATAATACATGAACAAAAACCAGATTATTTAACATAGAATATGTAGTGTAGAAAATGTACCGATATTACTCCCCATAAGCCCCAGAGTAAATGACTTGCAAGAGTGTACTTCTCAACTTCTTCGAGTATGTTGTTAATATCCAAGTTGATGGGATGGTTACCTGCACCACAAACTCAAAAGTCAGATTTGATGTATATTTTATCTATATTTGTTTTTAGCTATAAACATAATGCATCTTCCCTCAATCATGGGCAAAGCATTTCTGATTATATTATTAAACTCTATGTCATCAAAAGCACACGAGGCACATGCCCAGGCACTCAAGCAAGGCAACTGTCTCAGGTAGAAGCAAGGCAAAGAAATTTAAAAAGTACAACCGAGGCGCAAATGCACCTTTAGCAATTTGGTTGGTAATGATGAACAATGAATCTTGCTCATTTTATGCGAGTTGTTATTAGCTTTAAACTTTTGGGATTAATTTGATTATTATTGCTAATTCTTTTAAATGGTTTTATTAAATTTGTGGAATGGTATTGGTTAGTTTTTTTTTCCATGTCTATAATAGATATATTTTTATTTACTTTCATTATCATCGGTGTGCGCGTTTTTTGCGCCTTGCGCCGTTTGCATGTGCGTCTTGCAACTTGGACCATCTAGGAAACACCTATTTCAATATAGGTAGCTTTGTTAAGGATTACCAACTTCAAGCTCAACGTGATTCTTTTCATTACTATAAGGATATATCATGCAACTATAATAATGAACATGTATTCAGTTTAACAGTGTTAAATTGAAAAAAGTTATAATGAATTCTTTGTTGCAAACAGATAAATGCATGCGCAAGCGCACAAAAACCATGCTAATATTGTTTGGTACCTGAAGAACTCAGATATACTTGCAGAAATCTCCTACGCTCTTCAAGATCTGTTTCAGTTGCAACTCATAAGAAGCTGAAGCATTTTTTGTATGATTTTCTAAAGATGAACTAATAATGTTCACCTACCAGGGTATTTACTGTACTCCAAAGCATGAGGCGTTTCTGTATGATAATCAGCAGCCATCTCACAAAAGTGATTTGCAATATCAAACATGAATGGGTTGTAACAAGCATACTCATAGTCCTGTAAAAATTGTTGGTATTAGGGATAGAGGTATTGAAACTTTGAAAGCTGAAAACTATGCAATAGGATGTAAACCTCATAGGCGAAATTATTAAATGGATACTAAGTAGAAAACAATGTTGCAGGTATGGTAATCATACAATTAACATCCCATGTTTATCATTTACCTTATTACTGGCATTAAACAAATTACTGACTTGTTCATGTCATTAACATAACTTTTTATTACAGATGGAAAGCATGCACCGATATCCCATACAGTTCAATCAGCCAACTTTTATATATGACCATCCAAAGCATTCTTCAACAAAAATATAAGGCATTCTAATAAAAGCATTTGCTCAAAATACAAATTAATTACATCCTCTCTAGCTATAACCCATTGGGCATATCTTTTATGCTAATTGTTTTGTCCTATACTAAGTGTCAACAAGGGAAAAAATTAATACATTCTATAATAGCGCCATCAATTTCACCCATTTATAAAAAATGCAGAGATTTTTAGGAAAGGTAACTAATTTAGTTTTGTGATAATGTAATCAGGATAAGGATGAGAGACTTAATAAAATATATTGGAAGTGGACATTCTTTGTGGGACACAATTAGTTTACAGAAAATATTTTTGGATTATGATAAAACATTTGTCATGCGCTTCTGAACATCAAGGAACACAAACTGTGGATACCAAACAAATGTGGTTCAAAACTAAAGGAAGCAAACCTCCAAGGAAGTGGTGTAATGGTTAAAGTGGAGGAGAGACAACCTAGAGGTCTCAAGTTCAATTATCAATTAAAGCGAATTTCCTTGGAGGCCATCGACCCGGTTTCTTGCGGCTATTCCTCCCGGTTATTCGTTATTGGGGGACTCGGGGGTTTACCACGTAAGTGGATTCCCATGATCATCAAATAAATATATAAATAAATAAATAAAACTAAGGAAGCAAAACCGTTCAGGTTGGCCATCCAGGCTCATGACACTCTTGTTTATCCATTTTCTACTTTACAAACAATTAGTGAGTTAAAGATGATTACAAAGAAGTGAAGAACCATATTATTACAAGATTTTGACGTCTTATGCATCTGAATACACTTGCGATACATTTTGGAATGTTTGACCTTTGCACCATATTTTTTTAGTTAAACCTTCTTAAGCTCATTATGTTGGCTGATTATAGAAAAAAATTAACCAAACAAACCCATTTGTAAGTAAAATTGATCAGGTTGCCATTTACTGCAACCCATAGTTGTGAACTCAAAAGCATCTATTCAAGCTTGAAATTACTTTCTTGGCCTTTTGGCTAAGATCAAGTGTAGTATCCATTCAAGCTCAAAATTGAATAAGGTGAAACAAGACAAATCTCATGTCTACTAGGCTAGTTCATGCACCTTACAAATGCACAAGCATTTCATATTAATAGAGAAGTAAAATAAACTTTGCTTAGCAAATACGTATCATGATGGTGGAAAATTGGTGAGAAAGAAAGTTTGGGTAATTGATCAAAGCGGGTAAGTTTTGTACAAGCTGCAATGACCCGGGTTGAGCATGACCCAAAACACCATTAGTAAAATTTCATTTTATATTGAATGCTTGATGTTTTAAAAGTGCTTAGAACAATTGTATTATTTCAACAATAATTTTTTTTTCAATAGAATGGATTAGGGGTTTATATTCGTTGGTAAAACATTTTTGGATCACTTTTAACCACTTTCTTTTTTAGCTAATTTTTTTATTTCAAATCCAAAAAAGATAAAGCACAGCCAAAATCCACCCATCATAAATAAATGGGTTGAAATTGGTCAAAGAACTTTATGTGGAATGTTCATGTTCATGAAATTAACAGTTATAAGTAAATTCTCACAATTATGGTTATAGATCTTGTGTCTTCATCAATCATTATGTTCCCATATTGTAAATCATTGTGGCAAAATGCTATGTGTTGATCTGAGGCAAGACACTTGTATAATATTTCTATCTCTTCTTCAATTGCATCCAAACGGAGGGCCCCTGTTTCTTCTGCAGAGCACATACTTTTGGCTGCATTAAGCCATTCTCTAAAAAAGGATAAAACAGAATTTTCAATTTACAAGTTACAAAAAATAGGCTAATCTGATGCAAAGTAAATTAACTAGCCATGCAACCTCATTCCTTTGTAGGTGAACATAGTGAGACATCAACTTGTAAGGATTAAAAGAGGTATTATACCGCAATCTGTCCCAGACCAATGCCTTCTTTGCACCAGGCATGTCAAGGTCATGGAACTCCTTTAGCTTAGATGCTATAAGTGCAGATATGTCAGGATCCCTCAAATCACAAGCTGACAATGTCTGGTTTCCACAAACAAAATAATTATAATTAGTTTTTGAGATTTCATATTCTTTAAGTAGAGGTGGCCATTTCAACCCGTTCAACTATAAAGGAGCTAATTCGGGTTATAAAGTCATGTATTTACCCAAGGTCAAATAGATCGATCATATTGAAACTTGAAAGGAACCAATTAAATGCTTACAACCTCTTCAATAGCTTTACTTAAAATTAGATTATCATTTATTTTAGTAATTTACTTTTTGTAGTCATATTTTAATGTTTATTTAATTATCATATTGGGTTGGCCCAAGAGGGCCGCTGGGTCGCAGGAAAAAAGGCTGAACGCGGGTCAGGAAATTAGCAAGACTTGGCGGCATGTTTCGTTTTTTTATTTTATTTGTCTATGAGTCATTTAGTTTGTTACAGATTCCTAAGATGTAGGAATTTAATTTAGAGTCAAATACGTCTTCGTTTTGCTTGGGTAGGAATTTATTATAAATACCATGGCTGTGGTATTATTTTATGTATTTGATTTTTCTTTGAGATTAATAAAGGAAAAGAGTCAAGGGAGTTATTCTCAAAATCCTTTGGTGATTGTGTGTGAATTTCTGATTATTCAAGAGGTAGAACAACAAGTCAGAAAGATAGCAGGGACTTCATTTAACGCATTAGATATTAGTATTATTAAAGAACAAAGACACAAAAACTTTGTGTGTTCACCTGGCCCAACCTATTTTCACTCTAATTAAAACCACTCGATTTGGCCCGAACCTGTTTGATCGGTTACCCAATCTACTGTGCCACCTCTACCTTAAGGCAGCCTAGTCCAAAACACTTCCCTCATATGCAAAAGATACAAGTCAACAAAGGTTCCAATATCAGTAGCTATAACTGCTATTGACTAATGCAGATGCTGAATTTTTAATAAACAATTTTACCAAATGGGCCCCTAATACCAAGCATATGTATGCCTTTAAAAGTATTTTTAAATGCATCTTAAGGTGCACCAAACTTTTAGTTATTGCTCAAATTCATATATAAAAGGACATTAATACGTGCAAAAACCCATAACATTAATCCAACAGTTGTACTACTAACATACACCAAGTTATAATCAGGCAGACTTCCTATATGCTAATCTCCTATTATTTATATTGAAAAATCACCTAAACAATGGGAAACATTCAAAAAATGATACTCGTTCATACCCAAGAAAGACACAAGTTTCAGACTTCAAAACATTAGAAAAACAGTATATCAAAGGACGGCAAAAAACAAATACCCGTGCACGAATGAATTCTTCAATTCGCCCATTTGAGAATCGGCCTAATAAAAGAGGTCCTTGCCCTTGTTTGGACATGAACTCAAATGTCCGAATCTCCAACTCACGATCAAAAAACACATCCACACCCTCACCATAAATCCTCACTAAAACCTTTCGAGAGCGTTCTCTGTTGGTTGGCCACTTAATTTGGTAGACTTCATTGGTCATAGCACCTTTCAGTCTTATCATCTGTAAACCATCTACATCAATTATATCATCCCACTGAGAAGCCAATGACTTTAGTATCCTCATGGCCTCTGCTGGTAGCCGACTTCCTATAGCATCTACTTTTTCTGTAGATTCCATGATCAAGGATTCGTCGCTAAGAGTAATCGCCGGTTTATGATAAACACGTGAAGAACTTAACCTGTGGAATGACTGCTGAGAAGAAAAAAAATTAACTGCTGAGCTTAATTTGATCTATTAACTATCCTCTAGAGTCTAGAGAATCATGGATTCTCTTATCTTCTAGCATATTGAATGTACTGATACTTCTTTGTGGTAAACTATGTAATTGAGAACAAGAAGACATTTTTGCAACAAAAATAATACCCAAATGTATGTTGAGCTTGGGCAATGAAAATAAAGGCAAGATAATATGCGCGCCCCGTTACCATCTCCAACCATTTTATCTTCAATAGCCCATCAAATGATTTTAGCGTAACACAGATTCTTTAAACCTGATTCTTTCATTTATAAGGCAATTCTTTACCTTTGTAATTATATAAGTATAAACACACAGACATCACAAATTCAAACAATTCAGGCAAAATGGTCACTTCTGTCTGGCTCGTTTTACCATTGATGTAATTTAGGTTGATGACTTACGCATCTTTCAAAAGGGGTTTTATGTTTCAATTTCAAAAAATCGAGCGACAATTTGTAATTACGCTACCAGGAAAACAGCAGAATCAGCTTGAAATTTTCCAAATAAAAAATAATCATAAATCATTGCAATCGTATAGGATGAACAGGAAATCGGTCACCCAAACCGATAGCTAACAATTTAACAAGATCACCGGCGTTTTCCCAAATCATTATGAAGCATTGAAGATTTTAACTAATCAGGAATCAATATGATCAAAGAAACTATCACCTGAGAAAGAAACTGAATAGAACTAGATTTTAGGGCACACGAGCAATTCCGAGAAAGAGATACAACGGTTAGGGGGATGATGTGCATGCTTTCTGAAAGTTTTCAATCGCACCCCCGGGACATTTTTTTAAAAGTTTAACCCCTGTAAACGAGTCAAAGTTAAGGCAAGCCCCTTTAGTTTGACTACTAAAGTTAAGCTCGGGCTTGTTTATTAATCGAGTTTCAACAAAAAGCTTGAACTCATGCTCAAGGTCGCTTATATTTTGGGGTTGTTTGGTAGCATCTATATCATTAAGTGATGAACCAGTAAGAGTTCTGAACGAATAAGAGGCTATGAACAAGTTAAGTGATGAATCAGTTGTTTGGTTGGACCTCTTAACGAATGTACAGAATAACTATTTTACCCTCTGAACTATTTTGTGCTAAACTAAATCACTTGTTTGAGGAGAACTTTGAATAACAATGATTTCCTCACGCCTATGAAATGTTATTCCGTGAACACATGTGATTCAACAAAGGCATGTACGTATGAGAAAGGGTTATTGTAAGTTCAACATTAGCATTTCTTTCTTTTGTATATAAATTTGATGTATTTGACTCGTAAATGTTTTTACCATACTATTCTAAAGTTTTACATATATTTAACACATGCATAAATATTAACTTATTCCTATATCTCTCAAGTGTACTTATATTACCCCCCTTTGGGTTTATATATTACGTATGAATTGAAGTTTTATAGATGAATTATTGGTCAAGACATCTTACCCACTCACGCATGCAAACATGCATGTTTTACTTGTGCATATAACTAAGTTAAGTAAGTTGGTACGTTTCGTATAGTATTTCCTTTGTACTTAGCATACCTTATCGTATCCTCTTTTACTTATTGTTTCACCAAAGTTTCCATCAGGTTAGTTTCTCTAAATTTGACAACATGGTTATCAGCTCATGTGAAAAACTATATATGTATTCATACATATATGTATATTTATAATTTGATCAAGGGGTTTTCACCATTCATTCTTTTTGAAGGAGATTTATTGCTTTGAAAAAGGCAATTACGTAATGACATAAAAAGAAAGATTTTCTATTTAGTAGATCCCCAACGATGGTTTACAAAGCATATTTATGCCAGTATACAAGCTTACGTTTGCATGTTGCTTTCCCCCATAATTTCATAACATTAATGTATTCATACGTGCATGGCCTGGTTCTTTATTCTTCCTAGTTTCGTGTATAAAAGGTTAGTTTTCAAGCACCTTAAACGTAACCAATCCTTAGTAGTTAATCAATATGCCATAAATTATTGTGTTTTGTCTTAAAACCTCATGTTTTCGAAAATCTTACTTAATCATGGGCTGTGTTATATTTTGACCAAGGTTCATGCAACGTATATGGAGGGTTCCTTCTTGATTAGTTTCTGAGTTGAATGAGAGTTAATCGCCCATGCATGAGGCTGCATGCATGGTCGTAAGTTGGGTTTGTAATTTGTTAGTATAATAGAGTTGTTATCAGATGGTTTTTGGAGAACAAGTTTATTAATTTCTTTCTCTTGTTTGGTTTAATAGGGGCTGTTCTTAAAACTTTAAATTGTTAGAACTAACCTTAGGCAAGCAAGGAATAGAGAAGGGTTCGAGTTCTTCTGATGTGTACGTCCAGTGAAGTGGTCCGAGTCCTCAACCTGCTGTGAGAGTTCTTCGGTTGCTGCTGATTCGGTCGAGACTCAGCAGAAAGGTGCTGATGCTGGTGGTTCACGAGCTGGCTGTTGATGGCTTCCTCCCTTCCACTGCTGCTGGCTTTCTGCTTCTGTTGAAGCTGTTACGAGGAAGCTAAGAGTGCTGGAAGGTGGTTGTATTTGCAAAGAATAGAAGGAGGGAAAGAGGGTTGGGGCTGTTTTATTTTCAGCCGAGAGAAACAATAAGCTAGGTGGTGATGGTTCAGCCGTGAGCTGTTAAGGGAAAGAAAAACAAGAGCAAGAAAGATAGAAAGGAAAGTGCTGGTGTGGGTTTTTGAACAACACAAATGTGGTATTTATAAGGGTATTGGGGTCGATTTTCAGGCTGTAAATGGGGGGAAAACCAGTGAAGTTAGAATTGAATTGGTCTTTGCATTTCTAGTTGGTTGTGATATGATGTTAGAGTTGTCTCCTTCCCGGTGTCTTCATCCTCTTAGTTGCAGGGTTTTGAAGAGTTAAATCAAAGTGGTTTAAAGATGTCATCATTTCCTGCGTTTGCAATTCAATATAGGGGTGTATAAGGGATGTTATGGCTGCCTTGTTGTGGCAGCATGGTTTACGGCTGGAAGAAAATAAGAGATTTGATGTCAGAAAATGGGATATGGCCTATGGGGTTGTTCATAGGCTGAAATGTGGGATATTTGCTGCCATTTTTTTTTATTGTTTATTTATTTTTATTTTTTTAAAAGATTAGGTAATTACCCATGTTAAATGTTTTGGACTCTCTATTCAGACTCATTTTCTTATGACATGCCATTGTTGTGTTGTAATGTAAATTAAAGAATTAAGTATTTTGATTTATGACTTGTCAATTTGTTGAAGTGAAACGATTGTCATAGACCCTTTTGGATTAATATGAAGGTTTCCTTATACCCTTTTGGTTGGATGTTTGGTTCGGCTAAGCAGGGTTTTCAAAGGATGCTCCTCTTTGATAAATTATTTAGTAACTAGGAAATTTCTGGGTTGGGTTCACGTATGCATGCCTCATGCATGCATACTTTTCCTCTTGCACACTTTGTATGTTTTTGTGGCTATTATTTACTTAAATTATTATAAGGAAGCTTTATTTATAATTGTGAACATGTTGATTTATTTTGGTAGAATTTTCAGGTTTTGTTTTAATAACCCATGTTCTAAAATAAATTTTCTGAAAGTAAATACCTGGTTTATTGGTGGTTGTTACATTCATCATCATGCATAGTGGCACATTTCGCTTTTAGAGAGAGAAATGGGATAGATTTCCTCAACACGAGTTCATCTTCAACTTTTTGATGCTTCGTACATCTCCTTCTTATTGCAAGTTAGATTTTTTTACTTGAATCTCCATTTTCGAAGTTCTTGAACACTGATTTCATAAGCTTCTTCTTCGACTTCCAGAGATATAAAAGGGATACATCATAAATAATGGGATTAAGGAATTTTTTTCAAAAACAGGGTGTTTTGCAATACTATCATGACAAGTAGGGGCGAGTAAATTTTTTTTCATAAATGGGTCCATCGCCACTGGTAAGGGCGATGGCTCACAAATCCCTTGTCATTAACACTGATTAGCAGACGGGTTGAGTTTCAGATGTCAAAACTCGCCCATAGCATGGGTGATTGCTGATGTGGATGCCAAGTCACCGAACTCGCCCATGGTAGGGGCGATATTGCCCACGTGGACGCCAACCAGCTTATTTTCAAACGAAAAAATACCCATATGTTTAACGTTCAAATGAAAAAAAATTGAGCTATTACCCTTGCTAAGAGCAAGATCTGCCAAGATAGTACAACTTTTGGAGCCATTGTCCATAGCAGGGGCGAGATCTGCCAAGATAGTACGAATTTTGGAACCATTGCCCATGGCACGAGCGAGATCTGTCATGACTAGTCAAATAGCATCTTTTTTTTCAAACAAAAAAAATAACCTACGTGTGTGTTGTTCAAATGAAAAAAAAATGTTTTTTTTTGTGTTATCAGACTTCATTCAAAAAAAAAATTAATAATCAAAAAGCCTATTTTTGAAAAAAAAAATCTGTTTTCAAAACTCTTGAGTTTTTTAATATACACATGTTAAAAAGATTGGACCACACACTTTTTCAAATGAAAAAGAAACCACGTGAAGCTCTCATTTGGGTCTACATAATTGATGTTATTTATGTGGAGATTTTTTTTGGACATGGAGCTATTGCCCATGGCACTGGCACTAGCCAGGGTATTGTCATTTCACATCTTTTCTTTTGTTACCGTGTGAGAGACAATGGTATTATGTGAGTAGTTCAAAAGAAGCATAAATATCGCCCGTGGTGTATGAGATGTTTCAAAATCATCTAAGCAACCATACACATCAATTCCATACATCAATTATCTCTTTCATTTTTTTTCTAAAATGAATACTCATTGTACGTGTGGTCCACTTAATAATGATTTGTTGTGGCTAAGCGGTAGTCATAGAGGGGATTATTATTTTCAAAACCCAGACAAATATAATGGAGTATTAAGAATTAGACGTGGCGATCAAGATTTTTGGGTACATTTAACTTCAAATCTCATCCCCGATAATGTTATGGAATTCATAACATTGACATGATTTGGAGGTATCATTCAATGTGGAAACAGAAGACTTGATAGAGCTTTAATATCCGCACTTGTGGAAAGATGGCGTCCTGAAACCCATACTTTTTACTTACCTATTAGAGAAACCACAATAACATTACAAGATGTTAATTGATGTGCGTGAAACTATATATTTATTAAATGGGTTTTTCACACAGATTTTAGTTTTAAAAATGGTTTTTACTAAGAACTAAATCACACACAATAGGCAAGTGTACCTATCGCATAGCAATATAGCTTATGGTAAGAACCGGATATCAATCCGTGGACACGATAGCTCTCGATCCTAAATCTCGGTCAATGTTTAGCAAACACATGAAAAGTTGGGTTTTGTGAATTTTAAAATAATAACTGAAAGAAGGATTTTTTTTTGGAAAAATCTAAAGTCTAAGAAAATTGCCTAGATCATGAATCCACTTAGTCCAGTGATGTGATTATTATGAATTGGTAACCCAAATGTTGACTAGATTCCGGTCAAAGATATCTAATCCTATAATATTTTGGAAAATTAAAATGATAAACACATTCTAATCACCTAGGATTATTTTATGAAGCCTAATGTCAAGGTCTATGTCAAGATTTAATCAAGAATTAGTCATCCGTCAAGAATCTTAATTCTACAACTTAAGGAAAACTAATATGACTTATACACACTAATCACCCTAAGTTGCATAAATTCAACAAAGTCATAATTTCTTCCAACTTACAATCTATGAACACAATCATGCAAATGAGGTCATTTGGCCATAATTTCCTAACTCACATGTTAATCATATTCAACAAATTATAATATCACCATGGTTTTTCCAAACTTTAGTGAAAGAAAGTATACTTGTGCAAGTTTTATAACATTCAAGAAACCAATTATCATTCCTAATCTCATGGCATAATCTTAAAAACAAGTTGTAAGATTATAAACAAATGCTTGATCATGGTTTTCCAACATAGTATGATTAAACATTCATCATTCTTGAACACTAATCAACCTACACAAATTTACAACATCATTGGAATACAATCATAACTTCATCTTGAATCTTGACATAAACCCATTTGACCAATTCATAAAATCATCATCACATAAACAAAAGTTTCATCATAATCTAGACAATGAAGTGTTTAGCCCATAAGGCTTACAAGAACAATAACAAAGTAGCTAGAATTAACAAGAGACATGATTAAAATAACAAAATGCAAACCACTAGCAAGCAAGGATTGAAACAAGATGGTGTTAGATGCTCCTTGGATCTTCAAGACCTTCACAATCTCCCTTAGACAGCTTCAAGAAATCTGAACAGAAGGTATTTTGGCTCCAGGAAGTCCAACCCTTTGAAATGAGGTGAAAAGCTGAATTTATAGAAAATCTGGAACTTGGCACGGTCGTGCACCTATGGTGCACACGGTCGTGCAAGGTGCTACAGTACTTCACTTTTGGTCTGGGACGGTTGTCGAAGTTGCCATTTTCAGCTAAGTCTCGAAAATTGACTCGAGGTGTCAGGCACGGTCGTGCCAAAAGTCGCACGGTCGTACGCAAGTCGTCATGGACGGCACTACCTCCATTTGGCCCGGCACTCGCTAGCTTGCACGGTCGTGCATGGTTTAAGCACTGTCGTGCATAGGCTAGCACTGTCATGCATGGCCTAGCACTACCTGGTTGCACGGTCGTGCATAGGCCAGCACTGCCATGCATGGGCTAGCACTGCCTAGTTGCACGGTCGTGCATGGGTCGGCACTGCCAGTGCAAGATTTGGCATGACAGTGCGCATCTGGGAATTTGCTCAGAAAATGCTGAAATTCCATTCAAAGCTTGATTTTCTTCCGAGCAAGACCGTTTATCCTACAAATTCACAAAAACAATAATTAGGACTATTTGTGAATGAATTTTCATGTTATTAACGTTAAAACCGGGGGAATTTGAGTCGAATAATATGTATAAATTAAAGTATATCATTAATATATTGTAGGGTTTACTAATTGAAGGAAATGTAGTTTCAGGTGTGGATTTGACTTTAAATGGCAATCAAATTGCATCACTGTTTGAAATTTTGACGGGTGTTGAACTGCTATTAGAGGCAATCAATGGATATAAAATAAACCTTTTGTTTATTTTATCCATAACAAAAACAAATTTATCTGAAAATCCATCTAGACTGCAATTAATTTAGCGGGCTAGGTTGATTAATTTCTATTTGATTGGTGCAACATTATTCCTAGATGCAACAAGCAACTGGGTCCATACCAAAAGAAATATCAGAAAATGCTTCTTTTTCAAACCCTACAGAAGACAAACCCGATAAAACATATGAAGATTTAGAAGAAATTCAACAGAAAAAACGAAACTAGTCAATTTCAAATGAAGAATCCAACAAATGGTCCCAAGATGTAGTCGAATTTTATAACAATGGCGATGCCCTATTCTGCTATTCCATTTTTTTAAAGATAGAAAGCTTGATGGTGATTTTTGGGGAACTTTGTTGGGATATCGGTGCAACGGTCATCTTCGGCCAATGGTTGAAAGTTTTTAAATTATAATTTGCAATATCGATTTAACGTTTTGAAATTATACTAACATGTTAATTAAAAAATTTACATGTTTTTCAATGATATTTTACAGCATATTGAAGGATGGGTAACACGAATGATGCGTTTTAGAGATGCACGTTTTAGGATAAATGGACCATCATGGTTGCGGTGGACAATTCTACCACCAGAATTTCGTGATATTTTAATTATAAAAAAAGCAAGTTCGCTGCAGTATACGCTAATGGAACTAATGAATTGTACCCTCCATGGTGGGAGGTGGATTATATTTATATTATGTTATGTATTTGTAATGTAAGAGATTGGTATATTGTAAGAATCAATTTGCAGACTATAGAATTGGCTCAGTACTAGCCGAATAAGGGATATATAAAAGATTATCGTAGTCTGATTCATTTTCCTACCATGGACGTGATGCCAATTAAATTTGATTGGTTGTTAGATGAAATTCAACACTGGCAAAAATATCATGGAGTTTTCATAGATAAAAGGGATAGACACATGAAAGTACACAGTGTTAATGACTATTATGCGCCAAAGGATGAAGATGATCTAGGCACATGTATGCATATTTTAGGAAGTTTATAAATAAAATTATTGTTTAAGTATTTAAAGTTTAACAACCTTTTATTATCAAATGTGTTATTTTATTAAAAGTTGATTCATTCTTAGTAAATCCTACTAACTTTAATTAAATTAGTTTGTTAATTATGATTAATATTTATTGTTGACTTATATATATAATTCTTTTTAGAGAGTTATTAAAAGGGGTTTTTAAAATTTTTATGACTTATGATATTATATATATTATCTCGCATTTAAAAAAATAAATAATAGTCATGAATTTGGATTTATTGTAAATGAGTACGATTATAAATTTTGATTTCGTAACGAAAAACCGTAAGGATTAAAGTAAAAACAATTTTTTTTATAAATGTGGTTGTTTTAATCACATTACTTTATTTGTTTATTCTACAACTTTATAAGATAATCTGTTATTTATTAGTTTTATTATTTTATATTATTATGTAATTATTTTTCAGATATATTAAAATAATATATAATAAATTTATATTTTAGCATTTTCATGTGTTATTTTATTGTTAATTATAATTTTTTAAATTTACATATACACGGATAGAATATTAGTTTTATATATGCTAAATGCCAGTATATTGTTATATAACTCAACATGTTATTATATAGTATTTATTATTATTAAAAATTTTAATTTCAATTATTAAAGTTTTATCAATTTGGTTAATTTGATGTGTGTGGACTTTTACTAGAATAGTACTTATTAAACGTGTTCGGTTTCAACTATTTGGTAAAATTAAAACAAACGGATTGGTTAATATGATGAGTTGAAATGGTGTATATTTGATAAATAAAATTAAACACAAATGTGTTGGTTAAAAATATATAAATATGATAAGATGAAGTTATCTACATTTGACAACAACAAAAAATTAATCACGCTCTCATTTTTCTATGAACTATATTTAATCATACTAATTTTCTATAAAACTTCTAAAAATAACATATGTGGCAGAGGCCAACACTTTCTATTTGAGGTTGTGGGTTTATTTCCATTGTTGTCAAAGTTTGTGAGACATGGCAATGACCGCGACCCGGGCTATTACTTGGCTTTGTGTCGGAGCCAAAATGGTTTTACGCGGCAAGGTTAAAGCTTTCTGCCCGGTTTTTTTCCCTGAAACAGTTGGTTGACGAGTATTCGACTCCAATCAACTTGGCCCGTCAAGAGGGTTGGGTAGAGCCTCCGCTGCAATCGCAGCATGGGGTAGCCTCTCTAATGACACTGGAAAATGCACTGCTGCAATTGTAACATGACTGTAACGCTGAAGTCTCGATACTCAGTTACTGCACTTTGAAGCAATGATTACTGCACTTTGAGGCAACGGTGTTGCCGTTACATCAACCGTCGTTCTAAAAAAAAGGTAAATGTACACAACTTTTTAAATAACAAAGTTTTCTCTAATACCTCTAATCACACTCATTTAAATAAATGCTAATAAATTGAATATAATAATGTGATAAATATTTAATAAAAGAAAACTAAATATCATAACAATATTTTTAATTTTCCTCAAACTTCTAGTTGTTTATGTTAATTTGATTGAGTTTGAAAAAAACAAAGTTAGTTATTGTAATAAATGTTGTTAAAAAAAGTCAATACAGTAAATATAATAGAGTTAGGTGTAAATAGAAATTAGACTATGGTGCAATTAGAAATACCCAAATGACATGATTCGTTTGTCAAGATATTTACCCTGCATGTAATCGTGTGTTAGTTTGTTATTGTCATCATGTAATCAAATATGTATCTTATTTTACATTCATAATTATAATCACGACTATAAGTTATGAAAAGTTAATTTTATTTGTTCATTCTATATAACACTGATAGGTCATAATTGTTTTGATTTTCAATGTATGTAGTATTATAGTATCACTTATAGGTCATATATATATTATAAAAATAAAAGTTTTATTCAAAAGCCACAAAACTCTTTATGTTTCAAAAATATTTGATTTTTAAGCATCATGATGCATAATGTTTTTACAAAATCACTTATGCCATTGGTTAATTTAATCATATTTAATTGAAAAATTAAAAAAGTGTTTGTCTTAATAGCCAAAGATGTTGCAAATTAAATATCACAAGTTTTTAAAGCTCAAACTGGGGGAAAAAAAATGCTAAACCACAAAGTGCATATGTGTAATCGACTATTTATAGTCACAACTTCTAAACCCTAATTCCACTTTTCTTTAAGATAATGTTTAGTCAAAATTGATTGACTTAGTTTGCTCCTTAGGAGGATTAGAGTTGTGGCTAATGTTGTTTAATGAAACTTGTTTGATTAAAACCACACATGTGCGTGTATGTGTGTATAGTGAGAGTTATGCATGAATGATCCTTATGACATGTTAAAATTTTGGATTTGGTCTCTATGTATGAGAAATTACATTAACATCCTAAAAATACACATACATGCAACATGGTTGGTTGTTGTCATTAATGGATGGTGTATTATTTATATTAAGTGACATGAAATGACCAAAATATATATAACACTAAATAACAAAAAACGACTTATATAATCGAAACTCTAATTCCTATACAACCATCTCTCACACACCGTTCATTTGAATGATTAACTCTTCACATCCCCAAATAGCCTGTCGCCCAAAATTTCACTATTTCACACCCCATCATATTCGACGACAACGACTAACACCACAATCTTTCCTATTTAGAATAGACAAATACCCATCCCTCTTTTGTTTACTACAACCACTAATCTAGCTATATTATTCAACGAATGGTCGAATACCGAAACTGTCACACCCTCAAATTCCCACTCGTGGTGTCAGTTCACGTGGGTGTGACGTGGGCAGAATCACAGCTCAAGGTCATATATAACACCTCTATATGCGTTTACAAATCCAATGTTTGACACATACACTTAACAAAATAATTTGCAGCGGAATAATAAATTAAAGCAACGAAAAATATAATTATTATACATGCAGCGGAAAAGTAATAAATTTAAGTATTGCAGCGGAAATAAATGTCAGACCAAAACATTTTTTTAATACAAATCCCAATGAAATTGTTTTCAAAAGATAAACAGAAACATAAATGCATGGAGGTCCTAATGTTCGTCCCTTAAATGTGCATTCCTGTCCTCATGCTAGCCACGCTAGTTACCTGAGTATACAAGTTAGAAAAAGTGTCAACACAATGGTTGGTAAGTTCACATGTTTTGATATACATATGGTAATAAAAGTGTGTCATGCTGTTTATCAAATGTTAGTACCGAGCCCTAGGTTCAAGTGTCAGTGCGTCACTACCGAACTAGACATGTTTGTCCTTGCCTCCCATGTGTCTCGTACACACAGTAAATTAGGTTAGAGTTTGCACGGGTTATGACGTCCAGTCAACATTGTGCCCCGTGGGGTTGGTGATACCCTAATGGATCCATCCAAATCTACTGCGTTGTTCGTACATTAACGGTAAGACTTTGTGAGGTCTTGTTACGAGTTCAACACTTAATGTTTGTCCAATAAACCAGCATACACAATAAAAATGTTTGTATAGTAGTAGTTGTTTGACTCGATGCAACTAGTATTCTCCACCTATTTGAAATGTTTGAAAAGAGTTAAAGAGGGGCCGTAAACTCACCTTAGTGAATAGAGTAATAAGTATGCGTAAGCTCCTGAAGTAGTAGCGCGTCGGTCACCAGCAACCTATATCGTATACCGCATGTGAGTTCATGTAACGACTGTGTTCATGTTCGTGTTAGTGCTCGTGTTTGTGCTCAACAACCCTCGGTTGTTCATGTTTGTCCGTGTCGGTCCACAATGACCGTGTTTGCTCGTGTTGGTCCACATTGACCATGTTTGACCAAAGTTGACCATGTCAAGTCAACGAACCGTTGGTGAACCGTGTGACGGTTGTGACTCGTGTAGCAATCGTGTAAGTGCTCGTCGTGTGCAAAACGCGCAAGCCGCATATATGGACAACTTACTATTTATAGTAAGTTTCCATTTACGGAAAGTTTCACAAAGCATATTGTTTTATAATTATAGCATGCTTGTTAGTCCTACGTGATCATGTTAACTCATAATGCATCATCATACGGAGTCATATAAACCATTTATATCATGTTAGCACACAAAAGTTTCCTAAAATGGAAAGTTTCCATTTTTAACATACTTGATGTCGGAAACCATCTAACTTAGCATCTAATCATCATGTTATAACTTAATAACTCATTTAGCCTGCTCAAATCATACAACATGTTCCTAAGTCGGGTTTTGTAAAAATAAAGTTACTAAATATGGTAACTATGCCAATATGACCATAATCATCATAATAATCACATTTCAAACATCCAACCCGTCCTATTAGCATTCTAATAGCAAATCCACATACATGCAAGTTACTAATATCATCCATATTACCATTTATCGAGACTTGGGTTATAAAAGTTACTAATATTAGTAATTTTGCCCAAATAATCACAATCAATCATCAAAACCGCATTCTAAGCCTCCATGTCATCCTAAATACATTCAAACAACATATTCATATACTTGCATGCTCATCTTTCAACATTTATCAATGAGATGTAACTAAAAAGTTACTATATTTAGCAAGTTTCATCAAAAATAGCATTTTTAACCATTTCAACATCATCTAAACATGTAATCATCCTCCAATATCATCAAGAAGTATATCTAAATATTAAAAATCATCCCACATGCCATGGATCATACATGCATGTGGGTTTTTTACTTGATAATGCATAAGTCATGGTATTTGTACAAACACATTATCTTAGATCTTCATAAAACTTAATCTAAACACCATGGATCATCAAGAAACACATGTAAACTAACAAACCCAGATTCAAAGATAGAGAAATTTCGTGCATGCGCTTGCTATGAGCCTGCATGTGGATTTTAACACATGTGTGTGTGTAAGAGGTGTGTAAGTGAGTTTTAACCATGAAAACTACCTCTAAAGCTCCTGGAACTTCTGGATTGATGCTAAATCGGCCTTCTAAACTCCTGAACAACTTGTCTTTGCAGCAACGAAGTGATGATGGTGGATTCGAGCTCCAAGGGTAGATGTCAAGCCTTCTAACCTTCACCTCCAAGCTTTCAAGGGTGTATCAATGGCTTCCAGAGGTTTGATAATGATTTACGGGTGAAAGAGACGAGTTTAGATGGTCTGGAACTCGAGAAATACAGAATAAAGTGGCTGGAAATGATGGTGTCTTGGTTTTATAAAGATTTGGCGTGCTGGGCTCGTCGTGTACCGCGGTCAAAAGCAAAAAGGAGTTTCGCGTAGCGCGATAGTGTCTCTTGTTGGGCCATCGCGTACCGCGATGGGCCTCTGAAGAGCCCAATAAGCCTAGTTTAATGGGTTTGATCCGTTCGTTGTCGTTTTCACGCTTCCGAACTATCGTTTGGCCTCGTTTGAACTTCCAAGTTCAATGTGTGAGTGTTTCGTGAGATTTCAAGTGTTGTGTTACACAATGTGCTAGACGTTCACCAACGTTCGTGTGTTTTGACACTTGTGTGTTGTTTCTCGATAATTCTTCGAATTATCTAGTTGTGTGTCAGTGTTCGTACCGTCGTCCCACGTGTCACACTAAATTAAGCTAATTCTAGTGCCACGTGTACAAATAGTATTTAAATAAACATTTGAATAACATCAAAGCTAACCTAGAAATTACGGGGTGTCACAGAAACCCACCAAGTTGTCTTCTGTTACGAAAATCTTGTTGACATTTGGTTAGATCACCATCAAGAAGGGAATGAAAAGGTTTTAGATATCTTGTCGATATTTGGCTAAATCTGTTCGCATGATGCCTGTATTTGGTGTTGAAAATGGAGATGCTGGTTGTAAGACGAAGTTATGATTTGATTTAGGTATGCTTTGTGAGCATGTGTTGTGTAATAGCCACTAATCAACCACCATATTCACCACCTTCATTAAAGAATTAGTCAATTCACGTAAGTATTTGTTCTTCTATCGCGAGAGGGCAGGTTGGGATTGTTTAAGCAATTCACGTATCGTTGACCTCGTTCTAATTGATTATGAGTAGCTTTATCGAGATCGGAAGCAAATTGTGCAAAAGCTTCTAATTATGCGAATTGTGCAAGTTCCAGTTTTAATTTACCAGCTACTTGTTTCATAGCTTTAATTTGAGCTGCATACCCCACTTTGGAAACATAGATACCCACATTAATAGCGGGTCGGATTCCGGCATTGAATAGATCGGCAGATAATAATATTTGTCTCTTTAGGTATGCAATTCATTTTAGGTTTTTAGTTGGGTGGGAACATGCACAAGTGGTACTAGCAGGGTGATAATTAATGGAGGTGCGTCGATGATAGCTAATGGTGGGGGATGACTAAAGATGGGAGGTCGAAAACGTTAGGTGTGGTTAAAAAAGTGATACATGCATATATAGGGTTTAGTTAAACTAAATAATTCTCTTAACCTAAAAAACATAAGAAAGATCTTAAGCCATTAGATCATTAATCAATGTCTATGATTAAATCAAGTTGTTGGAGGGTATTTTAGTAATGACTACTTTTGTCGATTTTTTTATCAAGTTTCCCACCTTCTTTAAACGTTCACAAATTTTACATACGGAATTATTTTTTGAAAACATATATCATAAAAACGAACATTTTTTAACTTCAAAATTAGTATAGTGTTGCTATAGAAAAAAATTGTTTTTATAGTCAATTGTGTCTTTTGTACATGTCATTGTGTCTTTTTTGTTTTTGCTTAATGTTATGTTTTCATAAACAATTTAAGAAACAATGATGTTGCATAATACTTAATGTTAAGCAATGATGTCACAATGATGAGTATAAATAACACAATGATCTTTAAAAAAGATATAATTACCTGTAAAAAAGACATAATTAATAATAAAAAACACAATTATCTGTAAGAAAAACACAAAAAGATAACTATACACAAACATTTAAGAAAGACGCAATGATGATATATGTGTGTATTTATATATTAGTTTATAATACTCAAAATAAGATATTAAACAAAAGGATCATGTTATTCTCACGCCCATCTCATACACTTCACATCTTCTATATGTTTCGTATATACATATACTAGGCGTATAGACGGTAATCATTGTTTGTAAAATTTTTTTTGTATAAATAATTGAACTCTCATAAGCCTATATGGGGCTATACTCTATAGATTCTACACGAGTAGTATACGAGACTAATTATTATCAAATTAGTGGATATTAAAGAGGACTGTATGCCTCGTATAAGGCTGTACAAAAGTTAGGATTGCAAATAACAAGCCAAAAAAAATGCAGGGCTAGGATCCTCGCACAACCCGACTTCGCTCTTTTACGTGGGTCAGTCACTCAGTCTCCGTGTTTTGGTTTTTTTTCCCAGGTTCAACACGCCCGTCCCAGCGTGTTTCCCAAAGGGATCGATCTCTCGTCCCGGTTCATGCCACACCCAGTGGCGCTAAAACCCTAATTAAATTTTGGATTCATAAAACACTCTGGATTTCTTCCTTAGGGCTTGAATTCACCAACTGTTAAAGATGATGTACAATGACCCTCAGCAGCAACAGCAACAGCAACAGCAGCAACAACAACAGCCAATGTATCAGCAACACCACCCACCGCCGCCGCCGCCCCAGCAACCGCCGCCGCAAATGATGCATCAATTTCACCAGCCGCAGCAGCAAATGGGAGAGTTTCAGAGGGGTCCGCCGCCACAGATGATGCGTCAGACTTCTGCTTCTTCCACAACTATCGGTGGTTATCAGGAGTACCACCAACAGCTTCCTCACTCCTCTTTCGATGGTTAGTCTGATTTGTCCTGTTCACATTTGTATGTACCTTTGCACTTTTCTTTTTCTCTTATGTGGATTCACATCCCACTCTATAATTTAGAGATTTGGTCTAAATAAAGACAGAGATGGAGAATTAGAGGTTTGGTCGATAGAGATGGGGAATGAGATACGTTAGGTTAAGCAGACTTTAGAGATAAAGTTAGAAAAAAATGATCATGGATAACGTTAGCTGCAAAATGTTTGGGAGTGTAAATTTACAGCATTTGCTGGCTTGCTGCTCTGGGAGTGTTAACATTGTGACATAGCCTTGGAGACTTTGGGATTAAGGTTAAGAACTTTTAACAGAAGTTGTAGAGATAGCTTAGCTGCATCTTAGGAATGTAGTAAAACTTTAGGAGGTCCGTAGTTGTAGAGATAGCTTAGCTGCATCCTAGGAATGTAGTAAAACTTTAGGGGGTCCTTGCACATCACTGTCTTGTTGTATCTTATGTTTATATGTAAGTGCAAATTTGTGATTTAATAATATTACATATGTTGCTATCTATCATATGATAGTTTTATATCTTTGTCTCTAGTTACTTAAACATTCTGTCTCTATGACCTCTGTTTGTATGTCTAGTATGTCTTTGCTTGCATACATGTGTTTGTTTGCCATTCGAGTTGAGGGTCTCTTTGGAAGCAACCTCTTTTTTAGAGGCAAGGTTCTCTCGAGACCCTACTAATAGCTTGACTATAAGCGGGACTTTATTGGGTTGATTGGTTAGCTATAAATTTTTAGTATATTTTGTGTTGCAAGATGGATGGTCGCTAATTTATTAGAAAGGGCTTTAAGAAGCCCCCATGGATGTATGGATTCTGACAGGATTGAAAGCAATATTAAGATTTTGACCTTAAATAGGTTGGCTTGTATTGCAATAATTAGCCTTCTTTTCTGCGAGAATCCACAGTAAATACTATTTTTGCTATCTGTCACCGTCTACAATCACCATTATTGCTCTGTTGTTTCTTTATTGGCATTTTTATGGCTACTTTTAGGGGTCGTTTGGTTGGATTTGAATCATTAAGTGCTGAATGGTTAAGGTGTCTGAAGGGTTAAGAGGGTCTGAATGGTTAAGAGGGTCTGAATGATAACTGTTTGGTTGCATATCTGAATGGGAAAAGAAAAAAACAAAAAAACCCTTCTTGCCGTTTCAACCAATCGCATCCCCCATCTCCTCCGTTCGAAACCCTAGCCTCCCCGCATCTCCTCCGCCGCGGCAAGCCATGAAGCTAGTCGCCAAGACCTTCGATCGCAGCCACATCTCCTCCCATCTCCTCCGTTCGAAACCCTAGCCTCCCCGCATCTCCTCCGCCGCGGCAAGCCATGAATCCAGTCGCTAGGACCTTCGATCGCATCCCCATCTCCTCCGTTTGAAACCCTATCATTTTGTAGTCTTTTGTTTTTTGATTTTATATTGTTGTGTCATATATTACTTATTTGTAGCCTCGTGTTCTTTCAGCTGTTAGCTATTTATATTTTAACACTGTAGCTATTTTTTTGTGGTTGGGTTATTTCATTCTTTAGCGCTAATTCCTGTGCAGCCCATGCAGACAATTTTGCTGCCAAAAGGATGAGAAAAATTGGACAGCGAAGAGCTGTTGATTATACGAGCACTGTTGTGCGATATATGCAGGTACATGTATATAACCCTTTTTTATTTTCCTTTTAATGCATCCCATATGTTTTATTTGTTTGCAAGTAGCATATATATTTTATATTGGGAATATATAGTTAATGATGTGATAGAAACTAAATGATATTTGTATATTGTGATGTAAACTTCGATGCAGACCCGTTTATGGCAACAAGATTCACAGGACAGAACAGTATTACAACCAACACCGGCTGCAGCAATTGATGTCAGCCAGCTTTCTTGTTCATACAGATTTTACATGTCTGCATACTTTAAAATAAGATCCTAATTTAAACATGTTTATTGTGTTGGTCCTGGAGACAGTTGTTACCAACAGTTGCTTATTCAGATAATCCTTCCACCAGCTTTGCTGCAAAGTTCGTTCATACATCACTAAACAAAAACCGTTGTTCGATAAATCGTGTAGTGGTGAGGGTTTCTGCTCAAGCTGTTTAAATATAGTGCATGTATATGTCATACAACTATATTGCTTTTTTGAAAAAAGTATAAAAAAATTTATCAATGGTCCTTTTATTGTCACAATTACAACATCAAGATAGTTATACATGCATCTGTTACTTTCCCTCTTTCTGTTATCTTAAAATATTTCCTCACTTTATTTGACAAACAGATGAATAGAAGTTAATGCATTATTAATTTATTAGATACACATACATAACATGCTTGACATTTCAGTTTTCAAGTTCATTGACACCAATTACTAAGGATAAAATGTAACTGAGTAGCAAACTACAACCAATATAATTTGATTTTAAATGAAAAATAGCTGTCTAGCCTAGACATATGATCAGACAGCTCTTAGATTTAATATAGTCATGGCAGCCTGTAGTCTTACCCTTAAGGTGTAAGTCTATAATGTATATATGTGTCGGCCATTAAGGGAAAAAGTTAAGTTGCACTAATTTTAGCATTATTTTACTTTATTTTTGTGAAAATAACGTTACAACCATTTGGTTGGTTGGTTAATCAGGCATCATGAGCCAGGGGTCTCATTGGAAGCAGCCTCTCTTTCCTACGGGGTAGAGGTAAGGCTGTCTACATCTTACCCTCCTCAGACCCTACCTTAGCTTTACTAATGGTGGGATATACTGAGTACGATGATGATGATGGTAGCCTATAGTCTTGCTCTATCGTTACACAATTAGAACACATGGATAAAGCTTAACAATCAACGCCATTATGTTTCGTGCATGTTGGTGTGGGCAATATGATTGGAAAGTTGCTGATTTTCTTAATGGATTTTTGAAAAAAAAAACTCATTTGGAGTCGGTTCTTCTAGTTAGTAGCCATTTAACGTGTCTCATCACTTACTAATCTTGTGCTTTGGCCTGTAGCTTAAAATTAATATCTAATCCCTTTATTTCTAAATTCTAGTGGTGGTAAGGTGGGCAGGTTCAAGGGTTGGGTAGTGGGTCAATTTGAGGTTAGATCAAAACATTAGAAGCGTTAATTGTTTTCCAGTGATGAACTAATCATGTTCATTTACTTGCTAGAAAGAAACAATTAGCATACAAGTAAACCAGCTGAACTTACTAAGAATAATTAGCACACACATATTACTTTTGAACCTAGTTAATCTCTGGGTGAATATGTGAATGTCACATCTTCCACTGAAACTGTATTGTCTTGACACATGTATTTGCTTGAAGTGGACCCCTACGGGTAGGCGTCTTATAACCGGCTCACACAGCGGAGAATTTACATTATGGAACGGTCAATCTTTTAATTTTGAAATGATTCTTCAGGTATGCAAATTTATTCTTTTTATTGTCACTTTCTATGTATTAGAAACTGTGGAGATCTGTTGGAATATTTGAATTTACAGGCTCATGACCAACCAATCAGATCTATGGTGTGGAGTTATAATGACAATTGGATGGTCACTGGCGATGATGGAGGTGCTATAAAGTAATTACATTTCTTTGTACAACTTTTTTGTGAAGTTGATATCAGAGAAGAATATATTTGTATCTTTATATATATAATAATAATAATACTCAAAAAAAAAAAAAGGGGAACGGTTTTTTTTTCGAGCCGAGGGTCTCTTTAGAAGCAGCCTCTCTACCATATCAGTGGTAGGGGTAAGGTTTGTTTTCGTCTCACCCTCCCCAGACCCCACACAGTGGGAATATATTGGGTTTGTTTGTTTGTTTTATATCAGAGAAGAAAAATTCGTACTTTCATTCAATAAAAATCAAGGCTTTATAGCCAAACAAACAAGATAAAAACTCAACTAAAAACCTGAAAAATAGGACTAAAAAAACATGTTTATCTATCAAATAATCTACTAATTAAAACAAACAAATAAAGTCCTCTACTTTAAAATATAACAAGTTTAACCCAACAATCTCCCCCTTAAACTTGTAACATCTTCAGTCCAAGCATCTTCTTCATTTCTTCATGCTTCAACCTTGGCAATGCTTTTGTCAATCCATCCGCCTTTTGTTCAGTACCACTCACATGCTCAACTTTAATTCTTCCCTTTTCCACACACTCCCTTATAAAGTGGTATCTAATGTCTATGTGCTTGCTCCTCCCATGAAAGACTGGGTTCTTCATCAAGGCTAGAGCAGATTGGTTGTCAACTTTTATTGTAACTGTTTCTTCTTCTTTCTAAAGAACTTCAGCCATCAATCTTTGCATCCAAATTGCCTGACATGCAGCACTTGTAGCTTCCATGAACTCTGCTTCACAAGAAGACAAGGCAACTGTCCCTTGCTTCTGAGAATTCCAAGCCACAGGTGCTCCACCATAAAAGAAGACCCATCCTGAAGTACTTTTGCCATCGTCCATGTCTACTGAATAGCTACTGTCACTGTAGCCGTAGAGTACTCCAGCCTTCTTTCTTTCATAGCATATCCCTAAGTTTGTAGTTCCTTTCACATACCTTAGGATCTGCTTTAGAGCTTGCTTATGAGTTTCTTTTGGACACTGCATAAACCTGCTCACATATCCCACCGAGTAGCAGAGATCAGGTCTAGTGTGTGTTAAGTATCTTAGGCAGCCAATCCATCTCCTGAACTGAGTAGCATCAACCTTCAGGCTGTCATCTTCCTTCGACATCTTTAGTCCTGGTTCCATAGGAAACGTGGTTGAATTACAAAGCTCCATCTTGGTTTCCTGAAGAATCTTCTGAGCATTTCCCTTTTGACAGATTGTTATCCCGTTGCTATCTTGTTTCACCTCTATTCCAAGGTAGTAACTTAACAACCCCAAGTTAGTCATCTCGAACCTTGCTTCCAATTCCCTCTTCACCTTTTGTATTTCTCCTTCACATGCTCCGGTCAGGAGCAAATCATCTACATAAACTCCAATGATAATGATGTTCCTGTTTTGCCCCTTTCGATAGACGACTGCTTCCTGCTTGCATTTTTCAAAGCCCAAGTCTTTTAGCACACTATCCACCTTGGTGTTCCAGGCCCTCGGAGCCTGTTTAAGCCCATACAGGGCCTTAGACAGCTTGTAAACCTTGTCTTCTGCTCCCTTCTTTTCGAATCCCTCTGGTTGACTTACATAGACCTGCTCCTTTAGATCTCCATGTAAAAAAGTTGTTTTGACATCAAGGTGATGTACAAGCCAGCCATGTTGAGCAGCCAATGCTAGGAGCATCCTTACCGTCTCTATTCGGGCTACTGGAGCGAACACTTCCTTGTGATCCACACCAAACTGTTGCACATACCCCTTTGCCACCAGCCTTGCCTTATGTTTTATGACCCTTCCTTTTGCATCCTTCTTGGTTTTGTATACCCACTTCAACCCAACCGGCTTACTACCCGAAGGCAGATCTGTGATGGCCCAAGTCTGGTTCTTTTCAATAGAGGTTAACTCAGCTTTCATCGCCTCTTGCCATTCCCTACTTCCCTTGGCTTCGGAGTAGGTCTTTGGTTCATTGTCAGCAAGCATCAGCTCCATTTCATACAGTTCATCCAGCAACCTATGACCTTTGACTGGAGTATCATCTTGGACTTCTTCTCTAGCAACAGTGGGATCATGGGCACCATCTTGATCAGTGGGTTCCCTTGGTAGGATTGGTCCTCTTTCTTTGACACTTGACTCGGGGCTGCTCCATTCAGATTCTTCCTCTGAAGCATCATAATTGTCTTGTTCCTGATTTCCACCAGTGGTTGGGTCCATTCCTTTGTTGATCATAGGTTGTACATAAAACTTAGTCTCTTCAGTGCCATTTGTTTCTTGTTCTTTAGGGCTTTCTTCCCAGGTCCAGGCTTTTGACTCATCGAATCTGACATCTCTGGTTACATGGATCTTTCCTGTAGTTGGATCAAGCATCCGGTATGCTTTGGTGTTCGGTTGGGTTCCTAGATGTATCATCTTCTGGCTTCGATCATCAAGTTTCTTCAGGCCGGTGGACAGTCTCTTCACAAAACCAATGCATCCGAACACTTTAACATGACTGAGGTTTGGCTTTCTTCCTCTCAGAACCTCATAGGGGGTTGAATCTTTGAGTGACTTTGTGGGTAGTCTGTTTAGCAAGTAGATGGAGTGTCTAACGGTTAGACTCCATGACTGAGGTTAGACTCTAACCCCTTCTGCCCAGAGATACTGTGGGAGTTCCATGGCCTTTAAAATGCTCCTTGTCATGTCCAATATGGTTCTATTCCTTCTCTCCACTACCCCATTCTGTTGGGGAGAGTATGGGGCAGTAAGTTGATGCTGGATCCCAGCCCTTTTGCACAGATCTTCCAGGCTCTTGGATGTAAACTCTCCCCCGTTGTCTGTTCTTATTTTCTTTATCCTTCTTCCAGTGTCAGATTCTGCTTGAGTCATAAATTCACTTAGCCTGCTGAATACTTCATCTTTTGACTTTATGATAAATTCCCACATATACCTGCTGTGGTCGTCTACTATTAGCAGGATATATTTGTTTCCTCCTTTTGTGGTTGGGGAGATTGGGCCGCACACATCCGCATAGATCAGCTTCAGGGGTTCCTCTGCTCTGTATTATGACTTGCTTGGGAAGTGGTTTCTGGACTGCTTTCCAACTGAGCAGCTGTCACACACCTGAGTAGGGTGTGTAATGGTGGGTATCCCCCTTGCCAGCTCCTTTTCAGCCATCGACTTCATAGAGTTGAAGTTCATATGCCCCAATCTGGCATGCCATCTCCAGGCAACATCATCTAACTTTGTCAGCAAACAGATTGGTGCCACCACCTTCAGTTCCACCCTATAAAGTCTGTTGGGAGCCCTCTCAACCTTCATTAGCAACGTTCCATTCTCATCTCTGACCCTTAGCAGCTCTTTCTTCATAACTACTTCGTATCCAGTCTCTGTTAACTGACCGAGGCTGATTATGCTGCTTTTCAGGGAGGAGATGTAATACACATCTTTGAGGATCCGATGCTCACCAGTCTTGCATTCCAGAATGATGCTTCCCTTTCCTTTTATGTCGACACAGGACCCATCTCCAAACCTTACTCTTCCCATGGCTGCTTGGTCAAGGTAGGAGAACATCCTTCTATTCCCTGTCATGTGATTGCTGGCTCCATTATCGAGGAACCAGCGATTGTCTCCTGCAGTCTCCAATTCCCTTGGCTGGACTCGTTCTTCATTTAGCAGAATGGAGTCTCTTGGTTCTTCTATTCCAAGGGCCATTAGCAGGGTTGTTCCTTCATCATTTGTCTGGGTCAGATTGCTTTCTTCTTGTCTGGGCTTGGCTGGGCACTCGGAGGCATAGTGACCCATGGCGTCGCACTTAAAGCACTTGACAGTAGCCCGGTCCTTATAAACTCTGTGCTTGTAGTTGTTCTGATTCTGTTCCTGCCCCCTGCCCCTGCCAGAGCCACCTCTTCCTCGACCTCTTCCTCGGGAACAAGGTTTGCTGCTGCCCCGGCCTTGCCCCTTGAAGCCCTCTTGCTTTTTCTTGGCTTGCCATTCTTCGTAGGAGAGTAACAGCTGGTCTCCCTTAGTTCCAGAGCTTGACCCCGAATCTTTTGGCTTGATTCTTTCTTCGAAGGCCTTGAGTCTTCCTATTGCTTCTTGGAAGGACATAGAGCTCAAGTCTGCGAACTGTTCGATGGAAGCCACGATGGCAATGAACTTCGGAGGCACTGAGCCCAGCAACTCCTTCACCAATGTCTTGTCCTTTATTGTTTAACCCAAGCTGTTTGATTTTGAGACGAGTTTGCTTAATTTTGCAGCAAAATCGTTGATTGACTCACTTTCGGTCATGCGTAAGGCTTCAAACTTGGACTGGAGGGTCTGCAATCTTGCTTCTCGAACTCGATCAGCCCCCACGAACCTTGTTTTCAGCGCATTCCACATCTCCTGTGCAGTATGGTGCTGCGATAGCTGCAGAACTAACTCTTCCGGTATGGCTTGGAAGAGTAGTGCCACAGCCATGTCATCCTTCGCATCCATGGCTGCTCCTGCTTTGGGCTCGATAGCTTCCAGGATTCCGTGTACTCGAAACACGGCCTTGATTCGGATAGCCCACACATTGTAGTTGTCGAACGTTAGGGTCGGGCATTGAAGAGCTGCTGTGTTGCTTCCCCTGCTTGGAACGAGCGCACCAGCTTCGGGTCCTTCGGCCATTGCTTCAATCCAGTTCTTCGGATTCTTCTTCGGCGATCCAGTCCTTCGGATTCCTTCCCTGATTGATCGAGTCCTTCCGATCAGATCTTAGGTTACCAGGCTCTGATACCAATTGAAGTTGATATCAGAGAAGAAAAATTCGTACTTTCATTCAATAAAAATCAAGGCTTTATAGCCAAACAAACAAGATAAAAACTCAACTAAAAACCTGAAAAATAGGACTAAAAAAAACATGTTTATCTATCAAATAATCTACTAATTAAAACAAACAAATAAAGTCCTCTACTTTAAAATAAAACAAGTTTAACCCAACAATTTGCACTAGCAAGCAAAATTTTTAAGATGACTTCCTGAACTTTCCAAGCACTTTTTTCTCTCTCTCTCTCAGTTTTGGGAACAAACTTCAAAAGATGATTTTGGTGTGCCCCTTTAATATGTAAATTTTAAGCTTCTTATGTTGAATGTCTTCAGGTATTGGCAAAACAACATGAACAACGTGAAAGCCAATAAATCTGCACATAAAGAATCTGTTCGTGATCTAAGGTATAGTTTTTTTTTGCTTTACCTTTGTCTTATTATTTATTGTTTATTCTTCCAATTACTAAAAGTTGACTTTGCACATGTTGACAGCTTTTGTAGAACAGATTTAAAGTTCTGTTCGTGTTCTGATGACACAACTGTTAAAGTTTGGGACTTTGCTCGTTGCCAGGAAGAACGTTCTTTGTCTGGTAATGTTTGTAGAATTTTTTTTATTTGCCAACCTCCAAAAGTTCAAATATTTCTTTTTTTTCCTCTTGTGGTGAGATTTAAATATTCAATACAAGGTTACCTGCAATGTAACTGTCAAATATACGTGAGATAACTGGAATTTTTGTAATATGGATTTTAACTCAGGCAGGCCATGGTTGGGATGTGAAGAGTGTTGATTGGCACCCTACCAAGTCTTTATTAGTTTCTGGTACCCTTTACCTTCTTTTATTCAAAATGTTTGTTAAGTTTTTTGGTGTAGTTCTTATATTTTATTCGGGTTTTCTTAGGTGGGAAAGACAATCTTGTGAAGCTTTGGGATGCTAAGTCAGGGAAAGAGCTATCATCATTGTTAGTGAATATGTTATTTTATGTCATATCTGTTTATACTATTTGAGGTGGCACTTTTGACCCATTTGGTTATAAATGGGTCGATTTGGTTGTGCCTGCCTTAAATTGGCCAGCATCAACAACCAAACCAAGTCAATCTCACTTCTAGAAAAATTATTGGTAATTACTTCTGAATAAATTCAGAAATCATATGTAAGAACTATAGCATTTCGTAAGTTATTGGAAAATCCCTGTAGTTTTCTTTTTTCCGGGGGTTGGTGTGTACTAAGGTACAAAAAAGAATGCCCGTATGGTCCTGTTGGGGGAGATCGGAGGGGAGAGATGTAGGCAAACCTTACTTCTACTCATAGAGGCCCTTGGCTCTAGTAACAAACTATCAAAGAACAAACAAATAAACACAAACAAAACAACACCAGACAGACCGATTGTTAGGGGAACTTGTGTTTTGAAAGCCGCCAAACCTTTAATGCTTACACCTTCTCAATAGTTTTCTTCAAAGATTTAAATTTTTGCTGTAATAATATTGTTGTTTGAATTTTAAATAACTCATTAACATTTTATAATTTATATTAAAAGGGCAAACATGCATTTGCGTGTAAGCCCAACAAGAACAGGCGTATTTCAATTCATACCAAAAGTTACCTGTTTCAACCCATACCCAATCTGTCCATCTTGACACCTCTAAATTACTATTCTGTTGGAGCTGTAAACAGTTAATACTTTATGTTTGCAGTCATGGGCACAAGAATACTGTTCTATGTGTCAAATGGAATCAAAATGGTAATTGGGTATTAACTGCTTCTAAGGATCAAATTATCAAGGTGCAGCTTCTTGTTTTCTGTTCATACTACCTCTTATCCATCCCTATAGTTGAAATATTTGTAATCGCAATTCGTCTATTCATGATCATTGAATAAGAGTTTTCTCCTGTTTCAGCTATATGACATTAGGGCTATGAAAGAACTTCAATCTTTTCGTGGTCATAAGAAGGACGTCACAGGTTAGTGCATAATAACATAATTCCACACACCTAATTTTACATAAGAAAAAGAAATAATATCATATATATCCTTCGAAACTTGGATAATATCATATTTACCCAAAAAAATCATATTATTAAATATATCCATTTTCATATTCGACATATATTCTTGCTTTATGTTAGTTTAAGATTATGAAAGCTTGAAATGTAATGACTAATGAGAAGGAGAAGGGTATAATTGGCATATTATAAATTGTAACTAATGAAACATGTCAATTTGAAATTGAAGTGTTTTGAATGGGTATATTTGATACAAATTTTTTTTGGGTTAATACGTATTTATGCAAGTCTTTAGGGTTATATATGAATTTGACCTGGAGAAAGAATGTGTATGATATATCTGCTAGTGGTCTTTGTGCAAAACATTTTATGCATCTTTTATTTAGACTTGCTTCTTATTTTGATGTTAGCACTCGCTTGGCATCCCTTCCATGAGGAGTATTTTGTTAGTGGGAGTTTTGATGGATCGATATTTCACTGGCTAGTTGGGTAATATCTGCTGATATGTGTTAATTTCTACCTTTTTTGCAAGAAATTAATCCTTTATCTCATATATATTATAATGCACAGGCATGAAACTCCACAAATTGAAATTCAAAATGCACACGATAGTGGTGTCTGGGATCTTGCATGGCATCCCATTGGGTATCTTCTTTGCAGGTACATCAACACATACATGTTTCATCATTGAACATCTTTTAATTTAACTGCTTCATATATATTTTTTAGATTTAATTATACACATGTTCCCTATCATTTGGGTAAAATAACAGGTTTGGGAACTAAGCATAAAAAGTAATAAGTTTGGGGTTTATGAATGAGTTTACTATTATGGCTAACTTTCATAAAATTATGATGAAATGATCAAAATACTTTTTGAATAGTCAAAAGTCATCGGTATTTTGGTCATTTCATCTTAATTTAACAGAAGTTAGCCTTAATACCCAAACTCATTATAAAATTCACAAATCCTAAACGTGTTACTTTTAAACCTTAGTAGTTAGTACCCAAACTTGTTACTTTGCCCATGCAAGGTTTAGGGGCTGTATTAATTAACTCTATTTTTATTTTTTGTTTACTGAAGTCACGTAATTGTTGATGCAGTGGCAGCAGTGACAACACAACAAAATTCTGGTGCAGAAATAGACCAGGTGATCCGGCTCGTGATAAATTCAACATGAGCAATAATCAAGGTTTGTAGTCGCTACTAAATTGCTCCTATAAGGCATTTCATTTCATGTATGGATGTTAATTAATATACACTTATTCCAATTTAACAAGGTTACAATGAACAAAATCCTGCTCTTGCGGGCCGCATGCCTGTTAATTTTGTGGGGCCCGAGACACCATCTACTCCTGGACCATTCGCGGGATTGAACCGGAATGAAGGTACTATTCCCGGGATTGGAATTGCAATGCCGCTAGATACATCAACACAGGGAGACCAAAAACCACCCGCATCTTCATCAATGCCACTAGGAGCACCACCTTTACCACCAGGCCCGCATCCGTCACTGTTTCAACAGCAAGCATTTCAACAAACTCCACAGCAACACCACCAGCAAATGACACCTCTGCAGCCACCAAATATGCAACCGATACAGCTTCAGACTCATATGCCCCTTCTACCACATCCTCATTTACCCCGTCCACCGCTCCAGATGTCGCCTCATAACATGCCAGGATCCATGCCCATGCATGGTCAAATGGTAATCTTGTATGCTTGGTTTTAAAAAGCGTCTGAGGTGTGTCTAAGCGCAAGGCGACCTCAAGCGCATGGGTACTTGCTTTGTGTAATGAGGTGCACTTTGTACCGAAAGCTCACAAAAAATGTTTTTTGGGAAACCCACTGAAGGGCGTTGCATGCTCTTCTTGTACAGGGGCTGGGTGGGGAACGACCCCTTTGATAGGCTTTGCTTTGTACTTCAAATTGTCATGCATGTAGCGAAAAAGGTTCTACGTGTAGGTAATTTGTACATTAAATCATATAGTATACAAACCTTTTTATAACTATATCTTGGGTAGAGATGATTCAAACCTATGAGATGCATAAAAAAAACACACACACACATTGTGTCTCGTGTATGGAAAGCCTACTGCTTTTGCGCTTTGGTTTTAAACCTTGTTGACTCAGTGGGCTTCTTGCTTTTTAAAACCAAGTTTGTATGCACTTTCATTTCCGTTTTGATCTTTTTATCTGGTGGATGGTTATTTTCTCATTGATATGGTTAGGGGGCAATGAACCAGATGGGCCCGCCTATGCAGCAGGGGCTCTTTATGGGCATGAACCCTATACATTCAGGACCTGGAGGTACACCTCCTGGCAACATTCCAAATATGCAGGGGCCGGCAAATGTGAGTGGGAACCAGATGTTTCCGCCAGGGGGTACATTTAACCGACCTCAAGGGGCACAGATGCCCTCAATGCCAGGGTTAGGCCCTTATCAGGTAACATTTTTCTTCCACCTGTTGATTTGAGACCTAATTTCATCATGATTATTGCTATTATTTGCTTCCTTGATTTGTTAACACGGTAGTTGTTTTTTAGTAGTGGAATTCCTCTAAACTTGCAAAATTGCATGTTTCACCAAAACACAAGTTTCAATACATAATGTACAATTCTCTTCAAGCATGATTTGAGATAATGTGCAATTTTACACGTTTAGATGGGGGATATATGCAATTTCCTCTCTTATTATTATGGTTGTTATAATCATGAAACTTGACATAGAATTTGCATTTGATTGTGTAGCCTGGGAATCCAAATTTTGGTACACCATCAGGAATAGCTCCACCGCTGCCACCTGGACCCCCGCCATCTCAGTAGGTCTTTGTTCCAGTCTTTTTGTTGTTTTGGTTAGGGAGTTGGAGGGATGATTAGTGATCTCACATGGTTGAATGTGAGCTGTGTTGTGAAGGAAAACAATATAAAAGAGAATGAATTGTTATTGCTTTTTTATCTCTTGCTTGCTCGAATAGTTTTAATGTATTGCACAGGCATTAAATAGAAAATGTTGCCATTTTCCTTTTCTTATTTGAACTCACACTTATATAATGTATAAAAACACGCATGCACACGCACCCATGCACGTGGTTTGTGTTTTTTTGATAACCGTGGTAACCCACTTGCGTGGTAAACCCTCAGGAGAGGAACAGGTAAATCACGGCCGCAAGAAACAGGGTTGGTGATTGGTGACCTTCAAGAAAAGTTAGCTCTAAGTGGTTTGTGTACTTTGGAAATTGTTTGACTATAAATTCACGAAAATCAGTTGAGATTAGGGCTGTAAACAAACCGAACGAACACGAACGAGTCCTTGTTCGTGTACGTTTGTTTAACTTTTAACTTGTTTACGAACGGTTCACGAACGCTTACCGAACGAAAATTCTTGTTCGTGTTCGTTCATTAAGGATTTAGCTTGTTCACGAACGCTAACGAACACATTATTTAAACAATAAAAATCTAACATTTTTAATCTCAAGCAATGCAGATAATCATTTATAAATATATAAATTAAGATATTATAACATTAACTAAAAATAACTTTAAGTATTATGGTATTAAACTAAAAATTAAAAATAAACAACACATTTAATGAATAAATATAAATGAACTTAACCGAACATAAACGAACGTAAACGAACATGTTACCGAACGTTCACGAACACAAATGAACGAACACGACCTCTGTTCATGTTCGTTCCTTTAACTAAACGAACGGAATTTCTTGTTCGTGTTCGTTCGTTTAATAAACGAACGAACATAAACGAACTTCCCGCCAAACGATTCACGAACTGTTCGCTGAACGTTTGGTTCGTTTACAGCCCTAGTTGAGATCAATCAAAATATGTTTTTTTCCCTCCTGAATATCATAATAAAACATATATAACATTTTTGTAATTGGTATTTTTTTTTAATTACAAAGTATACATGTGCTAGTTAAAAAGATTGCGTGTTTGTATATTACCTATACTAATAAAAAGGAATGTCGGTGATTGAATACGTCACTTTTCTTTCTTCCTTGTCGCTTTTCTCTGTTCCTTATTTCTTCCCTAAGGCGCCGACTTCAGCCCTTTGTTTCCTCGCTGTTTCTTGCCCCTAATATCGCTTATCGCTTCTACCTCTTCGGCAAGGGTGTCTTCTTCTAGGGTTTTCCTGCTCATTGCATCAACTCGTCACGCCTTTTGCTTCTGCCTCTTCGTCTCACTAATGCTTGCTATCACTGGATGTCTTCTTCTAGGGTTTTTCAGCTTCTTCTTTGATCTACCTTTCCAAGGTAAGAGTGCTCCGTCTTTTTTTTTTTTTACTTTCCCTGCCTCATATTGCATCTTCTCTGTTTTTGTTGATGTCTGCTATTGCAATTGATAGTTTGCCTGAATGATTAGGTTTTGCTTTGATTTAGGTTCCTATGCTTGATTGGATTCTTTTTTCCTCCTTTGGCTATGGTCATTCAATTTTTATTATGCTTGGTTAATCTCCTACTTTCTGTTTCTTGCCCTAATCTGTTCTCAGGCGCCCCAGACAACACATCACATTGATTGACATGGTTTTTGAATGCTTCTCTCCACCAGGTCTCTTCTTCTAGGGTTTCTCTGACTATATTTACAAGGTGAGTTATCATGGTTTTCTTCTTTTTCTGCCTCAATTTACTACTCTCCATTAGTCCTTATTTCTTCCTCATTTACTAACCCTAATAAGTTCTTTCTGTCTTTGATTGTTGATGTTTGATAGGTAAATTAGCTGATTAGAGTTAGACTGGCTATTCTATTTTAGTTATGTTTTTCATCAACAGAGGTGCTAGGGTTTGTTTTTACTTGTGTGTTGCAAAACTAGGATTGTAGGCAGCTTCACTTGGACATCAGTTCTAGCTGTAGAGCGTGTGGTTTGCAGGCAACCTAAATTGCACATCATTTGTAGCACAACAATGTATGATTTGATTTAATTGTCATATACGCATTTGGTTCGTACGCCCCATTTGCGGTGCACACATATAATGTATATATGTGTGGGCCCTTAAGGGGCAAAAGTAAAAGTGCACTAATTTTAACGTTATTTTAATTATTTTGTGAAAATAACGTTAAAATCGTTGGGATGATCAACTTCAAACGATAACTTTGAGCCGGGGACTCTTTCGGAGCAGCCTCTCTATCCAAAATGGGATAGGGGTAAGGTTTGTGTCTATCCTTCCCCCCCAGACCCTACTGAAAAGTGGGAATATACTGGGTAAGGTTGTTGTTGGTTGTTGTATACGCATTTGGTTCAATTGATTTCAATCCTTCAATTCTCGAGATATATACAAGAATCTCTTTAGCTTGTAATTCATAAGATATTAGTCAAAACCAAGAATACGAAACAATCTTTATTCAAACAAATATTGAACAGATTTGTACATGCAAGTCAAATAAGAACAAAACTAAACTCAACAGATACTGAAGAAGATGTATAATCACACATCACTAATACATCTTCAATCTCTCATAAAATAAAGAACAGATCTAAAGAAAACTAAACGAAAACCCTGGAAACTCTCGAAGTTAACTCTCTGAGAAAAGTTTTTTAGGATATCTGTATATCTCATAATATACAATTAGTTGAATCTTTCTTCTACCAGCAGCTAAAGCCCAACAGCAAGATCAGCCCAGCAACAATCAGCATTAGCCCAACATTATCAAGATCAGCCCAGCAACAATCAACATTAGCCCAACATCATCAGCCTAGCAAATAAATTCTCAGCCCAAAAAAACATGTCAGTTAAATACAAAACATGTGTATATAAAAAATGTATACTGAAACTTACAAAATTGAAGAATAAAATTTACAAGATATATATTTTTTTAACAATATTAGTTCAGATGGAGAGTAAATTATGTGTTAATATTCTTGATTTTATTTAAACTAGGCCATAGGACAAACATTTCTCATCAACTTGCAGTGTTTGCTCAAGACATTTTGTATTACCAGCATTTACAGGATTTGCAGCCCAGTATGCTTTCATAAATTCCTACAATTGCTGGTCTTATCTTGATTATTGTATTTGTTAGCCTCATTTTAGTCTAGGTAGTTAAAGGCACTATGTCCTTGCATTTGGAATCATACATATTAATTTATATACATTTTGAACTGTTACTAGGCATGACTGAATTTGATTTGTTTTAGTTGCTATTTTGATGTTTTTTGCGTTAAATATATCCTTTATATGCTAATGATCCACAAAATGCTTGCTTTTCTTTAATTTTTAGTGCGGTTTTGTGATATATAAGCATATGCATTTAACTACCTCTGTAATCTTTTGATTTGTTTCTTTTATGTATACGATTAGTAACTAACATTGCATTTTAATTATCGTTATTTTGAAACTGATGCTCAAAAGGTAGGATGTTAATTTGAATTATTTCAATATAACCAAATGTGGCCTTTATGGATTTAAACTCCTGTTTGTCATGACCCTATATGAGCTGTTTTTTTGTTATTCAATATAATATTTTTTTCACAGCTTAACATTATTGTCATGCCATTTATCCTTTGAAAATCTTTCAAATTTCTAGGATGAATTCGTTATGGTTAATTCCTTTTACTTGTAGGTTTACACTAATACCTTAGAAGGTATTTAGATGCGAACTATTGAGGTGATTGTGTAATATTGAATAATCATAATTAATGGTTGTAATAAAATGTGGTGCAGAAATTGATATTTGGATCTCCTTTTGCTACATGAGGTTGTAAGAATCACTTTTCATGGTCCCGTGTGTTTGACATATTCTGATTCTTTAAGAAACAGGGCTGCAAATCTTTGATTGACTAACCATCTTCCGAAAGAATTTACACGATTTCCTCTACTTTTCATCCATTCTTACATTTTCGCTTGATTATAAAAATCTTTGATTTCCATTATGATTAATATTATTTTTGGTGTATGTGTACAGGTACAAAAGCTAACTCCATTCCAAAAACGTGTATGCGCCACCATCGCTACACGTATTACGAAATTTCCATTCGCGCCGCAACGCGCGGGTCCATACCTAGTTTATAACAATGATTAAAAGACAAAAACATTGAAGTTTTTTTTGCGGGTTTTAAGATAGAAAATAAAATAAAATTTGTTTTAAAGAGTTATTGAAAAGTTAGTTAAAACAGTTAGGAGAGTGGGAGAGCCTCTCGTTGTCCTAATTCCATGAGTGAATCTTCAAGCTTACTTGCATCTCGTTTGTAAGAGAAACAGACAAGGATAAAATGCGAATCATATTTAAGGCTATTTATTCTCTGAAAAAAATTTGTAGAAAAACATTGTTATTATAATGTGAGTTGTTTTAAATTTTAAACGCTTATAACTTAACACATACAAATTAAAAAATATAGTATTGTACATGTATAATAAATATATATAGAGGAAAGGGTTCCTTTGTTAATCCACTCTTATTGTATTAACTTGAATAACTTCGTTAAGATCAATCTAAAATGTTATTTTCTTTTCTTTTTTAATATCATTATTGCACATTTACAACACTTTCTTCTTTTATGTGTATGTATAAATTCATCAACTAAGATTTAAAAGTTGTGCATGTTTTGGTTACATGTTAGATTTATGATTTTTGTTACAATGTAACATAAACTGCTTTTGAATCTTAAACGGTAACAAATTTATACATACACAGGATAAAATATTGTTTGTGTAATAATGGTATTTAAAATTAGAAAACAATGGTTTAGATTAATTTTGATAGAGTTATACGGGTTAACACAATAAGTGTGGGTTAACAATAGATTTTTCCCCTCTATCTTACTTAACTAATAAATAAAGGTTTATAGGGACACTTGCGTGTTTCTAGAGCATCTTGATTTTTTTCTCTCATTTCTCTCCTATTAAATATATCATATATTAAATATTAAATATACTTTTCACACATTTTTAAATTAAAAATATGACTTTTTAAATACATTAAAATATTTTAAAATGAAAAAACACTTTTTTAAAAAACCAAATTATAAAATATAATTTTTATAAATAGTTTTACAAAACAAAATATTTAAATAAACCTATGAAAATATTAGTGTTTAAAAAAATAACATAATTATTTTATTATTTAATCTATGAAATTATATTTAACCATATTTTATATTAAAAAAATTATTTTATATAATTTAAATTTTTTATTTTTTAACTATTAATTAATAATACTTTTTTATTTATCTCGTGTAATACACGGGTACTAATATGATATATATATAGTTGTTTTTATGTTAAATTGGTTGAATATTTAATTCTAAAATTTTAAATAAAAAAATTAACATGATATTTTATAATCAAACGTCATATTTTTTGTATATTTGACTTTTTTTGCTATAAAATTGTATTTTTAAAAGTACTATTATCCTAAACTTTAACAAAAATATAAATTTTTGGGTCAAACGAGTCGTGTTCGTGTCAACCCATTAATATTTATGTCGTGTTCGGGTTCATATTAAATTTTAGCATTCATGTCAGGTTAACTCAGTCCATTGGTGGGCAAAAAAAGGGACCCGGAACCGACAACCCGAACTGGAACCGGAACCGGTCATACCTGAACCGGTGGGTACGAACGGGTACGGTTTTTCAGACAAATTAGAACCGGAACCGGAAAACCGGAACTGGTTCCACCTGAACCCGGCCAAAACCCGAACCGGAACCGGCCAAAAACCGGTTGGAACCAGTTAAAACCCGGAACTGGAACCGGAACCGGGTATTGACTTTGTTGACTGGAACTAGAACCGATTGGAACCGAAACCGGTTCTGCGGTTCCAAAAAAAACCCGATTTGTACAACCTCTTGACCAACCCAATCCGTTTCTCTAGAGGGAGCTAACAAGCAGGTCATGAGTCAAGCTTTACCTTAGCTCGGCTGTCTCGTTAAAAAATGAAGGCATGAAGCCCATTTCAAGTGAGTCACCAGCCACTAAGTTTCTCACATTTGATTTTCAAATACATCTGTTTATATATTTAGTATATTTACAATAATAATGCTGGGCTCGTTCAAGCCCTACATAGAGTCATAGAGAAGAATGAAAGAAGCAAAAATCACATTATTCAAAACTCACCAAACTATGAGGAACAGTAAAACCAACTGAGGCTGTTGTGCTTGAGGGCCAAAATTGACCCATTGATACATCATTCTTTTTGTTTCTAGACACTAAAATTTTCATATTCCTTGGTCAACTGTTGACTTGTTTCTCACTAAAGAAGGAGAACCTGAAGAATAAAGTCAACTGTTGACTTGTTTTAGGTTGAAAATATGATAGTCAAAACACTCATCTACATAAATATAAAGAAATGTGGTCAAAAGCTTAATCTTTATCAAGAGTTCATTTTCTTTTGAATCACTGAAATGATGCACAAAGAATAACATGTAGAAGATTTGTAGTACAAATGATTTTACAGATTTTTTATGATATCAAAGTGTAAAACCATCCAATCATAGGTCATTTTTCACTGCTCTACTACATCACCATTAACATCAACTTCATGAGACCACATCACCAAACCAACCTTGAACTTGTATGGTGGCCATGCTAGCAAGATTGATCCTTAGAAAACGATCGTCTTTCTTCATCTTTTTCCTTAAAAGATGGTTCCATATCATCATCCTCATCATCGTTGCCGTCGTCATATCTTGCTCTCGATTTGTCATATTCTTCCTCATCAGTTGTGCTCCTCTTGTTCTTTGACATATAAGGTTTCAGCTTGTCAACATCAGACAATTGCACTGGTTTAAGAAAGAACTCCTGGGCTCCTTCTTCTAAGCATCTAAGAAAGACCAAAGTTTTTTAAATAACAAAGCAGAAATAGTTTGTAAAATGTAAATATTTTGATTTCACCTGTTTATCCTTGCTGGGATATTGTCAGAAGACATGATCACAACAGGTATGTCTTTCAGTGATTTTGATTCCTGCAGGTACCAATACGTTAGTTAGTTCATGCATTCGAATATGAGAATGACGCCTAGGTCAAATTATAATGATTAAAAATAAAAATGTTAATATGCCCATGATTAGTGAAGGAGTTCTTGGAAAAGTCGGATAAAAGTCAGAGATTTTTAGGAAATAGTATAGGTGTGGTCTTTTAGGGGACTTTGAAGCTTTGCATGTACTTAGCTATAGGTTAGGTCGACTAGTTGTAGGGTAGCAAATAGATTCCTTCTAATAGTAGTAGGTTTGGCCCCGTTTGTGGTGTGTACATATAATGTATATATGTGTTGGCCCTCGAGGGGCAAAAGTAAAATTACATTAATTTTAACGTTATTTTACTTATTTTTTGAGAAAATAACATTAAAAACGTTGGGTTGGTCGTTTAATCAGACATCATGAGCCTGGGTCTCATTGGAAGCAGCCTCTTTGTTCTCTGTTCATATGCGGTAAAGGTAATGTTGTCTACATTTTACCCTCTCAGACCTACCTCAGCTTTGCTAATTGTGAGATATACTGAGTATGATGATGAAGAATAGTTGTAGGTGTAGCAAATAGCTTACTTCTAATATGCTTCTAGTTGTATGGGAGCTTTTAGTTATAGGTATGTTCTTAGCCTCATAGTTTTGTTGATTGTTTTGTATGTTTTGCATGCATATCTTGTATGCTCTAGTCAAGTCTTATAGGCAATAAGTGCAGAAACTTTGATGCCTTATTGTTCTTCTATCTGCTGTTATACATGACTTTTTGCCACTTGTTCTCATGCTTGCTTTTATTGTATCAATCTTGTATGGGGGGCCAATTTTTTTCATGCATCAAAGATTTTTTAGGATTCGAGGGTCTCTCTAGAACCTTCTGATAGAGGTAAGGTGTGTGTTCATCATATTCTCCGTAGGCCCTACCTTTGTGTGGAATTTTGCTTGTTTTGTTTGTTTTATTAGTGAAGAAAATTTAGTTGGATATACTTGTTTTTTTGTTTGTTTTATTAGTGAAAGATCTTTGAATCAAACAATTCTGTAACACAAACGGTAATTACATA
Organism: Mikania micrantha; assembly: GCA_009363875.1. NCBI lineage: Eukaryota > Viridiplantae > Streptophyta > Magnoliopsida > Asterales > Asteraceae > Mikania > Mikania micrantha. Next base: position 77,116,167 of record CM018695.1, on the reverse strand, counting down.
AGATTAAATCTCACCTTGATCTTTCTCAAGAGATCAAAACCAGTCATCCCAGGCATACAATAATCTGTAATCACCAAATTCACCTCCACTTCCTGGATTAAATCAAGAACAACCAGGTAAACATTCAGTAAAAACTTCATTTTGACTTAATCCTGGACTTCAGATTCATATTTGAATATTTGATGAATAATTCTTTCTATTTCACTAAATGTTTACTCCTAATTGAAACTTTCAATTTTTCCTACACAAAGAAACATTCTAACATGAACACAAATCCTTTAAAGATTCAAGTCAATTGTTGGGTTGTTATAGGTTGAAAGTATGTTAGACAAAAGATTCATATACAAACAACAATCAACAACAATCGTACCCAGTAAATCTCACTCGTAGCAGACTATTTGTAGGGTCCGGATAGGATGATGCAGCTCTGTCACTGCTTTCCGGATAGACCCGGTTCAAGAAACAAACATACAAACACATACGGGCATAATCAAGCAAAATAAAGAAATAAAATAAAAAAAAAAACTACTAAAATTGCTCTTTTAACATGAAACTAAGATTCATATACAAGAACATGAAATTAAAGCCATAAATTCTAACAAAATCAGAGATATTCGTACCGGATTTGGAGAAAAAGAAGAAAAATTTTGAACTTCAACATCGTGCAGACCCAGAAACTCTAAGGCCTTACTTCCAGAATCCACAGCAGTAACTGTAAACATTATCAAAACAAGAACAAATCTGAATCATTATAAAGCTTTTGGATAAACCCATTTTAGAAATTGATGAATCACCATGATAAGAAAACGACTTCAGCAGGCGTTCGATCAATTTCCTGTCAAGATTGCTGTCATCCACGGCAAGAACATGAAGAGGGGCATCCGAGACTGCAATAACACCCATTTCGAAAACTTTCGAGGATCAATGATTGGAAATCGGTGGGTTTTAAGAGGATCCATTCGATTTTCTTTCAAGATTTTGACAGTTTGGAAAATAAGATCCGACCAGATTTGATTTTCCGAATCGTTTAGGATCTTTTTGAGTTGATCTTTCAGAAATCAAGAACCAGTGACTAATTTAAAAATGCAATTTTATTTTATTTTATTTTTTTTACAATTTGAATCGTTTAGGATCTTTTTGAGTTGATCTTTCAGAAATCAAGAACCAGTGACTAATTTAAAAATGCAATTTTATTTTATTTTATTTTTTTACAGTTTTTAATTTAGATTCTGCTCTATTTCTTTATACTCTGACCCTGAATTTCAAATATTATAAGTTGATGACTGGGATTCATTCAAATGGCTAACAAAAAGTTTTAAAGAACCAAAGAGCATATTTATAGTCATTAAAAGATATGAAAACAACTTTTTTTTTAAGTATAGAAAATTCCTTTTATGTCTTTTAAACTTGTGGATATAAACGGTTTTTTATTTATATGAGATTTCAAGCATCCCCAACACGAGATTCAGATTTGATGTTATAGGGCATATGCTCGAGTCTATCTCAGGAGGAACCTTACAACTGAATAAACTCTCTTATATTGCTTTAGCAAATATACCTCAACTCAGATTATAACCCAAGACCTCATATAAAGAAGCCAAAAGGGTAATCAAAGGTTGCAAGTCCTTAGTTATATTTGATCTTTGTTAGGGAATTATATATTGTTTAGTACTAAGGCGGCTTAGTCATGGGAGCATGGGCGCAACTTCACTAAGACTAGGGGCGACCGCCCTCCTGTTTTTTCGTATAATAGTGTAAATTCCTCGATACGTAGTGTAAAATTTTTTTTAAAAACTTTTATTTCGCCCTCCCCCGGAAAAAAAAATTATTTCGTCCTCCCGTGATTATGGTCAAGCTTCACCACTGCATGGGAGTAAGTGTTAGCTCGTTTCTAGGTGGGTTTCTAGTCTTAGGTGACAATGTTAGATGTCCCTAGGTTGCTTTTAGTTGTAGTTGTTAGGGTAACTACTACATATTTTATTTATAAAATATGCCTTTAGTGGCAAGATATACCAGATCTTTATACCCTTTTACCTTCTCAATTCTAACGTTTATATGTTGTTTATAAATGGTAAAGAGGTGGACAAAAAAAAAAAGAGGTTTTGGAACTAGCCCTAATTATCCTATCCAAAATCGGAAACCATTCTACCCTAAAATGAAGGTAAATTGCCTCCAGTTTTTCAAAAAAATCATAACTTAAACCAAAACCAACTCTATCTGACCAAAAACAAAACCAAATTGGTCAAAAATAAACAAAATCTGGTCAAAAACTCAAACCTAATCAGATTAGATTTCATCTCTACCCAATTCTTCACTTTGTAGTTTGTTAATCAAAACCAAAACTAATTCCTACTCAAAACTGGTTCTTAAAAAAACTCGGTTTACCCACCTCTATTAGCAATGCAACTCTTCTACCTATAAAAATAACAATAAGGATTGTCTTTTTCTTGTCCTTTGCATACTCGATTTTTAAGTATAAAATGCTACAAGGTATGTTTGTTTTGTTAATCTAAACATATCCACATATCTTTAACATACACATGATATCCCTTGCAATTGTTGCGCAATCAGTTTCGATGTTATTCTAAACAAACAGCTCAAACATATGAACATGCTACATACGATAGATTTATTAAAACCTACATCCTCGTACAACTAACTTTGGCGTTTTGTGCAATAAAATTTATACGTAGTAACAGCCCAAGTATTTATAGATCACATATATATGCTTTTTGGTACAACACAAACATATGATAAACGATTTAAGATAAAGCAGCAAACTGCTCCTTATTGCATTAAGTTCCACTCCACTTTATAATTATTATTTATGACTCAGGCAACAGTAGTTTCAACAGCACCCTTCTTGTGGACAAATGCTTCAACATATTCTTTCCTGCAAAATATAAAAAATTACTCGTTACTACAATGTAGCAGTTTAACTGGTCAAACTGGTTCATTTCTAAACAAGGCGGCCCAAGCAAGAGCCCCATCAAGCAAACAAAAATACCCAAATTGGTTCGTTTCAAAATATTAGCAACCCATGAACCCATCAAGCAAACAAAAATAACCCAAATTTAACCATTTCTTGAATAACCAGTCATAATTGTTAGGTGTATAAATTACAAAACACGTTGGCTGGTAGACGTGTCAAGATTTCCAACCAGATATGTCAAGGTTCATAGTAGAAGAAGCAGAAGCAAGAAAGAGATGTACCTTGCAGGCAAGTGATCATGTGGTCGATTAAAAGGAGTCCAAACTGGGTCACCAACAAAGAGCCGCATGGCCTGCCAACAAAGATGCAGATTGGAGTTGGATTGGATTATGTACATTTATAAATAACATCAAAAATCAATGCCATGTTGTGCGAATTTAAATAGTGTATCTGCATGCTAAACAAAGCCACCATAGCTAAAATTTAAAGGTTTTCTTTACCAAAAAAATCATTTCTAATAACTCAATCAGCTAGATGCACATTCTGGTATGATGGTATCCATTAGCGGTAACTAGAAATGCAAAATGGATTATATAACAAAACAATTTTGACTAGATAGATAACTCCAACGTGGAATAAGTCACGCGTGGTTGACCTGCAAACTTTCAAGTCCATTTTTCAATAACTAATGCGGTAAATGGCAATGCAATCATAAACACTAAATTATTACAACAACGATTCAAAGTTCAAGATAGGACTTTAGATGTGCAAGTAAACCTAAACTTGCTGCTTTTCAAACTGTTACACCAAACTAACTTGTTTTCTTACTAGCAAACTTCTTTGATTTTACCCATTGTACCTGTCATGTAAATAAAATTTAACCAAAATACCCATTCAGGGTTGACATTGCGATCTCTACATCTAACCTTCCGGTTTCTATTTTCTTTTTTCATTTTCTTATTGCACTTCTTCCTTCATATTTATGCAATGTAGGAAGCATGTGTGGTAATAAATTATTTATGTGGGCCCAGAGGTGGAAAGTGTTACACACCAATGAGATTACAGTTGTACCTTGATGTAGTTGTTTGTATCAAGAGTGAAGCGGTGATAGATACCAGCTGGAAGTACAATCATGCCCCCTTTCTTGAGCCAAACACGTATCCAAGCTTCATTTTGATCTCTCACATCAAAGTACCCTTCAAAACAAGTTAATGTCTAGTACTATCAAATATCATCTGGAACTGATTTTAAAAATTACATTAACAGATTTAGCTTCTGATTATTTAGGAGTCTAATATAATCAATCTTGGAAAGTAAGTATATTATAAGCCACATCAAAACTACTTATCTATGGGTAAACAAAAATCAACTAGTTACCTTTTCTTTTAAACTAATTTAGAGTCTAAATTAGTTGATTTTCCCATATGATATTAAATTAATGTCTAGCACATCTAAAGTCCTATTAATATTTTTTGTAGTTTTCCCATATAAATTATTACAGATCATAGAGACATGACATATCCAGAGGAATGAAAAAGATAAATATATATTTCGTAAATAAAAGTTGGTTTATAAATCCCTTTGGAGATATATTCATATATATAAGACCAGACGTAATTATTCAATATCAGGCATTCACTTTTGAAACATAATCCACCACCTCCCTCTAATAATGGAAAACCATAACACTTCAATAAAAAAAAGTTAACCCTTCCAGCAACTATGTAGCGAATCTCCTCATAAAGACATGATATGTCAAGAGGAATGAAAAAGATAGATATATATATTTCATAAATAAAGGTTGGTTTGTAAATCCATATAATCCGTTTTGAATTATACATAAACCACACATAATTTTACAATATCATGCATTCGCTTTCAAAACATAATCAACCCCCTCCCCCTAAATAATGGAAAACCGTTGCACGGTAATAGAAAAATACTTACCACTTCCAGCAACTATATAGCGAATCTCCTCATCGGTATGAAGATGCTCTTCAAAAAAGCTTTTTATCTTTTCTTCATAATTCGGCAACTTTTCTGGGCAAACCTCACAGAAGTCCTGAACATTTAATTATCCATTGTTTATCAAAATAAATAGAAAATAATGTTTAACAAAAAAAATTTAAGAAAAACGATATTATACAAACCATGTAAGAGTATCCACGTGAATCACGGATTTTCTTCAATTCCTCGTCTGTTTCATAGTTATCAGCATCCAACCGCCAACTAAGTACCCCAATTTCTGTGCAAATCATAAAATGATATATCTTTGGTTCTACACTCATGATCTTACAACAAAATGAAAATTGAGACATTTATTTACCTGCAAGTTTGTCAAGGGATACAAATTCCTTTGGTTCCTTGTGATGTGGAAGCCTTTGGTCGTCATTACTATCATCCATGTACCATGCCTGAATCACTTCCTCCCTCTCATCCTATCAACACCAAATTGTTTACTTATTTTCAAATGAATCAAATATTCAAATGATACACAAAGTTTAGCTCATCCAAACAGGAACTGGTTTAACTAGGTAACAACTAAATGATAATTGCGGTAGTTTGCTCATTTTCCAGAAATTTTTGTAGGTTGCCTATTATGTTCCAATAAAAAGAGTGTTGTTTTGATATCTTCATGAGAAACTTAGTACTTCCTAAATGCACAAAATGATATAATTTTTTGTTTATATAACTACAATACGTTGGCAAAATAGATTTTATATGTGTAGTTCTAAACTTTTATCAATCATAACCTTAACAAAAATATATCATCAACCAGATTTTTATACCTCCATGGTCATATCAAGTCATCATTTTCAGCAAAATTTTTAGTAATTAAACAGAATAAGTAATTTAGGACGAGACAAAGAATAGAAAATTTTTTAAAAACAGAGGCTAACATCTCATTCGTCATAAGCAAGGATAATCTGATTGGAAAGTAGATGAAAATGATGTGATTGTTATAATTGGAAGACAAAATATGTGCATATTCAATTTAATTTTATGCAACTAAAAGAAAATATGAATGTACAATAATAGCTGTACAACTATCCCCCAAGAATTTAATTTTGTAGCGCTTCTTACTTCTTAGTTCAATCCTAGCCGTATTTTCTTCTCAAAGGCTGTATTGTACATAAATAATAAGTCTCAAAGAGAATAACTTAACAATGTTGTTTATGTAAATATTTTTTGTTTATCACAAAAAAAGGGGTTGTTTCATTTAAATGTGTATATAAAGTTAGAAAACTTGCATTGGATAATATTATGCAAGGCCTCCGAGATCTACACGGTGCTACAATAACTGTTTTAACAATAAACAAAAAGGTAGCAAACTAACTTATTATAAAAAGTGATCATGATTCATGAGGCTCTCCTAGCATTCCTGAAAGCAAAAAAATTTTCCAACTCTTCACAATTCACATCCTATAAATTTTCTAATACATGTTAATCTACATAATACATATGCTACTTAAATGAGAATTCAAAATAATTAGGCCTCCTGCTGAACATGAATCTGGTGCGCTGCGCACCCTTAAAACCGGCCCTGCTTGATCTTATATCAATTTAAGTCCAAAACCAGGAAAACAGCACAGACAAAATTCAGAAAAAGAAAAAAGAAAAAAAAAATTACACGACTAAAATTAAAATTAAAAGAATACCAATGGATTGTTATGGAACAAAGTTAAACAAATTAGAGCAACGTTACTGGACAAAGCAAATTAAAGTTGAGATTTCAGGAAGATAAACAATTGAGTTACGTAAACCACCAAAAAACTTAACGATTCAAAGAAAAAAGGACGCAGATAGCAAAACTTGCATCATCGTACCGATTTCAACTAATTAGGATCAATCAAAACGAAAATTAGGGATTCTTAGACTTGGAGGAAATCGACCAATTATATATGCATACACAGACTCAATTAATCGGAATTAACAGACGAGATAGAGATGATATGTAGGTACCTTGCATACAGAACCCATGGATTGATGATCTGAATTGTTGAGCTTCGAAGTTACGCAAACAGAAAGAAAACCCTAATAAGTTTCCGTTCTTACTATTTACTAATTCGTCGAGTGTGTAATATAACTCAAACAAGATGGCGCGTTTCATGCCGATCACGAATAGCATAAAATCTCAAACATTGACAAAAAAGTCTAAACAAAAACATAATATCTATTCAATTAAACTCATAAAAAAAAGTATTACGTCTAACCATTGTACCGATATAGGTATTCAATCACAATGTTTATGGCAACATAACGAATATCAAAACGCCTACAAAAAACCGATCACAACGATTGTTAATACGTCCTAAAACAATAAATTAAATCATTGCAAAAACAAACATCAATCGCAAGGAATATGAAATATAAGTGCACAATGTTAAAATTGATAGAACTAAAAAAAACAATGTTTGCAGTCTTAAAATATACCATCAAGAAATACAAACAAATTTTTAGTTATTACAAATATGTAATATTTATTACTATATATAACAATTTGAATTTATGAATAGTTCTAAGTTCTAAGTGGTTCCCGTGAAACAAGATTTTTTTTGATTTCTTGTAATTTAGTTTTTGTTCTAGGTCTTAAGTGGCTCACGTGAAGCATGATTTTTTTTGATTTCTTATAATTATATTTTTTTCTTTGCGTATTTGCATAATATTTTGTTTATGTTAATGAAATGAGCATAACTTGACTCACACACGGGCAATTTTTTTTCATTTTAGTTTTTTTTCTTAACCTGTAATAAATTTGTTTTATAGTTGTAAATGTTTATATGTTAACTTTTTTTGAGTTTGTTTTATAATCACGAATCTTTATCCTTTAATGTTTTTTTCTTTTGAGTTCGTTCCCCGGTCAAAACGAGGGAGTTAAATTTGCACGGCAACGCGCAAGAAACGACATCTATTTATTTAACAATTAGTATTATTTAATTATTACAATTCAAATTTGAATATATATATATATAGGAGTAGGTTCACATACAAATAGAGTTTTTTGTAAAAATGGTAGGAACCAATAATGTGTTGACATGTGGCATTTTTATTATTTAATAGAAAAGGGTAATATAGACATTTGTATTTAAATGATTTTTAAATCTTGCATTAAAATAGGGAAGTTGTTAAATATTTCTGATTGAACATATTCCAAAATTAAAATTATTTCACTAATAATCTTAAAACAATTCAATTCGTAATCATCAAATACCGAATAAAAAAAATCGCAGATATTGAGTTTTTGAATTGCATTTGCAAAATTCGATGGACGATTATGTACAAATGGATGGATGAGTGTTAATATGTGCTTTTATGTGATAGTATGTGCTATTTTATGTAGAACAATTTGAACAGGGAGTTTTAATAATTTGTTAAATTGATAAATCGTTAAATAATTTGTTAATATGTGCTGATATGAATGATAAGATAATTATTTAGCATATTTTTAGTATTGTTGTTTGCTGACATGTTGTAATTTTAAACGCCAAAGCACATATTTTGTAATTTGTAGTGCTATTATATGTTGACATATATATGTACTGATATGTGCTGATTTATTTAATATCACATATTATGTGTACGAGTTGATATATGCTTACATGTATTAATAACACGTATTATGTGAATGTGTTGATATACACTTCATGTGCTGATATACGCTTCATGTACTAATAGCACATATTAGCACATAGCGAAAATGAAACCGACTTATTCCTTAAAAATAGTAACTGCTCCTTATTTAATGGATATCATGATATCTGCAAATATGAAAATTCCTTTTATGCCCTTATTTCCATTTTAAACAACATATTAATTACAATCATACCACTAGCTATTTAATAGCCATTGATGATAACACATCAAAGGTTCAGATCGTTTCTCACTGTTTTTACAAAATTATTGTTTTTACAAAATTATATATATATATATATATAGTAATGAGGGAATAAAAAGTCCAAGGAAGTTTCAAACCAGCGACCCTGCAGGAAAAAAAAAATACTAACCAAATCATCTACATTTGAGAGATTTTTTAGAAACTAATGTATAAAGTATACAAAATTGAATAAAATAATTATGTTATTCTCTTGTAATGATTTTGTTTCTAAAATGTATATAAGGTAATGTGTCACTAAAATTGTCTCAAAACCATGTTATAATTAGAAACTCAAACGTAACACGAATATTTATGCGTTAATATGAACATGATTTGTTAGATTTAAAATTATTTTTTTGTTATTTTTTATGCTATTAATGCTTTCAAAAATACAATTTTATAACAAAAACACAAACATAAAAAAAAATATCACATTTAATTACAAAATCTCATGTTAATTTTTTTAATTTAAAGTTTAAGTGTTAAATATCTAACCAAGTTAACTTAAAACACAATAAAAAATAATTAAATAATTAATATATATATATATTAAGTGGCAAACTTTTCCATACACACATAAATCACTATTTCTTTTACTATTCCTTTTACTATTCCACACACACAGATCACACATGTGCACACGTATTTGAGACACACACATCACACACACAAAATCCACACACGCACACATCACACACATGCGCACATACATCACACAAACGGTGGGCCTCAACATCTCACACACACACATACATATATATATATAGAGAGAGAGTTTTTATCATGTGAAAACTCCATCTTAGAGAGAAAACCCTTAAACTCTATCTGGGTCGTTGATTTAGAATCTTGAAAATAAACATGTGGTCTACATTAACCCACATTAAAACTGATTTGTTTATCCAAAACCTAATTTTTTATTCAAGTTTAATGTGTACCACATATTTTATTTTTAAAAGTCCAAATCAATGGTCCAGAAAGGGTTTAAGGGTCTTCTCTCTTATACCGGGTTTTCACATGATACAAACCCTCACATAATCACTATTCACTACCGCGTCTAAAGATAAAAAGATAGATTTCAATACTTTTCAATTAATTTTAAATTTTCGTCTATAACCCTGAACTTTGAACTCTTATTTTTAAAGCCCTTCTCACTTTACTCACATATTTTTAATGTTCACATGATTTTAACGTGTCATTAGGTTATCTGATAAATGTCATAATTATATAAATTTGATTGCAATGGCCTCATGAACGTTTAAATAAATTTCTAACCCAAACAGTCGCAGAAAATTTGCGCGTTGTTTACATGCCTATAACTATAACGCATTCGTACGTTATCGAATATTTGTATCGTTTATATCATTTTTATCGTAATTAGTTCACAAACGATTTAGATTTAATAATTTTATAAACCATGAGTATTATATAGACTACATATATATACGATTTACATTTAATAATTTTATAATATTTATTTGTATCATTTATAAACTCTACATTTAAGCAGAGCCTTTTTTTTAAGTCTTCTGTAATCACATTCTTTACTATTAAATAAGTTCTTAATATTCAACCCTTAGTTTCAAAGCTTACGTTATAGATGTTGTATAGGGTATTTTCGTGCATTTTATTGTACACGATTTTAACCTCATGTTCTGTTGATTTTTTTACGTCAGTATATCAGACCTCGCCGCAACGCGCGGGTCCTGTATACTAGTTACATTTTAAGTATTAAACATGTTTGTAGGTTAAACCCAAAAATAACCCATATCAATTCATACTAAAGTCAAGCATATTAATTTCGTATTATATTCATGTTGGATTATAAATTTAAACGCTACCAAAATAGTTCACTTATGTTTTACAAGACTATTATGCAATATGATCTCAGCATTTTTTTTAATGACTTGAATACTTCATCATTAACAGGATTCAACACTCATCAGATCAAAATTTTAAGTCTTTTGGTGTTGTTTGTTTTTCTTAAGAACGTCTGCGCAGACCACGTGCAGACATTGACATCTGCAGACTATTTGTTTTTTTTTTGAAGATGTTTAATTAAAAAACGTCTGCACGTGCTCTTCTTGGTGCAGATGTTGCCCAGCCACTTCTAGGATCTTCCAAAGTCTGCAGAGATCACCCATCATCATCCACCACTGTCGGCCCCACTACAACCGGCGGCCACCACCGCCACCACTGTCGGCCAAAACCACCACCACCGGCCACCCCCACCGCCAGTCACCCCCACCACCACCATCACCGTCAGCCACCACCGGTCACCCCCACCACTACCACCAACGGCCACCACCGTCAGCGACAATGTTATCACACCAAAGAATATGAGACGGCTCCACCAATTTGAGGGCCCTATACTTGACATTAAAATCCAAGGCCCTTCATCCCTTCGAGAACACTTTTTTCCTATGTCTTCTTGATTCATTTGTTTCCTTGCAAGCTTAGGCGATCCTTTTTAAGGGGTGTTTGTGGTCTAGTTTTTAGGTGAAACTATAAATAACGGTTTATGAATAACTAAAACTAAAAGCGAACATTTAAAAATGAAACCAAATCAAACCGTTATTTGTGGTTTGTTTTGATTTGATTTTACGGTTTGAGCATTCTAGGTTTTGGCTTTCTGATTTTGAGCCTGTTGAAAAATAAAACCAAATCAAACCTAGCCATTTTACGGCTTGAGACGGGCTAATCACATTGTAATCCCAAATATAATTTTATTTATTGTATAATACCTATATCATCAACCCTATACATGCATATATACATAATACATACATAGATACACATATGTATGTATGTATGTATGTATGTATAAACACACATGGTCGGTCTGTTTTTTACACAGTTTCAAACTTTTGAAACCAGACATGGCAATCTTGACCTATATTAAGAAAAATAGGTAGATTTTGGTAAGAATTATTGTATTTGGGTTGAAATGGATAATATTATGACATAGAATGGGTTGAGATGGGTAACACTTTAATACAATACGGGTCAAGATGGACAACTTAAAAATTATGTGAATCCAACGAATTCAAGCAAGTAAGAATGATTACTAATATATTTAATGATAAAACATTAAAAAAAATATTCAAATAAACTATTTGCTTCATTACAACCCATTTAACTTGAGCTAAATTGATGTTTTTTTGTAAGCGACCCATTTAGACCCAACCTATTTTTTGTTATAAAAATCCATCATGACCCACACCCATCATGGCCCATTACCCAATCCAACCCAACCCAACACGCCCATTTTGCCGGACATACCTGAAACCGACCGACCAAATGTTTGGAAAAAAAACCGACCGCGGAATTGTACCATATAGGGCTCCAAAACAACATGGGGCCCTAGGCAATTCAATTTACCAAGCAAATACACAGCAAAAAAGTAATTCTTCAAACTTGTAAATTATTTGGTCTTTCTGCATAATCCAAATCAGTCTGCTAACAGAAAACATAAAGATACCAACAATGATGCCATAACCAGAAGAACATCATCATCATCATCATCGGCGTTTAGTCCCTGTCGCCGCTTCCCATGCCTGCAAAATGTTGTGTACTATTTCTTCCACACCTACCCCATGTTTCACCTGCAAATACACATCAAATATATAAAAAAATAATAAATTTTGAAAAGAATATGCTAAAAAAATGAAAGAAATACGTATTAAGAATCATTTAAACACACAAACCTGAGCAAACACAAATGGCCCTCCATCCCTCATTCGAAGTGCATCCCGCTCCATGACTGCTAAATCAGCCCCAACTGCTGCTGCAAGGTCTGTCTTATTTATAACCTGAATGTACACACAACAAAATATGTATCATATATATTTTAACATTTTTTATTATTATAAAAATAGATGTATTTTTAAGATGTTCAATGCTGAAGCTCTATAAAAGATCAAAAAATACACACAAGAAGGTCAGCTTGCGTTATGCCAGGTCCTCCTTTCCGGGGAATTTTATCACCACCAGAAACATCTATGATATAGATTATGTAATCAGCTAGTTCCCTACTGAAATTGGCAGCTAAATTATCTGTATCCACAAAATTTATAATAAAAGTTATAAAAATAGCAAGCATGTGATCTGATTCAGGATAAAAAAGGGCAAACAAAACTATGCTCTATGAACTGAAAGCGAGTTCTTGATTCAAAAGGGGCTTTGGATGTGTGTTTTGAAATTGATCACTTGATATTGATTAATTACAATAAAATTTTAAGTTTATTTATTTTGTAATGATTCATATGGCAAATCTTGAATATTTACACTGTTTATTAGAAACTTGTTATAAATAACATATAAATCCAACAATTTTTTTGTTTATTATGAACGATAAAAATGTAGGTGAAATTTCTTTAAAATGGGACTAATAAAAGCTAAATAAGAAATCTTGGTTTTTCTTGAATAAAGGAGTTTATTGATGTTGTAATGATAAACAGCTTTTTTTAGTGCTTTGGCAAATCTTGATTATTTACACCTGTTGTTAGTAACTTTTTAACGAAAAAATCACATAAAAATCCAAAAAAAATATTTTTTTTGTTTATTATGTACAATGAAAATGTAGGTGAAATTTCTTTAAAATGGGACTAAAAAAACGTTAAATAAGCAATCTTGGTTTTTCTTGAATATAGCAGCTGATATAAAACTGTTTATCATTGTTCTATACATAAAAGAACTGATTACCATGATTTCATATCATAATAATCAGATAATCAGTTTTATAACACACATGTAAACAACCCCTAAACCAAAGAAAACTTACTCAAGGTATTAATTACCTCCCCCAGATTCACAAAGAAGTATATCTGCTTGATACAGATTAGAAAGCTCCTCAAGTGGGCCAAGATTAATGCTAATATCTTCCCTAATTGCAGCATGCGGGCAGCCACCTGTCTCCACAGCGCGTATCCTTTCCTCTGGGAGTGCTCCGTTCTTAACTAAAAACTCACCATCCTCCTTTGTGAATATATCATTTGTAACCTTAATAGTTGACCAACAAAATATGTTATGATCAATGATTATATAAGATATGATGAACGGATACTAAATGAAATGAACTAGATAATACAATACATACCGCCGCAAGACTGTATTTGTCACGCAAAAATCTACAGAGTGCCAGCATCAAAGCTGTTTTTCTGCATTGCCAAGTCACAAGTTAATTAGAAAAAAAAAAAGAAAAAAGAAAAAGAAAACAAGAATACTGAAAACTATCTGAAGTGAGATGAAGAATATAAAAAATTGCAGCAGTAGAACCAGTCAATCAGAACAACATATACAACATAAAAAAGCTTCATAGAACATTGATACAATCACATGATGATCAATTTAGTCAATTTTATACTAGTACTTGTGATTCTGATATATTTGACCCATGGTTATACCTTCTGTTTTCATGGGATACTGTTCTAGATTTCTAATCAAAAGGACATATGCTATGTAAATTAGGTAGATCATTTTATTGTCTGATCAAAGATTATCAAAGATTTTCATCCTAGAACAGGGTTTTTTTTCCTTTTTAACTTGAGCGCCTCACCCATTAAGCGCATTATGCGCCTCATGCATCAAGCGTGCTTTTTTAAACCAAGATCACAAAGAAAACAGTTGTAAAAGTTTATCAAACTCAAAAGTAGGGCTGACAATTCCTAACCTGTTTATGACATGATTAAATAACTTTAACAAAAAATAAACCATGTAATTTTATACTTTTATAAAAATATATAAAAGTAGAAGGCTAGCTCTATCATTTCTCATTCTTCCATGAGAAATGAGTCGTTTTTATGTTTGATACATGTGTTAATCTCGTAGTCTCTAACCAAAATCAGTGTTGCAGGCCCTGCTCAAAAGTTCAAAAGTCCATATAATTTAATCAATCACAAGTATGCCTGGCAAAATGGACAGGTTGGGATGGGTTGGGTAAACGGGTCAGAATAGGTGCGGGTTAGGATGAATGCGGGTCAAGACAAATTTTAAGCAAAATCCGTTTGGGTTTAAACGGGTCGTTTTAAAAAAAAAATCGACTTTTCTCAAGTTAAAACGAGTTGCAAGTAAACAAATAGTTTATTTGAATAATTTTTAATTATTTTCTCATTAAATATATTATTGATTATCCTTACCCATTGAAATCCATTATGTTCTCATGTTTTTAACTTTTAAGTTGCCCATCTTGACCCTTTTTGTGTTAAGATGTTACCCATCTCAATCCATATTATGGCATAATGTTACACGTTTCAACCCAAAATACAATACTTCTTTACCCAATTCTACCCATTTATCTCGCTATGGGTCAAGATTGTCACAGGGGTTAAAATGAAGAAAGATTTACCCTGTACCAACAGGGCCACCAATGCCAACGGTGAATGCTCGTTCTTTATAATCTCTAGTAACAAGTGGAGGTGCTCTTCTGCTAAAGAAGCCCGGTGAGTAAATGGGTTCGTGTGAATGCGGTGCCAAACCATCATGGCTATGGTAGATCTTCCCATCTTTCCCCACAAATGATGACCTGAAACAAACCCAATTGGTAAGATTTTACACACATATTCAGACACATAACTATGTGAATCTGATTGCCTTCTAATACAGAGCTACAAATTGGGTATTTTCATACTTACTCGTTGTCATGATGATGGTGATGATCGTGATCATGATCGTGATCGTGATCATGAGCATGATTGCGAACATGTTCGTGCTGATCTTCCGACGCCATTTGTGGTTATAGAGTCGTTAGGAGGGTTTCTGAGATATGAAGACTAGAAGTTTGACTTTTAGTTGATCAGATCTGTAGTAATCAGTGTTACCATCTTTGACCCTTCAAAGTTATTGATTTACAAAAAAGCCCTTATAAGTTTAACTTCAAATAACTTTCTCCGTCGGACTTTTTGGTAAAGTTTACTTATCAGTTATCGCCTTATCGGTTTCCGACTCTCTTTCTTATTTATTGTCTTTTTATCGTATAAAAATAATTAATAATTATGCTTAACAGTAATAAAATTATTCACTTATTTAACATTGTATTCTCAAAATAAATAACAAAACTTAATTTATTTTGCTATAGAAAGATTGATATATTTTTTATGATAACTTTGCTTTAAAACTGAAAAGACAGACATTAATAATAATACAAAAATATAATTGTGAATACTTGTCACAATTTGTCTATTTTTCTAGTTTTTCGTATCTCTCTTATTTGATTATTTATGTTTCTTATTTAGTTATGAATTATAAATATAAACTATAATACATACATTATTAACCAAATGAATTTAATATAAAATTAACTATGAATTTTCTAAATATACTTGTTTTTATTTAAAAGCTTTCATTTAAGTTTTATATAGCACCAAATTCAAATCATGTTCTATAAAATATTAAAGAAATTCAGAATGATAATAATAGTTATGTTTTTATGAGTGATTTTGTAACAACCGGTTTTTAATAAATGAATGTATTTGAAATAATCGTTAATTAGACGATTGTAATTGTTGTAATTGAAAAATATGTGAGAAATCATGAACGTAGGAGGAAACCGTGCGTGAAACGGAGTTACGGATTGTCCGGAATCGCTAAACGAAGAAAATTACAAAAATATTATGCTTTGAGACTCTTCGCGGTACGCGAAGGTGATTTTGAGGTTCCTTCGCGGTACGCGAAGAACCCAAAATATCTGAATATCCCGAATTGCTTCGCGGTACGCGAAGGATCCTTTTGCCCCTCTTCGCGGTACGCGACGGGTGAGGCGGTTTGGTGAATCAAGATTTAATCAAAGAATTTGCAGAAGGGTTTTTAAAAACTCTTTCTTTCGAATTTTACACACACAGAGGCGAAAATTCAAGATTCAAACTCAGATTTGAAGCTGTTTAAGCCCACGGATCGTACCACATAACGTCTTTGCAACATCTGATCGTTGTTGTGCAACTGAATATCCGTTCGTTTGGGTAACGATTCGTTTTATCCTACTAGTTTAATATTGTGTGGATTAAATCTAGTTTTGAATGTATTACTATGATTATTGGTATTGATTATTGCCTAGTTGATAACTAGGGGTTATTAGAAACGAAGAATTTGATGTTTTGACGGTGAAATCTTCGTTTTGAAGCCGGGATAATGTCCGGTTGTTATGAAACCCATGTCATGATGTGATAACTAGTAGGATGGGTAAATTGTGGTTTTGAAATATATGTGGATTATAATCCATTGGTTAAATGATGATTGTGATAAATTGATGTTAACATTATTAACAGTTATGATCATAAATGAATTTTGAATAATAAAAATTATTAAAGATCGTAACTAATATAATGAACATCAATTATTTGATAAATTGCCTAGAGAGGCATAAAATATGATTAATTGTGATAATTGACTAAAATTTGCTAAACTTAGTAAGATAGAGTCAGTTATGTGATAAATTGACTTTGAATAAGTCAAATCAGTCAGGTGTGTTGAACTTGATTGTATGTGTTATATGTGTTGAAATTAGTTGTATATGTATTTTGCAACTAGGTGGTGGTAGTGGAAGTCAAACCACTAGTCATAGAGCATGAAAAGAGCCTGCAGTTGCTAATCTCTTATCTGATCAAGGTAAGTAATCCCACAACTATGACATCACATAATAAACATTGAATTTGTTGTTGAATAAATTGTATGATAAATATGATGATTGGTGATAGGGAAACATTGAATAATAAAAGTTCAACAACCTATGATAAATGGGATTATCTTGGTAAATGAAAGTGTGGGAACTATATGATGGAAATACCGGTGGGTGAACATCATAGTAATTTGATTGTTATAATTATGACTCCACAATGGTGGATAGCTAGAGGTGTTAGCAATTGTCTTAGATGGAAGTACCGGTGGGTGAACATCTTAAGACTTGAAATTAATTATGACTCCACAATGGTGGATAGCTAGAGGTGCTAGCAATTGTCTTAGATGGAAGTACCGGTGGGTGAACATCTTAAGATTTGAAATATTTATGATACCACAAATGTGTGGATAGTCAAAGATGCTGACAAATAGCTATGGTGGAAGCACAAGAATGTGAACACCATAGTGTAATGTTAATTAAACTATTGAAATCAATAGTTGATGATTGATAATATAATATTATTATACTGTGAGAGTCAATTCGAATAGAAATGACTCAGTTTGAATGTTGATTGTGAAAAATGTATTTTTACATTTTATGTTGAGAAACCATTGGGGTTTACTTAGTTTTTATGAACTAATGTGAAATATTGTGTGATGTTTGTAGGTCAAACATGATGGACACGGCTGTAAGGATCGAGGCAGATCGTGAATCGAACAAACAAACCTTGTTGCAACTTTCTAACTTTGGTTTAAACGTACTTATGTAATTAAGTACTGTAAAATACGTGATATGTTGATGTTTGTTTAATATTATTAAATAAAGAAGGTCAAACAAGGTTTTTGAAAAATGAAAAAAATTTGCTGGGACCAACTCTGATATTATGGAAAATTGTTGAAAAGTAATCAGGGGTTACATATTTCTAAAAGTTTTCAATTATTTAATGCAATTATAGATTTGAATAGTAATAATAACAAAAAAAGGAGATATGAAAAAAATCTTTGTATTAGTTCTTTGTTTATATGCATTAATATAAATTACAACTTAAGTTAATTTAAGAATAATAAAAGGATATATAAAGAACTAAATATAATTTAATTGAATTGGTATTTATTATTAATTACATAACAAAGTTAATACTCGCTTGAAAAAAAATGCATTAAAAATATACTTAATACAATTGTAAGTGACACATTAAAATTTATTTCTTTAAATACATATTTTGGCAACTTTACATGTTATCAGTTTACAATATATGTTATTTAACATGTTTAATACATGAATTTATTTAGCCTATGCAATAAACAAACTTTTTGTCTGCCCAACACCTATCGCTTACTTTGTTAATTGACGCCTAGAATCGATTTTACAAAACTGACAATAACACATTTAAAACATCGGTTATTTCAATCAAGTAATGTATACCAACATGAAAATGTTAAGATTAAACTAGGCTCATAAAACTTGTATTGGCACCCATTTAGCTAGCACTTAATACCCTTTGTCTATCAACCTAAACAGGGCAAGTCATGACGTTAGACTCACTCAAAAGTCTTTACAAATATCTCAATAAGCTAACACCAACTTATAACATAACCCGACCGATTACACCTTAAGAATTTAAACTTTTCAAAATATGGAATTTATCCACTGACATGTTCATGTTGAATGAAGCTAATCAACCATCCCTTCATACCCGACAATTTGTTTGTTAACCGCTGAGCAACACGGGTCGCGGTACGAGCATGTTTTCTGGAAACCCCATTGGTTCCGATGACCCATTGGAGCAACATCTACAAGGGATACGATCATGCTTCCAACTTCACAAAATCAGTCCAAAGTATTCGTGTCTAATTCAACCCATTTCTTTGTAACCAACAATTAGATGTTGTGTTTTTTTTTGTAGGTCTAATAAGTGGTGATAGGTTAGTTTAAAAAATAAATAAAGGACATGTTTAAACATTTGTTTAATTGTTACAACAATCTATATATCTATTATAAAAAAAATAATAGTTTATAAGGACACATGCTGTATTTTCTGGAGTTCCCCAGCTTTGATTTTGCAATATATTTCTTATTAAATACATCACATATTAAATTAAATATACTTTTTATATATTTTTAAATTAAAAGATTTTTTCAAATACATAAAAATATGTTAGTATTAAAAAACACTTTTTTATAAAACCAAATTATTATAAAATACAAAATTTTCAATACCAGTTTTTTAAAATGAAATGTAAAAAAATAAATTTTGAAAAAATTAGTGTTTAAAAAAATAGTAAAATTATTTTATTATTTAAAATATTAAACTAGATGATATTTTAATCATATTTTCTATTAAACACCTATTTTACATTGTATATATTTTCATTGTGACTATTTATACTGTTTTTTTTATTTAGTTCGTCGGATATTAACAGACAACTTGTATATCAAAAATTCTTGAAATAAAGAAACTAAATTTTTAATTTTAATACATTAAAAACGAAAATAGGTTTCATTCAATGCACTCATACAGGACTTTTAATATATATTTAGGATTGTTTGGTATTCTCTTAATGATTATTAAGATGCTACATCTTAATGATTCATACCCTTATGAGGCACCTTTTGACAGCCTTTTAATGACTATTAAGATGATATATCTTAATGAATCATAGTCTCTTAATGGTTAAAAAATAATCTAATTAAAATGTAGCATCTTAACTATCCAGATTTAAGATTATCTTTTAACTATTAAGAGATTATAAACCGTTAAGATGTAACATTGTCATTTAGAGATTATAACGCTCTGTTTCTGAGTTTATTAAAGAAGAGAACAAAAAGGAAAAAAAAGGAAAATAAATGAAGGAATGAAAAAGAAAAGAATTGAGTTATTTCCTTTCAAATCGGAAGAAAAACTAAGAAATTTTGTCTAGTTTTCCCTTCTCTTCACTTCTCTTCACTTCTCTTCCTTTACCTTCTTAAATAAAACTCGAAAACACAACATGTGCTATTTTTTATTTTTTTTCTCTCGTTAAATAAAACTTAGAAATAAGAAAATGTTTTTCTTTCATTATATTTCCTTTTTTTTACCCCTTTAGAGCCCATTAGTTACTTAATTAATTTTTTGAATTAAATATTGTATGCCCCATGTTATCGTCGCTGTTGCAATTCGAGTTCAAAGGCAAATGAAAATTGGGGTTTTAATGTTTTTAGACTTTATTGATGAAAATTACCTTGAAGCAACGTCAAAAGGGGCTTCAAACAAGTAAACCCTAACGTATTATCGATCAATTGAAATCCTAGAGAACAAATCAGACATCTCAAACAGACAATCCACAGGTTTACAAAATTGTTCGAAATTCCGGGCGAACCAGCGATGATGGGTGATGATGAAACCGGGAAGAAGAAGAGAGTTGTTGTGGAATCACTAGGATGGTTGACGGAATCCTCAATCATGCCCAAAAAGCACCGTGCAATCGCGGGCGTCGGTCCGTCTTCGATTCTCGAGCTCAAGGCCCAATTGTACAAGTCCCAAGAAGAGGCCAAGAGTACCAATTCAAATAAGAATCCGGACCAACTGGAGGTCCACCGCGCTAAGAAGAAGATAACTCCAAATGATCCGTTTAATCGCAAGAACTCCGGTGTCGAAGATCGTTCTCACAAGTAAGGAACCCTAGTTTTATCAATTGTTTATTTCATGGATGCTCATTCGGTATTAGTCTTAACTCTTAAGCCTAATTAGGGTTTGTATCATAAACATATAATCAAACTCGAAACAATTATCAAGGTATCAATTAGGCTAATTTACAAATAATTATTCTAATGGTGGTCTTTTGCTTTCTTCATTGAACTACTAAATTACCAATTTAAGACATTGTTTATAGGGAATTGGGTAGATTTATGTTTTATGCAAACCAACTGATTTTAGACTGTTTATAGGGAATTAGGGACCAATCTTGTGGACAGATGTATTTTCAATGATCCATAATTAGAGTGTGTAGGCCTTTCATATGTAAAAACAACCAAAAGGGTGAAGAAATTATGAAAAGTTATCCATAAAGGAAAGAAAAACAAAAGTCCTGGAAACTGTTTTCCCTCTTTTTGTCATGACAAACTGTAACAAAATTGTAGGGATAAGCTGGAGATGAAAGCAGTAAAGGATGGTTCAGCCAGCTATGCAGCCTTAGAGAAGAAAGCCGAGTTGTATGAAAAGCTGGCAAGGGGAGAGGTGTCTGATGAAGAAGACAAGGAAAAATATTGTGTGGATTTTTTCACTAAAATAGAGGAATCACACCAATCTCAGAGACATAACCTGTATACCACAGAAACCAGCAAACATGAGTCTGACTCTGATACATCTGATGAGCCTGTGTTGCCTGAAACACGTGCTATGGGCCTCGGTAGAGCAGCTGGTACAGTAGACAACGATGAACACAAGCGTTTTGTAAGGTACTTATAACATATTATCATTTCTCTTTTTTGCCTGAAGAAAATTGCTTTATTTTAAAGAAATTGTTTTATGTTTCGTTGGTTTTTTAGGGAAGTGCATGAAGAAGTGAAAGAAGCCCGGGGAAAAGTATCTGAACTAAAAGTCCGCAGGCAAGAGCAGTTGGCTGCTCGGAGAGAGAAGTTAAAACAGGCTTATTTGAAGAAACAGTTAGAGAAACTGAAAGCTCAATCTAAACAAGGAAATAATAGTAGTACATGATTTACATTTGTGCAAAAATTGGTTACCTTAACCGATCAAAAACACTCATAACGAAATGACATGGTCAGTCGTTCAATTTCATGTTTTATTGTCTTTAACTGTTAACACATGACACGGTGCACATTTTAAAATTAGTTTTAGCTAAGTTGGTAAGATTTGCAAAAATACCCCTAGACTCTATATAGGAACTAGCTTTGGCTATTTGAGTTCAGGACTTCAGGTCAGATCAAATGTTACTGTTTATGAATCTAAGGCCTCACATAAGAGAAGTAAATGGGTACTAAGAGGCTAAAAGCGCTTTGGACAACAAATAGTTTATATTCTCTAGTTTTTTTCACGCAAATAGCAAACATCATCATTCTTTGTTTATTTGATCTACGACATTGTTCATTTTATGACATTCTGTTCTTCCTCATGGTGTGCATTGATAGGGGAAACAAGACATCTATCTACATCATGTTCATGTCACTTCTCGTTCTCGTAAATTAGAAAGGTTTATTGAACTGAAAATCCTCAGAGTCACAGCCGGGAACCCATCGATCGCAAGGAAAACCCTAAATGGGTCATGGCTATCGGCATGTTACGGGCTTGTTACACGTGACTTTGGCATGTTACAATTACCAGTGCACGCGCGTGTTCTGGGCATGGTTTTGCATGCAAGGAACCATGTTTACATGATGGGTTAAGGTTTTGTGTGGAATGTTAGATTGTACGTGTGATGCAAGTGTGTGTATACGAAAGGTGCTTGCAGGATATGCGTTGCTTCATATTAGATTATTATAATGCATGTGTGTATGAATGAGAATTAATATGTATGAGCGAACTGGTGAATATTGTGGCTGATGTGAGTGTGTGCATGGTAAGTGAACCGTGAATGTGAGTTTTACACATTGTGTGAGCATGGGTCGATTGGGTGTGTATTGATGTGTGTGATGATATGTCTGAGTTGGGTGTGTGTAATGACTAAACGTGCAAGTGTTGTGAATGAATAACAAATAAACTTACCCATTTTTAGCAGGATCTGGGGGAATGATGGACACAAATCTTACCCCATCCCAGTTGAGATAGAGAGGCTGCTCCAAAAGAGTCCCCGGCTCGTAGTTGTCGTTTGAAGTTATTCATCCCAACACTTTTAACGTTATTTTCACAAAATAAGTAAAATAACGTTAAAATTAGTGCAATTTTACTTTAACTTCTATATGGCCCACACATATATACATTATATGCGTGAACCACAAATGAGGCAATGTTTAATCTAAAAGGTGACGTCTCGGCAATAATGATGAGTGAAAGGTTCGGGTTAAAACCCAAAAAAAGTTCACATAGAAAATGGGTCTATGAGTAGGTGAGAGTGTTATAATATCATTTATATCCCGACCCGTTAAGTCTTGCCCATTACCTTTTTAATAGATAACTAGTAACTTTAATCCGCCGCGCGTTGCGGCGGCGCCTCGTATTTATAATGTTGAACAAAATCTATTTTATTTGACTCAACTTATTTCCAAGTAAATTTTAAGTTGAAATTTAGGTCAGCTAAAAACATACATAAAACAAACATGACAACATATTTATTTTACCCGATTCATCCCTGAAAAAAAATTAACTTAAAAGTGAATCAATTCAAATTTATACCGCCATGTAAGTGGTCAAACTTTATATTCGTAGAGGTTAAAATGAAATTTTACAAAGTTTTTAAAAGTTGATGACTGGAAGTGTCACAACGAAATCAGAGGTAGAAGAATTAAGAAACAAAAAGGTTAAATCTGAAAATTCCAAAACTCGAGGAGATTAAAATAACATTTTATAAAGGTTTTTAAAAACCTAAGGAAATGTAAAATCAATTTTGAAAAGTAAACCGACTTGATTTTTACTAAAACTTATATCAATATCCTTACATCACGACAAGAGTGTTGAAAATTTATAATTCTTGGTTTCGACAACCTGCATCCTATGCAAGTGTTGTAACATAAGTGTTACGAAATTTTTTTTACGCCAAATCACTGTTAAAAGTATGCCTAGGTTAAAATAATAGTGAAGGTAAAAAAAGTATGAAAAAATTTAAACTAAAAAGTATATATGTATATATAAAAGAAAAAAGAGGTACAAAGAAAAAAAGTAGAAAAGAAAATATATATAAAAGAGGTAAAAAAGAAAAAAAGGTAGTACAAAGAAAAAAAAAAGTTTTCGTGAGACTTGATGTAACATCAATATACTTTCGGTTGTCCGTACGTCCGTACATCCGTACGATTGTACTGTTACGACCGGAGATTTATAATTATTAATGATTATGAGATTATTGTGTGACATTTCTGATATTATCACTGTTACTGGTATGCATGTTGTAACACATTTATTATACGCGTAAACCACAGGAAGTTTAGTTGTAATTCAACTAAACAGACTGTAGAGTTTATCGTAGTTACTTATTACTGATGATGATGGATTATGGGTCTGAGAATGGATTGGGGTGGAACTGGGAGTTTGTTAGAGTCTGGTCGCTAAACGTAGTCAAGGACCCATGGACATGGTTTATCGAAATAGCGGTGGGACGGTGGTTAGGGCAGTTGCGACTGACCCTTACATATGCCCTATATATATGCATATTTCGGTCTATCATGGATGTGTCAGTGACTAGGGTTTAGTGAGTTTTGGATTGGGATTTTAATACTTAAAGTTAATAAAATAATGGAAGTATTATTGGAATTAATTACGCGAAGTGAGGTTACGAACATTACTTAAACGTGAATGTTGATTTAGAAATATTAACTTAATAATGTATTCGTGTGGGTGACGACTCACATGAATATAATTATTGAGAATAATATTCTGAAACGATATTCAATAAATCGTAAATCAAGTCGAAATACGGTACGAGCGTTGGATTTGCAAAGGTGACGATCTTTGCGAATACATACGCGAGTAACGCGTTTCGACGAGATAATTAATTAATATTTAACGATATTAAATTAATAATGAAAACTAAAAATATTTATTAGGAATCACAACTTAAATTAAATTCGAATAATCGGATAATTTGAATAATTAAATTAACGAAACGAAAAGGAAATTGTTTTACGAAATGATTTATCTGAAATCGTTTCCTTCAAAATTATTCTTTTATAAAAATAAAATACAATTATTTAAACGAGTTATATTCTAAATATTAGTTACGAGAAAACCGAGCATTGTAATAATTATCGTGATAAAAACGAGACCGAGCCGGGAAAAATGGAACGCGATATAAGGAAGAAGCAAAGCTTCTTCTTCCTCATTTTTCCATCTTCCTTTCTCTCACTAAAACCCTAAATCCGCCACTTTCTCTCTCTAGAAGTTCTCACTACCATAACTTCTTCATCTCTCAACGAAATCACGAGATCTCAGAGCCTAAACGACCGCGTGAACGAGAGCTACAAGGAGATATGAAGAAACCTTGCATTTGAGCATTATCTCGATGTAAATCTACTGTTCTACTTTTCGGTTTTCATTTAGATCTAGAATCGGTTATATCCTTGTTGTGTGAACGATGTTATAACTTAAAAACACTAAAACGCATGGGGGTAAGTATGGGAAAGACATGGTAACGATTTACAGGCAAGCGAGAGCTTTGGAGATGATGATGAACAGTAGAATTTCGCTCAGCTGGGGGCCGAACCTTCTACAGGTTGGCGAACCTTTTTGGCTGGGCTGAAGGGTGGCCGAACCTTTTGTGTGGCGAGCCTTGGATCACGAACCCTTAGCCACGAACCCTAGCTGCCTTTAGACGAACCCTCTACAAATCTTTGCATGCAAACCGCAGCGAACCCTATACTCCCATGCAGCGAACCTTTGAGCTTGGGGCGAACTTTATGGGTTAGCCGAACCCTTTAGCTGGGTGCCGAACCTTCTCTGTTCAACGAATCTGTCACACCTATTTGGCCACTCCCAAACCCTAGTAGCCGAACCATGGAACCACTTGGGCCGAACCATGGGCCACGAACCCATGCAGCAATCCCTCTAGTAATTGTGGCCGAACCTTTACTTCTATGCAACCGAACCTGTATAACAATGGGGTATTGGTTCGCTGCTTATGCTCTAAACAAAATCATAAAGGTCGGATTTGGATTGGGGAGGGGCTAAGGACCTTGAGGAAACCATGGAATACACAATACATGCATGAGAATAATGAACCACCACCTTTTATTATTAACCTAGGTTATAAAAGTTTTTAAACTATTAAACCCCACACTCCAATTATTAGAGGAATAATTCAATTAAGAATTCTTAAACGTAAATTGAGTTTTCACTAATTTATATTATGGTGGTTATAATGAATCGTGCCTATAGGTCCAGGAGTGTATAAATGAAGTGATCATTTTTAAAATACATACCAAGGAGGAATAACACATAGGATTTTACAAATATTCTATCATCATTATACTTGGAAAGTTTAACTTACAAATAATGATAATCAAATGTAAAATCTTGAACACCCATGTTAACTTAGAATGCTTAATCAGAGTTAACAAAATACTTGGAAATTTAAACAAAAATACTTATGAGTCATTGATTTAAGGGGAAAACGTATGCTTATGAACATAAATATTTATTAAATACAGATTGTTGAGTTATCTTAAATTTACATACGCGAGCGCGCATAATACGAGAACCCGGATTCTAAGGACTTCAGGTGAGTTCTCATAACCTCCCTTTCTTTAAACTGTTTTAGTTTTAAAAACTCGGAGGTGAAACATGTATACCGGTTTAAATATTATTTTGATAACACAAGGATAATACCTGTTTATCATTATGATATTCATTATTATGGATTATTACCAATTATTATACATCCGTGTAATCATTGTGATTGACTTCGGTTGATAACAAAGGTTACATGTATTGTCACGTGGATGATTTCCACATCCGTGAATCATTACTTTTAACTTTGGTTAATTGTTTTGACTTCATGTATTATCACGTGGATGGTTTCCACATCCGTGAATCATTGCCTTTGACTTCGGTTAATTGCTTTGACTTCATGTATTGTCACGTGGTTAGCTACCACTCCATGAATCATGTATTTAACTTATGTTATTTACAAAATGATCATGTATAGTCACGAACATTATTTGAGAATATCATTGATGAGATTGGTTGATTAGTTTGTGGATTGATTATCTATGTTTTATTATGATTATTTGTGATTGACTATGACTGATTGGTTATGTGATTATGTGATTGTGTATGTGTTTGATTGTTGAATTGATGGATGTGTGATGGATTATCTCATACATGTATTCATATGGATTTTCTCAAGAAGATCATAAGTCTTATACTCGTTTTAAACAAAACACTTTATAAAACCATTTTAAGCATAAACTTTTAAACTCATTTTACTAAAACAGTTTTAAATATAAAACTTATGATTACTCACCAACTACTTTTGTAGTTGACACTTGATTTCTTACATGTTTCAGGTGATGGAGACAAGTAGGAATGAAGAGAGGATCTCTTCTATTTTGGACATCATCATATAGGCTCTTGGACTTTGTTAATTAACTGAATTTCTGGCGATTAGAGTTTAGTTAGTTTAACTAATTCTTTTGTGTAATTGATGTAATTGATTCATGATGAACATGATTTTTGTGTAATTATGTTGTTTGCTTAAATGATATATGATGATTTGATTTAGATGCCCACGAGCTTTTGAACAATCTACACATCCCTCGTGGCATCCCGACGATTCCGCCGCTGGTCGGGGTGTTACACTTGAACCCGCTACCAGTCACCTGAAATCCCAAAGCCTTAAACAACTCATCTAAACATAGCTTGAAATGTTTGAAACAACACAATCTTATATACAAGTTATTTTGAGTCCACTGACCTTTTTAAAATATACGAACAATCTTACCCGCGCGTTGCAACATGATGACATAATTAAAAACTTGTATGGTATTATTGAGAGAAACATATGAAATAATGATCGATCACACATGGAAACTGAAACGTAAAGACAATAGTATGTTTCATATTTTGTTATAGAAACTTTAAAAAGGTAGTTTAATAAATAAATAAAAGGGAAAATGTGATATAAGTTGTTGCTGGTTTACATATCAGTTAATTATAATCTGTTATTATCAATTAAAAAACACGTCCTTCTACCTAGAATAAAAGAATGTAAAAATATGTAAAGGAGTAAAAAGCGATACCACATGGTGTGGCATGTTTACAAATTTCATTACGTGTGGTTAGTGACAGTGACAATGACGGTCCGTGATTTTTATATAACATGGTCCTCGATTATTTGTTCCCCGATTATGAAGTTGATCTATGATTACGTGTATTTAATCACGGTCAGTTATTTTTACATAACGCGGTTCGTGATTATTTATTCGTGATTTATCCAGGTAGTGCCTTGATTATGGGGGTCGAATGACGGTTTGTAATTTTATATAACACGGTCTGTAATTTTAGATTGATGATAATACTCTTACTTAGTTGACACGTTTCACGTTCAAGTTCCTGCATACGTTTTGCACATTTTTTTCCCTATGTATGTTAATCGCACCCTTTCAAAATTTAGAAATGAGATTTACTGAAAAAATAAAAAAACAAAATAAGTGTGAAATCCGAAATGCAAGAGGAAAACAAAAGTTGAGCGAATAGAACACGGGTTTCCTTCGGATGCACAAGTGCACATGACCGGTTGCTCTATGTGACATACATGTCTATCTTTGAAACAAATTGACTATATCAACTAACAAATTTTGCAAAAAAAAATCCAATAACAAAGAGCAGCCGACGAATGAGAGGAAGACGCACGTACGACACAACCGACATTTGAAATTAAGATATATAGAATAGAATATCAATGAATTAAATAGAATTATATGGTAATATATGATGATAATGTGTACTTTATTACGCTTTGCATATGACCAGGCTGTTTTGTGATCGATAATTCATTTGGTAAACACGTTAGAAGCTCTTTTCTAAATGTTTCACTCTTTTAACACATTTGGCCTTACATGTATATTGCTTTTAAAATGGTAAGAAGTTAAGAACTATCCGTGACAAAATATTTTGCTACGTGCTTTGACTTTTATAAAATTAGGTATCGAAGATATATGTTATAGATAAGATTATGTCATATAATAAAAAAAAGGTTATTTGCTAATGATGCATGCTATAATGAATGTTACGTGCATAATATGATGTTGTGATGTTATGTGAACGAATTGAACAATAAAAGATACAAACTCTTTTATATGTATATGTGATAAATGATACTAACCTTATTGTACGTGAGTAGATAAATGATATCAACTCTATTGCGTGTATCAATGATAAATCACACGACCAATTAACATTTTGACCAAATGCAACCATTATTGAATATGATTTCGTAATCAGAAGCTTAGGGTTTGTAGGTTTTAGCATGGAAAGCTTCTTGTCAATTTGGGAAATCTAGAAACAAGAAATCTGGAACAAATCTTGAACTGAACCTTAAACAAGATAACATCTAGTAATTAGCACCCGACTTATTTTTCTCATGTCAAGAAACAATAAATAATGAAAGAATCTTGAACTATTTCTTCTTATGTATGAAGAAACGATTCATCAAAATAATGAGCCACCATTGATATCGACGCATCTGACAGATGTTCGTGAGTTTCTCTATCACTCTATGCAGTCCTTTTATTTCTTGTTGCATATCTTGTTTGTACACATCTTTTTGTTTTTAGAGCCTCTGGTGAGTTACAGACAATTTGAAAAGGTCAAATCTTTTATATTTCTATCATCTATGATTGAGTTGCGAAAAATTCTGGGTATGTATCCTAAATATGAACTTTATTTTTTTGATTATAGAATCTATTTTATCTATCTGTTCTAATACTCTATCTGAGAGTTATCAGTACTTATGAAATATGTTCCTATCTAACAGAACAACATTAGATCATATGACAAAGACGTTGTTGAGAAAAAGATGGCTTTTTCTGAATGAAATACAAATTGGATCCATGTAACAAGGAGAAATAATTTTCTGAGTTTGTTTTAGAACCTACCTAGGTTCTGAATTTGATTTGGGTACAAAATCTTGAAACTTGATATAGTGTTATACAGTTGTCTTGCTTATGGGTTTGAACCATTTGTAAATCTTGAATAACGACATTGAAATATGTGTTTGAACTTTTAAGAACATGTTCATGATTCTGTGATTTAAGAGCCCAAGTGAGCTCTTCAACATGATTTGAGCCCCCAAATTATCCCAAAACTAATAGGATGCGAATATTAGATTATAGAATCTTCCCTGATAACAACTTGTCACACCCCGGGCCGGCGGGAACGGATCGGGTTTTCCCGTCGGGCGGAAGGTTCCCGGGGCGCGATATCTTGAGCGATAATCGAAATGATCAGATTGTTTACATGGCACATGATAAATAATGAGAAATGCTAACATGACATATAATATAGAATTACAAAGTTAAATTACACAGTGCGTGTTCATAATTTAACTAAGTAAATCTAATCAAAAGAATCAATGAGTTTATATCTTGTATCTGTACAAGATATACAAAAGTGATTCACTGTGTCATCCCAAAAGTATGCAAGCCAAAAATAAGCTAGGTCTTCTAAAAGTCCATTAGCTTAATACTTGCGTCTATGTATCTACACATGTCCGTCACCTGAGAAAACATGCATTTAAAACAAAGTCAACACTAGGTTGGTGAGTTCATAAGTTTTGTAATTGAAAACCATTGAATTTATGTCAATCATGTTCATAGTGTTTCACACAAATTGTATTGATAATTGAATCCCATGCTCACACAATGTCCTCTCCATGGTTGGATGTACAGATAATGTCTTATCCAGTCAAGCATGCTTATATATAGGGGCATACGAAAAGGTCAAGCCCAGACGCCACCCCACCACATGCTTAACTGCACTCGACACTACCTGTAATACAACGATGGATACCCATTTCCTTTCACCCATGATTTCCCGGTATGTTTATTGATGTCGACGGAGCTTAGCTAATAAACTAACTAAAAACCGACTCTAAAACTAGACAAAAAGTAATAAATCTAGACTCTCTAAAACCTAAGCTACCGACAGGCAAGTGTACCTATCGTATGTAGCAAGACAAAAGTAAGTCCGGATATCGAACCCACAGACTTCTACAGACTGTACTAACTAGACTCAATGACTTATCTATACAAAATTTGTACTTAACTAAAATAATATTAAGGAAGGGGGGTTTTCTAACCAACTAAGAATAACTTAAATAAAGACTAAAGAAAAGACACAAAACTGAAACGAAGATCAGACGAGAAAAGAACACTACCTAGATATGAATCCTACATATGTTCAACAAAGAATCTATCGGTAATGGAAACAATGTGATACCAGGATCTTAAAATACTAAACTCAAAGGAAACCTAGAGCACCCTCGACCCTTCTCAAGGATTGTCAACTAAGATTCCTAAAAGCCGTGAAACCACCGGTTAAATGGATTTCCCTCACAGGTTATCCAATTATACTCAAAATGTATCCGCTAGACAATCTACCTCACGGCACGATAATCTCAAAACACCTAAGAAGTAACTGTTGAACAATCTACCTCACAGCGCGAAAGTCACAGTTTTCTTAAATGCTAGGGATAACTTGGATTTTCCTATTGAATTCTGTAAACAAAGATATAAGATGAACTAGAAAGATCTTCTCACAAAGCTTCTAAACTAGTAAATCTAACACCCTAGACAAACCGACAATCTCTCACCTCACGGCTATCAAGATTGGTTGCACATCTAATATATCCATATCAAGATAATAACTCCTATGGTGAACTCGTACGCAGTAAACCATCCAATAATCAAAAACACACAGTAATTGACCTAGCATGCACCTATTACATGAAAGGCATTCACCAAGGCACACAAGGAGTAAATCATCAATCCATAAACAATCATAGACACACATAAACATCCAATAATCCAATCCAAGTTTGTTACATCATGAGTTCATCACATAAACATAATCCAAAACCAATAAAAACCAATGTTAAACATGTGCAATCATCAAAACCTAGGTAGTTCTAAAGGATTTAGCCAAGAAACATCATACGAATACAATCCATAATCTGATTAAAGCCAAAGAGAAACATGGAAATCAAAGAAAACAAAGAAAACAAAGAAAACCGAATGAAGAACACCCGATATCTTCGATCCCAAGCCTTCAATCTTCAATCCAACGCTTTCCCAACCTTCTAATCCCTTTAGAATAGCTTTTCCTCGAGCTCCTAGTCGCCTCCAGCCGTTCAAAAACGTATATCCTCCTAGGGTTTTCGACTTTTTGGCTTAAAACTGATTTTCTGCGATTTTAAGTCTGTGGCGTAGCGCGACAGATACCTCTAAATCCGTCGCGTAGCGCGAGAGATTTCAGAGGGCATTTTTGTCTTTTCCACCTCTAGCGTAGCGCGACAGGGTTTGCTATGGTCGTCGCGTAGCGCGAGGGAATCCAGAATCCAGTTTTCTTCTTCTCTTGTTTCCGGGTCTGTCCTTACCCAACCGTGAGCTCGTTTCTTTGTACTTTATCACCAAATATGTGTGTTTATTACCTGCAAGCATCAAATTACAAAATGTGAAGCACCAGCTTAAATCGACTCTTAAACTGAATAAAACTGTACAGAAACGAAATAAAAACAAATAAAAAAATAGATGTGTTTTACAACACATCATTTATTCACCAAGTACTAAGGAAAGAGATATAATTATCTCTGATAACCGTTCCTTATGGAACAACCGGCATGTAAAGGAACCCAATGAATAAGATAAGAGATGTAATCATCCCTGTTAACTAATCCTTACGAATTAGCCGGTATGTAAATAAACCCATGATTGAATAAAGAGACATAAAATCTCTGTTAGCTATTCCTTACGGATTAGCCCGGCATGTGATATAGACCAACAAACAAAGTAAGAGACATAATTGTCTCTGTTAGCTATTCCTTACGGATTAGCCCGGCATGTAGGATAGCACCTCTCGTGCCCGGTAAGTAAGATAGCACTTCTTGTGCCCGGTAGATATCAGTTTCATCAATTCCAAATCCCCAAGATGTTTCCCATGAAATTCATGCATTTAAGTAAAATTTTTACCAATCCCACGGGATGAAAACAATCAGTTGAGCCTACCTACACATCCCCTGACCAAAGCATAAAACCCAAACCAACAAGTAAACTATGAATGAAACCATCAAACCTAACTTTTCTATCATTTCCCATGATCTAAGCTAAAGATGTAAAAACAAAATAAAAATAAAAATTTTCAAAAATTTTGACTCAAAAACTTAAGTAAACTAAAATTCAAAAACTAACTACTAAAAGAAAACAAGACTAAAACAAAGGCTTCCATCCCCACACTTAAACTTTACATTGTCCCCAATGTAGAGAATAAGGAAAACCAAAAGAAAAATTAAAAATGAAAAACTAAAAACTGAAAATGACTTAGCTGGTTGAAGAAAAAAACTGTCGAATGCCAATCTTTCCACGTAGCTTCACAATCTACAATTCAGCTCCGCAGGCTAAAAAACATACAGAAAAATACCTACCAAAACAAAGATCAAGCACATCCAAGCATCCAAACATACTAAAAAAAATATCCATGAATAAGTCCAACCACAAACCAACCCGGTTCCCGAAACCAACAAATCAAAATTTACAAAATTGCAAAATTTCTAATCAACATAACCATGCACGACAAAAAACACAAGCCTCCCCACACTTAGTCTCCATGTTGTCGTGCGGTGTATGAGAATGGAGGCCAATGGAGTAGAAGAGAAGAAATGGAGTTAAAAATCTGATCTCTAAGGCTTGAAAAGCTTTAAACTCATCTGGAAGGTCGTCGCGTATCGCGACACCATGTGAAGGAACCCTCGCGATACGCGAGGGAATGTTGACCCGCGAAGTTGACTATATTGTCGCGTAGCGCGACATGTTTCCCAGTGGTTGTCGCGTGACGCGACGAGGCTCTTTTTCCAGAGAGTTTCCAGATTTCCATGCCTTAGCCAAATTTTCAACCCCAAAACTCACTAAACCATCCACAAATGTTATAAAACAAGAAATACATACCTGGTGGCTCCAATTCATCATTATGGTATCAAATTGATTAAAAACCTGCAAAACAAAAGAAAACACACAAAAACGAAAACGAAAAACAAAAAAACAATCACGAAAAACCAAAATCTACAAACTATACACTTGGGAGTTTAACCCAAGAGCTTCTCAAACTCATCTCAATTGGGGGAATCAAGGGAAACCTCCTCCCTTGCAATTAACTCGTGACCACGATCACCAACATCCCATGGTCCTCCTCCCACAACTTTATGCACACCGACATCATCACTAGCCAAAACCACCCCCTCCATTTGATGGACTAACTCATCACCGGCTCTCATAGAATTTGCTACCTTCAAACAAACGCTCTCATCACCCACTCTAAAAGTGAGTTTTCCCTCATATACATCTATGATAGCCTTAGCGGTGCGCAAGAATGGGCGCCCAAGAATGATGGGAACCACCGTGTCCGCCTCCATGTCCATCACAACAAAATCTACGGGAAACACAAACTTATCCACTTTTACTAAGACATTCTTCAAAATCCCCCGTGGACACTTCACCGACCGATCCGCCAACGACAAGGTCATGCGTGTGGGGGATAAGTCACCAAGGGCTAGCTTCTCATATAAAGAATGTGGCATCAGATTGATGCTAGCCCCTGAGTCCGCCAGAGCATACCTCCTTACATCGTCTCCAAATAAGCACGGGATAGTAAACATTCCCGGATCTGCAAGCTTTTCGGGAAGCTTGTTTAAGATCACCGCAGAACAACCCGCACTCAATGGTACGTTGGCTACCCCTCCCAAATTATCCTTACTCTTCAGCAACTCTTTCAAAAACTTAGCATATTTAGGAATACGCTGAAGGACATCAATGAGTGGGAGATTGATCTTCAATTGTCTGAACATATCAAGGAAGTGCCCGTATTCCTTCGCGTGCTTTTGATTAGTTAAGCGCGCGGGGTAAGGAACACGGGTAAGATCAATCTCCGGTGTAGGTTTACACATGACCGGCTTCTTCCCAACTACCGGTTTCTCAACGGGAGACTCACTGTTAGGTGCGGTACTTGCTGGGACTAGCCTCATTTGCACCCTCCCAGGAGTCTCCATCTCAATCTCCTCATCCACCGGTTCCTCCTCATCTACATCAACCGGTGGAATCACTCTCTCGCTCTCCTCAACCTCAACTAACACGGGTGGCATGAACACTTCTCCTCTTTCTCCTCCAGAACGAGTAGTAACCGCCTTAACATGGGCGTTTGGGTTGGTTTGGGGCTGACCCGGGAACTGGCCTTGAGGCCGTTCATCCAACCGTTTGGCGATATCACCAACCGTTCTTTGCAAATCAAGGAATGCAGACTGTTGGTTCTTGAGGAGGACATCATGTTCATGTAGGATCTTTTGTGTAGTGGCATCCTTAGCCACTAACTGAGTCAACAATTCCTCTATCCTACCCAAACCACCACCACTACCTGAAGTACTACCCGAACTACCACTAGACTGACCCTGCCCCTGGTTTTGATGATAACTATGATGGAAACCAGGGGGATTACCTGAAGATCTATAAGTTTGGTTTTGAGAATTTCCCCAACCGGGGTTATGAGACTGCCCAAACCTACCCTGTCCTCCTACATAATTAGCCTGCTCCTGGCTCACCAAACACTCAGAAGTGGCATGGCCACCTCTACAGATCTCACATCTGTCCACTCTCATCTTCAGATCCTTCACATCTCTCGCCAAAGCCTCTAAAGCAGCTGCCACACTAGTGTCTGTGTTCACATGGTGAACACCCCTCAGTGACGAGGAAGAACTAGTAATAGGAGTTGAATTCCTATTTGAAGATCGCTGCTCATACTCGGCCTGAGCAAAACTCTCAAAAAGATCATTGCATTCAGCCACATCTCTCTTACCCATGAGGTGGCCTCCTGCAGAAGTATCAAATCGGGCACGAGTCTCATATGTGAGCCCATTGTAGAATTTCTCTACAAGGGCCCAATCAGACAAACCATGCTGGGAGCATCGACTTAGAAGGTTTTGGAACCTTTCCCACGCAAGATAGTAAGGCTCATCAGGGGCCATTCGGAAAGAATGGATCTCATCTCTCAGGCGGGCGGCCTTAGCAGGTGGGAAATACTTTTTAAGAAAAGCATCCCGGAGGCTAGCCCAGGTGGTGAAAGTGCCTGGCGGATGAGAGTCGAGCCAAGTAGCTGCTCGCCCCGATAAAGAAAAGGGAAAAAGCTGTAGAAAAATCGCATCATTAGTGGCCCCTTGAAGATTAAAGGTACCACAGATACGAGTGAGCTTAGCAAGGTGTGCGGGAGCATCTTCATCATCACGACCGCTGAATTGAGCATTATTGATAGCGTTCATGATATATGAAGGAATCTGCCATGAATTTTCATTCGGGATAGGTGGCAGTAAAATGGGGTTATTAAGCCCCGTGAAACCCGCAGTGGCCTGCTGGTGAACAGTACGACGTGCTGCCATTTGTGGATCAAAAGGCACGCGTGGACTAGAGTGAGTAGAAAAAGTAGAAGAAGAAGACGGTGTGTGCTCAGAAAGATCAACAGAAATGGGAGTAGAAATACTTACCTCGCTCGTAGAACCCTCAGAGAAGTCCCGCGAATCGCTCCTTGATGGCAAAGAAAGCTCAGGTGGCGGTCCGTGTGAGCGTAGGTGTGGCATACACTACCAAACCTGCAAACAAATAGAAGCAAAATCAAAAAGAAATAAAATAAAAGAAATATAAGTAAAACTAAAAACAAATATGCACAGACAAGAAAAATAACTAGTTGGCACAATCGACTAAGAAGTCCCCGGCAACGGCGCCAAAAACTTGATGTCGACGGAGCTTAGCTAATAAACTAACTAAAAACCGACTCTAAAACTAGACAAAAAGTAATAAATCTAGACTCTCTAAAACCTAAGCTACCGACAGGCAAGTGTACCTATCGTATGTAGCAAGACAAAAGTAAGTCCGGATATCGAACCCACAGACTTCTACAGACTGTACTAACTAGACTCAATGACTTATCTATACAAAATTTGTACTTAACTAAAATAATATTAAGGAAGGGGGGTTTTCTAACCAACTAAGAATAACTTAAATAAAGACTAAAGAAAAGACACAAAACTGAAACGAAGATCAGACGAGAAAAGAACACTACCTAGATATGAATCCTACATATGTTCAACAAAGAATCTATCGGTAATGGAAACAATGTGATACCAGGATCTTAAAATACTAAACTCAAAGGAAACCTAGAGCAC
This sequence comes from Mikania micrantha, assembly GCA_009363875.1. NCBI lineage: Eukaryota > Viridiplantae > Streptophyta > Magnoliopsida > Asterales > Asteraceae > Mikania > Mikania micrantha. The sequence goes on along the minus strand of CM018695.1, from coordinate 77,078,695 downwards.
CCTCGACCCTTCTCAAGGATTGTCAACTAAGATTCCTAAAAGCCGTGAAACCACCGGTTAAATGGATTTCCCTCACAGGTTATCCAATTATACTCAAAATGTATCCGCTAGACAATCTACCTCACGGCACGATAATCTCAAAACACCTAAGAAGTAACTGTTGAACAATCTACCTCACAGCGCGAAAGTCACAGTTTTCTTAAATGCTAGGGATAACTTGGATTTTCCTATTGAATTCTGTAAACAAAGATATAAGATGAACTAGAAAGATCTTCTCACAAAGCTTCTAAACTAGTAAATCTAACACCCTAGACAAACCGACAATCTCTCACCTCACGGCTATCAAGATTGGTTGCACATCTAATATATCCATATCAAGATAATAACTCCTATGGTGAACTCGTACGCAGTAAACCATCCAATAATCAAAAACACACAGTAATTGACCTAGCATGCACCTATTACATGAAAGGCATTCACCAAGGCACACAAGGAGTAAATCATCAATCCATAAACAATCATAGACACACATAAACATCCAATAATCCAATCCAAGTTTGTTACATCATGAGTTCATCACATAAACATAATCCAAAACCAATAAAAACCAATGTTAAACATGTGCAATCATCAAAACCTAGGTAGTTCTAAAGGATTTAGCCAAGAAACATCATACGAATACAATCCATAATCTGATTAAAGCCAAAGAGAAACATGGAAATCAAAGAAAACAAAGAAAACAAAGAAAACCGAATGAAGAACACCCGATATCTTCGATCCCAAGCCTTCAATCTTCAATCCAACGCTTTCCCAACCTTCTAATCCCTTTAGAATAGCTTTTCCTCGAGCTCCTAGTCGCCTCCAGCCGTTCAAAAACGTATATCCTCCTAGGGTTTTCGACTTTTTGGCTTAAAACTGATTTTCTGCGATTTTAAGTCTGTGGCGTAGCGCGACAGATACCTCTAAATCCGTCGCGTAGCGCGAGAGATTTCAGAGGGCATTTTTGTCTTTTCCACCTCTAGCGTAGCGCGACAGGGTTTGCTATGGTCGTCGCGTAGCGCGAGGGAATCCAGAATCCAGTTTTCTTCTTCTCTTGTTTCCGGGTCTGTCCTTACCCAACCGTGAGCTCGTTTCTTTGTACTTTATCACCAAATATGTGTGTTTATTACCTGCAAGCATCAAATTACAAAAATGTGAAGCACCAGCTTAAATCGACTCTTAAACTGAATAAAACTGTACAGAAACGAAATAAAAACAAATAAAAAAATAGATGTGTTTTACAACACATCATTTATTCACCAAGTACTAAGGAAAGAGATATAATTATCTCTGATAACCGTTCCTTATGGAACAACCGGCATGTAAAGGAACCCAATGAATAAGATAAGAGATGTAATCATCCCTGTTAACTAATCCTTACGAATTAGCCGGTATGTAAATAAACCCATGATTGAATAAAGAGACATAAAATCTCTGTTAGCTATTCCTTACGGATTAGCCCGGCATGTGATATAGACCAACAAACAAAGTAAGAGACATAATTGTCTCTGTTAGCTATTCCTTACGGATTAGCCCGGCATGTAGGATAGCACCTCTCGTGCCCGGTAAGTAAGATAGCACTTCTTGTGCCCGGTAGATAAAATAAATCAACAACATAGTAAGAGACATAATCGTCTCTGTTAGCTATTCCTTACGGATTAGCCCGGCAGGTATGATAGCACCGCTCGTGCCCGGTAGGTATGATAGCACCGCTTGTGCCCGGTACGTATGATAGCACCGCTCGTGCCCGGTAAGTATGATAGCACCGCTCGTGCCCGGTAGGTATGATAGCACCGCTCGTGCCCGGTAGGTATGATAGCACCGCTCGTGCCCGGTAGGTTCATTAAATTACCCCTAGCCCTGATGATTAGAGTTCATGATTTACCCAACTGACCTATGGTTAATGTAACCGGCACACTCTGACGGTTATAGAATGTACTCTAAATAGAGTACTTATAGGCAATGGTAGTACATGTAGGGATTTCCACCCCTAAGGTGTGTGCATGCGATATCATCCTCGATATCACAAGTAAATGTCTATCCTGTTATCTCAAGGTTACGTGTTCTAGTGATCTCGAACAAAGTGTCATAAGAACAAGTCTTATACACGATGTTAGTACTGTGTGAATGATCCTGTTATCATGAAATTTCCTTATCATGGTGATCATTCATGTCATTAGTAATTGTTATGGGCATGCTATCCCATGGTTTTCCCCGTTATCCTATCGTGTAAGAATAATAATCAGTCGTAAGATATGTTCTTAACAACTTATATTATTCTATGGTGTTAATGGATCCTGATTCTAAGATAGCATGTAACATCCTAGCTATTTCGGTTATGATAAAGTCAATCAATCAAGCATGTAATGATAAATGATAATAACGATAAACAATTATTATCTAAATCATAAAATACGCAATATGTTTAATGAAAACTTTTAAGTAAATAAAAGTTTAGCATGTTTCTCAGCCTCGAGCTTTGAAATCAGTAAAGATTAAAAGAAAAGGGGCATATGAACTCACCTTGTGTTTGAAGTGGTTGACTTAGCTTAAACAGGAAATGCACGCGCTCTTTGTTGTTCTTGTAATAGTTTTCACGTTCCTGTATTGAGTGCATGTTATTGTAACTTATAAGTACGAGTCTTTGAGTGTGTTTTTACATGTGTGTTGGTGTTAGCCTTAAAGTTGGCTAACCCTTAGGAGTCACGGTCTACATTCGGCCCTTGTCTAATAATAATGGATTTTCTAACACTTAGTCATTTAATTGTTGCGTTATTCACTAGCATTACATAACTCTTTGTAAACATACTCTACTGTTTACTTATCTTTGGAGTTAAAACTTACTTTGTTATTATGATTTTATATAAAAGATATGGTTTATTACATGATCGTAAACCAACCATGTAACTATCAACTTGTCATTAAGGTTTTAAGCTTGGTCATTGCCTTAAAACTAATTTTTATCACCTTAGTAGTAATTAGATCATAACACCATGTATCTTAACCCTTTTTATATAATTTCATGTATTTATCCCAATTAATTCATATGGTCTAAATATATCAATTGGGCCGAACTATCCAAGGGTTTTGGGCCGACTCAAATTCGTGGGCTGATGATGAGGTTAGACTTGGGCCGAACAAAGGGCCTGGTGCTTCCTGTTGGGCCAAAAAAAATCCCATTGGATCCATTTGATTCTCTTTGTGGGCTGCTTAAGAATGTGTGGGCCAAACAAGGAAACTGGGCCAAAGGTTTGCCTTAAAGGGAGATTGGGCCTGGATGACTTATGTGGGCCAAATCATTAGAGCCGCACATCATAGGCCGGCTGAACAAGATTGCAGCGAACTCTCATGTGTATTGGGCTGGGTTCGCCTGTCCTTGGGACCTCCACAGGGTTCGTCTGGGAGGCTAGTTCGCTGCTCAGGGTTCGGGACTTCATGCATGGTGCAAGGTTCGTGAATTTGGTAGCTCTGGGGTTCGGCTGAAGCATCATCATCAGGGTTCGTGAGTCTATGTATCCATGCATAGTTCGGCAAGAGTGAGGAGGGTTCGGTGACTAGGAAGGGTTCGGCCCTCGTGGGTTCGGCCAGAAGGCCACAGGTTCATCTGCTGGTGGTTCGTGGCTGTACACATCCATGCCAGGGTTCGTGGTAACCACAGGGTTCGGCCATGGCTATCCTTCTCACGAACCTGCAACCTTTTTCTCTCATCACCATTTGCGAGTTTGGCTGTTCTCACGTCTGTGGTTGGGTTGCATAACATCCTTTGAACACATAGAGTCGACTTACACAGGTCATAGGCCGGTTGGGTGGTTTTGGGTCGATAACACACCAAAAACCCTATTTCTCCGAATGTTTAAAGCATCATACCTTCGATTTGGTTGGGTAACTCTCTAGATCCGTTGTACTTTCATGTAGAGCTCGTCAAGGGCTTCGCGTGGGCGCAAGAATCATCGAAATTGGTTGAGAAATGAGCAAGTTATGAAGCTTGGAAGTTCAATAATGGTGGTGTGTGTGTGTAGCCGGGTTTGAGAGAAAAAAAAAAGTGTAGGTGAAGAAGAAATGAAAGAAAGCTCTCATTTTAGAGTTTTTATACTCCGTGTGGTGTTCGGGTCCATTTCGGTTGCTCGGTTCGCGGTTTCGTCGCGTATCCGGAAAATTACGCGCAATTTATTTGAAATTAATAAAAGAATGTTATTTAAATAACTGTGATGAGTTTCAAAATTGTAAAATGCTATTTAATTTATTTTATTAAATTTATTATCGTTCGTGTCGTGTTTCGTTTCCGTTTCGTCAGATCGCGTTACTTACGCGCGTTTTCGTACAGAGCGCTAACTGTACGAACACGATCGTATGTTTCGCTTTCTGATCTGGTTTTCTAATTATCAGTTATCGTTTAGAACGTTAAACTCACAGATATGTTTGTGTGAATCGTCACCCACGCAAACACGCTGTCAGTTTATTATTCTGAAACGACACTGCAATGATTTGAATTGTGTTTCCTCACTGTCGGACTCAACTAGACATCCTGTTATCGTGCTGCTTTCACACTGATTTGTCGGTCATCTGATTCCTGTCATCTATGGACATCAGATCGCAACCGATTTGTTTTCATTGTTTGTTTGCACAGTGTTATTTCTCTTGGTTTGTTGTATTTACTGTATTTAAGTTTTCACTTAAACACATACAACTGTGGTTTGTTTCCTGAGTTCTGTTATCATACGACTGTTTATGTACTGTATTAACACACAATATTTGGTGAAAGTACACACACCGTACGGACTTGCCGGACGGTTCGGTACTAGTTGTCACAGTCTCCCCTTGTTAAAGAAATTTCGTCCCGAAATTTAAATATCATTGTCGGCTACTACCTTTTCTTTGCATAGGTGGAGATGCTTTGATATCATGTGTTTCTAATGTTCTCATGCTTATGCAAAGTTGTGTTTAGTGTTTCCCGAGCATGTTCGATGTGATACGGATTCATTCTCAGTCTCTCGACCGTACGATCCGAAATGTTTATGTTCCTTGAGAGAACATTGTTCGTATGTGACCTAGTCTTCCTTAGGGAACCTAGGATTTTGTGTGTGGTTATAAAATGAGCAGACTTGATTTCCTTGTTCTAGTCAATTCTAGAATATCACGTCTACTGGAAGTGTAAGGTAGCTTGGCGTCCTATTCCATAGCTGTTTGTATGCACTCCTATAGTGGTATCTCATGATGTTGCATAATTTCATGATCTGTAATGTTCACTATGATTCTTATGCTCGCATGTTATTCCTGCTAGGAGAAGCCTCTCGTTTCTCCCCTTGTTAGAATGGATTCGTATATTGTCAGATAAGACAACATTGACGGACCCATTACTAAGATTTATAAATGTATCTCTGTCGTTCATTGTAATGACATGAAAATGTTTTATTGAATTAGATGACTCCATCCCCATCAGGGACAAAGCATCCGTTCCGATGATGATATGGACACCACTCGTGTCCGTCACTTTGAATTCCATGGTGTGTGTTTGTTCACTGAAGGTAAGTGAACGCTAATTTCATGTCATTTAGTGTAAGAGATATCCGAGTGTTGCCTCCTACTGCGAGTAAGTTCTAACTAACTCTAAAGGGGAAATTATAATCTATGCTAGTATTAATTAATACACTGCAAAGATTGAAATGAAAAGCGTACCAGTGTTGGTGTCAGTGTTTTGGTCGGTTGCTGCTGCTCCTACCCTGTATGCACGTCCCCTCGGTGCTTGCCCTCTCGGTAGCACCCTTTTTGGACAGTCTTTCGCATAGTGCCCTGGTTCCCCGCAGGTGTAACAGGAAATGCGATCGAGATGTGCAGCGGTCTGTGCCACTGCTTGGTTTGCTCTATGTTGAGCTGCTTGGTTTTTGCAAAATTGGACCCAATGTTCTATCTTCCCACAAGAAGTACATTGTTTAACGGCAATTTTGTAAAAAAAAACAACTTTTTTAAACTAAATAAATACTCAACCTTTTAACCCAAAAACCATCCAAATCTCTTCATCTTTCATCTTTATCTCTATATTTTTTTTAGAAAAATTACATACATGAATCCAAAGCCTAACAAACCCAATCCTGAATTCAACCCGTTCTCATACGATCCTGAATCGCTTAGAAATTTATTGGTTCAACTACAACAAAACCCAAACATCCAACACTTTCAACAACATCCACCAAACTTCCAATCTCCTTCAAACTTTCAACCCGGTTTTGCTCCCTACTCCCAACCTAGGTTCAAATCTGATTTTGTGTCACCGAGTCAACATGATAACGAGGTCGTGCCGGAGACACAAGACATTCAAAAACGCAAAAAAGGTAAGAAAAACAAACAGCCGGCCGGAACAGGGCCGAGTAGTGGTCCAATGGCACCGAAGCAATGGACTCACGACGAAGAAATCGCTCTCGAAAGATGCTACATGGACGAATCCGAGAACAAAACCAAAGGTAAAAAGTTGATTACTTAATTTTGTTATATATTATTTTAAAGGGTTTAATTTTTTTTACTTACTTTTGATTAATTTTTTTTGTAGGTAATTCGTAAAAACGTGAAAATTTTTGGAAAAAAGTAACCGTTAGTTGGCACAATGTGATGGGATTCGATGCTGAATACTGCACATATCATCAATTAAATTCAAAGTGGAAGGATATGTGCAGCAAGTTAAGAAAGTTTAGTGGGATCTATAGCAACTGCGCCAACAACCAAAAAAGCGGGATGAGCGACGAGAACGTGTTGAAATGGGCCGAAAAGGAATACCAACTAAAGAGTAATGGCCAAACGTTTAACCACTACCACGTTTGGGTGGTAAAAAAAGACTCGCCAAAATTCCGTGTTCTTTGCCAAGAAGGTAACGAGGTCCAAGGTTCTTCAAAAAGAACCAAAAACTCCGAATCGAACGAGTATTCGCCGGGGGTTCGACCGCACATACAAATTACGCGGTTAACCTCGAGGATGACGAAGAAGAAGCCGACCGGAACCGGTTAGACCGACGGGTCGAGATACAACAAAATGGGCTTTCTCTTCGAGTCGTCAAACCATCTCCTCTAACCCGTCAACAACCGAACTCGCTGATCAACTCCAAGCTTTCACAACTTTTCAAAAACAAAAACACGAAGATAGGAAAAAATGCACGAAGAGAAAACTCTCCGAGCCGACCTCAGAGCACTTGAGTCAATGCCTCCCGACATACTCGACGACGAAGATCGTGAAATAATGAAAAAATGAACTAGAAATTCTTGGATAAATATCGTTAAATTTTATTTGAATTGTTAGTTTTTTTGTATGTTTTTTTAATTTAAATTTTCAATGTAATTTTTATTTTATTTGTATCTTTATTTGAATGGTTTAATTAAATTCTAAGTTTATTATTTTTAGTTTGCAAAAAAAAATTAATAAATCAATTAAATTTAAAAAATGTTGATGACGTGGAATAGTGAGGAAGAGTTTTCAGTAGGGTGACCATTGTGGGTGTTTAAGGTTTTCAATGGGGTGATGACGTGACATGAAATTTCAGTGGAAAAGGGTTTTCAGTGGGGTGACCGCTGTGGATAGTCCTTAGTGTCTTTGAAATTAGTTTGATAATTACATTTTTTTCTTTTTGTTGATCCATATTTTTAGCTTATCAGAATAGGTTTATGTTAATCCCGGTGGTTTTACTAATTCTTTTAGTTTCCTAAATGTCTTTCGAACAAATTTTGTGGTTTTATACATGTTATCTACCATTAATATCGTCGTTTTTTAGCTTTTGCCATGACACTCGCATTCAAAACAAAAGAGCCTCACACTGTTGCACAGTGGCGGAGCTTGAGTATTATAAAAGTGAGGCGGAAATTTACGTGACCCGAAATACATGTTAATTTTTCGAAACAAGGGGACGAAACCACTATTTTTAACCAAAATAACCTTTTGGCCGAATAATTAACACTGTGCACGGAAAAAGAGGAGGGCCCCTAGCGGACCGTCACCAATCCTCTAGTGGGCTAGTGGTCAGGAAGGGATGGTTACGATCGACGATCGTTACACGACACTTGTCACAACCGGCAACTCATAGGGTTTTTCGTGGCATTGATCGGTAGCGGACTAATAATCCATTCCATAGCAATTCGTTCGTGGCGACATATAAAGGCAGCGGGCCATTTGTGGCTGGTCACAACGGATAGCGAGTGGGGGTGTAGCAGACTGTTAGCTTGTTCATGGCAATCATCTATGGCTTAATAAATTCTTAAACCTTATTTTCACAATGTCAGCTTCACTATAACTCCAATTTCGCCTGTCTTCAGCATTTTACTAATATTATCCTCACACAACCTTTAATTTACGCCCATTTGCGGTGTACAAATATAATGTGTATATATATAATAAGTCTTTAAGGGGCCAAAGTAAAATTGCACTAATTTTAACGTTATTTTACTCATTTTTTTGTGAAAATAACGTTAAAAATGTTGGGATGATCAACTTCAAACGATTACTTTGAGCCGTAGACTCTTTCGGAGCAGTCTCTCTATCGTAACTGGAATAGGGGTAAGGTTTGTGTCTATCCTTTCTCTCCGGACCATACTAAAAAGTGGGAATATACTGCGTAAGTTTGTTTGTGTACTCATTTATAACATCATATTGCAAATGGAAGCTCAATCGTTAATACACATTAGTACATTACATATGAAAACTAGAGTGCTGCACCAAGTCCAAACCCGCCATGATCATGTGGTCGATAGTGTCGTCTAGACACATCGGAGGTTATTCAGAATTACATAACATGAGAAAATTTTCATAAGTTTTTTTTTTTATTTTTTACACATAATTTTGTCTGTTTTTAGTATGTGGGGGGTTAGGATGTGATTCCATTCGTATCAAGGTTTTTAAGAGACTACCGGCTATAGATACCGAGTGTCCAGTAAATAAAGCTCATGATTAACATGATTGTAGTCTTAACTCATAACCATATGGAATAATGACATACAAAGGGATGGTTTGCTCGACGAGTTACCGTTCTTTGATGGAACCAAATAGTTCCTCAAATGACTTTTTCGGTGCATCTGTTCGTGCAACTATCTCCACAACTTTATATGACGACTGTGAATGATGAAGCAGTGACTCGACAGCCACTTCCGCTACCTGGTCTCTTGAAATTGAACCTTCTGATAGCGTATCCTGCAAAAAAAAAAGAATATTGACTTTTTTTGGTCAAACATACGACGCAAAGTTGATACAGATTAAGTTAAATACGGACGTATACACACACATATTGTGATGCAAATAGAACTGCAAGTAACATATTAACACCAGTTCATGTGTAATTTGATATATAACTTCATGTCACTATTCACCTTGGAAGCTAAAGGATTGACCACAAAAGTCAAAGGTGTACATCTTTTTAAAAAATTAAGATCTATACCTCTGGTTCCATGACAATGTTTCCATTTGGTGGGTCGTTTTTTAAGCCTCCGGGCCTTATGATCGTGTAGTTAATGCCCGATTTTCGTATGTGTTGTTCAGCTTGAAGCTTTGCTACCAAAACAAGTCCAAAAGCATTGAGGAACACATAGGCCGGGTTAAGCAGCTGGCCCATTGCAGCACCATTGACCAAAATCGAACTCACGAGGATAAACCTATTCACACCGACCTTTCGAGATGCCTCAACTAGGTTAACCGTCCCGTAATAATCGACCTGAGACACAAGATCATACCGATTTTATTGTTATTGGTTTCACTGGTGGATGCGACATGTAGTAAAGAAGATGAAAAACAGTCTCAACTTGTATTTAAACCTTACATTTTTGAAGAAAAAGAACCAAAATAGTTTTAACTTATTACACAAAACACATTTTAATAAAATGTATAAATTTAAATGGATTAAACGGATCAACCCGTGAACTTATCGTCTTGCTAATACAAACACAACCCATTTAGTTAAACGCTTGCACATGATAGAGCCAAAACTGTTTAACACTAAACCCAAAAACATTCTTGTTCGGTTCCTGTAAATACACACCCAAATGAAAAACCAGAGTTTTGAAAGCTGGACCGGACCGGCCGGTTGGACCGGGAAACCGGTGGGATGGCCGTCCCAAATATAGCGTGAACCACCGTCTCAAGAACTGGCCGGTTCACTGTTTTTCTAATATGATTATGTTTGTTTTAACATTAATTATTAATTATGCTTGTTTAAATGTGACAATAATTATATATAATTTTTTTATATATTTATGACATATGGTTCGACGTCCGGTCTAGATCGAAAACATTGTGAAAACTGACCTTCCATGGAGCCAACAAGTCCCATGAATACTGAAAACCAGTAGCACATATGACAGCATCTGAATCATCACCAATGGCAGTCGCTAACTTCTCAGAACCTTCGGTCACATCCGCTTTCACCTGATAATCCAACATTTCGTTCATCAATTTGCTAAATTTCCGTTTGAAATTGGGAATAAATTTGCTGATCCGTATAAAAAACTTACGAATTGAAGATCTTGATTTGGATTAGGGAAGATTGTTTTAGCCTTATCGGTATCACGCACCCCTGCTTTCACCGCAAAACCCTTGGCCAGTAGCTGCTCAACGATTCTCTTCCCAGTCTTTCCGGTGGCTCCGGAGACAAAAATCTTCTTCTTTTCCGCTTTGATTTCACTGATTTCCGACTGTAAAACGCCAAGAACACACATTTCAGCGGTAGAATTGTGAAATTTAATTGATTTCTGGGTCTGGGTAGTTTGTAAAATTGAAGAACTTGGCTGTAAATTTAACTTACCATGGTTGATTTGATGCGTAAACCGGGAATTTTGCAAGGGAAAACGATGGAAGTGTTTCGTAGCCGTGAAGATATTGAGGAGGAACACAGGAGATGAAAACATGAAGTGGCCATTGATGCACGCCACATAATTTGAGTTCATAAAGACCTCAAGCTTTTAGCATTCCAAGTTATTATTATTATTATTATTATTATTATTTTTATTTATTTTTTTTTCAATTCATTGTAGTTAGTTAATCAAGCATTATGAGTCGGGGTCTTATTAGAAGAAACATGTCTATATCTACAGGGTAGAGCTGTATACATATTACCATTCTCAGATCTGACCTTAGCTTTGCTAATGATGCTAATGGTGAGATATACTGAGTACGATGATGATGACATGTTCTCAAAACAAAACATCATCTATACTACCTAGTTTTTAAGTTTTTATACCATATTAATACTACCGCTCAGTTAACAAGTTTATTAAAGGAGAGCGTCGAAAGAAAAAGAAAGGAAAAAAAAAGAGAATGAAAAGAAAAGCAAAGAATGGGGTTCTTTTCTTCTATTTCATTTCAAAACGAAAGATAAAGAAAACTAAGTAATTTTGCCTAGTTTTTCTTCCACTTTCCTTTCTTTCCTTCCTTAAATGAAACTCGGGAACACGAATGTGTTATTTTCCTTTCTTTTTACTCGTTAAATGAAACTCAGAAACACAAAATGTTTCTCTTTCCCTTCAATTTCCTTTCTATTCTCTTCTTAAATGAACTCGGATACAGAGCGTACATAACTACCTAGTTCTCATTAGTTTTGGGAGAAAAGTTTTATCACTAAAAAACTAGTAGCAATTGTTCTTATAAGGACTCGAATCGAAGATCTCACATAAGAGAAATTAAGAGAGTATCAACATACTACCTTTGATTTTATTTATATTGTAAAACTAATAATTTTACCCTTCCCATATTGCACCGACATCAAAACACATAACAATTCAAATTTATACTATCTAATGAAAACATGTTAGATTTAACCCAACTTGTTTTCAAACAAAATTCACGTTGAAATGTAGACTAAGTAGTGACAACACTTATAAAAACTCAAATAGCGTCGAAGGATTTTTAAGAAGAAAAACAGAGGACGACATACATAATACTTGTAAAATTTTCCGACCAAATACTACTAAATCAACACTTTTGAGTCAAAAAACAGTAGGGGTCGGGGCAATTCTGAGCCCTTCAAAGCATCGTCCCTGAGACCAACTGAAAACATAACAAGACTAGCGATTTACGCTTTATTGATCATAGACACATTTTGGTTGGTTTTAGTAGAAAACCGATGCAAGTGGGTCTCAATCATGAAATTGGCGAGAGAAAGGAAAAATAAATCCGTAAATGTGTAATTCGGCCCCTTTCATTTTCTTCTTAAAATTTTTTTGGCTCCTTTCGAGCTTTTTTTCAAGTTCTGTCAGTGTATCAAATTAAAAGAAAACATGACTGCATGATTTTCGTCCAATCACAATCCTAATCATATGAACAATTCTAAAAATGATAAGCAATCACACGTATTACAACCGTAAAAAGCTCGGTAAAAGAATTGAATCCTAATTGACTTTGTTTTTACATGATCAACAATAGCCCAAACAATCACGGCTCTCGAGAATTCACAGTTGATAGAATTTGATCGATCTTAAAATTTTGGTTCATCTAAAATTAAGGATTGACATGAGCGAAACGAGAGCCTATCAACGAGTCATCCTCCTAGCCCAGCTGTAAGATTGATATGGACTTCATACGTTGTGCTTATGTACTTAACATGTTAATATTATTGACGCTTATTAAGTTCATAAATACGCCGCTGCACGCAATGCCCTTTTTACTTTTCTCATATATATTATTCCTGTTAAATTAAGAGATTATATTGGTTTTTACATTGATCGAAAGAGTAATTTTATATGTTTCTTTTTGATCATACCACAATGTTGCAACATGTGTGTGACAATCCGGTATTTTCGAATAAACCTCGTTAACTGTAAGTATCGAAATCACAAGTCTGAGGCCCAAGGTAGGCCCAAGGTAGGCCCAATTGTATTTTATAAGGCCCAAGTAGATAGAAGTAGGCCCAATTAAAATTATTAGGCCCAATTGGGTTAACCTAGCCCAATAATGTTCCAAATGGCCCAATTAATGTCAATTCGGGAATTTGGTTTAATTTTGTTAACCGAAAGTTAAGGAAATCATAGGAAAACAAACTAGAGGGGTTGAAAGTGAATAGAATTAATCCTAAAACATTCAATTTATTAGGATTAAACTTTCAAGCTTTAAAATTTATCAATTTTGACTAATAAAAGTAAAAATTCGGCCATATGAGGGGGTAAATTCGAATTTCATCTCAATATGTAATTACACCTGAATTAAACTAGTATTAATCATTAACTTAATGATGATTAATATATTGAATACGTTATTGAATCATTAAATAGCAATTTAAGTCCAAAATGAAACCAAAATATTGTAACCGTTCGAAGTATGTATCAAATTCCTATAAGCCGATCATAATTTATCCAATTAAACTCTAACATACACCATTCGGTATCCTTAGAGGTGTTTACAAACAACAATTCGATCGTAGAAGCATCGGGAGACGGAATTGAATTATAGGGCGGCCGAATATCAAGCTTTAGTCGATTGATATCAATTTGACACTCAATCAAGTAAGTTTTCGTTCCTACATTACCTAAAGATGCCGACAAAGCTAATCCCTATGGTTAATTCGAGAATAAACATCGAATTCTATGAAGCTTAATTCTAGGGTTCATATCAAAAACGGTTTTGGGGGTTTTTGATCAAACAGGTTTAAAAATCAAATTCACCTTTACAGAGAGGTTCGAAACTATCATATTATTGAAAAACACATGTTAATTTCATCTGATAACAACAAATTGATAGTGTTCGAGTTCTAGGGTTTATCATCTAAATGGTTTTGGGGGTTTTGATCCAAATTGTTACAGAAATAAAATTTAATGATACCTTAGTTTCAGAAAACCCCGATTTACATAAATTCTATATCAATTTTATTAAATTCCACCTGATGGAGTACGAACCAGTTTCAAGTTTAGAAGTTAAAAACGAGTTGGTTTTTTTTAAATCAAATGACTTTCGAAATGCAATTAAGCTATATGATTAGACTCGTTTTGATTCAAGAATGAAAAGCCCTATAGATTCGACTACCCACATGTTCGAAATTGGTTCAATTGAATAGAGAATTAAGCCATTCGAACCGGGTTATGTTTGAGACTGATTAGAGCACTTAACTGAATCATTTGGACAAATTAAAGCCACCCATGGATGCGTCTAAAACTATGGAACCGTAGCCCTATGGTTTCAGTCTCATTGGTGATCGAATCGGGGGCTAATTGGAACCATATGGGTTCGGTAAAATGAACAAAGGGGAACCGAGGCATTAGTGGGTAAAAGAATTTAAAAGGGGATTCAGTTGCGATACCCTAGCGGGCCTAACTGGTATGGTGTGTTGGTTCAGTGTTGGAGGTCGCGGGTTTGAACCCGGGTTCCACCGGTTTTTGATATTAAAACTATTTTTGGATTTTAATCCATAACTTCTTCGTTTGAACTCCGATTTGACCCATTCGAAATCCGTTGGAACCAGAATTGAATCCTGAGAAAAATAAAATGATAAAATTTATCTTTTGAACAAAAAGTTTAATCGCGTATACTTACGTGTCATGAAACGAAATCGTATATGTGTATACGATTTAAACAAATAAAGATAAATTTGTGCATGCACTTGTATGTACGTTTCAAATAACTTAATATACGTGTGTTAACACGTATAAGACCACAAACACGAACTAACATTTCGAATAACGCAACATTATTGCTAAAACACAGATTTCTTCGTAGAAGACAATTTATGCGATTTCACGTGTGTTTGATCATTCCATTTCTACTAAAGGTGCGTACACGGCCCCTTTCTTATTTTAACTGTTTTGGGGGAGAAAACATGTGCAACAAACGCTTTTAGATACATATCACTTGCATGAGTTAGCTGTTTACATTAAGTGCAAACATAGCATTACAAAGCCTTCTCTTTCGAACCGTTTAATTTGCCGGAGTGCAAAGCGTGGTAGTTGAAGATAGATCTATTGGGTTTGACAAACCTCACTTGGTAGATGGGATCTACGCAGGTGTTTGAGTGACCAAACACACACATTGCTATTGTTCGTGCTAGACAATAGTGTTAAGGCAAAAACATGCTATAGCATGGCAACTCGTCAGCTTCGGTGTCGACCACTTGTGTAAATAGTTTATATGACTAGCTATCATAACTGTGCATGTGTGATTATGTTATCTACAAACTTGATATTCAAATTGCTGTTTTGAACATTGTGAATACTTAAACCTGTGTATGCACCAACCATTGTGTTGACTTGATTTACATGTTTTCTCAGGACATTAAGACACAAACAAGGACAAGCAGGGACTAGGATGTTGAGTCTCATGCATGCATTTCAGTTCAAGTGTTTTAGTTTTGTTCAATTAAGACATGGAATGTTTTTGAAATTGTACTTTACATTTTCAAACCGTTACGTATTGTTATTGGTTTTAAAACGCTTCCGCCAACATTGAAACTTTGATATTACAGTTTTAGACCAACATATGTTTTGAAATTCATATAGAGGTCTTCGTTATGTCTAATGATCTGAGATCCTGGTTTGTCACGTTCCCAAACGGTATAATTCCGTTAGTTGAAAATTTGGGGGTGTGACAATGTGAGTTATAATTGTACTGACTTGTCGTAACACATGGGAAGTTTACTCGTTTGCATTCAATAGTAGTTTTACACAAATCAACACACAAACAATGATGTTTCTTCTTGTGTGAATACCATATGAAACTACAGAATGCTTCAATACGACCCATATACATAAAAACAACACCAGACCACATGGATACCAGACTCGCGATTTACGCTTTATTGATCATAGACTTATTTTTGTTATACCATCAAGGTTTGAATGCCAAGAATGCTACAAAGGAGTTGTGTCCACCGAAACCAAATGAATTTGAAATAGCTGCAGATGGAAGATAATTTAAGTAGAATAAACGAGCTTAGAAATTATGAAAATTGGAAGATGGGTATCAAAATGGGAACAAACGTACTCACTAACGTTGATTTCATGTTGTTGCTTATGATTTGCAACAGTGTTGAATTCGACTTCAGGATCAAGGTTCTACGGTTTCAAAGAAAACAAGAAAATTAAACAGGAGGATGAGGGAAACTAACATGAATGCAAATCTTACTTACATACTGATTAATGGTTGTGTGCAACCATCCTGTTTGAATGGCTATAATTGTAGCAATGGCTTCCATACCTCCAGCAATCCCAAGCACGTATCCGATCATAGACTGAAAACCAACATGTCAAATGTTGTCAATATGGAGTACGTTCACTGTCACACCCCGAGCCGGCGGGGTTGGATCGGAGTCCCCGTCGGGCTGAAGGTTCTCGGGGAGCGATATCGTGAGTGATAATCGTGATGATCAGATTGTTTACATAACATCAATGTTACGAATAATTAAAGCACAATAACACATTACACTAGGATTACAAAGTTAAATTACAAATGTCAATGTTTAGTAATTTAACTAAGTAAACCTATCAAAAGAATCAAATGTATCTATCTTGTATCTGTACAAGATATCAAAAGAGATTCGCATTGATATCAAAAGATGTGCTTCTCCAAAAGTCAACTAGGATCTATAACTGGGCATCCTAGCATGCAATCATGTATCTTAGCTTAAACCCGTGTGTTACCTGAGAAAGCATGTAAGAAAACAAAGTCAACACAATGGTTGGTGAGTTCATGTAGTTTTTAAGTAAAAATAGGTTGAAAAATCCTTTGAATGAAAACCTTAACCTCACCATTAACCACCTATACCATCTGTTTTAATATGCTTATATATATGACATATGTAGGGGACAAGCCCCAGCCACCGTCCCACAACATACCAAACCACATGATATATTGTTCCTGATAATAATTAAGCGTTTCATCCTACATGTTTGATTCCATAACGTTTGATTCTTTGAATTCGATTACCCTGTAATTGTTCACCTTGATTCCCTAAATGACAACCTTAACCTCACTAACAACCACCTATGTTATCCAACCAAGTATGCTTATATATAGGGCATATGTAGGGGACAAGCCCCAGCCACCGTCCCACCACATACCGGGCTGCTTAACATACTGTTGTTAATGATAATTAAGCATTTCATTCCACTACTTTGATTCCATGACATATGATTCTTAGCATTTGTTCTTCCCTTCCCATGTTTACTTTGTTTTCCCCCGAAATGACAACCTTAACCTCACTAACAACCACCTATGTTATCCAACCAAGTATGCTTATATATAGGGCATATGTAGGGGACAAGCCCCAGCCACCGTCCCACCACATACCGGGCTACTTAACATATTGTTATTAATGATAATTAAGCGTTTCACTCCACTACCTTGATTCCACAACATATAAGTGTTAAGTTTAAGAGGCACCATTATGGACAGCTGAACACCCTAGGGAATTCAGCATCCATCCATAATAGTCCTTAAATATGACTCGTGACGTGTTATGATAGAGGAACCTTCAAGTTAACACAAAGTCAACTAGAAGAACCCAATCATTCTAGTCACTTGTTATAACCATGGATGAATCAAGAAGAACACTGAATGACTAGTAGCCTAGTAGGGGTTGACACACAGGTCAACACGCGGCGGACAATCAGTCTGTCTTACATGACTCTGACAAAGAAGAACACTAATGACTAGTAGGGGTTGACACACAAGTCAACAAGCAGCGGCCAATCAGTCTGTCTTACAATGTCCTATAGCTTTAGCATACAAGTTTAACGCATCCACATAGTTTCACTGATGACTAGTAGGGGTTGACACACAGGTCTACACGCGACGGTCAATCAGTCTTTTGTTTAAGCATCTAAATGTTTCAAGCATTCAAGTGTTCAAGCATCCAAATGTATCAAGCATTCCAAGTGTTCAAGCATCCAAATGTATCAAGCATTCCAAGTGTTTATGTATCCAAATGTATCAAGCATTCCAAGTGTTTATGTATCCAAATGTATCAAGCATTCCAAGTGTTTATGTATCCCAAGTATATCATGCATTCAAGTATTCAAGTATCCCAAGTGTATCAAGCATTCACGTGTTTTCAAGCATTTCAAGTATATTAAACATCCAAGTGTTCAAGTATATCACATATATAAGTATTTCTAAGCATATAAGTTTCAAGTTAAGTTTAAGCAAATCATTTTAAGTGTAAAGCAACTTAATACTTTACTAAGGGTGTAGAACATTTACTTTCTGAAATAATTGTATAAAACATTAGTATTTAGTATAAGTAGTTTCAAAGCCTTAAGATTGGGTATGTAGTTAAACATAAAGGTTATAAGTTCAACATCAATTGTATAGTTTAAGCACATAGCTTATAGCCTAAGTATTTAGCTCAAAGTTTAAGTATTAAGTTTATATCATAAGTGTTTAACATAAGGTTTAGGCTTCACATCTATATTGTAAGCCTCAAGTATATAGTTTAAACTTCTCGTTTGTAGTATAAGTATCAAGTTTATAGCTTCTCAAAGTATACTAGTTTCCAGTTTGAGCACAAAGTGTTTGTATAATGTAAATAAGTATAAGGTAAACAACATTAGCTATTTACACTATAGCCTTAGTCTTTGGTTTCCAAACAAGCATTTCAAATTCAAGCATTGGTATAAGCATTGTAAATATATGTAAAAGCATTTAATAAACATTTCAATAATTGTTTAACATGCTTCTCAGTCCCGAAGTAAAACAAAAGGTTTGAAAAGGGACAAATGAACTCGCCAGGTGTTTGAAGTGGTTGACTAAGTTAAACAAGAATGCACGTGCTCTTTGTTGTGTTTGTAATAGTATTCACGTTCCTGTATTGATTTCAAGTTGTTTGTAGTTTATAAGTATAAGTTATAACGATTTATGTGTGTAGGTGTTAGTGTTAGCCCTAAAGTTGGCTAACACTGTGAGTCTCAGTCTTTATTCGATCCTAAATTACTTGTTAGTGACTTTAGAACACTCAACCCAGTTTGATTAAGCACATCGTTATTGATCTAGAATCCAATTTGATTTAGTTTCATCATAAGGAGGTTCTAAGTTCAAGGACTTAGATTTCCTTTGTTGAAATGTTATAAGTTCTAAGCATTTGTAAGAACTTATTAGTAAGTATTAATAGGGTTATCCTTGAGAAGTGTAACATCTTAGATGTCACGATTTACATTAAGTCTAAGAATTAATCAAATACTTTTGTTTTAAAACTAATTAAATAAATCGTCTACATTATAGATCGAATTATCAAATAAGATGGGCCGAATGAAAAGGGTTTGGGCAGGTTAGTATTTTTCATGGGTCTATCATGGTTTCTTCCTAGGCCGAAGGTCAAGACTTGTGCCGGTTACTAATGGGCCGGTTGATATCACTTGGGCCGAATATGTGTATATGACTAAATGGGGCCACATGGGGCTGATCAAACCTATCGCCTTGGGCCTGTTTCACAAACGTTGCATCACAAAAACATTTGTAGCCAGCGAACCTAAGTATTCATCAGACAAGGGTTCGACAAACTGGGAACCGAACCTAAAAGGTTCGGCCATGGTTCGCTTTCAGGGTCTATGGTTCGTCCAATAAGGAAGCCACACGTTCGCATGCAGTACATAAGGTTCGTGTCCCACAGGATGGTTCGGCAAAAAGGGAGGCTCGCCATGCACGAGGGTTCGGTAACTGTGATAGGTTTGTCAAATCTTAAAGGGTTCGCCCACGAGCTAAGGTTCGTGGAAGGTGTTTTGGTGCTGTGTTCGGCCAAGGGTTCGCCAGAGGATGTAACAAGGTTCGGCCAGTTGCAAGCAAAGGTTCGTCGGGTCTGGTTCGGGACACATGCATACATATTCTTCGGCCATAGGGTTTGGCTCCCAACATATCCCACGAACCTGTTCACGTTTTTCACTATTATGCAGCCCCGATCTCTTTGTTTGATCCTTCCCTAGCTGTTGATACATTTGGTCAGGTGCTCGAACTGATGGGGATTCGAAGGTGAGTCCCATACCCGATGAGGTGTGTGTACATTAAAACCAATGAAAACCCTATTTTTCGTGCATTTAAAAGCTTCATACCTCGAATTCTGATGGTTAACACTCTAGATCGGTTGTACTTCCGTGTAGAGGGAGTCGAGCGCTTCGCGTGGGCGCCAAAAACACGTAATTCCGTTGAAATTTGAGCTCGATCTTGAAGGTTGAAGATGATCTTAGTGAGAGAGAGATGACGGGAGAGAGTGCTAGAGAGAGAGAAATGTGGGAAAAAGAAAGAAACTAGTTCTTTCAAAGTTTATATACCCTGCGGTTATTCGGGTTCGTTTCGGTTGCTCGGTTTTCATCTCCTTTGCGTTTCCGGGTCGTAACGCGCGTATTTAGTAATATAAAAATAAAAGACTTCATGTTAAATGGTTGGAATTTGTTTATTTCTAATAATTAATTTCAATATTATTTTCTTGAATTATCCGTCGTAAATTATTGTTTTTATGCGTTTCATTATTTATTCGCGTATTTCACTTTACGCGCCTTAAATTAAAATAGTTTCGTTTTAATTTATTTCTGATGACTTTCAAAATTGTAAAACAGGAAATATTATATTTCCTTAAATTTATTATCGTTCGAATCGTTTTCGTTACGTTTCATCAGAAAACGTCACTTACGCGCGTGTTCGTACAGAGCGCTGACTGTACGAACACGATTGTACGTTTCACTTTCTGTTTTTGTTTTCTACTCTTCAGTCATTATTTCAGATTGTTAAACCTCAGATTTATTCATACAGATCATCACCTATACGAATGATTCGTCGGTTTAGCATTCTGTAATAACAACTTTTAATGTTTTGTTCTGTTTATCCTCACATACGTTTATACATAATAGTACAAAGTAAGCATGTATGCATCTGTTCATGATTGTCTGATGTGTTTCTGACTGTTTAACCCATGAGGTTTTAAATCAGATATTCAGAAACATCGTGTAATAGTTTATGTTTAGCATCGAATGTTAATAGCTTCTAAGTATTTCTCCTGGTTTATAACCGAGTTACTGTACAAGTTACTGTACATATTACTGTTTGGGTAATGATTCCGACACAGATGTTACATTCACATTGTGGATAAAACATGCATGCAAGGTGTTCTTCACCTTCGTGGTGTTGATTTTGATTCCTTCGCGGTTCTTGAATACATTCTTTATAGCTCTTATTTCAGCAATATCGCCGGCTTTCGTAGAAGTGGCATGTGCATTGATGTAATTTACCTGCCAACATGAGATCCATAAATTATATTTCTATCAAGATTTGTAAGATTATATATGAAAATTAATGTTAATTTACCGCCTCTAAGAATACACCAGCATTCAATAAGCTGCTTTGAATGCAAGATGTAACACCAAAACTATCTCGTCTTGGAGCAACTATATTATATGCATTACAGTTTGTTGCTCCTCCTAAGTATTCGCCAATTATTGGTCATCCCTTTTCATTGCATGTTCTAAACTCTCCATCACAAACACACCAAGTTAGATAATAACATAAAAAACAAACAAGCAAACGTATCCAACAAAGTTCTATTAAATAAGTAAGGTCTGGGATGTTGGTAATCAAACATGAAATTAGAAGAACAAACACAATGAAATTGATACTACTTGCAGAATTTGTTCATACACACATGCATAGATTGAATATTACACATACATGCATTTTGAGGGTTTATAAAGGTATATATTTGGCGGTTAATGATCTAATTACTTTGACAATTATTTAACGAACATACTTTGACATAATTATAGATAGAACCTCGACTTTACAAGGAACAATTGACCTTTGTAAGACTGAATACTTTTGAAAAATAACTTTATCCTTTTGATAGGCAGACAAAAGACAAAGCTATTGAAGAAAAAACATATGAGAAGACATTCAAGCCTCAATGATCAATATCTGACAGATGTCTTCTGATGAAGAATAAGATTGGAAGGTCTTCCTGCTATCTTGCATAATATCAATGTTTTCAGAACCGGACCGGACGTCGAACCAGACTCCTTACTGGTCACTGGTCGGACCAGATTTAAGAACCGGAAAAATAATAAATATATAAAATATTCTAAAATGGTTATAAAATTATAAACACATTTAAACAAACATAATTATGTTAAAATGTATAAGGTTTGGTTTATATATTTTATTCATTGAATTTTTGTAAAGAAAAAAAAAATTGAAACATAACAAAATATGGAATTATTGGATAATAAACCATGCAGATTACAAAGAATTATATTGATGAATCATATTACTTGCGTGATTGCGTCCCACATTGCTTGCGTCCCATACAAAGAATTCAATTCTGTGGTCCTGGTTGTCCCACATCGGTCCCCTCACAAAAAACCAAAGCCCCACTCTTTTATATAAACCTTTCAACCCCTTGCAAAGCTTAAATTCCGGTTCCCTTTGATTCCGGTCACTGGTTGGACCCACTTTGTTGTAAATCGGCCGGTTCTTGAGTTACCGGTTTTCTAGTCCAATTTAAACCTCTCTGCCTTCCGGTTTCCGGTTGAACCGGTTGGATTGGCCGGTCCGATCTTCAAAACATTGCATAATATCTCAAGAAGAACCTTCCAAAGTAGAAGGTCTTTAAGCCAATCTGACCAACGTTCTTCTTAAGATCAGCCTCTAACGCTCAACTAACGTTCTTCATAAGATCAACTTCCTATGATCAACAACTTTTGATACAAAAACTTCCGAAGACTTTCGATTACCGATGTTGAACTCCAATAAATGAAAGTTGAAGTGCTTCTTTCTACTATCAGACTTGACAAGAAGATAACCCTTTGATAGTCAGCAACAACGTACAACTCTCTAAACAACAAAAGATTCTTTGCAGACAATCTCATTAACGCCTGCTGATAGACTATCCCGTATCTATCAGCTTCTAAGAAGAAAAACATTGTTAAGTGGAGTGCAAGTACTCAACTCGTGCCAACAGTTTGGGTCTAAATCAGTTAATGTGACAATTGCGTTTGATGAATACGTCAGCACTGACGGAAATCACGTATCGTTGTGCTTACAATTCACGTTGATTTAGCGATTGTGATTATTACAGGTTGAAAGTACGCGAGAAATCGTGAACGTGGAAGAAAACCGTGCGCGAAACGGAATTCCAGATTCTCCGGAATCGTAAAATGAAGAAAATTACAAAAATATCAGGTTTTGGGGAGCCGCGTGGTACGCCAAGCCCCAAGCTGCCACGCCAGGCGATACGCGCGGACTCAAAAATATCTGGGACTCTGGATTCGTTCGCGGTACGCCTAGCGCCAAGCGTCCCGCTAATATGAGATTATTCATAGGAACCTATACTGATTCAGGTTACTAATACAAAGTTGATGACTCATTAGATTAATCAAGATATTCTCAGATTAACCAAATAGATATCGTTGTTGATTGTATTACTGAAACAATTTTTAGATGGATTTATAGCTTAGGAATGGTCAATTCTTGTTATTGATCATCCAAATATCATGAAACATAAGAATGTGACATTGTAATAGGTTTAATAACCATGTTCAACGTACTAATCTAACTGTTATCATAAACATGAGCTCGTTATTTCAATGATTATCTTAATGATTGTGATTAGTTTGAACACTTGGATTTAACCTTGCATTTCAAGGAATGATCAAGATAAGCACAAACATTGTTACAATCAAATGGTTTAAACCATTATAATCTAAGGTATAGTTTCATGATAACCGGATATTACAACGGATCAAAACAAGGATTTAACTAGTTAACATATAGAGTTTTTCGTTTATAACAATTCCTAGTCATCATTTAAGCAATAATCAACAATCCTAACTATTGCATTACGTTCAAAAACAAGATCTAATCAAACCATTATCAAACTAGTAGGATGAAACGAATCGTTACCTAATCAGACAGATTTCCAGTGGCAAAACAACGATCAGATGTTGCAGAAATGTTTCCTAGCACGATCCGGACGATCTGGTGGTTCAAAACTGAGATCAGGATGATAAGAGTTCGTCTTTGTGCGTCCTGGTGGTAAAAATATTCGAGAAAGAGAAAGATATGAACTTCGCATGCAAATCTGATATTTCATTCTGATTTTCCAAACCGCCACAAGCCTCGCGTATTGCCTAGCGGGGCGGTTTAGGGCTAGCGTACCGCGAAGGATTACGAAGACCTCAGATTTTTTGAGTCTGCGCGTTCCGCCTAGAGTGGCAAGCTGGGGCTAGGCGTATCGCGCGAGTTCCTTGATTTTGATATTTTTGTATTTTTCTTCGTTTTACGATTCCAGAGAATTCGAAATTCCGTTTCACGCTGGGTTTTCACCCATGTTTAAAATTCCTCGCGTACTTTCAACCCGTAATAACCACAAGTGGTAAATTGACATGCATTTCAAGCACGATGACATGTGCTTTCATTCGATAATGACGAAACCTTCGAACACAATTGTCACAAATCACATGGTGGCCTGGTCTAAAAGCATTGGATTAGTCTTCATAGGCATATAAAAGGCTTGTACATTATATAATTTGTAAAGATTATTTTAATTCTCTTTCAGTTTAATCCTCAAATCTTCTATTTATTAAGAGTTGGTTTTCACATGTATGTAAGTTTATGAGTTTATATGTACCGGAAGAGATAATAGCGTCCTTCACCTCATTCTCTCCATGATTTTTTTTCTTTTTTAAGGGATTGTCATGAGAGAACTTTACTCTAGTTATTAAGAGTTGGTTTTCACATGTATTTGAGCTATGATCTTTTCGTGATAAAAATCTAGATAACTGATTCATTATTTATAACAGTTTAATGTTAAATTATTATTGAATTAAATTGATCTTATTTTAAAATGATTCATATATA
Source organism: Mikania micrantha (assembly GCA_009363875.1). Lineage (NCBI taxonomy): Eukaryota > Viridiplantae > Streptophyta > Magnoliopsida > Asterales > Asteraceae > Mikania > Mikania micrantha. The sequence continues at coordinate 77,053,882 of CM018695.1, read as the reverse complement.
CTGAGGGAACACCCCATACCATCGTGGTCCGGCCGCTCATCTCTGAGAGTCTTACACTAATCCAAACGACTGGTTGACAGGGTTTACCAACACAGTAATCGTCCAACATTTTAAAATATGATTTTGTTCTTTCAATAAATTTTTGACATTATAACAGTTACAAATAATTATTATTATCAGATATACTAGATATATAACACTACTACCATCATGAATCTGATACCATACATATATATATATATATACACACACACATATATATACATATACATATACATACATATATATAAATATATATACATACACATATATATACATATACATATATATATAGGGTAATGATCGGTTGTCAACCCACTTTAATTGAAAAAACCCGATTAACTCAGACAAGATCAAGCCAAATCTTCGGTTTTTCGTTTTCATGATCTTTATTATACATGTAGAAGACTATGTTATTTTATGTGTTTTGACAAATTCATTAGCGTTTGGGATTTTAAACAAGTGTAAGTTTGCGTAACATTGTAAATATTTTTTTACTGTAGCTAGCACTTACACTCTTGTAAGAGCCCAAAAGATGATGAATTTGCATAAACACATAAAATATTCTCGTACATGTATAATAAAGATGATAAAAACCGTACTCACTGATGCGCGGGAACCTCGTGGAAAACAATATGCCCAAGAGTATTTGGTAAGAGCGTCAATAGTTGATCCGTGGAGCTGGTATGTAACTTAGCAATCAAATAAAGTTCCATTTCAAATGCAAAACACATAAGATATTGGATAAAGATAATGGTTTTTGTGATATGAGAATGTGTTTTGAGCAATATTTGAAATCTTTACTATCGCCTAGGGCAACTCTGTTGCATGCTACTATATACGGATACTCTACACACTTCTTTTATGGACAAGAAACATAAGGATTTGTGCATTATGTACGTAGCATACTACAAAGAGTTGTTTAAGAGCATATATGTCTATTGTTTGCAATATGACTAATATGCATCAATTCTTTAGTACTATTTACCACATAGTTGATATCATCAAAAATCCTAATTTTGATATGTATATTGTACCAATAAAGTATTGGTACCAAAGATCAGCAGTTTATTTGAAGAAAAAACTATGGAGGTGGAAGTATGTCCAGAGGTTTGATGAATGCAACTCCTTTGTTTTTCTGCTTGAGTATTTGTTGTATGTCACTCTTAAAGCGGTTTTTTTTGAAGCTTGATGAAATCCCAAAATCATCTCAGCACAATCCCTACATTGAGAATGTTAAAATAGGATAATTTAACAAATGTTTCATAGGAAAAAATGAAAACATAGATTTTTAGGACATTTACCTTATCTGAAATTCTTGATATTTAGAATGTTTGCATAGAAGTGGGGTCCATGTTGGGACCAAATACAGGGTACATCTATAGCAACATAAATAGCTGATGCATATATCAATGATGGTTTGTAGTGTAATGCTTCATATTCCATCAAGCACAAGTCAACCAGGAAGAAGGATAGATTTTCAAACTAAAAAAAAATCGTTGTTGAAAATTTTTTAGTATTTGACTAGTTGAGATCTGAGTGTTTTTAAAAAGACAGCAGCAACAGACACTGCAGTTACCTTTTCGTCTCCGTGTGCAGCTTTAAGAAATCTCAGAATTAAAACATAAGGTGTAGGCATATTAAGACTATAGTTTAATGTCGTTAAAATTTTCGTCTCCTGAATATGTTGATATATATCTACATTATTGGGTCACCCAAACTGTCCGGCCCACAAATACGAGGAGGTCAAAGTCGATAAACTCAGTTTAGTGACCCTATAATGTAGATATATATCATCAACATATTCAGGAAACGAAGATTTTAACAACGTTAAACTAAAGTCTGCTGTCTTTTTAAAAACACCCGATCTCAACTAGGCAAATACTAAAAAATTTTCAACAATGGTTTTTTTTTAGTTTGAAATCTATCCTTCTTCCTAGTTGACTTGTGCTTGATGGAATATGAAGCATTACACTACAAACCATCATTGCTATATGCATCAGCTATTTATGTTGCTATAGATGTACCCTGCATTTGGTCCCAACATGGACCCCACTTTTATGCAAACATTCTAAATATCAAGAATTTCAGATAAGGTAAATGTCCTAAAAACTACGTTTTCATTTGTTCCTATGAAACATTTGTTAAATTATCCTATTTTAACATTCTCAATGTAGGGATTGTGCTGAGATGATTTTGGGATTTCATCATGCTTCAAGAAAAACCGCTTTAAGAGTGACATACAACAAATACTCAAGCAGTAAAAACAAAGGAGTTGCATTGATCAAACCTCTGGACATACTTCCACCTCTATAGTCTTTTCTTCAAAACAAACCGCTGATCTTTGGTACCTAGGGGTGAGCATAATATAACCATAACCGAAAAATAACCGATAACCGCACCGAACCATAACCAATTTAACCGAAACCGACTTTAACCGACGGTTATGGTTAAGGCTAGTCATTAACCGAAACAAATAATATATTTGTTTTTTTAATATTTATATGTTTGTATGTTTTTTTAACAAGTTATGATGCAAGTCAAGTATAAAAGATGAATCTTCACTTTTTACTATATGAAAATATTATGGATTATATGTGGGATTAAATATAATATAAAACGAATCAAAGTTCATGTGGTTTTACTTTTTTTCACACATTTTCGGTCATTAGAAAGTTTTACAAGCTTTACTTAGATTTTCATCATTAACATATCTATAATTCACAAGCATATTTACAAGTTTTTCTTAGTTTTTCAACAATTCCATTATTAACCGAATTTAACCGAAACCGAGCCGTAACCGGTGGTTAACCGATCAATTGGTTATGGTTATGGTTAAGGATTTAGAATTAACCGAAGTGGCGGTTTTGGTTATGGAAATGGTCATAACCGCACCGAACCGAACCACGCACACCCCTATTGGTACCAATACTTTATTGGTACAATATACATATCAAAATTAGGATTTTTGATGATATCAACTATGTGGTAAATAGTACTAAAGAATTGATGCATATTAGTCATATTGCAAACAATATACATATCTGCTCTTAAACAACTCTTTGTAGCATGTTATGTACACACTGCACACATCCCTTTTTTTTCTTTTATGTTTCTTGTCCATAAATAATTTTAACGTTATTTTACTTATTCATTGAAAATAACGTTAAAATCGTTTCGGACGGTTGATCAAGCATCATGAGCCGAGGGTCTCACTGGAAGCAGCCTCTCTACCCCTACGGGGTAGGGGTAATGCTGTCTACATCGCACCCTCCTCAGACCCTGCCTTAGCATGCTAATGGCGGGATATACTGAGTACGTTGATTGATTGAATGTCCATAAAAGAAGTGAGTATAGTATGTGCATATAGTAGTATGCAACTGAGTTGTCCTAGGCGATAGTAAAGGTTTAAAGATTTCAAATGTTGCTCAAAACACATTCTCACATCACAAAAACATTATCTTATCCAGTATCTTATGTGTATCACATTTGAAATAGTTACTTATTTGATTGTTAAGTTACATACCATGTCCTCAAATCAACTAGTTGATGCACTTACCCAATACTCTTGGGCATATTGTTTTCCTAGATCTTGGTTCCAAGATTGGAGTCTCAAATGAATCCTTCATTTTGTGGGGGCGTATTAGGACCCAGTCATCTCCACCAAATCAGCGCATCAGTTAGACTCAATCATCTCCACCAAACCAGTCCAGAAGACTGAAAACTTATGCAGTGAAAGGATGTTAGATTTTAATTATACTTACCTAGTTTACTCCCTTGACTCTCTCCATAGGCTATCATATCTTGGCCACAAAAAGCTCTGTAATTCTGATTGTGAAACTTAGCAATTCAATCAATATCATTAGGTTTAAAATTTCACAGTTATACAATTGGATCAAGTCAAATCAAACAATGAAAAGAAAAGTTAAAAGATCACGGATTAAAAGATCTAACATTCATAAACATGTGCATCAAAAAGCCAAAAATCATAGAATTCAGATACAAATTCAACAACAATAACAACACGTACCCGGTGTAATCCCACTTTTTGTAGGGTCTGGGGGAGGATGAAAACAAACCTTATCCCTACTCCTATAGAGGTAGAGAGTCTGTTTCGTAAGAGATCCCATGCTCGAAAAACATTATTTTTATCTTTTATTTTTATTATTATGTATATATATATATATATATATATATATATATATATATATTTACATAAGGGCATAAAAAACATCTTATAAAATGCAAATAACATGAACTGGTATTGGAAAAGGTGTTGGGTATCACACACATTAAACACATGCACACAGGAGAAAGCAAATAAAGGACACGAGATATTTAACACTCGATCGGTGTGACTTACGTCCACGGGTTACAACTAAGAATTTTATTATTATGCTCGGTACAAATATTGCAATCACATGACTAGGGTGTCTATAGACATACAAATTAAGTTAAACATTTAACGGATCAGGCTTAGGGCCGGCTGGCCTACGTAAACCTAACATATAGTTGCGAGTGAAGCGATCCGGCCCCTCCTGTATGTTATTCTATCACAGGAAATTTTATATAATGATTGAAAGAAACTAGGACCAGACACTTGAACGGTAGCTAATGTCGTTTTCTTGACTTTGCAACGATGTTTTGCAAATGATCAACAAATGACAGAAACTAATTGATCCATTAAATCAATAAAACCAAATTAATTAATAAAATCTAACATGTATTTTCTTCAAATTTTGTAGTAAAATGGGTTTGATGCTGCATAACTCGTGATTATACAGTAATACAAGACTTGTACTTCAAATATGTTTTGACTTATAAAGTCAAACACAACAATTCTTTCGATTCCAATGTCAACATGCTTTCGCAAGCACTTCAGAATACGAAGGTCATTTATTTGAGTTGATAGTGAATACATATGATGTTATCATGTTAATCAAATCTCATAACATTAAACCGTTATCAAAATATTTTTGCAGCATTGGTCAAAATCAAAGTCAAACCATGGAAAACATAGAGTAAGCAGAAGAACATTAAGTCACTAAAATATGAAAACACAGAAGAGAGATTTGATCTATCTGAGAAGATTCATCTTCATATATGAAATTCACATTTTGGCAGTCACAATGAAAACATAAAACTTATAAAATTTACACAAATTACCAAAGTCAAAGATGAATTTTGACTTCTGTAGCCAGATAATTCATTTTTGATATGCCATCTTCATACATTTTATGTACACTCTAGAAGAACAAAGTTAATATATTTAATACTATTGAAAAGAGACCAGATTCATATTTAATGATGTTCAAACCGAATGCAATGCATCGATTTTGACCACAAAAACCAAATCTTTGACCACAAAAGTCAAAGTATACCACAATTTAGTGAATTTACCAACAATGAAGAAACTCAAACAAGTGATAGTACTGTACAGCTCTAATTAGCAAATTGTTTTCCCAAATTCATGACCTAAATATGTAATATGTAACAGATAAACAATTGCAAAATGAAATGCAATTTCGTAAGAACAATCAAATAACAAATTCATATAAAAGTTATAATTAATCAAGTATGCAAGATGGAATCAGTAAAACTTACAAATTTCCCTTGTTTTTGAACCATGTTTCTGCACATTGTTTGTGAGCAGCACCCAGATCCCCTTTGCAATTACACCCCAATTCAATCGCACCACCGCAACCACCATCACCGTCGTCATGCTCCGCCTGATCGCCGCCCCCAATCTCGAAATTCAGATGACAAATTCGACACAGCTTCTCAATTTTCCATTTACAATGCACCTTCATCTCCAACTCCCCACTCTCCAAATCAATCTCGTCCGACGAAGACTCCATGCGGCTGTGATTGAACGAGAAGATTCCGGAAGACCCGCATTCGTCTCCGGCGACGGAAGAATCGAGACGCGCCGAAGACTGCGCATATCGGACAATCCGAAGCTGCTGCCGCCGTCTGTAGTGGCGGGTTCGCTGCTGAACGCGTGAGAGGGGCGGCGGCGACGAGTGGAGCGACGTCGTCGGCATCGGCGGGTGGGAATTGGGGCAATTCCGGCAGCTGGTGGCTGAACGTCGGCGAAATAATCGATTGCAGACATGTTTGTATTCAATAGATGGTAAAAATGAGGAACAATTTCAGTTAGAACATAAGCATTTTGTGACCTGAAACTGGAAAAGTGGAAATCAGGATACTAAAGAATCAAGTATCTTTTTTTAAACAATAGTCGGTGCAATAGTCAAATTTAGGGGTGTGCATAATTTGGTACGGTTCGGTTCGTTTTTTGGCTAAAACCGAAACCGACATAGTCGCTTTTTATCTATTACAAACCGTTCGGTTTTCGTTTTTTTGTCGGTTTCGGTTCGGTTTTCGGTTTTTTTTTACTTTTTTTTTTGTTTTTGTTTTTTTTTTGTTCGCTTTTACGCCCAACATTGAAAATACAAACATGTTTAACAATTATTAAATTAATTGATCGAGCACTAACTAATTAAAAAACAAAATAATTACCACCATTTTCTTACATTTAAAAAAAATAAAAGTAAATAACTAAATATGCAATAATTCCGATATTTACCTTTTAAAATGATAGATTTTATATAATTTAAATTTTTATCATTTCCAACGGTAAAGTTTTTGTATGTTTTTTTCTATTAAATAAGTATGGAAATAGCAATATATAAATATATATATATATATATATATATTAATTTTTAAGAAATATTAAAAATCGGTTCAATTCGGTTTTTATAAAATGAAAAACCGCAACCGAACTGAAAAATTCGGTTTTGGTTTTTTTCGGTTCGGTTTTTCCCGGTTATTCATTTGGTTCGGTTTTTTAGGTTCGGTTTTTAGGTTAATTCGGTTCCGGTTCGGTTTTTTCGGTTTTTTGCTCACTCCTAGTTAAATTACCGTTGCACTCAAAGGTTCAAGGATCGAGAACGAAGCCCCGTCTCTAACACCTAGAGGTGTTTTTCGTCGGCATTGGGGCTCCCCTATTGCCGCAAACGCAGCGAGGGTTTGCCTATTTCACGAGGTTCCCGCGCATCAGGGGTACGGTCTCAATGTCGAGGATCGAAGAATCGATCTTAGTTATCAAACGTCAGGTTATTAACTTATGTATCACGATGTGACCCTCTACCCGTTCAAAAAAAGGATAAGATCATATATACACCTATTAAACATCAAAATTACATATATCCCCAATGTTAAAGTAAAATTACAAATATCCTCATGTTCCAAAATTGCCCTTAGTAAGGAGAAATATTTAAATTGTTTTAGTTAGTTCATTAAGGGTAAAATAGAAAATACATAATTTGTTTTTTAATGAAATGGATAAATATATAATATATTTGGTTTAGAAAGGGAAAATATGTAATTTAGTTTTATGATTAGATAAATATGTAATAAATGGTTTTATTAAGGGATATATGTAATCGACCCTTCAAAAAAAAGGTAATACAAGGTTATTGGTTTGATCCTTACCACAATAGTCAATAGAAAGTTTTACTGTATAACGGGCATCCTCAAGTATAGTACTTGCCATTACGGTGGCTGAGCTTGACCAAAAGTCTAGGCCGGTGAAATATTTTTTTTTCAGGGGCGAAATATTTTTTTTTTTAAATTTTACATTACGTATCGAGAAATGTACACTACTACACGAAAAAACAGAAGGAGCGGTCGCCCCCCCTCGTCTCTACAAAACACCGCCCCTGCTTGCCAACACTCGAACTTTGATACCAACAAGATTTCTTAGGACCAAAAGCTACTTTTTTTTAACACCAACTAGAAAATATTACGCCACTCACTCTAGAACTAAAACAAGGGTCACTAAAAAATATTATATATGTTAGGCTATTGTTTCAACTTTTGTAGATTTCATTTAATCACTTTCATTTTGCATCTCAATCGCATTCACTTTGTAAAAGTCCTATCCCACAAACAAAAACTTACTAAACATGAATTTGAAATAAAATGTCCTAGCTGACAGTATAGGTTTAAAGATTTCAAATGTTGCTCAAAACACTTTCTCACATCACAAAAACCATTATCTTTATCCAGTATCTTATGTGTTTCGTATTTGAAATGGAACCTTATTTGATTGCTAAGTTACATACCAGCTCCTCGGATCAACTAGTTGACGCTCTTACCCAATACTATTGGGCAAATTGTTTTCCTTGATCTTTGTAAGTGATATTAACTTAGTTTTGGCCTTTGAACTTGGTTTTGGTCATCGTTATTGAAGTGTAATTCGACAATTCTTCATAATATCTTCTGAAAATTGTTCCTTCTTTTAATTTCCTTACATATATCACATTCATTCACATGTATATACATATTAAATCATAATCACATTAATTTAGACAATTAATTCTTGATTTTAGAAAAGATAAGGAACATAAATGTCACACCTTTGGGTTCTTCCATTATAGTTTTCAAGACAATTATATTCAATTACCACACTCTAGAGCTCAACTTGTAATTAAACACTGTTATTATATTCTCACACATCATAACTTGGTAACTTTACTACCTCACTCTAGTGATGAGTACTTCCATCAAACTTAACAACTTAGCTACCAAACTATGGCTAGCTTGTATTTAACAATAATTTATACTATGATGTTCTTACTCTAGTCCTTCTATCATACTCACTAGTCAACCATTTTAACATGTTTTTCTCAAATAATCGAAGAAATAATATGGGGTGAATTTTGAATTATAGCATAAAGATTCATATTGCATCTAGAAACAATCATTTAAGAAATTTTTTTAACATAACCTATTGACATAGGTCATATTTATAAAATCTTGTTACTTACGTTTTTTATGAACTAGCATTAGTTCTAATACTATGATGTGGATTCTAGAAACGACTTATAAATTTTTTTATGAATGCATATAGAAGTCGTTCAATGTAAAGAATGATCATGAAACCACGGTCGAAACACCTTACGTGTTCTGCCCTGGTAGGGTTTGACAAATTTGCACATACATATAAAATAAAAAAATCTTGTGTATATCTATAATAAATATCATGAAAAAAACAAATACTTATGTTGATCTTGACGTTGCCAGTTATGTCGTCACAATTAGACCACCCACAGTGGGTAAGCCGTGGAACCGGCGGGACTCAAGCGGTGAGGCGGGGCCAAGTGGGCACACCGCCACCCCTCTCCAGCGGGCTCAAAATCAAGGGGAGCGCGGCCCCCGCTCCCCGCTCTCCTCCCTCTCACATACAATTTTCTCCTCTCTCACACAATGGGTAAAGTTTTCCGGTGGGGTGGCCATTGTGATGTTTTAAGATTTTTAGTTGGGTGATGACGTGACATGAATTTCGGTAGGGGAGAGATTTTCAGTGGGGTGACCGCTGTGGATAGTCTTAAGATGATTACTATTTGATTCTTACTCTATATTACACACACATTAACGTATGATCAATCACAAATAAGAAGAAAAAAAGGAACCAATTAGATGTAATTGACTTTAAAATTAAGTAGAGGTAAATTAAAATTTTTAAATCGTATTTATATTGTGCAATTCCCAGGTTTTTTTTATCTGTTATATCAAGTTGTCTTGTTACCAATGATGTGCTGGTACACTTCCTATCATACACATGCAGTGACCGGAGCTTGGTTGACTTGAGAGGGGGGCAGAAATATTTGAAACACATAATATATGTTAATTTTTTGAAGCGAGAGGGGGTGAAACCACTATTTTTAACTAAAAATAACATTTCGGCCGAAAAATTAGCAATACGGACGGAAAATGCCCGGCCCCAATGAAGCTTCGTCCATGTGCACATGCGATATAACAGAAAACAAGCAATTATCAATATATACAAGTCTCAAATTGTTGTGACCATTTTTTTTGTTTTGTTATTGTCTCGGAGATGTTAATTAAAGAAAAATTGAGCTGCAAGACTTTGACGAAACAACATCTCTACCATACAATGATGTATGGGTATGGTTTGTCTTCACTTATCCCCTCTTAGACCCATGAAGTAAAATTTTAATGTTTATGTTTGTTTGTTTGCTATATTTTGTTTCGTTATCAAATTAAATTGTTAAAGTTTGGATCCAATAGGAAGATATTTTTATCTAAGAAGAGTAAAAATCAATATAAATTTTACACATGACATGCGAAAAATATAAAAACAAAAATCTAGTATAAAAAACAAAATTTATTACAAAAAACAAAATCTAGTATAGAAAAACAAAAAATCCAGTACAAAAATAAAAAAAAATAAAGTAAAATAATACGATAAACAATAAAAATACGGTAAAAAATAAAAATTCAATAAAAAATAAAAATACCGCACAAAAATAAAAAAAAAATCCAAAATAAAAAAATATAGAAAAAAAAAGAAGTTAGTACAAAAAAAATAAAAATTTAGTACAAAAAATAAAATGTTATACCTTAAACTATCCTTTATTTATTTATTTTTTTTATAATTACACATGTCAAACTTCTATTAGTTTTGACTTTTTTTTACAAAAATCTAATTTTATTTAATTATAATAAAGTTGTTATATTGTTGGGTTGTTATCAAGTTTTGTTGCTCCCAATGTGGGGCTAGCCCACTTGGTAGAGACATTGCCTCTTAGAAAAGAAGGTCTTGGGTTCAAATCCAAACATGGAGAAAAATTGAGTGTAATTTAGAAGTAGGAGTAGGATAATATTGTTATTCAAAAAAATCAAGTTTTGTTGCTATAACCTAAAAAAGAAAAGTAAAAGCTTTAACTATTTTCGTGCTGTGAAGTGGTATTTAGGGGCGAAACTCCTCTTTTTCCGTTTTTAATGTTATTTTTTTGACCGAAATGTTTTTTTAGTTAAAATTAGTGGTTTTGTGACTTTTGTCTACCATTGCTGTAAATTTCAGTCCTCCACTCGATTAATTCCCTCTAGCTCCATCACTCTTTATATTGTTATTGTGCACATAAGTATTAAGTTGTTTTACTTTTTGGTAACCTTGCGAGTTTAAAGTAGGATTAAGTTGTCTTGTAAAAATTTCTAAAAAAATTTAAAGTAGGTGTTATTATCAGTCTTGCTCTATATAGTAGGATCCATTTCTGAAATTAAAATTTTAGTTATTGAGCATTTTTTAAGTATCAATTATCCAAATTCATTTAGACTTGTGCCTTAATCTACCTTATCAAACACATTTGTGATATCTTATTCTGTTGCATCAACTTTATATACATGTTTTAATATGACAAATTAAGTGTTCATACACAACCCAAAAAATAAAATAGGAAAAATAGATTGTGGATTAAATTATTTTAAAACCTTAATATAATAAAATTAGAATTTAATGAATTAATGAATATGAGTTTGACATTGCTTTGCGATGAGACTAGGGTTGACAATATGAGATATCGCTCCAAACCTTATCTCCAATTCTTAGTAAAGCTTTAGACCACCCGCATTGGTGGCTTCCAAGCTCCGGTCGGTCGTCACAATGCAATTAAAAAAACAATTTCAAGCTCTAACCTGGTTTGTGGAGCAACCCAAGTCACAACTTATTATTATTTTTTTTATCCAAAACACACATGGCATTCTCCTATTGGTTAGTATTTTTATTTAATTTTTCTTTTTTTTTATTTCTATAATTCATATATAATTTGGTTATTCTCTAATAATGAAACTTATTTTTTTTTATAAAAATCTAATTATAAAGTACAGTTTTTTATATTTTTTGTGAATGTCCCGGTATAAGTTTTATTAAAAATGGAGTTATTTTTAAAAAAATATTTTTTAGTAAAAAAATCTTAGCAGTTTATCTTGTTCGCCACGCGTCTTGTTATTATTAGTTCGTTAGATTTTTTTGACAAAATTTTATATCAAAAAAATCTTACATTATCCGGTTTAAAAAATATAAAATTTTTCAAAATAGCTCCCTTTCCTCTATAAATATTTTATCTTATCAACATATCTCACACCCACACATTTCTTCTTATCTCTAATTAATTTCTTTTGATTTTATAATATCTTACATGGATCCTTCATTTCCAAATTTTTTTCTGAATCTTGGGGATTCTCAAGAGTATCCCAATACTGAGTATTTTGAAAATTCTCAGTTTTTTTTTAAATCCAAGTCAAATTCATGTCACTGAAAGATCTCAAGCTTTACAAAACACAGAAAGCACGAATCAATAAATGAGATGTTGTTGAAGATGTTGCATTAATGTCGGAATGGTACGTGTTTGGTTAGTACAAATTGTGTTCATGGCAAAAACCGGAAAAAAACGTCATTGTGGGCAGTTGTGAAGAAATTGTATGATGAAGCTCAGGCAGAAAATCTAGAAAAACTTGATAGGAGAAATGAAGATCAAATAAGGTCGTTTTAAACGACTTAACCAAATATGATGAGAAGAGATCATCCTCCAACAAGAAGGAGGTATTGTGACACGGAGCGTGAGATAAGTGAGGAACGTATGATGAACAACTACTTTGTTGATAACCCAACATATGATGAAGCAACCTTTCGAACGAGATTTCGCATGCAAAAACCAATATTTCTTCGTATAGCGGCTGCTGTTACAGCCAATAATGCATATTTTCAACAAAGACGTGATTGTATGGGTAGACAAGGTCTTTCATCATTGCAGAAACGTACTGTAGCTATGCGAGTTTTGGCATACGGGACATCCGCAGATGCGCAAGATGAATATTTGAGAATGAGTGAAACTACAATGAGGAATGCTCTTACAAAGTTTGTAGAAGGAGTAATTTCAAGCTTGAGTCAGGAGTACCTTAATTAAAAGGCCCAATGATGATGATTTAGCAACGTTACTCCATGTTGGCGAGGAACGTGGATTTCCAGGAATGATAGGCAACATTGACTGCATGCATTGGCTGTGGAAAAACTGTCCTACCGGACGGGGTGGGCAATATGCAGGTAAAAGCAGTAAACCAACAATCGTTTTTAGAAGTCGTTGCATCTTTGCAATGATGGCATATATCCTTCGTGGGCCGCATTCGTCAAGTCAATAACTTCTCCACAACTTCGGAAACACAAGTTGTTTGCTAAAAATACAAGAATCAGTTAGAAGGACGTTGAAGGAGCATTTGGAGTTCTACAAACCAACAACGAAGAAGCTCTAGTGAACATGATGAACAATCTTTCCAATACTCTACTGAAATAATTGGAGACTTGTCTAGTTATATGATTAACCGGGCCCAACTTCGAAATAGAGAAATTCATAACGCTCTAGAAACGATTTAATTGAGCATTATGGGAAAAAATTCCCAATGATGAATAATTATAATTGCAACTTGGTTTATCTATTATATTAAATTTGGTTTATGAATGTAATGTTTTTTTTTTGTTTTTTTTCCCGATGATAATAAGTATTTTGTTTAAAATAAATAAATTTTTTTAATATTTTACAAACAAATATTAGTCATATTTATATAATAAATATATTAATAAAACTTGAGTTAGGTTGGGTTGTTAATGTGTGTAATAAATTTAATTAGGTTAGGTTGGGTTGGGTTGGGCCACTGTTGTTGTAGTCTTAATAACAATAACAGTCACAGTACAGCTCAGTAACAATAATTGTTAAGGACCATATTTTCCAAGAATCATTCAGAATAATTATTTTTCAGGATAACAATTATTATGATATCATTTGGTATCCCTTACGAGCAATTTGTTCCTAAATGAGCTAAAAGTTTTTCCAATAGGTGGGAGACAAGGAACGTTGTCTAAAAAGTGATAGGGGAAGAGGTGTCAAGACACTCATTTATTGTTAAAAGAATGTACGACATCGTTCAACCCGGATTTTGTTTTCCAACCCATACGGCAAGTTTGTTGGGATCCAACCCAAACCAAGTTACATAGACACAAATACATAATATTGTTCACAGACCAATAGACATATAAACAACACTTGACCACATGGATAAAAGACCGGTGATCTACACTATATTGATATGGGCATATATTTTGTTATACCATCAAGGTTTGAATGCCGAGAATGCAACAACAGAGTTATGTCCGCCGAAACCAAATGAATTTGAAATCGCTGCATATGGAAGAAAGTTTAGTAGAATAAGCGAGCTTAGAAAGTATGAAAATTGGAATATGGGGATCAAAATGGGAACAAAGGTACTCACCAACATTGATTTCATGTTTTTGCTTATGATTTGCAACAGTGTCGAATTCGACTTCAGGATCAAGGTTCTAAAGTTTCAATAAAAACAAGAAAATTAAACAGGAGGATGAGGGAGACTAACAAGAATGCAATTTTACTTACAAACTGATTAATGGTTGGGTGCAACCATCCTGTTTGAATCGCTTTAATTGTAGCAATGGCTTCCATACCTCCAGCAGCCCCAAGCGCATGTCCGATCATTGACTGAAAACCAACATGTCAAATGTTGTCAATATGGAGTTCACATTGTGGATAAAACATGCAGGGTGTTCTTCACCTTCGTGGCGTTGATTTTGATTCCTTCGCGGTTCTTGAATACATTCTTTAGAGCTCTTATTTCAGCAATATCGCCGGCTTTCGTAGAAGTGGCATGTGCATTGATGTAATTTACCTGCCAACATGAGATCCATAAATTATATTTCTTTTCGGATTAATAAGATTATATATATGAAATCCAATGTTTACCACCTCCTCTGCTGATACACCGGCATTCAATAAGCTGCTTTGAATGCAAGATGTAACGCCAAAAGAATCTGGTCGTGGATCAGTTACATTATATGCATCAGAGTTTGTTGCTCCTCCTAAGTATTCGGCAATTATTGGTGCATCCCTTTTCATTGCATGTTCTAAACTCTCCATCACCTGCAAACAAACCAACATAAATAATAACATTAAAAACAAACAAACAAACATATCCGACAAAGTTCTATTAAATCACTAAGGTCTAGGATGTTAGTAATCAAACATGAAATTAGAAGAACAAACATGATACTACTTTCAGAATTTATTCATACACACATGCATAGATTGAATATTACACACACATGCTATATATTTGGCTGTTAATGATAAAATTACTTTAATGGTTATTTAACATACTTTGACATAATTATAAATGTTAGAACTTTAATGTTAGAACATTAGAAAACATAGTTGATTAAATCGAGGAAATAGAATCTATCATTGTATCCTAGCAACTGTAGTGGATTTACAAGAGTCTTGTTCACTTTGCATTTTGAGAAAATATACTTTGAGCTTGAGATAATCGTTTGTGTTATTATTTCTTTGTGTTTGAGTGTTTGTGAGAACCTGCTGATAGATTATTCCGTATCTATCAGCTTGTAAAAAGAAAAACATTGTTAAGTGGTGTGCAAGTACTCAACCCGTTCCAACAGTTTGGGTCTAAATCGGTTAATTTTTAATAACATCAATTTAGTTTAAATCATTTTTATTTAGATAGTTTTAGCCTTTTAGATTATGTCTCTTGAACAGTTCGGGTCTATATCCGCGTCTCTAGCTATAGATATCAAAATTATAATTTCATATCCGCATGAAATTATTACGGTGATAATTGCAATATATATGTGTGTATGCGTGGGACTATTTTTTAATGCTTGTAGATATCACCCGAAATAACAAAGACGACCAAGTCTTTTCTATTCAACATGAAAAAAATAAGTAAACTTTCAACATGATTGGAGAAGTTACCAAAACGCCAGCCCCTTCACCCATGACGAAACCATCTCTACTTTGGTTCCATGGTCGGGAAGCAGTCTGTGGATCATCATTTCTTTTTGACAATGCATTACAAGCCGTTAAACCTGCGAATGTAATCGGATTAAAACCAGCATCTACGCCTCCGGCTATCATCAGATCAGCCACCCCTTCTCGGATATGATTTGCAGCCGCATAGAAGCAATAATTTGATGTCGCGCAAGCAGCTGCTATGGCATACGTTGGTCCCGTAAACCCAACATCTATAGCTAGAGACGCAGGCCCCATATTTGGCATACTATACGGTGCTAAAAACGGTGAGATTTTTTTATAACCCGTTTTCATTAGAGTCACCAAACCATCCGATAATACCGTTGTTCCTACCATTCCTGATCCAACAAGTATTCCAGCACGTTCTTTGTCGATCTGCACACAATCTTTATAAAAAATTTTGTACAAATTTCTTGACACATGAAAGACTGAATGATTTATTGAAAGTAGTAAACTTAGTTGTTGTTTGTTTTTTGATAGGTAATATGTCTATAGTCTGCGTACCACATCTGCAGACATCTGTAAAAGAAGAGGTGGGCCAAATGTCTGCAGTCTGCAAAAAGAAGAGTGTTTATGGTGGCCGACGGTGGCGGTGGTGGTGGGGTGACCGACGGTGGTGGGGACAGTGTTGTAAAAATCGCTAGTCGCTAGTGGGTCGACGAGGTAGGGCCTATGGATTAATCGGATTGAGATTTTTCTGTATAATTTTTCAAATTTTTATATATATACACACAAAAACACACATAAATATAAACTTCAAAATTCAAACCTAAAAATTCAATCATTAACATATTACTATGTTAGTTCAAAACTTCAAATACTTCAAAGTCCAAAATCAAATTGTTCAAATACTCCAGTAATCAAACAGTTCAAATACTTTCATAATTCAAGCATTAACATATTCAAACTTCGATTGTGAGATCTCCAGCAGCTGAACGATGGTAGATTGATAGCAGCTGATGGCCGATTGAGCAACTGATGGCTGTTTGATGGCCGATTGAGAAGCTGATGGCCGATTGAGTACCTGATGGCCGATTGATGGCCGATTGACAAAGCCCAGTGGTCAGATGTTGATCGCCGACTTCGATTGTGAGATCTCCGGCAGCATCAGATGGGTAGCGACTTGGATTGCATCGATCGGGAGGCTGGAACGAAGAAAACCCCATTTTTGTTGGGCTTGGACCAAAAATTTGGGCCCTGGACCGATTTTTTTCTTTAAAACCGATTAATTTCGACTACCGACTAGGCTAAAATTAATCGACTTAGGGCCGATTACCGATTAATCCCGATTTTTACAACACTGGGTGGGGGTGACCGCCGCCGGTGGTGGTGGTGTAGGTGTCCGACAGTGGTGGCCGACGGTGGTGGGTGGTGGTTGGTGGTTTCTACAGACGTTAGAATATCCTAGAAATGGTTGGGCCATGTCTGCACAAAGAAGAGTACGCATAGGCGTTTTTTAATAAAGCATATTCGAAAAAACATTATGCAGATGTTAATGTCTGCGCGTGGTCTGCGTGCCGCATACAAAAGAGGTTGCGCAGACGTTTTTGAAAAAAACAAACACCTTAATCTAAGGTTAATTGTAACATAAAATGTATAATTAAACTAGCATAAGTTTAGTTAGTTTGATAATATTGTTATAAGGTAGTTACGGCGGTTAAGTTGGTTACTGTTGTCGTTAGATAGTTATTATGGTTGCATGATATAGCCTTGTAATATTCATTTGCATATAATTAATTATGTTCGATCTGTGCCAAGGGGTTTATAGCACAGTGACCCACTAACTATTCATGTGTCAGGTTTTGGGTCGGGTTTCTTTCATGAGTGGACTTGGGTTTCAGCCTGACCTAGAGTATCAAACAATTGAGGTGGTTGAAATCCCATCATAAAAGATCTCGAACTTGAGTAATGATGGGTGGTTAATTACTATTAATATAGAAAGAATGTTTAATATGTAAATATGTGTTTTTGTTAGTTGATCCCAACATGAGTGACATACCTTTGAGAGATGATCACCACCAAGAGCAGCATCTTCAAGTGCTTTTTTCCCAGCAACAATGCAATATCGTTGACAATCATCCAATCTTTGGTCATTTTTAGCCATAATGTATCCATCTGAATCGAACCCACAAATCTGAGCACCGAATCGCGTTGGAAACTCTGAAGCATCAAAGCGATCTATCAACTTGACTCCGCTCTCGCCTGCTAAGAGCCTTTCGTAGTAAGTATCAACGTTGTTTCCAAACACAGAGACGAGTCCCATGCCCGTAATAACAACCCGCTTTCTTGCATCTTTCTCTCGTTTCGGGGCGGTTGTAGATATTTGGAAACGTGGTACGTGGCGGCGTCTGGTGAGGAGTTGTGGTGGTGATCTTACGGTTACGGACGATGTGTTTTGCGAAGCGGGTTAAGTATATTCGCCAAGAGAGGTGTGCGCTGGGGATGATGAGCTTGAGTTACCATGTTTGTCATGAGTTGTATGAACATGCTTACTTGTGTCTATATATAGCTAAAGTATGAATCTTCGTTCTTCATATATGACATTAGTGTCAAATCAATAACTTCCAAATTTTCATTAACTGATTTGTTGTGGTTACTTTAGACTATGTGTAGTGGTCTCTCTGCTGAAATCTTTATCTACTGAAATTTTCTGTCACGTTATAACTCCACTGAAAACTTTAAAACACCATAGTGGTCATGACCTCTACTGAAAAACATTCCTCATTGTGTCACATCATCACTCTCAAAACCCCACATTAGCCGATCACAAACAAAGAAGAAAGAGGGAACGTGCACCGTTGGGGTGAAATTTTGGAGGCCACCAAGGGAGGGCCGGAGGGGGGCGGTGTCCGCTCTCCCCCGCCCATATTAACTTATTCCCCGTCGCTTCACTCAGTCTTAGACCACGCACAGCGCCCTTGCTGTTGGCCTTGCGGGATAGCTGGCTCCGGTGGGAACACCGCCCCCTCCCCCGGCGGGAACGATTTTGTGGGTTTGGCGGGTACCGCTACCCGTTTAAACCCTCTCACACTGATTTTCTCTACCCGCTATACCCTCACAAATGGGGATGCTTTTCCGGTGGGATGACCACTGTGGGTTTTAAGATTTTCAGTGAAGTGATGACGTGGAAGGAAATTTCGATGGGGATGGATTTTCAGTGGGATGACTACTGTGGATAGTCTTATAGCTATGTTTTTCTTTGTTACTTTGTTATTATTATTATTTTGAAACACTTCATAATAAATAGAGGGGAGATATAAAAACAAGAGTGAAGTTATTAGAGAGTGATGTATGTCACTTTAATTACTTTTATTTTATATATAATAATAAAAACACTAAGATTTATCGTCAAAATGTCACTTCTATGTCTCCTGTTACTAACTTTCGTTAGTCACTTTTCATTTCTTATCTAATTTTCTCTTTTATTAAATAATTACATAATTAAAAGTGTAATACACGATAATATTTTATATTAAATTTATGTAATACACGATGTATCAATTACATTTACGTAGTTATTGAAAGTGCTAATTTTTTTTGTTACTGAAATTACTTATTAATAAGTAATTTAAACATATTTTATTTAAAAATTTGTTTTTTCAATGAAATTTTTTATTTCTAACTACTTAATATTTTTTATTTAACTCATGTATTACATAACATATCTTGATGTCTAGTTATAAATATATAAGACTAACAGACGCTTTTATTAAAGTTAGACTATTGGGTGTGTCAAGTTACCCACTCACTCCACGTATGCGCCACGTAGGCGCCACATAAGCACTCACCACAACCACTCACCCCACCATTTTGGTGGAAATGCCCCATTACCCACTCACTCCACGTCATCATTCCTTTTTAAATTAAATTGAAATATAATTTAATAAAAACAAATTACAAATTAATAAAAAAAATTACAAACTAATAAAAAAATTAATAAAAAAAATACAAACTAATAAAAAAAATTACAAATTAATAAAAAAAATACAAATTAATTATCTCTATATTATTACGAATTTTATCCTTCTCCCGCTCGGCAATTTCGCGGTCGAGCCCGGTTAAGTGGTCGGTGTTGGTGAATAGAAGTTGTAACTCTACCAACCGTTGACGTTCCCGTTTTAATTCGTTAAAGTCACCGATTCGTTGAGATAAGTGTTCTATTCCTTGGTTATAATCCGGGGTCGTTTGAGATGAAGAACCTCGTCTCGCCCTTGCTCGGTCGGTTTTTGCGCGATCTCTCCCGGTCGGACGAGTCAAATCCTCTATCTCGTTGTCGTCGTCTTCTTCTTCTTCGTCGAGATCGTTTAGATTTATATTAACTCGAGCATCCGACGTGCGGGGCTATCGGTTGACGATGCTTTTGATTGTTTTGAGGCCGCCGATTGTACAGTCTCGAGTCGAATCCAGTTCGGAGATTTCCTCATAAGCTCCCAACTCCGTTGAAGCGAGAAGGGGGCGTTAAACTCCACCCGGTATTGATCTTCCGCTTCGAGCTCGATCAACGCGTCGCTTTGGCCGCTCCGACGAGTTTGCCATTTCTGGGAATAAATCCCGTTGAACTTTCTAACCTTTAGGTTCATGTCACGCCATTTGCTAGAGAGCATATCGTTTGTACGATATTCCCCACGACCCATGGCTTGAAAAAATTGATTTCGGATTTTACTCCAAAAGTCCGGTCCTTTTTTGTTACGACCAACAATTGGATCTTCCGACACATCGATCCAAGCTTTTGTAAGTTGAAACTCTTCCTCCGTAGTCCATTTTTCTATACGGGATGAACCTCCCACAGCAGGTTTGGTATCCGCAGCTTGTTTCCTTCTGTGTCTATGCCTTTGTTTTGGTTGCGTGCTTGGACCGGCATTTGTAGTGGCTTGGGTCTCGGGTACAACTTCATCCTGAGATAATTGTCGAATGTATAAAACCCTTGTGGGCTTGAATCAAAATTGGGTCGATAACAGTTTGAATCGAAAAAATGATTTATTGGAGAAGGGCTAAAGACCCAATTAGGAGGTGGCGTGTTAGGGTTTCGGTTAGGTGGAGTGTTTGGGTTATAGTAATTTGGGTTTTGGTTGGGATCCATGAAAATTATTTTTTTGGTTAAGAAAGTTTGAAATGTGAAGAGTGGGTATTTTTTTGTGATGAATGTTTGAAATGTGAATTGTTTAAATAGGTAAAAAAAAATTTTTTTTTCTTTTCCTTCCCCAACGGCTACCTCCACGTCTCCCAACACCCACGCCCGTTGCTCGACTCACGGGGAGGTTCTCACGCCCTAGGGGGGCGGTGTGCCACGCCCCTCCACGCCTCACCCACGGCCACTCACCCGGCATACCGTGGAGTCTTAGGCACCGGTCCTTCAACTCAACATCCTAGCATCTATAGCAACTTTGAATTTTTTTAAACAATCACATGGTGGTCTGGTCTAAAAGCATTGGGTTAGTCTTCATAGGCATATTCAAGGCTTGTACATTATATATATTTAGTAAATTAAGATTAGGTTAATTATCTTTCAGTTTAATCCTCGAATCGTCTATTTATTAAGAGTTGGTTGTCACATGTATGTAAGTTTATGAGTTTATATATGTACCGGAAGAGATGATAGCGTTCTTCGCCTCATTCTCTCCCCGCTTTTCTTTAAGGGATTCTCATGGGAGAACCTTACTCTAGTTATTAGGAGTGTTCATCAGGTCAGATAACGAGTTATTCGGATTTAAATTTTTCTGGCCAAACCGTAACCTGACCCAAACAACCCAAAAATCGTGATTCTTAAATCCAAATAACCCGAAGAAACCGCGTTTGTTCGGGTATCCGATCTGAACAAGCTAGTTTTTGCCATCCAAAACTTGACCAGACCCGAATCTAAAATCATATTATCCGACCCAAACAACAAGAATTAGATTTCGGATGAGTTTTTTCGGGTTTTAAATACAATTTAGATTTCGGAAATTTCCACGCCCTACTAGTTATCTCCCTAACGAGAAGGATAACATAGGTACCAATGGAAAAAGGGTCAGTGATGATAGGCATAATAGAGTGTTACGTAGGCACTATCACGACTTATTACACATAATTTGACAAGTGAACAAGAATATTTGATTTTGAATTGTGTTTAGTCTTAATGAATTGCCTTTTGTTTTAAAGATTCTGTTTAGTTTATCATGTTAGTTCATTTAAGTACCATGTTAAGGCCGAGAATTCAACAGATTAAATTTTCTCTTTACATAAAAGTATCATTTAGTTTGTATTCATATGTTATATATTATCTTTAAAGTTAAGTAATATAGGATCATGATCCTATTATAACCCATTTTAAATGCGGAAACCCAATTCATTCTGACAAGATCAAAATAAGTATTTGGTTTTTTTTTCATGATCTTTATTATACATGTACAAGATTATGTTATTTTCGATTAATTCTGGTGGTTCGGTGATATGGGCCGGTGGCCTAGCCATGGCTCATGTGCCATGACTGTTTATAAACTGAGATTTTCTTAAATAAGTCATGGCTCATGTGCCACGCCGTATATAACCTTTGAGATTTTCTTAAATAATTTGTAGATGTAATTGTGGCCTAATATGTTCATGGTTTGACCCAAATTGTTTTATAAAAATTTTCTAAAATCATTAGTAATAAATCTGCAACTATTTATGAAGTATTATTTTCTCCAAAACAAAGATTTAAATGTAAAAATATATTTACAAACTAAAAGTGTATTATCACTTTATATATATTTATTTTATTAAATGGCATTTTTATATACAAATTTTAGAGATAATTTTATAAACTCTCATTATTATTTAAATTAATAATTTTAGATACTTCAAAAATTTTCAACATATTTATATTATAAAGATATGTATTCTTTTATTATTTGTAAAAACAAATTTTTCGTTAAACTAAAGCTTAATATATTACATATATTGAGTTAAATAAAGTACATATATTAAAGTCAAATATATTACATATATTAAATTTCAAAACTTATTCTCAAAATATTTATTTCTTAATAAATATATTATTTCATTACAAAGCAAAAACAATTTTCTATTACAAAACTTATTTATAATATTTATTGAAACATATTTAAATAAAATAATAGTAAATATAAACATAATTAAAATAGTAGTAAATATAAACATAATTATAAAACTATTAAAGTTATTCTTTTTATACTAAGTTTGAAACAACATATATATTGAGAAACATCTCAAGTAGTATTATTTCATTTATCCTTTTTACAAACTTATAAAATAGTTTATAAGTGCAAACCATGGATGAAAATTCAAACCTTAGTAAAGTACAAAACTTAGACTAAGATATTATTTTTTTAAACATTAGTGTGAAAGATATATTACTTTAGTGTACAAATCATTATCATATTCATTTGGAAAGCAAACACAAGTGAGTTCTCATATCTCCTTTTACATTTTGTACTCTTTGGATGTTACACATATGCTAGACACAAACATTACTATTCATTAGGTGTGTTCAAAAAAAACCGAAAACCGTTTAAAACGATAACCGAACCGCATCCGTAACCGAAAAAACCGAACCGAATTCTGAATTCGGTTATCGGTTCGGTTCCTAACCATATCCGAATTCCGAATTCGGTTTTCGGTTCGGTTAACGGTTTTAGATATTTTTTGAATTCGGTTTATTCGGTTAACCGATTAAACCGAATTCATAATTAAATTTATTATTTTTATTAACAATATATGGTTGAATTCGGTTTATTCGGTTGAATTCGGTTCGGTTTATTCGGTTTTTAAGCGGTTTATTTGGTTTTTAATCGGTTTGTTCGGTTGAATTCGGTTTGTTCGGTTATAACCGAAACCGAACCGAATTGAATTCGGTCTGGATAACCATATCCCGAATTCGGTTCGGTTAATGGTTAGGGGGGAGTTTTTTTGAAAACCGAACAAACCGAACCGAACAAACCGAACAAACCGTTAACCGAACCGATGAACACCCCTACTATTCATGATATTAAACCATTTGTAGATGAAAAAGCCTTAGTTGTAGATTGAATATATTGGATTGGTATATATGATTTACTTGTTGCAAACATGGTTTAGGATAGAAGACGTTTCATACATAAACATAAACTAGTAGCTTGGAATGGTTACATACCTTCCACACATAGACTTTGGTCTTTGTGTAAGCAAGTGACAGCGTGCTTATCTCAAACTTGTGAATTACTTGTTTAAACATATGACCTAGCAATTCTAGATTTGAACATTGTGATGATACTATTTTTGGAGACATTGGTTGAGACATAAACATTGTGATGACATGTAAACATGTATACTTTGAATCTATTTTCATTTTGGAACATTTTCGTTTAGCCTCTTTCATATATATATATATATATATATATATATATATATATATATATATATATAAATCTATGAGTTCTCACCAACTATGCAAATAGTTGATTAAACTCCATTTTACATGTGTAACAGGTTAAAACTATGGATGAGGATTATATAAGAATCATAAGACCTAGTTTAAACTTTAATCAATGTTTTGTATTTGAATTCATGTTGTAATATTTGAATGATATTGTATGAATGATGACATGTTTTGAATGTATTGAATGTTTTGGTAAAGAGAATGTTTAAATTGAAACTTACAAATAACACCATGTGCTTTTGGATAATTACAAATCACGCATCGACGTTATACCGCCGTCGGATGGGGTGTGACAACCGTGCCATTTGTGTGTCACTATCGTCCTATGTGTGTCTCACGCCTGTGCCATTGTTTTCCATGACTATGTCATAGGAGCCTCTGAGCCAAATGCCTGTGTCACATGGGGCTGTGAAGCAACTTTTGTGTGCCAAAATTGTTTCTTTGATAATTTTACTATGCCAAAAGCTCCGGACACTAATATTCAACCACCATTTTTATATTTGCAATTACATTTCATTAGGAATATAATATGATTAGAAAGTTTGGGTTGTCATGAATTTGCCAATTACACATGTAAAAATTATAATATCTAGGATTTTTGTTTCAAATTAAAAATCACTCAATTTGAATAAAACAAAGTTTGGGATATACTTTAAAATATTTAGTTACACAACGAAACATAACAATGTCAACATAAATATTAATTGAGTTTTGATTTAAAATTTCAAGATATATTCATGCCTTATAAAACAAAAATAGTAAATAAATATAATTATATATATATGGGACGGTTAACATACATATTAGTGTTAACGTGCTAAACGTAGGAAGCCACGGGAATGCGCCATGTGTCATTAGGGTAAAGGGTATTATAGTCCATATAAAATTACAGACCGTGATTTACAAAATTACAGACTGACATTTAACACACATAATCACGGACCATCGGATAATCACAGACCAATGATTACGAACCACAATATATAACAACCACAGACCGTATTTTAACACACATAATCAAGGGCAAAATGTATAATCACGGACCAATAATCACGGACCACGCTATAAGAAAATCACAGACCGTCATTTAACATGCATGATCAAAGGATCAACTGAATAATCACGTACCAATAATTACGTACCAAGCGTAAAAATCACGGACCATGTAAAAAAAACTTAAAAAAACTATAACAATACTATACTCAAATTAAAGATAATAAAATTCTCAATTTTATGGTGTAATTTTTTTTAAAAAATAATAAAGCATGTAAAAGTTATTTAATTTTTAAAAAACGAGTGGAACTTGTTGTAACATTATAAAATGTGGTTGTTTCATCTTTTGCCCTTCCAGTTATATTTTACACTTATTTTGTGGAAAAAGTTGTATAAAGTGGGGACCACTAAATCTTAACCATTGATTAGTCTGATCAAAGGGTCCAGAATCCATCCTACGTTTAGTACGTTAAGAAGCATATGTATTTGATCCGTCTCCTATATATATATAAATATATAATTATAAATATATATATTAATTCCTTATCTCTAGTAATAAAATAGACTTTATAAAAATAAAAAAGTTGTAAGTTCTTAAAATCTTAAATACAACAATTATAAATACTGAAATACATAAATATAGTTTGGGATATTTTAAATTATTACCAAAATATAAAATAATAAAAGTATAAATAAAAAATAATAATAATAACATAAAACATTATTTGAGATTTTATAAAGCTTCATTTTATGATTCTTTAAAGTTTAAAAGTCATAATTAAAATGGATTATAATAAAATAATAGCATTTTTATTATTATTATTTTTACAATATTAGAAAACAACATATTAATAAGTTTATAAAAACATAGGATATTAAATTTATATAAAAGGTTTTATAAATTTTGATGCCTTTTACATGAAATGACAATTTATAAAACTAGAAGGACTAAGAGGGTATAAATAGATAACTCAAAATGTGAGCAAAAGGAACAAACCCAAAGTAATAAAGTATTCTCTTCTTCACCCAACAACCCATTAGACCCGATCCATAACCCGTGTGTGACCCAAAATGTGGCCAACTCATCTTACCCGGTTATCAGCTCAATTGTCGGCATCTTAGGCAAGGAGTTGAATTGACAGAGCATTCTCAATCAACAATTAAGAGAAAATCAGTCCATTTACGTGGTTTTGAGCTTCCAAAAATATCAATGGTTACCGAGAATAAAAATCAAATCAAAACAGTAAATAAATAAAATTAAACCTATTCATTTCGTCTCTTTTGATCTCACGAACGAGTCTGAACCATAAAAACACACATACACACGTTTTGAGTGCGATTCAAATTCAAAGACGATTGGTTTTTCTTGCTCACTCGATCTATTGCTTAAGTATCCCTAAACAGATAATAAATCATACCAAAATACTCGTATTCATTCAAGGATCAAAAGCCCTATGCTTAGGAGGGCTTATGATCAGTTAATCCTTTCAATTCGATAGAATTAAATCTAAGGCTTCTATCACATATGAACTGGGAATACCTTGAAGAGATGTAATATATGATTGAAATGAAATTCTCTCAATCAAAAGGCTAGAGCAATTGGTTTCTGGTGTGCGTGTTAAAGAGCCATGCTACCAGAAACCCGAGTTCGAGCTATGCTCGGGTCGGTTTTTGCCCTTGTTATGTATTTGCCCTTTTAACCCAACTTTAGTTTTTTTATATAGAATAAAAATTTATAAAAATCCTAAATTATGGTTTTTTTTTTTTTGAAACTGTTGAATTTGCACTAAATTCAGAAAAAGAGTTAAGGTATTTTATCATTTAAAAATGGAATAGTTTTTTTTTTAAAAGAAAACTAAATTAAATGAATAAAAAAAGTATATATACATATATGTAATTCTTTAAGAATCAAATTATATGCAGCAATACATAGTTTAAATCTAAATAATGCTATATAAGTATATATACATACATACATACATACATGTTTAACATTGTCTTTTTATTTAAAACAAATACTTAAATACTTAAATCAAAAACATTTTTAAAGTTTTATAAACAAAACATGGAATATTCTAATAAAATTATTCATATCAAATTATTTATAACCTTAACTATATATTCAAATGAATAATGTATCTAAATAGAAAATCCTAAATGTTATGGTAAAATTCAAAAATCATTAAATGATCAAAGCTTTATAAAAGAGAATAAATTTATAATTATTCTAAACACATTAGGATATTAAATATTTCCATTTTATCATACAAACTTAATTTATAAATATTCCCAAAATAATATTTTAGATTCATTTAATTAGAACTTCCATTAGATGCCATAGATTTAGTACACGAAAACTTGAATTTTAAGAATACTTAGCTTATTAAGTTTATTCCTATAGGTTTAGGTTGAAAAGTGCTACATCCACTCTTCCACACTTCATTGAAAGACTTTGGATTTAGCAAATCAATCAAGTGATTTTCTTCACACTCCCTTTTACATTCTTTGTTTTTGGGATGTTACACATGTTCTATTAAAACGTATTTCAGTTCTATCATTTATTCAATCTATGATGCAAGCCTTGGACCTAGTTAGTTATATGTGTCACATGCTATGCTTATACAACGTGCTAATTCTATGTGTGATTTTATGTCTGTTGTCAGTCAAGCAAGCTAGTATTTAGTAGCCTAAGATGTGTTGGATATCATCTTCATGTTGGATTTGTCATTGTGTGAAAAAGGTGAAAAGTACACCTAGCAAATTTGTTGAATTACAACTGTTAATTTATAGTATGACCATGTATATTTAAATTAATATGTTGTAAGGATACTTGTTTGGACACAATCTAAGGTTATTCACTCATTCATTCTATTTATTCAAATTTGTATTCATGCTATGCTTATGATACATATTCTAGTTAGGCTATAGTTTGCATCATTTTTATACATATTATTTAAACTTAGTGTGTGAACTCACTAACTATGCAAATAATTGACAAACTCTATTTTATATGTGTGACAGGTTAAAGAAGATTTGGATGAAGTCATAAGATAGGCTTACTGACCTAGTTTAAACTTTAAACAATTGTATAGAAATTTCAATGTAATGTTTGGTCTAATTCTGAATTCTTGTAATGGCTATTTGAATGTTGTTTTAATGAATTGATTGATTATTATTAAATGGATGTATTAACTATTCAAACTTTAATATAACATCATAAGCTTTTGAGCATTCACAATCGCACCCCGACACATTCCGCTGTCGGTCGGGGTATGACAACAATGCCTTTTTGCAAATTTTCGCGATTGGACTTGTCAAACCTAGCAATTCTTTAATTGGGCTATTTTATTGAAAATATTACCTTTAATTTGTTATATAAGTGATATTAACTTAGTTTTGACCTTTGAATTTGGTTTTGGTCGTCGTTATTAAAATTTCGCGTAATTCGGCAATTCTGTGTAATGTCTTCTGGAATTTGTTCCTTCTTGTAATTTCCTGACGTATATGCATTCATATGTATATACATATTAAATCATAATCACATTAATTTCGATAATTAATTCTTGATTTTAGAAAATTACCTTGCCAATAAGGAATAGAAATGTCACCCCTTTGGGTTCTACGATTATAGTTTTCAAGTCGATTATATTCAATTACCACACTCTAGTGGTCAACTTGTATTCAAACATTGTTTTGTGATATTCTCACACGAGTATTTTCATCGGAACTTAGCAACTTTACGACCTCACTCTAGTGGTTTGCTTTTATTCAAACACTGTTATTATGTTTTCACATGAGTACTTACATCAAACTTAAAAAAATACCACACAAAAAAAAATATATAGAACAAAAACGAATTCGGTACAAAAAAAAAAGAATCTAGTACAAAAATTAAAATGTTATATCTTAAATTAACTATTTATTTTTTTATAATGGCACATGTCAAATTCGTATTAGTTCTTAGCATTATTCATAGGCAAAAATATCTTTTTATTTGATTATTCTCAAAAAAAGATTTTGTTATAATAAAGTTGTTAGATTGTTGGGTTGCTATCAAGTTTTGTTGCTATAACCGAACAAAGAAAAGTAAAAGCTTTAACTATATCGGTGTTGTTATGAAGTTGTATTCAGGGGCGAAGCTCCTCTTTTTCCGTTCGTAATTATAATTTTTCGGCCGAATATGTTTTTAGTTAAAAATAGTGGTTTCATCCTCCCTCACTTAAAAAAATTAACATGTATTCTGAGTTTCGTAAAATTTTGCCCTCCTCTCAATTCGCTCAAGCTCCATCACTATGAGTATTGTTATTGTGAACATATGTATTAAGTTGTTTTTGGTACACTTACGAGTTTAAAGTAGGATTAAGTTGTCTTGTAAAAATTTCTAAAAAAATTTAAAGTAGGTGTTATTATCTGTCTTACTCTATATAGTAGGATCCATTTCTAAACTTAAAAATTTTAGTTATTGAGCATTTTTTAAGTATCAATTTTGATTCAAATTCATTACGACTTATGCCTTAATATACGTTATCAGACACATTTGTGATATTTTAGTCTGTTACATCAACTTTATATGCATGTTTTAATATGATAAATTAAGAGTTCATACTTAACCCAATAAAGAAAATAGGGAAAAAAAGATTGTGGATTAAATTATATTAACACCTTAATATAATAAAACTAGAATTTAATGAAGTAATGAATATGGGTTTGAGATTGCTTTGTGGTGAGACTAGGGTTGACAACATGAGATATTGCTCCAAACATTATCTCCAATTTTGAGTAAAGCTTTTATAACAGTAACGGTAACATTAACACTAACAGCAATTGTTAAGGACCGAATTTTCTAGGAATCATTGAGAATAATTATTTTTCTAAATAATTATGATATCATTAGGGATCCCTTATGAGAGTTCTTGGGTTCTAGCCTCTTTGGGAGCAATTTGTGCCTGTATGAGCCAAAGGTTTTTCCAATAGGTGGGAGACAAGGAACGTTGTCTAAAAAGTGATAGCAGAAAGAGGTATCGAGACACTCATAGACGTTCATTATTGTTAAAAAATGTACGACATCGTTCAACCCGACATTTGTTTTCTAACCCATAAGACAAGTTTGTTGGGCTCCGACCCAAACCAAGTTATATAGACACAAATACATAATATTGTTCATAGACCGATAGACATATAAACAACACATGACCACATGGATAAAAGACTAGCGATTTACACTTTAATTATTGATATAGACATTTATTTTGTTATACCATCAAGGTTTGAATGCCGAGAATGCTACAACAGAGTTGTGTCCGCCTAAACCAAATGAATTTGAAATCGCTGCATATGGAAAAAAAATAAGTAGAATAAGTGAGCTTAGAAATTACGAAAATTGGAAGATTGGGATTGAAATGGGGACAAAGTAACTAACCAACATTGATTTCATGTTGTTGCTTATGATTTGCAACAGTGTCGAATTCAACTTCAGGATCAAGGTTCTAAAGTTACAATGAAAACATGAAATAAATTAGAGAGGAGGATGCTGAAGACCAACATGAATGCAAATCTTACTTACAAACTGATTAATGGTTGGGTGCACCCATCCTGTTTGAATCGCTTTAATTGTAGCAATGGCTTCCATACCTCCAGCAGCCCCAAGCGCATGTCCGATCATAGACTGAAAAACCAACATGTCAAATGTTGTCAATATGGAGTAAGTTCACATTGTGGATAGAACATGCAGTGTGTTCTTCACCTTCGTGGCGTTTATTTTGATTCCTTCGCGGTTCTTGAATACCTTCTTTAGTGCTTTTATTTCAGCAATGTCGCCAGCTTTCGTAGAAGTTGCATGTGCATTGATGTAATTTACCTACCAACATGAGATCCACAAATTATATTTCTTTCTAGATTAATAAGATTATATATATGAAATCCAATGTTTACCACCTCCTCTGCTGATACACCGGCATTCAATAAGCTGCTTTGAATGCAAGATGTAACGCCAAAAGAATCTGGTCGTGGATCAGTTACATTATATGCATCAGAGTTTGTTGCTCCTCCTAAGTATTCGGCAATTATTGGTGCATCCCTTTTCATTGCATGTTCTAAACTCTCCATCACCTGCAAACAAACCAACATAAATAAGACATAAAGAACAAACAAACAAATATATCCGACAAAGTTTTGTTAAATCTAACGTCTACGATGCTGGTAATCAAACATGAAATTGATAATACTTAATTTTTACAAAAAAAAAAAATTTATACACACATGCATAGATCGATCATTACTGATGTATGAATTTCCTTTGACCTGGAATCGTATATATACACAGTTTGCCCTAAATGATTTACAAGTTTAACCCTTGCTAAATACATAATTGACACTACTATCTATAAAACATATTTAACTAAATTACATAAATAACTCTAGACTTTATTTAGGAGGGCTTAATCCAACATTCACCCCTTAATCACAAACGATCAAGTCTTGAACACCAAACAGTTCCCACATTGTGGCAAACTTGACTCTTGCCCATGCTTTTGTTAGAATGTTAGCCTTATGAAGTTCTCCACTGGTTTGTTCAACAATATATTATCTTCATTTTCAACACATTCCCATATGAAGTGATAACGGGTGTCAATGTGTTTTATAGGTACATATTTGGTGCTAATTATCAACCGACATAACCACTTGCGACGGTTATTTAACTGGCATACTTTGACATAACTACATATGAACTCTTGACTTTATATATATATATTTATATGAGACTCAAACTATTATTTAGTATGATACTTCTAATATGAGAGATATGAAAGCAAATCTTACCTCTATGTAATAGAATAAAAAGACTATTTTTAAAGAGATTCTTGACTTAAAATATCAAAACATAACATAGACAAAATGTATCTTCTACATTGTTTGTCCATCAATTCTTTTGGAAATATATGGCAACTTTACTATTTAGAATTTTTTGAACCATAGGTGGTTGAATCTAGATAATCTTAGTACGCAATAACAATTAAGACAAAGTACCTGGGTGATGCCACTACTTTGAAAAACAACATGAGTATTTATATCTGAAGTAAAAACTAAGCCTGTAAAAATAGTCAGGATCATGTAAGAACGGGTGCAGGTCATGATGTATTTTAAGCAAAAGTAGTACAAATCTAAATCACTTTTTTAAAAAACATCAATTTTATTCAAGTCAAAATGTGTTATAACTTATCAAATAGTCTGATAGGATAATCTTTAGTGATTCTCTTATCAAATATATTATTAATAATTCTTATGTTTTTAAATCATTTCTATTCACATGGTTTTATGTTTTATATCTTGACCTATAATGCGTTGATATAAATAAAAATGTTATCACATTGTCTATTTCAGCAAAAAAAAAAAATACAATAATTGTTTATGAAATCTATTAATATTTGTTGCTTTGAATCAAGATTGTCACCTCTAGTAAAAAAAGGATAATTTAAAAGGTATTTAACTCATAGTTAAAAACTTCGGACGAAGATAATCCATTTTAACCATGCAAATAGACAATAATTTTGTTATGTTTATTGCTATCACAATTATGATCTGTCCATACATATACATGCATGCATGCAAGTGTTAATTGTTTTACGTGACAATTATTATCACGTATAATTCAATTGCATGATAATTTCATCTATGCATGAAATTCACTCAAGTGTTAACGGTTTTACGTGATTATTTTAAAGAGATCTCGCACACTTCGACTGTAAAAACGAATTTGAATACCAAATTTTATTATATATATACATATACACACACACACACATACACAATTACACATATATGTATATAGTGAATGGTTCAATTAATAACACTTCCTTATTGCGATAAACGAATAAATACATATTATTACTTTGTGGTTCACATTAAAGTAAATGGTTTTTTTTTTCTTTTTTAATTAATGTAAATGGAGCCCACATTAATTACATTAATTAAAAAAGAAGGAAAAAACATATATCTTTATATTTATTTTAATGTAGGCCTCAAAGTAATATGATGTAGTTATTCGGTTATCGCAATAAGGAATGTTTAACAATTAATAATTCCCCTACTGGTAGGGGTGTTCAGTCTTCGAATAGGACTCGAAATAATCGAATTTCGATTCAATTTCAATTCGAAAAACATCAAGCCGAAATTCGATTCGAATTTTCACTTTCGAATTCGATTCTATTCGTAGTATAATATTGAATTTCGAATTTAATTTTGAATTTCATATTTTTAATTCGATTCGGTTCGAAATTCAAATTTAAATTATTTATATATTCAGGCTTTTAGTTGGGTGGTTTAGTTTATAAAAACTGAAAGCGTATTACACAAATGTCAATTTAATTATAAAATAGTTATAATTTTAACACTTTTAAATACACTAAACCTAAACATTCATAACAAAAACATCAATTGTGAAGCTCGAAAAATTGATCATTTTGTTTGTTAGTTTCTAATATTTTGATTATTTGTCACTTTATGTTTTTTATATGTTATCATTGACATTATATATTGAATTTTTATCATTTTATTAGTTTAAATGATATTTCTAATATTACAACTTAGATATTGGTTATTTGATATTTGGATATTTAAGGTTTTGATTATTTCGAATTTGAAAACGAATTCGAATTGGATTTTTCGAATAAATTTCGAATTTGAATCGAATTCGAATGCTCATAAAAATTCAAAATTCGAAATCATTCGATTCGAAACATTCGAGTTATTCGAAATTCGATTCAATAAACACCCCTCCTACTGGGCCTATTTTTTAATGGAAAAATCACCAAAAATGTCCATTTGACCATACGTATACCCCATTTTGCCCATTTGATTTTTTTCATGCATCAAAATGTTCATACTCTTTATTTTAGGAATTTTCCATTTTTTAATACTTGAAGAGGTTACCCTAAATGACAAAGAAGACCTGGTTCTTTTCAACTTGAAAAAAAAAAAGAAGAAGCGAACTTTCAACATGATCGGAGAAGTTACCAAAATGCCAGCCCCTTCGCCCATGACTAAACCATCTCTACTTTGGTCCCAAGGTCGGGAAGCTGCCTGTGGATCATCATTTCTTTTAGACAATGCATTACAAACACTAAAACCTGCCAAATTAATCGGATTAAAACAAGCATCTACGCCTCCAGCTATCATCAGATCAGCCACCCCTTCTCGGATATGATTTGCAGCTGCACTAAAGCAATAATTTGATGTCGCGCAAGCAGCTGCGATGGCATACGTTGGTCCCATAAACCCAACATCTATAGCTAGAGATGCAGGCCCCATACTTGGTATGCTATACGGTGTTAAAAACGGTGAGACTTTTTTATAACCCATTTCCATTAGAGTTACCAAGCCATCAGAAAATACCGTTGTTCCTCCCATTCCTGTTCCAACAAGCACTCCAGCGCGTTCTTTATCAATCTGCACACAATCTTTATAAAACTTTTGGTACAAATATATTGACACATGAAAGATTGAATGTTTTAGTGAGAGTAGTAAACTTAATCTAAGGTTAAGTGTAACATAATTGTATAATCAAACTAGTATAAGTGTAGTTAATTAGTTTGTTTGTTAATATTGTTAGGTGGTTAGGCTATGTCTATTCATCACACCTCATCACTTCACACATGTGTCATATAAACAACAAAAACCATCACTCTCTCTTCATATACATATGTGTTATCATCACCCCTCATCACCCCAATGTTCGTTCACATGGAAATCTTGTGACCATCATCACACCACCAAGCATCACACCTGGCCACGCCCCATATGTAGTGGGTGTAGGTCGCAATGGGGGCGTGACCGAGGCCTATCATGCCCATGTCACCCCCCACTACACATGGCCTTATAGCAGTTAAGTTGGTTATTGATATCCTTAGATAGTGATTATGGTTGCATATATATAGCCTTGTAATATTCATTTGCATAAAATAAGTTATGTTCGATATGTGCCAAGGGGTTTATAGCATAGTGACCACCCGGACTATTCATGTGTGAGGTTTTGGGAGGGTTTTCTCCTTGGGTGGACTTAGGCTTGAGGCTGACCTAGAGTGTCAAACAATTGAGGTGGTTGAACTCGTGTCATAGGAGGGCTTGAACTTGAGTAATCATGGCTCATCAATTCTTGTTTTGAAAAAGGATATTAGATATGTAAATATGTGTGTTTTTGTTAGTTTGATCCCAACATGAGTGACATACCTTGGAGAGTTGAACACCACCAAGACCAGCATCTTCAAGTGCTTTTTTCCCAGCAACAATACAATACCGTTGACAGTCATCCAATCTTCGGTCATTTTTAGCCATAATGTATCCATCCGAATCGAACCCACAAATCTGAGCACCGAATCGCGTTGGAAACTCTGAAGCATCAAAGCGATCTATCAACTTGACTCCGCTCTCGCCTGCTAAGAGCCTTTCGTAGTAAGTATCAACGTTGTTTCCAAACACAGAGACGAGTCCCATGCCCGTAATAACAACCCGCTTTCTTGTATCTTTCTCTCGTTTCGGGGCGGATATAGATAATTGGGAACGTGGTACGTGGCGGCATCTGGTGATGAGTTGTGGTGGTGATCTTACGGTTACAGAAGATGTGTTTTTGCGAAGTGGGTTAAGTGCATTAGCCAAGAGAGGTGTGTGCTCGAGATGATGAGTTTGGGTTACCATGTTTGTCATGAGTTGTATGAACATGCTTACTTGTGTCTATATATAACTAAAGCATGAATCTTAATTTGTTCTTCATATATGACATTAGTGTCAAACCAATAACTTCTCCCTAATTTTCATTAACTGATTTGTTGTGGTGTATGTTGACTACTTTATACCTAAGTTTTTTTTTGTTACTTTGTTGTTATTATTATTATTTTTAATTACTTCATATTAATTTAATTGAAGAGATCTAAAAATAAGAGTGAAAAGTCATTAGAGAGTTATATATGTCACTTTAATTACTTTTATTTTTTATATAATATTTAAAACACTAAGATTTATCGTCAAATGTCACTTCTATCTCTACCATTACTAACTTTTATCAGTCATTTTTGTTGTTTCTTATCTAATTTTCTCTTTTATAAAATAATTACATTGATGCATTGACTTCTTTATTTGCAATAGTTATTTTTTGATATAAAAGTAATCACATAATATTTTATATCTAATTTATGTAATACACGGTGTATCATTTATGTCGTTATTGAAAGTTTTATTTTTTTTTACTTAAGTTACTTATTAATGCGTAATTTAAACATATTTTATTTATTTTTTTTAATTTAAATTTTTATTTGTAACTACTTAAATATTTTTATTTAACTGTATTCATAAGATATCTTGATGCTTAGTTATAAATATATAGGGGTTGGATCCAGTAAAAAGCGATTTTTGCCTAAGAAGAGTAAGAAACAATAGAAATTTGACATGTGGCACAATCCAGTACAAAAAATATAATCCAGTACATAAAAAATAAAAATTCAGTACAAAAAATAAGAATCCAGTACAAAAAATAAGAATGCAGTTCAAAAAAATAAAAATAAAAATGTATTACAAAAAACACAAAAATCTAGTATAAATAAAACTAAGAACAAAAAAATAATAATATAGTATAAAAAATAAAAATCTAGTACAAAAAATATGAAGTTATACGTAAATTTTCATGCCAAATTTCAAATTATTATTAGTTCTTACTCTTCTTAGACAAAAATCTCTTCTTATTTGATCTTTCCCCTAAATATATAAGACTTACATACGCTTTTATTAAAGTTAGGCACCGTTCCTTCAACTCAAAATCTTAGCATCTATAGCAACTTGAATTTTTTTTAAAAAAATCACATGGTGGCGTGGTCGAAAAGCATTGGGTTAGTCTTCATAGGCTGATAGGCATATTCAAAGCTTCTACATTATATATTTTTAATTCTCGAGTTTAATCCTCGAGTTTAATCCTCAAATCTTCTATTTATTAATGGCTTCTAGCCTAGTGGTAGCCTCTTGACTTCTCTTATGAGAGGTCTTGGGTTGGAGTCTCACCCAGAGCAAATATTGCTCTGGGTAGAGCCATGGGGTTTTCCTAGTTGTAGGTTTCCTCCTGGACGGGTGGGTCAGGTCGCCACGCTCTGTTATTCGGGTGGAAGGGTGATCTATTTGCCAGGGTGATCCCGAGTGACCGGGCGCTTGCTGTTAAAAAAAAAAGAGTTGCTTGTCACATGTATGTGAGTAATGAGTTTATATGTACCGAAAGAGATGATAGCGTTCTTCACCTCATTCTCTCCCCGCATTTTTTTTCTTTACTTTTTCTAGGGGATTCTCAAGGGAGAACCTTACTTTTATTATCAAGGGTGTTCATCAAGTCGAATAATAAGTTATTCAGATTATTCGACTCGGGTTAAATATTTTTTTTGGCCAGCTTGAAACCCGACCCAAATCTCAAAATCTATTATCCGACACAAACAACCCGAAAAATCGTGATTCTTATATATCCAAACAACCCCAACAAATAGTTTTTTGCCTATACGAAACCCGACCCGTATCTAAAATCAAATTATCAGACCCAAACAACCTTAATCAAACTTTTAGATGAGTTTTTTCGGGTTTCTGGATACAATTTGGATTTCGGATTTTTTTGAGTTTCGGATATATAAGCACCCCTACTGGCTAGTTATCTCCCTAACGAGAAGGATATAACATATGGCCGGACCAAGGGAAAAAAGGGCACTGATAGGCATGATAGGGTGCTATGTAGGCAATGACTTATTACACATAATTTGACAAGTGAACTAGAATACTAGTTTTTGAATAGTGTTTAGTCTTAATCAATTGCCTTTTGTTTTAAAGATTTACTGTTTAGTTTATCATGTTAGTTCATTTATCTTTAAGGCCGAGAATTTGACAGATTAAAATTAATTTTCTCTTAATACGAAAGTTGCCTTTAGTTTGTATTCATATGTTATATATCATCTTTTAAGTGTAAGATCCAAAATAATAAGATGCGGTTATTCAGTTATCGAAATAAAAAATGCTTAACAATTAATCATTTTCCTATATATATTGCCAAAAAACAATAATAACAATCTAAAATACCATCTGACAACTCTAACAAACTCTAAAGCTAAATTTTAAACCCTAATGCTAAATACTAATTAAAGCTAAACCTTAATCCTAAAAACTATGTTTGGCAAAATGGACGGGTTGGGTAAAGGGTTAGAATGGGTCGGGTCAGGATGGGTGCGGGTAACAACGAGTTTTAAGCAAAACTAGTTCGGGTTTAAATGGATTGTTCTTAAAAAACATCAATTTAGTTTAACTTAAGATGTGTTATAAGCAGGGGCGGCCCGGAGAAGGGCAAACCCGAACTTCGTACGGGGCTCATTCTTCTGGGCGCACAAAATTTTTAATATATATATATATATATAATAAAATATATGAGTAAATAAACAAAAATAAATAAATTTGTAAAAACCACTCTAAAGCCCATATTTAAGCTCATTTTGTTAAAAAAATTTGCTCCAGCCTTTTTTCCTATTTACTTCACGTTCCCTCATTCCTGTCTCCCTCGTAAATGAATTTCAAGAAATCAAAAATTAGGGTTTGGACAATAGGGGCTGAGGAGTGAGCCAGTGAGCAAAGAACACCAAGGCCCCCAGCAATCGAGCATGCAGGTTTGGGACCGCAGCATGCGCACCCAGCAGCCGAGACCCAGGTACCGCCAGCCGCAGACTGCAAGCAGACTTCCGAGCATTGAGATCATGTTCTTTGGTTCATTTAGAATCTTCTTCACTTCAATCTCCAATAGATTATTACATTTTACATTCTCAATCAATCTCATTTCTCAATTTTATTTCTAAATTTCTAAATTCTAATTTCTCAAAATCTGACTACATCTGTTGAAATGATTAAATGAATTAAATTATTAGATGTTTAATTGTTTAATTTGCATCCCATTATCCTACTTCCTAAGTTCCTAATTTGTGTGTTTTAGACTTTTAGTTTGTTTAATTGTTTAACAGTTTAGATACCAATTAAAAATGATTAATTGTTTAATTTTTAAAATCATTAGCTTGTTTTTAGACTTTTAGTATGTGTGTTTTATTAGCATCCCCAATTCATAATTTTTAAATTCTTGAAATATATGTATTGAAAACAAAATGTATTGTTGCATTAGTGCGTAAAAAGAGGAATTAACGAGTTATAAATCCTAAACAACTTTCTGGTTGTCAAAAACAAAAAAAATAGAGGAGAAGAGATGAAAATATGAGAAATTCATAAGCCGGTGCTATGTATAGGGGCTTTTTTTCCCTGGCTCGTCCTGGGCACTCTATTTCTCAGGGCCGCCCCTCGTTATAAGTAAGCAAAAATAGTCCATTTTTATAATTTTTAGTGATTTTCTCATCAAATATGTTATTAATCATTATTAAATGTTTAAATCCATTGCATTTACATTGTTTTTTGGTTACCCATGTTGACCCGTATTGTTTTTTAAATGCTACCCATCTCAACACATTCAATATTATGATGTTACTCATTTCAACTCATTATATTACAATATATTGTTTACCCAAACTAACCTAGACTTCTTGATACCTTGTTTAAATTCAACATTTTTTTTGTTGGCCGGGACCACCCAATTTTCCCTAGTTCACACGATTTACCTCCCTTATGTTGGCCGTGAGACCGGTCAGTGACAACCACCCATTTTTCTTTTGTTCACCATTTTTTTTTAAATTTCACAACCAAATCTCATC
Organism: Mikania micrantha; assembly: GCA_009363875.1. NCBI lineage: Eukaryota > Viridiplantae > Streptophyta > Magnoliopsida > Asterales > Asteraceae > Mikania > Mikania micrantha. The sequence goes on along the minus strand of CM018695.1, from coordinate 77,013,968 downwards.
ATTTTTATAAAACTATCTGGAAAATACAAACTATTCTTTAATTCTGGAAACACTTGTAATCAAAATTCTTCATTTAATATTCAGTTTTAATACATAGCAGAATAAATAAATACACAAACACACACACACACATATGTAAATATGAATGAATAGAAAAAATAAATATATTTCTTCAACGACAAATATAGTGCCACGATCAATTCTCCTTGTTATTGAGCATATATAAAAATAAAGAATTAGAAAAACCAACAAACCATTCCCTTGAGATTTCTTATTCAAGCACTCAACCCATACTTTATTTTTATTAATCCATAGAAGACATACTTTTCAACAACAAAATAGGATGATTTCGGGGATCTAAAATTTTCAAATTTATAACCCAATACAATTTCAACCTTTTCTTTGTTAACCCATGAAAACTCATCAACCAAAACTCCCACTTCCACCATCAACCCTCATATGGTTGAACACCAGCCTCATCGATAACCAACCCGTTCCATCATGATCGGCCGCTCCGTTAAGCATTGGATTTCATCCATCACAACCATTTGCATCCTTCGGTTCTCCATGCTTATGACAAGTTTCATCTCTACGCCGTTAGCGTCGCATACAAAGGCTTCTTCTTTCAAAATTGCTTGCTTAAAGTAAGTTTCATTCCCAAGTTACATGTTCATTTATCCTTGATATACAAGATAATATGGTATCATATGAAAATTTAAATAAATTCATACACAAACACACTTTTGATTTTGGGACAAAAATTGTCTTAACTTCATTGGACCATAATTTCGTCCTAACAACTTGAAACTTTAACACCCAAAATCAATACACAATTACGCGTGTCAAAATACGGTCTTAGTTAACTATTAATTTAACTTATACAAAGCATCACAATTTGAGAACCTGAAAACATTTACAAAAGTAAAACACATTTGTTAAGCTTCTACTTTCATCACAAAATCTTCATAATATAGTTTACATGAAAACACAATCACCAAAACTTGCATAATGTTTGATATTTACAAAAAACATGGTCGGACACGGGCTTAAACGCCCACATATTTTTGACCAGCAAACACCACATAAATGTTCACAATTAGTTCATATGAACTAAGGAAGTCACCCTTTGAATCCTCAAACATTTACGCTCAATCGTACTAAAGTTAGAAAATTTTTGTAGTTGGGCTTGCGATTAGGCGTATAACAAGTCGTATACAGAACTTCTCCTTTGATATGATACCCTGGCTAGGCTTATGTTGTAACCTCTAGAATTTTTCATCATGAATTCAAGTTGCAATTTTGCTCAAGTGGAATAAAATAAAGACAGATGATATTCCTTGAATTCAATACAATGCAAACATTACTAATATCTCGTTAAAAAAATAAATTATTATAATAAAGCATTTTAAATAAGATTGTTTATGAGAATTTACTTCGTAGACTATATACATATTCATGATAATGTGTAATTATGATTAGTCTCTCTTGGAGCAATTTGTTTCTGAATGAACCAGTTTTCCAATAGGTGGGCGACAAGGTACATTGTCTAAAAAAGTGATAGCAGGAAGAGGTATAGAGACATTCATAGTTCACAATTGTTAAAAAAACACATGACATTGTTCAACCCGGCTTTTGTTTTTAAACCCATACGACATGTTTGTTGGGCTCCAACTCAAACCAAGATACATAGACACAAGTACATTATACTGTTCATAGACCAATAGACATACAAACAACAAATGACCACTTGAATAAAAGACTAGCGATTTACATTTTATTGATAGAGAACATATATTTTGTTATACCATCAAGGTTTGAATGCCGAGAATGCTACAACAGAGTTGTGTCCGCCGAAACCAAATGAATTTGAAATCGCTGCATATGGAAAAAAATTTAAGTTGAACAAGTGAGCTTAGAAATTATGAAAATTGGAAGATTAGGATGAAAATGGGGACAAAGTAACTTACCAACATTGATTTCATGTTGTTGCTTATGATTTCCAACAGTGTCGAATTCGACTTCAGGATCAAGGTTCTACAGTTTCAAAGAAAACAAGAAAATTAAACAGAAGGATGAGGGAGACTAACAGGAATGCAAATCTTACTTACAAACTGATTAATGGTTGGGTGCAACCATCCTGTTTGAATCGCTTTAATTGTAGCAATGGCTTCCATACCTCCAGCAGCCGCAAGCGAATGTCCAATCATAGACTGAAAACCAACATGTTAAATGTTGTCAATATGGAGTTCACATTGTGGATAAAACGTGCAGGGTGTTCTTCACCTTTGTAGCGTTCATTTTGAATCCTTCGCGGTTCTTGAATACATTCTTCAGTGCTGTTAATTCAGCAATATCGCCGGCTTTCGTAGAAGTAGCATGTGCATTAATGTAATTCACCTGCCCACATGAGATCCATAAATTATATTTCTTGCCAGATTAATAAGATTATATGTGAAATCCAATGTTAACCACCTCCTCTGCTGATACACCAGCATTTAATAAGCTGCTTTGAATGCAAGATGTAATACCAAAACCATCTGGTCTTGGAGCAGCTATACTATATGCATCACAATTTATTGCTCCTCCCAAGTATTCGGCAATTATTGGTGCATCCCTTTTCATTGCATGTTCTAAACTCTCCATCACCTGCAAACAAACCAAGATAAATAATAACATAAAAAATAAACAAACATATCTAACATAGATTTATTAAATAAGTAAGGTATGGAATGTTGGTAATCAAACATGAAATTAGATGAACAAACACAATAAAATTGATGATACACACATGCATAGATCGATGTTTACACATAAATATATTTTGAGGGTTTATATAGGTATATATTTGGCGGTTAAAAAACCACCAGTATAACTAATTTTGATGGTTATTTAGCTGACATACTTTACTTTACAAATGTGCTAGAGGTGTGCATGAAACAGAAGAAAAACGGCCCAAAACCCAAAAACCGAAACTCCAAACCGAAATAACTGAAACCAAATATAAACCTGCGAGTATGATATATGTTTTCTAAAAACCGAAAGTTTGGGTTTGGTTTTACCTAAAATAAAAACCAAAAAAAATCAAATACATGCCCTTTCAAAAATTTTAATAATTTATATAATGTCTATTTTTATTTTATTGTTTTTGATACCAAAAACATATAAAAATCATATATTTTATTATTATTTAATGCTAAGGATACCAAAAACACACATGATTTTTACGTAATTGAAAGATTTTTTATACAATTTTAAATGTTAAGTATTATTGTACTTAAAATATATTTGTAGTACAAATACAATATTTTGGTTCGTTTTTCTATAAGCATAATTTTATGCCTAAGTAGAAATTTTGGTAATTTAACTCATAGTTAAAAACTTGACAATTCTTTTTCACCATGCAAAATAGATAATTTGTTTTGTTTGTTGTTATCACAATTATGGTCGGTCAATACATATACATACATGTATGCATACATAAATACATACATATGTTGTACAAATTTAATTGCATACGAAGTGTATTAAGGTTTTGTAAAATTATCATGCAAAATTGCATGATAATTTCATTTGTGCGTTGAATTACCACACAAGTTTTAATTGTTTTACATGATAATTTTTCAAAAACCTCGTATACTTCGAATGTAAAAACCACTTTGAATACCAAACTTTACTATACGTGTGTATGTGTGTGTGGGCCTTAAGCCCTTTATTTTAGTACTTGTAGAGGTCACCCTAAATGATAAAGAAAGACACTGTTTTTTTATATTCAACTTAAAAAAAGGCAAACTTTCAACATGATTGGAAAAGTTACCAAAACGCCAGCCCCTTCCCCCATGACGAAACCATCTCTATTTTGGTCCCATGGTCGGGAAGCAGTATGTGGTTCATCATTTCTTTTAGACAATGCATTACAAGCACAAAAACCAGCCAAAATAATCGGATTAAAACCAGTATCTACGCCTCCAGCTATCATCAAATCAGCCACCCCTTCTCGGATATGATTTGCAGCTGCATAGAAGCAATAATTTGAAGTCGCGCAAGCAGCTGCGATGGCATACGTTGGTCCCATAAACCCAACATCTATAGCTAGAGATGCAGGCCCCATACTTGGTATACTATATGGTGTTAAAAACGGTGAGACTTTTTTATAACCCATTTCCATTAGAGTCACCAAGCCATCAGAAAATACCGTTGTTCCTCCCATTCCTGTTCCAACAAGCACTCCAGCACGTTCTTTATCGATCTGCACACAATCTTTATAAAAAATTTTGTACAAATTTCTTGACACATGAAAGATTGAATGATTTATTGAAAGCAGTTAGTAAACTTAATCTAAGGTTAAGTGTAACATAAATTGCATAATTAAACTAGTATAAGTTTGATAATATTGTTAGGTAGTTAGGCTATATGTATTCATCACACCCCATTCATGTCCAGGTCACCTCCCACTACACATGGCCTTATGGCAGTCAAGTTGGTTATCGATATCATTAGATAATTATCATGGTTGCATATATATAGCCTTGTAATATTCATTTGCATAAAATTAGTTATGTTTATAGCATAGTGACCCCCTGACTATTCATGTGTGAGGTGGTTGAAATCCTGTTATTGAAGGATTTGACCAACATGAGTGACATACCTTGGAGCGTTGAACACCACCAAGACCAGAATCTTCAAGTGCTTTTTTCCCAGCAACAATGCAATACCGTTGACAATCATCTAATCTTCGATCATTTTTAGCCATAATGTATCCATCTGAATCAAACCCACAAATCTGAGCACCGAATCGTGTTGGAAACTCTGAAGCATCAAAGCGATCTATCGACTTGACTCCACTCTCACCTGCTAAGAGCCTTTCGTAGTAAGTATCAACATTGTTTCCAAACACAGAGACAAGTCCCATGCCTGTAATAACAACCCGCTTTCTTGCATCTTTCTCTCGTTTCGGGGCGGTTGTAGATATTTGGAAACGCGGTACCTGGCGGCGTCTGGTGATGAGTTGTGGTGGTGTTCTTACGGTTACGGACGACGTAATTTTGCGAAGCGGGTTAAGTGTATTCGCCAAGAGAGGTGTGTGCTCGAGAGGATGAGCTTGAGTTACCATGTTTGTCAAGAGTTGTATGAACATGCTCACTTGTGTCTATAAATATTTAAATTATGAATCTTCGTCCTTCATATATGACATTAGTGTCAAATCAGAAACTTCTTCCAAATTTTCATTAACTGATTTGTTGGTGGAATAGCCTATTTTATAGCCAAGTTTTTCTTTGTTACTTTGTTGTTATAATTAACATTTTTAAGTACTTAATATTTTATATTTAACAGAAGAGACACCTAAAAATAAGGTTAAGAAGTCATTAGATAGTAAAATATGTCATTTGAAGAACTGATTAATCGGACGAGAATAAAGATAGAGTCCCGTTCTACATGTCAATACTGGTATCGAGTATAATATATACTTCAACTTTCTTCGTCGGCCTTGTCATTAAACCACTATCTATGCATAATGACATATATTGTATACATAATAAAACACTCAGATTTATTTTCAAATGTCACTTCTATGTCTACCATTACTAACTTTTGTTAAATGTCACTTTTACCATTTCTTATCTAATTTTCTCTTTTATTAAATAATTACATAACCGATGCATTAACTTCTGTATTTGTAGTTATTTTTTTAGATATAAAGATAATAACATAATATTTAATATTCAATATATATAATACATGGTGTATCATTTAAGTAGTTATTGGAATTTTTAGTTTTGTTTTTGTTACAGAAATTACTTATTGATGTGTAATTTAAACATATTTTATTTAAAAATTTATTTTATAAATTTTATATTTATATTTATACCTATTTAATATTTTTTATTTAACTCCTGTATTACATGATATAGAAACCTAGTTATAAATATACAAGACTAACTTATGCTTTTATTAAAGTTAGGCACCCGTCCTTTAACTCAAAATCTAGCATCTATAGGCATGGTCTAAAAGCATTGGGTTAGCCTTCATAGGCATATTCAAGGCTTGTATATTATATTTTTAATAAAGATTAGTTTAATTCTCTTTCAATTTAATCCTCACTGGAAAGTAAGATCAGATATCCAAATCTCCCTCAATTCCTCAAAAAACTCTTGATGTTATGAAATTCCAACCACATTACTTGTTACTATTTAAGAATTATACTTATCATAAGAATTGCACTTTAGGTATTTTATGGATTATAATCTTTGTCCAGTTGATACTTATTAACAGTTTGTCACATGTTGTTTCAATCAAGTTACCATATTGTTCTATTATGATTAATAGCGAATGCACACACAACTTTATTTTAGATAAATTGGTTCACGAAATGAAACTCATCACTCACTTTATTCCTTCCTTTGGCGTAAAAATAGGGAATCGTGATATTCCCTGATGCAATCAAATTTGCAAAAACATTTTGTTGCAGCTTCTTGCTTTAAAAGTATCCCAAGATTTCTATCCATTGTGTCAGGAGGGACTGATGTGGTTCTAGGTATACAATGGTTAGCAACGCTTAACACGGTTCAAGCAAATTGGAAGGAAAATTTTTTAAGTTTACCATCAATGGTAAGGAATACAAGATAAAAGAACTTCCACCCGATCTTTAGCAACCAGTTACTTTCATCAATTTCACTAGGGTTATATTTCTGGTTCTTGTTTATTTTTTGGTTGTCTTGAATTGTTATCTTGTTTGTACTCAAACTTTTGGAGAGTAGCCCCTCTCGAATCAAGTCAACTATCTCACTGTTCTTGTTCTTAGTTAATTGAAATTCTAGTTTCTATCAATCTAGTTAGGCTTAGTGTTACATTGACCTATTTTTTTTGGGTTATTGGATTAAAATATTCCCAACTTTAGGCTCTTGGCCGGCGATATTCCCTACTCAGGAAATGTTTCAAATCACTCCCTACTTTAAACTTAGTTTTTGCTGGCACTCCCGTTCTAACAGAACTGTAACTCCGTTAACTTAAATCGCAAAATCGAACCTAACAATCACAATACCTTCTCTCAATCAAAAATTGAACTCACATAAACTTAGTTGACATTCATTGAGTCCTAATCGTGGCCTCAATTTCATCAAACATCATTTTTCCTATCGATTTTGAATCCAAGAAACAGTCACGGCTACTGTATATACGAACTCAAGCAATTCGAATCCGATCCAGATAATCTTGAAGCCATTAGCCTCGTTTTTAGGTCTAGAATGAAAGCCCTATGGTTAATTTGATCAAGCATCATCCTTCCTATCGATTTTGAATCCAAGAAATAGTCGCAACTGCATTTATAAACGAACTCAAGAAATTCGAATCCAATCCAGGTAATTCTTGAAACCATTAGCCTCCTTTTTAGGTCTAGAACGAAAGCCCTATGGTTAATTTGATCATCAGATGATCATTTGATCGATTTGGATCGAGGTTCAAAACTATTTATGTAGAATTGGGGATAATCATCAAAAGTGTTAACAGAGTTACACTTCCGTTAGGATGAAAGTACCGGCAAAAACTAAGTTCAAAGTAGGGAGTGTTATGAAACATTTCTTGAGTAGGGACTTGTGGGCCATAAGTTTTATGTGTCCTTATACTTTGTAGGCCACGGGCTTTACCTAAAACCTTGTAGCCCATGGAATTTGAGAGCCTTGTGCCTTAGACCTTGGGACTTGTGGGACTTACACTTTAGGTCGTAGGTTTTATGGGGTTTGGGCTATGTGGGACTTGGGCTTTGCTGGACTTGGGTAAAAGATGATTATTATATTTGAAAATATAAAAACTAACCTTTGAAGTTTGATGAAGCATTTGACAAAAAAAAATCTGAAAACTTCATGTATCTTCCCACAAAAAATCCATTTGATGATGGAGATGGGTCAACGAGAAGGATCTAATGTTTTCAAGAGATTCCAATACCTTTAAGAGATTCATGCCATGAATAACGATGTCCGCTCAACATCATCCTGCACCTAGAAACAAGTCAATACTTAAACAACAACAACAAGCATACCCAGTAAATATCCCACTTAGAGTAGGGTCTGGGGGTGAAGAATAGAGACAAACCTTACTCGTATCCCAGTTGGGATACAGAGGCTGCTCCGAAGGAGTATCCGGCTCAAAGTTATCGTTTGAGATTAATCACCTCAACGCTTTTAACGATTATTTTCACAAAATAAGTAAAATAACGTTAAAATTATTGCAATTTTACTTTTACCCCTTAAGGGCCAACACATATATACATTTTATGCGTGCACCACAAATGGGACGCTAATACTTAAACAATACAAATGAATATATGATGATGTCGGGTCATTATTATCCTACATTTCGCAACAAGTTAATACAATAAATAAGGGCAAACAAATATATACGTGAGTTTAGATAAAAGGGTCAAAGTTATTGGATTCATTATAAATTTGAATATTTAGGAACTTTATTAGTGACGGACACCTTGGCAAGGGCCCAAGGCACACCCTTGGGAGCATGGTTCAAGGGTCCAAAATGCAAAGCCCCACATTTTGTCCCACGTCCCACCCTAAATGAATGTTTAGAATCAGCTTGTAAAAATCAATATATATTGTTCTTCGCTCAAATTTTAGGGTTCCACAAAATTCTACACATGCTTACACTAGATTTTTACAGAAATATCTTTAAGTCTTGTCTGATTGTAAAACTTGGATGTACAACTAAATAGAAAACAAATACAACAAGGATACCTAGTTAAAATCCTACTTTGAGTGGGGTTTGGAGAGAAGAGATGAAGATACATCTTACCCCTACCTAAAAATATGATAAAGAGACTGTTTCATAGAAGTCCTTCGGCTCAAAGATCTGTCCCTTTTTTTATAGTTGTTTATATATATATACACTCTTTTTTACGTATATATACATATATCTTCCTACAAAAACACACCACAAGAAGACCGATCAATAATTAGTCAGAACATATAAACACCAATAAAAATATAAGCGTATAACACAATCGGTTGATCAAAACAAATAACCACAAAACCATTTAGGGCATGATATAAAGTCAAGGAAGTTTCATTCAACAATCAAAACCAACATTGTTCAAGTAAACCTACATCCCCATACTGCAACCAAGCATATAATCATACATCATACATACCAAGCCAGCAAACATACGACATATCAGACACACATACTGCATACAAAAGGGAGCCCCTATAGCTAGAGCTAAGCCCCTAGATACATATCCCCCATCTTTGTTCTACGCTACCACGTTCTGACAAGTCCTGGCAAATCTGCTCATCCCATATTCCCATGTCAACCTCAGTCGACCTCTTCCCCTTTTGCCTTCCACCGTGAGAAAATCTACACTTCGAACACGTGCCGACTTGTTTCTTCTCCCCACATTCCCGAAACCATCTCAATCTTACTCCCTTACTTTGTCCAAGATGTTCGCTGCCCCTAACTTTTCCCCGAAGTCTTTGTTCTTAATTCGATCAGCCTTGTGCGCCCGTACATCCATCTCAACATCCTCATATGTGTTGTCTCCAAAATTTCTTGCTTGGGTCTTCTTAATTGACAAACAATTAATATCATACATCATGGCTAGTCAAATCGCCACTCTATAAAATTTACCCATAAGTTTTTTTGGAAATCTCTTGTTACATAGAATGTTTGTTGTTGCTCTCCACTTATTCCAACAAGCCTGGAATCAGTGAGCTACGTCGTTCTCAATGTCTCAGTTGCTTTGTAGAAACGGTTCTAAGTATTTGAACTTTGTCGTTTGTGAAAAACAAATACATTATCAGAAAATAGTGGATTAGTTTCTAATTAATCATAAAACAAAAAAAATAGGTCAATGTAACACTAAGCCTAACTAGATTGATAGAAACCAGAAATTCAATTAACTAAGAACAAGAACAGTGACATAGTTGACCTGATTCGAGAGGGGCTACTCTCCAAAAGTTTGAGTACAAACAAGATAACAAATCAAGACAACCAAAAAATAAACAAGAACCAGAAATATAACCCTAGTGAAATTGGTGAGTCCTTTTATCTTGTATTCCTTACCATTGATGGTAAACTTAAAAAAATTTCCTTCCAATTTGCTTGAACCGTGTTAAGCATTGCTAACCATTGTATACCAAGAACCACATCGGTCCCTCCTGACACAAACGGATAGAAATCTTGGGATACCTTTAAAGCAAAAAGCTGCAACAAAATGTTTTTGCAAACTTGATTGCATCAGGGAATATCACGATTCCCTATTTGTATGCCAAAGGAAGGAATAAAGTGAGTGATGAGTTTCATTTCGTGAACCAATTTATCTAAAATAAAATTGTGTGTACATCTGCTATTAATCATAACCAACACTTCAGCTGTACCTAAAATGCCTTGAAGTTTCATGGTAGTGAGAGAAGATAGACCAAACTGGAAGCTAGTTTTAGCTAATTCTTAGGAACAATCCTGCTCGTTTCCTGTTACCTCTCCCCCTTCATATGTTATTTCAATGAGCTTGAAGTTCCTAGTTTTACAATGGAGCCCTGGCCCGTACTTATCACCGCACCGAAAACATTCCTCTCGGAGATAACGACCATGTTTTTCAGCATCTGAAAGACGGTTTTCCGCTGGATCTGGGCTGCAGTAACTGGAAGTATAGGTTTAGAAGCTGTTGGAGTCTATTCTGTTGAGATAGAAGAAGTAGAACTAAAATTCTTACCAAAAGTCGTATAACTAACTTTGGATTCAAATTCTAAAGCTAGCCTCATTTCTTTGTGTAATGTGAAGTCAAGCTAGAGCAGATCTTGTTTTAATTTGTCTTCCCTCCTTCCTTTTCTCCAACTCTTGAGTCTATACAAATCAAGAAAAACAAAGTATAATGATAGTATTTGACCAAAAAAAAAAAAAAAAAAAAAAAGCAAAATAGGGTAGCATAAACAAAAATTAATATACCTTCCACTTTAACTCTATCCTCTAGCATGCTTCTTATGCAAGAAGACATGATAAATTAAATATAATGTAACATCAACTATGATTATGCGCTTCAAAATTGGATCAGAGATCAAACTCACATAGCCATCTACCTCGTTTAAAACAGCATCCTCTATAAGCATGAGATACGAGAATGAATCACAAAAAACAAACACATGTACATCAAATAGACGTATATTATTTCAAAATATGGGTTAGAATAACCCTCTCGATCAAGCATGGAAGGATATCCTATTGTGACAAAGTGTTTGCAAGCATACCTGTTGTGAAGGATATCCTGTCAAACACGGAATTAGACAACATGAACCAATGTCAAACTTTAATTAAATCAGATTAATACCTCATTTTACCATTGAAAGTTACCATAAACACAAGTAAAAGCAATTTATGAAGATAACAACAAAATCAACGCAACTTGAAACCTACAACAATTACATGCCAAATATTGTATTGTAATAGCGATAACAGCCAGTCTCGGTAATTGAATGGCATCAGGGAACACTACTAACTTTGTAAGTTGTCTAAACAACCAATCGAACAGCTCTTTGTGTCCCATCCGTACCAAGTTTAGCAACTTTCAAAGCAGTTATATACCATGCCTAACAGAGAACCAACAGTCAACACTTACAAAAGGAGGATGGGTGAATTAATCAGAGATTTAATTATTTTCCTTTGCTAATTAGACTTTGGTTTGTATATAAAATTTAATGAGTATCCTCTTATTCTCTGACAATGAAATAAAAAATAAGCTATACCACAGCAAAACATCGAAATGAGATACAAAAAATAATCAGTGACCATCTTATCAAGGTGAGTATGTGTTTTTGTTATCACCAATGCATTTCATATGTGACAAACTTCCTTGTTAAATAAGAAATACTATTGAATCATTAAATACCAAGCTTATATACTAATTGATGGAGAAGGGCATACCTGCTGGACCTTGCTAGAGGTCTCTATTATGGATCCCATAGACGATACAAGACCACTTATACAAGTAACAGTAGCCAATATTGGCCGATTGCAATTCTATCACAGCAACAATACGTCTTAGACATACTTTCTAGCGCCAAAATGGCCGATTGCAATTTGGTGCATACGCCAGTTGATACCGCCGGTAAACTTGGTGCTCTAGACGGGGATTTACTAGCTAATCCAACTCCTTACCGCAATGTAGCTGGAGCCCTTCAATACCTCACGTTTACTTGCCCGGATATTCCATATGTCGTACAGCAAGTGTGCATGCATATGCTTGCTCCTTGCACGTCTCACTTTAATGCTCTTAAGCGAATCTTAAGGTAGTACAATGGCAATGTGTCTTTACCTCCGTCGCAGTCCCATCTCGTCTCTTATTGCATATACCGATGCTGATTGGGCAGGCTGCCAGGACACTCGTCGCTCTACGTCATGTTACCGTGTCTTTCATAGACAACAATCTCATCTCGTGGTTGTCTAAAAAGCAGACCACCATCTCTCGGTCTAGCGCAGAAGCCGAATATATGGGGGCAGCAAATTTGGTTGCTGAGTTGTGTTGGATTCGCAATCTTTTACTCAAGCTAGGCCATCCTACCAATTGGGCTTCTCTCGTGTATTGTGACAATGTCAACGCTATTTACATGTCCGGTGACCCTATACAGCACCAACGTACCAAACATATTGAAATTGACATCCATTTATTTCGAGACAAAGTTCAGGCTTGTCAGATTCGTGTTTTGCATGTTCCATCGCGATATCAGCTCGCAGATATCTTCACGAAAGGATTACTTCAAGTGTTATTCAACGACTTCAGATCCAGTCTAAGCATTCGCCAACCTCTTTTGTTTATAAGTTTATATGCTTATGTCTTTATTGTATGGTATAGGGATGTCATATGTAAAATTATAACCTATATATGGTGAATACGTAAATGAGAAAGGCAAGGGATTCAATCGCATGTATTCTAAGGGATCCAATCATATCTATTCTATCAATATAATACAACTTCCACTTAACTCTATCATCTAGCATGCTTCATATGCAACAAGACCAGATAAATTAAATATAATGTAACGTCAGCTGTAATTATGTGCTTTAAAATTGAATCAGCTGTGTTTGGGATGGCATACTCTATAAATATAAGATATTAAAATGAATCACAAAAAAGCAAACAAAAGTAAATCAAACAGATGTGTTTGCAAAACTTATACCGGTGACAGAGCATATTATTCACTACCAAGAGCCTCAGCTACTCCTAAAAGTTCTATTCATGTGTTGCTTAGATCTTCCAAGAAATGGAAAACACATACATTACTAAAATATAGTAGATTAGCTTCTAATTAATCATAAAAATATAAAACTAAACAAAAATTAAGGACAGTGTAACACTAAACACAACTCTTGTTAGCGGCCTCTGTCACAATGACAATACAATAATGATGTCTGCTAAGCATCATCCTGCATTTAGAAACAAGCCGGCACATCAAACATAGACAAATGAATATACTATGATGTCTGCTCAGCACATTATCCTGCACTAGGAAACATGTCAATACAATAAATGACGACAAATGAATCAGACTGTCAAGTGTTCTCTAGTTACCTCTTATTTTAAAATGTCTTCAGCAAAGGGACAATCTTGCAAATTAAGATACTCCACTTAAATTGTCAAAAATAACGTTAGAAAATTGCAAGACAACATATGGAAAATACCTGCACGAGTCTAGTTGAGAACATATCTGCAAGATCTTAAAGAGGCACCCATGTCATGACAAAAAAAAAGAAATTAAATAGATCTCAATCAAGTGGAGAGTGAAAAAAGAAATTCTTTTAGTGGAGTCACAATTACCTTAGCTGCTTAGGAGAGTACCATACTTCAGTAACATCACCACTTTTTATTTAAATTAGAGAAAAATAGGGAAGCATAAACAAAATATAATATACCTTCAACTTAACTCTATCATACAGCGTGTTTCTTATGCAAGAAAACATAATAAATTAAATATAATGTAACGTCAACTATGATTATGTGCTTCAAAAATGGATACAACACCAACAACACGTACCTAGTTTAATCCACTTTGTAGGGTCTGGGGGGAGAGATGAACACATACCTTGTCCCTGCCACAATGTGGTAGAGAGGCTGCTTCGTTAGAGTCCCTCGGCTCATAAGTTTTCAAAAATAATTAAATTTTTTTCCTCCTTTTTTGTAAATATTATATATATATATATATATATTATTTACTTTTTTTTGTTTTTTTATTTATATTTATTTTTGTGCTTCAAAAATGGATAAGAGATCAAAATAAAAAAGCAAAGCAAAGTACATCAAACAGATGTGTAACCATGGATCCTACTGTGACAGTGTTTGCAAGCATACCTGTTGTGAAGGATAATCTGCCAAATCTAGAATTGGACAACATGAAACAATGCCAAACTATAAAAAAAATCAGATTATTACCTCATTTTACCATTTGCAGAATACCATAAACACAACAGGTAAAAGCAAGTTGTGAAGATAACACAAAAAGCAACGCAACCTGAAATCTACAACCCATACATGTTAAATATTGTTACAGCAATAACGAGTCTCAAAAATTTTATAGCATCAGGGTACTTACTATCCTTGTAAGTAGTCTGAACCACCAACCAAAAAGGTCCTTCTGCCCCAACCACACCAAAGTTAGCATCATTGAAAGCAGCAACAATTTACGGTGCCTAACACAGAACCAGCAGTCAAGACTTACAAAAGGAAGATAGGTGTAATAAGAGATTTAATTTGATTTCCATTTATTTCCGTTTCCTAAATTAGACTATGGATCGTATAGAAATTAAATGATGTATCCACTTATTATCTCTGACAATGAAATAAAAAAATAAACTATATTACAGAAAAATATAAAAATGAGACATAGAAAATTAACCATCTTATCAAGGTGAGTAGCAACCACCTAAGGATTCAAGGTCGCGACATCTGACCTTGTTATCACCAATGGATTCCACATCCCCATTATTAATTCTGATGTGTTTACAAACTTTACAATGTTAAAACCATTGACACATAAAATACCAAGCTTATATATAAATTGATGGAGTTGGGTGTACCTACTAACCTTGCTAGAGTTCTCTATTGTGGGTCCCAAAGCCAATGGAAGACCACTCACATAGGTAGCAATAGCCAAGGTTAGATATATGTTTCTGTCATATCAAGTTACCAACCTCTAAAATTGCTAACAGTCCCAACAGAATCCTGCTAAAAAACAGGGTCTTTATGTGTGTGTGTGAGTGTTGTTGGGTTGGGTTAAGAACAAAATATATATATATATGATTTCTTCATGTATAGTAGCAGCAGATAAGCGCATACAATTGCATAAATTCCCCAAGAATAAAGCATAAAGAGAGCACACATAAGATTGCATGCATCTACATATCTAGTACTAAAAGCACAGCTACATATGACTAAAGACACACTTAGGGTTACAAGCAAACGAAGAAAGAGGCTATCACCTACACC
The DNA here is from genome assembly GCA_009363875.1 of Mikania micrantha. Taxonomy (NCBI): domain Eukaryota; kingdom Viridiplantae; phylum Streptophyta; class Magnoliopsida; order Asterales; family Asteraceae; genus Mikania; species Mikania micrantha. Next base: position 76,998,496 of record CM018695.1, on the reverse strand, counting down.
TACCTAAATCAAGTACAATCTAAGCTAAGATGCAAAACCCAATTCCCTTTGATGCATATGTTTAATAGGATGAATAGGTTTATTAGCTTCTTCCACAGTTTAGTATGCTTTTGTAGATTCAAATTTTCAAAACAAAATGACCACAACCACAAACCATGTCAAGATGAAAATTCATATTAATTACTTAAAAAAAATATTAATAAGCACGTCATCTTCCAATCAACTAAACAAATTATTCAAGTGGTCAATGATATCTTCCACTAATACTCTCACGAGGCAAGCTATAAATACCACCACCAGATATTGCTTTCAGCAAATGCACCCTGCCAGAGTAAACATGTAAATTTTGATACTAAACATACCAAAAAATATTAGAAGCAAAATCACAACCTTCTACTGAACTATGAAGAGCAGTCCCACGAAATTGGGCAAAGCGCCATGGTGGCATTTCTAGTAGCATCAACACTAAAGTGTAAACCAGTATCCTTGCAGAAATCAATTACTTCCTACAATTTCAAACGTCCGACCGCATAGTCCTCAACTACAATTAAAGATAAGAGTAGCAAGAATAACAGAGTGACAAACCTTTTTTCTCAAGCATCCAAATAGGCTTAGCAGCCCGTGTGACATTGACAACTTCAGCCTTTGTGTTATATAGCCAAGTTAGTATTTTATTTGCAAACTAATTGTAGCTATTGTAATAAATAAAAGCCTTCTTTGAGTGATTTATCCGGGTAACTTTAGGATAATATTGTTGTGAATATAATACACAAGATGCCAGGATCAAACAGAAGACCAAACAGAAGTTTCATAAGAGAGAACAAGAAGCACTGACCATCTGCTGCAGCATAAGGACTTCAAGCACTTAAAAATTCAATCAGTACACGGCTTTTTTAAAACAAATGCCAGGATCAAACCCGAAGAAGAAAATGACCTGGTCAACCTTCAAGAAAAATTACAACCAATTGAAGTAAAATTTGAGAGTAAACCAAAACGATATTTTAAAAGATAAACGTTAAAACAAACAAATAACCCTACCAGAAAATTAAAATCTAACCTAATTCAAGGATAGAATGACATTTAAGATCTGCGAAGAAGTCCGAAGGACAGCTCGGACAATGCTGCCAATCGCTACACACCATATCGTTTTGCAAAGCACAATAACGAATCAAAAGACAAGTAGTACTGTTAGCATCAACTCCATCCATCAATAAATAAAAACATTAATTTATATCTATGTGTTCCCGATATGAACAAATAAACTCATACTGATGACATACTCTTAAGAGCAAAATCTTCAGAGCCCAAAGCCCAGCCGCAACCCGTCTTCTCAAAACAAATGTTCAGATCAAACCTCAAGAAAAATAACCACCAAATAAGGTAAGATTCAACAAGACCATAATGATAAATTAGAAGGAAAAAAACAAACAAAAAACAGAAGTGCTACCTGATTCATGGATGATGAAAAACGAAAGTGCTGCACCTTCCAAAATTTCTATTCCAGTGTTGCCCAGATCTTCCAAGAAATGGAAAACACATGCATAACTACAAAATAGTGGATAAGTTTCTATTGAATTGTAAAACCAAATAAAAAATAAGGTCAGATATTAGGGTAAAACGACTAACGGAGTGACAAACATTGCTTTCTGAGTAGGCTTAGCAGCCCTTGTGATGATGACAATACAATAATGACGTTTGATTGGCATCGTCTTGCACTTCGAAACAAGTTGACACAACCTACAAAAGACACATGAATCTACTATGAGGTCCCCTCATCATTATCCTGCATTATAAAACATGTCAATAAAATAAATGAAGAAAATGAATCAGACTATCAAGTGTTCTCTAGTTAAGAGCATGAGCAAGCCTCTTTGAAATATCTTCAAGTCTTCAACAAAAGGACAATGTTGCAAACTAAGGCACTCTCCTTAACCTGTCATAACGTCAGAAAATTACAAGACAACGTATGGCAGCTTGGTCGCCCCTGCCAATTCATGGCACACAGCTTTCATACCTTCAATACAAGATTACATGGATAAACGGAACTAAGATGTAGTATCAGCATATAAGAACCAATTTATGGAAGACAAACAATGTCGCGATGAAGATTCTTATTACTTGAAAAAAATATAAATAGGCATGTCAACTTCCAATCAACTAAACAAATTACTCAAGGGTTCGGTAATATCTTCCACTAAGAATCTCACGAGACAAGCTACAAAGACCAACACCAAACACTATGTAATCAACTAAACCTTTTATCTCAAGCAGTCTTAGCAGCCCCTGTGACAAATTCAGCCTCTAATATTAATATATCCAAGTTAGGTTTTTATTTGCAAACTAATTGTAGGCTTGTAGCTATTGTAACAAATTTAAGCCTTCTTTGAGTGATATATCCAGGTAACATTAGGATGATATTGTTATAAAAAGTAATACACAAGATGACAAACTTAGGTATGATGTCGTTTGTACATGTACATTAGATTGTTTTTCAAAAATTCATATCCCATTTAGTCATTTGCATTATCAACTTCAAGACAAAAAAAACTTTTAAGCCATAGTTGGTCAATGCATTCCTAACAGAAATTACAAAGAGTTGAGTATAATGTCATCCTCTATGCAGGTATAAACACTATTTTCTACTCGTAAGACCAAACACAAGTTTCATAAAACAGAACAAGAAGCACTGACCATCCTTAAGGACTTCATGCACTTGTAAATTCATTCAGTAACCAGTTTTTTTAAAACAAATGCCAAGATCAAACCCCAAGAAGAAAATGACCTGGTCAAGCTTCAAGAAAAACAACCAACAATTGAAGTAAAGTTTGAGAGTATACCAAAACAATATTTGAAAAGATAAAGAAAACAAACAAATAACCCTGAAATAAAATGAAAACCTAACCTAATTCATGGATGCAATGATACTTAAGATCTCTGTGATGAATCAAAATACAAGTAATACGGCTAGTATATACTTAATCCGTCAATATGAAGAAAGTAATGACATACTCTTAATAGCAGAAGCCCCAGCGCAGCCCGTCTTCTCAAAACAAATGCTCAGATCAAATCTCACGAAAAACAACCATCAAATAAATTAAGATTCAACAGGACCAAAATGATAATTTAGAAGGAAAAAAAACTTGCAGAAAACAAAATTGATAACCTGATTCATGGATGACACGATCGCTCGGTTAATGTTGGAATCGTTACAAACCTTCTACTTCCGCAATCGTCGAGTCTGCCAGAGTCAAATTGGTGTGTGTGTGTGTGTGGTGGGGGGGGGGGGGGGGTGACGGAGAAGAGTAGAGACAGGAGAGGGAGATTTGGGGATGATGAATTGACGCGGGGGTATTTGTAATAAACGACGATTCGAGATTTGGGGAATTTGTAACGATTACTTTTTTCTTGTTAAGATTCTGAAATCCCCGCAATAAATATTGATAATTTAATATTTGTTTTTAAAAAAAAATATTATTTTATGTTACCTGAAAATATATATATTTGTACATATGTATGAATAGTAAATATAAATCGTGATGAATAAATAGTTACGTAATAGTAATAAAAATAGGGAAAATGTTATAGAAACATAATCAACTTTTGATTTTGTTTCAATTAAATTACTGTAAGTTTGTTTTGTTTCAATTAGGTAACTTAAGTTTGATTTATGTTTTAATACTAAATAAAAAACATGGATAACATGTAATCTTGATTCGTTTAGGCTTTATAAGTGAATTTTTAGATGATTTTAGGATCCGTTTGAAGGTTTTAGACGTATTTTAGTCTCATTTGGGCATTTTGTTTTTTTTTTTCTAATCAACTAAATAATTTTACTTTTTTTAAAATAATTCACAAATTTTTTGATTTTTTAAAAATTTTTGCAATTTTAAAAATAGTTTGAGATTTTTTTTTTCAAAATCCATGTTATTTTCATGTTTTCATACAATAAAAATAAAAAATGAAAATAAAAAAAAATTATGGTTACAAGTTATATAAGTCACATATCTAAGATTGAAACATAAAAATAAACTTAAGTTATCATATTGGAACAAAACAAAGTTTGAGTAACTTGATTAGAACAAAATTAAAACTTTGTTATGTTTCTACAAAATTACCCCATAAAAATAATACTTAATTTTCAAGATAAATGAATAAGTGTATAAGGTAGCGGTGTTCACGGCTCGATTTCAAACCGCGAAACTGTTTAAACCGGTCATCTGTTTGGTTTTCCGGTCTGTCTATTTGCAAAACTTTTGGTCGGTTGGTTTCAAAAGGCTGAAATCGTAGTGAACGGTTTGATTTATGGTTATAATAGTAAACAAGAGTTCTTTTAGAAGAAATAATCTGCTCATTATTCTTTAAAGAGAAACAATATGGACATTTGGAACGTTCCTACTGCAGCGGTAAGTTTTGGTCAAATTACTACTACTGTTGTTGCTGCTACTATTAGTATACGACTATTACTATTTCTACTATTACTATTACTATTACTATTACTATTACTATTATAAGAAACATGCTCTTGTAAAGTCACAGTTTACACAATTTGAGTTAATCACAAAATATGAGCACAAAATCATAGATATATATGGACAAATTGAACCTGAATATAATCGAGAGACTCAAACCCTAGGAAGAAGAGATGGAAGGTGATGCAAGAAAACGTCCGGGTGTTCGCCTTCGTTGATGTTAATATATAGAGAAAATGAAATTCCAAGAGCAGTTGCCCTATGTATGAGGTTTTATAGTTTTTGTGCTTCCTCCATCCATGTGACCAGTCACTACAGTCACCGGAACCATTTCTGTCATGAATCAGTTACAAAAGTGGTTCTAACTGCCTATTTTATACGGCTAATATCAAGTCATGGGGAATTTAGACGACCCAGAGCTAGACCAGTTGAAACGACCGGCGTCTATATATATAATTAATATTAGTTTTACACAAACAATGATGGTTCTTCCTGTGTAAATTAAATACCATATGAAACTATACAATGCTTCAATATGACGGATTAAGGAAAAACCATACATACAACATTGACCTACCCGAATTTTATTTTCTGGCCCATTTGATAAGTTTGTTGGACTCCGACTCAAACCAAGTTACATAGACACAAGTACATAATATTGTTCATAGACCCATAGACATATAAACAACACCAGACCACATGAATAGAAGATTAGCGATCTACACTTTATTGGTCATAGACTTATTGTTTGTTATACAATCAAGGCTTGAACGTCGAGAATGCTACGACGGAGTTGTGTCCGCCAAAACCAAATGAATTTGAAATCGCTGCATATGGAAAAAAAATTAAGTTGAATAAGTGAGCTTGAGAAATTATGAAAATTGGAAGATATGATCGAAATGGGAACAAAGTAACTAACCAACATTGATCTCATGTTGTTGCTTATGATTTGCAACAGTGTCGAATTCAACTTCAGGATCAAGGTTCTACAGTTTGAATGAAAACAAGAAAATGAAACATGAGGATGAAGGAGACTAACAGGATTGCAAATCCTACTTACAAACTGATTAATGGTTGGGTGCAACCATCCTGTTTGAATCGCTTTAATTGTAGCAATGGCTTCCATACCTCCAGCAGCCCCAAACGCATGTCCGATCATAGACTGGAAACCAACATGTCAAATGTTGTTAATATGAAGTCCACATTGTGGAGAAAACATGCAGGGGGTTCTTCACCTTTGTGGCGTTCATTTTGATTCCTTCGCGGTTCTTGAATACATTCTTTAGAGCTCTTATTTCAGCAATATCGCCAGCTTTCGTAGAAGTGGCGTGTGCATTGATGTAATTTACCTGTCAACATGAGATCCATAAATTATATTTCTTGTCATATTAATAAGATTATATGTGAAAACCAATGTTAACCACCTCTTCTGCTGATACACCAGCATTCAATAAGCTGCTTTGAATGCAAGATGTAACACCAAAACCATCTGGTCTTGGAGCAGTTATATTATATGCATCACAGTTTATTGCTCCTCCTAAGTATTCGGCAATTATCGGTGCATCCCTTTTCATTGCATGTTCTAAACTCTCCATTACCTGCAAACAAACCAAGATATATATCATCAAAATATAACAAACAAACATGACGTATCCAACAAAGTCTAATTAAATCAATAGGGTCTGGGGATGAGATGAAGCTACATCTCACATCCTATATCCATGAGATAAAACAGCTGCTCTCAAAGAGACCTCTGACTCATAAATATCAAAACATAAGACGTACGAAATGTATCTTCTACATTGGTGTCTTTTACTATTTTGAATTTTTCAAAGTATAAATTGTTGAATCTAGGTGTTTTGTATTATATGCAATAGCAAGACAAAATTCCTATGTAATACGCGATTGATGTCACTACCTTGACAAAACAACACGACCATCTATGTCTTAAGTAAAAAAGGACAATTTTTAGAGGTATTTGACTCATTGTTAAAGATTTTGGAGGTAGTAATTTGTTTTAACAATGTATATAGATAATAATTTTGTTTTGTTTATTGTTATTACAATCATGATTCGTCAATACGTACATGCATGGGTACTTATGCTACAAAGTGTTATTTGTGTGCGAAGCATACGAAGGTTGTGAGAATTTATCATGCAAGATTGCATGATAGTTATCACACATACTTCATTTTTATCATAATCCCACCTCTGCAAGATAATTTCATTTTTGCTTCTAATTATCACTCATGTATTAATCGTTTCGATATGAAAAGAAGTTTGAACATGATTGGGGAAGTTACCAAAACGCCAGCCCCTTCGCCCATGACTAAACCGTCTCTACTTTGGTCCCATGGTCGGGAAGCAGTCTGTGGTTCATCATTTCTTTTAGACAATGCATTAAAAGCAGTTAAACCTGCCAAATTAATCGGATTAAAAGAAGCATCTACGCCTCCAGCTATCATCAGATCAGCCACTCCTTCTCGGATATGATTTGCAGCTGCACAAAAGCAATAATTCGATGTCGCGCAAGCAGCAGCCATGGCATACGTTGGTCCCGTAAACCCAACATCTATAGCTAGAGACGCAGGCCCCATATTTGGCATACTATACGGTGTTAAAAACGGTGAGATTTTTTTATAGCCCATTTTCATTAGAGTCATAAAGCCATCAGAAAATATTGTTGTTCCTCCCATTCCTCCTGTTCCAACAAGCACTCCAGCACGTTCTTTATCGATCTGCACACAATCTTTATTAAAAAATTTGTACAAGTTTCTTTGACACATGAAAGATTGAATGATTTATTGAAAGTAGTAAACTTAATCTAAGATTAAGTGTAACATAATGGTATAATTAAACTAGTATAAGTTTAGTTAGTTAGTTTGTTAATATTGTTAGGTAGCTTTGTGGATTAAGTTAGTTAGATTTTTTTTTTAAAAAATAAAGGGCCAATATTAAAAAATGCATTACAAGTGGTGTTGGGAATTCTTTTTTTCTTTCACAAATGGTGTTAACTTCATTGTTAGTGGCGATTTAGAAGAGAGGGAAAAAGAAAATATAGGAGTGTCAGATGGTACATACATTAAAAAATTGATTTATCACCCTGTTGTCTACTAGCATCGGCAATTTCAGCCTCCTCTCCACTGCTAGTGGCGATTTAGAAGAGAGGGAAAAAGAAAATATAGGAGTGTCAGGTGGTACATTACATATTTCTCTTTTCTCTAAATCACCACTAGCAATGGGTTAGCGCCATGTGTGGAAAAAAAATTCCCTAACACCCGTTGTGATGCCTACTTTAAAAAAAAAAATCAGTTAGTTAACATTATCGTTAGATAGTTATTATGGTTTCATATATGTAACCTTGTAATATTCATTTGCATGTAAGCATGTCCAATATGTGCCAAGGGGTTTACAACACAACAACGCCCCTTGACTATTCATGTAGGAGGTTTTGTGTCAGGTTTCTCCTCATATGGACTTGGGTTTCAGCCTGACCTAGACGTTCAAACAATTGAGGCTGTTGAACACTTGAACTTCCGTCACAAAAGGGCTCGAACTTGGGTAATGGTGGCTGATCAAATGTCGTTAAGAAAAAAGTATGGTTGATATGTAAATATGTGTGTTTTTGTTACTTGTTACTTAAATTCCCTGTTAATACCAGCATGAGTGCCATACCTTGGCGAGTTGATCACCACCAAGAGCAGCATCTTCAAGTGCTTTTTTCCCTGCAACAATGCAATACCGTTGACAATCATCCAATCTTTGGTCATTTTTAGCCATAATGTATCCATCTGAATCGAACCCACAAATCTGAGCACCGAATCGCGTTGGAAACTCTGAAGCATCAAGCGATCTATCAACTTGACTCCGCTCTCGCCTGCTAAGAGCCTTTCGTAGTAAGTATCAACGTTGTTTCCAAACACAGAGACGAGTCCCATGCCCGTAATAACAACCCGCTTTCTTGCATCTTTCTCTCGTTTCGGGGCGGTTGTAGATATTTGGAAACGTGGTACGTGGCGGCGTCTGGTGAGGAGTTGTGGTGGTGATCTTACGGTTACGGACGATGTGTTTTTGCGAAGCGGGTTAAGTATATTCGCCAAGAGAGGTGTGCGCTGGGGATGATGAGCTTGAGTTACCATGTTTGTCATGAGTTGTATGAACATGCTTATTTGTGTCTATATATAGCTAAAGTATGAATCTTCGTTCTTCATATATGACATTAGTGTCAAATCAATAACTTCCAAATTTTCATTAACTGATTTGTTGTGGTTACTTTAGACTATGTGTAGTGGTCTCTCTGCTGAAATCTTTATCTACTGAAATTTTCTGTCACGTTATAACTCCACTGAAAACTTTAAACACCATAGTGGTCATGACCTCTACTGAAAAAATTCCTCATTGTGTCACATCATCACTCTCAAAACCCCACATTAGCCGATCACAAACAAAGAAGAAAGAGGGAACGTGCACTGTTGGGGTGAAATTTTGGAGGCCACCAAGGGAGGGCCGAGGGGGGCGGTGTCCGCTCTCCCCGCCCATATTAACTTATTCCCCGTCGCTTCACTCAGTCTTAGACCACGCACAGCGCCCTTGCTGTTGGCCTTGCGGGATAGCTGGCTCCGATGGGAACACCGCCCCCTCCCCCGGCGGGAACGATTTTGTGGGTTTGGCGGGTACCGCTACCCGTTTAAACCCTCTCACACTGATTTTCTCTACCCCGCTATACCCCTCACAAATGGGGATGCTTTTCCAAACACAGAGACATGGAGTTCCAGTTTCTATAGTGTCAGATCGTGACACGCGGTTTGTTTCAAGATTCTGGAAACAGTTTCATGAATCAATGGGCACAAGACTCAATATTAGCACTGCGTATCATCCTCAGACCGATGGACAGTCTGAAAGGACTATACAAACTTTAGAGGATATGCTCAGAGCCTGCATTATTGATTTTGGTGGTAGTTGGGATGATCATTTACCATTGGTGGAATTCTCGTACAACAATAGCTACCATGCTAGTATTGGAATGCCACCATATGAGGCATTGTACGGACGGCGTTGTAGGACACCGGTATGTTGGGGAGGTGTAGGACAGAAAGAAGTGGGAAGTAAAGCTGCAGTGTTAGATTTGACAGAAAAGCTTCAACTAGTTAAAGCGCGAATGAAAGCTGCACAGGATCGACAGAAGTCTTATGCCGATAAAAGACGGAGGCCAATAGAATTTGAAGTAGGTGATCAAGTATTGTTAAAAGTTTCACCATGGAAGGGAGTTATTCGATTCAGGAAGAGAGGAAAGTTAAGTCCAAGATTTATTGGACCTTTTCAATAATAGCACGGGTCGGTAAGGTAGCTTACCGATTAGATCTACCAGATGAACTGAGTGGAATTCATCCGACATTCCACGTTTCACATTTGAGAAAATGTCTAGCAGATGATGTAGCATATGTGCCGTTAAATGACATTGAAGTTGATGAGAAATTAAATTACATAGAAGAACCAGTTGCAATTGTTGATACGAAAGAAAAACAGTTACGTAACAAGGTGATTAGGCAAGTTAAGGTTCAATGGAGACATCGAAAGGATCTGAGACGACATGGGAGACTGAAGACGAGATGAAACGACTCTACCCACATTTGTTTGAAACGTAACAGGTTTCGAGGACGAAACCTATTGTAAGGAGGGTAGATTTGTAACAACCGAATAATTAGCACATTTGATCGTGTATAAAATCTATGTTGAATTGACAATGGTAATTACTACAGATTGATAGTACACGAGAAAAGATGAACGTAGGCGAAAACCGTGCGCGAAACGGAGTTACGGATTGTCCGGAATTGCGAAACGAAGGAAAATTTCAAAGTATGGAATTTTGGACTCGTCGCGGTACGCGACTATGTGGTTGAGGATCCTTCGCGGTACGCGATGGACAAAAATATCTGAAAACCTCCGAAAATCTTCGCGGTACGCGAAGCCTATTTGGCTCCTCGTCGCGGTACGCGACGGGTGAGGCGGTGGAATAAGTTGATATCTTTCATCAGATTTCATGAAAATTATTTTCATCTTCATATCTCGAACATATTCGCTCCAGACGAACATCAGACGAATTTTTCTTATCAACCTTCAATTTGAAGCCACAGAAGTCTCTGATCATACCAGGGATCGTATCTACAAGTTCTGATCGTTGTTTTGCAGTCAAAACTCCGTCAGATTAGGTAATGATTCGTTTTAACCTTCTAGTTTGATTTTGATTGATTAGATCTTGATTTTGAACGTAATGGCATAGTTAGGATTGTTGATTTTGCCTAGATGATGGCTAGGATTGATTGGAAATGAAGAACACGATGTTCTTAACGGTTAAATCCTTGTTTTGATCCGTTGTAATGCCTGATTTGCATGAAATCACAACTATGGTTATAATGGTTTAATCCATTTGATTATGACAATGTAGGTGATTAGTTTGGTTAATCTTTGAAATGCAAAGGTTAAATCTAAGTGTTCAAACTAATCACAATCATTAACATACTCATTGGAACGATTATCTGATGTTTATGATGACTGTCAGATTAGTATGTTAAACATGGTTATTAAACCTATTCTAAGACCACATTGTGATATTTCATGATATTGGGCAATCAGGATAAGGATTGATCATTTCTAAGCCATTAATCTGTTTAGAAACTGTTTTAGCATTATAAATCAACAACATTAACTATTTGATGACTTTCAAGACAATGTCTTTGACATTGAACGTTCAGAAAGATCTAATCAGTGGGTTAAAACATAAATAACTTATTAAGTGTAAACTAATGCAGAATTACACCATTAGTACCAGTTTACGAGGAATCTTGCTACCGTAAGATATCAAGTGAGTTCTTAAAGCCCTGTTTTAAATGTTTTATCATTTTGGGCTGATATGCATGTTATAAAGTTCTGTTATGAAAATGATTGTATGTATGTATAAGATTGTATGAAAGTGATTTTAACCTGATTTTAGTCAGGTAAAACATGTTTACAGATAAAGAAAGTTTACAGTAAAAGAATGTTTATAGATAAAGATGTATTAAAGAAAAGAATGTTTTAAGTCTCAACTATGATTGAGAAGTAAATGATTTTAAGAATTTCAGCTGAGATGTAATGAATATGTTAAGTCTCAGCTAAAATATGATGAATGTTTTAAAGTCTCAACTGCGGTTGAGAATGAAATGATTTTAAAGGACTCAACCGAGGTTGAGTAGGAAATGAGGTTTTGCTGGCTGCGGTTGGGCAAAACGTGAACACTACGGTGAAAGGAACCGTTTATGATGATGATGGTTTAAATGATTTAAACCATATTATGTATGAATGATATATGTAAAGAAGTCTTGTACCGGTATGAGCCGTCAATTTCGGTTGATGGTTAAAGAGTCCTGTGGAAACATAGGCCTGCCGACTGTGTGTCGCGAGTTCAGTTAAAGAAATCTTAGGCATGCTTGAGTTATCAGCTGCGCGTTGATAGTGTTAAAGAAATCTTATACATGTATGAGTTACCAGCTGCGGGTTGGTAGTTTAAGAGCCTTGTGCTGCACAAGCCTGTTTGACTTTAGGGTCAGCAGTTGACGGTGAAGTTTCTTCACCGTATGAATGATGTTATGATGATATGTATGTTATGTAATTATGTTATGATGCTATGTATATTATGAAATTATGATATGAAAACATGTATGTTATATAGTTGGATTATGCTATATGATGACATGAATGAATAAGGATTTTTTTTTTAAGAAATGAACTTAGAACTCACTAGCATAAAGCTGACTTGTTTTACATGCATATCAGGTTGAATAGTTTGAGAAAGGAGACCAGAAGACTCATGGCATACGTTGAAGACTACCCTTGGCATAGATTGGCTATGTTATATAACTGTTAAAGATATGGGCTATGTATAAATGTTTACTTAGTATCTATATATATTCTATATTGTCACCTTAAATTCCGCTGCTATGATAATGTAAGTATGTTTAAGACTATGGGTATGATGTTTGCCAACCGAGGGGCCCGGGGCCTCTCAAGTTGGTATCAGAGCCATCGTTTGAGAGATCCGGTCATCCCTAATGGCTGGACTTAAACTGAAAATGGGACAGAATGATAAGAATGCCAGTCAAGGGTAGTTTGATGCCATGAGCTGAATGTTATGTATGAGTTAAGACATAGATGTAAGGTTAGAAAGGTAGTTAGAGTCATGCACTTTGGGATGACGTGATGGGAAACGTTTAGAGCCTATGAGTTAGGTAAATGGTTAATAACACCTGATCAACGTCATTAACGATTTACAAAGCTTATTTCGTGCTAAACTGATCCTGTACTGATTCTTCAATTGTTGCATCCTGTAGGTAGTTAAATGGCTGGACAAAGGGGTAGACCACGGAAGCAACCACAGGAACCTGAAGAAACCGCATATCGAGAATGAAGAACCCGTCAATGAAGACGACTACGAGTACAATGAGCAACCGGAAGATGAAGATGAGTTTACTCTAGAGCCTATCGTAGTGAAGGCTATTTCTGATAAGGTCTGTAAAGTTTTGGATGATAAGCTACCAGCTTTGGTTACAAAAATACTGAAGGATACTTTGAAAGACAAGTCTGAAGGAACTAATGACATCACCAAAGAAGAGGAAGTTGTGATCACCGGAACTAAGAACGGTGATTCTACGTCAGAGAAACGGAAGGGTGTGATTACAAGGCCTTCAAAGGATGCAATCCACCCTCATTGATGGTAAGAAGGATGCTGGGCCACCTGTCATTGGGTTTCGGCTATGGAGGCGGTTCATCGCTATCAGTGAATGCCGGGAAGACCAAGCTGTGAAATTTGCAGCTCATTCATTTACTGAAGAAGCTCTACATTGGTGGAACACCATCAAGCAGTCAAAGACCACTGCTGATGTGGAGGGCTTGAAATGGGAGGAATTGAAGGAGCTAGTTATGAAACCTTTTGTCCAAAGAATGAAATTGATAAAATCGAACGGGAATTTCTGACTTTAAGAAAGCTGGACGTATGAACCATCGACAATATACGTCAAAATTTAATGAAATGTCAAGACTGGTTCCTCATTTAGTAAACACGGAGAACGCAGATTGAAGCTATATGTGGAAGGTTACCACCTAAAGTCCGAACACATGTGAAGGCACATGCTCCTAGGACTTTTGAATCAGCAGTAGAAATCAGCGGCATTGTTTGGGATGATGTTGTGGAAGCTGAACCAACAAAGGAAGAACCGAAGCAAAAGTGGTCACCGGGATTCAAAAGAAATAGAAATGGTAAACCGGGACTCCCCATGAAAAAGCTTAAAGTAGAAGAATTTGAAACGTGCACCAAGTGTGGAAGGAAGCATGGGGGAGAATGTCGCCTGGGGACTACTTTGTGCTACCGTTGTGGAAAAAACTGGACACCTCTCGTATAATTGTCCAACCATACTAAAGTGTTACAATTGTGGTGGGATCGGTCACATGAGCAAGAATTGTTTTAAACCAAAGACAATACCTACTGAAGCCAGTAAACCTGAAAGTAGCAAGGGAGGTGAGAAGCAAAAGGCAAAAGCTCGTGCCTTTACTATGACTAAGGATCAGGCAGATAAAGATCTGGATGTGGTGACAGGTACATTCTTGATTAATGATATCCCTGCTTCAGTGCTATTTGATTCTGGTGCAAGTATGAGCTTTGTGGCTATTACTTTTTGTGATAAACTGCATGCTAGTGTTAAAAGATAGAAAATGCCTTTAACATAGAAACTGCTCTTGGTAAATCTACTAGAGTAACGGAGGCTATTGATGATGATTGTTATATTGATATAGAAGGTCATAGATTCCCTGTTAAGTTGTTTCTGATTACGTTAGGAGGTTTCGATGTAGTTTTGGGAATGGATTGGTTGGCCAATATGAGGCTAACATCTTTGTCGACGAAATATGATTTTCTTAACAGCCCTTAATGGGAGTTCAGTAACGGTTTATGGGGATAAAATGTTTAATGCGCCTAAAGTCATTTCAATGATTAAGGCAAGTGAATTTATGAGGCGAGGGTGTGGGCTTATCTGGCTTATGTTATTGATAAAGAAATTAAAGTAAAAGAATGGAAGACGTACCCGTGGTGTGTAATTTTCCTGATGTATTTCCTGAGGATTTGCCAGGAATTCCACCTGATCGGGAAATCGAATTCCAAATTGATGTTGTGCCAGGAGCTCAACCTGTCGCCAAGGCACCGTACCGTCTGGCTCCAACAGAGATGAAAGAATTAATGACCCAACTACAAGACCTTCTAAACAAAGGTTTTATACGACCGAGTGTGTCACCTTGGGGTGCACCAGTGTTGTTTGTAAAGAAAAAGGATGGAAGTATGAGATGTGTATTGATTATAGGGAATTGAATAAGCTCACAATAAAGAATAAGTATCCGTTACCAAGGATTGATGATCTATTCGACCAATTGCAAGGGGCAAGTTGGTTTTCTAAAATAGATCTCAGATCAGGGTATCATCAATTAAAGGTGAGAGAACAAGATATTCCAAAGACAGCGTTTCGCACACGTTATGGACACTATGAGTTTCTTGTGATGTCTTTCGGATTAACAAACGCTCCTGCGGCGTTTATGGATTTGATGAATCGGGTGTGCAGACCTATGTTAGACCGATCAGTGATTGTGTTTATTGACGATATATTAATATACTCAAGGAGCGAAGGTGATCATGCGTGTCATATCAGGGAAGTTCTTGGAAATACTAAGAAGAGAAAAGCTTTATGCTAAATTCTCTAAATGTGCCTTTTGGCTACGGGAAGTACAATTTTTAGGTCATGTTATTAGTCCAGAAGGCATAACGGTGGACCCAGCTAAAGTAGAAGCAGTTATGAAATGGAATCCTCCGAAAACACCAACGGAAGTTCGTAGCTTTCTTGGATTAGCAGGTTATTACAGAAGATTTATTCAGGATTTCTCCAGGATTGCTACACCACTGACGAAATTGACTAGGAAAGAAACAAAATATGACTGGGGTCCAACTCAGGTCCAGCTGCTTTGAGGATTGAAAAGAGATTAACTGAAGCTCCAATTTTAGCATTGCCGGATGGTAATGAAGACATGGTGGTATACTCAGATGCGTCTTATCTGGGCTTAGGTTGTGTACTTATGCAAAGGGGAAAGGTAATAGCATATGCCTCAAGACAATTGAAAACCCACGAGGCGAATTATCCAACACATGATTTGGAATTGGCTGCTGTGGTATTTGCTTTAAAAATTTAGAGGCATTATCTATATGGAGTTAAATGTACAATCTACACAGATCATAAAAGCCTAAAATACTTCTTTGAACAGAAAGACTTGAATATGAGACAACGAAGATGGCTTGAACTGCTCAAAGATTATGACTGTGAGATCTTGTATCACCCAGGCAAGGCCAATGTGGTAGCTGATGCTCTAAGTCGTAAGACAGAACACTCTGCTATACAAGTTAAGTCTTACAGTTTGGTAATCACACCAGATTTTCTAAATGAACTCAAGGATGCGCAGAAGGAAGGATTAAAGGAAGAAAATGTGGGATTCGAAAGAATATTTGGTCAGTTAAAAGTCTAGAAGAAAATGATGTGGTGTTAAGATTCGATTTGGTCGAATGTGGGTTCCACGAAATGGGGACATCAGGTCAAGGATTCTAGACGAAGCACATAAGTCACGTTACTCTATTCATCCTGGTGCAACAAAAATGTATCAAGACCTTCGAAAGGATTATTGGTGGCCAGGTATGAAGTTTAATGTAATGCAGTACGTAAACAAATGTTTGACATGTGCACAAGTGAAAGCTGAACATCAGAAACCCTATGGTTATGTGCAACCTTTAGAAGTCCCGGAATGGAAATGGGAACACATCACCATGGATTTTATAACTAAGTTGCCTCTTACGGCGAAACGTCATGATGCTATTTGGGTGATTGTAGACCGGTTAACGAAAAGTGCTCATTTCTTGCCTATACGGGAGACTTATACGTCGGAGAAACTGTCTGAACTATTTGTGAAAGAAATAATTACGAGACATGGAGTTCCAGTTTCTATAGTGTCAGATCGTGACACGCGGTTTGTTTCAAGATTCTGGAAACAGTTTCATGAATCAATGGGCACAAGACTCAATATTAGCACTGCGTATCATCCTCAGACCGATGGACAGTCTGAAAGGACTATACAAACTTTAGAGGATATGCTCAGAGCCTGCATTATTGATTTTGGTGGTAGTTGGGATGATCATTTACCATTGGTGGAATTCTCGTACAACAATAGCTACCATGCTAGTATTGGAATGCCACCATATGAGGCATTGTACGGACGGCGTTGTAGGACACCGGTATGTTGGGGAGGTGTAGGACAGAAAGAAGTGGGAAGTAAAGCTGCAGTGTTAGATTTGACAGAAAAGCTTCAACTAGTTAAAGCGCGAATGAAAGCTGCACAGGATCGACAGAAGTCTTATGCCGATAAAAGACGGAGCCAATAGAATTTGAAGTAGGTGATCAAGTATTGTTAAAAGTTTCACCATGGAAGGGAGTTATTCGATTCAGGAAGAGAGGAAAGTTAAGTCCAAGATTTATTGGACCTTTTCAAATAATAGCACGGGTCGGTAAGGTAGCTTACCGATTAGATCTACCAGATGAACTGAGTGGAATTCATCCGACATTCCACGTTTCACATTTGAGAAAATGTCTAGCAGATGATGTAGCATATGTGCCGTTAAATGACATTGAAGTTGATGAGAAATTAAATTACATAGAAGAACCAGTTGCAATTGTTGATACGAAAGAAAAACAGTTACGTAACAAGGTGATTAGGCAAGTTAAGGTTCAATGGAGACATCGAAAAGGATCTGAGACGACATGGGAGACTGAAGACGAGATGAAACGACTCTACCCACATTTGTTAGAAACGTAACAGGTTTCGAGGACGAAACCTATTGTAAGGAGGGTAGATTTGTAACAACCGAATAATTAGCACATTTGATCGTGTATAAAATCTATGTTGAATTGACAATGGTAATTACTACAGATTGATAGTACACGAGAAAATATGAACGTAGGCGAAAACCGTGCGCGAAACGGAGTTACGGATTGTCCGGAATTGCGAAACGAAGGAAATTTCAAAGTATGGAATTTTGGACTCGTCGCGGTACGCGACTATGTGGTTGAGGATCCTTCGCGGTACGCGATGGACCAAAATTCTTTAAAACCTCCGAAAATCTTCGCGGTACGCGAAGCCTTATTTGGCTCCTCGTCGCGGTACGCGACGGGTGAGGCGGTGGAATAAGTTGATATCTTCATCAGATTTCATGAAAATTATATTTCATCTTCATATCTCGAACATATTCGCTCCAGACGAACATCAGACGAATTTTTCTTATCAAACCTTCAATTTGAAGCCACCAGAAGTCTCTGATCATACCAGGGATCGTATCTACAAGTTCTGATCGTTGTTTTGCAGTCAAAACTCCGTCAGATTAGGTAATGATTCGTTTTAACCTTCTAGTTTGATTTTGATTGATTAGATCTTGATTTTGAACGTAATGGCATAGTTAGGATTGTTGATTTTTGCCTAGATGATGGCTAGGATTGATTGGAAATGAAGAACACGATGTTCTAACGGTTAAATCCTTGTTTTGATCCGTTGTAATGCCTGATTTGCATGAAATCACTACTATGGTTATAATGGTTTAATCCATTTGATTATGACAATGTAGGTGATTAGTTTGGTTAATCTTTGAAATGCAAAGGTTAAATCTAAGTGTTTCAAACTAATCACAATCATTAACATACTCATTGGAACGATTATCTGATGTTTATGATGACTGTCAGATTAGTATGTTAAACATGGTTATTAAACCTATTCTAAGACCACATTGTGATATTTCATGATATTTGGGCAATCAAGGATAAGGATTGATCATTTCTAAGCCATTAATCTGTTTAGAAACTGTTTTAGCATTATAATCAACAACATTAACTATTTGATGACTTTCAAGACAATGTCTTTGACATTGAACGTTCAGAAAGATCTAATCAGTGGGTTAAAACATAAATAACTTATTAAGTGTAAACTAATGCAGAATTACACCATTAGTACCAGTTTACGAGGAATCTTGCTACCGTAAGATATCAAGTGAGTTCTTAAAGCCCTGTTTTAAATGTTTTATCATTTTGGGCTGATATGCATGTTATAAAGTTCTGTTATGAAAATGATTGTATGTATGTATAAAGTATTGTATGAAAGTGATTTTAACCTGATTTTAGTCAGGTAAAACATGTTTACAGATAAAGAAAGTTTACAGATAAAGAATGTTTATAGATAAAGAATGTATTAAAGAAAAGAATGTTTTAAGTCTCAACTATGATTGAGAAGTAAATGATTTTAAGAATTTCAGCTGAGATGTAATGAATATGTTAAGTCTCAGCTAAAATATGATGAATGTTTTAAAGTCTCAACTGCGGTTGAGAATGAAATGATTTTAAAGGACTCAACCGAGGTTGAGTAGGAAATGAGGTTTTGCTGGCTGCGGTTGGGCAAAACGTGAACACTACGGTGAAAGGAACCGTTTATGATGATGATGGTTTAAATGATTTAAACCATATTATGTATGAATGATATATGTAAAGAAGTCTTGTACCGGTATGAGCCGTCAATTTCGGTTGATGGTTAAAGAGTCCTGTGGAAACATAGGCCTGCCGACTGTGTGTCCGAGTTCAGTTAAAGAAATCTTAGGCATGCTTGAGTTATCAGCTGCGCGTTGATAGTGTTAAAGAAATCTTATACATGTATGAGTTACCAGCTGCGGGTTGGTAGTTTAAGAGCCTTGTGCTGCACAAGCCTGTTTGACTTTAGGGTCAGCAGTTGACGGTGAAGTTTCTTCACCGTATGAATGATGTTATGATGATATGTATGTTATGTAATTATGTTATGATGCTATGTATATGATGAAATTATGATATGAAAACATGTATGTTATATAGTTGGATTATGCTATATGATGACATGAATGAATAAGGATTTTTTTTTTTAAGAAATGAACTTAGAACTCACTAGCATAAAGCTGACTTGTTTTACATGCATATCAGGTTGAATAGTTTGAGAAAGGAGACCAGGAAGACTCATGGCATACGTTGAAGACTACCCTTGGCATAGATTGGCTATGTTATATAACTGTTAAAGATATGGGCTATGTATAAATGTTTACTTAGTATCTATATACTATTCTATATTGTCACCTTAAATTCCGCTGCTATGATAATGTAAGTAAGGTTTAAGGACTATGGGTATGATGTTTGCCAACCGAGGGGCCCGGGGCCTCTCAATATAGTTATAATTTATAAATATATAAGATTAACATACGCTTTTATTAAAGTTAGGCGCCGGTCCTTCAACTCAAATCCTAGAATCTATTGCACCTTAAATTTAAACAATCACATGCTGCCTGGTCTAAAAGTATTTGTTTAGTCTTGGTAGACATATTCAAGGTTTGTGTCTGTCTAGACGCTTGTAACATTGATGACGACTAAAGTATTAAACCGTTGATACCAAATCATTAAATTTTTTTCCCTTTTTTGCATGATTTTTAACTTTTTTTTTAAATCAACCAAGCGTAATAACTATACTATCTTCTTTCGTTAGTGGATAGACAGAAAAAAAATAGTGAATTTCCAGATTTCTAACCTTCAAGACTAGTCACATCTCACTCGTCAGGTCGAAAGATTTTATAGTGACGACATGTCATTACTATAGATATTGGCGTATGTAGATAGAGGAGGGTGGATTCACAGGAACCCACCGCACTTCGACTCGTTTAGTAGGAAAAAATCGAAAGAGTTAAATAATAAGGTGAACCCATTAATATTTTAGGGGTAAATCCTAAGATGAACCATTAAGATTTTTAAGAGTGAATTCTTAATGTAATTTTCACAGCAATTTGTCAACTTGATTGAGACAAGTGATCTTTGTTAGAGAAATCTCGATAATCAATTATTAGATTTCTATATGATCGTGTTAAAATAACTTCCGTGTCATATAAACTTAGCAAGCAAAATGGTAGTTATTAGTGGTTAAACCCTCGGATCAAGTTAATTTTGGTCATACAAACTTAGCATATTTTGTTTAGGTTTCGGGGTGTTGCCCCTTGACCCATGCAAGTTGAATGGCCAGCAGGACCTCCACCTTGGACCCCGCAAGGGCGCGTGACCCCCTTGACTTCCGCTTGGTTTGGAGCTCAGAAATCTTATATGAAAATGCATTCTCTATCTTCGAACTCTTTAATGACGCTGTTTTTTAATTTTAATCATTGACTTAATATATCGCAATGTTGTTACGTAAAGAACATTACAAGACCCAAACCGTCAATCTGAACCCGAAAATTTTTATGTCACTGTAAAAAATTCCTGGATCCGCCACTGACTATAGACTCCATCATGGGTGGATGTATGTGTGCATATATATATATTTTGTCACGGGACAACAATGATTTTTCTGTTTATATGGAAATTTATGAAAGGTATTTTCAAGTGATAACAACGGTTTTTGGACTAGTGACAACATCGATTGCAACGACTAATGTTGGAAAAAAATTCAATGAAACATGTGAAAACAGAACTACGTAATAGGATAGAAGATGAATATCTGAATGATTCTTGCATTTGTTATATTGAAGAATTATTCCAATAAATTTCCATAGAAGTTGTAATGCAACTTTTTCAAAAGATGAAACTTGTAGAAAACAACTATAAGTAATTTCTTTTTAATTTGTAAAAACTATCGAATTTATATACTTTTTTTTTAATTTCTATTCACAATTTTTATTGTATCGTTTTTATTATGTGATGAGCATTACCTGACCTGAATGGTAAAACTGACCCAAAAATTTTATGTCCAGTACTATGAAACTAGAAATAAAAATATAGTGACACCGTTTGAAAACATTTATTTATAATATATATATATAGATGTATATATATATAATAAAGTTATTGTACAAAATAATAGTTTTGAAAAAATAATGACAAATGATCTAGACCTTTAATGTATAATCATCAATGTTTATAAAAGAATTAATAGCATGATCGTAATTAAATATGTTGTTTAGAATGTAAATAATGATATAAAAAGAATTTCGATTAATTAAACGTAATAATGGGGAAAATTTATTTTAATTGATTCGCAAACCGAATAAAGTGATAATTATCGTGATAAGATAATGATGTGTAAATATTAACAAATCTAGCAAACAAATAGAGATCTACAATATATTTAAATTGACTAATTTACCCCATACTATAATAATCATATATACACACTAGGTTAAATCCCGTGTGTTACACGAGTTGAATATACAAAATGTTATATAGTTTTTAATAAAAAAAGTTATGTCTATAAAAAATTAAAAATTACACTTGAATTTTTTTTATAACTATACATATTGTATTTAAACATTCAAATTATCTGATCAAGTTAAATATCTTAAAATATTTAAAAATAACTCATGGAATACAATTGCATTATTATTGAATATCCTCTAAACATATTATTAATATTTGGCATTGAAAGTGTAAGATATTCATGACTTGATTAATTATTTGTATACATTATTTGTAAAATCTAAGAAAAATAAGTTAAAGTAATAATTTGTCTAATCTTTTAATTATCACTAGCTACTACTAAAGGAACGATAATAAATGATTGATACTCCAAATTTAAGGTGGCCAGGAAACAAAAATAAAACATGTTTCATTTCATAACATGAGTTAACAAAAACCTTGATTTGTTATATAAAATATATATATATATATATATATATAGGATTTGGTTCAAATAAGAACCCACCAAATTTATGATAACCTATTAACTCATTTAAGCCAATCAGATTCACCTACATCATAGATTCCTTTTTGCTTTAATGAGTGTATTATGGACTTTTTTTATTTCTAACCATATCGCACTCTTAAAAATCTATCCATTTTCTTTTTTTTAAATCAAAGTTTCCTCATTGATTTTTATACACTTACAACTTTTTTATTCTATGTTATTTTTTTATAAAAATTACACCATTAAACTCGTTATATTTTTCTCGTTAATTCCATAATAGTCATGCCAATTTTTATTTGAATTTTTTTCGAGCGTTCGTATTACTACACCAACCCAATGTAACGAACAATAAATACAATAATTTTTCTCTCGTTTTTTCAAAATCTTTCCATCTTTAAAATGTTTTACAATTTATTTTTGAGCGTTTGTAATTTTCTCTCATTTTTTTTTCGATTTTTTAGCGTTTGCAATTACACCACGTAAATCTTTCCATCTTGTCAAATTATTTTTTATTACACAAAAATTAGTTCATCATTTTTTAAAAAATTAAGAACACTTTGAAAAAATACAGCTCTTTACATTAGTATAATTACGAAAACTTTGTAAAAATCAGCTCGTTACATCATTGTGATTACATCAATGTAAAAAAATGCATTTCGTTACGTCAGTGCAAAACGTCGTTGCATCAGTGTAAAACGTCGCTGCATCAGTGCAAATTACTAAAATTTTAAAAATTTTGACAAAATTATACTTGAATTAAAGATAAAAAAGTGACAAATTTAAATGGTGAAATTTTTATAAAAATAATAATGTATATAAAAGTTATGAGTGTTTAAAAAATTGAGGTAAACTTTTTTTTAAAAAGGAATCAAGTACACCCCACAAAATGTCAAATCAGTGTAAAAAAAATACATTTCGTACGTCACTGTAAAACGTCGTTGCATCAGTGTTAAACGTCGCTGCATCATTTGTAAAACGTCACTGCATCAGTACAAATTACGAAAATTTTAAAAAATTTTGACAAAATTATACTTGATTAAAGATAAAAAAGGGACAAATTTTAATGGTGAAATTTTTTATAAAAAATAATAATGTATATAAAAGTTATGAGTGTTTAAAAAATTGGGAGGGTAACTTTTTTAAAAAAAGGAATCAAATACACCCCACCAAATGTCAAAATACCCTTAAACAAATCTCATCATTATTTTTTTTTTCTATTTAATATAGACCACTCATTTTAAACACCATTATTTCAAGAATCAATCAAATGTAGTTAAATTGTTACCACACTTGGGAGTGGGTTACCATTGAAACATTTCCCTATATATATATAGGGTGAGGTTTAGTTAAAATGATTTTTTTTAGTGTAAAAAATGTAGGAAGTATTTAAGGCCAAGCAAATCTATAATTTAATAATTAAGATCAAAGTTATATAAAATAGTTAGTAGAAGGTAATTTTAGTCATGGTCTCTTTTGTTAACTTTTTATCATGTTTCGTCACTTTTTTTAAATGCTCATAACTTTTATATACGATATGATTGTTTTTAAAAATATTTTAACAAATTAACGAATGTTTTTTTATCTTTAAAACGAGTATAGCATTATCATATAAAAAGTTTATAGAAAAAATAACGTTTTATAACATCTTGTAAAACTAATGTGTAAGTGTGTTTTTTTATCGTCATTGTGTCTTTTGGTACATCATTGTGTCATTCTGCACGTAATTGCGTGTTACTATTTTTTTAAAATGATGAGTTTTATAAAACAAAATGGTATAAAAATACATTCGTTTATATTTTAATGTGTAAATTAAATAAAAAATACAATAAATTAATCTAATACATAAAGAACAATGACAAAAAAATACCAAATTATCAAAAAATGAAACCCAACTTTGAATACATATAACACAAAATATTGAGTTCGACATAGTAAAAGTAACGCAAAATATTGTATTTTGACTAAAATATGTTGGCTAAAGTATAACTTGTTATTTAGAATCATATTTTGCCTGATATATATGTATGTGTGTTATGTTTAACATATACATAAATTGTTTTATATTAATAAAAACAAATATTATGTTTTTTTTGTTTTTCTTTTAGATAAAAAACATAAATTGACCTAGACTGTTGGTTGTTTAAAACTTTATACCAAATCTATATCGGTTTTTTATTGGGTCGGTAATTTCAATTTGAGTTTATTAATTTTTTTTGGTTTTGGTCGGTTTTTCATTTCATGCACACCTCTATCACTAGCCTCGGTGTACAATCTCCTATAACTTTTTAAATTGTTTCATTATTATACAACTAGGTTAAAAACTTTATATTAGAATGTTAATAAATAAAATTCCAAATTATTTTTTAATAATTATTATATATTTTCAAAAAGAGTTTTATAATATTTTAAAATATATGACTTATATAATAATCATATCATTTACGAGATTAAATAAATCATTATTATTCAATAATCAAAGAGGAAAAAATAAATTTTAAAAATGTATCTTTCAAATATTTAATAAGGGAAAGAAAAAGAAAATTAATTTTTTGATATACTATAAAGTTGGCATGTGTTCCCATAAAAATCATTATTTATTATATAATATAGACATAGATAGATATATAAGAGGGAAAATTACCACAAACTAGTCATTGTTGACCACCTTTTTACCAAAATAATAATCAAATTCCGGCGTCTAAGACGTCCCTTTAAACGTCATTTTTCTGTATTTTTTGTAAACATACGGGCTCAACATGTCGGCGGCTTTGTCGGGGTCTAAATGGGTGTCTAAGACCCCTTTTCTACCGGCTTCTTATATGCCACTTTAGACGCCCATGTGGGCCCGTATGTTTACAAAAAGTACAGAAAAAGGACGTCTAAAGCGGCGTCTAAGACGCCTGTAGAAAATGGGTCTTGCACACCCGACAAAGCCGTCGACATGTAGGCCCGTATGTTTACAAAAGTACAGAAAAAAAGAGTCTAAAGAGGCGTCTAAAGAGGTTTCTTAGATGCCGGAATTTGATTGATTATTTTGGTAAAAAGTGGTCAACAATGATTAGTTTGGTAATTTTCTCATATAAGAATGTCTTACTAAATTTTGGCTAAATAATCTTTCTTCTCTAATAATTGATTCCAACAAAAAGCCACGTGTCCTTACAAACAACATCTCTACCTTTGCAAATTCCCCCCCCCCCCCCCAAATCTCACTCCCTAAAACACGGATCTTACCCACAATACTTACCCGACCCATGCCAGGTTCACGCTACATACTATTTAAAAACCCTAATTCTTTAAACGTCATCCCGCTCTCTCTGTCGAAAACCAACATCCCTTCTTTCTTGACTGATCGCTTCCATGCGAAGAACATCATGGACATAAGGTAAATCAAGACTAAGTTTTATGCTTACTACTACCCTTTATGATTTTTCATTATTTTACATGAGTTTGATTCTTTATTTAGGGCTACCCATTCCTTGAAATTGCTCACTTCATATTTATGATTTCCAAGCCCATAATATCAGTAATGCAAAATAGATAATATTCCAGGTAAATTGGAACGCGCTTTTATGCTTTACTAATTTCCCTGATGATTAGTTCCTTAGTTTTGATTGTTCATCTAATCCGAAATATTACTCGAACTCACTTTTTATGCATTTCTATATTCTATGATGATTAGTTTCTTTCTTATTTTGATTGTTCATCAAATCCGATACATTACTCTTTTCTATAACCAGTTTTTATGATTTTCAACGTTTATCATTCGTTTAATAGTTTCTTCTTTCTGGGTTCAATCTGAAAATTGTACAATATTTGGTCTTTTAATGAGTTTTAAACTATATTGATGGTGTTTTTTTACTTTTTTATACATAATTACATAAATCAATCAGGAAGAGAATGGATGTTCTAACATACGAGAGAATGAGTTTTCTAAACCAGGACTATATTTATGGTGTTTTTTATACGTAATTACATATAAATTCCCAACATCAAAGCTTTTATTTAGATTATTTGAAGCACATTCCTAAAAAGGGTTTGCAGAACAAGCTGATCGAGATTTATAAAGACATGACATTGATAATGAAATTTCATGAAGCCTTTTACTATACTAATTGTCAAATGGTTAAACAAGGTATCTTTGTTTAATATACTAATCTTTGAATTATTTTACATAAAATTGTATATTTAATGAAATGAAAATTCCATAAAAAAGGCTTCCAATGATGGATTGGACAACATTTATGACGAAAAATGGTATCTCACTTGGTGATCATTGCATATCCAAGTATAACGAAATAGAAGTCAGTATGTTGGTATTAAAAGTATGGTTTTGATGTCCTTTATGGTAGAATTTGCTACTTTAAAATATTTTTAATATTAAAATATTTTTAATGTGCTAAAAAAGTATTGTTTTTAATTTTAAAATGTGTTAAAAGTATATTTAATATAGGATATATATATTAGGAGAGAGAGAACATCAAGAAGTTCTAGAAATGTGTGCCAAGTGTCCATGTAAAACATTTATTTATTAGTTAAGTAAAATACGATAAGATAAAGATAAGATGTTTTTACCTTTCAAAGGCCTTTTCTACTTGAATTAGGCTACTTTGATATATGAAGTTAGCAATAAATTGAAAATATATTTATCAAGCTGGAAGCCTGGAACAACTTACAAAACTTGCAACATGCAAGGATCCTATTTGAACTCTCTTGGTGATCTTCATTTCCACCATCTCCGATGTCTTCGGACGCAAAAATATTGAAATGCTTGAAACAAAACAAATTATGTGTAGTAAACATATAATAAATATAAATTTTAACATTTTTTACAAAGCAAAATAATAAATGTACATTTAATTAGTATCATCATTACAGCTGACAATCTTGACTGATGGCAAGATATTTTATCCAACCCTTTCTTTCTATACCGAATTTTGGCAATACAAAGACTTCTTTATATCAACAGACAGATTTGGGTAAATAATTATTGTATTTTAGGTTGAA
The DNA here is from genome assembly GCA_009363875.1 of Mikania micrantha. NCBI lineage: Eukaryota > Viridiplantae > Streptophyta > Magnoliopsida > Asterales > Asteraceae > Mikania > Mikania micrantha. Next base: position 76,971,185 of record CM018695.1, on the reverse strand, counting down.
ATGAGTAACATTATAAAATAGAATGATTAAGATGGGTAATGCCTTAAGACAATACAGGTCAAGATAGTTAAATTTAAAAATTATGTGAATTTAATGAATTAAAACGAATAACAAACAAACAAACGTAACCAATTAAATCTCACTTTTGATTTCAAACGAATAAGAATAATCAATAATATGTTTGATTAAAAATTATTCAAATATACTACCCTTTTAGCTACAATTGTTTTACCTTGAACGAAACTGATGTTTTTTAAAACAACTCAGCTCATTTAAACACAAACATATTTTACTTAAATTCATCATGAACGACAACCATCCTGACCCGCTCTTGTTCTAACACGTTACCCAACCCGTCCATTTTACTATACATAATCATCACCATAATAACATGTGTCTACAAGTTCATCATCATTGTTATTGTCCTTATTGTCATTCATTTTGTCTATCCTCAAGGATATGTATCTTCATCTTTTTCATCATCATCAATGAATATTGTAGCAAAAGTATTACAAAGTTAAGCTACATACAAAACTAGATATAACATATATTAATCCAAATACCAAAGCTAAATTCGGTACAAAATGCATGATTGAAAAAGAAATGTAAATTTAAAATTGAATAATTTCGAGGGAGGTAATTTCATGCTAATTAATCACAACTAATACGTAGTTTTGATAATAAGTTAATTAAAAGGGGATGTAGTTTCAAATAGAATAATTTCGAGGGAGGTATTTAGTTCCTGCAATGGTGGTCTAGTGGTAAGGGGTAAGGAATCTGTAATGGAGATCTAGGGTTCAAAGCCCGGCACCACCCAATTTTTCCTGGGTCACACGATTCAACTCCCTCATTTGGCCATGGAACCGGTCGGTAAGGGTTGGTTAATGGTGACGTTCACCATTTTTTAATGATTATATCAAATTTCATCATTTTTTTTAAATAAGTAATTAACTTTTATATAAAATAAATATAATTTTATTATCTTTAAATTGAATATGGCCGGTATTACTATAGTTTTTTTTCCCGATTTTTTAATGAGCCTTCTAGTTATACTGGATCGTGATCATGTACGTAATACATGATTATCGTTCCTTGATTATTTCCGTATAAATTATGTACGTGTTATATCATAATTGGTGATTATATATATTTATTAGATATTGGCATTTATACCCTACATTGATGCATAATGATGAATTATTACACGCTTCATGTTATTTTTCATTTGTACAATAACCATCAATTTTATAAAGGATAAATTATGTAGAAATGTATCTAATTCACACCGATTATCAACGCTCACATTTTAACTTGCATGGCGACTTATAAATTTTTAAAAATTTTAAATGAAGTGAAGCATAGAAAATATATATAAATATGTGTTACTATTTAATTATTATATTTTCTTAATTTGACTTAAATTAAACAAAATATGAAACTTTGTTAGTATTTCATGAATTCATTTTCTTTACAAATGCCTCTTACTTCAAATTAATTATAAAAGATTTTTTGTTAATCAAGATTAATGTATGTTTTAATTGTGTCAATTAATTTTAGTAAATTTAAACAATTTTTAAATGAAATTAAAAAGGATTAGAACACCCAGTGAAAATTTAGTGATATTAAAAAGAAAAAAAAATTAATGACTATAATCAAACACTTTAAAAAAGTTTATTAGTGAAATTTTCACTAAAATAGCGATAACCGAAACTTGTGTTTATACATAGTCGGGTGCATCCAACGGCATTGGCGAAAAGTTGGGAATTTTTCTTTTTTTTTTGGGGAACTGTTTGGACAAGGACACTCAAGACATGATTTCAACCGTTTTCTCGAATTTGACACTCTAGGTTGTACGTTCAAACCCACCTTAAAAGAAACCTCACAATTGAGTAATTCTAATAACTTATATTTGCTAATATGACTCAACCAATCAAAAAGTAAATTCAGATAATGTAAGCCGACAAATGTAGGGGTGTTCATCGAATTGAATTTCGAATAACTCGAATACTTCGAATACTTCGAATCGAATGATTTCGAATTTTAAATTTTTTATGAGCATTCGAATTCGAAATTTATTCGAAAAATCTAATTCGAAATTCGATTCTATTCGAATTCGACTAGAATTTGAATTAGTTTGATTTGAATATAATTAAAAAATTGTTTATACTTGCTATCTTTATATATTCTAAATATCAAATAATCAAAACCTTTAACATCCAAATATCAAATAACCCACATGTAAGTTGTAATATTAGAGATATCATATAAACTAATAAAATGATAAAAATTCAATATATAATGCCAATGATAACATATATAAAACATAAAGTGACAAATAATCAAAATATTAGAAATTAACCAAAATGATCAATTTTTCAAGCTTCATGATTGATGATTTTGTTGTGAATGTTTAGGTTTAGTGTATTTAAAAGTGTTAAAATTATTATTATTTTATAATTAAATTGACATTTGGGTAATAGGTGTAACAACCGAAAATTTCGGTAACCGTTTATGTCCAAATTTTATATAAACATTCGTAAAGTAATTACGATCAAAATGATATAAACGATAAATATATCTGATAATGTATTGACACGTTATAAAGCCTATTAATAACGATCAAATTAATATAAGCGGGACCGTTATACGATAAAGTATGAACACGATATAAGCTCATGAATATTAAAAATATGTGAGCAAAGTAGAAGGGTGTTTTAAAAATATGACCTTAAAGTCCAAGGGCCTAACTGAAACTTTTGAATTAATTCATGTTTACAATTCAAACACATATTACGTTTCTGGAAGCCAAGATATTTTCAATTTGAACCGACTTAAAACGCAATGGGATTAATTCATGGTCGGCAAGCAATCAAACAATCAAGAATTGTGAGTTCTCTCTAACTCACTTTTGTATTTTACGATCGAGCAAAGAAGAATCAAGAAGAATCGATCAGAATGATTAATATTAACTACACACATCGTTAAGGTATGTGTTCATGATTCTCATCTCGTGTTAGTTTAGTCTTGATTGATTAAAGAGACCAACACCATGTTTAGATGAAGTTTTGATTTTGTATGGTGAACAAGAACTTGATTCGGTTGGAGCCCAATTACATCTAGATAATGATCAAGTTTTCTTAAGTTTTATGATGATATAATATGTATGTGCTTCAAGTTGCCTTAAACCAATGTTATTATACAGTAAGTTTAGCAACGCCCTAAGACGAACTAATTAAATAAGAGAATACGCTTATCTAAGCCGAGCAAATAAGTAATCTTTAAGCATAACAAAAATGCAGAGATAAAAAAGATTAAAATGAGTGTAAGCGAAATTTTGAAACAAAGCTCCAAATGAAAGTTACGACATGCCGAAGTTTCGAGCGGTAATCGTAAAATTGAGCACCTTTATGATATGATAAGGTTATAATCATGATAATATATTCATATTAATAGGATATCATTCTGAAGTGAGAAAGTAAGGAAAGGAAGAAAAGCTAGCTAATTGTGCTTTACTAAGCTCAGGTGAGTTCTTCGTAACCCTATTTTACATGTTTTATCATTTTGGGCTGTTATGCATGTTATGAAACTATTTTGTGAAAATGATTTAACCTGACTGTGGTCAAGTAAATAATGTTTTAAGTCTCAACTACGGTTGAGAAGTAAATGATTTTTCAAAGTCTCGGCCGAGGTCGAGCAGAGAATATGATTTTAATTTGAAGTACCGGCTGCGATTGGGCAAAAGTTGAGCACTGTGATGCAGATCACTGTTTATGATTACGATGGGTTTAAATGTTTTAAACCATGTTATGTATGAATGAATGAGATATGTAAAGTGATGTTATGTGAATGATTGTTATGTAAAGAAGTCTTGTACCGGTATGAGCTGTCAACTTCGGTTGATAATTAAAGAGTCTTGTGGAAACACAAGCCTGTTGACTATGTGTTGCCAGTTGAGGAAGTCTTATGCATGCATGAGCTGTCAACTTCGGGTTGATAGTCATAGAGTCTTGTGTTGCACAAGCATGTTGACTTTGGGTCAGCAGTTGAGGCCAAGTTTTATGCACAATATGATTGATGTTATGATGATGTGTATGAAATATATTTACGTTATGATGACATGTATGTTATGTATTTGAATTACGTTATGTGATGATATGAATGAAAAAAAGTTTTTCTAAAAATTTAACTTAGAACTCACCAGCATATAGTTGACTTGTTTTACATGCATATCAGGTTGAATAGTTTGAGAAAGAATAGCGGGATGGCTCGTGGCATACCTTGAGGACTACCCTGACATAGACTGGCTATATTATAGAACTGTTAGAAATGTGGGTTATGTGATAACGTTTGTTTAGTATGTGTACATTATTTTATGTCATCACCTTAAATTCCGCTGCTATAGTAATGTAATTATGGTTTAAGGACTATGGGTTTGAGGTTTTTGCCAACCGAGGGGACTCCCGAGACTCGGGGCCTCTCAATAGGCTTTCAGTTTTTATAAACAACCTAACTAAAAAGCCTAATTTTTAAATATATTAACTACTTGTATATATAAAATAAAAAATATAGATAATTTAAATATGAAATTCGATATTATACTACGAAGCGAATCGAATTCGAATGTGAAAATTTGAATCGAATTTCGACTTAGTGTTTTTCGAATTGAAATCGAATCGAATTTCGATTGTTTCGAGTCATATTCGAAAACTGAACACCCCTAGACAAATGTAAAAATTTAGAAAACAGGTATACTCTTCAATAAAGTGTTTCATGCCTTTTAAAATATTTTCTACCGAAATATAGTAGTATACAACAATACATTAGAGGCTAGGTTAGAAATATACGAGTTAGAAAAAGAAAATTAAATAATAATTAGTAATTTGTAATGATGAATTTATAATAAAAATTTATTTTTCAAAAATTGGCAAGTAACGACATAAATTATAACCATTTATAACTAATTTTAATTTAAATTCTTTTATTTAACGATATAATAAAAATCTAGTACTATAATCAAATATCTGAAAATATTTTTTTTAATATTATCATTTGATGTCATTATTCAATAAAATAAGATGAAGAAGTAGAAAAACAAGGGTGAGAAGACGTTAAATAATGACATATGTCTATTTATTTAATAGAAAAAGATACTGAAAAAAATTGATTAGATTAAAACAATTGTTAATTTCATAAATTATTTACTTATTAGTATAGATGCGTGTAACAAAAGTTGCATGAGAAGATGCAAACATTACAGATTGTGACATATTGGCTTTTGTCGGTAAATATGTTTTGAAAACTTGTGTAACACATTACACATACTAATTCCATATTTGATAAACTTTTAGGCAATTGATCACATTATTTATAACTAAATACCAACTTGAACATAAATAAAAGATATAACAATTAAATATAGGAAAGGATTAAATTATAAGAAATTTGTGTCTAATAACTAATATGAATTTGACATTTGACATAATAAAAAAGAAAATGAATGATAATTTAAGGTATAATATCTTAATTTTTGTGCTAAATCTTTATTTTTTAATATTGACTTCTTTTTTTCTGTATTTTTTTGTACTGTATTTTTGTTTTTTGTATTGGATTATTGACTTTTTTTTATTAAGTTTTTTGTTTTCTTGCATTGAATTTTGTTTTTTTACTAAATCTTTTTTTATACCGGATTTTGTTTTTCTATTTTTAGCATGTCACATTGCAAATTTTTATTGATACTTAGTATTTTTAGTAAAAAGGTCTATACCAATTAGATCTTCTGATACTATTAAATCTAAAATTCAATCCTAAAATGTACGGTACAATACTTTTTACACTTTCTTATTTATATTACAAGCAATGGTGACAATATTATGGATTTGTATATTGGTTGGTGGGGATGGTAATGGAGTTCGTTGGATTGACTTCTAATCAAAGTAAACTCAAGGTCTTAACATCATCATCAAAATCTTTGCTTTTGCTTTTTTCAGGGTGATCAAAATCCAAGTCGTTAAATAATACGAGCAGCAGCACCATATGTGACACCCATATCACTTTCACTTTCAAAAGAATAACACGTCGTACGATGCAAATCGTGTAGCGCGATTGCATCTATGGCAATCGGTGTATCGCGATTGTTGTGGTGGTATCTGTTGTGGTTTTCTGTTGAGTTTTCAGTGGTGTTTTCGGATATTAATCCGGGTGATGGTAAGTTAGGATGAGTAAAACTCGTTTTGGTTTGATAAAAACCGAATGTTGGTAATGACTGTGATTTGGTTTGGTTTGGTTATTATTTTTGAAATGTGTTTCTGGTTTGGTTTGGTTCGGTTCATAGTTCTAGCAGTTATGATTGTTTTTACATTGTCTACAAAATAAACTTGAATTAGTGTTTTTAGAATCTGACTAGACCGAGGCAAGAACCGGCTACATACCAGCGCTGGCTGTCCCACTCGAACCAGCCACTTTTTGAACTGGTCGGGTTGATAGCAAGCCAGGTTGGGCGTTGGCACCTTATTTCCATTCTTGTTTAAATTTTTCTTCATCCTAAATATTGGTTGTTAATTTACTACTACCTCAAGTTTCATATTATACTTATTCCATTTTTTTTTATTTTTTATACGTTACTAACTCGACGCCAAAATAGTTTATATTTTATTTTAAACTATGTACACACACATACAGGATCGGTTTAAACAAATACGTATTTAACGTGTGAAATGTATGGTCTCTGTGTGATTTCAACAAATGTGATAATTAAATGAGTAACATTCTTCCGAGGCCTGCTGGCGCGGTGCATATGCCATGACGTTACGATCGGTTGTTGCTGTTAAAAAAAATATGTGTGTTTATTCCTAATATTATATTTTCTACGATGCAATCGAAAGTCATTAGTGGACCAGTAAGGTGACCAGTTTGATAACTAGATTACTGGTTCGGTTATGATACATTGTAACAAGCAAGTGATTGCAGAGGAAGCGGTTCGAGCATTAAAAGACCAATGGCAAAACACACCACCGAGCTGGAAACGGTCAAATGATCCATGTTCGTGGGAAGGTGTCACCTGCAGCAGCTCAAGGATTGTCGCATTGTCAGTCTGTTTTCCCTTCTCAACCATTTTGTTTTCACAAACCGTTGTGAAACAAGGCCCGACTGTTGTTTACATTTTCATTCCTTGGGTTAACCAGTTGGATCGCGATTATGCAGGGGGTTGTCTAGCATGGGCTTGGTGGGTGAGCTTGTTGGTGACATTGGTGGTCTCACTGCCTTAACATCTTTGTAAGAAACATTATTTCTGTCAAAAGTGCATTTGCAGCGCACGATAACTGTTTAATGTTTCAGGGACTTGTCGTTTAATGGCGGCCTTACGGGTGTGATCTCTCCACAGATAGGTGATCTCAAAAGCCTTAGCATATTGTGAGCCCTCAAACTAACTTCTGCATTTGTGTCGCGGGTTCGATGATATTTGTGTGCCTAACAATATTTTTATTATTTGTATCAGAATTCTTGCAGGCTGTAGCTTCACTGGTAACATTCCACCTGAACTTGGAAATCTAAAGGAGCTAACATTCTTGTATGAATCTCTTGTACTCTGGTCTTACTATTCATGGGTGAAATTTTTTACCCATTTAGTTCTTAATGGGTTGATTTAGGTTGTGTTTATCCAAATCAAGTCTAATGAAAAAATAGCCCAAATATGAATGGGCCAAGGGTCCAGTTGTCTAAATCAATTTATTTAAATATTTAAATTATTAATATAGAATTATTATAAATAACACAAGGGGTTAAGGGACATTCTGATGGTAAATGTTAACTATGTTTAGACATTAAGCAATGGAATAGTTTGCAGGTCAATTAACTACCATTCACCGAACCCCTTTTTACCAGCTACCCAACCCGTTCATTTTGCCACCTCTATCACCATCAGGACTAATATTCTACAACTGATTTGGACTAATTTATTATAAACAGGGCTTTAAACACAAACAATTTGACGGGTGAAATCCCGCCTTCACTGGGATCTCTTTCCAAACTTTACTGGCTAGACCTTGCAGAGAATCGTCTCACCGGTTCCATTCCTGTATCAACTAGCACCACACCAGGGTTGGATCAGCTAAAACATGCTAAACATTTGTGAGTACAGTTTAATCTCTTCTGATGCTGGCGGTGTGAGCCACTCAAAGCCTCTAACTTGTGTGAATTGGCAGTCATTTTAACAAAAACAAGCTCTCAGGCCGAATTCCGGAGCAGCTTTTCAGCAACGAAATGGTGCTGATACATGTGTAAGTTCAAAACCAATAGTTGCAAAGTAAAATTTATAATTTAGTTATTCACATTCTGATCCTTCATGTTTTGAAAGAACAGATTGTTTGATGGAAATCAATTAACTGGAGACATCCCATCCACAATAGTTTATGTTCAAACATTAGAGGTCCTGTAAGTAGTAATATAAGCAATCTTTGTTGCAACATTGTTGTATAAAAGGATTCAAAGTGATAACTGTCATTTGATGATGGTTCATGTGCAACAGTCGGCTTGATAGAAACGCATTGGCGGGTGAGGTGCCATTGAACCTTAATAACCTTACCAGCCTGAGTGAATTGTGAGTCAATCTTTTCCTGTAATTCAAACCAAAGCGCAAATTTGATTTTGACTTTTGACTTTGACTTTGTTGTTTCTCACGTGTAGGAATTTGGCACACAACAATCTATTTGGATCTCTGCCAGATTTAAATGGGATGAATTCCCTTAGTTATGTGTAAGTTGAAAAGTGATTGATATGAATCAACCCTGCATACACTTCTTCATTTGATTTTTTTTAGTTTACTGGTATCATTTTAAACAGGGTTAGTCCCTAGATTTTGGAGGCCCTGTATGACTAGATAAAAAGGGCCTCTTAAACAAATTCGTTGTTACCGGTCCTTCTGTAATTACTACTCAATTTATAAAGTTATATACTTATGTTAATCAACTTCTAACACCTAAACAAGAAAAAAAAATATTTGGACCTGTGATGACGCTGACCACACTCTCAAAATCGACCCTGTTCTAAGCTGTCACAAATTTTGTTCAGGGATTTGAGCAACAATTCCTTTCGGCAATCTGAGCCTCCAGTTTGGTTTTCTACATTACCATCCTTAAGCACACTGTGAGTTCTTCATTTCCCTTGCAAAAATTCAAAAACTTTTTTTCAATCTTACATTGTAACTTGCTTTATTTGGTTAAGGGTTATGGAGTTTGGTTCACTTAAAGGAAGATTGCCACAAGAACTATTCAGTTTATCAGGAATTCAACAAGTGTAAGATTTGATACTTTGACTTTGGAAGTCAAAGTCAAACCTTTTCATTTCAAGATCCAATTTTGAAGTTGAAAGAAGGGTGTTTGACATTAAATGTATTGGTTATCTGAAAACCATTAACAGGAAACTAAAGAACAATGAACTCAATGAAACATTGAATATGGGCAACAGCATCAGTGAGCAACTACAACTGGTAGATTTGCAAAGCAATGAAATTGAAGCGGTAACATTGAGTTCCGATTACAGAAACACATTGGAGTACGGATTTCTCTTCATCGAAAATAGATTCAATACACACACACACATATATCATATTGGTGTCAGTTTTGACTCGTTTACTAATGAATGGTTCATTTTCGGTTATATTTGAATCAAGTTGAACAAAATGCATATAACATCTTAAAACATTTTTTCTATAAAATTTATAGAATAGTGGTTTTTATCAATCTTCAGACTATCTGGGAACCCAGTCTGCAATACAGCTCTTGCACACACCACCTACTGTCGCGTTCAACAACAAACCTTAAAAGCGTATTCCACAAGCTTGGCCAACTGTGGGAGCAAATCATGTCGGACGAATCAGAAACTCAGTCCTCAGACATGTGAATGTGCATATCCATATGAAGGCACATTGTACTTTAGAGCACCCTCATTTAGAGAATTATCTAATGCTAATGTTTGGCATTCTTTAGAAATGAGCCTCTGGGTTAAACTAGGCCTCACACCCGGATCTGTATCTCTACAAAACCCGTTCTTCAACATGGATGATTATCTTCAGGTGTACTTGCAACTCTTTCCCTCAAAGAGTAAGCGTTTTAACCGATCAGATGTTCAAAAGATGGGTTTTTACTTGAGTAATCAAACCTACAAGCCACCAGCTGGATTCGGTCCGTATTTTTTCATAGCTATGCCATACGATTTCTCAGGTAAGTTTATATAATGACATTTTATTATCATTCAAGAATGCTGGTTGTAACTTTATTGTTATGATATGTTACTCAAGGCCATGAAGGTGCTTCTATTGGGGTTGGTACAATCGTCGGGATCACCACGGGTTGTACACTTTTGGTCTTAACTCTTATTGGGCTTCTTCTATATGCTGTTCGCCAAAAGAAGCGTGCTGAAAAGGCAATCGGTTTAAGTAGACCTTTTGGTAACTTCTCATCACCTGCTGGCTCTGATACAATAAAAGTACTATATATTTCTGCGAGTCCAATGTACATGACTAGTTGACTACTAATAGATAATGACTCCAAATCCTAAAACCTAAACCCTAATGGGCTTATCTCTTCTGGGCTAAACCCTGAATTACATATAGTATTTAAAACTGTTCTTTTTTAAGTTTTCTTAAATTTACTCGAATATTGAACACCTGGCTCTTTTTGGATGTTGATTATGTAGCATCTTGGGCTTCAAATGGTAAAGATGGTGGTGGTGCACCACAATTAAAGGGAGCCAGATGGTTCTCTTATGATGAACTCAAGAAAAGTACTGGTAGCTTCTCTCAAGCAAATCAGATAGGTTCTGGTGGCTACGGAAAGGTGTGTATATGCGCGTGCATAAGATTAATATCCTGAACTGATGTTTGTTGCATATCATGACTGGTTTATGGTTGTTTGATACAGGTGTATAGAGGAACCATAACTGGGGGACAAGTAGTTGCAATCAAAAGAGCTCAGAAAACATCAATGCAAGGCGGGCTCGAGTTCAAGACTGAGATTGAATTGCTTTCACGGGTTCATCACAAAAATCTTGTGGGTCTTGTAGGGTTTTGCTTTGAACAAGGAGAACAAATGCTGGTGTATGAGTTCATGTCAAATGGAACACTTAGAGACAGCTTGTCAGGTGTATATTAAGTTTTATAAGTGTTAAATGTGATTTTATCATCAAGTAAACTAGTCTGATATAAATTTACAGGCAAATCAGGGATTTATCTAGACTGGAAGAGGAGACTTCGGATTGCTCTCGGTTCAGCAAGAGGACTTGCTTACCTGCATGAGCTTGCAAATCCGCCTATAATTCATAGAGATATCAAATCCACCAATATCCTTTTAGATGACAATTTAACGGCTAAAGTTGCAGATTTTGGCCTATCGAAACTCATTTCAGACACCGAAGAACATGTATCGACTCAAGTTAAGGGTACAATGGTGAGTTTCCGAGGACCAATTGGTGTTGTATTTTATCTCTCATGGGTCAAAAAGTAAACAACTGAAAAATGACTTTAAAGAAACATGTCAAACTGGTGTAACAGGCAAAAAGTAGCCTAAACTTTACATTTAATGTACTTTTTCATGTCTAACAGGGCTATCTAGATCCCGAATACTACATGACACAACAATTGACCGATAAAAGTGATGTATACAGCTTTGGTGTGTTGATGCTTGAGTTAGTAACTGCAAAACCGCCAATCACAAAAGGGAAGTACATTGTGCGAGAGGTGAGAATGAAGATGGATAAAAGCAATGACGAGGATTACGGGGTAAGGGAGTTAATGGATCCAAGCATAAAAAACATGGCATACTTGACGGGTTTTAAGATGTTTATACAACTAGCAATGCAATGTGTCGAAGATTCAGGTTCAGACCGCCCAAGTATGAGTGATGTTGTGAAGGCACTCGAGACCATTTTGATTAATGACGGCCTCAACACAGACTCTACATCTGCATCCTCGTCTGCAACTGATTTGGGATCGGCTAAAACTGCACCAAGACATCCTTATAATGAAGTTGCACTCAAGAGGAATGACAGTGGTGCATTCGATTATAGCGGTGGATACAATATTTCGGCGAAAGTGGAACCCAAGTGATGAATGTGTGCACAAGATAGATTTTTTGACATGATTCTATGTATTACAAGTCATATAATATGACATGATTTGAAATAGACAATCACTCTATAATCCGAACTTGCAACATCATCTCCTAACACCAAATTAACCTTTTGGTTTTGAAAGTCAAAATGCACATAAGTTCAAAAGTAATTATAATTTATTCAAAATGGCAATAATTATTGTTCCTCTTAATGTTAAAGGTTCAAGCCCTATCAAAAGGATTTGTGTAAAAGAAATTTGCTATTAAGAAAAAAACTTCTAACCAACATTTTTAAATTTGTTAATGCTTAAACAAGCATTCAATTTGCTATTAAGAAAAAAACTACTTCTAACCAACAAAATCAACAAGTTTCAAGCTGGACCTGAAAAGAAAAACGTACATATGTGATTTAGGAGGCGATCGAGACTGACTGGGTGCGACTCGGATGACTCCCGGAGAGGACTACAAGGAGATCGGAGACTGAGTGAGGGTGTGAGTAATGCGGTCTGCGAGCCGGAGTGAGAGGCGGCGTAAATTTTTGAAACCCAAAATAAATGATAATTTTTTAAAGCGAGTGTGGCGAATCTACTGTTTTTAACTAAAAATAACATTTCGGTCGAAAAATTAACACTACGGACGGAAAATGAGGGGCGGTCGCCCCCAACCCCTTAATAGCTTCGCTTGCGAGGAGCCAAGGAAAGGGCTAGGAGGTGACCATCGTTGAGGCCTGAGGGACGTGATATTGTTGGAGATGTCGGCGTCGGATGTCGCCTAGATGTCTCCGGAGAGAGCTAGGGTTGAGGGGACGAGAAGTCGCTCAGATGTCGCCGGAGAGGACAAGGGACGAGATGTCGCAGCCGTCGGGCCCCGAGGAAGACGGGAAGTGAGGTCGTGATCGTGAGGACGAGGGGATGCCTGATTTTTTTAAATGTGTTACCATCGAATGACCATATCGTCCCATTTTTTTAGAGTAAACTACGGTTTTGGTCAATGTGGTTTAAGAGTTTTAACTATTTCGGATCAAGATAGAATATTCTATCAATTCAGCCCCAGTGGTTTAGTCAACTTACATTTTTAGCCCCCAACCAAAATTAGATTTTGGGCCAAAACCGTTATAATAGTTAAGTTTGAAGGGCCAAAACCTATTGTTATCTAAACCACAAGGAATGAATTGATAAAAAATTATATTTTAAGCTGAAATAGTTAAAACTTTTAAACCACAGGGAGCAAAACCATAATTTACTCCCATTTTTTGATAAAATTTAAGGGTTATTGGATCTAAATATTTCAACTGAAAAAATGTTTATCATTTTCAAATTTCAACATATTTTTTAGGAAAAGCTTCTTTTTTGCCCCCCTGTATTTTGACAGTTTTAACCATTTTGCTCCAAACCTTTTAAAATGACTATTATGCTCCCTATGGTTTGACAGTTTAACAATTTTGCTCCAAACCTTTCTAATATGTCTCATTATACTCCATTTTTTTTGAAATCACAGGGAGCTAAAGAGTTATAACCATCAAATCATATAGAGCAAAATGTTTAAATTATCAAACAACAGGGAACATAATGACTATTTTGAAAAGTTTGAACGAAAGGCTTAAAACTGTCAAACTACAGGAAGCAAAAGAGAAGTTTTTCGTATTTTCTATTGACACTTCATAACAGGTGTCACATCATCAAAAATTTAGCATAATGGAGTGTCAATGGAGAATATGTTGAAAGTTATGAGTGTCAATAAAATTTCTTAATCTGAAAGTATTGTCGGCCAAGAAGTTAAAATTGAAAGCATTTAAATTCAATAAACCTAAATTTTAATATTTTAAGAAAAACCATTTGTTAGATTCAAACATATGAGCTTATAATTAGTGAGTCTTATTCTACCAACAAAATTACGTTCAACTCTACCTTTGGCAAGAGAGATCTCTGATTTCATCTAGCGTTTGGGTGATTAGGTTTGAAAGAAAATATACAATTTATAATATATTTAATTACAATAGGTTTAAACCGTTTAACCGAAAAAATCAAATTCAAAAAAGTAATGAATCCATAATGAACCAAAAACTAAATTTGCAATTCGGACATAGTTAGAAACCGAGCCAAAAACCAAATTTACAATCTGATTCAAATTTTTTCGGTTACTGGTAGAGTTCAGTTTACAGTTTTAAATTATTTTTGGTTTTTATAAATATCCCTAATTGAATTCCACCAAAAGGTAGCTTTTAGGATTACGTGTCACACAAGATCGGAATATTTCTTTTTTTGTTATTCATTCATTTATTTTCCATTTTTTTTCATAACAAATGTTTAATATTTTTTTATTTAGACACATGTTTATTAGTTTTTCCAATCATTAAATTGTCACACCCCCAAATTCCCACGTGTGGTATCCGTCCACATGGGTGTGACGTGGTCATAATCGCAGCTCATGGTCATATAGAACAACTCTATATGCGTTTTCAAAATACAATGTTTGATATAAACTCAACCAAACTGTTTATATAATAAAGCAGCGGAAAATAAGTTACGTTTGATAATGCAGCGGAAAAATACAAGTCATGCAGCGGATAAGAAATTTGTCATACACTACAATGTTTAATAATACATAGCAAAATAAATGTTGTTAGATTAAATGACATGAAATGCATGCAAGTCATGTGCTCGTTCTCTAAGTGTATTCATGTCCTTAAGCATGTCGGCTAGTTACTTGAGAATACAAGTTTAAGAAAAAGTGTCAACACAATGGTTGGTGAGTTCACATGTTTTGATATATATAGATAGTAATAAAAAACATGTGTCATGCTGTTTATTAAAATATTAGTCCCGAGCCCTAGGTTCAAAGAGTCAGTGCGTTACTACCGAAATAGACTTGTTAGTCCTTGCCTCCGCTATGTCTCGTAATAACACAACATGTTAGGTTGAAATTTCGCGTGTCCCGACCTCCGGTTAGTATTATGCCATGCGGGGTTCGTCACACCCAAACGGATCCATTCAAATTCACCTCGTTGTTTGTACATTAACGGTAAGACTTTGTGAGGGCTTATTACGATTACAACACTTAATGTTTGTCTAATAAATCAGCATACACAAATAATGTGTACAGTAATAATGATTAACTCGATTCAGCAAGTATTCTCCATCTATTTGAAAAGCTTGTAAAAGAGTTAAAGAGGGGCCGTAAACTCACCTTAGTAGTGATTGGAAATAAACGCGTAAGCTCCTGTTGGAATAGCGTGACGGTCACCGGCTACCTATATCGTATATCATACGTGAGTTCGTGTAAGTGACCGTGTTCGTGCTAGTGCTCGTGTTTGTGCTCAACAACCCTCGGTTGTTATGTTTGTCTGTGTCGGTCCACATTGACCGTGTTTGCTCATGTTGGTCCACATTGACCGTATTTGACCGCGTTTGACCATGTCAAGTCAACGACCCATTGGTGAACCGTGTGTCGGTTGTGATTCGTGTAACATTTGTGTTTGTGCTCGTTGTGTGCAAACGCGCAACTAGCGTTCATGGATAACTTACTACATATAGTAAGTTTCCATTTATAGAAAGTTCCATAACACATAGCGTTTTTAAAGTTCTAGCATGTTCGTTAGGCCTACGTGATCATGTTAACACATAGCGCATTATCATAAGTAGTCAAATAAACACATAAGCCATTTTTGCACATTAAAGTTTCCTAAAAAGGAAAGTTTCTAAATCTAGCATGCTTATCATCGGAAAACCATCTAACTTAACATACAATAATCATATCGAGTCATATTAAGTCATTTAGCATGCTCAAAACATACATAGCATTTCTAAATCGATTTTTCTAAAAATAAAGTTACTAAAAATAGTAACCATGACAATTTTCATTCAAATGGTTATTCTAAACATTCCTAAGCCATTTTTATATCACATAACATCATATAATGTCATTTAACATCATCTAAACATGTCAATCTAGTTCAAATCATCAACTATCAACATTTATGCCACGAAAGTTACTGAATATAGTAACTTGGCCAAATATGACCAAAATCAATATCAAATCCCATCTCTTAGCATTCTAACATCATATTATCATCCAAATAGCAAATCTATCCACATGCATGTTCACAATCTCATCCATTTCACCATTTTGTAACTAAAAAGTTACTTAAAATAGAAAGTAATGCAAATGATCATGTTTTACTCATCTTGACAATACCCAATCATGTAATACATTATCAACAACATCAATAATCATTAAAAACTCATTTAGCAACCATAGATCATACATGCATGTAGACTTATTAACCATTTGACCAAATAATACTTTCTACATGTACCTATCATCATGGATCGTCATAAAACATCATAATATGATACCAAATCATCATAGATCATCAATAATCACATAAATATCACCAAACCCAGAACTATAAGTCGTGCATGTGTGGTGATAGTGCTTGCATGTATGATCTAGCACATGCATGTGAGTATATGGGTGTTGTATGAAGCCATAAAACTACCTCTCAAGGACTTGTATCACCAAGATGATGTTGGAACAACTCTAGAACTCTCTGGACAGCAGGTCCTTCGACTAACAAGAAGGTGGTGATGGTGGGTGGTATCTTAGAGATCTTCCTTCAACCCTCCAAGCCTTCAAAATGCCTTCCAAGCTTCAAGAATGAGCTTCAATGGCTTCCAAATGGGTGTTGCAGGCGAAAATGGCGGAGATAAACCGAAGGGTGGCGAGTAGAGTTGAGAGAAATGATTAAAGTGGGTAGTGTAAGAATAATGGTCTTGGTTTTATAAAGATTTGGCGTCTGGATGTCGTCGTGTACCGCCGAGAAGGGCAAAAAGATGCTTTGCGTACCGCGATGGATTTCAGGATTCAAAATCCCCCGCCCACCCGTCCCGTACCGCTATGGGCCTCTCCAGGGTCCTTAGCGTACCGCGACGGTTCCCGGAAGAGCCCAATAGGCCCAATTTCAATGGTTTGATCCGTTCTTCGTCGTTTTCACGCTTACAGACTATCGTTCGACCTCGTTTGAACTTCCAAGTTCAATGTTTGAGCGTTCGTGAGGTTTCTAATGTTTTGTTACACGATGTGCTAAACGTTCACCAACGTTTGTGTTTTCTCTGACACGTGTGTGCGTGTTGCGGTAATTCCCCGAATTATCGTGCTTGTGTCAGTGTTCGTACTGTCATGTCACGTGTCACACTAAATTAAACTAATTCTAGTGTCACGTGTACAAATATCAATTAAATAAAAAAATTTAATTAAATAGAATGCTGACCTGGAATTTACGGGGTGTCACACAAATATATTAATTCTTCGGCCCATATAATGTTGAGTCTTTAATCTAAATTAATATATTTATACTATATAATAAATAAAAAATTTAGAATGACGTATGTTAGTTTTTTAGACTATTTAAAAGTTGTTTTTCTCGCTTTTCTCTTATCTAAATTTATATGTCATCTTTTATTAAATTTGATTTTTTTTCACCTTCTTTCTTATTAAATATTAGTGATTTTATTAAATTTAGTAAATAATATAATTAATCATATATAAATTCTTTAATTTTTTTTATAAAATGTCTTTAAAGAATACATACATACATACATACATACATACATACATACATACATACATACATACATACATACATACATACATACATACATACATACATACATATATATATATTATGCTTTTTAAAATAAAGATTTTCAAAACTTATTTATTTAACAAGTGTAATACACATGTTTTAACCTAGTTTATAATATCATAAGTAGGGATAGCCGAACAATCTTACAAAAACAAAATATTTCGGTTTAGGCATGTCTTTCTGGTTTACTTTTCAGACTTGATTCAAAAACCAGATAATATATTCAATACTTAAAAATACCAACAAATTTATAAAATTAAAAAAACAGCTAAACAAACATAACTAATGTTTAAAGAAACATAAACATGCTTAAAATTTAATACTTTGGATTTTAGAGGGGAAAAAAATCGATTTGATAAACAAGTTTAATCTACAAACTTTCAAGCCTCATCAAATCAGCCAGTTTGTTCAATAGTCAAATTAGATTATATGATTAGAATATTACTATATCACTATATCTAACAAAACACATTTATGAATAGTGTTTATCAAGATAAATTTATTTTATCTCGATTTATCGTGATAAATTCATTCTATCGCGATAAGTTTATTTTTATTGATTTTGAGATTTTCCATTTATCAAAATAAATTCATTTTGTTGCGATTTACTGGGATAAATTACTCTATCACGATAAATTCTTACTTTTTTGATTTTTTTTCGTGAGATATTTCTTTAAATTGTCTCATACGCTGGCAGTTTAATTTTAATTTTAGTTTCTTTTTGTTTTTTTCTTAACTTGTAATAAATTTGTTTTATAATTGTAAATGTTTCTTTTGTATTACATCTTGACTCATGATAGGTTTGTTTTATAGTTACGACTCTTTGTACGTTAATGTTTTTTTCTTTTGAGTTCATTCCCGAGTTGAAACAAGGGTGTTAAATTTTGCGCGACAACTCGTGAAAGGCGTCATCTAGTACGTATACATGTTTTACATTTTATTTATTATACTTTAAAATAATGTCCCACAAGCGTTCAAGTCTAACCAAATAAACAACATTTTTTATATGATGAGATTTCTTGTAGCACTCTCTCATAAGCAGCCTTTGCAAACGTGTTACAATTTAAGTTAAACAAAGGAATACAAACGCAAGTGACACAATGAGCATATATAAATATGGCAAAACGGTGCACAAGTGCACAACAGCCGTTACTGTAACATGAAAACAAATATTTGTACCTGTATAACATGATGTATATAAAATGGAAATATCGCACAAAATCTATATTAATAATTTTTTTTGATCGGCATCTATCTATTATAATAAATAAAGGTTTTATAGGGACACATGTCAATTTTATAGAGCACCTTAACCTTAATTTTTCGTCTCTCTCTCCTGTTAACTACATCTTATATTAAATAATAATATTAAATATTAAATATACTATTTTTAATTAAAATAAAGTTTTTTAATACATTAAATATGTATTAATATCAAAAAAATTAAAAATCAAATTATTATAAAATATGAAATTTAAAAACAATTTTTTAAAATGAATTTTTAAAGAAACAAATTTTAAATGTACAAATTTTTAATAACATATTATATTTAAATATTATCTTATAGTGTTTAAATTTTAATTGATAATTATTTATCATATTTTTTTATTCAACCTCTGTAATACACGGATATTAACATAGTATATTAATAAATAAGTAACTACAAAGATAGTTGTCATTTTGTGGCTCGGTCTTAACATATAGTTGTCATTTTGTGGCTCAGTCTTAACATGTTTTTTTCAACCTCTCTATCTTATTAAATAAGAGGACATAATATTGTATGGTTCTTCATACCCTTACTTTCACCATTTCTCTATACTATTAAACAATAATATTAAAAAATATATTTTCAGAATTTTAATATAAATTTAGATATTTAATCAAAGTTTAATATTAAAATAATATATTTTAAATATTTTTTATTTATATCAATTAAATAATTCAATCGTTTTATAATTTTTAAATTAATATTAATTACTACTTATCATAAAAAAAATTATTTAACTCGTATAATACAGGAGTTTCCTATCTAATATTAAATAAAATAAAAATAAAGTTGACTTAGTTATTAAAGTCGTCGACTCACATACCACATATATATTTGACAACATTTATGTAGAGAACATTGCAGAACACGATATAATAATCGGATGAATTGAAAGTCGTGGATCACATTTTCAGGTCAAACTATTTGTAGTTCACTCAAATGTTTGATTAGATAAAATTCAATTCGAATCAAGAACGAGTATGAGATTTTTGTGAATTTAAGAATGAACCAGAGAGTCAATTTGATCGATCAATTTTCTGGATATACGGGAGTTTGAAAACTGCCTCAAGGCAATTTTCAACTTTTATTCTTAATAAATTCGACACCAGCCAGGGGCGCTGACCCCGGATCCCCGCCAAGGGGCAACGCCCCTTTGGAACCCTCATCGAATCATTAAACATTAAACAAGCGCGCACTCCACACCCAATTTGTTTAATGAATTTTATGATTCACGTTGATCAACAAAATTAATCCAATTATATTAAAATATCCAACAATTTATATATATATATATATATATATATATATATATATATTGACTAAGGCAAAATCTAAGATCGAGTTGAAATCATATCTCATTTGGATGGATTAGCATTAGTGGTGTGTTAGTTGAATTTTTAAATTGGATGAATTATGGTTCTATCAAACTAAAGTACCACAGTTATTATGACATACAATTTACTGTCATTTAGTTGATGAACATTTGATGTGGTGGTTGGGTAGCATTTTTCTTAACTTGGAAACTTAGGTTATATTCAAATTTCACATATAAATCATTGATGGTGAGTAATAACACGATTAGATAGACCCATGACACCTTCTCTAATTAAGACTTCACTTCATAATTAATTTATCTTTCCAAACATTTATAATCGGCTACTTGTTAACGTAGCTACTGTCTCAACTTATATCGGGCAACAACAAAATAATAAAAAATAGACTTTTGGGCCAACTCATCCTATACTAATCAAGCCACTAGGGTTGGATGTTCTCTTCTTTATAAATAGAGAGACCACCATCTCATTCTATTCACCATCTTTTACCTTAAACTTATTTAAGGCACCGTATATCTTCTTACACTAAATGTTTTAAGTATTAATTGAACCTAAAACTACAATAACGGGCAATAGAAAAACCCTTAAGAAAATATTGTTGTGAAAATGAGTGATGAGGAAAACGAAAACTAATTTAAAAACAAATAAAATAAAAATATATTGTATAAATGGTAGAAATATTATTATATTTTAAACCATGTTATAGACTCGTGTATCACACGAGCTTATAAATATAAATTGTGTAATTTTATAATATTTTCAAAAATATTACATAATTGAAAAATATTTATTAAATGAAACAATATAATATAAAAGTACAATTACAATTTATAAATCTCTAAACAATTCTTTGTACATCACATTTGTTATTTAATATGAACTTAAGAAATTTATTAATATTTAACCTTATATTATTAATTTAAAAATTAAGAAAGTTGCTATCAATTGATAAAATTGTAATCAATTGTTAATACAATTAATATTTAAAAATGAAAAACATTATCTTGATTTAATATAGAAATAATACATTTTTTAAAGTAATATTAATAATATTATACATTATTTATAAATTAAAAAGAAAAAAATTTAAATTAACAATTACTAAAACTTGTTTTATGATTTTATAAATATAAGGAAGTTAAAGTTTAATTTTATTTTGAATAAAGAAAATGAATATCAAATAACATAAATGATTTTTAATTTAAAGATTTTGAAGTGAAAGTTACAAAAGTCTTAATGTTTACATAAATGCCATGTGACATTTGTAACATCTGGCCCTGTCTATCAACATTATTGTCCGCTTTGTCCACTTGGAGCTCACGGTTTTGCCTTTCGTTGCCCGTGTGAAAACTTCATAGGGAGGTCACCCATCTTTGAATTGCTGCAACCCGAGCACGCTTAACTGTGGAGTTTTTATGTGCTTCACAGCCAGCTAAGCCGAAAACGCATTAGTGATGTAAGAGGCAGATCGTTACTTATGAAACATGAATCTCTCTAGTTCAAGGCCGATGTGGGATTGCCTAGGATTTTACATCCCCCCTTAGGGACTCATTGTCCTCGATGAGGTTTGCCCCATCATCCCGTGTAGAACTGGAGTGTCTCTGATACCATTATGTAACATATGGCCCCCCACCAATATTGTCCGCTTTGCCTACTTGAAGCTATCGGTTTTAGTCTTCGGTTGCCCGGGTGAAAACTTTCCAAGGAGGTCACCCATCCCTGGATTGCTGTAACCCGAGCATGCTTAACTGTGAGTTTCCATGTTCTCCACAGGCAACTAAGCCGAAAACCCGTTGGAGATGTAAGAGACGGATCATTACTTAAGAGACATGAATCTCTCATGTTCAAGGTTGATGTAAGATTGCCTAGGATGTTATAACATTTTTTGAATTATTTTATTGGGAATAGTAAGTTATAAGAGGAAACCATTAGAAAGTAATAATAAACTTAAAATTAAAATTAACTAAAAACATTATACATTTGTCTATATTAATAACTGGATACCAACTTGTGACACCCCAATTCTCAAAACATCATATTTTAATAATATTTGCGGAATTACAAAAGTGGTCCCAGTTTCTAAAACATTTAGCGTTAACCAAGTTAGTCTAAGCTTGTTTATCAAAAGTATAAGGATATCATATCCTTTCAACATGACATTTACACAAAAATATAGCTTTAAAACCCATATATATAAAACATTTCAGCAAGCTTAAAACGAAGATCGGTTCGACATCCAAAAATCCATGCTCGATCACGATTCCATAGCCAACCTATTTTTGACCTGAAAACACTAAATTTAATCAAGTGTTAGTTCATAAGAACTAAGTGAGTTAACCTCATCGATTCCCGGAATCAATTCTATAAAAGAAATCGAAATCCGGAAAAATTACACTGCCCGGCGTATGGTACTCCAGCCCCGGCGTACAGTACGCCAGGACACCAGCGTACAACAGAATGGTTTGGGCGTACCATACTGTGCCCGGCGTACAGTACGCCCCTGCAGCATACTGTACGCCCCCTACAGCATTTTTTTCATTATTTTAAGCGTTTTAAACACCAAAAACCATTTCTAAACATTATGGGATGTTAATATACATTCAAAAATCAATATATCACATATACAATCATATCTATGATTATAATTTCATAAATTTCCAAGTAATCAATCATAATTGATTTTTAAAATAGTCACTAATGGGTCAATTTTTACCCATTCTACCAACTTAACCATTTTCATCCCACCCATATGTGGATTACCCCCAATGCCACATCAATGTGGACTTACATGACAAATTCCAATGCCATTTCACTATGGTCTTACATGACAAACACCAATGCCATTTCACTATGGACTTACATGACAAACACCAATGCCATTTCATTATGGACTTACATGACAAACACCAATGCCATTTCACTATGGTCTTACATGACAAACACCAATGCCATTTCACTATGGTCTTACATGACAAACTCAATCCATAAGGATTTCAATATTATTTGTGTCATTTCATGTTTTCAACAATTTATGACACATGGTCAATTTACCATCAAATTCCTCAAAGTTACTACAAGTCAATTACAAGTAGATACAACAACCACAATCATATAACACATAAGCACTAATATGTCTTATGGTTGCATATTAGTGAGTAGGTAACTCACCTTGGCCCTTAGTAGTATTCGGGTCAACTATTTCCTTTCCGGGTCTTTGATTAGCAACTTCACCTAGATCATACAATTTCACATAAGCATACAATCTAGTAGCTAATTCTCTAATTCATCAATTTGCATCCAATTCGACCCATTTATTAACAAAATTCTCATATTATTTCAAAATCATTGTTTTATATCAAACTTCTTTTTCTTTTGTCAATTTTGACCAAAAACTAAACTTTTGGCATTTCATCAAATACTTGGTGTGCAGGAATTTATCCATACACCCAACTCCATTTTCAAAGCTTACAAAATCCAAATTTTGCTTCAAAATCAATCATCTCATCAAAACCCATTTGAAATCAGAATTTATTTATCAAGCTCATATTTCATTTATCATTCAAAGTATACATGAACTATCACTAGTCCATCTAAACTTTCAAAACTCCATGTCTAACAAAACCCATCTTACAAACTTGCAATTCTCATGCAAATGAATATAAGTTTAGTTATTTTACTTGATTCTAAACATCCTATTATCATAAACCAAGTAATAACTAACAAGTTTGGGTCTTTCACTCTAACCCAACCCACACCCATGGAACCCACGAAAATTACCATCAAAATCATCCAAGAAACTTACCAATATGTACTACAACATGTGTAGAACACTAATTTAAGATTGCATTGAAGATCAAAGCTTCCAAGGTGGGTCAATTTTGCTCCAAATCAGATTTTTCTTCTTGGGTTTTTTGCTCCTCCACGTTGCCAGAGAAAAGAAGAAGAAAAGAGTTGGGGATTTTGACTTTGGTCAATTCCCCTCTTTTTTATTAAGTTAAATTTGACTCTTTGACAATTTACCCCCCTCAACTTGCATTTTACTTTAAATCAACATTTCTTGTTTACTAGAAGTTAGTATTTAACAAGTTGACTTAAAATTTCAATTTAAACATAACCATTACAATAATACAAGTACTTAATCGAATTCGGGTCGTTACAAATTCTACCCCCTTAAAGGGGTTTCGTCCCCGAAACTCAAATTACATTTCAAATAAAAAGGGATAAAATTTCTTCATTTCATCTTCCGACTCCCATGTGGCGTCAGATCCCCTTCTATTCTTCCATTGTACTTTGACTATATTCAACGACTTGTTTCTAAGCCGTTTAATCTTCCGATCCAAAATTGCCACCGGTTTTTCAACATAATCCAATTTATCAATCACTTCAACATCTTCTAAAGGCACATAAGCAGACTCGTCCGCCAAACACTTTCTTAAGTAGGATACGTGGAAAGTGTTGTGTATTCATTTTAATTCCTCCGGTAGCTCTAATCGGTAAGCAACCTCACCAACCCTTGCCAAAATTTTGAAAGGCCCAATAAAACGTGGGCTTAACTTTCCTCTTTTGCGAAAACGAATGACACCTTTCCATGGGGAAACCTTTAGCAATACAAAGTCTCCCACTTGAAACTCGATCGGCCGTCTTCTTTTATCAGCATATGACTTCTGTCGGTCTTGAGCTGCTTTCAAATGTGCTCGGATTTGATCAATCTTAGCATTAGTTATTTTTACCACTTCTTTACTAGCAAGCTCACGAGGACCAACCTCCTCCCAACACACCGGAGTTCGACATTTTCGACCATACAACATTTCATACGGGGGTTACATCGATCGAAAAAAAAATAATATTATATATATAGTAGCAAAAAGCTATGTATCTAAAAATATTCGCATTGCATAGTTTAAAATAAAATCATATTTCATAAATGGTAAATATAATATAACTTATTAACACATAAAGTCTTCAAAATATGTTTTAAAAAATTTGTTGTAGTAATTATAAAGAGTAAACTGTCATTTTAGTCCCTATGGTTTGTCAACTTTTGTCATTTTAGTCCAAATAGTTTAAATTTTGTTATTTTGGTCATTATGGTTTTATTTTATTGCCATTTTCGTCCTAATGGTTTAGTAATTTTTGTCATTTTCATCCAAAAGGTTAAATTTAATTGGACTAAAATGGCAATAAAATGGAAACCATAATGACCAAAATGACAATAAAATGAAATCATAATGACCAAAATAACAAAATTTAAACTATTTGGACTACAATGGCAAAAATTGACAAACCATAGGGACTAAAATGACAGTTTACTCAATTATAAATGATCTTCTAATTTTTTTTCTCTACTATGTCTTAACATTTTATGTATGTAATGTAGTCAATAAGTGTTGCTTTAATTAAAGTTACTTATTTCTTTAATTATCAATTATTTTTTATTATTTCAATGTAATGTATTTTTATCATCCAATCACATTAAATGCTAATTTTTTTAAATCACTCATAAAAAAATTAAAATCTTTATTATTTTTTTAAGTATTTTAAGAAATAGAATTTGAATTTGATGATATTTAAACAAAGTAAATAAAAGATGTTAAATTAAAAAAATAAGTACATTTAAAAGCTTGATAATTAATTTTATTTTTATTTCAAATTCTTTAATTAGTAATGTATTAATTATTATACATGCTATAGTATATTATTCTTAACCTTAACTAAATTTTATAATTATAAATCATCAAATAGGAGAGAGAAACAAAAAAAAAATAGCTTATCTAAATTGATAACAAGTCTTTACAAATATTTTTATTATTAGTATAAATCAAATAGATTATGGCATAAAAATAATTATAGAAGATACGACATAGGTTTGACATCCTCATCTTTCAAACAAGTTTCAACCCCTCCAAACAAGTTTCAACCTATCATAACTGGTTCCTATAGCTTTGACATCTTCATCTCCCAAACTGGTTTCCAAACCGAACCGGTTTACACGCAAACCAGTTTTGACCATCTGTAAACCAAACCGACCGGTTCTTAAACCGAACCGGTTTGGTAAAAAACCGATTTGAGCAACCTTATAGCCCAGTTGATCTTTAAAAAGCTGTTTAAAAAAAAGTAAAAACAAGGCATAAACATGATGACGTGTAATCATACATCATTTAACTATATATACAATCATTAAATGTTATATTTAGGGTTTAACCTTACGTACACGGTATGAACAGAATAAAAAACATAACTTAAATTGAAAATTCTCATTATATAAAAGTTGTCAATTTTTTGCAATGTCGTAGAAATCGTCTGGCGCTAGTCGGGCGGTGGGGTGGGGACTAGGGATTAATCGGCCAACTAATCGGCCTAGTCGGATAGTCGGGCCTAGTCGGCCTTAGGGGACTAGCGATTAATCGGCCGATTAATCGGCCTAGTCGGGGATTTTTACAACCATGATTTTTTGTAAAGTATTAAAGTGTAATCACAAAGTAAATTTTCTTTCACATAATAATATCCTATCAAAATTGTACAAAAAAGTTGAGTCATGTTAATATGATGATATTGTTACTCTCGATCATAACAGCATTGACACAATCACAAATTTAAAAATATAGCAAAAAATGTTTCAAATGTTTCAAGGTTTGCCAATCCGTTCAAAAACAATAAATTAAACCCAGTCACAAAAAAATGTCATTTATAGTAAAAGAATCCCAAATATAAGTGCTCGATCAGTTTCAAAAATTATAGAACCAAAATAATAACAACGAAAAAAAGGTGTGTCGTTCTTAACCTTAAAATCTAACGTCAAAAAACATGAAACCAATGTAGGCGCGTAACATAAAAATCATAAATCAAAACAATAAATAACATCAAAAAACATTAACTTAACTTTAAGTGCACAACATAACAATTATAAAGACCAAAATAATAAAAATATTTTAAAATAAGAAAATGACTCGTATAATAAATAAGTTTGTTTGACTAAAACACTAACATTGACTAAAAACAAAAATCACCAAGTGATTTTGTTTACTAAAAAAACATTTGGTTGATTTCTATAGTTAACCAACACATAAAATAAAAGAATATATTATTTAATCATGTGCATTATCTAATTATTATTGATATGAGTATTGGAAGAAAAAAATAATATGAGAGACTGAGTTTTGATCTTAGGTTTTTGGCACAACAGTAAAACCACAAAAACAAATGCATCATTATGCTAACATAAATTTAATGTTTAGAATCCACACACACTTTATATTACCTCTTATTATATTATTATAAAAATAATTCTACTAATCATTTTGCAATGATTACTTTTCTTTGTTTCGTAGATATAATATTATTAAATAATTTTCAAAAGAAAAATATATAAATACCAACTTGGATTAGCCTATTTGGTATAGTCATTGTTCCCTAGAAAGGAGTTCTTGTATTCAAATCCAAGTAAAAAAGAAATATTATGTGTAGTTTAACGGAAACCAAAATAAGTGATCGGTTTTTGGTTCTAAAAAACTTGATTCTAGTTAAAACCAAGGAACTTGAAGGATTTTCCTATTCACTTAGCCCATTAATAATTTGATAAAAACCGCCTTGAGTGCGATAAATAGAAACAAATATACCCATTAAATCATCTCGTAGCATGACTATTTATACGATATATGAATGATGAAATATATGCAAATATTACATCTACCTATAGGAAAAGATAAAAATTGCTTTCAGAAAAACCTTCTACTTTTTTCATAAACAATCAGATACACACAAACATGCATAGTCAAGCAAACTTGTTCAATTTGAGTGTTTTCAATTTAAACCGGAACCCAAACGAATTAAAATTCGGTTTCCGTTTTGTTTAAAAACTTTGAATTCGATTTGGTTTTGCGTTCATTTCGACCGAAAAATGTAACCCGAAACCCAAACCAATAAACATTGTCTTCATTGGCGAAGTTTTTATAGGGCCCTAAGGAGTGATTACCCCTTTTTTCCGTCCGTATTGTTAATTTCCAGCTGAAATGTTTTTTTTTGTTATAAATATTGATTTCGTAACGCTCGTTTCAAAAAAATTAACATTCATCCTGAGTATCGTAAATTTTCACCCCTCTCAAAACGTTCGAGACACGCGGCTTTGTGTCTTTGAAAGTACATAAATATGTAGTCAAAGAAGATGTAATTGGAGGACTGAAGAGCAATTAACACCCAAACCTACCCACCCGTGAAAACGATTAATAAACCAACGCCATTTCCGCGCCTAGCAGTTACTACTACTACTACACACACACTCTCTCTCTCTATCTCACATTCAGTTTTTCATCACAATTTGCTTCATTCACCAGCAACAAATGCAGATCAAGAAACAATCATATTGAATTTCCCTAATCCTTCAAGGTTTGATCACTGATCTACATTCTGTTTCAGTCACACGATCGATTTTCGCTTCCGTTGCTCTAATTTGATTCGTTTTCTAGCTTGAACGACAGCGAAATGGGGAAAAAAGGTAGCGGATGGTTTTCATCGGTGAAAAAAGTCTTCAAACCTTCAAACAAGGATTTGAATGATAAGGTCAGTTAAGCGTTTTTGATATTTGTTTATGAAATCGAGTGTGATCACTCCGATTCATGGATTGTGCAATGATTTTTAGTTTTTTAGTTTGATCTTCATCTGATTCGATATTTTGCCCTAATTTGGATTTGAAATCTAAATGTAATGATTGAATTAAGATGATTTTTGTTCAGACTAAAACGTGATCATGATTCAGTATTTGCTTTTGCTTCAATTTAAGTCTAACATTAATCATGTGATCTTTGTCCTTTTTGTGTTTTCGTGGAGGTTCCACATTTACTAGTATGATCAATGGTCCCCCATTCTTTCCACAGGGCAATCTGGCCCAGCTATTTGCTAAGCAATATGAGATATAACCATCATGCCACCTATGATATGTCCCTTCATCATGTGCTTCTTATGTTTAATCACAATCATCCATCATCCCTTAATCAGATGCTAACATTCGCACACATTACTAAAATTTATTCAATCTTTAATTAACGGTTTATTTGAGTGTTTATAGAATGTTTTTCGCAAGGAGAATGTGGTGGATAAACGCCAAGAAGACACGCCAGAAGTTGTATCATTCGAGCATTTTCCAGCAGAAACTTCACCTGATATCACCAACGGAGAAAGTGATGGTGACCAATTGTCTCAAGTTGGGGATGACCGGAATCATGCCATTGCTGTAGCGGTGGCCACTGCCGCAGCCGCCGAGGCAGCAGTGGCAGCCGCTCAGGCGGCAGCCAAAGTTGTCCGTTTAGCAGGTTATAACCGTTACTCTAAGGAAGAAAGAGCTGCCATTCTCATACAATCATACTATAGAGGCTATCTGGTAAGTACACACAAAGGCCGGGGCGCTCAACTAATTTGGAGGTTTCATGAGAGCTACATATTCGAGGAAATTTTTTAAAAATCATGTTATAAACTCTCTCTTTTATCCGGATTTAAACTAAAATAATAAACTAAAAGATTTATACTTTGCAGAGCTAAAACAATTTTGTATTCGTAAATATATTCTTAATCATGTAAACTTTTTTGTTTTTAAAAATGGGGTCTAAAGTTTTTGGGAACATTAAGATCTTTCTTTACCTGCTTGACCTTGCTTAGTTTTAGGATCATTTGGAAGATAAATAATAATAATAATGATGTTGGTGATTTGATTCGCAGGCTAGACGGGCCTTACGTGCGTTGAAGGGGTTAGTACGGCTACAAGCACTAGTAAGGGGTCATAACGTGCGAAAGCAAGCTCAAATGACAATGCGGTGTATGCAAGCGTTAGTCCGCGTGCAGGCAAGAGTGCGTGCACGCAGACTCGAGTTGACAAATGAAAAGCTTCATAAGAAAGTTGGTGAAGATGAAAGACCAACAAAAACTAACCGAACCCACATTAACTTCGAGAAGATCAAAGAAAGTACGCTGAGAAAACATGATGCGGAGATGAAAAGGGAACGAGCTCTTGCTTACGCATTTGCCTACAAGGTTGGTGTTCATTATTGTTTTGAGTTTGCTTTAGCTTTAATCCATTTTGATTGTTGTTTCATAAAGCGTCATCATCATCAATGTCACTGTACTTTTACCACGTGCAAATGGAGCATCACCACACTATTTAGGATCCACTTATATAAAGCGGGTCATAATTTGTTTGTATTTTCTTGATGCGGTTCAAATGTATCTCATGGCCGGGTTTTATTAAAGATTAAAAGGGGTAATATGGGTCTTGTTTTGAATTCAGTACAATACCCCTAGTCCCCAAGCTTTTCAAATAATGAAATTCAGAGACTTTGTTGTTAAGTTAAGAATTTTATTTATTTAAATATGTATCCAGTTACTTGTGTATTAAGTTATATAAAACTTTAAAAGATTCATTTTTTTTAAGTTATCCTGTTTTCTTATAAAAAGAAATAGAGACAAAAAGCATTTGTGTGTTGGCCTACCTTATCATGCTTCAACAAGACACATTGCTTGTTTTTCACTCGAGCAAATTTTGAACCCTACCCGACCCATTTCATTTCGAATGTTTTGTTACTAAGATTCTCCTTTCAAATCACAGCAAGAGCAGCAACAACATTTCATGCATCCTGATTCTGACAACACTGTGTTATATCCCAATGATCATGGAAAACAACAATGGGGATGGAACTGGCTTGAGAGTTGGATGGCATCCCAACCCTACCACACCCGGCCCGTGGGGCCCCATGACGGGTCCTATCTGACCCACATGACAAATGATGACGTATCAGTTAAAACGGTTGAAATGGATCTAGTCACTCCCTTGAGCTCAGACTACATCACTGCAGGTCGTCTTAGCGAAGAGACACTCGACTCTGCACAACACTCTCAGTCAAAACGCCAATCGGGTTCTGACTACTTCCCAAGCTACATGGCTCCAACCCAATCTGCCAAAGCCAAGGTCCGGGCCCAAAATCCTGCCAAGCAAAAAGCCCAACCTGTTAAGAAAGCCAACGGGCTCTCGTTTGACACATCAAGTTCTGGAGGCAATGTAGCTTATCAAGTCCCACGAAGCCCAAGCCCGAACCCGAAAGGTTACAGCAATGGGACCAGTGGTGTTCGAGGCCAGTCTAAATGGTCCACAGGGTACAGCCCGGATTCTAGTGGAGGTGATGATGGCTCAACGAGTCGGTATGGGTGGAGACACCATTTTGGATGATTATGGTATACTACTGATGGTAATGAGTAGTGCCTATAATATATTGTGTGATATCATTTCTTTCTCAAACTGTCAATACATGTTTACTTGTTGCCACTTCTATAATTTATAATTATGTTTTCTTTTTGTCACGTTGAATTGTATTAGTTTTTTTGTTTAATTATGAAAATATGTTACACTAAATGTTATAAAGTTGTATAAATTGAGTGGTTTTTAACTTGATGGAAATCGTTTAGAGGGGTGGATTCACATAGTAAACACAAAATTTCAAATGACTTGGGTTGATAAAATTTATGTGTAGGTAAATATCACTTTTGTTACTTTATGTTTACACAAAATTTCAGATATTGTCCTTTATATTTCGAAATGTCAAAATCAGTCCTTTAAGTTTTCAAATGTTGCAAACACGGTCCTTTCTCTGTTAACTTTGTTAAATATTAACAAAATAAAGAATCATATTTGAGAATTTATATAAAATAAGGGACCAAAAGTGAAATTTATTCAATTACTTATATGATTCCTTTTGACATTTATACCCCTTATTCTATTATTACTTAACAAAGTTAACGTATAAAGGACCAAGCTTGCAACATTTGTAAACTTAAATGAATGATGTTGGCATTTTAAAACATAAAGGACAATCTTTGAAATTTTGTGTAAACATAAAAGACCAAAAATAAAATTTACCCTTAATGTGTTATATAGCATCTTATCTATACTACTATATGATACATATTAGGACAAAATAATAATTTGCTTAAATCTCATAAAATTAAGAGTTTTACAACTCTTATAGCATATGATACAACTTTTTAATTATAATCTAAATGTTTATTTGTGTTTTCACTTTGTCTCACATTGGTAGCTTTGAAAAAATTTAAATGAGATAAAATGATTATAAAAGAAAACCTTCAAAACAAATGAGTCACTTCTTGACGTTTTTAGGGCATTTGGCCTTTTATGTTAGTACTTAAAGTTACTTTTAGTTAACTACCAAGTTAAAAAAATTGTTTTTGTTATGGTTATGACTCAAAAATGAACCATGCAAACCTTTAAAATTATTCAACTTAAGTGTTGTGTTTCCCGTTGCAACGCGCGGGTACTAGACTAGTGTGTGTGTGTATTCTATTTTCATGTGTTATTTACACAAACCGACAATATATATAGGAACATTGGTTTATCTTTAGTAGAGCGACACCTTGTTATTTACTGGATTTGATACACTAGAAATAAGTAAAAATATAAAAGCACTTATTTTGTATTGTATTTGTATTTTTATTTGTATTTTTATACTGTATTGTAAATAAATTATGAAAAAAAATACATGCATTACAAAAAACATAAATTTAGTAAAAAGACAACCTACGTTTTTATAAATTTATACAAAAATTTGTTTTTCTCTGATTTTGTTCCTATAATTTACATACGCATTATTTTATATTTCAGGTTATGATTAATTTCTGATGTGCCTAACTCAACTTTGAATCTCGTTACAGAAATCATTATGATCAAAGTTATTTTGGATATATGTGGCATGCCCATATATAGAATGGGATATCATATGTGAATGTCACGTGATGTACCCAATAAACAATTAATATTTGTATTTCTTTATAAAAATTCTGAAATAAATACATTACAAAAAAGTTATGCTTTATTTGTTTCAAATCTATGACTGATTAGTACCAGCAATCCATGTGAACAATAAGACTACTGGCTACACATCATGTATTGTTTGCCAATTTATAAAAAATCTGTTGGGATTTAGTAGGACTTGATTTTAACCTAGAACGTTTCGAACATGTGTTAAGTAATCGTTTTATCCACCTACGGATCGAGGATTTTACGGTTGTGACTTGTGAAGCCAAAAGAGCAGTGGCGGATCCAGAAAATTTTTCCAATGGGTTTACTATTTTCGAATGTTTCAATTAGATAAAACCGGACATAAAAATTTCTGGATTGGTTTGACGTTTTAGGTTTATAATATTCATCACGTAATAATAATGCGATATACTAAGTCAGTAATTAAAAAAAATACATTGTTATTAAAGAGTTTGAAGATACGGAGTGCATGCTCGTTTAAGATTTCTTGGCTCCGAACAAGCGGGTGTCAAGAAGGTCGTGCCTCCTTGCGAGGTACTAGGGGCAGCACCCCTTTTGGGGTTCGAGTCAACGCCTCAAAACCTAAACGAAATTTAGGAAGAAATATGGATTTCAGAAATTGATAGTAAGACGATCCTATTAAAATCCAAGCATTGATTATCGAAAATTCTCTAATAAAGATCACTTACCTCATTTAAGTTGGCAAACTATTGGAGAAAATTAGATTAAGGATTCACCCTAAAAAATATTAGTGGGTTCACCTTACCTTTTCAACCTTTCGAAAACACAAAATTCTTGCTAAATCTTCGAAACTCAGTAGCTTCCGGTGAACCCACACAATTGCATGTAGATCCGCCCATGCAAAAGAGGATCATTTTCATGTGTAAGGTTAGGGTTTGGTTAAAATATAACGTTAATTGCAAACTTCATGGATTATAAAATGAGCACGCAACCGAACCAATCTTTAATCACACATAAGTTAGT
Source organism: Mikania micrantha (assembly GCA_009363875.1). Taxonomy (NCBI): domain Eukaryota; kingdom Viridiplantae; phylum Streptophyta; class Magnoliopsida; order Asterales; family Asteraceae; genus Mikania; species Mikania micrantha. The sequence continues at coordinate 76,937,041 of CM018695.1, read as the reverse complement.
GGTGAAGGTGGTGCGTATATAAAAACCCGTTATTAATTAATGAACTTGTTTGACCATGTGCGAAGCTATTTACGGGCTGGGGGCGACCGCCCCTCTTTTTCCGTCCGTAGTATTAAATTTTTGACCGAAATATTATTTTTAGTATAAAGTAGTGGTTTCGTCTCCTTGCTTCAAAAAATTAATATCTATTTTATGTTTCAAAATTTTCCGTTCCCTCTTAGTCCAAGCTCCACCTATATCAATTAACACATTATATATGATTATACGTTTTTTATAAAGAAAATATTAACAAGATTTAACATTATATTATAAATTAATTATAAAACATTTTAAATCAAAAACTTATTAAATTCCGTTGATGATTTTATAAATAAAAGTAGTTAAAGTTTAATTTTATTTAAATAAGAAATGATAATATAAAAGAAGATGAAAGATTAGATGTTGACATATGTCATTCTTGAAATCAACTACTCATATTAAAAATTGGGTATCAATGTATGTCATTTCTATACATTTTCAATCAAAGGTTGAAGATCTTAGCCTTTTAAATTTTTTTATTGACTTGTGACGTAATTACTTATGACGAGATTTAAAATGTTTCTAATATTTGAAGTTTTGAGATATACGCCTGACTAACTCCAACGAAAACCATACAACAATATATGCACAGACTTTGGTATCAATATGTAAGACATTCGATCATTGTATTCACGGCTAAACGTATTTATTTATTTATATATTTATTTATTTTGTTTTATATAGAACTCTAAAACGAATTGAAGCTTCTAGAAACATCCAGCCAACTTAGATGTACAAACTCTAATGAATTTGCAAAACTATGAAATATTTTTCTTATGCCCTAAGCTGATTTCATCATGTTGATATAGGGTTAGGGTTGTGGACAAAAAAAAAAATCTAAACAAAAATAGGCCTCATGTTTAAGACGTACATTGGGCTTATAAAAAGATTGAGTGGGCCGTGTTTTAACCATCGTTGAATTTTTTTTAAATTGAAGTATAAACCTTACCTTACACACAAAAACCGGTAAACCGAACCGATGTCGCTTCGTAACCGGTTTCTCGAATCGGTTTTAGGTTTTTGAAAAAAAACAGATGATTTAGGACCGGTTTAAAGTTTCAATAGACCAAACCGGTTAACTGTTCTATCTCAGTTAAAAATCGGTTTTCTGACGGTTACTTGTCGTCAACTTGAAGGAAATGTGAAACAAAAGTTTTTCCCTTGCATCCGGTTTCGGTCATATATCGGTGGTTTTAAATCTTGAAAAACCAGTTAGTAAGCGAACCGGTTATTAGTAAAGTTGGTTACTAGACTTTGACAGGTTAACCGGTTCGGTTATTCCAAAACCGATTTTCGACCGATTAACCGGTTTATGCACCTACAACGTACGGCAATGCGAGTGAGTATGTGACCACTCCTTCGATCCTTAAGACCGCCCACAGCGGTTCCCCCGCCCCCTCCCGCGGCCTTGCACCCTCCGGCGGCCAACAACGGGAACACCGCCCCCTCATCCAGCGGCCCCCGCCAATTGCAACCCCACGGCTCCCGCTCCCCGCTAGGCTTCTCGTTTTTTGATTGGTCCGCTTGGCTTCTTGCTTTTCTGATTGGTTGATGTAGAATAGTGGGGAAGGGTTTTCAGTGGGGTGAGCACTGTGGGGTTTAAGGTTTTTAGTGGGGTGATGACGTGACAGGAAATTTCGTTTGGGAAGGATTTTCAGTGGAGTGACCGCTGTGGATAGCCTTAGAACCCTCAAGTCAAATGCATAGTTGCCGACAAGCGGGTGATGAAACATCCTGAAACCACCTATTGGGTCATATTTTTAGTCAAAATGTTGACTTTCAACCCTCGATAAATTGCCACAGAAATTTCATTATCTTTGATAGGACCAGTAATTGTAGTCGGATTATATATGAACCACTCAGCAATGACTCCTAATTTTGGTTACCCTGGTGAGGGTTACATCAAAACTAACACAGTTGTGCAAAATGACAAAAATACCCTTAAAAAAAGCTCACTCTCTTATAAAAGAAACAATGGATATCGATAATTGTTATTAGCTAGGTTTTGAAGATGAGCATAGTACTATACAAACAACACATGTAAATGATGTTAGTGATACTGCTAATTCTTGTTATTTGAAGCCTAGAAAAACGAAGCGCGTTAACTTTAAAAAAATGGCGAACTCCTTATGAGCAATTTGACCGAGTGAAAACTGAAAACCGAATGAATAAGAAAACATGGTCGTTGACACATGCCGTGTTGTTACATTTGTTGATGATTTGGTTTTATTTTCATAGATCTAATGGTCATTATATGTGAACTTGTAATTTTTTCTATGATCAAAGCCTGAATTTGAATCGTGTTTTGAGTTGTCATATTTAATATGTTTTTAATAAGTAAGTTTACATGTGTTGATTGAGTTGTTTAGCATGTTTGATTAAACGGATCATGTTTAGACTAAATTGTTCACTTGTTTTCTCACACAAGGCAACTCATGAAATCATTTATTTAATTAAAGGGTGACTTACGACCCTCTTAGACCATTCATCACTACTCTCCAACCCATTTTAATACATTTACAAATTAACTTTTTAAATAAATGGGTTAAAAGCGGTTCGTGTTTAGGTTGTGTGGAGTTACTTGTTTTGGCTAGGGTTGATGTTTTTGACACCAATAAGACTGCCTTCAACACGCACTTTGGGAGGCTGGCAACGAGTGGAGGTGATTCGTCAGAAGGGCATAGTGGAGGTAGATAACTAGGCCGCTACACTTGAAGGATTGCACTTAGGGACGTGCGGTGTCCTTAGAGTTTTTGTGGATTCTTTTTTCCAACAACATAAATATATAAAAAAAGAAATGATAATGTAAAAGAGATCAAATACACTTGGGGATTTGCACTTAGAAGGTGTGGTGCCCTTGGAGTTCTTATAGACCCTCTTTTCCAACAACAACATAAATATATAAAAAAAATGATAATGTGAAAGACAGAATACACATGAAAATGATAGGTTGAGGGTAAACTATGATATTATGACGCATGTAAAAAAATGCCAAAAAAGCTGATGTGATATGATGATTATAAATTATAATGCATATGAGAAGGGTTCTTCTTAGCATTACGGATAGTCTAAATACACGAGTCATTATCGGAGTGTTCCTGTTAGGGTTTAACGATTCAACTTACAAACTTGAAACCTAAAGTCTGACAAGATTGACAACTATTCATAACCAATGGTGATCATGAATTTTTCATTGCTGGTGGTTAGCCAACATAAAATTGATGAAATTAAGATGACAAATCCATTGATGAATTACAATAATTAATCAAAAGAAAATAAACACAAAAATCTCTGTAATATCAATCTTTAAAAGTCACAAACGACATCAAGAATCCTGCAGGTAACCTGCTCTTATCTACTGCTTGTATTCATACTTGCAATCACCATAGCCTGCAAATTGAATAATAAAAAAAAAAAAAGAAATAATCACAAAATAATCATCCAAAATCATCAAAACAGGTCGATCATGAAGCTTATAAGTTATAACATACTTGGGTCGGTTACAGCTATGATTCCAGACGACTTAAAGTCACAATTCCAGTAATTTCTTCCATTAGCCTGGTAGTAAAGATTCATGGCAACCGAAGCTTTGTTCACGAGCTTTTGGGGCTCGTAACACGACCCCCCGGGTCGAATGATTCTACAGTCGACGTACGTGCACGCGTAATCGATGTTGTTCTGTAATTCTTCATCTGATGTTGATGGCTTCGCTACACACCAAGCTCCCTAAAATGCAGATTTTATTGTTTGTCAAGAAATTAAACCAATTTGTTTATATTTTTTACGACGATTCTTTAATTATCAAAATCTTTATTATTTTATGGAATTATGCATGGCTGGTTCATGTACCTGCCCTGGTGCTTGTCCTTTAGCAGTTTTTAAAATACCACCTGCAAATATTCAAATAATGATATGATCAAAGATGTTGATTATAAGCAAAAGAATGATTTGATCGATTTCAAGTAAATAAATGAAAATTTGGATGATTGAATTGGAAAGGTTACCGGAGATGATGAAGAAGAAGAAGAGAAAGGTGAAGAAGCGGGGAGGAGATCCGGTGGCCATGGCGATTTCCGGCGGAGTTGAACGACGGTTTCCGGCGAGTGTAACGGCGGTTACTAGAATGCAAATGGGTGTTCGCTTGAATTTATATTATGTGCAAGAGAATAATCTGCTGTACGCGTTGAATTTAATTAAATTATAAAGTGGAGTTACGTCGACTTTTGGATTGTGCGTCCGTTTCATTTTACGTTACGGAATGCGCATACATATTTTTTTAAGAACTTAGGTATACATATTTAAATATCAGCACAATGTTTAAGACTTTTACCTTTTGTTATGGGTCACGGGTTTGCTTGGAGGCAAGTATGAAGAAAACTAGGTGAAATGTTCAGTCTTGATTCTATCTATTCTACAGGGTTTCTGTGTATCAGGGGTATTGGTTGATTGGTTCTCACAACGGTTGGAAGAGTCCGACCTTGACGACCGCCCCCAAAAGGTAGAGAACACGTAAGAATACCATCTTACGAAAAAAATTTATTTAATAATAACAATAAAGACAACAAGAAAGACGACGACGAGTGTGATGATAGAATTTTATTTATAAATAAGATGAGAATAATTGTAATGTTGTATATTTAACTTTTTTAAATATTATTTAATGTATATATTCATTGCATATGAATTCATTATTATGTTTTATGTTTTAAATTATTCTATGTTATTTTGTCCTCATTTTTATGTCTTAAATAAATTTGTTTTTAATGTTTACATATTAAAATTAGAGTAATTATGATTTTGGCTCTTATGATTTAAATGTTTTAACTATTTCAACTAAAATTTAAATCTTTTATCAATGCAACTCGTATGTTTTTAACTGTCTTGATTTTTAATTTATTAAAAATACTATATTTGATATGAAAAGGTACATAATATTATTAATTATATAATTGTTTATAGAAAAGAAATATAATTATTTTACATGAGAGAGAATAAAATAAGATTGATAATAAGATAACAAGTGTTATTAAAATTTATTTTTCCAACCGACAAATAAAAGTGAGCATACAAATGATACATTTATAAATTGTTTGGCTTATCTTCCAACCAACAAATAAAAGTGTGTATAAATGACACATTTTTTTTAATAATTTTTCTTTTTCCGTTTTGAGGGTAGACTTTCAAAGGATATTTTAACTTCATTTTTTCTTTTTCTTTTTAACAACTATTAACTCCTAAATCTTATCCATATCATGTGTTTTAAGGATATGAACTTATACTATCCTTATGAGAGACAAGACAATCATGAATGCTATTAACGTTAACCTAAGCTGGTAGTTTGGATTGAATCGGTAAAAATATTAGAATTATAGTTTAATATGAAACTCAAAGACTGATTTAGTTGTATCTTCATAGTTTTCTAACGGGATGCCATGGTTAATTTGAAGTCTCATTTATAACAAATTAGGTTAGTATCTCGTGTATTACACGGGTTGATCATCAGTGAAAATAATTGTATTATTTTTTTAAGCACTAATTTTTTTAATGTTTATTCACTTAAACATTTTTTTTAAATATTGTTTTTAAAAATTGTATATTTTATAATAATTTTTTTTTAATATTAATATACTAGGTTAATACCCCGTGTATTACACGGGTTAAATAAAAAAAATAAGAAATAGTCAATAATAATATGATTAATAGTTTATATAGTTTAATACGTAAGTAATAAAATAATAATATTATTTATTTAAACACTAAGTTTATTAAAGTTTGTTTTTTTGAATATTTTGTTTTGAAAAACAATTATTGAATATTTTATATTTCATATAATTCGGATTCTAAAAAAATGTACTCTTTTAAAATTGATATATTTTTTAATGCTTTAAAAACCTTTTTTATCATAAAAATGTATAAAAGTATATTTAATATTATTATTATTGAATATGGTGCATTTAATAGGATAGACAGGCGGAAAAATTTTACAAGGATAGCATATGAAAGTGACATGTGAAGCATTTTGTTTTGATTTATTAGTATAGATAGAATAGATATCTATATATATGTAGTAGATTATAAACCTATGTATTACACTGATTTAATATAAAATATTAAATTAAAAAGCGTCATTGGATGAAACAAATATCATTGTTTAGAAACTCCTTTTAAAATATATTTTATTTTAAATTTTTTTTTAAGATAACCTATTTTTACATAAATTTTGTTTTTTAAAAATAAAATATTTCTTACTTTAAAATTTTTTATTTTAGAAAATTTCATATTTTATAAATTTTTTTAAGTGTGCTTTATAATAAAAAGTAAATAATATATTAGTTATTAGTATGATAATTATTTAATAAGAGAAATAATTTATTTAATAAGAAAAAGAATATAATTATTTAATAGGAGAGAGAATTAAGTGGAATGATGAGATGTTGACAAGTGGAAAAAGTAGTGTAAGAAGGTGACATGTGGCATTAGTGGTGTAATAATGTGACAAGTGGCAAATTTGTTACTCTTTTATTATAGAGTATAGATTTTTTGTGTTAAAAAAATATTTTTCTTAATTTAAAAAAATGGATAAAAATATATTTAATATTTAATATTATTATTATTTAATATAAGGTGTATTTAATAGGAGAGGGAGGCGGGAAATCAAAGCTAATTTGGTCTAAGAATGTGACATGTGTCCCTACAAACTTTGATTTATTAGAATAGATAGATATTGTTTTCGCTTAAGCTAGGGTGGTTGTGAGTTTAATCCTGGATAGGTGGGCCATATCACTACGCTCTGTTCTTTTGACGGGATGAATTTATTTGCAAGGGTGATTCCGGATTAACACATTTGCTTTTAAAAAAGGTGTTAGCCCTAAAAAAGGAACTTAATGTAATTTGGTTTAGTCCTTTAAGTGTTGTTCAGAAAACCTATAACCTACAATCCTGATAAATACGTGTGGCATTCTTTCACCTTCTTTTGGGACATTTTTAATACTTTGTATGGAATATTTTCCTTTTACAAAAATAAAAGATAACCAACATTTTAAAATGATTAAAATACTAACTTTTACTCTAAAACACGACATCAGCAAGTGTATTTTTCTACTGCAAGTAACCTATATCATTTATCTTTTTCATTGTTTTTATTTCTGAATTAGTTTTATATAGATTTTTTTCTCAAGAGAAAACAAATTATTATATAACATTATTTTGTTGTAAAATTGATAGTTGTGATAAATTTAATCGAAATTGGCTCAAACCAATTTCAATTGAACTTATTATAGTGACATTGTAACCAATTTGTTGAACTTTACGTTCTTAGCTATTAGAGTTTAACCTTTGAGTTTAGGTTTTAAGTTTTTGGCTTTTGGGTTTGGCCTTTTTCTTGTTTAGCTTTTAAGTTATTCAATTACCATTTTTCAGCTCGTTATTATGATTTAAGGTTTTGCTTTATGGCTTAACCAGTTAACCTTTAAGTTATAACTTTCTGAATTGTTTTAAGTTTCTAACTTTTTTTTTGTTTAGCTTTTAAGTTATTCAATTACCATTTATCTTTTTTGTTTGTTAATGAATTATTTCTACATATCATTGTTTTTATGATTTAACTCCATGATTTAGAATTTGACGAGTCATTTACATCGCCACTAGATTGATTTCGATCGAAGTTCATTTGAATAAATATATGAGTTGTTAAAAAAAATGTCTAAACCTTTCTACAATAAAAGTGTTTTTTTTATAATAATCATATCCTTAGAGAGCGAGATCCAAGGGGCGAAGCCCTTGGCTAGGGTCGAGCTGCACTGTATTGGAAAATCTATCTTGATTCCATTCAATTCAATCTAACTTTTGGTTCGATTAGAAATCAATTACAAATTCATACTTGTTCTTTGTTTTTTATTTTGATTTTATCCGATCAGATATTTGGGTGAATCACAAATAGTTTAATTTGAAATTGTTGGTACTTAATATAATATATAAAATTTATAAAAATAAAAAAGCTCGTTTAGGCTCAAGCTCGATACCTAAAGGTCGGACTCGACAACTAAACGAGCCATATTTTTGGGCTCGGGCTTGGGCTCGTTTAGGCACGGCTCGTTCAAAGTTTTTACCGATCCGATACCGAGTATTTCACGAGCCGGATTGATTCGTTTACACCCTACAATAATTGCATCACTCATATGGTGGGCTAACGAAGAGAGTGTGTTGATCTGGTTAAACCATAAAAAAAAAAAAAACAGAGAACTTAACTCACAAAGCATAGGAGCATGATCGTATGATAATGTGTCATAAAAGCATCTTCTACGACCATAGAACATCTTCTTAGTTGTACGGGCAAAACATCTGCCGTATAAGGATCCCATATGCATTCATTCGCTACTCTCTCCTCTCACCCTTGGCTGACAGAATAAGGTTTCATACGGGTCGGCTAACACCCGGGAAAAAAAAAATTATTCGTTATTTATGTGAATTAACCTCGACCGACTCCCAACAAATTTTATCATCAACCCTTATAAAATTTTGACGATCATTAGAATGCTTTGTTTTAAGGCAAACTAATAAAATTAATACACAAATAACCCAATATGTATTACCCATAATGGAGCCTAATTACTAATTAATACTTTAACGAAATATCCAATCACTTATAGTTCAATATGTTTAAGATTTTTAGCAATAATTTCCTATACCAATTTGTTTTTTGTGGGCTCGAATATTTGAACAAAGAAAAGCAATATCTTAACTCCAACGATTTGTCATTTGTATCCACTCTCTACTTGGCATTTATTTATTATATATTTAAATCTTAATGAAATTTAATCATACCATCTTAATCAACGAGATGACGATTTGACATATTTTTATTACGTATTTGTAATTTGTTTTAGGTTTATTGTTCTTTGGGTAACCCAATCCGACCTGTTTTGAACCTGTTCAAAAAAATGAAATATTTATTGAGGAACAATAACTCACAAAAAATTCCGACCCCATGAAAAAAGTTTTCTGGTCCATCATTATTTTCTATCTATTGCTCGAAATTTCTCAACCCCTTAACTCTCCATTATCATCTCTAAAAAATAGGCAAGTTATTTTTACGTCGAAGGGTGATCGCATGAGACCCTCTCTTACGATGAGACGAATGGCTCTTTTAACTTAGTTCCATCACACCATTGAACGTACAACCTCTTTCCTAACCTATATTTATTGTATCAACGTGTACCGTATGCAGTGGCGCGGACCCATAAATTTTTTTCATTGCGGCGGAAATTTTTTATTATCATTTAATATCTAGCTTAATAATGTTTTTCCTCTTTTGTTCAAATCTAGTCAGGTCGAATCGGGTCGAGTCATGTTAAAATAAGACAATTAAACTCAATTTCATATGTAAAAACATAATAAAAATATAATACATCTAAAATTATTCTTATGCCTAGCAAAATAGGTTGGCTGGATTGAGTTAAGTAACAAGTCAAAACGGGTGCGAGCTAGGATGAATGCATGTTAGGATAAGTTTTAAGCAAAATCAGTTTGAGTTTAAATGAGTCGTTTTAAAAAAACATCATTTTTTTTCAACTTAAAGTGAATTGTAACTAAACAAATAGTTTAATTGAATAACTTTTAGTTATTTTCTCATCAAATTTATTATTGATTATTCTTATTCGTTTGAATCCATTATATTCACATAATTTTTAAGTTATCCATCTTGACCTGTATTTAAATTGTTACCATCTCAACCCATTGTATGTTATAAATTTGCCCATTAAAATACAATATTTGTTTACTAATCTATGCATTTATCTTGTTATGAGTTAAGATTCTCAGACTTAGTTGATCTCTACTTGGTTTTATTTTTTAAAATCTATCCAAAACAATATCTATGAAGACTTTTTAGGCAACTCTTTTTTCAAAAAAGCAAGTATAACTATCATTTAAATTCGCATCACAAGTCCAATTATGCAAATTTAAGAGGGGCGATTGCAAAATATTAAGGGGTCAGTCGGAATTTTAACATATATATACCGCTGAAAAAAAAATTCTAAGAAGGGCGGCTGGCACCTTGACCTAAGGGTGGGTACGCCACTGACCTTATGCTGAAGAAGACAAATCAATTGATTTGGACCTAACATGTATGTATGGCTAATTTAACTCAATATATATACTAAAGGAAATGCATGTATATGCACATGTAAATTTTGTAATTAACCAGAGTTGTTAGTTTTCTTTTTTATGTTTATTTCTGAAGTTTGGTAGTAAGATGTTGAAAGACTGGGTTTATAGTAGTAGGCCCTTGACTTCTTTTATAAGAGCAAATATTGTTATGTATTGAGCCAATGAGTTTTCATAGTTATAAGTTTCCTTCTGCAGGCCCCAGTTTTTAGTTTTATTTTAGGCCCTCTAAAAGTTGGGCCGCTCGTGTAGCTATTAGCAGTGGGCAAACCGGTTTTTTCTGAGCACGTTTTGCTTCCAAATCAGTTATGGTTCTGTTCAACAAGTCAAGAATTGGTTTCGGTTAGGTTTGATCGGTTTCGGTTATGAATTCTGTGAGAAACTAAAACCACCTGTACTAACATGCTCGAGTTGTCGGTTCCGGTTCTAGAAAATGTTTTTTTTGGCCCATCTCTAGTAGCTACCTCGACCGTAATCATAATCTTTGTACATTTGAAAGTTCACCATATCATACCATATTTGAATTGCGAGTGTTTTACTCTATTCTCGATCATTTGGCCCGTTGTAATACTCATTTTAATTTTTGTAATCGTCATATTCACTAACTATTTATACAGGGTGATCATCGGTTGGGTTAATTGTTTATTCGGTTTTCAGAAAAAAATCCCTAACTGTTAACAGAACCAAACCGAATTCGGGAAATGGTTAACCAAACCGAATTCAGGAAATGGTTAACCGAACCGAACGCAACCGAACAAACCGATTAAAAACCAAATAAACCGATTAAAAACTGAATTCAACCGAACAAACTGAATTCAACCAAATAAACCAAATTCAATTATTAATAAAAATATAAATTTAAATATGAATTTAGTTTAATCGGTTGACCGAATAAACCGAACTAACCGAATTCAAAATATTTTGAAACCGTTAACTCGATTCGGTTTTTTCAATTACGAATACGGTTCGGTTATCGGTTTTAAACGGTTTTCAGTTTTTTTGAAAACCCTATTAGACACTACTTATACACTACATCAAACAAGGCTTACATTTTTCGTCGCTATAGTTTCTGGTCGCGTAAGCTTATAGGAATGACATAAGGTCATCGCTATATGTTCGCCGCAAATAGGGGCGCATCTTTAATCAGACAGGGGGGGCGACCGCCCCCCTGTTTTTTCGTGCAGTAGTGTAAATTTCCCGATACATAGTGTAAAATTTTTTAAAAACCTTTATTTCGCCCCCTGGGAAAAAAAATTATTTCGCCCCTCCTGGGATCATGGTCAAGCTTCGCCACTGGCCGCAATAGCTCGGACCTGTCTCGCTATATATAAATGTCGCCCCGAAAACTATATTTATCGCGAAAATAAGTCATTTCTAGAGGCTTGCTAAATTTTTTAATTAATTATAGAAATATTTATTATAAACTCTAAAATATTTAGACCATAAGTAATGACATGATCAGTGACCTATACGAACGACATCCGTCTTTGCTGTAGGTGTTGTCGCAATAAACACGAAACTTTAGTAGTTTGATTGAGTCAATATTAACGTGACAAAAGTATCACATGAACTCATAACAATTACCTTTGATTATACACATTATATGTTTAGGTTTCAAAACCCTCATCTACAACCAAATCATTCCCATGATCATCAAGATAATGTTGATACACATAAGAAGCAAAACCCCAAATAGCCAACACAGTGGCAATCACCTTCATCCCATTCATCTTTTCATGGAATATGATCACTGCAAGAATCGGGATAATCGGTAGTGCCAAAGTGTTAATCACATTGGAAAACAATGAAGACACCTCAAAGATCAAACCGACACCACCAATCGTCGCAATTTGCCACGAAATCGCGATACAAACCATGATAACGATGTACATTATCTTCCCCAATCCGAAGCTCGCCATATCTACATGCAAATTGTGCCATTGTCCGCTAACAAACAGCGCGATAATCGTTACAGTAGATGCAACTAGTGACTGGTAGATTATCATGTTCAATACCATGGTAAAAGTTTCACCTTTCAACACTTTTTGAAACGATAGTTGTGTAAGCGAAAGACCCAAAGAATAAAGAACAGATGCAACGAGTGTGCATGCAAATCCCAGCTTTAAATTCCGTTTTCGAGACACACCCGCTTGGGTTTCTTCCGAATCGCTTTCGAGAACTAGTAGAACAGTAGATATCGTTAGAAGAACGAGCGAGTTGATTATCAAAGGGGTTAGCTTTTGGGCGTTTAGAAAGAAAGCAAAGAAGGCATTGAAAGCGAGTTGTGTTGTGCATATGAGTGAAAACGTCGAAAGAGGAAGGTAGAACAGCCCGACCGAGTACAGTATACTGGTTACTGATTGTAATGCTCCTAGCGAGATGTAGATCGCTGAAATGATCATAACCGAAGGCGGGTTTGATGTGTTTGAAGCTGTTGATGGACGATCGGTTATCGGTTTGAAGTAAAGATAGAACGGGACGAGGATGGGGAAGCCGATGGTTTCGGCTAGCGATGTCAACCAAATGCTTTTACCTCCTTTGTTGTAGTATAGTCTTCCGAGCAGCGTCGCGGTTGTTTGGCCGACGAGGACACATAGGGTGTGTGACACCATTCTTAGCCACCAGTTTTTCTTTGTGGTTCTAAGAACATGATCATTTGGTGGTGGTGACGGTGGCGGTGATGGTGATGACATGAAGATTGATATAGTGTTAAGAAACTTGAAATAGAATGGTGGGGAGGGTTTTGGTGATAAGTTGTCATCATTTGTGACCACCATGTTTCGTACATGACATAACTAGTTGTGAAGGTGGGTGGGTGGATGGTTGATGGTCATTTGCTCGAGGTATTGAGTTTGTTCAAATTCTTTGTGTTGTTGAACTTATAAATAACGATTTTTATTGTTAGAATATATGAGTTTTTTTTGTTGGAAATCAGTATTACTTGAGTAATTATCAAATTTAATATGAATTAAAATGAAAATTTTTCATATTACTCAATTAAATCAAAACTTTTTAAATTGCATGTATTGATTATGTGTATTAATTACTCTTGAAATTACAATCTTTTAATATAAATACAAGACAATTAGTGTCTTATTTTGTTGGCTACTTGAGGGTTTCAAGAATACTACATTCAATTTACCACGTACTTTAAAGAATTTCTAGCTTTCTCCACTCGTCAAACTCTTGTTTTAGATATTTTTTCAGGTATACTTAATCTTGACAGTATACATGATGTTTCAGTTGTTGTACCCAGGAGACAGACGCGTTTGTTTTGAGAAAAGACGCGAAATATGTTTTAAGATAAGCGTATTAAATGTGTGTCTCAACTATAATCATCAACATTTTTACTCTATGTCAATTAAGAATAAGTGAAAGACATAACATGTTGAAAATTAAAGTCTACTACAAGAATTATCTTTGAAGAATGTGTTGCAGACATCAAGAGGTTTGGTTGAAAACTCAACGTTAAGCATGCTTTTTGTCAAACAAGATAATTAGAGCACCTAACGAATACATGGATCATAACAAGTTTGGTATATAAATTCGTAATTTATATTATTTAATTTCAGTCATGTAATCGGTTGTTCACTAAATTATTTCCTATGAATAACTAAAGTATCGTTATTATTTATATTTTATTGTTGGTTTATAATAAAAACATGAACTCAACTCATACATTTTTAATGTTAAAGGATTTGGGGTGTTTCTAAGTAAGTTGCAATGAAAGTGAGCGACTTTCACTTTTTATGTACTAAAGTCGCTAAGGGCGGCGACTTTGGTGTAAGAAAAGTGAAAGTCGTTGACCCCCTTGCGACTTTGGTACATAAAAAGTGAAAGTCGCTCTCCCTATTACAACTTATCTAGAAACACCAAGAATGAAAAAAACCACCTAAAAATATTTAACATCCCAAAAATAACCTATTCTAACAAAAAATTTCGTAAATAACATATTTAGGGTCTTTTTATAACAGGATTAGTACAATATTTATGATATGTGTTATATTATTTAACTATATCAAAACAGATAATTGGTACCAAACTGGTTAACTATAGGAGTGTGCTCGGTTTGGTTAATTTTTACATTAAAAACCGAAACCAAAACCAAAAAAATCGGTTGTTAAATAAATTAAAGTATTACACACATTTTATAAGATAAGTCAAAATGACCTAAAACCACTTTTAAGTGATTTTAAAATCAAATGTTAGTTTAATTGGATCAAATTACCAAAACTAAGTTTAATAGACAAAAATATCGGCTTTTTGTTCAATTAAATTGCCCTCCAGTCATTTCTATTTCAAAAAACCTATAACCTACACTCCTAATAAATACGTGTGGCATTCTTTCACCTAGTTTTGGGACATTTTTAATACTTTGTATGGAATATTTTCCTTTTACAAAAATAATAGATAATCAACATTTTAAAATGAATAAAATACTAACTTTTACTCTAAAACACGACATTAGCAAGTGTATTTACTACTGCAACCCTTATCAATTTTCTTTTTCATTGTTTTTATTTCTAAATTAGTTTTATTTATGATTTTTTTTCTCAAGAGAAAAAATTTATTACTTAACATTATAAAGGGCTTATAGCCTCCATAGTACCCCCTTGAATTCTTGATTGAGAGGTCTTGAGTCTGAGTTTCATCTAAAGGAAAAAAATGCTTTAGGTTGAGCCATGAGATTTTTCCAATGTAGGTTTTCTCCTAGATGCTGGTGTCAATGTGCTCATTTAAACAGTGGTACTTGACGATAGCTGTTAAAAAAAATAACTTTATTTTCTTGTAAAATTGGCGCATGTTTATTATAGTGACATTGTAACCAGTTCATTGAACTATACGTTCTTAACTATTAGGGTTTAACTTTTGAGTTTAGTTTTGAGTTTTTGGCTTTTGGGTTTGGCTTTTTTTTTGTTTAGCTTTTAAGTTATTTAATTAACATTTTTCAACTCGTTATTATGATTTAAGGTTTTGCTTTACGGTTTAGCCTTCAAATTTTAAATTTTAGGATTTAGGAATTACATTTTTCAATTTGTTGTGTCTTCCTACTCGTCAACTCATCATTCTTCTTTCAAAGAGTTGGCTAAAACCTCTGCAATCTCTTAAAAAGATTGTTTTTTAACGTATACGAATGAATCAACCAATTCTCACAATCAAATTGATTTTTCTAATTACAGACAAATAAAACAAAAATCTTTCAAAGTATCAAACTATTATTTTCTAATAAGTACCAACCCAAAACATCTCTCTCGTTGCCAAATTTCCTATCATGAGGAAGTGATTAGTTTACATCTTAACTTATTCCTTGGGACAAATTATAGGTTATTAATCCCATAAGCAACTGAATTGTTGCAAATCTCCAAACTCAAATAAAAATTATACCTCAAATAATAAACAAATTATAAAATTATAAATACTAAGGCTGTGTGTTGTGGTAAGTGAGAGAGGCGTAAGGGGGTTTGGTCACGCCCCAATGGCGCCCTACCCTCATTACAGAGGGGCGTGAAAGGGGCATTATGGGGGAGGCGTGAGTGTGGTCACCCCGTGAGAGATTGAAGGAAAAGAAAAAAAATAAAGTTTGTGACCGTTGGAAAGAAAAAGAAAAAAAGTAAAAAGTAAAATATGACCGTTGGAAAAAAAAAAATTAAACCACTATAAATAAATCACTCCTCTTAAACCAATATTCACCTCCCTACAGCTCCGGTTGAAGAGGTTACACCGGAAGAAAGAGTTGAAATACGAGCCGGGATCCGAAGCAGGGAGATACACAACATACTTAAAGACGATTTGGGGAGTGATGGATAACATATGTAAAGATGATGTAGAGTGATAAGAGGGTGATGGTGTTGGTTGATTAGGTGGTGCCTACGTGGAGTGAGGGGTTGTAATGCATAACAGATGGCCTAACCGTTCAAATATAAGCTTCTTCATAGGTATCTGAATCCCTGTTGTTCGTTCGAAGTTTCAACCTTTTAAACTGAGGTAGACAAAATAAGTGCCACCATGAGTAATCACATGGTTAACTAAACTCAAATTGGAAATTGTAGTTATATGTTCCTTTGATCCTAACTTGTAAGATGTAAATATTTCACACCTCTGGTTGCAATTCCATACAGTCAGCAAAATCAACATCTGCCACCATCTCCTCAGCATTTTGAGTTCTAAATCTGACAACAACTCGAACTCAACCAGAAACTGCAACATCAACTCAAGATATAACTTCTAAATTATGTGATTTTGGTGTTGATGGGTTAGCGGTAAGCCTACCGGCGAATACTCGATTTCATCCCGCCCCGTCGTAAACGACACTGGTACTGTAGGGAATGAATTATAGGTAGGTGCACCGCCGACGATCAGTTTGCTTCTCGAAGTATAGGCAGGTGCGGCACTGGTGTAGGGAACGACACTGATGGAGGGAGTGGCATCAGAGAAGGGAACGTCGATGGCGGAAGGGGAGCTGCTGGAGGAGAGCACGGGAGAACAAGATCTTCAAAAATAAATTTTTAACCCAAAGGGTATGGGAATAGCTTGGTTCAAGTCTGTCCTAAAAATAGGTGGGACAAATGTTTTTTTAATTAAACTTCTTCTAAAAAACAAACCGTCTGCAGCCCTCAATTCTCTGTCAATGGTCTACGTAACGCAGACAGAAGAGGTAAGGAAGGGGTTTTTAGTAAAAAGTAAAAACAAACACCACCTTGTGTTCTATAACATTTATTTTGTAATCATCACACAAAGATTGTTAAAAATCCTTACATTCCCATTTCAACATCTTACTTTACATTTATTTTTCAATAATTATATTTGTTTTTCAATAATTTTATTTTATTTCCGCATTATTGAACATTATGGTTTTTTTTTAAATAATAGAAGATAAAATTAAATTTTACATATATAATAATAAACATAAACAAATAAACATATTACTCGATGTTCACAACATTTATCTTTCATAATCATATATGTTTTTCATACCATAATAATTTTATTTTAATTCCGTATTATTTAACATTATGATATTTAAATTTAATAAATAAACATAAACAAACATGAATAAAAAAATTATCAATTTTTCACAAATGCAACCTTAAGTCAAACAATCTAAGAAATATTCATTAAATGTTTTACAACAAGGGACAAAAGCAAATTTGAACTAATTTTAACGTTATTTTACTTATTTTCTGAAAATAAGGTTAAAAAACGTTATGATGATTAACTTCAAACAATAACTTTGAGTCGCAGACTCTTAGGATCAACATATCCATTTTAACTGGGATAAGAACAAGGTATGTCCACATCATTTCCCCGAGACCATAATAGGGGGGGTGTTTGGTAGTGTCTGAATCATTAAGTGTTGAATGGTTAAAATGTCTGAATGTTAAGAGGGTCTGAACCATTAAGTGTTGAACCGGTTAAGATTGTTTGGTTACACATCTGAATGGAAAATAAAAATTACCCTTTTTATAATAAAAAAAACCCTAATTTCTTCAAACCCCTCCCTCGGTCGATCTTACCACCGCAACCCACCCTCCACCGCAGCCACTGTCGTAGTCGCCCGCAACCACACCGATATCCCACAACCATGGTCGCAACCTCCCACAACCACGTCGATCTCCCACCTTCGCAGCCACAATTGTAGGAAGCAGATGAAGCCGGTGACAGATAAGCATGGCGGCGGTGACGAAGCCGACGGTTGGAGGTGAAGTGTTAAGGTCGGTCGGAGGTGAGGTGTTAAGGTCGGTCGGAGGTGAGGCGACGATTGGCGGAGGGACCGCGACCACGGGTTCAGATGGGGTGATGGGCGACGACAGGTTGGAGGGACAGTGGTGATGTGACGGATGGATGACGACTGGTAGAGGGATTGTTGGAGGCGAGGCAGACGCCATCGAAGCCGCAGTCGGAGGTGAGCTTTTTGTCCATTCAGATTTGTGTTCAAGTCTGAATCATTCAGACCTCCATTCAGATGATTTCATTCCATTCAGATGATTTCATTCCATTCAGATGTGTTTTTTGGTTAAAACAAACGGTCTGAATATAAACTATTTAGATTCAGACTCATTTAAATACTACCAAACAACCCATAGATAACTTTGTTTGTATACAGTATACACCAACACCATGAAGATAATTTACTCTAAATTTAATTTTTTTAAAATTTTGAATTAAGAAAATAGTTTTATTTTTCGAAAGAAAAAGAAAAAAGAAACACCTAAGTCATAGCAATCTCCAGGCTCCAACGCTTTATTTTCAATTCGTACCGCCGGGATAAAGACCGTCGTGGTGGTCGTCACCGTCGTCGCCAGGGTTCTTCTTAAACCTGTAACATCACGAATCAAATCAAAAGGTGCACACTGTTCCTCCCTCCTATCTTACGAACAATTTCAGTTTCGTGATATCGTTTTTTTCCAAAATTAGGTCATATATTAGCATCTCGATTCTTGTTGATGATGAAAACTCATGATTTCAGGCAGAAAATTTAGCCAATTAGTAACATGTTGAAATCTAGAAAAGTTAGTGGTAGAGGAGAAACAACGGGAGGAGCTGCACATTACGCGTTTGGAGCCCTAGAAGAAGATGATGTAATCATCAAACACAGGCTTCTAACCAGAACAACAACCACACGAGGCGAACCGCCATTGAAGAAGCTTCAAAAGAAGTTTACCTCTTTTGCTCTGGAAACCGAGAAGGACGCAGAGAATTATGCTGATTGTGAGAGGCTTGCCAGGGCTTTCCTGCAGGAGCTCAAGACATTTGAGCTTCCATTGGTGAAGACGAAGGCTGTTATTGATGCTAATGTTCGAGAGAAGGAGAATTTCAATGAGTTGAATGATGAGATCAACAGAAAGATTCTGGAAGCACAGGATGATATTGAGGATTTGAAGAAGCAGCTTGAGGAGAGTAAGGTTGAAAGAAAGCATAAGGAGGAATGTGAGACTATTAGGAAATTGATTGCTGCACAGCCGCCCAGATCTGAGACTCAGGAGCTGATTAATGAGCTGGAGAAGGAGATTGCATCTTTGGAAGCAGAGAATACTGCAAGTTCACGAACACTGGAGCTTCGTAAGAAGCAATTTGCGCTTCTGCTACACGTGGTATGTACTTCTTTTGCTACTCTGTGATATTTACATTCTAGTTAACACATGCTTAAGGTGCATTAGTTGAGTTTTTAAAGATGACTAATGAGCTATAGGCGTAGTATTCTCTTCCCACAAAATAGAAATTTCGTTTTAAAATACACATGTCAGGAGGGCATAATGCAATGATGCAGTTATAAGATCGCATAGCTGCAGTTGATGTGACTTGGTTCCGTGATATGCATATGAGAAGCACATGATGCTCTAATGCAATACGATGCGTGATGCAGTTTGATGTGACACGTCATGCATGACCTGTATTTTAGCAAATTAGAGTTTTGATTGCATTGGGTCCAAGTTTTTCAAATCTTATTGAAGAAATCTATCTAACAAATGAACAAATCTGACCATCGATTGAGCAATGGGATTGAATATTTGAACAAATTCGACCATCGATTGAACAAATTTGACAGGAAATAATGAATATGTTTTATATTTTAGTATTTAAAAGTTCACAGAATATCATCTATAAATATTTATTAGTGAGTTTCTAATAATAAATGCTGCACATATGTGATGCATGAACATTGCACATTGTGCATCGCGCATTGGCATTTGAGATCAACACATATCAGAGCAGCACAAGCTTTTTAAAACCAATAATAGAAATGCATGAAACTGTGTTGATCTTGGTAATTTTGGACCATGATATTGCAATTTTGTTCTTGTTTTATATTCTGTAAAAGGGTCTTACAAGCTCTGCTGCTGTAATTGACAAATCATGTAGCTTCAGGTTCTTTTTAATTTGTGATGTGGCCACCAATTATTAGTTCGTAGCAAGTAAAATTCACCTATTCTACAAATTCTATGTTAAATTATTATGCATCCGACGTCAACCAAATACAAATTAAATATAACTAGATATACTTGACTAACACTAAGATGTTGAAGAAAACTATCTTTAGAATTGTATGTACTTGGTAGTTACCGTAGGGATTTCACATGAGAAGAACCAAAAGATATGATGATGAAAATACTCGTAGTAAAACGCTTTTTTGTTCTTCATTGTGTGAATTTTGTTGTGTAGATGCTCTCTTCGTTGCATAGCTGCTTTCGCCTCTCTTTTAAAACAAATGGTCCTATAGCACAATATAGTTGTCAAAGACGCGAGGCACACTTAAGGTGCAAGGGGTGAGCCTTGGGCCCAATCACAAGGCGCTGAATTAGCAAAAGCCTAAGATAAAGAAGGCACATGACTTAAATATACCTTTTTTAAGGGTTTTATATATGCTTTATGCTTGTTTAGGGTTAGTTTAGGATAGCATATGCAGGTTCTAGGCCATTTTTTAAGTTTCAAGCAAGTTCGGCCGAACGGATTCAGGTCAAGACGGGTTATTTTAAAAAATGGTTATTTTGGTCCCGGGTCAGAACGGATCATTTAAAAAATGGTCAATTTTGTTCCGGGTTAGAACGGGTCAAAATTTAACAGCATCAGCATGAAGCACCAGGTCCCTTCTTATCAGACTTCGATTAGAATTATGAAGCAGCAAAAACCAAACTTTTTATTGATAAATTATTGGGTACAAGAAAACCAAAGACTTTACCCCTATTTATACTAAAACAAAATCATGAAAGTCAAAACTTTATCCCCTAAAAATCTGCTAAAACAAAACAACCTTAATCCAAACCTAATCTAACTTTAAACTTTAAAACTTAATTAGATAAATCCAAAACAATTAAACTAAAGTTTCTAACTTTAACCCCTTAACTATTTAGTAATTACAAGATTAGTCCAACAATCACCCCTCTAATCTTGTAATTCTTGATGTGGCTCCCTCTCTAGAAAACAAAGGTTCTTTTCAGCATCAATCTCTTGCACACACCTTCAGCCATAGCTTGAACTTGCCATCACCTTCCTTTTTTTTCTTTGCTGTTGTGAATCAAAACCACACAACATCAGTACAATTCCAAACCACACAGGTTCTCATGCCTCCTTCCTTTGACCAAGTTGTTTGATCAATCACTGGTCAAATCAAAATTTCCCACTACTGTATGATCAATCACTGATCAAATCAAGTGGTTGCTCTCACGTACTGCTTCTCAAAGCACCAACAATCACCAATTTATCACAAATTGATGCTTCCTGAATCACACATGATTTTTATCACAGCCTGATCTTGAAACCTTCACAGCTCTTGATCATCTCTTCTCAGCCCTCACAGCTACTTGTCAGACTATCACAGCCCCCCACCCTCGTTCAAACCTATCACGGGTAAGATATAATACAGTTGAAGCCTTCACAGCTCCCCCCAACTTGTTCCAGCCCTCACAGCCTTCAAGATGAACCTGATTGAAGCTCTCACAGCCCTCAGTCAACCTTTAATCAGCTCTCACAGCCGTCAACACCAGATTCGAACCTATCGCAGGTTTTCCCTATGATTGATCCAACCTAAATCACACAGGTCCGATCAAGCTTCTTGATTATTTCACCCAATCAGCCTTCACAGCCTCTAGACTCGATTTCGACCCTAACCCAGTCGAGTTTACTCCAATCAACGTCTTCACAACTCCCAGACAACCTCGATTGAAGATCTCACAGCTTCCAAATCCAAATTGAGCAGCTGGGTTTCAATCGACAAAACTCAATTGCTTGAGACGACTCTTCAATTTCGACCGAGAACACGTTGTCGATTGGAATTAGCCTTCACTTTCGTCGTTGTCGATTGGAATTAGCCTTCACTTTCGTCGCGCTCGGAACAAACCCCTTCTACGTCGCTTGGGATGAGCGACGTTCTTCTCCTAGGATTGAATCGTTCGCAGCTTCCAATCAATCCCACGTTCAATCGTTCCCAATCTGAATCACACAGATTTGATCGAACTCTGATTGCCTCACGCCAATCCTTTCCTGGACGGTTTCTTTTTGCCGACTAATTGCGTCACACAATCAGATTTTCACAACTTCTCAGATAGATCGAACCAATCGCAGGTTCGTATCACCACCCGATCTCCGGACTCAATTTGGCACCCCAAATCGACTTCGTCTTCTCTAATCGACCTTCTGGATCGAGCCTTGAACAGCCCAGCAGCCAAGGGCTGCTCTCTTGATCGAAAATCGACTCTCAAACCGGCAGAGCTAAGCTCTGATACCAATTGAAGCACCAGGTCCCTTCTTATCAGACTTCGATTAGAATTATGAAGCAGCAAAAACCAAACTTTTTATTGATAAATTATTGGGTACAAGAAAACCAAAGACTTTACCCCTATTTATACTAAAACAAAATCATAAAAGTCAAAACTTTATCCCCTAAAAATCTGCTAAAACAAAACAACCTTAATCCAAACCTAATCTAACTTTAAACTTTAAAACTTAATTAGATAAATCCAAAACAATTAAACTAAAGTTTCTAACTTTAACCCCTTAACTATTTAGTAATTACAAGATTAGTCCAACACAGCAAGCTCTTCAACACCCCTAAGCATCAAGGGTCTAGCATTCACTCCAAATTTAATATCTTTCACAGCATAGTTCCGACTCCAGCTCAAATTAGAACCGATCTGAAATCAAACAACGCAACATATTCACAAACATTAACCAATCTCACAAAATATCACAATCACATAAAAATTACACAAACAAATGAACAATTACACACTACATACCTGCTGAGCATTGTTTCTTGCGATCCTGAATATCAATCAATAAAAAACAACAAAATTAATCCAATTGATGTGTTTTAACTCCTCAATGGCTTGTAATTTGTCTTTTGTTTTCTGAACATCAATCAATAAAAAACATAGTAGAAAAGAAGTAGCTTAAGCTTATGCTTCTGTTTGTATGTATCTCAACAAAATGGTGGAAAAGATTACAAGGATCGGAACCAATTTCTCATAGGCATTATGTCGAACACCTTCTGTGCCATGTGCTGATGTCCAATGAACTTAAAGCAAAAACGTATGGTACTTCAATTATATGGAAAACATCACAAATAGTACCTTCAAATTGTATAAGCAAAAGTTTGTTTAATTAGAGTTTTGCTATGAATCTGACAAATCTAAACAATACTAAATGACTATACTACTTCAAATTGATTTAATTAGGATTATATGTTCAGAGAACAAAATTAGAACATACCCACAAGAATTTGATCAATTCATCATCGAGTGAACATATAATCCTATTCAGTCACAATTGATTAACCCTTGAGCGCTCCAAATCTCTGATGATCGAGAGGTTTTTTAGGGTTGAAGTTGTTGAATCATCAAGACTCCAAAACTTATCGTTTTCTGATTTGTAATAGACAAGAATTCAAGAAGACAAGAACGAACGTGAAGTATTTGTGTGAGCAACTGGTATTTAGGTTGAGGAGGAGAATTGGAATACCCGTTGTTTTTAGCACCCACGAGTCCATGACCCAACTTGACGCGTTTCTTTGATTGTTGTTTTTAAGAATCACCCATTCGGACCCTCCAACTATTATAATTAACCCAATACAACCCATCAGGTGTAAAAAAAGGCCCATTCCTACCCAAAAAGAAAGATATGGGTTTAGTTTGTAGAGCTCCAAACACGGAGAGTCGTGTTTCAGTTGCAGCTTTGGTTTAAGAGTGAGTAAAGAGAACCAATATGTCGTCTGTGAAAGTCTTTGCTCCTTGTTGTTTTCTTGGATTGGAGAGTGGGTTCTTAGTTTGTTTTCGATGCCAATAAAGTAACAGTTGAATTACTGTGCGAACAAGGCTGTTGCAACCAGCGGTGATGAACAATTACAAAGATGTGAGATGGATTGAAGAGGATTTTGAAGTTTATCATAACCTCCGAGTGAGAGATTGCTAGGTATTGTGGAGGCTTTAGCTGGCTCTAACCCTAATACGTTAAATTAAGCACATTGCCTATTTTATGAATCTTCTTAATTAGTTATTTATCCTTATAAATAGATTGAGAGGGCATTGTAATTTCCTCTAGCACCCGATTAATAATATATCACTAGTTGCAACCCGTGACGTGAGTCACCTCGACTGAACCATGTTAAGTCCTTGTGTTCATAATTCTCATTTAGCGTTTTGTGTGTTTGTGTGTGTGATACATCAATAACTATTTTATGCTTATTTTTTATAATATCTTTTTCAGGTTGACGAGTTACAGAACACCATTGAGGAAGATCAAAAAAGTATGATTGAGGAGATGCGAATGGCAGCAATTTATGAGAACAAGAACACTGTAGAGGATGCTGCTGGTGGGAGTGCAGAAGCTATGGCCATTGATTGATGTATGTCAACTTTCTACAACTTGTATCTTATATTATATTCGAATGTTGTTCCCAGATTGATAATTTTTTAAGTTTTAAGGTTTATTTATTTGCATCGTTTTCATATTCAATTCACAGTTCACCGTCTACTCTTAGACTTCCAAACTATTTACAACCTGCTAAACTGTTTGATCTGATTAGATAAATGGGGTGTAGGTTTGTGTATCGCGGTTAGGGTTAATGTCTTTCAAATAAATATACGAGTCATGCTCGGGTTCATTAAATCACCCTGCGAACCCGATAAGTTTTGTTTAGGTTTTTTGATCATTGAAATGTCGGAACATAGAAATTATGAATTTAAAATGATGTTGAACTTGTAAACTTTAGTAAGCTTGTTTTTGTCTTTTCAAGGCTAAATTCTTCTAAACATGTTTTCTTTTTTAATTATGAAGTTATTATTATTATTATTATTTTAATTTTTATCGTTTTTATATGTAACATCAACCCTTTAGATTGAATGAAGACAATAAGGTGGTTTTCAAGAGGTAATGAGGCTATAGGATTCAAAACTGAGATATTTCTCAAAGGGAATCAAGTATTAAGTTGGTAAGCACCACCCCTTGGAGGTTTGTGTTTTAGAACCAGAACAATGAATGAAATAAAAAATAAAAAATGTTTGATAACCACATCGGAATAAGATTGACCATTTTATAAGGAATATGATTTCTTTTATTCTAACATTTATTTATAGAACATCTAAAATTTTATTTGATTTTATTTCAATTAAATATAGTTCGTAATATAACTAATATATATTTTATCCACACACATTATTGTGGTCCCAAATGTTAATGTAGCAAGAACAAGAACAAACATGTAACAAGAGCGAAACAAAGTGTGACGGATCGAGAGAATTGACAAATGAAAACACTGCATATATTGCGATTATGTGTGTTTGCAACAATGCTATAAACACACATATATAGACTATTAATGCAATAGTCAAACGATGATATAATAGTTAAGCATCGACGAGTATGTGTTTTGTAATCATATGATTCTTGAATATTAAATTTACATACCATAAATCGTCCGTAGACTTCTTGTTCGTCCTCTTCGCTAAGAATTTTGATTGTTGTAGCAAAGAGTGTCAGTTATCGACCTTCATGACTTCACAAAGATTCATGCCATGTTCAATTATATTGTTAACAGTAACAACTATGTTCTCCTAATAAGCTCTCCCTTTCTTGTGCAATTCTAGCAAATTGATGCCTCCTTTACTTTTGACCCGAACATTTTCTTTGTCTAAACATTTTCACCCTTCAAAGTATGTTCATGTAAATGCTTGTTGGTCCTTGTATAATAACACTCTTCAGATTTGTGATCTTCAAAGAGACTAGCCTTCTTCTGTCTGTGAATTTAGAGGTGTTGATCAGGTCAACCCAATTGGGTTTTGGGTTCTTCAAGTCGGGTTAGTTGGGTTCGGGTATTTTCAACACCCCTATCTATGATTGAGCCTTCGCCTAAACATCGTGAATTCATATGAATTAGTCCTTCACTCAAACACCCTTTTTCCAATCATGAATTTACTTTCCCTTTGTTTCAAGTCATCGAAGATTGATTAACAAACGTTGTTGCATTGTTACTACTTATTGTGGTCTCAAATGTTAGTAAAACAAGAACAAGAGCAAACGCGTAACAAGAGTGAAACAAAGTATGATGGGTTGGAAATTTTGTCAAATAATAACACTGCACATATTACGATAATGGTGTGTTTGCAACATCCCTGCAAACACTTATATAGACTACTTAACTGTCAAACAATGATATAAATGTTAATTATCATCAACCGTTAAACTGTTAGTAACTACGTAACTTGTTCGTTAATTACTAACTTGTATATTGGATTTGTTAACATAATATTTACATATAACTAACATGTGTTTCTATGTTTAATTTACTAGTGCATATATCTCGTCTTAAAACCATCCTCTAAATAGAAAATGTTATTGAATCATCATCAATTTATCACCATTCTCAGTATATTTTATCATTAGCCAAGCCAAGGCAGGATACTAGAAGGGTAAGATGCAGACAGTCATACCTCTACCTTGTATGAATGCAGATGCTGCTTCCAATAAGACCACCGACTCATGATACTTGATTAACAATCCAACTCAATGTTTTTAACGTTATTTTCACAAAAATTAACTAAAATAACATTAAAATTAATACAATTTTACTTTTGTATCTCAAACGACAAACAAAGGCAGAAAATGCTATTGAATAAAACTTGTTAATTAACCGATTATCAGGGACCAATTTTGCAAATTACTTGGAAAAAGAACACATAAACAAAACATAAGATATTTGGCGGGAAACACCGATGGCTAATTGGCGGGAAACTTTGATCCTTATAGTGATCTTTTCATTGCACTCTCGAGCTTTTCAACATTCAATCTCTGCACAAGAAAAGATAACGATGATGTTCTCCGAAAGTCAGTTCGACGGTGGATCTCAGATCTCCAATTCTCCGGCCGCTGCCGCCGTAATCAACCATCAATTTCTCTTTGTTTTCATCGTGCTTCTTATCGTTTATATTAACTTTTTTTTTTCAACAATCAATCTGTAGAATCGTGATACGTTTGGACTTGTACCGCTTACCATAAAGCAGATCAGTGAAGCTTCTTATTCCGGCGACGATAAGTCCAATTTCAGTGTTTCCGGTGCCGATGTTGTTAATGTATGTTTTCATTTCAATCCAAATTTCTATGCAACGTTTTCATTGATCTATGTTCAATTTTTTGAAGAACCCTTTGATGGTGTAATAAATTCAAATTTATTTTCAATTGAACTTCGATTTGGATTTTTTTTTTTTCAATTTTAGGTGACGGTGGTGGGGATGGTGTCCAATATAAAGGAAAGAAACACTGATGTTACCTTTACCTTAGATGATGGAACTGGAAAACTGGACTGCAAGAGATGGTAAAACTATATTGTACATAATTATATATGAGTGTGTGAGTGTGTCTATGTATGTAGTTATGTACATACATGTATTTTTTTTGAAATTAATGGTTCAAGTACCGTGTTTGTAGGCTCAATGAACCATTTGATAGATTGCAAATGGAGGAAATAAGGTGAATTACTTGGTGTGATTAGCTATTGTATTAATTTCAATCATTTGGGTATTTTTTGGTTTTTTTTATAAAATTCTGATGATCTTGTGATATTTGGCAGAGAAGGGGTTTATGTTCATGTTGATGGACACTTGAAAAGCTTTAAAGGTGAAAAGCATGTTGCTGTGTTTTCTGTTAGGTATGTCTTTATTAATCATTGCAACCAATTTAATATATTTCTGATGGTAACTGCTCATATGAACCAAATTGTTTCTTTATTCTTGAGTTCCAAACTAGTAAAACAACTTTGGTCATTCATGGTAAATGTTTTTAGGCGTTAATTGTTGATAACAAGATCATTCCATATGTATGCTGATGGACTAGTTTAGACAGTGGTTTTTCAAGTTTGATGGGTTTTTTTTTCTAATTGTTTGGATGAAAATGTTTGTTTCTGTACTTTCAGGCCTGTGACAAATTTTGATGAGATCACCTTCCATTTCATTGCATGCATTCATAATCATATGCGTAGTTCCAAAGATGAGGTACACGAGATTAAATCACACATTTTTAGAGGACTGGTTTAATTTGTTTTGATTGTAATTCTAGTTTTGACAATCACAAATTTATGACTTTGTAGAAAATTAAAAGGGATGGTGAGGTTTTAGATTTAACTCCCAACACACCCATTCAGAATGGCACAAATGGATCTTTGTCCACCCACTCAAGTCAGGTATCATAGTCATAGCAACTGTTTTTCCTTCACTTCCTTGATTAACAGTATTGTTTGATTCATTTTTAGAATTCTGTACCTTTCAATGTTGATGGAGTGAAAGGATTTGATCAGATGGTTCTTGCTTATCTACAGCTTCCTGCAAACTAGTAAGTAAATATTACACATCTACATTTGTAGGGATCATTTAGAACCAATATGTTTTTTGTTTGTTTTTAAACGGTTTGTTTTTGTAGTGGTAATGAAAAGGGTATACACACAGATGAACTGGCACAGAAGCTGAAGCTTCCTGTTAACAAGATCATGTATGGTCTATAACTCTGTTTGTGTGTGTTTTACTTCCATTTTTGTTTCTTTTTAATGCTGAAAATGGGAAATTTGCATTGTTAATTTCGTCAGGGAATCCATAAGAACACTTGAAGATGAAGGCATGATATACTCAACCATCGATGAATTTCACTACAAAGCAACAAGCTGCAGTTAATGCAAGCAACCGTATGATTTTATGTGTTTTTACGTCAAGTTTGTCTAACCCTTTATTTTGCTACTACTGGTTTTATAGTGCAATGTAGTTTCTTAAACCCTTTTGTTATCTTCTTTTACATTTGTTCTATCATAGCTGCCTGTGTTATGGCTCCTGTCATTAAGGCTAGCCCATTTGTCAAACAGGTCATACTTGGGTTGTAATTAAATTAAACGGTTTGACCTTTCCGGTTTAAAATTATTAAAAAAAGTGAAGAAATATAGAATTTATAAGTTCAATCTTCTTACAAACATTCTTGCCAGGTTACAACTTTAGGACAACCTCTGAACTTGTTTCTTGCCCCTTTAACCATTTTAATACTTGATCGCAATTCGTTACAACCTGCTAACGTATTTGATATATCTAGATAAATGGTTCGCATCACATGGTTTCAAGTCTTTACAGTTTAAGGTTGGTTTTTTAAAAATATTTAGTATATATTTTGTATTCTAGTCGCATGGTTTTAATAACATCCAAACATGCACCATAAGTAGTCTGATTCATATTTCTGTTAGATCAACTTGACGATTTGCAATTCTAGCCTTTTCTTTTTCTTTCAAGTCATCAAGATAATGCTGGTAGATATATGAGGCAAATCCCCATATGGCCAACAACATTGCAATAACCTTCAGACCATTCATCTTTTCATGGAAAAACACTACTGCCAAAACTGGCACAATCGGGATCCCTAAAGTGCTAATCACATTTGAAAACAATGATGAAACCTCAAAGATCAAACCTACGCAACCGATCGAGAAAATTTGCCATGAAATGGCGGTCCATATCAAATTCATAATGTATGAAACTTTGCCTGATTCATAACCATTCATTTCATCTCCTATATCCTTCCACTCACCACTAGCAAACAGTCCCACAACTATTGCAACACTTGCTACCAAGTTTTGGTACACGATCATATCGTATACCACTTTGTGGCTTTGTGATTTCAGAATCTTCTGGAACGCAAATTGAGTTGTGGATAGCATTAATGCATACCCTGCAAAGTCAAACTTTGACTTTTATTAACTACAATCAAGTATAGGACACCTGACTAGTAATGGGTTTAAAAGCGTTATACCTGCAGAAGCAGCAACTGTGCACACAAACCCGATTATGTACTTGCTTTTTGAGGTTTTTGCAGTTTGTTCAGAATCACTCTGGAACACTAGTAATGCAGATGAAAAGCTAAGCAGCACGAGCGAATTGGCAATGTATGGAGTGAACTTCTGTTTGTTTAAAAAGTATGAAAAGAACGCGTTGAACGCAAGTTGACTCGCGCAGATCAACGAGAAGGTTGAAACAGGCAGAAAATTCAATCCAAAGGTGTATAACATGCACATTACAGCCAAGAATACACCAAGAAACATATAGAGTATAACAAGGGTGGTCCAAGAAGGTTTTTTGGTAATTTGTTGTTGTTTTGAGGGTGTTTTTGAAGGTAAATACATTAAGATTAAAGGAAACATGATCGGGAAGCCTGCAGTTTGAACAAGGGTTGCCATCCATTTACTTTTTCCTCCCTTGTTAAAGTAAAGTCTTCCCAGCATTGTTGCAGCTGATTGACCTGAGAGTACAAACATGGTGAATAATGCTATCTGCATCCACCACTTGTACTGTACAACTCTTGAGGATCCTCTTCTAACATTTTCGGTTTCAGCTGACATGTCTGCATCTGGTAACAAGGTAAAAAAAGATTGCATTTAGAGCTAAAATCATAACACCCATGGCATGGTACAACCATCGTAGCATGTTGAACAAGTCTTGATGCATAAGATACATGCTGCTATAGCATGATTGCAGGTGAGGCATGTTGGTAATACAATGATTCAATGAAACCATACACATGTTGATGCACAACTATTGATTCATGCTGTACAAGTCAATTGGCAAAAGGTACAACTTTTATAGCATGATTGTTGATACAAATGCGTTTGCTCATGGTTAAAAGCAGGCAATTTTTATTGAATCTTCTTGAAAATGTGTAATATTTAGTGCAGATTTTTTTAATCGTAAGAACCCATCAAGAAAAATTCACAACACATCATCATACTCCGCTAACCAATAATACATTTATTTTTTATTTTTCTTTTTTATTTAATTGCAAAACCCATCAAGAAAAACTATTTCTTATCAAATTGACTGTCTATGAGGATACCATTTGGTTAGGAGGCTTGCATTAGTTCGGTTGATTAGAGGTCTACTAGGGTTTGCTTGACCAATATTTAGTTAGACCCATGTTTAGTTTTTTACTATCAAGTTATTAGCCCTAATACTTTTTAATTGTTATTGTAAGCTTTATGCCGATCAATAGGTTATTTTGTTCAAATTATGTTAAATGTTTGTGTTGTGTTTATTGCTTTTGTTTGTGGGTGTTTGTTTATTTTGTTGTGTGTCACTTTGTGACTAATACTTTTCGCTTCTAATAGGCCTTAGAACCAGACAAGAATTATTTTCAACAAGTTACTTTAAGAGTGATCTTATTTTCTTTTCATTGGGTTATGATTGGAAATTACAAATCATTGCTTATAGCTTCCTTGTTTATATACAAGACAAATCATAACTTTCTTTCATTTCAAGGCCTTAACTGCATTCATGTGCTTTATATTTGACTCGAGTTCCATCTCGGAATTATAGCCATCGTTGCACCCGCACCCTAACGTCAATCCCATGAGCTTCTCATGATTTAATAAGACCGTGATATGGAGTAAAACCATTACTTATTAATTTTTTTTTGTAAGATAAGACCTATAAGAAAAACTCGCAACAGACGTGACTCACATCTAACTGGTCCATGTAAAGTGCAACTAATGTTGGATAAGTGGTCTATAGGGTTACGTAATGTAAAAGTTGATATGAATTTGACGTCTCTCCTGCTCTCCTAGTGGTAAATATTACTCTACCTTCTGCTTATATTTAACACAATTTTTTTATAACAGTAGAAACACACTTACATGGTAAATCATTGGGTCCTTCCTAATACCTAACTAACTAGAGGGAACGGTTAAAGCGCAGTTGTTAGCAACCGGGTTCGTAGCCAGCAACTGGATCAGTAAACCTCTAGGAAAACCAACCTTAATTGAGGATTGAACTTAAGACGTCTTGTTTGTCTCTTTTTCACTCTAATCACTACACTACTTTCTTGAAGGTTATATGTAATACATCTTGTACAAGTCGTAATACAATCTTGGTCTATGTTTGATCATTCATGATTGTCTTCTTTACAATTAAATGATTAATCATGTCTTAATGTATTTATCTGCATATCGGGGATGAGTAAAGGATCTCCTTGAAAATAATTTATCATTTTTAAAAAATAATTTATCTTAACCGATCCAAAACTCCAAATCATATGGTTTAACCCAAAAGTATCCAACTAAAGAATTATTTTCTATTTATTTATTATTATCTTGTTATTCAAATAATGAAAACCATGCATCAAACATACAAAATTCAAGCCAAATATATCTCCTAAATACTTGTAAATGATAACGCTTGAGATTTGCTCATGATAACATCTTCTGTTATACTTCTTATCAAGCAAAAACATTTCCAAATCATGGATCTGGTCTATTTCTAAAAGGAAGAGTACAAGTCTTAATGCGCAAAGTACAAGTAGGTATTGCTTGATTGATTGTAAACATAAAAAAGAAAAAGAAAAAGAAATTTACCACTTGAAATTGTTGCCTGTTCTTGAGCTTCCTTCATTTGGATAATGAAATGAAAAATAGGGAGATGAGAGGAGAGTGAGAGGGGTACGTTTGTGTTGTTTCTTGCGATCATCACTATGTGTATATATATAGAAAACAAAATAACATGTTTATCTCATTATATCCTTACATTATTTTTAAATTATATATATATATATATATATATATATATATATATATATATTTATTTAATGATACATGATTCAATTTTAATAATGAATTGATATAAACGTTTTATTGGTAAGAGAATGATATAAAAGTTTAAGTCAAGTTTGACTTCAAATTAGCTCCTTGAATAATACTTGAGCTATAGAGGTTGCGAGATGATTTTGTTCATTGGGTCGAATAAATTTGATTATTTATGTGTATATTAGTAGTTTGATACCGTATTGTATCATTAAAAATTATTATTTACTTGTTATTACTTATATACATTTATTAACACTCAAGTTTTAACTTTATAAAATGTCTCTTTAACATATTTTTAAGTTTTTAAAGTTTAAAGTTTATTACAAGTTATAGATATATTTAAAATTTCCTCAATAATTTGCATTCACTAATTTAGAAGTTTATAAAATAGACTTAGAATAACGTGTTGATGTTGTGAAAAATATGATCGCTACCGACTGAAGGACATTGTTACCAAGTTACCATTATATAACTTTTATCTATGTTTCGATCTCTATGTTAGAGTTCTTGTAACTTCATACATTTTTTTTTGTTTCAACCACGTTAATCAATTTCATAAGTATGTTGTATCACACGATGTCACTTTTGTCTTTTCTTATATTATTTTCAATTAAATTATTTCTTATTAAATTCTTATATGGCAACATAGGACTCTAATATTGTTTTCTAATTATGTTTCAATTTCTATAATTGATCTGTCAAGACTACGTATGTTTTTCTATGACCGTGTGAACATACTTACGTGGTGAACCCCCAAGTCCCCCTCAACACCCGACTAACCGGGAGAAAAAGGTAAAGTGCGGCTACAAACAACCGAGTTGGTGACCTATAAGGAAAATCGCCTAAGTGGAAATTAAACTTGAGTCATTTAGGCTGTCCTCCTCCAATTTAACCTTTACACGACTTTCTTGGAGGTTTGTATGTGTTTTTTAGTCACGTATCTATGTCGAAAACACGTGGGTTTTCACCGGAGCACGGGAGAAACTTTGCTAGTTTTTTTAAGAACCAAATCATATATGATATTGTTATATATATTAACATAGAAGTAGGAACATAACAACTTTAGGTTGCTTTTAATTTTGCCCCCAAACCTTTGTTTAAGAATAAACTTTTATTTTAGTCACAAAGTTTAAACAGTAGACTTTGGTTTCTAATTTGTACAAAAGTTTTAATATATCTTTTGATTATTTTATTTTGGCTACAAAAGTTTGAGTAGTAAGCATTTATTTTGGCAATAAAAGTTTGAGTATTTAGATTTTAGAAACAAGAAATTTTTATATATATATTTTTTATTTTAATCACAAAAGTTTGTATTTTAATTTTGAAAACAAACCTTTAGTTTTTTTATTTTGTCCAAAACAAGTTTTACTTTTAGTATCTTAATTTTGGCCAAAATTTTTAGTTTTTATTTGTGTTTGGGTATTTAGTAACTTCAAGTTTAGTATTACATTTATGTTTGTAAATGGGATTTTCAACGCGTGCTTTTATTTTGCTTTCGGGTTTAAAGCGAAGTAAAAGTTGATTGACTGAGTACACTAAGATAGGGTGCGTATTCAGAAATTTATATCAAAATGACACTCACTTTCAAAACAGATTATGTTTTATAATATAGTTAGAAAAAAAAATTTGGAAAGGCTTATTATATAGATAAATTACGTGTATAAATCAACATCATCACTATGTATAAATATTTTTTCTCGGTTCACATTGGAATGAAACACTTCATCACTTATCCCATTATGTCTAGGATACTGTGCACCTATCTGTCTCAAACTTTATCCTTCTTTTTTAGTTATTTTACACATTTTTTTCTTAAAAAAATATCTGTGTATGCCCAAAATTTTTATGAGAATTTAAAATCATGTGTAAATGCTATTGACTAGATAAAATAAGAAAGAAAGGACGATGATATAGGGTAAATATAATTCAAACTTTTAAAATTTCAAATTTATGTTTTGTAAATGTACTAGGTTATTTACCCGTGTACAACACGGAGTTGTATAAATAATAAACGTTTGTTAAATTGATTAATTATAAAAAATTAGATATAGATAAAGTAAACTTTTTAACATTTTTTAAAAGGAAAAATAGTATATTTTACAAATCTTTAAACACATCTTTATATACAAGATTGTATATACAAAAACAATATTGTAATAAACATTTGATATGATGAAAATTACCTATTACATTAATAATATAATATAACGAATTAAGGTTTCCCTTAAAATTTTGATTAATTTTATATAAGAAGAATAAATAAAAAATCACTAAAGTGTGTTAAATATGATAGTATGAACTAAATATTGACAACAAATGTTTTAAAAATCATAATTAATACAGTGTGATTATTATAGGTTTAATAATCATACGAACCACATATCAAAAACTATATGTTTTTACATGATAAATACGTATAAAATTAAGAACTAAAACTTAGTTTAAGAAAAAAACATATTCATTATTATTTGAGATACGCATTTTTACCATTTAACGACATTAAATTATTAAAAATTATAAATATCATCCATAAATAATTATTATTATTATCATTATTCTTTCTTTTTTTTAGCTAGAATTTAAAACTTTTAATTGAATTATGTATCTTGATAATTCTAAGTATGAAATAATAATTAAAATTTTTGACATGATTGTAATTTAATTAACATTTAAAGATAATTTGACATAATTAATTTACCTCATTTAAAGTATGAATTAATTATATATTAAATGAAATATATTTTTAAAATGTGTAGAATTAATATAGTATTGACATGTGGCACACATATGACGTGGATAGCCTAAAATGATGCCATGTGGCACACATGTGACGTGTATAGCCTAAAATGATGTCATGTTGCCAATTGTTACTCATTTATTAGGTAGTATAGAGTATAGATATAGATATGAACAAATGAATTTAAATTTCATTTGGTTAAAAAAGTTTGAGATATAATAAGAATTAATATATGGTATTTTTTTTAAAATATAAGATATTTAAATTTGATTTTGATTATTACAAAACATAATTTATAGAATTGTGTTAAAAACTAATAGTTTATAAATTTTAATTATACATTAAAATAGATACAAAATTAACTAAAGGAGATTTAATGTGATAATGTTATGTGTCCATATTTAAAAGATGTTTATTGTGGTAATGCATGTGTCCATATTAAAAAAAGATTTAAGGTGGTATTGACACCTTATCAAATTTATTTTATTTTAATTATAATAGATAAATTCTAATAAATAAAAGATTTTAAGGGCACACATTATATTCTTAGAACATCTCGAAATTAATTTTTTATTTTTCTCTTATATTAAATATTTATATGACATTTTTTAGTTTAATTTTTCTCTTCTTTTTCTATTAAATAGTAATGATTTTATCATGAGAAATATTTTTTTATATTTATATAAAATACTTTTGAAAAATATAAGTATGTTATTTAAAATAAATAATTTTAAAATTGATTTATTTAACTTTTAATATATATGTTTTTAACCTATTATATATATAAATGATCGTTAGTAAAGTCCAGATAATATTCAAATTCATATTTAGTCCTATTAATGGTCCAAAGTATGATTCAAAGTATGACTATGATGCTTTTCTTTTGTCCTATTTGGTGAGTTCGCCTGCTTGTAATTTGTTAGAATAATTTTAACTTTATTCACTACTAGAAAACTAAGCAATTGATACCAAAATTTGCCACCAAAATAAATGGTAGCAAATTTTGCTACCGATTTCTCACCAAATGTAAATTAAAACAAATTAAACGTAAATATGGTAGGTATATGGTCAAAAAATTTAGGTCCCCTTATTTTTGGTCGCAAAATTGTGAGGAAAAGTTTTAACATTAAATTGCCACGAGAATAAATGGTAGCAAAAATGGAATTTTGAGCGGCTAAAAATTAGCGCTAACTTATCTGCCTACAATTCCCCCAAATTCAAATTTAACCCTAATTTCAATCGACATCTCTTCTTCGTTTTCTCTCTGCGCTTCAACAGCCGTGGTAACAACGGCCGCTTGATTTTGATCTTCATCTCGCAACAGCCGTGCTTTTGCTCGATCTCCACCTTGCACCAGCCGCGCTTTTGCTCGATCTTCACCTCGCAACAGCCGCTTGCAACAGTCCCACACGTTCTCTCGATTGAAATCACATCCATATCGCATCCACACATTCTTTGGTGAGTCTTCGTCGTGAACTAGAAGTTGTTGCTTTCAGTCGAATAAAAACAACAACCTGGATATTGTTGGCTTTTATAATATGCTTTTGACTTGCATGTAGTGTTGCTTTACGATTTTCATTGAGAACAAGGTAATGGCTTATCATGTGTGGTCTTTTTTGTTGTTTTTTTGTGTAATTCTGTGTAAAATATAAGGTTAAGTTTTGTTGTTTGTATGATGATTTGAAGATTAACAATGCAGCACAGTTGCTGATTTGAAAGCTAAGAAAAAATTTACATCAAGAGGCGGTGCTTGTAGATCAAAGGATCCAGTTAAGTTGATTTTTTTTGGAAGGCAAGAAATACATGCCATTTTATGTCAAATTAAGTTGATTTTTTGAAGGTTATATTCTTTGTTGTTTGGTTACCAATGCTTATGGATCAAAGGATCTAGTTAGATGCGCTCAAACAGTTAAAGGTTGGTTAGGTAACAATCATGGTCTTCAACACATAGTCACTTGAAACAAAGATTCAGTATTATGTTAGAACTTTGCTTCATGGAGGTGCAAAAGACACAGCAAATTAACCAGCTTGTAGTACTTCATGCAAAGTTTGCTGAAAATTACCGTCTTTATCCCCCAATCATTTCATTAAGAGAATTTTTGTTATGATTTTGCTTCTTGTTTACCAAACATATGGTGAATCACTAGACTAATAATCAGGGTGATGATGTGGTTCCTCCTTAGGAGA
This sequence comes from Mikania micrantha, assembly GCA_009363875.1. NCBI lineage: Eukaryota > Viridiplantae > Streptophyta > Magnoliopsida > Asterales > Asteraceae > Mikania > Mikania micrantha. The sequence goes on along the minus strand of CM018695.1, from coordinate 76,899,293 downwards.
GTTGAAAACAATAGTTGGAGGAGGATAAAGAGCACCTGCATTACATATAAGTAGGAATATCACATTCTAAGAAGTTGTTGTCTTTTAAAATAGTTGATCTGATTTGATTATAATTTTAATTTTCATTAATTAGACTAAGTACATAGAACACCTAAAATTCATGAATCATATTAGTGTTGCATCTATTTGGGGTTGTTTGGATGTGAATTCAACCTTAAGCTGACTGTTTTAAATGTTCAAAATTGCATTTCAACCATATAGTTTGATGTTGTTTCAAGTCATGCAAGAGTTATGGATGTTTGACTTTTTTTTTTGCACCTTATTTTCTGGTCATCTTTTTTGACTGTAGTTGTAGGATTTTAAAGAAATTGTGTGTGAATAAAACCTAATTTTGTAGCTTGTATTTTTCATGTTTGTGTTATTTTTAACCATATAACACAAGCTGCTTAGATCTAGATCAGCTTGATAATATCGAGATGAGCCCAATTGAAGCTTAAATGATCTTGACATGTGCTTAAGTTTAATATGGAGTTCATTTGACATAAAAGCATCACCTTCACACATTAAGCTTGTGATCCTAAATGTGCATTTGTAGTGAATAAAGCCTATTTTTGTACTTCAAATTGCTTTAGGTTGTGTTATTTTGTCATCTATATACGGTATCATTAGTGTAATTTAGATAATTGTTTTTCATATTGTCCACCCTATGTATTGTTATGATTTGGATGCAATTTGAAGATATGATTCTGATTGATGCAAATGCATCAGCGTTAAGCAAATTGATAATAAACTTCAATGTATTATGAGGGAAATCTTCATATGTATTTAAAATCAAAATCATGAATTATTCTGATTGAGATATGATCACTTAATTATTGAACATGAATTATCAAAATCATGAATTATTCTCAAGACTTTTTTCAAAAGGTTTAACCACTCAAGTTTCAACTTTTTTCAATGCGGTGAATTATTTTTAAAACATTGACATGATATGCTGATGTGGTGTGCTATTTGTGTAAATTAGCTAATAAACTAACTTATAATTTTGGTTGCAGATTAAAATTACTCCAAAACAAACTCATACCGAAAAATGATGTTACAGCAGAAGAAATAGATGCCATTGAGAATAAAAATGTAGACACTAAACCCTTTGTTGCTAGTGTTGAAAAACTGGAGCATGGGAAATTGCCTCCAGAAGAAATATTATCACTTCCAATGTTTAAGGTTACCACTATAACCCTTTTAGTGAATAAAAAATGTCATATTTAACATGTTGGTATATTTTATGCCTAGTATGTTAAGTTGTTAAATTTATAAGTGATTTAGACTGTGATTTTGTTTTAAAGTTTGTTATTTTTCCAATCTAAGACAAGCAGATGCCGGTCTTCCATATGTTCGAACGGTACGTGTTATAGTGTTTTCTTCTAGATGTGGCAGTTTTGGCTCATGGTCGATTTTTAAAAGTGTTAAAAATGCATGTACTTGCAGATAGCTTGATTCAGTTTAAGTGTTAAAAATGCATCTACTTGCAGATAGTTTGATTCAGTTTATGTTTTACAAAAGCAAGTGTTTAACTACTTTACATGATGCAAATCACTAAACATCCTAATTAAGCTCATGGATGTTGAATCCCTAGTGCTTGCTCCTTTCTTTGCCACCCATGGAGGCCTTCTGTTCAAGATCTTCTAGATCCACAACAAAGGTGACTTCCAATTATCGTTTCATCTATTTAGTTTGTATCATCACTTCAAGTTTTTGTTTTTATTTTATTTTTGTCTCCAAGTCATTTTGCATATTGTGCTCTGCTTTAAACTTGTGGGAATGCCAATTATTCATGTTTTGTTGGGCGGTTAACAATCTTTCCATTGGCAATTTTGATATGATAACGATGATAAGTAGTTGATTATTTTTTGAACTGTTTGAACATGATATTAGCAGTAGTGAGTATCATTAGGATTAAATGGCGATTTTGCATTGTAACGTCTGCATGTCCTTTTTCTTCCTTATCATATGACCCTCTTCTCAACAATTATGCATTTGAAATTTTTTAGTTCTAACTCCATAAAACTGTAGCAAGTTTTGAAAATATGTAGCTTGCTTTTTTATACTTCTCTATAATTTAAATCATTACTAAGTATATGTATCTTACTTTTTTATACTTCTCTATAATTTAAAAGGATGTTATCCATTTTTTATTTAACTTTTTATTTTATTTTTTTATTAATTTATTATTTGTATATATTGATATATATATATATAGACACACACCATATATTATTTTTATACTTCTCTATATATTAATTTATTATTATTTGCATACACACACATATAAATAACGTGTGTCTAAACAACATATTATAATTCTAAACTAACATATTATAATAGGTTATCCAAGTAACATATGAAGGAGATAATGTAATTTAAATAATGTAATCATGTGTTTATTTAAATAGGTTAAATACGATTGATATCTTGTGGATAAGTATGGGGATTATAGGGATGAATGTAGAAATCATCCCAAATTTGATGAAGACTTGTGGTTACGAGCTGCCGGTGGCAATAATAAAGGAAAAGTGTACGGATTAAGTGGCGTTAATGACTCGATCGAATATGGCAGACATGATCCGAGGTATGTTAATTTTATTATTTTTATGAATAATAAGTTTGAGTTTCATTCCATATGAGACTATGATTGGGTGTTATTATTTAATTCGTTTTTTAACTTAGTCTAATGAGATATGAACGATGCCAAAACCAACATCATCCTCTCTATATGAACATGAACCATTATGATTTTTATTTGCAACTTGAACTCAATTTGACTCGTAACAAATTTTTATTGGTTGTTTTATAGAATGAAAAGTTGAATGAGATTGCAAGCAGATTTTGAAGGAAAAAGAAGAAGAAAAAGAAAGATTAAATTGAATTATTGCGGAATTGGAGGTAGAAAAGGAAAATATAAAGCAGAAAAAGATGCTATGAGCAATCAGATGTCAAAAATTAAAGATATGTTGAAAACTTTGGTCCGGAAATAAACTATAAAACACTTTTAATTTGATTTTTTAGACTTTTATTATGTTTGGATAGTTTGTATTTTGTTTGATGTTTGATCTGTAACTCACACTTGAGAAATTATGTTTAGAATTTTATTTTGTTTGGCATGTGGAATGAAATTATGTTTAGAATTTCATGTAAATCTATGTTTTGAGATGTGGCATGTGGAATGAAATGATCACATGTGGTTTTATGGTAGAAAAATGATTATACAAGGTTTTGGTTGCAAAATGGTAGCAACTAATATGGTGGCAAAATGGTAGCAATATTTTTGACCTTTTTTTGGTAGCAACATTATGGTAGCAAAAAATATAATGGTGGCAAAATCGTGGCAATAGGTCATTTGCCACCAGCATTTTTCCCACCGTCTTTATGGTTGTAAATTGGTCTCAACAAGGCAATTGCCACCATTTTGCAACCAAAATTCTGGTAGCAAATCCATTGTTTTGTAGTAGTGATTTTTTTTAGTTTTAGCCTAATATTAAATCTGAATGCCCTAATATTTGAACTGAACTTGATAGAAAAATAAAATAAAATAAAAAGGTTTTACAATTTGTTTTTTGGTCTTTCTTTATGTCGTTCACAAACCACATGCGATTGTTGCTCTAGATTTGGAGTTAACCCATTTTGTTAGTAGAGGTGGCAAAAACTCGGAACCAAACCGAAACCGACAACCCGAACCAGAACTGGTCATACCAAAACCGGTGGGTACATATGTTTTTGGATTCTCACGAGAAATCGGAACCAAAAAAACCTGAACTGGCCAAAACAGTTGAAACCGGTAAAAAACCGGAACAAGTTCAAAAAAACGGAGTTTGCCCAACTCTATTTGTTAGAGTGAGAGGTTATCAAGCGTTTTGCAATCAATTAACAACCTCAGGAGCAATCAAACAAATTTTAAAAAAAATCGTTGATGGAGAAACAATGTAATGTAATGTAATTGTCATGTTCACACCAAAATACATGAACATGCATGGCGTTGTCAAAGAAGATGTTATTGTTGTTATACCTTCACACGTTACGATTCATTTTAGTAGGAATAGTCCAAATTTATTATTTTCTCTCTCCCGTGTATGCATGCATGCATACATACATACTATGTGTGTGTGCATACATGTCTTGAATCATATGATAACCTAACTTTAGATAATTAATCCTTAAATATATTCCTGGCCACTTATTTTAACTCCTAAAAAAAAAAATACTTGATACAGATTAAGCCATATTAAAGTAGAGTTATTATATGATATAGATCTTCTACATATAAGTGTATGCATGCATGTATGCACAAATGGGGACGTTTAGCGTACAAAGGACAAAAATCATGAGATGCATAGGAATCAACCATAATTTGACATTTGTTATCTGGATGAGTGTATAATGGTCCGTGTAAAATCATTAACCATGTTACATAAAATCACAGACTGTCGTTTAATACGCATAATCAAGGACTAACTGGATAATCCTGAACCAATAATTACGGATCGTGTTATATAAAAATCATATAGTGTTGTTTAACATGCATAATTAAGGACCAACAACATAATCATGGCCTAACAACCACTGACTAGGCGTAAAAATTAGGGACAACATAAAATATCAAAAGTAATACTATACTCAAATTAAAGTTAATAAAAATATGTATTTGTGGTGTAATATTTTTTTTAGAAATGAGTAAACGTTTGAAAGTTATTTAATTTAAAAAAATAATGAAACTTGAGTTACCTACAAAAATGTAAACAAATGTAAATGTTGGTTATTGTAAGTTTTAATTGAAAAGGGAAGGACTGGGGACAATTAGATTTTAATCATTGATTTATTTAATTAAAACCTAAAATTCTTTCAATTTTTCTCAACAAAAAAATTCTATGGTATTGGATCATTCTCCATGCACATATATGTGTACGTGTGTAGATGTATGCATATATTATATATACACATATATGTATAGGATTAGATTCCTAAAATACTTACACTTTTGCAAAAAAAAAAAAGAAGTCAAACGTCCATTGAAAGTTGAATTTTACTTTATTTGGTTAGTCGTTGGTTTATAATCTAATTATTACCCCTACTTGTGTCAAAACAATAATTATGAAATCGCTGGTCACTAGTCAAAAACTGACTATAAAATAACCGTATTGGACTTATATATATATATTGTGTGTGTGTGAGATAGAAAGATGAATATTAGTTTGAAATTAAAAGAATCATTTTACAGAAGTTGTCAAAAAACATGAAAAAAGATAAACCGGATTTTGTACATGAGTGTCGACATCCAGCCTGATTCAATTGCCAACTGCCATTGATTGGTTCATTATTGCCATCAAAATATTTAATGTGTTTACAGACCTCTGAACAAAATAGGAACACACAACGACCATGGTCCACAGATGCCTCAATTATCTCTATTTATAAACAGCAAAGCAGGCTCAAAACGACTTAAAGGTTTGCGGGACCCGTCAACCATTGATCAAAACGGTTCGGTATTAGAGATTCACCCTTTTTTTATTGGACACAGAACTGAACCATTTACAATGTTTGTACGATCTTTCAAATTTTAGCAAAATAACACAATGAATCAGTATTGCAATGAAATGGAGAAGTTGCATCTCACTGACACTTCAGAGGTTTAAACCTAATCAGGAGAAAGGGTTTCAGATTTTATCCGGTTCTTGTTAATCTGAGGGGTACGCTCTCACATCGGTCAAGAAATCGATTTCTACTACATTGTCCGGTTTCCAATGACTAGCACATGAATATCCTCTACTGTTAAAAAAACAAATGTTTCACCTTTTATATATTAGGAAAAGAAACATAAAGCACGAATTAAAATAACTTTTTTATATTATTATAACTTATCATATTTTAAAGAAAATAATAGATTAGGCTGTGTATATATATATATATATATATATAGGGGCCGGTTAATGTACAAAGGGGTTAAACGGTACTAAGCATAGGAAGGAACCAGAACGTGCCATGTGTCATGTAGAAAAAGGGTATAATCGTCACAAAAAATCACACACCACGTTATACAAAATTACAGACCGTGATACTGGATAATTACGGACCAAGTGTAAAATCATGCTATATGATATCACAGACCGTCATTTGACACCGATAATCAAGGAATTACTAGATAAATCACGGACCAATAATCACAGATCGTACTTTAACACTCAAAATCAAAGAAAAGCTGTATAAATCACGTACCAGATCATCACAAACCGTGTTATATAAAAATTACGGACCGTTATTTTGAATGCATAATCAATAACGAACCGCATAATTACAGACCAATAATCACGGACCAAACTTAAAAATCACGGACCATACAAAAAAATCGAAAAAAACCATAACAATATCATACTCAAATTAAAGATAATAAAATTCTTAATTTTATGGTGTAATTTTTTTAAAAAAATAATTAAGCATTTAAAAGTTATTTGATTTTAAAAAAATTGGTGGAACTTGATTTACCCACACAAAAAGTCAACTAGAGTTGGTTATTCATTTTTTGCCCTTTCAGCTTTAAATTATGCAAGTTTTTAGGGAAAAGTGGGGACCACAAGATCTTAACCATTGATTAATTTGATCAAAGGCTGAGAATCCTTCTTATCCTTTTCACCAAAAACTCCCTTTGTATTGGAACCGTCTCCTATATATATATATATATATATATATATATATATATATATTAAAAGACATTGAAAAGGAATAGTAAAGTTTTGTTTTTTCGATTTTCGTCACTAAAACTTTTATATAATATAAAGTTTTGTTTTTCAATTTTGGCTACAAAAACTTTTAAAGTTTTGTTTTTTCGATTTTTTCCACTTAAACTTTTATATAATATAAAGTTTTGTTTTTTTTTTTGATTTTGGCCACTAAAACTTTTAAAGTTTTGTTTTTTCAATTTTGGTCACTAAAACTTTTATATTAGTACAGTTTTGTTTTTTCGATTTTGGTCACTAAAACTTTTGTATAATATAAAGTTTTGTTTTTCCGATTTTGGTCACTAAAACTTTTGTATAATATAAAATTTTGTTTTTTCGATTTTGGCCACTAAAACTTTAGAAGTTTTGTTTTTTCGATTTTTGCCACTAAAACTTTTATATAATATAAAGTTTTGTTTTTTTGGTTTTGGCCACTAAAACTTGATAAAGTTTTGTTTTTTATATTTTGGCCACTAAAACTTTTATATAATATAAAGTTTTGTTTTTTCGATTTTGGCCACTAAAACTTAATTGTAAAGTTTTGTTTTTTTGATTTTGGTCACCAAAACTTTTATATAATATAAAGTTTTGTTTTTTTTTTTTTATTTTGGCCACTAAAACTTTTAAAGTTTTGTTTTTTCGATCTTGACCACTAAAACTTTTATATAATATAAAGTTTTATTTTTTCGATTTTTGCCACTAAAACATTTTAAAGTTGCCTTTTAATATATATATATATATATATATATATATATATATATAATTCAAACGATTGCTTGCCGGTGAGAAAGATTTTGTAAATAATTTTGTCAAATATTTTTGTAACATATTTGTCAGGATTTTGTATAATTTTATGTTTTTATGAAAAATTGTATAGAGTTTGTGATGAGATATTTGATTTTGCTATGTAACTTATACTTTTGCAAATGATATATAACACCCGTTCTCGGGAGTGTACTGTGATGACCTGCCGCAACGCGCGAGTGAGATTAAACCTAGTTACAATTAAAATAACATATGCGTATTATAGTTGTTATATACGTGAAAAAATGTTATATCTGTTATAAAATCAAATAAATATTTACTTCTATTTGACAGTTATTAATAGCAGTTATATTTAATATATATATGTATATATGTAATCGACATAATTTGTAGAAATATAATAGAAATGAGTTTCTGAGATCTTGTGCAGTTTTCTTTCACGTTATCAGCACGAATGCATCTTGCTTCTATGGAATGAATCGGACAGAGATTGGATTCAACCAAGTTTGATTATTGAAGCCTGCTTTTACGTTTCGATCCTATTACTCTCGGTTTTCATTTTTATTATCTTCATTCCCGATCAAATTATCCGGATAAAATGTCAAACTTATCAAAACTTGAATTCGCCTCACATGATATCTCGGGTAATAATTATCTCCCATGGACTCTTGATGCTAAAATACATCTGACTGCAAGGAATCTGGGTGAAACAATTAAAGATGAGAATCAAACTTCTCTTCAAGAAAAAGCACAAGCTATGATTTTTCTTTGTCATCATCTTCATGAAGACTTGAAAAGGGAATACCTCACTGTTGAGGACCCTCCTGAATTATGGAAAAATATTCAAGACAGATTTGACCACCAGAAGTTGGTCTTACTTCCAAAGGCCCGCTACGAATGGCTTCATTTGAGATTACAGGACTACAAATCAGTTAGTGAATATAATTCTGCTCTTTTTCGTATCACATCTTAACTCAAATTATGTGGAGAACCAATAACTGATTCAGACATGCTTGAAAAGACCTTTTCAACGTTCCATGCCTCAAATATGCTCCTGTCGCAGCAATACAGGGAACGTCAATTTACTAAATATTCTGAACTAATATCTTGTCTGTTGGTCGCGGAGCAAAACAACAAGCTCCTACTACAAAATCATCAATCGCGACCCGTTGGCTCCCGCCCATTCCCAGAAGCGAATGTGGCATCTTATCATAGTAGTCGTGGGCGAGGAAGAGGCCGTGGCCCCAGCAGAGGTCGTGGTCGTGGTCGTGGACGGAGCTATTCATGGAAACGAGAGTCTCATAATTATAAACATGATGGTGGAGGCGAATTAAGTCGACATAATTCAGAGCGACCTTCTCGGGGAAGAGCTAACGGGACTCAGAATAACATATGTTTTAAATGTGGAATGTCAAATCATTGGTCTCGCACATGTCGCACCCCTAAACACCTTGTTGAAGCTTATCAAAGAATGATTAAAGACAAAGGAAAAAATGTTGAGACAAATCTTCTTGAGAATGTACCTAATTTCTCATCTTCTGAACCACTATCAGACATACATCTCGATGCATGTGATTTCATCGAGAATGTTCGTGATGTTTAAGTATTATGTGTTTACTTTTAATGTTTGTTTATGTTTAAACTATGAATTATGTTTTAATTTGTTTTTAAACTTGTGTAATGTTTCTTTTTAATTATGTGTTGATTTAGTTTGCTAATCTTTACTAATTTTTTTGGAGTATTTTTTCCTGAAGAAAATATGTTTACTAGTTCCAGCAGAGCTATTATTGGTGATGAATGTCTGGTAGATAGTGGTAGTACTAATACTATTCTCAAACATAAGAAATTTTTCTCTACATTGTCTCCCGTAAAAACACCCGTTGGTACTATCTCAGGTGTTAGTTATATTATTGAAGGCTATGGAAGAGCAAACATAATATTATCTTCGGGTACTAAACTAATTATTGAGAATGCATTATATTCTAGTAAATCAAGACGAAATTTGCTAAGTTTTAAGGATATTCGACAAAATGGTTATCATTTAAAAACAATATCCAACAATAACATTGAATATCTTCAAATTATTGTTAATAAAAATGGTCATGAAACTATAATTGAAAGTCTTCAAGCTTTATCCTCTGGATTATATTGTACAAATATAAATCCTATTGAATCATATCTGATAGAAAATCATAAATCAATAAATAAAGACACATTCACTATATGGCATGATCGATTAGGTCATCCAGGTAGCATAATGATGAGACGAATAACGAAAAGTTCAAATGGTCATCCTCTTAAAAACATGAAAGTTTTGTTGCCATAAGAATTATCATGTGCAGCATGTTCATTAGGCAAACTCATTATTAAACCCTCTAAAACAAAAGTAACACAAGAAAATCTTTCATTTTTGGAAAGAATTCAAGGTGACATATGTGGACCTATACATCCTCCATGTGGACCATTTCGCTATTTCTTAGTTTTAATTGATGCATCCTCGCGATGGTCACATGTGAGTCTGTTAGCTACTCGAAATGTGACATTTGCCCGATTTCTAGCTAAAATTATACAATTAAGAACAAATTTTCCAGATTATCAAATTAAAAACATCCGAATGGATAATGCTGGTGAATTCACATCCCAAGCTTTTAATGACTATTGTATGTCAATTGGGATAAATGTTGAGCATCTAGTGCCTCATGTTCACACACAAAATGGTTTAGCTGAATCACTAATTAAACGATTACAATTAATCGCTAGACCACTTTTAATGAGATGCAAATTACCATCTTCTGCATGGGGGCATGCCATTCTACATGCAAGCACATTAATTAGATTAAGGCCAACTGCTGATCATGAATACTCCCCATTACAATTGGTCTCAGGAAGAGAACCAAGTCTTTCTCATCTTAAAGTTTTTGGTTGTGCAATATATGTACATATCCCGGTACCACAACGTACCAAAATGGGACCACAACGAAGATTGGGTATTTATATTGGATTTAATTCACCATCCATTGTTAATGTCACACCCCCAAATTCCCACTCGTGGTGTTAGTCCACGTGGGTGTGACGTGGCCAGGATCACAGCTCATGGTCATATAGAACGACTCTATATGAGTTACACAAACAAACAGTTTTGAAAAAAAACAACACAGGTTTAATATATAAACAGCGGAAATGCAAATGTTAATCAGCGGAAGTATAAATTGTTGCAGCGGATAATAAAGTGTATCAGACACTACATTGTTTAAATTGTTTCAAATCAATCAATGCAAACAAAAGCCTAGGACAAGAGTCTATATGCAAGTCAGACTCCTTAATGTATCCTTGTGCGCATCCTAGCTTGCAGTCCACAAGTTACCTGAGAATACATGCGAAAAAGTGTCAACATAAAGTTGGTGAGTTCACAGGTTTAAGTATTGGAAAACAGTAAATCAGTTATATATACTGGGTATGTAAGTAGTTTTGTTGGATCTATGATCCGTAGAGTGTGTCATGTCATCTTACCGAAACTCGACTGTTTCCATTTGCCTCTGCGGGTCATCGCGGAACCCGACATCAACATCGATATTACACTCGTTATGACATCCTGTCAACGTTGTTGCCGAGTGGGGTTGGTCAAACCCAGTAGTACTACGTAATAACGACTCGTTTGTACACAACTAACGGTAAGGGTAGAGAGGACTTGTTGCGATAATAGTACACTCAAAATAGTTTTGTGACATACCAGTCATATATCTAAAGCAGTTGCATAGCATTCTCACCCCAAAAGATTTGTAAAACATTCAATGAGTAAAAGTGGGGCTGTAAACTCACCTGAGTTTGAGTAGCTTGTGTTCTTACGAGAACAGTGTAGCTCACCGGCTAGTAGTTACCTATATCACATAGGCGTTATAAGTTTGCGATCATATTTGTGTTGGTCTCACAGGACCGTATTCGTGTCTGAACAACTCCTGGTTGTTATGTGGGTCGCGTCGATCGTGGTTGACCGTGTTTGACCAAGTTTGACTTAAAGTTGACCGTGTCAAGTCAACGACCCGTTGGTGAACCGTGTGGTGGTTTGTGACTCGTGTAGCAATCGTGTAAGTGTTTGTCGTGTGCAAAACGCGTAGGTCACGTTTATAGACAACTTACTATTTATAGTAAGTTTCCCTTTATAGAAAGTTCACAAAGCATATCGGTTTTAAAGTTCTAGCATGCTCATTTGTCCTACGTGATCATGTTAACACATAGCACATCATCATACGAAGTCACATAAGTCGTTTTCATCATGTTTGAACATAAAAGTTTCCTAAATTGGAAAGTTTCCATTTCTAGCATACGTGACATTGGTATCCATCTAACTTAGTGTCAAATCATCACATTATAGCATAATGAATCATTTAGCATGTTCAAATCTTTCAACACGTTGACAAGTCGGTTTTGTAAAAATAAAGTTACTAAATATAGTAACTTTCTAGTTTTGCATAGAAATAACCACTTTAACATTTCTAAGCTAATTTTCATATCACCAATCATCATAATATGCTACCTAGCATCATGTAAACATGTTAACATAGCCAAATCCATCACTTATCATCATTTCGACAACAAAAGTTACTAAAAATAGTAACTTATCACATATGACCTTAATCATCCCTAAAAATCATGATCTAAGCATTCAAATCATCATAATATCCATCAAACAACATACTAGTGTTCATGCATGTTCATCATTTTCACTAAATGTTCAACTAGTGACAAAAAGTTACTAAAAATAGAAAGTTTATCAAGAATCATCATTTTAACCATTTTAAACAAATCTAACCATGAGTAATCCTTCCTATATCATCAATAAGCATATCAACATACTCAAGATCATCCCAACACTCATGGATCATACATGCATGGCAATACAATGTCACAAAACATCATTTTTATCATCAAGGCTTGAACCCGTCATTTTAGATCATCATAAAACTTCATCTAATCACCTTAGATCGTCAAGAATCATAGTAAAACAAACAAACCCAGAAGCTAAACTCGTGTATGTGCTCTATAGGTGTGTGTATGTGAGATTTACACATGCATGTGTGTGTGTGAGTATGGTAGGTGTGTAAAACCCATGGAAACTACCTTCCAAAGCTTCAACTGATCGAGATGGTTGCTTCTACAGCTCCTGGAGCTTCTGGTTCGTGGGTCTTGACGAGAACAAGGAGGTGGTGTTGATGGTCAAGCCTCTATGAAGTCACCAAGCTTCAATCTTCAAGTTCCAAGCTTCAAAGTTGGTCTCTAATGGCTTCCAAGGCTGTTACAGGGGTGTAAAGGAAGAAGAGGGTCGAGAGGTTGAGTGTATAGCCGAAGAAATGATGAGGACAAGTAGTGTAGGCATCATGGTTCTTGGATTTATAAGATTTTGTCGACTGGGCGGTGTCGCGTACCGCGGAGAGGATTTAAAAGATTCCCCGCGTACCGCGGAGGATTTCGAGAGTCAACCCCCGCGATGTATGTCGCGTATCGCGGGTGGGATTGCTTGTTGGGCTACCGCGTACCGCGGTGGGCTCCCAAAGAGCCCAATAAGCCCTTTTTCATGGGTTTGATCCGTTCGTCGTCGTTTTCACGCTTTCGGACCATCGTTTGGCCTCGTTTGAACTCCCTAGTTCAATGTGAGAGGGTTTCGTGAAGTTTCGAGTGTTGTGCTACACAGTGTGCTTGACGTTCACCAACGTTCGTGTTTTTTGACACGTGTGTGCTGTTTGTCGATAATTCTACGAATTATCTAGTCATGTGTCAGTATTCGTACTGTCGTGCCACGTGTCACACTAAATTAATCTAATTCTAGTGCCACGTGTGAAATAATAATACACATTATTATTAAAATAAAATAAATGCTGACCTGGAATTTATGGGGTGTCACATCATCCCCCAGTTAATAGGAATTTCGTCCCGAAATTCAGTTCGTGTTGCCGGTGTTAGTCGGGTCGGAGAATAAGTGAGGGTATTTCTGTGTCATTTGGTCCTCTAGTTCCCAGGTGTATTCCGGTCCTCGTCGCGAATTCCATCGTACCTTTACGTTCGGTATCTTGCTAAGCTTCAACTTCTTGATTTCCCGGTCCATGATTTCCACCGGTTCCTCAACGAAGTGTAGTTGTTCGTCTATCTGGATTTCCTCTAAAGGAATTGCGGGCGTTTCGTTTGATAAACATTTCTTGAGATTTGAAACGTGAAACACGTTGTGTACACTACTCAATTCTTGCGGTAGCTGTAGTTCGTAGGTCACGGGGCCTATTCGTTTTGTGATCTTGAATGGACCAATGTAACGAGGGTTTAGTTTTCCCAGTTTCCCGAATCGAATCACCCCTTTCCAAGGCGAGACATTAAGAAGTACTCGGTCTCCCATTTGGAATTCCAAAGGTTTGCGTCTCTTGTCGGCATAGCTCTTTTGTCGGTCTCGAGCTGCTGCCATTTTGTTACGTATTGCGCGATTTTCTTGGTCGTTTTGTACACAAGTTCGAGGCTTGTCAGTTGGCTTTCACAACTTCTGCCCAACAAATGAATGATCGACACTTACGTCCCTAGAGTGCTTCGAACGTTGCAGCTTGTATACTCGTGTGATAAGTATTGTTGTACGAGGACTTAACTAACGGTAAGCGAGTCTCCCAGCTAGTGTCATAGTTATTGACACATGCTCGAAGTGCGTTTTCCAATCTCTGTATAGTTCGTTCGCTCTGCCCATCAGTTTGCGGATGTTAACGGTTCTCATACCCAAATCTTGTGCCCAATGTCTGATGATAGGATTTCCAGAAATGTGACGTAAATCCGTTGTCGCGGTTAGAGATGATCAAGGTTGGCACTTCACGTCGAGTGGCCACTTCCTTCAGGTAAATTCGATCCTGTTCTTCTAGTTAGTCGGTCTCCTTGATGGGTAGTAAGTGTGCAGGCTTCGTTAGTCGTTCAACGATTATTCAAACAGTATCGCACCCACTTGCCGTCTTTGGCAGTTTAGTTATTAAGTCCATAGGACTCTTCCTCCATTTCCACATTGGTATCTTGGGTTGTTGAAACAGCCTTGATGGCTTTTGGTACTTCATCTGGACCTTTGAGCACGTTAACCACTTACCCACGTAAGTTGTTAATTCTGCCTTCACGCTCGGCCGCCGATGGGTCATCTTTAGGTCACGGTATATTGTGTCAGGGACCGGATGTAAAGAATGTTGGCTCCTTTGAGCTTCATCCATCACTACGCCTCTCAGTCCTCCGTAGTGTGGAATCCAGTTCTGATCCATAAGATAGTAGGTTACGTCGGCCTTCACCTTCATCTGTTTATCCGTGTCACGCAGGGGTAAATGAGTGAGGTCCTCGACCCTCAGAGCTTCCTGTTGTGTAGTTCGGATTCTGATTGGGTAGCTCCGAGTGAGTCGTAAGTTGTAGTGCACATACGCCCTTGGTTGTTTCTTTCCGGCTCATCGCGTCGGCTACTACGTTAGTTTTTCCAATGTGGTACTTGATAGTACAATCACAATTTCCTATCAGCTAGTCCCATATGAGTTGTCTCATGTTCAGTCCCTTCTGGTCGAAGGTGTGTTGCAGTCTCTTATGATTGATGAATATCGTGCATTTCGTGTCGGATAGGTAGTGTCACTAGATCTTTCGTGCGAACACTACGGCTCCCGATTCCAAGTCATGAGTCGTGTAGTTCTTTTCGTGCACTTTCAATTGTCGTGACGCATGAGCTATCACCTTCTCGCGTTGCTTCAATACACAACCGAGTCCTTGTTTTGACGCGTCACAATAAACTACAAAGTCTTCGCACCCGTCTGGTAGTGATAGAATAGGTGCACTGCACAATTTCTGCTTCAACAAGTCGAAAGCAGCTTCTTGTTTCTCACCCCATTCGAATTTCTTGTCTTTGTGCGTAAGGGAAGTCAATGATTTGTGCGACCTTCGAGGATCCCTCAATAGATTGCCTGTAGTACCCGGCCAATCCCAGAAACTGTCGCACCTCAGTCGAAGTCTTTGGTGCTGTCCAGTTCTTAATGGTCTCGATCTTGGCTGGGTCTACAGGTATCCCTTTCTTGTTAACCAGGTGTCCAAGAAAGTTGACTTTGCGAATCCAAAAATCGCATTTAGAGAATTTCGCGTATAGTTGCTCGGTCTTCGGTGGCCCCAAGACAAGCCTCAATTGCTCAGCTGTTTCTCCTGGTTCTTGGAGTAAATCAGGATATCGACAATAAGTACCATTACGAATTTATCGAGACATGGTTTGCACACTTGATTCATAAGGTTAATGAATACGGCTGGTGCGTTGGTCAGTCCGAAGGGCATGATGTGACACCCCGTAATTTCCAGGTCAGCATCTTATTTATTTAAATGTTTATTTAAATGCATTATGTACACGTGGCACTAGAATTAGATTAATTTAGTGTGACACGTGGCACGACAGTACAAACACAGACACCAGACTAGATAATTCGTGGAATTATCGGCAAACAGCACACACGTGTCAAAACACACGAACATTGGTGAACGTCTAACACATTGTGTAGCACAACACTCGAAACTTCACGAAACACTGTCACAAGTCGATTATGGCTAATAATTGACCAATAAAGTCCAAACGACGCTCGAATGATGTTTTACAGTCGAGAAACGGGCAAGAATGGGCCAGAACAACAAAACAAGCTTATTGGGCTTGAAATCCAGGCCAGGCGGTACGCCTGACCCGGGATGCCCGCGACAGGCGATGCGCGCGGGTAGAATTTGAGCGCCTCGTCTGTACCGGATCCGCGCATAACGACAGCGCAACTCCACCCACGTCAGGCGATACGCCTGACACCCAGATTCGCAGATTTTCTTTTTAAACTTCCAAGATCATCATTACACTCTATCCCCATCATTTCACTCGGCTTCACACTCAACCACCCGACCTATTCCCCTCCTAGAACACCTGCAACTCACCATTTGAACTTGTGGAAGCCATTGACACACCTTAGGGAGCTT
Source organism: Mikania micrantha (assembly GCA_009363875.1). NCBI lineage: Eukaryota > Viridiplantae > Streptophyta > Magnoliopsida > Asterales > Asteraceae > Mikania > Mikania micrantha. Next base: position 76,882,779 of record CM018695.1, on the reverse strand, counting down.
GGGAATGAGGAGTGAAGACTTGGAACAAGAAGGAGCACATTACCATCACCTCCTTCTCATCTTCTGTCGAATCCAGCAATCTCAGGAGGTTGAGGAGCTGTTCATCCACCATTCTAGTATCCAAGGAGCTCTAGAAGGTAACTCTATGCTTAAAACTCACTCTCACATCGTTTACACTCACATGCAATGGGTGAAACCCACATGCAAGCACTCATGGTCCATATGCACGAGAATAGGATCTGGGTTTGATGATTTTACTACGTTTCTTGATGATCTAAAGTGTTTAGATGATGATCTATGATGATCTAAGATGATGGGTATGAACCTTGATGCTTAAAATGATGTTTTGCGATGAGATATGGACATGCATGTATGATCTAAGGCATTTTAGATAGTTTTGATAATGTTGAAATGATTCATGATAATGTATAAGTGTCCTTGCAAGATTAGATTGTGATTATAATGATCAAAATGTGATTTAGAGACAAACTTGCTATTTTTAGTAACTTTTTAGTTACAAAGTGATGATTTGATGTTTATGATGAACATGCATGTAATAGAATTGATGCTAGAATGATATCATGATGATTTGATTTGTTAGAAAGTGGTTTTGATGGTGTTTGTAGTCATATTTGGCATTGTTACTATTTTTAGTAACTTTTTAGTTAGAATGTTGTTAAATGATAATTTGGGATGAGATGACATGATTAAATGGTGTTAAGTGGTTTATTATGATGATTGGTGATATAAAAATTGGTTTAGAAATGTTAAATGGTCATTTCTATGCAAAATTAGAAAGTTACTATATTTAGTAACTTTATTTTTATAAAAACCAACTTATGAACGTTTTGAATTATTTGAGCATGCTAAACGACTTAATATGTTATAACATGATGATTAGATGCTAAGTTAGATGGTTTCCGATGTCACGTATGCTAAAAATGGAAACTTTCCATTTTAGGAAACTTTTGTGCACTAACATGTTGTAAACGACTTATGTGAACCCGTATGATGATGTGCTATGTGTTAACATGATCCCGTAGGACTATTGAACACGTTAGAAATATAAAACCGTCATGCTTTGCGAACTTTCCATAAATGGAAACTTACTATAAATAGTAAGTTGTCCATAGACGCGACTTGCGCATTTCGCACACGACAAACACTTACACAATTGCTACACGAGTCACAAACCCTCACACGGATCACCAACGGGTCGTTGACTTGACACGGTCAACTTTGGTCAAACACGGTCAACTTTGGTCAAACACGGTCAACTTCGGTCAAACATGGTCAAACACGGTCAATGTGGACCAACACGAGCAAACACGGTCATTGTGGACCGACACGGACAAACATGAACAACCAAGGGTTGTTGGACACAAACACGAGCACTAACATTAGCACGGTCACTTACACGAACTCACGTACGATCTACGATATAGGTTGCCGGTGACCGACGTGCTACACGACAACTCGGGAGCTTACGCTTACATACATTCGTTTCACTAAGGTGAGTTTACGGCCCCTCTTTACTCTTTTCAAACGCTTTTAAATAGGGGGAGAATACTAGTTGCATCGAGTCAAACATTATTGCTATTACAAACATTTTTGTGTATGCTGGTTTATTGGACAAACATTAAGTGTTGAACTCGTTACAAGCCCTCACAAAGTCTTACCGTTAATGTACGAACAACGTGGTAGGTTTGGATGGATCCATTAGGGAATGACTAACCCCACGGGGCACCATGTTGACTGAGTGTCATAACCCGTGCAAATTCTGACCTAACTTGCTATGTATACGAGGCATAGCGGAGGCAAGAGCAAACAAGTCTAGTTCGGTAGTGACGCACTGACACTTTGGGCCTAGGGCTCGGTACTAACATTAATAAACAGCATGACACACTTTTTATTACTATATGTATATCAAAACCTGTGAACTCACCAACCATCGTGTTGACACTTGTTTTCAAACTTGTATTCTCAGGTAACTAGCATGACAGGCTCGTGGAGCAGGAAAGCACATAGGGGACATGAGCATAGGGTCCCACATGCATTTGTTTTCGTGACTTTTGAAAACAATTTGACCTTATTTTATTTAAAACGTTGTTGTATTGAACTACTTACAATTTCCGCTGTGTAAACAATCATTTTCCGCTGCATGTTATGACTTATTTATTCCGCTGCAATACTACTTTATTTCCGCTGCAAACTATTTTATCAAGTGTATGTGTCAAACTTGGATTTGTAAACGCATATAGAGGTGTTCTATATGACCTTGAGCTGTGATTCTGGACACGTCACATCCACGTGGACATACGCCACGAGTGGGAAATTGGGGGTGTGACAGACTGGTATCAGAGCCTTGGTTATAGAGAACTAGGTTTGCATATAGTAAGCTTAGACTATAGCCATTGCTCAACTTTAGACACTACACGTAGAACTTGCACATTGATGATGTTTTTGCTTATATTGAACTATTGCTTACTAACTTAAAACTTACAGGATGGCCAACAATGACAGTACCGGCAGGAACGCAGACCGACACCCGACCACTGATGACATGGCCGCAGAGAGCCGACGCGGGTCCACGATATAGTATCACAGGTTGACGCCGAGATGGACCGGCGGGCAAGGGACGCAGCACGGGCCAGATATTGGGGATGGCTTCCCACCATACTCCAGAGTTGGATCGTCGAGGAGAGAGTACCTCCATATCGATATCCCGGCGACACCACTCCAGGACACCGACTACCACCGTTCGGAGTGCCGATGGAGCAGGCCTTCGCGGCACATGTTGCTTGCACACGACGGGAAGTCTGGAGGGGTAGGGAGCTAACAGACGAGGTCCGAGTTCTTCGCGAGAAGAGCGATCGATTGGAGAGGCAGAACGAGAGACTGGAGGAGCGCAACAACAGACTGGAAGCCCAGATGGAGGCCCTACGACTCCAAATGTCCCAACTACTGACCGAGCATGGACAGGTCGTCGATGTCGTGCAGGAACACGACGTGCGTATAACCGAGAATCGGACGGACATCACCGAGACTCAGGCCATGGTGCAGGCCAGTGATGCCATGCTTAATGCATGGGCTGCACAGTTTATTGAGGAACCACCTCAGGAGGATGGTCCTGAATTCGAGGCCGAGGACCTCGAAGATGAGGACCTTGATGAGGATCCTAATGAGGATCCGGAGGAGGATGATGATGACGGAGACGCTGCTAGCGATATTTCACATGTCTCTATGGATTCGGACTAGAGGACTGTTGTATTTTGTACTTTCTTATTTTGGCCTAGACGAGCGGGATGTGCTCGAAGAACTTATTATGTATTTCCTTTTGAAATTATTGTACTTCAACTTATTATTAATGAGAATTATGTTTTGTCTTACTTATTACATGTTGACCATGATTGCTAGATAACATAACATCTGACTTGACTACTAACATGACATATGATCTGACTTCCGACATGACATCTGACTGACTTCTCTTATGACATTGGCTAACTAAACACATTAACTAACATTCTATCCCTTCCGTATAGAAAATATCTATGGCGGGAAGAGGACCACATGCACGCCCTCCTAGACGAACACTGGACGCAGCCGTCATTAAGATGATGGTTGACAGACGGGTTAACAAGATACTGGCAGAGCACGAGGCACACCGCCTTGCTAGTGAAACCAGTGGCTCGAACAATGGTACTAACCCTCGCCTAACATGACTAACATAGTATAGCTAACACGCTCTGACCTACGACATTGGTTTCTGACTGACAGGATCACAAGGCAACAACAACAAAGGATGTTCTTTTAAATCCTTCCTGAACTGCCACCCACACAAATTCAAGGGGACTGAGGGAGCCGTGGGAATGCTCCGCTGGGTGGAGAAAGTGGAGTCTGTATTCGCCATGTGCGAATGTACTGAAGAGAACCGGGTGAAGTTCGCAACTGGTACACTGGAAGGACCAGCACTCACATGGTGGAATACCCATGTACAAACCCTGGGGTTGGACGGTGCCAACTCCATGCCATGGGCTGATTTCACCCGACTACTGCAAGAGGAATACTGTCCTCGTGATGAGATCAGAAAGCTAGAGGCTGAGTTCTGGGTACTGAAGATGGTGGGCTCTGAGATCGAGCAATACTGTACTCGATTCCATGAGCTGTGTAAGCTATGTCCGGCTATGGTGACGCCGGAGTACAAGAAAATCGAGCAGTTCATCAGTGGGCTGCCCGAACAAATTCAGAGCATGGTGACTGCGTCTGACCTCACCACTATCCAACCTCTGATCAGGCTGGCTCATAAACTGACTGACCAAGCTGTAGCTCAGGGCAAGCTACCAAAACGAGGCGAGCATGTGAAGCCTCAAGAAAGCCAGAAGAGGAAGTGGGAACCCAGCCACCACCAATCTCATCAACCTCAACAACAACAAAGATCTGCACCAGCCAGAGCCTTTACTGCCACCCAACCTGACGACAAGGGGAAGGGTGTGTACCAAGGGAAATACCCCTTGTGTAACCGATGCTCTTATCACCACTTCGGGCAATGCGAACGATATCGTTGCTTGAAGTGTGGACGACATGGCCACATGGCCAAAGACTGCAGATCCAAATTTCCCAGTAACAACAACCCTAACCACAACCAGAACAACAACCAGAACACCTCCAGAGGGTGTTATGAATGTGGAAAACCAGGCCACATGAGGAGGGATTGCCCTCAATTGAAGAAGGCCGGAGGAGGAGCGGCCAAAGGAAGAGCATTTGTGATTGGCTCGGGAGAAGCCAAGGATGACCCAAACATCGTAACCGTACGTTTCTTTTAAATAATGTCTATGCTAGCATATTATTTGATACCGGTGCCGATAGGAGCTTTATATCTAGTGAGTTTAGCAAATTACTAGATATTACCCCAACGCCACTAGACTACAAGTATACTGTAGAGTTAGCTGACGGCAAACTGATTGAAACACAACACATCTTCCGAGGATGCGTCATGGTTTTGGCGAATCACGAACTCGAAATCGATTTGATGCCGGTGACTCTCGGAAGCTTTGATGTAGTCGTAGGAATGGATTGGTTATCCACTAACCAGGCCGAGATCGTATGCAACGAGAAGATCGTACGAGTGACGTTGCAGAACGGAGAACAGATCTCGATTCAGGGGGAAAGACGGGGAGTACCTCTGAACATCATGTCATGCATGAAGGCGAACAAGTACCTGCAAAAGGGATACACTGCCATACTAGCCCTCATCGCAGAACAACCGAAGAAGGAGAGGAAGATTGAGGACATCGCCGTAGTCTGCGATTTTCCCGAAGTGTTTCCCGAGGATCTACCTGGACTACCTCCGAAACGACAAGTCGAGTTTCAGATAGACCTTACACCTGGAGCAGCACCAATTGCCAAAGCTCCATACCGACTAGCACCAACGGAGATGCAGGAACTGTCTAACCAGTTACAAGAGCTGTTAGACAAGGGATTCATCAGACCAAGCTTCTCACCTTGGGGAGCACCGGTCTTGTTCGTAAAGAAGAAAGACGGATCATTCCGTATGTGTATCGACTACAGAGAGCTGAACAAGGTGACGATCAAGAATCGATATCCCTTACCGCGAATAGACGATCTGTTTGACCAGTTGCAAGGGTCAAGCTACTATTCGAAGATCGATTTAAGATCGGGTTACCACCAACTAAGGATACAGGAAAACGATATCCCTAAGACTGCCTTTAGAACCCGATACGGACACTACGAATTCTTGGTTATGCCCTTTGGACTGACCAACGCACCAGCCGTATTCATGGATCTCATGAATAGAGTGTGTAAACCTTACCTGGACAAATTCGTGATAGTGTTCATCGACGACATCCTGATTTATTCAAGGATCGGGAGGAGCATGCCGAACATCTAAGGTTAGTCTTGGAACTACTGAAGAAAGAGCAACTGTACGCGAAATTTTCAAAATGAGACTTTTGGATTCGCGAAGTCCAATTCCTTGGACACGTGGTTAATGAGCAGGGAATTCACGTAGACCCAGCTAAGATCGAAGCCATTAAGAACTGGGAAGCACCCAAGACTCCAACTGAGGTGCGACAATTCCTAGGTCTGGCCGGGTACTACCGAAGATTCATTGAAGGATTCTCGAAGATTGCTCAATCACTGACATCCCTGACCCATAAAGACAAAAGTTCGATTGGGGAGACAAACAAGAAGCTGCTTTCAACCTGTTGAAGCAGAAACTATGCACTGCACCCATCCTATCCCTACCGGAAGGATGTGATGACTTCGTGGTGTATTGCGACGCTTCGAAACAAGGACTCGGTTGCGTGCTGATGCAACGCGAGAAAGTGATAGCATACGCTTCACGTCAACTGAAGGTGCATGAGAAGAACTACACGACTCATGACCTTGAGTTGGGAGCCGTGGTGTTTGCCTTGAAGATCTGGCGACACTACTTGTACGGCACGAAATGTACAATCTTTACCGATCATAAGAGCCTACAACACATCTTCGACCAGAAAGAGTTGAACATGAGACAACGAAGATGGGTTGAACTCATAGGTGATTATGATTGCGCCATCAAGTATCATCCCGGTAAAGCCAACGTAGTGGCCGACGCGTTGAGCCGAAAAGAAACAACAAAACGCGTGCGCGCACTACAACTTACGATCCATTCCGAACTGCCGAATCAAATTCGGATAGCACAACAGGAAGCTCTGAAAACTGAAAACCTCACTCTTGAAGCCATGCGTGGCATGGATAAGCAAATAAAGGCAAAAGACGACGGAGCTTACTATTTAATGGATCGAATCTGGATTCCACGCTACGGAGGATTGAGAGAAGTAGTGATGGATGAAGCTCACAAGAGCCGGTATTCCATACACCCAGGCTCTGATAAGATGTATCACGATTTGAAGACAACCTATTGGTGGCCAAACATGAAAGCGGAGATAGCAACATACGTGAGTAAATGCCTAACGTGCTCAAAAGTCAAAGTTGAGTACCAGAAGCCATCAGGGTTACTTCAACAACCGGAACTACCAATGTGGAAATGGGAGCAGATTTCCATGGATTTCATCACTAAACTGCCAAAGACGGCAAGTGGTTGCGATACCATCTGGGTTATCGTAGACCGACTGACGAAGTCTGCTCATTTCCTACCCATTAAAGAGACTGACAAGCTAGACAAACTCACTCGGATTTATTTGAAGGAAGTGGTCACTCGACATGGAGTGCCAATCTCCATCATATCTGATCGCGACAGTCGATTCACGTCGCATTTCTGGAAGTCCTTGCATAAGGCTTTGGGCACGAGATTGGACATGAGTACTGCTTACCACCCGCAGACGGACGGGCAAAGTGAGCGAACGATACAGACACTGGAAGACATGCTCCGGGCATGTGTCATTGACTTTGGTAGTAGCTGGGAATCTCATCTACCGTTAGTGGAGTTCTCATATAACAATAGCTACCACACTAGCATTCAAGCTGCACCATTCGAGGCACTTTACGGACGTAAGTGTCGATCACCCATTTGCTGGGCGGAAGTTGGAGACAGCCAACTGACTGGTCCAGAACTGGTGCACGAGACAACTGAGAAGATCGTGCAAATACGCAAACGAATGGTAGCAGCTCGGGACAGACAGAAAAGCTATGCTGACAAACGACGCAAACCGTTGGAATTCCAAGTGGGAGACAGAGTGTTACTCAAGGTCTCGCCCTGGAAAGGTGTCATTCGGTTTGGCAAACGAGGAAAGTTGAACCCTCGTTACATCGGACCTTTCGAGATTACAAAGCGAATAGGCCCTGTAGCCTACGAACTAAACCTGCCAGTTGAACTGAGCAGCGTACACAACGTATTCCACATCTCGAACCTCAAGAAGTGCCTATCAGATGAAACACTTGTTATTCCTCTCGAGGAAATACAAATCGACGAACAATTGAACTTTGTGGAGGAACCGGTGGAGATTATGGACCGGGAAACCAAGAAGCTCAAACTCAGCAAGATTCCAATAGTGAAAGTGCGATGGAATTCGCGACGAGGACCGGAATTCACGTGGGAACGTGAAGATCAGATGAAACAAAAGTACCCACACCTGTTCGCGGAACAGGCAAACACTAGCAACACAAGTTGAATTTCGGGACGAAATTCTTTCTAACATGGGGAGGATGTGACACCCCGTAATTTCCAGGTCAGCATCTTATTTATTTAAATGTTTATTTAAATGCATTATGTACACGTGGCACTAGAATTAGATTAATTTAGTGTGACACGTGGCACGACAGTACAAACACAGACACCAGACTAGATAATTCGTGGAATTATCGGCAAACAGCACACACGTGTCAAAACACACGAACGTTGGTGAACGTCTAACACATTGTGTAGCACAACACTCGAAACTTCACGAAACACTGTCACAAGTCGATTATGGCTAATAATTGACAAATAGAGTCCAAACGACGCTCGAATGATGTTTTACAGTCGAGAAACGGGCAAGAATGGGCCAGAACAACAAAACAAGCTTATTGGGCTTGAAATCCAGGCCAGGCGGTACGCCTGACCCGGGATGCCCGCGACAGGCGATGCGCGCGGGTAGAATTTGAGCGCCTCGTCTGTACCGGATCCGCGCATAACGACAGCGCAACTCCACCCACGTCAGGCGATACGCCTGACACCCAGATTCGCAGATTTTCTTTTTAAACTTCCAAGATCATCATTACACTCTATCCCCATCATTTCACTCGGCTTCACACTCAACCACCCGACCTATTCCCCTCCTAGAACACCTGCAACTCACCATTTGAACTTGTGGAAGCCATTGACACACCTTAGGGAGCTTGGGAGTGAAGAGTGAAGACTTGGAACAAGAAGGAGCACATTACCATCACCTCCTTCTCATCTTCTGTCGAATCCAGCAATCTCAGGAGGTTGAGGAGCTGTTCATCCACCATTCTAGTATCCAAGGAGCTCTAGAAGGTAACTCTATGCTTAAAACTCACTCTCACATCGTTTACACTCACATGCAATGGGTGAAACCCACATGCAAGCACTCATGGTCCATATGCACGAGAATAGGATCTGGGTTTGATGATTTTACTACGTTTCTTGATGATCTAAAGTGTTTAGATGATGATCTATGATGATCTAAGATGATGGGTATGAACCTTGATGCTTAAAATGATGTTTTGCGATGAGATATGGACATGCATGTATGATCTAAGGCATTTTAGATAGTTTTGATAATGTTGAAATGATTCATGATAATGTATAAGTGTCCTTGCAAGATTAGATTGTGATTATAATGATCAAAATGTGATTTAGAGACAAACTTGCTATTTTTAGTAACTTTTTAGTTACAAAGTGATGATTTGATGTTTATGATGAACATGCATGTAAATAGAATTGATGCTAGAATGATATCATGATGATTTGATTTGTTAGAAAGTGGTTTTGATGGTGTTTGTAGTCATATTTGGCATTGTTACTATTTTTAGTAACTTTTTAGTTAGAATGTTGTTAAATGATAATTTGGGATGAGATGACATGATTAAATGGTGTTAAGTGGTTTATTATGATGATTGGTGATATAAAAATTGGTTTAGAAATGTTAAATGGTCATTTCTATGCAAAATTAGAAAGTTACTATATTTAGTAACTTTATTTTTATAAAAACCAACTTATGAACGTTTTGAATTATTTGAGCATGCTAAACGACTTAATATGTTATAACATGATGATTAGATGCTAAGTTAGATGGTTTCCGATGTCACGTATGCTAAAAATGGAAACTTTCCATTTTAGGAAACTTTTGTGCACTAACATGTTGTAAACGACTTATGTGAACCCGTATGATGATGTGCTATGTGTTAACATGATCCCGTAGGACTATTGAACACGTTAGAAATATAAAACCGTCATGCTTTGCGAACTTTCCATAAATGGAAACTTACTATAAATAGTAAGTTGTCCATAGACGCGACTTGCGCATTTCGCACACGACAAACACTTACACAATTGCTACACGAGTCACAAACCCTCACACGGATCACCAACGGGTCGTTGACTTGACACGGTCAACTTTGGTCAAACACGGTCAACTTTGGTCAAACACGGTCAACTTCGGTCAAACATGGTCAAACACGGTCAATGTGGACCAACACGAGCAAACACGGTCATTGTGGACCGACACGGACAAACATGAACAACCAAGGGTTGTTGGACACAAACACGAGCACTAACATTAGCACGGTCACTTACACGAACTCACGTACGATCTACGATATAGGTTGCCGGTGACCGACGTGCTACACGACAACTCGGGAGCTTACGCTTACATACATTCGTTTCACTAAGGTGAGTTTACGGCCCCTCTTTACTCTTTTCAAACGCTTTTAAATAGGGGGAGAATACTAGTTGCATCGAGTCAAACATTATTGCTATTACAAACATTTTTGTGTATGCTGGTTTATTGGACAAACATTAAGTGTTGAACTCGTTACAAGCCCTCACAAAGTCTTACCGTTAATGTACGAACAACGTGGTAGGTTTGGATGGATCCATTAGGGAATGACTAACCCCACGGGGCACCATGTTGACTGAGTGTCATAACCCGTGCAAATTCTGACCTAACTTGCTATGTATACGAGGCATAGCGGAGGCAAGAGCAAACAAGTCTAGTTCGGTAGTGACGCACTGACACTTTGGGCCTAGGGCTCGGTACTAACATTAATAAACAGCATGACACACTTTTTATTACTATATGTATATCAAAACCTGTGAACTCACCAACCATCGTGTTGACACTTGTTTTCAAACTTGTATTCTCAGGTAACTAGCATGACAGGCTCGTGGAGCAGGAAAGCACATAGGGGACATGAGCATAGGGTCCCACATGCATTTGTTTTTCGTGACTTTTGAAAACAATTTGACCTTATTTTATTTAAAACGTTGTTGTATTGAACTACTTACAATTTCCGCTGTGTAAACAATCATTTTCCGCTGCATGTTATGACTTATTTATTCCGCTGCAATACTACTTTATTTCCGCTGCAAACTATTTTATCAAGTGTATGTGTCAAACTTGGATTTGTAAACGCATATAGAGGTGTTCTATATGACCTTGAGCTGTGATTCTGGACACGTCACATCCACGTGGACATACGCCACGAGTGGGAAATTGGGGGTGTGACACATGACCAAACATTCGTATTGTCAATCTCGTGTCCTAAAGGTTGTCTTGGGTTTGTCCTCTTCCTGTATCCCCCTTTGATGGTAATCGGTTCTCAAGGCGATTTTTGGGTAATAGCTTGACTCTTACAACTAGTCTAACAGCGCGCCCATTCGTGGTAATGGTATCGATTCCCGTTTGTCACCATGCTTAATTCCCGGTAGTCGATACACATTCGGAAAGACCTTTCTCTCTCACAAGCAGGACTGGTGCTCCTCATGTTGATAATCTTGGTCTGGTTAACTCTTTGCCTAACAACTCTTGCAATTGATTAGTCAGTTTCTTGTATCTTAGTTGGGCCAAGTGGTATGGCGCTTTGACGGTTAGTGCGGCTCACGGTGTGAGTTCTACCTGAAACTCCACTTGTCGCTTTGGGGTAGTCCAGGTAGATCTTTGGGATAATTACAAACAACTTCAATATCTTCCATTTTTATTTCCTTCTATGTTTGTTTCGTGATACGAACTAATATCGTTGAGTATCCTTTCTGTAGGTGCTTGCCAGCCTATGACAGGGTGTTTTGCGTTATCCTCCGTCGTTCTCTCTGAATAGGGATCTGATTTCCATTTGACAACGTAACATTGATCTATCTTCTTATTGCACACACTCTCTGCTTGGTCTGTAGTTACTAGTATGTCCCCACCACTGCATCAAAGTTTCCGGGAGATACTGAGATTAGGCCGACCTCAAATCCGTGACCCGTCAACACCAAGACGCTTCCTTTGAAAATGTGTTATGTCTCAATCAGCTTACAGTTGCTAATTCTACGGTATACTTATAGTCTAGTGGTGTCGGGGAAATGTTAAGCATTTTACTAAATTCACTAGGTATCAGGCTACTATTAGCACCGATATCACATTACATACTAGCATAGGCATTATGTAAAAGGAACGTACCAGTCACAATGATAGGATCATCTTTTGCTTCTTTGGAGTCATTTACAAATGCAGGGCCCATTGTCACGCTTTCTTTTTCCTTCAGCTGTGGGCAATCCCTGCGCCAATGCCCAGGCTTGCCACATTTATAACACCCTTTAACGACTTTCTGGTTGTCTTTGCTACCAACTGGCTTGCTTCTACACTCCTTGGCCATGTGACCGTTTCTTCCGCATTTCCGACATCGATAGCGTTCACATTGGCCGTTGTGATGATATGGGCATCTTTTGCACTTAGGGTATTTCCCCTGGTAGGCATTCTTGCCCTTGGTACTGGATGGTGTAGCAGTAGAGTCGTTAGTTGTTGCTGACTGGTTATGGAGTTGCATTTGTTGGGAAGAGGGCGTCTGGCTGTGACTAGTCTCCCGTTTGCGCTTGTAATCCTGAGACTTCAGGTGTTCACCCCTCTTGGGTAGCTTACCCTGCGCTACCGCTTGGTTAGTCAGATGATAAGCCAAACAAATAGTGGGTTGAATGAGAGTGGGGTCTGTCGTGGTAATCAGGCTTTGGATTTGTTTAGGTAATCCACTAACGTATGGATCGATCTTCCTGTAGTCTGGGGTCACCATTTCTGGGCATTGTTTACACCATTCGTGAAATCGAGTGGTGTATTGTTCGATTTCAGATCCTTCCATTTTGTAATTCCAGAACCCCTCCAGTTTCTGGATTTCGTTCTGTGGACAGTATTCTTCCTTCAACATTTTGACGAAATTTTCCCAGGGAATTGAGTTAGCAGTCTTCAGACTCAGTTTCTGGACATGCGAGTTCCACCAAGTGAGGGCTTGTCCATCTAGAGTCCCGGTAGCAAATTTCACTTTGTCTTCTTCAGAACACTTGCACATATGGAAGATTGATTCGGCCTTTTAACCCATTGGAGCAGCCCTACTGCTCCTTCTGATCCCGTGTATGGTTGAGGATGGTAGCTGAGGAAAGTTTTGAAGGTGCATCCTCTTGAGCTGTTGTTGTGAGTCTCACTTCCTGTCTCACTGTTTAAGCAGGCAGCCTCGTAACCCGTATTGGCTTTGTTAACCAGTTGTTCTACCATGGCCTCGACAGTCGCAGAATCGATCGACGGGTTGTCAGTGCGCACATACGTTCCTTGACCATCCATTTGTTGGTATCTATATACAATAGATATTGTATTACTCACTGTTAGAGTTATTGCATGTAAGCATGTGTAGAGAGGAAATATATCATAAGCTTAAGATATCATTTCAAAAGTAAAATCATAGATTTGACAAGGTTACTGCTACCAAAATGATTTGTATGAGCACAACTTGTTCATGTTGGTTCTAAAAATAGTACAATACTATATATAATACAGAAATAACCTACTCGGTGGAGATAGTGAAGCTCGAATCTCCACTTCCAGGGGTGAACTATACAGTTTCCCCGCTGGTTGTAGCTTATCATTTGAACTTGCAAGAATTCGTATGTACCTATAAATTCACGATTACGTTGGCCACCATAATCGTCAATTTATCTTACACAGTCATTCTAGTTCATTCAACCTCAAGCTACTTAACAATCTCGGGTTCGAAGTTTTGCTTCCTGAGAATCGATACTAAGGTTACAATCCTTAAACATGCGTCATTTGACTGGGTTTACACTCAAGAAAGAGGTTGGAAAAAGGCGTTCGATTTGAGTTGGATTGTGCTATAGGAGTCTTCTTCATAGCATAGAAGAGTTTCCTCTTCGGTTTAGAGTTCGCCCTTTTCGCTAATTCCCTTGCACAGGCCGTATGTGTAGTTGAGTGTTAACGCCCACTAAGGGTGCCGGAGGCATGATCGTAAGAGTCAGACCAAATCACAAAGCATGTTGTTAAGTTAAGCACATAATGTGTTGTGTGAAACTAGTGTAGTGTCTAATGTAGAGCAGTGGCTATAGTCTAAGTTCACTACATGCAAACCTAGTTCCCTATAACCAAAGCTCTGATACCAGTCTGTCACACCCCCAAATTCCCACTCGTGGTGTTAGTCCACGTGGGTGTGACGTGGCTAGGATCACAGCTCATGGTCATATAGAACGACTCTATATGAGTTACACAAACAAACAGTTTTGAAAAAAAACAACACAGGTTTAATATATAAACAGCGGAAATGCAAATGTTAATCAGCGGAAGTATAAATTGTTGCAGCGGATAATAAAGTGTATCAGACACTACATTGTTTAAATTGTTTCAAATCAATCAATGCAAACAAAAGCCTAGGACAAGAGTCTATATGCAAGTCAGACTCCTTAATGTATCCTTGTGCGCATCCTAGCTTGCAGTCCACAAGTTACCTGAGAATACATGCGAAAAAGTGTCAACATAAAGTTGGTGAGTTCACAGGTTTAAGTATTGGAAAACAGTAAATCAGTTATATATACTGGGTATGTAAGTAGTTTTGTTGGATCTACGATCCGTAGAGTGTGTCATGTCATCTTACCGAAACTCGACTGTTTCCATTTGCCTCTGCGGGTCATCGCGGAACCCGACATCAACATCGATATTACACTCGTTATGACATCCTGTCAACGTTGTTGCCGAGTGGGGTTGGTCAAACCCAGTAGTACTACGTAATAACGACTCGTTTGTACACAACTAACGGTAAGGGTAGAGAGGACTTGTTGCGATAATAGTACACTCAAAATAGTTTTGTGACATACCAGTCATATATCTAAAGCAGTTGCATAGCATTCTCACCCCAAAAGATTTGTAAAACATTCAATGAGTAAAAGTGGGGCTGTAAACTCACCTGAGTTTGAGTAGCTTGTGTTCTTACGAGAACAGTGTAGCTCACCGGCTAGTAGTTACCTATATCACATAGGCGTTATAAGTTTGCGATCATATTTGTGTTGGTCTCACAGGACCGTATTCGTGTCTGAACAACTCCTGGTTGTTATGTGGGTCGCGTCGATCGTGGTTGACCGTGTTTGACCAAGTTTGACTTAAAGTTGACCGTGTCAAGTCAACGACCCGTTGGTGAACCGTGTGGTGGTTTGTGACTCGTGTAGCAATCGTGTAAGTGTTTGTCGTGTGCAAAACGCGTAGGTCACGTTTATAGACAACTTACTATTTATAGTAAGTTTCCCTTTATAGAAAGTTCACAAAGCATATCGGTTTTAAAGTTCTAGCATGCTCATTTGTCCTACGTGATCATGTTAACACATAGCACATCATCATACGAAGTCACATAAGTCGTTTTCATCATGTTTGAACATAAAGTTTCCTAAACTGGAAAGTTTCCATTTCTAGCATACGTGACATTGGTATCCATCTAACTTAGTGTCAAATCATCACATTATAGCATAATGAATCATTTAGCATGTTCAAATCTTTCAACACGTTGACAAGTCGGTTTTGTAAAAATAAAGTTACTAAATATAGTAACTTTCTAGTTTTGCATAGAAATAACCACTTTAACATTTCTAAGCTAATTTTCATATCACCAATCATCATAATATGCTACCTAGCATCATGTAAACATGTTAACATAGCCAAATCCATCACTTATCATCATTTCGACAACAAAAGTTACTAAAAATAGTAACTTATCACATATGACCTTAATCATCCCTAAAAATCATGATCTAAGCATTCAAATCATCATAATATCCATCAAACAACATACTAGTGTTCATGCATGTTCATCATTTTCACTAAATGTTCAACTAGTGACAAAAAGTTACTAAAAATAGAAAGTTTATCAAGAATCATCATTTTAACCATTTTAAACAAATCTAACCATGAGTAATCCTTCCTATATCATCAATAAGCATATCAACATACTCAAGATCATCCCAACACTCATGGATCATACATGCATGGCAATACAATGTCACAAAACATCATTTTTATCATCAAGGCTTGAACCCGTCATTTTAGATCATCATAAAACTTCATCTAATCACCTTAGATCGTCAAGAATCATAGTAAAACAAACAAACCCAGAAGCTAAACTCGTGTATGTGCTCTATAGGTGTGTGTATGTGAGATTTACACATGCATGTGTGTGTGTGAGTATGGTAGGTGTGTAAAACCCATGGAAACTACCTTCCAAAGCTTCAACTGATCGAGATGGTTGCTTCTACAGCTCCTGGAGCTTCTGGTTCGTGGGTCTTGACGAGAACAAGGAGGTGGTGTTGATGGTCAAGCCTCTATGAAGTCACCAAGCTTCAATCTTCAAGTTCCAAGCTTCAAAGTTGGTCTCTAATGGCTTCCAAGGCTGTTACAGGGGTGTAAAGGAAGAAGAGGGTCGAGAGGTTGAGTGTATAGCCGAAGAAATGATGAGGACAAGTAGTGTAGGCATCATGGTTCTTGGATTTATAAGATTTTGTCGACTGGGCGGTGTCGCGTACCGCGGAGAGGATTTAAAAGATTCCCCGCGTACCGCGGAGGATTTCGGGAGTCAACCCCCGCGATGTATGTCGCGTATCGCGGGTGGGATTGCTTGTTGGGCTACCGCGTACCGCGGTGGGCTCCCAAAGAGCCCAATAAGCCCTTTTTCATGGGTTTGATCCGTTCGTCGTCGTTTTCACGCTTTCGGACCATCGTTTGGCCTCGTTTGAACTCCCTAGTTCAATGTGAGAGGGTTTCGTGAAGTTTCGAGTGTTGTGCTACACAGTGTGCTTGACGTTCACCAACGTTCGTGTTTTTTGACACGTGTGTGCTGTTTGTCGATAATTCTACGAATTATCTAGTCATGTGTCAGTATTCGTACTGTCGTGCCACGTGTCACACTAAATTAATCTAATTCTAGTGCCACGTGTGAAATAATAATACACATTATTATTAAAATAAAATAAATGCTGACCTGGAATTTATGGGGTGTCACAGTTAAATATTTAGAACCAATGACAGGAGATGTGTTTACTGCACGTTATGCAGACTGTCATTTTGATGAAACAATATTCCCAGTCTTAGAGGGAGATATAAATAAAGAAAGACTGGTAACACAAGAATTAACATGGAATGCATCATCACTATCTAATTTTGACCCTCGAAATGGTCAATGTAAATCTGAAGTACAAAAGATTATACATTTGCAAAGAATAGCAAATGAATTACCAGATGCATTCACAGACACTAATAGAGTGACAAAGTCATATATACCAGCATCAAATACACCTGCTCAAATTGAAGTAATTCCAAAAACAATTAACATACAAAGAAAACGTGGGAAACCAATTGGTTCCAAAGATGAGATCCCACGAAAACGAAAAGAGCAAAATAACACACTTGGTGAAAACTCAGAAAATATTATAAATGTAACTCCAGATGAGGTAAATGAAAAGGCAAATGTTCCAGAAGTAACAAATATGATTCCAGGGAAAAATGAAAATCAAGAGGAAACATTGATACAAAATGAAAATGAGATCTCTATTAATTATGTACATAATAGTATAACATGGAATCGAAATCAAACTTGCATTGACGAAATCTTTGCATATGCTATAGCAACAGATGTAATAAATGAAAATGATTATATTCCTAAAACTCTAGAAGAGTGCATGCACAGAAATGATTGGCCAAAATGGCAAGAAGCTGTTAATGCTGAATTAAATTCACTTGAAAAACGACATGTTTTTGGACCTGTTGTCCAAACACCTATAGACGTCAAACCAATAGGTTATAAATGGGTGTTTGCAATAAAGAGAAATGAAAAGAATGAAATTGTACGATATAAAGCAAGACTTGTAGCACAAGGGTTTTCTCAAATCCCAGGAATTGATTATGAGGAAACGTATTCCCCTGTAGTGGATGCGATAACCCTTAGATTTTTAATTAGTCTCACAATATATCAAGGACTGCATATGAGACTTATGGATGTTGTTACTGCATACTTGTATGGTACACTTGAAAATGACATCTACATGAAAATCCCTAAAGGATTAAAGTTGCCTGAAGCATTAAAATCAACACCTCGAGATATGTGTGTTATAAAACTTCAAAGGTCTTTATATGGTCTCAAACAATCTGGTCGTATGTGGTATAATAGACTTACTGAATATCTTAAAAAAGAAGGATATAAGTCTGATGTAATTAGTCCATGTGTGTTTATAAAAAGATCTTTAACAAAGTTCACAATAATAGCAGTTTATGTTGATAAAATTAACATTATTGGATCTCCTGAATAAATTGAAAAAGCTGCGGAAATGCTAAAGAAAGAATTTGAAATGAAAGATCTTGGTAGCACAAAATTCTGTCTTGGCCTACAATTTGAACATTTGTGTGATGGGACATTTGTCCATCAATCAAATTACATCGAAAAGATGTTAAAATGTTTTAATATGGACAAAGCACATCCTTTTAACATACCTATGATTGTTAGATCGCTTGATGCAAATAAAGACCCTTATCATCCACAAGAAGAAGGCGAAGAAATACTTGGTCCAGAAGTACCATATCTAAGTGCAATCGGTGCACTTATGTATCTCGCAAATAATACGAGACCTGATATTGCATTCTCGGTACATGTTCTGGCGAGATATAGTTCAAATCCAACACGTAGACATTGGAATGGTATAAAGCACATATTCCGGTATATTTGCGGGACAAGAGACTTAGGTCTTTTCTACCAGAAAAACAAACATTCCCAACTTGTTGGGTATGCCGATGCTGGATATTTATCAGATCCACATAAGGCAAGATCTCAAACAGGTTATGTATTTACATACGGTGGCACAACAATTTCATGGAAGTCTACAAAGCAAACACTTACAGCAACGTCATCAAATCATGCCGAGTTAATAGCACTATACGATACCAGTCGAGAATGTGTATGGTTAAGATCAATGATTAATCATATACAAGAAGCATGTGGATTAGAACAGATCAAGAAAGAACCAACTATTATTTATGAAGACAACGCTGCTTGCATAGCTCAGATTAGAGAAGGTTATATCAAGGGTGATAGAACGAAGCATATTTCACCAAAGTTCTTCTCAACTTATGACCTGCAGAAAGAAGGAGAAATTAATGTTCATCAGATCAAGTCAAGTGAAAATCTAGCTGACCTATTTACAAAGTCTCTGCCAAGAAGCACTTTTGAGCAACTATCTCACAGGATTGGACTTCGTAGATTAAAAGATGTTAGTTAATTTTATTAGAAAATATTATACACGCTGTACTCTTTTTTCCTTGACTAAGTTTTATCCCATTGGGTTTTCTTAGTAAGGTTTTTAATGAGGCAGCATAACTGATCCAGTAGTATCAGTTTATCTTATAGGTCCTGAAGTACCAATTTAATAACATCTTGAAGTATGTTGTTAATAGTGTATAATATATGATAATATATATTTGAGGGGGAGTGTTATAAAATCAAATATATATTTACTTCTATTTGACAGTTATTAATAGCAGTTATATTTAATATGTATATGTATATGTGTAATCGACATAATATGTACAAATATAATAGAAATGAGTTTCTGAAATCTTGTGCAGTTTTCTTTCAATATCTTTTATTTAAATTACTCAAATAAAAAATAATTATCTGTTATTATATATATATATATATATATATTAAAAGGCAGTTGAAAGTAATAGTAAAGTTTTGTTTTTTCGATTTTGGTTACCAAAACTTTTATATAATATAAAGTTTTGTTTCTTCGATTTTGACCACTAAAACTTTTAAAGTTTTGTTTTTTCAATTTTTGCCACTAAAACTTTTATATATTTTAAGGTTTTGTTTTTTCAATTTTGGCCACTAAAATTTTTTAAAGTTTTGTTTTTTCGATTTTGGCCACTAAAAGTAAAGTTTTGTTTTTTCGATTTTGGTCACTAAAACTTTTATATAATATAAAGTTTTGTTTTTTCGATTTTGGCCACAAAAACTTTTACAGTTTTGTTTTTTCGATTTTTGTCACTAAAACTTTTATATAATATAAAGTTTTATTTTTTCGATTTTGGCCACTAAAACTTTTTAAAATTTTGTTTTTTCGATTTTGGCCACTAAAACTTTTATATAATATAAAGTTTTGTTTTTTCGATTTTGGCCACTAAAACTTAATAGTAAAGTTTTGTTTTCTCGATTTTGGTCACTAAAACTTTTATATAATATAAAGTTTTGTTTTTTCGATTTTGGCCACTAAAACTTTTTAAAGTTTTTTTTTTTTTGATTTTGGCCACTAAAACTTTTATATAATATAAAGTTTTGTTTTTTCGATTATGGCCACTAAAACTTAATAGTAAAGTTTTGTTTTTTCGATTTTGGCCACTAAAACTTTTAAATTTTGTTTTTTTTTATTTTGTTTCTGTATAATTTTATGTGTGTGTGTATAATTGTATAGAGTTTGTTATGAGAGATTAGATTTTGCTATGTAACTTATGATTTTGCAAATGATATATAATACCCGTTCTCGAGAGTGTACTGCGATAACCCGCCGCAACGCGCGGGTAGGATTAAACCTAGTTATTATTATTTTTCAATATCTTGGTTGGTTCGGATTACCCATCTGTGAACCTATAAAACCCATTTTTTTCAACCCTTATGCCAAACGATTTTACATGAATGAAAATTGTTCAATTAAAAACTAATATTAAAAAAATAAATACCAAGTATACACACAAGTTTTTTATCTTAAACTTAAAAATAAATATGTTAATTTTTTTTCTATATTTTTTATTGTTAATAATTAATCAGTGGTTTTTATGAGAGGAAATATATGATACGTAATAGAATGAGACAAAAAGTCATCAGTATTATAAAAATGTGATATAGTCGCATGTCAATTCGTGATTGACTAAATGTTGTAGGGTCCTGGACATGATGTTTGGCTGCAAGTTGGAGGACACTTGCGATATTTCCTTTTCACCTCAACAAAATATTAATGCAATCTTAACAAAATTTATTTATTTTTATTTTTTGAAAACAACGAAACGCCCATTTTTAATAAGTTTAAATATAGACTTGATTGTGTAAACTTTACTGGTGTACTATTTTTACCTTTAGATAAATAGTGCAACCAAATTGTTTTTAGTAGCATGATATTTTTAAATTTGTTCACGAGAGGTTTGTTTTTATCAATAGCCTTATAATTTAATAGTATGAAGAATATGATAAAGCTTAGAGTTTTGAGATCTCTCGTTCTAATCCTAAGGCTATGTGTTATCCATCACCACCATCACTCCACGTAGGTGCCACATAATCAACCAACACCATCACCCTCTTATCACTCTACCTTATCATCAGATGTGTTATCATCACCCCCTCATCAAGCCCACATCACCTCTTTTTTCCTCCTTTTTTCTCCCATTTCTTCTCCTTCACGGCGTGAAGCTCCTCACGGTTTGCCACCACTTGGTGGTCACGCCCCTATATGTTATGGTGTTCCTGGGTGATGGGGACATGAGGGAGGGTGGTCAAGCCCTCTTCACATCTGATAACACATAGGAGAAGTTACCACACTAATGAGTTTTCTTATGGATTTGTGATAAAATAATAGCATGTGTTTAATTTTATTTATATTTTTTTTAACTAAAGTAGAGAATTTTTTTGTAAAGAAAATTCTTATTATCATTACTTTTTTTTTCATTTGAAACATGCAAATCTTACAACTCATAATGTAACAATTAGATCATATAGGTTAGTAACTCGTATATTACACGAATTGAATGAAATATATATAAATAGTTATTAATAAAAATTTAGACAGTATAAGATTATTTTTAACATAGAACATGACTAAACATTCATATAATTTAAATAGTAAAAGAATAATGATATTTTTTAACACTAATTTTTTCAAAGTTTGTTTCTTTAAATATTTTAAATTCAAAAACTTTTTTAAAAATTAATATTTTATAATAATTTGAGCTTTTTAAAAAGTGTTTTTTAATATTAATATTTTTAGGGTATTAAAATATTTTTCTGGTTTAAAAATTTATAAAAAAATATATTTAATATTTAATATGAGATCTATTTAATAGAAAGAGATACGAGAAATCAAAATTAAGGTACTTTAAAAACATGACATATGTTCTTAGAAACATTTATTCGCTAAAATAAGTATATTTGCAATTTTTTCACACCCTAGCGAACATTCGTGTAAGTAGTTCTAATTCTGTGGATTATACTTTTTCTATTTGATTAATATATCAAACTCTTTTTCTCTCTTCAATATATGATCTTTTCAACGAAGTGAAAAATCCCTTCTCTTTTTCAATAAAATCATTTTTTTCCTTTTGAAACATGTAAATCTATAAACTCATAAGGCTATGTGTCATGCAAACATCACGTATGTGTCACGAGGCTTGCTATATGCGTAATGGAAGGAAGTTATGGGCTTGATGGAGGGTGATGTGAGTTTTTTTTGTGATTTAGGAAGAAGAAAAAACTTCAAGTCATTCACATTCATGACTATGATCACATTCGACATTTTGACATGTCACGCCCGATTCATGCCTGGAGTGTAGTGGGATCAAGCAAGATGAGAGGCGTGATGAGGGAATCACAGGGTGGGGGTAGTGCCCTGTGGTCCAATATTCCAAGATTAGTTTATTATAACCACGTACATGTCTGTGTAACATATCTTATAATAAACAAGAAAACTACACATAAAGCACGGTTATGCATTATATAATCCACTCTCTTTCTTTCTCATTATATCCAAATCAGTGCTACGTGCACATTATTCTCACGATTCTATGCTTAAAATATATTTTTATTTAAAACGAATAACGCAGCGCAATGCAATGCAATCTAACAAACAAACAAACTTACTCAGTATATTCTCACTTTTCAGTAGGGTCTACGGGTAAGGATAGACACAAATCTTACCTCTATCCTAGTTGGGATAGAGATGCTGCTCAGAAAGAGTCATCGGCTCAAAGTTATCGTTTGAAGTTGATCATCCCAACATTTTTAACGTTATTATCACAAAATAAGTAAAATAAAGTTAAAATTAGTGCAATTTTACTTTAGCCACTTGAAGGCTCCCACATATATACATTGTATGTGTGCATCGCAAAGGGCGTAAATGCAATTCAATCCAAACTCACTATTACGTTTTAAGGTACATAAGAACAGGGTTTGTGATGAATTACTTTCAAAATGAATAACATTCTCATTTCTCTTCACACACAATGGCTATCTTTTGTTTCATAAGAATCTAAATTACATCTCTAGCTTTCGCCCTCAACAAAGTATTCAGACCGAATATATTACAAAATTACAAAAGAATAACCTTAAACTAGAACAAAATGGCAAGAGGGCTTGTTGCAAACAACGGTAATGATTTTCTCCAAAATTGTTGGAGACACTTAGCAAGCAGACTTAATGACTCGACCCATGTATGGGATGTCGATGTATGCTTGAATTATACAAAGTATGTATTTTCTAGCAATATTTAGACTTCATTGCGCCTGTGTATTTAGATTATGCAAGTAAAGATCAAGGCTCTGGAAAACACGAAAACTATGCCTGGCAAAATGAGCAGGTTGGGTTGGGTAATGGGTCAGAACGGGTGCGGGTCAGGATGGGTGAGGGCTAGGACGGGTTTTAAGCAAAATCAATTTGGGTCTAAATGAGTTGTTTAAAAAAAACATCAATTTTATTCAAAGTTAAAATGTGTAACTAAACAAATTGTTCATTTGACTAGTTTTTAATGATTTTCTCATCAAATATATTATTGAACATTCTTACCCGTTTGAATCCGTAATATCCATATAGTTTTTAAGTCATCTATCTTGACCCGCATTGTGTTAAGGTATTACCCATCCCAACCCATTCTATATTTCTATGTCATAATGCTACCCATTTCAATCCAAAATATAATAATTTTTACCCAATTCTACCCATTTAACTTGTCGTTGGTTAAGATTGCAAGGTCTAACGAAAACATTAAAAAAAGGAAAAATACAATAGGAGACTTGAATCTATCTGAGCCATAACCGATTAACCAAAAAACCGAACCCATTTAACCAAATGGGTTTCTAATAAATGATTGTTGTGGTTCAGTTTAGGTTATAGGTATTTGTCTAACCGCAAAAACCAAACAGATAAATATTTGTATATGCAAAACAAATTTTATCAAATAACAAAGCAACTTAACCTGGCAAAAGCCTCATTTAGCCACATTCAAATTTTAGGTTAAGCGAACAAAAAAAAAACAGCCACTCTTTGAAAACTGTTAGGCGAATTAATCAGTTATGGTTCCAAGATAACCGAAACGGTTGCTTATGGTTTGGTTTAAGGCAATAAGCAAACCCAACCAACCTGTGGGTTAAACTTATAAATAATTTATTTTATCCTTTTTTCAAGCTTTCAACAGGTTGATGTGTGGCATGTTTAATTTTAGCACAACCAAAACATGACCCATGTTAAGGGATATATATTTCAATTTGAACACACCCTATTGAAATGGAAGTGCTTACCTGTTATCATTGAGAAATCTGAACAACAATGAACGCTATTATGTATAAAGACCCAAAAATTATTGCACCAGCAAGAAAATTATAAAGCAGCTGTCGATCGTTTTTTGTGGGTATAAAAACTGTTTTAAGCGCGTTTGTCAGTTCGAAGAGTCGACATGACACCTGCACAGAAGCAAAGGAAAACCAGTGTTGGAAATTACTGATTTTCAGGGTAGTCATTAAATTAAAAACTGACAGGATATGCTGCTCACCAAGACATAAACTGCAGTTGTAAGCATGAAATTAAGCATCGGGTAATTCGGGATAAATGAGAGAAGCCACTTTGGCTGTGCATTTGGGATATCTGATCTGCAGATGCAATTAAATTGGCTTCAGGTGTAATTTCTTCAGATAAGTTAGAAAAAATGTGATTACTTAATTAAAAAAAAAAGAAAAGAAAAAAAATGACTGAATTCAACTAAAGATGGCACTCACCTAAGCCAGATATGGAACTGAGAAATGTATGTCTCCAAAGTGATCTTACCAAGCCACCTATTCCACAACGAAATAAAACATATAACTAAAAAAGTAAATGTGTTTTCATAGCCTGAAAGAAGTTAAATGAAGCTTACGCGAAGAGAGTTAACGAGTAATTTCGAATATGTTGAGAGAAATTCCGTAGGCAAATGTAGACACTGACAACAGCAGCAGCAGAAACAATTTTATTTAAAATATTAATTGATAAAAAGCATGGCAAGTTAGCAATATATTTTTCCACAGTAGCTAAATATAATGACGTATAAAAAGAATAAATAAACATACGTTATAGGTATCCATGACGTGTACGGATGGTACTTATTGTATGTAACTTTGTCCAACTTGTATATGTACTCGTACCACATATAACCAGCCTGAAAAAACAAACAAACAAACAATAATCATAATAATAAGCCCATAATTACAGCTGGCAAGATGAACAGCTTGTGTAGCTATTCAAAACAGGTCATTTTTAGTATGGGTCAGTTGGGCCAGGTTGGGCTGACCAGGAAACAATTTTTGTCCATTTTTTATATTTTAAAAAAATAACCAAATGTGTTGACCACAATTACAAAACAATAGTATTACAGAAAAAACTGTCTTTAACTTTAAATGTTTAGTCGAGGATTGTATGGCATTTTGACCCATAGTTAATCCGTTTGATCTCTCCCACCCTAGCTAACGTTTTAAATTTGGCCACTTTGACACCAACCACAACAGATGCTGAAACCACAGATGCCTTAACGATGCGTCTCTGCTTACTATCAGACTCCTCAAGTTTTTCCATCCACTTTTCAACCTGAAATTTAATCACATAATGCGTTTTTGTAATATTATATATCAGGAATACAGATTAAAAAAACAGAGAGAGAGAGAGAGAGAGTTTTTTAGAGCCTACATTAGGATGGAGATATGCATAAATCATTCCAACAATCCATATGTAGCGATCTAGGCCCGATCTGAAGTGCCACTCATGCAACCGAGGGAGATCTGGTTTTGCAGGATCAGTGTAACCTGCAAACGAGAATAAAACAACTTTCAGGATATTGTGACATGTTAGTTAAATCTGTCTGTTCAACTACAGAAAACGAAACTAATAATATTTTATGGAGCGTGTTGAGGAGTTAGCAGGGTCATTTAAGGAACACTGGAGAATGGAACTGTGCTGGAAAGAATCCCAAACTCTCAAACTGTGAGGAATCTTAAAGATTTTCAATTTATATTTTGTCTCCTTTTATAGTGTAGATAACATGAGGATTTCCTTCGATCACGCCCAATTTTTTTTTGAAGCTTTGGCCCATTCTTTTAAAAAGAAATTATCTTTCAACTTGGGAAATAATATTATTAGCAGACAATACAAACTTTAGAATTAAAGTAATGAACTAATGCTTTTCGCACGTGATATTGTGTTACTAGCGAAAAGTAAACAAATGAGAGACTATAAGAGTTACAAGCAGCCTTAGAGGTTAAAGATTTGAGGATAAGTCATTCTAAAACCAAATATCTTTACCAAAACTTCAGTGGTGCAAATTATGATGAGGACACCCAAATTAGTATTGTAAGACCAAATTCTCCTGCAAACAACAAAGTGCAAGTATCTAGGGACATTTGTCCAAAGTGACGTGAATATAGACAGTGATTTTGACCACCATGTTCAAGCAGGTTGATGTAAGTGGATAGCAACCATAGGAGTAGCATGTGACAAAAGGTTCCCAACTAATTAAAAGAGGAAATTTTATAGGATTACAATTCAACCGAATATGTTATACGTAACCGATTGTTGGACCATCACAAATAAGACATTGAGATGCTTTGGGTATGTGAAGAGGAGACAAATGACATCGCCAGTAAGAACCATAGACTTCCTCAATGTGGAGGGAAAAGGAGAGGCAGGGACACATGATGAGTAGAATAGCAAGCTTTGCTAGAATTGCAACTCTCTTCACTAAGGATGTGATAGTGATATGAGTACTTAGAGACATCATATTAAAATTACGGAGTATAGGGGAATGCATAGATCTGCCTTATATTTGTCTCAAGATCTTAGGTTTTCCTGCACTATTGTTTACATTAGGCTTAGCTGCTAAGCATGGCTTTGGTGTATAGATTTTCCAGGGGAGCGTACAAGTACTTTCAAGGGGTTCATGACACTCTTTCTTGCAGTGTTGTAAAAATTGGCCTAGGCAAACCAAATCGGTTAAAATAAGGCCTAGGCAAACCAAATTGACCAAAAATCATTCGGATACCGGCGAACCTATATATATATATATATATATATATATATATATATATATATATATATGGGGGATGTTCAATTAAGAACTACTGTTACTTGAGAACTAAAAGAACCAATTCTAACCACATGATTTAAGGGGTAAAAAAGTAACTTCCCCTATTTTAAAGGAAATTACTTTTATACCCTTAAATCATGTGGTTTAAAATTAGTTCTTTTGGTTCTTTCATATTTAATGGTTCTTAATAGAATAAGTCCCTATATAGGGATTCATTCTACTAAGAACCAACAAGTTGTAAAGAACTAAAGGAACCAAACTTATAGCCACATGATTTAAGGGTTATAAAAGTAATTTTTCCTTTAAAGTAGGGGAAGTTACTATTATACCCTTTAAACTTGTGGCATGAAATGGTTCTTTTAGTTCTCAATTTACAATGGTTCTCAATTGAACATCCCTCTATAAATATATATGTGTGTGTGCACGTGAGTGTTTTTTCTATAAAATTTATATAGAAAATTTGGTTTTATATTATATATAGGGGAGAGATCAAATAAAAAGTTTGTTTTGCCAAAGAAGGCTATAAAGTGTTCTTAAAACCTCGACTCAAATGAATTCCGGTTGAACTCATTTCAATGGCATTGGAACTGTCTCCTCGAGCCCTACAATATTAGCTTTTAGGTTTTAGCTTTAACAACTACTTTTAGAGTGAAGATTTTAAGGCTTCGTTTTTAGCTTTTAGGTTTTTTCTTTAGGTTAAAGGTTTGTTTTTAAAGTTTTGGTTTTAGGTTTGGGTTTATTGTTTATGATTTAAGACTTGGGTTTTAGGGTTCAAAAAGCCGGTTCAATTGATGCAAAAATGAATTCAATCGGAGTTTGTTTGGGTCGATTTTCGAGTTATTAAAAATCCTTATTATAGTCAAAATGGATTTTTTAGGGGAATCTTCCCCTATATATATATATAGGGGAGGGTTCCTTTGAAAACCTTCATTTTGGAGAAAACTAATCACAATCATTACCAATTAAATTTTTTTTTCAATTTTTCTTTTTTATTTTCTATTATTATATGGCAAGTACAAAAAAGAAAAAAATTAAAAAAAAAAGTATGTACTTCATGTTATTACATATATGTAACTTGTATGTTACACATACTAGTTACATATATGTGACTTTAAGAGTTACATGGGTAACTTTTTGAGTTACATATAAGCAACTTCGTGATTTACATATCATTATTAAAATTTTATTTATCATTATATCATTTTTAACCTTATAATAAAAGACTACAAAAAAAAATTTATCGGTAAGTATGAGTTTTCTTGGTTTTCTCCAAAATGAGGAGTTTCCTTATGAACCTTCCATTCTCTCTCTATCTCTCTCTATATATATATATATAGGGGAAGGTTCCCCTAAAAAGTCAGTTTTGCAAGGATTTTCAAAAACACGAAAACTGACCCAAACAAACTCCGATTGAATTCATTTTTGCATCAATTGAACAGGCTTTTTGAACCCTAAAATACAAACATTAAATTGTAAACAATAAACCCACATACTAAAACCAAAACTTTAAACAAACCATAAACCTAAAGATAAAACCTAAAAAGCCAAAACCAAGCCTAAAATCTAAACTTTAAAAATAGTTATTAAAGCTAAAACTTAAAAGCTAACATTGTAGGGTTCGATGAGACGGTTCCAACGCCATCGAAATGTCGGAGTTCGTTTAGGCCGGTTTTCGAGGTTTTAAAAATCCTTTTTAGCCTTCCTAGGCAAAATAGACTTTTTATTTGATCTTTCCCCTATATATGTATATATATATATGTGTGTGTGAGAGAGAGAGTGTGTGAGTGTGTGTGTGTGTATTGAAAAATTACATACAAAAATTCCAATCTGATTAATCCTGATTAATCTCTGACCCCTACCCCACCGCCCGACTAGCGCCTAGCGAATTCTGCAAGATTATTTTCTTGTCTAATTTCTTTACTCACCACTTTACGTTAATGGTAGTTTACTACCATCATTAGCATTTTTTGTATTGTTGTAGCCTTTATCTCCTTATCTACAACTTATCTTTTCTAGATTACTAAAAGGGTTTTTTTAGAGCCACGGAGATATCCACAACTTATCTTTTCTAGATTACTAAGAGGGTTTTTTTTAGAGCCACAAATATTAGTGGGAGAAACCTTCTTTTCCCTAGGATATACAAAAGGTTTGGCCTTATTCAACCATCTCCAAACCCTACCAAAAACTCTATTATAAGTGAGATTGTAATAGGTATGTTTTCTTGTCCCTATGGTATGCCCATATTACAAGCTTGGTCCTTAACTTTGAAAAATTACACCGGTGGTCCCTACCGTTCATCAAACATAATATTGATGGTCTTTAATATGATGTAAATGGTGGATGGTGATGTAGCAATGGGTTTAGAGACGGTGAGAATATGGATGATGAGAATGGGGATGGAGATGATGGTAATGGTGACAAAGATGGGGTGGGTGATGGGTAGGTTTTGTCTTTTAATGAAGGACATTTTAGCCATTTTACACCCATTTAACGGAAAAAGTTAACATTCATCCACTTCAAGGACAACCACCCTTTCGCAAACACCTCGGACCATCAGTATAATTTCTTAAAGTTTGGGAGCATCGGTGCAAAATCGACATACCACAAAGACTAACTGTAATTGTGTAATTATCTTAAAATATAATTAAAGAAATTAGATTATTATTATTAAAATAATATAATTTTTTGTAATCGTATTTGAGGCACTAACTACTTAACAAGAAGTTTTTTGGGTCAACATTATTCGACCTTTATCAAGATTATCCGCCTTGACAAGTTACCCAAACCCCCACTCTCTATTTTACCACCCTTTGATCCCTTTATAAGTAATTACTGTTTATAGTGATAGCATGTTTACATTCACACTAAAACGAGGAAAAACACATAAGATACCATGTAAAATCAATCCCACACATAGCTTAGCTATTGATAGGGTATGGGGAAGGTGGCATGAGGGAAAGCCCCTTTATCCCATAGGGTAGAGAGCTTGCTCTCAGAATAAAAGATAAAATGTACCTAAAAGGAATGAGAAAGGGCTCCAGACTATATAAAAAACTCCAGGAATCTCCCAAACCAAGATAACCACAAGAAAGCAGGCAACAATCTTCAAAATCATCACTGATCTTATCTCGTTATATTTGTTTCCAATAGCAAGTGCCCCATACACCATAAGAGTAAAAAGAGTGTGCATAGGACAAATATAATAGAGCATATAGTCGTTGTTAAGAACTATACAACAAAATGCCACAAAGAAGTTCAGCCTCCACATCATCTAAAAAAAAGAAATAGAAATATAAATTAGGTGCATCCATACAACTACTTAAATCTTATATGTAAATGTGGCTATCATGTAATGTTTTAATGTCTAAAACAAAATAAATCACCTTTGATAGCAAGAAACAGGTGGATCAACAATTAAAAGGTAAAAAATAAAATAACCTGAGAAAATCGTGCAACACTGAAATCCTTTCGAATGTAATAGTAGGAGAAATTTCCAAAACCAGTCATCCAAACATAGGCAGCAATAAAAACACGAATCGCATTGTATATCTCAGTTGCAGCAAAGTAATGATACATTAAAAAGAGAACCTGTTGAAAATAAAATCAGTTTCAATATAATTTCTTTCTTACACTAGAACAAAATGATGTGCAAACTGTCAGGTGGTGCAGCCAATTAATAATTATGAAAGAAAACACAAATTTAGGAAGTTTAATTGACTTTCACTAAGATGAAATTTGCTTCTCAATAATAATATTATAATATTCTTGCCTGCATCCATCCTTTCCACTCCTCTGTTTGATGTCGATTGAGGTAAAGAATTGATTTTCCTGAGAATGCTGACTTGTCACTGTGTTTCTTCAGAGAAGTCATTGCTGAAACAATGATAAGAAGAGCATACAGAAACATGAAAAGATCGCGATTGTAGCTCTGTACAAGGAAAATACAGAAAGTTACAAACAAAAACAAAAACAAAAAAAGTCCAAGCCACAATACACCAAATGTAATAGAACATTAAAAGGAAAATTATGAGGTATTGACCTTTGTTGATTCAGGAATTAAGCTGGTGCGGTCACATAAGTAGAAATAGAATAAAATTCCCCCAAATTCTGACCTACACAAAGTAGTAAAGTCATATGTACTTGTATCAGCTTAGAGAAGAACAGGTCCTTCAAAATAAATTAACACCAAGGAAGTATGATGACTTACATTGCTCTTAGTGTTGCTCGATTTTCAATTAAAAAGGACTCCTCCATTGTAAGAAATCTAAAACACAAGAGGTGCAGAGTGAAACTAAATATTTCACTGAAAATAAAAGGATAATAATATGAGAAGTTCGCCTGATTGTTAACTAACCTAATTAAGTTTGTTTTAATGGATACAGTAGGCTGCCTCGTTGATGCTGATTTCGTGAGGCCTCCTTCCAGCAAAACAGCCCGATCATCTTCCTTAATGGCTTCAGTTTCCAATTCAACCAAGCTATTGTCTGAATGTCTGCTTCCAAAAGACAAGTAAAATGAATTGGGAAAAAAATTCTGAAAGAATATATTTAATTGTATGATGCTTTTAATTATTAAATTCAAAGTTCAACTCTTTTAATTATAAGAAAAAAAATAAGCTTTATAAACTAAAATGTTTCAAAACCAGATAAGGCAGTCCATCCATGTATGTATGTTGAAAGAAGCCAAATATTGAGATTAGGCTTTCAAAAACTTCAATAATAAAACTCCAATTAATTGTACCCACCCACACCCAAGCCTAACTCCCTAAGCATTCAAAAATCAAATACAGAATAGAGATACGGAGTTGTTATAGTAAATAGAGAAACTTGCAATTTAGACGGTGATGAAGATTTCTTGTATTCCAACCACTCTGAATAAATCCAAGAAACAAATATTGGAACGATGCCAAGCAAAAAAGACACCTGCAAGATGATAATAATAGGATGATATACTCACAGAGAAGCATGGTATACGTATGTACAACTGAAAAGAAATACCACCAAATGATATGTTCTAATGTTACTATTGGGTAAAGGTCCAAGCCTTTAATCCTTCAAGCAATCAAGGTTAGTTCATTCAGATGCTTTGTTTCAATCCAACTAATGTAGAAATTTGTTTAAATTCACATTCAATACAACAATATAGACTTTAGTGCACTATGTTTATTTTCTTTTCACCTGTTTCTGTTTCTCACACAAATACTATGTTGCAAGCTCAGTACTTGTTCTTCTTAGGTATCATCATTACGAAACTTTAACAAGGACAATTAATATAAGATACAGGATGATCTGCTTGTAAAATAAGAGTCACAAACTAAATTTAGGGGTGCAAAGCGTGTTTTAAAACAAGAAAAACTTATAGCTTCTAGACACTACATGACAGTATGGGCTATCAAACTATGATCTGTCCTATGCCACCATCATGGTTAGCTTGCCAATTTCATAAAACTAAGGCCACATCCTAAAGTTCATGTTGTGTGATGAATTTACACTGATGAGTTACCGAGTTCACAAAGGGAGCTATAATGGATTCACCTAATAGAATACTGCAACGAGTATCAAACACTACAGAATCTACCTTCAGCACCGAGTAATAACAGGACAATTGAAAGAAAACCAAAACCCTCAGATGAGTGCATTCTCTAACTCAAATGTGCTCTCCAAAATGCTAAAGCAGATATGGAGGGATCTTACTTATCAAAATTAAAGATCATTCACTGAAAAGTACTTAAAAGCGTAAAAAAACACATAAATATGCACACACAAAGATACAAACAGATACAAACTTCAAGTTCATTCAGTTCCTTATAAGATCAAATCAAGGCCAATCAAGGATATTCAGATCAGAATCCAAACACAACCGCATCCAAATCTAGATCCAAATTTACACTTACTAAACCGACTAATAACAGATGAGCATCTAACTAATCAAAGAAATCATTTGAATATAAGATTTAGTAGTTCATATCTTTACCTGGCCAGGTGTTAGAGGTCCAGAAACTGCCATTCTGATGGAAACAGGCCGATTTCAACAGCAACGGAGCAAAAGAAAACAAAGAGAGATCAAATCAAGGAAGATGCTAGAAATTTTCGCATCGATGATTAGATCTGTTAAAAAACACAAGTACGAATCCCCTTAAGGGTATCAGGTATGTATGTTTGTATATATTGTACACAGATTACAGAAGAGATACGAGACAGTGAAACCCTAACTACCAGTGGAGAAGAAGGTAGAGAGATCTGAAGCAACAACAAGTGAGAGACGGTGTTTGCTTCAAGAAATGAAGATCGGGAGAGATGTCATTGTCTTGTTAGAAATTAAAATTTAATTAACCGTTAATCGGTGGTTGTATTGTATTTGT
Source organism: Mikania micrantha (assembly GCA_009363875.1). NCBI lineage: Eukaryota > Viridiplantae > Streptophyta > Magnoliopsida > Asterales > Asteraceae > Mikania > Mikania micrantha. The sequence continues at coordinate 76,849,090 of CM018695.1, read as the reverse complement.
GTAGGGCAAGTTCAAAAAAAAATAAAATAAAAAAAATGTTAAAAAAAAAATAATTTGGCATGTTTTTTTAACAGCAGTTAAATTGTCTCGTCATGCTACCTTTAGTCATCCTGATGATTGATAGCTAAGATCGATTCCTCGATCTCCGACCTTGAGACACGTGCTCCCCCAGATGCGCGGGAACCGGATGGAATCCGTAAACCCTCACCCCCATTAAGTTCAAACCCGGGATTAAAGCCCTGATTCGTTCCTTTACATATCCATTAAATTGCACCCAACAAGGTTCGAAACCAAGACCTCCACATTGAGAGGGTGGACCTTTTACCAGTTGAGGCAATCCTCCGGATATTTTGACATGTATTATGGTAGAAAAAGAGAACGCGTAATTTGGGTATAATATTTTTTTATGTTTATTTAAATGTTTATAATTTTTTCATATGAAATCAGTTTAAAAAAAATCATAATGTAAAATAATATTTTGTATATTTTATACAAAAATAAGAATAACTTTCTTTAAAAAATTACAAGATTTTTGACACATATGCTTGATTTTTTAAAATATTGTACAAGATTTTTAATGTAATGTACTTGAAAGGACAAATTACAATTGATGTCACATATAAGTATGTCACCATTATATTAATCCTTAATATTTTAAAAATAAATTTCATTTAATATATGTAATCAATTTAAACTTCCTAATATAAAAGATAATATTTATTTTTTTAAAATATTAATGAAAATTTAATCATATCAAACTTTTCATTTTTGATTAAAAATTTTGAAATTCAAAAATTTTTCAAATTAAATCATCAAGATGTTCAATACAAAAATTTTAAATTCTAATAAAAAAAGAAAGAATAATGATAATAATTAAATTTTGTAAATGCTTTAATTTTTATGATTATTAATCTACGATCATTTTACAATTGACATTTAATTTATAATTGACTCCATTCTGCAATTTAAAAAATAAAAGTATATCTCAAAAAATCATGGATCAATAAGCTAGTTATAAATATGAAGATACTGAAACTAATGAAAATTTCTAGGAGCATTTATAATTGGTTTTCAATTTCTAATCTTTATCTCTAATAGAGAAATGAGATGCGATAGGTTAAACAAATTAGAAATAAATTTTCAAAAATATAATATCTAATTAAAATTATTGAGATGGAGAGTTGGAAACAAAGATCACAAGTCTAAAAAATAAATAAATAAATAAAACTAAATTTGTTCAATTTCTTTAAATATTTTCCTTCTTACTAAGCTCATAATAAATAAAGATAATCGTGGGTCTTAGAACTGCCAATTAGCTTGATTTTTAAAATTTTAAACCCAAAGTATTTGCACAGAAGTAAAAGCTTTCAAAAAGAATACTTTAACAAGCTTTGAATTCAAGAAATACCTTTAGTATTGAAGCTAAATTCAATTTGTATCATACATTCTTTACTAGTGATCATAGAGATTAATTACAAACTTACAACCATTTTGTATCATATGCTCTTGCATATATCCATTCAAAAATATGAGAGTATATGAATGAATATGGCGGCATACATACTTAAAAAATAAATAAAAAATAAAATTTTCAAAACATAGCTGCAATGTTTTCTTTCCCATGTGATTTAACAACATTCTATTCGCTACAAGACAAAGAAGACGACGATAAAACGATAAATAACGAGCCTCTTCTCGGGCTGGGCATTGCTTATGGTACAAGTGTCCAGGACCAGAATCCAGATCCAACTTCTGCACCCATCAGGCTCAGCCAGGTATGATCGGGTTCTAGCTATGGTGGCTCTGCATAAGGTCAGCCAGTGTGATCTTGCCACAGTTTCCAGTGTTAAGTCGATCAAATATTTTGCATATTTGCAATATGTCTTTCTCTGAGATCTTTCCCATCTCCTTCAGCTTGTAAATCACAAATTCTGACTTGCTGAAATCATGCCAATATTATAATTTAGAATCTAGTGATAGACATTCTAGACACAAAAGCTAACCAAGATCATATACTATGTTCTAATTCAAGATTTCTTTACATTTATGCTCTAATTCTGAGTGCAAAAAGTAACAAATTCCTCTAATCCAAGAATTTTGATGTATATGAAAAAACAATTTATGTTCAAGCCTCAAGGTTTTATGTCTATATTTTCGATGATTGTCACAATAAGATACTTCTTGTACAGGCTATATTGCCAGTCATAAAACTTGTGAAACAATTCATGCATTTTTATTTAATTAACGAAACAAATAACAAACATAGTCTAACCTAAATTCACATTTTTCTCATCTTTTTTGTTTCCAAAAACTCTCTCCATACTTTGATTTCTCTTCAGTACCTAATATTTTGAGTAAATTGCGGTTTTGGCCTATGTGATTTTAGTGTTTTAGCTATTTCAACCCAAAATAGAATCTTATGTCAATGCGGCTCCTGTGGTTTAAACAACTAATGGTTTTGGCCCCAAACCTAACTATAGTTGGTGGCCAAAACCGTTAATTGTTTAAACCACATGGGCTGAACCGTTAGTTGTTTAAACCACAGGTGTTGCATTCATAAAAATTCTATTTTGGGTTGAAATAATTAAAACACTTAAAGGCCAAAACCGTAATTTACTCTAATTTTTTTTAGTTTATTTGAGTCACAAACTTATAATATACACCTCTATTTCATTTACATAAAACAATCTTGATCTTCTGAATAAATCTGAAGTTCGGTATTATTAATAAATTATAGACCCTTAGCACACCCAGTCATCAAGAAGAAAGAATTCCATAAAGCTCAACATGGAACTCAAGTATCTAAATCCACATATTTCTAGCTATATGTTTCATTACTGGTTACATCAATACAAGCTATTCTTAAACCAGATATAATACTTTTCACAACTTTGAAGTTATATGTCATAATTTAATAAGATATTAATGTCACATCCACAACAACAACAACATATTTTATTCCATAATGTCACATCTATACTACATAAATAATTAACTGATGTTGTCATGTGTTACAGTTCTATGACCCAAGAATTGTGTTTCCTGCTTCTCTTATTTCACACTTTCATATTTTATTTCTTTCCCTAATATTTTATATTTTCTTTATTCAACCCTTCATTTATTATTATCATTATTATCATTATTATTATTATTATTATTATTTCCTTTATTCAACTAGCCTAAAACACAAGTTTCTATACTAGTACATAATATATGTGTTGGGGTATATTTAGTCTAGCAATCAACAAAATGCTAACAAACCCAATGAAAATAATGAAAAATTTTAAATTGAAGACAAATAATTTACCTAACGTAGCCATTGTTGTCGATATCCGCAGCAATAAACTGAGAGACGGTCAAACCTTGGTTCAGAACCCATTTAGCCATCCTCCTATGCCTCTTATCCACTCTAGCCTCAGCCAAATAGAGAAAGGCTCGAGCCACGGCCAGGGTTGACACAAGCAACCATACCGAAGCAAAAATGCGACCCGCCATGGACCTAAAAGCCCGGTCACCATAGCCAACAGTGGTCACAGACATAACCGATAGATAAAACGAATCGAGCCAGTTTAGCCTCTCAACATAATGCATCACACCAACACCTACCCCAATACAAAGAATCACAACCCCTAAAGCTAATGCCACTTTCATCCTAATTCTCATTCTCCCCTTCTTAACATCAATTATATATGAAGGGTGATCTTCATCATTTCCATTGTTCTTTAATGACCTTAATAAATGACTTTCTTGAAGATCAAGAACATAGCTAACCATCCCACTAAGCAAGATATCAATAAACCCAAATCCAATCACACACAAACATGATTGAAAACAGTTTAGTGATAACAGTGTTAGGGGTTATATCACCATACCCAATTGTGCACATTGTGACAATACAAAAATAAAGAGCATCAACCACCACATGAGTCTCAGAAGCAACAAAATGTTCCCTGTTGTACCAATATATAACCACACCAAGTGATAAATACAGAATCAAAAGCAATACCGCTTGGCGAACAATCGATGACGAACTCGATTGAGGGGGTTTAGCTTCTGATGGATGTTCAAAATCATTGATGGCGGCCATGGCAGGGGCTGTTTTCGATCGATGCAAATTCGTCTTCCCAATCGAATAATTGGGATCTAATAACCACGCAACTTGTTCTGGGTCACAACCTCCATTAGGGTTTATAATCGAATTCGAATTCGAATTATTATTCAACGATAAGGCAAGGGCATCGACGATTGGTTCTCTTGGTGAGCCAAATATGAGCATATCTTTGAGTTCTGAAGGGGTTAGTGATAAAGGGATCGAGATTTCATCGTTTTCAGGGAGAGTGCACAGAAGTGATTGTGATTTCGGTGTGTTTGCTGGAAGAAGTGGCTCTTTATCCATCACCGGATGATCGTTTTGATTCAAGAAATCGGAAGAACAGGAAGGTGATTAGATCGAAACACTTGATTACAACAAGTATGTAAGTGAAAGCGATTCAGAAGACGCCGATTGAAGCGGAAGATACGATGATTGTATATGAATATTCAACCGAGATTCACGGAGAAAAAAGGGATAAATACGTATTAAATTTATGAATATGTCGCAGCAAAACACGATTTTGATCGGGTCAGGCGGTCAGCAGTCAGCTTAATAATGTGATCATGGAACACGTCTCGATATCCACCTGTTTAATTATTAAGCTAATCATGTGAATGACGACATAGAACGTGCACCGTAAAGGATTTGGGTACAGATTGAATCCAGGTTAAGACAATTTTGCTAAAGTAAGGTTACTGATAGTTGTGAGTTTCCTTCAAAGGTGGGCTTGAAAGCATGTTTAAAAGCGTCAAATCTGAAGTGACGGTTAAGATCATTCTTAGGTGTCTACATTTCAAATCGTTCATAAAAAATTAAATAAAAGATTATATTTTTATTTTTATTTCCCCCCTAAACCATCTTTAGAGAGGAAATCATGTAAGCCAGGTGTTTTGAGTTCTCAAATATGGACTCACTATGAGGAGCTTGTGTTGGCTCATACTTTGGTGGATTTTTCCAAGGATTTGATCATTATTAACACATGAATCAAAACAATATAAAAAACCCAAACATGGAATGGGCTCACAGAAAATTCTACATTGTTATTAGGGCATGCTCAATTGGTCAATCAGTCTAATCTAGGGCTTAAGGCCTTCAAAATATGCAGGGCCTCATATTTTATATGTTTATGGGCTTATTATACATAGCTTTATTTTTTGGGCTTTTTTGATGGGCCTGTTAAAAACTGAGTAGGAGAAACCGAGTGAGTTATGCGTTCAACATTTTGGGTGGGCTTGGTAATTAAAGAAAATGAAGCTTCCTGTTCCCGTTCACTCTTCAAACTGTTCAAAGTCAGATTTCAGAAAAGGAAACTAGGGTTTTGGGCTTATGGGCACGAGGAGTCTCTACTCAATCGGTCTCTGTGGTCATCGTTCGACTTCGAGGAGTCATGATAGGGAGGGAAACGAGGAGACGGAAGTTATCCGTTCGCCCGATCACCCATTCACCCTTTTCAAACAAGCCTTCTTCCTATCTTTCTTATTGTCAACGTCAATCCATATGTACTGGTATTGCATTTATCTTTATCTTTCATATGTTAAACCCTAGTTTATATATGGAATTCGGGTTGAAACCTGAGCTTGATGTATGTTTGTTGAATACAGATTCATTATCGTATGAATATAGTGCTGCTTGATTTTGTATGATTTATATATATTATTGATGAGCATATGTGGGGCGGTTAGTTCTTTTCTCTAATCCGGGTTTTCTTTTTCATTCACGAATTTTAGGGATCCAGGGTTTCAAGATAGGTTTCAAGACAGACTTAGGTGGTTGTGCAGCCGTGCAGGACTGCGTCGTAATTTTTTTTTTGTGTAAAAGGGTCTCAATTTTATTTTGCTTTAGGCCTCCATAGAGCTAGATTTGGCCCTGATTGTTATATGTACATCTCCACTTCAAAATTTATGACAAAAATAAAGGAACATTCAAAAGATTCATTGAATTTACGACAATCAATGTCATAATCACAAAACTGATACAAGTGATACCAATATTTTTAGCAAGTACTTGAAATTTTCGTTTAGAATAACACTCTAACCTCTGACTCTTTTATTATGTCCTTGGACACTCTAATTATTCTAATAGTAAGTTATAGCAAATTAAAAATCCAATTTAATTTTTAGTTCATTAATTTATTAATTAATGATTGGGAATAAGACCAATAATTATCAATAAGACTTAAAACCCAATAATGTTATTTTAGAAAATTTTAACCATCATATCCTCATCCTCCTACTCGTGCTCGTCATCTTCATTGACAAAAAATAGTTCTAAATAAAAGTTATAACAACTAGAAGAGTGTTCTAAAAGGAAGTTTTAACAACTACAAAAACCTAGTTAATTTTTCGTGATATAACCTAATAATAAATGACATATAAATAGGATGATAGGTGTCAACAATACTTAAACCCAATGATGTTATATTAGTAATACTATGTTAGAAGCTCATGTATCACATTGGTTGAATAAATATAATATGTTATAACAACATTTTTCATAAAGATTTGTATGTTTGAATCATTAAATGTTGATATAAATAATGAATATTTAAAAATATAAATTACAAATAATGAAAATTTAAGAATTATAAAACAATATATTAAGATTTTATATAATTTTTTCTTAAGATTTGTTAACCTTTGATGATTTTAATAATATTAAGAACCACATATCTGATATTTCATTGTATAACTTAATTATTTAAAAATCATTAATCATTAATATTTAATTAATATAAAAGATAATTAATATTTAATAGGAGAGAGATGAGGAAAAGTTTTTTATAACGTTCATCAAAAGATGGCATGTGTCCTAGTTTGTTACTCTTTTATTATAATAAAGATTTAAACTATTATTATTATTAATATTATTATTTTATACATACACACACAATTCAATCTCAAAATTCATATACTCTAATTATTATTATTATTGTGAAAATTATATTAAATTACATGACTTAAACCACTATTTTTACATCTAGGATTTACATATAAAGATACGGTAGAGCTAGGACGGTTATTATATGAGGTCTACCTAGTTCTAGATGCATAGGCGCATAATAGATCGATATGAACATGATCCCAAATATTAAGGAATTCCCCCTTGACAGTGATATCACTAAAATCAATTTCTATGCAACGATACGCCCTGGTATCAATGGAATCTCATCATCCATACATAACGAATTGATGTGGTATGTTAAATCATACTACTTCCAACGATAGTTAGATACCTTCTTCGCATATACTTTGTTCTTTGTGTAAAAATGTTGAAATTATATACATTACAAACTTGTTGTTTAACATGCTCAATCTACATCTTGCAGAATATGTTGACACTTGTTTAATAACATTATTGAGGAATATGAAGACTTGTTTAGAATGCTTTTATGACTTATGAGATGACTACTTGAATTATTTTATGCTAGCATGTTTTTTAGAAAACTTGGAAGAACATATGCTTTGCATCAATTCTATTTTGACTTTGGGTTTGCATCTTTTATTATATATTATTAAACTTTGTATGTGTTATTACAAACTATGCAAATAGTTGACAAAAATTATTTTATATATGTAACAGGCTAAGGTGAAGTTTGGTGAAGACATATAATATATACTAGTATACTAGTTTAAACTTAAACAATTTTTTGTCGTTTCTTGTATGTTTGGTTTGGGATTTTTGTAATGTTTGGTTGTGTTTAATGAATGGTTGAATGAGTTTAATTTATGAATGCTTTTGTGACACCCTGATCCCACACGGATCAGAAAACACTTGTTTAAACATAAAAACGTTGCGGAATTTGGTCCCATAAAATTTTTTTTTCAAGGGTTTGTTTGAAAACTCAATAAATAACCCTTTATAACCTGTCACATTCAAAAACCAACACAAACTTGTTTAAAAATCACTTATATAGTTTAATATATACAAACACATCTATTATTTAAATAAACAGGTCTTCTCAATATTAACTTGTATCGCTCGAAGCTTCATTCGATCCAATATCATTCTTTCCCGATCACATTCGCCTTTATTACTTAAGTACCTGCATAACACACATTGTTTTCACCATTAGTTCGTTAGAACTAAGTAAGAACACCTAAACAACTTTAACACATGTTTATGGAACATTCCCAGGGTTACAATGCCTTAGAATGCCACCCGAAAAGCCAAACACGAATTCAGAAAAACTGTTTGGCTAATTACAACACTATTCTCAAATTATTGGCTTATCCAATTACCCACACACTAGTGGTTTCACCAATTTAAACTCCCGGATCATCCGGTTATCCACACTCTAGTGGTTTGACTCACTATTACCAACTCATTTGGTTGTCCACCCTCTAGTGGTTTAATTGATCAATTTTACCAACTCCTTTGGCTATCCACACACACATGTGGTATAATTACTCAACCACCGGCTCATCCGGCTATTGATATGCAAACTATGTTGCATATATTAGTTACACATAACACTTCATATTGGAACTTAATACACATATGCCAATGGGCTTTTCCCATTCAAATAATTCCAATGACTAAATTATGCATAAATCATTTAATTCAACACTTACGTAGACACTTTCTACTATATATATATGTAATGTTTAGTAAGATGAATGACTTACACACCATTGTGTATAAATACCCATATGTCTAATGGGTCAATCATATAGTAAACACAGTTTACTAATGAACACCTAAAGTCACTTAACACAATCACACACACATTGTGAATTTAGCCACGTTTTAAACACAACTCATTTCAATTAAGTGACTTACAACCCATACACATGCACAATCTAATAACAAAAATCACACACACATTTCAATTATAACAATAATTAAACAAAACACACAACTTTGACTTTAAAAGTCAACATACTGGTAGCTACTACCATAAGTCAATAGTCTTCTAACACTTTCATACCCTCAATGTAAACTCTACCACCACACGGTTTTTTACATTTATGTTTACGCACTCATTGCACCACATACACATATTAACCCTCATGGTTATTAAATTTAGTCTACTTACTAGTAGATAATACAATTGCCACCACAATCTTATTGTAAACTTATTTGTAGATTTAATTTAACACACGCACACACATTGTGTTTAATCCACATAATTACTATGCAGCACATGTCACCCAAGACATTAATGTCACACTCGTGTGACTTACACGCCCGTCGTGTATAGATGCCCATATATCCAATGGGTCAATCACATAGTAAACACAATTACTATTCAACACCTGTCACTCAAGACATTCACATCACACTCATTGTGATTTACACACTCATTGTGTATTGTTGCCCATATCTCCAAGGGGTCAACCACATAGTAAATTCAATTTACTAACCATCACTTAGAGTCAATTTACCTTAATCACACACCTTGTGAATTTAACAACATATTAAGTGACTCAATCAATTAGGTGACTTACCTTTGGTCCAAAGCTCTAATTACAAAGCAAGCTCCTTTCCTTGCCTATGAACTTTGTTTTCATCACCTATGCACACATTGCAATCATCTTAACATACACACATACATACAATCAAGTTCAACCCACTTGACCCGTTTGACTTTCTCAAAGTAAATTTATCACACAATTGACTCTATCTTACTACATCTAGCAAGTTTTAGCCAATTATCATAATTAATCATATGTCATGCCTCCCTTAGGCATTTCATCAAAGATTGATGTTCATTACACTAGTTATGATCCTAATCATCTCATGATTACCCATAATCACCCATTTTAGTCAAGATTCATCCAAGATCATAACTTTTATCAATTTAACATCAATTTATTGCATATTAACATTTAACCCATGGATTATGATCCATATCCACCCAACAACGCTTTCTAACATGATTTCTACCCAAAACCCATCATTCCTATCAAAACCCATGAACAAGTATCTTAGATACTTCTAAAACATTTATTTAGATGTACATAACCCACTAGATAATTAAATAATAAATATAGATAATTAATGAAGAGAGAGAAGCGGGAAAATAAAATTTAGATAGCATAGAAAGATGACAACTGTCCACAACTATCTTTATTTATTAGTACAGATAGATGATTAGAAATGTGCTAATTATTTATTATTTCAAAATTCTTAAAATATTTTGTTTAAATATTTGTAAATCAATAATTCTGGATCAAAAAATTACAATATTAATCATAAGTTTGAAACATAAAACATGTTAATATTGATGTGTGATACAAATATGAAGCAACCTTTAAATCTAGTTAGCATTTGTATTAATCATGATGTGTGATACATATATTGATTCTTTGTTATTGCCAGTCAAGCAAACATATATAGTACTTAGTCACCTAAGGTTGGTTATACATCACCTTCGCATTGACTTTGTGTCATTGTGTTAAAAAGATAAAAAAATACATTTAGCAAACTTTTGAATTACAAGTGTTAGTTCAATGTATGTATACTTAAATTACCATTATGTATGGATACTTGTTTGGACACGTTTGGGATATTCATTCATATATATCAACTTGTTATTATACATGGCTTTGATACGTTACTAGTTAGATTTATGTTTGCATCTTTTATACATGTCTATATCAAATGTATGTGTCACTCATTGACTATGCAAATAGTTGGTCAAATATATTTTACATGTGTATCAAGTTAAGGCTTTGGGTGAAGATCATTTAGGAAATTTAGAGACCTAGTTTAATAAATTTCGAGTTTTTGTATTGGATTTATGATGCAATGTTTGGATTGAATGTATTTGAATGGTTATTATGTTTTGACTTAAATGGAATATAATAATTATTGAAACTTACAAATAACATCATAAGCTTTTGAACAATTTCAAATCATAACCCAATGTATACCCTATAGGTAGGGTTGTGACAAAAAGGGTGAAACAATAAACATCTTATAGAAGAAGTGATGACAGTAGCTTATATGTGGTGTGGTAAGAGAGGGTGTTGGATTAACAATGGGATGAAAGAATACCTGAAAAGGCAATCATACTCTTAATATGTGTGAGAAATGTTTAAAATTTGGGGCTATATGTGTAATTTATGAAACCTAGGTACTAAGAGTCATATATTAGCAAACTATAGGGACCATCTCGGTAATTTACTCGTTCTTTTTTATTTTGATGTAACTTTTACTTTAATGTAATGCAACTTTTATTTTATTTATTTATTTTCTTGTTTCTTTTAAACAGTAAATTAAATGTATATTTATATATTAAATATATTTGTAGATTAATTTTTTTAAAGAAAAATATACAAAAATGGTGATATAAAAGAGAAATGATGTATAGACTACACCAATTAACAATTTTCGCTTGGACTGTGACGCTATTCAAAAAAGAAAAAAAAGACAAAATGCTAATGGTTCAATATTTGGGTTGTCATGCTAAACTAGATTGCAATATCTTGTTTATTTGTTTTTTATTTTTTTTGTTGTACTTTATCATAATTAGTTTTTTTATAATCTTGTTTTTTTTTTTAAAATTTCAATAATTAACATTTAGAAAAAAAAATCTAAAAACACTATATTGATCATTTTTTATAAACATGTAGGTATACATTTTGTGAAAAAAAAATCATTTAAAAATGTATTTTTTAATATAAATTATATTTATTCAATAAAAAATAATAAAGGTTGGGTTGTTAATGAGAGTAAAAGTTGTCTTTGAATGAGTTGTGTAGAGAGAGAAATTAATTTTTTTTATTAAAAGGTTGGGTTAGATTGGATTGTGAATGAGGATGATATATGTTAGAATGATGGGTTCGGCCTAAAAGAAGATATAATGTATGTGGAAATAATGGTTAAAAAGCTGAGCTGAAAATGAAGACTAGAATGCATATGTTAAATGCTCCCGATTGCATTACGGGCTATCTTAGTATCACTTAAACTATTACTGTTGAAAAGATGCAAAATTGAATTTTCCAAGCCTGGAAAAAATTGAAATCTCGTGAGTAATCCATGTACTCTTTGGTTATTTAACAAAAAAGAACACCAAATGCATTGCAGTCCAGTGGTATCTTGGTGAGGTGATAAGGTCGAGTAACCAAATGGTATTGGGTTCGAATCTTATATGGGGTTTCTTTCAAGGTATTAAGTTTTCTCCATGACTTGACAGTGAACATGATCGGATAGTACTGCTGATGACACAATGTACCCTAGTGATCCAAAGATCTGGTGATACTACCAGTGATGGAATGATCCTCAAATGTCCAAAAATTACCGGTTAAATAAAAATTTACAAGAACCCCTTAACAATTATCTGTCATTAGTCATTCACTTGATTCCACAGTCCACACCAAAAAACCCTCTCAAAACCCTATTCCGCCATTGAAACCTCAATGATAGCTGCTAAATTACAGTGACGACATGCTTCGTAGGCATCGGAAGCCTCTCTTCGTCTCCAACGCTGTTATGGCCTCCAAGTTTTTCATCCACTTCAAATCCGCACCTTCTTCCGTTGCTTATTCCAACCACAAATCCAATATCTATCCCGACAAATATTTCATCTCCTTTCGTATCCCCTCAAATTTATACCCCAAATTGCTTCCTTTATCTCTGAAACCATCTGATTCATCGTTCTCTACTCATGCCAGCATCCCCAGGCCAGGTAAATCTATCACAATTTCTGACTCACTTCCTATTAGGGTGTTGACAGTTCGTTTAATCTCAATTTTTAGTGAAAAAGTGGACCTTAAATGCTCTTGTTTGGGGTATCTTTGTATTTTGACTCATGTTACAGTTACTAATCAATTAGCCCTTTTAGAAGTATTGCTTTCAGGTCTGAATTTCTTATTCAGCTCATTAGTGATTCAGGCCCATTTAGTATATATTATGTATAAACAGCTCAGGTTGGTTCATGCTTGATTTACTGTTATTCAGGATTACAGTATACATGGTCAATTCTTGGAATTTTTTTTTCGGTTTTTTTATGATGTATTAAACTTCAAGAATCATGGTTTACATTATTCAGTCACATCATCATGCTTGTTGAATGAGATAAGTGTTGCATTGTCATCAAGTTAACTGAGATATGTGCTATTACATAGATAGAGTTGTAGAAATCACAAGGCGCTAGTTGGGCGGTGGGTTACCAACTAGTGATTAATCGGATTAGAAACTTTTTATGTAATTTTTCAAATTTATATACACAAATCAATATAAATAAATGTAAAATTTCAAATACTTAAATATGAAACTTAAACATAATAAATCAAGTACTTAAAAATTCAAACATTAACATATCAGTTCAAATACTTTAAAAATCAAATAATTCAAAATTGATCCATCGTCTTGTTTGTATTGGTCAATGATTTGACCGCTATCCAACTCATATTCAACCTCCTCATCCTCCAACTCAAATTCTTCGTCATTAAGTGTGCAGATCCACTTTTGCTAGCACTTGTTATATTACACAACTCTTCAACAATACTCGTGGCTTCACTAACCATCTCATAAGGTAGACCTAGCTCAACTTCTTTAGCTACGTCATCATCACATTCATTTTTTAGCCAAATTACCATCATCTGCTGCAAACACTTCATGATTTCTCAACATTCATTTCGTGTTTTTCCCCATCAAATTTGCATTAATATTAGTTGTCTTAGCAAACTTACATTTCTCCCATTCTTCACTAGAAAACACATTCCTAAGTCAAGTCTTGTTTCCTACAAACTTTGTAAAGTAAGAAATGCAGAATCAAAAATCTTGTAATGTCTGGTCTCACAATATTCATTTTGTGTGTGTGTATATTTTCACATCATAGACAATGCTTACCTTTAGTCTTTTTGCTTGACCGAGAGTTTTCTTATACCTTGGTAATCCACCAAGCGTGAGATTAATGGTATGTATCACACAGGATGTCCAAAATATTGTTGGTATTTTCTCCTTCAATCGTTTTTACACCCCATTATCATTAGATGCGTTATCGGTCACAACTTGAACAACATATTTAGGATTGACTTCTTTAATGCACTTGTCTACATGACCACATACTCAAATATGTTTTCACTTATGTGATTCGTCTTAACATTCTTTAGAAGACAAAAATAGTATCTGATAGAGACATAGAGTTCATACTTCATACTTATATTAATATGTTGGTAATATTTGTTAGTAGGTTATAAATAGATAAGGGTAGTTTGGTCATATTGATTACTAGTTATTTGTCAGTAGTTTATAAATAGAGGGTAGGATGGGGAGCGAAGGCAGGAAGAGAATTGTTAGGGTTAATATTGGCTCCTGCTTGGAGAAGGGTTGTACCCTGGGACTTCGTCTTTGATGTAATCGGCTGTTTCATTTTTAATACAACATCATCATTGTTCTTGTTTTGTCATGGATTGATTATACTACTTGATTCTATTTGTTTGATTGTTCAATTGAATGGTATTCGATCTTCATCAATGGTCCGACCCTGCCTCAGACCTGCCAATTTAATCTTATTTCATCCTTGTTGGACTTAATTGCTGGCGTCTACCATCAATTCTCGTCGATTTCATCTCCATTTGTTGTCTGTTGATTTTCCAGCTTTGCCGACTAAAATAGCGCTAATTACAGGTTCTACAAACTTCAATCTCATCATCGTGTTCCCAATTTCATTTAATTGGATTCCAATTTCAGCATTGCTCGATCTAATCGCTGCCGGATACCTGCCGTTCTAAAGCTCCAATTCGAATTTTATCCAGGGTTGTCGTTGATTCCAATATTCCTCACTGCCGCCGACTGTCCTTCACACATCCAATTTCATCTCTACTGGATCAAATTACCTAATAATCTGCCGTTCTACACCTTCAATTTCCTTCCCGACGCCCCCCTGTCGGAGCTAATCGCCGCCGTTGGCCCCATTTCAGCCGATTTCACACTGTCGGTTGAATTTTTGGCTTTCTTCTCACATAACCGTCAATTTCAGGTTCTATCGATTACAATTTCATATCCGTATTTCCGATTTGGATTTAATTTGTACTCTGGAATTCACGATTTCAGTCAATTCGTTATATCTATTACTTCAATTTCGGTTCATCCAATTTTAATTTCTGTTGATTTCTACAATTCACGATTTGGTTCATCTTCTGTTGCCCATTTCATCATCTGACTCTCATCCTTCATGTTTTCCTTATCAATCATGGTTAATCACACCTTGCGATTAGATGCTCATGACCAACAGATCTTTCAACTACAGAAAGAGGTGGCAGAAATCAAAACGTCGCTCAAATTGTTGCAAGAGGAGCGATTGGCTTCAATTGAATTTCGCAAAACTATTCTCGATTGGATGAAGACACAAAGACAACCAATTTGTTGAGGATCAATGGGGATCATCTGGCATTATTTTGCCCGATTCCAAGACGTCTTCAGGCTCCACGGATAGTTCAGTGGATTTGCAAAAGTTTCAATTGTCTGCAGTCAATGGATTTGAACCTCCGAGAGACATTCCAAAGGTGAACCTCAACTTGGGTACACATTCTACTCCTGAAGCTTTGGCAACAAACATTGAAGAAGAGATGATTCTCCCTAATCCCAACAACAATTTTGTTTCTTGTTTTAGGGATTTTAATTCCCTGCCTTTTGAAGCCACTCACATATTGGGCCAGTTTATGCTCAAACCGGGTGGTTCAACGCAACCCTATGACCGACAGTCTACACCCCAACCAGAGAATCCGTGTACGTTACCTGCCATCCGATCAGGAGCCTCTACTCAGGAGTTGGGACATGTTTTTCATCATGATCGAGTAGTTCGATATCTTTCACGTTTGGATTGGAAAGGACGTAAGAAGAAAATGATTTGTTTACGTTGGGGCAATAGATATGGGCCAGCTCACAAATGTCCTGGAGGCAAGCTACTTGGAGCACGACACGATCAATGGTTCACTCCCAAGTCTTGAGGACAAGACTTTTAAATAAGGGGGGAGTAATGATAGAGTTCATACTTATATTAATATGTTGGTAATATTTGTTAGTAGGTTATAAATAGATAAGGGTAGTTTGGTCATATTGATTACTAGTTATTTGTCAGTAGTTTATAAATAGAGGGTAGGATGGGGAGTGAAGGCAGGAAGAGAATTGTTAGGGTTAATATTGGCTCCTGCTTGGAGAAAGGTTGTACCCTGGGACATCATCTTTGATGTAATCGGCTGTTTCATTTTTAATACAACATCATCATTGTTCTTGTTTTGTCATGGATTGATTATACTACTTGATTCTATTTGTTTGATTGTTCAATTGAATGGTATTCGATCTTCATCATTATCAAACTTTGAATTAATACATAAATACATGATGTTTTCTCTTGTTCTATTTGACCATGCATTGGTCATAATAAGGCATCCTTAAAATTTTCTTTCTTTTTTGTATTTTTTCAAAGAGTTTTTAGTCCTTTTGACCTCTTGTTTTAAAAAAGTAATTCTCATCTCATATCTAGTAGGAGGCATGGCATTAGGTCCAAATTGACCAAGTGCCTCCTCTTTAGTTATGAAGCTATCCCTTTCAAAGGCATGAAATATAATCACACATTCCTACAACCACTTACAAATGTATTCTTTTACTCAAATCATTTGGTCTTTTTGAACATTACTAAGGCTATTTTGTTTGCTATTTTTATAACGCCTTTGGAAGTTGCAAATCTATCCATAGGAACGAACGAACAACCTTCTTTCAAATATCCAAAACAATCATCGAGGTTAAATGGTTCATATAAATTTTCTTCTTGGCTCTCATAGATTCATCACTATCTTGTTTAGCCTTTTTTTGTTCTTGAGATCACTAAGAGCATTTTGTACTAAGAGCATTTTGAACCCTTATTTGATCTTCTTTTGTTTCCTTTCTACACAGACAAAACATTTCCTGATATGCCCGCAATATGTTGTTTTGATTTGTAAACATCTTTGGACACAAGTTTGTGACATAATATACATTGAACTTTAACTAATTTGATTGCATCCACCGACTTTCCATATTCCCATCCATTATCATCCGAGTTTCGTTTAGTACTTGACTACCGGTTGATTCCATCGATTCCATATATTATAAAAATAGTAGTATGTTAAAGACAAAACAAAAAGATCATAAGCTAAACTTGAAACTTGAAACAAGCCAATTAGGCGATAAGCTAAACTAGAAACTTGAAATAAACACAATCAGGATAGGTTAAACTTGAAACTTGAAATAAACTAGGCAAAACTTATGATGATTTAAAACAATTAGGTCATAACAATAACTTGAAACTTGAAATAAAAAAGGTTACCAGTTATCTCCTTTAATTTCAAGAAATCGAGTCGGTTCCATAGCTCTGAGCTATTAATCCTCTATTAATTGCTGCCTAGGGTCGATTTTTACAAAACAATACATAGATGTCAAACCTGGAGGAGAGTAGGATGTAAGAAATATAATTGATAGTGTTAGATATATCACACATACATATTAGTACACACACGTTAAAGCAATAAAGAAATAGAATGGGTACCAACTAGACTAGCCTACGTCCACAGGGGTAACTAGGTTTTGCTAATTAGGTGTTAAAACATTACAAAAACAAGATCATATCTATAGAAAGTGAAATCTAGTGTTAAAAAAAATAAATAAAATGGGTGCCAGCTAGGATGAGCCCCCTTTTTTTTTCCTGTTCCGCGATCAGCCCCAACACCTACGCAACCCGACATATATATTTTGTATCTGCAACATTAGTGCTTTTAGGGTATGCATTAAGGTCTGTGGCCGCCTTATACTCTTCATACCCACATTGATTAATGGTACATGCACTTGAATACTATTCTAGTCAGTAATCATTATAGTAATTTCCCTGACTGAGGCTGTAACTTTTTTTTTTTGTGAATTATGTACTGTTATAAAAAGCAGCTTTTTATGCTTTGGAATGTCAATAATAGTGGTATTCTTGTGTCTTCTTTTGTTATAGTTTCTGAAGTATATTTGGAGAAAGTTGGTGATAAAATAACTGATATGCCACAGTTGAAGCAGCTTAGATCAAAATTGGAGGAAATTGGATTAGCCTGTGGACATTGCCTTCCTGGGCAGACCTATCGCTTCGTATGCCCCATGGTATGCACAAGCATTGTTATTTCTTTCATATTCTTGTTATTGAAAATTCACACTGTATTTTATACAGTAGAGTCTTAGGAGGGTAGGATGAAAGCAAACCTTACGTCTATCCAGTGATATTTACGAGTTTGATCCTAATGAGACCCTAACTCAAAAAAAACCTTCTTTTTTTTTTAAAAAAAAAGGAAATTACATAAATGCATAAGAAAAAACAAGTATTATTTTACTAGTAGCAAAAGAGAGAAGGATAGGGAGGCATAAAATCCCCAAGACTAAAGTTAGCTAGTACTAAAGCACACCTTAAAACTAAAGACCTTGGTTTTAAAAATAGCGCGTGAGGCGCAAGCAGGTTAACGCTTCAGGGCCTTGAGGCAGCGCTTTATGAACTTATGGGTCAAATTTGATCAACAGTTGGGTATGTAGGAGGGGATATGTATAAACAACCAATGAGATTAGAGATTCATTATGGTTTGCATGATAAAAAAAAGCCCAATATGTTAAAAAGACTAGACAAATGCATCTTTTAGTTGTAGATAAAACTTATTTTGTTATATACAGAGCAACGTCTCACGTACATGAGGCTCTCGCCTCATGGCTCGTGCCTTATGCCTTGGCATTTGAGGTCTAAACGCCTCAGAGCGCCTCGAGCTTTTTTAAACCAAGCTAAAGACACCTTAAATAAAATCATACCTAAGACCAAAGTAGCTAAGACTAATGGCACACCTAAGACTAAATACATGCCAAAATAGGAAGCCTCAACAACTATCAGTCATTCCCCTAAAAAGTGATTATTGTGACCTCAAGTCTCAATAAGAGACTATCATACTTATAAGCAGTGTTGTAAAAATCGACCTAGGTGGCTGATTAATTGGTGCACCTTGGCATTAAGTGGCACTCTGGCACTTTGATTTTGGCTAATTGGTCTCCCTAAAACCAGTCAAAATTGGGCCTTGGCGAACCTAATAGGTTGAATTCCAGGGAAATTCCGACAACCTTTGAATTCCCGGCAAATTATGGCAAATCTGTTGGGTTAATCTTGCAAATTAATAATTAAGTTGATTTTATTACTTAGAATAAAAGGCTGTAGGTATGGCTGTTTGCTTTCTGTTTTTCTTTTGTTTTACAGCTGGTAATGTACCAGCTGGTGCATTCCTAGTTATAGCATAAGTTTACCTTGTTTAGATTATCTTAGGGTTAAGCTTTCAGCTATAAATAAGCTCAGTTCTCCCTTTTCATTTGTATCTTCTTCTTAATAATTTGTAATATCAAAGAGCTAAAGCGGGCCGACTGTTCTCTTTCGTTTCTGTTCTTGTTTGATTATGTGTTTGTGGTTATTATTTTGATCCAATTGGACTTCAAAACCCTCATATATATAAAAACTGAACATTTTTGTAAAAATTATATAAAAAAGTTGGTTATATATATATGATTTTGAAAAAATTACATATAAAAATTTCAATCAGATTAATGATTGCTTAAATTCTGTGAAGTTTATCTTTTTTGTTTTTATTTATTTTCATAAATGGTTAAATCTAATTGATATATCTACCCTAATAGTGCAAAGGTGGCGAATCAAATGAGAAGTCACTCTCTCTCCTTATTGCTCAGGATGGGTAAGTTGCCTCGTTTTGTTCACCGTTACTTTTTTTTTTGACACATCTCATCTTACCTTTCTACTGAAAATGTTGTAGTAATGCAGCTCTATGGAATTGTTTTAGAGCCAAGTGTGGATGGAGCGGCAATACACGTGTAACAATTTCATTTTTATTTATTTTTTTTTCTTGCATGTTTTCTGTTGCACGTTCCTTAATTCTGTTATGGTGTTGCAGGCTTCTGCAGATGTTAAGTCCAGTTACAAACAGGATGAATATAATCACCCCCAAAGTGAAAACCATCAGGGGAATCACAGTGCAGGAATTGAAGTTAGAACCCCTATGCCATGATGTAAATTTTTGTGTTCACTTTTCTTTTATGTGTGTTTGGATTTTTATTGCAGATGGTGTGAAAATGATTTTCTTAACCTCTAATATTCAAATAATATTAAATGAAACATGTGAATCAAAGACGTACATAACTAATTAAAGTGACTTCATGTCGCAATTATGAGATAATCAGATTCAAAACACAAATCCACTACCCCTTATATTAAAGTGGGGTTGCAGAAAGTACCCTGAACATTTATGTTTGGTCTTATCATATTTATGAAACTCAGTTACGTGAATATTTGCTGAAAGAATGATATCTGAGAGACGTTACAGAGAAACCCTGTCATGCAAAGACGATATGAAATCAGGTTACAAAAACATTTCTAGAAGCAAAGTTAAATTTTTGTTCATATTGTTCTGGTTAGAGATTCTTGAGCTGAGTTTTTTTCTTGGGTGAAGCCTCTTAATCCCCGGATAAAGGTAAGGTTTGCCCTCATCTGACCCTCCCCAGACACTACTATAGAGTGGGATTTATTAGGTATATTTGTTTGTTTATTCTTGGGTTATAGATAGTGATAGTTGTGACATATTAGTTAGAACGAGTCAATTCATGTTATTTTTTAATCCTATTCCTAAAGAATCAAAAAGGTTTAGTAAGTTATAAAAATTTTAGCTTAAAAGGAAATGAATTGAA